>OW285236.1:113678321-116340431 GCA_935421215.2 Melolontha melolontha | reverse complement strand
TTAGATAGTCTTTATATGTCGATACATAACACGCCTTTGCATAAACTCAAACCCTTTCAAAATTTGTAGGAAACCAAATGGGTTTTTAATTTCACTTTTTTTAATTTTTTTCTTTGATCAACTCCCTATTCTGTTCGAAGGGAGCATCTTCAAATCTGTGCTGACTTATCTCTCTGCCCTAGTTGGTATTTTGCAATTGACAATCCTACACAACAATTATTGATAAAGCACAACACCATTTAAATATCCTCCACAGAAGCTCTGGCAGGAATGAACCCGTTCAATAACTCAACTTTCCATGACTTTGTCACATAAATTGGATGGAATATCAATAATGACACTTCGATGTTCGTCTGTTTTGCTGGTCTGTTGGCTTAAACCAATAACTTAAAATAACTACACAGAAACAAACCTAGGGATGTTAAATCGCATGAAGAAGAGAATAATTGATTGGTCCATTTACGAAGACAATATACTTATTAGATCTGTCTTTCAGTAAATGAATTGTTTTATTGATAGTGTGGCAGCATTATGCGGAAGCGAGTTCTATTCATAGTAACGGGGTTATCAGAATCGACTCTTCCAGCATGAAATGCAGATAGTCGTGCATTACCTTAGGCTAATTTTGCTTAGTCACAAAAACATTAGTCCAGAAGTTAACTTTATTGCAGAAGATAAAATTCGAATTATTTTCAAGTTTCTCTAAAGCCTAATAACTGTATCTGCGATGCAGCAATCGACCGTGTGGTTTGAGTTATTGAGATAAAACAATCTTATAAGCTAAGATCTTTTCGCAAAATTCATCTACAAGGAATTAACAAATTTGGTTCTTCTGTACAGCTGCAATATTTTCTCTTCAGTCCTTGCACTTTTTGTCCCGCTGGCATGGGAAAGTTAGGAAGTGAATATGTTGATTCGAATTATGGCACAAGGCGATTTCAACGACCTAAAATCGGAGTTAACACATATAAAGTAACCTAGACTGAATGTGAATTTTAATAAATCATCTGAATAATTTGTAAAGGTTGTTGAACGTGTATCATTCTAGGACGAAATGGTAGGCACAACAAGCATAAATTTCAAAGAAAAGCTCAATTCGGCTGCCACCTAAAAGAGATCTCTAATTACAAACGCGTCGTCCATAATAGAAAATGCTTTAGCAGATACAGTTTGTAAATATTTTTGAACGTTCTATTGAAAATGATATAAAATGTCTTCAAATTCAAATTCAACAATCCTATATCTTCTTAATAAAAATTAATTAAAATATTTAACATAATCCTTTTCCTATGGAATTTTCCGGTTCTTCTCAGAACAAGTTGGAAAGTATTTAAATATAATCTATATGTACTGTATTATTAAAAAATAATGTTCTGCAATTATATTTTTATTGTCATAGTATGTATTGAATAAAATTATGTCATTTTACAAGGTAGTCTACAGAAAGAAATAGGAAAATATAAGTTCAATTGTGAATATGACTTCATGCTTCACACAATATGAAAGGATTTTCAACGCGCAGAACACGAAAAGAACGCCATGGTCAATGGAGCAAAAGTATTACATCTGAATAAACACGATTGATATTTAATCGGAACATTGACAGCAAGGACAGTCTAGCTCAGAGTAGGAAATATAGGCATCAATAATACACACGGAAAATAAGGAATATTTTTCATTAGAAGCTGTTACTTACGTAAAACTAGTTACCAGTTGTGTAATATACCTATAATGAGAGAGTCAATTGTATGTCAGCGTACATATACTTACGTATATAATCTTTCATTTGAGGACAGATTTAGTTACAATAAAAAATAGAATAGATCACATACGACGGTGGATTCATGTACGAGAATCATTTAAATTTAAATCGAAATTTGTTTTTAATGATTTATTAGGTCAAAATAAAATTACCAAACAAATTTATTGTTTTTGTAAATAGTCTCCTTCAACGCTTCCACATTTTTCCCAGTGTGTGGGGAACTTGTTGATCCCGTCTTCATAAAAAGTGTAAAACCGTGTCAATAGGGAAATATGAAATTTACTTAGACATCCATGAATAGGAACGAGTCCTAAGCTCCAAATTTTTTTATATGAATGAACGTTGACAGCCATGCTTCGTTTATTGGACGTTGATATCCACTCGTCGAAAGATAGACTGGATCTTTCACCTGCAGTTTTCAAATGTTTTAATTCTGCAGTTACTTACTTTCTGATTTTTTCACTGTAATTCATAACACGCTTTCGAATTGTGACGGCTGATTTTGTTAAATCCGTGTATTTCGCTAAGAGCAATTTTTTCAAATCGTCTGAAGTTATGAATACACTGAATCGAAATACATCTAATGCAATAATTCTTGCCAAAACATCATCCAGGCTATCGTCGGCACTTTTAGTAAAATAATCTTCTAACTTTCGTTTAGCTGGCGGCGGTGCTGTGTTCAGAATTTCAGAATCTTGACTTGTTGAAGCTGTTAAACGATTACCGTAAGCTAATAACTTAATGTTATGTTCTGATGACAAATGTGTATGTAATACCTTAGTCGATCCACCCAAAGTCTTGAGAATGGCAGAGCATCGCTTATATTTAGCACTATTCCCGTCTTTCGCAACAAAAAAATAACTGCACGCTGACGACGTATCACTGTTCTTTTATGTTGAACAAAGTCTCTTGCCATTTAAAATAACTTTTTCAGATAATTGACTTTTAAATTTAAATGACGTAACCTGCGTAACCTTGTCGCTGGCAGAATAATAAATTAAAAAGTAAATCCTAATAAGCGTATTTATACCTTCCTACAGGGAATCCCCGACGGGAAATTTTATAGATAAATAAAATTAAATATTTTACAAATACAGCCTTTCGCCAGTACTGCACTGGGCTTTGCGTCATGTGGTAAGCGTGTCCGTTCTCAAGTAATAAGTGCCCTTAATATAATCTAGGTAAGGTCAACGTATTACGGAATGCAAACTGGCAATTCCGAAAATCCCGAGATTAGCCAAGTACAGTCCCGGGATTTACGGGATCAAAACCCGAGATCCCGGGATTCGGGATCCCGGTATTGTATTGTCTATTCGAGAGTCATTGGAAAGTGTCTCTTTTTTTTGATCATTTGTCAAAAGCCTTGGAACTCATTTTGAACAAATTTGCGGAATCCCAGATTTTCAGTAATAATTCAATACGAACTACCGTGACTTATTTGTATTTCACTAGCGATTTCTTCAATCGTAAAGTGTTGATTACCTTCAATGAGGTCAGAAATCGCTCGAATGTTGTCTTCAGCTGTCTTGGGAGGCCTATTGTGCCTTTTATTTTCTACAGTTTTATGGCCAGTCTTGATTTTTTTAGCCCAGTCATACACTTATAGTACGTGAAAATGTTGTGTCACCAAACTGTATGGTCAGTCTAGCTAGAATTTCGCTGGGCTTGGTCCTCTTGTTCGTCAGAAACTTGATAATGCGTTGGGCAACTACCAGTATAACCTCTTGTTCAGACATGACTATACTGGTGAGTCGAAATCTCGACAGGTGCCCACCCTCTACCTATTTTTCCGGCTGCAAGAATCCTGCTCGATTGTCAACTCCGCACAGTTAGCTTGGTAAGAAAACAAAAGAAAAAAAAACAGCCTCAAAACGAAGTACTTATTGTAGTACTAATGTAGATAATTATTTTTCCACATAATCTCCAATTAGTGCTGAATCCATATCTTCATTTCGACCATGAAAACCTTTTTTATTTACTGTTGATTCAATTACGAACAACTGCCCGAACTTTAGTGTCCGATAAAAAATGTTGACCGTTCAATACTTTCTTCAAACTTAGGAATAACTATAAGTCTAAAGGTTGAAAATCAGGACTCTACGGAGGGTGGGAAACAATCGCGAATTTCAGGCTCATCATCGTGCTGCTGTAATGCAATTCTTTAGTGGTCGTAAAGTTTAGCAATATCTTATTTAATTAATCGCTGATCCCTTCAGCAGATATTCTGTAAAAATGACTCTATTTGTATCCCAAAAAAAAAAAGATGAGCTTGACTTTCTGCGCTAATGAAACTTTTTGGAATATTCGATATTTCATTGCATACTGCTTTTTGTCGGGTTGACAATCATGAATCCAGATTCGTCCCCACGTCGACACTGGTAAAGAAATTTGTTTTTCTTTGGTTCTTTCGTGACATCGTTTAATTGTTACGGGACCCATCTCGTCCAAAGTTTCCTGTAATTCAACGTCTCGACAATTTAATTCATTAAATGTCTAGGAACAACCTCATTAAAAAACATAAAGGGAACTGAGATTGGAACTAAATTAACATTCAATAACATTCACTAAATAAAACAAACAACAAAACAAAGAACTTGGCGTTCAAACATCTTTAGGTGTCAAGGTAAATACCTGTGCTCGCTTTAAGTTTTGCTAATATGTATATTTCCAACAATTGCATTCGCCCAGTAAAAGTGTGACTCGTGTCAGTGTCAATTTGGTCATTTGAAAATTTTTCGAAAATTTTTAGATAAAACTTGGAAAATCATTTAACTCTGAAACATCGTATTGAAATTTGAATGATGTTGGGATATGGTGATATATGAAGACAATAGGAAGAAGTGTGCAATTTGTTTAACAATTTATACCCTAAATATCACCTCTCTCAGTCTACCGGCAGTAAAGTTGTTCGAAAATTTCAAGAATCTGGTTCTGTTAAGGATTTGTTAAAAACTGGTAGACCTGAAGCTGTAAATAATGAAGAACGTGAAAATGTAATGTTGGCAGGCGTGAAAAATCCACATATTTCTGTTAGGCAAATTGCTCGAGAGCATAATTTAAAGCAGTTCTATTCACAAGATTCTAAAACTTGAAAGGTGGTATCCGTATAAACTTGGTATTGTTCAAGAATTATTTATAGACGACTTGGATCGAAAGTTGGAATTCTGCGAAGTAATAACACGTCGATTTGAAGCAGACGCTAATTTTCATAAAAATATCCTCTTCACTGATGAGGCAACCTTCTGTTTGAACAGGCAAAATACACGTTACTGGTCCTCAAACAATCCTAAATGGTATCTGGAAGGACACACTTAACACCGACAGAAAATCAATTTTTGGGTGGAATTATTCGAAATCGAATTTTGGGAAAGTCTCTGAAAATACTTTTAATGCACATTTATATAAATTTTTAAGATTTGAACTAGTTCCCGTGTTAGTTGTTTTATATCCAAATGAAACAGATCCAGATATACCCCATAACTACAGCTGAGGATGTTTGCGGTATAACCATGGTTATATCATATAACCATAGTAATTTACTATGGATACATGATATAACCATGGTTATACCGCAAACATCCTCAGCTCTACCCATAACAATATATGGCTCAAGCAGGATGAAGCTCCACGTCATTTCGGAATTAAGGTCCGCCATTTTCTGAATGGCACTTTCGCTACTCGATGGATTGGTAGAAGTGTAATAGAATGGCCACCTCGCTCGCCGGATTAACTCCGCTAGACTTTTCCTTTGGGGCTACCTTAAAGATAGAATTTACCTAAATAGACCGAGAGATCTTGAAAGCTTAAAAAATCGCATCGAATAGAGATAAGGGCTATCACACCAGAAAAGACAGCAAATGTTATTAGTGAATTTGAACGGCGAATTGATCAATGCCAAATTGTCAATGGAGCACAGTTCGAATTGCTGTAATTTCCGCGGCAATATTTTAATATCTTTGATATTTATTGGTTAATCAATGTTTGAATGTTAATTTAGTTTCAATTTCAGTTTCTTTCATGCTCCTCAACGAAATTGTTCCTAAACTTTTAATGAATTATTTCTCGAAAATCCCAATATGCAAGATATCAAACATTTTATGCTGTTACCCAGACAATCGAAGGGCCTCTCAAAATCGCGGAAAAAACTAGGGGTAGTCCCCCAAAATACAAAAAGTGGCGTCATCGCTCAAAAACAAATGAATGCAGAAAAATGATTATGGCATGAAAATGTGCACAAAATTTGTATCCCAGATAGGCCATGAACGAGACAGATTGACATATTAGTCACGTCTAAACTTAGAGAATTGACGAAGTGTCATTTGTAAATTATTATAAGCTAAATTGACAAGTTGATGACAAGACATTTTTGTAATTTATTAGCTATTTAATTATTACTTTTGTATTTAGCGGACAATAGAAACGGAACAAGGTTGAAATTTGTTTTAGAAAAAATTAGTTCTTTCTTATAGCACTTGCAGACGTATCCTTAAGCATGATCTACATTTACACACCTACCGCTTGCAAGCGACTCATAAAATACTTCCTGTGGACAGACAGAAACGAAAGGAATTTTGTCAAAGATTTATTGGCCATTTTGTTGTTAATGATGGAGGCATTGAAAAGGTTATGTTGATGAATCCTGGTTTCACCTCTCTGGCTACGTCTGTTTGTCAGAGAAGGATTATTGAACCTATATTTTTTGAAGGTATGTCGATTAAAAATACGAAATTTTGAACAATAGCCAATGCTTAAACCTTTTAGGAATATTAACTGCAGCACATAACAGACTGGAAATTTTGACACCATTTATAAATATATTACACGATGATGAATTACAGGAAGGTTACTTTCAACAAGATGGAACTCGTGCACACATTAAAAAATTTCGATCGAAAAAGATCGGAAAAGATCGAATTATTAGTTTAAATACAAACACTATTTTGCCACCTCGTTCCTACGATTTAAAACCGTGTGATTTCTCATTATGGCATTCCTTAAAAATATCTATTTTTGTAACACCTGTTTTTGATCTTAATGATCTGCAACAAAGGATCACTAATAAAATCGTAGAAATTAATAATTCACCTTGGATCCTAGAAAATGTTATTAACTCTCTTAAGTGAAGAACTTTATGCTGTAGAGATGAAGGCGGTGGCTATATTACGCATCTTATTTAATGAATATTGTTACATAGTAGATTGTGTTTTGTTCTTCGTTTTATTTAAACAATAAGATAAACGGATCATCAAAACCCCACACGACAAACTCCAATGGACGACTTCACAGATGGCGAAGATTAATTTCTCAAATAGAAAAACGTTCCTTTTCAGAACGAACACATTTTTGTTAAAATAAAGAATTAATGATTGTTTCAATGTCATACTTGCTTGATTTGTATATTGTATTATTAAATTGTGCTTACTTTAATTATTAATTCATCTTTATTCTGAATTTTATAAGATTTTACATACATAATGTATGATTTGCTTTTTGATGTTAAATTTTAAATTTTATTTTTGGGAATTTTTTCATTTTAATACAAACAGTACTCAAAAAAACTATATTTGTTATAATAAATCATTGTAATTTACATATTTAAATAACCAAGAATTTCAAATAACCGTCGGTTCCCTGAAATTTAATTTTTCCGTAGACTTAAATATTAGGTTAGGTAAATGAATGTCACTTGGCAACTCTTATTTAACCATTTAACCTATTACTAGTAGTATGACATGTAGGTTAAATCGCTTAATCAATCTAAGACATAAGTGATTTAATCCATGGCATACTCTGAAAACTTTTTTTGTGGCTCACTCCTTACTATTCTTTCCGGACACGACGTATATATCTACACATATATTAAATATTTCCTAACATCTTCTCTATTCTCTGGTCTATCTCCGTTTTTTGTTTTTCTTTACTAAATCAAAAAGTTCCTTGCAATATCTGTGTTCTGTAGTCGGAAGTAGCAAATCTCAAAAAATACGCGCTTTTTTTGTAATCAAGTTGTTGATAAATGATGTTTTTTACGTAAGCGACTTTTATTCCGAAAAATCACTTGAACATTATACGAAAATTTGGTTGTATCATTGTCTTATTAAATATTGCTATTATTTCCGAAATTATATAGCAACTAGAATTCGATAGTTTTTGCATTCATCCCTGTCGATACTTTCGTTCTTTTATATGATTCATCAGCTGTGAAGTAATCATATCTCACAAAAATTCCAGTTGGTTCCATATTTTACTTTATTAAAAAAATGTATTTTATACAACAGAATTATAAAACTGGTTATCATAAAATAAATAACAGGTACCCGATATGTTGATTACAACAATGTACTGTAATAACATAATTCCTTAATGGTGTAACATATTTGGTACGAATAACTAGGGTGACTAGGGTGACATATTTCATTTTATGGATCTTCATTTATCCGAGTAATTTGATCTTATGCCATACAGCGTGCTTTTGTCATGCCTATAAACAATTGCATCCACATTCTGTTGCTATCTACTTTTTCTTTGTTACTTAAGTAATACATGTAAAAACGATTTATTTTCTTTGCTTCATAATTTATTTTGAAATTATCTAATACTTAATGAACATTGCATGCATTTACTTCTATTAAACATAATGTACTTGTCGTAATGTCTTCGCATTTAAATTTTCCAAGATAGCACTTCGAAGAAACGTCAATAAATTATCACATCTTATGATCCGTAATAAGTAGATTCATTATAGTAAATGTTGCGACGTTTAACGAACTCGCACATAAAATGACACTTAGATAATAAAAGATTTTGTATTGATCGCAATTTCACATCGCGCTCCAGCTATATATACAAAGGAAAGACGGTACGGTGAAAGACAAAAATAACAACGTCTAGGTGTAAATGGGTTTCTATTTAGGAAGTTATTGTTAGATAGTGTTTGTTTTAATAATGAATATATGAGACGAATATATAGAACAGTCTTGAAATGTGTAGAGCACAATGTGTCACGAAGTACGATACCATTGTTTGCTATAATTATATATGATGAAAAGCAAAACTTAAAACGTTAAAATTGTATCTAAAATGAATCTCAAATACCTTATTTCAATGTCATGCCGAGCTATTAAAAACTGAGATATCTATATCTACATATGATTATCTTGGTGTCACTTTGGTATTTAATACTAGTACACATGATATTGAGTTTATGTCGATTGATAATTCTTAACACATTTTGTTGTGCTAATTTTGCTCACCATAACTAAGACTAATTGCTTTTTTCAATAAATTACGATAACTATAATATAGATGTTCCTGCTGTAGCTTCCTTGTTTACAAATAATGAATAGTCTGGATATAATTACCTTTGCATAAAAATATTCGCATGAAATACATACTTAAAAAGGCTAAAACCTATTATAATAGGTTTTAGCCTTTTTAAAAAATAAAAATATGAATATGATAATTATCATATTCATATTTTTATCCTAAATACGTATTTCGACGACCAAGTTGTTATTTTCAGTAGAAATGATCGCGGTGAACACGAGCACAGTAAAACTAGCACACAGAGATCGCGAAAAACTTTACCAAACGTGCATGTATTAATAAAATAAATAATTAAATTGAATAAAAACATTTTACGCCTTTAGAAAATAAGACACAACATTATCGTATAAAACCATTTCAACGAATTAAAATGGCTAAATCAACATCTAAATTAGAATCGGTTTGATCATGATCATTCATTTTGCTATATTTTAAAAATGCCGGACAATAAATAACCTAGTGGCTTATCGTGCCGGAATTGCCGGAATCGAATCCGTGGCCCGAATTTCCGAAAGGGTTTTCGTGGTTTTCTTCTCGTTCAAGGTGAATGCCGATAGCTAAATGTCGCTCCACGGGCACAGGTGTAATAACAACACATGACCTGCTAATGCTCCCTTCTTTTATTTGACGTACAAATGGGCGATGCTTAAGCATGGATGGCGTCGAGTTATCTGGTATATCCTCAGCGTGTAGTCGGGAAACATTTTACTCTACCCACATATCTGAGAGTATGAGCTCGGTAGTACGCGGCTGATACGATGTTGGTATACATCATATAGTGGTTGGTATTTACTAAAAGTTTTATGATATAATTTATTTTTATTGTTTTTTTTTTTCATTTCCATGGTTATTGAAATTATAGTCTATATAAGTCTATATCAGAGTGTTTAATCAGCGATTCGAATTTAGTCTATTCGTAAAAATTTTACGGACTATATAATTCTAAAATTTGGAACCAATAAAAATGCAGGATTTTCCGTAGTTGTCATGTATTACCGTATTATGACGCAAATCGAATATACGAACCTTTGTATAATCGAATATACGATCTCTTGTAACGGGTGTTCAGAAACATTCGAAGTCAAAGTAGTCCTTGAAAATATGAAGTCATGTCTGATATAGATTGATACATTTACTTAATACAATTTTATAGGTTATCATATACGCAAATGTCAGTTTATGTCGAAATATATTACTTTAATATGCCATATTAATTAATATAAACTAGTCAAGTAATGATTTTAGAAGGTAACAGTAATTAATTTGCGAATTTCAAATTAAGTATTTTGATATTTTAGAGAATTCTTGCTGAACAATAGCACCTCTTCATGCGATAACTGGAAAAAATTACATAATCCAATTAATATGCTGTTCATTCTTGTGTAATAAAGCTCATCTAATCTGTAGTAACTTGTAAAAAGACAATGCAGAATTAAGAGGAAATAACTTTACCAGTAAAGGTTTTATGCATCTTATAGTGACAATAGTATCTAGTTATCGTACTAGTTTAATATATTAACATTCAATAAATTATTGTAACAAATGGCTTAAAATAAATTTGAAACAAATAAATTGTTTGTAGAGTCCTTAGATTACAACTTTATAATAAATATCATAAATTGTAGTTGTATAAATTACCCACAATAATGACCATAATTATAAAAGATGTTGAAAATGTCCACCACCTTCTTCCAAGCATTTTACGCACCTCCTCCGAATGCTACTAAATACATTTTGCAGTATGGGACTATTTCTAATTTCACTAATTTTATTTATAATTCTGTCTTGGAGATCTATATAATCTTGCACTGGTACTTGATAAATTGAATTTTTTAAAAAAGGCCATAAATAGTAATCACTCGGTGTAAGATCACAAGATCTTGGAGGAAATTCATGATCGCTGTTCAAACTAATTAAGCGATTTCCAAACACTTCTTGTAACATATTCATTGTTTCCCCCGCTGTGTGAGCTCTAGCACCATCTTGTTGAAAGTATCCCAATGCTAGTTCATCATCGCGAAGTTGATTAAAAAAAGGCAATAGTATTTCCTGTCGATATCTTTCTGCAGTCAAGGTACCATTAAAAAAAATTGGACCAATAATCCTTCTTCTACTTATAGCGCACCAAACGCCAACTTTCTGAGGATGTAAAGGAGCTTCAACATAAAAATTATTGGGCTTTGTATCACTCCACATTCTCATGTTTTGCGAGTTAACATATCCACTAACATGAAACCATGCTTCGTCTAAAAAGAAAGTTTTGTCTAGGACATCATCATTAAAATTATTTGTAAACCATTCGCAAAATACTACTCGTCGCGGATAATCAATATCGAGGATTTCTTGCAAACAAGTTATACGATAACTGTATATATAACTGAAAATCTTCTTTTAAAACTTTATGGCAGGAACCAACTGACAACCCGGTTTGTTGAGCAAGACTACTTACTGAAGTTTTAGGGGCATCAGTCATTATTTCTCTAACATTCTCAATCACTTCTTCTGTCCGGACATTTGGTCGCCCACCACCCTCTTGGCGTCCCACACTACCAGTTTGTCGAAAAACTGGAACAATTCTGATTAGTGTACACTGAAAAGTATTATAATCAAAAGCAAGGTTGGGAAATTCATCTCGAAATTCTTCCAAACAAGCTTGAATTGAATACTTGCCATAATACTGGCCATCGATCTTTTGACCATTTCGAAAATATGCTTCAACCATGAATGCTTTGTGTACGTTAGTAAATACCATTTTCAAAATTAAAAAATATAAATTAGTATCTTCGATATTAGATTCTGATAATTTTTGACAAACAACAGTTGACATTTAATAATTATTACAAATCAGATACTTAAGTAAAGATATACGATTTTTTGTTCAGAGCCCACTTGACTTCGAATGTTTCTGAACACCCGTTATATTCGTTGAAAAAAATAACAATTAGATTACTATGATTTCAACTTAAATAATTTGACAGTACTGAATTGTCAGATTTGTTAGTTATCATCACGGCTCGTTTCGCACTACTTTTTTTCTTTTTATTTTCATGAAACTGTTCAAAACTCGACGTATTGCCTAAAAAAAACAGCACTCGGCCTTTGGTCTCGTGGTGTTTCAGGCAATACGTTTCGTATAATCGAGTATTTTCAAGTGTCTTGTATAATATATGACTATATTATATGTTCTGAGTATTATTATTCACTGCATTAATTCGTGAACTTTGTAATCCCGCTACCTTATATAATGAAGGGAATTATATATTCGTATTTCTGCTTTCAGATACGCTGAAGTTCCATCTTTACTGGTATGTATTTTTCAATTTTATTTTGTCTGCTGATACAGAAATGTTTATTAAGTATGTTATGTGTTCCATTTTACCTAGAGGTACAATGTCTGGTCTATTTGCTAAAATTTGTTTGTTTGTATACAGTGGCGGTTTTTGTATAAGAGCTGTAGAGCTGCAAAACACATTAATTCAATTTTGTAAAGCAATAAATTTAAAATTATTTAAATTGTATTGGTTGCTTTAAAAAAATATTAGAAATTATAATGCGTATTCTGGAAAACACAAGACTGTATATGCTGCAACATTGCATACAGAAAATGTGTTCACAACGCACGATTATAAAAGCTTCAGTCCGTGGCTATTCAAGCACGTGACTAGATGGCTTTCATATATGCCTTTGTGTACTGCAATTTTGGCAGTGCAAGCGGAGATATGTCGAATATCGTATTAGAAATCATATAAAATCGATTAAAATGAATAGCGTTAGATGTTTACAACTAAATAAATTTAGTTCGTTGTCTTATGAAAATAAAATTAAAATGAAAGACCTCGGACGGTCAACATCGCAATCAAATATAGAAGTCAGGGGGTCGAAATAAGGCCTATAAAAGGCAATTTAATAATAATTTATACACTAAAACAGAGTGGAAAAATAATTGAAATTTTTGTTAATGTAAAACAAAGACGCTAATATTATTGAACGATTGTGTTTTTTGTAGTACTTTTTTAAGTTAAAATACATTTGGAATTTTCAACTCTAACTACATTTGTTTATTATTATGGTAAGTTGGTATTTATGATTATTTTTCTTACGTACGTGTAGCGATTGACAGAACACATATGATCAATTATCACGCGGCGCCACTGTCTAGATGTATTGTGATATTCCAACAGAATTTGTGTCTTTGATTTCAAAAATTGTTGCAGCTGTATATTTATAGTAGGGTGTAAATGTATTCTTATAACGTATTTTTGTGCTATTGCTTGGTGCAGTATTTTAGCTGTATTATTAAGTATACTAATATATTCTGTTCCTGCTAGTGTTCAACATCCTGCAGTAACATGGTCGATGGTTTCAGGGTGTAAATTGCACCTCCTGCAGCTATCTTTCTCAATATTTTTGTCTTTAGTGATGTATTTCCTACAGTTTCTTGTACATATTACTTGATCTTGGTAGGTTAAATCGTTATAGTTTAGTGCTAGGGTTGACGGTGTGTGGTTTTGGTGTATTGCGATGTGTAGGTTATTGTGTTTATCCTGAAAGTATTATCCAAGGTTGTGTATTTCTTTCGCACACAGTGCGTACACATTAGATATTCCTATTGCTTCTAATTTTCTATTTAGTGTTATTTTTTCAACGCAAGAACTTGAGTGTAGTTTTCTGTATTTTTGCATAAAGTCTGTTTGTGTCCATCTAATTATACCAAATGAGTATGTTGAAGTGGATATTTCGAAAGTATTAGTTGCTCTTAGAATTTAGATTCTGTTGTTTTAATTCTGCCTATATACGAGGGTGGTTCAATAATTCCTTTCAAAAAGATAGAAAAACAAATTGATTTGAATTTCTCTTTTTATTTTCAACCTAGTTTTCTTTTAGCTGTATACACTTTTCCCAGCACTTCTCCAACTTTTTTAAGTCATCCAAAAAGTAGGATTTTGGAAGGTCCTCTAAATAGGCATTTGTTCGGCGATGACCTCCTCGTTCGACGTCAATCGTTTTTAACATTTTTTTAAGTTTGGGAATAAAAAAAGTTCCTGTAGGCAAAATCTGGCGGACAATAGAAACTGTGCAAGTGTGCACCCATGAATTGTCTTGATGGAATATAATTTCTTTCTTTGCCAAATGAGGACGTTTCTCCTTGATTTCTTTGCTCAACCAATGCAATAACGTTCCATAATACTCTCCATTTATCGCTTGTCCATTTTCCAAGTAATGGATGTAGATGGTTTCGCTTGCATTCCAAAAGACTATGGCTATTACCTTGTTGGTCGATTTTACCTCCTTTGCTTTCTTTGGAGGCGGATCGCCTCCAAAGCTTTAAAAACCCACTGTTTCGACTCTTGCTTTGTTTCTGGAGTAAAGTAGTGTATCAATGTTTCGCCCACAGTTATGTAGCGACGTAAAACTCGACCACATGGTTGCATTTATTCTCCACTGAGAGCACCCATCTTGCCGAGATTTTTTCAAACACAATTTTTCGTGTAAAATTGGAAACACTGTACCTCGTGATATGCCTGTGGCCTCAACTATTTCGCGCACTATTCATCGATCAGTCAAAACCATTTCGTGGATTTTATCAATAGTTTCGGAGGAAGTCATTTCCACTGGAAGTCCTAAATGATGTTCATCTTTTGTGGATGTACGGCCACGTTTAAACTCATTTACCCAATTATAAACAGTCGCAAACACAGGGGCAGATGTGCTATGAACTTCATCTAACTCGGCTTTGATCTCTTTCGGTGTCAAACCTTTTAAATAAAAGTGTTTAATCACCGCACGAAACTCACAATTTTCCATTTTTCTAAATGAACCAAAGTTTGTTACTTTAATCAAGTTAAAAATGAACCCCTTGGTTTTTCTAAGGAGCTACTGAACCACCCTCATATGTGTGGTTTACGTTTTTTTTTATGGAAGCTAAGGCATTTGTATCTTGTTCTTCTATAAAGTCTATTTCAACATTATTTAGTGCTATTACTACTATTATTATTATTATTATTATTATTATTATTATTATAGAAATTGTTTTTAGTACTTGCAGTAATCTCCTAAAAATAATGAAAACTCAAAAAGAGTATCAAGCCTAGTAATAATTAATGCCGTTTTTATAGAATGCGTTTGTAAAGCTGTTTACAAATACTCTCGGAACCATAACCTAAAAACATCTTATGTGACACCAAAATGCGAAGTTGGTTAATTGTTATCATCAAGGTGATCACGTTTTGTATGTAAAAACCATAGTTCTTCTATTTAAACTTTTAAAATTTGTAAACAAGAAAATTGCGGATGAAACGCTTATTCATAGACATTGCATTCTTTACGCTTCCACTTGAGGAGAACAACAATGGAAGCTGTTAAAGACATTTCGGCGAAGGTGATATGAAGATGTTGATGAAGATGTGGTCGTGACCATCCTTCGAATTTTGATAAACAAAACGCGTTGCAAACCCTTTTGGATCAAAATCCAAGCGACGCAACAGTGTCATTATCAATTCGATTTCTGAGATGCGAACCAACCAGTGATCCGTGATAAAATTTTGAACGCTGGACGATCGCGTGTCCAACGAAATTAACAGGCGCTTGAAAGCTGATTTTGGGCAACAATTGTATTCATGTGAAGATTGTTTGACCCGTAGGTTCCACGTGACAAACTCTGGCATATAGGCGAAATGTAGGTGTTTGACGAAAAGCGATCAGGTCGACCAGTATCAATGACGCATAAGAAAAATCAAAAACAAGTGAATGCACTGATTCAAGGAAATCGCTGGATTACGTAGTAACGAATTGTTCGGCGGTTGGGGTACGAAATGAAGAAATGAATTGAGCGGGTGGTGAAATGCGTTGTACTAAATTGTGATTATGTAGAAAATAATTATGTACATTGATAGTGCAATAAATTCACTTCATTTTGAGACTGATTTTATTAGTTTATCTTTTCTTATTCTCATTTTATAGAGTTGGAGACCGTATATATCAACCCTGCCTCATATTTTTTGTACACTTGCAAACATTTATAAAGGTCATCATTTATTTGGTATTATTATTCCCGATTAAATAATTTGCAAAAGTTTATTTCGTATTTTGCTGAGAAACTACCAACATTTTCTCTAAAAAATACCCTAATTTTTGACAATTATGTCTGCTCGCGTACTTCCACAATTTAAAAACTGATTGTGATTCCATGACCATGTACTGTCGCGAGCAATAAATTCTGGTCGTCAATGTCAATTCAAAATTTTATTAGATTGTCACAAATTTTAAATTTCGCCAGCCTGATAATGCCTAAGTTAATGAATTGTCAACATTCATGAAATTTGGCAAAGAAAAGATCACATTTATTGTTATGCAACATGATTATATGTTACGATATTTACGACGGTTATACAATGGAGCATTTGCCATTGTGTTAAAGCATGACTTTGACGACCAGAAGTTATTGCTCCCGACTGTACAAGTGGCCACTAATACTTTAAATATTATATTTAAGTATGTTATACCGCGATATCATAAAGTTTCTGGGTCAACGGTGGCCATGGGGTGAAAAACGTCTGTCATAATTTATATCATCCTTTTGAGAAAAAACTGATAAAATTTTCAGGTTATGTGTCATACTGACATTAAGATTAATATATTGACAAATTTTAACGTCAGCATGACACTTAACCTGAAAATTTTATCAGATTTTTCTCAAAAGGATGATATAAATTAAGACAGACTTTTTCACCCCATGGCCACCGTTGACCCAGAAACTTTATGATATCGCGGTAGATTTGCATTTTTGCTTGATATCTGTTCTTATGTTTTTTTCATATTCGCCTGGTATAATTTTTTAACATTCTCTTGATTTATCTTCCACAATTAGTTTTCTTAACGTATACTATTGTAATACTGGATATTTTTTATTTAAAATTTTTAAAGTAACGGGTGTTTATGAACACACATCACAGTGTCGGGTAACGCCAGTAACTTATTTTTGAAAACATCTCTATTCAACATTCAACCAAAAATTAGGTTTGAAAAACATAAATTTATTTATCAATAGCTGTCAAAATTTTGGTTATGTGTTTAATTTAAAATTAAAATTACAAATATTTAATTTAAAATGGAAATTATAAATGTTGTTGAATACGTCGTCCACTATATTCAATACATAAATTTATTCTCCGCTTCATATTATTAAATACATTTTCTAACATTTCGGCGTTAATTTCTTGGCGTAGGCGTATAATATTGTTCTGGAGATCGTCCAAAGTGTACACTGGATTTTCAAAAACCTTATTTTTTAGGCAAGGAAACACAGAAAAAACTATAAGTGTAAGGTTACATGAACGTAGTGGAAAACGATTCTTACTTATCAATCTGTCATTAAAAAATTCTCGTAAGTAATTTATATTAGCTTTCGCAACATGTGCACGTGCCGAATCCTGTTGGAAATAACCAGTGCGTAGTTCATCATCATCAAGTTGATTAATGAAAGGTTTCAGTATAATGTTACGATATCTTTGAACATTTATAGTTTGGTCGAAAAAAAGGTCCTTGGCTAATTGCTAACCACACACCTATTTTCTCAGAATGCATTGTAGCGTCTCTAAAGAAATGTGGATTATCTGTTGCCCACATTCGCATGTTTTGTGCGTTAATGTAACCATTCAAATAGAACCAGGCCTCATCAGAAGAAAAAGTTTTATCAAGCACATTATTACCACTTATGTTCTGATTGAACCACTGACAATATAGTATTCTTTTATTATAATCCAGACGTATAAGTTCTTGATACATTTGTACCTTGTTATGGATGCATACATATATCATTCTTTAAAAAATTGTGCACTGTTGAAATATTTAAATTTAATTGTTGGGAAAGCCTTCTAATAGATAAGTAGGTCGCCCTCGAATTGCATTTCTTACTCTATTTATATTATTTTCAGAACGAATGCGTGGCCTTCCACTTTTTCGTTTTCTTTCAGCGGATCCAGTTTCCCGAAAATTCAAAACTGTTCTTTTCAGATACCTTGCTAATTGATTACTATTAAATGCAGCGTTCGAAAATTGCAATCTAAATTGTTCCATGTAGATTACGGAAGAATATTGCCATACTCCATCCACTAATCTTCCACGTCGAAAATAACTTTCTATCATAAATGCTTTTTGTTGAAGCGTAAAGATTATGCCAGCTTTAAAAGTTATATATTTTGATTTAACTAACCAAAATTTATTTGACGTTTGTTGAATTTAATTGACTAAAATTAAGTAAAGAGGTATCCCTTATAATCCATAGCAACTGAGGTGTCGGGTGCTTATAAACACTCGTTACCTTATATGATATGCATATATGAAAAAATTATTTAATTTTTGTAAGAAATAAATATGCGAATATTAATTAAAGAATGCAATCACTTTTTCGAACAAACAATATCTCTAGAGCTTCTCTATTTATTAGATTTGGTTACTTAATAAGTTCTTATTAATCTATGATACCTTTATTCTTTCAATAGTGTTATTCATTCTAAAGTTTCTTTCACAAGGCAACGAACTCCTTCGTTTATATACAAGTATATTACGTATTAGAATAACTAATCAAATTTAACATACTTTTTCTCACTTTATATAATTTTGTAATAGCGCAATTATTTCTATTTATCCTGTTATAGCTGTAATTACATTTACATAAATTAACACCTTTCACAAATACCTGTAGCAATCATTTACAAATGTTACGCACTATTAAACTACTAGATATATTGTAAGGGATGCCAACAATAAATTGTTCAGACTGAGTGTGAAATTCCTTTCTTTATTAGGGTTCTGCTCAATGTAATTACATTAGAATACACCCAAGAGAATCTCTATATACTCCCAAATATACAGAATATTGCCATTAACAACTTGAGTTAATAAGAAATAACAACAATTTACAAACAAACAGTTACTGCTTGGAAAAATAAGAAATATTATTTTTAGTATTTTTCTAAATGGAATGTACTATATCTTTCAGATGATGTGACAATGATAATGACACCGACATATATTAACTCCAATTAATGTAAGAATTTTTACTGAGAATGTGTTGAGTTCGATACACTAGAATCACATACGCCAGCCTCGCTCGTCCTATTTTAACAGTTTAGATGCACTTTCATGAAGTTGAAAAGACAGCATTATATCACTTATTATTTTAAAGTGTGCTTATCCAAGAACAATGTATGAGGAAATACCAGAAAATAACAAGACTGATGTTGTAGTATAAAAATGAAACATTTATTTAGGAAACTTCAAAAAAGTACTCTCCATTCTGTGCAATACACTTGTCCAAACGTTTTGTCCTCTTTTCATAAACATCTGAGAAATCATTTTTTGAGAGTCTATTTAATATACCCATCACCGCGTTGTTGTTGAGTTCTAAATTCGACTCAAATTTTCGACCTCTCAATTCTTTTTTGACAGGAAATAAATGGAAATCGCAAGGACCGAGGTCAGGTGAATAGGGGGGGAGCGGGTGCACCCATAATTTACACCTTCAAGTATTCGTGGCAGTAAAAATCGCTGATCTGTGGGCCGGAGCATTGTCGCGATGCAAGTACCGATGTCTTTGTAAAGCAGCCGTTTCTTGGTTAATTTTGCCTTTACGGTTCCTCAAAGTACATTATAACAGTACTTTCCAGTTACTGTATGTTCTCTAGGTATAATGCGATCATAAGTAACACCCCTACATTGTGATAAACTATCATCTGGGTCTGCAGTTTTAATCATTTCAAAAGTTTCAGTTGGAGTTTTACCCAACCGAACACAAAATTTTATCATCTTTACTTTATTCTCATTTTTTTGATGGGTCCGTCAAGCACAGACAATTCAGTAATTAATTTGTAATAAACGTCAAAATTTAAATCAAAGCCTAGTTAAGAATAAGTAAATCAGAAATGGGGGTTTCGTGTTCTATTCTTTGTGTTATAAAATTCTAGTTGTGAAAGAAGTTATAGCACCAGTCTCATTATATTTTGATATAACCTCATATGTAATAATGTATCAAGCACCATTACAAACAATAGTACATAGACAATAGATGGCATATAGAAATGCACGGGAATTATGTTATTTCTCGCTAATAAACATACCGCTGGTAAGTCTTAAATACCTGGCTTTTTTGTTCATGATACAGGATACGTGTTTTCTAAGCTTCTTACTTCATTAATAAACATAAAGCAATAAAGACTGAATGTTTTCCTTATAGGTGGAGTAAAGCATGAATAAGTCCTGCTTAAAAGTGCAAATATCTAATTGTGTACTATAAACTCAAATCTACTCTAAATAACGTTACCAATATATGTGGGCAGATTATTTTCAAGGATTTCTATAAAAATGCACGCTGTCTTTTATTACGGATTTATTCCAGATGGATGGACTGTAACAAATATGCAATATGCTTCTACAATTTTGGATAATCGTGAGCAAGATACTGTTTACCAAAATTTTTCCCATGCTTTTGACAGCATCTATCATCCCGATTTTGGAGACAATTCGATATTTTTATAACTTTTGCAATAATATCTAAAGAATCTAATGTATTGTGAACTGCAATGGTTGCAGATCCTACGGATTTGTTGCAAAATCAGGTGTACCTTAGAGATAAAATTTCGATCCCTTGTTGTTTATACTTTACAGGACTGATTTGCTTTTCATCTCTATTTTGCTTGATACTGGCTCATGCAGACTATATCAAGTTGCTCTGTGATGAAAAGTTAAGTAGTGATGCTAATGAACTTTAACTGGTTAAGTCTTGTGGTGTTAATAAATTATAATTATAGTTAGCAAGTGTGTAGATACGAGTATATGAGAAAAAATCAACCATTTGGAACATAGTATAATGTTAGCGACAATGAACTCGCAAGAAAATCTAAAATAGAAAATCTATGCGTAACTTTTAGTAATAATTTTAACTTCATTTCAGACATCTGTATTTCGGCATAAAATGTTTAGATTCTTTATGCCCGCCTTTAAGATATTTAACGACTTAGAACTTTTAAAAACTATATATTATGCATAAGCATTGAGCAAATTGAAATAGGAAAGTATAATTTGATATCTCCACCATGTACCGTACTGTATGGTAATTAATCGACTACACAGGAAATTAAAAGAAAATGAACACATGAAAATAAATTTTTCAATTACTGAATAATGCAGCCTGTGTTAAAATGGACATTGAAGTAAAACCACCCATGAACCACAGCGAAAAATTATATTCAATGAAAAAGTAATCTAAGAATAGAAAATCGATATCGTAAGAAAATAATTTTTTAAACTGCCGATTTTTATTGTATACTACTTTTTAAAAATATCTAGTATCGTCGCAGCAATAGATGGGTGGCACATAATGACTAAACACCCAATTAACAATTATAATGTTGAAGGTAAGCATGGTTTATGATGATAAACGGTTATTTACAGTAATTATAGGAGCACTGTAGAGTATATGACGCTCGTGTATTTCACACAACCCTTTGTTCCATCAACTTACAGGAGATCCTTCTTTTCTATCTTATAATTAACATATAATAATAGGAGAGTCATCTTATCCCTTGTTTAAAAATTTATTAAAACTCTACCAAGATAACGGGGATCTGACATAAAGGCAAATTAAATTTAATCAAGTGTTATCAGTACAAAGATCTGTGCAGTGTGGAAACAGCATTTGCTTTGTTAAAAGATTCGTATCATTTGTATTTCCAAAAGTAAATGTACACCAATTGTTTCTAGTATTATCATTAATTCTAATTTATTAGAGGGACGTGAAGAAAAATCAAATATTTAGATATGACGTTAGCATACAAGCTACCACAAGTTATAGTACCATGCATACTGCATAACTTTTTATTAAAACGACAAACAATGACAGAAAATGGCGCCTTCAAATATGAAACTAATAATCTTCATCAAAATAAGATAATGATGAACTAAATGCTGCTGTAAGGATCACAACAAAGGAACTTTGAAGCGAGATTATATAGCAACCATATTGTAAGGAAGAAGCATTCTCAAGTTATAATTAATTATTGTGCAAATTATTTTATTTTTAGTTTTTGTAGATACTTTTGTAGATTATAGTAATATTAATAATCATAATAGCATCTTTATTGCCCAACCGTACAGTAATGTACAGGATAGCAATTGTAATACAAGGGAGTATTGATATCTAGTTAGCCTAGGCGATTTTCCTTGAACAAAACAAAATCTTGTTATAATGGCAAGAAGCAACGACATTTTAAAAGTATCACTGTTAAATCTTACGTCAAAAAGTTGAAGTATTGTAGTGTAGTAAATTTTGAAAGAAGGCATGTCAAATACATTTGTGAGTATCGAGGCATCATCATATACTTGTATTCGAAGAAGTGGTAAGGAAATTTACGAAGATATGCTTAACATACTTGGCGATCAATGCCCATTACAGTGTCTAAAATTTGGATTGCGTCATTTAAAAGAGGAAAACTTGAAGATGAGAAACGACCAGGAAGACCGACTTCGGTGTCCACCCCCGAAAATATTGACGCAGTTCATAATATGTTATTTTGAGACCGTCGAATTGGGCTAAAACACTAGCTGAGGCACTAAAGATTTCATATGAACGCGTACATCATAGAGTTCACGTTGATTTAGATAGGAAAAAAAATTCTGCTAAAATGAATTCCTAGATGCTTGAACGCCGAACACAAACGAGCAATAGTGAAAGCATCACGGTGAATCTGCTCCCGTTTTCAAGGAGATCAAGATTTTTGAACGATCTTGTGACTATTGATGGAACATTGGTCCATTTTTACGACACGGAAACAAAACAGCAATCGATGGAATGGAAGCATCATGGCTCTCAAAGGCCTAAGAAGTTTCGAGTTCAAAAATCCGCTCGACAAGCTTTTGCATCAGTTTTTTTGGGATATCCATGGAATAATTATGATCGATTACCTAAAAAAAAGGCCAAACTAGTACTAACCACACTGAAAGAGAACATTAAGGAAACAAGACGTGCCATGTTAGTGAAAGGTGTGTTTTTTTGTAGGACATTACCCCTGCACACAAATCGCATTTCCATGAATACAATTCGGGATCTATGGCTCGAGTTACTGGAATACCCGCCCTATTCCACAAATTTAGCTCCTTAAGACTATTATCTTTTCCCGATTGAAAAAAAGTTTACAAGGACGTCAATTTTTGTGTAGCGAAGAGGTAATAGAAGCTGTGGAGGACTGGTTTGGACACCAAGAAGATTTTTTTTTAGAAAGGTTAAAGGCGTTGCAGTATCGGTGTATTAATTTAAGAGGAGACTATGTTGAATAATAAAATATTCTAAGTCCTAACTTTAAATTGTTTCTTTAGCAGCCTAAGAATATATCCATACACTCTCGTATATGAAGAAATAATCTAAAAATTAAAAATTTGTATGTAATAATATGTAATAGAAATTCATAAAAAAAAAAAACAGAAATAGTCCCAGAAAATAATAAAAGCAACTCATTTAATTAAAAAAAGTAAATATAAATTTAAGTTCGGACAATATATAATAAAAATAAAAAGTTATTCTTCCTCTACCATTCCGTCTGCCTTGCTATCATTAATTTTTTTCACTAAGAAAAATCAGTATAGTGTTTATCGTAAATACGGCACCATATGGCAAAAGGGAGACATTTATTCTAGTTTTTGGTGTATTTAAGATACTCAAGTTCCTAGTATGTACATTTGTACATACACATAAAACTGATCTGATAAACAATGGAAGGATTGTTAGTTTTATTATTTAAAAGATTTGCCACTAGCCAGTTTACGTTTTTGAGATAAACTTTGCAAATTATAACAGCCCAACAGGCTCGCATAGTCAGTACCATGTATTGGATAACTTCCAGTTGTTTCATAAGATAGATATTTCAAAAATCTCTTTTGTATCTGTTCAACTCTCAAGTGATGATACACATAATAAGGATACCGGCTGGAGCAGCATATTCTAATTTATTACGAACAAGAGTATAATATAGTGTTTTAATAATGCAGATATTAGGAAAACTACGTTCAAGCCTGTAGAGACGTAGAAGCTGAAAGACAGATTGAGGTTACATATTCCGAAAAAGTAAATTTTGAGTCGTAAAGTATGGATACGTCCCTTGTCTCATTCTTTCTTGGCTAGTTTCTCAGACCCAGCCACAGAATCATAAATAACAAAATCTGTACATGTAGTGTATGTAATCAAGAGCATTTTTGAGCATTTGAATGGATTTTGTTTTGTTCACATCACTCAAGAATTAGGGCCAAATTAGTTTGAACTTGTATGCAATCTTGATAAGTGATAACTATCTTAATAACTCAGATAAAGCAATTAAGCTTAATAGAAAAGTCATTAATGTAAATATTAAATAACAAAGGTCCAAGATTCGATCCTTGTGGAACTACTGACGGAAACTGGAATTGTAGCGGAAGCGAATCCGTTGTGTACAACATCCGATTCTATCAGTTATGTAAGATGGCATTAATTTTAAACGTGATAAACAAAATCTAGTATGCAAATATGTACTATAATGTACAAGTAATAATTCTTTGTTCTATGGAATCAAATGCCTTGGAGTCAATGTAAATGACATTAACTTGTTTGTGAGTATCCAGTGCTGATGGTATAAGCATCATGCAGCTTATACCATCAGCATTGGATTCCCATCGAAGTATTGTTGAAGCTTAATTAATTTAATTTAATAATAAGTAGGTTAGTAATACATGATATTACTTTTATTTTTTTAAATTTACATAATTCTTAAACAGTCCCAACTTTTCCCTATTAATTTTGTTATTTTCTTCAACCGCTCGTTGTATTTTCTTAAGATCTGTCAATATTTCTTCCACTATTTCTAGTTGTCTTTTCCGGAGTACATCTATTTTTTTTTGAGGGGGACGGGGTTCTATCGTGTGGTGTAGCTGTGTCTTTCTCACTACGAATCTCTTTGGGTTATGTAAATTTATTTGATTTGGGATTGTCGTTTTCCTGAAGAAACTGACGGTAATTTTGGTAATGAAACAATTAAATCTACTGAACAGTTTCTCATTCCTAAAAATTGAAGACATTGTATCATAATACTCAAAATGTATTCTACCTCGGGATGCTTTTGTTCCTGTCGTAAATCTTGTTAAATGTGTGTTACATATTTCGCATTTTTCGGTCTAATAAATCACAATTAACATAATATCCTTTCTGTGTATACGTTTACGCGCCTTCATTGCTAAGATTAAATAAAACGTATTGAAATGTATTATATTCTACTTGGGAATTTCATTCGCCATTTTTGCACAGGCCAGTGCGTTTTTTTTTTATTAATAAGTTGACATGTATCATATTTCTACTTCTAACGAAAATAGTGCGTAATATTGTGTAATATTTGCAATAAAAAGAACAATTTTTAATGTGAATAAGTCAGTTAGTCTTTGGACTGGTTGTGATGACATCCATTTCGTGTAAATATTTACTTTTTTTTAATGGTAAAAGAAGAATGCTTGCGAAATTCGCATTTTAATTTAATATGAATTTTAACTTGGATGTAACTCGTAACATAAACAGAGTTTAAATGTGAAGGTGTAGAACTTTTACTTAGTTTCCATTTCGTCCATTTAATATTCTGATGAGATTTTAATGAAATACGGAGAATAATTCCTTCTCAATCAATAGTTACAACAAATACATGATAAATTGAAAATACAGCTACAAATTTTCATAGACAAGCGAGAAGGTATTCTGTTTTGTAATAATCCTAGAACCTACACATCATCAAATACATAGAATCTCAAAAAGTCCTTGACAAACTGCATCGTCAAAGAATTCAAACGCGATTAAATTTCATTACTAAATCCGAAATAAGTTATATGATAATGCTGGAAGCTACACATGGGCAAATGCATACATCTCAAAGTTCTTGACAAACTGCATCGTCAAAAAATTCAAATGCGATTAAATTTCATTACCAAATCCGAAATAAGTTAACACTTTTTAAAATATCCGTCTATCTTAAGAACTCTATTAAATTAGCGACACGTAGGTAACTGTTAACAAAATAGAAAACTGAATTAGAAGACTTGTCAAAGATGGTAAGAATTTTTGAAATAAATTATTTATTTTATCGTCACGGCAGTGTTAGCACTGGTACAATCACAAAATTCGCCCCCATATTGACTTATGAATTTGCCTACTCTCCCATGAAATTCGCCTGCCGGGTTCCGACAAAAGGGTTGTTTGTTTGAACTAGACAGAAGCGTCTGCGGTTGAAAGCTGGCGGTAGTCAATTTGGAGCATTTAAGTTTCTTTTGCAGCTGTTTATGTGTTTAAGTGAGAATTACCACGAACATAAATTGTTAATAATGCCCTTAAATGAGAAACGAAAATATCACTTTGTTTGCTGTTTTAATATGAAACAAAATATTTTCGCAGTAATATACACGTACTTAATATGCATACAGATATATAAAATAAACAAAAGGTTTTTTAAATCGTTTTCTTTATATTATTGTCGTAATTGAAGATTACAATTTGTGCTACGTCATATACAAGTTATCGTATTATCTTATATAATTATAGAAAATTTCTTGACCGTACTAATTTAAATTCAATAATATTTGGGTTATCGGTCTATTTCCACTAAAACTTTTCGTCATTTATTAATGACCAAATATTGAGAAAGAACATTAGAGCTTTAATGCAAACAGACCGATAACCCCAATATTATTAAATTTATATATAATATATAGACAATAATTTCTTGACCTTTGCACAATATAGTTGATTTAGATATTCGGCTATTGAAGGTCTGTTTTACATTCATACGCACAATCAAACTTTTGTTATGTCATGAATTATTATTAACCGAATCGAATGTATTTATGAACTTGGAACTCTCACCATGACTACATCACTTATATAACTTTGACATTAATATCTGTCATTTATAATTCTTTGATAAAGATAATACTTACGGAAACAAGTAAGAGCTTATTTTAAATATATACATACTATATATTTAAAATAAGCTCTTACATGTTTCCGTAAGTATTACCTTTATCAAAGAATTATAAATGACAAATATTAATGTCAAAGTTATATAAGTGATGTAGTCATGGTGAGAGTTACAAACTCATAAATACATTCGATTCGATTAATAATAATTCACGACATAACAAAAGTTTGATTTCTATTATAAAGAGAATGGTAAGTCATGAGTTATTATTACACTTGAAGCCGTGGAGCGACTTAAGATATAAAGCTGTCGGCATGCGCCTAGGACGAGAAGGAAAATCACGAAAATCTACTCGGACAGTCAGCCAGGGATCTAAGCACGGAACTGTCAGCATGATAAGCAAATGTAACATATGATATGTAATTATATAACAGGAACATATAACGGGTGTTCAGAAACATTCGAAGTCAAAGTAGTCCTTGAAAATATGAAGTCATGTCTAAGATAGATTGATACATTTACTTAATACAATTTTATAGGTTATCAAATTAGTATATTAATACTTAAGTAAAGATATACGATTTTTTGTTCAGAGCCCACTTGACTTCGAATGTTTCTGAACACCCGTTATTAAGATTGTAACTTGCAGATCGTTACATTATTAGGTTATAATATATACTGCTTAGATTTTATATAACAGTTCTATTGTTAATTTATTTTTTTTCCAGTTTAATATTAATCATTTCTTTAATTTCTCTTTTCATTGTGTGTTGCTCTCTATCAATTATTTGTGTGTTTTCAAAGTCGATATGGTGATCGCGTTGCAGTTTGTGTGTAAATAAAGTAGTTTTGTCTGTTTTTAAGTATTTATGAGCTTGTATTCTTTTGTATAAATATTGGTTGGTTTGACCTACGTAGTAACTGTCGCGGTCGCGACATGGCATTTTATAGATAATATGTGTTTCTCGATTTTTGTCTATTTTTGGTTTTAATTTTGAAAATAGATGAAGGTAATACTTACCGAAACATGTATGAGCTTATTTTAAATATATACATACTAATATAAAACAGACCTTCAATCGCCGAATATCTGAATCAACCATATATATATATATATATATACATATATATATATATATATATATATATATATATATATATATATATATATATATATATATATATATATAAATATAATTATTTCTTGACCTTGGTATGATATGGTAAATTCAATCAGTTGGCAATTTAAGGTCTGGCTTTACTTTAAAGTATATATATTTAAAACAATCTTACATGTTTCAGCAATTATGCCTTTATCAAGGCTATAAAATATAAATGACAGTATACAAATGTCATATAATTGAGTTGCTATGGATAAAATTATTCAAAGATACATTCCAATTGAATAATAATAAATCATGCCTTAGTATTCCAAAAACAGATAGACAACAAAAACAGGGAAAAGCAAGACATGAGTTATTATTATGTATGCGGCCCTGAAGCGTCTTAAGATGCAAAGTTGTCGGCATTCGCCTTAAACGAAAAGGAAAACCACGAAAACGTACTCGGACAACCAGACAGGAATCAAAACGCGGAACAGTCAGCATGATAAGCAAATGTATATGATATTTAAATGTAATTGATATTTAAATGACATATGATATATAATTATTTAACAAAAAAAAAATATATTGTGATGGTAAATTGCAGATCGTTACACAATTAAGTTATAGTATATACTGCTTAAATTTCTTATATAATTTCTGTTGTTAATTGAATTTTTTTCCTGTTTAATACTAATCATTTCTTTAATTTCTCTTTTCATTGTGAGTTGTTCTTTATCAATTATCTGTGTGTTTTCAAAATCGAAATGGTGATCGCGTTGTAGTTTGTGTGTAGATGAAGCAGTTTTGTCTGTTTTAGAGTATTTGTGGGCTTGTATTCTTTGGTATAAATATTGTTTCGTTTGGCCTATGTAGTAACTATCGCAGTCGCGTCATGGTATTTTATATATGACATGTGTTTCTCGATTTTTTTCTATTTTAAGTTTAAGTTTTGAAAATAAATGTTTATAAGTATTATTAAGTTTTTATTTTGTAGCTATATCATATTTTTTTAAAGTGTATTTATTTTTTTCTGATAGTTGTGGAACATATGGAATCGTGATATATGTTGTGTCATTGTTCAAATTTTTATTGGTGTCTGCAGTGTTGTATATTTGGTGTACTCTTTTTTTAATTGTTGGGTCTATAAGTTGTGGTGGATAATTATTATATGTTAAGATTGTTTTAATTTTCTTGATGTTATCTTTTCTGTATTGAGTATGTGATAGTTTTACTGCCCTATCAGTCAGATTATTTATAATCATTTTATTGAATAGTGTAGGAGCATTTGAGTGGTAATTCATATATCGAAAAGAAGCTGTGGGTTTATTAAACCAATTTGTATATATATATATATATATATATATATATATATATATATATATATCTTTTTCTGTTGTTCTTAGACATTTTCTTAAATATAAATGGTTAATTATTTCTTGAAATTCGTCTTGATAACTATTCATTAAATAAAAGTGCTCATTTTAACGTTTCGACAAAAGTGCTTATTTTTATAACAGTTTGAACTATTTTACTTAAAATATAAAATTGGCACATTGTACATCCAACATATGGAAGTAGACTGAATTTTAGTTGGCCTAAAGTATGTATATTTTTGAAATCTTTGTGTTTTGTACTTGCTTGTAATTTGAAATTTTCGGGTTGGTGTGGGTGAGTTTTACAAGAGTTAAGTATTATTGGATTTGAATGTTTACGTTATTTATATTAAATGTTTTAGGTCAATCGGAGATATAATTTTGACAGATTTGGAATTTCATGACGGTCATTAACGGCGTTTTCTTCGTGTTTTTTAATAATAATTAACTCCAATACTGATCTTGCTTTGTAATTTGTTTCGGTTTGTAGTATTTTAACTTCTTTGTAATTGAAAGTGTGGTTATTTTTAGTTTCATATTTTTTTAAAGCTATAATGTTTTTCGAATATTTGCGACTGTTGATTCTTCCTTTTAAATATCGTTCTGTTTGACCTATATAAACACGACTACAATCATTACATTGTATGCTATAAACTACATGTGACTTTTTTTCAAGTGGAATGGCTGCTTTTAATTTCATTTTAGTGAAACTTAAATTATTGTAATTTTTATGAGCAATGTGGATATCATACCTTTTTATAAAAATTTATTTAATTTTTGGGATAGTTGTGCAATATACGGTATTGATAGGTATTTTTTCGTTGTGTTTGCTGGTTTACTAACTCTATATTATTGGTAATTATACATTTTGTGCGCTCTTTGTTTTATTATACTATTATCTAGTGTGGATGGATTATTATTGTCTGATAAAATGGTTTTTATTTTATTGAATATGTCTTTTCTGTATTGAGGGCTGGTTAATTTCATGACTGGGTTGTGTGATAATTCATGCATTTTTTTGAGGATGTAGGTTTAGCATACCAGGCAGTGTAGATTTTATTTTTATTTTTAATTAGCCATATCTAGGAAATTTATTTTGTTATTCATCTCTGTTTCCATTGTTAATTGTAATTTTATGGTAACTGTTACATAATTCTACTATGTAATTTGATTTTTAAGGAGGGATAGCTAAAATGCAATCGTCAACATATCGTTTATAAAATGATAGTTTGAAATATTATAGACATTAACCATTCATAAAACTAAGAGTTAAATCTTCACTTTATTAATATTAGATCATGAAACGACAATTGTTTCGCCAGCACAGGCCTTCATTAGGTACTTACTAGAATACATTACAAACTAAAATCGGTTTACAAAAAAAAATAGAAAATGGAAAAGGTTAATATTATTTTACAACGTCTTTAAATCTAAGAATTTACACATATGGTTGTGGCTCACATATTTTCACACACAAATATACGATCCAGTCGCACATTCGGCAATATTCAAAGCGATTTCATTATGTCTTCATCACTGATTAACCAAATGGAGATTACGTAACAACTAGAATCTAGAAAATATCTTGAGATCATCCGCGTAAGCTAGCGCTTTACAATCTAATAGCATAATGAGATCACTAATCAAAATATTAAGTAATAAATATTAACTAGTGGTCCTAGATTAGATCCCCGGAGAACGCCTGGCGATGGAGTATACTACCTATACTGAAAGCCATTTGAATGTAGATAACTACATCTGTGACGCACATACGAGGAGATTAGTTCAAGTAAACCATTCGATAAAGCGAAGGCATCTAAATTGGTAAATAGTATAGAGTGATTAATGGAATCAAATGCTTGGGTAAAATCGGTATAAATTACATGTCCATCTAAAGCTTCACTAATACATTGGGTTATTTCGGCCAAATTCGTAATGATTAATCTACCTGCAATGACAGCGTGTTGTTGTAAAGCCAACATAGATTTACAATTAAAATAATATATTGTATCAGCAAACTATCAAAAACTTTCGCAAAATTGCTGATCATGTTAACAGGCCGATAATTAGAAAGGTTGGGTCTAATAACCTTCTTGGCAACTAGAATGACTCTGCTGATCTTCCACACGTCAGAGAACAACGATGCCTTAATTATTAAATTAAGAACAACTGTTAAACGCGCCACGTCTGGCCAGCGTCTGTTTAATCTTCTATTGTTTTGTTCTTTAAGAAGTGGACGGAGAAAAAGGTTGCTATGTACGAGTACTTCAAGTCTGTTTTGAGGTGTCATATCTTGTGTAGCTTCTATTAACGATAACCTTAATATTAAAATCATTGTGAAGAGTTTCATTGAAGATGTAAATCATTCCTCTTGAGGCTTTTTATTTAGTCCTCTGTAAGACGGTAATACTATTCCTTAGCACATCTCCATAATTCTATACCATATGTTCATATTAGTTTAATGATTTTGTTTTCGAGTGACAGTTGTGACGTTCTCCAAGTCTGTTAAACTAATGTCAATTGGCTTCTTATTTCTTTTTCTAGTTTATGCTTCTTCTAGTTTAGTTTTGTGTCTATGCGCAGCTCTAGGTGGCGTACTGATGTTGTTGCTGATATTGCAGTGCGCTTGAGGTAAACTGGTGCATAATTTCCTTTTCGTGAGGTAAATGTAACTTTGGCTCTTTCAGTTTCATTGCTACGTCAATCAACAAAATAAAAATTATACTGAACTATTGACTCAAATCGGTCCTTAAATCGTATAACTTTTCTCATATGTGCGCTTCGGTCTAATTCATTAAACCATTATATCCATTTAAAATAGTGCGTTCACTCGAGGATACCAGGCCGGTTGATTAACAATGTATATATTATTGTGGATTTTTCCCCGAAGAATTATCATGAACAATTAGAGATTTTATTACATTTATTAAACATGTACATTTGTTTTATATCAAAGTTTATTTACAGGTTTATTGGATTTATTGTAATGACCGGGACTGTATAGTTATTATTGTATCGGAAGTTGTCCGATTTGCGGTATTGTTTTGAACTAGATATGCCCGATGTCCGCATATTTTGCCGGTTTGGGAGACAGAGATATCAGGTTCGTTGCATTGTACAGTTGGGGGTAAAAAACATCATTTTTTACTTCTAGGTATATTTGATTTAACTTCGGTTTATTTTGTCTTGAGTGTTTTTGATGTGTAATTAATATTTCATTTACGCATTACGAGTCGTAGTGATCTCATATTTTTGATTTACTTCATATTATATTTGATATCTCTCGCTTTAGTTTTTTCTGTATAAAAAGTGTTGCGTACGTAAGTACTTTTTACAATTGTTTTATACAAATTCTATTCTTTATAATTTGAAGATATTTTTGCCTATTTGTAATTTTGAATTATTTTTATATTAGCTTATAATATAGATAGCTAAGAAAATTACCATATTTTTTGAATAAGAGAGTTTTTTGTCACGTTATTCTAGAACATTTTATTCAGGATTTTGGTGAGAAATTTTATACTTGTGTTAAGTGCGCACGAGTAAAGTAAATTACGAGTTTGACGTTTAGTCTTTTTACGAATTGATTTTGGGGTTATAAATTAGAATTTGAATTTGAGAATTTTCTTAACAATCTATTAGATTTATATTTTGCTCGCGTTTCACAGGAGGCTTTTCTTTGTGTGCGTGTCTTTATCACACAAACTTTTCCCTCCAAGCTTTTGTTCAATATTGCACACTTTGTGAAGAGTATTTTTTTTTCTTTTTATTTTTTAATAAAATATTTAAGTATAAATGTGACTTTTATTTGACTCTTTAATTTTGTCCACATTTTCACTCGAGAAAAAGAGGGAAAGCCCTGGTGCAAGAAGTTTCAAGCAAGAAGAATTTCCGTCTGAATTAGGCCGGACTTTTGTTGTGGGCTGACCTGATAAGCAAACTCACAGTTCACAGCAACATGTATATAGAATAGACTGCGTTCGGTAGATTGTAAAAATTATATTCGTGTGTAATTTTTATTTTACATTGACAGTAATTAACTGTAACAAATTATTTTGTTATACTTTATATTATTGACTAAATGACCCAAGTAAGAAGCGGCAAGTAGTTTCATTTTGTAATTCTGTCAAAATCTCTCTGTATGAAGCTAAGCAGTTTTGTTATTCTCTATTAAATGTTACACCATGTGTAGTTGAAATATAATTTTCTAGCAAATATATAGTTTTAATGCTTTAGCCAAATTGAGACCTTTTCTTACGTCACTTAAATTGAAATTTACAACTCGTTTTTTATCTATTTTTTGGCTACTAATTTATTTGGATTTGTTACATCAATTAATACCTTCATCTGAAGTTTCCTCTCGCAGTAGTTCTTCCATATCTTGATGGTTCACATGTTTAAATCTTTCGCCATTTAATCGAAACAATGCTTACTATGTTGTTTTCTAAATTTAGAAATGTTAATATCATAATGTATTTGGAGGCAAATTCCCAGGCAATTGAAAGAAAAATATGAAAGTTTTCCATTAATTGTAAAGTATAATACAGCGTGCAAATGTTACGTGTACAAACGTGTTTAATCCTCACCACAGAAAATATATGGAAGCAGTAAAATTCAATATTTGTAATATATTCTACTTTATTTTCAAAATGATCAGTTTAAAGTTTAACGAAATAATCGCTTTTGCAAACGTAACGTTTGTAGCTTGTATATGGGGTAATGTACTACATATAATGTTTATAAGAGTATCGCAGTGTAGGACGTGCAGTCGCAATTTTTGCTCTGCTTTGTATGGGAATGGCGTTTTAAAAGGATCGCATTGTAGGAGGATTATCTAGAACAACGAAAACTAAATTATAATTCTTTGTTATTATGAAGTTTATAAAAATATCATTGTAAAAAACACCAATAATTTCATTCCGAATATATAGATATAGTGGGATTTTCCAACTTCGATTCAATTTTTAGCAAAAAAATATGTTCTTCCCAAGATAATAAAAAACATGATGGACTTTTCAAATCTATCCCATGCCGTCATCAGAGAGTACTGTATTAGAATTCAATCCGAGTTCGAACGAAAAAGGAAAGAACTTTTCCGGTTACTTTCTTAAAGCTTACAACTTGTTAGAAAGAATACCGTGTTACTAGGTATTACCAATACACCTACGATGTTTGGTTCGTAGCAAACATAATTCCTTAATAATAATCAAAATAAAAAGTATAATAAATTAAATAAAATATTAACTATAAACTGTAATTAAAAAAGTAACGATGTACGTATTAATTTTTCGAAATTCGAATATAATTTATGAGTTACAAATTAGTTACAAATTTATACAATGCTAATTCTGTATAACGACAATGAAACAAAGGAGTGAAAGGTATATGTGAGTAATACCTTCACACAAAAAATCGCGGTCCAATGTTGACGTAATAACGAGAAAATTATGTTTCTTTATTCGAGTCTGGCCCTGTCGCAGCTACGAGCGACAATACGGGCTTCCACATCTCATTCATAAGTAATTCTCCTTACCGAGTAATTATATTGTTCTATCGGTATTTGTTAGTACAACGCACAAATTTAAAAAAAAATATATAAATAATTCCATACAAATAATTAACAACCAGATATCTATCCCATTTAACACGTCATGGACATGCTACATAAAGCTTTTTGTTTTATGACGATGTTTGTTTTATTATATAATAATTTTACTTTTAAAAGAAGTTTGACGTTCAAAGTATTGACTTGTAATAACATTTTAATTAATGCGGCATAGGTTTTGTCGACTTATTCGACGTAAAGGCTATTATTGATTTCCACAAAAAAAATATCGGCATATGTGCGGCCGAGTATGTTTATGTTTTGGTAAGAAAACAACAAAATTCACTATCTATGAATAGGAACTTATATTAAAAGAATCGTCTGGAATGTTATCAATTTTTTTGCAGGCAGAATAAACAATGATATTTAACTATATTTTGGCCCTAAAAATTTGGAAATTTTTGACAACTTACAAAGAAATTCCTTTTTTAATTTTCAGTTAGACATTTATACGTATTTATACAGCGGTCAGCCTGTATTTACGAACCCTGTCTCAGTAAGGTTGGTCCAACAAACAAAAATAGCTTTTGTAAGCAAATCTTTCGTTTAGAATGGAAATTTATGGGCAATAAAATTTCATAATTGTATGGAGACTGTTTAGTAACTTAAAATATAAAACTAAATTCTAACTAATAAAATGGATGAACGCGAATGTATATCTAATATTACCAGGAAATGAAAAATGAATAAATGCTACAAATCCAGATTGTTTTGGCTTGTACGGATCACAAGTTCTCTCAGGTTCCGCCCGAGCGTTATTCCGAGTAATCGGCTGTTTCCTGTCTCGGTCATTATTTCGGTATGGTCCAACTTGGGTGGTGGTCTGTCCTAGACTTAGACCAGCTGCCTTGCCATCGAGTACATCGAGTTCTCTGCTCTTATCCACGTGTCTGCGGTACTAATGTAGTGGGGGGAATACCTAAATATCCTTAACGTCTATTCTCTTCTTAAGTCTCATAAGTGACTTCATGGTCTTGATATGTATTTTCGCCGCGATGCACATAGCAAGTGATTCGTAAATCAAAACTGGTCTTAGAAAGGATTTACAAGTGTGCAGCTTGTTTCTCAAGTTGTGTCGCCTGTTTCGACACAGCAGTGGCATAAGGGAATTTTTGGTGGACAGGTTCTTGCTCTTTCTTTCCTTAACGTGTACTCTGAAGGCCAGCCTAGAATCAAAATCTATTTCGGATATTTAACAAAGGCACGCCAAGGGACACACGCGTCTGTCTCCCACCGTGATGACGTCATGTGAGGGACGAGTCGCCTAGTAATCCTGAGACTCACACACTTGTCTTCGTTGATAGAGATGTCGAACCGCAACGTTCACTTTTTCGACTTATTACCTTTTAAGTGCGTCTCCACATTGTGTTAAATAGGGCTTGGAATTCAGCAAGTGCCAAGTTTTCTTAAATTTATTGAAGGCAAGAAATTAATTCTAGAACAGTTTTTGCAGGCTACGATCGCAGCTTTTTCTTCATGATATGCCAGAAGGTTTAGATTGACGAATGACCTGGACTGCTGGACGTCCATTTTAAGAGTGAAATATTGTTTTCTGACAGCCAAAGTTTAACTTTTTTATCTGTATGTAAAACAGCACTATCTTATTGAGAAAGGCATTTAAAATTATTCAAGAACATCTCTTCTATTAATAGTTATTTTATGTATTTATTAATGTTCATTATTCCTTCTTCCAAGTGCAGTTCACCCCCAAAAATTAAGACGCAACGCCACAGATCGTCACAGAAGCCAGAAACTTAAATTTCTCTTTAAAGCAGTTATTGTGAAAGATTTTTTACTTAATTCTTATAAACACTTGATCTCGTGTATCACCAATGCGAACCTCAAATCTTGCCTATCATTCCACAAGATTAAGTTCTATTGACTTTGAGATCAGCTTCTATACTCTCTTGCGGAAGAAAATTTTTCTTTTATTTCTGTGTAAGTGAATTAAAAAGTTATAAATGAATGACCAGCAAAATGTTCAACATTTTGAACAATTCAATGACAAGTTGCTCTTGAAAAACACTTACCTGTTGCTTCACTCCATATAATTCTTATTGCCCTGTAAGTAACGCGACAATTTTACATGATAATCCTCTTTAAAGCATTTAAGTTCATGTAAGAATAACGTGGCTTACTTCGATTTGTTTTTAGATCACAGAATCAGTTTTATAAATAGCTTAATTATATTTCGCAATATGTGCCGTGATAAATCAACATTTTCTGCGATTTGTGTAGTAGATTTTCCTTTTGGGTACAAATGAATTATCATTTTTCTTATTTCTCCAAATCCTCCTTACCTCAAAACATATCAAAACATAACAAGTAACATCTTAAGGACTGCTACTGCTACTACAGTAGCAATCCTTATGTTAGGGAATGCTAAGGTATGAATTATTATTATTAAACTTGAATGTATTTGTTGAATAATGTAATAATTTTATCCATGACAACTTTACATATATAAATATGAAATAAATATATTGCAGTGATTGCCGAAACATGTAAGATTTGAATTATTTTAAATATATACATATTAAAAATAAAACAATAAAGCAGACCTTAAATCGCCCACTACTATATATATATATATATATATATATATATATATATATATATATATATATATGTGCGTGTGTATTAAAATTTGTAACGTTCTGATAAATATTTTTTTTTTATTTAAATTTTGAACTATATTATATAATTTTTAAGAAGAAAGAAAACAATAAGCGTAAGTATAAAAAGTGTAGTAGTTTGTAGATTAAGTTCTTTTTTAAAGAACTCATAAACTCTGAGATTTGCGCTACATATACATAATCTTATTAAAATTCCGCAGGCTTTCACGACCGTTGTGACTTGTAATGCAATCTTCTTGCGGGTTTCATCGGGTTGTAATTTCTCTCGAAGTTCGCTGTTCATATTGCTAGCTTCTTCAGGATCTAGCATCAGACTGATTCTCGTCGTTGTCTCGTTATTCCTTATATATGGCATTGGTCCACTGTTGTGTAACCATCTTGCTCCATTGGTCTTGACGAATTTGCGCAGTAGGCTCTTCCAGATGTTGCTCAGTCTACAGCAACCGTCCTCGCGGTTGAATTTAGAATGTTTTTTCTATTTCGAGAGCTTCTCTAATAATTCTTTGATGGGAATTCTGAAAAAATAATTAAAATGGAGTCTTAACTTGTAAATTATCCTTTATATATATATTTTTTTATAATGAAAACATTTTTTTTTCTTTCATCTCACTTAAAGTGCATAAAATTTACATTTAGTTTTGTTACCCTCGATTTTTTTATTTTCGAAATCGTTTTGATAGAAAAAACGACCTGAAGAAATCATTATTTTCAAGAATTAAACAAAACAAACACTTTTTTAATTTTTAAGCTGATTTAACTTTAAATATTTTTATCGAATTATAATGTACAATGTTAATGATTTTTTTAATAGAAAGTCTCTTTTGTTACTAGTTTTTAAAACCTTTTTTCTTTCCATTCAAGGTACCTTTTTAGGACATCTATTGTTACCGTCATTACACGCCATAACATTCGTTTCTATAACGCGTTTTGAAACACTGGAACATGTCTTCCTGTTCCTTGTTTATGCATCAGTATTTGTGGATCAGTAGTGGTTTCTTAAAGTCATCTTTAAATTTAATTTTTGCGCTTGCCACTTTATCCATAATCGCAAGTTTACCACTATCATCTCTGAAATTTATGTCTTCGAAAAGAGCTCTTGCTAAACATGAAGCCACCCTATCTGAAACTCCAAATCTATCATATACCACAGCAAAATTCAAAGCGTCGTATTTTGTAGAATAATGCACTCGTTCCAATGGAGTAGATACTTCTGCAACTGCTTCATTTTCAACTACATCCACATCTGATGGAATGTATGTTGGATCATCACTACCTTGACATTGGAATTCTTGATATTATTGTGGATATTTCTTCTAAAAGGTTTGCCATATATTGAGGTATTGTTAATTTTCTATCATTATGTTGGTGCATCATGAATTCTTTTAGATGTTTTGGAATCAAACTATACGAAAAGTTTGTTGTTTTTAACTTACAATTACATACATTTACCAATATAAAACAATTCCTTTGTTGAATCTACAAATCCTTTTAATTTTTTAGTTTTGTTTCTATTTTTTATTTGTTTTTTTGTAGTATTTATCAGGCAAGACAGTTAATTTTTTAAAAATACTTTTTCTATTTATTATTTCAATATTGAACTTACTCCAAATATCCAAATATTACGAAGAATTAATATTTTAAAATATCACGATTAGTCGGAAAATTAAGATCATTTAAATCACTTGATGAACCAAACACAAAAATATGGTAAGGCATATGTGAGAATCTAGATTCAGAGCTAGCTAATGTTCTTCTTTCCATCCTTTTCTTATTTACAATATTGACCTTCCAGCCTCCATGTCGTTTAATCTTCAAAATATCCACACCAGAATCTGCCAAAATGTAGCCGACGACCTTCTGAAACAGTGTCCGGTAAATAAGAAAGGATTTGGTAGTTTCAAAAACTGAGCAATATTCTTCAATAGATTACTGATTGTATTAATGCCAACTGGTCGTACACCGCATTTACCATTATTATATTTGACGAAAACCTATCGTGTTTAACGTTTTGTGGACGCAAAGAAATATACTTTCTAATAAGATCAAGAAAATGTTGCCCTTCAATATTTCCTTCTCTGATCACAAACTCACGCGTTACTTTTGTCTTTGTATTAAGGATTTTTGTTATAAAATGAGAAAACTCGTATAAAATATCTCCCACACGTAGAAAAGTTAACTCACTTTTTCGACAAGCACCAGCTATTCCAACGATGAATGCGACCTTTATAATTAAATATGTTTTATCGTCAGCTTCTGTCATAAACAGGGAGACGTTTTCCTTTGACAAGATATCAGACTTTTTTGCAAGGTATCCCTCCGATTGCCTCTTTAGAAATGTACGTAAACTGGTATATTTTGCAATATCAATATTCTTCTTCAAAGACAATTCACGTCTTAACATGGAACAAAGAGTCCAGAGTGTTGAAGCTTTTTGATTCTTTCTTTCCTCGAAATAGGTTAATAAAACCTTTTGTCTTCAAACCACTTCCCAAATTTTTCATAAACCAAATCGTACCGGGCTTTCGACTTTTGTGAAACAACGGTCGATAATGCGCACTTTGTGCGGCCTCTTCTATATCGCTTGGTAGTCCGCCTGAATTTGAATCCGACATTTTTATTGGTACGATGCAACGAAATATTAAGTAATCAAAATAAATATATATATATATATATAGCAAGCGCCAATTAAGTTGGCGCGAGGAGGGGGTGCGCAGAAGCCGTTTTTAAAAACGTCCACCCCACTACTCAAGTAATTGTCAGAATACATTTTTTATTGACGTTTGACGGAACATAATTTCTTTGCTAGGGGATCAAAAAGTGATACACGCTCAGAGGTTACAATTATCTGACATTTGATGTAAAACCAAATACAAATCTCCCCATTACTTTTAATCCTGCGCGAACTTACCTCTCCTCGCGCCAACTTAATTGGCGTTTGCTATACTTAAATGAACAAACACCTGTCAAGTCAAATGAATTATTATCAATTGCATGAAATCTGTCATTACCAATTTAATACGATATATGTCGTATGGCGTTTCTAAGAAAATTAGTTATGACGTTTAATGCCAGATCAACTAGAAAATTATAAAACTATGTTTTGGTCAAAATTAGATAAAATCTTGTATGCAACAGGTTATGAAATGTTATTTTGTGTAACTTATGTCATTTTGCAGGATCTCGCTCGTCCTGCAAATATTCCATTTCGTTACACAAAATAACCCATTTTATAACTGGTTACATAAATAGCTATTACGTAACGTAGACTCATTTGGAATTTTTCGTTTGCAATATTTTTCCAAAAATGAATTAATTTTCGATTTTCGTCCACGGTATATTCGCTGCCAAAAATACATCACACATTTCAAAAGCAAAATCATCTTGTACTTATTGTTGACTTTCACCTAAAAATAAGGCATCTTCTGCTTTTTTGCATTTTCTTTATGCGAATTTGTGTTTAGGTACCGGTCGACAAGGTATTTTTTTTGTTTGATACCTTAAAAAATTCATTAAAATAATAATTTAATATCTAATCTAATCTTACAACAGATATTGAATTATTTAATTAACTTACGTGTTTGGAACAGATTTGGTAAAAAGTGGCTTTCCCGTCAGTAGTAAGATGTTCAGATTTTGATATCCATTCACGGATTTGTTGACTTTTGCACATTTTTACAGGCATATTTAGAATAACAGATTTCACTGCACTAACAATAGAAAATTGAAGCACTGGAAAGTAGAAATGTAGCTGTTGTCCTACTAAAGACGCTGACGTTGTGAGAAAAACTATAATATTTAGTGTCGTTACTGCAACTTAGACCATGTCGACACGTGTTCCAATTTCAAAGGCGGCATTTCTTGGAAACGGCCAGACCAGATATGTGCTTAAATTATTGAAATTTAAAAAATGACGAAATGTACTCAATTATGCAAATTATATGCATTTACTGCAAAATATATGCATTTATTTTAAGATATATTCAATTTATTGGTCAATATGCAATAATATGCGCAATAAGATTGATATTTTATTTAGAATTATCCGAAACGCTAAGAAAACTTTAAATTAATCGGAAGCCATTCAGCAAAAGGATATGTAAATGCATATAAATCCGGCCTTTATTTATTAGTTAAGAATCCATTTTAAGCCATTTTTTTTAGTGTTAATAACTGGTACCTACACTAAAATAAAAAAAAATTAGATTTAATTGTGGTTTCTTGGAAACGGCCAGACCAGATATGTGCTTAAATTATTGAAATTTAAAAAATGACGAAATGTACTCAATTATGCAAATTATATGCATTTACTGCAAAATATATGCATTTATTTTAAGATATATTCAATTTATTGGTCAATATGCAATAATATGCGCAATAAGATTGATATTTTATTTAGAATTATCCGAAACGCTAAGAAAACTTTAAATTAATCGGAAGCCATTCAGCAAAAGGATATGTAAATGCATATAAATCCGGCCTTTATTTATTAGTTAAGAATCCATTTTAAGCCATTTTTTTTAGTGTTAATAACTGGTACCTACACTAAAATAAAAAAAAATTAGATTTAATTGTGGTTCTGAAATATCTTTCCAGAAAGCCTATTCTTAGCAATCTACTAATTTTATCGGATTTTATTGAAAATATTATACATTTATTAAGGAAAATATTTGTTTTGAAAATTTTGGAATGCTCGAAATCCAACTTACACCTATAGCTTCTTCAGCAATTTTACAATGCATGATATTTTTGCTATACGCTTTATCGAAAAAAAAAATTGACCCCCTTAATATATATACGTAAGTCAGACTAAATAACCGATATGTGAAATATAGACAGCATTATTTTTACGTTTGTAAAGGGACTGCTCCCGAAAGTTTTTGAACGCACTACATATACAGTAAAAGCATGATTATTATTTTTCTTGCTATGTTAATGCTCTCCAAGATTTATATGAATCATACATGATTTGAAAAATTAAAATTAACTGTTTTATAAAAAACGCGAACACAATACAACAAACAAAATATAATAATTACGAATACACAGTTAGAATTTGTTAGCACCCCCATAATAGACACGATTGTAAATATGTCTTAACCATCACCCCAGCACTAAAAAATAGGTATAAAAGTTAAAAGGGCACGTATAGTAAGTTAGTTTTAAGATACTCTTTGACAATGGCATAACAGCCGAAACATATGTTAGAAATAGATCTAATAAAAAATTGTGAAATAGCCAAGTGTGTTTTTATAATAAATTTCTTAATTACAAAATCTTTCACCAAGAAGTGTCTGCTACGTCAATTAATGAAATACAATAATACTTTCAAATGAATAAATAGATAAGAAATTAAATATCAAGCCAGGAATATTTTAAGACAAATATAATAATAATTAATTTTATTCGTATGCAAACTACAAATTTGCAGGTTCAACTTTGATTTTGTAGTTAGTCAGTCTAGGTCCTTGATCATCCATCTTTAACATATAATGATATAAAATAACTATAATATTAAAACGTAGTGTGCATACAGAAGAAGTCAATCCAGAGATAAAGCTATAGATAACGAATATCGCTGCTAATTCATTCATACTCTGCAATTCAAGCAGCAGATACGTCGTTGGTAAGTAAAGAATGACTCCGGTAACGGCGCACAGTTGTAAACCTGAGCATCGCAAAGAGACAGCAGGAACTCAGCAAGTTGGCAAAGCGGTAGTTGGAACAGCAGCAGCTTTTCACAACGAATCCGGCACAAGATAATAATCACGATAATGGAACCGGCAGGAGGCGAATTGTAAATGAGCTTCTCGGATTATTGCCTTGCTTGTTTTTAGGCGGCAAAACCACCTCGCACAACACAGACTCACATGCTTGTACCTAATGAACTGTTAACATGATTTTTTGCTAAGTAATATCTCTTTCAGAAGATATATTTTATGATAATCATCATTATTACTGTTATTATTGTTATTAGTTGAGATGAGAAATTTTCGTATATAATTACTACGCCTTCCGTTTCCATCTTGAGTGCTAACTTAAACTTTGAAATGGTACTAAAGGTGAAAATTACACCATTAAAAGTTTTTCGTTTGGCGAAACTTTAGTGTGTGTTGTGTATAAAACATTGAAAGAAGAAAATAAAGTCGTTTCTACTGAAAATTACCTACATCTTGTTACAAGTAATCGTGAAGTTAAATCACCAGAAAGGAAACAAACAAATTTCGTAATTATAGGTCACTTTTAAATAATACCGTACATTAATTTTATTTGATATCATTTCTATGTATTATATCGTATTCACCATGCATAATATTAAAATTAGTATATTCTTATTATTTAAAATTTTCAATTCATGTCCAACATAATATTAGTATATGTGAAGTATTACGACTATATACATATATTTATAGATTTGAAGTAGCAAAGAGTTTTATAAATGACAAGACATTTTAATAAAAGCAAAGTAAAACATATCGTTGAGCCTTTAAAAGATGTTGGAGATACATATAGCGAAAAATATAATATCGTCTAAAGTTTTTAAGGTGACTTGTTTAGTTTCTGTGAATAAACCATTGAATACATATTGGAAAATGTGAATTTCTATTATAAATAAAGACTTCTTAAGGAATAGAAAATAACTGTTACAAGTTTTGTTTCTTGAAAAACAAACGGAGTTTAAATCAGAAAATGTATCTGGATAACAAAAAGAATTGCCCCTTTATACAAAAAGCAAATGAGTGATGAGCAATATTATAATTAAGTAAAATGGAATTTACGTAAAATAAGGTATTAATTATTGTGGGATAATCACTAATTTCTTAGTATATTATTTAGTTTCATACTTGGTATGAAATTAAAAGTAAATGGCAAAATAGGCGCTTCTCAACAAGAATCAATCGCATTGCATTCTCAAATTAATCTAATTAATATCCATGTATCAAGAAATGCATGTCTTCAGTCATGCAGAGTGTTCGATAAAGGTGGTGCATACCCAGAATCTTTGATGAACTTCTACAAAAAGGAAAACCAAAAAATGAGGCGACCAATGGTAAGGTATAGAACTCGAGGCCCATTTTACCTAATCTAGCGTTGAGATATTTCCTTGTTCAAAAATTCTCCAACTACGAATTGCTTTTGCAACTATGGAAAAAGCCCGGTCCTCATCATAGGAAGATATGAGTTCCTCGATACTGTTTTATCTGCCAAAAAAATGGACCATGAAGTTTTCCGCACGAAATCGCACGAAACACGCTTACTTTTAGGTATCTCCTTCATTTAAGATAGAACCAAAAACAAATATATCAGAAAATAATCGTGGCAAACTTAACACAGCTGAAGGACAATCGAAATAGAAAAGAACGTGATACATAATTTCTAGAAAGAAATGGTAAAAGGAAACGCGAGAGAGACTGGTAAAATAGGGCAGTCATAGAATAGTTGAATTAAGAAGAAAGAGAACTGAAGAAATGAGAAACTATACAATCCGACGCTCTCTAGGATATAGACAGAAAGGAAGAATTTTTACCTTGAATTGCAACAATAAGCTTAGCAGTATAATCTTAACATTTTGACTGGCAAAGTGCTTGTTTAGATGCCACTAATCGCAACTTTATTATATTTGTTCTATTCTATTCTATTCTATTCTATTCTATTCTATTCTATTCTATTCTCTTCTATTCTCTTCTATTCTATTCTATTCTATTCTATTCTATTCTATTCTATTCTATTCTATTCTATTCTATTCTATTCTATTCTATTCTATTCTATTCTATTCTATTCTATTCTATTCTATTCTATTCTATTCTATTCTATTCTATTCTATTCTATTCTATTCTATTCTATTCTATTCTATTCTATTCTATTCTATTCTATTCTATTCTATTCTATTCTATTCTATTCTATTCTATTCTATTCTATTCTATTCTATTCTATTCTATTCTATTCTATTCTATTCTATTCTATTCTATTCTATTCTATTCTATTCTATTCTATTCTATTCTATTCTATTCTATTCTATTCTATTCTATTCTATTCTATTCTATTCTATTCTATTCTATTCTATTCTATTCTATTCTATTCTATTCTATTCTATTCTATTCTATTCTATTCTATTCTATTCTATTCTATTCTATTCTATTCTATTCTATTCTATTCTATTCTTTTCTATTCCATTCTACTCTAATTTTTTGGGGTCGAGCACCAGTAAATCCACTTGAGCACAGGACCTTTGTACTATCCCCAGTAGATCTCTCATTTCCACTCTGCTAGTCTTGTGTCCTCGACAAAAGCCACTATCCTCCTCAGAGGAAATTTGGGTGCCCTCGTAGGATCCAATCAATCTCTTCCGAAATGTTTCTATCTGAGTCCGTTCAGTTCCTCACAAGTGTCCTCACAGTTCCTCAGGATATTATATGAAAGCTAATGCTCCTTGTTTTTCACATTTCCTACACCAAGGCTCGCTAACCAGTCTATGCTATGCAGATGCTTCCTTAAAGAACAATGTCCGGTTATTAAACCGGTAATAGTTTTCATTTCGGTTTTATTACTATAAATTGTGTTGGCTCAAGGCCTAACATCCAGGTCCTCTAGTACTGTCTTAGCGTGAAGTTGACTTTCCAATACCTTCATTTCTTTTTATGTTCTCTTTCGAGCCATAACCAGGTCTCTCTTCTAACGGAATCCTTGACGATTCCACATACAGGTTCCGGTCCTGTCAAGTTCCTCTTTAAGCCTTCCTTGGCCAGTTCATCGGCAATTGTCTCTAATACTCTCATGTCCCGGAACCCATATAAGTGTCACAGTATTATCTTGTCTCAGTCTGTTTAGAACGTGTTTACAATGTTTCACCAGTTTAGACCTGCTAAATGAATTCGTAATAGCTTTAGTAGTCGTCTGGCTATCAGCCATTATTCTATTTTTTTTCGTTTGCGCAGCTGGCTTGCCGAATTTGCTTGGCGCAGGCTGAGACTGTAAACAAGTCAGGCTGAAAAACCGTAATGTATTTCCCTAAACTTAACAATATCTTCTTTCTAGGGCACATTCCACATATACCTGCACGTGTGCCTCGATTGGATTATAAAACAGGTGCCAGCATCCCAAGCGCTCTAGCGACTTTTTGCCTGTTCCCTGATTGATATAGATATGTTCAGCTTAGCTGTAAACATAATAATCTCAAGTGCCATATTATCCTCCAGCATTTGTAATATCGGCTCTCCTAGTATAGATTCAGTGGTATTAGTATGCCACCCAACCGCCTTATTAGGACAACATAAGCTATTGGCCTTCAGCTTCAAGATCGCAACAATGGCCTATGCTTTCACAAATAGATCCAGCGGAGGAAGTCCCACAATAACCTCAATAGATGCGGTCCCGTGCTGTTCATGGCTCCCGTAATTTCCCGCTAGAGAGTCGTATGAAGTCCCAGCGTCGATATCAGCTCTGTTCTCCACCACCGGACAAGTTCCCCATAGGTAATAGTTGGTCGTCTTACTACCACTTTATACAATCAGTGTACCACACTTGATTCCCAGATCTAGTCAGTAGCTCTTCTGCATCTTCAAATGAGCTGCGTCGTTCTGTTTGTCATTTTGACTAGGTGCCTGCTGCAATTCAGTTTCGCAATCTAGATACTAACTCCTATTCACAGCCGTACACTACCCAGACAATTTAATTTCCTCATGTTGGCAAAAGCTACCAACTTTATTTTCGTGGATTAAGAGTCAGTCTCTCCTCAAGGCTCCATTTTTCCACAATTCGCAGAGCGTTTTGCATAGGGGTAGCCACTGTCCCCGGTAGTTTCCCCTGGAATACAATGACAATGTCATCAGCAAACCCTTGCGTCCATATGCCCTGATTATTTTTTGTCCTGATCAGATTATCCACTACTAGACTACATACTAGCGGTGACAGTACTCCTTCTTGAGGACATTCTTTTGATGTCCTCACGGAGATCGTTTTGTTTTGCATTTGGACATGAACTACTCTGCAGCGCAGGATATTATGGACCCAATTGCGTGTGGCGCTTTCTATTTTGCGATCTTTTTAAGATAGAATAATGACGTCGAGGTACTATCAAGAGCTCGCCCTTTAACGTTTATTTATGATAATTGCAAACGCAAACGATATCAAAAAAATCATGCTGAAACTGATAAAAATGACTTTATAAATTATATTTACTTGTTTTTTCTGAGATTTTTTAAATAGTTCCGTAATATTGGTCATTCATCGGACTTTAATTCGAATATTAACAACAAAATTAATTGAAGCGTTCGAATAGTATACTAATAAATGTCTTTATATAAATTTCCTTTATTTTTCATAAGAAAATATAAGATACAAAAGATACGTATATCCGCTATACTGTCGTACTAAACGAAATTTGTATACTAAAATCGTTCGACAAACGGAGAGTAAAATTAAATTGAATTCGAAGGGTCTTTAATAACATGAATGAACAATTCTGTTCGAATGAATTCAAATACAAGCCAAGCCATCTCAGCCTTAATAATTCCATCTTTCCGTTTTCCAAGAGGAAAGTAATCAGTTCAAACGAAATCAAAGCGTTGCTTTAATGCATATAAGCCAGTGAATATAAAATCAATCAATAAATAAATAGTAACTTTTTCTACATATTTAACGTAATTATAAAGACTTTTTTCAATATTTTATATGACTGAAAACCTGCTGGAATTAATTAAGCACCCCAACAAGAAGCTATATTAATGTATACTATACTTTGCTATTTATGTATTCGTTTATATTCTAAATGTATTAAAATGTTGTTTTTAGATTTTTTCTTTATTAAAATAAAGTATTAATATATTTTTCTGACTAAACCAATTATTACAAGTACAGAAAGTATAAAAAATATCGTAACGTTCTGAAAAACATTTTAAAATTTAAAACTTGAGAATTTCTTAATTACACCATTAATTAGTTAGTCACCTCAAAACGCTGACAGTGAAATTTATTTCAATAGTGAATCGAAAGATGAAGTTCCTTAAGTACGTTCTAAAGAATTTTGAAAAAAATTTCAAAAAGTGTGACAGAAGTACGACTGACTTAACCAAGTTTAAAGTAACGCAGTTTAAGTAACTCCGATGATTTGCAAGGAAACAATCGTTAAGCAACTTTGAAGGATACGTTTCTTCTTTCAGTTTAGCTGAAGTGAGTCAGAAAGTAAACCCTTTCACTTTTATTGTCATTTTGATCAGGTGGTGTTGAAATTGAAATATTATTGTAGTTTTGGTAGCCGCTTAAATAGTGAAAAATGATATAAAATTTTTGACTAAAGAGGGAAATGATCCAATAATTATCCTTGACGAATGATTGCTATATCTAGCGTAAATGTTTCGTCACGTTGTCAAATAGAATTCTTGTTGAAATAAAATAAACAGTGCAACTGAGAATCCTTTAAGATGATCCAAAATCTGTTAGACTTCAACAGTTTTGCACATCTTACAGAAAGATTTAGGAATGAGCAGTGTCAGTGAGATGGATTTCCAGGCATCCCACATTACAACAGAATCTCGTCTGTTGAAAAGTTTGCCATGAAAATTTAGATGGGTATATCACTGATACCTTCCAACGAAGCGAGAGTCTGCACATAAGGCAAAAATACAGTGTTCCACGAGAAAGTTGATGCAACAATATCCTGAGACTGCAAGGGTTTTTTCTGTTAGGTGATTAGATGAGGAAGGGCAGTACAATTGCAAATTGCTCTTAAAGCTGCCCTACGAGGGAAAATACCTCGAAATTTTGCTGAAAAACATACTTCCGCATGGCAATTGCAGGATGTTCAAAATGTTTGACAGATTATCGAGGAGCGTAGTATCTTAAAGTGGAGACATCCACTCTATAGTCTTGGTTTCGAGGCCGTTTTACTAACAACGAGACGAAATGTTGCACTCAACAGATTTGAGATCGAAGGGTACAAAGACCGCCCTTGAAGGGAAATAAAATACCTGGGTGTGTGGCTAGGCACGAAGAGCGCACTTGCTGTTCACATCAAGGACGTCGTCACAAAAGTTGAAAAAACTATTGGGGCTCTATCAGGCTTGATGCCTAACATTGGTAGACCAGCGATATTTTAAGAGGAAATTACTGGGAGGCGTTGCAAACTTTATAATGCTGCAGACAGTGCCGGTTTGAAGTAGGGCTGCAAAAACCCAGAAACTGACCGCAAAGCTAACAAGTGTCCAATGTCTGACTAGCATCAGAATAGCCAGTGCCTAGAGAACATTCGGCGGAGGAGGTTGGTGTAACTGCGGGAGTTTCCCTGGCAGCATTGTTAATCAAGGAGAGAGAGAACAGATATGCTAGAGTCGCGAAACTTGCAGCCAGAGAGCGATTACATGAAGTATGACAGGAAACTTGGAATAACGGCGAAAACGCAGCCTGGACGCGAAGGCCGATCCCAGAAGTCCGGAAGTGGGCACAAAGTCCTTGGTATAGAGTGGACTACTTTATTATCCAGGCGCTGTCTTTACATTGCTGCTTTCGTAGCTATCTGTACAGCAAAAGAAAAGAATGAAGATAGGTATATGTTTGTATAAGAAAGTTAGCTAATTTAAAAGAGGTATTTTATAAATATATACACCCTAAGTATACGGCAATATGAACATTAGAGGTTTAAAATTAAAAAAAAATACCTAATTCCAACATTAAACTACATAATTCATATGAATCTAAAAAATTAAAAAAGAGAAAATCAGCACAAATTTTTATTACAGATCGTATCTTAGAGTAGCGTTACGGCTTTGTTGGTATATAGAAACATGATCTAGTTATTCGAACATGACCACCATTGCTTCAGATTTCCGCCATCGATTCGTATTCCATTAATGTGACAGCGTAGATAAACCGCGCCGACAACGCAGAGTTTGCTTTATCTGTTTAACGAACTACAAGTTCAGAGGTAAACCATGTGATCGATCGGAATATTCCACGTAAATGACTTGGGTGACGTCGATTTTCGTAACGAACAGCGACACACTTGTCAGCAGAAAGCCTTGTAAACATATATTTTCAGCTCTCACTACATACGTATACTATGTTAAACATATCCCAATTGTATGGTTACAATATGTATTTTCTTAATCATATGGTAATATTATAAACTAGTTATGCATTACTATTTCCATTATCATTTAAATTTCCTATGTATGTTTTAGAAATTCTTTCTTGGATTTAATAATATTAAGGAGAGCTACAAGTTTATATAAGAATCTTAAGAGTCAGAATAATTACGAAAGCGTGTAAATATTTTTCGAACCGAATTCAATACAAAAATTGGTAATATTTCAATCTTCGAAGACTGGTTCTTCAATAGAATTATATTAGAAACTAGTAATTAGCTCTGACCGATTTATAAGACGATATTTTTGTTACCAACATAGGAACAAATAGTGAATATCAAAAGTATAATGAAGAAATAAAAATATTATTTAGTCAACTATTTCTCAACTACTTTTCGTTAAATATCAAATGCATATTTAAAGCTTCTTGTAAGAAATTCACTATTTCGCATTTGATGCGAATAAATATGTATATCCATATTAACATATATCAAATGAAGCTTAATTATTGTACTACGATTAGAAGAACTTGCGACGCAACAACAACTATTGTTGATAAAAATTATACAAGGTGTCTGAAAGGGTTTTGCACTTTTATTTCCAATTCTGTTCCGCTATCGTCAGTTTTCTTAACTAACTTTATTTAGAACTCAAAATTACACTTTTTGGAAAATTATGTATGAAAAATCGCTCTTCCAAGCGATGCCTTAGATTTTGCATTACTTTCGTGCATAAATCATCATATCAAATTTGTTGGGGCGTTATTCATAAACTCTACTATTAAGATAGCTTCACAAAAAAAATCGTTGGGAGTCGCGTCTGGGCTTTTTGGTGATATCACCTCTTCTTGATATCAATTCATCAAGGAATATAATATAATTCCCTCCACAAGTTAAATTTTGGAAGCTATTGGAAACATTATGTTTCATAAGTATTTCATTATGTTTATATCTGTACGTAGGCTTTTGTAAGGATACTTTTAACCCACATGTATATTTTCACTTCATTTAGTCCTCCACCGATATATAATTAAATGTAAGACGTGTTGAATTAAGCTTTGCACTTCCCTTCCATTTCTTTCTATTTGCTACAACCTCTTTAATTCCTCCCTATTGCATACCTTCAATTCCAAGTTTTTCTGGGTCTTCTTATATGCACTCAAACAATCTGAGTCGTCCGTCGGCAATTTTACTTTTTGCTTATATCTGAAATTATTTCGTGAACATTCGATCCCTTCTCGCCATACCGTTGTTCGCTTTCACTTCGTGCACGAAAACGTGCACTGATGGTCTGTAAAAACAGTAAAATATCGGTATTTGCACGTTCCTGGCGGATTTGTCTATCACAAATTTTTCATTTTCATTTATACTAACAACATGTACAATTGACGTCTACAATCTAAGGCAAAGCGATTTGCATGATTGTAGAATTTAATGCAACAAATTATAGCGACAATCGCATGTAAAATGAAATTTAATAATTATTAAATCTCATACACATGAAGTACATTATATATATATATATATATATATATATATATATATATATAAATATATATTGTAATAAATATTTGCATCACGTTGAACCGTCAAAAAATGTGCTGATATTATTCTCTCGTTCAACGTTGATCGTCAATAATGTCGATTAAACAATGAAAATAAATAATTTCTTTTAAACCTATGTCGATGATAATATGTTATCACATTTAATTAGACACGTCTAATGATATATCGAAATCGGCAATACCAACAGTACGGTCAATAAACAGATCAATAAAAAAATGTCTTCCGAAACGAACCTTTGCCGGAGAGAAAAAGAATATTATCTTTCTGAGTATAACTTTGTTAACTTTAATAGGTAAAAAATATTTTTAAATAACACAAACTATTTATTTTCTATATGAAATTAGGTCGGATATAGTTATTTACATCTGTGGCTATTTCTAATATTACAAAAACAAATTTTATGTTTATATTTCAGATAGGTATAACAAAATTTATGAAGAAAAGTTAAATCTATGCAAGAGCTTTGATTCTAAGAATTAAGAATAAATGACTATATTAAATAAAACTGGTAAATCGATATTATTCAACACTTAAATGATGATTTCGGGTCTTAAATATTTTTAGTTTATCACTTACATGATTTATTGCGACAATACTTGAAGAAATTTAGATACACTCGAATCAACTGCAATACTGCTTCTACTACGAAGAAAATTTCCAATTAGTATCCTAGCTATTGAAGAATCTAGTAGTAATTTGAAAGCAACCAATCCTTAACGTTATAAATGGATAAACTTGATCGAACAGTAATATGTTTCCAACTCCTTCGTTCCTAGACCAGTTAACAATAATCCTTCCGCAGCCAGGAAATTATTTTCCAAAATACACCATATGTATCAAAATATGGTCTGATATTTAAACTAATGGTGATCCAGCCTTCTGGGTCCCTCTTCAGGTATTTTAAAATTAAAATTGCTAGTTTTAAATTCACCTTCCAAATTTCTGTCTATCTTTTTTACAGGTCAAAATAATTCTTCCTTCTTTTTTTTCAATTGCCATGGTTATCTTAAATACTTTCATATTTATCCAAGTCAGTTAGTTTTTTTTGAAATGCCAGTTTTATATTCAGTAAATCTAAATACCCTTTTTTTTTAATTCAAATTTGAAAATGATATATTCGTATAGTTTATTACGAATTTTAAAGCACTCACTTGCATATGTTAAATTTTATAATAATTTATATAAATTAACTAAATATGATTTTCATGATTATTCAACTTTCAAAATATAATTAACTAAAAATATATACCAAGATTCAACTCTAATCTATATTTACAAAGCTAAATTATTGAGAATAAGATATCCAATAAATAAAATATCCTCGTATATTCCCCATCTTTCCTTTATTTTTTTCCGTTTTTACTTTTAGTTATCGACAAATAGAACGGATATTGTAATATCTGTTCTATTTCCAGATCTTCAAGTTAATACTTTTGCTATTATATTAATTTATTAAACAAGCAAATCCAATAAAAATGTGTCAAACTATTAAAAAAGACTTAATAAACCATTACATTAAAAATAATAAAGATCGAAAAAGTAAAAATAAGAAATCTGGAGTTTATAAGTTAACGTGCGGATGCGATAAGATATATGTTGGTCAAATAGGAAGATCATTTCAACACGTTTTGCTGAACAGTGTTCTTCGTTTAAAAATAAGAAGCAAGATTCCACTTTTGCCAATTATTTAATAGCAGAAAATCATACATTCAATAATGATTTTCAAATTCTACCTTTAGAGAACAAATGCATAAAATTAAATTTACTGGAAAAATTAGAAATTATTATATTAAAACAATCACAAATTTTATTTAGTGATCAGTTGGGTTTAAATAACTCACCTTTGCTAAATTTGGGCATTTAACGTGACCATTTAGACGATAATAGAATTTCACATTTAGTTTATTAAAATTTTAACAGTTTCCCAATAGTAGAACAGTAACAACGAACTGTTACACGAATATTTGTGAAAATTCTTACATTTCAAAAACACCGTAAAATAATATGTATACCGATGTCAGTTTGTAAATTACTCTGGTATGAGGGATAAGGTGAATTTATTCAGAATAAAAAATCTAGACGAGTGTGAAAAACAATCATACAGTGTTTATTTAGAGCAACTTTTTATCTCCCATTTGATGTTTTGTTGTTACGTTCGTTATAATTCATCTACTTACTTTTAAAAGTAAAAAAGAAAAATGGAATTAATCAAAGTGCACTTTCGAATAATAATTTATTATGATTTTAAAAGAGGTTTAAGCGCTTATGAGTGCAAAGAGAGTTTAGATTCAGTTTTTAGTAAATAAGCACCTTCCATGGCTACAATTTACCGATGGTATAAGGAATTTTAACGTGAAAGGAATTCCGTTCAGCATCAAAAAGGAGCAGGGCCTGGTCTGGATAAAAACATTGCAGCTGTTATGAAAATAAGTGAAGAGGCCAATAAAGCCACTTATGCGGTAATAGAGCATCAACTCAAGATTGGAACCTCAGCTGTTAAAACAATAATACACGATCATATGCATTTAAAAAAAGTAGTAAGTCGTTTGATGCCGCAACATCGTTCTGATTTATAGAAAGCAGAGCGTGTAAGAATTTGCCATGAAACCTTAAATTCCTTAAATAATGGCGGCCACCAATTTTTTTCGAAAATAGTGACCGGTATCAAAACTTATATTCTCTTTTTCGACCTTCCTACTCGCCAAGAAAGTCGTGTATGAATTCACGAAGACGAGGAATCTCCTACAATGACTAAGAAGCAACGAGCAAGGGTATGTATGTGGTATTCTTCAGAAGTACGCGCTTAATAAATGCAATTAAGCTAGATGGACAAAAAGCAGTTACAGTTATGTGGTACACTGAAAAATGTTTGCTGAAAGTGTTCAGTAGAGTTCAAGACAAGAGAATTATGCTCCACCATGTTGATGTATCGCCCCATACGGCAGTTTTAACTCCCCATTTTTTGGCTGGCAAAGATATAAAAGCTATCGAACATTCGTCGTATTCACCTGATTTAGCAATGCGTAACTTTTGGCTACTTTTTGGGCTTAAACGCAAATTATGGGGTAGAAGGTTTTCGTATGAATAAGAGATTGATACCGCAGTTCACGCTTATTTTGAAGGTATTCCGAAAGAAGATTGATTGGGAGTTTTGAAACAGTGGAAAGAAAGAATGGTCAAGTGTACCATCGCTGAAGTGAATTAGTTTGAGCATATTTAAAATAAAATCCTAGACAATATTATCCGTGCTTTTCATGAAGCTACTATGTTGGCGAAATAATTGTCGTTTACCGATCATATATTAATAAGGTGAAGATTTAATAATTAGTGCTACTTCCATTTTAAATTATGAATTTTCATCAAGTAAAAGCCAAATCAATCCAAATATTTTTATCATATTTTGATTAGCTGGTTGATTAATATGTTGAAATCCCATTCTCTTTCAAGTAATAAAGCGAATAATACTTTCTTTAAAGGCAATATCTATTTTATTCAACCAAAATAGTTCATACAAATCTCTTGTATCATTATTTTTAATTAAATCGTTGAATATATTTATATTCTTTATCATTGAACAGATTTTGTGATTAAACTAAATACGTACATAGAGTCGAGAAATGGATTATGTAATTGAACTATGTTTAAATAAAAGTAAGAAATTTGTAATAGTTTCGTTTTCCTGTTCTATACAAATAAACATGTAAATAAGCTTTTTCAAATTTATTTTCTAAAAGATCAATTGATATAATTCAAATAAATTGGCTCATACGTTAGTAGCAGCCTACTTTCTCTAATCAAAATATATAATTTACTCAGATTACTATCAGCAATTATAATTATGTAGGCTATTAAATGTGGTCAGAATTTAAACGATTTTGCCTTTTATGTGCACTTTAATGTGCTATTTGCAATTTTGCATATTACGCAAATTTCTTATTCACATGTACTACGCGTACTTACGCATTTGAACATAAAGCTTTTATTAGAAAAAGCAGAAGAAAAAATTTGCCAATGTATGTAATTTATACCAAAAGCTAAATAGTAAATAGAAATCAAGATTGACAGCGATAATATACAGTGCTCAACAATTGCTAAAGATCACATATACTTACTGCGATATTTCGAGTTGTTTTGTTGTAAGTATATTATTTGTTTTCTGGTAATGAATGTTTTGTTTTTTTTTTAGAAAATATGAACCAAGCAGACATAAAAAAGTCAACAAGTCAAAAGAAAAATGAATTGATTGAAATAACGTTTTTTAATATATTCTTAATTCTTTTAGGTTATTCTTAATAACCTTTTTAATTCAAAAAATTATAATTAAAAACAAATACATAAAAAGTTAATATCGCGTCGATACATCCCGAATAAGACTTTGAACTCTAGCAGGCATAATCTGAATCAGTCCACTCACGAAATTTTAAGGTAAATTTGTCAAAATTTGTCTAACAACATTCCTAACTGTTCTAGCATTTCTACAGGCTATTGTAAGGTGTTTCATTACCTCGAAATCTGGGTCTAGACATGTTCTATACAGTTCATGTCTGGTGACGGGGCTGGCCACTCCATGTGGTCAATACCGTGAAATTCTAGGCTTTCGGATACAATGCGTGCACAGTGCGGACGCGCATTGTCATTAACTAAAATAAAATTTTCGCCGATTTACACCTACAAATGGAACAATAATAGATGCAATAACAATATCTCTATATCTTTGAGGGGTCATTGTGTTATGAATTAAAACCACCAAGTCAGTGCGGCCGTTCCAACAAACTTCACCCTAACGCAGATGAAACTTTCACCAAAATTAGCGACCGGAACCCTCAAATGTTCATCATTTCTCCAATCTCGTTCTCTCCATACCAAAACACGTCCATTAGAATTATATGGATTTTGGACTCATCTGTAAACAAACAATGTCTCCATTCGTTGATTGTCCGGCTGCGGTGTTCCTCAGCTCATTGCCTCGCTACCCTATACCCTCTACTTAGCTATGGACATAGTGCGAGATGCATCTTTTTGCATGTAAACCAGTCTTCTTCTAACTGTTTGGTTAGAAATGATTTCGCCAGTGGCGTTACGTAGTACGTATTAATGCACGAAGCAGGATAGGTTGAGTTCCATCTTGAAGTTATTCGCTAGTATCGATCTTCGACAGGAGCTGTACGGCATTGTCCCCCTCCACTATTAATGTATGCTGCTGTATCATTTGTCACATAGCGATTCCAAGCCCGATTTACAACACTTTGCGTGAAAAAAAATAAACGTTTGGCTACTTCGTGTTGCGTTTGCCCTTCGTTGATCCATTGTATAATTTGTTGCATGTGGTGGGGACTGTAAACGCCTTTGGGGCATATTTGCACTAAAATCTCACATAAAACTTTCTTCTAAAATTACAGAAAAACAACTAACATTATAAGGTAAGAAACTATTAGAAATGGATTTTACACTTTTTGCTGCAACACCCAGAAAAGAAACAGCCACAAAAACAAACTTTATTGTTAAATCGTGGAAGCAAAGGCAGTACGAGGATCATCTTTTATATTTTTACAAAATTTGGGAAGAAAACAAAATTTTTGGGAACAAACTATTTTATTGTTTTTCAAAATATTCGGCTTTATGCTACACACTTTTGCATGCGTACGAACCAGTTCTCAAAATATTTTTTCCACTCTAAATGTTGTATCTCAGAAACACGGTTTTCAAAGACTTCGACTGCTCCTTGAGGTGTTAAAAATCGCTGTCCACGCATTTTTTGTTTTACAGTTGGAAACAAAAAGAAATAATTCGGCGACAAGTTAGGTGAATATTGACAATGAAACATTATATCAACATGTTTCTCCTTCAAATAGTCAACTGTTAGACGTGCTGTATGGGAACTCGCATTATCGTGATGTAGAAAAATGCGATGTTTTCAGTTGTTCTTCCTGATTTCGTCTATAACTTTTGGCAAACGAATTACTGTATACCATTCAGCGTTAACAGTGTTTTTATCCTCTAAAGGAATTGTTGCGATGTGTCCTGTACAGCTGAAGAACCAAGCGATCATTTTCTTGGAAGCGCTCCCTTCACGAACAACTTTTGAGGGGTTCGGTTCGTCTTGGAACACCCATACTGTATATTGTTGCTTGGTTTCCGGTTCATACTGTAATGACTCATTCGATGACGCGAGGCGCGTCATCGCTCTGGACGTTTTCCCGACAGATTTGGAGCATTCTAGACAAAACGTTCCCATTGATATATAAGCCGTCGAAGAAGGGATGTGGACATTCATTCAACCCGAGTCTCGCGAAGTAAACATAAATATAGTTACATAAATATAAAATACATAAATGTACTTATTGTTGTTAATAGTTAGTTTTATATTGTTATACGTTTTAATATTAATATAGTGTGTGTGTCTAAAGTTATTGTTAGTTTTATTTAAGAACCCGAAAAGACAAATGTTACAGTGGTATTCAGGTGTGGACTAATTAATAAATAATAAACTAAGTAGACAATTAAGTGTTAATTAAGTATTCGTTTAAATAAATATACAGTGCGGAAAGACGTTATTTTAAATATCGTGATGGCCAACAGAATGAAACTGGCGGAATTAAAAGTGTCCGAGTTAAAACGAGAATTAGAAGAGAGGGATGAGGATACAACTGGCAAAAAGTCGATCCTCCAGCAACGGCTTCGCAATGTGTTGATCCAAGAAGGCGAGGATCCAGAGAATTATGTCTTTCAAGTTCCAGGCGGAGATGCTGACGTAAATTCGCTGTTTATGAAAGTAGAACAAAGACTAATAGATAATTCGCAAACCTTGGAACAGCGTCTAATAGATTCACAAACCCAAATGCAACAAATGGAACAGAAGAATCTGGATAGTGCTAAAAATATGGAACAAAGACTAATAGATAATTCGCAAACCTTTGAACAGCGTCTAATAGAGTCACAAACTCAAATGCAACAAATGGAGCAGAAGAACCTGGAAACTTCTGGAAACTTAGCGAAAACTCTAGAACAAATGGAACAAAGAAACCTAGAAACCGCTAGAATCCTCGAGAAAAATCTGGAAAAGAAATTCCTAGAAAATTCTAGAAACTTCGAAAAAGTTCTAGAACAGCGACTAGCGGAAAAATCAGAAGCGTTAAAAGAAGAGGTTTTCACAGCTGTAGAAGAGAAAATTGGAGAACATTCTAGACTTTTAGAGGCAATAATGATTGAGATGAAATTACCCGCTACCATGAGTCATTCTGATCCCAGGCAGGTCAACGAAGAAGTCATACCGCGGCCCATCGAAATAAAAGAAGAACTTGTGACTATTTCAAGGACCAGAATCAAGCCACCAACCTTTGATGGAAAGACGTCATGGGCAACTTACCTGACGCAATTCGAAGCGGCCGCAGAAGCAAACGCATGGTCTTCTGCCGAGAAGGCGACTGCTTTAGTCATAGCATTGAGGGGTGATGCTAGTGATATTTTGCAGACACTGCCTCCTGAGGAACGTAAAGATTATTCTCAACTCATTAAACGCTTGGAGATGAGATATGGCCTTGCGCATTTGGAGCAAGTATACCATACCCAACTGAAGAATCGATCACAGAAGAAAGGCGAGAATCTTCAGGAATTTGAGGCAGATATTGCTCGTCTAGTTCGACTTGCATATCCGATGGCACCAGATAATTTCATGGAACACCTAGCGGTCCAGACATTCATAGATGGTCTCCGGGATATTGATACGCAGCAAGCATTAAGGTTGGCAAGACCGAAAACCTTGATCGATGCTTTGGCGCACGTGCTTGAGTTTGAGACTGCAAAGCAAGCCTCTCGGAACCATGCTCGTGTCTGCACTGTTGACAAGCAGGAAAATGAGGAGTTCATGGAGCAGGTGGTTAGTAGAGTTCTAAACCAGATCAAATCAAATAAAAGAGTACTGCGATGCTGGAATTGTGGAGAGATTGGTCACGTTCGGAGTAAATGTGGTAAGGTGGCCAAGAAAGCATCGTCTGAGCAGCAGGAAAACTAAAGCGGGTCGATGAGCGAGGGCAATCATCGATCCAGCATCAGGAAGACGCCTGGCCAAGTCGCATCCCTGCAACATCAAACCAACGGCCTGTATGTGGACGCTGTTATGGAAAGAAAGACCTATGCTTGCTTGCTAGATACTGGATCGACGAAAACCATCGTGCGACCCGATTTAATTCCCAGAAATAAAAAGTTATTTTCTAGCAAATGGAGACTTAGGACAGCAACTGGAGGAGCAGCTTCTGTGGCAGGTGAAGTGGATGTCAACTTTATCATAGGACCAACATCAGTCCGACATCGTGTTCTCGTAGCCGACATAGAAGAACAAATAATCTTGGGATTAGACATCATGAACACCTACGGCTTCCAGTTAAACATGAAAGAAGGCACTTTAAAAATAAATAATGAGGAATTGTTTCTTCATGGGAAAAATTGTGGGAATGTACAAGTAATTACTGCAGAGAATGTTGTTCTGGATGCAAGAAGTGAGACATTTTTGACGGCGTGTATGGAAGGTGATTATTTGGACGGAAATGTTACAATGTTGGAACCAAAGGCTGATGATGACGAGGTGAGCCGAGGAATAGTAGTTGCCAAAATGCTGGTTAAGACTCAGAAGACTGTACCGATAAGGGTAATGAATGTGAACCATTACCCTGTTTCATTGAAGAAGGGTACTATTCTGGGGTGGTGTTCGCCAGTGTCGGCCGTCGTTCATCGCATTGAGGCGAAGAAGAATGGATTCGTGCAGGTTCCTGAGAAATTGTCCAAGATAATCGACTCCGCCTGTCAAGGATTGAGCAAGAAGGAACAAAATCAAGTTAAGGACCTAATCAAACATTATGAAGACGTCTTCGAAACTGAGACTGGTACGAAAGGTAAAACCAATATTGTAATGCACAAAATAAATACCGGCGATGCAAGTCCAATTCGACAAGGACCAAGAAGGTTACCACTGGCAAAACGTGAGGAAGCCAAGCAAATTATACAAGATATGGAAGGCCAAGGAGTAATTGAACCATCGAATAGTCCATGGGCTTCACCAGTAGTCCTTGTTAGGAAGAAGGATGGATCTACCAGATTCTGTGTGGACCATCGTCGTTTGAATAGTGTGACCAAAAAGACAGCTATCCTCTCCCAAGAATAGACGATACGCTAGACACCTTGGCAGGAGCAAAATGGTTCTCCACTCTCGACTTAAAGAGCGGGTATTGGCAAGTGGGAATGGATCCCAATGACAAAGAGAAGACTGCCTTCAGTTTAGGTACAGGGCTCTGGCAATTTACAGTCATGCCATTTGGACTGTGTAACGCCCCAGCTACTTTTTAGCGACTCATGGACACTGTACTGAGGGGATTGTCTTGGAATACCTGCCTGGTATATCTCGATGATGTGATTGTGGTAGGGAAGACCTTTGAACATCACATGAAAAATTTGGAAGTAGTATTCCAGAGGTTGCGAGATGCCAACCTGAGATTAAGTCCAAAGAAGTGTCACCTTTTCCGCAAGGAGGTAAATTACCTTGGACATGTGGTTTCCGGAAAAGGAATTGCTGTGGATCCAGAAAAAGTAAAAGCTGTGGAAAAATGGCCGGTACCCAAAGACAAACATCAGCTAAGAAGCTTTTTGGGATTATGCACATATTATCGACGCTACGTTCCTGGATTCTCCAACATTGCAAAACCACTTACTCGCCTAACAGAAAATCGAGCATTCATTTGGAACAACGAATGCCAAGCGGCCTTTGAGTTGTTAAAAGGTACGTTGATCAGTGCACCCGTTTTGAACTATCCGCTGCCATCTGGGAGGTTTGTTTTGGATACGGATGCCAGTAACGTTGGGATTGGTGGCGTGCTCTCTCAAATCCAAGATGGCCAAGGAAAGGTCATTGGATACTTCAGCAAGACCCTGTCCAAACCAGAGAGGAACTACTGCGTAACCAGGAGAGAACTATTGGCAGTAGTTAAGACCATTGAGCACTTTTACAAGTACCTGTATGGGCAGAAGTTCCTGATCCGCACTGATCATGCCGCCTTAAAGTGGCTCTTGCAATTTAAGAATCCAGAGGGTCAAGTAGCTAGTTGGATTGAGAGGCTACAGGAGTACGACTTTGTCATTGAACACAGAGCAGGCCTCAAACATCAAAATGCAGATGCCCTTTCCAGAAGGCCCTGTCCAGAAGACTGTCGACATTGCAACAGAATCGAAGACAAATCGGCCAACGCTCTTCGAACCACCGTTGTTGATGACCAATGGCAACCTGACAATTTGCGCGCGGATCAAGAAGCTGATCCGGATCTTGCAGTCCTCAGGGCTTGGAAAAGAAATGGGCAAAGACCGACCTGGCAAGAAATTGCTCCCCATTCACGAGAATTGAAGTCATACTGGGCACAATGGGATTCTTTAACCATAGAAGACGATCTCCTGAGACGTGAGGTCGAAAATCACGATGGAAGCGAGCGGAAGATGCAAATGGTGGTTCCCAAGAAAAGAATACCAGAGGTATTGCGAGAACTCCATAATGGTGCTTCTGGGGGACATTTTGGAGTCCATAAAACACTGGAGAAGGTGCGCCACAGATTTTACTGGGTGAATTGTTCGCGAGATGTGAAAGAATGGTGCCGAAAGTGTGCTAATTGCGCCGGAAGCAATGGTCCCCAGAGGCGTCGACGTGCACCCATGCGCCAATACAATGTAGGAAGCCCATTTGAAAGGATCGCCATAGACGCCGCCGGTCCTTTTCCAGAAAGCAGCAAAGGAAATAAATACATAATAGTGGTCATGGATTACTTTACCAAATGGGTTGAAGCATATGCTCTACCAAATCTAGAAGCTGGAACTGTAGCAGACGTGATTGTGAAGGAGTTCGTCAGCCGTTTTGGTGTACCTTTGGAACTTCATTCCGATCAAGGGCGAAATTTTGAGTCCAGTCTATTCGAAAAGATGTGTGGACTTTTGGGCATACGGAAAACGAGAACAACTCCCTTGCATCCACAATCAGATGGGATGGTAGAGCGAATGAACAAGACCATGATCAGACACTTATCCAAAGTGGTCTCCGAACACCAGAGAGATTGGGACGAACATTTACCATTATTTCTAATGGCGTATCGGGCCTCCGTTCAAGAGACAACTGGCCAATCACCAACAAACGTGCTATTCGGGAGGGAACTCCGATGGCCCTGTGATTTAAAGTTTGGGAGCAAGCCTGGTGAAGATCTTACCGGAGAAGATTATGTCAGCACGCTCAGACGACGGCTAGATAATATTCATGAACAAGTCAGACACAATATCCAAGATGCTAGTGACAGAATGAAGGAGAGCTATGACATTAACGCCGAGAAGAGTGGTTACCATGAAGGCGATCGGGTTTGGTTATATAATCCACAACGCCGACGGGGCCTATCTCCAAAACTTCAAAAGAATTGGGAGGGGCCATACGAGGTGTTGAAGCGGATCAACGATGTAATATACCGCATCAGGCGAACACCTCACACTAAGCCAAGAGTCGTACATTTTAATCGATTAGCCCCATACTCTGGAGACAATAATGACGAAACCGTTGACTTGCGCCGATTGGATAGCCAATACCATGAACTAACCTTCGAAGACTTTATGGAAAAATATTCTGGTCCGAGAAAAGCTCGATTTGGGGTAACCATCGAGAAACAGCAAGATTTGTTTACGGTGCCGCCAGACTACGCGCTTGCTCATTGCGTAGCCCGAGATCTACGAATGGCCAAAGGAATTGCCTGCGAATTTAAAGAGAGATTTGGCAGAATCGGAAAACTAAGGCAGCAGGGACCAGCAATTGGGAAGAGTCTCCAAATAATAAATGAAGGACAGCCCATATTTTATTTGGTCACGAAAGAACTGTCGAGCCTGAAGCCAACCTATCGTGCCTTATGGGAGGCCCTGGCCCACTTACGCGAACAAATGTTACAACAAGACATTCAGAAATTGGCAGTTCCAAAATTGGGTTGTGGATTGGACTGCATGGACTGGAGAATTGTAAGGAGCATGTTGGAAGTAATCTTCCGACATACTGGTATGGAAATTCTAGTATGCAGTTACCAGCTTGAATATTCCTATCCATCCAGGCAAGATAAGATCGTGGACTGTTATTTCGATATGACGTCGCAATGTAACAAAGGCCCTACCTGTCGATTTCGTCATCGTTTGAGGAGACCAAAGCATGACATGTTTCGGGACGAAACTTCATTTTTAAGAAGGGGGCAATGTAATGACTCATTCGATGACGCGAGGCGCGTCATCGCTCTGGACGTTTTCCCGACAGATTTGGAGCATTCTAGACAAAACGTTCCCATTGATATATAAGCCGTCGAAGAAGGGATGTGGACATTCATTCAACCCGAGTCTCGCGAAGTAAACATAAATATAGTTACATAAATATAAAATACATAAATGTACTTATTGTTGTTAATAGTTAGTTTTATATTGTTATACGTTTTAATATTAATATAGTGTGTGTGTCTAAAGTTATTGTTAGTTTTATTTAAGAACCCGAAAAGACAAATGTTACAATACGCATATATTCATGTTTTGTCACCTGTCACGATGTTGTATACGGATTTTGCGGTTCCTACGTCGAATTTTTTCGCATCTATTTACACCAATTGACACGAGCTGGTTTCTGTGCTTCCGTCAAGTTATGTGGAATGCATGGGGATCATATTTTTTTACAAATAAATGTTCATGTAAAATCGAATGAATTGCAGTCTGCGATATGATAAAAGATGCCTCTATCTCACTGTAAGTCACATCTCGATCGTGTTCTATCATTTTCCACACAGCATCGATATTTTTTGGAATCACAACAGTTTTTGGTCGACCTTTATGTGATTCATCACTCATTGAGGCACGACCATGACGAAATTCTGCAAAACAATTGTAAACTGTCTTCTCTGATGGTGCTTCATTACCAAAAGTTGACCGAAGCAATATAATGCATTCTTGTGGAGTTAGGCCTTTTTTTATAATCGCAAAAATCATACAACAAAAACCTTCACCAGTAATCTCCATTATTTTACAAACTCACTGTCTTAAAACTGTCACTGTCAACAAACTACTGACTTAATTTCCAAGCTATCGCCGATTTCTCATTGACAAATGTCAAACTTTAAGAATATAGTTATTACAAGGGCCCCTCGTATTGTAGTAAATAAACGTAATTTTAAATTTGTTTTATTTTATCCAAAACTAATGTACCTACAACATTGCTTTAATCCTTAGCAATTGTTGAGCAGTGTACTTTAATAATAAAGTGAGCTAGAAAAAATAATTGTAAGATTGTAAATAACAACAAAAATAATCTTTCAATAAATAATATACTGCAGATAATATATTTTAGTTAATATTATGAACATAGAAATCTTGGTTATTATAAAGGATACAACTTTGCTTAAACTATGTAAATAAATGTGTTGTGGACGATTTAGTAGACATTTAAATTAATTGATAAAATTGAAAAATTTCATTTTGGTTTATGAAATTTTTCAATTTTATCAATTAAACTAGTTTTAATTTTCTCCTGTAATTTTTTTTATTAATACATGCAAATTCTAAACAAATATTGTCGCTATAATTTAGTCTGTTGGCGGCTAATAAATAATGAATAATTAAATTTTTTATTTATTTTTTTAGTAAAGACGTCCAGATCAAGATAAGCTAAACATATTTGGGTAATTTAAAAAATCAGGAAATCGTTAATATAATATTTATTTTGTTTGAATATATTTAATTTAGGTTATTTGACCAAACAAGCTGTGACAGGAATACATGTTACAATCACAAAAATAATTCTGTTAATTAAATTGAAAACTGAATTAATAAATTAAAGATTTCAAAAATTTCAAAATTCTTTATAGATGTTTGGACAACTATATTAGCATATTCACACACAAAACGCAACGAACTTACTATATCGCCATTGAAATTATTTTGTTTCGTGAAATAATTTATATTAAGTAATTATATACGATTAGTATGATGAACATGGAACTTAAAGTCGATTTCAGTAAAATCAAACTTAGCCTAATAGATACCTCAAAATGTTACTGAGAAATATTATTTACCTAATCACGACGACTCCAAATCAATGCATCAAACCAATTTTTCATTTCACCTTCTCGTTTTGTTCGTGTTTAGCAATATCCCGTGCAGTCGTAATTTAGACGATTGTAATGCCTAAAGGATCATGTGAATGCGGTATCTATATCGAATAGAGACAAAGGTTTGGAACTGCAAAATATTGTCATTGCACAAAAAACTAAAACTGATACCATCAGTATATATAACCCGAAAAATGTAACAGATTCAGCCCAGGATCTACAAAGTACATTCCAAATATTGCAATCAGAAATATATCGATTAGAAGAAGCGTTTAATATGAATCTCCTATAAAACATATTTAACGAGTTGATACATAAATTCTAAGCGTTTTTATTGAAGTCAAAATTTATTTATTTTTTAACAAAACATGAATTATTTATTACGATTATTTAGAATTCTCTCCCAACAACCTCCCAATTTTTCGACTCCACGCTTGAAGAAATCCAGTGTTTTTTTAAACCACGACATCGTTATTAAAGAAAATTTCTGAAAGGTTGTTTGATAGGGAGTGCAAGAGATGTGCGAGAGCAGAAGAATGAGCCAGATGTGGAATGATTTCTCCACCAAATATCAGGGCGAGCATTATCGAGCTGCAAAATGACTCGATGATGTCTTCGCGATCCTTTTTCTTGAAAAGTGGCTTCAATCTGTCGGAGTTGTTAACAGTAGATCTAAAAAGTGATGGTTACATTCAACTCCAACTATTGTTAAGGCTAAGACATTCTTTTCTGTTCTTGATGTTAACATGAAGATACCATTTTTGTTCACCAATAACAAGGTGAGACAATAACAATCGATGCTTTTCACGAATAAAACGATGACGAGCTATCAAAAAGACACATACACGCCATAATGGCTATTTTCCGAGTTGATAGGCAAGAATTATCATGAATTAAAGCGTTTAAATTCATTAAGTCCAATGGTCTGTGAGGTATCATTGATTGCATCTGAATATAACAATTTTGTTGTCGATATATAATACTAAGAATAATTGAAACATATACCTTTGTATTATACAAAACTGGTGGGGTTTACCTACTCATGTATGTTTATTATTCTGATACATTACACATGCGGTTAATCCGTAGTATGAGTGAAGACACAAACAAAATGCAGTTTCTAGAGGGATGATTGTGCCACCTTTGGAAGGGCGTCGTTACTTCTTCACATTGGTTATGTGGACGGGGCGAGGTACTTCGGCTGTCTGACAACAGGCAGCGCTGAATTTACTTCTATGCTCGGTCTGGATAATTTCTGTGATGTGGCGATGTGGTTCTTTTTTGTGAGTGTGTCTGAAGATATTCTTTCTTCAGCAGGGGCGTACCGATGAGCCTGTAGAAAGGGGAAATACATATCTACGTCTCTGGGGGGGGGATATGTTCGGGCACGTTCACAAAAATATTAATAGTGAACCTGTATTTGTGTTCTCCACACCAAATTTTTAATAATATTTTATATTATTAAAAATACCTTTGTAATATATAATACTCATATATATTAATTTTTCATTTAAAAGTAATCTTAAAATAGATGTTTTTCTATTTTGCGTTCGAAATGAACTCATTATGAAACCCAAAACAGTATCGAAATGAGCTTCATTTCGATACGCTTTTTTCATTTTTCAATGTTGGCGTAGTTCAAACACAGAAATAAATATCATTGCTGTCATTTGATTTTAAGAATTTAAGTACATTTGACAGATATGATATATGTTCGTACTCTACACAAACAACGTATATTGTATACAATTGACAACAAGATATATTAGTTTCTAAGTCACTCATGTTTATATTTTTAAATAAAAAATCAAGTAATGTTAACGAAAATTAATAAATAATATGTAATATAATATACTTCGCGGATAGTAAGATTTAAATTTGACAAAGCTACACAAATGACAATGCGGATTGACATTAAGAGGTAATTGAGCATATCTGGATTTTCATTCGCGAATACCAAAACCCTGGGCAAAATGCAATTTTTGCCACACTATTTGTCTTTCGCTCTTTCTCTTCAAATCTAAATCCATAAGAGATTGTACATGCTGTGCATTAAATTAAATGTATGTTATATGTAGAATTATTTAGGAAATTAAATGGCACTAAAAAATTATAGAAATAATATAATACGAGTATAATAAATTCGTAACTATTTTGCATTAAAAGTGTTTTTCTTGCATTAAAGCTTTCCTTGATTTACTTAAAAACCAGTAGAGCATTATAAACAATATATAATTTTGGCAGCAAAGTATAGAGTAGAAATGCCTCAATCTAATCCACTTCTAATAATGGTATAATAGTCTAATTATGATTGTTATGATCCGTTTCAAAAATGAAGTAATGTCAAAATTATATAATTTACTCAACTTACATTTATATAGCATGAATTCAATATTGTTAGTTAATAAAACGAGTAAATATCTTACTTCAATTACTTCCTTCTTTACACGATTAAGTTTCAATAATAGAGATTGATTACAATAATTACGAGCGTAACTACACAAATTTTTAACTGTACTTATTATACAAAGTTCCTTTATAATAATGTAGCAGTCGTGGTGCTGGCTTTACAAGAACAAACATCTAATTAAAGAAAAACTATATACGCAAATTTTTGAAATTTCAAACATGTAAATACTTATTACGAAAGTAGTTTTAAGTTAATATAACTTATATATAACTTGAAGAGCATATTTACTTTCAAATCAGTCTTCCGGCTTAGCCAGAAATGATGTTAACTTTTTTATTTAAAATGAAGCAGCCTGTATATTTTCATGAATTTCATTAGGGCTGTGCTCCAGAAGTTCAGCAATAATAAGTTTTAGCACCCATTTGTTCAACAATGACAGAGATATTTAATTAAATCTAATAATGCAAATTTCATGGAGAACAAGAAGAATGAACACAAAAATCTAAACAAAATTAATATCAGTCATGAAAAGTTTGCGAATTGACCGTTCCCTTCTTGATAATATGTAAGTCTATGAACGATATTTGTCAAATGAATGATATTTGCCAAAGCACTCACGAATTAATTACACTTCCTCAATTATTCTCTGTCATAACTCATAACTTATCTAGATTGCGCTGTCGTCTAGTATAAACCACAGAACATCTCTCTTGCCTTCAAAACAATCTTTCCAATATGCTTGACACTTTTGAATACTTGGGTTATCTTACATCGTTGCAAAAGTCATATCACTGTTTTATGTTGCAATTAACTATTTCGACCTATCCGTAGAGAGTTGGAAAAAGTCGCTAAAATCTCTCTTATGGTTGGATCAATACGTCGCATATGTTTACTAGGCGTGAAAAAGTTTTAAAAAGCTTAAAGTTGCATCAGCTCTACTGACTAATTAGGAAAAAAATTATTTTAAGTTACAGAACAAGCTGTTAATATCTAAACCGTAATGGACTAATGGAATTCATCTGGGAGGCACCTCCAACAATTCTAATTTAGACACCCTAGAACCCAGAACGCTTTCAGAAAGTTTTGCATATTGTACCTGGAATGTTCTAAATAATCTAATAGAGAGAGATGCCCTTCACTATAAGACCAGAATACAATAGATGTATAAAATACAAAAACAAAAAGATTGAACATATAACCGGGTGAATTATTTCAGACAACCCATTAAATGCGAGAAACCTGACAAACAGATTCTGTTCTTTATACACTCTTATACAGACAGCAGCCTTTTAAGCTATACTTAATTAGTAAGCAATTGAAATTTTTTGCTTGAGATAATTCCTACTTCTTAGATACCATGTTGTGAAATAATTTATTATTTATTCCAAAGTAATGACTAACTACATCATAAATAAATAAGTGTTAAAAAATTACTTCCTTTAGCATATATTGTCCAATATCAGCCATTATTTAAGCTCTAAAGAAAAGCCGACTTTATATGCATCGAAATAACTGAATAGCTACGCGTTATTAATGTAATTACTTTTTAGATTTTTGTAAGACAAATGATTCTCTAAATTTATTAAAGTATTTCTTAATTTATAACCTTTAATTACAAAATGGCGGTAAATGTTATTAATATTTTATATATTATTAGTCATTTATATTAATACTTGTAGCAAATAAACAATTAAAATAACCAATATACATAATCGAACCATTACATCATATTTACTTCCATCCATCTACCATCCATCCATTCATTCATTAATCAGTACATTAATAAATCAACGAATCCAGTCAGCCAAAGGAGGAGGAGGAAATCGGGCGAACATTCAAAATATTTATAATTAATGATTCGTTGTCGTACCGGTAATCCTGTCTAATTAATTTGTGAAATTTTAGAATGGTTTCTTCGGAGAAGGTTGAAGTCAACAAGTTAATTTAAGTCTTGCTGTTTCTAACGTCTTCGGTTTGGAAAACATAACCATTTAATGGATCGAGATTAGTATCCGGGTTCAACATATTGTATAATTGATTTCTTTTCCGTTCCTTTGGTTAAACGCGTTGATCAATTAATATTTCGTGTTTTTATATTTTATTCCACCTAATCCTTTTTGATTTTTGCTTTAAAATTTTTAAATAGTTTTTATAGTGCAAAATCGCAAATTTTTTGTTCGCATTTAAACTCATATAATATTTGAAGAAAGTTGAGTATAACACTCTTATAAGAAAAGACTAGGAAGTAAGAAACATGGCTTTATTACTCAATTTCCACACGCTAATGACTATTGCAAAAGTCACTTTCACGTTCTCAAACAAAATATCTGGACATAACTATTACACGAAACGTGCAAGAATAAACGGTCCACGAAAACTGGCTTTGTAAAAAAAAATAATATCGCGCAGTCCAAACACCCTCCTCGGACTTACCTTGGTGTGTACTTGGTGGTGTGTACTTGGTGCGATGATCTTAAATTGACAAAGCAGCAACCCAGTACCAACGGCGTAAATCTCAGTGAAAATGGTCGTGCGATTCTTGTCGAAACGTTGATAAACTATCTAAAAATTCAAAAGCGCTCCATCGCTACTTAAGAGCTGTTTGTCGTAGAGGTTATTCGTCATGCGAAGGACTGATGTAATTATAGAAAAAAAGGACGTAATAACAAGTAAAGTAAAATGTTCCACATTAAATAAAAAGAACTAAGTTTATTATAAACGACTTCATCGATAGTAAAATTTACAAAATAAAAAAAGTAAAGAAAACCATAGTATACTTCAACAATATTAGGATGGGTGAAACCCTGTATATAAGCATATAAAGTATATAATAATTTATAATAAATATATAATGATTAAATATCAACATAATTTTTACTTATAGCATTCAAAAAGCGAAAACAGATAACTATAACTTTTGTACAAACCGGTATAAGACCAAACTTTATATTTTAGAGTACAAAAAAATTGAATCAAGAAATTTCTGATTAATCTAAATTGCATCGTCGCAAATATTAAATACATTGAATTAATTAAAAACCGGTATAATCAATGTTAACGTGATAAGTGGATAATAGAAAATAAAACTAAATTAATGTGATTTATATTATTATAATCTTCGATCAAAGAAGTGAATAAATAAAAGGCAGAGAAGATATAATTTAATGTGAGATAACTTAATATAATATACGAACAACGAGATTACTGGATGTTTAAGATAAAAGACAGAATAATTGAATGATTCTTAATATTTCATGTCGCTAATTTTCTTAGAACACGAGTCAAGTTTTTGAGTGATAATTGTTCAGATGAAACGACGAAATTAGGTTCGAAACTACTTTACTTTACAGCTTACTGATATTGCTCGAGGATAACCTAATTCAATGGATGCAATGATGCAACACCTGGTCTGATTCAAATTCTTCAACAGACTTTCCACTTCCGTTGATGTAACAACTCATACGGCAAATCTCACCAGCCAATTAGTTATACAATTCATAACAAAAACCCTACAGGCGGTAATATATGCATTAGAATTAACGAAACACGAAGTTTAAACACGAAGAAATATCGTAAAGAAAGTTAGCGAGAAAAATTACTCACCCACAGCTGTTCGAGGGGGTTAATTAATCTTCGGCATAGTCAATAACGTCCACCCTAACATAAAATTGCGGTACACCAAACTCTGTATGCCGTTATATAAGCCACCTATTTCAGTGTAAATTTTCTCGATAAGAAATTCACACAGCGGCACACAAGCAAAAGCAACTGAACTATCCGAGAGGCTAGACGACAGTATTCTCGAGGTTACACACCAAAATTATATTATTTCCACACTGCAAGTCACTTATGCTCTTAGAACCGCGATACCGGTACGGATATATACCGGTATACACAATTCGCCAAGATATTGTAGCATACTGTCTATCAGTGTTCTGACACATCAATGATATTATTCCTTGCCTAGCAGAGATCTTTGAAACATGAAAAGCTGTCCATGAAAGAAGAAACTCATAGTGAAAATGTACCGCAATGAATTCCACAGGAACCTCGGATAATGTAGATTTCTTCTGTCCATATAGGTCAATATGGACAGAATAACTTCGTTCGACCCCATCGCTAGGAACATCATTTTGAATCAATCCGATTCAGCCATAGAAAAAGAGATGCAAAAATAGAATATAACATGGCATTTATTCCAGTTTACTAACAACAAAAATATAATATAAATATTTTACTTCAATACTCCTGAAGTGTTCAATAGGCACTGGAAAGCACAAGAACTTACATGCAGAAGTAGAAATTGTGAACGTGTCATGTGTGGAGTCTAATATTGATTTAAAAATATAAATAAAACTTTTAGTGGTTTAATTTTCAAGTTTTATTTCGATTTTGAATGATTATCGTCATTAAGTAGAAGGCGAATCAATATAATATCTACTATCAATCCATTCGATGTTTTGGCTTACGCCATTAATTTTGATCCATATGAACCAAATCAACACTTCTGGCTCAAATTCATTACTTATAAAATAGAATTGTATTTAAAATTCAACTGCTTTAAGATTATGTTTATTTCCTAAATATTCCAAATTATATAACATTTTTTATTCATTAACTAAAATTAGCTGTATTTTTTAAAATGAATTTTAATAACACATCAAGGTAATGAATGAAAGCATGGTTATGAATGAAATTTTTCATGATGTCAATCAATCATCTCATGACATGTAGGTTATGTATTTATTCAAAGAATCAAAATATTCAACAACAAATCGTGTCAGTCTGAATATAGAACACATAAAATGTAATTATTTACTATAAAAGCTTATTTAATATAGAAGAATCATGGCAAATTTAAAATAATCTAATCTCCTTCAAATATTATTTTCAAATGCACTGATGGAAGACCGAAATAAAATTCAGCATGCATATTGTAAAAATTAGCACAACCTATGATTTTCTTTCTTTAAAAAAGGAACTGATAAATCTAACTAATGCTTCATGACAGTGTTTTAACATGGTTTTATTTAAGCTTACATTTAGATGCTGTGTAAAATTTTGACAATTTCATCTGCTTCTATTTACTTTCAATAAATGCTTTTTTTATGTCTGAGTTTGACCATGAGCAACTATATCTCATACAAGACCTTTTGTAAGTAACCAATACATTAAAATTTTTCTAGTGTATTTTGATAAAAAAATAACTAAATTAATTTTTAATTAATTTATTGCACAACAATAACAGACAATTCAATATATAATTTTCAAGAAGAACAAATACAAAAACTGAATTTATACCTAGAATTTTATGAATCAATAATTATGGATTTCATGATTTAAAAGTTACAGAAAGAAATAACACTAAAATAATTGTTTTAACATGACAAACACTTCAATCAGATTCTAAGTCTGAATTTGAACTTATTTCATTAGGATTTATAATAACTGGCATCTCCAAGTGTCTGTCTCGGCCATACCAATTACTAATCAAATTATTTGTATGTCGAACACAATTTTTCCAGGAATTTGCAGTGCAATGCTCTAAGGCTTCGTTATACTTTTTATCATAATAGCCCTTTGCTGCAGCTCAAATTAGTTCAAAGGCGTTAAATTCACAGTAGTATGGAAGTAATCTTAATAGTTCATGTCCATTATCTTTTAAAATTTCATCAATTAAATACCGTTTCTGAGGCTTGTCAATTCACCTTAGAAACTTGCTAGATAACAAGTCTATTTTCATTTTCTCAATGCAGTATGAAGAATTTTATTTAATTCTGCACTATGATATGGTGCACTGTCCATTATTACAAGCGAATTGTTTGGTAAAGGTGGCATAAACTGTGTTCTTGTCTATTCCGCAAACTAGTGACTTCATTTCAGCATGATAATCCTTTGCCTTGGTTTTCGATTCAAATATTAAACTTTCACATTCAATAAAACCTGATTCACCTCCAGCATGTAAAATAATAAACCTTTTACCATCATAACCTTCTAGTTTTCGAACACTTTTCGTAGATGCATTTGCCAAGATTTTCCCGTATTACCTTTTGAATATATCCATGTGTCATCTAGGAATATCACTAATTTTGGAGAATTTGACTTTAAATTATCCACATACTTCCGCAAAAAAATGCTTTGGTAAAGGGTTATATCATGCTTTTCCACTAATGCTCGTCTGCTGTCTACCTTTTTGAATTTTAAACCGATATCTTCTAACAAAATGAAATGATGTCAAATGTCAAAATTTAATTATTCGACTATTATAGTATAGGGGTGTTATGGCGGGCGGATGACCACATGTCAGCTTAGACAATCTCACATTTTCGTTTCAGTTTTATCCTTGTTTAATCATTGGACTTTGAATGAAATGAGAATACATACACATCAGGTGCCCTAGTCCGTGACAACGCCACGCAACTAATGACCTGAGTTAAAACATTAAGTGGACAGATAATATTGACGTTTAACTTTAATAGCTAGGTGCTACTAAAAAATTCCCGGAATTATAGTATATAAGGGATAGTATAGCTCTATAGCGCTAGTTGGTGTGAGCTACGTCTATACTAAGTAAATCTAGCAAACGGTACTTTGCTAGGTGGTAACAAAAAGGTTTTGTGCTTATATTTGTTGAATTGCGTTTGAGATATTCTGCGACATTACAATGTCTGATGTGAAAGAGCAAAGAACGTGCATCAAATTCTGCTTCAAACTTGGTAAAACGGCAGTGGAAGGTCTGAAAATGCTTAAACAAGCATTTGATTAGTATGCTTTAGGCTAGACGCAAAGTTATGGTGATACAATCGTTTTAAAAATGAAGATGTGTCGGTTGATGATGATGGTGATAAAATGTGTCAAAAGTGCGTAATGCTATCCTGCAAGATCGAAGGAGAACAATTCCGATGTTCTTTGACGTCTAAGAGAAAACATTCCAATAGCTTAAGGCGCATTTGTAAAATGCCGATGAACTACTAGGGAAATTCAGTAATTAGGTCACAAAAAGGTATTATAAAAATAATTAGAGAAATAGTTAGCCAAAAACAAGTTTTATTTTTCAACAAAGTCTCCATCTACATTAATACACTTATCCCATCGCTTTGTGAATGCCCCAATGCCTGCTGCATAAAAGTGTTTGGGCTGGCGTCTGAACCACGTGCGTACCTCTTGTTGAACATCGTTGTCACCCTCGAAATGTTTACCGCCAGGATGCTTTTTGAGTGGACCGAACAGATGATAGTCGCTTGGGGCCAAGTCGGGACTGTAAGTCGGATGTTCAAGAAGTTCCCACCCTAATTGCGCAATTCTCGCCTGGGTCAAGTGGGCCGAATGGGCCTGGCATTATCGTGATGCAGCAATATTCCTGTCGTCAGTAGGCCTGGACGTTTTCGTGTCGAATTGCATCCCGAAGCAACAACAAAACTCTTCAGTATGATTCAGCAGTCACGTTTTCTTTTTGAGGCTCTGAGGGCACAACCTTAATTTCTTTGTTGACGGCGAAGAAGGATGTTTCCATTGCATTGAAGCACGCTTTGTTTCGGGTTGGTAGTGGTGCACCCATGACTCATCACCAGTAACAATCCTGTTAAGCATGTTCTCCCCTTCCACTGTGTATCGAGAGTGCGTACCCACAGTGCGCAAACTTTTCGGAAATTCAAACGATCGTGCATCAGTTCGTAGGCTAAACCATGAGAACACCCTATTGTAGTTGCTATACTGTCTATTGTTACCCGCCTGTCAGTTCGAATCATCTCTTCCACCCGTCGAAGTGTTGCATCTGTCGAAATCTGAACGGGGCGGCCACTTCGCTGATCGTCAACAACTTTTGAGCGTCCTTGAGAGAATTTCTCGAACCAGTTATATAGGGCTTTACGCGACAAACACTTTTCACCGTAAACAGGAGACATTTCCTTATGAATATCTTTTGCAGAACGTCCTTTTGCCCAGAAAAAACGCACAATAGCACGTTGCTCTTCCACAGTACAATCTTCGAGCACGGTCGCCACTTTAATACTGCCTGTGTTCGCGCACACCAACTGTCGCTTGAGAATTATAAAGCTGGATTGTGGTGACACCTATTGACAAATAGGGAAACAACTCACTCCTATTTTTAGCTTTCCTACAGCAGTTTGTGACTAATTTAATGACTTTCCCTCGTATTTCATTATGGAATTTTAAAGTAACAACCACCTTTAGCGATGTATAGGTGTTGTTTTAGGCTGATAATGTACTCCATGTAGTCCACCCTCCCTACTCCCCAGATCTTGCACCTTGTAACTTCTCTCTGTTTCCGAAATTGAAATTAAAGGGGCGCTGTTTTGAGACGATTGAAGAGATTCAGACCGAATGGCAGGCAGTGTTGAACACATTAACACGCGAAGACTTCTAGCACTGCTTCCAGTTATGAACAAGTCGCTGGGATTGGCGTATTCATGCGGAAGGAAAGTACTTTTAAGGGGATGGTAGTGAATAAGTTATAAGAACAATTTAATGTATTTTTTTTTCGTTACATTCTGAGAATTTCTTGGTAACACCTCGTATGCTTCAATCTATTCTAAATTTTATTGAAATAAGTGAACGTCGTTAACGCCTGTTATTTCAGAGTCGATTTTATTGTCATCTGCATAAACTAATATACTACATTATATGTTCAATAAGAAATCATTAGTAAAATGAAAGAAAACTAGTTCGGCTCCAACCTATACTTAGCTACAACAATTAGTTTTCATAATTGACGATATTATTTACAATAAAATATAAATTATGTGTTATAAAATTGTTGACCACACGCATATGTAATCTATTTTCTACCCTACTAAAATAAGATTTATCTCTTGCATTTAGATAAAATTTGAACAGAAAGTTCGTAGGTGGTCTTATCTGGGTATGAATGGTAAACGTAACAAATTTCATAACATATTCAATATTACTGTCTTTTGTAAAAATTATGCTATGAGTAGAGTTAATTTTCAGATTAAAATTGGCGACGTTACCCTTACGTTTTCTACTTCGAAGCATTCATCATAAACCTTACAAATCCACTCCTCCGCCTATTTTTAATTCCTCAATGTTGTGACTGTAGTGTGTTCATTAAATAGTTATTCTCTTCGGCATTATTATTTTGTAGTCTAAATCTAAGTAGCTCATTTCTACGGACTTTTCTTTACCAATCACCATACCATATAACGAATATATCATCTTCATCGGCAATATCTATATTGTGTAAATGAAGTGAACCTTGGAATTTATAATTGGAGTAAAAAGATAATTATTGAACAGTTTTAAACGAAAATAGCTATTGACGAATGCTTATGTTATAGTTCTTTCTACGATATAGCGACTCGACTGTAGGATTAAAACTGAAAAGTCTATTAGTACCTAAGCACAGGAGCAGATATGTTTATACAAACGAGCGATTATAAATATTAGGATCAGAACTGTATTAAAACAAAATGATACAATTCGTATGCATTACATATTTTTATAATTATATAAAATTATATAAGGTAAATATAACACTAAATCCAACCACTTTCTGATCCAGCATGTACAATAACAGGCAGATGCATCACCCTCTGGGAACAGTAACGTCAATTTGATACATTTCAGGTTCATCATTTCAACCTTTATTCACAATGTCATAGCTATCGTACCAACTTTCGTCTAAATAGCAAATATATACTAGGTAACCAATTAGTACACATAGGATTTACAAATATACAAATATCTAGTCATACCTAAACACTTCTTAGATCTCAGTTTTAATTTATATTTAAATTAATTAGGCGATATTATACATTAACAAAAATTATATTGAGTGTAGATTTTAATCCTTTAGTTGGATCACGATATCATGGAAAGAACTATAGCCGATATGTTATACAATATAATACAGTTTCATTTCGCAATCATAAGTATCAACAAATAAATAACGTTCATTGTAAAAGTTTACTAATGCCAGACAAAATATGTATGAACGAAGGATGTTTAACGTGAACGTGACCTTTAAATGAAAAATTATTCTTAGCATAAAGAAACGGGTCGACAACCTAGTGGTAACGCTTTGACTTGTCGTGCCGGAGGTCCCGGGTTCGGATCCGGGCGAACCCAGGACCTCAGCTGCCCGAGGTTTTCGCGTTTCTTTCACATTTAAGGTGAATGCCGACAGCTAAATATATTAAGTCACTTCACAGACGCGATCGATAATAATAACTCATGACCTGCCAATGCGCCCTATATTTGGCGTTAGGCTGCTAGGGGATGCTAAGGCACGAATTATTATTATTTAAAAAAAGCCTTTTATTTTTTGCAGAGCTGGCGAGTGCCTTTCATCTTTATAGACTTACAACAACGATATTCCAATTTGTATGCCTCCCTGAAAGTATAATCGTTGAAACTCTGCAAAATAGGTGTCTGTTTCAGCAATGACCTCTTCGTTCGATGCTAATCTCCACACGCTGAGCCATTTGTAAAGATTTTGTGATGAAACAAATCACATGGGGCAGATCAGGTGAATATGGGGGATGAGAATAGTTTAGCGATTACAGTTGCAGACGGAAAGTTGGTGCATATCATGGCGAAGAAAAAAAATTTTCTTCGCCAAATGCACTCTTTTTTCTTTAACACGGCATTGAAATAGTTCAATAAATAAGCATAATATGTATTCTACTTCCATTTTCCAAATAATCAATGTAAATAATGCCATTCGTATTTCGAAACACCGTAGTCATATCCTTGCGGCAAAAGGAACAACTTTTGCGTTCTCTGGTGTTCACTCGTCAACGAAAATCCATTGCTTCAAATGTTCTGAAGTGATGCATTTATGTTTTGGTCATAGATATTTAATTTGGAATCTTGGAAATTCGGCTGTATTAACTATTTTAAATTAGATGTTATGTCGCGAAGTAATGTGAAATGTAAATATTGCTATCTACAATTACAACGCTAATTTTACGAAATTTTTATTTAAAAATTATCGTCCTAAGGTGGGACTCTAACCCACGACCTTTAGTTCTCTAGACTAACGCTCTATCCACTGCGCTACAATAAGATGAAAAAAAAATTTTAAATAAAAATTTCGTAAAATTAGCGTTGTAATTGTACATAGCAATATTTACATTTACAAAAATATCTCATTTATATTATTAATTTATTATTTATCAGCTTTATAGGAGTATAATTTACCGGAGATGATCCAGAGATAAGAGTCTAATAAATTCAGTATCTTAGTCATGCTTTAACGACATCTATTTGTATTTGAAGATACTGCGTACTATCGGCTGGTAGACCTATATTATATGTTCAAATAGAGGCTCCCAATATAATATATCAGTTGAAGTACGTTTATTCAATATTATTAATTTTATTCTCATATTACTATTTCATAGCTCATCAGCTACTTATCAATATATATATATATACATATTTCTGTTCTATTATATCTAGTTACCATATAATAACCATTAAGTTTACACTAATTAAGTGTATAGATACATAACTTACAATTAAATTCAATATTTCCTTAATTCTCAACTTTTAGTTTTCTCTTGATTAACATTATTATACGTCAGTACAAAGAAAGTGTAATTAATTATGAAAATTAAAAAACCCTCAAAATTATAAATATTTGAATAACTTTTTTAAATTAAAATAGGTTAATTAAAAGAGTTATTGCGGCGATAAAAAAATTCGAAATATAGAAACAATTATTCAAATCGTGGAAAAAGGAAGCTGCAGAAAAGTTCATGAAATAATTTTTAATTACGAAAGCAAGTCAGTAAAAATTAAATTTACTTTTATTTTGTACTTGTCATTAAAATGTGCGCCATTTAAAGTAGCTAATAACGTAACGTACGTGGGAAATTAATAATGAAATCAAAACTTTGCTCCACTTTTTGACTATCTTTTCCACATAATATATTTTAAAATCTTAAAATAAGTATGGTACATTTCTCTTCCATAATTTAAGGGTATTATGCTTGTCAATAAGCGCAATAATATTTTATTTCTTACTACTAATAGAAAATATACATACAAAGCCGAATAAATATTTTGTAATAATCTTACCCGAAGAAGACATTGTGACATTGTTTAAGAATTACCAGCAATGTTATAGTTTTCGAATTGAAATACAAGCGAAAACTGGGTTCAAAAGCTGCTTTTATCTATTCCACTCCTGAACCTGGTCGATTATGTATGCTCGATCCTAGAACTCTGCTATGATCTATTAACAAACAAGAGAACTCCATACCAGTGTCTCAAACAGAGAAGCAAAAATGATAGCAATAATTTTTTGTAGAATTGTGATTAAATAATGATAATATTAAGAAAGAGACACTAGAGAATGCTTCCAATATCAAGCTATGCTGTACATTCCTCTGTCTCGAAACTAATTATGCTGACTCCATTTTAATTGACGACTCCATTTCTTGACTGGAAATTAATTTATGAATTTTAACCTTTCGTATTTGTCGGTCGAAAAATGAATAAAGAACAAAGAGTCAACAAAAAGTTTTATAATACAAAAGTATTTTTAATAATATAAGATATTATTTAAAATCTTGTGTGAAGAACACAAGTACAAGTTCAATATTAATATTTTTTTTGTGAACGTGTCCGAACATATCCCTCCCCAGAAACGCACCAGATTTTTAATAATATTTTATATTACTATTATCAGGATAAAATAAAACAAATTTTAATGAATTTCACTTTTTAATTGACACTGCAACGATCGTTTCGCTCCAACCTGAGCTTCATCAGACATATAACTAACTTATTTACAAATTTTTTTAACACAAGTATACGGTAACAAACACATGTTTTATTTTAAATATTTGAAGGATGTGTTTGTTACCGTATACTTGTGTTAAAAACTTTGTAAATAAGTTAGTTATATGTCTGATGAAGCTCAGGTTGGAGCGAAACGATCGTTGCAGTGTCAATTAAAAAGTGTAATTCATTAAAATTTGTTTTATTTTATCCTGATAATAGTTATAATGGAATTTCATCAAGTAGAGGCTGAAACAATAATATATTTTATATTATTAAAAATACTTTTGTATTATACAAAACTGGTGGGGTTTTCTCATTCATGTATGTTTCAATTATTCTGTTACAAAGTTTTATGTTTAAAACTGTAAAAGAAAATGTTCCAAATGTCCAAAATCAGTATAATTGTTTATCGCAAATAAAAATTTTTGAGTAGCATCGACGAAACAAAAGAGAAGAAATAAAAAATCAGAACAATGATCCTTATTTTTTACTATTCCAAAGTGATTTTCGACAAAAAATTCGAAGTGGTATAACTGTTATTGCTGAGGATTATGTTTTAACTGGTAGAGTACTGGTAGGACGTATTTATCTTGTTTGTCTCGAATATCGAGAACCAGGAAACTCATGCAGGTAACTCCTGCTTTCGTTTTTGAATCGTTATCTTCCCGCACTTGTTATGAAAATAATTATGTTTGTTTCCGCATCCCCCACATTCACACAATTTAGCTTCGTGATATTATTATTTATTCCCTAGACTGCCTTTAGCGACAACAAGAAACGATTTAGCATCAATTGCTGGCATTGAACAATTAATGACGAGAAATATTAACACCATGGAATACGCGACAGTGATTGAGTGCACTCCCTAGTTTTTGTCTAAAAATAGAACTGTCACATGCACAAATTTTCGAGACATTATTTTTGTAATGGTATATGTGGTTTAACTCTAAAACAATGCATCGATCGACCTGGCTTTTGAAAATAAAACGGCATATAAAAAGTAATGTTTACAGTTGGTTAAAGTCGTTCATTGCCGTCTGTTGTTGCCAATAATGCTGATGCTGTGCGATGATTAAACGATAGCAGCATGCCGCGTGCCGAGAGATCGAAACGTCCTTGGATATCGGCATGAAAGCAATAGAAAGGATTTTATATAAACATTTGAACGTACGGAAGCTTGCGAAAACCGCATCAACTAGTACAAAAAAATTAACCGAAGTCGTTCAAATTTAGTCTACAAACTAGTTACTGGTTACGAAACGTGGATCTGTTCGTAGTATCTTGATATGATAATCTACCTACGAAAGTTTTTCATCCACACTGTGCTGCGAAGTAAATGATCGCTTATTTCTTAAGTTTTACTGGACACATACTATCGAATTAAAAAAAAGTGGTACAGTAGTGAAGTTATATGTAAAGTTAATTTTTAAACATTTTAGTATTGTGACGTTGCTAAGGTACTTAAGATTGTAGTAACGTGCAAAAGTAATTTTTGACACTTGCACCTACCTGTATATCAACGTATATGTTAGTTGACACACAAGTTATTTGAATATTTAAATTTGGCGCCTACATTTAATATATATCTACATTCACGCAGCCTAATTTAAACCGATTAAAATATGACTGTGCCACTTTTTTTTAATTCGATAGTACCAATCGTATTTTCAGAGGATCGAAGGATCGAATTAATCAATGATATAATATAAGAAATAATTGAAATCAACGAATTCTTCTTCATTGGGACAACCCAACTTCTTACTCAGAACGTCAAATAATTTATTTTTCACGAAATAAAATGTTGGATTGTTGAATAGTTTAATAAACTCATTGTTGGTATTCATCTGATTTGTCAACTTCCGATTTTATTCTCAAACATTCAAAGTGCATTTAGCGACTTTCTTCACCTGAAACAGCTATTAAAAGATTTCGACCACTGGATTCCGGAGGATCAGATTCAAAGTAGAATAAATGTTTGGCTAGTGGATTGCAACGTATGCAAAAATGTATTTATGTCAAAATAGTAAATATTGTTCAGTAGCATTTATTGATGTGACTCAAGCATTCGAATATATTTAAAAAAAAACCAACATCCTTATCCACATTTCACACTACTTAAGTGCTACCTAACCAAGCGACTGCTCTTCATTAAACAAAGTAATGAATTTTTATGTATAGGATACTATCTAGAGTTCCTCAAGGTAGCGTCCTTGGATCAATACTATAGCTTCTCTATACAAGCGAATTACCAACTAAATCAAGAATAATAAAGCGACATTTACAAACAACGCTGCCATACTCTCGCCGCATAAGGATCCTGCTACTGCATCCAAACATCTACAAAAGAGTCTTCAGAAAATTCAGTATTGGTTGAAAAAATGGCGTCAAAATTAATCTAAATCTGCTCATGTCACGTTTGTACTTTTTTGAAACATTTACGCCTGTGCAAATTAAAAAATGTATATTTTAAAGCCAAGGATGTCAAATACCTTGACATGTACTTAGACATTTTCACGAAGCGCAAAGTTTAGCATTATTACTAAAGTTGAGCCAACTCTACTGGATTATTGAAGGAAATTCTAAACCTAGCCTTGAAAACAAACTACTAGTGAACAAAGCCATTCCGAAGCCAATCTAGACATACGGTATCCAATTATGGAGTACAGCGTCAACTAGCAATATTGAAATAATCCATATATTTCAAAATCAGGTGTTACGGATGATCAATCATGGTCCTTTCTACGTTCCTAGTTATATTATTTAACGAGAACTATCAATTCCTTAAGCGTAAGAAATAGTGCAAACAGCGTAAAATACTGTGAGCGAATACCAGTTCATTCAAACTTGCTAACCCAAAGTTCGTTTTCGAAAACAGAAATAGTACAAAGAAATTTATAAATTCAAACCATTTGACTTAGTGACCAAGTTTACTTAGGATACCAACTACTAGAACACTACATAATTAGTTTTAACGAACTAACAAATGTATCTAGTTTATATAAGTTAATTAACAATATTGGAATGAGTAAATAAAACAAACACAAGTTAAAAGGTGAAATAAAAATGTTTTAATATTTAATACAAAAATAAAAAAATTATCTTTACAAAATATAAAGATCCTGTATCATATTACAAAGATACTGAATGCAAAAACATTCATTGACAATTGACCTCTAAATGGAAAACATCCTCCTTAATGACTCCGAACAAACTTATCTAAAATAATCAAGTTTAATATTAAATTCTCCCCAGAGAACCACACTGTATATTCAGATTCTGAATCACGAACAAAAACTACACATGTGCTATTAACATGTACAAAAAATCCTAACCCCACTCTATCAATCTTTCATTTATAATTTTAAACAAAGAATTGTTAAAACTAAACTGTATTATCTATATGCTTACAATTTAACTCTCTTATCTACTTATTCTAATACAATAGAACTATTCTTGTTTTAATTATGACGTCTTAAAATTTTAATTCTACTTACAAAATTAAATAGAGCCTCTTACGAAAAAAAAGGTGCTTTATCAAATTAAACATCAAATAACACGAGAATTAAACTTTTAAAATTTCGGGAATCAAATCTCTAAAAATCAACTATTAACACTTTCAAAAATACAAAACCCGAAACTAATTAAATATATATATTTAATATATTTTTCTCGAAGCAAGCAACCTTCTCGTTTAAAAGCTAGTATTCGTCTCCTCTTCTCCCCGATCTCTATATGAGATCGACACTGGATAACCAGTCTTTCTCCCTAGTTAAATTTAGTATACAGTCATAGTCACAAAATCTTTTATTTTAAATATTTTATTTTTTTAAATAAAAATCCATAGCAATATGTATCCCATATCAATTACTACTAGAAATTTAAAAAAAAACTATTTTAAAACTTCATTTTATTTTTAATCGTATTAAAGAGGCAAGAATAAAACAAAAAACATAAAACAAGAATAAGACGTAATTTAAAATGGATTTTTTTAAGAGATTTTGTTCTTTGCATAGTTTAAGAATTGCTATTATTTCTTGGTGGTCATTGCAAACCTACTAGTCACGCATTAAACAACAATTTTTTTGGATCCAAGTAAAGAAAGCAATGCTCCAGTTTCCAAAAAGCAGAGACCTGGAAACTGGAGCATTGCTTTCTTTACTTGGATCCAATGATTCCTCGATACCGAGAAAAAATTACATTTTATTCTGAGTTGCTTGGGAATCGATTCAAGTTCGACTCTATAGCAAATACGGGGCTTTATCATGTCTAAAGCAAGACGATGCAGGAAATTCAGCCTATTTATTTTATCATTTGTTCCACCAATATTTATGACATCAAAAAAAAATGTGAACGGGCCGCACATTTGATCCACCATATCAACTCCATATTTACTATTACTGTACTCAAGAATAATTTGTGGTTTTCTAGTATTCTCGTCTATACTGTCATTATCATGTGATGCAGGTAAAAGAAGGACATTTTTTTTTCTTAGGTACAAACGAAACAAGATTACAGTCATTGTGAAAAGCAAGCAGACTAATTTTCTTATGCCTTTTCTTGGTAGCAAGGATTTCTCGTTTATTTTTCTTCAAAGTTTTTAGTTTGAAGTCCTTTTTAATGTCTAATGCTAATGGAAAACTATAAAACCGATTGTCCATAGTAATATTGTGATATGTTCCTTTTACAACTTCGGCAAGACGTTTGACAATATCCGCATGGGAATTTGATAATGCATAAGGGCCATGTGGTTGTAAGCTTGCATAATTTTTTATATTCAAAGTATACCTGTTTTCACAATCAGCTACAGCAAAAACCTTTATGCCATATGTCGCGGGTTTCAATGGAGTATATTGCCAGATTTTCTTCGATCTTCACGAGAATTTATATCGTCAAATCGTAAACATCTCAAAAGAAACCGAAAGCGATTATAAGTCATTATGCAATATATGGCATCAATACCAGTACCATCTGTTTTCCAAAGATCTTTTAAATTTTGTCTGCCTAATCTAATTACACATAGGAGGTATAGCATACCAAATAAAGCTTTGATTTGGTAGTATAACAAAAATTTTAAGCTAAAAGACGACTTACAAAAATATAACGCACATTTACACTCAGCATGTAGAGAGTACACTAAACTAAGATTACATGAAGTCTTATCAAGCAATTACGCATGCGCAAATTCAAGAGCGTTGGAATAGATTTGTATCACGCGCGAGCACGAGTTAATGGTAGTAATAGAATAAAACGAGGGGAGGTTTTTATGACCTTTTTATACCTAGTTATGAAAGAAATATGCTATCGTGACAATTTTCTTACGTAAACGTTCTGTGACAATTCATAGTGTCATCTCCAAGTTTGGTTCAAATCGCTTAACAATTATTACTTTTACATTCGTTTAAAGAATAGAAAGTGAGTGATTTTAAACTTTAACGCAGAAGCGTTATGAAATTTTTATCAAAAGTAGGCAGTAGCCCGAAGAATATTCATGAGAGAATGGTGGCAGTGTATGAAGAAAATAACTCCTCCTATTTCCAAGTCAAATTTTGGTATAAGCAGTTCAAATGGAACAGAGAATCGATTCATGATGACCCAAAGTGCGAAAGGCCTCGGAAGGCACGGACCGAAGAAATCACCAACAAAGTTGAAGGTTTGGTATAAAACTTGGGTATACCACTGCGTTTCTCCCACGAAACAAGAGTCCATACAATAAGTTCATAAGGGCTCTTACCGCCCATGAAGGCAAAAACATAATTTTCTGCGGGAAAAGTGATGGCCACAGTTTTCTGGAACACACAGGGGATTAAGAACTTGAACACGGCTATACGCGAAAAAAGACCACCACAAATTTGCACAGAAAACTACTTTTGCATAAGGCATGAATTGTTAAGCAGTAATCAATGAATGCGGCTTTGAGGAATTACATCATCCACCCTACAGTCCCGACCTTGCCCCCTGTCACTATTATCTTTTTCCAAAACTCAAAAAACACTGGAAAGCGATTTTTATCGAATGACGTCGTGGAAAACGCTGTGGACCCCACAGCTTTCTGCTTTCTGCAAAATACGACCCGTATTTTGCAGAATTACCGAAAGAATTTTCTTTTGAAGGCATAACGTTATTAAAGAAACATTGTAATAGGTGTGTTATTGTTAATAGTTCTTACGCTGAATTTTTTTTGTTTTCTAACTCTAATAGGTTTTTAAAAATACAGTTTTAACATTCCCGAAAAAACAGTTTTGTCAATTGATTACTTCTACGCGTTATTTTCTATTTCATTTACATCTAAATTGATACTAACGTTATGAAAAATATTACAAAAGAAACATGTCGTTAATCATTTTTATAAAGCTTAGAAATTAAGTAGAGTTCGGCACAAAACACGGGCGTCATCAACTTTTTAGAAATTCAAATTAATTTTTCTCACATATAATGTGTACTTACGCATATATTTAAATTAGCTCATTTATAGAGCTGAGGATGTTTGCGGTATAACCATGGTTATATCATGTAACCATAGTAATTTACTATGGTTACATGATATAACCATGGTTATACCGCAAACATCCTCAGCTCTACTCATTTATTAACAAACATTCATGATAAAGCACGTTCTACATCATTAATGTTCCATACTAATTAAAACTTCATTTACGAAATCTAATTTTCCCATTTATTTCTTTTTACGTCCTTTGTAAACGAATATTTTGCACGCGTGCACATTAAACACCACCCCGCTCTCACGGTACTTAATATGAAATCATAATTATTTTTCTTCGTTTCTTTACACCAAAACAGTTTTCCTGCAACAAAGTATCACTCTACGGCCGTCCTCGTAAGTAGAAGCAGTGAGCTTTATTGGAAATTCGTTGAGAAAGGGCGCAATCCCCTCATAGCATACTCTTTTCCCTGTTTGTAGATCTTATCTGGAGGGCCATAATTGTGAGAATGATAACATCGGACCCGAACCAGGCCGACTATTGTATAGACACGAATGACTTTCCTTATGTTATGGTAGTGCGATTTCGGGGGTTAAGAAATGGTCCGCATTTCATTCGTGACTAATTATATTATACTTCCTGGGCGGTAGATAGCGCAACATTGTATCACGTACGGTGACAATGAGTGATAATAAATTTTAATGTGTTCGTGAATTCTGCCGTGTTTTCTTACCTCCGTAAGCGATATCTAACATTATTTTCTGATAAGACTGTATAATACTTAACATAGATAAAGTTCATATTTCTTATCAAAGCTGATGTAGATATTAGGATTTTAATTAACAATTACTAAATGTTATATAGAATGCATATAAGAAATATTAACAATGCACATCATTGTTCAAATATAAGGACTGATCCATATTTTTTTTTCAAAGTCGACTATGAACGAGAAAGAGTATATATAACCTGTCTATAGTATTTTTACGATAAAAGATCAGTCACGTCATCACAATGTTGACAAATCTATTATTTACATCTTGCAAATAATTGTCATTTGTTGCAAATAAATTGCATTTTCGCGAAGAAATGTAAATTAATTAAACGCTTTCTACATTTTACGACGCTAATTATTTGAATTTTTTACTAAAAAAAGTTCGTGCTTAAGGAGGATTCGAATCTACGTCCATTGGTTTGCTGGTCCACTGCTTTACCATTAAGCTATTAAGGACTGAAGTTTTGAATAGTCGGGAAGTCTTAAATCACATTAAGAAACAGATATTAATATTGCTTTTCTGAAATGGGCAGATTTGTTGCAAATCAATTGCATTTTCGCGAAGTAATATAAATGAATTAAATGCTTTCTACATTTTACGTCGCCAATTATTCAACAGCTATTTGCAATAAATCTGCTGACTACGGACAAACAATATTAATATCTATTTCTTATTGTGATTTAAGACTTCTCGACGATTTGAAACTTCAATCGTTGATAGCTTAATGGTAAAGCAGTGATCCAGCAAACCGGCAAAGACTTAGGTTCGAATCCTGTTTCAGCGCGACTTTTTTTCGGTAAAATATTCGAATTATTAGCGTCGTAAAATATAGAAAGCATTTAATTCATTTACAATACTTCACGAAAATGCAATTGATTTGCAACAAATCTGCCGACTACGAGCAAACAATATTAATATCTATTCCTTAATGTGATTTAGGACTTCCCGACGATTCGACATTTAAGTCCTTAATAGCTTAATGGGTAAAGCTGTAACCCGGCAAACCAATGGACGTAGGTTCGAATCCTGCTTAAGGGCCAATTTTTTTCGGTAGAAAATTCGAATAATTAGCGTCTTAAAATGTAGAAAGCATTTAATTCAATTGTCATTTGATTTATAGGTTATAGTATCAGAATAATTGAAACATACATAAGTGGGTAAAACCCCACCAGTTTTGTATAATAGAAATGTATTTTTAATAATATAAAATATTATTAAAAATCTGGTGTGAAGATCACAAATATAGGTTCACTATTAATATTTTTTGCGTCTCTGGGGAGGGATATGTTCGGACACGTTCACAAAAAATATTAATAGTGAACCTGTATTTGTGTTCTTCAGATTTTTAATAATATTTTATATTATTAAAAATACCTTTGTATTAACGTTAATTATAGGTCTGATACTAACGGACTAAGTATAATTTATTTAAATACGCTCGGTTGGGCGGTTAGTTGACCATCTAAATTTTTTGTTAATTGGTCCTTGTATTGTTAAATTTATAGTGCATTGTTTTTGGTTTTGATATTCTTGTGTCTTTAGTTTTTTGCTAATGTTTCGTTTTGTATTTTCTTATATTTTAACTTTTACGTACACACGTTTTTTAAAAGTTTATTTAACACCTTATATCTAGAGTTACATGTTTAATGTTTTAAATTTAATCAATTTCAATATGTCTGTGTACGTCACTTTCATTTTTTAACTCTATATTCTGTGAGTACTTTAATATTGATTTATGCACTAATTTATTTAACGTCTTGTTCATTAATCTTATAGTACCTCCTAAAGAAGCAACAAACTCGTTGTGAAATATAGAGATAAAAAAATAAATGAGTTTTAATTGACAAACGGCTTGCTCGTTTTTAATTTATTATTAACCAATATATTACGGTCGATAATTTCTTTTAAATATATATACAGTGTGTTTCACTTTTCATGGGGACACCTAAATAACTTTTTTATTTTGAATGCAATCTATATAAAATTTTTATCAGTTATGTAGGCCACGACAATGCTCCTTTTCGTATGAATAGAGTTTTTGTGAAGTAAATATCTAGCCGACTACAATTAAAATAAAAAGTAGTGTTTCAAGTAATGTCATACTAGCCATTAAGATAGAGCAAAAAAGTATTAGGAAAAGTTTTTGCAAATCACTCAAGAACCCCTAATACCAAATTTTGCTGAAAAATTTTCATTTTTAAATTCTTCTAAGTTTTTATGCTATTATGTAGATAATAGTTTGTTATTGCAATAATAAGAGTGCCATGAAGCAAGAAAATCATTTGTCAGTTCAAACGTCAATTCACTAAACAGTGTACTTCAGTTGTAACTATCGATAGACATTTAATTATTGCTCAAAAACTAGAAATTATTCGAATTGTTGGTGATAATGTACGTTCCACCTGAGAGGCTGCTAGCCATATTTTGTAAACTTGTGTAAGGACTATTACGATACGCTGCTAATATTACTGTATCGAAATGGTGTTCCCGGCTGTTCAATTCTCGTTGACATTTCCAGTAGTGTTGAAAATTCATGTATGCAACAGTTCGATGACGGATGGGTGGACGTTCAGGATGTCTCGCGTTAAACTCTCTGGGAGCTTTTGAGCAATACTTAAATATCTATCGGCCATCGCTCAGCAAAGTTCAATAGTTACAACTGAAGTAAACTGTTTAGTGAATTGACGCTTGAATTGACAAATTATTTTCTTGCTTCATGGCGCTCTTATTGCAATAACAAACTATCATCTACATAATAGCATAAAAATGTAGAAGAATTCAAAAATGAAAATTTTTCAGCGAAATTTGGAATTAGGGGTTCTTGAGTGATTTGTAAAAACTTTCCTAATACTTTTTTGCTCTATCTTAATCGCTAGCATGACTTTACTTGAATCAATACCTTTTATTTTGATTATTTTTGGCTTGATATTGACTTTATAAAAACTCTATTCATGCAAAAAGGTGCATTGACGTGGCCTACACAACTGATAAAAATTTAATATTAATTACTTTGAAAATAAAAAAGTTATTTAGGTGTCCCCCTGAAAAGTGAAACACACTGTATATATAACGGATGTTCATTTGAAAAGTCAATCTAGTAGCATGTGATTTACTCAGAACATTTTGAATTATGTCGTAAATTAAAATTTACTACTTAACCTACGAAGTCGTATATTTTGACAGTTTCATACATACAAATAAATAACAAATGTGATTGACATTATCAAATGTCATTTAGATTTACGTTTACGGAACAACAAACACATACTAATATATATGCGTCTTATTCTATCAAAATTTCAAAGGAACCTAGATTGACTTTTCAAATGAACACACGTTATATATATAACGTGTGTCCCAATTTCGATGCTCACCATTGGTATCTCGGCTATTAGAAGATATAGAACAACGGTTAAATGGGGAATGTTTTGCAGAATTCAATACTCGCTGCAAATCTAATTTCAAATTTGACCTAACTTTTTAAATTTTTAAAATATTTTGAAAAATCAAAAATTTGCCGATTTCGTTATTCCTCAATAACTCGATAACGCTTAGTCTGACCTCTTTTAAAGTTTTACATTGTTGAGACACTTTTTTAAAACAAATTATTTGATACAAACAGAAACCCCCGATTGTCATTTGTTTTTAAGTTATTACCACTATCTTTTGTTTTTCATATGGCGGCCATATTGGATTTTGGGTTTGTTAGGTAGTCCTCAAAATGTGCTTTTCAACGATGTATAACATGCTTGAAAAATTTTTATTTATAAGGAAAATAATGAAAACGTAAATTAATCTTTAATATGAAATTAGTAGGCTGAAAAATTAAACACCAATGTCAAATGAAAGTGAAAAGATATTCTAAGTATAGCAAACGCCAATTAAGTTGGCGCGAGGAGGGGTAAGTTCGCGCAGGATTAAAAGTAGTGGGGAGATTTGTACTTGGTTTTACATCGAATGTCAGATAATTCTAACCTCTGAGCGTGTGTCACTAGCAAAGACATTATGTTCCGTCAAACGTCAATGACAAATGTATTCTGACAATGAAACAAAACGATAACCTGTCAAAGTACAATTAGTGCTGCAGAGATAAGTTAATTAAAACTACTTGTAGTTAGTGATAAGTAATTATTGTCAAGTATTAAGATTTATAACTATTGATAATGGCACATATATATTCAAACGAAGAAAAAGTTGATATGTTGGAAGTGTATTTCAAAGCAAATAGAAACACTAAAAATGCGTGCACGAGTTATGCAGAGCGATTTCCAGAAAGACAACAGCCACACAGGACAATTTTTAGAAGACTAGTTAGCAAATTAAAAAACTTTGGAAGCTTCGAACAAAAACGAGCTAACTATGAAGTTAATGATGCTGATACACGTCTAAATAATATTTTGCAGAACGTTAGGAACAATCCCAGCACTTCAGTTCGTCGTGTGACACGAGAAACAGGGATTTCAAAATCTACTGTTCACAGAACCTTGACGAAAACAAGTATCACCCTTACAAACCAACAATTGTACAAGGTTTAAGTGATAATGACAATCTCCGACGATTACAGTTTAGCAGGTGGTACCTTCAAAAATGTGAATATGACGCTTATTTTCCTAGGAAAATACTATGGACAGATGAAACACGATTTACCAATTGTGGAGTGTTCAATAGGAATAACTATCATCATTGGTCTACTGAAAATCCACATTTGGTAAATCAAAGAAGATTTCAAGTTCGATTTGGTTTTAATGTCTGGTGCGGTTTAATTGGTATGACATTTTGTTTACATTTTTTTGGTTTTTTAAACTCTTTTTTCGTTTTAGATAATCAGTTAATAGGTCCTTTCATCTTTGATTACAATTTAACTGGTAACAGATATTTGGAGCTACTAACAAACGAGATAATGCCTGCTTTGAGGCAAATTATTAATCCCGAGAACATGCAAAACATCTGGTTTCCCGGCCCATAACACTCGTAACGTGCAACATTTTTTGAGCGAAAACTTTAATGAGAGAGTGATTTCAAATAATGGACCCGTGCAATGGCCTGCGAGATCACCCGACCTTACCCCGCTTGACTTTTATTTATGGGGTACCACTAAAAACGAAGTATTTGATTTTGAACCGCCAGAAACTCGGGAAATTTTAGAACAAAGAGTACTAGATGTGCTACGATCAGTAAACGGAAACACGCTACGTAGAGTTTGTAACTCTACTCGAACAAGGTGTCAAAATTGTGTGGAACAGAATGGTCGTCATATTGAACAATTTCTTTAAGTGAATGTGAACTTTAAGTTCTGTATCTTTACTTTTTATTTTTATAATTTTTTTATCGTTTCGTTTGTTTACAGTATTACTTAGAATATCTTTTCACTTTCATTTGACATTGGTGTTTAATTTTTCAGCCTACTAATTTCATATTAAAGATTAATTTACGTTTTTATTAATATTTTCCTTATAAATAAAAATTTTTCAGGCATGTTATACATCGTTGAAAAGCACATTTTGAGGACTACCTAACAAACCCAAAATCCAATATGGCCGCCATATGAAAAACAAAAGATAGTGGTAATAACTTAAAAACAAATGACAATCGGGGGTTTCTGTTTGTATCAAATAATTTGTTTTAAAAAAGTGTCTCAACAATGTAAAACTTTAAAAGAGGTCAGACTAAGCGTTATCGAGTTATTGAGGAATAACGAAATCGGCAAATTTTTGATTTTTCAAAATATTTTAAAAATTTAAAAAGTTAGGTCAAATTTGAAATTAGATTTGCAGCGAGTATTGAATTCTGCAAAACATTCCCCATTTAACCGTTGTTCTATATCTTCTAATAACCGAGATACCAATGGTGAGCATCGAAATTGGGACACACGGTATATATATATATATATATATATATATATATATATATATATATAATATTTTCGTGACCTTGGTATGATATGGTAAATTCAATCAGTTGGCGATTAAAGGTCTGGTTTACTTCAAAGTATATATTTATATATATATAGTGTATATTTAAATATATATACATTGAAGTAAACCAGACCTTTAATCGCCGACTGATTGAATTTACTAATACTATATATATATATATATATATATATATATATATATATATATAAACATGTATATATATATATAGTAGATTTAATTAGTTGGCGATTTAAGGTCTGGTTTTAATTAAAAATGCATATATTTAAAACAATCCTACATGTTTCGGCAAATGATGCCTTTCTCAAAGAATTTAAAATAATAATAAAACCACACCTTAAATCGCCAACTAATTAAATCTACCATAACATATAAAGGTCATGAAATAATTATCTATATATATATATATATATATATATATATATATATATATATATATATATATATTATATAATTATAACATAATATATATTCCAAAGCTGTCAATAGCACGCTTGTGTACTTCGAGAGCGGTGCTATTTACTAGCAGCACGTCTCCAATTAAGAATATGTGCGAGATCTACCTAAAATTCTACCTCAGATACATTTGAGAAATTCCATCAGTCCCATGATAAATTCTGATATGCATAAAGACTTTATTCTCCTGAAGCAAGCTCCAAAATCACACACCGTGTAATAACGCTAAGGGCGTATCCAGTTTCATTAGAGAAAACCATGTATCATTGTTATATTAAACATTAAAAATGGCATTTATGAAAAATAAAACAGGAAAAAACCAGTAACACTATGATAATCATGATTCGTTCCGAACGCAATAAAGTAAAATTGATGTTTTAATATTTGTTCCTCAAAAAAGTTTTACATACGAAGCGCGGTGTGATTTATGCGCTTTTTTGTGCATTTGTAATAATAAAATATTGTAATCATTCGTGGATGCGAAACACAACTCAGATCCCGGCGAATGTGGAGGTCCGTTTCAGTAAAATTTATGTACATACGAGGGGACTAGAAATAATAATTCATCAGGAACTTTGGAACGAAAAAAGTTTATTATTTATACATGAATTTTAAATTTTCATTTTGAAGTTTTACCTCTTACATGCGAAAAATTTACCAACTTCTGAGTCGGGGCCTCTTGAAAATTTGAAATACTACAGAGGGAATAAATTGAAAGTTTATGTCGTAAATATTTTTATATCCTTAAAGTTGCCATCATAATTTTGTGGATAATTAAAGTTTCTTTTTATTTATTTATTAATTTATCTGGCAATACTATTTCACATCTTTTTCGTGAAATAACGTATTTATGTCTATATGTGTAAAAGTAAATAAAGGTTAAGCATAATAACCAGCTCTCTATAAAATTAGGATGTTTTCCTGATCAATGGAAATTTGCTCACATTTTTCCAGTTTTCAAATCTGGTGACAAATCACTTAATTACGGTTAAGTTGTGTTGAAAACATCGAGACCTATATCGGTTATTTCCGGTGTTCCTCGAGGCAGCCATTTATCACCAATCCTCTTCTTCCAACTTCTTGGCCTACGCAGATGATTTGAGAATATTTAAATGTGTGGGCTCTTGCAATGGCGGTAGAGCGCATCAGGATGATATTGATTTGCTAGCAGCATGGTGTATAAGCAACAATATGTCTCTTAATCTTGGTAAATGCCATATTATCACTTTTTCAAAGAAAAATGATACTTATGCTTTTATTTCATGTTGCAAGGTACTGCCCTGACAAGAGATGACCACGTTACCGACTTGGGTGTTATTTTTTATGGTAATTTATCATTTACTTTACATATAGATCATATTATAAATAAATCCTTGCAGTTATACAGCTTCATGCTTGATGTGACTTCACGAACGTCATCTATATTATACAAATTTATAACGCCCTGGTCAGGTCTATACTCGATTATTGTTGTGTGGTATGGTCTCCTTATTATGGGGTTCATATAGATCGGATTGAGCGAATTCAGCGTAAAATAACTAACTTTATCCTCTTCAAATTAAAAATTGATAAAAACTCATATAATTACGTGGAGAGATTACAACCACTGGGTATTGAATCGTTTGAGAATAGAAGGCGAAACGCATTTATTAAGCTTGGATATCAGCTGTTACACAATAACATAGACTGTTATACCCTTCTTTCAAGTAATATTGTTATTGTACTACCGAAAGTGTTGGTTTGTTCTACTATTTGCGTTCATACCGCTACATGCGCCGAATAAAACTTATTTTACGCTTATGATTTAGAAATTCCAATCGAGACCACAAGACCAATAGTGTTTTTCCAGATTTTCAACAGGTAGCAACAACTTAATCTAACTAATTGATCTATCGAAAATCTGCATTCGTTGATAGAGGAAATTCCTTCCGATGTATTCGAAGTTTACAAAAGTGAAAATAAAAGTAATGAAATAGAAGTTGAATTGCCTCCGGATGTCAATATCAATTATTTATCTAATGATAAAGATGATATGGCTGCAATAAACAATGTTGCCTCGGAGAGTCATGATGAATTTCCACTTACAGTTTTTATTGCCACAAAAATAAAATGGACCAATAATGCATCAAACGCTACAAATATTATTTCGTTTGTGCAAAAAGTTAGACGAAACCTTTCTGATGACCTAGAGTATCCTGTTGATTCCCTTTTTGCATTCATTTCCTGATACCCTATTGAATACCATAGCATTTCAAACAAACTTGTACGCGACGCAAAATTACTGCAACAATGGCTGTCGACCAACAACATTGGAAGAAACCAAGTGCTTTCTTTGTATCAATTTGCTCATGGGAATAAAAAAGTTGCTAAGTTACATAGATTTTTGGTCATTCTGATTGGAACTAAGAGACCATTTTATATCGCCTTGTATGACATGTGATCGTTTTGGATGGCTCCTCACTCATCTGCATCTAAATAACAACATTATACAGCCAAAAAATGGTGACCCCAAGTATGATCAATTATGTCAAATGCGACCATTGCTAGATCAACTGTGGGCTACATTTAGAAATCCCTATTTTCCTGCTAAAGAACAATCCATAGACGAATGATTAGTTACAAAGGTGGAAGCAGTTTACGCCAATATATTCCGATGAAGTCCATAAAAAGAGGGTACAAAATATGGGTCCGCTCAAATTCAACAGGATATATGGTTGAATTTCAAATATACACTGGCAAAGTGAAAGACGTAACACAAAAGAATATTGCAGCAAGGGTAATAAAAGATCTCACAAGAGAACTAGTTGGGAAACACGTTTACTTTCACAATTTTTTCAATAGTGTTCAATTGCAACGAGATCTATTGAAGGACGAAATATATGCATGCGGAGCGGCACGGAAAGACAAAAAAGATTTATTTTCTGTCTTTCCGTGCCGCTCTGAAGATTTCAAAGCAAACAGAAAAATAAAGAGCGGTGACTCAGAATGCAGAATAATTGAAGACGGTACCTCTGCTTTGCACTGGATTGATAAAAAGCAACTTTCAGCACCCAGAATATAAAAAAGAGATCGTACACCGAAACAGGAGGATGGTACTCTGGAAGAAGTAAGGTGCAAAACATTAGCTAAGGATTACAATTATCATATGGGGCATGTGGCTAAATTCAATATACTCAAATCTTGTTATGAACTGGATCGTAAATCACGGAAATGGTGGCACATAATTTTTTTGCATTTTGTGGATTTAACAGTTGTTAATGTCCTTTTCAAGACACAAAAACTGGAACCAGCTTATCTTTAAAAAAGTTCAAAAACGTTGTGGCAGTTGGACTTATAGGAACGATTCCTACAATGCCGCAAATGGGAAGGCGAAGTACTGATCTGTAACTGCCTAGTGGTTCCAAAGGAAGCCTCCATTTTTTATTCGTTTAAAATAAAATAATTTTGGTTTCTCTTTAATGTTGTCATCTTCTATTAAAACTCAAGAATAAAAAATCAATTTTCTGAAAAATTAAAAGTTCGTTCTGAAAGGGTTAAAATACTTACGTGACTAGCATATTCTCACCTTAATATAGAGAAGACTTTCGATACGTAAAAATTGTAATTGTGTAAGGCAAGGCGCTACAGCATTTGGCGGTAATATGACAAATAAATGAAAAAATATCGTTGGCACAAAAAAAATGTTTGTTTGTCTACGCAATCGCCCTTCACCTTTATACACTTAAACTAGTAAGTAACATTCCCATTTTTCTTTTGTACCCGTTAGAAACATAATCTTTGAAACTCTGCTCTGTTTGAGCAGTGAGCTTCCTCCCAGCTTTTGAGCCATGACTTCGAGTTTGAGAAAAAAAGAAAGTAACAGGAGACTAGATCACGCGAATATTAATTATTTCAGCATCAAAATGATCCAATAAATTAACAAGATACGGTCCCGTGGTCGTTCTTCCTGTTTTCATATAATCGATATAGTTTATGTAGTGTGAATTGAGATTCACACTACATAAACTATATCGAGCCAATAGATGAAACTACATTTCAAGTTGTGTAGGCATCAGGGTAATCTGAGTATCGGCGAAGCATCGGAGTCGTAGCTTTTCCAATAGATGGAAACGCTTTTCCTTCTTTAGTTCTCGTTTGCCAACATAAATCCATTTCTTCGACTGCTATTTCATTTCTAGCGCGAAGTAATGGTTCCATATTTTGTCCACAATTATATATAAGGCAATAACCTACTTGGATTCCACTTGTACATATTCAAACATTGCTTTAAAATAGTCACACTATTTGCTTTTGGTCGTCCACAATAAATCCTGCACTCATCTAGCCGATAACTTTTTTATACCCAATTCGTGCAAGTTATTGAAAATATACATATAGTAACTATGTCTACAACTTTAGCTATATTACGAACTTTCAGTCCATGATTTTTTCAACACCATATAGTCTTTATAGTCACTGTAAATGTATACTTGGGCGCTCAGTGTCATCCGTCCTAATATGACCACAACGAAATACACTGATGGAAAAAAGTGACGAGCACACCCTGTATAATCTAAACGTGTCAGGATAAATGCGTAGATTTAGTGGAGTATTAAGGTTTCCTCTAAACAAGTTTGCGCAGCGAGTTTTGACTTTTTCTATAGTTGCATTTTTTACTGAGTGCCTGCTACAGCTGCAATATGTTGTCTCCAATGGAGACCGATGCGGGGAGTGAGAAATCGGTTATTGTTAGTGTGGTGGAAGCGGGTAGTTCTAGTCGTACTTTGTGCGTGATGGAAGGCCGTTCGCGTTATCTGAGTGAGTTTGAGCGAGGAATGGTTGTGGGGATGCACATGACAGGAGTATCCTTCCGTGATATCGCGCGCCTTCTCGAGCGGTCATTATCGGCAGTGCAGCGGGAATGGCGAGAATGGATGGAACAAGGACGTACGCGCCTTCAGTCGCGAGCGGGACGGCCCCGCGCGAGCACAGCACGCGAGGATCGCGCCCTTGTGCACAGCGCTTTAGCGCCGCGTACGTCTTCCTCAAGGAAACTTGGAGCCGTTTGGCCAGCAGGAGGAGAAGGCGTACTCACTACGCGAATTGTACGGGGGCGTTTGCTAGAAAGTGGACTGCGAGCGCGCTGTGCGTTGCAGGGGATTACACTGACTCGCGAGCACCGCCGTACACGGCGCCAGTCGGTGGAGGCTGGACATCAATGGGTTGTCGAGTGGAGGCACATTTTATTTTCCGACGAATCAAGATTCGAATTGAGCACCGGTGACGCGCGAATTTTGGTTCATCGGAGACGTGGTGAGCGTCAGCTCGAGGAGTGCATCCAACCACGCCCTATCCACTGCCTGCAGGGCATTATGGTATGGGGTGCTATTACACATGGTGGACGTACACGTCTGCTGCGTATACAGCATACGATTACGGCTCGCCGTAGATGGGGTGCTACGGCCCGTTGTGCTTCCCTACGTTCGACGGCGCTCACGTCTTCTATACATACACGGCAACGCCCGACCGCACACTGCACGTGTTGCCAAGACCTTTGTGGAAGAGAACCATATACGGATGCTTCCATGGCCGGCACGTTCTCCGGATCTCAATCCGATCGAACATGTCTGGAATATTATCGGTCGGAGACTTCAACGTTATTCGGCTCCCCCGAGTAACGTTCAGAAGCTATGGAGGCCAGTTGAAGCAGCATGGTACAATGACGTATTGACTCCATGCCTCGTCGTGTAGCGATGGTACGTGCCGCTCGCGGGGGATATTCCCGCTATTAATGCATCCCCTTCCCAGCAGGGCTGCGATGCTTTTCAGGTGAGGGTAAGTTATGCTACGTTAGTACTACTTCTTTACCAAATTTCATTGCGTTAGAACCACTTCTTCAGATTATACAGGATGTGCTCGTCACTTCTTTCCAACAGTGTACAATGAATAACTTTCAAACAATTTCTTGAGTGACAGAATCCCCGCAATACATTTTTAACTTTACTACGGTTATTTTATGCCTTTTTCACGCAAAAGCTAGTATTTTATAAACACAGTAAATTTTTAGTATTTACGGTAAATTACAAACTTATCCGTTTGAAACGAATGAAACCATCACTATAATTAACAGGGTGGACGACTATCAAAAACGTATTAATCTTAATGACCTCAACGCCCTCTATCGAAAAATCGCTGTACCGCATAATGAACTTCGTATGGACCGAACGATACTACTAGAAAAATATAACAAGGGAAAATGTATGTAAATATGAAAGTTTACTGAGAACAGTAATGGAAAGAAAACCAATCATGTATCCTTACTACAATAAAATAACATTTCGGTAAAAGAATCCTACATCAACTTTAACATAGAAATCAACTAATAATTAAAACCTTAACTTTCTTAATACGTAATCGTAAAACGATTATTGTTTCGCCAGCACAGTGGTTTCATCGGTACTTACAGCTGAAGAGCACATTACAAACTAAGTTAAAAATATAAAATGAACAAAGTTAGTATTGTTTTACAACGTATTTAAAAATTTAAGAATTTACACAAATATTTTAGTGAAATAATGTGGCTTATCTATTCAGCCCTTATTGTATACTATATACTATAGGGTATTAAACATGTTTATGAATAAAATTTGTTTTAATAAACTAAATGTGCATTTCCATTATCGTCTAAACAGTTTTTAAATGAACAAATTTAACGAAGGTAAGCATATTTAAATCTAATTGATCGTTAAGTAAAATTTGTGATTGTTTTAATTTATTAATTTCTAAATTTTCCAGTAAATTTAATTTATTGCTTTTATTTTATAAATGTATATTTTGAAAATCCTTATTAAACATGTGGTTTTCTCCTAATAGGTGACTAGTAAAAGTGGAATCTTGTTTTCGAAACGAAAAACAATGTTCAACAATGCGTTTTTCAAACAATATTCCTGTTTGACAAACATATATCTTACCGCATCCATATGTTAACTTATAGATTCCAGATTTCTTATTTTTATCTGTTATATCTTTATTGTTTTTAATGTGTTTTTATAAATTATTATTAGTTTTGAAAACCGTGTTTATACTAAGTTTTTTCTAAATACATTGAAATAGGTTCATTAAGTTTCCCAGTGTACGTTTGTAATCTAAATTTTGAATTTAGTTTATCGTTTATTACAGGAAATACCATAGAGATAGCTTTTTTAAAAGTTTTCTGTCAGCATATTTTCAATTAGAGTATCCCGTGTAGCCGTTATTGATTGCTATTTGTTTAACTAAATTTAGTTCTTTTTCATAATTTTCTTTTGATAGTGGATAATTAATTAATCGATGTAAAAAACTATAGAGACATGCTAGTTTGTGTTGTCTGAGATGTGTTGAAGAATTATATATTTATGTCTGTATGAGATTCTTTATGGTAAATGTTAAACTCTAATTTATTGTTGATTTTTTTAATAGTTAGATACAAAAAAATTAATGTTATTGTTTACTTCTTGGTCCATCGTAAATTCAATATTTTTATGAATAGAATTGGCGAATTCTAGTAGCAAGTTTAATTGTCTTTGTATTTCGGTGAAATAAAGTACAATATTGTGTTCTTAGCTATAAGTACATTTTCAATTAAATTGACGGTTTCGATTGGGAGACACTCGGAAATAAGTTTTTGACGTCAGATGATACTAGTTTTGTATTATGAGGTTGAAATATTGCTGATTTTATTAATTAATTCATATGAATTCTTTATTAAATTATGGATCTTCATCAAGTAAAAGCCGAATCGATTCAATCAACTTTAACATTGAACTCGCACATAAATAGGAAAAAAAATCGCCTTCTAATACTCTTCTGGAACATCAGATTACGTAAATACAAGAACTGAACACTAAAGAATAGGAAACAAAGTAGGATATGACACTTCAAAAGAATAATACAAAACATACAGTTAAACGAAGATTTATAAATATTAGAAGATGTTTGGAAAAACAAGGGCCATTTATAGAAAGAGAAGAGGAAAAACTATACGTACTAAACATATGTTTACGTAAAAAATGGTGTAAAGGAGAAACACGCGTGTTATTCAAGTATAGTTATTTTATTAAACAAAGACAGTAAATAGGAAATTAGAAGTGCATAAATTAACGTAGACAGAAAAATTTTCAAATGTAAGTATACTGCTAAATCACACTAATTCGTTTTCATTTGGTTCTTATTTTTTTGAAATCAAGATTTTTATAAGTAAAATGCAACAATGATTAGCCCATGAATTTTAAATTCTTTATTGATATAATTATAAAGAATAAAGATGATCGTTGGGTGTACAAAATAATCACCATTGATAGACAAACTTATTACTCAAATCTATGCGAAAAAAAGATATATACAGAGGAAATGTATGAAAGAAAACTATTTTTGAATCGAATATATGAAAATTAAAAATATGTGGAATGTATAAATGCATTCATGGCATTGTTCTATTTTATTGTTGAGTAATAATAAATTATTTTATGTACATGAAAGCAAAAATATTATTCTCAAAAACTTTATCTCCACGTTATATCATAATAAAGGCTATTTACATAAAAGGTTGGATATATTCATAAATATAATATAATTGCAGCCGGTATAGATATTGTAAATTTTTATTTTCGTCAATTTAAAATAGATTGGATATACAGTGTAAACTCCATGTAACGTTACTCGATTTAACGACAAACTCCTTAAAGCGTCGAAATCACTTGGCTTTGATTGGTTTAGCTTGCCTTCCATACAATGATACACTCTATATAACATTACACCCACTCTCAATAACGACAACAATTAATAATAAAAAGTACCTTTTAAGTTGCGATAACCACTAAATTAACACGTTACTAATATAAACTCGTAATTCTCGGGTAAGGGGTTTTTTCATTGATCGAACAAAGAACTTCAGTTCAAGCAAATTTTATCAAATGTTTACATTTCAATTCGAATCCAGCCATCGGAAATGCGACAGTACTTGAGGCCAATTATAATAGTCGCATTGATACACATTCATATATGAAAAAGTACACTAAATTATATTCTTAGTTGCTCACAAACTTTCAAACTGTAAACATGGCTAGTAAAAGAAAATCACTGTGTATTGACGAAAAAGTTTTACTGATACGCGCAATAGAAACGGGAGAGAAGATAAGTGTTGTTGGCAGACGCTTTGGATTTAGTCGCTCTACCGTGTCCACAATATGGAAAAATAGTGTGGTCAAAATTGACAGAAAAATATGCCCCAAGTGACATTTTCAATGCTATTGAAGCAGGAATTTTCTATAAATTGACTCCAGATAAAACTCTGAAATTTAATGGGGAAAAGTGTGTGGGAGGAAAGCTCTCCAAGGAACGTATTACGGTGCTTGTGGCTGCTAATATGGATGGTACAGAAAAAAAAAGCTTATGATAATAGGCAAATCGAAAAATCCGCGCAGTTTTAAGAACATTAAAAAATTGCCAGTGACGTATAAAGCTAATAAATTAGCTTGGATGACCAGTTAACTCTTTGAGGAAGAAGTTCGAAAGTGGAATGCAGAATTAAAGGGACGAAAAATTTTACTTCTTGTTGACAACTGCCCTGCCCACCCGTTTATATCAAACCTTCAAAACATAGAGTTGGCATTTCTTCCTCCAAATACGACTAGTGTCTTACAGCCAATGGACCAGAGTGTGATTAAAAGCCTCAAGGGTCACTACAGAAGGAAATTATTGATGGAGCTAGTCGAATCTGAGGGTAAAACTTCTGTTAATATGCTGCTAGCAGTCAATTTTTTATCTAAAGCCTGGGAAAATGTGACATCCACAACTATACAGCACTCTTTTCGACATGCTGGACTTTGTACCAATTCTACGAGTGATGAGGTGGAAACAGCTAGCGACGATGACCTTCCATTGACTGAGTGGATTCAACAGTTCAACATGGCAGGAAATTTTACGGATAATCTTCAAACCTACATTGAAGTAGACGACTGCCTGCTTACAACGGCTTCACTCACAGACAAAGAAATTTTGGATTCAGTGAGAGAAACTGAGGTTCAAAAACAAGGAGATGAAGAAGATGAGACGCATGAGCCTGAGCCTTCGCCGAGCATTAGGAAGCTTTGGAAGCAGCTATATTATTGGAAAGTACTTCCTTTATCATTAAGATGCCTCAATATCGCAAGATATGAATAAAATAAGTAAAAAAATACAACAAGATTACTGGTGCAGCAAAAGACGTCAGACAAAAATAACAAACTATACGCAATAGCGTTCAAATAAGATTGTTTTTTATTAGTCTGAAATAAACTTTTTCTTTTTATAATTCTGATTTTTCTTCTCTCAATTTAACGACAACTCTCTATAACGCCATAAATGCACAGTCCCTTCAGTGTCATTATATAGAGTTTACACTGTATTTACAAATAGAAATAGAAACCATATATGTAGCAGATATAGGTTCAAAATGTATGTTAACGTTTTGTCCATATTTGTTTAAATCGTTTCATTTTTGAGGCAAGTGGTGTGTGTAAAGTCTTCCATGGCTTTGTTACTACACTTCTATGCCGTAAGAGGATAGAAATGCTGATTCGACTTTCACTTCCTCAACATTTAAATATATATATAGTATATATAGTTTAATGATTTAAGGTCTGGTTTTACTTCAAAATGTATATATTTAAAACAATTTTACATGTTTCGGCAAATGATGCCTTTTTCAAAGATTTTAAAATATAAATGACAGTATATTAATGTCATACTCATACATTTGTAGTTGTCATGAGTAAAATTATTCAAAGATACATTCCAGTTTAATAATAATAAATCAAATCTATATATGAATAAATTCATCAAAGAAACAAAAAGATTTGTCCAAGACAACCCTCACATTATATTAACAACTGCAGATAAATATAAAACAGTGATCATCCTTAAAGGGGAATATGAGCAAAAAATAGAAAAACTATTAGACGATAAATACACTTACAAAAAAGAAAGAAATAATTCAACAGGGAAAACTCAAAAAGAAAATAATAACTTAATAAATAAATGGCATAGACAAGACCTAATAGATTTCAACACTAAAAACAAACCGCATTTTTAATCACCAACCTCCATCAATATATGGTTTATCAAAAATCCACAAAAATAATATCCCTTTAAGACCAATAGTATCAAACATACAAGCGCGTACTTATAATATAGAAAAATTCCTAGGTGACAGCATATCTAAAATGTTAGGACAAACGGAATATCATACCAAAGACTCATGTCAATTTCAAAATTTCATCAAGGAGCAAAAACTACCAACTAATCACAAAATTATATCACTTGATGTAAAATCTTTATATAGGTACTAACATTCCTACAGATCTAGCTATAAACATAATAGAATCCAAATGGGATGAAATTAGTCCACACACATCACTAAATAAAAACGAATATATTAGAGATATACATTTCTGTCTTGACAACACATATTTTCAATACCAAAATTCTTTTTATAGTCAAACATTTGGTATTGCCATGGGCTCTCCTTTAGCTGCTCCTATTGCAAATCTAGTAATGGAACATTTGGAACAAAACGTTATCAATTCATTAGACTTCCACCCAATTTTCTTCAAAAGATATGTAGATGACTTCATAACATGTATTTCGACAAATAAAATAAACTACCTTTTAAATAAATTAAACAATTTTCACAACAAATTAAAATTCACTATTGAAGAAGAAATTAATAACGGTATTAATTTTCTTGATATTTAAGCTATGATGACAGGGTACTATTTATACAAATTGGTATAATAAACCCACAAATTCTTTTCGATATATGAAATACCACTCAAATGCACCTACAGTATTCAATAAAATGATTATAAATAATCTGACTGATAGAGCAGTAAAACTATCACATACTCAATATAGAAAAGATTACATCAAGAAAATTAAAACGATCTTAACACATAATAACTATCCACCGCAACTTATAGACCAAACAATTAAGAAAAGAATCCACCAAATATACACACTGCAGACATCAATAACAATTTAAACAATGAAACCACATATATCACGAGTCCATATGTTCTACAATTATCAGATAAAAATTAAATACACTTTAAGAAAATATGATATAGCTACAACATATAAACTTAGTAATACTAATACGTAAACACCCATTTTCAAAACTAAAACCTAAAATAGAAAAAACTCGAGAAACACATATCATCTATAAAATACCATGTCGCGATTGCGATAGTTACTACATAGGCCAAACTAAACAATATTTATACAAAAGAATACAAGCCCGCAACTACTCTAAAACCGACAAAACTGCTTTATGAACACACAAACTACAACGCGATCACCATTTCGATTTTGAAAACACACATAATTGATAAAGAATAACACACAATGAAAAGGGAAATTAAAGAAATGATTAGTATTAAACGCGAAAAAAATTTAGTTAACAACACAAGTGATATAAAAAAATTAAGCAGTATATACTATAACCTAATTATGTACCGATCTGCAATTTACCATCATAATATATGTTGCTGTTATATAAATATATATCTTGTTATTTAAATATCTGTACATTTGCTTATCATTCTGACAGTTCCGTGTTTAGATCCCTGACTGGCTCTCCGAGTAGGTTTTCGTGGTTTTCCTTCTCGTTTAAAGCGAATGCGGACAGCTTAACATCTTAAGCCGCTCCACGGGCGCATACATAATAATAACTTATGCCTTGCCATTCCCCGTTTTTGTTGTCTAACTATTTTTAGAATACTACGGCATGATTTATTATTATTACACTGAAATGTATCTTTGAATAATTTTATCCATGACAACAACAAATGTATAAGTATGACATTAATATACTGTCATTTATATTTTAAATTCTTTGAAAAAGGCATCATATGCCGAAACATGTAAGATTGCCTTAAATATATACATTTTGAAGTAAAACCAGACCTTAAATCGCCAACTAATTGAATCTACTATATATATATATATATATATATATATATATATATATATATATATAAGGTAAACTAAATAAGTCGGCGATTAAAGGTCTGGTTCATTACTTCAAAGTATATATATTTAAAATAACTCTACATGTTTCGGCAATGATGCCTTTGTCAAGAGAATACAAAATATTTTGTATTCTCTTGACAAAGGCATCATTGCCGAAACATGTAGAGTTATTTTAAATATATATACTTTGAAGTAATGAACCAGACCTTTAATCTCCGACTTATTTAGTTTACCTTATCATACCAAGGTCACGAAGATATTATATATATATATATATATATATATATATATATATATATATATGAATTTAATAATATTTGGGTTATCGGTCTGTTTACATTAAAACTCAAATGTTCATTCTCTCAATATTATGTCCCTTTTTAAATAACTTCGTCAGTAGATACTATAAAATAGCAATATATAATTTACACTTCTACTAATATGAGTATATTCAAAATAAAACTTACAGCTAGAGTTAAGCTTTGGTAGTATTTTTAATTAATTTACACATAATTATTCAATTACTCAATTTGTTAGTTTTATCATATATTTATGTATGTACCTACTTTATTATTACTTTACATTATTCATATATCAAAATCAGATTTATGTATAAAGGACTAAAGGAGTAAAGTAGTAATGTCTACAGTATTTATTTACACAAATTTGAAAATAATATTTTTAAATAATTGGAAAATATTTTGGCAGTATATTAATTCTAAAAAATTGTAAAACTAGAAGGTTTAAATAATTTGTTCCTGTGCGATAAATATTTATATAAAAGAACATTATAAGTACAATTACATTCAATTACAAATTATGCAAGTAAATTTTTAACATACAAATTATTCTCTCTCTATTGGGAATAAAACATCATAGACATTAATAACATGAATCAACTGCTAAATAAATTTGGACCATACAGAACATTGTAATTGTAAATTGTTCTTGTGAGGAGTTGCATGGGTGCTTCAATTCCAAAAATCGCTAAAAACTAATTATGTCGAAAATAAGTAATGAAAAAGACATAATTGTGATCTGATAACATTTTTGTCAAACATTCAAATATACTAGTGAAGCTTCTTTCTAACAAAAAGACTCAGTAATACTATTCGTTCTGATAAGAGAGTTCAGAGGCGTAACTAGAGAGAGGTGTAACTAGTAACTCACTACTAAATTCTTGAAAATTACATTTTAAAACAACCTGAGCACTGAAGTAAGTGTGAAATATTGAAGTAAGTGTGAAAGCATGAAATAAAATACATCCTAAATTGAATATATTGTTGTTGTACTTTCCAATATACCTGATTCTAACCTATACCGAGAGTATATCTTATTGTGAAACATGCAAAACATACTTATGCGATTGTTGCTAGAGTAACGTAATAATTAAATGACAGCAATGTATTAAAGCGTGTATTTTATTTTGAAACATAGGTTGTTACAATAATTAATAATTTCAGTTTTTTGACTTAAGATAATTACTGAAATAAAGTGTAACCTACAATTATACCTAGAATGTATAGTGTACAAGAGGAGAAATTGTCGTTAATAAACTGGTATTATTCACATATGAGTTTGCGAAATGTTGCAGATTTATTTCACCTTACGTATCCCGAACGTCCGAAACCCAGTCCAGCTATAATAAGTAGATTTCTACAGAAGTATAAAAATAGTGGATGTCTCGTTCCTAACCACAAGAAAAAGAATAGACGCAGATATGTTATTACGGATGAAAAAGAAACTGAAATATTACAAGCTATCGCTAACAACAACATGCTCTCTACAAAAGCTTTAGCACAAGCTTCAAATGTTAGCAAATCTGCCGTGCATAAGTTATTGAAACGCGAAAAATTTAAATCATATCATTTTCAAAATCACCAAGAGCTAATTGCGAATGATGCTGAAAGAAGAGTCAGCTTTTGTACAATAATGATGGAAAAACTTAATAATGACGATACGTTACTACCCAGAATTTGCTTTACGGATGAAGCAACATTTTATTTACACGGTGAAGTTAATTCACAGAACTGCCGTTACTGGAGCAGACAAAATTTGCACAGATACCGTTCTACTAGGACTCAACGACCACAAAAAGTCAATGTTTGGACAGGGTTGATGGGCGAGCATGTCATAGGACCGTTTTTTATTGAGGGTACTCTTACAGGATACAGATATTTAGAATTGCTTGCGCAGAGAGTTTTACCGGCTCTTAACGCCTTAAATATTCCTGGTGGGATTTGGTACCAACATGATGTTGCACCAGCGCACAATTCCCAAATAGTCCGAACCTTTCTAAACAACAGATTTCCAAACCGCTGGATAGGACGTGGGGGAGAAGTGGATTGGTCCGCAAGGTCACCAGACCTGTCTCCAAATGATTTTTTTCTTTGGGGTTACATCAAAAATAAAGTTTTTAATGGAGAACATCTAACTAATATTGACCAATTAAAAAATAAGATACGAGTGGCTGCAAGGGAAATAACTCCTGCACAAATACAAAATGCGATTAATGAATTTTATCATCGCTTAGGACACTGTTTGGCCGTCAACGGCGATATTTTTGAAAATCTGCTAAATTAATTTATTAAATTTGCTTCATTTATGTTAATAAAATAAATTGAATATCAATTAATTCTTGTTTTATTCAACCTAAAAGTAGTAAGAAACTGTGATTCAAGGATTTATCAGAAAATAAAATGTTTACTATGTCTGTATTTGATTTGTTTACACTTAAGTCAAAAAAATGAAATTATTCATTATTTTGACAACCTATGTTTCAAAATAAAATACACGCTTTAATACATTGCTGTCATTTAATTATTACGTTACTCTACCAACAATCGTATATGCATGTTTTGCATGTTTCACAATAAGATATACTCTCGGTATATAAACAGCAAATATTTTTCATATTTATTATATATATATATATATATATATATATATAGATAATTATTTCTTGACCTTTGTATATTATAGTAGACTTAGATAGTCGGCGATTTAAGGTCTGTTTTACTTTAATATGTATATACAGTGAAATCCTGTGATCACTCGGGGACAGATAAATTTTGGTAACATTAACCGACTAATAACAGTAAAGGAATTTTAGAAAAAAGTCAAAATTTTAGAGAATCTTAATTTACAGTGATTTTATTGCATAAATAACTAAGTATATTACACATTATTTGCACATTACATTACTGTACATTCATAGAAGAAAATATGTATTCTAAAGTTGATTACTTGTTACAAATAAGAAATCTGTTGATAAAATTCTCATAATTCGTAAATGTTTGAAAATCCTCTTCATTGCCATTATAAATTACGCATTTACGTAAAACGTCTAATGCAATACGGATTTCCTTGTTAGTCGGGTATTTGATTTCTTCTTCATCATCATTACCCTGATCCGAATTTTGAGTCACTTTTTTATTGTCCCCTTGTTATTTTCTTTCATGATTGTTGCGCGAAATTTCTTCTTCAGTGTTGGCATGTGACACTTCCAGTTCACTTTCGATATTTAGCCAACCGTCATATTGTTCTTGGGTTAAGTCATTTAGTTGCAAATTTTCTTCAGCACTGCCGCTTTCTTCATTTTAATCGCTTGCAACTGTAAACCCTCCGTGCCGAAAACAATTTTTTATCGTTTCTACTCTTTTCCCACAACTTATTTAACAAGTGCAGAGCTTCCACAATTTTGTTTTTTTTTGGCTAGTTAATTCTTTTCACACCTTGGTCACAAGGTTCAATAAGCGAAGTAGTGTTCGGTGGAAGAAAGACGAATTTGATGTTTTTCAGTGTTAAATTTACAGAATGACAGGAACATTGTCTTGTTAGTTGAAAGGCACTATACCGTGTGTCCCAATTTCGATGCTCACCATTGGTATCTCGGTAATTAGAAGATATAGAACAACGGTTAAATGGGGAATGTTTTGCAGAATTCAATACTCGCGGCAAATCTCACTTCAAATTTGATCTAACTTTTTAAATTTTTAAAATATTTTGAAAAATCAAAAATTTGCCGATTTCGTTATTCCTCAATAACTCGATAACGCTTAGTCTGACCTCTTTTAAAGTTTTACATTGTTCAGACACTTTTTTAAAACAAATTATTTGATACAAACAGAAACCCCCGATTGTTATTTGTTTTTAAGTTATTACCACTATCTTTTGTTTTTTATATGGCGGCCATATTGGATTTTGGGTTTGTTAGGTAGTCCTCAAAATGTGCTTTTCAACGGTGTATAACATGCCTGAAAAATTTTTATTTATAAGGAAAATATTAATAAAAACGTAAATTAATCTTTAATATGAAATTAGTAGGCTGAAAAATTAAACACCAATGTCAAATGAAAGTGAAAAGATATTCTAAGTATAGCAAACGCCAATTAAGTTGGCGCGAGGAAGGGTAAGTTCGTGCAGGATTAAAAGTAGTGGGGAGATTTGTATTTGGTTTTACATCAAATGTCAGATAATTCTAACCTCTGAGCGTGTATCACTAGCAAAGACATTATGTTCCGTCAAACGTCAATGACAAATGTATTCTGACAATGAAACAAAACGATAACCTGTCAAAGTACAATTAGTGCTGCAGAGATAAGTTAATTAAAACTACTTGTAGTTAGTGATAAGTAATTATTGTCAAGTATTAAGATTTATAAGTATTGATAATGGCACATTCATATTCAAAGGAAAAAAAAGTTGATATGTTGGAAGTGTATTTCAAAGCAAATAGAAACACTAAAAATGCGTGCACGAGTTATGCAGAACGTTTTCCAGAAAGACAACAGCCACACAGGACAATTTTTAGAAGACTAGTTAGCAAATTAAAAACTTTGGAAGTTTCGAACAAAAACGAGCTAACTATGAAGTTAATGATGCTGATACACGTCTAAATAATATTTTGCAGAACGCTAGGAACAATCCCAGCACATCAGTTCGTCGTGTGACATGAGAAACAGGGATTTCAAAATCTACTGTTTACAGAACCTTGACGAAAAACAAGTATCACCCTTACAAACCAACAATTGTACAAGGTTTAAGTGATAATGACAATCTCCGACGATTACAGTTTAGCAGGTGGTACCTTCAAAAATGTGAATATAACGCTAATTTTCCTAGGAAAATACTATGGACAGATGAAACACGATTTACCAATTGTGGAGTGTTCAATAGGAATAACTATCATCATTGGTCTACTGAAAATCCATATTTGGTAAATCAAAGAAGATTTCAAGTTCGATTTGGTTTTAATGTCTGGTGCGGTTTAATTGGTATGACATTTTGTTTACATTTTTTTTGTTTTTTAAACTCTTTTTTTCGTTTTAGATAATCAGTTAATAGGTCCTTTCATCTTTAATTACAATTTAACTGGTAACAGATATTTGGAGCTACTAACAAACGAGATAATGCCTGCTTTGAGGCAAATTATTAATCCCGAGAACATGCAAAACATCTGGTTCCAGCAAGATGGTTGCCTGGCCCATAACACTCGTAACGTGCAACAATTTTTGAGAGAAAGCTTTAATGAGAGAGTGATTTCAAATAATGGACCCGTGCAATGGCCTGCGAGATCACCCGACCTTACCCCGCTTGACTTTTATTTATGGGGTACCACTAAAAACGAAGTATTTGATTTTGAACCGCCAGAAACTCGGGAAATTTTAGAACAAAGAGTACTAGATGTGCTACGATCAGTAAACAGAAACACGCTACGTAGAGTTTGTAACTCTACTCGAACAAGGTATCAAAATTGTGTGGAACAGAATGGTCGTTATATTGAACAATTTCTTTAAGTGAATGTGCACTTTAAGTTTGTATCTTTACTTTTATTTCTATAATTTTTTTATCGTTTCGTTTGTTTACAGTATTACTTAGAATATCTTTTCACTTTCATTTGACATTGGTGTTTAATTTTTCAGCCTACTAATTTCATATTAAAGATTAATTTACGTTTTTATTAATATTTTCCTTATAAATAAAAATTTTGAGGACTACCTAACAAACCCAAAATCCAATATGGCCGCCATATGAAAAACAAAAGATAGTGGTAATAACTTAAAAACAAATGACAATCAGGGGTTTCTGTTTGTATCAAATAATTTGTTTTAAAAAAGTGTCTCAACAATGTAAAACATTAAAAGAAGTCAGACTAAGCGTTATCGAGTTATTGAGGAATAACGAAATCGGCAAATTTTTGATTTTTCAAAATATTTAAAAAATTTAAAAAGTTAGGTCAAATTTTAAATGAGATTTGCCGCGAGTATTGAATTCTGCAAAACATTCCCCATTTAACCGTTGTTCTATATCTTCTAATAACCGAGATACCACTGGTGAGCATCGAAATTGGGACACACGGTATACCGAAACATGTAAGATTATTTTAAATATATAGATATCAAAGTAAAACAGACCTTAAATCGCCGACTAATTTGCCTTTGTGCGCTTTGCTTCGTGCATTTCAATTTATGTTTAGTCTATTGTTTCTCTTCTTACGACGCCGACGAAGAAAGGAAACGATCTCTCGCTAAAAGAGAAGGCGGAAATGATCAAAAAGTATGATAAACTACCAAAAATCGAGCTAAGAAATGTGCCGCGCAATTGAAAATGTATAATATATAATTATTTTGAAGAGACACCTCCACGCATGATGCTCTATCTAATTAACTTATTTTCATAATAATTCTTATCACTTTTAAATGATTCAGAAAAATATTCGATACGTTGCTGTTCGATTCCCAAAATATCCTTCCATATCTTACTACTGCTTTGAAACTTGTGTAGTATAACATAGTCATTGTTTCATGTTCTATATGCTTGTCTATGGCTGATCCTACTAAATAAATTCTTAATATATGCAATTTTTTCTTTTTTACACACAGGCATAGAAGAATTAAGAATGTTTCAGAGTTGAAGCGCCTAATACTGAATATTATATTTTGTATTGTCGCTTTATTAAAAATTAACCTGTTTGTAGAGAGCGATAATTCAAGTTTACTATAAATGTCATTCATACATAAAGCCACAGCAGCCAGATCATATCCCACTGCCAATACACTAATATCAGCTGCGCAAGAAATGAAGAGACTGCGTTCCTGGGGAACGCCAACCATATATAAAGTTGTCTCAGATTCAAATACATTGTAATGTTGTTAAATCACTACTTTTTGCCGCTTGTTCAGTAAATAGATTTCAAATAATTTCTTCGTCGTTCCACGAATACGTTATTTTTAGAATTTGGTTAGTAGTATTGGCAATCGATCGATAAAAAAACAAGAACTCATCTTTCTAAAAAAAAATACATGAGAAGAATCAGTTCTTGACATATTTTATTACACTGGCAAAAATGATCATTATTTTTTATTTTGTTTTCTTTGTAGAATGCAAAAATTGTTATTATAAATCAAATAAAAATAGACAATCTTTTTAAAACCTAAACTATTATAAATTGTCATGTGGTCATTAAGGCATACATCTTAACAAATAATTGCATTTATAGTGTTACTTATTTTAATTATTAGCTTATTAAATTTAGGCAATGTATTTAGAATTCGAAAAATTTAAAATAAATCAATAACTAAGTATAAATCGGTATTGCCGTATGCATTGATAAAAGGAAAAAAGACTTTACAATTTTTCATTTCAACAAGCTATTAAATTTGAAAAGTAATTTATTATTTCAAGACAGATGAATACTGGTAAAGTCATCATTAAACCCAATTCCATAATTCACACCTACGGAATATCGGTAACACACCGAAAGTCCATTTAATTTCGGATATAATGGTAATTTAATGGGCCACCAATGACATTTAAATTTTGCGCTGGGAAATTCAGAATGCGTCTAGGATCTTATTAATAATTTTATTTATGTACATACCGCGATATCATAAAGTTTCTGGGTCCAAGATGGCATTGAAATAGAAAATATATGTCAGAACTTTATCCATATTATCATACTGGTAACTTAACTTAAATTTTTGAAAATTATTTTGATAGTGTCATCGTGACATCAATAAATATGTCATTTGATTTAATAAAGATACAATAAAACAACAAGCTCAGCTTGTATTCAAAATTTTATTAATAAAAAAAGGCAAAATTAAAGCAAATGTTGAAATTGTTGTCCGTTATTTTCAATTCCCAATGTGACACGCCTTTTCATGCTGTTAAAGGCATTTTGCAGCATTGCGGGCGTTATTAATGCACATTCGTCAATAATTCTTTGTTGCATATCTTGCAAATTAGCAACAGGAGTTTTAAATATTCTATTCTTTAGGTGAGAAAACACGAAAAAGTCCATAATTGTCAAACAAGGTGATCGTTGTGGAAACTCAACTTCCGTATGTAAACTTATGATCCGATCGTCAAAAAACTCACGAAGAAAAGCAATATTTTCTCGTGTTGTGTGTGCCGTTGCACCATCTTGTTGAAAGTATACATATTGCAATTCATCATCATGCAACTGTTCAATAAATTCATTCAGAATGTTTCTATACCTCTCAGTATTAATTGTGAAATTTAAAAAAATAGGGCCAACAACTCTGCGGCGAGAAACTGCTAGCCAAACACCAAGTTTCGCATTATGGAGAAACGATTCAATAAAAATATGAGGATTTTCACTACTCCACATTCGAGTATTTTGGGAATTGACATACCCCGATAGATGAAACCATGCTTCATCAGAGAAAAATGACAAATTTAGTAGGTCATCATCTTCTATTAAGTTATTTGCAAACCACTGGCAGTACGCACGACGTCTAGGGTAGTCTACCGGCAAAATAGCCTGATGTGATTGCATCTTATACGGATGCATGTGTAAGTTTTTCTTTACAATTTTCTGACATGTTCCATAAGAAAGTCCAATCTCTTGAGAAAGGCGTTTCAAAGGTTTTGTGGGTTCATTTACCATACGTTGACGAACATCATTTATAACTTGTTCCGAACGAACAGTTGGTCTACCAGTACGTGATTTATGACCCACAGAACCAGTCTCACGAAACACACCAACACAATTGGAAAGGCAATTATAAAAATCTTTGGGAATTACAACTAACTCTGGAAAGTGCTCTCCAAAATCATCCAAACATGCACGTTGACTGTACACCCAAATTCCATCAATTCGCACTCCACTCCGAAAATAGGCTTCAATCATGTACGCTTTTTGCACTATATTGTAAACCATATTTGAATTTACTCGAATGTGCTATGTTTCGAACTCGACGTTCAAACTTGCTTTCAGCAATTCTAACACATTAATGGATGACAGATAATGTCACTGTCAAAATAATTTACAAAACAGAGTTATAGTTCCTAACTTAAGTTCAGACATACAATTTATATTACAAAGCCATCTTCGTCCTAGAAACTTTATGATATCACAGTACATATATACCTAGATATTTTCAAAACATGTACATACTTTAAATACACTCGTGGACAAAAAATTCCGGACACTGAAGTAAATATCTGTTATTATAATTAAAATTCCTTTTTGTTCATAAAACATGAAATAAGAATTGGAAATTAAAGAAGATAAAAAACATTTAATTTATTAAAACAGCCAAAAGAAAAACAAAAACCACGACGAACCCAAAAATTTCAAACCAATCTAAAAAATCTTGGTATGCTCTTTGTTCAGCTTCTATATGTTGTGTTGAAAGGTCATTTGAACTGTCAGAACTTATACTTATTGGTTAACAAAATGCAAGCAGAAAATGTAGCCCGAGCAGTAGCTTTGAACGAAGATGGACGCAGTATTCGATACTTGAATATTCCCAGAAGTACAGTCCAAGATGCAATACAGCGACATCGTGTTCGGCGACTACAATTTGCCCGCGAACATAGACATTGGACAATGGATCAATGTAGCTCCGTATTGTTCATGGATATGTCTCTTTTTTGTCTATGTTCACCAAATGGACAAGAACGTGTGTGGAGAATGTCTGATTAACGATTTTCAGTGTGTTGTATATCTCCAAGCATGGCATTTGGAGGAGGTGGTATAATTGTTAGAGCTGGTATTTCACTGTTCGCAAAAATTAAGCATTTTTTCATTGAAAATAGTACTATGACGACTGTGAATGGGAAAACATTACACAAGAATAGGTCACCAACTGTATTGAAAGTTTACCACGCCATATGGCAGAAGTCATTAGAGTTTGTGGAGGTAGTACCCGCTATTAATCTCATAATTTGTGTGGTAAAACCTAGCCGATAAGCCCAATGATTTTTTTAATTTTACACAATTTACTGTTTCGTGACTTTTTCTTATTGAATAAAATGGTAAGCGCCATTTTTTTAGTTTTCATTCTTACTTTGTAGATAAGGTTTCATGTCATGAATATTTTTCTTGACACAATTACTTTGGTGTCGGGATTTTTTTGTCCACGATTGTAGTTACAAAAAGTAAGGAGAGAATAAAAGTTATGTAAAAATAGAATTGCAAAAAAAAGTAATTAAAAACTGAATCTAGTACAATAACAGAATTTTAGAATGCCTGAACTAAATTGATTATTAAAGTGATTATAGAGTATGCTTGTCTATGCAAAATAAATAAATTGTGAAGCCAGAACGACAAAACCAAAATATAATTGGACATATAATTGTAAATAAACACGCGTTTGAACGGACGAGGATATTTAATTAATAATAAGCGTGATGTTCATAATTATTTGATGCAATTTTTTAAATGTACTAAATACAATTAAAATAGTATTACATTAATAACTGAAAATGTATCATTACTAGACGTTGAATTTTATGCAAAATGTATATTGAGTGAATAAATACATATTTTCTCAATTTTTCATAAACGCATATACAATAGTATATTAAAAAACAAGTTTCGAGTATGGCAAAAGGCCTTGTGAAACGAGTTTTTTATACTATTTTTTCCTATTTTGCATTTTGTATATTAATAAATTGGAATTATTTAATTTGAAAGTGCAGAGTTTTATTTTTATATAAAGTTGGTCACATTAATACTTGACATTTTCAAATTTAAATCTTGCTATCCGTGAAGTATATTATATTACATATTATTTATTATTTTTCGTTAACATTACTGGATATTTTATTTAAAAATATAAACATGAGTGACAACAAGATATATTAGTATCTTGTTGTCAATTGTATACAATATACGTTGTCAAATGTACTTAAATTCTTAAAATCAAATGACAGCAATGATATTTATTTGTGTGTTCGAACAACGCCAACATTGAAAAATGAAAAAATGATGATAATATAATGAGTCCATTTCGAACGCAAAATAGAAAAAATAAATTTTTGCATATATAAAAGGTTTTCCTTCTTTTCTTTAAAATTTGTGCAAGGGTTTTACACTTCGCATATATTAAGAATTTTTTTAGTCCCATTTTTAACTTGTATTATTTACAAATATATGAAATTTAAATTATTAAAAAATCCGTTAGATATTTTGAGACAAATATATTTCATATTTTTAAGAAAAAATTTTTTTTGTATCGCACTGGTCCTAAATGACTGCCTTCAGAGAATATATACCGAACGGTAAACTCAGATATTTCATATTCTCGAATGTGCACTTCAAATTTATATTATATAATTTTAATTTAGTTATTGATTTATTACGTACAACTTATGTTCTAATTATTTCTTAATTAGTAATTTTATTTATTATTGAGCCATATTTTCTACGTGTCGAAATTATGCCGACCCCGCATAAATGTTGACATAATTTTATAACCACATTTATATCACTATTGTAAACTTCATCTAAGCCATATCATGTGAAGTATCGTTTTAAAGTATTTTTTCCAAGGAATATTTTAATGATATTAATTTCATTGACATTATAACCCTTTAGCTCGCGTCTTTAATTAATTCTTAAAACATAGACATCACTATTTGCAATATGATTGGTGATCCTTAAACTAGATCATAAAGCGACCCTTTTCAACCATAGGTTCTTTTTTTTGCCAAAAACATTCTTAGTCTCCTACCTTCATGATCTTACCAAACTCTCAATTTACGAAATAACTAACTTTCGTTTTAGCTTATAAATGTTTATTAATCGTCACCTGTATATATAGCATTTATTTGATTTATTTTACTATATTTCAGAAATACAGTTGGCATATAAGGAGTGAGCCACAAAAAAGTTTTCAGATTATGGCATGGATTAAATCAGTTATGTCTTAAATTGATTAACTGATCTAACATACATTTCGTACTATTAGTAATAGATTAAATCATAACTTGTCAATTTGACTTGTCACTTTGACAACTTGACAATGATTATTTACAACTGACATTTCGTCAATTCTCTTAGCTCAGACGTAATTTATATCTTGATCTCAGTCGTTCATGGCCTACCTAGGATACAAATTTTGTGGCCCGCTTAATATTGAATATATGATAATTGGAAGAAAGCCCTTCTTTTGTACCGCACTGGTAACAAAGGACTAAACGACGAAAGTCTACCTACCTGCGACCGAACGGTCAATTCAAATATTCACTATTCTGGAACATTCGTTTGGAATGTCTATTATTTTATTTTAATTTAGTTATTAATTAATTATCCACAACTCCTATTCTAAGTATTTCTTAAGTACCAACTTTAGTTATTATTCAACTATTTCATACATGTCAGAACTATACTGACCTTGTATTAAAATTGACATAAATATAGCTACATTTAAATCACCATTATAAACTTTATCTAAACCATATCATGGGACATATCATTTTAATGTTTTTGTTTTCAATATAATCCTTTACTGATATCAATTTCATTGATATAGCAACCCTTTAGCTCGCGTCTTTAATTAAGTCTTAATTCTTTAGACATCGCTATTAGCAATGTGATTGATTATTCTTAAACTAGATCTTAAAACGACTCTTTTCTACCACGGGTTTCCTTTTAGACAAATTCTCTCGGTCACTAACCTTCAAGAGATAAACTCCTCTGACATTCGTGTAAATACTAAATTAAACTTTAAGGACAACGCTGTTGTTTTCTTTTATTTAATAAGTTGTATTTAATTCATATTTATTTCAGCATTCCACCCATGTCCTGGAACTTTAATGCTCATCATCACATTATTTTATACTTTAAATCATTTTCATTATTGTTATGACGTTACAGCTAGCCCGGAACAAACCAACACAAGCAACACACGTTCATCTTTTAACAATTTGGCGCTTCCGTGTGGTAAAATACTCAACCCAATTAGCGTCCAGGGTGAAAATGGATATTCCCATTTTATAATTTAGCAGGTAAACGACCCTTCCCCATCATTGGAAACCAAAAAAAGAACCAATTTATAAAGAGATGCGGGGCTTATTCAATCGTCTTTGTTTGTGGCAACAGATTAAATGATTAAGAGCGAAATGGATTAGATGATCTTCAGATCACACGTAGCAAGAACGAGTCAATCAGAAGATAACTAAGAAGGCAAAAACATCATACTAATAGGAATATCAAGACGGAGATTAGTAGATATAAATATTAAGAAAATAACAAAGATGTTATCCAAGGAAATATGCCAATGATGGAGAACACCAGAAAATAATACGGAAGCTGTATGAAAGGAACAAGATAATCAAAAATGCGCACAAAAGGGTCAATTTTAAGAGGATTAAATTAGACAGTTTTACAAGGAAGTACATGTTAAACTGTTGGTAATTAGGAATAAGTAAGGGTTTAGATGTAGTTGGGGTAATACTTAATTTTGAAACGTAACATCGTACTTTTGAAATCAGTAAAACTTCGAAAATTGTTGGTACTGCATTTAAAAGTGTTTGTGTTTCAACATTAAAATTTTCGATATCTATATATGGACTTACTTCAATGGATCTACTAATAAAAACAACCCTTTACGAATAAAGGAATACAAAGCCAGTATTAAATTTATCAAGTTTATTATTATTTCCAAGCGCACTGAAGCCTATTACAAAAGCAAAGAAATGTTTTTAATGTCACTTTACAATAAATAATTATTTAAGCTCTTACATCTTACGTTATTAATATGAAACAGTAATTTAAAGTTTTTTTCCCTATTATATCCTAGTCATCAGTGATTGTTATAATGACACATAAAATATTTCCTGCTGTTTACCTGCTTTAACAAAAATATTTTGATATTGTAAAATATAATTGAATTAAAACGGAATACCCTAAATATACCTCTACTAAAATGTCCAAACTAAACATTAATTGAACAAGTTTTATGAAATATCCACAGTATACAATTGGTCATTGAATACATTACGGTCTCTTTTGTACTCTATGGGAAAGAAACTAATATGGTAAATCTTCTTGTAATATATTCCGTAGGTCAGACCGAAATTGTAATATGACTGCGTAAAGAATGCATAGTTTAATGGTCCCGAATCACGCATGGTTATTTACAATGACGCGCGTGTAGGTGAACCGCCGACGTTTTATGTTCTACCTTTATCTCACAGGTAAGCACCTCCGTGTGAGATATCGATGGTCACTCGATTAAGTGGACCTATACGATGTTAAGTCGACGGTCATTTGTTGGCTACCCGTGGCGATTTGGGAGGTTATCTACTCAATCTAATTTTGTAACTTCGATCGTAAATCTAGGTAGTTTATGGTGAAGAATTGAAACTATTGCATATAAAATAATCTGCTTATTGCTTTATATTTGCAATAAATCCATTACAGTATTGACATATTTCTGTGAAATCATCCTTTGAAATAAATTAAATAAAGTAAATGAAGTACAAGGTGAGGCATAATAACGAGCGATTTTTAAAAGGCTGTTAAATAAAAACACTTCGTTTAAGAAAATTTCTGATTTCATAATATTAAAATAGATGAAAAAGCATTTTTTGCAATAGTAAAACGTCGGTTATTTTTTGAATATAACTCCGGTAAGATGCCTTCCGTTTAGACGCACACATTCCTCCAGCCGGACCTTGAAGTGACCCATCACATTGCGTAGCGTTGCCAGTGGGATTTGAACAACTTCTTGTCGGAACCGCTCTTTCAGGCCTTTAATTGTTCGAGGAGGGTTGTCTTGGTAAACGTTACTTTTCAGATAACCCCACAAGAAAAAGTCACATGTTGTGAGGTCCGGTGAACGGGAGGGCCATGCAATATCCCCATTTCGGGAGATCGCCTGATTTGGAAACAAACGATTGACAATATTCATGCTTACTCGAGCAGTGTGGGATGTTGCTCCGTCCTGCTGGAAAAACGTCTCATCGTTCACGTCGTAGTGTGCAAGTTGTGGAGTAAAAAAGTTTTCCAACATTTCTGCGTATCTCTGCGAAGTCACTGTTACAGCATTGCCAAGGCCAACTTCAAAAGTATGGCCCTATTATCCCTAATGAAGACATGGCGCACCACACAGTAACTTTTGCGGAGTGCAATGGTTGCTCATGCAGTTCTCTAAGATTAACGTCACTCCAAAATCGAAAGTTCTGCTTGTTCACATAACCGGGGAGATGGAAGTGCGCTTCATCACTCATCCACAAACGGTTTACAATGTCCTCGTCTCGATTAATCAAGTCCAAAAATTCTAAGCTGAACCGGCGTCGGCTCACATAATCTGTTTCCTTAAGGGCATGAACCATTTGGATCTTGTAAGGATGAAAGTGCAAATCTTTCTGTAAAATTCTTCTTACTGTTCTGTTTGAAATCACAAGTGTAACGCTGTGTCGGCGAGCTGAGCGACGAGGGCTTTCGTCAATGGCGACTCTTACACGTTCAACGTTTTCAGGTGTGCGCACAGATATTGGTCTCCCAGTTTTCTTCCTTGTCGTTGACGACGTCTCTTCAAAGTTCTCAACCCACTTTTTAATCGCACAGGCAGATGGCACTGGCCGATTTCGATTAATGTTGAAGTGGTTGCGAAATGCACGATGTGCTAGCTGGTACGAACTACCGTTTTGATAAAATGCTTTCACAGCGTACGCACGATGCTGTGGGGTCCAACGTTCCATTGTGACTAAATGCTATTTCGCGCCGAACGTAACTGACACTATCCCCTCCACGTCCCTCCGACGCAGATTAATTCGCGCGCTTTTTAAAATCGCTCGTTATTATGCCTCAACTTGTGTTAGTTAATCAAATCAAATACAGGCCGATCTTTTGAAATGCATCTGGTATATGACATGACAATTTTGCATTAAACACATGATGTAAATAGTTTAAAGGTTATAATGATTATAATCTAATAGATATAAAAATCATGCTTTACGTACCAAGACTGTAAAAAGAATACAAAAATAAGTTTTCCTCTGTGTATTAGACACATTATTAGTAATATTTATCTCAGATTTGTTGATATTGTATGAAAAATATCCATTTCTGCGATAAGTAATTTCGTATTGTCAGATTCTTTTAAAATAAGAATAAGTCCATATAGAAGCATCTGGTATTAACAACAGACGCAGCGTAACCTGAAAAACAACAAAAATGCTGTCATTAAAGTCGAAATAAGAATGCATGAGGATGCGTATGCCTATAATTTTCAAATATATGCAGTTAATAGAATTAAAGACAGGACTGTAACAAATAAAAAATTTACTGCTTGTTCCAAAGGCGGACGCTACTCCATAAAGCCAGAATGATGACGTTGTAAGACAGAAACGCATATGTCTTTGGTTGAAGGGAACGCTGATTAAATACGAGGTGTATGTCCATGTGTACAGATACAGTTATGTGTACGCATATCTGGCCATTATTGTTATTATTATTATTTGGAATCGTGTGTTAATAAATGTATTTATGGAAATTTTTTTATATTTAATCCAACTAGCCTTATTCTTTCTAGGCAGTGAATACTAGGTACTTTTCTCACTCACTTCTCGGAGCGCATATCGTATTGGGGATGCGAGACAATATCCCTGTTATCTTTTCCGAATTTTCAGAGAATGTGGCTTGAAATCTGAAAGAGACAGAAATAATAATAATCCTTAACGACAATATAAATCAACTAACCCTAAATACACATTTCGGTCATTAGGTTGTCATCTTCAATTGAACAATCTAAAAAAGAAAATAGTGTTAAACGTAACGTATTCGACAAATCTTTGAAGATATGTCCTTCACCAAATAGCCAGTGGGATAACATTAAATTCCTAATATTAAAACAAACTCTTGTATACTACTGAAACCTAGCGTAAAAATGAAAGAAACGTGAAGCGTAAAAATAATTACTACAAAGCATACAAATAGTACTGTGGAATTACCATTGTTAGAATTCATTAAATTACTTTTTTTTTCTATGCATATAAATACAAATTCCCTATAATGATTTATTGTTTTAATTAACCTAAGATTATTTGGAGGCATAGTTGCGGCCTATGTCCAAAATATGTAAGCCAACGCTAGATTTTTCAGGTCTATTAAATCTAAAATGGGAAATATGTTCCTTATAACGAGTTGAAAATTGAACGTTTAGTTTGCCACTATATTTTTGGTTACAATTGTTACAATTTATTTCATAGATACCAGACTTTTGTCCTACTTTAATTTTAGCCTTGGTGCTACCTAAAAGTAATTTTAATAAGTTGATTTAAAGGCGATTTGAAGAGAACGGTATTTGAAGATAGCGTTTAAATTTTTAGAAGCTGAGGTTTGTTTACTGTATCAATCGGCTTCTAGAAGTTTGAACGCTATCATCATAAACCGTTCGCTTCAAATCGCGTTTAAATCATCCAACTCATTAGAATCACTGTTGGGTAGCATCAAGGATAAAATTGAAGTAGGACAAAAGTCTGATTGGTATCTATGAAATAAATTGTAACGATTGTAACCAAAAATATATGGGACAAACTAAATGTTTCGACTCGTTACAAGTAACATATTTCCTATTTTAGATTTAATAGACCTGAAAAATTCAGAGTTTCCCGACATATTTGGGACACAGACCACTTTATGCCTCTAAATAATCTTAGATTAATTAAAACAATAAATCATTACAGAGAATTAGATAGCTACGAAAGGATTTGGATACATGAATTTGGCGTTTTGGTGAGGAACATATCTTCAAAGGCTGCATCTTAGCCAAAGACACCACCCTTAACACTATTTTCTTGTTCAGATTATTCTACTGAAGATGACAATTTAGTTGCCGAATTAGGTATTTAGCGTTTATTGATTTATATTTTTATAGTTTTGTTGACATCGAAAAGAAGAGCTTCGTATTTCAGAAAATGTTGACGATTATTAACGTAAATATCTCTGTAATTACTTCTTTAATTATTTGCCATATCATCGATAACATTGTATTCCCATATTGAATTCGTCCGTCGTAAATTACACTAGTTTACAAAATGAAATTTTTTCATGTACATTTTATGAGAGATAGATTACCTTTTTTCTTCCGCTGAATTCGAAAATCAAGATTAAATCTTTTTTATGGAACAGTTTTTGAGATATTGTAATTTTTTCATTTTTTCGACCTTTTTTCACTTGACAAATCATATCTCGAGCTAGAAATGTCCGATTGGGTCGCTCTTGGTACCCAAATGCAAGGTATTGAGATGACGAACAAATATGTATAATCGGATCTTTGATTGCTAAAGCGGTTCAAAATATATCGATGAAAATAGGGCACATTTTCAAAAAAATCATATTTTACAGTGATTCTGTGCCGACAGAAAAGTACAAATCGTTAAAAAAAAACGTCTGATTTCTGTTCATGCACGTAAAGATGATACTTTTACGTAAGAACTAAGACCAACCAGAAGAAAATCGACCGAAAAATGACAAAGTTATAAGCAATTGAGTGAATAAATCCAAACCCCATATTTTCCGAATATTTTATTTTTTTCGACAATTTATGAGTTCGGTTGCTCACACGCAAATATATTGAATTTATTATTTGTTATTTTTATGTATTTTGACTTTCTTATTACTATTATAATAAAAATTATTATTCGTAGCAATAAACAGCTGACTCTTGCTATATCTTGATATTTATATGTCTTTGGTATAGGAACATGATTTTATATCGATAGCCTGTTGGTATATTGGCAACGTATATTAGTTCTCACGTTGACGCTAGAGTTCTTAGATTTTATTCCAAACAAAACAACAACACATCACATTTAGGAACCTTAGAACCCTGACATTTTGTTTTGACATCTTCTATAAAACGTAGTGTCGGTTGTTTGTATATTATAGGAACTCACAAATTTGATTGAAATTATATTTCATTGTGTTCACCAAAATGCCTAAAAGAAAACGAGAATTTAAGTGCGTAGACAATCCAAATAATTTCTGTTACGTGTGTGGAAATTTTGTCCCGCAACCAAATAGGCGTAGATTCACCGATTCATTACAACATAATTATCTGCAATATCTTGGAATAGCACCTGCAACTTTTCATGAGCAATGGACACCAAATAATGTTTGTTTATCGTGCCATATAACTCTTGCCGCGTCGGCTTCTGGTTCATCACAGTAAGATTAAATTTATATATACAAATGAATTAATAATAAAGTGAATTTTTATTCCAAATGAGACGATACATGAAATTCGGTGTACCGATGATATGGAGAGAGCCGCTCTGCCATTCGGCTGATTGTTACTTTTGCCTGAGCAAATCCACTGGTTTTGGAAAGAGTGCCAAATGGGTTTAGGCGACAGTAGCATCTGTTTCACTTCCAGTTCCACATTCAAGTGAATTTCCTCATCCTAAGTGCCCCGATTCAACGATTGAATTTTTCGAATCATCACTACAGACAGACACAAGCAGTGATAATGAATTTCAACAGGAGTCGCAATTGCAACATTTTACGCAGCCTGAACTGAATGATTTGGTGAGAGATCTCGAGCTGTCAAAGGAAAAAGCGGAGTTACTTGCATCTCGCCTGAAGCAACGTAACTGTTTGGCTCCGGGAGTAAATGGAACATTTTACAGAAACCGTGATAAACCTTACGCACAACATTTTAAGAAGGAAAACGACATATGCTACTGCAACGATATTCCTGCATTGTTTGAGCAACTCGGAGAGCCTTATGATCCAAATGAGTGGCGCTTGTTCATTGACGGTAGTAAGGAGAGTTTGAAAGCAGTCCTACTGCATATTGGAAATGAAAAACCTTCTATCCCCATCGCTCATGCCATCAACACTAAAGAATCATACGCCACAATGGCCAGCTTGCTAAAATACATTCAATAATGAGCATCACAACTGGAAAATATGTTCCGATCTCAAAGTTGTCGGCATGTTTTGTGGAATGCAGGGTGGATATACAAAATATTGCTGCTTTCTTTGCCTCTGGAATAGTCGTGCTCGTGAACATCATTATAGAAGAAAAGACTGGCCAGAAAGGGAGAACGTCACAGTGGGCAAAGACAATATTAAATACGTGCCTCTTGTCAAAAAAGAAAATATAATCCTTCCAGCGTTGCACATTAAACTTGGCCTCATTAAAAATTTTGTGAAGGCCTTAGACAAGGAACGCCAAGTATTTTCCTATTTGAAAACCCTTTTCCCGCAGCTTTCTTTAGCAAAAGTCAAGGAAAGCGTCTTCGATGGTCCACACATAAAGAATTTGGTAAAAAGCACAGATTTTCCAAAATATTTAACACCCGTTGAAAACGAGGCCTGGAATTCATTTCAGCGGGTTGTTACCAATTTTCTTGGGAACAATAAAAGCCCTAACTACGAGGGAATTATTACCGATTTACTGGAGAACTACAACAAGATGGGTACGGGATGCCATTATTTAATTTCATTCCTGGTTGTTTTCTATTGTATTGTTTTTACCATTTTATTTATTTCTTACAGGTGTAAATATGTCTCTAAACATTCATTTCTTGCATTCGCATTTGAATTTCTTTCCGGACAATCTTGGTGACGTAAGTGACGAACACGGCGAGAGATTTCACCAACAAATTAAGACCATTGAGCGGCGCTATCAAGGATTTTGGGATGAAGCAATGTTGGGAGACTATGTATGGTTTCTCACTAGAGAAACGGATCCCAAAAGCAACCGAAGACAAAGCAAGAGCCACAACTATTTCTAACACACAAAAATGTCAAGAATGTATTGCAAGCGTTTAGACCCAATAAATTGTCGAAAAAAATAAAATATTCGGAAAATATGGGATTTGGATTTATTCACTCAATTGCTTATAACTTTGTCATTTTTCGGTCGATTTTCTTCTGGTTGCTCTTAGTTCTTACGTAAAAGTTTCATCTTTACGCACATGGACAGAAACCAGACGTTTTTTTAACGATTTGTACTTTTCTGTCGGCACAGAATCACTGTAAAATATGATTTTTTGAAAATGTGCCCTATTTTCATCGATATATTTTGAACCGCTTTACCAATCAAAGATCCGATTATACATATTTGTTCGCCATCTCAATACCTTGCATTTGGATACCAAGAACGACCCAATCGGACATTTCTAGCTCGAGATATGATTTGTCAAGTGAAAAAAGGTCGAAAAAATGAAAAAATTACAATATCTCAAAAACTGTTCCATAAAAAAAAAATTAACCTTGATTTTCGAATTCAGCGGAAGAAAATACATAAGGAAATCTATCTCTCATCAAATGTACATTTTCGGTGTAAAGTAGTGTTACCTGTGTGCATTTCAAGCAACTGTGCAAGAGGAATATGGTGGAAGTTATTTTGATATCTTCCGTTTATTTTGTCTGCTTATTAGTAAACCTGAACAAACGAAATGATATACGATACGATATTATTGTATCTGGTTAGTGTACATGTAATGATTTCGATAGATATGTTTTTTTCTCACAAGTGGAACTTCTGGAAAATGCTGCTCTGTTGTGTTGACAGTTATTGGTGTTCCGATTCGAAATCTAGTACACAGTATAACCATTCATTTCGTATTGCGTGTCCGAATATTGATGTATCATGGCACAACAGAAGCATTCAATTTAAAAGTGTTTTTTTTTGCAGAAGCTTCGTCCGTGGAATATGTATTTGTTTGGATTGTTACTTGTACACCAGGTAACATGCATAATGTCGTTTTCCTTTTGCTTTATCCAAGTTTACTTATTAGTTATCTTTCTACATATTGATAATTAGTTCTATCATAACTTATGAAACATACCCTATATTTTCGTGAAAATAATCAAAATCGAAATAAAATCTAGAAGCTGAAACAAAAGTAAATACAAGAAAAGTATTCTAAAGAAAATTACTAATAGAACTTTCGCGTACATTAGTATACCACTTGACATTGCAATGAAACTACTTTTTGCAAATTCTAAATTTATGTATATGTTTTGTACATAATTTTGTAGCATTCCACTTTATTCTATCACTGTGACGTAACTTTTGATTTAATTAGTATCAAATTATTCTCTCGTCATTTTAAATTATTGTATTATATCTATATTTACCTAAAACATTCAACATGAAATTCTGAATAGGATGTTTTATTTAGTATCTATTTAATATGAAAAGTATTGAATAAATTTCAATTGCAAAATTATCCAATATTTTGCGTTAAAGCGGGCTTATTGCACGCATGTGTATATATTTAAAGTATTGTTTTAGTCTTCATTGTCCAGGGCCTTAATATTGTATTGTTAAGGCGACCTATAATATACTGTATACAAGATAGGTAATACATTGAATATACAACGATGATTTCCATTTTATCTAAATTGACTCGGTAACACCCGTTCACAAACTTCATTATATTATGCGGCCTGACCTGATAATTAGTTTTGATCATATTTCAATCAATCTTCCATTCAAGTTTCAATTAAGTTTCAAATTGATTGATACCAAGGGTCGCCGCAGTAACGTGTGAGTTGTGCTGTGTTAACACAACGTCCTAGATAAAGTTGAACGCGAACCTGGATTAAAGTCAAATACATTACATTAATGCCTGTTGTCAATATAAATCGTACATAATAAATCGGGTACCTATAAATTAATACTTTACGTCAATCAATTGCGAATGTAACTAAACCGCCTGGCATCGACACGGTCTAGTAGTTACTGCTGTGCTGTATAGTGTAGTCATATTAACGTCGGGCGAGCGCATTGCGATATCGCACGGGTCATTATTCACGTCGACACGACGTTGGGTAAGTTTTGACGGAGCCGCTGCCACCAATATTTACTTCGCCAAAGGGCAAGCCCTTAATCTACGAACAGTAATCTTGAACTTAGACGTTTGACACGTGATGCAAATCGCAGATGTCAAACGAGTGTCTAAAACTAACGTAGCCAAACTTGTTTAATTGTTATTGAATTTATGTACAGACATTTGCCCAAACCCATGTGATAGGCGACAGAAAGCAAATTTCTATAACTATTATCTGAATCGATTAAATTTGATAACTTATTACTACAACAAAGTAGAATCTTTGGGTGAATTATTATATAATATTATTGTAGGATTACATAGGCATTAATATGTTTTAAAAGTTTTTTTTGCATTTTAATGTAAAAAAAAATAATAAAAACGGGAATCCTTAAAACGAAAATTTAGAGCACACTAACTAATACAATTAATTACATAAGTTTTAACACATGACATATCTTGGCAAGGATTCAGAGTATATATTAATATATTATGCTCCATGTGAATTTAATATATGCGACTCCATGAACGCCTCACTGCACATTCCGAAATATCGAGCAAACAGATAATATGAATAATCAAAATGTCTAATATACTCTCCAGTACACTCCATGTAGTCATGGTATCCATTCATATACTATATTGACGAAATAATAGAATTATTAACGTTCGCTACTTCTACTAGGGTTCCTTCTAATTACTGCATAGAATAAACACTAATAATAGTTATATCATATACATGCAAAACATACCTTTTTAGCTGCCTTACTTTATTAAAAAATATTAAATAAACCCAGAAAGATAATTTTGTTGATATACCCAAGAAATCTTATCCTGGAACGTACAGATGCATTTCGCTCTTATTGGAGCTTTTCAATGTACGGTATCCTGGACAATTTTTAATTATCCTACCAATCGGGAAAAGGTGACGTCGTGACGTGTGCGTTCTGCATACTGGTACAAGCTAAGTTTTTCAAATTGTAGAAACTAAAGCAACACATTACGTGACATTTGCATGTAGAAATGAAATTCAATAGTCATTGATTCTCATTTGCACTAACTTCAAAATAATAACTATATACAGGGTCCGGCAACGAAGCGGGGACGGAAGATTGCACGCGTATTTGAAAGTTAGTTAAATATTTAGTCATCGGATATCCTTCCGTACCATCAAGCGCACGTTTTAAAAATATTTCGTTTTATACCGGTGTTCCAGATGGAAATGCCAGACTAAAGTTGCATTTTTTTAAATAGAACACCCTGTATATTAATAGATAAAATGATCCGTGCTTGAAAACTGGTTACATCGATATAATGTTGTATGGGTCTAAAGTTGATATTTTCTGTGTAAATAATTATTTTACTTGATAAATTGATACATTTCAGCAGGCTATTCTTTTTAAGGAAAATCAAAAGTTCCGAAACCAATAGAATAGAATATTTTCTACTAGTATGCACTTTCGTTGCTACGCGAAATAAATTCTGCAACTGCTCGCGTTATACAGGGTGTTCACAATTTCGCAAAATCGAAGATATCTCGTAATTTTTAAATGGAACACCCTGTATATTTTTAGCTCATTGAAAAGCCCTTTTACTACGCTTTCTATTGATACCTCATTTGATGAACCTAGGATGGATCATTTGTTAATTATTTCTTTTTAGAATTGAATTAATGAAAAATGCTTGTATTTTTAGTAGCTAATTTGCGCTTTTAAACCTTCTGTAAGATCGGATATTCAACAAATTATCCATAAATGGTCTATAACAAGAAGAAACCCCATTAAGTACGAGAAACAGTTGATTATCACTCAGCGGTGAAAGCAAACATTAAATTAATATAAAGTAATACAGCATTTTCGATAGATTCACTGCTGATCAAGTTATCTGGTGTCAGTTTTAAGCTTGTATACTTAATAACCAAGTTTTCAAAAATTTAGTTCCATCTTACACAATATTTCTTTCAATCTTTGAAACAAATTGCTATAATGACTAATTTTAGTATTCAAGAAATGGTGAATATGATATTTATTCTTGGGGAGTGTACAAGAAATTGTCTCCCAGCAAGTAGAGTATATGCAGAGAGATTTCCAAACCTTGAAAGAAATCCAAGACCGGAAGCATTTGAAAGGTTATTAGAGAGATTTACATAAACTGGTAGTGTAACCTACAAGAAGAGAGAAATAAATAAGCCGATAATCAATGAAAATAGCGAATTGGCCGTATTATTAACAATACAGGAAAATCCGCATATAACTATAGACGGTATTTCAAAGGTAATAGCTATTTAAGATAGGAGCGTACGAAGAATTTTAAGAAGTCATAAGTATCATCCGTACCATATGGAATTAAATCAGGAATTGCATGGTGATGATTTCATTAAAAGAACAAACTTTTGTGGTTGGTTGTTAAATAAAATGCGAGAAATGCCAAATATTTTAACAAAGATTTTGTTTAGCGATGAAGCTACATTCAAAAGTAATGGGGCGGTAAATAAACATAACATGCATTATTATGCAACAGAAACCACGCATTGAATACGTCATGTAGACAATCAGAATAGATGGTCTCTTAACGTCTGGGGAGGTATACTTGGTCCATATATCATTGGGCCGTACTTTTTCGATGGAACCGTTACAGACGATACGTATTTGGCATTTTTGCAGAACGAACTGCCTAATTTACTTGAGCATGTGGATGCTGACACCCGACAAATTTTCTGGTTGCAACACGATGGTGCACCTGCTCATTACAGCCTTAACGTTAGGGAGTTTCTAGGGTGATCGAAGGAAGACAAATTGATAGGACGAGGTGGTCCAATCGCTTGGCCTCCACGAAGTCCACATCTTACTGTCTTGGACTTCTACTTTTGGGGATATGTCAAGGCTCTAGTTTATGTGGAAGTTCCTACAACAAGGTAAAATCTGATGGAACGCATAAGCGAGGCATTTAGAAATGTTCGCCAAGAAACATTACAGCATGTTCAACAGAATTTCACCAGGCGGCTTCATTGATGTATTGAGAGACATGGAAGGACATTTGAAAGTTTTCTTTGATTTATTTGCATTTACTATTTATATTTACTTTATTTTTATTTACTGTGCTACTACTTTTGTTAATTAAATTTGATGTTGTGGTTAATACTTAGTATTTATTTAAAATAGTGCAAACTTTTAATACTACTCGTACTTGATTCTTTCCTACATGATTTCGATTTATGTTAAGCTAATTAGGTATGTATTGTTTCATATTAGGTATTCGTAGAATAGTTGGTTTTACAAAATTCTTTAAAATACAAATTAATTAGTGCAAATTTTTTATGAAACTAACACCAGATAACTTGATCAGCAGTGAATCTATTGAAAATGCTATATTACTTTATATTAATTTAATGTTTGCTTTCACCGCTGAGTGATAATCAACTGTTTCTCGTACTTAATGGGGTTTCTTCTTGTTATAGACTATTTATGGATAACTTGTTGAATATCCGATCTTACAGAAGGTTAAAAGCGCAAATTAGCTGCTAAAAATACAAGCATTTTTCATTAATTCAATTCTAAAAAGAAATAATTAGCAAATGATCCATCCTAGGTGCATAAAATGAGGTATCAATAGAAAGTGCAGTAAAAGGGCTTTTGAATGAGCTGAAAATATACAGGGTGTTCCATTTAAAAATTACGAGATTTCTTCGATTTTGCGAAATTGCGAACACCCTGTATAACGCGAGCAGTTCCAAAATTTATTTCGCGTAGCAACGAAAGTGCATACTAGTAGAAAATATTCTATTCTATTGGTTTCGGAACTTTTGATTTTCCTTAAAAAGAATAGCCTGCTGAAATGTATCAATTTATCAAGTAAAATAATTATTTACACAGAAAATATCAACTTTAGACCCATACAACATTATATCGATGTAACCAGTTTTCAAGCACGGATCATTTTATCTATTAATATACAGGGTGTTCCATTTAAAAAAATGCAACTTTAGTCTGGCATTTCCATCTGGAACACCCTGTATAAAACAAAATATTTTTAAAACGTGCGCTTGATGGTACGGAAGGATATCCGATGGCTAAATATTTGACTAACTTTCAAATACGCGTGTAATCTTCCGTCCCCACTTCGTTGCCGGACCCTGTATATACGAAGTATAGAAGTTAAAAGTCATGTCTGTCGAGAATACTGTACATTGCCGAGCTCCAATAAGAGAGAAAGAATCTGTGCAATCCAAGATAGGTGTGCGTTTTACGAATTTTTAATTATAGTAGTTGACTTAATTAAATATTGAGAATAAAACACTTCACTATATTTCACTGGTTTCGTCAGTTATGCCATCATCAAAGTTATATTTTTAAATCTAACTTAATATTAATGAATGATAAGACTATTCTTTAGTTGTTGAACAATAAAAGTTTATTATAATAAGTTGTTGATATGTTGAATGCTTTAACAGGAATAATAAAAATATTTTTTTATATCTATGACATTAATCAAATATGACAACTATATATCACCATACACATTGCTTGGCTTACTATATAATATTTAATACTCCTCCTCAATGTGGATGTTGCTTTTCAATATTATTTAAGTTTCAATTATTTTTCAGAATTATTGAAGTTTTAGTTGTTTTACAAAATTAACATGTTTAATCTTCTATAAGTTTTTAGTTAGTACATCAGCTATCATATTTTGTGTTGGATAATAGGTTAAGTCGATCTGCCCATCACGTACCAGTTCCCTTACATGATGATACGTGATATCGATATGCTTACTTCTCTTATGGAAGAAACGATTTTCTGCTAACTTCATCGCACCTTGATTGTCAATGTTAAGCTTTGTTACTCCTCTTTTATAACAATCAATTTCAAAAAGCAATTTTTTCAAATAAACAGCTTCTTTGGCTCCATCTGATGCTGCCATATACTCAGCCTCTGTGCTACTAAGTGAAATCGTATTTTGCTTCCTAGATTCCCACGAGATAAGAGATCCATCGTAGAAAAATGTAAATCCCGTATATGATTTTCTGCCCATCGCGTTTCCGCCCCAGTCTGCATCCACATACCCTTCAAGACCACTACCATCAGAATCAAAAATCATTTTCAGGTTTCGTGTACCAGATAAGTAGCGCAATATATGTTTTAGTTTGGTCATATGTTCCTCATGCGTATCAGTATTGCGTTGTGCAATCTTTGACACGGAGTGTAAAATATCTGGTCTGGTGGATATAGCCAAATACATTAGAGTACCTATCAGCGATTGATAATCGTGTTGATTAAACTTTTTACAATTGTCTTTGCAATCAACTTGATACCCAGCCTCTAACGGCACAAATACTGCCTTGCATTGATCCATTCCATAATGCATCAAAACGTTTGCAATATATTGGCTCTGACTTAATTTAATCATACCTGTTTCTCCCTGGCGCTCAATTTCCATTCCCAGAAAATGTTTAAGAATACCCTTATCATTCACTTCGAATTCGTTGGAAATCTGTGCTTTTACTTTATACACAATCTCCAAATTTCCACAGGCAATGATCAGATCATCCACATAAACAGCAATCAGCACAAGATTTCCATATATGTTTGACCTGTACAAACATGGCTCATTTTCACATGGATTGAAATTCATACGTCTCAGTACACTATCAAGCTTGTTATTCCACTCCTTGCCGCTTTGCTTTAAGCCATAAATAGTTTTGTTAAATTTCGAAACAGCATTTGGTGATTTCTCGTCAATAAAATTTGGGGGCTGTTTCATATAAATTTCGTCCAGTAGTTCGCCATTTAGGTAAGCGGTACGCACATCCATTTGATGCAAATGCATCTTATGCTTAACAGCTAACGCCAGAAGCAAGCGTATTGTCGAATATCGTACGACTGGAGAAAATGTTTCTTTGTAATCAATGCCGAATCGTTGATTACAACCTTTGGCAACTAATCTTGCTTTGAATCGTTCGACTTCGCCCTACATATTTTTCTTCAAAGCAAATACCCACTTACACGGAATCGCTTTATGTCCCTCTGGCAAATCTGTCAGACTCCATGTTTTGTTCTTACGCAATGCATAAATCTCATCGTCCATTGCTTTTACCCACTGTTCTTTATTTAAACTAGCAAGGGCATCCTCAACTGTCTCAGGAATTTCTTCCTCAAAAGCAACACACAGTTCATTAGCTTATTTAGTGTTAAACTGTTTCTTTGGTCTACCCCGTTTACATAATTTTAGGCCGCCCTCGATAATGAATCGCTTGCTGACCTACAATTCCATTATCAGTATCATCATCATTATAAGCTGTACCATACGATTCTTCATCACTTTCTATCTGCACAGAAGATCGGCTATTACAATAAACAACATCTGCATATTTATCTACGTTAAAGCAAAATGTTAAGCAATCATCTGCATTAAGGGATTTTTTCTCGTTTTCGTTGTTACTGTTGTCTACATTGTGCATCTTCTCATCAAATATAACATTGCGTTGTTCAATGACCTTGCGTGTCGTTGTGTTAAATAGACGATACGCTTTTGATGTTGCTGAATATCCTACCATAATGTATGACAAACCCTTAGCTTTGAACTTAGATTTATCTGAAGATTTGTTGAGACTTACAGCATACGCACCAAATCTTTTGAAATGCTGCACACTTAGCTTACGACCGAACCAAACTTCGTGTGGTGTTTTATTCTCCAACCGCTTTGTAGGACATCTATTTCTTATGTACGCCGCTATATTAACAGCCTCTGCCCATAAATATTCCTTAGCACCAGCATGAACCATCATGGATCTTGCCATTTCTATTAATGTCCGATTAGCTCTCTCCGCCACTCCATTCTGTTGTGGTGTATATGGGACAGTCAACTGTCTACCGATACCCTCTGCTGACGAAAAACTTTCAAACAGCGAATTTATGTACTCTCCACTGTTATCTGAGCGTAATGTCTTAATTCTACAGTCTGTTTGCTTTTCTACATAGTTTTTGTACATTTTGAATTTTTCAAAAACTTCGCTTTTATGTTTTATAAAATACACACAAATACGTCGTGACATGACGTCAATAAACGTAACAAAGTACCTTGCACCACCTACAGAATTTACTTTAAACGGACCGCAAACATCCGAATGAACCACCTCCAACAGTTGACTCGTTTTTGTTTGACCTTCTTTGGGAAAAGGCAATACATGTATTTTACTCAACATACACGTTTTACATTTAAAATCACTTATGCTATTTAGAAACATTCCTTTTATCATTTGGTTGTCATTCAAATCTTGAAGACTCTTAAAGTTGAGATGACCATACCTGTTATGCCACAACACCAAATTCTTTTCTTTAATAGCGCATACCCTTTCTTTTGTCTTCTCATTATCTGCTACAAACATGTTATCCCTGCGTTTAGCCACCAATACGATAGTGCCGTCTGATCTTTTAATCAAAGCCTTTTGCGCATCAAACACTACTGATAGACCACAGTCAACGGTTTTATTGACCGAAATTAAATTTGCCTGTAATTCGGAGGAGAACAAAACATTTTGAAGTAAAACTTCAAAATTTCTGTTCTTTATCAATACATCACCTTTAGCACTGGCAGTTATGAACTTGTTGCCAGCAAATGCGATTTCTTCGTTATGATCACGTATACGAACAAACAACTTCCTATCGTTACAGATATGCGACGTTGCACCCCTATCGACATACCAACCATCTGCTTTCAAACTTTTTGTGTCTGCTGCAGCCACCATCGTCATCGCCTGCATATTGTTGAAATTTCTTTGCCTTTTTTCACATTTATTTGCAAAATGACCTGCTACACCACATACAAAACATTTCCCTTTGAATTTCTTGCTGCTTGAATATTTTTTATTTCCTTTGCTATCGCTTGTATTTTTAGCTAAAAACGCTTGTTGCTGTAAACTTGTTGGCTGAGCTTCGGTTTCCTTCCTTCTCTTGCCTTCTTCTAGAAGCTTCTGTTTTAGTTGTGAAAGGTTTGGCAATGCGTCCCTTGTTTCCATAGCTATTACGAAGTTTTCGTACTCTGATGACAAACTGGAAGGCAAAATAATTGCCAAAAGCTCCTCCTGAATTTCAATACCACTTTCGGATAGTTTGTCACAGATTTCGGCAAACTCGTTTATATGTCCCACAACATTTCCATTAGCCATGTTTAAACTCACCAACCTTTTGTATAGTGACACTTTTTGTAAAGGTCCTTTGGGCATATGCACATTTTTAAGCTTCTCCCAAGCTTCGGAAGAAGTTTTGCAGCTTCTAATATAAACCAATTGAGTAGGTTTTAGACCAAGAAAAATAGATGCTAGCGCCTTCTCGTCGTCAGACTCCCACTGCTCCTTCTTTACATCAGCAGAATCAATCTTAAGTACTCCGCTGACAATTTTCCATTGTCCACTGTGGACTAAGACACTCTTCATCTGGATCGACCAACTGTCATAGTTCTTCTCGTCCAGTTTTTCTATGTGAATCACAGGTGCACTCATTTTTCTTGTTCTTTTCCAATTATTTTGCACTCACTTCATCAAATATAAATACTATTTATCGTTTTAATACGTGGTTATCTGGGCCCATAACCTATTGAATGATAAGACTATTCTTTAGTTGTTGAACAATAAAAGTTTATTATAATAAGTTGTTGATATGTTGAATGCGTTAACAGGAATAATAAATATATTTTTTATTAATAATCGACGAAGGAGATACTTGTTGAAACTTCATTATATAGATATAATAAAACACAGTTGTATAGTTTCAAAATAATATATATAATGTTAACACACTACATATGTTTCACAACACTGTGGCTTCATCAGATGGATGAAAATACTGTATTTTCTTACTTAATACTGTAGGAGTATTTTCATCCACCTGATGAAGCCACAGTGTGGTGAAACATATGTAGTGTGTTAACATTATATATATTATTTTGAAACTATACAACTGTGTTTTATTATATGTATATATTTTTTATATCTGTTACATTAATCAAATATGACAACTATATATCACCATACACATTGCTTGGCTTACTATATAATATATAATAAATATATGTAAGTGTCATACTTAACATACCTAACGTTCTTATGGTTGGGAGGATGGTTAATTTACAATAGTGTCTATGAAGGGTATTCGCGAAATCTACCTGTGTATTTAAGTAACTAACAAACTATGTTTCTGTGCTTTTTTAATTTCTAAAATTTCTAACAGATCTAATCTTTTGCTTTTTACTACGTATTAGGTTACAGCTATTAATATCTGGCAAGTGGTTATGTTCTATACAATGTTCAGAGAAACCTGTGTTTTTGACACTATATTAAACAGATTTTTTGTGCTCTGAAATAGGTTTTTTAATACTTCTCTTTTTTTCCGAGAAAGGTTGTCGTTATTACGTTGAATATATTTCCCGTTTTTTTCTCATTCTATCATTTAATTCCCTATCCAGTTCTCATTTTCTTCTATTATTCCACCTAGAATTTTTTTGTGTTAGACATTATCATGGGTTTGGTTTCTCCAATATTGATTTTCAAATTTATCTTCTTTAGCTCTTGCTCGTTATTTTGAGATTATGTTGGAAATTTTACACCGCATCTGCTATCAAAGCCCTTGAAGGAACATTCCTACATTTGAAATTGTCTCATTTGCCAGTAGCCTAAAGCCTTTGTTCTTTTCTTGGTTTTCTTTATCTCCCTATTAAATTCCGTTGTAAATGCGAGTGGGCTCAATGGCTAGTAAAAGAACATAAAAAGAAATGCTAAAAAGAAAAGGCTAACGGAAGATCAACTCCACGCTAAGACACTACTAGAGGAGCTGAAGGATAGGTTATCAGCCAACCTAATTCGTAGTAATTAAAAATAAATTGAAACTATTACCGGATTGACAACTGGACATTATGCTTTAAGGAAGCATCTCTTTGGCATAGACTTTATTAGCAAACGCTGGTGTAGGAGATGTGAAAGACAGGAGGAAATTAGTCTTCATGTAATACGCACTTGTGAGGAACTGAAGGGACTCAGACAGAAACATTTCGGAAGAGACTTATTGGATCCTACGAGGGTAGTGGCTTTTATCGATGACACAAGACAAACAGTGTGCAACTGAGAAATCTATTGGGAGTAGTACAAGTAGCACTGTACTCAAGTGCTTGGGCTTGTTGGTGTCCAATCCAAAGAATTAAATAGATACATAGCTAGGAGTGGGACTGAAGCTTCACTTCTGACACATAGTCTTGTCTCGAATTACTTAAGATTCATTAGTATTTGTTCTTACTATTTTCGTATTTCCTTTGTATATGTCCTATAACGTTTTTATTTACTCCCCTTGTCTATAACACTTCCACATGTCCTCTCTTCTTATTCTCTCAAAGGTTTGTCTAAATGGATTAGGAATATGTACATTTCCTTGTTCTTGTTAATTAATTTTTCACTTGGTTGTCAGGTTACGAATATAAGATCATCCATACTTCTATTTTTTCTGAATAAACGCTGTGTATCTTCCAAAATTGTATCTATTTAGCATCTTTCTCTTCTGTACCTAGAATACTCGAAGATGTTATTTCTCTGTAATTACTGCAATTACCTTTATTCCATTTATCAAGAAAGTTTAAGTGCTTCACCGGCGCTATTCATTGTTTTCGCCTTTTGCGGTCTTGGACTGCGTTTGTGCTTCCATTGCATATCTTGAGAATTTAATTCAGGGTCGTAGTGATGAAACCAAGTCTCGTCACATGTAACCATATTGATTAAAAACTGTGGATTATGCTGCAGTTGCTTTTCCACTGCCGACAAATTGTCACTCGACTGGCTTCTTGTTCATCGGTCATAACTTTTGGAATGCGTTTTGCCGCGACCTTTCGGTACTTTAAATCTTCATGAATCATTTTTTGAGGGAAACCATAAGATAAACTAACAATATCAGAAATTCGATAAATTGCCAATCTGTCGATCATTTTGGATCAAGTTGTTAATTTCTGCAATTTTTGAATCAATCCGTGCAGTTGGTGGTCGCCCGCGTCGATGTTCACCTTCCACTGATTCACAAACGTCTTCGAATTTTTTATGCCACTTAAACATTCTACATCGCGATAAACTATCATCAGGGTATGTAGTTTTAATCATTTCAAAAGTTTCAGTTGTAATTTTACCCAAGCGAACGCAAAATTTTACTGGAATGTTTTTGCTCCACTCTCATTTTTTCGATGAGTGCGTTAAACACTGACAACTCAGTAATTAATTTGTAATAAATATTAAAAGTTAAATCGAAGCCTACTTGAAGATAAGTACATTTGAGATGGAGGTTTCGTTTCTATTCTTTGTGTTATAAAATTCTTGTTGTGAAAGAAGTTATAGCACGAGTCTCGTTATATTTTGATATACCCTCGTATATGGGTAAGATAATGTCTGTTTTCCATTGCTTCATATTTTTGCGTTCTTTAAGGCTTCGATCATTATTTCCTTCTGTTTATTTATCCCTGCACTGTCAATATAATTTATCGTTTCCTAATTTTAGTCTATTTCTTCCTTTCTTATAGTTTCTACTTCTTGTTCTTCAATTCCTTCTTCCTTCTCATCCTCTTGGTTGTATGTCCGTATATGTTAGCTCTTCAAAACTATTCTCTCCAGCGAACCATTATTTTATCTTCTTCAGTTATTATATTTCCCTCCTTCTCTTTTATATTTCTCTATTTATTTCTACTCCTAAGTTGCTTGAATGTACCATAAAAGCGTTGCCGAGTCTTTCTGTCATTTTATGTTGGAATTTCTCCCATAATTCCTTTTTACCCTCTTGTACTCGAAATTTGACTTCTTGTCTTTTTCTTCATATGTTTCATAAAAGGCAGCATGGAGGAAAACCCGGCGCCCCTCACTGACCAACGTCAACATCTTATGAGACTGTAGGTGCCATTGTTTTGGAATCTTTCTATCGTAGCATCATGCACTGACGAGTCCACAGCAGGATGAAACACGTGTCTGCATTTCTGGATAAATTTTCACACATATATGTACTCGTATTATATTTTATTATGTGAAATATTATATTAGAAAACTAGTTTCATAAGACGACGTTTTGTTGCACGCGTCAAAGTTTAGAAAGCGAGTTTTTTAATTGACAAGTGCAACAAAACGTCTTATGGAGCAAGTTTTCTATATTACTTTTTCTATTTTGCAGTTCCATAACTTTAAAAATTTGTATTTCTCATACCATGCAATTTGTATTATATATCTGGCATTTATTTTTCTGTAATGTAAACGTGGATTCGTTGTCAGAATGCACTGTTTTTAAATATCGTCATTTAAAATTCTATTATTGTAATTCAAAGAAAAACTACGAAGAAATGACCGTTGATTATAATTACTTAAGTAGCACACCACAGGAGCTGCTCAAAATAGCAGAAAATACGTTTGGAAATATATTGCCAGAAAAATCTCGTGTGGTATATGAGAAAAATTATTAGCAATTTGAAACTTGATGTGTTGAAAATAAAATTCACATACTATCAGAAAATGTTTTATTGGAGTATTTTAAGTTACAAAAGTAAACAAAAAAATGGAAATAAAACTACGGTTAAAATCTTCACTTTTTAATACTTAATCGTAACACGACAATTGTTTCGCCAGCACAGTGGCTTCATCAGGTACTTGCAGGGTACGTTACTAATCAGTTTGTAACGTACTCTGTAGCTAAAGAGCTTAAACAGCTAAAGGGTACGTTACAAACCAGTTCGTAGCATACTCTTTAGCTGTAAGTACCTGATGAAGCCACTGTGCTATCGAAAAAGTTTTCGTGTTACAATTAATTATAAAAAGTGAAGATTTTAACCATTAGTAAATTATGGATCTTCATCAAGTAAAAGCTGAATCAATTAAGTGAAACAAGAAGTCCTCGACGCGATGGGCATTATATTCTATGTTGCGTTCTTGTTCAAATATCTGTAAGAACTTAGATATATCAAAATATTCTAGACTACAAGCATACCTAAAACATTGCCCACAAGAATATCATCCAAAAAAATCTAAAATATTAGATATGGAACAAATTAATCATTTTATAGAAAATGCTGATGATAAATTGTACTTTGCAATAGAGGTATTTCCATTTCTATATTAAAACACAATTTGTATAGTATTTTCATTTTAGGTTGTATTATTAATATGTTACGCTGGAGCGTGTAGGTGAGATGAGTTAGTGAATATGTCAATTAATAATATTGAGTATAAGGATGATCTTATCGTTGTTTCGACACCTAAAACAAAAGAATATTTTCCGAGAAGGTTTGCGATCGCAACCGCTAGATGGATTAACTTAAAAAAGAAATATGCAAGGTTACGACCAAGAAACGTAACCAATGAGCGCTTCTTTCTTACCTTTTCCAATGGTTATGGCGTAATATCTCTAATTGGAATTAATACAATCAGTAAGATGCCTAAACTTATTGCAGTCTTTCATAAACTACCAAATCCTATGCTATTTTGTGGATACTGCCTATCCGTTCCAGTGCTTCTCACATAGCAAACAAGGGTGGTGATTTAATTAATTAAGCATCATGGAGAATGGAAATCATCAGCTGTAGGTGAGGGCTATATTGATACATTTATGAAAACAAAAATTGAGGTTGTTCAAATGTTCTCGTCTAAACAAAATCCATCAAGTGGGGTTCAAGTTCTTCACAGCCACAGTCTACAAATAAAATATCAGAGAAATTTTCGATATAAATGAATATGATTCTTCAGAAGTTGATGTAAACGTTTATACTAGTTACGATAATAAAGATTAGCATAATTATGTTTTATATTGAGTTTTGTGCTTACCTATTACCATGTTTAAGTACTAAAATAAAATAATAAATAATAATAATATAATAATAAATACTAGTAATTCCACATCTTATGTATTCTGATAGATACGTAACCCGTATTGCAGTAGCGCATTCAATGACATTAGAACATAATAGGTCCATTAGTGCAAAACATTTCTTTAATCACTAAAAAAGACAAACCAAGGCAAATTATAATATAGAATTTTAATTAATAATTAAGACCAAATGTAAATATGGTTTCAAACTTATTATCCATTATTAATTATTATCTAAAATATAATATTATTTAAATATAATTTATTAGAATATTTCGAGTAATAAGATAAATCGCATAAAAGGACAATTTCTTGACTGAATACCGTCTAATAAAGATTATTACTCAGTTAAGATAGGCACTTTAGCATAACGACGTGAAATAATTATATAATTAAGGCGGTCGTACCAGTTGTTATCAAATTACAGTTGTATAAAATGAGCATTTGCTAATCATTAAACGGGAAAACTTAATCTACAAGAGCTCATTATTTTAAAATTTAAATGCAGCAACTCCCAACGAAGCAAATACCTACTTACTTAGTGGAGAGAGAGAGCCTTAATGCTTTAAATTGATTGGAGATTCGTTTAAGCATCCTAAATCCCCGGTATACGTTTAATTGCTAGATAATTGCTACAAGTGCAATCAAATTATGGGGCGCTTAACTTCGCGCTAATCAAGACATAAATAATGCCTGTTAATTGAATGTACTGAGAAGTGAAAAAATTTACTTTTTGGATTGTTTCCTTGAAAAAAAAGTAGTTTTTTTTTCGGGAGTCTTTGCGCTTCTAGAAATTTTATTTTTAAATTCCATTAAAGAGAAAAATATTCATCGTCGATTTTTTTCGCGTAAAAAGGTAAAGGGAGTTGCTTTAATTAAAATATCTCGACCAGAGAGATTATCTTAACAACTTGTACTTCGTATAGAGGGCGCTCGTCCGGATATTACGAGAAATGAGAAAAGTTTTTCGGTATCGCCAGTAATTTGCCGTGCTTTACAAATTTTTCAACGTGATATTGGAAATTTATTATTTATTAAATTGATGCTAGGGAAGGTATAATTTGCTTGTTCTTCTTCACTTAATCCTATCGTATTTTTAGGCTTTAAATGTATCCTAAAATAGTTTCTGATATGCATATATATATATATATATAGTAAAAAATAAAAATCATTATGATATCTCTAAACCAATTGTGAAAAAAATTATACATTTTTTTTGTAATTATTTGAAGTAGCTGATGCTATAATAATAATTAATTAAATAAATTTTATAATATTTATTAACATTGTGTATGTTATGTAATACAGTTTTTACAAGTACAAACTTTTTATATTTATGCAGAGTTTATTACACTAATCAACATACAAATAGATATCTAAAAGCGTGCTTTTGAATCGAAGGATTCCTATAAGGATTTTTTATATTGCCGAAATGTAACAATAATAATTATAATAATAATAGTAACAATATTAAACACTAAAACAGCATAATGCAAATTTTCTCCACAAATCATATTTAAAACAACGATTATAAGATGAGCTGGTACAAGACAATATGTACTGGTATAGGCTAAGTTCTGTCATCCACAAGAAATAAGAAACTGACAATAGATATAAGAATGCCAAACATGCAAAAGTAACAAGTGAAAACACTAAAACCACTTACGATTAAATTAAAAAAGCTTTAGAATCCAGAAACAATAATGATAGTACTTAGTAATGTCTATAATAGATATTATTACAACAAAACATTTTCTAAATCTGACCTTAAAAATAATTCCACATTCATACACACAAATACCCAAAACGCAGCTGTAGTAAAAACAACAAAAACACAGAAAAAATTGATATATGTATGTGGAAACGGGATAAAATAATCGTAGATTATTATTCATACTAATACCGTAGAACCAGCCGCGTCAGCCGAGCTCACAATCATTGATATATGGGTTGAGTTAAATGTTTCCCGGCGATAGGCAGACCAATTCGAGAAAATCGGTGAGGATAATAATAATAATATTGAGAAGGAAGAATGTACGTTATAGAACTAGAGAATATACAGGGTGTAGGTAAAATAACTAGGTCAGTCCTTTAACCATATATTCTTATGGCTAAAATAATGTCAATTTCCTTATGTCACCTTCTATTTGAACGTTTTTTTTTTGGATATCTTTTTCAAATTCTTTGCAAATTTTACACTTATCAAGCAAACCTTCTGTATTACTTCTGACACAAAACCTAAAGAGCTAATAGAATGAACAAGAGTGTGGTAGCCTTTGACCTCCGCTTTTTTCTGACGAACGCCTATGTATTTGACATCCGTTTTTTTGTAGTAAGTCAATGGTTAACTTTTTTGCTTCTTGTAAAATTTTGATTTGATGTTTCTTTACGAGATATTTTTACTTATTTGACTCGTGTTGCAATTCTTTTAACAATTTTATTCTTACCTAGACATTATCTAGGGTTTAATAAAATTATCAGATTAATCGAAATAAAAAATCCAAATTTATATCTTCTACAATTTCCATTTGAATTAATAAAAAAATGCCACAATTAATGCTGAAAAAATCAAAGGTTAAATAAAAAACATAAGTTACGAATAACTTAGTTAAAAGCTTAAAAAATATTCGGATAAATTTAAATTAAACATGCTTTAACTTCTGTAACTTCTTACATTCGTTGTTACTTCGGTTTTAAATTTTTTCTAAACAATGAACTAAACTTAAAGAAAAATTCAAGAGAATACTCATAGTTAGACTTGGGCACCGATGAAACCTAGGAGATGGTATAAGTCTTGTGAAATTAATAATAATAATGATCTCTATTGTCCAGCAGTTTATAAACCAATTATAGGACATTATACAAAATTAAACTATTTAATTTTTGTAGAAAAAATACCCAGCATAGTAATGAGATTACACCAAATAACTAAATGATTACACACCCGTACACAAGTAACACACAAACGCTAACCTAAACAGCTATATTAAAATTAGTGGGCATATGGTATAAAGGAGATTTCATTAAAATATTGGTTCTCGCAGACAGGATGTTAACAACGTCAAAATTTATTTGCGCGAGTAGCTAAGAGGCGTCGATCTTTTGTTTTAGAATATTACACAAAAACTTTGCACTATAATCTTTTCTACGATGGTGATAGTGACACAAAATTATGCCGAGTCAGTATACTGTCTATTCTATACGACAAGTATTTTAAGAATCTCCTCTGAATACCCCAAAAGTAAAGAAGTTGCCGGGAAAGGGTTGGCGGCCCTACGCAACGGCTGGTTATCCGATCTCTCTAAATTTACGCGACCGGTCACTAAACACACGCACAAGCGCACCAACATACAAAACCCTACACGCGCTCACACAAATACAAAACCACTCACCCAGAGAGAGACGCAAGCTGCCAGCAGCAACCAACACACAAATTCATACCCAGAAAGAGACACAAGCTGCTAGAAGCGAACAACACATATGTTCACACCGTGCTATCTATTTTTTGGAATACTAAGGCATGACTTATTATTATTATTGGAATGTATCTTTGAATAATTTAAACCATAGCAACTCAATTATTTGACATTTATATTCTGTCATTTATATTTTTTATATCCTTGACAAAGGCATCATTGTCGAAACATGTAGGGTTGTTTTAAATATATATACTTTGAAGTAATAAACCAGACCTTTAATCGCCGACTTATTAAGTTTACCATACCATACCAAGGTCACGAAAATATTATATTTATATATATATATATATATATATATATATATATATGTATATATATATATATATGGTAAATTCAAATTGTAGGCGCTCTAAGGTCTGGTAAAACCAGACCTTAAATCGCCTACAAATTGAATTTACAATAACATACTAAGGTCACGAAATAATTATTTAATATACAAGGTGAGTCGTGAGGAATCGACCAAACTCAAGGAGTGTATTCTACTAGTGAAAGTAATGTAAAAAAACTCAAATGTTGTATCCGATTTTTATTTGTTTTCGAGTTATAGCGTAATTAAAAATGTAGATTTAGTATACCATGTTTATGTATGTATTCGTAAAAACAGTGAAACCCCGGTAGCAATTCATAATAGGGAAGTCTTCCTAGCTGAAGCGCTACCTGTTCGTGGTTTTCCGAACTAGCGGTAGTGACATTGAAAGCAGTCGAGAAATAGTGTAGAGTGGTTTGTACGCCTAATGCGTCTAATGTCACTACCTCTACTTCATCGTTGATATAGTGAGGGCGCTGCCATCATAAAAAAATGTTCCCTATACCTTGGAGTAAATTATAACATTGTGATCGGGTATTGTGACATTGACTTGACGTTTGTACGACTATAGTGTAACAAACTAAAATGTCACACACATATTATAATTTTAAATATGCTAATATGGTGTTTGTTTATGGATTTTGTGGTGGGAATGCTACAGCTGCTGCTAATGAATATCGTCAACGGTTTCCACATCACAGACATCCTAATAAAACTGTATTTATTAGTGTATTTAAAACATTGTGCGCGACCGGAAAGCTTCCCAGTGTAAACATAATATCTGAACGAGGCAGTCGACAACAATTACAAGAAGTAGAAGATATTCTGGATGTAGTAGAAGAAGACGCAACTACCAGCTCACGGAGAATTAGTATTCAATTGGGCATTCCACAAACAAGGGTGATAAAAACACTCCACGAGCATGGCTTACGTCCGTACCATGTACAAAGAGTACAGCACCTACAACGAGATGATAATCGTAGACGTATGGAATTTTGTCGATGGATAAATGATAATCCTCGTCTTGTATCGCGTATACTGTTTACGGATGAAGCGACATTCACCCGTGACGATATTCATAATTGTCATAACCAGCATGTATGCTCAGACGAAAATCCACACGCAACAGTCGAAAGTAACTTTCAACATAAATTTTCGGTAAACGTGTGGTGTGGTATGATCGATGGTTTTTTAATTGGTACTTACATTTTTGAGAATCGCCTCACGGGAGACACCTATTTACATTTTTTAGAAAATGAACTGCACGGACTGCTAGAGGATGTTCCCATAAACATCAGAATCCAAATCTTCTACCAGCACGATGGAGCGCCTGCACATTACGCTCGTGCAGTCAGGCAACATTTGGCTAAAAGGTTTCCAGGGAGTTGGATTGGACGTGGTAGTCACATTGGTTGGCCTCCTAGGTCTCCAGACCTCACGCCACTCGATTATTGTTTATGGGGCTGGTTATAAAATGAAGTGTATCAAGTAAAAGTGGACACTCGTGATGCACTAATTCAAGGGATTATGAATGCTGCTGACAATATCAAACATCAACCTGACGCAATCAGGAACGCAACCAGCGCCTTTGGTAGACGATGTAAAAAATGTTTTGAAATGAATGGCGGTATTTTTGAAAATATATTATAAAGAACGATAATACCAATAAAATACAAAAACTTCAATGTATGAAATTTTGTTTATTTTTAATTACGCTATAACTCGAAAACAAATAAAAATCGGATAGCAACATTTGAGTTTTTTTACATTACTTTCACCTGTAGAATACACTCCTACAGTTTGGTCGATTCCTCACGACTCACCCTGTATATTGAGTAATTACAAACAGAATATGAAACAAAAAACATTTATTAAAAGTTATTTTCCTTGCAAAAAAAATAAAACATGAGAATAACGGCGACATTTATAAAACACAGTATTTCCGTTTGTTTAATAACATAAATATGTAAATAAATTCTCTTCAATAAAAGACTAAAACACGTTTATCGCATTTAAATTTTAAGCTCGCTGTATGCATTCACAAACGCCAGTGGGATAGTGATTAAATGACAACATTATCAAATATACTTATCGCCTATTCATCTTCTTGAATGAATTTAACGGGTTACATCTTCATTAAGCTGGAAGAGTTATTTACATATACGTGTTTTAACAGGAGGCTTAAAAATGTCCCCCTTCATTTTCATTCTTATTTTCGTTGTTATAATATTGTTATATGTAAAAGACGTTGCGAGAGAGTTTTTTTTGGGTTAACTTTATTGATTACAATAATTAAATTAATGACGTCTTTTAGTAACGTATGGCTCAATTAACCAAGATGCATATAAAGCTAACATTTCCATATCGCTATTGTCATTTCTTCAAGAAATGTTATATATTGACATATTGAAAAACCTTACAGAAAGAGATTAAACTATTTTTTAATATATAATAATAAATAATAAATTATATATATATATATATATATATATATATATATATATATATATATATAAGGTAAACTTAATTAGTCGGCGATTAAAGGTCTGGTTATTACTTCAAAGTGTATATATTTAAAATAATCCTACATGTTTCGGCAATGATGCCTTTGTCAAGGATATAAAAAATATAAATATTTATATTTTTTATATCCTTGACAAAGGCATCATTGCCAAAACATGTAGGATTATTTTAAATATATACACTTTGAAGTAATAACCAGACCTTTAATCGCCGACTAATTAAGTTTACCTTATCATACCATACCATTATCATATATATATATATATATATATATATATATATATATATTGTTACGATCTCACCACCCAGTTCGATAGTAGATACTTACATTAATACCAATATTCTAACAGTTTCATCTCGGGTCTTTTATTTAGGATTCAGTCAAAAATTATTGAGGCAACGCAAGACTTTTAATAAAAAATCAATACATGTCAATTTTTAAAAAAATAACATCGAGGTTACTATGGTTACAAATTAATAAAATCAACCTTAAAACATAACTTCCACTCAATCCAACCGTTGAACTCCAAATCCTGGCATCAGCAATACATACTATATCCATCCCTCAACCTTCAAATCACTACATATTCCCCAAATAAAATTAACATAAATTTTGATTTTCTTAATTTGTTCGAAAAGGAAAAATATTTTTAAATTTTATTTTATCAATTATTCTTCTTGTATTGTCTAATTTTACATTTTACTTTAATTCCCCTTATTCCCTGTTTCATTTTCTTCTTTTTTCATTTATTATGTAAAGTATTGCACAATGTGTCTGCCTCTTCTTTAGCAGTTAAATTTATACAATACATCATTTTTATGTTATATTTTGTTCTATATTCCCCATACATAAGGTCCAAATATTTTTGTATGTTATAATTCCATGGAAGAATTCTTTTGTCCCTGTAAGAATTTACATTTGTCCCCATACATATTACATTCGATATAGGTAATGCATCGTACACATTAATATTTCTTTTCTTAGTATTTACTTCTTGCAGCATACTATTCACTGTTTCATTCTGATTTTTATATTTCTTTTCTTCATTTTCTTTAAAATGTGTCATTTTATCTGTTTTAAAATTATTAATTCCTTCATAATTTCTAATTAAAGTATCGTCTACTTCTATTTGAATTGTTTGTACATTAGTTATATCATCTGTATTTTTAATTAATTCATTCTTTTCTTGTATTAATTTTTCCTCTACTTGATCATTAATATTTTCTGTTCTTTGCTTTGTCACATTTACTTCTTCATGTATTTTATTCCGTAGTAGTAAATTATTTTTATTGTTTTCATCAATTTTATCTATCAAATTCTGATAATCTTTTCCGGATTTCTTCTTCTTCTGCTCATTCTTGTTTACGCTTTTCCTCATCCTCAGCCCTTTCTTTCTTACGTCTTTCTTCCTCTTCTGCTCTATGTTGTTCTAATAATTTAATAATGCTTTCAATATCTACATTTTGTCTCTTTTCGCCTGCTTTCAAACCTGGATCTCCGGCAATATTTATCTCTTTGTTCTTCTTCCCTAACAATATCAGCGTCCTTTTTTTCTAATTGTCTTGATCTAAGATCCATATTTATAATTTTGAATGTATTAAATAGTACAAAGGTATTTTTAATAATATAAAATATTATTAAAAATCTGGTGTGAAGAACACAAATGCAGGTTCACTATTAATATTTTTTGTGAACGTGTCCGAATATATCCTATCCCCAGAGACGTAGATACGTATTTCACCTTTCTACAGGCTCATCGGTACGCCCCTGCTGGAGAAAGGATATTCCCGGACACATTCACAAAAAAGAACCACATCGCCCTATCACCGTAATTATCCAGACCGGGTGCAGAAGTAAATTCGGCGCTGCCTGTTGTCAGACAGCCGAAGTACCCCGCACACCGTCCACATAATTAATGTGAAGTAACATGTAGTAAGTAATGTGAAGTGGACGGTGTGCGGGGTACTTCGGCCGTCTGACAACAGGCAGCGCCGAATTTACTTCTGCACCCGGTCTGGATAATTACGGTGATAGGGCGATGTGGAAGGGAATATCCTTTATCCAGCAGGGGCGTACCGATGAGCCTGTAGAAAGGTGAAATACGTACCTATGTCTCTGGGGATAGGATATATTCGGACACGTTCACAAAAAATATTAATAGTGAACCTGCAGAACCTGTGTTCTTCACACCAGATTTTTAATAATATTTTATATTATTAAAAATACCTTTGTATTATACAAAACTGGTGGGGTTTACCTATTCATGTATGTTTCAATTATTCTGATGTATTAAATAGTTTAATTCAATTACTTTTTCCTTTTATTTCAAATTGTTAATTATAAACGTCAACATTAATTAATTATCCAACTTGTAATTTAATTATCCAAATTTGTAAATATATTCAACGCATTACCTCAATAAATTGTCCCTCACGTTCGGTGCGCCAAATATATAACGATGTCACCACCTAGTTCAGTAGGAGATATTTACATTAATACCAATATTCTAACAGTTTCATCTCGGGTCTTTTATTTAGGATTCAATTAAAAATTGTTGAGGTAACACAGACTTTTAATAAAAAATCAATACATGTCAATTTTTTTAAAACATATCGTCGAGGTTACTATGGTTACAAATTAATAAAATCAACCTTAAAACATATCTTCACCCAATCTGACCGTAGAACTCCAAATCTTGGCATCAGCAATACATACAATATCCATCCCTCAACCTCAATCTTACATGATTCGGCAATTACTGCCTATTTCAAAGAATTTAAAATTATAACTGATGATCTAATGGTGTGCGCGGAAAAACAAATACATCTACAAAAAAAATTGGAAATATGGCAACAAGAGCTAACAAGAAGAAATCTTAAAATAAATCTAAGTAAGACAAAGGTAATGGTGGTGGGCAAAGAAAATACGACAATTACTATCGAGCTAAATGATCAAAAGATAGAACAAGTCAACACATATAAATACTTAGGAATAATACTGTACAGAGAAGGAAACATGGAATACGAAGTGAACGACAGAATCAATAAGGCAAAGAAAGTCTATCATAGCCTGAGGAAGACGTTGATACAGAAAAAAGAAATCAGTAGGAAAACGAAACTTACAGTGTACAAAACCATCTATAGACCCATTCTGACGCATGGAAGCGAAAGCTGGATACTAAATAATGCAATGAAAAGCAGAATACAGGCGATGGATATGAAATATTTAAGAACAGTTAAAGGAATTACACGGAAACATAAAATAAGAAACGAAGCAGTAAGAGAAGAACCTGGCATCGAACCAGTCCTAAAGGTGTTACAGAGAAACCAACTCAAATGGTTTGGACACGTGTGCCGTATGAACGACAAACGACAAGTCAAAACAATATGAGAAACAAAACTACAAAGAAAGAGAAGACGTGGAAGACCAAGAAAATCGTGGAATGATGAAGTTGCCGCGATTCTAAAGAAGAAATTCAAGAATTGGATGGAGGTTAAAAGAATGGCAAGAGATAGAAAAGAGTGGGCAAAATTTGTATGTTATGATGATTAGTAGTTTAAGTTATAATTGTCAAATGAAATGTTAATCACCTCATACCCTAGGGTAAAGAGGTTTTTCGATTATATATATATACCGATAGGTCCAACCCGCTACGGGACATATGCAACAATATACGTATGGAACGTAATGCGATGTGGCAACGTATGTACGATGCCACTCCGCGTGCGCATACATAAGTCCGATGATCGAGAGCAATAGATTGCCCGTCATTCGTATCTAGCTGTGCATACGTAAAGGTTGCAACAGTGGCAAGTTCAACTGTTTAGAATTTTCGAGACAATAACCCCTAGAAATCTCGAGGGAGTGAGGCGGGAGTTTTACAATAGGCTCGGATATTGTTTGGGGAGAGAGGGCGGTATTTTCGAATCCTATATTTAGTGACTTTCTTAGAATTAAAATTTATTTTGCAGAATTATTGATTTTTTTACTTTTATCTTTTAGAAAACGTTATTGTTTTTTTATTACTTAAAATTACATTTCCGTAGCAGCTAAGAATACAATAATAATAACTTGGAGATATAACGACCTTATTATATCTGAATCAAATGTGCAAATTACGTATACAGAACGAATATGCAAACGACTATATCCTTGCGCAGTTTAAGTCTTACTAAATTCATAACTCTGCAATGTATGGTAATGTAAGCTACCGCGCGTAGAGGGGATACGCTGTTGACACTTATTGCCGGGTATGGCCCGTTGAGAGCTGGTCTTATGTGTATAACTGATAGTATATTAATGTCATATTTATATATGTGAAGTTGTCATGGATAAAAATTATATTATTCAAAAGTAGATTCAAGTTTAATAATAATTCATGCTTCAGCATTCCCCAAAAGCTTGACGCCAGTTACAGGGGGTATTGGTAAGCCATGAGTTATTTTTATGTCTGCGCCCGTGGAGATACTTAAGATATTCAGCTGTCGGCATTCGCCTAGAACAAGAACGAAAACCACGAATATATATATATATATATTGTTAAGAAATGTTTTAACGTTAAAATAGTAAAATGTCAAAAAGTTGTTAGAAAATGTGACATTTTCAAACGTTGCAAATCCCTAAGACTTTCATGATTTTAAAGAGTCAAAAGGGATATATGTGTAAGTGACAACCTACATTTAAATATGTAATTGTAGCTCAACTTATTAGAGTCAAACTACACAGCAATATGTAAAATACATGTTTTTTATTGCTCTCTGCCTCTTCTTTTATGCCTAGGTATCGTTCTTTGTATTCTAGAATATAAAAAAAGAATTTTTTTGTAAATACTGTTTCATAAAACTGAGTTTGGTAGCAAAAACCCCTAGATAGGTTTGTGCATGTTACTAAATTTATTTCCAAAAGTAGATTTATTTAATATTTCACATAATTTAGGTTCTTTCACTATCAGCACACTAATTCAAACAATTTTATTCTTTTCAGTTGTCGAGTAAGTGATATTACTTCGATATTTTTGTAGCTCTCCAGCCTCTTCTGTTGTGTTGATCAACTTGATCTCATTCTCGACTAAAGCCATCTTCAGGTCGCGATTGATGTCTTCATTACGGATATACCACAGGGCGTTAATAATGTTGCGAAGTACTTTGTTCTGGAAACTCTGAATAACTTAACGTTTAATTTCATAGTACATCCCCACTTCAATGCCACAAAGGTTTTTGAACTATCTTATAGAGAAGCAGTTTATGGTGTATTGACAACACAGAGTGACGTCTGAGAAACCAATACATTTCTTTGAGTTTGAACCCTAGTTGCTCACCTTTCTATATTTAAGTATAGTTACATTTTTTGTTACTCTAACATTTTTTTACAATTTTTGTATTAATCTTGCAATTATTTATAGAACTATATTATTTTTAAAGCGTACTATCTGAAATTTATTTTCTGTTTTGCACAAATAAATAAATTAATGAAAAAATGTTAATCACGACCTAACTTGTTAAAAAAGATGATCCAAATAAAAATTCATTAGGATTTTAAAGTGGATTATCGTCAAACATACAATATATAGTTTTGTAGGTTAGGTTATCACAAAACAATATGAACATTTAAGGCGTCAAGAAGAAATTATTAAAATTTATTATCACAGACAATGCTCTGTAAAGGTAACCTGACATAAATTACGTGGACTTTATGGTGCACATTATCGACCAAAACATGAATGTTTTGAAGACATTTGAATGCGAGTTTACGTTGCTTGATAATCAGAAATATGAGAAATGCAGACAATATTGAAGCTGTAAGATAGAGCGTTCGTTATAACCCAAATCTGTCTGTTAGAAGTTGTGCTCGGGACCTTAAATATGGATCAAATTGAAGGATTTTACGGAAGGATTTGGGTTTGCATCCATACAAAATCCAACTGGTTCAAATATTAAAGCCATCGTCATTGTCGTGGTTTCTCTACTTGGATATTAGAACAGCTCACTGCAGATCCATTTTTTCATTGTATGGTAATGTTCAGTGATGAAGCTCATTTCTGGCTAAATGGCTACGTAAATAAGCAGAAATGCAAGATTTGGAGAAGACAATCCTCGCGAATATGAAGAAACAACCTCGCATCCGGAGAAAGTAACAATTTGGGGTGCCATTTATGCCGGCGGTGTCATCGGACCGTATTTCTTTGAAAAAGCGTAACGACGGTGTGTAACGCTAAATGGCGTTTGTTATCGGGCAATGTTAAGCGACTATTTCTTCCCAGTTGTTGTTGCAAACAATCTGCAGGAATACTGAACGGCGCTACATCCCATATCACCAACAAAATAATCGCGTTACCGCAAGCTGAATTTAGTGATAAAGTTATTTCAAGGAATTTTCCATCACGGTCTTGTGATTTGACGCCGTGTGACTTCTTCCTATGAGGTTATGTAAAGTCGAAGGTCTAAGCTAGCAACTCAACAACAATTGAAGATTTAAAAACCAACATAGGACTGTTACTCGTGAGATATCGGCCGTGTGAAAACGTAATGAGAAATTGGACTGATCAAATACTCTATTTTCAACAAAGTCGTGGTGCATATTTGAATGATAAGGGACACATATATTAAAAACATATGTAATTGTAATAAGATGCTCTTTCGAATAAAACAAAACATTTTGTGTTGAATAACAATTTTTACGTTTTAATTCATTTTAAAATCTTAAAGGATTAATTGGATCACTCTATATTAATGCGTATATAATAATAGCTGGTTTTATTGGCTACATATCATGCATAGTGAACAAGCAAGTCCATTAAAAACGTCCTATATATTGCAAAAACTATACTTGGAAAATTAGAATCTAAATTCCAAAATGTGTTACAATGTTATCGTTATAACGCTAATATTTTATTGGGAGCTTACAACATAAGGAAGAATAATTAACATATGAACTTTACAGGTTATATATGAATTTGAAATTATTCTATTAATCAAGTAACTTACTTAGGAACAGATCTATTTATAAATTAATATAAAGAAGAAATATCATAAGTTTAAGTCATGGTCCCGATTAACGTATTCTTAAAGTACTTTTATTAGATTTTCAGTGTTCATTTCCTCAAGTTTTTTGCAAGTTTCAAAGATTCATAAATCTCTATTTATTATAATTCAGTAATTTTCTTTTATTTGAAATATTAGCAGATATTTTATTAATGGGGATGAAGTCACTGTTCCAAGAATCTTAGAAATAATTTAAAATACAAATCTCCTAAAAGAACATTTAAATAAAATTTTACGTATGTACAAGATATAGTTCGTTGATCTTTTTAATAACCTCGTGCTAATATCATCAAACTAAATAATAAACTGTTTCCGATTAATGTCCTATTGTATTATAACTTTCTCACAACGAAAGTTCTAGGCATATCTCAGATTATGAAAGTCAATTCAAATGCCATTTTGTGATTTAAGAAATCGACTATCGGTAAATGCAGATAACTTCATCCATCGTTGTCGCCTGCTTCTATGTTCTCAAGGCACCAACTCCTCCGAGTGATATCCTTACCTAAAATTTAAATTAAAATTCTTTAGAAAACGAGGCACCTCACTTCGACAGATATAATTTGTCGGGTCCGTGAGTTTCTTTAAGAGAGGAAAAACCCGAGAGTGCCAACGTGTCTTCGACATACTCGGAAAAACTTTACTCATCCTCGCAGTCCTGAGGAATTTTTCCACGTCGAATTCCTGTCAACACTTTCCCCCTGAGAATTAATGTCCTTTGTAAGATAAAGTAGTCAAACAAATAACACGGCCAAGCTTTCCGTAAACAATCTTTTAAGTGGTTCTCTTTAAGCAAAAAAAAACACTGGATGTCTGTAATTTAAGAACACGCAAACATTTGCTTCGTATATAAAAAAATATAGAGCGATTATGGTTAATATAGAAAAACCAAAATAAGTAATTTACTTTGTTTATAGACGAACTGTCATTATGTACAACAATCTTATATACAAAAATTACAAACAATATATGAAGTAAAATTCATAAATTTCGCCGTAATGAAACCGTCCCCAGTTCTGTGGAACCAGGTAAATATACGTTAAATTAAAAAAGATATTGTAATAAAATTTTAGACACGGAAATTAGAGATGAAGAGTCACCATTTGAAGAATTTTTTAAAATAGAAATAAAACTAATGGTTAAAATCTTCACTTTTTAATACGTAATTGCAAAACGACAATTGTTTCGCCAGCACAGTGGTTTCATCAAGTACTTACAGCTAAAGAGCACGTTATTAACTAAATTAAAAATATAAAATGAAAATTAGTATTATTTAACAACGTTTTTTGAAAATCTAAGAATTTACGCAAATATTGTAGGTAGTGAGAAAATGTGGCCCATCTATTCGGCCCTAACTGTTATACTATCGTACTAAACATGTGCGCGCATAAAATTTATTTTAATAAACTAAAAGTATATTCCTATTATCGTCTAAACATTTATTAAATGAAGAAATTTAACAAACGTGGGTTATTTAAATCGAATTGATCGTTAAGTAAATTTTATGATTATTTTAATTTATTGATTTCTAAACTTTCCAGTAAATTAAATTTATTGCCTTTATTTTCTAAATGTAGAATTTGAAAATCCTTATTGAAAGTGTATTTTTCTTCTAATTGATGATTAGCAAAAGTGGGATCTTGTTTGTTATTTCTAAACGAAGAACAATGTTCAGCAATGCGCTTTTCAAACTATCTTCCTGTTTGACCAACATATATCTTACCGCATGTATGCGGTACTGTATGTGGATGTGGTAAGATATATGTTGGTCAAACAGGAAGATCGTTTGAAAAACACATTGCTGAACATTGTTCTTCCTTTAGAAATAAAAGAAAAAGATAAGACATTATGTTTCTTCGTGTAAGATACAGAACTGCGTTTGCTAATATTAAGATTGAGCTTGTTTTCCATGCACCATTCAACTATAATGTTCAGCGCGTTCTGCAGATAAGTGATGTCTAGTTCGTTTAACATTCTACGATAAATCTTAAGATCATCAGCATAGAATATTTATCTCTCAGTATTTTCAAAATCATAAGTACTGGTTGATACTTAGGTATGATCGTTTAAATAAAAACCTTTAGAATTCGAAATGGAAGTACCACGTTTTCTTTTATTTCTTCTTTTGTTGTGGTGATTACAACAATTGTTTTTTTGTCGAACAAAAAGTTAAAGTGAATATTACAATCTTTAAATTTTATCACAAGGTCTAGTAGTTTATGGCATTTGCAAAGTATCGTTAAATAATTGTTGTTTGTGAATAATGATTGAGATAAATGAAAGAGAAAGAAAACAAATATTAATGATGATCGAGTTTAGATAGGGCAAGAACTCATCAGGAAGTATGTAAACTTTTAAGTACTATATATTCCAATCAGCAGACAATTTCGCGAACTGTTACCAACAGAAAGATTGGAAGGAAAGGCGAAATTGAAAGGCCCGCACATTGTCCCAATCTAAATTCACCAATTCACTAGATTACTTCTTGTAGGGATATCTAAAACAGAAATTGTATCTTACCCGGCTGTAAAATTTCCAAGATTTGGCTGAAGGAACTAATGAAGAGATACAAGAGGGTTACAAGAGAATTTACAGACACATTAACTCACTGTCAGGAAGTATATGGCGCTCATTTTGAAAATCTCATAAATTAAATTTAACTTTGTTTGTGTGATTGGTTTATTTTCTTTTCCTTACCAATTAATAAATAAAAAAATACTTTAGACTTTAAAAAGTGTAAAAAAAAATACAAACGCGTTCAATTTAAAAAACTATAATTTGAATACGTTACATTTTTTGAACGCCCTGTATATTTAAAAAGCATTTAAATGATGGCTCTTCATTACTAACTTTCGTGCCTAAAATTTTATTGCAATATCTTTTTTAATTTAACAGGTTTTTACATGGTTCCGCAAATCTATATTGCAGTGGTTTAAAATTACAATCATGCTTGATACAAGGGAATCAACAATGTAAAAGTTAGTATAGGAAGAATTTTAGTGTATAATATACCAGAGTTTGCCTGGCAAGTTACATTAATGTAGGTGATTTAAATCTTCGAAATCTATGGATTGCGTAGGCGAAAATAATTGACGCTTCTTCCAATTGATGATCTAAAGGATAATGGAAAACATGTCATTGTTTTTTTAAGAGATTCCAGAAACCATACATAAGAACGTTCTGTCGTCACAGATAATGGTTGCGACATTGAACCATATAGTTTGTGTCGCAGATATACGACATTGAGACTGGCAAATTTTAAGACTAAGCCTTCTCTTTTGGATTATTCAAACGGTAAATGCACCTCTCAATATGTGAGCATTCATTCTGTCGGTTGCGGGCCATGTAGAATCGTTTCTTACTTACGATTGGAGATACCACACCTCACTGGTCAAGCTTTTTGACGCTCCTGTACGATCGTGATGGCTGATAATGGAGCAAATACGTTGACGATCATGCGACAAGGAAGATGGAAGTCAGTTGCAGTAGCTAAAAGGTGGCGTACGTATTTCAAATAATTCAAACTGCCCCATAACAGTAAACATAATCGTGGCAATTGTAAACAAGTTGCGAAACAAATTTGAGATTACGTTGCTAGAGTAATTAAATCTTTACGAGCACACTTTGCGATCTTTGAGAGGTTGTTCATACACAGGGTTTTTCACGTAACCCGTTCCTTAGAAGTTTTCAATGTTAACGTCTTAGGACAGTATTGAAAACTTGTAACACGTAATCTTCATACTTGGTGTGTTAAAGTAAAATATTTACACTCATAAATCACTTTCGGTTATACCGCAAGTTATACCCAAATTTGTATTTTAAATGGAATTTTACAATTTTTATTGCTTTTTTATATTCCCTGTAAAGTGCTATAATACTTTATGCTAAGATTTCTTTTGTAAAAAATTAACTGTTTTTAAATTATTTTGAAATTTTTTGTTTTTTCAATGCACTTTTCGAAACCACATATCTAAGGCGTATTTGATCTGAACTACGTCATATTTCTACTGAAGACAGCAAAACGTATAAGATTCTGAATAATTTCTAAACATTTAATAAATCTCTTACAAGCTGTTCGAAATTTATTGATTATTTAAGTAATATTTAATGAAAGCAAAATCGGCTTTTTTAATGGAACAGCCTGTAGATGAGCACGCCATAATAAGTAGATAAACATTTTACATCATACAGGTTTTTTATGAGACTTGAATTTTGTTGTGGTCGGAGTTGCCTCCATTTCCACTCCATTGTTTCGTATTTCCCAGGGTTGTGACGTGTTTGTGTCTGATTAATAAATAATCGTGTGTTGTGTGTTTTTGTGCGGTCCTGTGTTGCGTATGTGTAGTCTGTGTGTTTGTCGCTTTTTGCGTTTAAGTCACTGGTCATCAGTTTTTTGCGTTTCAGTCATGTGTGTGTTTAATGTTTGTTGTTGTAGAGTGTGATTATTTTCTGTGTTTGCGTTACGAAGTATTGTATCTGTTCTGTTGTTGCGTTTGTGGAGTGTAATGTTATTAGCATATTGCCTAAGGCAAGTGCTAGTTCGTCAGTTGTGTTAGGTGTTGAGTTTCTTTGTTTTTGTGTCCATGGGTTCATTGTTGGGGGTGGTGCTGGTATGTATTCGGGTTTGGGTGTGGTTTTGTTTACAGGGTTGTTTGAATTGTTAGGACAGTTAAGGAAAGTGGATAAGTGAGGACCACCGCAGTTTGCACACTTTAGTGGGGTTGTTTTGGGTTTTGTACATAGGTGTGTTGAGTGTTCGTCTCCTCATTTCATGCATTTGTAGTGTATGTTACAGTTTTTTGGTGGTGTCCAAATGTCTGACATTTGTGGCATTGTATTATGTCTGTCCGTTTGTTTAGTGCTTCGATTTTAATTGTGAGTCCGCAGCAGTCGTGTATGTTGTAAATTGATTTGTATTGTCTCGTCAGTTCTATTAGTACAAGTGGTGCAGGTATGCCGTGTTTGCCGTTCATTCTTCTGATTTTTAGTGTCGGGTAGCCTTGGTCAGTCAAGTCGTTTGTAATGTCTGTGTCAGTGATAAAGGTAGGAATGCCTCGCATAACTACCTTTAGTGTTTTTTCGCTTCGTAATTGAAACGTGTATAATTGAATGTGTTCTGTGTTGAGTATGTGTTTAAGTGTGCGGTAGTCTTCGTCAGTTTTCGGTTCGATGTGAATGCCAGGTTTCACTAGTTTGTTTTGTACGGTGTTAATGCTGTGTGTTTTAAGTATTTGTCGTATATGTGCCCATTTGTCTTTGTCTGTTATTATGATTGGGGCGATTTTGTGTGTTTTGCGTGTTTCGGTGTTTGTGCTTTGTGTGGTGTTTGTTTTGTCACTTACCCTGGGTGTGCTGCCTGAAGTTGGCGGTTGTGGAGTGAATTCAGCTTCTACTTGTTCCATCTTTTCCTCGGGTTTGGTTTCGAGGGCACTGTAGGAGTTTTTTGTTTCGATCGGTGTAGTTGTTTCGTTTGTTTTCAGCTTCTTTGTAAATTTAGGGTAGATGAAGTCTTCGATTTTCTTTTCCGGATGTATTATGTTCTGTTTTCTGTGGTGTTTTTCTTTTTTGGTCGGTTCGGGATCTGTTATTTCTACTTGTATCTTCGGTTGATCTGGGTTTATAACAAATAAACTCGGTGAAGCCCGTAGTAGTTCTTGAACGCCACTTTCGCTGTGCGTTTGATCGATTATCGCCTGTGTTTGTTGTAGTAATTCAGGTGGCCAGAGTTCAACGAAGTTGGGATTTAGTTTTAAGTTTGTTAACGTAATAATTCGTCCGGCCATTGCTTCCGGGTTCGCTTTGACGGTTACCGTCGTATGTTTAAATGCAATATGTACGTGTGTTCGCCTCAAAGACTAGCACACGAATGGCATCATACAGGTATATGTTTGTTCTCTTTGAATGAAATACACCCTTGTAGATACAAAACGTCCTTTCCTACATCGCAATTGGTTATAGGTGCATACTGGAAATATCTTTTTAATTTCTGTTATATTTTGAGGCATTGTCCGCTTACAGAATTGCCGCAATGTTATTAAATCTGGATTTTTATTAAAAACTGCGTCAAACCTTTGCCAAAGGTCACATCCGAAGTCACTTGGAATATTTTTCAAATTATTAATAGCCCCATCTAATGTGGTTAATACATCATTTAATTTAAGATTTCGAATTTCAAAATAAGTGATTAGTTTTGGGAAATTTCGAAAGTGTTCCTGAGGAAAGTACAACTGATTTTTTAAATTTGGAATTTGTATTAGTTTCTTGCACTCAGAAATACTTCAAGCATCGTCATTTAAATATGTAAGGAAATTTTGTAAGCTGTCGAAATTCTCTGCATAAAAAACGAGTAGCTCCAACCATGTTCCCCTTATAGTTATTACTGAAGAGGGCGGCGGTGACAAAGATAAAAGTTTTTCCCTGTAACGAACTACTCTCAGTGGTGCTTTTCTGAAAACCTTTTTAAAAGCGGATACAAGTCTATCAACTTCCGGAAAGGTGTCTGTGATATATTCACAGATTCTGTGGAGAGCATGTGCTACACAAGTAATATGCAGCATATTAGGATATGTTTCCTTTAATAGTCTGCCTTTTTTTAACATATATGCAGCACTATCACTGGTACATAAAAGTATTTTTTCTTTGTACCTGTCGTCCGAATGAAGCATTTGGTGCATATTCTCGTAAATGGTTTTAGCTACTGTTTCCGCATCAACTGGATTTATGACTTTTGTTGCTCTTACATATGCGTTATATGGAATAGTTGGATGTAGTATACCAGCCGCCAGTTCTTCGTTAAAATTGTCAGATTCCAACGGATCTAACAGCTAACAGTTAAAACAATAAAAAAAAAGAAACTAACTCACCGTATTTTATTTATCTAACGAAATATATAAAATAAATTATAAAAACTCCTCTCGCTTCTATCTACGCCCTTGAAGAAAGGAATTTAACTCTAATATTGAAGTAGTTGCGTCACAATTCAGCGGAGAAGCAGATGTGCGGTTAACCGAATGAATAGTGCTATTAAGTAACTGCGTGTTGTACTTAGCGATGTTATAGACTATTTATATTATCCATCGTCATTTCGGCCTGTTGCGTCTGGTCTCTAGTAATGAATGATTATTTTCTAAATTAAGCATAATTAGTAGTAAGCTTTGGAAAAAAATTCTAAATAGTTTTTAATACTACAAATTGTATTTAGATTCATCGAACTTTTTGGGAAAAGATTAGAAAAGAATGTAAATGGCAAAATTGAGAATAGATTTTATATCATATGAGATAATCAAAATAACCATACATACAAATATTATACAACAAAAAATAATTTAGTTACTTTTATATTTGTTCTTCGCATTCTTTAGAATGGAAACGAAAGAAGTCATTCACTATTCGAAAAATACTATAAAGCTTTCAACTTCGATTCTCACACCTCTTGAGTCCATTCCGCGAACGACATTAAGGTCACGTAAAGCAATCAAAGAATTCGACAGTGGGCCATCTCCATAAATCGCGACTGTACGAATAGGTTTGGAAGAGAAAAAGAGCCGGTAGTGGTATCGGTAAGCACCACAGTGGGAGTTAGAACCGCCTCGGTCATAGATCATCTGTTCAGATAGTTGATGCGGGCCAGGAAGATTTGTCATGTTATCCGACTGCACCACTGACACCTGACTGGCTGCCGAGAATATCAAACGGGAAATCTTGCGTTTCCTTCTTTGTCGCTCTAACAACTAATCTCGTTTTCTTTAATCCTCTCTTTCCAAGCAGCAATATTCCTTTCAAATGCGTTGAATTGTACCACGATAATACGTATGTATCTACAACGTCCGATCACAACTTGTGAAGTTGACTTTTTATGTTTCGGTACCCGTAGTAAGTGCTTCTGCAAATTTTATGGTTGAACAATGTATTATAAGAAGCCTACATAATTATGGTGAAACTATTATCGCAGAAATTATATTTTTTGTTTGCTGTATTGTACAAGTTAATTTCAATAGCGAGATTGTTATAGGTTTAATAATAATAGACTGTTTATTATATAAAGTTGCATTCGTACAGATACAAAACAATTCGAAGTGCACAGAACACGACTATATGTATGTAATAATTGTTGGTAATTGATTTAATTACAATAGGGAAAACGAATAAGGATTGAAGGGGTTGGAGTAATAATAATAATAATCGAATAATAATAAAAAGTCAAGAATTTTATATAATATAATTTCATGTTAATTAATTAAAAAATTATAGAATTTTGGTTATGTAGTTGTATTCAATGCTCGTTTTTTTTTGTAAAAAAAAAAAACAAGCAATTTATACCCTTTTTATTTCTGTTGAGGATATATTTACTATCTTTTTGTAATATTTTATTTTAAAATATTTTTTATTGTTTAATATAAAAGTAAATTTTGGATATAGAATTCAATCAAGATTTCCAATTTTATAAAATATTTAACGTGTATTTTCAAGTTTGAGCCACTCTATAACATACTTTTATAAGCACATTCAAATTGCAAAAAATTTCTTTAAGTTCTAAGAATTCTTTAGATTTGCAAATCTATTTTACGTAATGTTATTAATAATCGACATCTTTTTACAAATTTATTTATTGCTTTACACATCAGACCGTTCGTTTGTTGCCTAGGGTTATTATTGAACGATTTCAATAGACGATATTTAGTCTGATCACCCATTGTTAACAAAATATGTGTAATAGGGTTCCATTCCTGTACAAAAGAATTAGCCGAAACTACATACGTGGGTTTATGACACCCATACTTAATTAGTAATTTTATTATATTTATTTATTTTGCTACCTACAGCACACAGGCGCAATTTTGGCGTAATGGAGATGGTCGCTAAGTTAACGAAATCGGTAGTCATAATTTACAATTTAAGGGAACCACTATTTATCGTGTATACCAAAGAAATTTAGTATACCAATACGTAAGCCGCATCAAGCACTTATAACATATATGCATACATATTCGGTATCTGTACACATAGAAATACACCTCGTATTTTACCAACGTTCCCTTCAGCAAAAAACACATGTTTCTGTCTTACAATGTCATCAGTCTGGCTAATGAAGTGACGTTTAACAGTTTGCCCTTCGGAACAAATAACAAATTTAGCCATTCCATCAGATGGCACCAGATGGAGAGGAGATCGCTATTATCGACGTAGTCTCTTTTGTCCGTCAGATGTCACTAGTTTATCTGGTGCTTAATGCGGCTTACGCATTGATATACTATAGTCTATGTCACCCAAACTTCGAAGTATTGCTCTTATGGAGATTGCATTTGTTGTTGCCTAATTTCTAACAATAGGGTTATTTCATTTATAGATTGGCTATACGTAAGATATTGATTTATCGATTTGACATTCAAAATGCATGTTGTTTACCTTTTAGGTTAGAAAACTCTCGTCTTAAATCTGTATTTACAAGACGTTCAATTTAGTTAAAATCATTAATGCAAAAATAGGTAGATGTACATAAATTAATCAAAATAGTTTCGACATTTTTTTTTAATTCAATAATGTAATTTTATTTTGGATTATTTTATAAATATGAGACATTTACAGTGTACACAACTTTCATGTAAGACAATATTCACAAGTGAATCAAAAATAAATAAACAAATTAGTAAATCAATGAATTAAAATACATCAATGTATGAAGAGCTAGCAGAAGAAGATCCAGCTGACAATTGAATAATAAATTCTTTAGGATCATCCTGCATTTCATCTAATCTCCACATCTCGTCCTCAACTAAAAATTTAAAAAAATTAAGAAAAAGTAGTAATAAGAAAAGTAAGTTGCCCTACCATTCATAACATGTTTGATATAATTTTGCCAGTTCTGAACTGAAACATTTTTATAACCTTCTTCTATGAGAATTGGTATTTCCTTTGTTTTAAAAGAAGTATTGTTGTGCTTGATATAATTCTTATCCTGTGCCCATACCATTTCAATAGGATTTAATGTACAATGATAGGGTGGCAAACGTAATATGGTATGTCCCCTCTGAGCAGCTGCTTCATCAAGCAGATATTATAGTGATCCTTGTGTATCGACAAAATTTGTAGCAAATCGCGTTTTAGTAATCCTTCCTCAACAGGAATGCCTTTCTCACTTAACCAGTCGAAAATCTCTTGCTTCTTAGAGGCAGTAGTTGGTATTTTTTCTTGCTTGCGACTGTGATAAGAAGCGTTATCGATCACAATCACTGAGTTCGCAGGTAAATTAGGTAGTAAGCATTCTAGCTTACCAGCTCTCATATAATTCTGCACATACCTCATCATGAGCATCTAAAGTATTCTTTTTGCAGAGAAAGTTGTACTCAGCACCAGTGACAAATCCTTTCACATTACCCGCATGAATAAGAGCATATCGTTGCCCTCGACCTTTTGGTGGAGTTAGACCAGTACTCAAGTCATTAATGAATGCGTTTCTAGAGGTACTTACAGTTGTGTCAGTCCATGCTTTGGATACAAAGTGTCCGATATTCACCCACGATTCATCGGTAAATACAATGTTTTTCCCTTCGCTGCGATATCTCCTAATGCTACGTAAATATGCATGACGCCATCTTATAATATCATCTCGATCCATCATCATTACCTTCTTGCCAATTTTTTCAAATGAAAAACCAATATCTTTTAACAATCTGTAGAGCATTGACCTAGAGAAATTAGGTATAGCTTCTTCGTTACGTACAGCACCTAATATCATATCTAACGTGGATGGGATATTGCGTAAAAAGAAACTGTGTACTTTACGCCTCACAAGCATTTGTACATGTTCTTCGTATATATGCAAGCGGGGATTCTTGGGAGTGGCACATTTTATTTTTTCTACAGATGCAGGGGGACAGTTTTCCTTTTCTTTGCGAATGGAATACACAATTCCTTTGCCACAGTCCAAAGCTTTTGCCGTCTCTTCGACTGCCTTGGAAATACTCATACTGTTCGCAAAGTATGTGAAGCAATTATAAATCATAAGTTTTTCTCTTACAGAAAAGGTTTCGCCTTGGTGCTTTCTTTTACAGGCTTCCATCCTGCAACCTCTAAGTTTACATTTTTATGTGATAATAATTAGCTATTTCGATTTTACTTATAATAGTTTATACTATTGAATTTGCAGTAGTTTAAAAAAAAAAAAGAAGAATTAATACAAATAAAGGGAAAAAATCAAAGAAAATCAAACAAAACGAAATATACACAAAAGATGACAGATCGAAAATTTCAAGTGACAGGGAGTATATAACAAACACAAAATAAAAATTTTCCCCTAGAGACAAAGTGCGCCAAAATAAATGCAACGTCGTACTGTTAAAAAAAAATAGTTATATGAGCATCGCTATAAGTTAATAAGAGAGGCTATTCTCCATAAGACCCAATACTTCGAAGTTTTTGGTGAAACAGACTATAGATTTCTTTGGCATGTGACCGCCATCTGACGACGAGTTAATGGAGTACACTTATATAATTAATTTTTCTTCTTTATGTATAGACCTAGCCTGTCGAGAGGAAATCGTTTTTCTCGGCGTAGTCTCTTTTGTCCGTCAGATGTCACGATTTTATCTGGTGCCATCTGATTTGCAAAATTTGCTAATTATTCCGAAGGGAAAGCCGTTTAACGTCCCTTCGGTAACCAGACTGATGTCATAAGACAGAAATACTTGTCTTTGATTGAAGTGAACGTTGGTAAAATACGAGGTGTATTTCTATGTCTACAGATACAGACTGTTATGCATATATGTTGTATCATTTGTATATACGTTATGTTTTATGCTAAATTATTGGACTATTTCATTCTGAATTATAGAAAAAGCGGCCACATTTAGCGAAGATAAAATTATTGATTCGCCACGATAATGCACCAGCTCATTGTCTACAATTATAGCCGTTAAATTGATTGAATTAAATCACGAATTACTATATCATTCCCTATATATTCGCTTGCTCTGTTTTTCCGTGATTTTTTTATTCCCAAACCTGCAGAAATTGACGACAATAAGCATAGGAGGAGGCTATCCCCGAAATAGAGGCGTATTTTGCAGAGTCTCAAAGATTCTACATTTTGAAAGGCATAAGAATGCTGGAATATGACTGGTCCAAGTGTATAGAGTTGAAATGCAATTAGGTAAAAGAATTAAGTTTTTTTTGCACCAACAACAGTTTTTCGTTTAAAAGTCGCGTTGCAACAAAAAATTAAATGATAATTCCGCAATGATCTTTTGTATTAATAAGTCACCGCCTACTATATTAAAAGTACATATCTCGTAGATTAAGTTTAAAACTTCATCGGACACTGTAAATGAACGTTGGTTTAGTAGTTTAATATTTGTGTTCAATGTAATTGCATTTAATATTGAGACTTTAAAACACTATTTGTTTTATTTTTTAAAGGTAGGTACACTTTCATGGAAGCAAAGGTTGTTGTAATTATTGTTTTTATTTTAAACGTTTGTGTAGATAACCTGCAATCAACTCGCAAAAATGAGAAATGCAAAGTAGTTATTTAGAAATACGATTTCATAATTGAAAAAATAAAACGGAAATGTGTATTTTGTAGAATTGAAAAGCGTCCAACTTTAATTGAAACGTGTTTCGTCGACTTTACTTCCCTATATGCGAACTTTCTCAAACCTATTAAATACATTCTAAAGTTTATGGTATAAATGAAATTTGAATTTTTTACGAAATATAAACCGAACTAAAGGTTGCTTTGGAGAGGAGAAACTTTTAATTTGAATTGTTGTAGAGAATGTTACAAATGTTTTAATTGGCGAACACTTTTTGAAATTGTGGAGTATAAGTACCTTCTTAAAGTTATAAGACCTTACCTTCAAATTAAAAATGGATTTTTTAATAGCAGAACAGAACTAGTTCATGTTATAAACTTAACTGCTAAATTTAAGTACATACGTACGCTTTAATTGTAGTTTCTTATAAAATTGTATGTATTCTAGGTAATATATACGTACTTATATACGAGGATAATTTACAGAAGTTTACATTTACAAGAGCGGGTTGATTAATTCGCGCGATCCTACAAAAACAAAGAAATAATAGTTATAATGGAATTTCATCAAGTAAAGGCTGAAACAATCATATAAATAAACAAACGTTATTTTTCTACGCAATCTCCTCTTAATTTGATACCATTGGTCCATATGTGTTCAAGCTCCCTTATTCAACAGTGGGCAAAATAATTGCACACTTTTCAAGTTAGCTCTTCATTAGTACAGAATTTTTTGCTTCTGAGAAAATCTTTTAATTTAGGGAACAGATGAAAATCGGATAGTGTAGGTCTGGCGAATGTGGGAATTCGAACTTTAATTCTTCAACTTTTCTACAGCAACCGTACTGGAATGCACATTATCATAGGGAAAGAGCATCTTCTTCTTAGTCATTCATAGACGCTCTTCAGTGATAACTGTCTTTAAGCGATCTAGAAGATTTACGTAATATTTGCCGTTTAGGGTCTTGCCATTTTGAAGATAGTCTATCAACAATATTCCTTTTACATCCCAAAATTCCGATGCCATCATCTTTCTCAACGATAAAACTGTCTTGGCCTTCTTTAGAGTTGGTTCTCCACATTTGGTCAACATCTTCGACTGTTGCTTAGATTCCGGTGTATAATAATGAACCCAAATTTCGTTTAAAAATTTTTAAATTATTCGTCGATATTTGACAGCAAACACATCTTTGTTCCGACGTTAGAAAACTCGGCGTCCATCTTGCCGAAAGCTTTCTCATATCAAGTTCTTTGTGCAAAGTATAAAGCGCCCGTTCCTTTGAAATTTTCATTGCCGCTACTATTTCCAACGCTTTCAATCGTCGGTTACTTAGCAACAAATCATGGACTTTATCCACCATATCTGGACTTGTAGCCATTTTTGGCCGTCCGCTGCGGGGATCATCTTCTAAGCTGCTCCTCCCACGCTTGGATTAATTTTCCATTTTGCGATGGTTGCATAGGAAGGGCAACCATCACTCAGTATATCTCGCATATCGTCATGGATTTCTGTAAAGGATAAATGATAGTTAATCTGAGGTCTTGATAACCTTTGAGCTTAAGACATTGGGCCGCCATACGTACACAACAATCCTAATATTATAGCAAAATGGCAACATATAATTCTTTCAGAAAAAATTTCGTTTTCCTGTATAGTCCAGCCTTCCAAATTTCTTACACGTACTTAAGGTAATACGGCAATAATATTTACCACATCTAGCCCCTGCAAACTTCCACTTATTCCAAGAGCCCTAGCCGTTTCTCGCCGAAAGGAAATTCAAGACAGTCGAGGTTGTTGTTGTTTTAAAAGTAGAGCATTATTTTGACGACCTTGATACCAATGATTATAAAACTGGTATAATGGCAATCCAGCACCACAAGTCCAAATATATTAATGTTAAAGGCCATAAGTTGAAAAATTAAAATCAAATCGTCGCCGTAATTCACGTGTTTCATTTTAAGTACCATCTTCCGTCAAACCATCCACGAGTAATGAGTATAGCTATGTAATCGAACACAATTTGTTGTTTGTATAATATTAAGAATACTGCCAGCAATACTTCCTAAGACGCCTTAAGTTAAAAGTAAGGTATTTTATAAGATGCAATAAAAATAATAGAACAGCAAGTTACATATTCAAAAAAAGAAAAATCTATTATAAAAAAAGAGGAAGCGACAAAAGCATTAATCCTATGATATAGAAGAAACACACTTTCGGGAACTTGATGCTCGCGACATCTCCGAAATGTTTAAAATGTATACCTCGTTGCGAAAGTTTAGTCTATCTGGCCATCATATTCCATAAAGTTTCATCGAAACTACTTTATCTGTACTTTAGAACATCCATAGAATCTGTAAATATTTCAAAAGAAAGATAAGATTCCTTTTAAAAACGTGAACAGATTGCAAGTATTTCGAACGTGTTCCTGTGTCAGTAAAATTTTGCATCTCTCGCTTCTAAATATTGTTTTAGCATTTCAGCATTTCGACGCTTTTGAAATACGTGAGAAAATTTCGAGAAACAGCACAAGTATAGGTAGCTTTCTTTCCCTGCATCTACATATTTTACCCATATTACTATTGTAGTAAACAATAAAGAATATATACACTTTATTCAACAAACCAAACAGAACAAAATTTTTAAACGGTTAAAAGTAATTTATTTTATATTAATTTCCAAAATACATTAACGAAAGTTATAAGATATCAAAAACAACTTGCACGTACTATTGGTATCTGTGATAAGTAGACTTCAGGTTTTTATGTACATGAAATAGTTTTCAAGGAGTATATTAAAAATGCCTGTGTCCGCAATTTACGCTTTTATACACTTCATCTACTATCATTTCATATATTTTGCCCTTTGAATATAAAAAAGTATTAGTAGAAAATAAAAATAATAATAGCTATACAGATTGTCCTTGAAATAAAAAGACAACATATGAAAAATGTAATTATATAGAATATGAAACCAAAATGTGAGCCAACCACGACGCGAACTCCAAAATTAAAAACACCCTGAAAATTGTATAACACTCCGGCCTATGAATTCAAAATAAACAGATACATATGCTACAACGTATGTTTACATAGGTAACAACTGTCGATGTTACAAAAACTATATGCTACGATCAGAGACCTCGTACAAAATCAAGCTGTTTATACATTCAAGTGAATTAAAATTAAGACGTGTGCTACCTTAATTCACAAATCCAATTTAAAAATCATACTGCAAATAATTTGTGAACTTTTAGAACTGACATCATTACGTGAAAGTTTTCTTTTTGTTACAAGAAGTAAAAATATAAGGATTCAGAATGCCGCTATTGTATTTATATGCTGCAATGTTTATATTTATAAAAATGCTAGAACATAACTTTGCGTATAAGTTTTGTTATGGTAAAAGTTCGATAATCTGGTACGAAAGTCTGCTATTAAAAATTCTCGTAAATTTTTAAAGACGATGTACAAGTTGATTCAAAGAAACGGAAAATTTGGAAAATTAAATAATTTCAGGAAAATAAATTAAAAAAATATATTTATTTCATTTAATACTAAAAATGATGCCATTTTAGAATAAATACTGTACAATTAATTTTTTGAAGATGACATCTTTCAGGTGAGCTCCTTCTCTACCCAAACATTCCTGCAGTCGCTTTCTTACATTGTTCATGGTTTGACGTAGCATCTCAACTGGAATTTAGGCAATTTCTCTTCGGATGTTGGCTTTCAATTCTTTAATTGTGGCAAGTCGACTAAAGAAGACTTTGGTTTTAAGGCAACCCCACCAAAAAGAAATCACAAGCCCACAGATCAGGGAATCTGGCCGGACATTGAAAGTCACCCTATCTTGAAATTACACGTTGCCTAAACAACTGGCGTACAGCTGTCATCGATATTACTGCAATGTGTGACGTTGGTTCATGTTAAAACCAGGCTGTCAATAATTTCTGGAAATCTCTGTAGTTGTTGCGCAATAACTACAGATATATATTAAAGGAATGAGCTCTACGGGTATTTAACATTATATTTTGTAACAATCTATTTTTAATCGAAGAAGTATCATTTCGAATATACGTAGCGATCGACAACTAGACGAAACTTAAAGTGAGATAGACGATAACAAAATTATTGTTTCCGTTATTGTGCGTCAGCTGTAAGATATCGTCTCTGATATAGTCGATCACACAGCGGCGTAACAATTTTTTTTAAATATCTTTCTCATTTTTCTTCTGGCTTCTGAGAGGGAATTTTGGAAAAATATTTGGGGTTCATATTCTATATAATTAAATATTTCCATTTTTCATACGTTGTCTTTTTATTTCAAGGACACACGATACAATATTTATTACAGTAGAAACTCGATATTTCAAATCGCTCTAGTCCGGATATTATAATAATCTGAACTCCTTGTTTAATAGCAATATGTAGGTACATTGTAGTCCGGATCTATTATATTTTTCAATAATCCGAATTCGCGTTATAACAGGTCTTAACTTGTAATTTCAAAACTTAGTATTTATTTATTTATTTAAACTATACATCCTTATACCCTTAGATGTAGGATTTTATTACTACATTTCAAGTTACTATTGCATTTATTCTTTCCTTCCACAAGTTTCTGTTCTGTGCCAAGTTCCTAGTTTCACACCATTGCATACAACGTTCTGCGGCTGCCTGTCGTACTTGTTCTTCCCATTGTATTCTAGGTCTTCCTAATCTGTTCTTTCCCTGTACTCTGGCTTCATACACCTGTTTTGATGGTCTATTTTCGTGCATCCGGTGCAAGTGTCCTAACCAACCCAGCTGTGTTTCTTCAATAACTCTCTTAACCGGTTTCAGGTTCCTTCTTTGTAGTATTACCTCATTTCTAATTCTGCCTTTCCTTGTAATTCCTTAAATTTTTCTCAGGAATCTCATTTCTGCTGCTGTTATTCTGCTTTTGTTTCTATCTGAAATCGTCCAAGACTCACAACTGTATACTAGTGAAGGTCTTACTACTTTTTTATATATCTCTGTTTTTATTTTCTTTGATACTTCCTTTTTTCCAAGAAATGTATCTTTAAGCATGTTATAAATTATTCCTATCTTTCCTATTCTCTCTGCTATTGCTTTATCTATCCTTCCATTTTCTTCTATTACCGTGCCTAAATAGTTGAAACTTTTAACTTGTTCTAGTTGTCTTCCCCCTAAGCATATTTTGTGTATCTTTTCCTTTCCTGCCACTATCATCGTTTTTGTTTTGCTTATGTTAATTTCCATGTTTATTTTTCTGAATTCTGATTGGTATATATTTAGATTCTGTTGTAGATTCTTTTCTGAATCTGCTACTACAATCATGTCGTCTGCGAACAATAATTCGCGTAGGGCACTTTGGTGCATTCTCCAGCTACCCACTATCAGTTTCTCACATGTCTGTTTACAATTTTTTATAACATCGTCCATTAATATCGTGAATAGAAGAGGGCTAAGAACACAACCCTGTTTTAATCCAATTTTTGTTTCAAATTCTGTTGATTCTTCGTTATGTGTTCTAACTTTATTTTTATTATCTTTATACAGGGCCTTTATTGTATCGATAATATATCCTTCTATCCCCCTGTTTTCTAGAGCTTTCCAGATGTCTTCTCTTTTAATTCTATCGAACGCCGTTTGTAGGTCGATAAAGCAGATATGTATTTCTTTTCCTTTTTTCAGAAATTTTTCTCCTAATTGTCTAACTATGAATATTAGATCTTGTGCACTTCTACCTCTTCTAAATCCATGCTGTTGTTCTTCTAGTGTTGGTTCTATTCTATCCCTTAGTCTCTTTTCTAGTATCCTTGTTAGTACTTTTCCAGGTATACTACTTAATGCAATTCCCCGATTGTTTGCGCATTCTCTCATGTCTCCTTTCTTATAAACTGGTAGTATTATTGCCAAAACTTAGTAATAGATACATATCCTACAGACTAGCTTAGTATGCACGATGGCTTCTAAACATAAGCACGTTACTGTAACATTGCATCAAAAAATGGAAATCTTAGATAAGTTAAATCGGAGTGGTAAGCGGTAAGTGGTAAAGTGGTAAGCAGTTAACCGCAATATGTAGTGTTGGAACTTCTCGCATTTCTGATATTAAGAAAGATAAAGATAAAATTAAAACGTAATTTTTATATTTATGCAGAAATTATTTCCTTATGACATTTTAACAATCTTCAGTTACGCAATAAAATGTTGTTCTGGCTCAGAGTTTCGCAAAACTATGAAACATGCGGAAGATCCTAAAATGGAAGGGAAGGCTGTATGACTAGTTTCACCAACAACGCGTTTACATATACCAATTACATTACCAATTATATTCGAAATTCTTCCTGCCAAAGTAAGACAAGCTTTCGTTGAATGCTATCAGAAAGATACATTTTTGCGTCTTCAAATCTCCAACATGGTCTTTAGATATCTGAAAATATGTGGAGAAAAACTGTGAAGGTGCGGGAGCATGTGCATATAAAAAAACTTTCCGCCAGAAAAATTCAGCTAGTAATCATCCAAGCACATCAAAGACTGAACGATTTTAAAGCACTCTACTTTTTCAACGTAATCCTTCTTATTTTTTGCGCCGCTTCATAAATTTTGTTGAGATCTGGGCCATTGTCTAGATTCCTCGAAGCAAAAGCATTTTAAGCAACCTACGGAACCATTAAAAAATCTCAAAAGGAACAACTTTACCTTGTAAATTTATAACTTGGAAACGTACTCTTATGCTAAAAAAAAATTAAAATCAGTAAACTAACTCTATGTTTTGTATATTTTCAAACACAAACAAATTGCGCAAAATTTCGGATAATCGTGTGCTAATGTGCAACTTACTTTCACAAATTTTTGATATATGAATCTTCATTTTGATTCTTTCGGTTTTCTTTCCTCGCTATAAGTTTAAAAGGCAAAGTTGTTCCTTTCAGGTCCTTGAATGGTTCCACAGGTTTTTTAAAATACTTTCGTTTCCAGGGACCTGGACAGTAGCCGAGATCTGAATGAATTATTAGACACACGACATCAAACAAAAATCTAGACAAAGGATTGAAAAAATTTGTTCAAGTGCTCCCAAGAAGAGTTTCTAGGAAGATGGCTACTGTTTTTGCGATAAAAGTGGTGTAGTGGTCGTGAGAAAAGAAAACCAATCAGAGTAGAAAGTTATTCAGAATTGTTGAACTCTCTGGATACTCAAATCAAAAACGAAACCATTTAGCAAGAGGTGTAGTGCTCGTAGACTATAATGGGAAATGGAAAACAATCAAAGGAGAGTATTATTGACAACATTTAGCAAGAAAGCAATGTCAATTACACAAACAAAATATTTAACAAAATCACGAATTGCTCCAATACGGAGCAATGCCATGCTTACCTTCTAGTGACTTTTTCTATTATTCATTTAAAAGAAAATAACTGGTTTGGAGGACATTTGATATAAAATGACGATGTATTGTTGGAAATTGACGCCTATTTTGAAGGTCTCGAACAATCTTAGCAAACCGATAATATAAACAAACTTGAGCATCACCGATCTAGTTTCTAAAGTTGGAAAGAGACTATGTAAAAAAATAAATACTACTGTGGAAATAAAACCGTGTTTTGTTGATCATACTGAAAATACATTACTGCCCTACCAAGCAGGCAAAAATGTATTATATCGAATTACTTGTTCGATAGAAATTGCTAAAGCCATTAGATTTGAACTATCATAAAAAAATATATATAACAGGAAACGTGCTAAACGAATACTTTTCTTACTGTAATCGAGAAGCTTTTGCTAAATTTATACGAAAGGTTTAAAAAAAATTTTCACGGAAAATTTAAACATGCCGTATAGCAGCCAAAAGCAGCCAAAATACATATATTCTTTCCTTTAATTTAAAGGTGATGTATGGCTCGAGATTATATTACGACCAAAAACGTGGCATTCATAAATTACAGAAACGAACAAAATATGCTAAAACAATTTATCGCGCTAATTTGAATTTGTTTTTTCGTAGGTTTTATTAAATATACCTTAAGATTTCGTTCGTAGATATTAATATAGTGGCAAATGATTTTTTCACGAAACCTTCGATTAATACAAATACATTTACCCAAGGTTATTTTCATGTCGAACGTAATCAATTTAAAAGGTGTAATTTATATGCTAATGTAGAATGAGTTTTCATATTATTAATGATAGAAAAAAATATGTTTGATAAATGGAAGCTATCACGACCTTCTCAAACTAAGTATTAATTTTCAACAGCCAATTATTTTACCATATTTATCTATTATATTTCCCTTTACAAAAAAAATATATTGCTTGAAAGAATTAGCGGATATCTCTTCGAAATGACAAAAATAGTATTTGGACTTAAAGTAACAAACGTGTTTTGATTTGGCGTTAACCAGGAACACAAAATACCCCTCAATTTGTCTCGGAAAGGCCGCGGTATAATGGTGGCTGTGCGATGGTGTCGGTCGAAATAAGTATCGGAGGCCACACCGAACTGCATTTCATTCAGAATGGTTCACTTATTGCTCAAAGGTATTTGGATGAGATACTGAGATCCTTTGTTCTCCCATATACAGGAACTGTGGGAGAACAATTCATTTATTGGATGATAATGCTCGTTCACATCGAGCAAATTGTTAACAATTGGTTTGAAGAAGTAGGAATCGATAGAATGGACTTGCCAGCCAATTCCCCGGACGGTATCGAACATGTCTGGGATGCATTAGGAAAACGTATTGCCTCACAAAATCTTGCATCACGTTCAGTTGCAGAACTACAAATTACTCTTAGAAAAATGTGGGATAACATTCCCCAAGAATTGTTTGATAATTTGATTCAATCTATGCCAGTGGGATGTCTAGCTATGTTTATTGACCGTCCAAGGAGATCATACGCCTTATTAAATTTGATTTTTTATAACAATTACCAAAATTATGCGTCTGTTAAATCTGTAATTTACTGTACTTATTCCTACACAAAAATGTTTATTTTCTCAAAATGCTAATAAACGTTAAAATGAAACTTAACGGCAATGCTTATTTTTGCCTATATCAAATAAGTCATTTAAGTATTCTTATCATTAAAGTGCTATTTATTTTAATATTTATAACCCTCTTTAATCAAAATAGTAAATATTCGCTAATTCTTTTGAGCAGTATAGTTTCTGTAATTGCAATAAATATAGTACTTGAGTTTGATTTATAAAGATAATAATATTAAACTTTTTATAGTGTCCAACAGATTAATATCTATACAAAGCTAGAAAAACATAAAAATACAATCTGGTCAAAAAATATTGTTGGATATTTTATCAAATTACTAGCGGAAACAAACAAAAAGGTACTAGTCAACGTAGTTCCGAACCTCAACTGTTTCTAACATATAGTTGATTTTCTTTAGTAAAACTAGATATTTTGAATCGAATTGAACCCAACCCAAATATTACACTTGAATACTTGCCGCAGAACTGAACGTCAGTTATCTGCTGCTTTGGAGAATTCTGCGCGAACAGCAGCTATGTTTCTGCTACATTCATTGCGTGGAAATTCTTGCTGGTCTCGATTATTACGCACGTGGGGATTTTTTTCAATGAGTTTTACGGAAATTGGTAGAAAGTTTTTTCAACTTTTGCAGCTGAGACTTTATTTAGTCACGTGATTTTTTTACAAGAGCCGGAATATCCAGTTTTCAGAACAATTACGAGTGGGTAGATGAAAATTCCTGTTTTTCGCTAAATGTTTGGCTCGTTATTTTTGGGGACTGTTTAATTGGTGCAGTATTTCCCTCTAGTCGTTTAACGGGACATGTGTACTTGGATGTTTTAAGAAATGAATTGCCTGTTTTATTGGCAAAACATATGGTTTAAGTACGATGGAGATCCTGCATATTTTTCCATCATAGTTACCGATTCTTTAAATCAAGATTACAACGGTACACGGATAGGACGAAGTGGTTCAACTGCGTGATCTAGGTCCCCTGATCTGACACCTCTCGACTTCAATATTTAGGGACGTCTAAAACAATTAGCGTGCGCACGGTCTGTAAACAATTTGGAAGAACTCAGGCAACGAATCGTAATGTTGTGGGGATATTCGCAGGACTCCAGAAATTTTCAAAAGGGTGCGCCGAACTTTTATAAGGAGAGGTGGAGAGTGTTTAGAAATGAACGGTGCAATTTCTTTAATTTTACTTTAAATTACCTTTTCTTTTATATACAGCGTCATGAGAAATTCTTTGTAATTTTTATCCTAATAAAGCAATGTTAAATTGATTGGATGTCAGAAACATTTAAGTTATAGACCCATTGTCTTAGGCATTTTGTTTGTTTGGACAAGTGCTATAATTGGATAAATATCCGACAACCTTCTTTTAACACGCAGTATATACTTTCGCACCTGCTAACTTAAAGAATATATTATGTCTAGTTTATTTGTGCCTTTGTGAATTCTATATTTAGCAGTTAATTATTTAATTAATTTTAGATCGTATTGTTTTTTGGTAAGGATAAGAACTCGCGGAAATGGTGTATTAATTTCTGTTAATTTAAGTCTCCCTCTGCCTGTGTTGTTAATGCTCTGATTAATTCCTGTTAAGGACTTATTTACATCTATAAAAATAAACAATAACATATTAATGTTTGGTGGTATGTATAAGTGTATATACCCCTGAATAGAGAACCAAATATTTATTTGGAGAATATATCATTAGATTTTTAATAGATCGTTATCCAAATGCTACTCTTTGGATTATGGGTGGCTATAATATGACGATATTTTATGAAAAAGGGATCCTCCTCTTCAAAATCTTATTCTTATTGCAGATTGGTAATCGCAAATTTGTGAAGCACTATTTTTTTTTTAATTTTATCAATTAAACCCCGTTTTGAGATGTAATACTGGAGTGGTTTTGGCGATATGAAAATGTTACTGTCCCACAGAGTAATTATAATGTCGTATATCCAGATGACTATTATTCCACGTTATATTTTTATATTTTTCTTCGGGTACCAATTAGGTGCGAGTAAAGGAAATAAATGGAAGCACAATTTCAGGAAGGCTTCTATTTATTTAACTTCAATTCTTGCAGGATTTTCTTCTAGCCGAATGATGATTCAATCACAATGAATATATTTTATAATATACTAGCTGAACCCAGCAATGCTTTGCTATTGCTAGATTTGAGTATATATATATTTATATATATATAAATATAATATTTTCGTGACCTTGGTATGATATGGTAAATTCAATCAGTTGGCGATTTAAGGTCTGGCTTACTTCAAAGTATATATATTTAAAACAACACTACATGTTTCGGCAATAATGCCTTTATCAAGGATATAAAATATAAAATATAAATGACAGTATACAAATGTCATATAATTGGGTTGCTATGGATAAAATTATTCAAAGACACATTCCAATTGAATAATAATAAATCATGCCTTAGTATTCCAAAAACAGAAAGACAAAGTAAACAGGGAAAAGCAAGACATGAGTTATTATTATGTATGCGCCCGTGGAGCGTCTAAAGATGCAAAGTTGTCGGCATTCGCCTTAAACGAGAAGGAAACCCACGAAAACCTACTCGGACAACTAGACAGGAATCAAAACATGGAACAGTCAGCATGATAAGCAAATGTATATGATATTTAAATGTAATTGATATTTAAATAACTTAAGATATATAATAATATAACAAAAAAATATATACTATAATGGTAAATTGCAGATCGTTACACAATTAAGTTATATATACTGCTTAAATTTTTTATATCATTTCTGTTGTTAATTGAATTTTTTTTCCTGTTTAATACTAATCATTTCATTAATTTGTCTTTTCATTGTGTGTTGTTCTTTATAAATTATTTGTGTGTTTTCAAAATCGAAATGGTGATCGCGTTGTAGTTTGTGTGTAGATAAAGCAGTTTAGTTTTGTCTGTTTTAGAGTATTTGTGGGCTTGTATTCTTTTATATAAATATTGTTTCGTTTGGCCTATGTAGTAACTATCGCAATCACGACATGGTATTTTATATTTGACATGGGTTTCTAGATTCTTTTCTATTTTAGGTTTAAGTTTTGAAAATAAATGTTTATTAGTATTACTAAGTTTATATGTTGTAGCTATATCATATTTTTTTAAAGTGTATTTAATTTTTTCTGATAGTTGTGGAACATATGGAATCGTGATATATGTTGTGTCATTGTTCAAATTTTTATTGGTGTCTGCAGTGTTGTATATTTGGTGTACTCTTTTTTTAATAGTTTGGTCTACAAGTTGTGGTGGATAATTATTATCTGTTAAGATTGTTTTAATTTTCTTTATATTATCTTTTCTGTATTGAGTATGTGATAGTTTTACTGCCCTATCAGTCAGATTATTTATAATCATTTTATTGAATACTGTAGGAGCATTTGAGTGGTAATTCATATATCGAAAAGAAGCCGTGGGTTTATTATACCAATTTGTATAAATAGTACACTGTCTATCATAGCTCAAAGAAATATCAAGAAAATTAATACTGTTATTAATTTCTTCTTCAATAGTGAAATTTAATTTGTTGTGAAAATTGTTGAATTTATTTAAAAGATAGTTTATTTTGTTAGTCGGAATACATGTTATGATATCATCAACATATCTTTTGAAAAAAATGGGGTGGAAGTCTAATATTGATAACGTTTTGTTCTAAATGTTCCATTACTAGATTTGCAATAGGAGCAGCTAAAGGAGAGCCCATGGCAATACCAAATGTTTGACTATAAAAAGAATTTTTGTTTTGAAAATATGTGTTATCGAGACAGTAGTGTATACCTCTAATAAATTCGTTTTTATTTAGTGATATTTGTGGACTAATTTCATCCCAATTGGATTCTATTATGTTTATAGCTAGATCTGTAGCAATGTTAGTATATAAAGATTCTACATCAAGTGATATAATTTTGTGATTAGTTGGTACTTCTTGTTCCTTGATGAAATTTTGAAATTGCCATGAGTCTTTGGTATGATATTCAATTTTTCCTAAAATCTTAGATATGCTATCACCTAGGAATTTTGCCATATTATAAGTAGGGCTTGTATGTTAGATACTATTGGTCTTAAAGGGATATTATTTTTGTGAATTTTAGGTAAGCCATATATTTATGGAGGGTGGGAATTAAAAATGCGAAGTTTGTTTTTAGTGTTGAAATCTATTAGGTTTAGTCTATGCCATTTATTTATTAAGTTATTATTTTCTTTTTGAGTTTCCTCTGTTGGATTATTTCTTTCTTTTTTATAGGTCAATTTATCGTCTAATAGTTTTTCTATTTTTTGCTCGTATTCCTCTTTAAGAATGATCACTGTTTTATTTGATTTATCATCTGTTGCTATTATAATATGAGGGTTGTCTTGGACAAATCTTTTTGTTTCTTTAATGAACTTATTCATATATAGATTTGATATATGTTTTTTATTATTTACTTTCTCATGTTTATGGTTAGTGATTATTTACAGATTTTGTTACGTATTTCATTCTGTTTGTCTTGTGGTAAATGTTGTATTCCTGTTTCAATGTTAGCTATATAGTCATTAATGGGTATTTTATTAGGTGGCATATTAAATTTGGGTCCTAGGCTAAGTATGTATTTAACATTATCAGGATTATTTATATTGGTTAAATTGATAATCCAGTTATTGTTAATTTTGTAATTTATCTCTAAGTGTTGTTTCTTCATTAGTTTATCTACTTTGTTTTTTAATTTATTTTTGCTTGTTAGGAAATGATTATTGTAAATTTTAGATTCTATTTTTTCGAAACTATTTAAAAGTTGAGGAGACAATTTCTGTATGATAATATTTTTCAAGTTTGAAATAATTTGATTAAATGTATTTATGTTACAAATGGTTTGGGATATTGTGATGTACAATAATTCTGTTATAGTTACAGATATAACTCTAAAATCGGACCTTGTGTTTGAAAAATTGTATTCTCTTATATCTTAGATATCATCTTAAAAAAATAGCTGTTATCTTCAAAAAAAGCATGTTTTATAGAGCACTGAAGGATTGCAGAGTTTTCCCTCGCACTAAAAAACTTATTATTCCGCATTATAAATCGGTTGATAGATCGGATATTTGTAATTATCGTTGTATTAGAAGCTTATCTGTTATTGACGACGTACTTAAAGTCTTTAGTAGATGATGGGTTATTTGCATCTTATTGTACTGTAATTGTTTCGGAACAGCATAGTCGTAGTACTGAAATTAATTTATTAACATACTGTAATTATATTTTGCGTCGAAGAGGGTTATCAAGTGAATTCCATAGACACTGATGTTCAAAAAGCGTTCGATCAAATCAACCAGAATTTACGTCATAGCTATTTTTAATATTTCGCTGAAGGAGGTATATATAATTGATATCGCAGTAATATACGGAAAAGTACGCGACTTTCAACTACTGGATAATTTTGCACATGGCGGGTTCATAATAACTGTATTCCTTTAGTTTAGAAAGTACGTTCATGTTGAACCAAGTAACTTGAATTAAATTAAATGAAATATAATTAGTAAATATTAGAAAGTGTGGATTAAAAATGATCAAAATAGACATGCAAATATTCATTAAGAAGTAATAAAATATGCGTTTCCGCTTAAGGAGCAGAGGAGTGTCTCCACTACGCGACTAGACTACGCGATCGCGTATTCTGGTTCAGTATGAGCCTGGCAATGCTAGTGATAGAATTTTGGTCGTTTACAATAATGGCTGTTGCAATTTAAAATCCCGCCCAATGTGAATTGCGTGCTGTTATCCTATTTCTGTATCCAAAAACATGTCAGCTGCTAAGATTCATCATAAACTCTGTTGTGTTTATGATGAAAATATCATAATGATGAAAATATCATAATGATGAAAATATCATAATGATGAAAATATCATGAGATAGTAGTTAGAAGATGGTGCCGTATCTTTCGAGATGGACGAATTAATGTCATTGATGAAGAACGGAGTGGAAGACAAACTGTTGTGACGAACGAAAAACTTTTTACCAAAGATCATAAAAGAATGAGAATGGGATCGGCACTAACGTTTCCGACACGTTAAAAATGTTGAAGGTGAATATTTTCTCAAGCATATCTTAACGGCTAATGAGACTTAAGTCGCCTATGTCAACGTTGCGATGAAAAGACGTCAGATGAAGTCAATGCAGTGGGGTCGCGCTAACTCGCCTACGAGAAAACCTTTAAAGGGCCGTCTTTGTCTGCGGGAAAAGTCATGGTCACTGTCTTTTGGGACAAGAAAATCGTCCTTTTTATAGACTTTATGCAACGAGGTACCACAATAAACACTGAAGGACAGTGTTATAGCATGGCTTAATTCACAGGCGGCAGAGTTCTACGAAGAGGTCGTTAAAAAGCTGGTTTATTGCTGTGACAAATGTCTGAATCTTAATGGTAACTATGTAGAAAACTATCTGAAGGTAGTAGCTTCAAGTTGTGTGTAATAAAAGCCTCTTCTTGTATTTATTTTTTTTAATAATCAAACAAACGTACTTTACGAATCACCCTCGTATATACATGCAATAAATAGGTTGCGTTGGGGATTTATTAGACAATAAACTCAATTATTCAATAATCGCATTTTACTTTTCTTTAATAACTACTTTGGAAGCGAATAAAGCACGGAATTTATTAATTAATAATGTACAGTGCGTAAACAGTTTACTACTGGAAAAATTATTTAATAATTATTATGGCAAAACCTCGTTTATTGCTTAATTTAATCTATGAGTTTTATCATCAATTATTCATTATTCACATATTTCTGTGGGTAGTTAGCAGCCAAATGTTCCCGTTTTTAGATTATGATTTATGAATAAGGTATTTCCTCTGCGGTTATTGTCCGTTCAGATTTTAGCAACAAGTTTGCTGTTACATTTTCTGTCGAAAAAATATTCAGGAAATTGTTTAGAATTTGCTTTCATATTGTTGAATATGCATTAAAGGCCGCAGCAATTACAATTACATAATATATGTTGTTCAGACGTGGATGTGGTTAGCTATTTCCTCCATACCATGCATTATATATAGTAATTAATTTACTGTGAATTAAAAATTGAACATAAGTTAGCATGAGATACAGACTACAAATATCTAAATCAAATTTCACGTAATGGAAATTAGTAGAAGTTTCAGTTGGAAACATTTATTTTTTTTTAATTTATTTAAAGGAAATTATTATTATGTACACTGAAATAAGTTTTTCATAGAGGATGTTTACGGTAGAGATTAAGTTTACAATAGATTAATGATATAATCTATATAATAAAAATTAAAAGAAGAGAAGCATTGGTTAGTCATCAATAAGCCTGTACCAACGGATCTTTATCCAGTGCAGGCAGGCGGGCGCACATATTCGAAATATTTAGTAAGCCTACGCAAACGAATGCGAAATGAAATTTAAGTTCGCCTTAGCGTACACTTAACGATTTACGTCTATTAAAAAAATATATCACAACACAGCTGCACTATTACTAAAAATAAAATTTAATTTGAGAGAAAAGGTTTTCTTGCAAATAAAATTTTATTTTGAAAACTAATTGATTAATTACAAAGGCCTGCGATTTTTAACTTTATAAAAATTGTTTTAAATTTGATAGCTGATTCTTATGTGTTCTTGGGGGCTGAATCCAAATATGAACTCTATTTTTCTCCATCACGTAAGGATTTTTCACAAAAAGGCTTCAAATTATATTTTTTAAAAATTAAAAATAATTTTTAGGTACATTTTGAATTTATTTACAAAGGATATGAAAAACAAAATTACTTACAAATATCATTAAATCTAATTAAAAGAAACAGTAAAATACTATTTATGTCTTTACAAGTCCTTATTATATATTTTTCTTTGTCTTTCCATACTCCTTTTTGTGCTTTTTCTTCTGTAATCTCGTAGTGGACCATCCCTTTTTAACATCCAACAATAATCAGCTATCATGCTTATATTCCATCTTCCTTGGTATCTTCTCTCCATCTCTTTTAGGTCTTGGTGGGACCTTTCCCCCTGCTCCTCACTTACTGCACCAAGATTTTCAGGGAAGTGGTCGAGATGCGAATCTAGAAAATGCACCTTCAAACTCATGTTACAGCCTAAGGTTTTAAATTTTTTTTTAAACATATTTTGCACAATATTTTTATAATCTTCATGTTTTTTGTTGCCAAGAAAATTTGTAACCACATTTTTGAAGGCTATCCATGCTTGTTTTTCTGCTTCATCCATTTTAGATTCAAAATTTTCATCTTTCATAAGCTTTCTTATATCCGGCCTAACAAAAACACCCTCCTTTATCTTTGCTTCTGACAAGCGAGGAAACTGGCTGCAAAGATACTTGAAGCACTCTCCACCTTTTCTTAATGTCTTCACAAATTGTTTCATTAACCCTACTTTTATATGTAATGGAGGAAGCAAAACTTTGCTCGGGTCTACTAAACTTTTTCTTTCAATGTTTTTCATTCCAGGTTGTAAGGTTTGTCTTGGTGGCCACATCTTTTTACAATAGTGCTGCTTTCTATCACGACTATCCCACTCACACAAAAAACAAGGATATTTAGTATAACCGCTTTGTTGTCCAAGTAACAAACAAAGAACTTTCAAATCACCACAAATTGTCCAGCCTTGACCCTTGTAACGAATTTTAATTAAAAGTAGCTCATGATTTTCATAACACTCTTTTAAATGAACTGAATGTCCCACTGGTACAGAAGCATATTTACCTACATTGTGTAGAAGAACGGTCTTAAGGCTCCTTTTTGAAGAGTCAATAAAGAGTCTCCATTCAGAAACATTATATTCTACGTGCAATTGTTCCATGAGCCCGGGTACATCATTACAGAAAACTAGTGCATCTTCTTCGGAATAATATCGAGCAAACTCATTTTCTGTGTTCCTAAACCAGTAAAATGTTGTGCTATGTGCTAACATTTTTTTTTCTTTCAACCTTGACCCTAAAAGCTCAGCTGAGTCCTTAGGAAGGTTTAAGTCCCTCACCAAATCATTTAATTCAGATTGGTCAAACAGTTTTGGCTTCACTTCCAGTATCATAGTAATCACTTCCCCCATCCAGTTCACTTGCGCATGTACGTGAAACCATTTCGTCATCAGATACATCATCTAATGTATCTGGTAGTGAAGGAACAGGTACTTCTGGTCGATGAGGTATAGGACGTGTTGCGGATCGAAGGTTTGGGTAAACGATGTCCTTTTTGTTTTTTAAATTGAATCCGTGTACTACACACGAACAAAAATAACAATCATCGCTATGATTGATCGGTTCTCTCCAAACCATAGGCACTCCAAAGTGAAAAGACTGTTTTTTTCCTTGTGACCACCGGCGAAGCTCTTCAACACACACTGAACAAACCTTATGAGGAGCCCAAGGTTTGTCTTGGTCTCCTAATTTCACACCAAAATATGCAAAATATACTTTTTTACAAAATCTGTAATGTTTCTTTGTTGTTTTTTTACTGCAAACTTTCCACAAATATAGAAGGAGTTGGGTACATTGACACAGCCTCTTGATGCCATTGGAATTTAATTTTGAAAAACTCGTAAAATAAAAATTAAATTAACTCAGCAACTAATCACAAATGTCAACTAATTACACAAATTCACACCACAGTTGTAAAGAAGATATTGAATGAACTAACTGTTTTGTCTAGAATAGCAATATGTTTGTAGTGGAGGTGGGGAGGTAGACATGCAGTAACAGGAAGATGATGAGTCATGTCTTGCGACATGCTCAATTATTTCTATTTGTAACTTCTTTCTCATAAATCTAGTGTATGTTTATTCAGAATATCAACTTCTTGCATCATCATAAGTAAAAAAATTATAATAGTTTATTTAAACAACGGTTTAACAAAATTGTCCTTTTCAAAAAGATTGAGATTATAAAAAAGCCTTACGTGATGGAATTTTTTAAATTATTTTCCCATTCTCAGCACCAAAAAATCTATTGAAATCACTGTATAAAATCCAGACAATTTTACCATCGCAGGCCTGTGTTATTTCTTTTAAAATTTATAATAACAATAATATTTATTTCCAACAGGTTACACACCCAATTACAGGAAATATAGCAGTAAATAAGCATAAAAGAATACACTGAAAAGAAAAAGTCTTATATATGAATTAGTACCTTGTAATACTTCAAATTCGACCTTCGTACAATTTAGATCAGCTATATATTATTTACTAATTATCGTACTACTTTAGTTACTTAAAAATTAGTTTACCTTATTCTGCATTTTGTTCATTCGTTGTTTTTGGATAACACTGTATATTATACTAGGTCTGCTATAATTATAACTACTCTTCGACTGTAAAACTAGACATGGAGTGGGCTTCGATCTCATTTTTATTGTGTTCTTGTTATACGATAAAGCCTAAGTGGTTGTTCCATGGTTATGGTAAGGAATCATCTTAAAAGGTAGAATTTGCTAAAACCGGGATTCTGTTCGCTTAGGTATAGAAAGTAACGAGATATAGTAATATAGTTATTTTCTCGTGTAACTACACGGATCAATGTAGATGAAAATTAGTTATCATGCGAACATCGGCCATGTTGTGACTACGAACACGTTTTGAACAAGGTGAGTGTTTTCAAGAATATCTGGTAGATTTCATTGTTATTTCGATGAGATTTGGTTCCATTAATTAGTTCGAGTATTTCATTATTCTTATATTTTTTTTCTCTTCCTATATAATAGGGCAAGCAAGTTGATACGGGCGTTTTAACCCCCAAAAATTAAGTCAAACATCGTATGTTGGACATGAGGTAGCCATCCGTTGTGTTCCTTCTTCCTGCAGACGTAATAAGAAAGGTAGTAGTCCGTAATGATATAATCAATCGTCAGCGTCACACGGAATGATAAAAATTTGTATCCATTAATGAGTTTTCTTTTCTGTTATATATTTAAATATTTAGTATCATTCAATTTAGCTGAGATAAATTTGCTATTTTCTTTTTTTTTTTCTCGCAATGGAAAAATTGTAACTGATTTAATAGTCAATTTTATTAGAATCATTGTGTAAGATTTATTTCTACATATACTGTGTGGAAACATAAAATTTTATTTAGAATTAATTTGGATATTATAATTTCTGTAATTATCATCAGTAAAAATACTGAACAATTATTTTTTTTTATAAGTAACATATCTCTGCATATACAATGTGAACAAATCTTAATATATAAATTTTGGTATAACCTTCATCCAGTGAAATTTTCACCATTAATTAAGTACTTGTGTGTGTTATATAGGGTATTATTGCATATACAAGGTGTGTAAATATCGATGTAAGGTTTATGAAAGATCCTTGATAAATTATTGATGCAATTCTTATAACTAAGATTTTTAATTAATTTTTTAATTGTTTTCCATATTAGACAAATCAGTTCAAACGTGGACCTTCAATTTTTTATATATACCATCTGGTGATCTGATTATTTGTTAGTTTATCTAAACCACATGCTTTTATGTGCATATCATTTAATTTAATCTTTATTTCAATTTTACTGAATGTATTTTCAACAATTTCATTAATATATTACACTGGGTGAGAACTCATACTAGAATTTATGTTATTACTTAGATATCTATCACTATTGTAACGTCAGGATCGCTTTGATCATATTTAATTACAGTTAGTTTCTTTTATTCATTCAACTTTAATTTTTTTTTATCCGAGTGAATTGGCGAGAAATATATTTTTTCTATTTTGCGTTCGAAATGAACTGATTATGAAACCCAAAACAGTATCGAAATGAGCTTAATTTCGATACGCTTTTTTTCATTTTTCAATGTTGGCGTTGTTCGAATACAGAAATAAATATCATTGCTGTCATTTGATTTTAAGAATTTATGTACATTTGACAGATATGATATATGTCCGTATTTTACACAAACAACGTATGTTGTATACAATTGACAACAACATATATATGTTTCTATGTCACTCATGTTTATATTTTTTTCTATTTTGCGTTCGAAATGAACTCATTATGAAACCCAAAACAGTATCGAAATGAGCTTCATTTCGATACGCTTTTTTTCATTTTTCAATGTTGGCGTTGTTCGAACACAGAAATAAATATCATTGCTGTCATTTGATCTTGAGAATTTATGTACATTTGAGAGACATGATATATGTCCGTATTTTACACAAACAACGTATGTTGTATACAATTGACAACAACATATATATGTTTCTATGTCACTCATGTTTATATTTTTAAATGAAATATCAAGTAATGTTAACGAAAATTAATAAATAATATGTAATATAATATACTTGGCGGATAGCAAGATTGAAATTTGAAAATGTCAAGTATCAATGTGACCAACTGCATGCTTTATATAAAAATAAATCTCTTAACTTTCAAATTAAATAATTCCAATTTAAGCAATTTATTAATGTAAAAAATGCAAAATAGAAAAAATAGTCTAAAAAACTCGTTTCATAAGGCCTTTTGCCGCACGAGATCAGTTTAGAAAACGAGCCGCGATAGCGGCGAGTTTTCTAAAAAGCGAATGGTGCCTTATGAAACTTGTTTTTTAATATACTATTATTGTGACATTCTGGATACATTATCCTTTTGTCTGTTCATGTTGTTCTGGATTACAATAAATCCTCATTGTTATTGTTTTGACTTGAGTGGTTTTATTTGATATAACATCGATACTTGTACGTTACCTGAATTTATTCAATTTACTACAGCAGAGTCTGTGCTCTCTGTTGCGGCTAAAGGGATAAACTGAGCTGGTCTTTAGCCGAAAGATCTCCGGGGCAATCATGTATTGAGGTAAATTGGGTAAGTCATAAGTAAAGGAAGTACATTAGTAGGCGCAAGACTAGTGCTCGCGGGGCACATAGCAACCTTAAGGGTCTACTTTAGTGCCCGAAAAATTACCATTTCAGAAATATGCAACCCACATTACAGCTCACTACAGCGGACAGGTACCAAGACGCCCTGCTGAGATGGTCGAAGGATTATGTAAATTAGCAAACAAATTTGATTATTGACACATCAGCTACTTGGGATTTATTTATGACTTGTTTTAAGCAGATAGATGATCTGTGTATTTCCGCCTAAAATTTTTTGAATCGTAGATAAAGAATAGATGTATTATTATAACAAATGTAACTTAATAGGTTTTAATATAAAATAAGTAGGGTAGTAAAGCTACACAATTTTACCCATACATACCTAATTGAAATAATAATATAATAATAATAATAATAATAATAATAATAATATATTTATTTGTTCATAATTATACAAGTGTATAGAACTCGCATTACCTGGCTTTCTAATCCTTCTTAGTCATTAAAAGTTAATCACCTGGTTACTTGGAAAAATGTATATAATTCGATAAAGATATGACCATATGATAAACAACTTTCTGCTCCCACCTATCTTAAAAAATAAGGGGTGGGAATGTCAAAAAAAAAATTATAAATATGATGAATACTTGAACATAAGGTCAATTGGTTTTTACCATCTTGTGCTTTGCATGTGATTATAAGTGAATTTGCTGTGCTTTTGTTAGTTCTTGTCAATTGTGCTTGTATTTTCGGAGCGATTTTTCTATTTTGGAAAATTTTGCTGTGCGTTAGCATTATATTCGGACTATTTTCATTAGCTATTCGTATGCGAAAGATTGCATACGTATATTAGTGTTGGTGACTGTTGTAATTTTGAAATATAATTAACAATGGGACTTCACTCCCAAAAAAGATTGACAACCGCTGCAAAACGGAAAAGTAGAAAACAGTTGATGAAACAAATTCGGATAAAAAATCGAATAGTGTCTCAACGTGATAATATTGTAGATAATCAAATTGTTTTCACTGAGACAAATTCGGCACGCGACGACAGTTTTGATTCGGATATATCAGATGAGGTTTTTATTGAAACAGAAAATTTAAACAATATTGCAAATTTTACTCTTGCTGGACGTAGGATTGTTGATATAAATCATCTGTTTACTGTTCTAAAAGGAATACGACATGATATGTTTGGCTGTGCTTTTCAAAATGTAGAAATAAAAGCGGAAAAACATTTTGGTTTTAAAAGTGTTTTTACGTATAAATGCAACATGTGTGGAATAACCGATACATTCAGTACTGAAAATGAAAATAAAAAATGTGGAGTAAATGAAGCAGCGGTGTGTGGAAATGTTGCAATAGGGGCGGGTCATTCACAATTAACAGAATTTTCCGCAGCTTTAGACATTCCTCAAATGTCTTCAGCAACGTATGCGCACATAGAAAGAAAAGTGCTAAAAAATACAGAGGAGTTAGCATTAAAAGAAATGCTAGCTGCAGGAAAGGAAGAACGTAAGTTGGCAATTGAAGCAGGAGAAATTGATAGCGACGGAATACCTTTTATAACTGTAACAGTGGATGGAGCTTGGTCAAAACGAAGTTACAAGTCTAATTATAACGCTCTCTCGGGCGTTGGATGCATAATTGGGACCAGAAGTAAAAAAGTTTTGTACGTAGGAGTAAAAAATAAAATGTGCAAATTTTGTAAAAATAAGGATAAAAAAAATGTTCCGTCTCATAAATGTTTTCAAAACTGGAACAATTCTTCAACTTCTATGGAAGCAGCTATTATTCTAGATGGGTTTAGAATGTCAATAGAAATGCATAATTTGCGATATAAAACAATTATTGGTAATGGGGATAGTAGTGTATATAAAAAAATTCAAACAGCAAAACCTTACGGACCAACATATTTTATTGAAAAAATTGAGTGTCGAAATCATGTGTTTCTGTACGAAAATACGAGAAATTTCAAAAACTCCTCGATCAGATATGTGTATACGAAATTTTTTTCGGCAGAATATTCTTAAATTTAGAACAGCTGTAGTTAGTGCCATAAAGTACCGCAAAAATGAAAATGTTTCTTTTCAACAAAAAATTGAAAACTTAAAAAATGATATTCTCAATGGACCTGCCCACATATTTGGAGAACATAGTAACTGTGCTAGCTATTTTTGTAGTAAAGATGGTAACAATGGTAACAATTCAAATACTATTGATTACAAACATTTCAAAAGCAGTGCTCTATATGATATCTTTTTTCAGTCTTTGAATAGAGTAGCCAATTTATCCTCCAGTTTACTTTATGACGTAGACAATAACGCCGTAGAATCCTTCAATTCTGTTGTGAATAAATTCGTGGGAGGAAAAAGAATAAATTTTTCGCTGGGAGGCTCGTACCAAGGGAGATGTTTTGCGGCAGCCATAAATTATAATAATAAAGAGACATTTGTATATACATTTGTTAAGAAAACTAATGGGGATAATTTTAACGGTGTATATTTGGAAAAATTCAAAAATCTTAAACTAAATCAAGCAATAAAAAAGAATAGCAAAAAAAATAAAATTCGAATTCAAAGTGCTGATTCGGATTACGGAGGGTGCAAAATCGTGGTACCTGACATGCCTATTCCGGAATACGAAAGCAAGAGAAAACAATTTCTTGATGAATTGTTATCTGATTGTCATAATATTCAAATTAGGACGGTGAATCAGAGACATAACAACGAATGGGAAAAAGAGAGACAGATAAGATTAACGGCAAGTAACTTTGGCAAGATTTGTAAAATGAGAGAAAAAATAGACACGGCTAGTACAATAAAACATATGCTGTATACTAATAGATTCAATAATAAAAAACTACCACATTCTCTACAGTATGGCATAGATAATGAAGAAAGGGCCAAGCAAAAATTTATGGAAATTACAAATTTGAAAGTTGAGGCATGCGGTTTGTTAATTGACGAGAAGAAAAAATTTTTAGGTGCCACTCCAGACGGATTAATTGGATTCGATTCTATTGTCGAAATAAAATGTCCTTATTCAGCGCGTGATAAATTAATACATGAAGCCATTAACGAAAAATTAATTAATTATTGCACCTTAGATGCAAATGATAGTAACAAAATTTTGCTAAAACCTTTTGATAATTGTATGTATCAAGTGCAGGGACAACTCCACATCACCAAAAGAGAGAAATGTTATTTCGTAGTTTATACTAAACACGATTTGAAATATATAGTAATAGAACGAAATGATGATTTCTGGAATCATCATATGATTGAACATCTGGAAAAATTTTATATGAATGCAATGCTTCCAGAAATAATTGACGCGAGGTATCATAGAGATCAATCTATAAGAAGTATTATGAAAAAAGATCTCTAATTATTTTTTATTCTAATTTTTTTTAAATACAAACTATTTACTTATGTAAATACAGTAATTTATTAGCTGCAAATTAGTTTGTTAACATATAAATGACTAGAAAATTCATCTTTGATGTTTAGTCTCCGATCCGCACTTAATTTGCGGTGATTATTATTGATCAAAATTCTCTTAAAACTCAATCAAATGTAATTTAATTAGCCATTGAACCAGTTGCAGCATTTATTTCAATATTTACGCCGATTTATTGGTTGATAAGTTAATATTGATATAGGTAGAAGCCTGTGGAGCCAATTTACATAATCCTTTGACCCTCTCAGCAGGACGTCTTGGTACCTACGTGTGCTGTAATGTGGGCTGCATATTTTCGGGGACCTTGAGTATCGGGTTTCCTGTTTTTGACTTTTATTTTTATTGATAACTAAACAACAATTACATCTAGACAAAAACGGGCTGTATAGCTACCTAGATATTATAAATACCTACAACACAAACATTTCATAACTACATTAGCTGGCCTGGTTATCTCTCAATTTGTCCGGATAGATTTTCTGTTTCTTACCGATAAAAGTCAAACCGTACAAAAATTTTGAAAAAAACGTAAATACCTACCTAGTTTTTATTGATACATGGTCATACATACATCGAGCGGTCTTTCAACTTTTAATTTGAAGCCAAAAAAAGGCCGGAAAAATACACTCATTTCAGTGTGGGATTGCCGGGTATAGCGTAGAGCCTTAAGCATCAAAATCTATGAAATATTACGCGAGATATAGCACTTTATAGTATTAATGAAAACTCACCCAAAATAAACAATTTTAAACACTAGACTTAATGTCTATCAATTGCTAATTAGAGCAGATAAATCTATAATGTATATCAGATACATTTGATATACTATCATAGTTTCTGTAGCATATGGAAGCAAGCGGTTTAACAATTTAATTCGTTCTATCCGTCTCACAGTAGAACATCTGCAGCTTTCGAAAATTATATGGCACAATTAACTTTAGACAGTAGCCACGCGCAGTCGATTTCGTTTGGGCAAAAGACCATACAAAAGTTTAACACTGAGAATGATACGCCTAATGCTCAACGAAGCTATATTAGATCTGGTAAACATAGGAAGATAATCAGAATCTTTCGTTGGATATGTACAAAGATCATAAATTTTGAAAATCTACGTTTAACTGATTTTGTGATGTTAGTATGTATTTGATATTTTGAATTGAAGTAGCCTTTACTCGATGAAAATTGATAATTGATTAAATAAAAATGAAAAAGCAATATTACTTAATTTCCACTTAGTAAAATACCATAACAATTGTGTCGACACACAGTATCTTCCTCAGATGGAGTTGCATTACAAACTAAACTAAAAAGGGTTGACAAATGTAAACTTAAACGAATTACTATAATTAAGAAATACTTAGAAGGATAGTTCAAAAGTGGGCACTTTTTGTTCAAGATGTAAATCTTATTACACAAACAGATAAAATTTATCTAGTACAAATATAAAAAACGTGAGAACCAAAATAAAATATAGATTCAAATGTGAAATAAAGGAGAATTGATGTATTGCATAATATGCGTCATTCTTATTATTAATATAACTTCGTTGGTGTTCTTTAATTCTTTTAGAAAAAGATATACATGTCTGGCCTATATAAAATTTAGAACATGAACCATGTTTGTAAACTCCCGATTTATTATTTTTATCTATTTCTTGTTTAGCGTTTTTAATAATTGACCTAAAAAGTTGTTGCTTCTGAAAGCTATTTTATAATTATTTCTCGTTAAGAATTTAGAAATTTTTTATGTAAGATTACCGGTATAAGTAATTGTGCTACAAGGGGGTATTGATAAGTAGTCAGCCTAGACCGGTTTCGTGGATATAAAAAATATTGCGATACCATAGCAACGAAAAATAACATATTAGAAGTGTCAGTGTAAAGTATCACGTCAACAAGTCAAACCAAAGTTGCGCAATAAAATTTGAAAAAAGGATGTCAACCGAAATTGTGAAAATCGAAAAATCGGAGTATCGAGGCATCATCAAGTACCTGTATTTGAAGGGGTTAAGAGGTAAGCAGATTTACTAAGATATGCTTAATACCCTCGGCGATCAATGTCATTCGTATGCGACCGTCAAAAATTGGATTACAAGCTTCAAAAGGGGTAGATTTTCCATTGAAGATGAACACCGATTGGGAAGGCCAGTTTCTGTGTCCATCCCCGAAAATGTTGATGCAGTTCATGACCTGATTTTGTCAGACCGTCGAATCGGACTAAAAGGCGCTGAATATTTCATATGAACGCGTCCATCATATAGTTCACGTCAATTTTGACATGAGAAATATTTCTGCAAAATGAATCCCCAAATATCTGAATGTTGACCGGAAGCGTGCAAGGGTGGATTTGAAAGTGATGCAGACTTTTTAAGCCGTATTTTTACTATGGATGAAGCTTGGGTTCATTTCTATGACCCAGGAACAAAGCAAAAATCGATGGAATGGAGACACTCTGGTACTCCAAGGCCTAAGAAATTTCGCGTCAAAAAATCTGCTGAAAAAGTAAGTGCTGAAAAAGTGAAAAAAAGAGTAATCATGATTGATTTTCGGGATTAGGGTAGAACAATAATTGGGAATTATTATTCAACGATACTGACCACTCTACGAGAAAAAATTATGGAGACAAGACGCGGAAAGATATCCAAAGATATTTTGTTTTTACAGGACAATGCCCTTGAACACAAATCGCATGTTGCCATGCAAACAATTCGTGATTTAAGGTTCGAGTTACTCGAACATCTGCCTTATTCACCAGATCTGTCTCCGTCCGACTAACATGTCTTTCCTAAACTGAAAGAAAGTTTAAAAGCTCGTAAATTTTCTTCCAACGAAGAGATGATAGAAGTTGTGGAGGCCCGGTTTGATAAAAATTTCTTTTTGAAAAGTTTAGAGTCGTTGCAGGATCGCTGTATTAACTGTATTAATTTAAGAGGAGAGTATGTTGAATAATAAATATTTTAACTTTCAAATTTTGTTTGCTTCTATAGTAGGCTAATAATTTTTCAATACATCCTCGTATATTATATTATTATTATATTATTATTCATATCAAAACTGTCTGTAGAGTATACTAATTTAATAGCTTTCTTGTAACTTTGTTTATTAAGAATATTGTAAATAATATCTGATCTATATCCATTCTTTACTATATATTTCTTTCAATAATGGAATACTAATAAGTCTATGAATCAACGAATTGAACGAAGCCATTTTATGAGAGTATGGATGTGTAGATTTATTATGAACTACTGTATCAGTATGTGACAGTTTATGGTATATAGCAAAATAATGCTTATTGTTTTTGTTTAAAATAGTTAAATATAATATAAGAAATTCATTTATTTATTTTTCAACAGTAAACGTAATGTTAGGATGGAGGTTGTTAATATATGATAAAAATAGATTTAATTGTATGTCTGTACCTGTAAAACCCTTTAGTTTGTAATGCAACTCCATCTGGAGAAGACACTGTATGTCAAAACAATTTTTACGGTATTTTACCAATAAAGTGAAAATTAAGTGATTTTTTCATTTCTATTTCATCTATTTGTTTGATAGTTGAGATACCATACCAGTGATGTATATTTTAACATAGATCTAATGAAAGTATAATATAAAACATGCAAATATCCAGTATCATTAAAATCTCGACAATTTCGAAAAATAAATCCTTATATTTCGTATGCACTAGCTAGCTAGTACTTGGTCAATATGTCCGAAAGAGGATAATCTAGTACCTAATCATAATCTACAGTCCTGAACAATATCGATTCGGTGAAAGACCTTAAGGTCATCTGCAAAGAGAAGCTTTCTGTGTTATTTTCGTAATATCAATAACAAAAAATAAAATTAATACAGGTCTCAAATTAGACCCTTGTGGAACACTTGACGGGAACTACATGTGCAAGACTGAATTCCACGATATTTCACAAACTGCTTCCTGTTAAACAAGTAGGATTCAAAAAGTTTAACCAGTGTTGGTGATCGGCCAATGGCAGCTAATTTCTCCACAAGAATATAATGGTCAATTTGATCGAAGGCCTTTTGAAAGTCGATGTAGATTACATCTACTTGGCCTTGTTTGGCTAATATTTTTAAGACATATTGTGTAAAATAACATAGATTCGTAGTTGTTGAGCGTTAAGTCATGAATCCATGCTGTAAAGGTTCTTACGGAATTATAAATATGACTGCACCCTCGACACCGCGTCTTTCTTGACCATTTTCTTCCTACGGGAGGAAATGTCATTGAAAATACTGTAAATAAATATTACGTTATTGGTACCATTTTGAAAGTAATTTTACAGGGAATTTTCTGACAATATAAAAAAATATAGGTTCCATTTAAAAAAATCGAGAGAGGAGCGTTTAAATTTTGATAAATATAGCACGACTTGTTTAACAACTTGTATATATTTTTACATTAGACCATCTTTAAACATATAATGTGTTAGACGCAAAATTTATATCCAAAGAATAATTCGATGCACGACACGCATCTTCAGCCTACATCTTAAAACGTCAGTCGCTGCTACTGAAAATGTTTGAAAAAATTCCAATATAACCTAAACTAGTTGCGGAAGTGCACATAACCATATATCGCAGCAAAGGCAATTTAGGTGGGTATCAAAATAATTTCTAAAATATATAGCAATCCATTCAAATTGAAAAATCTGAAGGTGGGTGCAGGAATTTATAACAACTAGTATATCAGTAAATAATTTTGCAATATCCACTGTGATATACTATATACGTACAGAAATCTCACTTTCGTATCTTTGTTAGTTTTCACGTAAAATTCCGCCGACACACTAATGGCCCACTGGATATATGCATATATTTTTTTCCTTACTTAATTGACCCTTAATTGACACACGTCGAGCGTGTGTGTGCTGTTCACGGCAGCCCAGCCAGGTTGCCGCCCAGGACCGGTCCTAGTGGTGTGTGCATTGCGCGGTGCCGTGTTTTGCGCCGCGTAGCTTGGTTCCTCTCTCCCCTGCTGGAAAGGCGGAATGGCACCTGTCCGCCCATCGGGCAGACCCCCCTAGAGTTTGGTAGCGCATATGCTAGGCTACCACCCAGTAGAGGACCACATCAGCACCCCACCCGTTCCGTCATTTCGCCTCCCGGACACGTTGCCCGCGTTCGCGCGCTCCAGCATCAGTTTAGCACACCACGTATTATTGCAGCCGTGTCTAACAAGACACTTTTTTGCATTTTTAAATAAAGTTTCTGGTAGGGATCCAAAACATTTATGGACTTGTGTAATTTATGTGGGATTTCTGCGGTTGCGCCAATCACAATTGGGACTAGTAGGACCTTGTCCATCTTCCACATTCTCTTGCTTTCGTCGCTGAAAGGTAAATATTTATTTACCTTCTCACTATAGTTCCTTACAGTGTTTTTTGCCAACGGAACAGCAATGTCAATGATGTACGTTATCTTGTCCTTCTTCAGTGTCAGTATTATATCTGGAATATTGTTGGGAATTGTTTTATCCGTGATTATTTGGCGATTCCAATATAATCGAGAATTTTCGTCCTCGCAAACTGAAGGTGCTTCATATTCATAATACGGGACATTTTCAGAATACGACAAGTGCTTCTGTCTGAGCAGCTGGTGTATTATTTTCGCAACCCTGTTGTGCCGCTCGAGGTATTGTTTGGGGGCAAGTACAGAGCATCCTGCCATCAAATGACCAATTCTTTCTTTCCTTATCTGTGCATACACGACATTTAATGTCAGATAAATTTTTCTTAAGAATTTTTTTCCTATAGGAACGCTTTGGAATTACTTGATCTTGGATGGCGGCTATGAATCCCTCTGTTTCTGCAAACAGGTTACCTGTATACAGCCATGCCTGCGACGCTGAGGTGTCAAAGTTTTCAGATCCGATTGTTAACAGATACTTGCCATGCAAAGATTTATTTTTCCATCTCTCTTTCTGTTGGGATATACTTAAGATTCTCGTGGATGGATTGAATTCATCGTTAGCCAGTTTGAGTGGCGTAAAATTGTCCATTTGAGCAATCGCATTATGCAATCTACTTTCTTTCGACTTTTGCAGAAAGTACGCTCGTAAATTATTTACCTGTGTATAATGCCTGCAACAACCACTCGGTATTCCTCTACCTCCTTCTCCCCTTGATAGGTGGAACCTTTCGATCGCACTACGTGGGTGATCAATTCTAAATTTTCTGGCTTCTACTCTTGTCTTGATGTCTACTGCTTCAAGTTCAGTATCAGTCCAGTTAATTATTCCAAATCCATAAGTAAGTACGGAAGTTGCAAAGCTGTTTATTGCCTTGGACATATTTCTTGCCGACAATCTGGTTTCCAACAACGATCGCAGCCTTGAGAAATACTGATCTTTCGCTGATTCTTCTGCAATATTGTGTTCTATTCCTCTAGCCTGCAAATAACCAAGATACTTATAATAGTCGTTGCTCTCCATTCCAATAATTAGTCCTTGTCCGCCTTCCACTTCGAACCCACGATGTTCAACCCATTGTCCCTTTTCCATGCAACTTATTTTGCATTTTTCCAATCCAAATTTCATTTGGATATCTCTACTATAACGGCCAACACAGTTTAGGAGATCGCGAAGATGATTCTTTTTCATAGCATATAATTTGAGATCATCCATGTACCAAAGGTGACTAATTTGTACGACAGGTTGTAGTAAATTACATCCCTTATTTAGGGAATTTAACAAAGTTGTTAACGGTTTCAAGGCTAAACAAAACCACAGTGGACTCAAAGCGTCTCCCTGAAATATGCCTCGTTTACTACTGATCTTGCCTGCATCAATACTTTCTGTAGGGGTTTTCATAAACAAACTTGTCTTCCATTTAGTCATGGCGTAACTTAGAAAATTAATATGATGCTCCTCAATCCTATATAATCTAAGAATCTCTACCAGCCACGAGTGAGGTACACCATCAAACGCTTTCTGATAGTCTATATATGCCTTGTAGAGATTTTCTTTTGGTTTTACAACATTCTTCATCATAACTGAATCAATCAGGAGCTGTTCTTTGCGACCTCTTGATCCTTTTCTACATCCTTTCTGCTCCTCTTCTAAAAGGTTGTTATTCTCCAAATGGGCATATATCTTTTCAGATATAATCGAGGTGAACATCTTGTATAACGTAGGAAGACATGTAATTGGTCTATATTTAGAGGGATCTTCCGCAGATACATTAGATTTCGGAATTAAGAAGGTGTTTCCCTCGGTCATGAACTCTGGCAGTTCGGTTGGTTGTTCTAGCAATAATTGGAGGCACTTAGCAAGTTGTAGGTGCCTCGATGTAAATTTTTTTAACCAGAAATTTTGTATTTTATCTGGTCCAGGTGCTTTCCAATTCAATGCTTTTCGGATTGCTCTTTTCACATCCTCTAAATCAATTCGCCAATTTAGCATTGTTCTAACGTTACTATTATTATCTCTTCCACTCACAAGAACCATTCGTTCTTGGTTGCCAATATCTTACCCCATCGGTTCATTCGAACAAGATGGATGGCATAGTTATCTATCATTAAATAATTTTTATATGAATGTTGATTATAGTATGTACCTACTTACCAATACTGTCAGGGTGTGAACTTATGTGTTGTCCGCTACTGGCAGCTTAAGTCTCTTTCTGGGTATGAACTTGTGTGTTGTTTGCTGCTGGCAGCCTGCGTCTCTCTCTCTGGGTGTGTTGCTTTGTGTTTGTGCAAGCGCGCAAGTGTAGGGGTGTTGCATGTTAGCGCGTTCGTGCATGCGTTTAGTGTCCAGCCGCGCTAATTTTAAGAGATCGTAGAACCAGCCGTTGCGCAGAGCCGCCAACCCTTTCCCGGCAACTTCTTTACTTTTCCGTGCAGTACTTCGACGGCTCGACCCCCACCCCATCGAGGCAAAGCCCAGACCCGGGAAGCGCACCCTGCATGTGGTTGCTCATCGCCAACCGAGGGAACACTAGATTTAGGTGGCTATCGAAATAATTTCTAAAAAATATAGCAATCCATTCAAACTGAAAAAATCCGAAGGTGGGTGCAGGAATTTATAACATATATATTGGTAAAATATATACAAGTTCTTAAACAGGTCGTGCTACATTTATCAAAATTTAAACGCTCCTCTCTCGATTTTTTTAAATGGAACCTATATTTTTTATATTGTCAGAAAATTCCCTGCAAAATTACCTTCAAAATGGTACCAATAACGTAATATTTATTATTATTATTGTTATTATTATTATTATTATTATTATTATTATTATCTCTTCCACTTACATGAACCATTCGTTCTTGGTTGCCATTATCTTACCCCATCGGTTCATTCGAACAAGATGGATGGCATAGTTAGCTATCATTCATTTATTTTATATGAATATTGATTATGTAGATACTTACCAGTACTTTCAAGGTGTGAACATACGTCTTGTCCGCTGCTAGCAGCTTGTGTCTCTTTCTGGGTATGAACTTGTGTGTTGGTTGCTGCTGGCAGCTTGCGCCTCTCTCTGGGTGTGTGGTTTGTGTTTGTGCGAGCGCGCAAGTGTAGGGTGTTGTATGTTGGCGCGCTCGTGCGTGTGTTTAGTGACCGGTCGCGTTAATTTTGAGAGATCGAAGAACCAGCCGTTGCGCTGGGCCGCCAACCCCTTCCCGGCAACTTCTTTACTTTTCCGTGCAGTACTTCGACGGCCCGACCCCCGCCCCATCGAGGCAAGGCGCAGACCAGCGAAGCGCACCCTGCACGGGGTTGCTCATCGCCAACCGAGGGAACACTCTTAGCGGCTACTTCGGTCGACGACGGTCACACTTTGTGCCATCTTAACGTTTTCCGCCATTGCGGGGGCACTGTACACACGTCGAACGTGTGGCTATGGCACCTATCCGCCCATCGGGCAGACTCCCTAGAGTTTAGTAGCGCATATGCTAGGCTACAACCCAGTAGAGGACCACATCAGCACCCCACCCGTTCCGTCATTTCGCAACCCGGACACGTTGCCCGCGTTCGCGCGCTGCAACATCAGTTTAGCACGCGACGTATTATTGCAGCCGTGTCTAACAAGACACTTTTTTGCATTTTTAAATAAAGTTTTTGGTAGAGATCCAAAGTATTTATGGACTTGTGTAATTTCTGTGGAATTTCTCCAGTTTCGCCAATCACAATTGGGACTATTAGGACCTTGTCCATCTTCCACATACTCTTGATTTCGTCGCTGAGAGGTAAATATTTATTTACCTTCTCACTATAGTTCCTTGCAGTGTTTTTCGCCAACGGAACAGCAATGTCAATGATGTACGTTATCTTGTCCTTCTTCAGTGTCAGTATTATATCTGGAATATTGTTGGGAATTGCTTTATCCGTGATTATTTGGCGATTCCAATATAATCGAGAATTTTCGTCCTCGCAAACTGAAGGTGCTTCATATTCATAATAAGGGACATTTTCAGAATACGACAAGTGCTTCTGTCTGAGCAGCTGGTGTATTATTTTCGCAACCCTCTTGTGCCGCTCGAGGTATTGTTTGGGGGCAAGTACAGAGCATCCTGCCATCAAATGACCAATTCTTTCTTCCTTATCTGTGCATACACGACATTTAATGTCAGATAAATTTTTCTTAAGAATTTTTTTCCTATAGGAACGCTTTGGAATTACTTGATCTTGGATGGCGGCTATGAATCCCTCTGTTTCTGCAAACAGGTTACCTGTATACAGCCATGCCTGCGACGCTGAGGTGTCAAAGTTTTCAGATCCGATTGTTAACAGATACTTGCCATGCAAAGATTTATTTTTCCATCTCTCTTTCTGTTGGGATATACTTAAGATTCTCGTGGATGGATTGAATTAATCGTTAGCCAGTTTGAGTGCGTAAAATTGTCCATTTGAGCAATCGCATTATGCAATCTACTTTCTTTCGACTTTTGCAGAAAGTACGCTCGTAAATTATTTACCTGTGTATAATGCCTGCAACAACCACTCGGTATTCCTCTACCTCCTTCTCCTCTTGATAGGTGGAACCTTTCGATCGCACTATGTGGGTGATGAATTCTAAATTTTCTGGCTTCTACTCTTGTCTTGATGTCTACTGCTTCAAGTTCAGTATCAGTCCAGTTAATTATTCCAAATCCATAAGTAAGTACGGAAGTTGCAAAGCTGTTTATTGCCTTGGACATATTTTCTTGCCGACAATCTGGTTTCCAACAACGATCGCAGCCTTGAGAAATACTGATCTTTCGCTGATTCTTCTGCAATATTGTGTTCTATTCCTATAGCCTGCAAATAACCAAGATACTTATAATAGTCGTTGCTCTCCATTCCAATAACTAGTCCTTGTCCGCCTTCCACTTCGAACCCACGATGTTCAACCCATTGTCCCTTTTCTACGCAACTTATTTTGCATTTTTCCAATCCAAATTTCATTTGGATATCTCTACTATAACGGCCAACACAGTTTAGGAGATCGCGAAGATGATTCTTTTTCCTAGCATACAATTTGAGATCATCCATGTACCAAAGGTGACTAATTTGTACGACAGGTTGTAGTAAATTACATCCATTATTTAGGGAATTTAACAAAGTTGTTAACGGTTTCAAGGCTAAACAAAACCACAGTGGACTCAAAGTGTCTCCCTGAAATATGTCTCTTTTAATACTGATCTTACCTGCATCAATACTTTCTGTAGGGGTTTTCATTAACAAACTTGTCTTCCATTTAGTCATGGCGTAACTAAGAAAATTAATATGATGCTCCTCAATCCTATATGACCTAAGAATCTCTACCAGCCACGAGTGAGGTACACTATCAAACGCTTTCTGATAGTCTATATATGCCATGTAGAGATTTGCTTTAGCTTTCACCACATTCTTCATCACAACTGAATCAATCAGGAGCTGTTCTTTGCAACCTCTTGATCCTTTTCTACATCCTTTCTGTTCCTCTTCTAAAAGGTTGTTATTCTCCAAATGGGCATATATCTTTTCAGATATAATCGAGGTGAACATCTTGTATAACGTAGGAAGACATGTAATTGGTCTATATTTAGAGGGATCTTCCGCAGATACATTAAATTTCGGAATTAAGAAGGTGTTTCCCTCGGTCATGAATTCTGGCAGATCGGTTGGTTGTTCTAGCAATAATTGGAACTTAGCAAGTTGCAGGTGCGTCGATGTAATTTTTTTTAACCAGAAATTTTGTATTTTATCTGGTCCAGGTAATTTCCAATTCATTGCTTTTTGGATTGCTCTTTTCACATCTTTTGAATCAATCCGCCAATTTATCATTGTCCTAACGTTACTTACTTTCCTTCTTTCATCCGTCAGCCATTTTGCATTTCTATGTTGCACCGGCGTACTCCATATTCCAGACCAAAAATCTGATATTTTGTCTTTCGTTGGTAACTGAATCTGTTGTCCAGGATTTGTATCACTCAAGTCACGATAGAATAATTTTTGATTTCTAGCGAACTGTTTATTTTGCTGCCTTCGGGTATTACTGATTTTATATCGTTTCAACCTCTTTGCATATGCCGCTAATTTCTGCTTTAATAAATCTAAAATTTCTACAACATTGGAGTTTTCAGGTGAAACATAACAGCTCACTATAACCTCTGCATCCCCTTAACCCTCGCGCTAGCATTGTCCTTTAAGCTTTGAGTTAATATTCCAATTTCCCGTCTCAGATTTTCTATTTTCCATGTCAATCGTTTTTCCCAACAAGGAGTTTTATTCCTACTATCGAATTCCATTTCTACGGTGTCTTTATTTTGATCATTTAATATCAAAACCGTACATGCACCTGTATATATTAAACTGTGGAGCTCTTCCAGTGTTGTGCTATTTTTTATTTTTGTCTTATTATTTTGCCGTTTACCTCGTTTATAATATCAGATGTGCCCTTTTGGTAAATAAGCTTTTATTATTATTATTATTATTATTATTATTATTATTAATATTATTATTATTATTATTATTATTATTATTATTATTATTATTATTATTATTATTATTATTATTATTATTATTATTATTATTATTATTATTATTATTATTATTATTATTATTATTATTATTATTATTATTATTATTATTATTATTATTAATTATTATTATTATTATGGATGTGAAAGCTCCTTTCGGGAGAAAGGTTCCGTTCAAAATATTTATATTCTGTCCCAAAAAAATACAGTAGTCAAATTCAGAGCATAAAAAATTAATGCAAATCCAGCGTTGTCGGACAATGTTTTTAAAAATTTTCATCGCAGAGTGTTGAATTGCATAGAAGCCGGTGGTCAATATTTTCGATAATTATTGTAATTTTTAGTTAAATAAAGTGAATAGTGATATTTACAATGAGTTTTGAATGTTTCTCATTTTAGTCGATGAGGTATAAGACATACCTCAAATTATTTTAAAAATTTCAAATGCTGCTTGATAACGTTTTTAAATGAGCAAACGATATTTTACTTTATGAACCAATAAAATCCTAAGGCACTGATTTTACTTTTTCACAAGAAAATAATAATCAGAATTGTGTCAACCAACGGCTTTTTTTGTAAAGAAGGTGACCTTGCCCTACTATGCCAAAAATATAATTCCGTATTTCATATCCTCTTTGGAAAAAAAAACAACTGCGTGTGCAGTTGCCCTTCTTATGCGTAATCCTCTGTGTAAACAAGCAAACGTGTTATTCAAACGAGTGAGTACATATGTACATGGACTGAACTGAAATCAATTTGTAGCATAAATTTCGCAAATATTTTTAAAGCGAGAAATTTTAACTTCGAATTTTATGTCTTTAATATTATACATGTTGTCATGAACATTTATGCCATTTACAACAGATATACGGGGGTCATTTGATGAAAGTGACTGTTCAATGAAATACTTATTTTAGGGTGAAAATACTATCTTATTTATTAAGAACGAAAAGTGACATTTTAATGGACGAGAAAGTTGTTTACGGCCGAGGCGTCAGTCGAGGATGGAATTACTTACGAGGACCTTTAAAAACATTTTTTGTTTGTGGCGAATACAACGGTTTATTTCAAACTGCAAGTATAATGATTCTTAAATAAGAATAATTTATTTCATACTGATGTTAAAAATAACATTTATATCTCGCAGACATTATTCTTAAAAATTAAGTAAGCGGTAACTAATATTTCTATAGCGATGGAAGTGTAATAACCTCACCAGCATTACCATTTGTGGTAACGTTGGTTTCGATTATAATTTAAATCAAATATCTTAAACCATTGACTGGTTAAAACAATGAAGAATTTTGTTTTCAGTTCAGTGCCACCAGCAATCAGAGGCCTGATTGCAACGACCGCTGTATAACTAAATAAAAGCAAAGCGTTGTGGGTCGGAGTGTAGGACAAAAAATAAATAAAACTCAATTAAAACTCGTAGCAAATTTTACTTAAATCTAAATGAAGAATTCTATTTCCCTACTTAATACCATAAATCTGTATGCAATTCCTATCAGAAAGGCGAGGGTTGTTGCTAATAAAATCCGAAATAAAAATCTAACAACTCACGGACTTGCAGGTTTGTATCTTTTCCTTCCAGAACTCACTAGTTCACCTTGTTTTCTTCTTCTTCTTCAGGTGCCATCTCCTCTCAGAAGGTTGGCTATCATCACGGCTATTCTCATTTTTGATGCTGCGGCTCTGAATAGTTCAATGGAGCTGCATTTATACCACTGTCTCAAATTATTTAACCAGGAAATACGTCTTCTTCCTATATTTCTTCTTCCCTGTATCTTACCCTGAATAATTTTCCCCTCTCAACACGTGGCCCAGATATTGTAGTTTTCTTATCTTTATTGTGTTCAATATTTCCTTCTCTTTCCCAATTCTTTTAAGTACTTCACTATTCGAAACCCTATCCATCCATCTTATCTTCAGGATCCTCCTATATGCCCACATTTCAAATGCCTCTAGACGCTTGTTAGTGTCTTGCTTTAGCGTCCAGGCTTCCATCCCGTACAGCAGCACCGGGAACACGTAACATTTCAATACCCTGATCTTGAGACGCAGACTAAGGTCATTGCCACACAATACTTTCCTCATCTTGTTGAATATATTCCTGGCTTGGCCGATTCTCGTTCGAATTTCTTCTGAATATTCATTTGTGTCGGTAACAGTTGTTCCCAAATATTTGTATTTCTTTACTCTCTCTATTGGCTGTTCTCCAATTCATAAGCCTTCTTGATGTCGGTTAGACTTTGTAATAATCATGAATTTAGTTTTTCTAACATTTAGTGTGAGGCCACTTTCTTCGCCATTTATTACAACCTGGTCCATTAATCTTTGTAAGTCTTCCAGTGATTCTGCGATAATAATGGTGTCATCCGCATATCTAATGTTATTAATAATTCTTCCGTTAACTTTTATTCCTATTGTTGTTTCTGCTAACGCTTTCTGAATGATGTTCTCAGAGTATAAATTAAACAACAACGGGGACAACACACATCCTTGTCTCACACCGCGCTTTATCCTTATATCTTCCGATACCTCTTCACCCAGCCTGACATTCGCTGTCTGGTTATAATACAAATAAGCTATTATCCGAATATCCTTGTTGTCTATGTCTTTAGCTTTGAGAAGCCGAATCAAGTCGTCATGGCGAACCCTGTCAAATGCCTTGTTGTAGTCCAAAAAGCAGATGTACAAAGGTTGATTAACGTCCATGCATCTCTGAGCCAGCACGTTAAAGCCAAATAGTGCTTCTCTTGTTCCCATTGCATTCCTGAATCCGAATTGAGAGTCACTAAGATCTTGTTCTAATTTTCTGAATATTCTCTGGTGTATGATCTTCAGGAATATCTTGAGGGTGTGGCTCATCAGGCTGATTGTCCGATGGTCATTGCATTCCTTTGCGTTAGGTGTTTTTGGCAGGGCAATAAATGTTGATCTCAACCATTCTGTGGGAATGATGCCTGTGTTATAGATTGTGTTGTATAGATCCACCATTACTCCTATTCGCCCCTCTGTTATGAGTTTAATCAATTCTGTTGGTATTTCATCAGGACCTGGAGCCTTATTATTTTTTGCTAATTTGACTGCATGTTGTACTTCTTCTCTTGTTATGCTTGGACCTGTACGACCACTGCCTTCATCCTCCATAGCTTCACGTCGGTGATCCTCGAACAGCTCCTGCACATATTCTTTCCACCTCTCAAGCTTTCGCTTTGTTTCAGCAATTATTTGTCCGTTTTTGTCTAAGAGAATATTACATTTATTTGTGCGCTTTATACCAGTTAATTCTTTAATCTTTTTATGCAGATTAAAATCGTCATTTTTTCTTTGTAACTCTTCTATTTCAGCGCATTTATCTCCGTACCATTTCTCTTTGGCTTCTCTTATTTTCTTTCTTATCTCTTTATTTGTATTATTGTATTCCTCAATGTCTCTATTTTTTTGCAGTCGTCTTCTTTCCATTAACTTTAGTATCTCATTGGTCATCCAGGATCTATTGCTATGCACTACTTTCTTTTGTAGTATTTCACGACTGGGTGTCATTATCGCTTCTTTAATGGATTTCCACTTTTCGTTCGGATCTTCATCTTTATTTAACCTTATTCTGCCCAACTCCTCATTGATCTTCTCAGTTACCTGTTTTCTTATTCACAGTGGTTCACGTAAATGTGATATTTGTATCTTTCCACTGGTTTTCTGGGGAATGAGCTTTTTGAGTCTAACTTCAAATTGGGTTATCACGGGATTATGATCTGTTTTTACGTCAGCACCCGGATATGTTTTGGCAGATTTAATTGCATTTCGATATCGTTTATTTATTAATACGAAATCTATTTGGTTTCTACTAATATTATTATTAATGTTATCAGCTGGAGACTTCCATGTATATAGTCTTCTTTCATGGAGTTTAAAATAAGTGTTTGTTATAATCATGTCCTGTTCTTGGCAGAATTGTGCCAATCTATCCCCTCTTTCATTCCTAACTCCCAATCCGAAGTCGCCTATTATGTCTTCCACTCTTCCTTTTCCTATTTTTGCGTTGAAGTCGCCCATAATGATCGTGACATCTCTCCCCTTTGTCGTGTGCAAGGCCCGCTGTACGTCATCATAGAACTGTTCTATTTCGTCTTCCTCTTTATCGGCAGTGGGGGCATATATTTGTATTACATTCAGCATTCCTTGGGCTATCTGTTGTTTTATCATGATCACTCTGTCTGAGATGGGTGTGAAGCTCGTTACGTGTCGAGATAGGTTCTTTTCTATTGCTATTGCTACTCCGTTCCAATGCTTAGGGTTGTTGTTTCCTGAGTAGTATATCTTTGCCTGTTGTATATTTATTTCTCCTATGTCCGGCCATCTGGTTTCACTTAGTCCCATTATGCTCACATTCAATCGTTGCATCTCTTGAAGTACGTTATAGATTTTCCCGGCTTCATATACAGATTTGATGTTCCATGTGCCTATCTTAAATTTCTTCAGGTAACTCTTTGCCATATTCAAAACCGTCCCCCCCGGAGATCCGATTGGGGGACTAGAAACTCCGGAATATTTCGCTTTGAACTTAGCCATGTTGATTTTACTAGGGATATCCTTAGGATCTTTAATGTGGTAGTCATCCCGTGGCTTTCCACATCCTTGTGCCGTTGGCTACTTATTAGTAGCTCTTCCGCCTTCGGGAGCAATTTCTTGCTCCCAGGACAAAAGAATGCCCTTTCCCCATTATATGGGGGGGGGGGGATTGCTTATACCGGCAAACACTCCGTCGACAGAGCCTCGTTAGTTGTCTAGCAGGGCGCACCACGGGCAGGTGAGGTTGTCATTTGGGTTTGGTGTTGTTCATCCTCACCCCTTACACCCCTCACCCCTTGTTTTACATGTCGATAATTTCTCAAATAATTTTAAGTTATCAACACTACAATAAAATGAAGTAATAGTTAAGTTAAAACTTTACTTCTAATTCAGCGTTAGGGAAGAAACATATATGTATCCGAAGATATATATTGGTTTGCGGAGAAAACTCCCTCGAACAACACTCTTGGCTGTTTTAGTAGTACCGACGGATCTATTACTTCTGACTGACTTCTGTCTGACTTTTACAAACTGATCCAAGACTTTTTATCACTTCAATCTCACAGAACACGCCTTTCTAAAATTGTCGTTATCAAACCGAATACATCGATTTGTTCTTGGCATTTTCTTTCATACATAATGTAACTACCTCTTCCCTGAAGTTCAAACCCATATTTCTTGACTGTTCAATATGTCATCCTTTACAAGTTCATTTCGCAAACGTATCCATTTACTATTCGTAACTAAACGATGGAATTTAGAAGTAGTCACGAACTCACAAAGACAATGAATCTAAGAAAGAATATACTATTGTTGAAAAGCATCTATAACATATACTGTATGTCATTGGTGATGGATACTTACGATTTTATTTCAAACAAAAGGGTTCTACTAGCCTGTGTGTATGGCCTTTACACATTATGTCAATTCTAGAGATATTTAAGTAACTATTTCTTTACATACACCCGACCTCTATTTTGTTCCGGTTTGCACAATAGACCCTGTGCGACGCTCGACTTCTTGCCAATTCTCAGTACTTGCATTTTTTGGGTAACAAGATTGCAATTTATTAGCTTCCTACATGTTCGAAGTTAATTACTGATATCCGGTTTGTCACACTAAATTTATCGGCAATAGTTCTTGGTTGTTTCGTGCTCCTCTCTTATTGGCATTTGGTGTATCTTTAACTCACCAATAGGAACTACATATTTTTAAAGTTATATTTACATAAAAGAGAAAAAGGGAGGAGTGGAATATTTTTATCGCGCGTTTCTAAATCTAACTAAATTTTGAATGAAATTAAAATAAGAGAAAAACAGATGCTCTAAAATAAAATTCTTAATAAAACGAATATTAAATACGGACTTTCTAAATAGATTTCCGTTTTATTACAGAAGTTTGTTACAAATAAAAATTAAAATCCGCTTCAATTTTCTATATTTTATTCGATTATTCGTTTTAAAATAGATACAAATTAGATATCGCAAGATATTCTGGATGAAGCTGATCGCATGAAGAAAAATTAATATTTTACTTTAAAGTACTAAGACTTTAATGTTCCATTTGTTTGTACCATAAGTAATCCGAAAAACGTCGTTTTTGACGAAATAAACATATTTTATTTTTCAACATAATTCCCATCTACTTCTGTACACTTAACCCAGCAACTTTCGATTTTTTTTAGACATTTTTCGGAAGATCGTCAGAACAGGCATTTGTTGCGGCTATACTCTCTCATTGTTCCCGAATCTCTTTCAATCAAACCATTTTTTCAAGTTTTGGAACAACAAAATCAATCTGGTGTGTATGTTAAATGACGCTGCGATTATTCGACAAATTTCTTTGCCATAGTGAGGGAACAAAATCTTTTTCTGAATAAATACGGTCATCTTTTCTTCAATTCAGCATCAAAACATTTCAGCGCATCAGTAACGTGTGCTTCTATTCTTTAACCCTAGAATACTAACGGTATATTGTTTGTACGTTATTACTAACGACACGTCAAGTTTACGTATTATCACTTTTCATGTATGTGCGTTACGTTTTCATGAATTAGCTCTTATGAAAAGATATATTTTACAGTCTAATCAATCTTTTAATTAATTTTTATGTGTTTTCGTTTCTAACTAGTAGGTTAGAGCTTACGGGAAAAAAGGTAAATGAGTATAGAACAAATAAACTTTTTATTAAACAAACGTAAACATGTAAAGAATATGAGAACTATTACATATACACAGAGAAAGATTAATTCACTTCTTTAGTTCGCTACAACTCATGCTTATTTTTATTTGATGTTCACCACACAAGGCACGACGGCATACAAAACATGTTGTGGTCGTCATTCTCTTCTTCACAGAAGGGCATAAACTGCAGAAAGTTCTTTTCCCTTTTCTTTGAGACTCTTCTTGATTTTGTGCCATAGGTTGATCTGGTAATTGTAAAACTTTAGATATGGAATGCTTCAATTGTCTCGACAAGGAAGGGCAATTTTGCAGTCTTTCTTGTTGCCATGGTCTGGTTAGCTGTTCTTGAAGTTTAAGGACAAACTGTAGCCTTGATAATGGTTTCATTCCCCTTTTTATTACGTTATGGTGATATATCACATAGGAATTCACTGATGCAATGTTTAGCATATTGTAGAAAAAACAAAGAGGCCATCTCTTAGTCTTTCTATTCACGCACATATTCAAAGCCATCTGATCGAATGAATCAACAGCTCCTTTTGTAGCATTATAAGAGTGAATTATTTCTGGTGTTTTTCTTTCTTGATTTATCGATCCTGTGGTATGCATTGTCGAAAGTAAAAGAACTATTTTGTTTTGTTTAGGTTTATAAGACACTAGAGTCATTTTATCATCAAATGCAAATACGGAAGTTCCAACATTCCGAGATTTGTCGTCTAATAACTCCAAAGGAATTTCCGATTTATTTTTGCGGAGGGTCCCTATTATTGTTAAATTGTACGGATTTCCGAGTAGTTTGATGGACAAAGGAATGCTGGTAAACCAGTTATCCATTGTGACATTGCGGTTACTACCATGTAGCGGTGTTGTCAAACTTGTCACAAAATAATAGGCTAATGGTGTTCCATCCGTCTTTGTAGATTTGCCAAGATAAGGACTTGCATTTATTACGTACTTAGTAGCAACGTCACAGAGCATCACAATTTTAATGCCATATTTGTTGGGTTTGTTAGGCAAACCTTACCCCGAAATTCTACTAGCTGTTCATCGATGGTAACATATGCACTGGGTCTATAATTGATGGTACAGTTGTTAATAAAAATATCCCAGATGCTAGAAATTGGAGCGAAATTGTTCCCTTCTCTGCGTTCCTCTCTGGTTGTTGCATCGTCAAATCTTAATGAATTTATTAGAATGTTATATCTTTCTCTGCTCATAGTTGCTCTGTACCTTTCACTAGAATAAGTTGTACCGAACAAAAGTTTAGATGAAAGATGATTACTCTTCAGACTCGCAGAGAGAAGCAATAATCCCAGTAGAGCTCTCAATTCGGTCATTGTTGTATCTGAAACTGTTGCAGTTTTAACCTTGTATTTCTCTCTCAGTCTAGTAATTTTCTCATTGGTTCGTAGTAATATTTCGTCTAAAATTTCTTCGGGGAAAAATAAATTAAAAATATCCGCTGGTTCTATAATACTTTTAGCTCGATCTGTTGGCCCTGGTCGAATATATAGTATATTTTTAGCTGGAGTTTTACCGCTTGCGTTATTCACAGGGGCACTTTTCCAAACATGACCATTTTTACCTAAATATATAGGATTATTTGAACTTACGGTAACGTTTTCTCTTGTTTTCTCTTCAGGTATAAGTTCTTTAGATGTTGATGGCTGTGAACGCTTACATTTTTTGTTATGATCAGATTGTTCGTCTGGGTCAGTTAAAATGATTTTTTGTTTAGGTTTCTAAACACTTGCTAGTTCGGCTTGATAGAGCTCGTCGTCAAGTTCATCGGGAACATAGTCACTATCGGCAACACTGTCGTCACTGTCGAATGGATCTTGCTTCACTTTATCTTCTTCATTGTCACTTAAGTCACTAAAATCACTGGCCTCAACAATATCTTGTAATTCCTTGTCAGTGAGAGGGCGATTACGATCAAATTTACTGTCTTTCGGCATTTTTCAGTTTGCTTATTACTAATGCCACGTCAAATATACGTATTTGTTTACAAACGTGATTACTAAGTACACGTAACTTTTACGTACAGTGTTCTAATCACGCCGGTAACAGAGCTAAATGAGAACTAATATCGGCTTATCGACTTATTCTCATCATAAAGGAAGAGTAGGGGAAAGCACTGCTGGCGTGACCAACGGCTAGCTCCTATTCGTCGAATGAGACAATTGTTTTTAGGATTTTAATACGTAAATTTTACGTGCGTTAGTATTCTAGGGGTTAAATAATTAATAAAAATTACGCCTTTGGAATAACAAAAAAATCGTCCTCATAATCTTAACTGTTTTTGCCTTCTTCGAAGAAGCACGTTCATTCAACGAAATATTATACCATCCTGCGTTTTATCACTGAGGCTTTAGTGTAGCATCCAGCTTTCATCTCGGGTGAGATATCGATGAAAATATTCTCTGAATTTAGTCATAGAGTCACTTAGAATTGTAACATGAACTCGCATTTGCTCAACAGGGAGTAAGCGTGGCACTTCTTAGAAGCAGATAAGCAATGGGATTTCAAGCACAAATTCCCATGTATTTTCTTATGGAGTTTCATTTTGCATTTTTACGGGTGAGTTTGGTGCCTGAAGATAAGTTGGGATGAACTTGTAATTTTAGGTGATCTGTCAGCAAAACAAACCTGTCTGTCTCTAAAATCGCTGAAACAGACCTGTCTATTTCAGAGACAGACCTGTCTGTTTCAGAGGCAGATCTGTCTGTTATTTGACAATACAGTTCTGTCTGTTTCACAGGCAGACCTGTCCAACTATGACGTCACAGCTCAAATGGCATTGAAAGGCAAAAATGAATCTCTGTAGAAAAATACATGGGATTTTGTTTCCGAACCGGCACAACTTATCTGCTCTTGGAATTAGTTAGCTTTTTATATTTAAATGTGTCGGCAAAATATTATGTATGCGTTAGTTTAAGATATTAGCTATCTCCAAAACTTGTAATCGGTGATCGTTCATAGCTATGGAATGGAGTTTATTAATAATTTTTGGATAAGTTACTGCAAATGAAGGTCTCAGATGTTCCTCGTCTTCTGTGATATGATAACTTTTCAAAGCAATGAATCACTTACAAATCACTCCATGGGAAGGAGCAAATTCATAATAACATTCATATAACTTTGCTCCAGTTTCTTCAATTGTTTTTCCACGTAAGAAATAATGTTGAATTAATACATGAAATTATTTTCTCTCTATATTAGTACAGAAATAACAAATAGTTTAGTTTAAACGATTGCAAAAACTTATCTATCTAACAGATTTGGGCGAAATTCTTACAGACTTCTGAAACATACCTAAAGTCGTCAATATATTAAGAATAGCAAGTGTTGCCAAATTTTAAGTTACTCTGCTGTCAAATCTCCCTCGTACATAATACAAGGGATATTTTTTAAACAAGGTCCATTTGTGAATGAGAGTGAGAATGACGCGCGATCGCCGCAGTGCGCATGCGCGTCTGTGTGCTGAACTATACAACTTTATAATGTTTATGAAAATTTAGTCGCCAGTCGACAAATACGATCTGTAATTCGATTCTTGAGTGCAAGACATTTGACCGCAACAGAATTTCACCGTCAAATTCGTGAAGTTTACTGTGACAATGCTATCAGTGACAGTAAAGTTCGAAAGTGGGTGAGAATGTTCTAGGACGGACGAGGTAATATGCATGACGAGCCACGCCCTTGCAGATTTTCGCTGACTTCGGAAGACTCGGTTGATGAAGTGGACAACAAAATTCGAGAGGACCGACGATCCACAATTTCAAAGTTATCAATTGATTTTCCACAAGCTTCAGGGACAGTTTTGCGCACCATTGTTTCGGAGAAATTGAAATATCAAAAATTGTGTGGTCAGTGAGTTCCAAGATGGTTTCTGACAATCACAAAACAAAAAGATTTGGCTGTACTTGATTGTTTTTGACTCAATACATCAGGAAGTAGATAGAATTTTTGGACCACATCGTTACAAGAATTGAGACTTGGGTATCTCACATGACTCCTGAGTCCGAGAGTTAATAAAACAACCGGAGTGACAGTCAAACAGACACTCTAAGCACGAAAAATTATGGCAACTGTATTTTGGGACAGGAAAGCGGCTTTGTCAGTGGATTTTATGCTGAAGGCATAATAATCGATTCTCATGGTATTGTGAAACTTTGATAAAACTCCGGCGTGTCTTACAAAACAAGCGACGTGGCCTTCTGCCTCCGGTGTGATCTTGCTCCATAACAATGCAAGGCCACATGTTCCTGCACAAATAAAAGGTCTAATCATGCCTTTTGAACGGGAACAACTGAAACATCCACGTTACAGTCCCGACCTTGCACGCAGTGATTTTTACTTGTTTTGGTACCTAAAGAAGCTTCTTCGTGGCCAACGGTTCGACGACGACGAAGAAGTGAAAACTGCGATCATGGATTGAACTTTTTCACAGGGGGAAGATTTCTTTTCACATCGGAATTCAAAAACTTGTTGATCGATTTGACAAATATTTGAACAAAAATGGAATTTATGTAGAAAAGTAGACGAAAGTATTTAAAATGTGGAAATAATAGTATATTACATATCGAGGCGGGAAGGGGTCCATTATCGTCGAGGGATTAGAAAGTATTAGAGATTAAGTGAACTTAATCTCGAGACAGGAATGAATCTTTCCACCGAGGTTTGTATAGTATTTTACTCACGATCGATTAGTAATTAATTATTATATAAACTACTGAATCACTAAATTGCAAATATATATTAGTATTAAATTTCATGGCATTTTAACAAATGCTTTTGATAGGTACTGTTGCTAGGTTACGTAACAATTAATAATGACATTTTCTGACAGATTTACTTAATTATTATCCTGCGATTTCAAATATGGTCTTTCTCTAACAGTAAACAGTGATGGAAATTCTAATGTAACAATTGATATTAATTCCAAAAGAGAATAAATTTTGTATTAAAACGTTGTCTTGTTATTTACTATAATAAAGATTTGTTATAATATGATTTACTTATTTAAATGACACTAACGCTTCATAAATACTGAAATGACATTATCTAGCCGGGGAAGCGACATAAGCTAATCGATAAAGTGACATAAACTAGCCGGTAAAGTGCTACTACCTACCTCGGTATGTAATAGCGCGTTTTCTAACTGGCTTGAAGGTTAGAAATGTTCAGTTTACTAACCGATCGTGAGTAATAGTATATTACGTAACTAGATTTGTAAATAGAATTTTACGCAAGAGTGGAAAAAGTTACGCACAAGCAAGTGTGTAATTCCACAAGCTTCCATTGCTTTACAACTCACATTTTGTACCATACTTTTTCTACAACCGTCGTGATCCCGACAAAATTTTACCTTTCATTGAAAACAAATTGAAACAAAATGAAATTTGTGAAGATACAAATGTCAAATGCCAAATATTTAAAATAGATGTCACCAACATAAGATCTTTAAGAACAAATGCATCAATAAGTCTTCTCGGAACTAAGAAAAATAGTTGAAAAAGTCAGAAATTGCATTTACATTTCATGATTGAGTGTTAACCACACGTTAAGCCTTTTTAAGCCTTTTTTTCGTGTGGTTTCACTACTTTTATTCATTTTTTATAAATTGAGTTAATTGAGAGCAGACGTGCGAAATGAAGCATTTACTATAGAGGTTGTTGCTGCGATTTTCGTTATTTACACTAGTGGTTGTACAAAATAGTATATTGTGTAACGGGTGACGAAAGTAACATTTTTTTTAAGCGAGAGAACGGGTAATGTTCACGAGCTTGAAAAAATGATTTCGACGATTTAAACACTATACTTTTTCTACGACCTCAACTATGGCATTATAACAAACTTTAAAAAAAAATATGTAAACAAATACTTTATTTTCAATTAAAAATTACGAAACTATAGATCATATTTAAAGTACTAGTTAAGATTTCAACATTGATACATAGAATATGTAAACCATAAGGTCTATCGTTTCAAATTATCCCACAATTTTGCAAAATATGCAAGTAACACAATTTCCGAATATGAATCTACGCTATTATCAGCCCTCTATTCAGTGAATATTACATAGACTTCTTCATACTTCGTTCTCGATTTTTCTTGTAATTAGCCGCATAGCTCAGCTTGATTTACTATTTCTGGTGGTGTATTGGGAATATCTGAATCGCTTTCTGAATCAAAAATCATGATAAAGCTACAAACTGCACAAACTGACGAAAGTTAACGTTATGGGTTTTTTTCTCACTAGTGACAGAAATTAAATATTTTTGTATTTATATTTAACAATAATAGTAGGTGTTTCAAGGTCAAGTGTTTCGAAAAGACTAATTTCACCACTACTAAAACGGTTAGGAAGAAAATTGCTGCTATCTATATTTGACGATACTGTTAAATACATGATAAGAAGAACGGTACATTGTTTTTTTTTATAATGGAGATCTTCTTACGGTAAACAAATTTTAAAGAAAAGTAAAGGAAGATGGAAATATACCTCTAATAAGTCGTTCAACTTTATATAAACTAATGAAGATGCTTAACTTTAAGTAAGTTGTGGTATTCAATTATAGAAGTATTTTACGTAATCATAGGTATTTAAAACTTAATCGCAAAAGTCTGCTGCTTGAACGTAATGATATTATTTTGTGGAGACGAAGACATTTATCTTCAATTAAAAAATATAGAACTGACCAACACCTAATTTATTTATTTAGAAGAAACATGGCTTAATGAAGGACACACAAAAGCAAAAGTGTGGGTAGATATTAATGTTACAACAAGCAGACAAGCATATATAGATGCTGCACCTACTGGTCTAAAAAACCCCATTGGTAAGGGAAGACGCTTAATTATTTTATATATTAGTTCCAAAAACGGTTTTGTTGACGATGTGTTATTGGTATTTGAGGAAAGAAGAACTACTGATTACCACGATGAAATGGATGCAAATGTTTTTGAAGCGAGGTTCAACAATATTTTTTAAAAATTATCTCACAATAGTGTAATTAGCAGGAAAGGGAAAAAAGACAAACAAAAAGACAAAAGACAACGAAAGTCGGACATGCAGTACTTCGAAAAGCAATACTATTTAATTCCTCTATAGTACGATTAGAGTTTTTAAAAATAATAAATCGTCAAAAGGCACACTACAACGTACACGCAGTGGATGAAATAGCGAAAGAAAGTAACAAAGTTATACTTGGATTACCACCCTGTCATTGTGAACTGAACACTATTAAATTGGTTTGGGTTCAAATAAAAAATTAAGTAGCTTTAAATTGAAACTTTCAAATTACCCGAAGAAAAAGGACTTTTATTAACTGTTATTGCAAATGTAGCCTCAGAAGTGTGAACGAACTGTGAAAAATATGTAATAATGTAAAATGTGTAATTTAGATGGTTTAATAGATGACCTAATGAAGCCGTTTATTATTTCGTTTGGAAATCGTGAAAGTAACGACAAAGATTTTAGTATGGACAGTGATAGTAATTCTGTTGAAGAGATGCAGTAGTTGTATATATATTTGAAATATTGTATCATAATTGAAAAATTGTGTCATTCAAAATATTGTCAATTAATGCTTTATAATAATAATTGAATGTTCTGTAAAAATTAAATAATATTCATATGCTTTGGGTATAAATCAGTATGAAATATTTAAATCGATTAAATTGATTTAAATATTTCATACTGATATTTAAATCTAATATTTAAATCAATTTAATTAACATTTTGAAATTTTCAAATTTATTATCAATAAGTTTTAGGCTTATTAAGTGTAAGTTGTAAAATAATATAGCTATTATAGAGAAAAATGTTGTGAATTAATGATTTACCCACAAGTAATTAAATTTGTCTCGGCAATATTTAACAACGAATATTGTTTCTGTTGTAACCTAATCATTATATATACATATTGCTATGAATAGTGGTTTGAAAATTTAGCACGCCACCATCCACAACTAGTTTTCCCAACTAGGTTTCTCAGCCGGTGAATTTTCAAATGTGAGACCTCTAACTTCTCGGGTTCCACTTAGGAAATACGTGTCTAAAATGTAAGTTGAGCGCCAGTGAAATGTTCACAAAAATTTATTTACTTATTTTATATATAATTATTATTTAACAAAATTGGAGTGAGTAAGTAAAACAAACGCAGTTTAAAAGATGAAATAAAATTTAATACAAAATTAAAAAAATTTAAAAAAAATATATCTTTACAAAGTATAAAGACGCTGTATCATTACAAAGATACTGGAGGTAAAAACATTCATTGAAAATGACCGCAAATAAATGGAAAACTTCTTCCAAATGACTCCGATCACACTTATCTAAAAATAATCAAGTTCAATATTAAATTCTTCCCAAAGAACCACACCGTATACTCAGATACTGAACCACGAACAAAAACTACGCATGTGTATTAACATGCACAAAAACCCTTAATCCAATCGAACAAACTTTTCAATTATAATTTTAACAAAGACTCTCAAAACTAAACTGTATTATTTGTATGCTTAATAATTAAATGTCTTATCTACTTGTTTCAATACAATAGAAATATAATTTTAGTATTTATGACGTCATAATAATTTTATATACTTACAAAAACTATTTAAATGGAGACTCTTACGAACAAAGGTGCTTAATCAATTTAAACATCAAATAATTACGAGAATGCAACTCTTTAAATCTCCAGAATTTAAATCTCTAATACATCTATATCACTATCAATCAAATAACCGAATTAATAAAATATATTTAAATATATCTCTCGAAACAAACACCTCTTCATTTAACAGCTAGTATAAGTCTGCCCGTCTCTACAATTTGCACATCCAATGCACGCCGGGAAAAAACAGTTTTTCCCTCGCAAAATTAATAATGTCCCGTTCAAAAATATTGTATTTTAAATCCAATTTTTTTTTTTTTAAATCCATAGCAATATGTATGGTCGCGGTTACATAAAAGCGACCACTAATTTGACATTTTGTGTTTTTTTTCATAAATTTTGGCTTTGTAAGTAATGACGCTAATGACAAATTAAATAATATTTGACTTTTTTTATTATTAAGTGACATGATGTATACAATAGGAAAAAGTGCCGGTCGCGACCGTACATAACTTTTATGTAAAAGTTCATTGTATGTATTACAAATTCAATTAATAAAATAGATATTAAAAGTATTGCCATTTATTTTTTACAACTGTGATCTGTAATGCAGTTTAGTTAAACATCGTGTGTAAATAATATAAATAGCAAGTACTACTTCATTTCATTGTAATTTTTCATTTAAATTTACCGCCAAAATTGCTGACAGTTAAATATGCCTAATGTGATGCGGGTTACGGCGGTTTGTCTCTCTTATTAAAAAACAGAGTATTCTATAAAATCAAATGTTGGTGTCTCTATGGGGACACGAAAGCATGCATTTGCACGGCTAGCTAAGAAAATTTTTTCTTCGCGGGTAGCCAAGAAAATTATTTACAGAATTAATCACTAGGAGACGCATCAGCGTGCATTGTCAAACTGAAATGTCAAATAATAAATTTCGTGTTATCTAGGACGCTATTAACGTTGAACTGTATTTAGTTAGAATTATAGATTATGGGTTATAGAAGGATTAAAGGAGCATTTTACAATGGAATGTGCTGTTTTTGACTTCAATGAAAGCTTGAACTGTCACCTGATAAAATTTGCGAAAAAGCCAAGCACAAATCATCTGTCAAATAATGAAAATGAGATCTTGACAGTAATAACTAGAGCTGTGGATGTTTGCGGTATAACCATGGTTATATCATGTAACCATAGTAAATTACTATGGTTACATGATATAACCATGGTTATACCGCAAACATCCTCAGCTCTAGTAATAACTATAATTTCATACCATTAACACACATTATGTATACTTTGATTTTTGTTAAAATTCGAATATTTAATTATAAATTATGACTAAAGACCGGACACATCGGGCTGAAATGGACATCATTATAACAGACAATGTAAATAGTCTATAACATCTGTAAGAACATTACGCAGTTGTTGAATAGCATTATTCATTCGGTTAACTGCACATCTATTTTTTGTGTGCTGTTAACCGAATGATTAGTGCTATTCAGTAACTGCGTGATGTACTTACAGATGTTGTAGACTATTTATATCTTCCGTCGTAATGACGACCATTTCAGCTCGAAATGGTCCGGTCTCTAATTATGATGTAGATACATTGGGCCATTTGGGAACACTGTGCACGAGGTGTATACAATATAAAATTGGCCAAAATTGGAAATCAATTTCTTCATTTTATGGGAAAAAAATTATGTTTATCAACTTAGAGATATTCCATGTGACATAATATTACGTTCTGTTATATGATGTTAATGAAACCCCGTAAGATCGGCATATAAATAAAAATGAAGAAAATTTCGACACCTTCGACTCTGAAGACAAGCTACATTTCTTATCTGTCACACCATCAGCAAAATCTAAACTTAAGAAACTATTATGGAGAGTAGAAGAAACGTCCACAGAGAACAATAATGTATGGTTTTGTGGTAACACTGATTTACCAGAAGACGTTTTAGAATTAGTTACGCCTTATGCAGTATTTATACGATTTTTCACTCTTGAATTTCTAAAGATGATATGTCAATACTTTATTCTGTTCAAATCACTCTTTTGTCAGTACAACCGACGAAATACAAAAATTTATTGGCATTTTATTGTGGATGTCAATAATAAGTTTGCCTGGATGGTCTGCAGATACACGAATTTTCCAAGTTGCCGATATTATGCCGGCGAACCGCTTTCAGGAAATAAACGATATCTGCATTTCAATGATAATGGGCAAATACAAAATAAAAAAGAAAAATTTCAGCTTATTATTGAGCATATCCGGTCTGTGCAGCAAAATCTCTATGGAAGAAAGATTGTCTGCGATGAACAAATATACCATTCAAAGGCAGAATCTCTAGAAAACCATATAATTCCAAAAAAACTCATAAATGGGGTTACAAATTGTGGGTACTTTCTGGAGTCGGTGGGTTTTCTTACGACTTTGAATTGTTTACTAGGAATGTGGGTTATTATTTTACAGGTATTCCTTTGTATCCATATCTGTCACAGAATGGAATTGGTTACGTAGGAACCGTGAGAACAAATAGGTTACTAGGATGTAGCTGTCCTAGAGACAAAAACATATAAACAAGAGGGCAGAGGTTCTTTTATGGAAGAAGGAGCAAAATATAAAATCCAACAGATTAAAGCCGTACAATGGTATGAGAATAAAGTAGTTATACTGCTCTTCACTTTCGCTGGTAGTCAGCTATTGCATAAAGTGCAAAGATTTTTCAAATCTGAGGGTACTAAAAAAGATATCAATTGTCCAGACGTCGTAAAGGTGTACAACAAATACATGGATGGAGTTGATCTGCTAGATTCTTTGCTTGGACCTTATAGAATTCGCACTAGATATAAGAAATTGTACTACAGCTTGTTTTTCCTCATGATAGAAGTTGTGTGTAATTCATGGTTGCTATATAGAAGGATAGCAGAACATCACAGCCAGGACCAACCTTAGAGATCTAGCAAAAGTGCTAGAAACCAAGTAATTCACTTGAATCACAGTAGGCAAAAAAGGAATGCAACCTTCATTTGCAACAAAGTCTGATTGTGTTGGCCATTGGCCACAGCATTCTGAACAACGCAACCGTTGCCGTTTAGAAGGTTGTACGGGCAAAACCGAATATTTTGTGTCAAGTGTAAAGTGTATTTATATTTATACGAAAAAAACATTGTTGTTATGATTACACATATATTTTCGTGTAGCATAAAAAATATCGTGCTCCACGGCAAGAAAGTGGTTTACCGGGTCTCAAGAAGTTGACAGCCTCTCCTGTCTATACCTTTTGTCGACCCGGCAAATATCCATTTTCTCGTCTAGGTACACAATATACTATTAATTATGTTTATAGTATTTTTCTTCGTATTCAAAAATGGACCCTATTTAAAAAATATCTCTCATGCATACCAGATTATCTGAATTTCACATGAATCGATTGATAAATATAGCCTAAGGAGTATTCAGAGTTTAATTGGAAAGGAAATTCTATTGGAGGAATTAGATTTAATGAGAATTAAAAATATAAGGCACCTGCAGCGGTGCTCTGATTAAGTCCATACTTGGCTGTATATATATTTACGTAATACATAAAAGCTCTCGTAGTACTAGAGAGAGGCATTCGCCGTATATGTAAGAGTGTATAATGTAGATAAATTAGTATTATTCGCGTCGACTAGGAACTAGTTTTTCTCGATACAGTGGCGCCTACAATGCTAATTTTTAAACCAAAAGAATTTACATATGCTTCGAGCAACTGTCGATCGAGATTTCGGTCAAGTGAAAAATAACCGTATACGTACCCATCTTCAATAGCAACTTAACGAATAAAACGAAAATAAATATATATTATCTGTATATGGATATGCAAGAACAACTATGAAGTTTACATTTAGAAATTAATATTAGACGTCACTAAATCACTCGTGTACATGCAATAAAACCTTTATATTTTTTTATTGATGCTTACGGTGTACGTAGGCTTTAAATAAACATGTATACAATCGGTATAAGTTTCGAATACTTCAGTTTCGCTTAATAAATACTTATGTAAGAATATGTATACCGTTAATATAACAACACGAAATTTAGAAAGACTGACATGTTGATATTTATAACACGCAATAGGTTTTTTTAACGGATTATGTTAACATCTCGATTTTGTCGTTATTAAATTATGTATCTAGTTTTATAACTTTAGTAGCACAAGATACACACACGGGCAAATTTAAAGGAACAGAATTGTAATCTAGTTTATTTCCTACATAGTTTCTAATGCTCCTGTAAACAATTGAAGTTTTTAATGTTAAAACGTCGAACGTGTGTGTTGTGTCTTACATTTAAAAGGCGTACTAGGGGCAAGATGAAATTACTGAAAATAAAAAACACGCTTAGTTTTTTCTAAGATTTTATTTTAAAAATGCTCAAAGTAATTCCCTTCAGCAATGATACACTTGACCATTCTTTCTTTCCACTGTTTATAAGCTCCCAACCAATTTTCTTTCGGAATACCTTTAAAGTAAGCGTGAACTGCGGTATCAATCTCTTCCTCGGGTAAAAACCTTCTACCCCGCAAATTGCGTTTACGCCCAAAAAGTAACAAAAAGTCACACCTTGCTAAATCAGGTGAGTACGGCGGATGTTCTATTACTTTTTTCATGTTTTTTCCAGACAAAAACTAGAGAGTTAAAACTGCCGTATGCGACAATGCATTATCATGGTTGCGCATAATTCCCTTGTCTGGAACCCTACTGAACACTTCAGGCAAACATTTTTCAGTGTACTACTTAGCTGTAACTATCTTTTGTCCATCTAGCTTAACTGCACTTACCAAGCGCATACCGTATACATAACCATTTTCATAGCTCGCTGCTTCTTGGTCATTGTAGAAGTTTCCTCATCTTGGTGAATCCATACACAACTCTCTTGACGGGTAAGAATGTCCAAAAAGGGAATATAAGTTTCGTCAACTGTCACTATTTTGGAAAAAATTTGGTGGCCCTCATTATTTAAGAAATTTAAAGTTTCATGGCAAATTCTTCACGCTCTCCTTTTTGGAAGTCAGAAAGGTGCTGCGGCACAAAATGGCTTACCACTTTTTTAAATGCAGGTGATCGTGTATGATTGTAGTTGCCGTAGGTGGACGCTCTGCCTTGCTCCTTTTTGATGCTGAAAACCTTTCACATTCACCTTTTACATTCACATTACTTCGCGAAATTGCAATTAATTTGCAACAAGTGCCGACTACAGGCAAAATATTAACATCTGTTCCTTAATGTAACCTAGGGCTTCCCGATGTATTCGGAACCACAGTCCTTAATAACCCACGTGGCAGAATAAAGGTCCTGCAAACCATGGACCTGGGTTCGAATCCTGCTTCAGGGCGAATTTTTTTTCAATTAAAAAATTCAAATAGTTAGCCTTGTAGAATGTAGAAAGTAATATTTACATTATTATTAGATGTTGCTCAAAGTGTATATGTTATAATAAAAATGAAATAGCATTAACAAAACCGCGCTCTACGCTTTAAAAATTTCCATAGTAATTTATGCAAATAATTATCTCTTTCAAATTTTTAGGGTGGAACTGAATTTTTCATAACCATGGATAGGATGTCATTAACATCTTTAAATAATCGATATTTTCAAACGTTATACATAATACATTTCCTTCAATTACCTTTCATCGGTAATTTTTTCAGACACTTGTATCACATTTCCAAGAGCTTAATAATAATAATAATAATCTTTATTATTGTAAATTTAAATTGTTAATACAGTATATATATATATATATATATATATATATATATATATATATATAAAAGACGGACATAATAAAAACAAAATAGACAAACATACAGATCATCTATAGGAAAGAACAAAAATACACTGAGAAAGTTACACAGAAAAATCACAGGCAAAATATTCCTCAACAGTATACAGAGACTGATCCACAAGTCATTTCTTCTTTATATCATGGAATTTTCGTCAATGGAGGACTTTCATTTCACTAGGCACCCAAATGGTTAGTGCTTAATTGCGTTTTATATATCCTATGAAAGGAAATGGTGATGTTTCTTCAATTTCTGGTGTTATAATGGTAAGTCTTTATTTTTAGTAAAATTTGTTTGCTATGTTGATGGTATGTTGTCGTATTTGAATAAGTTCCTGCGGCTTCTTTTGGAAATCCCACTTGAGGCTCTGATACTATCTTGTTGTATTAAACATTTTTGCATGAAACCCACTACAACAAAATTCCATATGATGCTCGACTCAGAAAATTGCTGAAGCAAGCAGTTCTTGCCGCTTCATAAATCCCTTCCAATAGCATAAATTACAATTGCTAGTCGCCGACGAAGATGATCGATATGGCAATTCTAGCTGATGTCGCTGGTAATATGCATTCCCAAAAACTTAAGGATAGGTTTTGAGTCATTTCTCAATTTTCGTGTTGTTAGCAAACTTTTGAATTATTTAAAAATAGCAATCACTAATCCACCTCTAAAATTATAAAAGAAATAACGAACCTATATGCTTTTTACTTACTTGCTTACTTTCGGTGCACGGATCGAATTATAAATCACTTTATCATTGGCCAGAACCAAGTCTGCCCGCGTTAATATGTTTGCAATATTGGGGAATTGTGAAAAATGAACTTTGTCCTGAAAGGCATCGCAATCGCAAGCGCCATCGTCCAGCATTCTCCATCTGCGAAATGATCTCGCTACACTAGTTTTTAGTGGATTTAATATTTTCTATTCACCATATGGGAGATCACATCCTAGATCCTCTTTAAGGTATTTCCGCTTCTCATCTCCTGAGGCGATTCTCGGTAGCCTCCTAGAGCTGCTGTTGTTCAGGCAAGTATTGCTGAATTTTAGCCTCCATTTCGCAGGTTAGTAGCCATATGGTGTGTGCCAAGTGTCATTTTCTTGTTTTCTTTTCACTAGCTATAGCCACCTCTCTCCTGGCGTGTGAAAGGGGGATCCCGAGAACAGGATATAGCTTTTAGATTGACGTGGGTCTGAGATATTCAGTAACAATACGGGTTATTTCGACATTTTGGCGTGGGTAGATGAAAATCAGTCTAGCGCTACATATCCTACTTCTGAGATGCATTGGCCACGAGCAGACGTCCTAATGGTCCTAAGGGTAGAGAATTGTGCACCGCATTCCGGGCTGCTTAGCTTCCTGCCTGAGAATAGTGTTTTTGGCATGGAAAAGGGCGATCTAATATGACACCGAGAGATGAAATGCGTACACTTGCATTTCCGCGGGGTTGACCTGGGGATGGTTACTTTCATAATATAATGCAAGGCTTTCAAGAGCTTTAGAGAGTTTCTTTTCCGCTTCCTGAAAAATGAGTCACTCTTCTGCCACCATTTCTTGCAATATACTGGCATGTTAAAAAAAGAGTATCGGTACTTGAAGAAGCACCGAGCAACGCGAGAAAGTAATACAGATTGTTCCTTTCGATAAGTATAGGACTGAAAAAACTATTAAGCTCGAAATACACAGCATTTCCTATATGGAATTCTTCAAGGTTCGAGAATAAACGTGACTTTCAGCGGCCACATAATCTGTCTTCATATTGCAATAAAAGCTTTAAACTTTTTAATGGAAAATAAAATCTAAATTAATAAGCGCCCACAATGATTGATTTTTTCATATGTAATCTAGTTACACTTTAAGCTAAAAAGAAAAAAATATGCAATAACCACTCTACTTAACTTAACCTAAAAAAAAATATCGCTGTAAGAATTTCGCTCGTTCTTCCGCATTTCGTATCCCGTATAACATCTGTGTACCGAGTGCGCCATTAGTGTGAAAACTAACGGAGATAGGAAAGTGAGATTTTCTGTATGTATAGTAGAGACGCGTTAAGTCCAATTATACGTCACACCAAATCCATGACGACACCTTCTATACATGTTGCCGGCAAGATGTCAATTATAAAATCAACAACAAATAAAATTATGCAAACTTTTTTAATATTTAAAAGAAATGATATACTGATATGCCATGCTGTCATATAATTTTTATTTATTATATGGTTACAATTGTCGAAGCGAGTTCTAAATGTTTCTTAACGAAACTATAATAAAATTTAAGTACCCCATTAATACTTATGAAATTCACATTACAAAGTTAATAGTGGAAATTAAGCAATCTTAAAGAAAATAATTTATTAATGGTATACATTTGCTTTTATTTAAAGAAATCCTTAGTGGTAAATGTCAAAATTTATCGCATTACTACAGTGATAAAGATTTCATGCTTGTAAGCAAGATGTATTGTTTTCAATCCTCGCAGTCACATCAGTCACTGTCAGAATCTTCATTTAGATTTACCATCAATTCTGTTTCATCTCTTACATTTTTTTTTGAAGGGTTTGTGAGTAGTTGGTCTGTTTTGATGCATTTGGCTATGCCACTTACGGTGGATAAACCAATATTTAAAGCAATAGCAACCCTCTGTAATATTAAAAACTTGTACTTCGTACATGGTAAATAATTTAAGCCTTTACCTCATGAACAACAGTTTTTGGAACTAATAGTCTTCCACATTCGCGTTCTTTCTCAAAAAAAGGTCAATAATGAAGCAGTAATTGCTTCCACTGTTTACAGAAACCTTTCGGCATTATATCCAAAAGACGTAACGAGATAGTAAACACAATGTAGTTCTAAATGGAACTGTTTTTAAAAAATCAAAATAAACAGGAAGAATGTACACAAAACTAGACTTATTATTATAAAAAATCTGGTGTGAAGAACACAAATACAGGTTCACTATTAATATTTTTTGTGAACGTGTCCGAACATATCCCTCCCCAGAGACGTAGATACGTATTTCGCCTTTCTACAGGCTCGTCGGTACGCCCCTGCTGGAGAAAGGATATTCTCAGATACATTCACAAAAAAGAACCACATCACCACATCACCGAAATTATCCAGACCGGGCGTAGAAGTAAATTCAGTGCTGCCTGTTGTCAGACAGCCGAAGTACCTCGCCTCGTCCACATAACCAATGTGAAGTAACGACGCCCTTCCAAAGGTGGTACAGCCAATCGCTCTAGAAACTGCATTTTGTTTGTGTCTTCACTCATACTACGGAATAACCGCATGTGTAATGTATTAGAATAATTGAAACATACATGAGTAGGTAAACCCCGCCAGTTTTGTATAATACAAAGGTATTTTTAATAATATAAAATATTATTAAAAATCTGGTGTGAAGAACACAAATAGATACAGGTTCACAAAAAATATTAATAGTGAACCTGTATTTGTGTTCTTCACACCAGATTTTTAATAGTATTTTATATTATTAAAAATACCTTTGTATTATACAAAACTGGTGGGGTTTACCTACTCATGTATGTTTCAATTATTCTGAAACTAGACTTATTTGACAGATATGTTATCTGTTAACACCGCAAGTAACTATTACCTTTTTAAAAATATATACATGAAACATTTAGTATTAAAACGGAAATTATGTGTTTATTTGCCATGAATATCTATATTACCATAAATTTATAACATTTTGTATTTAAACTAATGAAATTAAACGTTTCAAATATAGTTTAACAAACTAATTATTTTAGTTTCTCTAATACAGTTATGACAATATGTAAACGTCAGCAATGACGTACAATTGGACTTAACGCGTCTCTACTCTATATACTATATCGTAAAATTATTTACGAATATACAGAGTGTTACAAATTCCCACCTTCAGATTTTTCAGTTTAAATGGATTATATTTTTTAGAAATTATCTCGATAGCCACCTAAATTACCTTTGCAGTAATATATGGTTATGTGCACTTCCAAGAACTAGTTTTGGTTATGTTGGAATTTTTGTCAAAATTTTACAGTTGCAGCGTTTGACGTTTTAAGACATTGGCTGAAGATGGCTATCACGCATCGAATTGTTCTTTGGATATCAATTTTGGGTTCAACACTTTATATGTTTTAATATAGTATAATGTAAAAAATATACAGGGTGTTAAATAGGTCGTGCCACATTTATCGAAATTGAAACGCTTCTCTCTCAATTTTTTTAACTCTGGAATAGTAGCGCCTGGCTTTGATAGACTCCATAGTTCGGAAATCTTCGGTAACTTCATGCTAATTCGCTAATTTCAACGTGCGTGTATGTATCTTCCTGCTGTTACGGGTATTACCACTATTACACGGCTTTCTCGTTAGCCAGTAAATAATTAAAAGGGTCTATCAGACTCCGCGCCAGCTTTTACGCTTTGATGAATTTTGTAGTCACTGTGGATATAAAATTCGAACTTTATGTATTATTTTAGTCTAGATATTATTTTTGAAGTACAACGTGGTATGAAAAGGAACAAAAAAGACATTTCCACTTACGAAAAGAGGTAGAAATAGATAATGAAATTTTAGATGAAGAATCTGACGTAGAAGTGAACGTTTTAGAATGAAGATAGCGATACCGAACAAGAAGGAGATCCCTTTGACGCAAATGAAGCCATAGGTAACATCAGTGCTCCTAAAAAATCAAAAAAGCTTTACTATATATGTAAAGATCAAGCAACACAATGACAGACACTATGTCCCGTGCAAAATGTAAGAATCACACAACATTATAAGTCACCTTCCTGGCACTAAGGGAAATGCCAGGAATGCTGTAACCCCTATTGAAAGTTGGAATTTATTTTTTGATGATAACATAATAAACATAGTTGTTAAAAACACAAACAAACATAACAGCAGTTTTGCAAAACTACAAAAGGGAAAAATCTTGCAAACAGATATAATCGAAATAAGAGCATTGTTAGGTCTCTTGTATCTAGCAAGAATACTAAAAAGCAGCAGACTCAACATTGTCGAGTTATGGAACAGAAGTGGAACCGGAGTTGAGCTATTTTGGCTAACAATGAGTAAACAAAGACTTATGTTTGTTTTGCGCAACCTTCGATTTGATGATTTAGACACAAGAGCGATAAGAAAAAGTTTTTACAAATTAACTCCTACTCGTATGATATTCGATAGATTTACAAATAATTGTAAAAAGCATTACACTATTGGAGAATATGCTATTATTGATAAAAAGTTGGAAGGATTTAGAGGCCCATGCGGTTTCCGACAGTACAAACCGTCAAAACCAAATTAGTACGGTATTAAAATTTTCACTTTAGTGGACTCTCGTGGACTAGTGGACTATGCGCAAAATTTAGAAGTTTATCTCGGTCAACAGCCAGAAGGTCCGTTTATGTAGAAAATGATGCACAAAGTATAGTTTTACGATTGGTATCTCCAATATCGGGAACGAAATCTAACACGAGATAAATGGTTTACTTCTGTCCCTATAGTTGATAAGCTAGTAAAGGATCATAAACTGGTAAAATGCACAAGAATAAAAGAGAATTGCCTAAAGAACTTACCGATATAAAGGACAGACACGTAACATCCAGTATATTTGCTTTTAGAGAAACAACCATTGTGTCATATGTACCAAAAAAAAAGGGAAAAATGTAATTATGATCTCTAGTTTCCATAACAGCGATATAATTGATTCAGAAACAGGCGATAAGCGTAAACCAGAGATGGTAACATTAAAAAAAAATAAATAAATATAAATATTCCTGTGAAATTTTTGTGTCTAAAACATGCGAAAATTTGGTGCTTTAATTGTACACAAACACATTCCGTCGCTATATAATAAAACTTTACCTTCCTTTAAGGTATATACTTATATGCAGGCAATAAAAGTGCATTTCACTTTATGCTATGTACATATTGCTGTGTTCTCTTCTAAGCGAGATAAATTGAAAATTTAGAACGAGCTGAAAACAGCAATAAAAAATTTTAAACGGGTAAATTTTGAATACACCCTGCATGAGCATCTATATAGTTTATTTCATGTAAAGTTTCTCGTTACTTTCTATAAAAGGTTTTAATATACAATAATACAGATGGTGCACATCTGTGTATATTTAGTAAATTTATATTGTATGTCAAATGTCATGTAAATCATTATATCTCCTTACGTTCAAGTTCATAAATCTTAATAACTTAAAATTTTAATCATGCTATACTTACTAAGATATAAAAGGATATTTAAAGTACTATAGTAATAGTTAATTTCATAATCAATACTTGAATTTTGCAATTTTTTTAAATACATAACCGTTGTTTATTGTAACTGTTACGATGTACGTGAAATGTCGAACAGAAACATTCATTAAGGTCTTGAAATATTCAAATACACATTATTATTTGATATACACCACAAATAAGAATAACCTAAAAGACAAAAACAATTTTGTAATAATCTTATAAGAACAAGCATGCCATTCGTTTTAAAATGTGTATTATTTAATCTGTATAGAATATCAATACCAGTGAAAACAATTCAAAAGGCTTTATAGTACACAAAATATAGTCAAATATAATTTTTGTTCATCCACTAGAAATAAATATATTCGTTTAAATATTGTAAACAATCCAGCTGTCAAATTTAGTCCAGTAGCACAGGTTAGATATATTTCAAGTTTCGATGAAAGAAAAATACGTCAATTGGAAGATAAGAAAGGACAGTCGATTAATCGATAAGAGAAGAAAGATATGACGTGTGAATCTATAATATGAAGGCGTGAATTGCAAAGAAGACACAGCTTCGGATGTTAGTGAAGTACAGAAGAAGTGAACAGAAAGCAGATAGCATGCGATCTTGAGAAAAACGAAAGACTTGAAAATTAAAACAAAAACACATTTAAGACATTAAATACTGTTAGAAAGAAATGTTAAAAAAATGTAAATCACTATAATAACAAACGTTTGTAAATATGGAATATCATCTAGAAGAGTATATTATAATTTACAAATGTATTTGAGAAAGGATTGACGTAACAGTATATAGAAAATTTCTCAAGAAAAGGGCACTTACCGAAAAATCGTCTTAAAGCGGTAGTCACAAATAAAAACTTGCTTCGTAAATTATATTGAATTTAATTCATCATTAGAATTTTTATATTTTTAATTTAAAGAGAATTATTATTTTACTGTGTATCATATATATATACCTATATATATACCTAATAATGAATTCGACGGGTCAATAATGTAGTGAAGGTATTCAAGATTTTGAAGTTCATTAAAATAAATTTATAAGATTATTTGTTTTATATGGACATTTATTTGGCCGTGTATAAATTTCAATTTCTGTTTTAAAACAGAAGATATAACACAGATATCTCTTAAATTGTAAGTAGAGTAAGTTCTCATCAACATTTAAGGGATATCTGGGTTTTTCTAAATTCGCAGTTAAAACTATCATTAAATATTTGAAATATTGAATAAAATAAATTGTGTGTGTCATTAACTATTTTATGTGATAGGATAAGATCTCGTCACATGAATACGAAATAACACATTTCGCTTTTTTGTAATATTATCACTTTATAAAACTACAAAATTCATAAACTTTACAATTTATCAATTTTAAATAAAAACACTGTCATACTTTAGTATTTTGCTCGCTGGTCTAAAGTAATACACGGGAGATTTATTGAAATCTAATAAAGATCTTCAAGGTCATATTTTTAGATATATTTATATGATTATATTCTGACTAGATATAAGATTAGCATAACATGTTTTATTAACAGAGAAAAATATAAACGATGATGTTTAACACATTTAGAAATTAATGTATATTTTTGTAAAATGTCAATATTAAATGTATTAAACTTAACATGCTATCGTATTATTTATCTCCTTATTATATTAAATGCTAGGCCTAGTTGCATGGAACCCTTTTTGTAAAACAAAATTCTGAAAGCAATTTTAAGAGTCTAAAATAAAAGAAAATATGTGTGTGATGATTCATGTTTAATAATTTACGATTTATAGTTTATAATTGGCGACCATTTTGAAAATCAAAATACACAACAATATGTACCTTTGAGTTATATACCTATGAGGCCTGATGTAAAAAATATAAATAAAAATAAAATTAAATGATGTACTTTCTTTGTGAAATTGTTCACTAATAAAGTTACTATTATACAAGCTGTCCCGTATCGTTATGGTCAAATTTTAGGAGTGAAATGAAGTCAACTTTAACTTCATTTCAAATAACAAAAACGCAAAACTTGTATATCCATTTTTATTTGTTTCAAAGTTACAGATCTATGAATGTGATTGTCAGATCATGAAAAAAAATGTAATCCTAAAGTCAATCAAAACTGATTTTATTTAAGAAAGTTCAGGTAATAATATTTTCGAAATGTTCACCTCCTTGTTGAATGCAGGCTTGTGCCCGTAAGCCAACAGAAGAAGTACTTATCCGAATTTCATACTTGTCTTGTCGGATTTGCTCGGCAGCCAGGTGAATACGATCCAACAACTCCTCTTTTTTTGTTCGAAATTCCGCATTTCGCAATTCGCAATTCCGAAATGTGGTGGTGCCCCATCCATGTGAAACCACATGTCTCGTCGAACATTTAGTGGAACATCCTCTAAAAGACCTGGCAGTTCGTCAATAAGAAATTGAAGGTAGTTGTCCGTATTTAACCTCCCAGGAAGAACGACAGGACCAATCAACAAGTCATCGATTAGGGCCGCCCAAACCTTAATAGAAAATTTATGTTGTGAACGTAGATTCATCTGTCCAGAGGACTGTTCTGCAGTAATTAAAATGAAGCCGTGACTGTCTTAATATCCAGGTAGAATAAACTAGACGAGTATAGTCTGCCTCAAGCAAAGCGCTCACGTTTTAAAATTCGCCAAACTGTCGCTCGTGGCACTCCTAGTTGTCTAGCGATTCGACGTACACTGAGAGTTGGGTCCCTTGTAACTCTAGTAACTGCTTCTTCCTCTAAGTCTGCTGGCAAATTTACTCCTTGGTCAATAAGATAATCACGCTGTCCGCATTCCCGAAATTGTCTGTGTACTTTCAGAAACGTTCTGTAATGAGGAATGCGCCTATCGGGAAACCGATGTCGGTATTCAATAACTGCTTGACGTGCACTGCCGTTACAGTAGCCATACACAAAATGCATGTCCGCATACTCTTGAGAAGAAAATCGGTAAAGCATTTTGAATAAAGAAAACGTGTCCACTCACTATTAAGCTGTTGTATGAACTGAAACGTAATGTAATCCTTTATTAAAAAATGCAGCGTTAACAGTCATCTGAGCATTTGTTTATTGTATGATATTCATACGAAATAAAAAGGATGTTATATTTGCGTAGTTAAAGCGCTCTTTGTATCTGTACAATGGATCTTCAGTATTGGTAAAAAGTTGCCCTAATTTTGTGAAATCTACATTTTTATCTAATACACCTTATGTGTATTATTTATTAAATCTAACAGTGTGGGCACATAGTTTCCGTCTTTAGAAATAAGTAAGAACCTTCTTTATCATAAATCAATTTCCAGTACTCTTTTTTGTAGATCTCCAATAAATTACTGTATGCACTACGACACGTGTTTATTTATTTTAAGAAAACATTTTATTATGCGACTTTAACAATCACAGGCCTGTTATTGAATCGTATAACTTTTTTAAATAAATAGATCTGTAACTTTGAAACAAATAAAAATGGATATACAAGTTTTGCGTTTTTGTTACTTGAAAGGAAGTCTACTTTACACTCCTAAAATTCGAACATAACGATACGGGACACTTGTATATGAATTTATTTTATTCAATTTAAAATAGGATAAAATATCTGTAAAAACAAGAGTCTGCGAGACTCCCGCTACTACTCATGTTATAGGCAGAGGCGCCACTGCCGCAGGGTTAAATGGAACCTATATTTTTCGATATTGTCAGCAAATTCCCTGTAGAATTACCTTCAAAATGGTAGACACGCACTATTTATTATAAATAGTGTGCGTCTAATTTAACTACTACTTATGACCCAATATACTTTAGGTTGAAACACAACAATTTTCTCAATAAAACTTTCTAATATTTATTAAAAAGTCTCTTAAATTGAAAGATAATGTTATTTCTAACTGTTTTGAATTTGTGGTGGATCTTAGTAACTTTTTTTGATATAATATGCTTTTGTAAATCGACAAAATGTTACAAAAATCTCAATTATACACCCTCATAGTAAATAAAATGCAAAATTTATTCTACAAACCCTCATTATATGATTAACTCTAGATATACGACGAGGATCGAATTTTTGTTGAATCGTACAGCTCATCGAGAGGCCAGGTACGATTTCATTTTCCTAAATCAATCGTTTAGAGACACCTTTACCTGCCAACTCTGTCGATCGTTCTTATAGAAGCACGTTTTTCCTGCAGGTTTAGTTACTAGTACAAAGACAAATCAATTCGTAAGGTACTGTAATGTTTTTGAAGTACGTTCGTGTAATGTAATCGTAGGTGTAGAGGGCACATAGAAACTTCGTCCAAGTAATCAGTGCGAATCCAATTATCTTGACCTTGTTCTCTCTCGCAGATGCACGCATTAAGTAGTACCATAAATCTCACCGCTGTGTAACCTAATCAAACATCATACCGAATTACTTTACTGAAATTACAATTTCAACCCATGCTAGTGTCAAGCAAATAATAAATTATATGAAATGGAATTCGCTATTAACTTTTTTTTAAATTTTCCATTTGTTTACATCATGAATATTTATTAGATTCAAAAAACTAAAATGAAAATAGTATATATTGGCGTAAATGATTCCCCTTGTGTTATTCTTTAAAGCACGAACTAAATTATATTTAAATGAGATTTTTAAATGGTCTAATATTTTACCTTGATGCTGAATACATTGTTACAAAACAAAAACCTTTTTAATAATATCGAAACACAATACGAGTTTATATTGGCGTGAAAATTGTTATCCAGACTTGCAGACACGTGTTTCGTCCTGCTATAGAAACGTCAGTCCATAATGCTGGAATAGTAAAAATTCACAACAACCCTTACTGCATACAGTCAAGTTATAAAAGAATGTATGAAAGAAAAGACCAATTAACTACATATTTAAATGCATAAATGTTAAGTCTGCTTACTTTCTGACCTTCCCAACCCACATCTGCCCGTTTCTTGTTACATGTTCAGTGAAAGAATTTGTGTGCACATATTTGAATTTTATTGTGTGTGAAAATATGTTTTACCTTCGTATTGGAGGTATTATTATTAACTAATGGACTTCGTTGTTACGAGGGGAGTTTTTTATGTTGTCTACCTAGCTATGAAAGAAACGAGTTAGAAAACATAAAAAAATATTTTTCAACGTAAGACCCATTAACACTAACATACTTATTCCAACGTTTCTTTAATAACGCTATGCCTTCGAAAAAAAATTCTTTTGGTAATTCCGCGAAATACGACCCCACGGCGCTTTTCACGTCGTCATTCGATAAAAATCGACGCCTTTTGAAGTGTTTTTTTGGTTTTGGAAAGAGATAATAGTCACATGGAGCGAGGTCGGGACAGTAGGGTAGATGTTGTAATTCCTCAAAGCCGCATTCATTGATTACTGCTTGAACAATTCGTGCCATATGCACCCTGTAGTTGTCGTACAGAAGCAGAGTTTTCTGAGCAAGATTTTGGGGTCTTTTGTCGTTCAAGTTCTTAATTGTGTCTTTGTAGAAATTTCCCGCTACTGTAGCCCCTTTTGGAATATACTGAATTAAGAGAATCCCAACCGCGTCCTAGAAAACTGTGACCATTACTTTTCCACAGAAAATTGCGTTTTTGCCTTCTTGAGTGATTGGGAGCTCCTATGAACCTATTGCATAGACCCTTGTTTCGTAGGAAGGTCCCAGTAATGTACCAAAGTTTAATTTCCAGTTACAATTCTATTCAAGAAGTCTTCATCTTGAGATAAACAGTCAAATTCTCTTCCGAAATTTGTTGTCTATACAATTTTTGAACAGCCTGGAAATCCATCGTGCCGACACTTTGTTCATTCCCAAATCATCGTATAGAATTTTAAGAACACTCGTTTCTGATATTCCTATTTCTCTAGCAATAACTGAAACTTTTACTCGGCGGTCAGTCAGCACCAAATCTTCAACTTTCTTGATAATTTTTTCAGATAGTGCTTCCAGAGGTCTTCCACACTTTGGGTCATCATGAACGAATTCTCTGTCCCATTTGAACGGCTTACTCCAAAATTTGACTTGGAAATAGGACGGGCTATTTTCTACATACACAACCATCATTCTCTCATGAATATTCTTCGTGCTACTGTCTTCCTTTGATGAAAATTTCACAACTCTTCTGTATTCAAGTTTCAAACCATTTTCTTTTTTTAAACGAATGTGAAAGTAACCAATGTTAAGCGATTGGAAACAAACTTGATGATGACACTATAAAATGTCACAGAAGCTTGACTTAAGAAAAATGTCACGATTGCATATTGTTTTCATAGCTATGTAGATAACATAAAACCTCCCCTCGTATATAGAAATTTTGATTTATTATATTATGAAGTCAAAAAATACACTGCGAAATGAGATCTCAAATTAACCGACTGTATCGATAAATAAATGTAATTGTTCGAAAATACCAATTACTGTTTACTAAGAAAATATCTAGAAATTTATACACGTTGTAAATTCCGAAATAGAAACAAATGAACAAGTGCAAATTTTAAAACAATTACTTTCAACGTTTCATTTCATTTCTTCACTTAAAATTAAACAGTACGCTAAAGGTTATTGTGTTTTGGACATTCGAATTATCGGTGCGAACGATTATTTTTCTCAGATGTACAATCACCAACCGAAGTTTGGGAACGGTGGTTTTCTCTGTGGAACAAAACGACTTAAATAAATATTTATAAGCAGAAATCCGAACGGTAAACTTTGCATAATTACTTCGACAAATATTTACATAACAAAGCGCCGGATAAATTGAGTTAACGATTTAATTTTCGTCCGAATACCGTATATAGCAAAGGCGGCAGCGGCAGCAGCGGCATCGTTCTACTTTGGTACGTATTAAAATCGAGCCAACTTTTAATTTGCCATCTCGCATATTTCGAAACCGGCAACGTTTTATGTTGCATTCTCTTCTTCACTCATTTTCTCCGTCGATCTTTCCCTTTCGCCTTTATTCTTTGTTAACTGATAAGAACAAATTAATTCTTCCTCTTTTTCGCTGAAAATCTTATCTCGCGTCCAGTTTTATCTAAGGAGTTGCTATTTGAAAATTTAAACGAAGAAAAATTCCATCAGGGACTCTTAATTAGGAAAAAAGAAAATACAATTAAAAGAACAAACTTTAGAATGTGGTCATAAAATAGTCTAAGATACAATTATTTGTAAGTGCACTACAGGAAAGATTGAAAAAGTATTTTGATAGAAGAAGATTAACTGGAAAAACCTCTTTAAGCAATTGGATAACCGAAAAAAATATGTGACATAAATTTCTTCTGATAATAAAAAATTTAAGTATTTAACTAAATAAAACACGAATTACTTTATTATATCACTATAATATAATTAAATATTCGATATATTTATATATATATATATATATCAATATAATATTTTCGTGACCTTGGTATGATATGGTAAACTTAATAATCAGTCGGCGATTAAAGGTCTGGTTTATTACTTCAAAGTATATATATTTAAAACAACCCTACATGTTTCGGCAATGATGCCTTTATCAAGGATATCAAAAATATAGATGACAGAATATAAATATTTATATTCTGTTTTTATATTTTTATATTTTATGTTGTTTTAAATATATATGCTTTGAAGTAATAATCCAGACCTTTAATCGCCGACTGATTAAGTTTACTATATATATATATATATATATATATATATATATATATAATTATTTCGTGACCTTGGCATGATATGGTAAATTCAATCAGTTGGGGATTTAAGGTCTGGCTTTACTTTAAAGTATATATATTTAAAACAACCCTACATGTTTCGGCAATGATGCCTTTATCAAGGATATAAAATATAAATGACAGTATACAAATGTCATATAATTGAGTTGCTATGGATAAAATTATTCAAAGATACATTCCAATTGAATAATAATAAATCATGCCTTAGTATTCCAAAAGCAGATAGACAACAAAAACAGGGAAAATCAAGACATTATTATTATGTATGCGCCCGTGGTGCGTCTTAAGATGCAAAGTTGTCGGCATTCGCCTTAAACGAGAAGGAAAACCAGGGAAACCTACTCGGACAACCAGACAGGAATCAAAACAGGGAAAAGTCAGCATGATAAGCAAATGTATATGATATTTAAATGTAATTGATATTTAAATAACTTAATATATATAATTATATAACAAGAAAAAAAAAATATTTTGATGGTAAATTGCAGATCGTTAGACAATTAATTTATAGTATATACTGCTTAAATTTTTTATATCATTTCTGTTGTTAATTGATTTTTTTTTCCTGTTTAATACTAATAACTTCTTTAATTTCTCTTTTCATTGTGTGTTGTTCTCTATCAATTATCTGTGTGTTTTCAAAATCGAAATGGTGATCGCGTTGTAGTTTGTGTGTGGATAAAGCAGTTTCGTCTGTTTTAGAGTATTTTTGGGCTTGTGTTCTTTTGTATAAATATTGTTTCGTTTGCCCTATGTAGTAACTATCGCAATCGCGACATGGTATTTTATATATGACATGTGTTTCTCGATTTTTTTCTATTTTAGGTTTAAGCTTTGAAAATAAATGTTTATTAGTATTACTAACTTTATATGTTGTAGCTATATCATATTTTTTTAAAGTGTATTTAATTTTTTCTGATAGTTGTGGAACATATGGAATCGTGATATATGTTGTGTCATTGTTCAAATTTTTATTGGTGTCTGCAGTGTTGTATATTTGGTGTACTCTTTTTTTAATTGTTTGGTCTATAAGTTGTGGTGGATAATTATTATGTGTTAAGATTGTTTTAATTTTCTTGATGTTATCTTTTCTGTATTGAGTATGTGATAGTTTTACTGCCTTATCAGTCAGATTATTTATAATCATTTTATTGAATACTGTAGGAGCATTTGAGTGGTAATTTATATATCGAAAAGAAGCTATGGGTTTATTACACCAATTTGTATAAATAGTACCCTGTCTATCATAGCTCAAAGAAATATCAAGAAAATTAATACTGTTATTAATTTCTTCTTCTATATATATATATATATATATATATATATATATATATATATATTTATATATATATATATATATATATATATATAGTAAACTTAATAAGTCGGCGATTAAAGGTCTGGTTTATTACTTCAAAGTATATATATATAAAACAACCCTACATGTTTCGGCAATGATGCCTTTGTCAAGGATATAAAAAATATAAATGACAGAATATAAATTCAAATTTATATAAATATATATTTATATATATATATATATATATATATATGTATATTTAGTGTTTATAAGAATTTTATGTTTCTTATTTATTTTATTGGCCGTGTCTTAATATTAAAAATAATATTTATTTAATAATAATAAATAATAAAATCTATTATTTTTATATATGTATATATATATGGTAAATTCAATTTGGTGGCGATTTAAGGTCTGGTTTTACTTCAAAATATATATATTTAAAACAATCCTACATGTTTCGGCAAATGATGCCTTTTTCAAGGAATATAAAATATAAATGACAGTATATACTGCCAACAAATTGAATTTACCATTACATACAAAAGTCGCGAAATAATTATCTTTATATATATATATATACATATATATATATATACATATATATATATATATATATATATATATACATATATATATATATATATACATATATATATATATATACATATATACATATATACATATATACATATATACATATATACATATATACATATATACATATATACATATATACATATATTCATATATACATATATACATATATATTTTTTTAATTATGTTCAATCGCAGACTCGCACAAAATCACTAATTAGATTACACACTAGACCTGGAGAAAGCGTTCGACCAAACACCGAAGGAAAAAGTATTAAATATTTTGAAAGAAAGAGGAGTAAGTGTTAATATAGTAAAAATGACACGAAAAATTTACAGTAGCAATGTTAACACCATCATTAATAATAATATACATTTACTACGCAAAATGGTCTGAGGCAAGGAGGCAGTTTAAACCCAACATATGTGAAATAATAAAGAAATGTACAATAAAAACCAGTAAATTTAATGTTGCACACGTACAACTACAAAGAGTAGACATCTCGGAGGGAGCTTTCGCATATGATGTGATAATAGCTGAAGGTGGAAGAGAACTACAAAAGAACTTAGAAATATGGAACATGGATCTAGAAAACCACAAAATGAGAGTAAAACAAAAGTGATGACGATAGGAGATGCACCAAAAAACATAAATATAGAAATCGACGGGGTAAAAATAGAGCAAGTGAAGACTTTCCAATATCTTGGAGTACAGTAGATGAAAAGAGAACACAAGAAGTAGAAATCAACCAGAGAATAGTGAAAACGTTAAAGCTCTATTATATGATGAACAAGAAATTCATAAACAATAAAGAAATTTCGCGAGACACAAAAATGAAAATATTTAGAGCAACATTTAAACCCATACGGACATTTGTCTGTGAATTCTGGGTTTAAAGCGAGAGGCAAAAAGCAAGTTACAGGCCTCCTAGATGAAATACCTGAAAAGATTCCGACGAGTTATGAAACTAGATAAAATTAGAAACGTGTAAATATGAGAAGAACTAGAAATAGAACCAAGGCTCAAATTCATAGAAAAGAGGCAGCTGGGTTGGTGGGGCCAATTGCAAAGAATGGAAGGAGCAAGATCAGCTAAAAGAGTGTGGGAGGCAAAAATACTGAAAAACAAAAGTAGTGGTAGGCCAATAACGCAATAGGATGGAGTAATAGCGAAAATACTGGAGAAAAAGGAAAGAACATGGACATAAGGGAAAAAAAGCGGCGGAAGAAAGAAAAAGATGGAAAGAATTTGTAGAGACCTAGAATAAAAATACAGTTTCGTCCCAACACCATTATATGGTAGAAGATAATATAGATTATATATATAACATATACTATATCCATACGTGTATAACAATACATACTGTTGTACGAGGTATTATCCAAATAATTCCCTGAATTTGAATATGGGGCACGAAAGGAAAGCTCTATAGCGCTAGATGATGTGAGTTATGCCTGTATTAAAACTGACCGTCAAACGGTACTTTGCTACTTTCTATATTTGTTGAGCTGTGTTTAAGTTATTCTGCGACACCACAATATCTGATGTGAAAGAGCAAAGAATGTGCATCAAGCTTGGTAAAACGGCAGCGGAAACTCTGAAACTGCTTAAACAAGCATCTGATGAGGATACTTCAGACCAGACGCCTATTTATTGATAGTATAACCATTGTTACGTTTTAAACATGTCTCTATAATTTACTTTTCATCATCTTTACATTTTCACGAGTTATATCTAATATTTCTTTTTATATTCTCTTGAGTCGTCGTTGACCATCTGCGTGTTTTTTTTTTGGGACAGTATTGCCAACCCTCTCCGCGATTGCCTCGTATAGGTTTCGCAAGAGAGAATTCATTCATTGCAAGACGATCAAAGAGTTACTTGTGTCTCTAAGAGGATTAAGTTAAAGGGCATCAGGCTACGTATTCTGAGAATTAACGGTGCGGCGGATCGAGACGCAGTACGTCGAACTAATTAAGGAGTTTGCTAGTATCGTTTCCTTATATGGCGAAAATTTACGACAGAAGAGGTTAGAGAGTTTCTCCATACCGAGTTATTAAAGTAGCAACTGCGCAGTGTTGTAAAATTTTACAAAGTATAACTACCCTCCTGAGGTGACGCTGGAATTCCAAGCAACCCCGTCTCCTGCAACGAATCACCTACCCGCAAGAGAAAGATCCGACACCTTAAGCCTTGCAACCCATCTCGGTTAGCAAACGTACATTTTCTGTGGTATCTATAACTAGTTTATTAATTATTGATTTGTCAACTTATATCTAGGTATTACAATTAAAACAGACATGTAATATACATCTCTGTAACTGTACACATGGACAATACACCTCGTATTTTCAGCATTTACTTCTGCTTAAGACACGTGTTTCTGCCATTACTATTAGGCGTCATCAGTTAAGCTAGTGAATCAATGTAATACAAATGATACAAATCTTTATGAATAGATTTGTATCTGTATATAACATTAAGTTGAAGTCGCCTACAAGATAAAGCAAATTTCATCCTGTAAGGTGGCACTTATTTAATAAGTGACATCTGACGGACGAAAGAGACTCTGCCGAAAAAGGCGACCTTTTCGTTCGACCAGCTATGCTGGTACGAAGAACGAAAAAAAGACTTTTAAGTATATCTATATGTTTATGCACGTATAACGCTTTTGTTACAATTGAAACCTTTTTGTATATTTACTGCCATCTGGCTCGTTGTTAATGGACTACCCGTATTTCTTTCGTTCTTCGTACCAGCATAGCTGGTCGAACGAAAAGGTCGCCTTTTTCGGCAAAGTCGCTTTCGTCCGTCAGATGTCACTTATTAAATAAGTGCCACCTTACAGGATGAAATTTGTTTTATCTTGTAGGCGATTTCAACTTAATGTTATATACAGATACAAATCTATTCATAAAGATTTGTATCATTTGTATTACATACATTGATTCACTAGCTTAACTGATGACGCCTAATAGTAATGGCAGAAACACGTGTCTTAAGCAGAAGTAAATGCTGAAAATACGAGGTGTATTGTCCATGTGTACAGTTACAGTGATGTATATTACATGTTTGTTTCAATTGTAACAAAAGCGTTATACGTGCATCAACGTATAGATATACTTACAACCTTTTTGTATATCCAGATATTACTTTAAAATTATTGATTGTAGAGATTCCTATTATTTTCCTTTTGTTCAAATTAAAGCACTGTAGCATAATTTCCTTATATATATTACTCGTATAGTTTTTTTAATATCACGTAATCTAATTTCAATTTGATTACAAGGTATTGCTTAGTAATTTCTATATTGACTTTCAATGACATAATTTGTTTAATCTTTATCGTATTAAAACATTAATTTTTTTTTTTTACGATAAATTATACTTAAATTGTAACGTGAAAATTTATTTCGCACTGTAGTTTTTTTTTTGTAAGAACATCTGGCGTATAGAGACATATATAGACAAAAAAGTTCGTCTACATTTTGTTGAATTAAAAATCATTACCGTTTAAATTTTAATATTTTTATTCTAAATTTGCAATTTATATTTTCTTATTACCTATGTAGTCGTAATTATAATTTTTACATTGTAAAGATTTTCTTGGTATACCGTAGAAAATTTCAAGTTTAATTTTGTTTATTAATCTGTTGACACGACTTTTGAAGTCTTTCGTTTTTTTTTTGTTTTTATTACTATAATCTTTTAATTTTTTAATTTAATTATTAAATCTTTATTTCGTACGCATATATAAGTTAAATTTCGGAAGTCGTTGAAATTTAAAAAAATTTATTTGTTCGTTGTTTTTGACATTAGGGTACAATATAGATTAAAACTAGAATACACTTGAGGATTATTAGCGATCTGTCTCGCGTCACAGTAACACTAATAACTCTGCTTTACTAATGCATTGCCCATCTTATATATTGAATTTCATCTTATCTTACTCCACGTGCATCCGGCTACGTGATAGCTAATGCATTAAACTACAGTATCAGCGTTTTTAATATAATGAATGAATCTATTGAGTCAGCGTCTATAACTTATATTTATTTTATTTTCTGTAGTAATTCTACGTTCAACATATTCACCTTTAATGTTTTTTTTATTATTGCATTTCATTACGAATTATATATACTTTTCACTTATACAGGGTGTATGATATAATAATTTTTACTTCTCATGCTTATGAACAAAATGTTGTTTTGATAAATTGAATATTTGTTAATATACGAATTATTTGTTTTCAAGATTTTCGTTTTTTTTGCTTTTGGTTATCCTCTTTCGAAGGTTCTTTTCAGGTTGCAGGTATCCTGTACAGCATTAATGCATACCGTAGGTATAAAGCGTTTATTTTGTAGTCTGTATACGCTTGCGCCTAAGATTGTGCGATTCCTTTTCTCAGTTCTCAGATTGAGCTTCTGTGAGCAAAACTGAGTGACTCTACCTTCCAGCTATTATTTTAGTCACCCACACTCGTCTCCACTGACTAACGGCATACACAATAAATAGAAGCTCTCAGACATTGTGCGATACAACTACGGGTTCTGTTTAGATTTCGACCATCTTCAGACGCCATCGCAGCGCCTGCATCACGCGTAGATAGCACCATTTAAAAATGGGCGTGCGTAGGTTGACGATGATCAGCGTTCCGGTTGTCCGTCGACAGAAAACATGCCACAACATGTGGCAAAATTGCGCGATGCTATCCTGCAAGACCGAAACAAAACAATCCATGACATGTATAACATTATCGGCTTGTTGTACGGCGTTTGTCAGTGTATTCGGTTCGGCGAACTCAACAACAGGTTACTCAGTATTGAACGAATTGCGTCCTGTTAATGCGCGCACAGAAACTGCCGAAGGTGGTGCGAACTTCAATACCAGATTAATTACTGGCGACGAATCGTAGGTGTACGGGTATGATTCCGAAACAAAGTGGCAGTCATCACAGTGGAAGATGGCAGCCGAAGAAAGCAGGGCAAGTTCGAAACTACGTCTAGTCGATGTCGATTTGCTCCTTTGACGTTGGTGGCATCGTGCACAAAGGATTTATCCCACCAGGTGAAATAATTAATGGACGATTTCATTGCGATATTCTTTGTGGATCTTACACCACGACAATACACTAACCCACACCTCACTTGTTGTGCATCACTTTCTAGCCTCAGCGAAGACGGCAGTACTACCCCACCCTACCTACTCCCCAGTTTTTGTTCTTCATAACTGCTTCCAGTTTCCGAAGTTGAAACTAAAGGTCAAGTGACGCCGTTTTGAGACGATTGAGGAGATCCAAACCGAATCACAGGTAGTATTGAACGCATTAACAATCAAAGACTTCCAGCACTGTTTACAGTCACGAACGAGTCGCTAGTATCAGTGTATTCATTGGAAAGGAGACTACTTCGAAGAGGATGGTAGTGAATAAGTTGAAAGAACAATCTATTTTGTTTTTTTTTCTTCACATTCCCGAAATTTCTGCGTAGCGCCTCGTAAATATGAACAAACTTATTCCATTCAATACAACAGATCTCTAACTTTGATTATTGTAGCAAACAAATTTTGTAAATAACAAGATAACTATCCTATATTACATTTCCTCATTTATGAATAACCCACACCTCACTTGCGCATCACTTTCTAGCCTCAGCGAAGACGACAGTACTACCCCACCCTTCCTACTCCCCAGTTCTTGTTCTCCATGACTTCTTTCAGTTTCCGAAGTTGAAACTAAGGGTCAAGTGACGTCGTTTTGAGACGATTGAGGAGATCCAAACCGAATCACAGGTAGTGTTGAACGCGTTAACACTCAAAGATTTACAGCACTGTTTAAAGTCACGGACAAGCCGCTAGGATCAGTGTATTCATGCGAAAGGAGACTACTTCGAAGGGGATGGTAGTGAATAAGTTGTAAGAACAATTTATTTTGTTTTTTTTTCTTCACATTCCCGAAATTTCTGGGTAGCGCCTCGTAAATATGAGCAAACTTGTTCCATTCAATACAACAGATCTCTAACTTTGATTATTGTAGTATACAAATTTTGTAAATAATTTTTTCCTCATTTCCTCAATTATGAACAAACTGCAACGTTATTCGCGTGCTCTTAAAATATATTATTCTCTTCTTAGACCATCATTATTAACATTTTAAATTAATTAATACAAACGTTTAATAATTACAGTGTGATGCTCCATTACTTTGCTTCATTCCAATTTCTTATCTAGGATATTACATATGGCATATCATTGATTTTTCTACATGTTTTTCTATGCTTCTCAGGTGTTTCGAGCATTATTCATGTTTTCTTATAATTTCTGTTAGAAATGTTAATTTATTATACATGTTGCTGTGTTCTGGTGTTTATATAATTTTTATAGGTTTATTAATAGTGCTGATTTCCTATAAAATATTATTTTTAGTTCTATATTAGACTTTGATTAGGGTGTATTAACTTATATAATTTGTATTCTTTCAGTTTGTAATAAAATGAAAACCGTATTTGTTTAAATTTTAATATAAAAAGTTTAACAATGAGTTTAACTATTTCTTTGTTGATATTGGCAATGTTGTAACTAGGCCAAATGGGGATCCAAATTTAGCTACTGCGACCTACTGAGCAAAAATATTAAAAGTTCACCAAATACCTTCTTTCTTCGCCCTGCAACAAATGAAGAAATCAAAGAAATAGTATATAGCCTTAGAAATCAACAATGCACGTTAAATCTAAATGTATTAAAACAGAGTACCTATAGACTATATAGTGGATCCTATAACGCAGATTTTCAATAGATGCTTGTGCAGTGGCATACTCCCTGATCCATTGGATGTTGCCAAAGTGCTTCCTATACATAAGGGTGGTACGGATGATAAAACAAATTTCCGACCAACCTCAAAACTGCCAATCATGTCAAAAATTTTAGAAACCACCATCAAGAAAAGATTTCTCTATTATTTTGAGACAAATAAACTCTTAAATGATACCCAACATGGCTACTAAAACGCAGATCTACTAGCACAGCAATTTCGAAGGTTTTGGACTATATTGCAGATGCTTTTGATCGCCAGGAAGTGGTGATTCTTGGTTGTTGCAATCTGAGTAGGGCCTTTGACTCCATGGACCATTCAATACTTTTACAAAACTTATTTCCTCTTATTTAACGAGTTAAGCAGTTTACTGGACTAATAAATATTCTAATATATTATCGATAAATCGAGGGGTTCCACAGACGCCAATATTAGGTCCTCTGCTCTTTCTAATTTACGTAAATGTTCTGCCTTACAATATATCATCAGGGAAAGTTACCCAGTTTACGGATGAAATATCCATTTTGGTTCGAGCCCAATAAATGGGAGAAGGAAGTGTAAATATGGAACAGGCATTAATGGAAGCAGGCGAATGGTTTGGCAGTAACCTACTTAAACTAAATCAAAATAGAACACAGTAGTTGCACTTACCATAAGAAGGCTCTCGAATGAGAACAAGAAGAGTTTCAAATTTCTTTCCCACCAGTGACATGAGTTGGTATTGCCATGTGGAAGATTTGTGTCGCAACCTTGCTGCAGCTGTTTATTCTATTCGTAGGATAAAACAGGTAGCAACAAACGAAGCAGCCAGAACGACCTACTTTTCCAATTTTCAGAGTAGAGCTACATATGGTATCCTAATGTGGGGTGCGTCAGGTGGAGCTGAGTTGGTGCTTAAAATGCAAAAAGTGCCATTAGGGCTCTTAGTAGTGCATCCAGCAAAACTAGCTGTAGGCAACCATTTAAAACACATAAAATACTTACCTTGCCATTCTTGTGTGTACTTACCTGTCTTGAATAAAGTCACAATAGACCCCAAAAGTTTCCCTTAAGTAGTGATCTCCACAATTACGACACCAGGAATCGAAATAATCTTACCATCGGTTACAGAAAAGCCAAATAAGTACAAATTACCTAGCCTTAAAAATTTACAATAAAATTCTCATTGGAATGAAAGGCCTGGACAGCGGAAAATTTCAAATCAAAGCCAAAGACATATTGCTAAAGGAGTGTTTTTACTCGATAAGTGATTTTTTCAATCATCAATTTTAATGTGTTTGTTTTTTTTTGTTATTGTTATTTTATACTGATTATTTAAATATGACGTATGTATGTATATATACATCAATAAATATTATTATTATTAACCAGGAAAAAGGGTTATACATCCAAAGAAGATTATTATCACATAAAGTGTTAACCATTCAACATAACATAACGTAATAAATTGAGGATGACGAGAATGAAAAAAATTGCCATAATTACTATACATTAATTCGTAAACAAAGTATATAATATTGGTAATTCTGTTAACAAATTGTTTAAAATTTATAATTGTTAAAACCAAAATCACGTACTAGAGACGGAGATAATCTTCACTACAAAAAAGTTTATCAAAATGACTTTATGCTGCAACAAACTTTTAAAGCGCAATTTGCAATCTTGTTTCAAATCCCATACAAAATAAATTTAAGATTACATCGTCTCTAAACCCGGAAAGTCCCAACCTTAGTAACGTCGTTGCTACTGCTTTTTCCCTTTTTATTCGGAGATTCTTTACATTCGAGGAAGATGTTTCGAGTTTTCTCGCGCGCATTATAAAAGTAGACTTGATATAATTTAACGCAACAGATATAAAAATGTAGGGAAAACTTTACGACTCCCGCGAATATCTTGATTAGATGCTGTCATTGAGGATGGTGGAAAAGGGAACAACTTTTTTTAAAATCAGTTGCGAAGTCTTGTTATCCTTACTATAAAATTGATACGCGGCTATAGCAAGTTTCGCAAGGGAAATTATTCAAGATAAATACGGATAATTAATTTTATCTCGAAGTTGTCAGTTCACGCAAATGTTTTGCTTCTCTATGCCTTTTATTAACGTACGTTTTCTTTACAGGAATACCAATTCGAGAAGCGAGTTCAGAATAAATGATTGCTGAGTGATTTGGAGGCAATGATTACCAAGATGGAGCTAATAATAATATTTATTTTGGTAAGTTATGCATGTACTTTAATTTCACTTTAAATTCGTGTAATTTTCGATATGTACATACATACATACACAAACACACACACATATATATGTGTATATATATATATATATATATATATATATATATATATATATGTATAGCAAACGCCAATTAAGTTGGCGCGACGAGGGGTAAGTTCGCGCAGGATTAGAAGTAGTGGGGAGATTTGTATTTGGTTTTACATCAAATGTCAGATAATTCTAACCTCTCAACGTGTATCACTTATGATCCCCTAGCAAAGACATTATGTTCCGTCAAACGTCAATGACAAATGTATTCTGACAATTACTTGAGTAGTGGGGGTGGACGTTTTTAAAAACGGCTTCTGCGCACCCCCTCCTCGCGCCAACTTAATTGGCGATTGCTATACATGGTAAATTCAATCAGTTGGCGATTTAAGGTCTTGCTTTACTTTAAAGTATATATATTTAAAACAACCCTACATGTTTCGGCAATGATGCCTTTATCAAGGATATAAAATATAAATGACAGTATGCAAATGTCATATAATTGAGTTGCTAAGGATAAAATTATTCAAAGATACATTCCAATTGAATAATAATAAATCATGCCTTAGTATTCCATAATAATAACTCATGTGTTGCTTTTCCCTGTTTTTGCTGTCTATCTGTTTTTGGAATACTAAGGCATGATTTATTATTATTCAATTGGAATGTATCTTTGAATAATTTTATCCATAGCAACTCAATTATATAAGATTTGTATACTGTCATTTATATTTTATATCCTTGATAAAGGCATCATTGCCGAAACATGTAGGGTTGTTTTAAATATATATACTTTAAAGTAAAGCCAGACCTTAAATCGCCAACTGATTGAATTTACCATATCATACCAAGGTCACGAAAATATTATATATATATATATATATATATATATATATATATATATATATATATATATAGAAGGAATTTCGTATTTTCTTGACCGTGGTTATAATACCAGATAAAGAAAAAGAGTTTCTTGGGAATGGCGGCCAGGTAATTAAAACAATATTTAATTTTGTTCGGTTTTATATATAGAGCCTTTTTCACAACTGAAATATTTATTTAGATTTTTAGAAAGGTGAAAGTAGAATTATATTAAATGTACTTACATTATATTGTATTGTTTGATTACATTTCAACTATAACTAACTGTGTTAAACATATTTTATAGTTTTCATTTCAAAATAAAACTAAAGCTCTTGGTGACCGTGTTTGGAAATGTCTGTTTATTATCGTTTTTCTTGACGGGTGGTATGTAGGTAGCGTCCATCATGCGGGGGGGGGGGGGGGGGGGGGTATTTTAATCTGTTCTCGGACATGTTTTTTTTTTAAATTCATTTTTGTGTATTTATATTATGAGTATATAGGCGGTGTTTATATAATGGATAGATATGCGAGGGATTAGTTTAATCTGTTCTCGGACATGTGTAATTTTTTTTATATATATATTCATTTTTGTGTGTTCATATTGTGTTTATATAATGGGCAGATATATTGTCGAGAGGTTGTTTATATCTGTTCTGTCATTGAACTTTTGTATTTTTAAAGAGATTTGAATTTTATTTATGTAATTGGAAAACAAACTGGTGGTGATCTATAAAATACGATATAAATTTTTATTTGTGCATTTTCTAGTTCAAGTTGAGTAGAGGAGTATTAATATTAACTAGCAATACCTTCTCAAAGTTCTCTTATGTAAAATTTCTTCTCTTTGAATGAAATACATCCTCGTAGATAGAAAACGTCCTTTCTACATCGCAACTGGTTATAGGTGCATACTGGAAATATTCTTTTATTTCAGCGTATTTTGCAATTAGATTTTGAGGCATTGTCCCCATACGCATTGCCGCAATGTTATTAATTCTGTATTTCTATTAAAAACTGCGTTCTTGCCAAAGGCCATATCTGAAGTCAGTTGGCATATTTTTCAAATTATTAATAGCCACATCATTTAATTTGACATTTTGATTTTCAAAATAAGTGATTAGTTTTGGCAAACGTCCTGTGTTCCAGAAGAAAGTACAACTAATGTTTTTAACTTGAAATTTGTGTTTTTGAAAACATTTTTAAAAGCGGATACAAGTCTATCAACTTCCGGAAAGGTGTCTGTGATATATTCACAGATTCTGTGGAAAGCATGTGCTACGCAAGTAATATGCAGCATATTAGGATATGTTTCCTTTAATAGTCTGCCTGTTTTTAACATGTATGTAGTACTGTCACTGACAAATAAAATTATTTTTTCTTTGTACCTGTCATGTGAATGAAGTATTTGGTGCATATTCTCGTAAATGCTTTTAGCTACTGTTTCCGCATTAACTATTTTAGAACTTTTGTTGCTATCACATATGCGTTATATGGAAAAGTTGTATATAATACACCAGCTACAGCATCTACCACACAGCGTCCTAATAGATCGACAGTTTCGTCGGCACTTATCCATAGGTACTGATTTGAAAGATGGCTTATGATGCGTTCTACTGCTTTCCTGTAGCACTTAGAAACATAATATTTGCGTAAGGCGGATTCATCAGGAACATTTCGACCAGTATATTTTTGGAGAAATGTTTTGAAGGAATTGTTAAGTTTGTTTAATGGAATATTTGCAGTCATTAAAGTTTCACAGGGAGTTAAAATTGTGAGATTCCAACGGGTCTAATTTCTGTGTGTGTGCTTGCGATGCTAAGTGACGTTCTACGTGCTATTTCTTGAAATTTTTTAACGATATTTTACAGACTTTGCAATAAATTTTGGAATCACTAGCAATGGACATACAATCAGTTTGACCTGTAATCCAACTCGCCATTGTTTCATGATTCTCCACCATTCTCGATGTTGTTCAATATCATATCTGAAAAAATAACTTAAACAATGTTCTAGATCTAAATAAATGAAAATTAAAAATGTATGGGTAAGTTATTGGAACTTAACGAAATTCACTGGACACTTACGTCAAAATAATTGGGAAAAATAGATTCGATGAAACGATATTAAACAGGATCTATTAGAAAAATTACGAAGTATATAAATTAACAGTTAAAACAATGAAAAAATGAAACTAACTCACCGTACTTTCTTTATCTTACGAACTATAAACTAATAAATAAAATAAATTATAAAAACTCTTCACGCTTCTATCTACGCCCGCGAAGGAAGGAATTTAACTGTAATATTGAAGTCAATTGCGTCATAATTCAACGATAATAATACAGAATATAAATAATAAAAGTGAAAACGTTAAAAAAAACTATGCTTTGAAACAACGACAAAGCTCTACTGCTAATGTAGACAAACAACGAAGTGTAACTTATCAAAATATTCCACGCTAATGCCAGATAATCTTCGGAATTACAGCTCTGTTAATTAACCTCGTGTGGTTAGGAACCAGCCGCACTATGGTGATTCAGTAGCGAAGTCGATGGAACGGCAACCAACACTGCTGTTCGTAACAGCAGCAACAGCATCAGGACCCGCAGCCAGCGCGGTGAATTCAGATGTGTCGAAATGTTAATGCCTCGACCGCGTAAAACCGCATTTACATGTGAAATTTCACCAGTTTGTTATTAAACTTTCGAATGTGTGCTAACGTTAATTTATAGTTAGGCCAGTCGAAGGTGCATGTTGATCTTATTTATTTTACTCTCTTATGCTGGTGGTTTAACAGCTTTATTAAAAATTTTATTTATCAAACTATATACGAGAACTTCATGTGGCGCACACTCATACATAAGCAAGTACCGTACGAACTAAGTTTACACGAAGTCAACAATTAATTTGTCAAAATAACTAAGAACATTTTATAAAAGGAAGTGTTCAATTTTACGTTTAACTAAACCTTTTTTACAATTTCGAAATAATTTTACTACTACTTTTACGAACTATTGCACGAGCTATTTCCACACTTAATAAATAAACAGTAACATACAAGGGGGTATTGATATATTCCTAGTCTACTACTGAAACAATTTAAAATTGGGACTTAGAATATTTTATTATTCAACATAGTCTCCTCTTAAATTAATACACTTAATACAGCGATCCTGCAACTCCTTTAACCCTTCTAAAAACAAAGAATCTTCTTGTCGACAAATCAAGCCTCCACAGCTTCCATTACCACTTCGTTAGACAAAAACTGACGTCCTTTTAAACTTTTTTCAATCGAGGGAACAGATAATAGTCAGATGGGGCTAAGTCTGGAGAATAGAGCGAGTATCCCAATAATTCAGACCCTAGATCCCGAATGGTATTTATGGTAATGCGCGATTCGTGTTCAGGGGCATTGCAAAAACAACACATCTTTCTTGTATCCTTAATTTTTTCTCTCAGGGTGGTTAGTAATTTAGAATAAGAATCCCCAGTATGGTCTGACCCTTTTTTAGGTAATCAATAATAATTATTCCACGGATATCCTAAAAAACTGAAGCAAGTACTTTTCCAGCGGATTTTTGAACTCCCAACTTCTTAGGCCTTGGAGAACCATGATGCTTCCACTTCGTCGATTGCTGTTTCGTTTCTGGGTCGTGAAAATTGACCAATATTTCATCCATAGTTACAAGATGGTTCAAAATATCTGGATCTTCTTGAAAACGGGCACAGGTTGATCGCGATGCTTTCACACTTGCTCGTTTGCGTTCGGCGTTCAAGTACTTAGGAATCCATTTTGCAGAAATACTTTTCATATCTAAATCGACGTGAGCTATATGATGGACGCGTTCATATATATAGTAAATTACCATCATAATATATGTTGCTGTTATATAATTATATATCTCATGTTATTTATAAATCTATACTTTTACTTATCATGCTGACTATTCCGTGTTTTGATTCCTGTCTGGTTGTCCGAGTAGGTTTTCGTGGTTTTCCTTCTCGTTTAAGGCGAATGCCGTCAGCTTTGCATCTTAAGTCGCTCCACGGGCGTATACATAATAATAACTCATGTCTTGTGTTTCCCTGTTTTTGTTGTTCATCCATTTTAAAATACCAAGGCATAATTTATATTATTAAATTCGAATGCATCTTTGAATTATTTTATCCATAGCAACTACAAATGTATGACATTAATATACTGTAATTTATATTTTCTATTCCTTGAGAAAGGCATCATTAGCCGAAACATGTACATGCAGGATTGTTTTAGATATATAGTTTTTGAAGTAAAACAAGACCTTCAATCGCCCACATTTTGAATTTACCATAACATACTAAGGTCACGAAATAATTATCTCTCTCTCTCTATATATATATATATATGTGTTTAGATAATTTCTTAGCCGTTTATTAAATATAACAATTGATAAATTATTGGAGTTTCTCGGATTTTTATATGAAATATTTACAAATATCAAATTAGAATGTATGTAATTGCAGAGTAAGTGGGGATGTAAACATTGCTGTCTACAAATTACAAAGCAAATCATACGAAATTTTATTAGAAAAATATGGTCTACGTTGTTAAATTTCGTATGATTTGCTTTGTAATTTGTAGACAGCAATGTTTACATCCCCACTTACTCTGCAATTACATACATTCTAATTTGATATTTGTAAATATTTCATATAAAAAGCCGAAAAACTCCAATAATTTATCAATTGTTATATATATATATATATTATCAAATTCCCAATTACCACATGGTGTAGTGTGCAAGCTAACATTTCAGTGTGTTTTCAATATATTTTTAGGATCTAGGATTGTTTATATACAAATTTGACCCACTTCTTTTTATCCCTCGCCCTTGCTTCTGCCCATGTCATTCCCTTTCTCTGTATTATTCCTCCGAGAACTCCATCCCATGTTTGTCTTGGTCTTCCTCTTTTCTTCCTGTGTTGCAGTCTGGATTCCCACACTTGTTTAACTGGTCTCATGTTATTCCTTCTTTGCAAGTGTCCTAACAGCTCAATTGTCGTTTCTCTATAAACTCTAATGTTGATTCTATTTCTAGATCATCTCTTGTTTTTGTGTTTCGCAGTTTATCTTTCTTAGTGACACATTTCACTTGTCTAAGGTATTTCATTTCTACCGCCTGTATTTTGTTCTTCTGTCTTCAGTTCATTATTCATGATTCACATCCAAAGTCAAGATTGGTCGGTATATGGTTTTAAACACGTTTATTTTTGTCTTCTTGGATATCTCTTTTTTATTTATAAATTCCGTATTCATGAAGTAATAGATTTTAAGTGTTTTTTGTATTCTATTATTAATTTCAATGTCTTGTTCTACTTGTTCATCTATTTCCACACCAAGATACCTGTAACTGTTTACTTGTTCGATTTTTTCACCGTCGATTTGTATGTTCACCGTTTTATCTGTCTCCCGGATAACCATCACTTTAGTTTTGCTTTTGTTCACCTTCATTCCATATTCCGGCGAGGTTTCGTTCCTTACTTCCAGATTTTTTGTAAATACTTCTCATTCTCTGCCATAATCACTACGTCATCTGCCAAGACGCCTTCTGAGATATCTATTCTTCTTAGATGCCTGAACCCCACCTGCAATTTTTTTCATTTTAACTGTACATTTTCTAATTATTTCGTCGATGAACACTGTGAACATTAATGGGCTTAGTCCTCCTCCTTGTCTTAGTCCTTCTTGTGTTGAAAAAGCATCCGACATTCTGTTTCTGCACACGACGCGATTCATGTTATTTTTATGGATGTTCTTGATTATTCTTATTATCTTGCTATCGACTCTTCTCTCTTCTAATATTTTCCAAAACTTCGCTCTTAGTACTCTGTCCAAAGCTTTTTCCAGATCTATAAATCCCAGATATACAACTTTTCCCTGCTGCGATGACATCTCGACTATTTGTTTGATACTAACATAACGCGTTCTTATGAAATCTTTAGTGGCTCATTCGACGGTCTGATATCATGTCATGAACTGCGTCAATATTTTCGGGAGGTTGCATACCGAAAGTCACTTCTCATCTTCAGCGGAAAGTTTTCCTCTTTTGAGTGACGCAATCCAACTTTTGACAGTCGCATATGACAGATATTGATCGCCAGTAAGAGAAGATATCAGCAAAACCAAGAATATGCTTCGCGTCGCAGAAATGAGTACTACGAAGAATAGTCAGGAAAACAAGAAGAACTCTCGTAAGAAACGTTGACGTCAGAGAACAATGCAATGTATAAGATATAGTGAGATGAGGAAGGCAGAGGAGAATAAATTAGCACGCAATCGTCCACCTGAAAGACCACTAAAGAGGTGTTGACAATTCACATCCCAGGAAGTTTTGAAGAAGCAAGTTCTGAATGAACAGATCTCAATAAGTAGAAGAAGAAAATCACAAACGCTAATCCAACCAGCGTCATCCCCATGCAAGGTGAAAGACTGGCAAGTGATTTTCATCGCAACGAAATCAATTATCTCATAGACACAGAAAAATAACAGTATTTAACGAACCCTGGTCACAAACCAATCAAAATCCCTATTACATTTAGATCACCACAAATGTTTTATTGATGTTCTATGTAATTAACTGCTTGGGAAAAAATATACCAATATTATCATATATTTCTTTTAACTGCATATAGTGTGTTATGGGAATTAACCGTTAGTCGTTGCCGATGAATTAATTAAAAGTTGCCCGGCGCTCAGATGCATCGTGTCCAATAGTGCATTCAAAATCAAAATGTTTCGATGCCATCGTCGCCTATATCATTCATTTCAATATATAAAATGTTACATAAGTTTTTTCTGTGGAAAATCGCAAAAATATTATTTACTAAATATTTCATACGTTACATTATTCTTAATATCAATATAATAAAGCACTTACAAATTTATATTTATAAACACTTTATTTAATGAAGACAGTATTTAATGCAACAAAACAAATAGTGGCCATTCAGAATTGTCTTCCATACTCTACTTACACACATATGCAATGCATGTACTGTTCAACATTACGAACATAACGATATCCTCTTGTTGTGCGATGAAGAACTAAAACTCATCAATCATACCTTGTACATGACAAAACACCACTTGTAACACATAAACGTCGATAGATTAGCATCACCGCTCGAATTATTACGGTTTTTGGCACACGATATTGTATTAGGAAAAGTTCAGTGTTAGTAGTGGTGCGGTGTGGTGAAAAGTGTTTCCAGTTTTTGATGAAGGTCCCGCATTGAAATCACTCTCACTGATGATCGCTTTGTTTCCGGGCCCCTTTTATTCGAAAGGGAAAATATATTGGTATTGGAACAGATTGTTAATCAGATCATCCGCACAAAATTTGTATTACGTAACGTGGTTTATTTGAACACCAGTGGGGAAATGTCAGATAATAAAATACCTATTGATTTATTTTTAATGGAACAGGAAGAGGGATTAAAATAGTTAGAATTGAAATGCGAATAACTAATAGCACTAGTTTACAAATTTAAGTTTCTTCGCTGGGGTTTGATGATTTGAAACATTATTTAGGTTTTCCTATCACATCCAGATACAACACAAAGTACAACATTTATATTTTACGAACATATATAATTATATTGTATTAAGTAATGACAAATTGACGCTTTTACCTTTTAATATATCAATAAATACATAAATGCTAAGCAGTAAACTACGCCACATGAGTTAGGGATATCTACCAGTAAACACTAAAAAAAATTACATAAAGTAGAAACTCGCTTGGATTTTATTTTTTAAATTCTTCGAAGCAAAAACAATGGAAAAGTTACATCATTTAACCATATGTACATGGATTTTTAACAAAAATGATAACCAGCAGCAGAAGTAAAATTTTATAACTAGAAAAACACCACCTTCAATACAACGTATAACCACAACGAGCATCAAATACAGTTTGACATCTACGTTGCATACTGTCTATCAGCGTGTTAAAGATGTTTTGCTCCAAATAATTCCACAACTGTGGTAAAATGCGTCTTAAGTCATCTAAAGTTTTTTAGAGTAGGTTGGAATTGATCCAATCTTCTTTGAAGCATATCCCAAGCATGTTCAATACAGTTCAGATTAGGAGATCGTTGAGGTAATTATAAATGTTGAATGGTAAGCTTCACACTAGCATCTAGGACTATAACGGCGCGGTGAAGTCTAGCTTTAGCGTCAAAGAAACGAAAGTTTTCACCTATAGCTCCTTGAAAATTCGGTATAACGTTATTAATAATGTTGTCCCTATATTTCAATCCATTCATATTTGCATGATAAAGCTACGCGCATTAAAATATATGACAGTCCAAACTATTATAGAGCCTCCACGAAAAGAATGAACTTCTTGAACAAAGCGAAAATTTCTAGAAATTCCTCGCTGGAGTCCACACGCGAACTCTTCGACTATCTGAAAATCAGGCATATTTGGATTCATCTGTGAAAAGTTTAGTTCCCATTGTTGATTCCAGTTAACATTCTATTTTGCCCACTCTAATCTTAGTTGCTTATGTTCGCTAGTTAAAGGAATGCCTGTTAATAGGCTAGATACAATATCATATAGACGTCAAGTGATTTCTCTAAAAACATGAACGTCGATTGCTGCTTGAAACCTCCCTTGCGGAATTCTGCAAGTTTCGTGAAGATGTATTCTTGCTGATAGTATAATGTAACAGTCTTGCATTGGTGTTATTTTCCGAAGTCCACTCGTTCCTCGTCGCTCTGACACAGAACCAGTTTCAATAAATCTATTCCAAAGGCGAGATATGACACTTTCTGTTACACCAAAGCGTCCTGCTACAGTAAGTTAGTAAGCTGCATATAACCACTTCACAGCATTCCTATAGCTCTGTTTGCTTCAACAGCGATTAATTTTCATCTAAGCATACTTGAAAACCAACCTTAAAAAACAGAAAAATTAAACTAAATTTGGGGTACTAAATGTGATCAATTTGATATTTAACAAAATCGTCAGGAAATAAAGAACCTGTAACTAGGCAACACCAGGAACACCTATTATAAACCAAATTTAAATACTAATAATAAATTATACATTGGGCAAGATTGGATATATGAAATAAAGCAGATTTAAATAAAAAAAATCAAGATAAATCAATCTGGGTTGTAGGCTTTCGCGGTCGTTATCCATAATTTCATATTGAATTCCAAACTAAAACCGCATCGCTAGCACTGATTCTTTCTTCCCCGACGTTTCGTTCACTGTTGCAAGGGACATTTGCAGACTTGCTAGTAAGAGCCCTGTGGTGGGCAAAGATTATACAAACTTAAAACATACAAAATAGGACATATGAAATAAATTAAATTCAAATGAAACAAATAACGAATGAACCAAGTATGGGTTTATGAGAGATTAATACGGTATTCATACGGAATATTCGTGATTTCGTGAGCAGGATTTCTTCACAATTTACGGTATAAGTAAATTACACAGAACTAATTACTCTGGCCAATGCTTTCTTTAAATTCAGTACCAAAAAGAAACTATAAATAAAATATAAATTTGGCAAAAAAAACTTCGTGTGATATCTGTGTTGTACCCGGGGTCGCGACAGATTCGGGCTTGCGGTATTCTCACACGCAGCGATAGCTTCTATGGAACGCGCGAGGGAAACTATCGTGTACAAGCGTTTGCGGCGTCTGAACATAGTCGAAGGTCCAAAAATAAATAGACGGTAATAATAAATAAATAAATAACGCCGTACAACTTACGTAGCCTTTCCTGACGTGTTAAACTCCTAGACGCTGAGCACTGACGAGTACTTCAGGGAAGAGCTTCAACCGGAAGGTGTCGACGGGTCCCTCACAAGCCCAGCAAAAAAAAACGCGCTTCTGAGAGACCCAAGACACACTTCGCCGGTGGTGAAATTTATATATATGTATATAAATGGCTAACGTGTTACGACTAAAGCATCGCGCTTAAAAAAAAAAAGGAAAAATTCTAAATGCACCCCGGAGCAGATCCGGTCTCAGGCGACTGAAACCGCCCCCTGCCCGTTCTTGCCAACGTCCAACGGCTCACCCGGCTTCTGAGGCTGCCACAGCCCAGGGGTGTGGGGAGACCCAGAGGTAAGTAAATCAACCTAAAATGGTGGCCAAGGGCGCCACCGAATTTATGCCGCTGGACGTCGCAAACTCGGAAACATTGACGAAAATATTATATAAAAAAAAGGCAAGCAGCGTGGGGGTAGAAGGCCGGTTCCACAAGCGAGACTCGTTCCACTCTCGAGGATTGAGAGACAAAAAAAACTACGCTGTTTCCAACCAAACAATTCCTATTTATTGTCACACTCAGTATATGAGATAAATAAAAAATTATAAATCTTGAACTGGTGAACTTATGATTATTAATTTACTTAGAAACCATGTATAAAATATATAATCGAAAAATTAAATGGATATATAGAATTTATATTATGCCGCTGAAGGCCAGTCAAAAGTTAAAAAAAATAATTAGGAACAATGGGTGATGTACTTAAAATAAATCGATATATAGAATTAATTACAATGCGGCTGCTGGCCTTAGTTCGCCCTAAAAAAAACAAATACATATTCCTTTCTTTCTTCTTGGTTCACAATGTATTTTACAATTTCAACAATTCATTGAAATAAATCGATCTTTAACTAGGAAGTTTTAAATTCAAATAAGTTGGCAAAAATATGTAATGCATATAACTAAAGTATTCAAATAATATACATGAATAAAAGCAAGTTAATATTGAAAAGTTTTACATCTCTTCGTGAAGCGAAAGATGAAAAGTATAAGAAATTACCCAAAAAAAACAGGTCAGGCAAGACAGGTTATTTCATTTGAAAAACACCTGGGGATTTATTAAAACGGTCTATTAGTTAATTGCAATAATAATATATAAATAGTAAAATAAGAGAACGGCGAATGACAAAAAAAAGAAATAAAATAATAAACGAAAGCTTACCTGTCGGGTAGAACGGCTATTGTGTTCCTTCTCCCTTCCGAGAAAGCGTCACATGCGGGAATATTCAGGTGGTTTTTCGTTATTCCTCGCCCGTCGGTTACAACATCTAAATAAAGGAATAAACAACGAAATAAGTGAAAGGAAAAAAACAAAGAAAGCCCAGATACATACCGAGGAAATCGTTCGATGGCGGTGAAATGAATTAAGTGCTGTTTACGTGTATTTACGTATATATTTTCTTATCCCATCACTTAAAATCCTCTAAGTGAGATATCGCATTAGCGAATAATTCCGATATAAATATCAATTAAATCCCTCACGGAGCCGTAATTATACCAATTACAGTAAGGCTACATCGATAAATATCTGTGACGAGAGAGAACGTAAACACGTTTTAAGATCGGCAACTAACGACGGAGTGTCGAGAGCAAGTCTCGTACTTTTCCTTTGAAAAAGGCGAGCACTGAGGTTCGAGAAAAAAAGAAAAAAACTTGAAAGAAATTAAATATATGGATAAATAACGAATAACGATACCTATTCAGGTTCGTTAGAAATGGAGCAAAATATATTAAAGATATCATTAATTATATTACAAAATAACGTGATGAAGCGTTGAGCGTTACGGACACGTAACAAACGTTTTTCTTGAAATTCTTCTTGAATTAAATATTTTTTAAATAAATAGACTCATTGTAACGTTTCGATATTTTAGAAAAATTTATTATTGTTGGTGGATAGATTTCTGTAGTAGAATATGGCAATTTATATAATAATATACTACGTGGTTTTACAATTTGAACATATCATTTTTGTAATTTCATCTGTTTTATACTATTATTATACCAAATCATACATGGCTGTACAATTACTTATAAAATAAAACTGGAAACGAACTAAATTTCAAAAAGCATAACACTTGTGTTTATTTTTATTTTTTTGTTTGTTTACCCCTACCTGTAATTTGATACTTATCTCATACGGGTGGTTTTAAAATAATCAACTAATAACTTCAAAACTAAAAATATTTACTGTATTTGTATACAGGGTGGGGACAAAGTACTGTATATCGCTTGCAATTCTTGAATGAGCAATTTAATTAAAAAATTACTTATACAAAAGATGATTCATATAATATTTGGCATCACTTGGTAGCATTCGTTTTTTTTGAGTTCTCTATTTTAATGCAAGGCCCACTAACTTTTTTTTCTTAAAAAGCGTCCTATATTTCTTTTTTGTATATTTAAAAGACATTTTTTGTGAATGTAACGATGTGCAATTTATAGGGGATTGTATAAGAAAATTTTCAAGAAAGTGGTCAAAAACCTTCATTATTATCAAATTATGAAACTTTAATAAAATTAACAAAAAAGAGCCATTGTTAAAATGCAATGTTATTGTAATGTACAAACAAAAACGGTGAGTTAATTTAAAAACTATAAAAAAAAGGAACATGAGAAAATTAATTAGCTAAGTGGTCGAAATGGGCACCATTTACTGACAAACAATGTCCTAGTCGGTCTCTAAACCCCTGCAAAACATTTTGGAGTGCAATTGGTGAAGCCAATTGACTTCAGCCTGAATTCTAAACTGTAAATCCTCAAGATTATTGAGTCGAGTTCGGTAGACTTCAGTTTTGAAATGATTTACATTAGACATTTAAATCTGGAGACATTTAAATCTGGAGACCTAGCACACTATTCGAAAGGACCTTTTCTACCAGTCCACCTGCCAAGAAACCCCTCATTTAAGTACTCTCTTACTACTGCCCCAAAATTAGGTGGAGCACATTATTTGAAACTAGAGTTGGGGTTGGAATTTTGGGATTCTCCAAAATATCTAATAATGCGTTCAGAGCCTTATCTCCGTCATTTACTGTTCTTGGTAGGCTGGTTTTTGGAACGTGTTTAACGTTACCCGTCTCAATAAACCGTTTTGCAACACGACTTACAGTTGTTTGGTTAATCGAAATCCGCTCAGGATACTTATTATTAAATAAATTAATCTTTTAAACAAATTGAATTATTTTCATAAATTTCAGGTGATATAAATTGTATCTATAGGCCACAAGTTATGTTTAAGTAAAAAGGATTGCCTATATTACAAAATACTTAAATTAGGTAAGTCTAATATAAATATGAGTCTAATATAAGTGCTTGTTTATAAACATTTTAAAATTAATATTAGTACAATTACAATTAGTTACAAGTGCTATTCTGCGATTGTGATAAGGTAAACGATATTAAGAAATTTACTTTAATCTATCTTTTACGTAAAATTTCTTTTTTATATGATGCTGTAGGATCGTCTACAATATCTTTCAAAGCTGTAAATTGGTTAGCTCATCCATAGGCTTTGAAATGGAATGGGATACGACTGCGTTTTCTAATGAATGAACAGGATTTTTTGCTCAAGATACGGCATCTATGCCTAGATATCGAATTTTGAAAGTTTGCTGAAGTATCAGGATCGTCATAGGTTTAAAAAGTGCTTCAAAGTATAGCTTAATTCTATTAAGTTATTTAAACACTATTTTCAGGTTGATAAGTCTTCTCTTAATTTAATTATAAATTTTCGTTCCTTATAATATTAGCTTTTTATTTCGTGACAAAATACACATTGTAATTCAGTGCAAATAAAAATGATAAAAACACACAATGTTGTATTAGATTTACACTTTATTTAATAATATTTAATAATGACTATATAACAGCTGTTTCACCGTACAACGGTTTCTTCAGATATAACAAGCGGTACTATAAAACATTTTACTTAAACTCATTATTAAATAAAGTGTAAATCTAATACAACATTGTGTGTTTTTATCATTTGATATGGATTTACATCAAGTAAAGGCAGAATCGATTCAAATAAAAATGCATGTGTTTGAGTATTCTTCGATATTCCGATCTAAACGTTTTTTATTGAAAAAGTTTTTTGATTCTAAAATGTGAATAAAATAGTACTTATCACTTACAAACACATTATTTAGAACATATTTGAAAGCTGTAAAATACCAGCAAATACATTATATTACTTTGGAAGAAATAACAGAAAAATCTTGACATCGAGTATATTTAATCATAAAAGACATATGTGATAGTAACGATTTATTGAGAACAAGAATCTTGTTCAAAATTGAGTATGAACGTAAAATATTTTGAATCACAGTTAACAACACTAATTTAAATAATAGTATAAAGGAATAAAAGCAGATAAGGATGATTTACTTTAGCAAAACTTGAAACCATATATTTATATTGGCGGATACCTACAAAAACACAATATACATATTTCATTTTAATAGAAAAGGTTAATAATTATTTATTTTTCTTCTTATAAAGTGACAACTCAATATAATTATATACATACATATATACACCTGAAAATTGAATTAGCAAACAAATATCTATTGTTAAATTAGCTTCTTGTACGAAATTCAATTTTTTCCAAAACCAAATAAATTGAAATGAGGTTGTAATTGAAAAGCCAATGCTTCCTTTGATCCTCAGACTGTTAAGGGAATTGGTATTTTTAATAACTATTACAGGTGAATGCAGACAGACTACGGATTTTTTTTTTGAAAACGTATACTGGATGTTTATTGTTTCCACGGGAAATATTCGAATCCGAATTTTGATTAAATCAATTCCAGTTGCATGAATGTTATGAGAAAATGCAATAACATTGTATATGCTTTTTTTCCTCGTTTTTTTTTTTGGTGTGCCATTCATTACACTGACAAAAGTCTTGTTATGGTTCACCAATTTTAAAATAAAAAATTTTGTAAAAAATGTTTTCATGTATGTATTTATTATTAGAGAGAGATCGTGGAGTTAAATGGATATTTTACAGTGGCGTAAACATACGATGACAGCTTACAGTAATATTTACTTTTTGTTATTAAATATGTTATTATTTATGTGTTTGTTTTTCGTAATGTAATTGTATTTCCTTTATGTATCTAACGTGCTTTCAAAAACTTGTCTTATCAGAGATGGCCATGTTTTTTTTAATGGCTGGTGACAGTGCACGTATTCTGTCACAAACATACAATTTTGATAGTTTGGCTATGTCATATAAATGTGTGTAATAATTAGTAATTTAATTTTTTTTTGAAATATTTATTACAATAGTCAAAATTAAGAGAAAATAATACTAAAGCAGATGTTGAAAATGTTGACCATGTCAGCACAAGAATTAGCACTAGCATTACGAAGCTCTTGATCTTCTTTAAACATGGAAAAAGAAAATAGTCTAAATTTGTCAAATCTGGAGATTTTGGAGGAAAATTAATAATTTTTATATCGAAAAATTCTTGCAAAAGGCTATTGCTTCTTGCTGGTGCATTATCTTGCTGGAAATATCCTTCCGTAATTTCATCATCATGACGTTCATTAATAAACGCCTCTAATAATTCATTTTGAACTATCAGCAGTTATGGTTTCATTAAAAAATATAGGCCTAATAATTCGCCCTCATGAAACTGCTAGCCAGGCGCCTATTTTTTATGGATATAGCGTAATTTATACAAATTCATTTGGAGACCAAATTCTCATACTTTGCTTGTTTAAATATTCTGAAAGATGGAACCAAGCCCTGTCCAAAAAGAAGCATTTGTCAAGAATGTCATTATTATTTATTCAAAAACCATGGACAATACTGTATTCTCATAATAAAATCTACCTGCTTGAGTTCCGAAACTGCTTGAATGTTATATGGAAACAACGTTAAGTATTTTTTAAAAATAGTATGGCATGTTCCCACTGACAAATAAGCTAGCTATGATAGTTTGGCGATTGATTTTTTGGGTGAGTTGTCTATTCGACGTCAAATATCCTCTATGCAATTTGCTGTTCGTTTTCTAGGTGTCCCATCGAGAGGTTTACGAGTTATTGCTCCTGTTTCAACAAATTTAATAACACAAGTTTTTTTGCAGTTGTGCGTAAGTAACTGGCAGATTATGATGCTGGTGACGAAAATATTGTAAGCATTGGTGGAATAAACCCAATCTCCATTTTCTAATTTTTGGCTAGTTCTATAGTAACTTTGAATAATAAATATTTTATGTTGGAACTCTAACATTATAATAAAATAATTTAGAAAATATAAGTGTTTATAATTTGAACTTATGTACGACAGCTGTCAGACTTTGATATTATCTAAAGCTTCGCATGTGCATCAATCTTTAATTACTTAATTACTTAAAAGACAGCCTACTATAATGAGGAAAGTTTTTGAAAGCACGTTATACAGTCAATGTTTAGTATAGTTGTGTAGTTGCTGTCCTTTATTCACTCGCTTATTATATTCTTGTATAATTTCCAATTTTATAAAGGTTGCAATTTATTTTTTTGCAAAAATACTATTTAGTTTTATTGTGTATAATATATCTAGATATTACTTTATTTATATCAACTGTTTGATAACAATTAAGTACTTAGTTTTCTATTTTGCTTCATTGTTTCATTAACGGCAAAGTGAATAAGTAATCATACTGACTGTATGTCAATAGTAAGTGGCGCATATTAATTCAAAAGCCCATTAGACACTTTTAAATGGGATTTTTCAAGACACTTGCGAACTATAAAAATGTTTATACCGTATGAGCGAGTGTCCTATAGTGCAAAGCCAAATAAATTGAAATGAGGTTGAAATCAAGCAGCTAATGCTATTACAGGCGAAAAGAAATTATCGACCGTAATACATGGAATAAAATAAATTAAAAGCGGGCAAGCGGTCTGTCAATCAAAAGCTCTTTTATTAATTATCCTTATATTTCGCAACAACTTTGTTGCTTCTTCCGGAGATACTACAACATTAATGAGAAATAACATTAAATAAATAAGAGTATAAAGCTGTACTAAAATACTTACAAAATGTAGAGTTCAAAAAAATAATAAAAGTGACGTACAAGGACAATCAAATTGACTAGATTTTAAAACATTAAAGTAACTATAAATACAAGCCTTTAAAACCTTAAAAAAACATGTATATATTCGGATTGTTGTGACGTTTATATATGTCAGACATCGCTAAAATAGCGCATCACACAGCATAAAGGTGATATCCGTATTGGAAAGAGATCTTGTGCATTGGTGGACCATGCACTTGATCGTGATCATACATTAAATTTTGTTGACGTTAAGATCTTAGATGTTGAAAATAACCTTAAAAAAAGAACCTTTTCAGAAATGGTCCACATTAACAGAGACACAAATAACGTGAATTATAGATCTGATACTAACGAACTAAGTATAATTTATTTTAATACACTCAGTTTGACGGTTAGTTGACCATCTAAAAATTGTTTTGTTATTCGGTCCTTATATTGTTAAATTTATAATGCATTTATAATGCATGTTATTTCTCATTAATCTTGTAGTATCTCCGGAAGAAGCAACAAAGTTATTGCGAAATATAGGGATAATTAATAAATGAGGTTTTTATTGACAGACCGCTTGCTCGCTTTTAATTTATTTTATTCCACATATTACGGTCGATAATTTCTTTTAAATTATATATATACTGTGTGTTTCACTTTTCACGGGGACACCTAAATAACTTTTTTATTTTGAAAGCGATCAATATAAAGTTTTTATCAGTTGTGTAGGCCATAACAATGCACCTTTTTGTCTGAATAGAGTTTTTATAAAGCCAATATCTAGCCAACTATAATTAAAATAAAAAGTACTGTTTCAAGTAAAGTCATGCTAGCGATTAAGATAGAGCAAAAAAGTATTAGGAAAAGTTTTTACAAATCACTCAAGAACCCCTAATACCAAATTTCGCGGAAAAATTTTCATTTTTAAATTCTTCTACATTTTTATGCTATCAGTAGATAATAGTTTGTTATTGCAATAATAAGAGTGCCATGAAACAAAAAAATAATTTGTCAGTTCAAACATCAATTCACAACAGTTTACTTCAGTTGCTATTTTCTTGCTTCATGGCACTCTTACTATTGCAATAACAAACTATTATCTACTGATAGCATAAAAATGTAGGAGAATTTAAAAATGAAAATTTTTCCGCGAAATTTGGTATTAGGGGTTCTTGAGTGATTTGTAAAAACTTTTCCTAATACTTTTCTGCTCTATCTTGCAAAACAAACTATTATCTACTGATAGCATAAAAATGTAGAAGAATTTAAAAATGAAAATTTTTCCGCGAAATTTGGTATTAGGGGTTCTTGAGTGATTTGTAAAAACTTTTCCTAATACTTTTTTGCTCTATCTTAATCGCTAGCATGACTTTACTTGAAACAGTACTTTTTATTTTAATTATAGTTGGCTAGATATTGACTTTATAAAAACTCTATTCACACAAAAAGGTCCATTGTTATGGCCTACACAACTGATAAAAAATTTATATCAATTGCTTTTAAAATAAATAAGTCATTTAGGTGTCCCCATGAAAAGTGAAACACACTGTATATGTATATTATATATGTTAGATATAGTAAATTTAGAGTAAAGAATTAAACTATAACATTTTCATTTTTTGTAAATATTAATCGGGCATTTTTAAGTTTAAGCTACTGTATAACATAATTCTATTAGTATATTCAAATCATAAAACTTTCTTTAAGTTCTAAGAATCTTTTGCATTTGCAAATTTATTTATTACCTACTTTATAATTTAGGTCGTTTGTTTATTGCTTAGTGTTATTAATAAACGCATTCAAGAGACTATATTTAATCTGACCACCCATTGTTAAGTAAATATGTATAATAGGGTTCCATTACTGACCAATGGAAATTTGGGAACCTACATACTTACATTTATAACACATACTAATACTTAATTAGTTGTGATGGTTATTTTATTACTTATTAGTAAGGTAAGACCCTATCTTAAACCTTGGGTATTGCTGCCCGTAGGTAGCATTTGCACGAATTAATAGTACAGAAAAATTCCCCGTTATTACGTCTAACATTACAATGTTCAACGAATACGCACATTTTAATTATGTAATTGTGGTAGGATAATGGTATGTTTTACATATTTAGAAAACAGTATCAACTCAACGACAATATAAAAAAGAACAGCATCAGCTGAACATCATGACACACAATCTTTACATAACATTCATATCAAACAGTACCATATTAACAAGAGATATACAGTCTCATATAATAGCAAAAAATCTATGGTCTAAGTTAGCATTGAGTGCTACATTTGCGAGATTTATTGTTGTGTATTGAGTGATTTTTTGTTAAATATAATATTCAGACAGCACACTAAGTTTTCATACAACTGCCACCAACCAATATAAATAACCAGCTTATTCGGAAGTTACGCCCCGTGAGCGATGGTTCAATAAACAATTTATACGTGATCTCTCACGAGCCAAATACAACCCCAACATTTGGTTTTTCGAGAGCCAGATATAAATCATACAATTTAAATGATCAAACAGATCTAATAACTCTCTCAGCGGAAAGCCAAAAACGAATTATTATACCAATATTTTTTCAAGGATCATTACGTGCTCAAAAATATCGCACAGATACAACCATTTATTGATCGGTTGTATGATGATAACATTCAAATTATATATTTTCAACAAGATGGGGTAATAAATTGAGGCACTAATGGAAATTTTCGCAATTGGCATCGCAATATTTCCCAAGAAACAAAAGAAAAACTATTAGAGCCTTTTAAAACAGTACCTATGAAATATTCATCTCTATTTTCCTAATTGCAAATTTAAAATTCAAACCGCTTTTAAGCGAAATTCTATGTAAGCTTAAAATACTGCTAATAGTTTTAAATGTCTTATTGTATCAATGAAAATCGTATTTTTAACATTTTATTTCGATACTACGAGTAATATAAAACTCCATGTGATACAAAACAGAAAAGCTTGCATTCATCCGTAAGTGAAATGTTACAAAGCCCAGTGAAAAAACTTTTCGTTCCACTGAATTACCTAATCTTTAATTTGCGTAATATGCGCATGGAAAAACATGCAAAATTTTAATCCTGAAAAAATTGAGTTTTTTTCATCTCCACGAGCTAATTGTCGTTTTCAAATTCTTACGTAGCCTCGAATACGGAATAAAATTTTACACTCGCAGAATTAGCGAAAGCGTTTAATTTAATTATTTTGCCCGAAGCGCAACAGAGCCAATCCTCCATCTATCTGGTCGTCCCCCTCGCTTCGTCGTCATTGCAACATTGTGTGTCAGCAATTATTATCAGAGCCGGCCTACAATTTTTCCGAAAATGTAATATTATTTTTATAGAAGTTTTAAATTTAAGATATTCTGAAGTTTATCTATTTCAGAATAATTGAAACATACATGAGTAGGTAAACCCCACCAGTTTTGTATAACACCAGATTTTTAATAATATTTTATCTATTTCAACAGGGTTCGTGGGGAGATATATATACAAGATCCCCCACTCTATAAATTAAGAATAAGAAAATACAAAATTATTGAAATTAGAAAATCATCTCCTTCACGTCGATACTGGTTAAAAAGTTCTTGACAAATGCCTAATTGCCTAGTAATTTATTTTTGCGTAATCCCGCGATTTTCTTGAATGAGTGCATTTACTTGCCACTGATACTGGTCGACCTGATCACTTTTCGTTAAGCACCTTTATTTCGCTTCTATGACAGAGTTTTACACGTAAAACCCACTGGCGAGCATTCTTCACATCCATACAATCGTTGCCAATTTGACAGCTTACAAACGTTTGTGAATTTCGATGGGCACGCAACCTTCCAGGCTTAAGAATTCTATCGCGGTTCGTTGCCTGGTACGTATTTCAGAAATTGAACTCATGATCGATAACACTGTTACTTAACGATGGTACATAGTAAAATGAAAGTTTGCATGTTAAGACAAGATGCTCGAAATTACCATTTCCAAGTTGGAACGTCTATCCCTACTTCTCACAGTGGCGTTGTTGGAGGCCTTATATATCAATCCGCCTTAGTTTAATTTACATAAATTTAGAATCTATTATAATTCGATAATCTTCACAAATAAATGAAACCTAGCACATTTATTCCATGCTGTGGAGCAAAATATTAAACCTATTAATAGTAGTAGAAGCATATATATTGTTATTTTACTCTTCAAACAACTCAAATCCGCGTGACAATTTTACTAACACGGGAAAATTCCCAATCCGAAAATCCAAAAAGAAATTGCAGCTTCGCAGTGGAAAGTCCACCCTAGGACATGCGCGTAACTACTTTTGTATCCAAAAACATTTTAGGGGTCGATAACGCCCTCTCACATGCAAAAACTCCAGTGTAAAGTCAAATTACATTTCAGAACTTGTATCTTCTGTGATAACTAAACATTAATTCACAATATCAATTTCATCAAGACGCGCTTGTTAAGGTTACGATCTTACACCACATTGTTATCATCTTGTAACCAGGACACTAGGCTAAGAGGATACACTCTAATGGTATATAACGAGACACTGAGAGATCTCTAAAGGCAGAAGCAGAGTCACTGCAAAGCCATAGTGGGTACAAGCCTAGCGCCTCATATTTATGACATAGTATTTACTGTTGTTATCGTTGTTATTATCGTTATTGAATTATAAGTGATTATTTAATCGCTGTCCTGCATATTATTTATCACACTGATGAACCTGCTGTATAATGGAACTGCCTCGGCAACTATGTTACCTCCGGGACCAGGTGACATTACATGGCGATCCTGCCATCCCACTTCTGACATTACATGGCGACCCTGCCAGAATAGTCACAGTCACAACCAGAGACAGAATGTCTGCCAGAATATTCTGAAACTACATGGCGATCCTGCCATCCCACTTCTGATATTACATGGCCATTCTATCAGGATAGTCTCGTCACAACCAGAGACAGAGTGTCTGCCAGGATCTTCTGAAATTACATGGCGATCCTGCCATTCCGCTTCTGATATCACATGGCGATTCTACCAGAATAGTCACAGTCACAACCAGAGACAGAATGTCTGCCAGAATATTCTGAAACTACATGGCGATCCTGCCATCCCACTTCTGATATTACATGGCCATTCTGTCAGGATAGTCACGTCACAACCAGAGATAGAGTGTCTGCCAGGATATTCTGAAATTACATGGCGATCTTGCCATCTCACTTCTGATATTACACTTCCACGGTGTCTACAGTTGTGGTTCCACTGATAAAATTACTTTTCGAAACTTACATGAGGTAAAAAAACCGATTTTTATGGATTTTTTCCTGGCTATTCCGAATTTGCTTTCCAAATTCATACACCACCTTAGGTTTTTCGATTAAGCGCGTTCGAAATGTCAGATATCTTCATTTTTTTAAGAAATAATGACGTATGAGGTCGAAATTACGATGAACCATATAAATAGTCTGTAACATCGCTAAGTACAACACGCAGTTAGTGAATGGCACTATTCATTCGGTTAACTGCACATCATTCAATGACAAATCATTGAATTGTGATGATATTACTTCAATATTATAGTTAAATTTCTTTCTTCGTGGGCGTAGATAGAAGCGTGAAGAGTGTTTATAATTTATTTTATTAGTTCATACTTCGTAAGATAAATAAAGTACGATGAGTTAGTTTCTTTTTTTCATTGTTTTAACTGTTAATTTATATACTTCGTAATTTTTGTAATAGATCCTGTTTAATATTACTTCATCGAATCTACTTCTTCCAATTAGTTTGACGTAAGTGTCCAGTGAATTTCGTTAAGTTTCAATAACTTACGCATACATTTTCAATTTTCATTATTTCGATCTAGAACATTGTTTAAGTTACTTTTTCAGATATGATATGGAACTACGCCAAGAATGGCATCGTGAAACAATGGCGAGTTAGAGAAAGGGCCAAACTGATTGTATGTGCATTGCCAGTGATTTCGAAATTTATTGCAAAGTCTATAAAATATTGTTTAATAATTCCAAGAAATCGTACGTAAAATGTCACTTAGCGTTGCAAACACATACACAGAAATTAGACCCGTTGGAATCTGACAATTTTAATGAAGAACTTTGTGAAACTTTAATGGCGGCAAATATTCTATTAAGTAAGTTTAACAATCCCACCTTCAAAACAATTCTCCAAAAATATACTGGTCGAAATGTTCCTGATGAATCCACCTTACGCAAATATTATGCGAAAGCAGTAGAACGCATTAGAAGCCATCTTTCAAATCAGTACCTATGAATAAGCGCCGACGAAACCGTCGATATATTAGGACGCTGTGTGTTAAATGTTGTAGTTAGTGTACTACATCCAACTATTCCATATAACGCATATGTAATAGTAACAAAAGTTATAAAAATACAGTTGATATGGAAACAGTAGCTAAAACCATTTACGCGAATATACACCAAATGCTTCATTCGGAAGACAGGTACAAGAAAAAATACTTTTATTGGTAAGTGACAGTGCTGCATATATGTTAAAAACAGGCAGACTATTAAAGAAAACATATCCTAATATGCTGCATATTACTTGTGTAGCACATGCTCTCCAGAGGATCTGCGAATATATCAGAGACACCTTTCCAGAAGTTGATAGACTTGTATCCGCTTTTAAAAAAGTTTTCAATAAAGTACCATTGAGAATAGCTCTTCACAGGGAAAAGCTTCCATTTTTGTCACTGCCTCCCCCTCCATTAATAACTAGATGGGAAGGTGGTTGGAAGCTACTAGTTTTTATGCAGAGAATTTGAATAGTTTACAAAATTTCGTTACACGTTTAAACGACGATCCTGGAAGTATTTCTGAGTGCAAGGAACTAACACAAATTCCAAATTTAAAGAATTAGTTTTACTTTCTTCAGGAACAGTCTGGAAATTTACCAAAATTAATCACTTATTTTGAAAATCAAACTCTATGGATTAACCATATTAGATGTGGCTATTAATAATTTTAAAAATATTCCATATTCGAAGTGACTTCGGATATGGCCTTCGGCAAGAGTAGACGCAGTTTTTAATAGAAAAACAGATTCACTAACATTGCGGCAATTGTGTATGTGGTAATACCTCAACATCTAACTGCTAAATACGCTGAAATAAAAGAATATTTCCAGTATGCACCTATAACCAGTTGCGATGTAGAAAGGACGTTTTCTATTTACAAGAATGTCTTTCATTCAAAGAGAACAAATTTTACAGAAGTGAACCTTGAGAAAATATTGCTAGTTAATATTGTAGAATATTTGTTTTTCCGGGTTCCTAAATAAAACTAACGGTAATTTAAACACACACTATATTAACAATAAAAACGAAATACAATAAATAACAACTTAAAAATTAATAACTAGTAATAACATTTTTGTTCACAATGAGAATGTATTTATATTTATATAAGATCACTCGATTATTTGGTGTGGAATTGAATAAATCCCTCTTGAGTGCTATTTATATTCAAAGGAAAAATTCTTGCATGTTCGATCTCTCGATTCATCCCTACCAACATTTTTCTAGACGATGTCTGACGTATCTTCGGATGACTCATCACAATATTAATATTCGTTTACTCAACTTGAACTATAAAATGAACAAATAAAAATGTATTTCGTATTTTATAGATCACCACCGGTTTGTTTATAAATAAAATTAAAAACTCTTTAAAAAAACAAATTTTCAATAGTACGCCTGTGGGCGATGAGTGGACCTGTCGTGTCCGGTCCCTAGTAATAGTATAACATAATTTATTTGCAAAACATATTTATGTTTAGCTTCCGTCTGTATTTTTTACTAGTTCGTCTCTTTTGTATCATGATTAAATTGCCTGATATTTTGGTGAAATCTCTCACCATATTAATTGCTAACATCACGTCCTCGAAGTCAGACCTCCTCAGAATCCAGAATCCATGAATCTGGTGGGGATGGAATGGTAATGTCCGCAGTATTGTGCAGCGGAGGTCTTATAACTGAAGAGATTTTAAGATAGTTTTCTTTAGTTCTTGAATCAATTGATATGCCAGCGTTTTTATTTGTACAAAAGTAGCCGTTGGAAGAATGGTCCCTTATACCTCATTTCACTGGTAGTACAAACGACATGTGCCAAAATTTTCTATTCCACCAACACATATAAAACATGTGAGGCCCAATTCTTATTCTCGTTGTATAATCTAATGAATACAACTCTTGGAAATCGTGAATAATGATAATCACGTGGTTTAAATACTCAACAATTTAAAGAATAATTTTACTCGTCCTATCAGACTCGTGAAATTAAGTTTTGATAACATGTTTGGCATCAACACACGTGATTATCAATTAAAAAAAGTCACAAGAAACTTTCATCTCCTTCAACGTACTCCTCTCCCTAATCTATACACCGCTGCATTTGTGCCTTTCATTGTTCAAAGCAATGCTGTAGATCATCTAATGATCACCCCGTCCAGAAGTTCTGCCGTTTTTGCTTTTACGTCTTCTACAGACTGAAAATGTGTTCCCTTCAATGCACTTTTCACTTTTGGGAAGAGGTAGAAATCACAGGGAGCCAGATATGGGGAATACGGAGGACGATCAACCACAGGAATGCGCTAGTCCGCTAAAAACTGGTTCACAGATAGCGCATTGTGTGCTGGCGCATTGTCCTGATGCAGAATCCATGCGTTGTTCTTCCACAAATCTGGTCTTTTTTTCCTTACTCTTTCTCTCAGCTTGATTAGGACTTGTTTTTAATATTCCTGATTAACGGTTTGACCCTCAGGTACCCATTCAGTCATGATAACTCCCCTGACATCGAAGGAAACGCACTTTTTTTCATTCTGGGCGATGTGGGGGTCCTCCAGTGCATCGATTGACGCTTTGTTTCAGGGTCGTACTGGAAAATCCATGTTTCATAACATGTGATGACACGTGTGAGTAGGTCTGGTTCTTCTTTGAGGCGTTCCATGATGTCAGAGCAAATGTCTTTTTGTTCCTGTGAGAGGTTTTTCGGGACCATTTTTGCCCAAACCTTTGACATGTTTAATTCACTATACAAAATTTGTCTTACTGTCTCTTTATTAATGTTTATCATGTCTGCGATCATCCGAATGCTCAAATGTCGGTCTTTCCGCACAACGCCATTAATTTTATGCACGTTTCATTCACTTCTTGAACTCACAAATCGACCGTCACGTTCGTCATCTTCAACCTCTTCCCGGCCTTCTGAAAACCGTTTGTGCCATTCAAAAACTCGCGTACGTGACATAGCATTATCACCAAACACCTCCTTTAACAATTGATAACATTCCGTCGGAGATTTTTTTAATTTCACAAGGAATTTGAGATTAATGCGCTGCTCGATTTGTAAGTTCACCATGATCACGGCACTACTACGGATCAACGTCCGGTTTAGCCAAAACTCAAAAGCAAACTAAGGCAGACAGAACTACAGGACGATCGGTGCATTCTTCTGAACGTTTAAGGTCAACTACATTCCAATACCAAGCTCTTCCACTACAACTGCATTATATGAAATGCGTAATCCCGATATATAATTACCATACCTGGTATATGAAAATTTAGGACACTTTCTTTAAATACATTTCACATAAAATCCTTTCCATCAAAGTTTGTTATTCAAATGGTATGTTTTGCAGAAGAAAATTCATCTTACATCCGAAATTATTTTCAATTATGTAAAGCCGATACTGTCCCAATAAAATTCGACAGAACATCTTATAATATATATAAATATAGTAATTTCACAATTTAGTCACGAATTTAATTTTATTATGTGTGCACATATTTTGGACTGTAAAATGCTACTGCGGCAAAGAAAATGGTTTCAATAAATAATATAAGCAATAACAGAGTAGACACATAATTAAAGTATTTCATAATCTGAAGTTATATATCAACAACACTTATTATTGGCGTCGTTTCCGCGAAAATGGTTTCCGAAGCTTGTATCAAAGGCAATCAAATTTTATATTACATCAAAACACCTAACAGACACATAAAAAATGATTTCTTATTGAAATTATTTAATAGCGGCATGCTTATCTCGGCAATTTCAAAAGTATAACTGTCTGTAAAGAGGGATAAATGTTAAAAGACCGGTCCTGACTTTTACGACCACAATTAAAAATACGCCACGTCGTGATACGTTAGTCCGCACGGCGTCATCGGAAAGGTTTATGTCGTCGCAGGATGGAACTTGGATCGATTTAGGCATGTATTAAACTCTAGCGGACAACAGCTGTTCAAAAATTTGCAAATTTCGACTGTCCATTGTCGAATTTTTGGGGTCGTATTCACACGTAGTGGAACAATTTTAATTAGACTTGTTTTTTTTTTCGATTTTTAATATAATCTGTAATACTGGCAACTTCATAAAATGTTCAAATCGTTTGTACGATGCAATATGCAAATCGCCACAGATGTCTCTTATAGGCATTTAACTAAGATAATAATGAAAACATATAAATCGAAGGAACGTAAAATGGAGATCTTTCTCATTCTGGTGGCGCCCAAACGTAATCGAAAAAGTTTCGCACACGTCTTAAAATTATATGCCAAGTTTTTCACGCAAATAAATTCGAGAAATTATAGTCCTTGTCGTCTTTTGCAGAGGAAATAACAAGTTTTATACATCTAATGTTGCATGCCAAATAAGGAACTATACTCTCTGTATTGCTTTTAAATCGAAAGAGTTTTATCTGTCTGTCGGATATATTTGACAACACAAGTACTGGCACTAGTTTAAAAGATACTTTTTTAAATGAATAATATTAGCGTTGTGCGCATGAAACATTTAATGAGTAAAATTTAAAACTGTTTAGTTTCTGAAGAGTAAACTTTTATTTATCAAAATTATTTCTATATACTTAAACCCACTTTTGGCAACGACTAATTAAGATATAAATACCGGCTTTAGAAAATTTGAATTTCTGGAGCCGATAAAGATTTCGATAGCGAAGCTGTTGCTTATAATATGTGGGGTCATGCATTATCATGTAGGAAAACAACTCGTTTCTGCGTTGATGTATTTTCAATTTATTATGTATTTATTCAATATACATCTTTGTATATATGCATCTTTGATATGGCTACTTAGATTATAATAACACTTTCCACAATTATTAAATACAAATTCGATGAGTATATCTATATCTGAATCAGACATCCGGTTTAGCCGGAAACTATGTTAACTTTTTTATTTTAAATGAAACAGCCCGTTTTACGAATTTAATAGGCTAGGAGTTCAGCAATAGTAATTTTTGGGACCCTTTTGTTCAACAACGACAGAGATATTTAACTAAACCTAATAATGCAAGTTTTAATGAGAGCAAGAAAAATTAACACAAAAAATATGAACACACTTAATATCAGTTAAGAAAGTTTTCGAAGTGAAGTGTTCATTTCTTGATAATATGCAAGAGGCTGTGAACAAATTATTGAACGATATTTGCCAGAACCTACTCACGAATTAATTGCACTTCCTCAATTATTCTCTGTCGCAACCCGTTCAGATTATGTGGTCATCTAGTATAAACCACAGATTTAAAATGACCCCAAAGGAAAAAATCTAGGGGATTTAAATCTGGAGACACTGGGGGCCATTCAATGAATCCTCTACAACTAATCCACCGATTTGGGAATGCTTCATTTGAAAAATCTTCTAACGTATAAAGAGTATAGTGAGGTGGTACTTCATCTTCTTGGAAACAAAAACTTACAAGTAATTCCCCATCTTCCTCAATATTAGGAACAACCAGATCACATAAGAGATTTAAATCTCTCTGTCCAGTTAGTGTAACATGAATGAAAAACAACCAATAATAAAGTTCCTGAAAATACAAGCCCAAACGTTTAATTTCTGCGGATGTTCTGTATGCGTTTCTAGCATACGTTGACCATCTGTTGACCAATATAGACAATCATGACGATTAACGGTACCATTCAAACATAACGTAACTTTGACGGAAAACAGCAAATTGTATGTAAAATATTGGTCATTTTTGCAAATCTCCATCACTTTTTCGCAAAATTCAATTCTACGATCATAATGCTCGTCCAATAATTCTTGCACTAAATGTGGTTTATACGGATGATAATTTCTGTTCTTCAATATTTTGGCTAGTGATCGGCAACTTATATCATAGTTTAGTGCGAGGGATATTGTAGAAGTTTGTGGTAATTTTTCAAATGCTATAGCAATAACAAAATTAGTTACAACTTTTGATCGTCCGCTTTTCAGTAAATTTATAACATTTCCGGTCAAGTTATACCTTCTCAAAGTTTTACCAACGACAATTCGTGATATTGGATGCCGATCTTGATGCAAATTGTTAAATAAATCGCATACTTCTTTATGTGTTCTGAGGCGGTCACCAAAACCAATCATCACCAGAATTTCAATATGTTCTTGTTCAGTTAATTGAACCATTATTCATATTTGGACGTCCACAAAGTTAATTCTGACAGTTTAAGTCAAGTACTAAATTTTAGTTCCACGGCTTACTAAAAATAAACATGATTTCAAAATATGAGTTTTAATTAAATATTTTTATTTTAATGAATGGGCGCTTTAATGTCTTATAAAATGTGCTTTTTGTGCTATTTTTTGCAATCAGCTTTGTTAATGTATTTTTTTAAGAGAAAACGAAAAATTTGGTAATTTAGGGAATTTTTATGGCAATTGGTAGCGTCTGCCTATGTTCAGAATAAAATTCAAATTTTCTAATTTAGTTGCCTATAGTTGACTTGAATTAACATGACCTTTAACTTTTTATATTAAAATATTTGTTATTGTATTGTAAATATAATTACCGTATAATAAATATTTATTAATTGTCAGTTTAATCGTAATCTTAAATTATCACTATGACTACTGACTTACAGACGTAGTTAGACCAACTTAAAACGGAATCCGCTAAAAGCTCAATGCTTTAATAGTTCTCTTAGCAACGCTTATTGGAAAATAGTATATTAAAACAAGTTTCATAAGGCACCATTTTGCCGCACGAGTTCAGTTTAGAGAACGAGCTTTCTAAAGAACGAGTTCGACAAAAGGCCTTATGCAACGAGTTTTTTAAACTATTTTCTCTATTTTGCACTTTTTAGATTAATATGTTGAAATTATTTAATTTGAAAGTTTTATTTCTATAAAGTTTTATTTCTATATAAATTATGCAGTTGGTCACATTAATACTTGACATTACCAAATTTAAATCTTGCTATCCGCGAAGTATACTATATTATATATTATTTATTAATTTTCGTTAACATTACTTGATATTTTATTTAAAAATATAAACATGAGTAACATAGAAACTAATATATCTTGTTGTCCATTTTATATAATATACGTTGTTTGTGTAACCTACATACATCTGCCAGCAATAAATTTTGGTCGTCAATATCATTGTAAAATTTGAGGAAATTGTCACAATGTAGATTTTTGCCCTGATTGATTATATCCATTGTCGATGAAATGTCAATATAAATTTGCAGTTTTTCAGTGTTGTATTTTCAATTATTTTTATTGTGGTCTGAATATTATATTTTAACAAAGTAAGGATTATTTCCTGAATAGAAACTAGACTCTCTGAAGCTACGGTAGCATTTCGACTAGGACTTTTAAAAAGTTCCGTAAATTTTATTAACATGTAAGACATGTAAGTTTACATTATAGATTATTGCCATTACGACCCTTTCACAATATAGCTACTATCATTTTGTCTAAGAATGACATTGACGACCAAAATTCATTACTCGCAGCTGTAGATATATCATATCTGTCAAATGAACTTAAATTCTTAAAATCAAATGACAGCAATGATATTTATTTCCGTGTTTTAACAACGCCAACATTGAAACATGAAAAAAGCGTATCGTGATAAAGCTCATTTAAATACTGTTTTGGATTTCATAATGAGTTCATTACGAACGCAAAATCGAAAAAATATTATTAAAAATCGGGTGTGGCGAACACAATATAAGTAAGCAATAGCGATCCAACGACTTTTTGATCATACGTTATACAGTTATAGTATGTACCGATAAATTTATAGTATATTATATTTAAAAAGTAAAATATGTAGGCACTCAATAAAAGGCCTAATGAAAGAACTATCTTTTTCATTTAGAGAAATTTCCTTAAACGAACTTTTTCATAGGATTTAGCGACTCCGTTACATAGAATAGAAGTTCGATTGTATTTTTCAAAATCTTGAATCAAGATTTCCTTCTGTACAGTTTTTCCTCTAACTTGGGTAGTAAATTTACTTTTACAAAAGTATTTTTAATAATATATAATATTATTAAAAATGGAGTGTGAAGAACACAATACAAGTTCATATGTATTTTTGAATGTATCTTCTCCAAAGACGTAGATACGTATTTCACATTTCTACATAATTATCAATACGCCTCTGTTGGAGAAGAGACACATTCAACAAAACATAACTACCTTGCTATCTCGCAGATATTATTAAGACAGAGCGTGAAGGAATATTCAACACCGTCTATATAATAATCGCAGAACTAGCCGTGGTGTTCCTTATAGTCGGTAACCACCGAATCTATAAAAAACCGTATTATCGTGTCTTCACTACTTGTCGGCGTAAACCGAATACGTATATAACAACATAATTTGAAACATACTTGAGTAACTAAAACCTACCAATTTTGTATAATACAAAAGTATTTTTAATTATATATAATATTATTAAAAATGGGGTGTGAAGAACACAATACAAGTTCATATGTATTTTTGAATGTATCTTCTCCAAAGACGTAGATACGTATTTCACATTTCTACATGATTATCAATACGCCCCTGTTGGAGAAGAGACACATTCAACAAAACATAACTACCTTGCTATCTCGCAGATATTATTAAGATAGAGCGTGAAGGAATATTCAACGCTGTCTATATAATAATCGCAGAACTAGTCGTGGTGTTCCTTATAGTCGGTAACCACCGTATCTATAAAAAACTGTATTATCGTGTCTTCACTACTTGTCGGCGTAAACCGAATACGTATATAACAACATAATTTGAAACATACTTGAGTAGGTAAAACCTACCAATTTTGTATAATACAAAAGTATTTTTAATAATATATAATATTATTAAAAATGGGGTGTGAAGAACACAATACAAGTTCATATGTATTTTTGAATGTATCTTCTCCAAAGACGAAGATACGTATTTCACATTTCTACATGATTATCAATACGCCCCTGTTGGGCGTTGTTATAAATTTACTTTTCGTAATTATTTCTTAAAAATTATATAATTTGGAAAGAGATCATGTGAAAATTTTGTCTTAGTCATTTTAGAACTTTTTAAAACTAGTATCGTAGCAATCTCTGTATACTAAAATTGCATCATAATATTAGCGAATAATTATTTTCGTTTACGGACTGATATTACAGTTTCTACGACAACAGAGTAGAAATTTACAAGGCCATTCAGTCGTCGTACTTTATACAAACAGCTATATTTAAAGATATCATAACAACTTGTATATCTACAAAATACTAGCTACTCTTTTAACAGCAGATTTCGAGATATGAATTTTTATGAGCAATAAAACACGATATTAATACATCACTAGGTAATAACATGCCATTATTGGCATTGTCTTATGAAAAATTACTTCTTCCCGGCGTTGGAAGCAAAACATCAAAAGTCGAAATAATAGCCATAATAACAACTAAACGACGAGAGACTTGTGTACATTGTTTGATTACAAGTTTAAACTGGCCCGACCGTAGTACTAAAATTGTAACAAACAATGTCTTTAACATTCCGGAGCATCGCATTTCTGTTTGGCCGCAACTTGGACAGAATTACAGCTGCAGGAGACAGACGTAAAAAGTTGGACGCTGCCACGAACAACTCACGCCCACGGGGAACTGACTTCCACAATAAGTTTCAGGATCCCGTGACGCTTGTTGTTATTCACAACCTGAGCTTATAAATGTTTAGTCTTGTGGTGAGTTAAGCAAAACTCAATGAATTTAACAGCACAAAGTTCTGGTTTTGAGATTGAATGGCGAAACAAATAATTTAAATTATATAATCGTTAAAACACGATTTTTTTCCAATAACATATTAAAATATAGTGAAGTTATAACTTCACAGCGAAAAATATAATTTCTTAGTTCATATACGTTTCAAAATATTTCGTAGTAAGTATATATTCTAGACGAGAAAGAAAGTAGAGGAATAAATGTAAAAATAATAGTGTAAATGAGTATATGCAAAACACTCTTAAGCTAATAAGCGATTAAAACATATAATTTCAATCTTTGGTTTTAAAATTCATCTAGGTAGTAATATGGTTTTGTATATAAATATCTTTTAGTTAAATTTAATGTACGATATAGTCTTCAATTCATCAAATAAGTAATTACATTACTTGCTCCAACTCGATACAAAGTCGTTTTTTTTGTAATTTCAACAGTTTAGTTAAAGAGAAGACGTAAATACGTAAATGTGAAACTCTATAAAGAATATATGTTTATTAATATTTTGTGAAAGAAATGTGAATAAATAATTTTTAACGAATATTACACCTTCAAATATAAAAGTGGATGATAGAGTACTAAACAACAAATAAACTTTTGCATGAGTGTATTTGTTTTTGATTAAACAGAGCCCATAAATATTGTATTAATACTGACTTCTCTAAAGCTTTCGATCGTATAGATCACGATATACACTTAGTTAAATTTGATTTAATTGGTTTTACCCCAGTGCCTATCCTCATCGTTTCGAATTTACTTGTGTGACAACAGAAATGAATATGATTATTATAATGGTCATCGACCTAAATGCCCTTCGTTGACTTCAGGAATGCAACCTTGGTTCGTTACTTTTTCTTATTTACATAGTAACTTGTGTGATGTACTTGAGTGTCATAAATTATTCTTTACTGAAGAATTCATAAGTATAAATTTATATAAATAAACAGCTGACTCAGGTTATTGAACCCTTGCCATAAGAAAACTTACCGCTTGTTGTTTATAAACATTGCCACCTTTGATTACAATAGGGTATTCTGATTCCGATATTCATATCTAAATTTAAAGAAAAAACATTATCGTATACATATGAAATTTGAGTATGATTTTTAAAATGAGTTTGCAAATAAATTTACCACACGTCTGAATTTTTAATTACATATTTACTTGAATGTATTAAACACCTGATTTTGTACTAGGTATTGGCTTTAACATACAGGATATTATACGTTTTATAACAACAACAGCTGTTAGTATGTAAATATACGGTATGTGTGAAACTTCAATAGAGATACATATTTACATTCTGAATATCTTGATTTCAATGGTGGCACATTACTGAATTATCAGGGGGTTTTTAATTTTAAGGTTCGCGTCGTAATTGACTGACAATATTTTGGATTCATATTTTATATAGATACACTTTTTCATTTTTCATGAGTTGTCTTTTTATTTCAAGGACAGCCCGTATAACGATCCTATACAAGCCTTATGATTTTATTGAAACTCATGCTGTCGAATAACAAGAAATTAATTCCTTTACTGTGCATAATATAAACAAATCAGTAATATATTGACGTATTTATTTATTTATCCAATACCTCTATGCTAAGAAGCTGTAACTATAATGATTTTGAACAAGTAAAGTAGCCCGCGAGACAGAAAAATTATCACCATAAAACCAATTTGTCAAATATCATGTGTCATTTTTTAATCAAATAAAAAAATTAAATAAATTAAATTATTATTAAATTAAATACGTATTTCGACAACTAAGTTGCCATCCTCAGCAGGTAAAAATAACAGTGAACATAAGCCAGGGTAATGCTAGCAAAAAAATCGCGACCCTGGCCTATATTCACCTACTTTTTACCTTTTCGCCTACTGAGAATGACAAATTGCTTGTCTAAATACATCTTTTTTAATCTCTCACCAAAAATAGAGCGAAAAATCATATCCACACTTTCACAGGACTAGAACTTACTGCACATCAAAGTTCCATCCATAAAAAATATCACAATATCGCAAAATTAGTGAACATATTTGTAAATATTTCTAATTTACTTGCTTTTAAATAATAACACATGACGTTTCTAGTCATATCTATCTATGATATATATTGTCTAATTTCTCCAACATTGGTGGATCTTGCAGTATTCCAGCGGTATTACTATTTCTTTTCAAGTTGTTTCTAGTTTGATTATATCTACTGAATATTCTCATAATGTCATTTAGTTTCTGAAATAATAAGTGTTATTGTATTTATATTTACAGTACCTGTTTCTGATGTGGATACATCTTCATGATGTCTTCGGGTTTTGATGATAGTCTAAATTAATAAACTTCAAATACATTAAAAACACGAGAACAATGTTTAGAAATTATTATATAAAAATGTTACCTTGACAACTAACTTTAAATAGTATATTGTAGACCAGGCAGAGAATTATATAAGTGAAACTTCCACAAAAACCACTTTCTAATGCGTTATCAACAAAGCCATCAGGACGCTGTGGAAATTTCCTATGTTTACGTTACTTTTAGCACTTGATATAAATAGACTCATTTTGTAGATATAGGTCATTCTTTTTTGTACCATCTTTGTAACAACTTAGTCTTAAGTAAAAATAAATGTTTTGTAACTTGTCTTGTGATTGTTTTTAAAAACACCAAGTGACCTGATTACAACATAATTGGCGCAGTCAGTAGGATTCAAGGGACTCCTGGAAGAAAACGACTTCTACGAGGCTGATTTCAATCACTAACCCTTGCAAGACGACTTCCGAAAGTTTGCGGTAGACAACCACGAAGAACGACGCTAAGAAAAGCTGTATCTCCACGGTGACTCTCCGAACGCTACAAGTAGTAAGTCGAACAAACTCCTTTTTACCGTTCCATTGCATGCTTGTATTTTGAACAGTGCTGCATCATTTTATTTTTTAAATATTATTTTATTTTATGCAAGAATCAATCGACGAAATAACAAAAGCTCTCGAAACAATGACAATGTCAACTTTTGCGCAAGCATTATCCATTGCAAAGGCAATTGCGGACTTTTTACCAACCTTTGATGGAGAATGTGCACGGTTAGACAGTTTTTTATCGAGATGTGATAAATTTTATAATTCACACGGTAAATCAACCGATAACGGCATTAACGATTTTGTTTTTAATGCAATTTGCTCTAAAGCGAAAGGCGAAGTAGCAAACTTTTTAATGTGTAGACCAGATTTAACTACCTGGCCTCTTGTAAAAGCATCGCTAAAAGAACACTACGGCGACCATATAGATAGACAAACCCTAACTCGCGAATTTTTACAATTAACGAGATTTAGAAATGAAACTATATTAGAATTTTTAGAAAGATTAAAATTAGTAAAATCACGCGTTGAAGTGAAAATTAACACGGACTCCACGTTAAACGCTGAACAACAAAAATTATTAATAACGCAAAATGAACTTAATGCATTAGATGTATTAGCAGCAAATTCAGACGATAGTTTAAGACTTTTATTAGAGCTTAAACAAGCAAAAACTTTAACTACAGCTTCCTCCGTAGTTGTACAACATTTTCACAATGAAAAGAGAATTAACACTCTTAATATGAATCGTAATTCACAGTCAGTACAGAAAGCTAACCAAACTGTTCCTAAACAAAACTTTAAACCTTTTAATACGAACAGAATGTATAATCAAACACATGTACAACAAACACCTTACACGTACAACACATATAATCGACCCACACAATCGACAATGAATAACACATTCACTAATCGACCACAATTTAATTCGAATTATGTGCCAACATTCACACAATCAACGGCTCAACCAAGTCAATTAAGACAACAATTCCCTTCACAACCTATACCAATCCAATCAACACCTATAAATCGTCATTACCCGACTAATCGTCAAGTCTTCGGGAAACCAAAAGCCCCAACTAATGTATTCGCACCAAGGAACTCGCACAAACCAACAGGTCCTACAGAACCTATGGACACGACCTCCAGAAATCATACAATCAAGAGTAACTTCTTTCAGAACAGAGGTCCCTCGAATTTCATAGCAGAAGAACTTCATAACAGCGAAATTCCCCCCGAGCTAAATGAATACCAAGATTCCACATACGACACGTACGAAAACAACTTTCACCCTAATGACGATAATGACACTAACTTTCACACTAATTACGACACCAACAACGACATTCCGTCTAATTACGAACTTTGCGATGACTTTAATTCTCAAAATTTTCAATTAGGCGCCAGCCAAGATCAAAACGGATAGATTTAAATAATATAAACCTCAACAATTCACTACCGTATATCCAATTAAAAGACATTCCTGTAAAATTACTTATCGATACCGGATGTCACGGATCCTTATTAAGACCTTACATTGCAGAAAAATATTTCCCTCAAGAAATATATCATAATAATACTCCAATTTCTACATGTGCAGGAACAGAAACTAGTAAATTTAAAGCTAATATTCCACTCTTTAGCGAATTAAAAATACCAGATTCCTTCGAATTTATTCTTTTCCCGTTCCACGATTATTTCGACGGAATAATAGGTTTAAGAGATTTAAGAAAACTCCAATTAAAAATGGACCTTCAAAAACAAACTCTACATAACCCGAACATAGAAATACCATTCTTTTATAGAACCGACTTTACTAAACAAAAAATAGAAATTCCCCCGGAAACGATCATGTCTAAGGAAATAAAAACAACTCTTCCAGAAGACACAGAAATTTTAATTAATGGTTTATCTTATCGTAACGGCTTGCTTAACATACCTTCATGTATAACTAAAGTAAAAAATCAAACAGTCAGAATTGAAATCCAGAACCCAACAACAGAAAGTCAAATTTTATATATAAATGCAGATTTTTTCAAATACTTCAGTACCCCTTTTAATCAAAATGAATACGAATGTTTCCACATAGAAAATACAAGAAATACAAACAACTTTCAAAAAGACAACTCTCTACCGAAATTACGTACGGAACACTTGAATTCCGAAGAAAAGAAAGCATTAGAGAAAGTTATAGCGGAATTTTCTGGCGTTTTCCATCATGACTCCGACAAATTGACTTTCACTAATAAGGTCAAACACGAAATAAAAACGCATGATGATGTCCCCATACACACCAAGTCCTACCGCTATCCTTACGTACACAAGAACGAAGTTAAAACGCAAATCAATAAAATGTTAAACGACGGTATTATCAGACCCAGTCAATCACCTTGGAGTTCTCCAATCTGGATAGTTCCAAAGAAGCTTGACGCAAGCGGACATAAAAAATGGCGAATCGTAATAGATTACCGCAAATTAAATGAAAAAACCGTAGATGATAGATACCCACTTCCTAATATCACCGACATCCTAGATAAACTTGGACGATGTAATTATTTCACGACACTCGACTTAGCTTCAGGTTTCCATCAAATAGAATTACACTCTGAATCAGTTCCTAAAACTGCATTCAACGTAGAGAACGGACATTACGAATTTATACGTATGCCCTTTGGTTTAAAAAACGCACCCGCAACCTTCCAACGAGTAATGGACGACGTTCTTAAAGAACTTCAGAATAAAATCTGTCTAGTATACATGGACGACATTATAATATTCTCGACCAGCTTAGAAGAACATGTTTCCAATTTACGAAAAGTTTTTAAGAAGTTAAACGAAGCAGGTTTAAAAATACAACTGGACAAGTCTGAATTCTTATGTAAATCAGTCGAATTTCTTGGTCACGTCGTTACCCCAGATGGTATTAAACCGAACCCCAAGAAAATAGCGGCAATAAAGAAGTTCCCCATCCCGAGAACCGCGAAAGAAATAAAATCTTTCCTAGGCCTCGTCGGATATTACCGAAAATTCATAAAGAACTTCGCACACCTAACAAAACCTCTAACACAATGCTTAAAAAAGAACACGCAGATTAAACATACACCCGAATTTATAAAATGCGTAGAAACTTGTAAGATAATATTAACTGAAGATCCCATCTTACAATATCCCGACTTTTCTAAACCTTTTAATATCACGACAGACGCTTCTAATTTCGCAATCGGTGCTATTTTGTCACAAGGCCCCATCGGTAAAGATCTACCTATCGCTTACGCGAGTCGTACTCTTAATCCCGCGGAATGTAATTATAGCACTATCGAAAAAGAATTGTTAGCTATAGTCTGGGCAGTGAAATACTTTAGACCGTATATATATGGCACGAAGTTCAACATCATAACTGATCATAAACCGTTGCAATGGTTATTTTCGTTAAAAGAACCAAGCTCGAAACTAGTACGTTGGCGACTCAAACTCGAGGAATATGATTATAATATCATATATAAAAAAGGTAAATCAAACACTAATGCGGACGCTCTATCGCGAATCGAAATCCACCCCCTGGAAGCGAACGACAATCAATCTATGATAGTCAACGTAGACCACGAGGACATCCCGGAATTTAATCCCGCAGAATTAGACGCGATCCTTAACAAATTACAGGAACCACCTGAAAAAGAAGAAAGCGAGGAACAACAATCAAATATGAACACGACACATAATACGGAACCACCTAAAATTATAATACACCAAAACATACAAATTAAAAAACCAAATAATATCCTTTCCGACGGCGACACCGTCCATACCTCGATTGAAAACCCCACGATTACACTTCCATACACAGAAAAATCCCTAAATGTACACCAAAATCAAATAATAATAGGAAAATCCCCGTGCAAAGTATTTCAAGCACACTTTGAAAAGGTATTCACCAAGAAAAGACACATATGGTTACTTAACGAAACTCTCCTAACAGACGAAGAAAAACTAGAAACGATACTCTATAAATTAATAAAAGAATATCTCAGACCTAAACAAAATTATTGCATATATTTTAAATTCCTAGAAATAGAAAAACCTTTAATTAAATTTTTACAAAAGTACTTTCAAAATAAAAGCTTTACAATATTAATAACCCGAACCATGTTAGAAGATATAATTGACAACGACGAACAACAGGAAAAAATTAAACTTTACCACGAAACTAAAACATCACATCGCGGAATAACAGAAAATATCTCAGCTGTTAAGAAACATTTTTATTGGCCGAACTTAGAAATCGATGTAAGAAATTACATCAATTCTTGTGAAATATGTCAAAAATCAAAATACGAAAGGCACCCAAACAAATTAATCTTTAAAAGTACTCCTATAGGTTCCAAACCTTTCGAGCACATTTATATCGATTCATTTAAAATATCTAATCAATATTTTATAACAATAATAGATAGTTTCTCAAAATTCGGACAAGCTTTCCCGGTAACATCGCTAAACGCAGCCGAAAGTTCCAATCGAATAATTCAGTACTTCTCCTACTTTGGCATACCTAGGAAAATTACGTGTGACAATGGTATTGAATTTAAAAATAGAGTATTCCAAGATCTTTGTAATTTATATGAAATCGAACTTCATTATACGACGATATACAACCCTAATAGTAACAGTCCGATAGAACGATTTCATTCAACTATTATTGAAAGTATTAGAACTTTACGAGAGGAAAAACTCAACCAAAACATAACCGACCTTATGAATTATGCCATCTTATCGTACAATAATAGTATACACTCAGCCACAGAATACACGCCCTTCCAAGTTGCGAAAGGACAATTAGATTTAAAAAACCCTTTCGAATTAACAAAAAATGAACAAATTTCAAATTATATTATAGAGCATACACAACTACTAGAAACATTATCAAACCAAGTATTTGAAAGATTAGAGAGAAAACAAATACAAAATTTAGAACGCGAAAACCGTCACCGTAAACGATCTTTAACGGTAAACGTAAATCAACCCCTGTACTCTAAAAATAATAATAAGACACAAAAAGATCAACAACCTTTTGTAAAATTAAATAACCCCGCGACTATCAGCGATAATAAAATTATAGCGAATGATAAAATTACGCATCAAAGACAACTAAAACCACAACGAAAATTTGTTGTTACAGAACATCAAGACAACGATGCTTCTACAAGCGACCCTGACGACAATATTCCTTTGTCAAAGCTATTCGCTTCAGATCAAGAAATTAAATAACCCTATCTTACCTCTACAAATGGGCAAAGCTCATATAATTCAAGCAGAGCATGTATTTTTATATCACGTAAACATCACTAAACCTGTATTATTAAATGCTAATATTCAAACTCAAATTAACTTTTTAAAGAATTTTCTACACAGAAATTCTAACCACTTTTCACTTCTCTTATTGCAAAAACTAGATATTGCTAATGCCTTAAATAATAAAATTAACAATAAAATTTTAACAGTTCACAATGCCCGACAAAAAAGAGCAATATTCGACGGCATAGGCACCGCATCTAAATACGTATTTGGTACTATGGATTCTAATGACAGAACCTACATTAACAAGTACTTAGATACGATCAATAAGAACGAACATAAAATTGAAAGCTCACTTTCTAATCAACAAATAATTTTAAAAGAAATTATTTACAAATATACAGACGCTTTTGAAACGCTTCAGAATAATCAAGAGAAAGTAACTACTCAACTTAATCACCTCATTAGTAATGACAAAAAGTAACTAGAACAAAGAGAAGTAATGTCCCTTAGTTTAACTATAGACAAACTCATATTAGAACTACAATCTTTACTAGACATTATGAATAACTTAGAAACAGCATTGTCTTTTGCTAATTTGCACACGTTACACACATCAATTGTACAAACTTATGAAATAAAAAATATTATAAATACTTTAGAAAAAGAATACAATTATAAAAATATTCCGAAATTTAGTCACATGATTAATTATTATTCATTTTTCACTGCTGACTTTATCATTACAAATAATATAATACTGTTCAAAATACATGTTCCTATAATATCCAAACCATACAATTATTTTCATCTCTTCCCTGTATACCAATATAATTACACTCTTATACCCGAAACTCCATACTTACTGTTCGACAACGAATATTATTGGAATTCCGAAAAGGAGTGCAACGCAGTCGATGGTATTTATTTCTGCAAACAAGAAAACTTAATGAAAGGAGACTCATGCCTAAAGGACATAATAATAAATGGAAACAACACGTGTCCAGTTACAACAGTTACACTAACGAAGACAATAGTGCAACGAATAAGCCCGGACAAGATATTAGTGAATCCAAAGAAACCGACGACGATTCGATCGACCTGTCCTCAAGACGGACTCCTCATAATACCCGGTCCATCAGTAATAACTTTCGAAGATTGCAGTATAGAAATAGAAAATGAAAACTTCACGCCTAACAACCACCTACCAGACGGGAACGTTTTCGAACTACCCACCTTTAATATTAACCTATCTCAAACCACGGTTAATCAACCTTTGGAAGTATCTCCAATCAATCAAAAAGAAATAAAACATATCAAAATGTTAGCGGATAATATGAAATCCGACAAACTCGAGACTGTAGGAAGAATCGGACATACATGGACGAATACCTGCCTATTTCTTCTCATTGTTGCAGCCACATTCATCTTCGTGGGCTATCGTACCTACATACATTTCAAGGACACCACGCAGAAGGCAACCGAAGACCCCACGCTAGACGAACAAACTTTAGATCCCTTATTTGCTCGTCCTAGGGAAGGAGGAATTATATAAGTGAAACTTCCACAAAAACCACTTTCTAATGCGTTATCAACAAAGCCATCAGGACGCTGTGGAAATTTCCTATGTTTACGTTACTTTTAGCACTTGATATAAATAGACTCATTTTGTAGATATAGGTCATTCTTTTTTGTACCATCTTTGTAACAACTTAGTCTTAAGTAAAAATAAATGTTTTGTAACTTGTCTTGTGATTGTTTTTAAAAACACCAAGTGACCTGATTACAACATAATTAGAGAAAGCTCATACTATAGCCGAACAAGGCAATTGCGAGACAATTAATGAGCTTTCGCTGCCGTGTATTATATACTATTTATTTTCAAGCGTTTAATTAGAATATTTCTTTTAGATTTTGTAAATCATTTTTAGGTTAGGCTCAAATGACAGATTACACATTTAATTCTCTTTATTTTAATGATAATGTTGGTGTTTAAAGTTTTAGGTTAGTTGCCCAAATATCTATCAGAATGAATTTACAAAACATACCAAGGAGAATACATAGAACGAGACACTCTTCCCATATTATTTAAATGTATTTTTTTCAGCTCAGCTGCAAAATAATAATGACGAAACTGCTGCCGGACAGAAATGAACTCATAATTGACTTAGGTAAATTAATAATATATTACAGTACAAGTGAGGAAAATAATAGTTTCGCTCACGCGAATGTAGCAAGCGAATGTAGTTTCTTCACAAGTGCTGTATAGCGTTTTGTTCAATACTGCTTCTAAATTACCAATTTAAAAGTATCGAAAATTAAAAAGTTTAAATTTGTCTGACAGTTAGTTATAAGGTATATCGCATTATTGATGTCAATATAAATAATATAGCATAGATATGTGGTTATGTGGTTAGGATAAAATAAAACTAGCTATATTGTCAACAACATTTTATCTTTGCTTGATTTATAGTAAATTTGTCCTGTCCTCAGTTTGAGTATTTATTAACCAAAATATGGAACAAGAAAGTAATTTAGCTATACCAAGAGATATTTTGAATGAAACGGATGGTGTTGTATTTAATTTATTGCCACAGAAACCTAAAGAAAGGTATATAAATGAATTAATAAAATTTCGTAGTTGGATGAATTTAAAAATTGTTACTGTTATAACGGAGAAAGTACTCTTAGCGTATTTTAACGGATTACTAGAGAAGTCTTATTATAGTGATCGGATCGCCACAAGTTTAGCGAAATATGTTTTTTGTCTTCTGTTAGTTTCTGGATAAACTAATCTTGTCGGGTTATTAATTTTTTTCATGCTTTCGTCGCACTTCTGAACAGTTTTAAGGCAGCCATTATTTTATTGACCAATTTGACGTGAATCTAGCCATTGCATTCTCTTGAACATTTAGATAAATATTTATCTATCTTGATAGTCCGAAGCTGCAATATACTGAAAATTCGAATAGCTTTTGAAAATACATTATGTACTTTGTAATCCGAATTTGTATGATTTATTTATCCGACGAACACTCAACATGTTCTGCAAGTTTCATCTTCCACGACATTCAGTCATTCTAAAAACCGCGACATTAGTTTGTTAGTTCGGTATTGTTCCACTGAATACAGGGTAGTTTGAAATGGCTTCTAATTGAAAAATCGCCACGCTAACACTATGACAATAGTCGAGAAATTTTAGGCAAATTATATAGTGAGTGCAAGTGGTCAAAATTTAGCCGTTTCGTATGGTGTGGTTAATCCACTACATCGAGTTTAACAATAAATTAGGTTAGAATTAGAAGTCCGTCTTCTTTGTTGTCCACACATTCTATGTTGAAATATACTTTATTTGTCTTTGAAAAGATCGATATTAGTAGTAAGTTCATAGTATAATAGTTTTACTTGTATAATAGTTTTACTTGTAAGTTTTGAATAAATTATACGAATTATATTTTAATTTACTTTTTATTCAATTCTACTCTTGAATTTCTTATCTAAAAATATTGAAAATTGAAACGTCAAATTGAATGGACCAAAATGGTTTACCTCACTCTGAGTGAGCAAAATAGACGGTTTCAGGTTTAGCAACGAGTGGAGAAACATCGTGTTTCATAGACAGAATTGAACAAAAACACTTGTTCAGTTTCACTTGTTCATTAGATTTTTACTATAACAATTGTTTCGGTCTATTCCACCATTCTCAAAAAGTTCATTCAACTGCATCTATTAACAAGATCATTTTCTCTTAAAATACACTGCTCAAAAAAATTAGGGCACCACTTTATTCAAAACCTGTAACTTTTTAAATATTAGTTCAAGGCAAATCAAATTTGATATGCTTTAACATATTTAACTAAACAAAATTCAAAAACAATTTTACAACTCTTAGTTACTTCTAAGTTATACTTAAAAATGTAAATTAATAACGCAAATCAAAATGGAAAAAATTTCAAGTATGCTTTGAATTTACGTATGAAAGCCTACTAAAGATGATAGATGAATTCATTTGTAAATATTCGTTGATTAGAAGTAAAATGAGGCATCTTAGTGAAGTGCAAGTTGCTCATTCTGTCGCCCTTATTCAGCACGGCCAATCTATTCGACATGTTAGCAGGGACCTTGGAGCTTCCCCTTCTGTTATTCAGCGTTTATGGAATCGTTTTCTGGCGACTGGCCAATATGTCAGAAGAGCTGGACAAGGTCGAAATCGAAAAACTACTCAAAAGCAAGACCCCTTCCTCTCTACGTAAGCGTATTGCGGCAGCAAGAGACCTCCTAAACGACCTAAGACGAGCACATGGAATAGAAATATCTGATAAAACTGTTAGGAACAGATTATAAGAAACGAATTTGAAACCAAGAAGACCTGTCCGCGCACCACGCCTTACGCAGCATCACAAAGCTACGCGAATGAGGTTTGCTTTGGATCACAGAAATTGGCAACTTCGTCACTGGATGCCTATACTGTTTGCAGACGAGTCCAGATTTCGTTTAACTCATTGCGACGGTCGAGCACGTATATATAGACGTCCTGGTAAACGCTACTCAGCCGTTACTATACAGGAAGTGGATAGATTTGGTCTTGGAGCTGTTATGGTTTGGGTTGAAATCTGTGTAGACAACAGAACTGATCTTATTGTGGTTCCCAATAGACTAAATGCAATGAATTACATCTAAAATGTCTTGGAGGACTATGTGGTGCCAGCTGCATATGGCGTCGGTCCCAATTTCATCCTAATGCAGGATAATGTAAGGCCACATACCGCCGGCATCACCAAATACTTTTTAAAAGAACGTGGAATTTAGGTCATGGAATGGCCGGCATTAAGTTCTGACCTGAATCCTACTGAACACGTGTGGGATCAACTTGACCGACGCGTTCGCAAGCGCCCTCATATCCACTACTAGCCATACAGAAACTGTCACAAGCCCTGATTGAGTAATGGGAAAGTATACCCTTGCAGACTAGTGTGAAGCATTCCACGCAGGTGTGAGGAAGTAATTCGTGCTCGTGGAAGGCATACACAGTATTAAACCTCACCAATCCACAGAAAACCGTACTCTCATCGATACTATGACAGTCGTTTTTATTTTGTTTTGCGTTATTAATTTACATTTTTAAGTGTACCTTAGAAGTAACTAAGAGTTGTAACATTGTTCTTGTAATTTTCTTTAGTTAAATATATGCCGTTGAAGAAGTATACCAAATTTGATTTTCCTTAACCTCTTATTTAAAAAGTTACAGGTTAGAGAAAAAGTGTTCCCTTATTTTTTTTGAGCAGTGTACTATGTGAAAAACCAAAACTCTTCGTCAAAATTTCTTTATTATTATTATTATTATTATTATTATTATATAGTCTAATTTATATGATTCTAATACCGAAATGAGAATAATCTCTGGTAAATTTTCAATAACACAAGGATATGTACTCGTAAAATATCAACTTATAAAAGACTTTTATAATAAAAAAATTAACTATATAACAAAGAAGACATTTAATGTTTTACATAATACTAATGAATTCCTAACTAATTCAACTATTATATAATGAAACGGATATGCAAAATACATATCCGTAACTGTAAACAAGGACAAGCACCTCGTATTTTTAGCATTTACTTCTGTTCAATACATATGTTTCAGCCATCTAGGCCTCATCGGTTGAACTAGTGAAGTAATGTATATACAAATTAATACAGATCTGTTAAACAACGGATCTGTATCTGTATCTACATTTACGCTAAAATCGTCTCCAAGCCATAACCAGTTTCGTCCTATCAGGCGACACCAATTTAATCAGTGACATCTGACGGAAGAAAGCGACTAGGCCAGAAAAGGCGATCTTCCGCTCGAATAGCAAGGCTATTACAAATAAGCGGAAAAATACGTATATTGGTGCTGTCCATTAACACGCGCCAGATGGCGGTAAATATACAAAAAAGGGATATTTATCAATACGTTTTGCACGTATTACGCCGTTGTTATATAATGAAACGGATATGCAAAATACATATTCGTAACTGTAAACAAGGACAAACACCTCGTATTTTTAGCATTTACTTCTGTTCAATACATATGTTTCAGCCATCTAGGCCTCATCGGTTGAACTAGTGAAGCAATGTATATACAAATTAATACAGATCTGTTAAACAACGGATCTGTATCTGTATCTACATTTACGCTAAACTCGTCTCCAAGCCATAACCAGTTTCGTTCTATCAGGCGACACCAATTTAATCAGTGACATCTGACGGAAGAAAGCGACTAGGCCAGAAAAGGCGATCTTCCGCTCGAATAGCAAGGCTATTACAAATAAGCGGAAAAATACGTATATTGGTGCTGTCCATTAACGATTTTAGCGTAAATGTAGATACAAATACAGATCCGTTGTTTAACAGATCTGTATTAATTTGTATATACATTGCTTCACTAGTTCAACCGATGAGGCCTAGATGGCTGAAACATATGTATTGAACAGAAGTAAATGCTAAAAATACGAGGTGTTTGTCCTTGTTTACAGTTACGGATATGTATTTTGCATATCCGTTTCATTATATAACAACGGCGTAATACGTGCAAAACGTATTGATAAATATCCCTTTTTTGTATAATTCAACTATACTTAATAATTTAATTTCTAAGTATTTCTTTGTAGAATTTTTAAGAAAAACGACGCTATCATTGTATTAAAGATGATGTGTTAGGAGTAGTTCTTTCAAACTAAAAACAAACTAACAAAAAACTTGATTTTCAAGATACTTTATAATCTATAATTCTAAAGCTAGTTACTTTAAATAAAGTGACTATAATGCTAATGCAAACGCAAAACAAACAAGAATAAACACGTATCTCAATGACTGTGAGAAACAACAAAAGCGTGAAATTATTTTCCACTCTACTCGGTTTACATTTCTCGTGAACCTAATAACACATCGTGATAATCACGTCGCGCCCTAAGCTTAATAAAATGCCAGAAAAGACAAGAAAAAAGGAAGCAGCAACCGTAAACAAAAATAATAAGGTAAAATATTACTGTGAACAGGGCGGGAGGAGCAAATGTACAAGAGTAAAAGAGAACGCGTTTCGCGTAAAAATATTAAAGAGGTGTCCACATAAGTTTTTTAATAAAACCGTACATTTTACAACGTCATTATTATCGAGAGCGATTTTACAACGAACATAAATTGACATAACCACTTCACGCGCCGGGTAGATACTTACATATATTGAACTTTTTAAAATTTATAACCCCGATCGTAGTGGATTATGAACACCAGAAGATCGGGACTGTTTACCTTTTTAAGCGGCACGCTTTATGATTCAATCAAGTGTAATTAGTTCTGAACGAATCGAATACACCCAGTTGTTCCAATGAAAAATAAAGTTAAGACATGTTAATTAACACGTATGTCCAACATCTTATGTCAACTGGCTCAATATATGAATCAATTTATTATCGTGACGATCGGAAAAATGAATATTTTTATGAATATATTTTATATTTATAGGCGCAAATCTCTCTTTGCAACATTTTTAATCATATTACCGATTCCATTTCAAAATAAAATTGCCTCATTTGCCAACTTGTACGATATTTTATTAACAGTAAATATGAATTTTTAAATATAAACATTAACTATTTTACTCATATATGGAAGCGGCATAATAAAAGTCCAATGTTTTCTTTATTTTACTTATCGTTTTTGAATATACGGTTTTGATTTTTATGGTATTCAGTATTATAAAGATATAATATTTTAGAATTATGTCGCAATTTTGAGCATACATGTTTTTAATTCAGAAATAAGAATACATTGAATACCTAAAGAATAGAAATTAGAAAAGCACCTTTTTTATATAATTTTGTTTAGCATATTTTTATTTCTAATTTTGCTTTTAGTAAAATTAAATAGTAAACAATTGTGTGATTTTCACAAATATTTTATTATACTTGTAGTAACAATTGCTAAACTTATTTAAGGGTGGGGGTGCTATACAATTAAACTGGAATATGTTTAACAATCGGGAATTATTCAAATCTACTTAATCATAAATAAATTATTACGTTTTATGTCTGTCTATTTCTTTTGTTTCAGGTAATGCCCAGTCTATATCTTTATTTTCTGAATGATTTTAGTAACTACATATCTTCCAAACTATTTATCTATCTACTGTGAATATATTTTATTAGGAAACATGGTTTACGAGGTATTTTATTTCCTTAGTTACCTGATGATAATAAAGTGAATATTTTATTAGTAAACATTACATGACAAATAAAACATACTCAATACACGGCATTAAACTGATAGAAAATGTTTTAATATTTTAATTTAATAAATGTTCAAAAGTAATATTACAAACATATATATATATATATATATATATATATATATATATATATATATATATATATATATATATATAAATAATATAATAGATATAATATAATAGATATATATATATATATAGATTATATATATATATAAATAATTTAAACGAAATTATCGACCGTAATATATTGAATCAAATAAATTAAAAGCCGGCAAGCGGTCTGTCAATTAAAAAACACATTTATGAAGTATCCCTATATTTCGCAACAACTTTGTTGCTTCTTCCGGAGATAAAAATGTAGAGTTGAAAAAATAATAAAATTGACGTACAAGGACAATAAAACTGATTAATTAATCAATTTTATTGTCCTTGACCGCTTACCCGATTTTAATTTATTTTATCAATATATTACGGTCGATAATTTCGTTTAAATTATATATATAAATATATATAAATATATATATATATATATATATATATATATATATATATATATATACAGGCTGATTCATTTTCGGCCCTCACCATGAGGATCTCTCTTATTATTGGAGATAGAGTATAGGTTTAAATTTGGCAAAGTTGTTAAATTTTGTGTTTGTCATAAATCCGTAAAGAAAATAGACCTGTGACAAATGACCTTCGTTATTTAAAAAAAAACGCGAAAACCCCATTTTCTTCTTTTACCTGTAGCACCGACATTTGGCCTTGTAGAGGAAAAATAAAAACACATCCTTGTGGCCATTTCTAAACCTCTATCCAGTGGTGTACTCTAAATTTTTATACGACGTTTCGTTTCTTTCTGGCCATCATCAACTATCTAATTTCTTATAGGCGCCATTTTGGATTTAGACATCTTCAGAAAGAGTTTTTCTTCTGATTTCAACCATTTACCACATGCTGACTAAAGTTTTTGACATTAGGTTTTATTTGAAAGAATAAATTATAAGATTAAATAAGGTCTTTGGAATTTCAATCTGTCAAACATTTTATTTATTGTTCATTAATAATACAAACATGTCATACACTAACGAAGAGAAACGAGATATGATAAGTATTTTTTAATCTTCGAAACGAAATTCAACAGTAGCGAGTACAAGATAACAAAAACATTAATAAAAATACATAGAAAAGTAAACAATAAACAATTACAGTAAATGTTCAATTATCTGGCCATCTTCGGTAATGCACAATTGAGCACGCCTTCTGGCATTTTGTACTGCCCTTTGTATAGTTCTTCTAGGAACTGCATCGAAGGCATTCCGAGGTCTGTCTCGTAATTCTTCAATGTTTTGTGGCGCATCTACTTTATAAATATTATTTTTAACATACCCCATAAAAAAAAATCTAGCGTACTTAAATCAGGTGATCTCGCAGGCCATTCAACAACTTCCCTATTTCCAATCCAACGGTTTGCAAACTCTTGATTTAAGAAATTTCTAACAACAGCTGCATTGTGTGCTGGTGCGCCATCTTGTTGCCACCATAAATATTGTAATTAATTTAATGGGATATTGTCGTCAAGATAGTCAGATACGTATGTACGTAAAATGTTTAAATATCTTTCTCCATTTAAATGTTCTTCATACATAACTGGTCCTAAGAGACGATTTGCCAAAATACCCATCCAAACGTTTATTCCAAAACGATGTTGTGGTCTTCTAACCCTGTTTTGTCGGGGATTTTGTACTGCCCAATAGTGCTCCGTATTTCTGTTGAACATTCCAGAATTTGTAAATTTTGTTTCATCTGACCAGATGATTTTCTATCCTTCACATTAACCAATTACAATATTCTAGCCTTCTCAAATTATCTCCAGGCAGTAAAGAGTGACTAACATGGATCCTGTATGGTTTAAACCTACTTTTATGTAAAGTTCTCCAAACTCTGGACTGGCACAAATTTAATTCTGACGCTACTTCGCGTATAGAAATTGATGGATTATTATTTATCTATAAAAATACAAGATTAACATGAAATTTGAAAACACGCTTTTAATTTACCATTTGTAAAATATCTTGTCGATTTTCATTTAAATTCCTGTTGTCTTGACCATTACGCGGCTTAGTAAACGATCCATTCTCGACCAAATTTCTGTCGAGATCTAGAAAAATGTTGTCGTTCTGGATATAATTGTAGATATCTTGTACTCGCTACTGTTGAATTTCGGTTCGAATAATAAAAAATACTTATCATATCTCGTTTCTCTTCGTTAGTGTATGACATTTTTGTATTATTAATGAACAATAAATGAAATGTTTGACAGATTGAAATTCCAAAGACCTTATTTAATCTTATAATTTATTCTTTCAAATAAAACCTAATGCCAAAAACTTTAGTCAGCATGTGGTACATGATTGAAATCAGAAAAAAAAACTCTTTCTGAGGATGTCTAAATCCAATATGGCGCCTATAAGAAATTAGATAGTTGATGATGGACAGAAAGAAACGAAACGTCGTATAAAAATTTAGAGTACACCACTAGATAGAGGTTTAGAAATGGCCACAAGGATGTGTTTTTATTTTTTCTCTGCAAGGTCAAATGCCGGTGCTACAAATAAAAGAAGAAAATGGGGTTTTCGCGTTTTTTTTTAAATAACGAAGGTCATTTGTCACAGGTCTATTTTCTTTACGGATTTATAACAAACACAAAATTTAACAACTTTGCCAAATTTAAACCTATACTCTATCTCTAATAATATGCGAGATCCCCATGGTGAGGGCCGAAAATGAATCAGCCTGTATATATATTTAATATACAGGGTTTTTCACGTAACCCGTTCATTAGAAGTTTCCTATGTTAACGCCTTAGGATATTTTTGAAAATTTGTGGAACGTAATCTGGATTCTTGGTGTATTAGAATAAAATATTTATGCTCATGAATCACTTTCGGTTATACCGGAAATCATAGCCAACTTTGATATTTTAAAAGGAATGTTATACTTTTTATTGCTTTTTTAGATTCCTTGTAAAGTACTATAATACTTTATATTAAGGTTTTTTTTTTGCAAAAAGTTAACTGTTTTTGAATTATTTTGATTTTTGTCAAATTTTTTGTTTTTTCAATGTACTTTTTAAAGCCACATATCTCAGACTTGATCTAAACTACGTCATAATTCCACTGGAGACCGCGAAGGGTATAAGATTCCGAATAATGACTAAACATTTTAAGAGTGTTCGAAATTTATTGATTATTTAACTAATGTTTAATTAAAGAAAAGTCGATTTTTTTAAATGGAACAGCATCTAAATGAGCACGCCATAGTAAGTAGAGAAACATTTTACAACGTACAGGTGTAGGCTTCCCTATGTCTATCTCTCATAGTTTTAGAGTTATTAATGATTATCTTCTAAATTGAGCATTATCAAGAAAAATCGTTGTAGTAAGCCTTGAAAAACAAATCTGACCTGTCAAAGTTTTATGTTGTTCACAAATATCCAAGTCGAATTAAATATATATTCTAATAGAGATATTTGAATTTATTCTACATTCAATGTGAATCTCTTCAAATTATTGAAAGAACATGTCGACTTTTTAATGGAAGATACCCACATTTCACTTTAAAATTAAATAAAAGTGGTTAAATAGTAGAATACTTAGGTAAAAGTAATATAAAGATAAGAATAAAGTATTAACGCAAATTTTAACCCAGAAGTTGAACTGTATACCGTTAGAACCTCCAAATAATCGCAGGCATTCTTTTTCCTCATGCAAAGACTCCAGATAAGATACCTAGAACCAACATTCCAGCCTTGAAACGTGCCAATTTATTTCCAGTACCTTTCCTGGTCTGAAAAACAAGTATTTATTGCATTTATTTTACAAATAGAAAAATTTCTATATGTTTACATAAACAATTTTATAGCACAATAATAATTTAAGTTAAACTCTAGAATTATACTTCTAAAGTCATTCTTACTTTGAAATAAACGGTCTCTTATAAAATTTAGCTTCTAAAATTTCTATAAACATTACTATGTATTATTATCTCTAGAGATATTGATATATGTTATTTAATATTTATTGTTATAAAATTAGCCACCATAATAGATAGTAATATGTTACGTGATTATGCTTTGTAAACCCAAAATTGTAATAACCTAAACATAATTTTATGATAGAAATATTAAAATTCAATCTTTACAAACTTACCTGCAACATTTTAGTTTATCTTTCGTTTAAATTAAATCAGTGTATAGCAAACGCCAATTAAGTTGGCGCGAGGAGGGGTAAGTTCGCGCAGGATTAGAAATAGTGGGGAGATTTGTATTTGGTTTTACATCAAATGTCAGATAGTTCTAACCTCTGAGCGTGCATCACTGTATGACATCCAGCAAAGACATTATGTTCCGTCAAACGTCAATGACAAATGTATTCTGACAATTACTTGAGTAGTAGGGGTGGACGTTTTTAAAAACGGCTTCTACGCACCCCCTACTCGCGCCAACTTAATTGGCGCTTGCTATACTTGAGTTATATTCTATTTGATTTACCATAAGTGTGAATGTTATTAACTTTATTATAAAAGCAAATCAGGGTTTGAATTTTTAAGAACCGGTTCCTGCACATAAAGATATCATGCTCTACATACAAAAAACCCATATTTTTAAACAATATTATAGTTAATTCTTTATTATCCTGAGTTAATCGGGGTAAAGAAATAAAAGTTTTATTTATCTTCCTATTCAAATTTATGACTACATAAGCACAAACATTCCAAGCGACATCTCATAAGCTTTGTTGAAATTAGTTCTACAAGACAAGGTAGATATCTATAAATATATAATAAACTCTTAAAAATAAATTTATCAACAATTTTAATATCTCATTTATTTATGTTTAAATTAACCGATTCATTCAGTATATTTATAACAATATATATATATATATATATATATATATATATATATATATATACCGGTTGTCCTTGAAATAAAAAGACAACGTATGAAAATTTAAAAGATTAAATTATACAGAATATGTATATACCCAAAATATTTTCCAAAATTCCCTCTCATAAGCGAGAAGAAACATAATAAAAATATTTCCAAATATTGTGTTACGTTACTGAATATATAATAAATGCTATCGTACATGAAACTTAAAGGTGATCCACAATGACAAAATGTATAGTCTTGTTATTGTATATCTCGCTTCGAGTTCGTTCTATTGTATATTGTTACAATTTTTCGATTAAAGGTAATAAATAGTAACTTAAATACATGTAAATGTATTATATATATATATATCTGTATATGTAATTATATATCTTGCATGTTCTTTCAATATATCAGCTTTAAAAATTTATATAAATAAACCGCTAACACAAGTTATTAAATCCTTGCCATAAGAAAATTTATCCCTTGTGCTTGTAAACATTACCGGCTTTGAATACAATGGGGTATTCTGGTTCCGATATTTCTATTTAAATTCTCTAGCAAAAAAAAAACATTATCTTAATACACCTGAAATTTTAATATGATTTTTAAAATGGGTCTGTAAATAAATCATACGTCTTAATTTTTAATTACATATTTACTTAAATGTATTTAAATCCTGATTTTGTACGAGGTATTGACTTTAGCATACAGGATATTATACCTTTTATAACAACAACAGCTGTTAGTATGTAAACATTCGGTGTGTGTGTAACTTCAATAGAGGTACATATTTACATTCTGAATATCTTGAATTAATTGACGGCACATGTCACATATAATATTGAGGTTCGCGTCATAATTGACTCACAATATTTTAGATTCATATTCTATATAAATACATCTTTCCATTTTTCACACGTTGTCTTTTATTTCAAGGACACCTGTGTATATATTTGTGTGTGTGAGAAATCTAGGTTTTTCGGGTTCCTTCCCTGTTGTAAAAAGATTAGTTGTGTAGACGGCCTACTATTCCGCGAACTTTCATTCAACGGTCATCTAGTACCATATCACGTACTTTTTAATCATATCTGAACTATGTACACATTTTGGCAGTCCACTGCGTTGTTCATCAAATATACTTGTCCAGTCATGTTTCTACTCAACTGTCAATCCTTTTGTCACAAACAGACTCGAATTCAACTTTGATTCCATAGTTTTTTTTTGTTCTTTAAAAATAAAAACTTGATCAGCGATCGGTACCCTGCCCTTTCTGTGCTTCAAAACAAGCTGAAAACAATCCACTTTCTACTCAAATAACAAGCAATCTTACTATCGAAATAAACGAAAATTTTGACAGTTATGTTTTGAAGGATTACTAACTCATATCCTCTTTCGTCAGGCTTACTAATTACTGATTCATTCTCGAATATAAACTTTAATATTGTGATGCAATTTTTCATGTCCCTCATAAAACCTCATAAAGAAGAAGTAAAACAAAGAAATTGGCGATGATTTGACGCGTTCTTCAATGATATGATAAAGTGAGATATATTTTAGCTACTTCAAAATCCAGGCAATGAATTCAATGTTTTTATAAATATGTACTTGCGTTTTAGGTTTTGTATTTATTCGATGTTAGTTGTTCACTGTATATATTCGCATTCAAAAAAACATAAATATTAGAAGAGAGCAACAGTCAACATAATGATACTGAGAACGAACATATACCGTGCGTCCCAATTTCGATGCTCACCATTGGTATCTTGGTTATTAGAAGATTAGAACAACGGTTAAATGGGGAATGTTTTGCAGAATTCAATACTCGCGGCAAATCTCATTTCAAATTTGACCTAACATTTTTAATTTTTAAAATATTTTGAAAAATCAAAAATTTGCCGATTTCGTTATTCCTCAATAACTCGATAACGCTTAGTCTGACCTCTTTTAAAGTTTTACATTGTTCAGACACTTTTTTAAAACAAATTATTTGATACAAACAGAAACCCCCGATTGTCATTTGTTTTTAAGTTATTACCACTATCTTTTTTTTTTCATATGGCGGCCATATTGGATTTTGGGTTTGTTAGGTAGTCCTCAAAATGTGCTTTTCAGCGATGTATAACATGCCTGAAAAATTTTTATTTATAAGGAAAATATTAATAAAAACGTAAATTAATCTTTAATATGAAATTAGTAGGCTGAAAAATTAAACACCAATGTCAAATGAAAGTGAAAAGATATTCTAAGTAATACTGTAAACAAACGAAACGATAAAAAAATTATAGAAATAAAAAGTAAAGATACAGAACTTAAAGTTCACATTCACTTAAAGAAATTGTTCAATATGACGACCATTCTGTTCCACACAATTTTGACACCTTGTTCGAGTAGAGTTACAAACTCTACGTAGCGTGTTTCCGTTTACTGATCGTAGCACATCTAGTACTCTTTGTTCTAAAATTTCCCGAGTTTCTGGCGGTTCAAAATCAAATACTTCGTTTTTAGTGGTACCCCATAAATAAAAGTCAAGCGGGGTAAGATCGGGTGATCTCGCAGGCCATTGCACGGGCCCATTATTTGAAATCACTCTCTCATTAAAGTTTTCTCAAAAAATGTTGCACGTTACGAGTGTTATGGGCCGGGCAACCATCTTGCTGGAACCAGATGTTTTGCATGTTCTCGGGATTAATAATTTGCCTCAAAGCAGGCATTATCTCGTTTGTTAGTAGCTCCAAATATCTGTTACCAGTTAAATTGTAATCAAAGATGAAAGGACCTATTAACTGATTATCTAAAACGAAAAAAAGAGTTTAAAAACAAAAAAAATGTAAACAAAATGTCATACCAATTAAACCGAACCAGACATTAAAACCAAATCGAACTTGAAATCTTCTTTGATTTACCAAATGCGGATTTTCAGTAGACTAATGATGATAGTTATTCCTATTGAACACTCCACAATTGGTAAATCGTGTTTCATCTGTCCATAGTATTTTCCTAGGAAAATTAGCGTCATATTCACATTTTTGAAGGTACCACCTGCTAAACTGTAATCGTCGGAGATTGTCATTATCACTTAAACCTTGTACAATTGTTGGTTTGTAAGGGTGATACTTGTTTTTCGTCAAGGTTCTGTGAACAGTAGATTTTGAAATCCCTGTTTCTCGTGTCACACGACGAACTGATGTGCTGGGATTGTCCCTAACGTTTTGCAAAATATTATTTAGACGTGTATCCGCATCATTAACTTCATAGTTAGCTCGTTTTTGTTCGAAGCTTCCAAAGTTTTTTAATTTGCTAACTAGTCTTCTAAAAATTGTCCTGTATGGCTGTTGTCTTTCTGGAAAACGCTCTGCATAACTCGTGCACGCATTTTTAGTGTTTCTATTTGCTTTGAAATACACTTCCAACATATCAACTTTTTCTTCGTTTGAATATGTATGTGCCATTATCAATACTTATAAATCTTAATACTTGACAATAATTACTTATCACTAACTACAAGTAGTTTTAATTAACTTATCTCCACAGCACTAATTGTACTTTGACAGGTTATCGTTTTGTTTCATTGTCAGAATACATTTGTCATTGACGTTTGACGGAACATAATGTCTTTGCTAGTGATACACGCTCAGAGGTTAGAATTATCTGACATTTCATGTAAAACCAAATACAAATCTCCCCACTACTTTTAATCCTGCGCGAACTTACCCCTCCTCGCGCCAACTTAATTGGCGTTTGCTATACTTAGAATATCTTTTCACTTTCATTTAACATTGGTGTTTAATTTTTCAGCCTACTAATTTCATATTAAAGATTAATTTACGTTTTTATTAATATTTTCCTTATAAATAAAAATTTTTCAGGCATATTATACATCGTTGAAAAGCACATTTTGAGGACTACCTAACAAACCCAAAATACAATATGGCCGCCATATGAAAAACAAAAGATAGTGGTAATAACTTAAAAACAAATGACAATCGGGGGTTTCTGTTTGTATCAAATAATTTGTTTTAAAAAAGTGTCTCAACAATGTAAAACTTTAAAAGAGGTCAGACTAAGCGTTATCGAGTTATTGAGGAATAACGAAATCGGCAAATTTTTTATTTTTCAAAATATTTTAAAAATTTAAAAAGTTAGATCAAATTTGAAATGAGATTTGCCGCGAGTATTGAATTCTGCAAAACATTGCCCATTCAACCGTTGTTCTATATCTTCTAATAACCGAGATACCAATGGTGAGCATCGGAATTGGGACACACGGTATTAAAAATATGTATTATTCGATTTCGAATCTCTCCTCAAAGTGAGACTGTATATCTCATATTATAAGCAAATTAATTCAATTAAGAAAGAAGCAAAATACTTAATTACATGTACTATTATTTGCTAATAATAATTATTTAACCAAATTATTTAGAAGATTCTTTTTATAAGAATGAAATTATTAAATAGCGGTTCAGAATTAATTCGAGAATCCCCAAATAACCGGTGGATTTCCTCTAGTTAAGAGTTCTGTGACATAAACGAACGGAACAACGAAAACGGAGGAACCGAAAGTTGTTTCGTCGAAGTCTTGTTGGAATGTTGTCAAAAGCAGAGGGTGACGATGTTCTTTAAGGGTGGCAGAAGGATACCCGAGAGTAGGTCAACTTTGGCTCGTGATGCAGGTCACCCTTTGACATACGAACGCGTTCCGGACAGATTGAGCTGTCAGCCCTAAAAGATGAAACGCTACATAAATTTCAAAGGTTTTGCCTATTTCGAGAGTCAATTTTTACTTGGCGTGCTAGTGCTTAAAGCTGCTCTTTCTCGCCACCTATTTCTCTCTCTCTTTTCTTCGAAATTTCAACTAAAATGAACACGTCGTTTAACGTAATTATCGGCAAAAAAGAACGCCTTCTGGTAATAGGGAGATTTTACTAATCAACCGGAAGAGAAATTATGTAGGAAAGTTTTTGAAGTTTATTAAGCGCATTCAGGCAGTATAAATTTGATTTCTTTCGTTTGATTGATTTTCTTGCTGCAGATGAAAAATAAATAAATTATTTAGAAGATGTATTTACATTTTTTTTATTTTAAATTTTAAAAAGAAATGTTCATGAAAGAGAAATTAGCCTAAATAAAATCCTTAATGAAATTTTCAAATGTCAAATTTCACTATGAGCAATTTGGTTGTTAGTAAATATTTATTGAAACTTTTAGTCAAATATATTTTTAGTTTTAAGATAAAAAAACTACAAAACGTTTTAAGAGAAATTATGTCATTTTAATACTTCCAGTAATATTAAAAATTTCAACCAAAAAATAAGCATTAATATAGTCCTAGGGCCCGATTTATAGTAAAGTATTATTATATGATGTATTAAAATCTATAACAAAATTTCTAAATCATTAAATCTATTTTTCAATAGAGTTTTAACAGCTAATTATATTAATTTCTTTTCATGCTATTTCTCTAACAAGTACATGAAAAATTTACTATTTAGACAATATAAATAAACGTAAACAAGATTACTTTATATTCTTGATTAAAAAAAAAGCAAAGGAAATACTTTTTCGAACGCTATTTATGTTCACCTCTTCTTTTGGTTTTCGTTTCAAATCCACTTTTGATATGCTACTTTATAACTTACGAAAATAATTTTACTTTTTAAAAAGTTTATTAAGACAATTTTTTGACAACTAAATACGTCTGACCGATTTGAGGTCTGTATAAGAAGTGTCTTTACAATTTTATAAATGTATACAACTCTTAAAACTAGAATAGTAATCGCATTGATAAGTTTATCAATGAACGTGCCGTTTCCCGGTTGACGGTGATCTTCTCACGGGAACGACCTTGCGTCGACATGTAACTTGCTGTTGCTAAAATTTCATCCTCACTATAATCATATAAATACTTTGATTTAAGAAATAATAAATTGCAAAATCCATGTCAACTTATTTGTTATTATTGGTACTTATATTTTCAATCACACAAAACAATCGCTATTATTATAAGAAGGGCTTCATCACATCTATATAATAAAATAACCTTCAGAACGGACGTGCATCACGTCAACATTTGGTAGCAGCGATTGATAACGCACTTTTACATTTGATATATATATATATATATATATATATATATATATATATATATATATATAATATATAATTGTGTTACGCTACTGAATATATCATAAGTACTATCGTACACGAAACTTAAAGGTAACCCACAATAACAAAATGAATTGTTTTATTCTTGTATATCTCGCTTCAAGTTCGTTCCGTTGTCGATTGTTGCCATTTTTCGGTTAAAGCTAATAGATTGTAACTTAAATGCACGTAAAGCATACATCTTGCATGTTCTCTCAATATATCAGCTTTAAAAATTTATATAAATAAACCACTGACTCAGGTTATTGAATCCTTGGCATAAGAAAGTTTATCGCTTGTGTTTATAAACATTACCGCCTTTGAATACAATGGGGTATTCTAGTTCCGATATTCCTATTTAAATTCTCAACAAAAACATTCTCGTAATACACCTGAAATTTCAATATAATTTTGAAAATGGATTTGTAAATAAAAAGCAAAGGAAATACTTTTTCGAACGCATTTATGTTCTTCCTCTTCTTTTGGTTTTCGTTTTAAATCCACTTCTGATATACTGTTGCTAATATTTCATCCTCACTATAATCATATAAATACTTTGATTTAAGAAATAATAAATTGCAAAATCCATTTCAAATTATTTGTTATTATTGGTACTTTCAATCACACAATACAATCGCTATTATTATAAGCAGGGCTCCATCATACCTATATAATAAAATAACCTTCAGAATGGACGTCCGTCAACATCAATTTGGTTGCAGGAATTGATAACGCACCATTACATAAAACATCACTATTCAAGCGTTCGTTTACATTTACTATATATAAAATATATAATGCTTTGCCTCGCAACCTGAACCAGTTGCCATGTTCTACATTAATTTGACCATTAGTAACTAAGGACTGCCCTTTTCTGCCCTTCACTAACTTCAAGTGGTTTTTGTATTTTCATTTGTTTTCTTTTTCCGTCATCGCAGAATTTTAAATTTAAATGAAATTAGTCATGACACTGTAATGTAATGTTGTAATTTTAATTATTTTACAAGGTTAAGAGGAGGAATGGTTGTGGTGTTTTGCACCCAGAACAAAACCCTTTTTCCTATTTTTTTTTCTATTAGTGGTACATTCGTTTTTTATTTCCTTTTTTCTTTTGTTTTTGCTATGTTATGAGAGAAGAGGAAAAGAAAAATAAACTTATTATTATTATTATTATTATTTACTGAAAACTCTTTTCAGGAGAAAAAGTTGTACCACCTATATACGGCCAAGAGGCAAGCATATCAACATCTACCCTGCTTGATGTGGAAGAAAACTTTATTTTTTCTTGATGCGAAACATCTAATGCCGCGCCACGGGGGTAAACTCAGTTCTTGAATGCCATAACGGAACGACAACTCAGTCAGCACCCCCCGTCTTTTCTCTCCACTATCCCTATAAGCTATATACTGGGCGTCCGCCGCTTCTACGTGTGTATCCATGCGCGCTATAGTCGCTTTACTTGTGTACACGGCATCGTCTCAAGTTTTCATTTCAATCGGAACATCCTTTCGAGCATAACAAAGTATTTCCAATCGAATACGTCGCAACGTTTTTATTGCAACAGTATCTAGTTACTCCCAGTCCCAAATCTATACTCACCAGTATAAATCTCAGTATAAAAAACATTATTAATTATTATAAGTTAGATAATTTCTAAAACAATTAATAATTATAATTAGAAAGATTCATTCATGTAACATTCCAACGGCATAACATCCCAGGGGCGAAATACGCTCAACGTTGTTTGGCGGAGACTGACCAAATAACGAGCGATTAAATAAATCCGGAGTTAAAGTAGGTTGTGCATGAGAAAACGTATTTTCTAACTTAAGCAATTCTAATATCAACATAGATGCACACGTATCTGTCAATGTTAACATTTAGTTGTCAACGCTGATATTTCACATAACTTTAAACGTATTTCAGCGATCGTAAAATTAAATTCTTTTTATAAACTCAAAATGTTTCATTACTTTTCTTTATATTCCCTTCTTTAGATAACAATTGATTTCGATGTTTCACATCTGTCAGGCGTCCCGTGACGGCTAATTTTTTTTGTACATATCTCTTAAATCTACGATAACGTTGTTATTTTGGCTACATTTTTTTTGTACATATATATCTCTTGGATAAGTAAGAGGCGAGTGATTTTCATAAATGAGGCACCCTGATACGTGAGAGGCGAGGAGACTCAGGTTAATCAAGCGTCCCAATGTGGTACTAGGCACACGTCGTTGTTGTCCAGTTATGCTAAAAGTAATTTATACACCAGCAATTTACATTTATATAGGTGACATTTTCCAAGTTCTGCAAAACTTGTAAAATAAATAGTTTTTTTCTATTTTGCGTTCGAAATGAACTCATTATGAAACCCAAAATAGTATCGAAATAAGCTTCATTTCGATACGCTTTTTTTATTTTTCAATGTTGGCGTTTTTCGAATACAGAAATAAATATCATTGCTGTCATTTGATTTTAAGAATTTATGTACATTTGACATATATGATATATGTCCGTATTTTACACAAACAACGTATGTTGTATACAATTGACAACAACATATACAATGTGTCCGGGAAAATTTGCGAAATCTCTCGGATTCAGATAGAACATTAAAAAATAAGATGACAAGTTCCCATAATTTTTTTCCTAGCGGCCCTCCCTACGGAGATACGGCCTCCTAAAGGACGCCACTGGAAATAAATTTTTCTTGAATAACTTTTAAACTACTTATTACAATTTAATGAAAATTTAATATGATAAACAGTAGTAAGGACCTCTTAAAATACTGCCCTTAAATTTAAATTAGCTTGTTTAGTTTATCAGGGGCGGTCTAGGTTGTACATTTTAAAGCTCACATTTTTAACACCCTGTATGATAAGGAGTTAAAAAAACAAATTTGGATACCTTGAACATTAAGCTAAAGAAAAGGTACTCTTGTCCATTGTCGATAAAATGAACCGTTTTCGAGGAAAAAAAAATAAAAGAATAAATGTTTTATTTCTATTAAAAAGAACCATGTTTTTTATTTTTTTTTTGTCTGCAACAAAGTGTGATACAAAAGTCATTCCAGAAACAAAAAAGTTTTAGTTTAGGTTATTTAATACGACAAAATTACAAAGATTCTTAAAAATGCAGTTTTGTCCCAGAAAGACACCTTAACAAAAATTATGTTTAGAAATGTTCTCACTAAGGCTTGCAACGATTGAACCTAAATACGCTAATTAGAAATAATAAATTAAAAACTTCATAAGTGGGTTCAACATGGGTTCCGTGTACTCTGATACACTCGCGGGCACGACGAATAGAGGACTGCTGTACTCGCCACAACAACCCAGCATTGTTTCTTATCACATCACAATGAAATGTGATTCTCTGTAAAAGTTCCTCCCTAGTATCAACCGGAGAGGAATACACCAAGGTCTTTAGATGCCTCACAGGTGAAAATCCATTTGCGTTAGGTCGGGAGACCGTGGAGGCCAGGCAATGGGACCTCCTCTGCCTATCCAACGGTTTGGATAGACGTTATTCTGGTGGTCGCGTACAGCAACGCTAAAATGAGGTGGGGCCCCATCATGCATAAAATACATGCTTTGGCGGGTTGCAATTGGCAAATGCTCTATTGAATCCAGAAAAGCGTTCTGAAGGAACTGTAAATAAAGTTCACCATTCAATCGTGGCGGCAATACGCATGGTCCAATCAAAAAATTGCCAATTATTCCTGCCCAAACATTAATTGATTGGAACTGATGTTGATAATGATGAACGACAGTGGCATGAGGGTTTTCATCAGCCCATACATGCGAGTTATGTAAATTTACAATACCATTTTTGGTAAACCCTGCTTCATCGGTAAAAAGAAAATGAAGTTTGGGTTTGTTCGTTGCTGATCTAACAGCCAGTTTGCGAACTGGATTCTACGAGGAAAATCTTCAGGAAGTAGTAGATGCCCTTTTTGCAGATGATAAGGGTAAAACAACTGTTCTTTAAGTACTTCATGAATTGTCGTTTTTGACGTATTAAGCTGCGCCGCTAATCTTCGAGTGCTTACTGAAGGAGTATCACCTACAGTATCCAAAATATTTTCCTCCAATTGCACCGTACGTACTGTTCTGCTCACACCAGCATCAGTACTTTTTTTCGCAAAACTTCCTAAAACATTAAAGAAAGTCAATAATGTTACCTTATTAACTGGAATCGCCCACCAGTCTCTCTTAGACGTTGGTCAAGTCGCTGAAATGTTTTCTGATTTGGAATATTGCGATTAGGATATCTTTCTTCATACAACCTTCTTACTTCCAAAGCATTGCAAGATGCAAGACCGTACATAAGATGCATATCTGCATACTCACTAAATGTGTATCCCATTATCAAATTAAATTTACCAAGATATTCAAAATTCAATAAATTAATATCGAAGTAAAGGATCAACGTGTTAACAATATGAAAGATTACAAGATTTAAAATTTACACGTCAATGCAAGATATTTATTAATTCGTGGGTACCATAGTAACGTTTGTAAAAACAATGCGTTTTTTAGTACTGAAAACAGTTTTATTTCAGACTTTTGTATCACACTTTGTTGCAGACAAAAAAAAATAAAAAACATGGTTCTTTTTAATAGAAATAAAACATTGTACATTTGTACACATATATATATATATATATATATATATATATATATATATGTGTGTTTAGATAATTTCTTAGCCGTTCATTAAATATAACATTTGATAAATTATTGGAGTTTTTCGGCTTTTTTATATGAAATATTTACAAATATTAAATTAGAATGTATGTAATTGCAGAGTAACTCTGCAATTACATACATTCTAATTTAATATGCAGAGTAACTCTGCAATTACATACATTCTAATTTAATATTTGTAAATATTTCATATAAAAAAGCCGAAAAACTCCAATAATTTATCAAATGTTATATATATATATATATATATATATATATATATATATGAAAAATTTTGTGAAAAACTTATCTGCGCGGAATGTGCATATATCGATATTTCACTGTTTTTTACAGATCATCAGTGCACCTTACCGAAGACAGACATGTTATTCACTTCTATACTACGTGTATATATACGAACTGTAATGAACTTCATGTGTATGAGAATTAATAATTATTAAATCTCATTTTACATGCGATTGTCGCTATAATTTGTTGCATTTAATTCTACAATTCGGCAAATCACTTTTGCCCTAGATTGTAGACGCAACAAGCCGCGACATCAACTGTACAAGTTGTCAGTACAAATGAAAAATTTTGTGAAAAACTTATCTGCGCGGAATGTGCATATATCGATATTTCACTGTTTTTTACAAGATTTAAAATTTACACGTCAATGCAAGATATTTATTAATTCGTGGGTACCATAGTAACGTTTGTAAAAACAATGCGTTTTTTAGTACTGAAAACAGTTTTCAAAACAGTGAAATATCGATATATGCACATTCCGCGCAGATAAGTTTTTCACAAAATTTTTCATTTGTACTGACAACTTGTACAGTTGATGTCGCGGCTTGTTGCGTCTACAATCTAGGGCAAAAGTGATTTGCCGAATTGTAGAATTAAATGCAACAAATTATAGCGACAATCGCATGTAAAATGAGATTTAATAATTATTAATTCTCATACACATGAAGTTCATATATATATATATAATATTTTCGTGACCTTGGTATGATATGGTAAATTCAATCAGTCGGCGATTAAAGGTCTGGTTTACTTCAAAGTATATATATTTAAAACAACCCTACATGTTTCGGCAATGATGCCTTTATCAAGGATATAAAAAATATAAATCTATTTATATTTTATATCCTTGATAAAGGCATCATTGCCGAAACATGTAGGGTTGTTTTAAATATATATACTTTGAAGTAAACCAGACCTTTAATCGCCGACTGATTGAATTTACTATATATATATATATATATATATATATATATATATATATATATGTATATATACTGTATTCAGAATTGAATAGGCTAGCTAAATATCCAATAATATATAGGGTGTTCAATTAAAAAAAAAATCGTTAGATCATCTCTTGTTTTTTAAGTGATAGCACTGTATTTCACAGGATCGGAAAAAGGGCAAACAATAGTATCTGATACGTTTTGATTTCTTTAAAATATGATACACCCTACGAAAATATTAAGTGTACAATGCAAAACCAACCACTCTGTATAGTTTCGAATAAATTCAATTGTTTAGTAATTAAATTTATTGTACATATTTAGTAAACGTCAGCTTAACAAAAGAGCGTCCGATTAAACACGTCTATTAAATTTGTTCACTGATAATCTCAGGTAATAAAACAAGCGGTCTAAATCATAAAGTAATAACTTTGTAAATGTAAAAGACGCCGCTTAGAATCTAGAGAAAGTTTTATAATTCGAATATGATAATAAAATTCTGTTATACAGTGGTTTAAACTTGAAAATTAACGTAGAATATTTATAAAATTGGAAATGCTATAGTTGAATTCTTATTCTAGATTTACTTATATCTTATATATATATATATATATATATATATATATATAATATTTTCGTGACCTTGGTATGATATGGTAAATTCAATCAGTCGGCGATTAAAGGTCTGGTTTACTTCAAAGTATATATATTTAAAACAACCCTACATGTTTCGGCAATGATGATAAAGGCATCATTGCCGAAACATGTAGGGTTGTTTTAAATATATATACTTTGAAGTAAACCAGACCTTTAATCGTCGACTGATTGAATTTACCATATATATATATATATATATATATATATATATATATATAGTGTTTAGATAGACTTGGGTTCGAGTCCCAACGTAGACCATATTTTTCAAATAAAAAATTTCGTATGATTTGCTTTGTAATTTGTGGACAGCAATGTTTACATCCCCACTTACTCTGCAATTACATACATTCTAACTTAATATTTGTAAATATTTCATATAAAAAAGCCGAAAACTCCAATAATTTATCAAATGTTATATATATATATATATATATATATATATATATATATATATATATATATATATATATATATATATATATACAATATAATGAATTTCGTTTTATGACCAAACAGATAGATGCATGTTTGTTAGCAATACATAATGAAATAATATAAAATTTTAAATCTGTTTTATTAGAACTTTTTTACATTGCGTCACATAAGTAATTATATCGGAAAGAAGTAATTCGGAAAATTTGATTTAAATTTAAAATAAAACTCTTAGGAAAGGAACATTGTGTGTTCATTATATACTACAAATAAAACTAACTAATTAATTTTAAAAATTTCACGAGAACTCTTAGAAATACAGTAATTTACACTAATGAGTTCAGGAAAATTGTATTTATGTAAATACGAGTGTTTGTTTGAGAACGCTTCCGCTATAATTTTACAATCGATGCCAAGTTCGTGCCCTACTATCAAATCAAAATCACCTTAATTATAGAATAGATCGTCAGTAATTTATCGCACGCTACTAAGTTGTTTGTGTACAGGCGGCGGGGATGTCTAAATTTCACAATATCGTTATAAACAAAGGTCTCGTGTGGATGTTTAATAGAATTAGTTCACCGCACAGATGTCCGTAATTTAAAGTTACAATTCCACAGTTATCATCGTGTACCTTTGTAACTGAAATATTCTGAACCCTTATGTCCGCAAATTAGACCGTATTACAAAATACAACATATTTATAACGAATGTAATTACGTGTGTGTATAATGTATAAACAGGGGCATACAAACATTTAATTATATTACACAAACATGTAAATAAGATAATATCTTATAAATTTATGAAGAATTATAAATAATAGTTTAATATGGAACAATGCAATACTTTAGGGGTTCAGAAGGAGTTCTAAGATCAATATTATGTAAATTATAGCTTCTGAAGTTAATAATCTCCTTGACGTCCCTGATATTTTCAATGTTAAGTACTTACTTATATAATCATCATTGAATTCCAAAGTCCTGCTGGCATTATTGTATGGAAAAGAGTGTTTATTAGTAGAAAGAGTTGCAATAGAATCAAAATCTTGATCTGGTGTTTATATCGTTAATTGTTACTCTAGCATTCCATTAAAACTTGAGTTGTAAAACACGTCTATACTTACTGAAACTAATTCGAACAGATATAAGATAGGAGTTCCAAATTGACTATTCCATTAAAATTTGTAGAAGCTTTCATATATGTACATAATTAAGACGCATAATTACCAAGGCGCTAATTGTGTTGTGTAAATTGCCACGCGTTTAGGCGCCAAATCATTACGTACAAATATGTATGAATTTTTTACTATAAAAAAATCGAATAAATTAGCGTCGTAATATGTAGAAAGCATATTTACATTTATATTTCTCACGAAAACTGCAACAAATTTGCACAACGGCCGACTACGGGCAAGGTATATATCATCTGTTTTCTTGATGTAACTCAAGGCATCCCCACAAAGATTCGAAATCAATGCCTTTGATAGCTTAATCTTTAGAGAATTGGTCCGGCAAGCCATGCACGTGGATTCGAATCCTACTTAAGGGCGAATTTTTTTTTTATAAAAAATTTGAATAAATTAGTGTGGTAATACGCAGAAAGCATATTTACATATACGTATTGGTGTATGAGAAAACCAAACTGTATTGACCAGTGTAATTAGCACCATCCGTATTATATCCTTTTTTTGAAAACGGGACACATTCGAGTAATCTTCCAAGATTCTGGAAATGTGGATATTTGTAAGAACAAATACTAAATAACGCAGTGTAGCATGATTGCCAATAGTTTTCTTGTTTTGCAATTGCATTTGTTTTATGCACTGGAATACATCCTCATGTTTTACTTCTCATTTTAAAGGGAAAATATTTAAATCGCGCATTACTCTCAACTTCTGGAATGATTTTGAGGATGATTAGGTACTGTCTCATAATAAGAAATCAAGACTACCTTGCTTAACAGACAGCACAAGCAGTTACATAATTTCTATTGCGGATAATTCAAATACCACACGAAATCCTATTGCCGATAATTAAAAGGTTTGAATTGCATTATAAGATTATTTCAAACAAAACAAAATCTAAAATTACTCAGACTCTTTATAAATAAAAAAAAAACAAACCAAAATACAAACTGCAAATGTTTATGCTTTTGTATTATGCTGAAAACTAACTATTTTTCTGGTTACGCAAATATTAGTTTAACCCTTGTATAAACAAAAGTGCGCTCGTAATATTTTTTGCGCCTTTTAATATTGTATCGTCGGCCAGACAATCTGTCTTTTGTAAATACACTTGGTAAACCGCTTCGAATAATGTCCGACACAAAAGAACTTCATTAAAATACAGAACAATACGTGTCAACCCTCACTGCAAAATTACCAAACATCAATTCCATAAATTGAAGCAAATATGGAACAACCAAACGTCAGTAACAAATTTATTTTCCTTTATGTCGATATAATAAGATTTCATGTTAAGAAAAATTGATTTTGCATACATAGTACATAATTAAACATGGCGAGTCACTACTTTTATGAAAATTTGACAATTGAAACAATGGAAATGAAAATATTTTATTTCAAAATTTCGTTTGTCGTAGCAATTTAGGAAACTGATTCTTTGCTAAATAAAGCTTTTCTTTAATTTACAGCATGTATAATTACACATAGAATCAGTTTATGCTTGTTAAATAAACACATGTTTTAAAACTAGTTATAATATTAATTTTAATAAACGCATTTCTTTCTTGTCAGCTGACGCTATAGAATTGTACTTACCTTGCGGGAACGAATCTAAAAGCGTCACTTCATAACTGCATTGAGGAGATTGTTAAATCGAAACACATGTGTTTGTATGTTGAAGTGACAATTGGTTAAATACCTTGTGTATGTTCATGTATACAACTACAGATGCGTTTGTAATGTATTTATATTGATTTGTATTTATAATTAGTATATACTGCGTCAAAATTTTTGTTATATTTGCAAATGCTTCATGAGATTTGGACAAAAAATGTATAAATAACATATTACACACATTTAAACTAAAGAACTGTTATCACTGTATTACCATGACCGCATTATTCTTTTTTTTCATTAATTAAAAAAAAATTGTGTCCATTCTGTTTGTTAAATTTTGGAAAATTTTGTGAAATTTTCTTACACTTTTTTAAATTTTGGTTAAAACGAATCGTCAAGAAAGACAAACTCGTCATTTGGGGAGTGAAGAAGCGGGTCAAGTAGTCGCTTAATCAACAGTCGCCAAGTTGCTAGGAATGTTGCCAGAAATCTAAATGTCCATCCTTCAACCATCAGTAGGTGTATTCAAAGGTTTAACAAAACGCATATTTATAAAAGAAGATCTAGACAAGGCAGAAAACCGTCAACAAATACGAGGGCGTATTGATATATTCTTAGCCTACTATTGAAACAATTTAAAGTTTGGACTAATATTTTATTATTCAACATAGTCTCCTCTTAAATTAATACCCTTAATAAAGTGATTCTTCTGCAACACCTTTAACTCTTCTAAAAAAAGGTTCTTCTTAGTCTGCAAACCAGCCCTTCACAGCTTCTATTACCTCTTCGTTACACAAAAATTGAAGTCCTTTTGAACTTTTTTCACTTAAGTGAACAAATAATACTCTAAGAGGGCTAAGTCTGGGAAATGAGACGGGTGTTCCAGTAATTCGAACCCTAGATTCCGAATTGTATTCATAGGAAGACGCGATTTGTGTACATGGTCATTGTCCTGCAAAAACAAGATACCTTTCGCTAACATGCCACGTTTCGTTCCCTTAATTTTCTCTCTTAATTAGTTAGTAATTAAGTATAAGAATCTCCAACGATCGTCTGCGCCTTTTTTAGGTAATCGATCTTATTTCACGGATATCCCAAAAAACTGAAGCAAGAACTTTTCCAGAGGATTTTTGAACTCGAAACTTCTTAGACCTTAGACCTTTCATCCATAGTCACAAGACGATTCAAAAAATTTGGTTGTACTTCAAACGGGCACAGATAGATCGTGATGCTTTCACTCTTGCTAGTTTGTGTTCGGTGTTCAGCATATAAGATTCCATTTTGCAAAAATTTTTTTCATATCTAAATCGACGTGAACTATATGATGGATGCGTTCATATGAAATCTTTATTGCCTCAGCTATATGTTTCAGCCCAATTCAACGGCCTGATAATATCATGTCATGAACTGCATCAATATTTTCGGGGGTGGATACCGCAATCGGTCTTCCTGCTTGCTTCTCATTTTCATCGGAAAGTTTTCCTCTTTTGAATGACGCACTCCAATTTGCAATCGCATTTGATGGGCATTGGTGGCCAAGTGTGTTAAGTATGTCTTCGTAAATTTCCTTACCACTTTTCAAATACAAGTATTTTATGATGCCTCGATACTCCAATTTATCGATTTTCACAGTTGCATTCGACATGCTTTCTTTCAAAATTTACTGCACAGCAATACTTCAACTTCTTGACGTAAGATTTTACAGTGACACTTTTAGAATGTCATTATTTCTTGCCATTATTACAAGATTTTGTTTTGTTTAAGGAAAACGGCCTGGGCTAACTAGTATTATGGGATAGCTTAAAGCTATTATCAAAATAAATTATCAACAAATATCTATGTTATGACTTATGACAATCGGCGCGTAGTAGCAGAATTGTGTATATGAAACGTATACTTAGCCCTATTAAATGTCAATGTTGAATTTTATATTTTATCTATCAAAATAATTAGTAAATCAAGCAAATATATCTATACATAAAGAAAAGAAACAGTAAAATTTTATTTAGTTAATAAGGTATAACTTCATACATGCACTCGTAAAGTATGAATGAAATATTATCGAAATATTAAAAAAATAACGTAAGAACGCGTCCATACTAATTATTATTACTAAGAAAGGTTTTCTTGTTAATTTTAATTATTTAAATTTTATTATTTCACTAATTTTAAATGTTAAACAACCAACTTGTGTCAAATGAATATTTTACAAACCAACTTCATAAAAAATAAAAAAAGAGAGCATGGGAATTTCAGTTCGTGTTTAAAGAAGATTACTTTTATGTCGTAAGTGGAGACGCACGTACCTTTCATTTCCGAAGTTTGAAAATTAAGTAAAAGCGGTTTACTTTAAGGCGATCTCATAAAAAAAAGTCTACAAACTATAAAACAAGAGTTAGTGCGAATTTAAGAATAAATTTTAAATAGCCACGAGTAATAAATTAAAGGTAAAGAAACGGAATTTAAATATATTGCTGAGCATCCGGCAAGTTGCGAGAAATAAAAACTACAATTTAAGGAGAAATGCACCTTGGGCACAATCCACATCGAATTTGGTAAGGAAAATACCTATGCTGAAGCAACTAAAACAGTGATCCAGTCCAAGCGGCAGATACAAGTTTGAAGAATCATTATAAGTAATCGCCGGACATATTTTTCAAAGTCGAGTTCGAGTTGGCGTCCTTTTTTTTAAAGAACCAATCCAGACGAAGCGTTTACGGACTAATCAAGCAGAGGCATCGTCTGAAAAATAAAAAAGAATTGGATATAACCTCAAAAACATGGTATCTGTCAAATAGATTTATTTACACATTACATGCGAACTTTTTAAATAAATTAAACCACTTCATAAAAATAAACTTGAATAAATGTAAAAGATTACTATAAAATAATTATTATTGTCAGTTTAAGAATTTAAGAAGGTGCATACCTCTGCTATAGAATCCACCGTGATTAGATACTTGAAATTATCTCATTCGTGACAAAAATAACATTCAATCATCATACTTTTCCATGCATTAAAAACCATTGGCATTTTCAACTTAGACCTAGTATTGTTGCACTTCCTAAAAAATAGTATTAGAGGATTATTATTTAACCATTTTGTGATTATTTAGTCGAAATGCTTCGAGTGTCATGACATATTTCAGGTTATGTAAAACGTATGTAAAAAAAAATCATCCTCGCTTGTTGAATTAAATTATGCTTTTTCATAATTATTAATAAAACTATATGCTAAAACTATATGCTAAAACTATAGCACTGATAAACTTTCCACTATAAAAATAATTAACAACATAAATGCACAAAAGAATAAAATTAGGTTGGAGAATAAAGCGCGACTTAGGTACATCGGAACCCCCTGCTGAGATTGACGTCAAGCTCTAGCTCTCCGATTGACTAGTATAGTTATTAACGTTAAACCAAGGCATTTAGAAACAAAAAAGTAGTAAACTATAATTACATTCTTTAAATTTTGAAAAGATAAGACTGATAAAACAATATATTATTTCACATACGAATGGCTTATATAAAAAAAATTCATCATAATACTAAATATCAGTACCCCTTCGCATCGTTGAAGATCGTTTCTTTGTGATTGTGTACTTTACGACAGCGGTTTCTTACTGCACGGAGTTTTCTAACGTATATAACGTTCAGACTGTTAGCAAAAGGTTGAAAGAATATCTATTGACACCACAAGTACCAGGAAAAGGTGCTCTCCTTTCTAGGAAACACCATAGAGTATGTTTATAATATGCCGAACAACATGTTCATTGGCGTCTTAATAAATGGGGCAAAGTTTTCTTTACAGATGAATTCAAAATTTGTTTATTTTCATCTGACAATTATGTAGAGATTTACAGAAGACCAGGAGAACGTTATGCTAAGTGTAACATTCAATCTAGAATAAATTTTGGAGGTAGTTCGGGTATGATATGGGGGGCATAAACATAGAGGCATGTACAGATTTACATGTAATGGTTAGACAAGCGGTAAGTGCTGGTAGGTATATAAGAAACATTTTTAAACCTCGTGTTGTTCCTTTTGCCCCATTTATAGGAGAAGATTTTTCATTAATTCATGATAACGCAAAACCGCACATAGCTAATGTGGTTAGGAATTACCTTAACGAAATGAACATTGTCACTTTGAACTAGCCTGCAAGAAGTCCCGACCTCAATCCCATTGAACATGTATGGGACAGGTTGGTTGGACAGGTGTTCATTCACTTTTGCGGCGTCCTCAAACTTTAGAAGAATTATCAGAAGTTTTGGTAGAAAGTTGTGAACAGTTGGATGATCGTTTATTAAGAATCTTAATTTCAAGCATGCCAAGGCATTGTCAAGCTATTATCGCACCCAGAGGAAGCTGTTTTTTTGTCATTGATTAATTATTTTCGCAATTTTCGTTAACTTCGCAAAAAAAGATTAAAGAAACTATATATTCGGATATACAGTATGTAACATTAGTTTATGGTTATACCTGAAGAAGTTACTGTGTAGCGAAGCAGCTGTCATAACAAGTGTTCATTTGAAAAGTCAATCTAGGTTACTTTGAAATTTTGATAGAATAAGACGCAAATATATTAATATGTGTTTGTTGTTCCGTAAACGTAAATCCAAATGACATTTGATAATGTCAATCACAAATATCAGTTAGTGCATAAAATAATCGTGCGTCGATTTTGGTTTAAATAAATTGCTTCTCAGTTTTAAAATAGCTTTCACTTTAGAACATACAATTTTTTTAGTCCAGGCTTATTTTCGAAGTGGTAATAAAATTGATGGTTTATGGGATTATTCAGTTCAAGATTGCATGGTAGAATTTCAAGTTGAGTTTCCACATTTTGTAATAGATTATATACAATTTAAGAATACTTTGGATAGAACTTTAAAACTTTTTTCTGAAACTGGTAGTCTCTTAAGAAAATCAGGCAGCGGAGCAGTTCAGAAACGTACACCTCAAGTTGTCAATCGTGTTGAAGAAATAATGGAAAATGAACCACAAACATCTGTTTGACATTTGAGTCAACAAATAAACCTTTCTGTTGGTACAACTCACAAGTTATTAAAAAAAGATATGCAACTTTATCCATACCGTGTCACAGCAGTACAAGAATTGTTAGAAATTGATTACCCACGTAGACTACAGTTTTGTAATTGGTTTGTAAATATGAACAATAATGAAGTACTTTCGGAAAGAGTCATCTTTACTGATGAAGCATGGTTTTATAAAACGGGATACCTAAATTCACAAAATACAGGAATTTGGAGTAGTGAAAATCCACATGTAATTAATGAAGAATCGCTACATCCAGAGAAAATTGGTGTTTGGGCAGCGATAAGCCAAAGGCAAATCATTGGACCAATATTTTTTCAGAGAACGTTAACTACTCAAAGGTACCGTACGGAAGTTTTACAACCATTTGTCAATCAGTTGCATGATGATGAACTTCAAAATGCATATTTCCAACAAGACGGAGCACCTTGTCACTGTACTGCAGAATCTTTGGATTATTTAAGAGAATTTTTTGATGAGCGTATAATTAGTCGAAATACTGAAATTGCCTGGCCTGCACGTTCATGCGATTTAAGACCTTGCGACCTATTTTTGTGGCCTTATCTAAAAAATAACATATTTCGAACACCTATATTGAATTTGAATGATATGCTACAGAGAATCGAACAGAAATGCATGGAAATTAATAACAATCCAGTAATAATGCAGAATATCATCAGAAATTTTGAGCGGAGGATTTTAAAGTGCATTGATCTTGAAGGACAATATTTTCAACATTTGTTATAGTTTTCAATCAATACCTATTATTTGTTATTTATTTGTATGTATGAACCTGTCAAAATATACGACTTCGTAGGTTAAGTAGTAAATTTTAATTTACGACATACTTCAAAATGTTCTCAGTAAATCACATGCTACTAGATTGACTTTTCAAATGAACGCTTGTTATATATTTTTTAAATATAGTGTAAATCTACAAACATCATTTGTGTGTTTTAAAGTTAGAGGAATAAGTAAATATTGATTAGTAATTTAAAGTTGTGCATGGGACTGGAAGATGCTTATTTCGAATTAAGAAAAACATTTTTTGTCAATAAAATGCCGTCCCTATATATTACGTTTATTACAAAAAGGAAGAATAATAATACAACAATACAATATACAGCAGAAAACTTTTATACCTATAACACTTTATTAGGACAATATTCTCGCACTATTCTACGGGTTTTGTTGGCACGAAATATAAATTGAAATTATCATAATCCAATGTGGAAAAGGGAGATTTTACGCTTCCTTGGGAATTCACAAATTTTCGCTTAAATCCCTCTAAAGCTTGGCAAGGGAATATAGTCTCGTGATTTTCAACGCTACCAGGACCTTCGACCATATAACGTGACGCCACTATGTCGCAGTTTCTGGTTGTGTATATGTATAGGGGATACCCCGAGTAAGTTTAGGGTCGCCCGGATATACGTGAGCCCACTATTATTTGTACTGTTCGGTCACTCGACTAACCCACTCCTACCCTTCATTATCATGGTATGTATTGTTATCGTCATTATTTCCCCTTCTGTATTTGCTTGAATTAATTGAATATTTTAATATAACGCGTTGTGATCATTGTAAAAGGTGCTAAAAATGGAAAAGGAAAACGAGGAAAATGTAATCGTTCTTGTTAAAAATGCCACCGTAAAGTTTTCTCTCAGTGGCAATTCTCTTCTTGACAGTCGTTTTAATTGTAATTTTAATTCGTCCGCAAACATCATCAAAATTTTAATTACGTTGGAGAACAACCTTTGCAATATAGGTTTCGTATTGTTCTGGGAAGAATATTTGCTGTATTTAATTTTTATGCTTCAGTATTATTTCTCCCGTGGTAGTCGAAAACATAAATGAAATTTCTTTTAATTGCAGTTGTTAATAGTTAAAGGAAATGTTTGAGATAAACTCGTATAATTATAGTATAAAATTACGGTGTAAAAATTATATATTTTATATTCTATTAGTTGAAGATACAATGCATTGCTATTGCTGGATTTGAGTTATGTATTGCTATATATATCAAAAATTAATCTAAATTCGGGTAAGCGGTCAATTAAAAAACTCCTTTATTAAATCACCCTATATTTCGCAACAGACTTTGTCGCTTCTTCTGGGGTAAAAAATGTAGAGTAGAAATAATAAAATTGACGTACAAAATATAAAAATGATATATATATATATATATATATAAGGTAAACTTAATAAGTCGGCGATTAAAGGTCTGGTTCATTACTTCAAAGTATATATATTTAGAATAACTCTACATGTTTCGGCAATGATGCCTTTGTCAAGAGAAAACAAAATATAAAAAAATTATATGTAGAGTTATTCCAAATATATATACTTTGAAGTAATGAACCAGAGTAAGTTTACTTTATCATACCAAGGTCACGAAGATATTATATATATATATATATATATATATATATATATATATGGTAGATTCATTAGTTGGCGATTTAAGATCTGGTGTTACTTAAAAATGTATATATTTGAAGCAATCTTAAATGTTTCGGCATATGCCTTTTTCAAAGAATTTAAAATATAAATGACAGTATGTTAATGTCATACTTATACATCTGTAGTTGTCATGGATAAAATTATTCAAAGATACATTCCAGTTTAATAATTAATAATAGCATTCTAAAAATAGTTAGACGAGAAAAACGGGGAATGGCAAGCCATGAGTTATTATTATGTCTGCACCCGTGGAGCGGCTTAAGATGTTAAACTGTCGGCATTCGCCTTAAACGAGAAGGAAAACCTCGAAAACCTACTCGGAGAGCCAGTCAGGGATCTAAACACGGAACTGTCGGCATAATAAGCAAATGTACAGATATTTAAATAACATAAGATATATATTTATATAACAGTGACATATATTATAATGGTAAATTGCAGATCGTTACATAATTAGGTTATAATATATACTGCTTAGATTTTTTATATCACTTCTGTTATTAATTGAATTTTTTTCCTGTTTAATATTAATCATTTCTTTAATTTCCCTTTTCATTGTGTGTTGTTCTTTATCGATTATCTGTGTGTTTTCAAAATCGAAATGGTGATCGCGTTGTAGTTTGTGTGTGTAAATAAAGCAGTTTTGTCTGTTTTAGAGTATTTGTGGGCCCGTATTCTTTTGCATAAATATTGTTTAGTTTGACCTATGTAGTAACTATCGCAATCGCGACATGGTATTTTATAGATGACATGTGTTTCTCGATTTTTTTCTATTTTGGGTTTTAGTTTTGAAAATAGATGTTTATGAGTATTACTAAGTTTATATGTTGTAGCTATATCATATTTTTTTAAAGTATATTAATTTTTTTCTGATAATTGTGGAACATATGGAATCGTGATAAATGTTGCTTCATTGTTTAAATTATTATTTGTGCTTGAAGTGTTGTATATTTGTTGGATTCTTTTTTAATTGTTTGGTCTATAAGTTGTGGTGGATAGTTATTATCTGTTAAGATCGTTTTAATTTTCTTGATGATTTTATTGTATACTGTAGGTGCATTTGAGTCGTAATTCATATATCGAAAAGAAGCTGTGGGTTTATTGTACCAATTTTTATAAATAGTACCCTGAAAATAAATACTGTTATTAATTTCTTCTTCAACGGTGAATTTTAGTTTGTTGTGAAAATTGTTGAATTTATTTAAAAGGTAGTTTATTTTATTTGTCGGAAGACATGTTATGATGTCATCTACATACCTTTTGAAGAAAATGGGTAGAAGTCTAATGAAATTATATCGTTTTGTTCCAAATGTTCCATTACCAGATTTGCAATAGGAGCAGCTAAAGGAGAGTCCATTGTAATAACGCAATATAGTCATGTATATGCATAACACTCTCGGCAAGGCCACAGCCTCGCTCTTTTTAATACAAACGGTAACGTGTTATATAAACACGACCGTTCTCTGTGTATATTGCATACACAAGATTATATGTCAGGGTTTGTGTTATATTCTAGAAAGATTACAAGGATCTTCTCTAATATATATAGACAGTAATTTAAGTGAGAGAATTCACATTCACATATACAGTCATAGTAATAGTACTCGATGTAAATACTTTGTTAACCAGTTGTAAGTGTTAAAGTAATTATAAGATGTTACCCGAACTTTGTGCGTATCATTTACTACGATAAGTCGCCCTAACCTGCTATCCAATGGGGCCGCCCAAGCGGCCCACATTGCGTGCCGATCCTCCAAGCACATAGGACCTTATCACATTAAGGCCCACCTTATTACATGACGACCACTGCTTATTACATGGTGATCTCTGCCTTCCTTAGGGCATAGGGCCCTACATTATCACATGGCGCCCTGCCACGAACTTGTACAAACGGCACTATTATCACATGGCGATCCAGACGAGCCCTTTAGGGCACAGATTATCACATGGCGATTCTGCCTTAGGGCTTAAGGCCCCACCTTTATCACATGGCGATCCTACCTATCCACACCACTAGATGGCCCTGCCAACCATCTAAGGCTGAAAAAAGACCAAGTGGAAATCTGGAACGAATCATGGAAACGGAAAGTTGGTAAACCACTAAGAAAATGGGCAAGTACGCGACAAAGAACGGAGGAAATCATCTCCAAGAGCGAACAGAAGCTCCACACGGGAAGAGAAAAAAGAAGAAACACAGGTATTCCTTTTAAAATAAAGTGATTGAACAATATAAAACTTACGTAGATATAAACTGTGTACATTTCGCTAGTGGAAATGTTTGTTTGCATTGTAAGGAACAATAATATTAGTTTAATGCATATACACATTATGTGTATCATTTATTTCTGCCTACGCAAACATAATGTAGCGTAATAATGTATTCTATATTTAAAGGTCAAGTTTATTTGAAAACTAATATGTACAATGTAATTTAGAAATGCTACATTTTGGCCGTACACTTCGCAATTTTGTTATTAACGCAGAAGTTTAAATATATTTTTTTTTAAGAAGACGCCTATATATATACATAAAACAGAGTAAAATATGTTATATTTTTCATAAGTTCAATTACGTGCATAAAAAATGCATGCGTCTTCATTTATGCTTTGTAATAAGCACCATACATGAATGTTGTAGTTCATATTGTTTATTGAACGAACAAATAAACAATAGCATGTATATTTAAACTAATCGCGAGTAAATAAACAACGATTTAAAATATGTATGTACCGACAGGACAGTTTAGGAATCCACGAAGTCAAGGTCACTGATAAAATGCACAAGCAATGTTTATTTGTAAACGATCGCATAAGTGGCATTGAACAGAAGTTATTGCTGACATATTCAGAAAGTTTTTCGCTAACAAAAGAGAATAATATTGAATTAATAAAAGAAACCAATATACGAGGAGTAGTATATTAACTTCATTTATATAAATTCCGAAATTTTTGGTAACAAATGCCTTAGAAGTTGATTCCAATGCCATAATGGTTAGTAACGGGACGATTCGATAGCATCCTAATCACGTCTGGAGCTCACTAAGACGACAGAGACCTATAGATTGTACCTTTACGACACCAACAACAGTGCAACCTACAGGACAGATCATCCTAGAGTTGTGGAACTGGCGAAAACGATAACCAACCGAATCAGATGAACTTCAAAAATAGGAGAAAGGCAAAGAAGACTCCAATTCGCCCCTAGGTCGTGACGAAGCAAGCATGCGCTTCCAGGAAGTGATCCTGCACGACAAAAAACGCTCTCAGAATTTTTTTTTTAGAGATTACAGTTATAACAAAAGTGTGTTTTGGTAACTGGTCTCAAGTTTTTCTGTATTGAAGAAAAGGCTTACAGCATAAGGGCATTTCCGCTGTACGAGCTCCCTTACTGTAGCCAGAATAAGCTTCAAAAGATAGTTCTGCGCAGGAACATGACAGACACGAAATATGTGTTGTCCAGGGAAATACACGAAAGAGTGATTTCCAGAATAATTTTTCCATGGAGGAAAATAGATAGAAAAACGGAGAGTCGATTTATTTTAAAGTATGGTTGGAAAGGGAGCATAAGAATTGGGAGCAAACGATCATGCACAAGAATGGAAACCACAAGATCAAGCATGAGGAATCGGAAGACAAGAACCAAACGCGAAAAACAAAAGACAAGAATGGCAAACTGCGAAACAAGGCAAATATTCTATATGAGTTGCACATGATATAGAAATAAAATACAAAAAGGCGAACAGACTAACAAGATTGAGACAGTGTACAAAGGCCCAATTAATTATTTTTTTAATCTTCAACAATGTAAAACTGACTGTGTAACATTACCTTTTAGAATTTAAAATTATCTATTTAAAGTTTTACAATCTATATTATATATTTATTACAGTTTATATTAGGATATTTATCATCTTAAGATTTATATTATATATCTATTCGTTATATATTTATTATTATTGTATATAGATTAGACTATCCACCATTTTACCATGTACTTATTATAGTGTGATACTCGATAACGATTTCATTTTAGAATTTTAGTTATCGTAATTTTTAGCAAATTTATTGTTTAAGTAATACCATTGTAAATTTATAATCCCAACAATGTTACCATATTTGTAAGGGAAAAGTAAATAGTTAGAGAGATTCCGATCAAAGAAAAGCAAACACCTCAGCGTTAGTTTTCTTTAACCCCAACAGGGATGGTGTAATAACGCAATATAGTCATGTATATGCATAACACTCTCGGCAAGGCCACAGCCTCGCTCTTTTTAATACAAACGGTAACGTGTTATATAAACACGACCGTTCTCTGTGTATATTGCATACACAAGATTATATGTCAGGGTTTGTGTTATATTCTAGAAAGATTACAAGGATCTTCTCTAATATATATAGACAGTAATTTAAGTGAGAGAATTCACATTCACATATACAGTCATAGTAATAGTACTCGATGTAAATACTTTGTTAACCAGTTGTAAGTGTTAAAGTAATTATAAGATGTTACCCGAACTTTGTGCGTATCATTTACTACGATAAGTCGCCCTAACCTGCTATCCAATGGGGCCGCCCAAGCGGCCCACATTACGTGCCGATCCTCCAAGCACATAGGACCTTATCACATTAAGGCCCACCTTATTACATGACGACCACTGCTTATTACATGGTGATCTCTGCCTTCCTTAGGGCATAGGGCCCTACATTATCACATGGCGCCCTGCCACGAACTTGCACAAACGGCACTATTATCACACCATGGCAATACCAAATGTTTGACTATAAAACTAATTTTGGCATTGAAAATATGTGTTGTCGATACAGAAATCTATACCTCTAATAAATTAATTTTTATTTAGAGATGTGTGTGAACTAATTGCATCCCATTTTGATTCAATTATGTTTATATAATAATAAGATAATCGATAAAGAACAACACACAACTACAGATATATTGTATGATATTAATATACTGTCATTTATATTTCAAATTTCTTTGAAAAAGGTATCATATGCCGAAACATGTAAGATTGTTTTAAATATATATATTTTCAAGTAAAACCAGACCTTAAATCGCCAATTAATTGAATCTACCATAGCATGTTAAGGTCTTGAAATAATTATATATATTTATATATATATATATATATATATAAATATATATATATATATATATATATCTAATCATTTTTATATTTTGTACGTCAATTTTATTATTTTTTAACTCTACATTTTTTACCCCAGAAGAAGCAACAAAGTCTGTCGCGAAATATAGGGTAATTTAATAAAGGAGTTTTTTAATTGATAGCTTACCCGAATTTTAATTAATTTTTGATAATATATCACGGTCGATAATTTCTTTTCAATTATATATATATATATATATATATATATATATATATATATATATATATATATATATATAAAGATAATTATTTCCTGACCTTTGTATGTTATGGTAAATTCAATTTATTGGCGATTTAAGTTATGGTTTTACTTCAATATATATATATTTAAAACAATCCTACATGTTTCGGCAAATGATGCCTTTTTCAAGGAATATAAAGTATTCCTATATATTCCGAAATAATTATCTTTATATAATAATATTTTTTCATTTTCCCGGACTACCTGGACGGTTGACGCCATGACACGTTGCAGCTACATTCTTAGACAAAGGTGATTTTGTCATGTGTAGAAATTGATGCAACGAATTAAAGCGGCAATGGCATGTTTGTGAGAATTCAATAATTATGAGTTCTCATTGGCATTACGTTTATCATCATATATATAAGTGTTTAGATAATTTCTTAGCCGTTTATTAAATATAACAATTGATAAATTATTGGAGTTTTTCGGCTTTTATATGAAATATTTACAAATATCTAGTTCGTATGTATGTAATTGCAAAGTAAGGGGGGGGGTGTAAACATTACTGTCTACAAATTACAAAGCAAATCATACGAAATTTTTTAATTGAAAAATATTGTCTATGTTGGGACTCGAACCCAAGTCTACAGTTTCATATAAAGGCCGAAAAACTCCAATAATTTATAAATTGTTATACATATATATATATATATATATATATATATATATATATATATATATATATATATATATATATATATATATGGTAAACCTAATCAGTAGGCAATTAAAGGTCTGTATATTACTTCAATATATATGTATTTAAAAAACTCTACATGTTTCGGCTGTATACGCCTTTTTCAAGAGAATACAAAATATGAATGACAGGATATAAATGTCAAGTAATTAAGTTGCTATGGTTTAAATTATTCAAAGATACATTCTAGTAATAATAATAAATCATGCCTTAGTATTCCAAAAAATAGATAACAAGGTGTGAAAATATGTGTTGTTCGCTGCTAGCAATTTGTGTCTCCTTCTGGGTATGAACTTGTGTGTTGGTTGCTGCTGGCAGCTTGCGTCTCTCTATGGGTGTGTGGTTTTGTGTGAGAGCGTAAGTGTAGGGTTTTGTATGTCGGTGCGTTCGTGCGTGTGTTTAGTGATCGGTCGCATGAATTTAGAGAGGTCGGATAACCAGCCGTTGCGTAGGGCCGCCAACCCTTTCCCGACAACTTCTTTACAATTCCGTGCAGTACTTCGACGGTCTGACCCCCGCCCCAACGAGGCAAGGCGCAGACAGGCGAAGCGCACCCTGTACGGGGTTGCTCATCGCAACTAAGGGAACACTCTTAGTGGCTACCTCGGTCGACGATGGTCACACTTATGCCATCTTAACGTTTTCCGCCGAAGCGGGGGCATAGCACACACGTCGAACGTGTGTGTGCTGTTAACGGCAGCCTAGCCAGGTTGTCGCCCAGGACCGGTCCTAGTGGTGTGTGCATAAGTGTGACCATCGTCGACCGAGGTAGCCACTAAGAGTGTTCCCTTAGTTGCGATGAGCAACCCCGTACAGGGTGCGCTTCGCCTGTCTGCGCCTTGCCTCGTTGGGGCGGGGGTCAGACCGTCGAAGTACTGCACGGAATTGTAAAGAAGTTGTCGGGAAAGGGTTGGCGGCCCTACGCAACGGCTGGTTATCCGACCTCTCTAAATTCATGCGACCGATCACTAAACACACGCACGAACGCACCGACATACAAAACCCTACACTTACGCTCTCACACAAAACCACACACCCATAGAGAGACGCAAGCTGCCAGCAGCAACCAACACACAAGTTCATACCCAGAAGGAGACACAAATTGCTAGCAGCGAACAACACATATTTTCACACCTTGTTATCTATTTTTTGGAATACTAAGGCATGATTTATTATTATTACTAGAATGTATCTTTGAATAATTTAAACCATAGCAACTTAATTACTTGACATTTATATCCTGTCATTCATATTTTGTATTCTCTTGAAAAAGGCGTATACAGCCGAAACATGTAGAGTTTTTTAAATACATATATTTTGAAGTAATATACAGACCTTTAATCGCCTACTGATTAGGTTTACCATATCATACCAAGGTCACGAAGTTATTATATATATATATATATATATATATATATATATATATATATATATATATATATATATGACTCATAAAGTCTAACTCGTCTAACATATCCTGAAACTCAGTTTCTAGGAAATGGAGATAGCGATCGCCAGTTCATGTTTCATCAAACGTACCAAATGTTAAATCCAAATTTAACATCATCATTTTTTTTAATCATGTTAAAATGTCTTCAACGCGACGGTACCCCTCCACATAACACTTTGACGGTCAAACGTTTCTTGGATGAAATTTGCTTTTTTTGTCGCAAAAGATATTGACCATGGCTTTTCTCGCAGGAAGCGTTTCACAGCACTTTAAAGATTTCCTCGTAGGAGAAACAGTCTTTTTGTCGCAACATTGACATAGGCGACCCAAGTCTCATCATCTGTTACGGGATGCCTGAGGAAATCTACACCTTCAACATCGTAACGTGTCAGAAAAGTTCTTCGGTAAGAAGCTTTGGTACCTATCGTAAAAAAATTTGTGGTAACCTAACTGTTTCTCACTAGCAACCTCATACAAAATATGTTACTCAGTTCTATGATTGTGAATCGCCGATCTTCAAAAATTTTTTCTTCGGCATTGCCTACAAGTTTATTCGTCACAACAGTTGCTCTTCCACTTCGTTCTACATCATGGACATTAGTTCATCCTTCTCGAAAGATATGGCATCATCTTCTAACCATACTGTCACTCATGACATTTTCACAATGAACAGAACAAAGTTCACGATAAGTCTCATCAGCCTTCATGATCTTTAGAGACAGAAATCGGATAACAGCTAACAGTTGGCGGGATTTTCAATTGCAGTAGCTATTTTAAATGACCAAAATAGCGTGAAAGAATGGAATCTCTCACTAGCACTACCAGACTTACACTAAACCAGACTACACCGCAGCACGATCGCGCCGATATCCCCATTCCTCTGCTCACTAGACGGAAACGGAACTTACTTAAAATATATAAAAACTTTTCTATTGTGTCTTAACAGCTGAGCGGCACAAAAGGTAAGACCATCAGATAAAACGAGTGAGAGTGCTGTGGAGATCAGGTCTCAGGACCGACATATGAGAGGTCGAATTTTTCAGGATCGATATCCTCTTCAGTTTCCTTTAAAAGTTGAGGAAGTGAAAATCAAATCAAATTTTCTACATTCTTACGGTGAGAAGGTGTAGTAACAGAGTCATGGAACAGTTTACACACACCATATACACTCTAAGCGGTCCTCTGGTCTTGACGAGCTTTCAGCTTAAGACATTGAGCCGCTCTATACACACCATAAAAAAAGAAACAACTGAATTTGGAATACAAATTTAATACAAAGGTATTTTTAATAATATAAAATATTATTAAAAATCTGGTGTGAAGATAATAATATTTTATATTATTAAAAATACCTTTGTATTATACAAAACTGGTGGGGTTTACCTACTCATGTATGTTTCAATTATTCTGATACATACAAATTTAATATTTATTCTTTTTCTAAATCTTTTTAAATTAAGTTATTAGGTTTTGAATGAAGTACAGCATATGCGCATGCAATGCTATATTCGATCTTATATAGTTCACTTGAAGAAATTTTACACGAGGGGAAAGCCATGTTCATCACCTGTCATCAAAATATTTCATACACCAACGGCATTTAAAGTTCTTTACTTAGGAATCTGAAAACGGATTTTTATCGGATGGTCCAAATCTTAAAAGCAACTATTTTGAAGACCTTGAAGGAAGTGTTCTTCAAATTGTTCACATATGACGGTTTTCATAAACTTACAATTGATTTTATAATGCTAATATAAGATCAATTTTTGATGTAATTAATTAATAAATCATCATATAATAGTGAATAAACTTAATTCAAAAAATTGTTTAACCAGATACATTTGCATTTCACTACATTTCCCGATAACAGAAACGAATACCCCCCAGGCATTACAGTTACCACTAACAACAATGGAATAGTTCAGCAAAGGCATGCTAAATCGGTTCAAGATTGTTATTGAAATTCAGTTTGTTCGCTTTCTACAAAACATTGAACTTATATCAACGTTTAACAATATTCACATTCTTAATTAGATAAATATTTCCTAGTGTGATTACGGATTACCAATTTTCAAACAATACAAAGATATTATTAAGATATTGTCTGTCAGATATGTTTGTAATTTTACTTTAAGTACACTGAAGACTAATACTTCCTTGATAAGTACTTCAGAAATGAATACATAATATAATGAATAATGTATGTAATAACTGTTTGGTGTAAATTCTCATTTCAATCACTGTTACAGCTGTTGCTTTATATATGACAAGGTCTATGAACTTGTATTTCATTCTTTGACTTTCGAGATAAATTTCAAGTTTAATGTACCATGTTCTTTTATTATTCATATTCCTGTTCAGGAAATACATATAATTGGCCAATAAATTATCTTGTTAAACCCTCACTTTTTTAACTTAATCCATCTTGATTTATTTGTTCTTACTTTCACAGAGCTTACGATTATCAGAATTGTTACAATATGGTAAAGAATCTTTCCAACACCCTTAAGTAATATTATTATTAGTACCTAAATTCGATTCTATAAAACTTATAGAATATATACGTATATATATATACGGTAGGTAAATTCAATTAGTTAGCGATATAAGGTCTGGTTTTACTTCAAAATGTATATATTTAAAACAATCTTATATGTTTCGGCATATGATGCCTTTTGCAAAGAAATTTGATTTTATATTTCAAATTTGTTTGAAAAAGGCATCATATGCCGAAACATATAAGATTGTTTTAAATATATACATTTTGAAGCAAAACCAGAGCTTAAATCGCCAACTAATTGAATCTACCGTAACATACTTAGGTCCAGAAATAATTATCTTTATATATATATATATATATATATATATATATATATATATATATATAGTAAATTCAATTTGTTGGCGATTTAAGGTCTGGTTTTACTTCAAAATGTATATATTTAAAACAACCCTATATTCGGCAGATGATGCCTCATTTGCCGAAACATGTAGGATTGTTTCAAATATATAAATTTTGAAGGAAAACCAGACCTTAAATCGCCAACAAATTAAATTTACCATAACATACAAAGGTCACGAAATAATTATCTGTAGGTATATATATATATATATATATATATATATATATATATATATATATGAAATTGAAAATACATATAATATAAATCTCAGAGTTTATGAGTACGTTTAAGAAAATTGAATTTTTAAATAACCACACTTTATTGCTTTCTTTTAAAATTAATATAAATAATTTAAAATTTAAATCAAGATTAAAAAAATATATTTCTCAAAACGTTATAAAATTTTTTATATGTATGTGATATAAATGGTGTCACAAATTTCTACAAAATTTTTAAGTTTACTTTAAATAATCGGCGATATTTACTAAACTATTATTTAGATCTAAATATTAATTATTATTTACAAACCTGTACAAGTCTCTTCAATGATCTTGTTCTTTTACAATTCAATTGTCTCTGCTTTGACAACCTTCTTAATATTTCTTTAATTCGAAAATAACTACTTCAATACAAAATCGTTTGTATTAGATTTCGCTGCCATTCGTTAATTTATTTCTGTTTCGGGTATTCAGTTTAATGGTCGTTTATAACTCCATTGATATTAATATTTCTTCTGTCCCTTTTAGTAAATAAAACAATTCATAATTTCCATTTAATATTGCGCCACTTTACATTCTCCTTTCTATAAAACTTATTATTTACACTTTTTCAGTTAGTTCTAATTAATAAGAACTATCTGTAACTAGTATTTCATTTATATTTCAACCAATTCTTTTTACTTTATAAAATAATCAATTTTATTATGACCACTTAAATTTTTCTTGACTTACTCTTTTTTTACATTGCTACCAATAACATCGCCCATATATTTTTGTTCTCAGACTACTTATATACATATACATATACATATACATATACATATACATATACATATACATATACATATACATATACATATACATATACATATACATATACATATACATATACATATACATATATATATATATATATATATATATATATATACATTTGCTTTCATAACTGACATCTGAATCATTAACACTGTTACTTTATATATGAATTTCTAAATATCTTGAACCAAGGTCTACCGTGGCTTAAGTGGTAAAGCAACGGTCCGGCAAACCGTAGACTTGGGTTCAAGTCCCAACGTAGACAATATTTTTCAATAAAAAAATTTCGTATGATTTGCTTTGTAATTTGTAGACAGCAATGTTTACATCCTCACCTACTTTGCAATTACATACTAATTTGATATTTGTAAATATTTCATATAAAGGCCGAAAAACTCCAAGAATTTATCAATTGATATATATATATATATATATATATATATATATATATATATATATATATATATATATGTATATATAATATGTATATATTCATTTAATAATTCAATTTAGCTTGTCTGAAATACTTAGATACTTCAGAGAGCTTTATGTTTCCCAAATACCAGTCAATTGTGAAATTTATTTCAAAAACGAAACTGCAATATTTAAGAATGCCTTAATTAAACAACTCGAAACAAGCGATATTATTTTTTCTTTGAACTCTTCGTCTATTAAAGCAGAGCTAAACAGTTTGTTTGTTTATTTGACACAGTTAAATTCGACTTAAAATGAAATTCATTTCTTTGTTGTTTGATCTGTATGACATTCTTATTATTGCTAACGCCATACAAACTCAAAAAGTATCTTTTAATATGGAAAAGTATTTTTTAATTAAACAGTAACGCATAAACGAACTAGTAACTATTATAAACGAAAGTATATACAGAGAAGAATTCAAATAAAATCAGTATATTTTTTAGATATTCAAATGAAAATAGTCTTTGCTTTTTATTTTGATGTTGTTTAGTATTTATTAAATTAACGATAATTTTAGAAAATTTAGAAAATGTCTTTCCTATATTAAGGACTATAGTATGTTGCAAAAACAAAACTGCAATGTTCAAGAATGTCTTAAAATTCAGGCATACTTTTTTTCTTTGCACGTTTCATTTATGAAACCAGAGATAAATAGTTCATTTGTTTATTTAGCACAGTTACATTTTACTTAAAGGAAATTTATTTCTCTGTTATATCGGGCACAGAAAATAATAAATAATTCTTTTGCAGGAAATTATTAGCGAGTAGTGTTACACCATACACTATTTTAAAAAACACAATGTAGTAAGAAATAGAAATAGATGACAACACACAAAAATGTCTGGAGACTAAAAGATACGCCGAACTGTTGACTTGCTCGATGATAAAGAAGTAGATTTTTCCGAACCGGGGATAAACGTGCCGTCACCAAAAAGCTTTATGTACTTAAAATATCTCATTATTTCATCGGTAGATGTTGAACGGTCGTTTTTCAATGTATAAATTGATTTACAGTGACAGACAATTATTAAAACATGAGCATATAAAACAGTACGATAAGAAGGTTTGCAAGACATGGCAGATCGAGAATAAGTAACAACACAGCATTTACCAATATTTAATTTAAAATTAAAGCGGTCACACTACGCAACTAACATATTCAGATTCCGTTGAAGTTTAACGTTATCGTCAATTGTTGAAACCTTGGAATAGAACTCTTGGGCACTTCACTTGGAGAAGGAGATCATTCGCAAACAAAACAATTAGCGCAGAGTCCAAATTTGATTTCTGAGGAATACCAGAAGGAAGTACGAAATCATTGGAGTAGAATCCAATGTATGTCACACAGCACTTTCTTTGAAGTAGATAAGATCGGAGGAGACTGATAGAAGCAGGAACAAGACCAAAAGCTTGTAGATTATGAAGCAAAATTTCCTAGTCTGGTAAGTCAAATGCCTTAGACAGGTCAGCATAAATTACGCCGACGTGTCCTCGATTTTCCAATATCTCAGCGACTTATGTAATTTCCTAATTTAGTTGTAAAATTGACAGTAGTGGATTGAGAAAACCTACCTGTGTGGTAGTGAATTTCTCTGTTTGCTTAATTAGTATTCTTATTACATTGATGCTATTTTTGTACATAGACTTTACTGCTTCTATTGGATTTAGCCACGCGACGTAATTTTCAATGTCCACCATATTAGTTCATCAGTATTAGTATTTTACGAAAATGATCTCTTTATTATATTTTAGATAATTCTAAGTTATATTTTGCAAGGTATGTATATATTAGAATGAATTTCTTATTTTCTTGGCCGAGGTAAAGTAATATTTTTTGGGAGTAGCGATTGGGTAATTAAAACAATATTTAATTTGACATTTCGGTACTATACATAGTATTTTTTCAAAAACTATTAAGAGATGATATTATGATAAATCTATTTAAATTAAATATATTTGGTGTTAATATACTTGCGACGTAATTGTTTTGCATTTCTAAATAAAACGAAACATTTTGTATTAGAAGGTTAACTGTTTTCGGGGCCATGTTGGTTTAACTGTTCTCGGACATGTGTTCTTTTATTTTTGTAATATTTGTATTGTTATTATACGGCGGGTGTTTACATAACGGGTAGGTATATGGCTGACAAGTTATTTAAATCTGTACGGTCATTAATTGATTTTATATTTTTTGTATGTGGATGCTTTCTGATATATTTATTGCTTTGCTGTTGTAATTATTGTATTATTGCAGATGTAATTATTGCAGTTTTATCGAAATTGAAAGTGTGTTTTGTTTGTTTGATATGTTTTTAAGGGCTGTACTATTGTTTGAAAAATTGTGTTCATCTAAACGTTCTTGTAGATATTGTAAATTTATTTCCACCCTTACCAAAAAATACATGGCCCTAAAAACAGTTTTATGTGTTTAGTTTTATAGTTTAATATTTATATATATATATATATTAGCTTTTAAAAGGTTGACGATAAACCAACATTGTATTAATTTTATGTTTTAAATTTGATTGATTTTACCATATTTAGTGGCGTCTGCTAGATTTTAACTCTAAATTGTGAGTATTTTATTATTGTCATATTGTTTAACATATTGTCGTTTTATTAAACATATAGGCACTCCTGAAGAAGTAACAAATTCATTATGAAATATATAGAGTGAAATAAATGAGTTTTTTATTTGACAGACCGCTCACCCGTTAATTAATTTTTACTAATACAGTACGGTCGATAATACTTAATAGTGTATATATACATATATATATATATATATATATATATATGAAAAATTTTGTGAAAAACTTATCTGCCCGGAATGTGCATATATCGATATTTCACTGTTTTTTACAGATCATCAGTGCACCTTACCGAAGACAGACATGTTATTCACTTCTATACTACGTGTATATATACGAACTGTAATGAACTTCATGTGTATGAGAATTAATAATTATTAATTCATAGACATGAAGTTCATATATATATATATATATATATATATATAAATATATAATATTTTCGTGACCTTGGTATGATAAGGTAAACTTAATAAGTCGGCGATTAAAAGTCTGGTTCATTACTTCAAAGTATATATATTTAAAACAACCCTACATGTTTCGGTAATGAACCAGACCTTTAATCGCCGACTTATTAAGTTTACCTTTTATATATATATATATATATATATATATATATATATATATAATATTTTCGTGACCTTGGTATGATATGGTAAATTCAATCAGTCGGCGATTAAAGGTCTGGTTTATTTCAAAGTATATATATTTAAAACAACCCTACATGTTTCGGCAATGATGCCTTTATCAAGAATATAAAATATAAATTCATTTATATTTTATAAGAGTCAATATTATCAATAATTCCTGAATATAGTAAATTTCCACATTCTACAGGATACATTTGATTAGTCGCACAACTTTAGAACTGTATTTTTGAATTAGGTACAGTTTACTACATCTTATGGCCGTTTAAATTTGGGACATTATCCTGTTGTTGAATAATTTCTTCCACATTCCTTTCAGGGTTTACTACAATATATATATATATATATATATATATATATATATATATATATATATATATATATATATATATATATATATAGGGCGCTATACTTCTAAGATACATACATGCAGTTTCTAGGCTCCTTTAAATTGTATTTTTTAATGTAGATATTATTATCGATATCCTTCAGTCTCCAGATATTTTTATGTCTATCATTCTATTCCTATTACTTAGTACGATGTGTTTTTTAGCATAATTTACGGTGTAACACTACTCGCTATTATTTCCTGCGAAAGAATTATTTATTATTTTCTGTGCCCGATATAACAGAGGAATAAATTTCGTTTAAGTAGAATTTAACTGTGCCAAATGAACAAATGAACTGTGCTCTTCATGCTTGAAAAGTTAGGTTTTATCTGTGGCTCATGTTAGGGTCAAAATATTCGATATATACCGCAGCTTAAATAGTGTTCCAAAAATTATAAATCATGGTAATAAAATTAAAGTTCGGATTTTTATTCACAAGAAATATTTTAAATGTGCTCATAAGTATGTCACGTTCTTCCTAAAAATATGTCAAATGTTTGCTTCGTTTTTACCATTTATGCATTTTATTCCACACTTTATTTTTTTATGTATTTCGCTTACTGGAAATCAAGGAAAGAGTACTAAAACAACAAAAAGTAGTCCAAATTACATTTATACAAAAAATAATTATGATTACATAATATATGATAAGAACATTGGATAATTATATGGTGAAAGATTACAATTAATAGCTATATACGTATAATTATATGGATATTACTTAATAACATAATAAGTTATTATGTTATTAAGTAACATCCATAGAATTATATGTATAGTTATTATCAATAACTATTCACTTTCGCTATAAGATCTATTTAACTTATTATTGTTCCAATTAAAAATTAATTGCTTTTCTAGATTTTCGATCCTGAAATTTTGTCTTCTCTCGCTTAAAATATTTTTATATGTTGAAAACGTTTTTTCTAATTTTAACAGTCGATCTTAATTATAATGATAAACTCTTGGATATTTTAGTGTACTTTGTTGTAACTTTACCAGTTCGACCTAGAACATTTTTCAATAAATTTTCAATGTTCTACAATAGACATTTACTCTAATAGAGATATTTGGTATGTCTCTAATTTTTTAATTAATCCACTTAAAAACTATAATAATCCAGCTAACGCGGAGTCTGTTGCTTCAAAGAAGTCACTCATCTCACCTCCATATGCTGTAAGGGGGCACTCAACTGTAATATGGTGAATAGTCTGGCGAAGTTCTCCGCATTCGCCAGTTGGTATATCAGTCAGTCCCCATTTATAGAATGAGTCACGACAAATTCCATGGGATGTTCTTATTCTATTGAGTGTCTTCCACTTATGGCGAGGCAGCTCCATTCCTGGTAAGGGTAAGGCAGGATCAATGATATGGGCCGCTCGAGCGGGTTTCAACGCTGCCCAATACTCTCTCCGTCTATCATTTGGGTTGAAATCTTCTGCTATAAGTCGTTTTGCTAGCGGTAGTTGAGGAGAACTCGACTTCAGTCTGAACAGGCCAGCATCAAGCAAATCATTGTGTACTGGAAGATGGGGATTCGATATTATTTTATTATATTCTCTTACCAGGCTTTCCTGTGTCCGGATGGTGGGAGGTATAATTGATTCAGCTGAATCAGAAAAATCTATTACAATGTTTTTTATATGATTTTACTTCTCATATGATTGATTATATTATAAACTAATGAATGGATCAAGAATATGCGATTTTATATTGAAAATGTAAAAAATATTCACTTTATGCACACATACTAAAAATATGAACTGAAACTTAATTTTATGCAAAATATGTAAATTTTTTAAACCATTAATCGCATTATTTCAGTGTAGAATAGATATATCCACAATATTGGGGTGATATTCCTAATAATAAAAAATATGTTTTTTACATAAAATCTAAACTCTAGTAATAATGCTTTTTCGCATTAAAAGCCACTAAATACGTTTGCAAGAATACTCCAACTCTTTAAATCTGTTTGAATAAGTGAAATATATATATTTTTTAAATATGTTAATGTTTCAAATGGTTTAATAAAGATATTCCGAAGTATTGCAGATTTGCATATCCATTTTTCGAACAAATTTCACAATAGACTAATATTTTTGAAACGTAAAGCTCTCAGAAGTGTTCCTAACAAGCTAAATAGGATTATTCTAAATAAACTTTAATCCATCTGATCTTCTATATTCCAGAGTTTCAATTACAAAATTTAATTATTTAAAATACTCAGATACAATAGATTTCAATTTCTCAACGTAAAATTATTTCGATAACTTTGTTTCGAGATTCCAATATAATTGCTTAATACTGAAAGTAAATGCCATGTGAATTAAATCACCATAGAATAATTTTGTGGGGACAATATCTTGCCATTATTAGACGAGTATGAATAACAATGTATTGTTTAAATTCAAAATATGAAATTTAGAATTCATTATTAATTTATAAAATCTGGTAATACTTATGTATGTCTTACAATTAATCTTGTGTCTCAATTTAATTAAGCAGTTAGAGTATAGGCTTTATATACAGACCTCTCCGTAATCACCACTAAAGCTTCAGGTAACTTTTTTCCTTATGAAAAGCAAACAGAACTGTCCTCCGTAATGTATTTATATTGTATAGGCACATTTCTTAAAATCTGGCCATAGCCTAATGATGGTAACGCACAGGCTCATCGTGGCGGGTGTCGCGGCATCGAATCCGAGGCTCTACTGTTCGAAAAGATTTGCGAGGCTTTCCTTCTCATTTAACGCAAACAGCTAAACTTCTTAAGTTCTACGGACTCGGGCGTTATGGTAACGCGGTAACGGTCTGCCAATGCCCCTTCTGTAATTGGCATGTTTCAGGTACCAAAGCATGAAATTATTATTATTATTAAATTGATCGATTATGGAGGTCCCAGAACACGGAAGCCGAGAAATTCCTATTTGACATTTCCAGGTATTTTGTTGTGAAGCATTTAAAAAACCTAGTCTATATTCCGCCTGTACAGACTCAAGACGAATTAAAGAAAATTTATCATCCTTCGTTAACCATCAGAGAATATTGTAAAGTATTTAAAATGGTATTGCTGTACGCGTAGATAAGTGTTTACAAGCAAAAGATTGCATTTACCTTTTGAACACGTTTCATGAACTTTTCTAAAGGATTATAGTGATAATATTTTCAATTGCAGACGAGACACGCCATAAGCACACGTCATAATTGCGTCACATAGCGTTGCCAAGTTTTATGTTTTTTCCGTTGAACGCCTTTTAGGTTATGGCGCATAAATTTAAATGTCAGAAAACAACATGAAAAATGCAACACCAAAGATGACAGTTGTAGCAAATAACATTTTGACAACGTCAAGAAGAATCGGAAATATAATATATTCGAAATGGGGCTATAGCAAGACCTGTATGTTAGTAATTTGTGACCTTTAGGTTATTGTGCCTGATATTACTGACTATGACGTGCCTCGTCTAAAATCGTAAATAGACTGTACTCTTTGGCTCAACGCGTCAACAGATTTATTTTTAGTGTAATTGATTTTGAAGCAGTAATTAATTGATTGCATTCTTCAATATTAATTAATTTTTTTCAACATACAATATTTATTTCAAGGTAGTGCATTAATTATTGCCAAATAAACCAAAATAATTATAACTAGTAATAGTTTATTTAAATAGAGGAAAATATAAAACTTCCGCAATATTTTTTTTAAATTGTGGTATCAATCATCCTTTTGTAGTTAATTGCATGTTAAATACAGTTCTCCAAGCAAACTCCAACAAAGTGTTTTTTAAATATAATTTTATGTGTATCTTCCTTAAAGTTCATAAAGTTTGAATATATTTTGCAGCGGATTGATATCAACGTATGCCATACAAAGGGCGGCGATTATATCTTCTATTTATTAAATGACTCATAAGTATTAATTAATGCATTGCCTTTAAATAAACCTATTTTTCGATTATGGTGGTACCTTAATTATTAAAATTAATTTTCTTTTTTCTATACATGACAGTAATATTATTATAGGCCTGCATTCTTTTCCGTAGGTTTTTTACGCAATTTTTAAAGTCGACTGTTAAATTGTGAAGACATATAATTCTCTACAAATATGACAGAATAAAATAGAAAGAAAGACGAACTCAGGGGTCTATATGTTAACAAGTGAATGCAATAAAGTCTATATTGGTCAAACTGGACGCACCTTTGAACAAAGAATTAGGGTACATATAAAAAGCTACAACGATAAGAAATAGACTCAATATTCGCTAATCATTGCCTAGAACTAAAACATAAATTTAACATAATCTTACAAGTACAGGATAAACTAGGATAGGATTAATTTATTCGAAGCCTTAGAAATTAATAGATATAGTAAAATACATCTGGCTCTAAATGAACAAACAGAATTACAACGCTAAGAAATAAGTAATTAAACTTCTAGTTTAAAAAATTCTTTTATTGTAAATCACTACAATATTGTTTCGCCATACAATGGCTTCATCAGGTGGATGAACACTGAATATGTACAATGCAAGTTAGAATATTTATGTGAAAATTATTGGGGAATGGTGGTGGCAAAATTTTTTTACAAACGTAAATTTAGTAGAGGGGAGTTGTTTAAATCTAGTTGGTCATTTAAAGCTAATCCTAAACTATTGTATCTATTAATTTCTAAGTTTTCTTACAGGTTAAGTTTTTTACTTTTTCCTTGAATGTGTAAAATTTTGAAATCTAATTATTATTAACTATTTAAACAGAATTACCTTCTACTGGCTTTCTAAATTGCTAGTAACACCCCCACTTGTAATAGCCTTACACTTTTGTAGGGATACATATATAAGGCTGTACATAATTTTGTAAACATTGTACAGCTATCAGCACCTGATGAATCCAAAGTTTGCCAAAACAATATTGTAGTGTATGTTAGTGTACGATAAATTATTTGAAACAACTTTTACTTAATTATTGAATTTTATTCTATAGCAGTTAAATAGTAATATTTAACAGAAAACCTGCTAACTCTAAATATTAAAGAATAAGTAAAAGGATTAGAACTACATTTCAAAGGATATGTGTGGATAGGCCTATGTAATCTGACCAAATGACAAGTGCTCTTTAATAGTGTAAGTAAATTCCCCACCGTATGTAAAGGTTCACGTTAATACTATAGGTATTCTCACCAATCGATTTAATACGTAATTTCTCTTTAAATTTTAAATGAATATATTACTGAGTGCTTTTTCAGAATTATCAAATTATACAAACATTAATGTTAAAAATACAAAAATAACGAAAAACATGAAATTCGAAATTGAAAAATTGAAACTTTACACAAGGTGCACCACCACTAAACTGTGCAAGTTACAGTTATATACATTATATATACATATAAAAGTAAAACATTAAAAAGTTATATAAACATACTGCACAAAGTAGCTGTACAAAATTTTATACATAATATAAAAAAAACTAAATTAAATGGAATTATTTAGTAATTTTGATATCAGTGTCAACTTGAAATTCTTTCAGTTTTTCAATAAACACATACCGGGTTCTTTTTTTATCATTACACATGCATCGCCCTATATGTAGAGCTAAAAAAATAGAAGTCAATGCATTGGTGGCATAATAGGCAACCAATTATACATCAGTGACTTATTTTTCCAATTGTCAAATATTTCTGATTTTTTATTCATACTTAAATCCTAAATTAAATACATTTTATTGTAAAATAGATCATTTAAAAGAGTTAATTATCTCAACAGGCGTATACCTTGTGCGAAGGCAATTTTAAATATTTTTAACAAATTCAAAGACGATGGTTGTTTTCTAAATTCCCACCAAAAAAAAAAAAATAAAACCAATCACGTGTTAGCAGAACACATGAAGCTGAATATCCCGTGTTATGTAGAAGAATGGTCTGTAGGATTGCTTTTAAATTTAGCCAGGCATTTTGGAGTATGTATCGTATAGTTCGGTGTTCCAAACACTGAAATAATTCAAATATAAGCCATACAAGATATCAAACCAGCAAGAGCTTTTCGAGGAAGGTGTAAGAAGTAAAACGAATTGATTTTTGTAATATAATGTTTAATTTGTTAAATGAAAACGAAGAAATTTTAAATAAAATATTTTTTTCTGATAAAGCAAACAGTTCCGTAGTAGATTGAAAGAGTTTCATGTACATTCTATATAGCAATCTAAATAATTTCCTTTTAAATGCTTAAACATTCATACCTTTAATAGTTTGAAAGTATAGTAAGGTGAAACCCATCAAATTATTTTTTTAGCTAATAGGAAAAGGTTGGGTGTAATTTTAATAAAATAAATACTTAAGTTACTTATTAATACTTTTAAAATTTTTATTTATTATCGTATTAACATTTTTTGGTTCAAAATGCAATTAATTGGCAATAAAAAATGTGTTTTGTATATGATCAACTTCTGTTTGGCAACAATTCTCAAAAAGAATTAAATCTTTAAACCGTATACTTTTCACTAAAGTGGCTGTCATCTTAATTAATTTTTTTTTAATTAATTAAAATTAATGTCAGAATGTACAACATTAAGTACTTGTGAAACTGTAATAACTTTGGAAAAAAATTGTTATTAACGCTAATAAACATGATAGTTCATTGAAGTACAAAGTACTCGAAATTTCCAAATTACGAAAGTATATATATCCTTTTGTTACGTGAACTTTGGTAGTGGTGAAAATATATGCCAGATTATAAGATTACTTTATCGAAACAGCAACATTTGATGCTGGGATTACCGCCGCAGTAGTAGAGATTGCATTTTTAAAAAATCTAGAAAGCCATAAAAAGCACTATCCATATTCTATAGAAGTTTAATATTACTATTTTACAGAAAACCATAGTAAAGTAAAAGGATTAGACCTACATTTCAAAGGATATGTGTGGTTACATCTTTAGTACCTTCGATTAACCTGCTTCCTGTTGCTCCAATTTCAATTTAAATAAATAGATTTAAGATTCCATTCAAAATTCTATTACAAAATATTGTATTTAATATCTTAATCAATGTTATGTAAGTTTTACTATCTACGCGACAATTCTCATTTCATTATTTGCGAAATATAAGAACGACATACTTTAATTTCATTTTCCCGTACAAATTTGACTGGTGTTACAATATTACGTTAATGCATCCGTTTATATTAATGGATTGGATTATACCCTGCGTTATTCTTTTGACTGACAGGCTGTTAGAGTAATAAGAACGTAATCTTCGCTCAGAAACAAGCTCGTAATTTTAAAAACCACTGTAGGAAACTATATTATAGGACTGAATACAGAAAAGTAAAATAAATGTGTTACATCTTTTACATTTACGGAATTTGATGTACACTAACTTATTTATATTCCACACAAGGTTATTTGCACAGCACTATTCAAGATTGTAAAAACTTGCATTGCTGACAAAAACTTCGTTGTCGAAAACAATGAAAATTAAAATGTTACTAGCACACTTACGTTTTACTGGTGAACGTACTCAAATATACAAATCATTTATAGTTACTGTAAATAAATAACGTTTTATGAAATACCACGGATAGACACTTAATGTTATGTTAGCTAATTTAACATCCATTAATCTTTCGGACTGGTACAAAGGAAACCACTGAAACAGTATATGCATAGGGAGCAAAGTTTTAGATAAGAAATCCGTGTTATGGAGTGTCAAATTTAAATTCCGACAAATAGTTCCATTCTACGTTTTTAATCACGATTTCTTAAGTATATTTTTCAAAAACAATATGACTTTAATAGTGTTAGTAAAGTGTTTTACTTTCTACTAGAAATAAAAGCATAATTTTCAAAGTTTATAAAATTTCAAATTTGACTTTAGTAAGAACTTTTAATTTATTTCTTTCAAAAATATACTAACAAATTTGATAAATATGAACGAATTTAATAGTAAAAATAGTGAAAATTCTTTCAATGGAGACTGTGGTTAAATAATAATTTAAAAAGGTATATAACCCCTTACCACAATTATTAGTCGTATCCTAAATACGTATTTCGACAACTAAGTTGTCATCATCAGTAGGTAAAAACTACTAATTAAAGTCACACGGTAGTTTGAAATGTGCATGGTAAATTTAGTCTTTACAGGGTTGCAGTGTATAGTAGTTGTGCGGAAGCGTTTATCTTACTTTATTGTGCCCCGTGTGACTTTAATTAGTAGTTTTTACCTACTGATGATGACAACTTAGTTGTCGAAATACGTATTTAGGATACGACTAATAATTGTGGTAAGGGGTTATATACCTTTTTAAATTAGTAAAAATAGTTTTTATTCGTCAATAACATAACGGCAATTTCTGGGCAGCATAGTAAATAAGCAAATGTTGTTATAGTACCTTTTGTTTTATTTTGATTTTAATAAAATATATTTGTAGTTAAAATTCCAATGGGCACCTTAAAAAATAATTAGAATTTTTATATTAACTAACCGATATAATAAAGCGAATTCAATATTATAGAAATCTTTGCAAATAGTTCGGTAAGTGGACGTAGAAGTTATTGATAAGATATTTTCCGAAAGCTAAGTTTCTCATCGTAGCAGTAGTTATTGATTAGATATGTTCTGAAAGCTAAGTTTCTCATCGAAAACGATTCCCAAATTTTTCGCAGAAATCTTACGCTAGAGAGAAATAGTGTTAATAGAATAGTTGTAATCAATTCTAGAGCATTCCTCGAGTATCACCCATTAATAATACTAAGGTTCTCTTAAATAACATCAACACATAAATTTATCTGTAATATTATATATTTTTAGATTGGTAGTATGAGGTAATACTGCGCTTTTGATCGAAGTTATTAGATCTGGCGGTTATTAGATTAGGCGGTAATATCACGTCCTCGGACGAGCTTTCAATCTCTAACGGGGTACCGCAGGGTAGCATATTGGGACTTTTGCTTTTTCTGATGTTCTTCAATGACATATAACGGGTGTTCATTTGAAAAATCAATCTAGTAGCATGTGATTTACTGAGAACATTTTGAAGTCTGTCGTAAATTAGAATTTACTACTTAACCTACGAAGTCGTATATTTTGACAGTTTCATACATATATATATATAATCTAAGTTCCCTTTCTACCTTTCGGTGTAGGGATTTTACATATTTATCTCTTAACTAATGTGTATTGTCAGTATTTTGTACAAAGTTTTTCCACTTTTTTCTATCTTTGACAATTTCTCTTGCGTTCAGTACTGTTTCTCCTCTGTTCTCTATCAATTTGGCTACCTCCTTTTCCCATGTTTGCTTCGGCCTCCCAGGTCTTCGTTTGACTATTATTTTGGACGTCCATACTCTTTTAGTTTGTGTACATTCCCTCATACGCTGTAGGTGTCCCCACCATCCTAATTGTTTCTTTTCTATATATTCCATTATGGGTTCTATTTGTAGCTCTTCTCGTACGTCAATATTTCTCACTCTGTCATTTCTTGTTATGCCTTTCACTCCCCTCAGAAATTTCATCTCAATCGTCTGTATTCTGCTTTTATTTTTATTTGATAGTACCCATGATTCGCTTCCGTATGTTAATATTGGTCTGAATATTGTTCTGTATACCGTCATCTTGTTTTTTTCTTGATATCTCTTTCTTCCTTATAAATGCTGATCTCATTGAATGGTATAGATTTGTTGTTTTTTTGATACGTTCACTTATGACAATGTTTTGATTACCATTTCTTTCCAGTATTACTCCCAAGTACTTAATTTGCTCAACTTGTTGTATCCTTTGGTTGTCGATTTTTATATTAAATTCTTCCTTTTCCCCATTTGTTACTATCATCACAGTTGTCTTTGTTATATTTATCTTCATTCCATTCTCCTTTAATATGTTATTCCATATGTTTACATTGTCTTGCAGCCCTTTTTCGGTGTTAGCCATAATGACAACATCATCTGCGAATACACACTCCGTTAGCTCTATTGCTTTTAGGTTTCTGAATCCCACGTTGAGTTTTTTCATGTGTGGTTTGCATGTCTTAATTATTTCATCAATGAAAATATTAAACAGTACCGGGCTGAGTACTCCTCCCTGTCGCAAACCGTCTTTAATTTCAAAAATGCCTGACTTTCTATTTTTACTGATTACATAGTTTATACTTTCTGTATACATGCTCTTTACTGCTGTTATTAGCTTTTTGTCAACATTTCTCTTCTCCAAGCTATTCCATACTTTTTTTCTTCCTATACAATCAAAAGCTTTTTCTAGATCTACAAATGCGAAATATGCTTTAGTTGCGCTTAGTATTGTTTTTTCAATTATTTGCTTCACAGTAAATATGTTGTCGTAAACCCCTCTTCCTCTCCTGAATGCACTTTGAGTTTCCTCAAGTGTTGGTTCCACGTATCTTTGCAATCTCCTTTCCAATATGCGTTCATAGGTTTTCGCTGCTGTACTTAGTAACGCTATTCCTCTATAGTTGCTGCACTTCCTATTATTTCCCTTCTTATATATTGGCACTATTTGTCCAATTTTCCAGTCCTCCGGTATTCTACCTTCTTCCCATGCTCTATTACATATTTGCCAAAATATTTCTATTCCTTTTCCTTTTACGTTCTTCATCATTTCAGTGGTTACTCTGTCGTGTCCTGGGGCTTTCCCATTTTTCAGTGTGTTTAAAGCCTCTATTATTTCGTCTTTGGTTATGGGTCCCAATCTTTCCTCATCTTCAATAGTTATTCGTTGTTTTTCTTCTCTTATGTTTGTCTCAGTTACATTTCTATCTATATTTAGCAATTCCTCAAAATGCTCCTTCCATCTACTCATTGTCTGTATATCATCTGTTATTATATTTCCTTCCTTATTCATAATTGTTTTGTCGTTTTTCCTGTTCTAAATATTTTAAGTATTTTGTAGAATAATTTTTGGTTTTCCTTGCTGGCGCTCTATCTTATTCCCGAGTTCTGTCCAGCTTTCCTCTTTTGCCTCTTTTGTCATCTTGTTTACTTTCTTCCTTTGTTCTTTGTAAAGCTCATATTTTATTTCTGTTCTGTTTCCCAGGTATTGTTTCCATTTTTCTTTCGTTATTTTAACTTCTTTTGTAATTTCGACGTTCCACCAAGCTGTCTGCTTAGTTCCACCGCGTCCTCTCATTTCTCCGCAGGTATTCCTTGCCGAGCATAATAGTATTTCCTTAAAGGCTTTCCAATATTCTTCAATTCCATCATTCTTGTCCATCTTCAGTTCTTCCATCTTGTTTTCTACCATGTTTTGATATTTTTTTGCTACCTCTTCGTTCCTCAGTTTGTATGTTCTTATACTTGCAAATATTACATCTCCTTTATTCCTGCATTCATCAATTCTTTTTTCCTGTTTTTTAATTTTTGCTAATACCATATAGTGGTCAGTGTACAGTTCTGGACCTCTTCTAGATCTAACATCTTTTACCTCTTTTTTGTTATCTTTCTCCACTAGTATATAGTCAATAATAGATAGCTCATTATTTGGTCCCCTTCTTGTATATTTGTGCACATCCTTTATGTTGGTACCATGTGTTTGCTATTATTAAGTTGTTTGTGAGGCAATATTCCATTAGTCTTTCTCCATTATTATTTTTGGTTTCCTCTCCATGTTTTCCTATCACTCCCGTGTATGTGTCCTTCCTTCCAACTCTTCCATTCATGTCTCCCGCTACTATTATTTTACCCTTGCAGTTTTCCGTTATCTGATTTAGCTCTTCCCAAAATTTGTCTTTAATTTCTGTCTTTTAATCTTCATTGGGGCCATAGACAGCTATTATCGATATAGTATCTTTGTCTATACTTAGCTCTACTGTAAGGATCCTCTCTGAGTGTCCTTCCCATTTTTTTATGTTATTTACCAGTTTTTTATTTATTACACACCCCACAGTTTCATACATACAAATAAATAACAAATGTGATTGACATTATCAAATGTCATTTGGATTTACGTTTACGGAACAACAAACACATACTAATATATATGCGTCTTATTCTATCGAAATTTGAAAGTAACCTAGATTGACTTGTCAAATGCACACACGTTACAACCTATCTATGGGTAGGTATTAATTTTTAGTGAAGCAAATTCAACAATTAATTGTGGTTGTTTAAAGAATACTTTTGACGGATACTTGTTTACAGGTTACCTAGTAACCAAAGCGAAACAAATAAATAAAATATTAAGCAAATTAAAAGCAAGCAGATAAAATAAAAATTGATATCCCTAGATAATGTTGATGTACGTACTTTATAAATGATAAACTACACAACAACATATAGAATTAAACCTATTTAAGAATTAAATTAAGATTTACCATGTCGAAATAATTAATTAAGAGTGTGTTTCTTTCGCTTATCATTGACATGACAACAATTTATTCAATTGCTTAATTTTGTCATATATAATTACTAAACGAATATATGTATTGTAACTACATACAGAAGCTTCATTAATATTGCTCAAGCTACATACATGCACATATGCACCTACACGAATGTATGTTTACAGTGTACCTATATGCACGTAACAACTTGTTCTCAAGTTATTATCATAGCGGATTAATTTACTGTCGGTATGCATTGCAGCACCACTTCATCCGATATCGCTCTGAAAATGTGTATTACATAAATCTGAAGCGCACTCACACAAACATACTAAACCTACGTCCAGATATACGTGCCGCAGTGCATTTTAGTCGAACCGAAACAGTAAACAAATGTGTACTGCAACAAGCCAATTTCATGTTATAAAACACTTCTGCCGTTGGAAACAGCCGACATTCGCTCTCAGCTTCCAGTCGTTAAACGGATTTCGCCCGTTTATTCTGATGATGTCCTTTTTCGAAACAACCGGATTATAATTGCGCGAAAATATTGTAAATATGCGCGGTTATTCGACCATACGAAGTGTGAGAGGCGGAGAATTGAATTTATCGTTACATTTTTCTGACAACTTGGTGAACACTTTCGTGTATCGTACAGAAAACGCGAACAACGAAAGAATGGAGAAAACAAGGACCTGAATGCACGAAATCATGTTGTACAAATCGATATTAAGCAATTAATATGTAAACTGAACTTTATTGTTTTAAGAAATTGCCATTCTATAACATATATTCCCTTTTAAAATTTACTATTCTAAAATCTAAGGAAATGCCACCTCAGGAAACAACAAATGCTTTAAATTTGGCGCCGACTCCCAAAAGTCTAGCTTGATTGGTCCTTTCTATGTAATACGAGAGCGAGTTGACATATTCACGCTACAGTAGGTCGTAAAGTTAGAAAAAACGAAACACATTTTTACAACCGATGCCTCGTCAGTTTAGTGTTGGTGTTTGATAAATTTGTGACAAAGCATGTTTCTTTGGCAATTTTTTTTTAATTTTACTCTGCTACTAATTAAGTGTAAATGGATCTTTTTAAACATAGTGAAGTTATTGATGATATGCGAGACGCACTGGGTGAGAGTTGTCCTTCCTACACAACTGTCAGAAAATGGGCAAATGAATTTAAAGCAGACAGGAGCAACTCAGAAGATGATCCTCGCTGTGTACGGCCTAAAACTATTACGAGTCTCCAAAAATGGTGGATAAAGTGGCGATTAAGTGTAGGACGTGCGAGAGGTCAATCGGTCGTTACGATGACTATATATGTTGTAGAGGCGAGTGTAATGATAATTATCACATGACTTGTGTTCAGATATCGGAGGCGGAGTTTACAAACATGAAAGAAAACGGAACTGCTCGTGAATGGTGTTGTTTGAGCTGCAAGGGTGATACATCCACTGTTGGATCCGTGAATGTAAACATAAATGAAGGTGATTTGCAAAGTTTTATAAATAGTCAAATTGACATAGCGGTGGATAAGATAATAAAAGCAACAGCTATTAATTTTAAAAGTGAGATGGCAGAGCTGAAAATACAAAATAAACAATTGTTACAAGAAATAAATGAATTAAGAACGATGATTAAAATGCAGAATGCTTCTCAAAGTTCACAAGTACCTCCTAAAGATGTCGCGGAGTCTGTGAAAATAAAGGATGTAAATAAACAAATCCGAAAAAGAGATGTTCAACTAAAAACACAAACCGAAAAAAATCTTTCAAGAGAAATAAAAATAGTAACTGACCTAGGTCAGCAAAAAGAACTTATCGAAAGTGAAAGTAAAAATTTAACATATACAGAGGCTCTCAAAGGAAACGTTACAACTCTTCAGGAGAAAAATATTCAAAAAAAAGTTAATGAAGAGAGTAAGGCTGTTGCCATTATCAATCCTTCTAATGATGGTTTTCAGAATGTTGGCTATAAACGCAGGTCGCAAATAATAAAAAATACAGTGTCTGGTACGGCTGAAAGTACAAAATTAAGGGCATCACTACAGTATGGATACCTTCATGTGTAAAATTTGGCTCCAACAACGACGTGTGAAAATATGCAGACGCATCTTGCAGAAAACAATTTGAAGAATATTGAATGTGAGGCATTGTCTTCTAAATATCCAGATAGATACGCATCATTTAAACTGTCATTTCCAATAGATCACTTGAAATATCTAAAAAATCCTGAACTGTGGCCCAAAGGTACAAAAATTAATCGTTTTTTATTGAATCGGAAGCCAAACAAAATACTGGGCCAATCGAATTGAGTACCGAAGTGGCTACTGATGACGAATATACTTTAAATGCTCTACATATGGACCGCAGCTATAAAATAATGCATGTCAATGTACAATTTTTTGTTGAATAAGGTTCACAATTTGGAGATCTTGTATCTGGAGGAGGGCCCTGAGGTTCTTTGTGTGTCGGAGCACTGGTGTAGTGATGTTTCTATAGACTCTGTGTATATAAATAATTATACACTTGTTAGTAAATTTTGTCAGTTTGAATATAGGCACGGTGGTGTTGCAGTGTATGTTAACAACAAGATTGAGGCTAAACCGCTTAAAATAATAACAGACTATTGTATAGAAATTGACGTGGAGATGTGTTGTTGTGTTTTTGACATTTGTAATAAAAGGATTGGAGTTCTGTGCGTGTATCGCTCGTCCAGTGGTTCCATTGATGTCTTCTTTTCAAAATTGAATGCGGCGATGGAGAAAGTGTATGAGCGGTCTGATTATATGGTCGTATGTGGTGATTTTAATGTGGACATTATTACAAATAAGTGGTTGTGTGAGGTATAATAATAAAGTTATTATTCTAAGATAAATAATATAAAATTATAATTTAGTTATTTTGTAATACAATAATTTGTGGTGCTGGTGAAGTCTCATCAAAGGTCCAGGACGTGCGTGATGGTGGTTAATTAAAATAAATATACAACAACTTAATACATAAAATAAAACACAGCGGCGTCCTTAAATTGGTATATTTATATTTACATAATAAGGAATTGAAACTCGTATATTTAAAAGCAATTAAAACAAAGTAATATGTACACGAAGAGCGGCAATTAAGTAACTAAAATTAGCACATAAAAATACTCTGAAACGAACGTTAAATGGAGTAGTAAATTAAGGGTTAATTAATTACGATATAAAGAATCTCTGTATAGAACAATACAGTTACCTTTATGTGGCGATGATGGTCACGTGGCCTTCGAAGACATACCTTGGTCAAGTATATGCAGAGCGATGTTGGCCGGTGGGATAAGAAATTAATTAGTTCAAATTAATATGAATTCGCTTAAAAGAATAATATATATAGAACAATACAGAATTACCTTAGAAGCGGAAGAGATGCACGTGGCCATGCCACCGGTACATGAGCGGTACGGCGGTGGTGTTGCACTTTCGAACGTTCGAACGAGAAGAAGCTGATAGATTTTGTATCGAAAAGAACACTGGTTTTGAAAACGGTCTAGTTTATGATCTATCGAAGAGGGGGTCGATATCTTGAATAATAGTTAATTAAAGGCGCGACCTGAAGACGTCGTCTGTCAATGTCATAATTATTATTAGAGTAACCCTTGTGACATAAGCTTTCTAACGATATCAAACACGACATATAATAGAAGGTGTAAATAATATTAAATTAAAACAATTTAAAAAATTAGAATGTTCCAGAAGAATTCGATATTCTAAATTCTACATTACGGTTATCGGTTGACGGTCCAGGTAGACGGAAGGGTCTCGTCGGTCAGTTCAAGATATATAACAAAAGAAAATACTTTCTCTTTGGAAACGAATATACAGAAGAAATGTCTTAAGTTTAATATAGAGATATTCAAAGAAGAAATATTATTTAAAATTACATAAAAATATTTCACATGCTAAGCGTAATAACATGTTGGGGGGATCTGCCCAAGCGGATGCTCTGATGGATATATTTGCGGGCTTCAACATGAGAAGCGTGACAAACGGTCCTACAAGGGTTTTCACAAACAGGAATGGTGTGACATCGGCATCGGCACTTGATTATATGGCTACAAGTATTCCGAGTAGTATGATAGCTGGTAGGATTCTGCCAATGAATATGGCTGATCATTTTGCACAGGTGCTCTTTGTCAGTGTGGAAGAGTGTGGCCACTGTCTCGGTGGATGAATTTATGGAGATTAGAAGCTTGCATCCTGGCAATATCGGTGAATTATGTTGTTTGCTATGCAGCAATGACCGGTCTACTGTTCTTGGTTGTCGGGACTTGGAGGGTATGGTTGACGGATTTGTTGGGACTTTGGATTGGTGCCTTGATGTCTCTTGTCCTTTCAGGAGGGTCAAGTTTAGGAAGCATGAAAAGGGATGGATTACACACGAGGTTCTTGCGAGTTCCGGGAATTTGAAGGACCTACATTGGTTGAGGACTCAGGTTGGTGACGGTGGAGTGGATAGACTGTACGCTGAGCGTAAGAATATGCATAAAATTTTAATTGAAAAAACCAAAAAGGGCTATCACGATGCAAAATTTTATAATTCTTCGAACAAATCGAAAACAGCTGGGATCTTGTAAATAGACAGAGAGAAAAATGTAAAGATAAAAGAAAAGATATTACTTTGGAAATTGACAATGAACTTATTTCAGATCCAAGTACTGTTGCTGATAGTTTTGCGAGGTATTTCTCTACTGTTGCTGTACACCAGGTGTTGGCTGCATATGGTGGTCCTGGACAGTTGCCCGTTTGCGGAACAATATTTCATAAGACCTTTTGTTTTCGATCGGTGGATGCGGCGATTGTGAAGCGATATATTGGAGAAATGAGGAGTAAATAAGTCATATGGAACTGATGGGATAAGTAACTTTATCTTGAAATCAGTAAGGGATGAAGTGTCCGAGGTGCTGTCACATATAATAAATAGATCTTTTGTTGAAGGAAGGTTTCCATCATGTCTCAAAATTGCAACTGTTACACCTTTATATAAAAAAATGGATCCTATGAAAATTGAAAATTATAGACCTGTATCGGTTTTAAGTTCGATATCCAAACTTATTGAGAGAGTGGCTCATGATCAAGTGGTGGATTTTGTGGATAAGTATGGGCTCTTTAGTCACAGCCAACATGGATTTAGGAAGCATAAATCTACTGAAAGTGCCATTTTTGACTGTTCTGAGTTTGTCCACAGATCTATTGATGATAACAAGTACGTAGCGGGGATATTTTTTGATCTATCGCGTGCTTTTGATTGTGTTGACGTCGGTATTGTAACTGATAAATTGTACAATCTAGGAGTTCGGGGAGTTGCATTGGATTGGATTTCCTCCTATTTGAGTGGCAGAAGGATGATTGTTCGGGTGGGCCATTGTGTGTCGTCTGAGACGGAATTTGATCTGGGTGTTCCGCAGGGTTCGGTTCTTGGACCGTTGGTGTTCTTGCTGATGGTGAATGACCTGCCGCATGTCTTCTCGCATGGATATCCGGTACTTTTCGCAGATGATACCTCTGTGATGGTGACTGGGTCGACGATTGATGAGCTTGAGCGGCGGTTGGACGAAGCAGTTAGTGAAATAGGTGGGTGGTGTGAGTCTAATCGTTTGCTGTTGAATCGTGATAAAACAAAATTCATTTATTTTCATAAACGCAAAACTGTTCCGGATAATGTGTCAACAAAAAATTTTGAAGACAGTGTATTGTCACTGGGTGTGTATATTGATGCCAGATTTACGTGGAACCTGCACCTTGACAGCGTTTGTAAGAAAATGAGTAGTTCATATTATGTGATAAGACAGTTAAAGTCATCGCTTAGTGGTGATAGATGTTTATTATGCATTAGTATATTCCGCTATGTCTTATAACGGCATTGTCTGGGGCGGTGCAACGGAGTGGAAGATAGTATTTGTAGCACAAAAAAGAATTATTAGGTTAATCTTTGATATACCGCACAGGAATTCATGTAGAAATATCTTTAAAAGTGAAAGAATTCTTACATTCCCTAGCATTTTTATCTATAAGGCTGTGCTATATGTTAGGGACAATTTGAATAGATTTGTCAGAAATGGTAATTATCATCAATATTTTACTCGACATCGCGATAGGATTGCTGTTCCTAGGCATGGTCTACCTTTATATGAAAAGTCACCAGTATGTATCTGTTTGAAAATTTATAAAAAACTGCCGAAACAGATATAGACAGAGAGTTGCTCTAGAAGATTCAAAAGAAATGTGAAAGAGTTTCTTCAAGAGAAAGTGTTTTATGAATTGGGCGAGTATTTTAATATGTAGTTGTTTCTGTTGCTTTGCAATTTTACAATTTTGTAATTACTGACAATGTATTTTATTGTGTTTCTTGTTGTACTTTTTTTTGTATTTTTTTGACGTTTCAATCCATAATATTGGCTTTTGAATAAAGATATATTATTATTATTATTATTATTATTATTATTATTATTATTTGTTGCTAAGTGAACGACGATCGAAGGTGTTAAAATAGCAGAGGCAGTGAGTATTTAAAAGAAACGGGTGCTTTATATTTTACCAAAATAAGCAACATCAAGCATTTCGTTTCTAAACAATTTACTTAATATACCTATCTAGCGTTTCTCGAATAACTTAGTGCTTCTACAAAGTTTAACTGGAGAAAGAAGATACATAAACCGATTGTTGATTATGCTATTAATTATCAGTCTTGAAGATATTCTTAATTAGAAGTATAAAGAAATAAAATAAAAAATAAAATTAAATAATTAACAATCAAAAGGACTGAATACGATCTGTTTTTTACTGTGATGTCCCCTGGTCTTCGTTTAAGCTTCATATCCGAAGCGGGCTCATTAGATGCCGGTTTTATTGATCTAAAAATAATACACTCGAAAACAATATAAAAACAACATTTAATAAATACTTAACAGTAACATTACCTGTTACAGTGTTTACATGTACAAGATTGATTAGATTCGTTCTCTTCTCTCCTCAGTATATACAGGCTGATTAAAATATATGCGACAAAGTTTTTAGGTTGATTACATGCGGTCTGTCTATAAAAAGTCTATATGAATGTATGTCTTAAACGGCTTAGTTATAAAGTTACGGGTTGTTTAATAGTAAATTAAAAGTTCATACAATAAAACGTATTAATACAACACAATTACCTTATAAAAATTGTTGGAAATGACCTTCTTTAACTTCAATGCAAGTTTCTATCTTGCATTGATTGATGAGTGCGTTCAAGAATACCGGGTGTGTTTCGAATTGTCTCAAATACTGCAACAATACAATTTCTCAGTTCATCAACATTTTCAATGGGAGTATAAATTAGTGATTACCTCATAGAGTACCTCATAGAAGAAAATCCGGAGAATTTAAGTCTGGAGATCGCGGATGACACGGTTGTGGACCTCCTCGTCCTATCCACCGATTTGGATACACACCATCCATAAACTCACGAGCAACTAAACGGAAATGTGCTGGAGCATCATCGCGCGTAAAATAAATTTGTAATGTTAATTGCAACAGGACTTCTTCCAACAATAATGGTAGCTCGTCTTCAAGAAAGCGGCGGTATACTTCTAGATTTAACCTCATTGGCAAAAAATATGGACCTATCAAGTGATCTCCAGCAATTCCGGCCCACACATTAACAGAAAATTGACGTTGATAACAGGTTTCCAATGTTTTGTATCAGTTTTCTTCAGTCCGTGTGTGATTATTATGAAAATTAACAATAGCACGTCTGGAGAAATTAGCCTCGTCGATGTAGAATACTTGAGCCAAAAACTGAGGATTTAGTGAGATTTTCTGTGGTATCCATTGACAAAAAGCCAATCTTTGCGGGAATTCTGCTTGCGAAAGTTCCTGTGCCCGTTGTATGTGATGTGGATACAACATCTGACTGTTCAATATGCTTCAAACTGTGGGCTAACTTATGTTTGAGGCAGAGGCAATTAATCTGGTGCTTGTAGTAGGATGTTCCTCAATTTGATTTAGCACCATTTCATTCACTTGCGGTGTTCTAACTGTACGTGAGTGCCCGCTATCAGCCTTTCACTAAGACGTTGGTAAAGATGGGCAAATATAGAATGATGCGGGAATACAAGGTTCGTATATCGTTCTTCCTAAAGATGTCTAGTTGCACGTGAATTACCATTGGTAAGACCGTAAACAAAATGCATATCGCACAGCTCAGCATTTGTGTAACTCATTTTAAAAAACTTCTACAATACTTTGTCACAATAATATTGAAATGACAAATAAATATTTTCCTTGCAAAATGAATGCTTTTGCAGAGACAGGTGTCATATTAAATCTTGTTAGTTACACTATAACAAATGATTCGTATTGTTGCAGCATTTGAGGCAATTCGAAACACCCCCGGTATTCTTGAACACACACCAATCAATGCAACGGAAGATAGAAGCATGCATTGCAGATGAAGGCGGTCATTTTCAACAATTTTTATAAGTTAATTTTGTTGTATTAGTAAATTTTATTGGATGAAGTTTTAATTTACTATTAAACATCCCGTAACTTTAAAACTGAGTCGTTTAAAACATATATTCATATGAACTTTTAGAATCATAACAATCCCAGGATTCAGCCCATAAAAATTTGTCGCATATATTTAGAATCACCCTGTATATCATGTCTTAACCTACTTAATTCATATTACACATAACATATGAACCTAGTTACTTAACTAAACAAGAATGCGAAAGATACCAGACGCAATTACTGAGGATGTGTTTCGTCGAACAATTAATATATTGAATATGTAGAAATGAATGTCCTACTTTAGTTATTACTAGAGAACGGACACGCTTACCACCCAGTGCAGTACTGGGGAAAGGCTGTATTTCTAAAATATTTAATTTTATTTATATAATTGGAAAAGGAACGGGTGGTGATCTATAAAATTACGAAATACATATTTATTTGTTGAAAAGTTGTATTTATAAAGTTTTTAATTTTATTTATATAATTGGAAAACAAACGGGTGGTGATCTATAAAATTACGAAATACATATGTATTTGTTGAAAAGTTGTATTTTTAAAGTTTTTAATTTTATTTCTATAATTGGAACATTTTTATTTGTTCATTTTGTCGTTCAAGTTGAGTAAAGGAGTATTAATATTGACTAGCAATAGTTTCTCAAGGTTTTCTTCTGTCAATTTTGTTCTCTTTGAATTAAGTACATCCTTATAAATAGAAAACGTCCTTTCTACATCGCAACTGGTTATAGGTGCATACTGTAAATATTCTTTTATTTCTTCATATTCAGCCGTTAGATTTTGTGGAATTGTCTCCATACATAATTGCTGCAATGTAATTAAATCTGGATTTCTATTAAGAATTGCTTCAAACTTTTGCCGAAGGCCACATCCGAAGTCACTTGGAATACTTTTCAAATTATTAACAGCCACATCTAATGTGGTTAATCCGTCATTTAATTTGAGATTTCGATTTTCAAAATAAGTGATTAGTTTTGGCAATTTTCCAAAGTGTTCGTGAAGAAAGTACAACTGATTTTTTAAATTTGGGATTTGTGTGAGCTCCTTGCGCTCACCAATACTTCTAGCATCCTCCTTTAGCAGTGTTACGAAATGTTTTAGACTATCGAAATTCTCAGCATAATAACTAGTAGCTTCCAGCCATGTCCCCCATCTAGTTATTACTGGAGTGGGAGGCAGTGACAGAGATGGAAATTTTTCCCTGAAAAGAGCTACTCTCAATGGTACTTTTCTGAAAACTTTTTTAAAAGCTGATACAAGTCTATCAACTTCCGGAAAAGTGTCTCTGATATTCATATTCACAGATTCTGTGGAGAGCATGTGCTACACAAGTAATATGCAGCATATTAGGATATGTTTTCTTCAATAGTCTGCCTGTTTTTAACATATACGCAGCACTATCACTGACAAATAAAAGTATTTTTTCTTTGTACGTGGCGTCCGAATGAAGCATTTTTTGCATATTCTCCTTAATGGTTTCAGCAACTGTTTCCGCATCAACTCTATTTATAACACTTGTTGCTATTACATATGAGTAATAGGGAATAGTTGGATGTAGTACACCAGCTACAACATTTACCACACGGAGTCCTAACATATCCACCGTTTCGTCGGCGCTTATCCATATGTATTGATTTAAAAGATGGCTTCTAATGCGTTCTACTGTTCTCGTATAGCACCTAGAAACATAATATTTGCGTAAAGTTAATTCATCAGGAACATTTCGACAATTTTCAGAAATATTTTTAAATTGGGATTGCTAAGTTTATTTAATGGAATATTAGCCGCGATAAAAGTTTTACAGAGTTAAGATGTATTTGCGATCCTAAATGATGAATTTTGGACGATATTTTACGGATTTTGTAATAAATTTCGGAATCACTGACAATGGACATACAATCAGTATGACCGTCAATCCAACTCGCCATTGTTTTACAATGCCGTTCTCGACATTCTTCCATATCATGTCTGAAAAAGTAACTTAAACAATGCTCTAGATCTAAATAAATGAAAACTAAAAATGTGTGCGTAAGTTATTGAAACTGAACGAAATTCAATGCACACTCTTACTTCGAAATAATTGGTAGAAATAGATTCAATCAAACGATATTAAACAGGATCTATCACAAAAATTACGATGTAATTAACAGTTAAAACCATGAAAACAAGAAACTTACTCACAGCACTTTATTTATCTTACGAAATATAAACTAATAAATAAAATACATTATAAAAACCCCGCTTCTATCTACGCTCATGAGTCATGAAAACACTTTAAAAAACACTATATTCTCGGAATACAATAGCTGGCTTGTCCATTGTTATCGCCGCGAGGTGTCCGAGTAAGTCAAACAAATACTTCATTGAATTACGCCGGGATGTACTGAGCGACGTATACACAATTCCAATTGCCGAATGCATTTTATGGAAATTGCGTCCGTTCTCTAGTTATTACTAGAGAACGGACATTTTTACCACATGACTCGGCGTAATTCAATGAAGTATTTGTTAGACGATCTGGCCGTTTGGTCGACAGCGATTACAATGGACAACACACCTATTGTATTCGGAGGATATATTCCATTAAACGCAATCGGCAATTGGAAATGTTTATAAACATCGCTGAGTACATCCCGGCGTAATACAATGAAGTATTTGTGTTTGATTTTCTCGGCCACCTGATTTCGCCAGCGTTAACAATGGACAACGGCTATTGTATTCCGAGAACTTAGTCATGTGGTAAGAATGTCCGTTCTCTAGTATTACATTACATTTTTTGGAAATTTACATTATGTTATATGTTTTTCCTCATAAACTTTATTTTGTAGTATATTCTTCTCAAATATTACATAGTTACGCCCCTGTATAGATCTTAGCTTTTAATAAAAACATTCTAGCAGAATCAGCAAAATAACTATGTGTCAAAAATCTTATATCTCATCCAGTTAAAGTAATATTAAAAGGCAAGATGCATAGCTGTAGAAGAAGATATTCATTTGAAGATATTTTTCAAAATTTTTATAGTAGGGCGATAATTCTTGACCTAAATTATTTACAATCAATTCGAATAGAAAACGTCTACATTTTAAAAATAAAAATACGTGCTTTATATTTTGTTTGGTTTCACATGCAGTAATTATCAGCTTTAAACTTCGTAAAAGTGATTAATTAGGGTAAATTACGAGGGCGAGTTGACTTATTCGCACGAACGCATAGAGTAGGCCGTGAAATAAAAAAAAATACACATCACATTTTGACGCCTTGTTACTGTTGGTGTTTGATAAATTTGTGACAAAGCGTGTTTGGTAGGCAATTTTTTAATTTTACCCAGGTACTAATTAAGTGTAAATGGATAATTTTGGACATCGTGCAGTTATTGTTGATTGAGAGATATATTAGGTGCGGGTTGTCCTTCGTGCACAACCGTCCGAAAATGGGGAAATGAATTTAAACGTGGCAGGAGCAACTTAGAAGTTGATCCCCGCAGTAAACTGCTGAAAACGACTACAGGTTCAGAAATGTTGGATAAAGTTTATGATTTGTTGCTAAGTGAACGACGATTGAAAGCGTTAGAACTAACAGTGGGCATTTCAAGGAAACGGGAAACTTGATACGAGAAAGCTTTCGGTAAAATAAGTGCCGCGTTTACTGTCGACTGAACAAAGACCTGAAACGATGAATAATTTAGGAATTTTTAAACACAACACAACAGATATTGGGTTCATTATTGTACATCCGAATCTAAACAACAGTCGAAGATGCAGACCAAACGTGTAAAACTAACTCCAAAGAAAGCCAAGAGAGTTTTACCTGCGGAAAGGGTGATGGCATCGGTATTTTGGGATGCAAAGGGAATATTTGTGTTAGACTATCTTCAATAGGGCAAGACCGCAAACGGCGAATAGCGGAAGCAAAAAATTCTACATAAATAAAGAGCTAACTTCAACAGTGTACGATTATTTTACAGGATTAGAAGAAAATCACTTTCGAAATGGAATAAAGAAGCTTGAACACACATGAACCAAATGTTTCTTATTAAGAGGAGATTATTTAGAAAAATAAAGTTTGTTTATTTAAATTATACCTTTGCTTCTGTACGATCACGCGAATTAATCAACCCGTCCTCCTAAACAACGAAATAAAATAAAAATAGATATTTTTAACAGAATAATTCAAACATACATGAGAGGGTAAAACAACACCAGTTTTGTATAATACAAAAGTATTTTTAATAATATTTTATATTACTAAAAATTCTTTTTCCCACTCCCCTTATAGTAAGCATACCATTAAGACATTGTTTCTATGGACGTAAGTTGGTTTTACTGAAATGACTGTGATTGTTATGACAACGGGGCGTAAGTAATTTACTTACGCCCTCTAGGGAAAAAAAGTGCATCAAAACACGTGTTCTATTAATTTATATTTATGGTAATATTACAGTTTGTACAATTAGTAACATTATTAACAAAATTGGGATATTTATTTATATTTCTTGATAATTCAATGTTATTATCACCTACTTTATCAGCAACACTTAATTCCGTGGTTTCATTTGACACTATCATCGCCGAAGATGCTTTAGTATAATTTGTACCCTGATTATCATATAAAACCTTATTAGCAATCGCTTTTTTGTTAGCAATAGAATCGGCTACGTAGGTTTCCGCAATACTACTAGACTTCCAACCCCCGTGCCCCTTTAGTGTGAGAACTTCTACTCCAGTATTCGCTAATAATGTTGTTGACGTTTTTCTGAACGAATGACCTGTATAACAAATCCAAACAAGCCTCTTTCGCTTCGTCTTCTACATTGGGAACACTCATTTTTAAACCACAATTAACACAACTGAATTGTAAAAATTTCGTTTTATTTGTGTTTATAAACAATTGTATGTAGGAACTGCCTAGTAACGTTTCAGATGTGTCTAATTTATTAAATTCCGAGGTTGTTCACCGTTACTGTTTATCATGATTATATTTAATTTTTGAGGATTTTATTGTCTAGGGAGTGGGAAAAATGTTATAAGCAATTCGGAAGGTAACATTTACCATTCTCGAACTCTATTGCAAGTCCTCGGGCAAGTCCTCGGACGCAAACTAGTCCTCGACTAGTAAATGTTACTTACCTCCCTTATTACTTAAATAACTATTGTATTATAGATATTTTTTTTTATTTTTAGAGGAAAACGATTATTTGCCGCTTTTCGTTTATGGCCCTTTTTTGGAAGTCAGTTTTATTTTGTTCCCAAAAATGTTTTGTTTCATACATATATTTTTGTTCTGCAAAAGCTGGTGCCCATATGAAGAAAATTCGTTTGCAAGAAACGCAACAAATAAGAAAAGTACGGTTTTAAAAAGATAAGAAAAGGCAAGGAATGAAACGTAATGCAGAGAGTAACACAGTACCTGAATAAGCGATCTCTGGAATGTACCAGTATATAAATTGGAGGTTAAGTCGAGAAAGTACAAGTGAAAAAGAGCGTTGAAGCTCGGGTAACATCTGAAGGCACCCAGGATGCATGAGGCGTGGCTGAAATATATCCATCTCTCTTATTTCATGCTGCATTCTCATTTTTTTGTCTTAAAATTGTTATCCATGTAAGTACCATCAGATATTAACCGAGCTATATCTGCATTTAATACATAAGCGACTGTCAGCGGAGATTGCCGAACAACGTACTTATCGGAGTATATGTATATGTTGGAGAAAATCGTTAATGTGTGAGCAAATCAGTAGATAATCAGTCTTTTGTTTTGTACTAACCAAGTTACCGCCCAGTACCGGTTCACAATAATATCGCACCATCTTGGATGCACACTCTATCAAACGCATTCAGAATCATCCAAATCGGTGAACCCGTTTAGTAGTAATGCGCGAACAAAGAAATTAAAAATAATATAAATGACGAATTGATAACCTCCTCTTTTTTGAAATTCGGTCACATTTCCGCTGTCACAGAGGTTAATTAGTTTCCATTTAAGCAGCATCGAGATGCGCCGTGACCTGTGCGGAACCTATTTAATTTAGACTATTACCTACGTGAGGGGATTATGCCCAGCAGGGGTTCTAAAGGGATTAGAAATCAAATCTCAATTCAGCGCGTTTTCCAATGAGAACTACCCAGTAATCACTCATATTGATGGGGCGCTGGACTTCCATATTCTTCCCCCATATTTCGGTCGGGTCCTGGGGACGCTCTCTATATCAACGTATATAGGAAGATCAATGGGTTCGGTAATATTAGCCCATTCATTCTGTGCTGCAGTGTCTGATATCATGCGGAGCAATGTTAGAAAGAATCTGCAGTCAGATAGTAGGTGTGGATCTGACATTACCGGCGACATTCCTCATTATATCGTTAAGATGTATATCTATTACCTTGATGTGAGAAGTTCGATGCCAGACAGCAGCACATTATTCAGCAGAAGAGTAAGCCAGTGAAATGGCTGCCGTTCGCAAGGCCTTCACATTCGTACCTCATGAATTGCTGGCAAGTTTATGTAATATATTATTGTGGGTCGCTTCACCTTTTGACTAGTTTTATAGAGGTGCTGCTTGAATGTCAGAGGCCGATCTAACGTTACGTCCAGATATTTAGGGTGGGGACTGTGGTTGATCAGACTATTACATAATTCAACATTCAGCTCTTTTTTGGCTTCTTTGCTAAATAAATGAAAGGTACATACTTCGGATTTTGAAGGGCTTCAGGTCGCAAGCGCCATTTCTTATAATATTTATTTAAAGCCTGCAGACCTTCAGCAAGTTATAATTCTCTATCCTCTAAATTCTTCGTTTGCATGCGTGAAGCCAGTGATCTGCATATAGGAATTTTCAGGGTTTTTATACGAGGGAGAATATTGGTGTAAATGTTGAACATTAGTAGAGCCAGAGTCAAGATGATTTTTTTTAATTTTGAAAATAATTGCATTCTTCCAGACTGTGAGGAACTGGAGATATCGATAAAGGCAGCGGATGTTCTCAGACACTCCTAAAAACTTGTTTGAATGCGTACTGTTAACGTTAAGACCTTATCACAGCGCTTTCTTCCCGTTCTGAAACCAGCTTGCCCCTTATTAATAATCTCGTCGACAATTGGCGCTATTCTATTGTAGAAGTTTATAACTAGAGAATGGACATTCTTACCACATGACTCGGCGTAATACAATGAAGTATTTGTTAGTCTTTCCCGGCCATCTGGTCCGCTGCGATTACAATGACAACACTGCTATTGTATTCGGAGGATAAATATCCATTAAATGCAATTGGCAATTCGAAATGTTTATAAACTTCGCTAAGTACATCCCGGCTTAATACAATGAAGTATTTGTGTTTGACTTTCTCGGCCACCTGATTTTCGCAGCGTTAACAATGGACAACGGCTATTGTATTCGGAGAACTTAGTCATGTGGTAAGAATGTCCGTTCTCTATTTATAACAAACAGACAAGAGGAACTTACCAGGTTTTAAATATTGCCAGCATCCATTCGAAGATTTTTGATGAATTCAGGAAAGACTTTGTCAACATCAGGAGCCTTTCTTAACTTGAAATGGGCAATTGTGGAATTAATTTCTTCAGTAAAAAATGAACGTGTCGATTGCGAATTCTGACGAGTTAATTTAGTTGACGATTTATGACTCATCATTAATCTATGGTAAATTTGACTTTAGTAAAAATTAAATGAAAATTAATAATTTGCTTTCATTCATCATTATTTATGACTAGTTTTAGTATTGTGATGCTATTCACCCTCAGAAAATATATTTAAAAAACAAATTACGAATCGTTTGTCAAAATTCCGATCGACATTTTATTATTTAAGATTGCTCAACTCAGATTTTTTTTTCATATTTCCCAAGAACATATTAATAAAAAACATTCTTTCACATAATGTCAATATTGCATACAAAGAATGTACTTTATTAGATATGTGTAAAAATAACAGTAAGTAAATATAAGATATTCTCCCTTTTTAATAAAAATTTTGTTCCAGATAAAATATTTATACGAATGCTCTGAAAATATACTGCTGTTGAAAATGTAACAACTGCAGCTATATTTACTCCCGTATCAATATGTCATAAAATCGGATCTGCTAGTTCGTGTAAATAATGGATGTTTTGCAGCAGGACCAGCAACACCATATCTCATCTGCACTTTTTAATTGAAAATACAGCGTCAACACTCCTTTATTAATAGTTTAAGAACAAGTGAAACAATAAAAAATTAAAGGATGTTTGAAATGTAAGGTTAACAGAGTACTTAATGCATGGGAAACCGCTAGAACTATTTGTGCTGTTTAAGGAGAAAACGTAATTTGAAAAGTACAGCACGAAAATAGTTTTATTGATTTGAAGAGTGCATTTTCATATAAGCGATTCTCATTGTTCAGGATGACCATCGGATTTCGATGAAGATCGCCTGGACGCTTTAATTCATGATAATCCAAGGCTATCAATTCAGTAATTTTCCGTTATAATGAATTATAGCCAATTGAACATAATACGACATTTTCAAAATTAAAAGCTAGATGTTTGATTGCTGCATGTTTAAAAAGAAACAGCACGAATCAGCGCATCAGCATTTGTGCCTCTTCGCTGGTTTAATTCATCAACTACACGGACCGTTTTTTGTCCCGCATTTTTACTGGCGACAAAATATACTAGGTAACTTCATATTAACAACAAGAATGGAAAATAAAAGAACAAAAAAACAACTCGCCAAGCAAAAAATTGATACTCATCAGATAAGCAAAACTTGATTTGTTCATACAGTAGGACAAAGAAAGCGTGTTCTACTATGAATTGCTTCCGAAGGATTTAACAATCACTGCTAACATTTAATATCCGTTCAACTGCATGTCCTTGAGGCCGCAATTCAAGAAAGAAACCCGGAAAAACGTCATCAAGTCATTTTGCAACAAGATAACGTATTAACAATACAAAATCAGTTATTTAAGAACTGGGTTGGGGGATCATTCCACATCCGAATTATTCTCCTGATCTCGCTCCGTCAGATTGCCATCTCTATCGCTCCCTATCAAGAATCTTCGAGTAATATACTTTTTTTAACAACATGACGTTTCAAAATTGATTTCTTCACTTCCAAACAACTGGATTTCTTCTGGTGTGAAACAGAAAAATTGCCAGATCATTGGAAGACAATCGCACATAATGTAGAAAAATACAAGGGATGTCCGTTTCCAAAAGTATGTTTGCGCGGCACACCACCTATGTCGCTCCGATCAGGTTGAAACTTGCACGCATTTTAGATGCGCATATGTACTGCATAGGTGGCTATTGTCATTGCCTTAAGTTCAGTCCAACGTATGCAGCGACAGCCGCACAATGTCAGTTCCGATCGAAACATACTCCAAAATTTAAGTGCGGGCGGTAATTCGTTTTTTACATCCAAACAATGAAACACCTACCAAAATTCATAAAAAAATACTGAAGACTTACGGAGAAGGCATTATGAGTCTAAAACAAGTTAGTGTTTGGTGTAAACCAAAAGTGGACGCACAGCTCTGAACGATGATCCCGAAGGTGTGCGAAAAGAAACATGAACAACTAGAACGGATGAGAATCAATTAATCGTCGATACGCTGATTCGAGAAGATCGTCGGTTGAAAATACGGGAAATTGCTCTACTGACCGGCATTCCTAAAAGCTCTGTTCATGAAATCGTATCTGAATTACGCTATCGAAAAGTGTCCACGTACCAAAACTGTTGACCGACCAACACAAAATGCGAATGGCGACGGCAGTGGAACATTTAACGCGCTATCGTCAGGAAAACGGATTTCTAGAGTCTATACTTATGGGAGATTTAACGTGGGTATATTACCATACCCCCTAATCAAAAAAAGACTATATGACGTGGAAGCATTCGACTTCAACAACACCGAAAAAAAGTTCAGCAGTCTGCAAAGAAGACAGTGACAACTGTGTTCCGAGATATGCAAGGCATTTTTCTCATAGAGTTTTTACCGCCGAAAACGACAATCAGCAGCGATATTTATCGTCAAACTCTCGAAAACCAACACCAAGTTATTCGACAAAAACGAAGAGGAAGGTTGACGAAAGGAATCAGGTTGTTGCATGACAATGGAAGACCGCACACCTCAAATCAGACGAAGGTCTGGTTTCAGAAACGCAATTGGGAAGTTATTGTCCATCCGTCCCATAGTCAAGACCTGGCTCCTTCTGATTTTCATTTGTTTGAGTCGTTGAAAGATTATTTGTCGGGTGAAAGGTTTGAAGACAACGACGTACTTCAAGATGAAGTCAGCAGTATTTTAGAAATTTGAATCGCACCTTTTACAAAGAATAGTATACAGACGCTTGCGCTTCGCTGGGATAAGTGCTTTAATGCCGGCAGCGATTATGTAGAAAAGTAGCTAAAAGTTCATGCTTTTACTTAGTGTATGTTTTATTTCTATAAATAAAGTAGTCTATCTGTGAATCACAAATGTACCTTAGTAACCGGGCATCCCTCGTATATTCATATATTTCGTTTTTTAAAGATTAATAAAAAAACGTATCGAATTTATTCATCAACCTAATACCTTAATAGTATTCGTCATAACTCTTTAGGTAACTAATCTAAACGCTGCTTCTATGTTAAGCTTTTGTCTACTATTGTTGAACCAAACATTCTGGGATGATCAGCAATGTCAGGTCTATACTAGTAATGTCAATGTTACGTAATTTTTTTTCCAAATGCTAAATGGAGTACATTTATTTTGGCCTTGTTAATACATGAAATCCATTACGACAGTTTTTATAGTATTTTGCAAGTAACTAGTTTATTTTCATTCGTCTCAGTAATTAGAATGTTCGTATCTTATATATAATTCACTTTCAGTGTATTGTTCTATTATATGAAAGCAGCCAGGTAATTAGTGAATATTCCGAATATAATTGTTAATTTTAATCTATTTGAACTGCATTTAGAAGAACGCGCTTTACCCTCTAAGATATTCCATTATTTAAATACAGCCGAGTGAATTCATATAGGCTAGCTTAGAATCAAGTTTGAGCCAAATAAGATCGATAACATTATCTGAAATCATAACTCAGATGACTTTAACTTTATTTTATTGAGTGGTTTTGAATCCTGTTTTGTTTTCCGGAGAATAAAGTTGTTTTCAAAGGCTTACAACTTTCTTCAAAATTTTACTTACCTAATTGACTTTAACACTTGTTATTATTCTCTTTCTACATAAGTAAAAGTTTTTGGAGCTAAATAACCTCTTTTTGTTTTGTAAGTAATAGTTTCTTTATTTTTATAAATATAAACTATAAACCAGAATAATTGAAACATACATGAGTAGGTAAACCCCACCAGTTTCGTATAATACAAAGGTATTTTTAATAATATAAAATATTATTAAAAACCTAATATTTAATATTATTAAAAATACCTTTGTATTATACAAAACTGGTGGGGTTTACCTACTCATGTATGTTTCAATTATTCTGATACATTACACATGCGGTTAGTCCGTAGTATGAGTGAAGACACAAACAAAATACAGTTTCTAGAGGGATGACTGTGCCACCTTTGGAAAGGCGTCGTTACTTCACATTGGTTATGTGGACGGGGCGAGGTACTTCGGTTGTCTGACAACAGGCAGCGCTGAATTTACTTCTACGCCCGGTCTGGATAATTACGGTGATGTGGTTCTTTTTTGTGAATGTGTCTGAAAATATTCTTTCTCCAGCAGGGGCGTACCGATGAGCCTGTAGAAAGGTGAAATACGTATCTACGTCTCTGGGGAAAGATATTTTCGGACACGTTCACAAAAATATTAATAGTGAACCTGTATTTGTGTTCTTCACACCAGGATTTTAATAATATTTTATATTATTAAAAATATCTTTGTATAAACTATAAACCCTGTTATCTCTCCCATCTGCAAACAATGTTTGATTCCAACTATTTTTATGACCAATACGCCATCAATAAGTCTTCAAATTCAGGTCTGACTGAAGTATTCTAGTTGTGTTAAATTAAGACATTTCTGACTCATAGGTATCTTCCTTTGAACGAATTTCGTAAAGGACAAAATATATTTTAAAAGACTATGTGCAAATATACACCTGCACGACTTCACAATTATAATGCAGCGTTCCCATTTACACGATAATATTTATTCTAAAGATTACTATCTAATGAAGAATAAGACGCTTACACTCTCCCCAAAGCTTTTCATTTCAACTTTAGAAGATTTCTTCGAACAGCTTGACCCGAAGTCTCTGTACTGACAGTCGATATTTAAACCATCTCCACTTCAAGAATGATATAGCACTAATTAATGATATCTTGTCATAAGTGCAGACGATGCTCTCGAATCTGCTTCTGAGAGAATAAAAAATAGGATTGAGCATTAAATTTATTCAAAAATACTATTCTAATTTCTGAAAAAAACTAGTGCATATAAGTAGAATATATTGAACAATAAACATTTCTATTGCACGTTAAATTGAAGATTTATTCAATCATGCCGTGAGTTTTAATTCGTGCGATATAAATATAATTAGGAAATATATCTTTTCTTTAGTTTAAATACTAAATTTTTTCATACCATGCATAATATTGGAAACTTTTTAAGTAGTTTAAAAAGTTTTTCATAGATTACATAAAATATGATGATCCCATTTTAAATTGAAATGTCTGAAAATTTAATCAAATTTAATATAAAAAAATAATATCCAATATATCTAATATTCTCAATTATTCGATAAACAATTACTGTTTAATCGATGCCTAGAATCTTTTGGAGAATGTTCTAATGCCTCATTATAACTTTTGTGTATATTTATTTTTCATTTCATTCTATAAAATTTCTATGTACATATTATCACAGATAACATTTACTAAACTAAAAAAAAAATAGCGGAAACACCTGGAGAAGAAGCAAGTTTATTTCCACCAAGTAAAATAGCCAATTTCTTGTTTCCTGAGTGACCGTTTAACACGAATATAAACTTTTCCTCGGAAACAATGCGAAATCGATTCTCTGATTCCGAAGCAAAGGAGCCTTCCTTTATTGGACAAAATAAAAGCGGCTTCATTACACCAATTGTTTCGTTTCCTATTTTTTCCAGTTCACAGTTTTATTTCACATTGCCAATCTAATTTTGATCTGGATATATGCTATCGGTGTATTGCTTTCTGCACATGTCCTAACATACATATATGTTAGCAGGTTAATTTCATAGCCAATAGTTTAGTTCACGTTCTTATATAATGTATAGATAATTATGTTCTAGATTAAATTACGTATAACTTATCTTTACCTATGAATATAAAATGCGTTTTCAGTATCATATAAAATTTATGGGTAATTTATTGTTAAAATTTCTTCGAAATTCATTCTTTTGTTGTTATTAATAATATATATATATATATATATATATATATATATATATATATATAATAACTTCGTGACCTTGGTATGATATGGTAAACCTAATCAGTAGGCGATTAAAGGTCTGTATATTACTTCAAAATATATGTATTTAAAAAACTCTACATGTTTCGGCTGTATACGCCTTTTTCAAGAGAATACAAAATATGAATGACAGGATATACCCATTTGTTAATTACTTGACATTTATATCCTGTCATTCATATTTTGTATTCTCTTGAAAAAGGCGTATACAGCCGAAACATGTAGAGTTTTTTAAATACATATATTTTGAAGTAATATACAGACCTTTAATCGCCTACTGATTAGGTTTACTATATATATATATATATATATATATAGGTATATTAAAATAATAGACTTTTTTATTGGTTTAGTGACCTTTAATGACCTTTAATGTTTTCTTCTACGACGTTTCGACTCTTATTATTATTGAGTCTTTTTCAAGTAACTAGAAACAAAAATTAATACAATGAAAAGTAAGAAAATATGTTTGAATTTGTGTGAGTGAATTAACAATTAAAATTAAAATTAATAAATAATAAAGTAAGGGAAAGTTAAAATGATTACATTTGTATGAATGAATTAAAAAAATTTTAATTTAAACTAATAATAAAGTAATAATAATGTAAGGAAACTTTGAATGACATAAAACTCACCGATTTGTTTTGTTTTAACACTCATATTGTGCACATGTGTCGTCGGAAATTGTCCGAGCCCTTTTTCAGGGAAACGACCGCGCCGCTTCGAATATTTTGTTTGACTGTGTCTTTCGTTTGGAGAAGTGGAATTTCTTATTCTGTTTTATAAATAGCAAAATGGTCAGGGAATGTGTTAAGGGATATATATATATGGTATATGTATTTACAAATGGGAAACAATAAAAAAAAATTTTTTTTTTTTGTTTGTGTTGGTGTGTGTGGGGGCGGGGTTGGTTGTCTTTTATAGTTTAATGAGTGGGTAATAGAGTTTAGGAAGTCCATCAATTTCGTTTCCGTCGTTGATTGTTCTGCTGTTTTTGAAAATATGGATCATTTCTAAGACCTCCCTAGCTTTTGTATTTTTTTGCTTTGTTATTATTTCGGTATTTTCAAAGTCAAAATTATGTTTAAGTGTCATTTGGTGTTTTTTTAAAGCAGTTTGATTTTTTGCGTATTTGTGACCTTTCAATCTTTCCTGTAGTAACTGTTTTGTTTGTATGTATACTTTGTCACAGTCTTTGCAGGGTATGTTATATATTGCATGTGATTGTTTTAGTGTAGGTGTTGAGTCTTTTAGTTTGGTGTGTAGGAATTTTAGGTTTTTTCCACTTTGATGTGCTATTTTAAAATTAAATGGTTTAAATATATTGTCTAGTTTTTCGGATAATCCAGTTATATAGGGTGTGGGGATATATGTTAATTCATTGTAGTAACAGCGTTAGTAGACAGAGCTTTAAATCTCACTAATCCAGTTTTCAGACCAACAGTATTGAATAAAGTAAAAACAATTTTAACAGAAAATAATTATCCACCACAATTAATACAAAAAATTATAAAGCAGAGACTTAATAAAATATATAACAAAACAAACTGCCAAAACAAAAATAATATAAAAACCAATGAATTAACATATATCCCCACACCCTATATAACTGGATTATCCGAAAAACTAGACAATATATTTAAACCATTTAATTTTAAAATAGCACATCAAAGTGGAAAAAACGTAAAATTCCTACACACCAAACTGAAAGACTCAACACCTACACTAAAACAATCACATACAATATATAACATAGCCTGCAAAGACTGTGACAAAGTATACATAGGCCAAACAAAACAGTTACTACAGGAAAGATTGAAAGGTCACAAATACGCAAAAAAATCAAACTGCTTTAAAAAAACACCAAATGACACTTAAACATAATTTTGATTTTGAAAATACCGAAATAATAACAAAGCAAAAAAATACAAAAGCTAGGGAGGTCTTAGAAATGATCCATATTTTCAAAAACAGCAGAACAATCAACGACAGAAACGAAATTGATGGACTTTCTAAACTCTATTACCCACTCATTAAACTATAAAAGACAACCAACCCCGCCCCCACACACACCAACACAAACAAAAAAAAAAAAATTTTTTTATTGTTTCCCATTTGTAAATATGGTATATATATCCCTTAACACATTCCCTGACCATTTTGCTATTTTTAAAACAGAATAAGAAATTCCACTTCTCCAAACAAAAGACACAGTCAAACAAAATATTCGAAGCGGCGCAGTCGTTTCCCTGAAAAAGGGCTCGGACAATTTCCGACGACACATGTGCACAACATGAGTGTTAAAACAAAACAAATCGGTGAGTTTTATGTCATTTAATGTTTCGTTACTTTATTATTAGTTTAATTTAAAAAATTTTTAATTCATTCATACAAATGTAATCATTTTAACTTTTCCTTACTTTGTTAATTTTAATTTTAATTGTTAATGCACTCACACAAATTCAAACATATTTTCTTACTTTTCATTGTATTAATTTTTGTTTCTAGTTACTTGAAAAAGACTCAATAATAATAAGAGTCGATACGTCGTAGAAGAAAACATTAAAAGTCATTAAAGGTCGCTAAACTAATAAAAAAGTCTATTATTTTAATATTAAGACACGGCCAATAAAATAAATAAGAAAATTAAATTCTTATAAACACTAAATATATATATATATATATATATATATATATATATATATATATATCTATATATATATATATATATATATTGTTCTACGACCGGTGGGGTGTCAGTGAGTCATAGTACTGATAATGGGATAAATAGAATACTGATAATGATGTTGAAGATACTTAATAAAATACTTATCTTATAAATGGCTAGCTCTTAATCTTCAGGGTTTAAAGTCGGTTCAAATCTATCCACTCCAGTTAAGTTATATATCTAACTAATCAAATTGAACAACACTTCAAGTAATGAAAAAACAAAAATAAAGCAGTAAAAATTAACTTTATTGTTCAGGTTAGTTTAAAATTCAAATTTCGTATTTCGTGGCACAACACTCAATTAAATCGGTGACTAGAATTGGTACTAATATAAATCAATTTCAATATGGTAAATACACATGTGGTTAAAATTGTCGATCTATTAAATTATTTTATATGTGCTAAATTAAATCAAGTTTTAATATTATAAATAGTGCAAAGTGATACTAAACAAGTTTTATAAAGGATTACAGTGTTTGAAGAACAGTTAACCAAATGTAAGTACTAATAGATTGAAAAACAACAAGTTTTCTGTGTGTTCATGAATGTTCTAAATGGCGTAGATAAATTTGTTAAATAACCTGAATATACGGGATATAATTTCTTGCAATCTTTGACAATAGGTAGTGGATGGGTTCTCAAAGTAGGAAACAGGAAAATAAAACAGGAAAAGTCCCTCGGGATGGCTCAATATTCAAAGTTTTGAGTCCGACGACAGCTTATCTTATGGCGGCTTGCGTGGAGTCCAACAGATCGCTCGGGCTCGGTAAAATTTTCACTGCGTACTTCGGCGTGTGTTGTGTGCGCCCAAATTTTTTAAAATTAATAAGTCAGGAACGGAATGATCTTGTGTATTGAAACTTGGTCAAAAGGTAGTCGGCAGGTAAGAAAATAGTTTGACATACTTTATATTTTCGAATATTAGGTATTTCCGCAGAAATATTTTAATTTTGTCGGAGTAAATTTTGCGTGAATTCTTGTTACAAATACCGATGGAATAGACGCCGTTTTGTCTTTTGTTTTTAAATAAATAACTTTTTGTAAATTGCCTTATTTTTACCTACATTATCTTTTGATATAAATATAAATTAAATGTTATTACATTATCAATTGGTTTATAAAATTATTTTGATAATTATCAAATATGTTTGGTTAGGAATCATATGCTGATTTGTTTACAAAACTCTGTCAAACAGATGTTCCTACACCGTTCATTATACCGTTTGAAATGAAGGCGGGGCTTAATTAATTTGAATATTTGAATATAAATACGTTATGTATATATTTTTTTTTTAAACGCGTTAATTAATAATTTGAAATAGAAAATGAATTGAAACATAAATAATATAAATAAGAAAATATAAATTAATTATTTTAAGGCAAAATGTATCGTTATAATAATGTATTTATACTTTGAAGTAATTTTTTCCCCTCTTCTGTATGACAAATATATTTTACACAAGAATATAATTAATTAATAAGCTTTTTGTATCTCTTTCAGAGGAGGAGCCTGCTCGTGAAGTGCATTAATATATATATATATATATATATATATATATATATATATATATATATATATATATCATTTGATAAAATACTTGGAATTTCGACTTTATATTAAATATTTAAATTAGTAAATTATTTAGCGAAGTAATGTCAATGTAAATATTGCTATCTACAATTACGACGCCAATTATTCGAAATTTTTATTGAAAAAATTCCGCCCTTAGTGGGATTCGAACCCACGTTTATGGTTTGCCGGACTACCGCTCTATTACCTGAGCTAAGAAGGACAGTGATTTCGAATCGAGGAGCGCCTTAAGTTACTTTTTGAAGAACAGATGTTAATATTCTGTCCACGGCTGGAATTGCTAAATTTTCATCTTTAGCTATTATATTAATATAAAGAGGATCTCTTTCTTAGACGTTCATTTAATATATTATTTTATAAAATTCTTGGATATTCTTGATATATTAAATGAACGGCTAAGAAATAGATCTTGCGGGCAATAAAAGATATATATTGATACGGGTAATAAGAGCTGTGAGGTCGTATCCTTACTAAATAATTATATAATTCAAATTGATACTTACATATTGTCCATTTTCGTGCTCATTTGGTTATTATTTACTTAAAAATAATTTGGGGATGTATCTGTAGACTAATATGTCGAATATTTGTTTTTTATTGGGCTGGTTCAGTGTCATAAATAATTCTATTGTATGAATATAATCGTTCAATAATTGACATTGCAATATAAATAAAAAAATAGGTTCAAAATGTATACTTAGTTCTTTATTTATTGGATCCAAATAATATTGGCACATTTGTGCACATCTATGCAATTTGATTAAAGGCAATAGTAAATTTTAGTGCATTAAATCGTTCATATACGTATAATCTAACCTATTATAAAAGTAAATATTTCTATAATTAATATTCACGAAATTGTTAGCTGGCGGCGAAATTGGAAGTTATGTGGTTCGGAGATTTATAGCCTCAATTCTGGCTGTAGATATCTGGATTTTTGTTCAAATGATCTGGACTCAAGAATTAATTCGTGATATACTTTTAAGATATTTATTTAGTGTTTTTCCGCTATTTTATAAATATTTTCTCGGAGCTGATAAAATTCAGCGTGCTTTTTGCAATTTAGTAGAATAGTCGCCGATATCCAATGTTTATTTTCCATGGCTAGGTTTTTCAACATCAATATCGGCAAAATGTAATATTAAATTACTAATTTAATATTAAGGAAACTGTTTTAGAATGTAAGTACGAGGCATTAAAAGAAATAATTTGAAATACAACAGAAATGATAAGGAAATCAAATGAAATCCGTAATGAATGAAAAAAGCATCACATTGTATATCAGCGAATAAAGTACGTGATTAGCAATAGGGTTATTGCTGAGTTTCGTTTCCGTAGATTTATGGCGCGCCTTCCGCTTTTACTTATACCGGTTTTTTTTATCATTACACATACATTTCACTATGTTTGTAATGACAAAAAAGAGTTACCAATGCATAGGTGGCATGGTAGGCAACCACTTATACTCCAGTGAAGCATTTACTTACAAACAATATGGTAAACTGATTCTTAAATCAGTTGGCCATGGAGAGAAAAAAAAATTACTGTCAAATATTTCTGAATTTTTATTCATACATGAATCTTAAATTAAATACATTTTATTGAAAATAGATAATTTATTTAAAACATAAATTAATACAAGAAAGACGACAAAGTTGCAATGGTATTGTGGTACCAGAAGAATAAGTTCAATAATGGCCAGAGATATGTTTTCCGTTAATTATCCTAACAGGCCTATACCTTATGCGAAAACAATTTTAAATATTTTTAACAAATTCAAAGAAGATGGTTGTTTTCTAAATTCCCATTTATTGAGATGTAGCCAGGCATTTTGAAGTATCGTACAGTTCGGTGTTCAAAACCCTGAAGGAATTCGAATATAAGCCATACAAGATATCAAACCATCGTGGAAGATAAAGTAAAACGAACTGATTTTGGTGAAATAATGTATATGTAATATGCTAAATGAAAACGAAGATATTTTAAATCAAATAATTTGATGTACATTCAGTTTCATGTATATTCTGTATGGCAATCTAAATAATTTTACTTTGAAAGCTCACACATTCATATCTTTAATAGTTAAAACGCATAGTAAGATGAAACCCATTGAGTTATTTCTTTAGCTAATAGGAAAAGTTTGGGCGTAATTTGAATAAAATAATTACCTAGATTATTTATTAATATTTTTTTAATTTTTATTTATTTTTACTTATTCATATTAAGATTTTTCGGTTTTAGTCTTGCACGCCTTTGTTCTATTATTAAACCAGCTGTACTAAAAACTCTTTCACTTTCTGCTGAGCTTACTGGAATATGGAAGTATTTCGTAGCATTGTTGTAATAGTTTCAGCTCCATTCTAGTTACTTAAAAGGGATTCCAAATACAAAATGCATTTACCCCTTTTTTTAAAACTTTGGCCTTTCGAGGTATTGCCTTTTAGTTATTATTACATTAGCTGTAATTGATTTTCTTTCTCTTTTATTCTTTCTTGCAAGAATCCAAATAATGAAAGTGACTTTTGATGTGGTCTAATATCTGTTCTGATTACAGGTATTTGTTTTTTATTTCCAAGATCTATTTTCTTCATAATATTAAACATTTCTTGTTCTAGAAAAGAAGTAGCCCCAATAGCTTTTCCAGTACTACGAAATTCTTCTCTTTTAAATCGAGGGTCTAAAACAGTTGCTACTCTGGTAACTGATCGTCCTTTACATGAAAATAGCCTAGCTATCTAAGATAAAATGGCAACGTTTTAAATAAACAGATAAGTTGCTGGTATTTCCACTATTCTTATATTCTTTCCCATAAGTTATACGTTTAGTTAGTTTTTTGAGATTCGAAAGCTTTAAAATATTTCCCAACCGCTGATTTTTGTTTCATTTTATTGTGTAGCTTAAAGTCTTTTATCTTAGTCTTTTTATGCACTTAATTCTCATTATATTCTGATTCATCTTTATGCCTTGTTAAATGCAGTGACAGACTTCTTGTAAACTCATCTTATGATAATGAATCTCCTGAAAGTTCTTGCTTTGTTATACATTACATCCACATATAAGAGATAGTACACCATACTGTATAAAACTTTTTAGATTACATACCATTTGATTTCCCATTACTGCTTCTTAAGATACATATCTCCATTTTATAAAACCACTTATTCCTAAGATATCAGGAGGTGTTATTTGTTTAACGTATACATTATTTTATCGTGTTACTGAAATGCCCTCAATATGTGGGTTACGTTCGGTAATTCGTAAACATGTCTCTGACTGTTCTTAAACTATTATTCTTGTGAACTTTGTCTTTATTGTATTTATTCATGTTGTAAATAAATGATCTATTATTCAATAAAATGGATTTAATTTAATATTCATACATGAAAAACATTCAGAAATATTTGACTTATTATATATATATATAAACTTTTTTTCATTACATGGCAGAAAATTAAGCGATTGTTTGTAGGCAAATGCTTGACTGGTGTATAACTGGTTGCTTTCTATGCCACCTACACATTGACAATTCTTTTTTTTTCATTACACATAGAAAAATGTTTATAATGATAAAAAAAAAGAATCCGGTATATCCCTGATATTGCAGATAAACACTGCAACAGTGCATATGCGTTTTAACGGGCACGCTCCCACCATGTTTTTCAACCTGGTAGACTTTAAAATGATCAAAAATGGTTACAAAAAATATCTGCCACAATTATTAATTTTTTTTCAAGCGCGTGATAATTTCGATATTATACTTTTCACAACCTTATATTAAAAGAGTTCACTTTTGTCTGGTGGCAGTTTTGTTGATATTATTGTACGGCGCAGCTGAAAAAAATACATTGAACTGACATGGAAAGAGTGTCTCCTTCTATGTAATCTCCCTGAGACGTATCGTAAATTCATTCTGACAGATATTTGCCCAACTAACCTAAAACGTCAAACATCAACATGCATTCATTTCAACTTGTATGTACTCAACGTAGTAAAATGTCGCAGCATCTTGAAATATCGTCGCGTACTCCTCCACAGCTGCCCACAATACAGTAGACTCATTAATCCCAGAATCATTTATCATTAATAAAGAGAATGAAATGTGTAATCTGTCACCTAACTTAAAAATGATGTTACAAAATCTGAAAGAAATATCCTAATTAAACGCTTGAAAAAAAAACAGTATATAATACACGGCAGCGAAAGCTCATTAATTGCCTTGCACAGATTCCACTGCCGGCTAGCACCTTAGCAGTGAAATATATGCTCGGCTATAATATGAATTATCTCTGCCTGGTCTATAATTTACTATTTATGTCAAACTTGGAGAAAAAAGTAGTTAGAGACACTTTCAATTAAGTAAAAAATGCACGCTTTTTATTCCACCTTTCATTTTCAATATTAGTTCTTTCTTCAATCTTTCTAACTGATGTTAAAATTTTTAATATTACTTTTAATTATTATTATTTAATAACGGGTGTTCAGAAACATTCGAAGTCAAGTGGGCTCTGAAAAAAAAATCGTATATCTTTACTTAAGTATCTGATTTGTAATAATTATTAAATGTCAACTGTTGTCTGTCAAAAATTGTCAGAATCTAATATCGAAGATACTAATTTATATTTTTTAATTTTGAAAATGGTATTTACTAACGTACACAAAGCATTCATAGTTGAAGCATATTTTCGAAATGGTCAAAAGATCGATGGCCAGTGGAAGTATTCAATTCAAGCTTGTTTGGAAGAATTTCGAGATGAATTTCCCAACCTTGCTTTTGATTATAATACTTTTCAGTGTACACTAATCAAAATTGTTCCAGTTTTTCGTCAAACTGGTAGTGTGGCACGCCAAGAGGGTGGTGGGCGACCAAAAGTCCGGACAGAAGAAGTGATTGGGAATGTTAGAGAGATAATGACTGATGCCCCTAAAACTTCAGTAAGAACTCTTGCTCAAAAAACCGGGTTGTCAGTTGGTTCTTGCCATAAAATTTTAAAAGAAGATTTACAGTTATATATACAGTTATCGTATAACTTGTTTGCAAGAAATCCTCGATATTGATTATCCGCGACGAGTAGTATTTTGCGAATGGTTTACAAATAATTTTAATGATGATGTCCTAGGCCAAAACTTTCTTTTCAGACGAAGCATGGTTTCATGTTAGTGGATATGTTAACTCGCAAAACATGAGAATGTGGAGTGATACAAAGCCCAATAATTTTTATGTTGAAGCTCCTTTACATCCTCAGAAAGTTGGTGTTTGGTGCGCTATAAGTAGAAGAAGGATTATTGGTCCAATTTTTTTTAATGGTACCTTGACTGCAGAAAGATATCGACAGGAAATACTATTGCCTTTCTTTAATCAACTTCGCGATGATGAACTAGCATTGGGATACTTTCAACAAGATGGTGCAAGAGCTCACAGAGCGGAGGAAACAATGAATATGTTACAAGAAGTGTTTGGAAATCGTTTAATTAGTTTGAACAGCGATCATGAATTTCCTCCAAGATCTTGTGGTCTTACACCGTGTGATTACTATTTATGGCCTTTTTTAAAAAATTCAATTTATCAAGTACCAGTGCAAGATTATATAGATCTCCAAGACAGAATTATAAATAAAATTAGTGAAATTAGAAATAGTCCCGTACTGCAAAATGTATTTAGTAGTAGCATTCGGAGGAGGTGCGTAAAATGCTTGGAAGAAGGTGGTGGACATTTTCAACATCTTTTATAATTATGGTCATTATTGTTGGTAATTTATACAACTACAATTTATGATATTTATTATAAGGTTGTAATCTAAGGACTCTACAAACAATTTATTTGTTTCAAATTTATTTTAAGCCATTTCTTACAAGAATTTATTGAATGTTAATATATTAAACTAGTACGATAAATAACTAGATACTATTGTCACTATAAGATGAATAAAACCTTTACTTGTAAAGTTATTTCCTCTTAATTCTGCATTGTCTTTTTATATGTTACTACAGATTAGATGAGCTTTATTGCACAAGAATGAATAGCATATTAATTGGATTATGTATTTTTTTCAAGTTATCGCATGAAGAGGTGCTATTGTTCAGCAAGAATTCTCTAAAATATCAAAATACTTAATTTGAAATTTGGAAATGAATTACTGTTACCTTCTAAAATAATTATTTGACTAGTTTATATTAATTAATATGGCATATTAAAGTAATATATTTCGACATAAACTGACATTTGCGTGTATGGTAACCTATAAAATTGTTACCTCTTAGCGTTATAAAATTGTATTAAGTAAATGTATCAAAATGTATCATGTAGTAAAATGTATCAGACATGACTTCATATTTTCTAGGACTACTTTGACTTCGAATGTTTCTGAACACCCGTTATTAATAATGAAAGGTTAGAAAAAACAATTGTCAAATTAATTTAATATATAAGCACAGGTTTCCAAACGATGTAATAAAAATCTAAGCGTCAAGCTGAACCGCTGTGGGGTTAGTCTTTTTCGGTAATTGAAATAGAAACCATTATTCCAGCGCTGCCATCATAAAGCCATTAATCTGTCTGAACTGAGAAGAGACTTTAATTTGAAGAGATATTCGATACAGGAACAGGAGCAGCAAAAGCAGCAGACGAAATTCAAGTAAATAAAATACCACTTTCCGATTGCAGCAGAATTTTCCTTGGAATCAGGACTATTGTACTCGAATTCTGTCTCACCCATCTGTGACTTAACGAATTTATTATTTGAAAATAAGAACGTTTGTTTCGTTTTTTAAATTTTTTATTAAATCCAATACGATTTGCTTTAGGATTTGAGCTTGAAACTCTATAGTAAATGTTCTTTAGATATATTATTAATTTGAATGTTTTGGTGCGTCCAAAGTCCTTATAATTATCTAATTATAAGATGTTAATATATAATAATAATAATAAATTTATTTTACCACTTTTATAATAGAATATTACAGTAATAGAATACTACAATAAATAAAAGGGCAATGTCAAGATGTGTGTACGTATGTGTGCGTTAGTGCGTGTGTTAGACAACATTAGTTTGATTATTTATTCTATATTGTTTGATAGCTTCCACAAATTCACCCACAGAGTGAAAACAGTTTTCTAAAAGAAAAGCCCTTAAGTCTTTTTTAAATTTTGGAGTAAGTTTCTCATTCCATTCCGGCAGATTCGGCAGTTGCAGGTGCCTATGCTGTGCAGTAGTAGTTCTAATTTTGTGCACTGGAATCTGAACCAGATTGCTGGATCTCAATTATAACTTTGCTACTGCCCCTCTTCTTTTTTGTGATGGTAATTCGGCCTTAGCACGGAGTAGCTGCTTATAAATGTATGTCGATGGAAGCGATATTATCCGGTTTTTTACAAATTATGGCTTTCAATGCGCGAACTGGCCTGCCTGCTCAATTATTCTTCTCGCCTCCTTCTGAAACACGAAAATGTCACCAGCATGTGCCGATTCACCTCACAATTGAATACTCGTAGCTCATTCTGGAGTGGAATAGTGCATGGTACGCCATCACAGCAGCCTCTTTATTTATAATATTCCGTATTCTTCTAATGGCGTATAACGCAGACGAAAGTTTACAGAAAGATTTTCAACCTGCTCCCGCTCCACCGCTCACCGCTCTCCAAGTTAATTTAGTGTCCAAATATATCTCTAACAATTTTGCCGATCCCGTATTTTCTGGAATCTCAATTCTCTTCGAAGTAAAAGAAGGTAGGCAGATTGTTTTGTCTTTATTGAGAGAAAGATCATTGCAAGAGAACCATCTCGTAAATCTATTTATAGTTTCATATATTTTTTTGTTGAAGTTGCTCTTTATTGGGATCTGTACAAATAAAGGTGAAAAAAAACGGTCCCACAAGCGATCCCTGTGCCACTCCATAGCTAATGCTTAATACTTCACTCAGCATTCCATTCGTGTGCACTGATTGTTTCCTGTTGTTGAAGTATGATAATAATAATTAATTTTAGTGCTTGTCCTCTAATACCTAGGCGCTCCATTTTCTTTAATAGTGTGTTGGGTCGTACACAGTCGAAGGCCTTAGATAAGTCGGTCATCAATACCAAACACTCTTGTTTATTTTCCATAGCATCCCATAGGGAATTCAATATATCTATTGTTGTTTCTCCATGATCTGCTTGTTCAGGAATTAAATTAAGCGTGTTAATATGGCTGCTTCTCTGGGTTTTGAAATGGTCGTTAATATAGCGATAGCTCTATAGTTATTGGGATTTGTTGCATCCACGGATTTATGGATAGGCATAATTTTGGATATTTTTATTTCATCTGGTATTACACCTTCTCGAAAGCATGCGTGTACCATATCTGTCAACGACTCCAGTGCTTCTTCTGGACACATTTTTAACATTTTGGTGTTCATTCTATAAATATCTAGAGTATCTTTGCCTTTCATTCCATTAGAGTTACTAAAGTTAGAAAACATGAATATGAATTATTTTGAATTTTACTAATTGATCTCTGGTTACTATCCTGCTGCAATTAATGCAATTAATTTGCAACATAGTGAATTAAACATTGAATAATCACAAATACATTATCCATAAAGTAGATAGTTTATATTTAGAATGTTGTAACTGAAAATATACAATTAAAGCATTTTCTGATAAAACCTGAATTTAATTATTTTTTGTTTTTAAAAATTCAGATACTATTTTTCATATTTATTTTCAGCAATATTGAAGTAGGGTACATGAAAAACCCTGATTAATAAATATTCAGTGGAAAATTCATTCAAATTTTCAATAATTTTAGATATGCTGTTTTGCTAACCACAAATAATATTTTCAAATTTTGAAATTACTGTTACCTATGTAAAAGAGTGGCTGAAAGAACAAATTGGAAAAAATAACATAAACAACTTATGTCTTAAGATGCTTATCCCACTTGCCCTTTAGGACCCTCCTCGCTTCACTCTTCACACGCTATTAAAATTTAAAGGTACGCGCTATATTCTTTTAATAACTGCCGCATCAGTGCCCTCTTTATAAATAAGTTAGAGTTAACTTTGGTTTGTATCGATACTACATTACATCATCAGTTCGTCAATATGTCAATATATCTTAAAGCCTATATTTATAAAAAATTGATTTAGTAAAATGCTTCCTGACTGATAATGTTTCATATAAATAGTACATGACATGGAAATTGCAACACAAGGAAAAGGTGTGAATTTTTTGACCAAACTTTGTAGAAACGTATAACTACTCAAAAGTAATTTTTCATTATAATTTTGTTGTGATGGATCAACTGGTCATTGCATATCTGACACTTCATGTAGCTTTTTCAGACATTAATTTTAGTTGTATTTCTGGTGAGTTTTGACTCAATTTTCAGCATTGTTTCTTGTCGTACTTTTGTTTAACATGCTTTGATGATTGGATTATGCCTATAGTGCAGCAACGTGAAAATTACCGCCAGTTGAGCGAAGGCGTTGGTTTGCGCTAAGGTGGTTTTTCGTTCAGGGAAATTGCAAATCGCCTTATCCGGAACCAATCCACTATCATGCACTGTTATCAGTCATGGAGCCAAAGAATTAATGACATGCAGGAGCCCCACTTTCGCCTAATGGCACTAAGAGACCGATTCTCCAGTACCAGTTCAATTGCTGTTCTAACCGTTTATCACTACATCAGGGCTTACGACTTGCAATCCTATCGACCACATCTTGTGTTACTATTTACAGTATAACACCGACAGTTGTAGTGGTGTAAGTTGCGAATACACTAGAACGTGGAGTGACAGAGGGTGGTGTTCAATCATGAATCTCGATTGTATAGGGATGCATGACGGTCAGACGAAGAAGTGTGGAATGTCGCGATATTTAGTTTTCAGCAGGATTATGTCCGTACCCACGTAACGAGAACTTCTCTAAACCAATTCAAAGAGGCCCATGTCAATAATTTGGTATGGCCACTCAGATCTTCTGACCTCTCGCCAATTGAAAACACGTAGGATATTATGAGAAGAAAATTGATGAACCTAGCAAATCACCCGCAAACACTAGAAGCTCTCCACCATGAATTATAGGTTGCTGTGGACACCGTACCCCAAGAGAACATCGACCACCTAATAAAATCAATGTAACGAAAAGTAAGTGAGGGTGTGAACCTAAGAGGGATGCTCCAAGAAATTATTAATATTATTCTCTTGTTTTTTCTCTTGAAATGATTATCAATTATTACCTTTTTTTAATAGTTATACATTTCTGCTAAATTTTGTCAAACAATTCTCATCCCTTCTTGACATTGCAATATTAATGTCATGTGAATAATTTATGTGGAGGATCTAAACTTTTGGATGATAACTGCACTAAAAAATTCACGTGGCTCGAATTTTTTAAAGAACTTTTACACAAACACAAATAACTTTTCAGTGAGACATTCTGAATATCTAATAAAGAATATTTTTTATTGAATTAGGACATTCATTTACAGTTTTTTGAAGTAGTTTCTTCATTTATCATTTACAAAAATTTTAGTGACTGTCCATCAGAATGCCATATAAAGGCTATCCCAATAGGTACTTCGGGATTTATACTAAGCGCCATTTTTTAACGGAAATTTAATCATGAATTGTTTTACAACGAAAGAACGTGTTAGAATTGTGTAAACTTATTACGAAAATTCGCGTTCTTGTGTGAAAACAGTTCATAAACTTCGTTTATGTATTGGGGTAATCATGTGCCAAGTGACAACGCAATTCGCAATCTTATTCGACAATTTGAGGTTTCTGGATCAGTTGTTGATTTTAAGGTGTCAATATATCCACGTAGAGCTCAATTCTATGAAAATATCGCTACGTACGTGGCCATGTTGCCGAAAGTTCCAAAACCTCAGGTCGTCGTTGATCTCAACAGCCAAACATAAAGAAAAGCTCTTTGCATCGAATTTTGACCAAAGATCTGACTTTGCAAGCGTCTAGAATTTAACTAACACAAGAGTTAAAGCCCATAGACCACCTACATCGCCAAGCGTTTGCTAATTTGATATTAGAAGAAGATATGAATAATGCAGAATTTTGAAATCTTCCGACGAAGCTCACTTCCGCTTCGGAGGTTATGTTAATAAACAAAATTGTAGGATTTAGAGAAGTGAAAATTCTTGTGTGATTGAAGAAAAACCTTTACATCCTCTTCGAGTTACCGCGTGGTGTGCATTTTGGGCTGGAGGGGTTATTGGACCATTTCTTCATGAGAATGACAATGAAACGATAAATATTAATATTTTTATGGCCCCAACTGGATAAAATGCTGCTCAACGGTATGTTCTTTCAACAAGATGGCGCCACGTGCCATACAGCGAGTGAAACTTTGGATTTGTTACGGAACTTTTTTCCGGTCGTGTCATTTCTCCAAATGGTGAAATCCATTGGTCTTCAAGTTATTGGTGAAATTGAACCGCAATTGTATTAAAAAGTTATTGACGATTTTACGCAAAGAGTGATCATCTGTAGAAACAGCCGAGGAGGACATTTGCAGAATATTATTTATAAATCATAAATGCCATATCTCTAATTTTTGATAAAATATGCAATCATGTTATTTTTTAAATTATTGGTTTTATTTAAAAAGGAAATCCCGAAATTCCTATTCGAACACGTTTACATTTAAAATTTTCAGAAGGGTTCCCATAACTAGTTTTATCAATGCAATTAAGGTCATTATAAATTAAAACACTTGCACAAAAACACAAAATACAATAGAAGAATATTTCACACCATTACACAGATACTAATTCAAATAATTATGTAAATAAGTTAAAATTAAGCGAATATATAATTCTCTTAGACACAATTGAGTCGTAATTTAGTAGATGAAACATGATTAGGCATTGTTTACTAAGGATTTTTTTCCCACTTGCCCAATTCATAAAGCATTCCAGCAAGGGTAGCTGTGACAGATCAAAACTAGGATAACTACGCGGGAATTACGACATAAATTCTGCAGACGCCATTGTGTATACTGTTCAAGGGAATGTTCATAAAACCTGTACACTATTATACAGCCTGCTATAGGCACTATGTGACTGGTTACGAAACTGAAGTTATAACAACTTCTAGTTTAATGTTATATGTAGAGCGGCCCGTTTGCACGCTCTGTTCGTATAATAAAATGTGAAATGATTCAATTTCGAAGATATACGCGGGTACGTAGGAGTATATTGGTAATTTTAACGTTCGGTTTGTTCCTAAATAGCAAGGGTGAAACTAAAATAATAATTTACACAAAGTACAAGCAGGAATTTATATTATTTCATTAATCGCTTTTGCCAGAACATACAAATTGATATAAACGAATATATTCATTGAAAGTCTGTTGAATTTCTTGTTTATTACTAACTCCTTACTTATCAGAAGTATCTACCACTTAAAAGTTTCTTAAGAAGATTGTAATTAGCAACCCTTCTTAATGGTATTATTTATGCTTTACTTAAACAAAAGTCCATGATTCGAGGGATATGCTGAATTTATTGAGAATAAAAAACAATCATAGTGTTTATTTAGAACAATTCTTTATCTGTCATTTGACATTTTGTTGTTAAAGTTACGTTCGCTACTTATCAGCTACTTATTTTTTAAGTAAAAGAAAATGGAATTAACCAAAAAGCACTTTCAAACCATAATTTATTATGATTTTAAAAGAGGTTTAAGTGCTTATGATTGCAAAGAAAGTTTAGATTCAGTTTTTTACTGAACAAGCAGCTTCATTGGCTACAATTTACCGATGGTATAAGGAATTTAAACGAGAAAGGAATTCTATTCAACATCAAAATAAGCAGGGCGTCCCCTACGGCTGTTACCGAAAAAACATTGCTCGTGTTAAAAAAATATGTAAAGAGGCATATAATATAATATATTATATATAATATATAATAAAAAAATATTTAAAGAGGGCAATAAAGCCACTTATGTTGTAATAAAACATCAACTCAACATTGGATCATCAACTACTAAAACAATCATACACGATTACCGGGCTTTAAAAAAAGTGGTAAGTCGGTTTGTGCCGCATCACCTTGCTGACTTCCACAAAGCAGAGCGTGTAAGAATTTGCCCCAAAATTTTTCCCAAAATAGTGATAAGTGACGAAACTGATATTCCCATTTTTGACCTTCCTACCCGCCATGAGGGTTGTGTATGGATTCACGAAGATGAGGAAACTCCTACAATGACTGAGAAACAGTGAGCTATGAAAAAGGTTATGTATGCAGCATTCTTCAGAAGTACGGGCTTAGTAAATGTAATTAAGCTAGATCGACAAAAGACAGCTACAGCTAAGTGGTACACTGAAAAATGTTTGCATGAAGTATTGAGAAGAGTTCCAGACCAGGGAATAATGCTCCACCATGATAATGCATCGTCTCATACGGCAGTTTTAACTCTACATTTTTTGTCTGGCAAAAATATAAAAGTAATGTACTCATCTGATAGCAGTGTGTGACTTTTGGCTATTTTTTTGGCTTAAACGCAATTTACGTGGTAGAAGGTCTTCCTCTGATACCGCAGTTCACGCTTATTTTGAAGGTATTCCCAAAGAAGATTGGTTGGGAGCTTTTAAACAGTGAAAGGAAAGAATGGTCAAGTGTATCATTGCTAAAGGAATTACTTTGAGCATATTTAAAATAAAATCCTATAATATATAAGTTTTAGTGAAATTTATTCATAAAGAAGGTGTCTGCATTATACTTGCATTATTACAAACATATTTTATTGAATTGTGCCGTGTCTAATGAAGCAAATTGGCGATCCTATATAGTTCGAAGTAACTATCATTTCTTCTTTAAAATCTTACAATATTTGCAATCAGTTAGATGGCAATTAGATTTATCGCATAGGTACAGAAGCTTTACATATACAGTGAGTTCATAAAATATTTTCGCCCCCTATAATTTAGTAAAAATAGCAACAAATTCAATAGTTACGAATACCAACTAGGTATTGTTGCCTAACATATAATATTTAAATATACAAAATGCAAAAATAAAATTATATTTAAGAAAATAAATTTATATTTTGCATGAAAAACTAAAAATTAGTTACTTGCACACCTAAGCATTAAATCAATAAAACTACTGATTCGAGAATTCCGTTGTTAAAATATCAGGCTAAAACTATCTGTTACAGTTGCATTTAATGTATACGAATTAATTCACTGACTCAGTGCATAAAGCGAAACATATCTAAAAGGAAGTGAGCTTAGTCTTAATAAAAAACAAAGTATTATTATTTTAGATAAACAAAAAAAAAATTTGCGAAATATTGTGAAAAACACCTCAAGATAATATAAATATGTATAGTCGAGGCAAGATAAATATCAGTGCACGTTATTGATCGTTAATGACGTAGTATATTGCGCGTTTGCCAAGGTAACTTGACAATCATCTATGATTTGTCCTTGTCAATGACTAGATTAACATTAGGTTATGTTTAGCAACGTTCTCGATACAAATACGGTATTAGATAACATAAACCGAAATAAATATTAAATAAAAGTTATTTATAACGTAATAAGAAGTAAAATAAACAAAATTAATTTTATTCGTGTATAAGGATTTACAAAATAAATAAATAAAATACTATGATATATATTGTAAAATATCCTCAATATAATATAAGTTACTCTCGTGAGAAAAAAAAACGGGGCACTGCTTTTGTATGGGTTTAAATTTTGACTACTTAAGTGGCTATTTTTACTCATAATGCTCATAATAGTTAGTCAGGAATTGTCAAAAATGTGGGTCTTATTGACATTTATGATACATTTTTACAATATATATAAACAATAAATTACTAAAAACGATATAGAAACAATATAATTAAAATAATTAGTATTTTGTCATACCACCGTTATTATTTATGTAACTGCAGACATTGAAGCGATAATATTTTGTACAACATTTATAGGAATTTGATGCCAAGCATTTTGAACAATCTCTCAAAATTCTTCCTAGGCAGCAGCTACATATACACTTTCAATGGGATTTAGATAAGGACTGTAGGGCGTGAAATCTCAAGTTTAAATTTCGTTCTCTTGTAACCTTTGTGTTACAAGATGAGAGAGGAAATTGTGTTGTTCTTATAGCTTTCGTTAATGTTTTGAAAGGGTTGTGCCTAATCTCAGTAACTAATGCTTCGTCTTCCCACGGATTTGAAATTTTGTTACGTCCGGAGCCTATTTTGCGATTTTAATTATCCTCTTCCCTCCATTTTTTATATATTCTTGCGTCTGAACTTATACCAATATTAAATTGAACCGATGATTTCCCATTTTCCAAACTAGTAACAAGTCTGGCTTTATCAGTTTTCGAAAGATGCGGCATTTCCAAATTTGAATTAGCAACTATGATACATAGATAATTTGACGTACAGTTTGAGAATTAACCAAATATCGTCAAAATTACAACGCTAAAAATGAAAGGAAATTGACGTAACGATTTTGACAGTGTCCCGATTTTTTTGCTTACGACAGTATATGTAGGTACGGTTGCGGCCAATATAATCTGGGCAGTGATTTGACATTTTATGACTTTTTCATGAAATTTGGTAAATCAGGCTTTGCTACAATCTACGTTACTCTGGATACGCACTTAGGGCATGAGCCATCATGTGATAGTTATCTCAATAATCAATAGTCATTACACTCATTACTCATTACACTCATTACCTTAAAAAGGGATGTCTTTAAACTGAAATTAGTTTGGTTTTGACCAACCATATTATTGATCTTAAATTAAATTAAAAGTTTTGATGTTTATTTAAGAAACGAAAAACATAAACAAATGATATAAAAAAATTAATATTTTGTAGCAGCTCCATTTTTTTCAATAACATTATTTAACCTTCTGGGCATTGATGCTACTAATTCTGCAGTATAATTTGGAGTTAATTCGATCCATGCTTCTTGAATTCTTTCCCATAACTGTTCTAAATTTTGTGGGCGAAAATTATTACCTCTATTAATTTTTTTTCCCAGCGAACCCCACATATTTTCAATGGGGTTCAAGTCCGGGCTACGTGAAGGCCATGGTAGAACTTGTATGTTCTGTTGCTGCATCCAGTTTGAGGTCACTCTGGCTGTATGAATGGGGCAATTGTCTTGTTGATATATAAAATTATTTTGGGGAAAGACTGCATTTACTGAGGGCAGCATGATATTTTCCAATATTCCAACATAGACCTCTGCATTGCATCTACTTCTTATATGTGTTATAACTCCGGGTCCTTGGGCGCTCATCCAGGCCCAGACATTGACAGAAAAACGACCGCTTATGTGTGATTTTTGGGTATAACGTTCATCAAAGCGAGAGTTCGGAGGTCTATAAACTCTAACGTGTCCGTCATAACACGATTTAAATACCTTCTCATCTGTAAAAACAACATTCTGCCAGAAATTTAACGCTTCTAAGGAGTATTCCAAAGCAAAACCTACTCTCTCTTCCTTATTTTGCGGAGTTAAAAAAGGTTTTTTCACTGCAGAACGATTACGTAGATCAGATCCATTTTTGATACGACGCCTTGCCGTTCGAACGGACCCAGGAAAGTTTGTTTCAGCCTGTGCGTCTACCGCACACTGGAAGGGATTTTCGCGAATAAAATCAACCAAATTACCATCATCCACCTCCGTTGAATCTCTGGGCCTACCACTACCCAATCCTCTTTCAAGCGTTTGTCTCTCATCCCATATTCTCTTAATGTTATTCACAATACTCTTTGGTAATTGGAATATTAATGCGACTCGTCGTTCCGACCACCCCTCTCCCAGTAACGTCACAACCCTTAATTTCTCGGCCAAAGATAAATGTGGCATTTTTATAATTGACGTTTTTCATCAATCAATATGACAGTATAGTTTTCCAGGCGACTTTTTTTATGTAACAATTAAAATCCATTTACAGTGGGAAAAACTGCTGCCCAGATAATATTGGCCGCAACGGTACATATATATATGCTATGGCATTATGGAATAAACGTATCCACGTATCTATCTTTTAAACAAAATTTAAAGTTTCCTTAATACCGAACATGTTTTTCTAACGTAATATTTATTTTTATTTTATTGTAAAGACACTGACTTTCCTATTTTATTTATAATTATTTATTCACTCATATCACTGTCACTTGAGTCACTTTCTCCGAGGTGTATGATTATTGGGCTGATATCTTCTTTATCAAATCCTACCTCCTTATCCCACCACTTTAAAATTTCTTTGTCTGTGTGATGAATTGCATTTTCCCACGTTGTCTTTGTAATGGTGCTTAAGGGTTCTTCCCACATCTTAATAAATTTATCAGAACCAAACCCATCTCGACCAATGTGTTTATTATAATACGTCTTCGTGATTCCCCAAATATTTTCATAGGTTGAATATGCAATGATAAGAAGGTAGTCGCAGAAATTTGTGACCATAGTATTCTGCAAGGTTATCAACTACATATGATTTTTGAGGCTTGGTCCTATAATGTATTAATTAAATATACGTGCAAATGAAATAAAAGTAATACACTTACAGTAAGCAATTGTGTTTTTAACATATCAAGTACGATACATTTCATATATCACATTCCTTATAGATGTTTTTGTAGCAACATCTATATCTAACACAGGCTTAGGCTTTTGTCGATTTGCTTTGGGATCAGTGAGGGATTCATTCTTTTTCACTGCTTGTGATATTGCACTAACAGAAGATATGCTGATATTCAAAGCTGCGGCAACACGCTAAAATCACAAAGGTTTTCATTCCTTGAACACTATATTTATGAAAATACACCACTTACTTCCCTTACTGCTTCAAAAGGTATCAAAGGTTGTCCATGAATGCGAATACTATCACGCTCTTGTTCGAAGAACGTTATTAACGATGCAACCATTTCTTTAGCTTGTTGACACCAAATATCGTAAATATTTACTAGAAGTTCTAATAAGAACTAATTTTGATAAAATATGTAATATCGTAGGCCAAAATAGGCGTTGAATAAACTATTATAACCTAAACGAACGGTACAAGCACAACGAAAATGTCAGAAATGTCTGACAGATACAAAGCGACGACGATGTACTTTCATACCAATATATGAAAATAACTCGGTTTGCGTTTATTGATAATAGTGTTTTAAAATAATTTAATTAATTATTGAAAGTGATAATATGCGCTAAAGTGTAGCAATCTCAAACATTTAAGCCTTAATCTATCAATTATAAAACACAATTTACATGTATTATGGACAATGGCAAATACGTATCTTAGAGTTGGTAGTGTGACGTAATAATATGTCATAAAATACGTGCATCAATATTTATATTGCCTCAACTATAATATACAGGCTGTCCCGTAAAAAACGCCAACATTCATAATTCCGTTATTTATTGTCCGGTTTTATTTAAACAAAAAGTAAATTTAATAGCATCAAAAACACTATAAGATAGCAGTGTTTTATTTGTTTTCATTAATGTCAAACGACAGTCAAGTTTTTTATTTTAAATGGCAACATATATATTTTTGGCTATATTCGGATTGGATTTTTGATCCAATGATGAAACATTGGAAATGTATGTATTATAAATATTATTATAAGAAACAAAACACTTTACAATAAATGTTGAAATTGCCCGCCACCTTGTTCAACACATATCGCACATCTCCTAATTACTCCAAAGGTCGCATTTAAAAGACAAGCGGCAGGTACTTCTTGACAAGTGTTAATAATTCTTTGTCTTAAAATGTCAACATTTTCTGGAGTTGTTAAATAAACTCGATCTTGTAGATAAGCCCACAACCCAAAATCGTGGGGCGTAAGATCCGGTGAATGCGCAGGCTACTCGATAGGACCGGATGTTCCTTTCCACCTATTTCCAAATTGGGTGTTCAACAAATTAGTATTTACTCTGGCGTTGTGCGCGGGAGCCCCATCTTGTTGAAAAAATATTCTATTTAAATTTGCCAAAGGTAATTCATCTAAAAAGTTTTGGAGATTTTCGTGTAATAAAGTGTAGTATTTTTCTTGATTTAAGCAACCATCTATGAAAAATGGCCCAATTAATTGATCACCTAAAATGCCACACCAAACATTTGCGTTGAAACGTCTTTGAAAATTATTTTCAATTACAAATCTCGGATTGTCTGCACTCTACTGTCGATGTATGTTTCTATTAAAAATACCGTTGTTGCTAAAAGTGCATTCATCAGACCAAATTATCCTTCTGTAAAAATTCGGGTCTTGTTCTAATGCATTTAAATAGAAACGACAAAACTGGATTCTTCGGCCAGGATAATTTTGTTCTAATGCATGAACTTTTCGAGCTATGTACGGTTTAAGTTTGTGTTTTCTTAAAATACCATGAACTGTAGTTTTTGATACCCCAATATTATGTGCAATTTCGCGAATCGAAGTTCGTGAATATTGCTGTACTGCAAGAAGAACATCTAATTCCCCTTATCTTCGGAGAATTTCCGTTTTTGTGTTTTTGGTTTGGTAAATGATCCATAATTTCTTAAATTCTTTTCAATTCTCTGAAATATTTTCGAAACTGGAACTTCTCTGTCCGGAAAACGAGCACTGTACCGACGAACTGCTTGAAGGCGATTTTTATTACATTCAAACATTGTAACATGTCCGTTAATTCATTGTTATTCATTTTTAACGAAAATACGCTTTTTGTTGCGGCAAAACGTTCAAACAGGATAATACAGAAAACTTAATAAAGTCAAACTGACACTTAAGGCACATTGACATAATGCTAGTGGACTGGGCCAAGTCTACTATAATTAAAGATGAAATTTATAAAGTTTTTTTTTTATTTTTTATTATTAGGATATGTGCGATATGTGTTAAACAAGGTGGCGGGCAATTTCAACATTTATTGTAAAGTGTTTTGTTTCTTATAATAATATTTATAATACTTACATTTCAAATGTTTCATGACACATTCGAATATTTATAAATAATGGAAGACAAAGATGGAATTTATAAAGTTTTTTTTTTTGCAATAAACGTTTATCAAAAATAAACATGTTATACATCGTTGAATTCAGAAAAAAAAATCCAATCCGAATATAGCCAAAAATATATATGTTGCCATTTAAAATAAAAAAACTTGACTGTCGTTTGACATTAATGAAAAAAATTGAAAACAAATAAAAAACTGCTATCTTATAGTGTTTTTGATGCTATTAAATTTACTTTTTGTTTAAATAAAACCGGACAATAAATAACGGAATTATGAATGTTGGCGTTTTTTTACGGGACAGTCTGTATAGGTATAAAGAAAGAAAGAAAAAAAGCTTTATTTTTCTTCTAGTCATTCAAAAATATTAGACATGCGAGATGAACAGATTTTAAGCGAAACTGCAATAAAACAAAATTAGATCTAAAACAATTGCGAAGAATGTTAAAATAACATAAGAAAAAAATAGTAAATCCAGAAACAATTGGAGAATGTTTGCGAAGTGTAAATTATTATGGACGAGTGGTCCGAAAAAAGCTTTTTATGAGTCACATGAATAGAGACAAAGCTATAGCTCACGCAAGTGAATTTATAAATAATCCCGAATTTTAGAATTTTTTTCTTTTTGCTGATAAAAGAAACGATCATTTAATGAAAAAAAATTGATATTTTCGAGTAAGATGTTCGATAAATAGTGTAGTTGAAACAAAATACCGTGCCGTAAAAAATATAGTGCAATGTGCTGGATTAGGGGATCCATGCCTTATAATACGATGGATAAATTGCATTTTATCGATAGAACATTAGATGCTAAAGGTTACATTATCAAAAAATAAATTAATCAAAAGCATTGTAACATTGGACATAAACGAATATATATTTCAACAAGACAACGATTCGAAGCAGTGCTTTTGGATTGTTAAAGAATGGATCATGTATCAGATTGATCTAATGCTACCACACCTATCTTGACTACCCGACCTGAACCTCATCGAGAATATACAGGGTGGGGCACAGGAACCGGATGTTTTTAGAATACATAATATTCGACCATTAGAAAAGGAAAGGCATTTGACAGGTGGGACCTTCCCTGACTCAAAGCATTTTACTGTCAGTTACTGTCATGGAGCCGTGGACGCTAGAACAGCGCATATTTGCATATGATTCTTTCGTTAGAAGTGGTGAATCAGTGACTACGGTTCAACGTGAATTTCGTCGGAGATTCAATATTAATCGAAATGACTCTGTCCCCACGCGTAACACAATCCTACGTTGGGTTCATAATCTTCGAACACGAGGCTCAATACTCAAAATAAAACCGCTCGGATCCCAACGTACAGTGCGCACTCCAGAGAACGTTGAAAGGGTTAGACAAGCGATACTGCGAAGCCCACGCCGCTCTGCTCGGGCTCATTCGGCCGGACTGCGAATCAGTAATCGTACTGTAAGAAGGATTTTACATGGCGAATTACATTTGCATCCATACAAAATAGCGGTTGTGCAGGAATTGAATGAAAGAGATTACCAGCAACAAGTGAATTTTGCCCAACAAATGCTTACACTTTATGAGCAGAACGAAAACATGTTGGTGGTAATGAGTAATGAATAAAGACGGCAGACTATGTGCCAGACAGACAAGAATCATTTCACCATGTGTACTAAATATTATTTTAGATACTATAATATAAATATGTTTTGAAGGTGCATCTGTTATTGCCAATAATACCACTTTTTCTTTAGAATAAATGTTTTGTTCATTGTTAGAAAAACGAAATATTTTTTTTTTTTTATTTTGATTTAGAACTGTAAAATATATGTTCAAATTCTGTTATCTCTTTGATAAATGCATGTATGGAAATATTTACGAAGCTACTAAATATATGTTTTTCTGCTCCGATATGTAAACAAAGCGAGAGGAATGAAAAATAATATTTTGTACTAATGGTGAAATGATTCTTGTCACCATGCACCGGGCACATAGTCTGCCGTCTTTAGTAATGAAGCCCATTTCCACCTTAATGGGGCTGTCAATAGACAAAATTGTCGGTACTGGGCTGCCGAAAATCCTCAAGAGCTGCATCAAAAACCGCTGCACAGTCCTAAGGTTACAGTTTGGTGCGCAGTGGGGAGGTTTGGCGTTATCGGTCTCTATTTTTTTGAACAAAGTTACCGTTACTGTAACATCGGCGTGTTACATTAATATGGTGAACACCAATTTTATCCCAGAATTGCAAAGAAGAGGTTTGGATCCTCTACAATTATGGTTTCAGCAAGATGGAGCCACGGCACACACCGCCAGAGCTTGTATTGCTGTTCTTCGTACTCTGTTTCCTAATCATCTCATTTCGAGATTTGGTGATGTTTTATGGCCTCCTCGGTCTCCCGACTTGTCCACATGTGATTTCTTTCTATGGGGGTTCCTCAAGTCTCGTGTTTACGAGGGTAGACCTCGTACGTTACAAGAACTGAAAGAAGCGATACGTCAACAAGTTAATCTAATTCCTAGAAACCTGCTGGAAAGAGTGGAAGTCAATTTTCATGAACGACAATGCGTAAACGAAAACGGACATCACATGCCTGAAGTAATTTTTCGCAAATTATGAAATGCTAAATTCTTGCGTATGTAATCCTACCAATAAATTTCTTTTAATGCAAAAACTGACGATTTTATTGTTATTTCAAAAACATCCGATTGCCGTGCCCCACCCTGTATTATATATTGTTGACATAGAATTAAGAAAGTGTATTTCGAATAAAAATTGTTAAAAATATTTTACAGACATAGGCAATATTACGCCTAGCATCACATTAAAAACTGATATTATCAATACAGAGAGGATTACAGGCTGTTTTAGATACCCAGGGAATGCCGACAACTAAGTGATAATTAATAATTCGTAATTATTTAATTAATTTATGTATATGTAACTACGCAATATTTTCAGCTTTTCGTGCAAAATGCAAATTTATTTTCTTAACTGTCGTTTTATTTTTACATTTTAAATACTGGGTGTCCAAATATTGCGGTGTCGATCGATATCTTGATGCTCTTTGAAGGTACAAAAACAAACAAATGTTGTTTAATTCTTAAAGGAGCACGGCGTAAAAATACCTTAGTTTATACACGTTGTCTCAGAATAGCAGTACTGAACCTCACTTAAATTTTTTAAACGAAACACCCTATATTTTATTACATTTTTAGAGTCTTGTATAAAATCGACAGGCTTCTCATATACCATTGTCTATACCTAACCGTTATTGTTTTCGAAATATTTAACGTTTTCTCTAATAAATGTCATGTGCAGGTACTATTTTGGCTAAGTTATATCTTACTTGTGTTTGATACCAGAAACGAAATTTTTGGTATGTGAGTAGATTATACTTGCGGTAACTTTTAAAAATTTCAAAAATGATTTTTTTTTGATAGTGTTCAAGAAAGGAAAAATAACATCACAAATTTCAGATGTAAAAATCTCCATTTTTTTTTAAATGGAATGCATAGTGCTGTTTTATGTTATTTTACTCCCAAAGTAAAACACTTTCTTTTTGCTTAAGCATACCATATATTTATCTGCAATAAATTTCGAGATTTTTTCGTGTTTAAAATGGCTTTACAAAAAGCTGTCCACTTCAAGGCAGTAAGTACTTAAAACTAAGACGGCCATGGAAAACAAATAACACACATCGAAATTGTAAACTGTCAAATTGGTTAATGCTGTGTTTGCTCCATAAGTCAATTACGTGTGTGTTTCCTCATGTTTTAAAAATGAATTTTTCACAACAATAACTTATCAATATGAAGGCACACAGCGATTTTAATTTGAATTGTTTCTACTTACATAACATTTTATCTTATTCAGTGAAACATAAGATATAAAGTTATAACATATGCTTCTGAAAAACTAATGATGCAAAAAAACAAAACAGCGAAATTTTATTTAAATCAAGAAATAGTAAGAAAATTGAATAGAAATAGTACGGAGCAATGGGCGTATAAACCGGAGACAGCGAACTGTATAACGACTGCAGCCTACTTCCTAGGTTACATAAAACTGCTACTAAATGACACTCACTAGACTAGGTGATCAATATGTTCACCATTTTGTTCTTGACAGACACTAAGCCTGCGAATCAAATCTTGATGCACCCTTTGAAACATATTTTCATCAGTAGATTAAAATACACGTCTTATTCTAAACTTGAAATTTGACAGTTTAGAATTTCGATGTGGGTTATTTCTTTTCCATGGCCGTCTTAGTTTTAAGAACTTATTGCCTTGAAGTGAACAGTTTTTTTGTAAAGCGATTTTAAAAACGAAAAAATTTCGAAATCTATTGCAGATAGGTATATGATATGCTTAAGTAAAAATAAAGTGCTTTACTTTAGGCGTAAGATAACATAAAAAACTCTGTGCATTCCATTTAAAAAAATGGAGATTTTTACATATAAAATTTGTGAATGTTGCTTTCCCTTTTGGGAACACTCTGTATCAAAAATAAATAATTTTAGTAATTTGTAAAAATTATCTCTATTACAAACTACTGTCATACCAAAAATTTCGTTTCTGGAATCAAACACAAGTAAGACATGACAGAAAAATAGTACCTGCACATGACATTTATTAGAGAAAATGTTCAATATTTCGGTTAGGTATAGACAATGGTACATGAGAAGCATGTCGATTTTATAGCAGACTCAAAAATGTAGTTAAAATATAGCGTGTTTTGTTTAAGAAAAATTAGGTAAGGTTCAGTACTGCTACTCTGAGATACCTGTGTAAACGAAAGTATCTTTAGGCTATGCTCCTTTAAGAATTAAACAACATTTATTTGAAAAGTTTTTTTTGTACCTTCAAACGGTATCGATACATCGACCCAGTAGTATTTGGACACGCGGTATATTTAAATAATATGTGTTAACCCTTTATATGGCAAAACATTTCTTGAGCTTTTTGTTTTTTTTTGCCAAAATTGAGTCAAATATGTTATTTAGAAACCCCCAAAAATATTTAAAAAAATATTGTGTTTACACATTTGAAAAAAATAGGTGGTCACTATATATGCCACAGTCCATCTAGGAATCATAAATATTGCTTATGGTTAGTGGTCAGTATATATACCACTTTAAAATTTAGGTACAAACAAAAATTATTAATAATAATCTCGTTCTAGATAGTTTTATTGTGAACTTAACATGTCTTATAAAAAGAAAACAAAATACAAAAACTTTCTAGTCATTTTCATTTTACGTGAAAGGGTTTAAAACACTCTAAACATAATGCAACGTCGCATTCGCCACATAGTATATTGGATCTTTTGACACACTGTTTAGTGCTACATAAAGCACATCTTCTGTAAGTGCCTTTATGGGGTAAGTGAGATCCTACATTTGCTTGACGGAGAGTATTTGCCACCGTCACACTTCGATTGGTTCCTTGCTTTACAATTTTTTGGTTTTTTGTAATTTTTTGCGGGCCTCTTTTTCGCAATCCTTCATAATCACCGATTAATTGTTAGCCAAAATACTTCTAAATTCTATTTGGGGTATAATCTTCCTATTCGAGTTTTTTTCTGTTTTGACAATGCAGAATGTATGAATTGACTATAGCTGTATTTACGAAGTAGTACAACAATTTTACCCACCATCTTCGCGATTTCTTGGATATACTGTAGTATTCCATTAGTTGATCGAAGTGATCAAATCCACCCATATGTTTATTATAATCTTTGATAGTTTCCGGACATCTAATCATTTTTTTTTCCTTTTTTATTTATTCTTCTCACTTCACTTGAACTATTTGGGTTATGAAAGTTGCTGACAATTACAACTGGCTTTGAACCCCTGTCTTTCCATTTTACCACGGATATTTCATTGCATTGAGCAAAATCTGATTATCCCATTTTCAAATTTTTGTCCACAACTAAGTTCTCTTTAGGATAAAATTTTCTATTTATACGAAAGGTACCACAAGCAAAGAACTCCTGAGTTAATAGTTTTTAATCAATGGTATGGTTGAAAAAAAATTATCAAAATACAAACAACGACCCGTATTTCGCAGGGGTTGAGACAAATTCAAAACTGTTCTTTGTCCCAGTGCACCTTCCTCTTTGGAGTTAGATTTTCCTTCATACACAATAAAATTATAAAGGTAGCCTGTTACAGAACAACAAAGGGCCCAAATTTTAAAGCCCCTTTTTATGGGCTTCATAGGCATGTATTGTTTCAAAGAAGATCTACCTTTGAACCCACCATACTTTCATCAATAGAGGCATGCCTACTGATGGTAAATGACTTTTTGTATTTTTCTGTCAGGGAATTTATCAGTGGTCTTATTTTGTAGAGCTTATCATGGGTACATTCTCCTTTTTTTGGCATACGTTCATTATCATTGCCGTGTATGTACCTAAGCAGCTGTAGGAAACGTTTCACAGACATTATTTTGGATACACTCGAGACTTGGAAATTTGGGTCACTTGACCAGTACATCCTCAGACTAGGCAAACCACGAAATCCAGTTATAATTAGAATACCCAGAAATGCATCAAATTCTCTATCAGACATATTCAAATCAACACTATGTTGTAATGCATATCGCTTTGTTTCTACCAAGAGGATCTGCTTACAGTCTTCAAATAAATGATTAAAAATTTCTTTCGGTGAATTGAAATCAATCAAGATATTAGGTTTTAATTCTTCTTTATAAGTAAACTTTTTGTATGTTGTTGGTTCAGATGCAGCTTTTGACCAAACGTAAGTCTTGAAAGATGGTTCAGGTGACGATGTTTCATAGCGTCTCGAAGCAATATTTGTATCTTCCTGATCTTCCGAAGTGCTGTCATCATCGAAAAATGGTACACGTTTTACAGGAGTATCATCAATTTCATAGGTTGGATCAGCAATGGAATCATCACTATCCCACTCCATTGCCGAAGAAGTGGATACCTGCAGATAACTACGAGAAGTACAATAGGAGCTTGTTTCTGTATATAACTTTTCGTCCTCAGCATCACTATCTCCTTCTACATCTGAATTTTGCTTGCTCGTCAGTGATTGAAACATTGTCAAGATAATCATAAACTTCTTCAGGATTCATATCTGCAAAGTCTGATATGTTCAGACTTCTTTTTGGTTTTTCTATTTTATCTGCAAATAATAAAGAGAAAGAATACTCAGTATATAGATTTTCTATTCGTCAGTATGTGTATCTTAGTAGTCGCGTAAAAAATATTTGATTTATAAAGGACCACAAGCTTTATATGTAGGTGCTAAAAGTAGGTTATAATTGATATTTGTCGTTTCATATGAAATAACATCTTAGCCGAATGATACTAACATTTAATTTTCCTTGTGACGGTTAAATAGATGTATATAGAATAATTAATAGTTAATACTCACCCATATTTATCTAAAACACACACACAACACAAGAGAAAACAAAAACATGTGATTAATCCGGCAACTACTTTAACGCACAGTGACTAATATAGAGACCACTTTTTACATCGGCCAATGGTGTTTGAGGATTTGTGCCTAGAGGTGAAGTTTGAACTATGCTAAGGCGCATAAATAAGAAAAATAAAAGTGGCAAATATAGCTACCACAAACCTATAAAGGGTTTTAAGCAACAATGCAGACTAAATACTCTGAATTAATATCTATTCAACTTATTGCTATTTATGGGGTAAGCGAATACTTTATTGACCTACTGTACCTATATCAATGTGTGTATATCAGAATGCATATTCGGTTCTTATAAAAGATACAAACACTTCTAGAACTCTGTTTGTCACTATTACCAATAAAAAACGTCGTATTGATTCAAAAGTTCATAAATATTTGAAAGCTACACCCTCTTTTCCAAATGTAACATATATTGTAATAAACGTTTACGTGTGGGAAATAGTAAATGGCGTAAAATAAATTTGCATACCTTAAAATAAGGGACAAATACGGGAATTAAACTCTTTTCATTCTAAAAATAATGGTTTAGTCCTACAAACTAACTAAATTTAGCAGGGGGTCTTCTCAAGAAAGTACAAAGTCGAAGTAGTCCAAAGATAATATCTAATCTTGCTTATAAATCGACCTTTTTGACCTAACCAGCGGGCGACAGTATCAATGCATACACACGTACGTGTGTAATATTATGTACACGGCATATATACACGATGTAATACGGTACGCTTTTCATGTATCACCGGTGTGCCACACACAAAACTCCCACACGTGTTTTATATGAAAATGTGTACAAATTTGCATACACTTGTTTGTTGTGCATCTGGTCGTTAGTTCTTTTTTGGGCGGTAGATGCGTGGTATGAGATAAATGAATCAAAAAAGGGAGCCACGGCATTGTTCTGGATCGACTAGTGTGTTCGTTTTATATTTTACGGTGTCATTTGTGGATAAATTTTAATTAAACCAGCAAAGAAATCATATTTATGAGTAACTAAGTGCTTTATTGTTATAAGAATAAGCGCATGTATTTATGTATATTCAGCATCTACAAAAGAAAATAAATTCTCATTCCTGGTTAATAATGACTAAACTGCTTATTATAAACTATCTTTTATTAAAAAAGTATTTATCTACGATCATGTAAAAAGTGACAGCTTTTTGCATGATTTTCAGTGTAATAAAGGTTGACATGTATTGAACCCATGCAAAAATAGTATATTAAAATACAAGTTTCATAGCGCACCATTTTATTTCACGAATTTTCTAAAGAACGAGTGCGACAAAAGGCCTTATGAAACGAGTTTTTTTACACTATTTTTTCTATTTTGCATTTTTTACATTAATAAATTGAAATTATTTAACTTGGTAGTTCAGTTTTATTTTTATATAAAGTATGCAGTTGATCACATTGATAGTTGACATTTTCAAATTTAAATACTTATGTATTGCTATCCGCAAAATATTATTTATTAATTTTCGTTAACATTACTTGTTGATATTTAATTTAAAAATATAAACATGAGTGACATAGAAACTAATACATCTTGTTGTCAATTGTGTATACTGTATAACAACTTGAACTACGAAAACCTATTGATAGGAGAGGGTGGTGGGAGGTAAAATTAAATGTATTCATTTAGCTTATTTAGCTACTTATATATCCACTACATTATATTATAACATTATTTTCTTTAGATTGACATTTTTAAATTCGTTATATCTTTTGAATGGAATGTCCGATTTTAATAATTTAAAAAGTATTTTACTGGTATTGAAATGGTCTTTAATAAAATATCATTTAATAGGATAAGGAATAATACAGAGGTATGGATAATATGGTTTGATTATTGTCGGCACTTTTATTAACTTTTAAAATGTAAAAAAGTAGTTATAGTGGCATAACTACAGTAGTTGGACATATGGTTTCGCGGACTTTTTTGTAGATATTAATACGTTCTACAATACTGTTGATCATTTTTTTGTTCTATCAACAATAGTTTCCGCAGCGTACGCGATGACAGATTTTTTGTGACTAATTTTTTCACACCTTGGGTTACATTAATGCATTTTTATTGGGGATCCCTTTTTTTTGAAAATGTAATATAGTCTATGTCACTCAGTGAAAATGCAGCTTTCTAATGGTGAAAGAATTTTTGAAATCGGTCCAGTAGTTTTTGTGTGAAAAAATTACAAAGAGACATACAAAAACACAAATGTTTCCAAAATATAATATTAGTGGATACATTTAATTTTACCTCCCACTAGCTTCGTACCTTTCCTTTCCTACCTTTCGTAGTTCAAGTTGTTTTACTGTATGTAATATGCTTTGTTTGTGTAGCATTTTTCTTTTCTACGTATATCACTTCTGTCAAATAAAATCATATGACAGCAATAATATTTCTTTTCTATTTTGCGTTCATAATGAACTCAATGTGAAACCCAAAACAGTATCGAAATGAACTTCATTTTGATATGCTTTTTTTCATTTAGATTTCATTGATTTTAAAAATTTAAGTATATTTGACAGATATGATATATATTCGTAGGTAGTATCTATGTCACTCATGTTGATATTTTTAAATAAAACATCAAGTAATCTTAACGAAAATGAATAAATAATATCTAATATAGCAAGATTGAAATTTGAAAATGTCGATATGACCAACTGCATACTTTATATAAAAATAAAATTCTGAAACGTAAAATTAAATAATTTCAATTTATTGATGTACAAAATGCAAAATAGGAAAAATAGTATAAAACACTCTTCATAAGGCGTTTTACCGCACTCATTCTTTAGAAAACTCGTGCGGCAAAATGGTGCCTTTTAAAACTTGTGTTGTAATATACTAGTTTCTGTGTTAGAACAGCGCCAGCATTGAAAAATTTTAAAAAAGCGTATCGAAATAAAGCTCATTTCGATACCGTTTTGAGTTTCATAATGAAGTCTTTACGAACGCAAAATAGAAAAAAAATTACTTATTTTTATTGCACGATTTCAAATAAAAGAAAATATCAGTAAAAACGTTAATATTCTATTAATTTTAATAAATACGTACGTTCACTTTACAATTAATACAATTTTCATTAAGAATTCGAGGCATCTCGTGACTTGAAAGCAGTATATCGGTAGCAGCATTGCTTGAGCTTGCTTCGTCGGCTAGATCTCTGCGCAAAATTTGATTTGACAGCGATACTCTGTGTTGCACTGTCCACTCAAAGAAAATATTGCATTAAAAATACCGTCATCATTAAATTATTGGTGCTTCGTTTATAAATTTGTATATTTCATTTTTGCTGAACACTTTCGATTTCTTAGAACGATATCCTAAATAGATTGGCGCTTCATATAAGCGGTTAACTTAGAAAACTGCTTAAGATCGATGTCTTTTCCGGCTAGTAGGAGAGATTTCGCCATGGAATATTCCGACCATAGACTTCACGGTTTTATTTGCTTTGCCTTTGGTGAAAAATAACCAAAGGACACAGCTTCTGTAAGATTCCTCGTTTTCATTGAAACGTCCCAATCGTTGAATCGTTTATATACCATTCATATTGTTTTCGTGACTCCTCAGGTATTAAAGTTGACGTCGCCGTTTGTGCGATCTCTAAAACTCCTAAAGGAATATTTTGAAACTGCGTTACATTTTAATCTACATCACTACAATCATTCTCAATCATTACAGACTTTATATTTAAATTCATAAAAAGAGTTTGTTGACAATACCGTTTCCTTAGTAATAGAGTAATACGTAACATGGCAGTCTATATGATACTTGAATAATACGATACCCATCAAAGGAACATTTATAAGAGATCGATATAGTCCTACAAGTATTCATAAAAATTCACCATTTCTTACGAAAATTGGTATGATCGTAGATAAAACATTGTAAGGCACATGTCTAAAAAGTCTCTTTATTGCACTAACGACTTTAAAAACACCCGCTACGCTACGCTCGTATGTTTAACCAAATCGTTCCTGCAATAAATAATAACTTTTTACACTTGTATCTTTTTTTAGTTATTTTCTAATTTGCTGCCATAACAACATAACATAGATAAACGAATAGATTCAATCTATTGCAATTTAGTTTTTTTTTCTAATTAGTAGCCAATTAAAATTCAAACATCAAAAGCGTGAAGTCGATTAGTTAAATGCGAACATAGTTAATTAAATACCAAATAATTTAATGACAAACGGTACAACTTTTATTTTAAATTATTCTCCTGAATTGCAGGTATTAAATATGTCGAGAGTTACATGAAATATAACGCTAAGAAATAAGTAATTAAACTTCTAGTTTCAACAATTCTTTTATTGTAAATACCACTACAATATTGTTTTGCCATACAATGGCTTCATCAGGTGGATGAAATACTGAATATGTACAATACAAGTTTGAATATTTATGTGAAAATTATTGGGGAAATGGTAGTGGAAAAATTTTTACAATCTTAAATTTAGTAGAGGGGAGTTGTTTAAATCTAGTTGGTCATTTAAAGCTAATCCTAAACTATTGTATCTATTAATTTCTAAGTTTTCTAACAGGTTAAGTTTTTTACTTTTTTCTTGAATGTGTAAAATTTTGAAATCTATATTAAATCTATGATTGATATCTATACAATGACTTGCGAAAGTTGAATCTGTTTTCTTTTCTTTATGGCTTCTCTCGTGTTCCTTTATCCTAATTTTGAATGTCCTCCCAGTAGGATGAAAGAACACGAGAGAAGCCATAAAGAAAAGAAAACAGATTCAACTTTCGCAAGTCATTGAATAGACTATTATCAGGATAAAATAAAACAAATTTTAATGAATTTCGCTTTTTAATTGACACTGTAACGATCGTTTCGCTCCAACCTGAGCTTCATCAGACATATAACAGTTATATGTCTGATGAAGCTCAGGTTGGAGCGAAACGATCGTTGCAGTGTCAATTAAAAAGTGAAATTCATTAAAATTTGTTTTATTTTATCCTGATAATAGTTATAATGTAATTTCACCAAGTAAAGGCTGAAACAATTATATATTTCATTGTATAGATATCAATCATAGATTTAATATAGATTTCAAAATTTTACACATTCAAGAAAAAAGTAAAAAACTTAACCTGTTAAAAAACTTAGAAATTAATAGATGCAATAGTTTAGGATTAGCTTTAAATGACCAACTAGATTTAAACAACTCCCCTCTACTAAATTTAAGATTGTAAAAATTTTTCCACCACCATTTCCCCAATAATTTTCACATAAATATTCAAACTTGTATTGTACATATTCAGTATTTCATCCACCTGATGAAGCCATTGTATGGCGAAACAATATTGTAGTGGTATTTACAATAAAAGAATTTTTGAAACTAGAAGTTTAATTACTTATTTCTTAGCGTTATAATGAAGTTTCAACAAGTATCTCCTTCGTCAATTAACTACATGAAATATATCTTGCGCATTTATGATAACGCCAGGCAAATTATTAGCAGATAGAATATTTTGGTGCCATTAATAGCGAAGCTTTCATTTGAGCATCCTGGAAGGTGTGAATTAGTCTTCCAAGTATTTGAAATATTTTAATTTTCTTATTTAAGAAGGATTCGCCGTAACCTTCAGCAACAGTAAAAGATTCCCAACTTCCATGATCTCTAATTGTCAAAAAATCACCACCGTGACTTGCCAAATGTGTTACGCTAGACGTCTAAAGCAATGTCGCAAATTTCAATCTCCTTTTGGAATTTTTCCTATAATATTAATACCCATTGCACACTTAATACCATGCGACCATTGCAACAAGTCTATGAAAATCGTTACGCCTAACACAAATAGGTCGTAAATAAGCAAATTTCTTAACTAAGCCAATACATTCACTCTCTGTAATTGCAAATATTCTAGAAATATCATTTTGTATTTTAGAAATGGATATAATGATAGAATTAGACTTATATTAAATGTCCTCTACAGACATATTAATGAGTTCCTCTCGTCTATAAGCACCATTATAACCTACCGTCAAGATAACCTAAAATTAATACCATTATATGTAAAACTGTGATATTTGCGAAAAATATACTTACTTTAATTTCATTTCATCTACTTCTTCTAGGATCTTAGACTTTCTGGGTTGGTAGCTTTTATAGAAATGCTCCAAAGGAACCTGCAACTTTTATAGTGCGATATCTAATCCTCTGTATATACTCAAGCAAGAGCGTAGCATACAATGAATTGACCACAAAGTCGATGGTTTACTAGTATATTGACAATGTTTTAATTGAAAATTTCATAAATCATTTCTCTTAACTAATACGAGACTTAGACGGAAGTATGTTATTTTCAGCCTCTTCAACAAGTTCTCTCATTTCAAGTGGAGTAGCTGAAGAATTTTTATTCATTTTGCACTAAATTTAGTAAGCATAAAGTATTCAGTACAAAATTGACAAATCCAAATTTTAACACGACTTCGACACGCGAAAGTTGAATCTGTTTTCTTTTCTTTATGGCTTCTCTCGTGTTCCTTTATCCTAATTTTGAATGTCCTCCCAGTAGGATGAAAGAACACGAGAGAAGCCATAAAGAAAAGAAAACAGATTCAACTTTCGCAAGTCATTGAATAGACTATTATCAGGATAAAATAAAACAAATTTTAATGAATTTCGCTTTTTAATTGACACTGTAACGATCGTTTCGCTCCAACCTGAGCTTCATCAGACATATAACAGTTATATGTCTGATGAAGCTCAGGTTGGAGCGAAACGATCGTTGCAGTGTCAATTAAAAAGTGAAATTCATTAAAATTTGTTTTATTTTATCCTGATAATAGTTATAATGTAATTTCACCAAGTAAAGGCTGAAACAATTATATATTTCATTGTATAGATATCAATCATAGATTTAATATAGATTTCAAAATTTTACACATTCAAGAAAAAAGTAAAAAACTTAACCTGTTAAAAAACTTAGAAATTAATAGATGCAATAGTTTAGGATTAGCTTTAAATGACCAACTAGATTTAAACAACTCCCCTCTACTAAATTTAAGATTGTAAAAATTTTTCCACCACCATTTCCCCAATAATTTTCACATAAATATTCAAACTTGTATTGTACATATTCAGTATTTCATCCACCTGATGAAGCCATTGTATGGCGAAACAATATTGTAGTGGTATTTACAATAAAAGAATTTTTGAAACTAGAAGTTTAATTACTTATTTCTTAGCGTTATAATGAAGTTTCAACAAGTATCTCCTTCGTCAATTAACTACATGAAATATATCTTGCGCATTTATGATAACGCCAGGCAAATTATTAGCAGATAGAATATTTTGGTGCCATTAATAGCGAAGCTTTCATTTGAGCATCCTGGAAGGTGTGAATTAGTCTTCCAAGTATTTGAAATATTTTAATTTTCTTATTTAAGAAGGATTCGCCGTAACCTTCAGCAACAGTAAAAGATTCCCAACTTCCATGATCTCTAATTGTCAAAAAATCACCACCGTGACTTGCCAAATGTGTTACGCTAGACGTCTAAAGCAATGTCGCAAATTTCAATCTCCTTTTGGAATTTTTCCTATAATATTAATACCCATTGCACACTTAATACCATGCGACCATTGCAACAAGTCTATGAAAATCGTTACGCCTAACACAAATAGGTCGTAAATAAGCAAATTTCTTAACTAAGCCAATACATTCACTCTCTGTAATTGCAAATATTCTAGAAATATCATTTTGTATTTTAGAAATGGATATAATGATAGAATTAGACTTATATTAAATGTCCTCTACAGACATATTAATGAGTTCCTCTCGTCTATAAGCACCATTATAACCTACCGTCAAGATAACCTAAAATTAATACCATTATATGTAAAACTGTGATATTTGCGAAAAATATACTTACTTTAATTTCATTTCATCTACTTCTTCTAGGATCTTAGACTTTCTGGGTTGGTAGCTTTTATAGAAATGCTCCAAAGGAACCTGCAACTTTTATAGTGCGATATCTAATCCTCTGTATATACTCAAGCAAGAGCGTAGCATACAATGAATTGACCACAAAGTCGATGGTTTACTAGTATATTGACAATGTTTTAATTGAAAATTTCATAAATCATTTCTCTTAACTAATACGAGACTTAGACGGAAGTATGTTATTTTCAGCCTCTTCAACAAGTTCTCTCATTTCAAGTGGAGTAGCTGAAGAATTTTTATTCATTTTGCACTAAATTTAGTAAGCATAAAGTATTCAGTACAAAATTGACAAATCCAAATTTTAACACGACTTCATTTGCCATAGTATGTTAGCAATCATCACTTAAATTCACAATTTTTGAAATTACAATTGTTTATATGAAAAAAAAAGTCATAAACTGGGCAAATTATAAAAAATAAACTCGTGTCATAAGGCACTTAAGGCCCTCACCCTTTGGGACTAGACTTAGACTCGCACCATAAGACCTGTCTTATGCAACTCGTTCTTTAATATACTATTATAAGCGACAACCTTTTTATTTAATTTTTACTTTCACATTTATTAATTTTTTTCACATTTAATGTGTTAAATTCTTAATGAGTTTTAGGATAGAATACCAGCGCCTATGTCTCACAATGTTGCCATATTCAATCATTGCATTTTATTTATTTACGAGAGGTACCTTTTATATTTTTATAATCGACCACTAGATGGTGCTTTTGACATATGTAATAACAATATTCTTAAAGTTAGTCACTTTTTTTCGACACTTGTCAATGAGAAATCCGCGATAGCTTAGAAATTGAGTCAGTAGTTTGTTGACAGTGACAGCTTTAAGGCAGTGAGTCTGTATAATAATGGAAATTACTCGTGAAGGTTCTCGTTGGATGATTTTTTACGATTATAAAAAGGCCTAACTCCACAAGAATTCATTATATCTCTTCGGTCAACTTTTGATAATGAAGCACCATCAGAGAAGACAATTTACAATTGGTTTGCAGAATTTCGTCATGGTCGTATCTCAATGAGTGTTTAATCACGTAAATGTCGACCAAAAACTGTTGTGATTCCAACATCGATGCTGTGCGGAAAATGATAGAACACGATCGACATGTGACTTACAGTGAGATAGAGTCATCTCTTGGCAGATCGCAGACTGCAATTCATTCCATTTTACATGTACATTTATTTTTAAAAAAATATGTTCCAGATGGATTCCACATAACTTGGTCGAAGCACAGAAAGCAGCTCGTGTCAATTGGTGTAAAGAGATGCGTAAAAAATTCGACGTAGAAACCGCAAAATCCGTACACAACATCGTCACAGGTGACGAAACATGGATATATGCGAGTGAGCCGGAAGCCAAACAACAATCTACTGTATGGGTATTCCAAGACGAACCGAACCGCATAAAAGTTGTTCGCGCAACGAGCACTTCCAAGAAAATGATCGCTTGTCTCTTCAGCTGTACAGGACATATCGCAACAATTCCTTTAGAGGATCGAAAAACTGTTAACGCAGAATGGTATTCAGTAATTTGTTTGCCAAAAGTTATAGACGAAATCAAGAAGAACAACCGAAAACTTCGCATTATTCTTCATCACGACAATGCGAGTTCCCATACAGCACGTCTAACAGTTGACTATTTCAAGGAGAAAAATGTTGAAATAATGTCTCATTGTCCATATTCACCTGACTTGTCGCCGAATGATTTCTTTTTGTTCCCAACTGTGAAACAAAAAATGCGTGGACAGCGATTTTCAACACCTCAAGAAGCAGTCGAAGCCTTTGAAAACTATGTTTCTGGGATGCAACCTTCGGAGTGGAAAAAATGTTTTGAGTACTAGTTCGTACGCATGCACAAGTGTATAGACCATAAAGGCGAATATTTTGAAAAAAAATAAAATAGTTTGCTCCCAAAAATTTTGTTTTCTTCCCAGATTTTGTAAATATATAAAAGGTGACCCTCGTATTCAAAAATAAAACACATAGAGAACCTAATGGAGCATGATACAATATATATAAATATAAATTTCAAATTTAGAGAAAAGTATGACATACATAATAAAACACACTAACCAAAAAATAAGAGAAAATTAAACAAAAAATGAAGTTCACCACAGATATAAATTGTTTGTAAGGTATTTGAAACAGATCTATATCAAATAGTATGAATTCAGTTTCTTGACTATACGATTTATTGGCGTATTGCAGCTATATACCGTGCGGTGCAAAGGCAAGGATAAGAAATCCCCACGCCGCGATTCTAATCTAGGCACGCGTATCATAAACAAAGAAAGGGGAAGGGACAATCGATCATGTTTTTACGCCGTTCAGTTAAAGACAGAAAGTTCAGTAATTTCAATTTCAAACGCTCGTATTAAGTATAACTGCGTTTGTTGATATTTAGATTATACAAAATATAATTAATGAATTTACATAGAATTTGTTCATTTCTGTTTGAATGATATTCAACACGTGGATTCTAAGCTGAACAGCAATATTCCAGCACAGATCGAACTAAGCTCTGTTACAACGTAATAATAGATAGCTAGAATATTGCCAAAATCTCAACTTTTGACATTGTTTAAAATCGTACATGCCTGCTAATAGAAAGTCGGCTTTGAATCGAAAATAGTTCACAGAGCTTTGATAAGAACATTGGAAAGGGTAATGTTATAAAAGAAGGAGATAAATGTACATTTTCAAATATTTAATGCCATAAATTAACATATTCTTGTTCTTACACCACGACGAAATAGCATTTATGTCTGCTTGTAGGCGAATATAAGTATGTTGACAGAAAATCGCACGACAAAGTTTTGAGTAGTCGGCAAACAAAAGAAAATTCACTTACAAAAAGTAAGATCAGGATGGGGCCCATATTTTGTGCCATAATTTGTTTATTTATAAAAATAACTATGTCAAGGGTTACATCATTTGAATTGTCGAAAGAAGGCCTTTTTTATAAAGACATGGCCGACTATGGTTTCCATTAGAAAAAACACAAGTTTGTGTCATAACTCAAAAATTTATATCTTAAATGAAAAATTTGGTTATACAGTATTATTAAGCACATAATTACTTATAACTTTCTCCTTTACACATTTTCCATAACAGAGATATAGGCACCGGACAAAATAAAAAAAAAATTATTTTTGCGATATATCTAGTTAGCCATGCATTTTTTCCAAAAATCAAAAAGTTCATTAAACTGAGCTCGTAAAACTGCAATTCTTTGCCCATTTAATTGTCTCTCTATCTCAGCTAATTTCCGAGATCCCCATGCTGAGCATCGGAAAAACCATCATTGATGGATCAATAGATACTTTATTCATCTTATTCCTTAAAATTCATACAGTTTAAATTAATGTTTCTTTTTATATCTTGTAAGCCTTTGTTAAACTGTATATTTTGCATGCATGTACCTATATTCCCAAATGTAATTGTATTCTGCTTGCTGTGTTTACTTGTTAAGAGGGAGCTTGATTGTTCGTAATTTTTTGTACATTGGCTTACAATTTCACTTTTGTGCCTTTACTAAAATCTACATTTACGGCCAGTATTGTCAACTTATTTGAAAGGACATTTATATTAAGTGGCATTTAAAAGTAACGCAAGTGTATTATCAACATGTTTAAAGGAACATTTAACTCTAAACACACATTTCAACCTAAATGTCTGAAATTGACTACTCAACTATTAAAAAGGGAATGAACGCATGCGTATTTACCTATGTATATGCACATCTGTAACTCAGATTTAGATATACTTACATAGCCTCGAAATTTCTGTCTACTTACATCCATAATAGCTATATATGTATTTTCTGCTAAATATTAATTTATCTACGAATAACTTTTCATAATTTGTATATACTTTCAAAATTTATTGTGATTTTTTAAAGAGAATTATTTGTATGAATTTTTTAGTTTTTGCAAATATTCCTAATATGGTCGGGACGCGATAGCTAGCGAAGTGCGTCATTAATCAACATTGACGTCTCAGCCGGGCAATATTGCCGTATCGATCGATTTATAATTGACAACTGCAAATTGATCATATGTATTATGTCAAATGTAAGGTTAGAAGTAGAAGCGAACAGCGAAATCCATAACCTATAAATGTTATCAATCTTATGCAGACTAATAAAGTACATTTTTTTATAAAAATCGCAATCCTTTGGACATTTAAATAAGTAATTTAACGTCATCTACATTATATGATAATGTCAAATGTATTCTGAAAATATTGGTAATTAAGCGCAAAATATTATTTATACCTATGTCAATTAGTGTTTTACATTTTATGATCTATGGTGTACTTGAATTTATTGTTTAGCTACAAAGGATTAAAAATATTCAGTGATTATAGTATTTATTGCTGAAACAACAGTTCGAATATGTTAAGGAACTTTAAAATCACCATTTAAGCTCGGTTGAATGAAAAAGCTCATCTATGAGCAAATTTGTCAGGTATTAAGAAACTTTATTAGATTGTTACTATAAATTTCTTGTAGCTTTTACCATAATATGCTTAGCTTTTGACATACATGCTACACAAAATCTGCTTTCAAGTTAAAAATAATGATGTAAATACTATAATAAAAACTCGGATAATTTTTGCCATAAAGTTTATAATAAACTTAACTGGGTACATTTATGATGTTACAGAATATTTAAATGTGTACATTACTAATACAAGGTGTATACATTTGATAAAAATTTATAAATTGTATTAAGAAAAATGGTTTACATGTGATTTTGTTTTACATTTCACAGTCTACCCGTGCTATAACAATGCGTGGCAGTTCAACTAGACCTCTACGGGGATCATCTTTCCTCCATTTGAAACCGATATTTTTTAGAACTAAACCTAGTGATGTTAAGCTTCCATTAAAAATATTTCGTTCCTTTAGGAGTTGTAACAAAGATCTCCGAGTAATATCCTGTTCTGAAAATATATCATATTTATAACCGTTCAAGTAGTACTTGTATATCTATATGCTTACTAGTACGATACATTTCGTAAATGACGTATAAATCACGTATCGATGTTTCTGTGCCAGGTTCTAGATCGCGAATAGGTTTTGCTTTCTTCCTTGTTTTCACTGGACTGGTGAGAGGTTGATTTGCCTTCATGCACTGCGATATTTTTGAAACTGTAGACACATGTATATTTAATGCTGCAGCAACTCTCTGAAATGTTAAGGAAATATGTAATTTTTGCATTATAGTTATTGCCAAACACATGTACGTACCTCTTGAACAGCGTTAAATGGTATGAAAGGACCTCCTTCATCGCGTTCCCTCTCAAAAAAGGTTATTAGTGAAGCAATTAATTGCTTCGAATGCTTACAAAAGGATTTAGGCATTGCGATAATAATAATACGCACCTATAATTATAAAAAAAACTGTTTTTAAATATCAGACAAATAAACGGAAGCAAAAAAAATACGAAATACAACAGGGAAGAAATAATACAGGTTAGGTGACACACAATAACAAGATTGACAATGACTGAGATGAATTGACATCGGCTACGTCGCATACTTGTATTCACCTCGTTAAAAATATTCACAAACTGTAAAATCATAATCAACTCGAAAGAAACATGTGTTGTTTTATCAAAAATGTAATAAATTATAACCAAGTAGTGCTACTATATGTAAAACAAATAAACTAACGACTTTTTAATACATATTGCATTAAAAATGTTTTCAAATGGGTTAATATAGATATGACATCACATCAACTTCATTGATGACGTGCAACGCTAGCTATCGCGTCCCTACTTTATATTAATGCAACTGTTTACTTAACAGTTACTTGTTAACTTTTTGATTACAATATAGAAAATTATGTATAGCAAGCGCCAATTAAGTTGGCGCGAGGAGGGTGTGCGCGAAACCGTTTTTAAAAACCTCCACCCCCACTACTCAATTAATTGTCAGAATACATTTTTCATTGACGTTTGACGGAACATAATGTCTTTGCTAGGAGATCATAAAGTGATACACGCTCAGAGGTTAGAATTATCTGACATTTGATGAAAAACCAAATTCAAATCTCCCCACTAAGTCTAATCTGCGCGAACTTACCCCTCTTCGCGCCAACTTAATTGGCGTTTGCTGTACATCAATTAAAAACCATTTTACAACTAAAACTTAATTCTAAGGAAACATATAACAATATTAAAGATCTGCCCTTAATTTTTAATTAAAAACAACACAAATCAAAGCGATACCAGGCACAAACTGTTCAAATGTGCTAAACTCCTATATTGTGTTCTAAAAGTATTGCCAACCTTCCTAAATATTACATTTATTTATTATAATATTTAATTAAATGCTGGTTAAACATATTTCATAATACAGAACCCCTAATTTAAGGGACACTTAATTATACGTCTTTTTACTAAAACTACTTTTAATATCAGTTGATTATACGGACCATTTCTCTATCAAAAATATTTTTATTTCTAAACATGTTTCTCAACAGTATAACAGTAAGGACTAAAGACAGCAGACTATGTGCCCCAGCAGCGGCGTTGCGTGGAGAGTTTAGCAGAATAACAGTGCGCTTACTTAAAAATAAATATATCGAATTCCTATACAAAACGTTAAGAAAAAACATAAATAACTTACCCAACATGTTTACATTGTTGCAAAAAAATGCGGATGTGCGCGATGAAAAAACTGCACCATAATATATGTTTCTGAATTAGTCTCGGAAGGTTCGTACGTAACGACGTATATATACGAGGTGCAATTAAATAACGAGACTGATGTGAAAAATGTGATTTATTGCAAACAAAGTTACAATACACTTTTATCCCCTTCAACATACTCCCCTCCCCTATCTATACACCGTTGCATACGTGCCTTCCATTGTTCGAAGCAATGCTGTAGGTCATTTTTTGTGATACTGCGCAACAACTCTGCCGTTTTTTACTTTTACTTTTTTTTGTACGTGTTCCACCGACTCAAAATGTGTTCCTTTCAATACACTTTTCACTTTTGGGAAGAGATAAAAGTCACATGGAGCAAGATCAGGCGAATACGGAGGATGTTCTAGCACACTCTACTCGATCCCTCCACATCACGCTACTGTTCGGGCACATAGTCTGCCGTCTTTAGACTAAGGACTAACCAGCTAGGTCACACATTTTACACGAAAATTTGCGTAAATTCTTATATTTAGCTTTTTTTTATTTATGTATACCGATGTTGTCGACTTACGATCACATAATAAAGATTTTAACTATTAGCTTTATTCCTATTTTATACTCTTTATTGAGGTAAATTGTTAAATAAAATATATATATATATATATATATATATATATTTTTATGAAAATTGTTTCTAAATTTTCAATGTTTGATTTATATTTTGTTCTATTACTACTTAAAAACCTAGTTGACCTGACTAGATTCCGAATATTATCTTTCCTCATTAATTCAATGGTAATAATCAATGTTTACCCACAGCAATTTGCGTTTACTGAATCTTATTCAGGTACAATCATAAATTACTTCAGAACGGAATCTGTAGCGACAGTTATTTGTAAGCCTCGGTTTTAATAAATATTTAATTGAGCATTCATGACTATACACATAGTGGGTTTAATCTAAACACGAATCTAAATGACTAGGGATTTTATGGAGGCGAAAGAAATTGGTGGTAATGAGTTTTGGAGTGTAGAATATAAAATACCTAGCCCTCTATTTAACGACGAGGTACATGGGTTGTAATTAAATTATTAGGTGTAAATTTAAAAGTTAGTACACCTCTCGTCGAAATCAATTTTAATGGTATAGGTCACTACTAATCGCCAAGAGTCACGAATAAGAAAATGAGTTTTCATTGTTAAATGCTAATCTTTTTCCGTTAATTCAGTTAGTGTGAGAAGGACGAATGGCTTACCATAACTAAATGAAAATTACTGTACTAGAAAACGTTTTGTATTTAATTAGTCTTTTTAAAACTTATTTGATATACGATCAATTAGGCGGCTTATATTAAATACTGGCAAATTACAAAGAATCTGAAATATTGTTAAATCCCTAACGAATATAAATTATTTGAATATGGAACTCTCTATATTTTCTTTACCCCTAAACAATAAACTAACTTAATAATAGCTTCTTTGATTTTTCAAGTGCAAAATCAATCAGTAAATTACAAATTAACGCATTAATGTAGATATTTTAATTATGGCCATTAAGGAAATAAAACTAATAAAAATAATAAACCTTATTGCCTTAATTATAGGACAAAATTAGTACAGGAATACTAAATAAATAATATTCAATTAATAAATTCCCATTGTTCAATAAATAATACCAATTGATTTTGTTTGTTTATTAATTTCTTTAGAAATAGTGCACTGGGATTTTCTCTCCTACTAGTCAAAGAACGAAAATGTAACTGATTCATAACAGGCGAAACGTGTAGTGATTAAACCACATGCTAATGTATTGAATCTGAAACAAGTACTTCTACGATGGGCGTTCCTCAAGAAGGCATATTAGGCCCCATTCTCTTCATTGTAATACGAACATTCGTGTGCTAGTCTTTGAGACGAACACACGTACATATTGCATTTAAACATACGACGGTAACCGTCAAAGCGAACCCGTAAGCAATAGCCGGACGAATTATTACGATAACAAACTTAAAACTAAATCCCAACTTCGTTGAACTCTGGCCACCTGAATTACTACAACAAACACAGGCGATAATCGATGAAACGCACAGCGAAAGTGGCGTTCAAGAACTACTACGGGCTTCACCGAGTTAATTTGTTATAAACCCAGATCAATCGAAGATACAAGTAGAAATAACAGATCCCGAACCGACCAAAAAAGAAAAACACCACAGAAAACAGAACATAATACATCCGGAAAAGAAAATCGAAGACTTCATCTACCCTAAATTTACAAAGAAGCTGAAAACAGACGAAACAACTACAGCGATCGAAACAAAAAAACTCCTACAGTGCCCTCGAAACCAAACCCGAAGAAAAGATGGAACAAGAAGAAGCTGAATTCACTCCACAACCGTCAACTTCAGGCAGCACAACCAGAGTAAGTGACAAAACAAACATCACACAAAACACAAACACCGAAACACGCAAAACACACAAAATCGCACCAATCATAATAACAGACGAAGACAAATGGGCACATATACGACAAATACTTAAAACACACAACATTAACACCGTACAAAACAAACTAGTGAAACCTGGCATTCACATCGAACCGAAAACTGACGAAGACTACCGCACAATTAAACACTCAACACAGAACACATTCAATTTTACACGTTTCAATTACGAAGCGAAAAAACACTAAAGGTAGTTATGCGAGGCATTCCTACCTTTATCACTGACACAGACATTACAAACGACTTGACTGACCAAGGCTACCCGACACTAAAAATCAAAAGAATGAACGGCAAACACGGCATACCTGCACCACTTGTACTAATAGAACTGACGAGACAATACAAATCAATTTACAACATACACGACTGCTGCGGACTCACAATTAAAATCGAACCACTAAACAAACGGACAGACATAATACAATGCCACAAATGTCAGACATTTGGACACCACCAAAAAAATCTGTAACATACACTACAAATGCATGAAATGCGGAGACGAACACTCAACACACCTATATACAAAACCCAAAACAACCCCACCAAAGTGTGCAAACTGCGGTGGTCCTCACTTATCCACTTTCCTTAACTGTCCTAACAATCCAAACAACCCTGTAAACAAAACCACACCCAAACCCGAATACATACTAGCACCACCCCCAACAACGAACCCATGGACACAAAAACAAAGAAACACAACACCTAACACAACTGACGAACTAGCACTTGCCTTAGGCAATATGCTAACAACATTACACTCCACAAACGCAACAACAGAACAGATACAATACTTCGTAACGCAAACACAGAAAATAATCACACTCTACAACAACAAACATTAAACACACACATGACTGAAACGCAAAAAACCGATGACCAGTGACTTAAACGCAAAAAGCGACAAACACACAGACTACACATACGACAACACACGATTATTTATTAATCAGACACAAACACGTCACAACCCTGGGAAATACGAAACAATGGAGTGGAAATGGAGGCAACTCCGACCACAACAAAATTCAAGTCTCATATAAAAACATTGTAATATATTTCCGATATTCAATACGAGGCGCTTATTTCTTACGCAAACGATATTAGTGCCTTAGCAGCAGATTATGATCTGGGTGCCAGAGCTTTATGTATGAATGGCGTTCGTAGCAAATTTGAGTTATGGTTCTCTACAAACAGATTAATTTTGATAGAGCGGAAACCGAAAATGTAATATTCAATACTAGATATTCCAACTCTGAAACATGGGATAAGATTGCAATTAACAATTTTTCTATGCACGCTAGCAAAAAAGCATAATTCTTCAAACTTATAAAGATGAACATATAAATAGGTCAAAGGTATTTTTAATAATATAAAATATTACTAAAAATCTGGTGTGAAGAACACAAATGCAGGTTCACTATTAATATTTTCTGTGAACGTGTCCGAATATGTCCTATCCCCAGAGACGTAGATACGTATTTCGCTTTTCTACAAGCTCATCGGTACGCCCCTGCTGGAGAAAGGATATTTCCAGACACATTCACAGAAAAGAACCACCCGCCCTATCACCGTAATTATCCAGACCGAGCGCAGAAGTAAATTCGGCGCTACCTGTTGTCAGACAGCCGAAGTACCTCGCATACCGTCCACATAATTAATGTGAAGTAACGACGCCCTTCCAAAGGTTAGCACAGCCAACTCTCTAGAAAACTGCATTTTGTTTGTGCCTTCACTCATACTACGGCTTAACCGCATGTGTAATGTATCAGAATAATTGAAACATACATGAGTAGGTAAACCCCACCAGTTTTGTATAAGACAAAGGTATTTTTAATAATATAAAATATTACTAAAAATCTGGTGTGAAGAACACAAATGCAGGTTCACTATTAATATTTTCTGTGAACGTGTCCGAATATGTCCTATCCCCAGAGACGTAGATACGTATTTCGCTTTTCTACAAGCTCATCGGTACGCCCCTGCTGGAGAAAGGATATTTCCAGACACATTCACAGAAAACCTTTGGAAGGGCGTCGTTACTTCACATTAATTATGTGGACGGTATGCGAGGTACTTCGGCTGTCTGACAACAGGTAGCGCCGAATTTACTTCTGCGCTCGGTCTGGATAATTACGGTGATAGGGCGGGTGGTTCTTTTCTGTGAATGTGTCTGGAAATATCCTTTCTCCAGCAGGGGCGTACCGATGAGCTTGTAGAAAAGCGAAATACGTATCTACGTCTCTGGGGATAGGACATATTCGGACACGTTCACAGAAAATATTAATAGTGAACCTGCATTTGTGTTCTTCACACCAGATTTTTAGTAATATTTTATATTATTAAAAATACCTTTGTCTTATACAAAACTGGTGGGGTTTACCTACTCATGTATGTTTCAATTATTCTGATATAAATAGGTTGCCACATATAGAGGTGTTAAGCGTGAGAACAATAGTTTTTGGTTATTTTTCTTAAATATATGTATAGATTAGTTATTTAGAATTAAATAATGTTCGCTTCAAATTAACACACATATCGAAATTTTAATTATTTTATTTAAATTGTAAACCTTTACCTTTATTCTAAGTATCGATATCCGTTGTATTTACAAGTTTATTACCCTTTTTATTAGACTATTTCTACCTTTATTTATGATTTAATTGTAGAACGTATTCAAGGTTTTTAATCTCCCTATCTATTCATAATTAACGTTTCTTAAATGCAGTGCAATAAAATTTATTAAGATGAATAGAATTTAATCTAATCTTTGTGCCTAGGTTTAATATTAGGACTTAATTAGCACAGTTTAAAAGTATATTGTCGGGTAAAATACAAAGATAATAGTGTTTAAAAGCATTTATATTACGATTTTACGTTTTGCTCTTATTTCTATTTGAATATTGAAAAAACAGAAAATAAAAGTATAAATAGGAACTAAATCAGTACAGGGTTTAAGAGACATCTTGCCTCATGGCTTGGTGTCGATATTTCTTCGGACAGTTGTCAATTAACCGATATGTGAGTGGATGTATCGAACTTGAGCTGTTTGACAGTTTCTATCAAGTTGTTCGACACTTGCTTCTGTTTTAATATATTGACTACGTCACTCAATCTTACTCAATCGAAGGATTTTGTTAGATCGACAAAGCACTTGAAGACTGTTTTTTTGTATTCTATAAATTTTTCTATAATTTGCCCTGCTGTACTTCTATTATGTCCGCATAGCTACCAATTATAAATTCTAGGATTTTCGTGAACAACTTCATAACTGAGCTCAGTAAGATTTCGCCTATTTAATTTTAGGGAACTTTTTGTCGCCTTTTTTAATATTGGGACTGTAGAACCTCTTTTCTACTCTTTCGGTATCATTTCTTAAGATCTTCCTGAAAAGTTTTGTCACTTCGTCCATCAAATTCACTCCGGCGTATTTTAATCACTAATTTAATAGTATTTAATCATCATAACGTAAACTTATATAATTGTTAGCAATAACAAATCGTTGTACTCCATGCTCTTTATAAAGTAATAAACAATATCTAATGTCTTTTTACTGGAGTCTTAATTGCATCTTTGAGTAATACAAAATATTCAAGGCATATCTTTTTTAGCGATTCAGTTTTAGTCTTAAAAGAAAACAACTTTGAACAGCGAAGTTTATTGAATAAATTAAGTTTCACATTTTATAAAACCTGATAACACTTTATAATCTCTGACAAGGTTACTGAGTGATCAATTAGAATTTTTAATACCCAATTATTTTTTAAATTATGTCTTATTATATTTTATTACGAAAAATATTATTTTATTTAATATAATTTCCCAAAAAATATGTTTATACTTAATATTGAAATTCGAATTTTATTCGAGTAACATGTAATATATCGAAGTAAATTATGTGCCAACGACTTTTAAGGTCAATAAATTTGCGGGAAAATGGGTTAAGCTGGCAGTGAAATAGACGGACAATCTTCACATTTGCGACATTATTAACATGAAGTAGTGCGACCTGATCGCCTGATATCCACAGAACCAGACTGAAATCGTATCCCGGCCGCTCTCGAGAGCAATTTCAATAAATTATTTTCTGAGTTTCCTTGGAAGACGCTATAACGTATGCTAATATATTTATACGCATTTTCCGTATGGGAGTTTCTTTTTTATTGCGAGGTGAATTTTATTTCAACCGAAGTGTTGTACCTGTATCAAATTTAATAGAAAATTTTTCTTGAAGTCACATATTATATTTGAGGCAAGTACGGCAAGAGACTTACGGAAATGAAGTATGGCTATTATATACACCGCTCTATGAATAATAAAGTGGACCTAAAAAAATTACGTATTATAACAATCTACAAAAACGTTTTATAACTTTAATATGTACGATTGTACAGTTACAATGTGGTACAATTATGGTATTTATTATAAATATTCGTTAAAATAGTTTTTTTTATAAAGATTATAAAGTGAAAAACTCATTTTCTAAAGATATCTTATCACTTTCATTAATTTCTTTATATAATCGCAAACGTTTTAGAGCATTGATGACGCAGTTTTATGAGGTCCATGTCCATAAAAAAAATCGTAAAGAAAGACATATAAAAAGTGGACAGAGGCAGATGGCTTATAATGTGTATTTTAAGAAGAAAGCTAATATGTCCAAACAGCAGCTGTTCGTCAAACTTAAAGGAAAGTAGGGATTAGTAGGAATACTATTTTTGACTTTGTTAAGGAAATTTAAATGTCTGGTGTTACACATTCTCCTTTAAGAAAACGAAGTTGCCCTGATGCTTACAATAAATTGAATAAAGTATCTATCAAAAAGTATGATTAGAAGGCATATGCATTCAATTTTCTTTAAAAATGAGTTACCAACTTGCACAAAAATATGTGAAACTATTAAAGGGGTTGCCAGTTTATCTTCTTTAAAACAAACATCACTTGGGAGAATCCTAAAGAAACTAGAATTTAAGTGGTAAAAATGCACACAAAACAACATATTATTTGAACGAAATTATATTATCTTATGGAGACGTGGTTATTTGACAAGTATAGAAAAGTTTCGTGCAGAAGGGAGAAAATCTATTATTTAGATGAAACATGTGTGAATGCAGGTTACACAAAATAAAAGTAGGGAAAGATACTATGGTAGTATCTACCGAAGGCAAGCTTTTGTTGAAGGTCTTTCTACTGGTTTAAAAGATCCATCTGGCAAAGAAATGCGACTAACTGTGCTTCATATTGTCAACGAAACTGGTATTATGAATAGGGGTTTGTTATTATTTGAATCCAAGGAAACTGGAAATTATCATGAAGATATGAATAGTGAGGTGTTCATCGCATGGTTGCAAAATATATTACCTTTTCTTGATTGTGTTATAGTAATGTATAATGCACCCTATCATTTTACTAAAACAGAAAAGTCACCTACTTCATCATGTAAAAAAGAGGCACTTATTGAATGGCTTTTAACAAAACGAATTTTAGCGGATATACTATGATAAAGGTTGAATTGTTTGAGCTTGTAAAAAATTACGCATCCTGTCATCCAGTTTCATACGTGGTCGATGAAATAGCTAGAGAAAGTGGTCATACAGTTCTACGTTTACCTTCATATCACTGTAATCTGAATCCTATTGAACTTGTATGGGCTCAAGTTAAGCATCATGTTGGCGCCAATAATAAGGCATTTAAATTGGACGAAGTAAGAAATTTATTATTAAAAGGATTAAACATGGTTGATGCTGACACATGGAAAAATAGCATTAATCACGTTATAACAGAAGAAAATAAGATGTATGATTTAGATAATACTGTTTAAAATGTACTAGAAAATCTTACTTTTACTGTCAATACTAAGTCAACGAACACATGTTTAACCAAGTACTGAAACTGGAAAAATACTTACACTTTACCTACCTTTGGACCTTAAACTGCTGTTTTACCCTTTTTAATATGTAGTTACTTATTTTTGTGGAATGAAAATATTTTGAAATAAATACCGTTTTTTAGATGTATAAACTTTTTTATCAAAATTATGTGAAATGATGTGCAGTTAAATGAATTTTCCTATTGCACTCTCATTATAGATACTATTAAAATAACTATATTTTGTACAATGCTATATTTGTTAAGTAAGCAATAATATTAAACGATACACAAATATTATGATAATTATAATACACTGTCACCATAAATCCTTTAAATTTATTAGTTTTACATCTATATAATAGTTTTGTTCTCTGGTAAAATCAAAATAAGATGTAAATATTTATCCTGTCGTAATTTTAACGCATTCTAACTGTATTTACGCACAAACTTATTGTAGATGCAACACCTTCAAACAATAAATAACAGGTTTTAAGATACTTATTGAAATCTTTTGTATAAGTCTAATACCTTGCATTGGTATATATTCGCCGATTCTTGCTTGAATAAAATTATTAAAGTCTAAGCTTTCTTAATAATAAATATGTTAATAAACAAACGTCAAAAAATAATCTTTTATATAGGTTAGTAGGTATTACAAATCATCTACTTTTTTCAAATTCCTGTGTAAATTATACTCCGATTGCCGCGCCACCTGATCCTTTCTTAATTGGAATGGACATTAACATTTGATAATTCAGAACGGTGCGGTTAAGTTAAGACATACCTGAAAAATTCATGGTCAACTATGAAGCTCTCTTTTTTTGAACGCACGATACATGCCCTTTTCTACGTTTTTTAAACGTTGCTTTATACAATGTGTCCGGGAAAATGTGGGAAATCTCTCGGATTCAGATAGAACATTAAAAAATAAGTGACAAGTTTCCATAATTTTTTTCCTAGCGGCCCTCCCTACGGAGATACGGCCTCCTAAAGGACGCCACTGGAAATCAATTTTTCTTGAATAACTTTTAAACTACTTATTATAATTTAATGAAAATTTAATATGAAAAACAGTAGTACGGACCTCTTCAAACACTGCCCTTAAATTTAAATTAGCTTGTTTAGTTTACCAGGGGCGGACTAGGTTGTACATTTTAATGCTTACATTTTTAACACCCTGTATGATAAGGAGTTAAAAAAAACAAATTTGGATACATTGAACATTAAGCTAAAGAAAAGGTACTCTTCTTCATTGTCGATAAAATGAACCGTTTTCGAGGAAAAAAAAATAAAAGAATTAATGTTTTATTTCTATTAAAAAGAACCATGTTTTTTATTTCCTCCCTAGTATCAACCGGAGAGGAATACACCAAGGTTTTGAGATGACCCCACAGGTGAAAATCCATTGGCGTTAGGTCGGGAGACCGTGAGGCCAGGCAATGGGACCTCCTCTGCCTATCCAACGGTGTGGATAGACGTTATTCAGGTGGTCGCGTACAGCAACGCTAAAATAAGGTGGGGCCCCATCATGCATAAAATATATGCTTTGGCGGGTTGCAAGTGGCAAATGCTCTATTGAATCCAGAAAAGCGGTCTGAAGGAACTGTAAATAAAGTTCACCATTCAATCGTGGTGGCAAAACGCATGGTCCAATCAAAAAATTGCCAATTATTCCTGCCCAAACATTAATTGATTGGAACTGATGTTGATAATGATGAACGACAGTGGCATGAGGGTTTTCATCAGCCCATACATGCGAGTTATGTAAATTTACAATACCATTTTTGGTAAACCCTGCTTCATCGGTAAAAAGAATAGTGCTAATGAAGTTTGGGTTTGTTCGTTGCTGATCTAACAGCCAGTTTGCGAACTGGATTCTACGAGGAAAAGCTTCAGGAAGTAGTAGATGCACTTTTTGCAGATGATAAGGGTAAAACAACTGTTCTTTAAGTACTTCATGAATTGTCGTTCTTGACGTATTAAGCTGCGCGGCTAATCTGCGAGTGCTTATTGAAGGAGTATCACCTACAGTATCCAAAATATTTTCCTCCAATTGCACCATACGTACTCTTCTTCACACACCAGCATCAGTACTTTTTTTCGCAAAACTTCCTAAAACATTAAAGAAAGTCAATAATGTTACCTTATTAACTGGAATCGCCCACTCTTAGACGTTGGTTAAGTCGCTGAAATGTTTTCTGATTTGGAATATTGCGATTAGGATATTTTTCTTCATACAACCTTCTTGCTTCCAAAGCATTGCAAGATGCAAGACCGTACATAAGATGCATATCTGCATACTCACTAAATGTGTATCCCATTATCAAATTAAATTTACCAAGATACTCAAAATTCAATAAATTAATATCGAAGTAAAGGATCAACGTGTTAACAATATGAAAGATTACAAGATTTAAAATTTACACGTCAATGCAAGATATTTATTAATTCGTGGGTACCATAGTAACGTTTGTAAAAACAATGCGTTTTTTAGTACTGAAAACAGTTTTATTTCAGACTTTGTTGCAGACAAAAAAAAATAAAAAACATGGTTCTTTTTAATAGAAATAAAACATTAATTCTTTTATTTTTTTTTCCTCGAAAACGGTTCATTTTATCGACAATGAACAAGAGTACCTTTTCTTTAGCTTAATGTTCAATGTATCCAAATTTGTTTTTTTTAACTCCTTATCATACAGGGTGTTAAAAATGTAAGGATTAAAATGTACAACCTAGTCCGCCCCTGGTAAACTAAACAAGCTAATTTAAATTTAAGGGCAGTATTTTAAGAGGTCCTTACTACTGTTTATCATATTAAATTTTCATTAAATTAATAAGTAGTTTAAAAGTTATTCAAGAAAAATTGATTTCCAGTGGCGTCCTTTAGGAGGCCGTATTTCCGTAGGGAGGGCCGCTAGGAAAAAAATTATGGGAACTTGTCATCTTATTTTTTAATGTTCTATCTGAATCCGAGAGATTTCCCACATTTTCCCGGACACATTGTATAATTGCTTTTGCGGATCGTCTCTTCATATATCATTAATGGATTCAACCAATATACTAGAATGTTTATAAATAGCAAGAATATAAGTACATACACAATATGTCAAATAACCTTTTAAACTTTTTCACCTTAATTTATTATTTTCTCATTTCTGTTTATAATCTAATTTTTCAAGCAATGAAGTAATAGTTATTAATAACCTGTTATACCGTCTGATTTAAAAGAAAAATATAAAAGCTGACAATACTGTTACTGTTAATTTAATAGTTATTTTTTGAAACCGTAACACAAAAATTGTGTATATTATTAATTAATTATTATAAATCTGCTTATATGTTTGTGTTTTACAAATATCAAGTTGATGAATAAATTCAAAATGTTTCTAGCTTCTAAAATCGCATTACTTGAAAAAAAAATGTTAGACATATCTTAATAATTTCGACATAATTTAATAGATTTTGAATTTGTGGAAAGATTATTGAGAAGCTTGAACCTGATTTGAATTCTCAGTGAAAATTCTGTGAATAATATCAGTGTATCCTCTAGATATTATTTTCAATAAAATTGCTGATAAAGTCTCTACTAATCAGTCAAACAATTTTATTATGTCTTATTCTATCATTTGCTAATGTTAGGAATTTCGAAAATAATTTTCTGATAGTTATAAGAAATGACGTGCCCTCAAAAGCTTTCCTCATTAGAGATGGCCATTCTTTCATTTAATGGTTGGTGACAGTGCACGTATCTGTCACAAACGTATAATTTTGATAGTTTAGTTATGTCGTGTAAATGTGTATAATAATTAGTAATTTAGTTTTTAAAAAAATTGATATTACAATATATGTAGTCAAAATTAAAAGAAAATAATACTAAAGTAGATGTTGAAAATGTTGACCATTGTTTTGAAGACAAAGTTAAACTCTACGTTCATGCTTTCAGAACCATTTATTAGAATTTCTTTAGTTATGTTAACACAAGAATTCACAATAACATTACGAAGCTCTTCGATTGTGTGATGACTCTGGTCTTGAAAATGGTATTCCTTAAATATGTGAAAATAAAATAGTCTAAAATTGTAAAATCTGGAGATGTAGGAGGAAAATTAATAATTCTTATATCGAAAAATTCTTACAGAAAGCTATTGTTTCTCGAGATTGGTGCGCTGGTACATGACCTTGCTGGAAATATCCTTCCGCAAGTTCATCATCATGAAGTTCATTAATAAACGGCTCTAATAATTCATTTCGATCTCCTTTAGCAATTATGGTTTGATTAAAAAATATAGACCCAATAATTCATCTTCTTGAAAGTGCTACCCAGACGCCTATTTTTTAGATGTAGCGTAATTTCCACAAATTCATGATAGTTTACTGCTGACCAAATTCTCATATTTTGCTTGTTTAGATAGCCTGACAGATGTAACCAAGCCTCATCCGAAAAGAGGCATTTGTCGAGAATGTCATTTGTTATTTATCTAATTCAAAAACCATAGACAATACTGTGTTCTCGTAAGAAAATCTACCTGTTTGAGTTCCGAAACTACTTGAATTTTATATGGAAACAACTTTAAGTCCTTTTCTAAAATAGTACGACAGGTTCCCAGTGACAAATGAACTTGTCGTGATAGTTTTGCGATTGATTTTTTAGGTGAGTTGTCCATTCAACGTAGAATATCCTCTTTTCAATTTGCTGTTCCTTTTCTAGGTGACCCACCGCCAGATTTACGAGTTATTGCCCCTGTTTGAACAAATTTAATAACACAAGCTTGAATATGTTTGTCGGGAATCCTGTGAGCACTGATTAGTGGAATAAACTCAATCTCCATTTTCTAGTTTTTGGCCATTTCTATAATAACTTTGAATAATAAATATTTTATGCTGTTAAATAATTTAATACATATAACCGTTTATAGTTTGAATTTATATATGACAACTGTCAGAATTTAGAATTTTCTAAAACTTCGCATGTGCACCAATTTTGCATTACTTAATTACTTAAAAAAACAGCCTACTATAATGAGGAAAGTTTTTAAATGTACGTTACTTATAAACAATTTAAAAACTAATATTTAAAGAAACCTCTGGTTTTATAAGACATATACTAAAAACTTCGTTAAGACGATACACAATTATTTGAGTAAAATCAAACTAAAAGATGATCACTTATGTGAATGTGGAGAAGATGGTACATTAGAATATACCATTGTTCCCATGTTACAAATATAACAATCACTAATTTTTTGAAGCAGTATCGAAAAAGGTTTTAGAACCCTTCAATTACTTATTGATAATAATCTCCTTAAACATCGAAGTCTACAAGGAAATGTATCGCGTCTTATTTCAAAGTAAGGTTGTAGTTTAAAGTGCTTTTATATATTAATGTGGAAACCTTTTTTTCTAACCCTCTGTAGGTTAACAAATTCACCGTGATTCAGTTCGTATATGTTTAGTTAATGCCTTGACAATTCCCAGGATGAGAAGAGAGTGCTCCCCATATGTCTTGTGTCCTAAATCAACAATGTAGGTATGCGAAAAGTTTGTGGTTGAACTTGGTGGAATGTTATAAACTAAAGTGTAATGATAATAACTTAAACAAAAATTAATTTTACTATAAAGTGATCTATTTAAGTCCGTATTAAAAGTGACACCAGCGCTATTATTTGTAAAACAAATGAAGAAAATCTAATTAATCGACATACAGCAATGCATGGATATCAATTAGGTCAAATATCCAGAGTACGAAAATTATTCAAAAAGCAAAATATACAACCAAAAAATATACCTTCTTTAATGGATATTATGTGATATGAAGAATGTAGAAAATATAACAATCAAGAATTCAACTATAATTCTGTCTTGTGTTCATAGGCATAGCGAAATCCTAAAATGACATTTTGTTAAGTATTTGGGTTCTGCAACTTTTAGTAGTAAGCTTTTAATACACTGCGCTAAAGAATTATCGTAACACTTACTTATTTCTGTTCTATTTTGCAAATGCTTCATGAGATTTGGACAAAAAACGCATAAATAAGATATTACTCACATTTAAAAACTCACCACTGTATTAAACCTTTGAATTATTACTAGAGTGGACCAACCCGGAGCGATATTGGTAAATATTTCATATAAAAGCCGAAAAACTCCTATAATTTATCAATTTATATATATATATGTATATATATATAATAACTTCGTGACCTTGGTATGATATGGTAAACCTAATCAATAGGCGATTAAAGGTCTGTATATTACTTCAAAATATATGTATTTAAAAAACTCTACATGGTTCGGCAGTACGCCTTTATCAAGAGAATACAAAATATAAATCATTTATATTTTGTATTCTCTTGATAAAGGCGTACTGCCGAAACATGTAGAGTTTTTTAAATACATATATTTTGAGATAATATACAGATCTTTAATCGCCTACTGATTAGGTTTACTATATATATATATATATATATATATATATATATATATATATATAACATTTGATAAATTATTGGAGTTTTTCGGCATTTTATATGAAATATTTACAAATATTAAATTATGTATGTAATTGCAGAGTAAGTGGGGATGTAAACATTGCTGTCTACAAATTACAAAGCAAATCATACGAATTTTTTTTATTTGAAAAATATGGTATATTTTTCAAATAAAAAAAATTCGTATGATTTGCTTTGTATTTGCTTATATATATATATATACAGGGTCCGGCAACGAAGCGGGGACGGAAGATTACACGCGTATTTGAAAGTTAGTCAAATATTTAGTCATCGGATATCCTTCCGTACCATCAAGCGTACGTTTTAAAAATATTTTGTTTTATACAGGCTGTTCCAAATGGAAATGCCAGACTAAAGTTGCATTTTTTTAAATGGAACACCCTGTATATTAATAGATGAAATGATCCGCGCTTAGAAGCTGGTTACATCGATATAATGTTGTATGGGTCTAAAGTTGCTAGTTTCTGTGTAAATAATTATTTTACTTGATAAATTGATACACTTCAGTAGGCTATTCTGCATAAGGAAAATCAAAAGATCCGAAACCAATAGAATATAATATTTTCTACTAGTATGCACTTTCGTTGCTAAGTGAAATAAATTCTGCAACTGCTCGCGTTATATAGGGTGTTCACAATTTCGCAAAATCGAAGAAATCTCGTAATTTTTAAATGGAACACCCTGTATATTTTTAGCTCATTGAAAAGCCCTTTTACTACGCTTTCTATTGATATATCATTTTATGCACCTAGGATGGATCATTTGCCAATTATTTCTTTCTTTTTAGAGTTGAATTAATGAAAAATGCTTGTATTTTTAGTAGCTAATTTGCGCTTTTAAACCTTCTGTAAGATCGGATATTCAACAAATTTTCCATAAATGGTCTATAACAAGAAGAACCCCCATTAAGTACGAGAAACAGTTGATTTTCCCTTAGCGGGGAAAGCAAACATTAAATTAATATAAAGTAATATAGCATTTTCAATAGATTCACTGCAAAGTTATCTGGTGTCAGTTTTAAGCTTGTATACTTAATAACAAAGTTGTCAAAAATTTCTTTCCATCTTACACAGTATTTCGTTCAATCTTTAAAAGAAATTGCTATAATGACTAATTTTAGTATTCAAGAAATGGTGAATATGATATTTATTCTTGGGGAGTGTACAAGAAATTGTCTCCTAGTAAGTAGAGTATATGCAGAGAGATTTCCAAACCTTGAAAGAAAGCCAAGACCGGAAGAATTTGAAAGGTTATTAGAGAGATTTACAGAAACTGGTAGTGTAACCTACAAGAAGAGAGAAATAAATAAGCCGGTAATCAATGAAAAAAGCGAATTGGCCGTATTATTAACAATACAGGAAAATCCACATGTAAGTATAGACGGTATTTCAAAGGTAACAGCTATTGAAGATAGGAGCGTACGAAAAATTTTAAGAGGTCATAAGTATCATCCGTACCATATGGAATTAAATCAGGAATTGCATGGTGATGAATTCATTAAAAGAACAGACTTTTGTCGTTGGTTGTTAAATAAAATGCGAGAAATGTCAAATATTTTAACAAAGATTTTGTTTAACGATGAGGCTACTTTCAAAAGTAATGGGGCGGTAAATAAACATAACATGCATTATTATGCAACAGAAAACCCGCATTGGATACGTCATATAGACAATCAGAATAGATGGTCTCTTAACGTTCAGGGAGGTATACTTGGTCCATATATCATTGGGCCGTACTTTTTCGATGGAACCGTTACAGGCGATACGTATTTGGCATTTTTGCAGAACGAACTCCCTAATTTACTTGAGCATGTGGATGGTGACACCCGACAAATTTTCTGGTTGCAACACGATGGTGCACCTGCTCTTTACAGCGTTAACGTTAGGGAGTTTCTAGGGCGATGGAAGGAAGACAAATGGATAGGACGAGGTGGTCCAATCGCTTGGCCTCCACGAAGTCCAGATCTTACTGTCTTGGACTTCTACTTTTGGGGATATGTCAAGGCTCTAGTTTATGTGGAAGTTCCTACAATAAGGGAAAATATGATGGAACGCATTAGAGAGGCATTTAGAAATGTTCACCAAGAAACATTACAGCATGTTCAACAGAATTTCACCAGGCGGCTTCATTTATGTATTGAGAGACATGGAAGGACATTTGAAAGTTTTCTTTGATTTATTTGCATTTACTATTTACATTTACTTTATTTTCATTTACTGTGCTACTACTTTTGTTAATTAAATTTGATGTTGTGGTTAATAATTAGTATTTATTTAAAATAGTGCAAACTTTTAATACTAGTCGTACTTGATTCTTTCCTACATGAATTCGTAATTAGGTATGTATTGTTTCATATTAGGTATTGATAAAATAGTTGGTTTTACAAAATTCTTTAAAATACAAATTAATTATTGCAATTTTTTTATTAAACTGACACCAGATAACTTGAGCAGCAGTGAATCTACTGAAAATGCTATATTTTATCTTTATATTATATTATATTTATCTTTATATTAATTTATATTACTATACTATATTATACTATATTACTTTATATTCATTTAATGTTTGCTTTCACCGCTGAGTGAAAATCAACTGTTTCTCGTACTTAATGGGGTTTCTTCTCGTTATAGACCATTTATGGAAAATTTGTTGAATATCCGATCTTACAGAAGGTTTAAAAGCGCAAATTAGCTACTAAAAATACAAGCATTTTTCATTAATTCAACTCTAAAAAGAAATAATTAGCAAATGATCCATCCTAGGTGCATCAAATGAGGTATCAATAGAAAGCGTAGTAAAAGGGCTTTTCAATGAGCTAAAAATATACAGGGTGTTCGATTTAAAAATTACGAGATTTCTTCGATTTTGCAAAATTGTAAACAGCCTGTATAACGCGAGCAGTTGCAGAATTTATTTCACGTAGCAACGAAAGTGCATACTAGTAGAAAATATTCTATTCTATTGGTTTCGGATCTTTTGATTTTCCTTATGCAGAATAGCCTACTGAAATGTATCAATTTATCAAGTAAAATAATTATTTACACAGAAACTATCAACTTTAGATCCATACAACATTATATAGATGTAACCAGCTTTCAAGCGCGGATCATTTTATCTATTAATATACAGGCTATTCCATTTAAAAAAAAGCAACTTTAGTCTGGCATTTCCATCTGGAACACCCTGTATAAAACAAAATATTTTTAAAACGTGCGATTGATGGTACGGAAGGATATCCGATGACTAAATATTTGACTAACTTTCAAATACGCGTGTAATCTTCCGTCCCCGCTTCGTTGCCGGACCCTGTATATATATATAAAAATTTATATATACGAGGGTGGTTGGACAACTAACTTGGTTCACACACTAATAGAGGGCGCAAATGTAATCTGTATATGTTATATGTAGTCATGAAGTGTCATTCCTATGAGTTAATATTCTCTGGTCTTAAGTCATTCTGACGATAACTTGTTGTTTGACAGTCACTTAAACAGAAGTGTTTCGAGCAATAGCGAAAAATGGATAAAGTTGGAATTCGTGGTGTGATTCAATTCTTTTATCTGGAAGGGAAAACAGCAAAGGAGATTCATGAGAGAATTTCACCTACATTGGGTGACTCATGTCCTTCTTATGAGTGTGTTCGACTTTGGGTAAATGAATTTAAGCGTGGCAGAACAAGCATTAAAGATGCACCACGTCCTGGAGCCCCAAAATCAGCTGTAACACCCGAAATCATCGATAAAGTCCATGATTTGATTTTAGCCGATAGACGAGTGAAAGTGCGCGTGTTAGCGGAAGCCACAGGCATCTCAAGCGAGTTCACTTCGTTTTGCATAAAGAATTGCAGATGCAAAAACTGTGCCCAAGATGGGTGCCGCGTTTACTCACTCAAGAGCAAAAGCGAATTTGCATGCGAATATCTGCCGACAATTTGCAAGTATTTCAGAAGAATGTAGTTGAGTTTTTTCGCCGTTTTGTGACAATAGACGAAACTTGGATACACCACTATATCCCGGAAACTAAACAGCAGTCGAAACAATGGATTGCCCGTGGTGAATCGGCTCGGAAAAAAGCGAAATGCGTTCCATCCGCTGGAAAGGTCATGGCGTCAGTTTTTTGGGACGCAAAGGGAATTCTCCTAATTGACTACCTTAAAAAGGGAAGAACCATTACCGGAGAATACTATGCATCACTTTTGGACCGATTAAAGGCGGCAATAACAGAGAAACGCCCGGGAATGGCCAAGAAAAGGTGTTGTTTCACCATGACAATGCCCCCGTGCATTCAAGTCGTGTCGCTCAGCAAAAATTGGCCAAGCTACGATTTCAACTGCTTCCGCATCCTGCGTATTCGCCAGATCTAGCTCCTTCGGACTACCATCTATTCCCGAAAATTCCCGAAACTAAAAACTTTTCTGGCAGGACGAAAGTTTGAGTCTAATGAAGATGTCATACAGAAAGTAAACCAGTATTTTGAAAGCATAGCAATTCATTTACGCAAAGAATCGCGAAGCTGGAGAAACGTTGGTGCAAGTGCGTTGAACTTCGAGGGGACTATGTCGAAAAATAAAGTACGATGCAAAACTCAAATTGTTTTCTTTCATAGCAAACCAAGTTAATTGTCAAACCACCCTCGTATATATATATATATATATATATATATATATATATATATATATATATATTAATTGAAAAATTATTGGAGTTTTTCGGCTTTTATATGAAATATTTACCAATATCGCTCCGGGTTGGTCCACTCTAATTATTACCATGCATTGCCATGCAGATTCTGTCATTCTGTTAAGTTTTAGGACGCTTTGAGAAATTTTCTTACACTTTTTTTAAATTTTGGTTAAAATAAATCGTCACAAAAACAAACTCGTCATTTAACCCAGTGAAGACGCGGCTCATTTAATGGTTTTAATCAACAGTGGTCAAGGTGTTAGAAATATTGCGAGAACTCTAAATGTCCGTTCTTCAACCATCAGTAGGTGTATTCAGAGGTTTAATGAAATGCATAGTTATAAAAGGAGACATGGCAAAAAACGGTTAACAAATTTCCTGGAATATCCTATTTTGAGATTGCGTACCCTGGGATGGCGATTTGTTACTGCACAGGAACTCCAGACTGAGATAGCCAACGTTTATAACCGACACATTCATGTTCAGATTATTAGGCATAGGTTGAAAGAATATAAATTGACACCACAAGCAGCAGCCAAAGGTGCTCTCCTTACCAGAGACCACTGTAGAGCACGTTTAGGATTTGCTGAACAGCATGTTCATCGTTGACTTCATGAATGGGGCAAAGTTCTTTGTACACTTGAATCTAAATTTTATTTATTTTCATCTGACAATCGTGTAATGGTTTCCAGAAGATCATTAGAACGTTATGCTCAGTGTAACATTCAATCTAGAATACATTTTGGAGGAGGTACGGTTATGGTATGGAGAGCTTAGAAGCACGACAATATTTACATGTAATGGTTAGACAAGCGGTAGATGCGGATAGTATACAAGAAACATTTTGGAACCTCATGTTGTTCTGTAAATATTGCTCTCTACATTTTACGACGCTAATTATTCGAATTTTTTAATTGAAAAAATTCGCCCTTAGGCAGGATTCGAACTCACATTCATGGTTTGCCGGACCATTACTCTGCCACTGAGCTATTAAAAACTGTGGTTCCGAATACAATGGGAAGCCTTAAGTTACATTAAGGAAACAGATGTTAATATTTTTTGCCTGTAGTCGACACTTGTTGCAAATGAATTGCATTTTCGCATAGTAATGTGAATATAAGCAGAAGACATTCAACAACCTCAGCCTCAATAACAAATCCAGAACTAAGCAAAGTGCTTTCATAGACAGTAAAAACCATATCAATACAAACTGTATTAACGTGTCTTCACCCCTTGTCGAACAAACTGAATGCGCATATAAGGATTTATAGTAATATTTTATATTATCAAGAAGACTTTTTCTTTTATACAAAATTTGTGGACTAAATACAAATATATTTATTTGCTTTTCGAACTATTATTGACCATATAATTTTATGATATACACATTTTTGCAATTAAATTTCTCTCTTCTTATCTTTTCTGAAAGATTACATGTAAATAATAAAAAACATATGTGAATAAAGAGATACAGACACTGGAATATTATACTTGGCTAGAAACATCTTGACTGACAATGCAGTGAGCGCCGAGCGCCGGTGCATTATCCTGATGAAGAACCCTTGATCTTTCTTCCACAATTTGTACCTCTTTTTTAAATTTTCTCACAGAGTTGAGCAAGAACCTCAAGGTAGTAATGCTAATTGCCAGTTCGACCTTCAGAAATTAAGTTAAGGTACACAATCCCATATCGAAAAAAAAAGAATTTTCATAATTTTGAATTTTAGTTTGCTCATCCGCACTTTTTTAGCTCACGGTAAAGTTGGGCTCTTCCAATGCATTGGATTGATGCTTAGTTTCTGGATCATATATTAAAAACCAATGATTGATCATATGTTATCACTCTTTCCAAGAAGTTTGGAACATTTTCAATGGCACTTAAAGAGTTAACACAAATATATTCACGAGCTTCTTTCTATTCGGTTGTGATAATTTCTGGGACAACTTTCGCAACACTTTCTGCATGTTTAAATTCTCACGTAAAATTTGCCCACAGCGTTTTTGTAAATTTCTACAATTTCAGGAATCGCACAGATAGTTAACCGACAGTTAGATTGGATCGGATTACCGAAGGCATTTTCTTGATCTGTAATACTTTTAAGTTTCTCTTACCATGGTTTCAATTCAAGGAACATACAATACATAAAAACAATATATTGTATGTTCTATTGGTTATTAATTTTTCGAGAAGTGTCTTTTATTTATTAGTGTATTTACAACAGAGACGCACATGTACTATCTTGCGATTACATAAACATATACATGACGTCTTAATGAATGGCAAGACGACATCCAAGAGGAAGAAGCCCAGGATTCAACGTAATATTCTTGATAAACATGATGTAGTTAACACACCACTTACGGGTGATGAACTACAGCGAACAATCGGGGCGGGCTTGGCCGAGATTCGAACAGAGCAAATTAAGCATTCTGAACCCATTACCATGGGATGGCTTCTCCAAATGCTCCACAAATGCATTTCTACATTGCACATTCCTAAAGTTTGGAGGAAATTGCAAGTAGTTATCCTCCTTAAACCAGGGAAAGAACCTCAGTATTTTAAACCAATATCCCTACTCTGCCATCTTTTCAAGGCGCTCAAGAGAATGGTTCTTGACCAGGCTCTTGGCACCATTGAGGGGAAAATCATACCGGAACAGACCGGCTTTATGCCAAGGAAGTCTTGTTGTAGTCAAACCCTCAATCTAACACAATACATCGAAGATGGTTTTGAGCGGAAGCAAATTACGGGGTGTTCTTCATAGACCTGTCTACAGCTTATGGCATGATTAATAATCAAAAACTGATACATAAGCTCTACAATGTAACGAAAGATTTCCGACTAACTAGGCTGGTGCAGTGCTTTTAACAAAACAAACGCTTCTACATGACACGCCAGTCCAGGAACAGCCGATGAAGAGATCAAAGAAATTGTCTCCCCCAGGGCACCAATCCTTTACAATATTTATATCAACGACCAACCGACAGACAAGGCACTTTACATATGCTAACGATACTGCTGTATCAGCTAAGAATACGTCTTTCCTTGGGGTGCAGGAGAAACTGGCACGACCCTGGGTAGCTCGGATACGTATTATAAAACTATCCATCTTAAAATAAACCCGACAAAAACTCAGGTGTGTGCTTTCCATCTCAGAAACAGGGAAGGGCAGAGGAAACTAAGGGTCTCATGGCAAGGTCAGGAGCTGGAACATAATAACTAACCAAGGTACCTTGGCGTACGGCTCGAGCGAACTTGATCCTTCCGAAAACATTGTCAAGAGTTATTAAGTGGGAAGCACAACCGCAAGTTTTACGAACGAGTATGCCGAACCAGTGTGGTTTAATTCGGCACATATCAAACATGTCAATGTGGCATTGAATGAGAGTGTCCCCATTGCTACCAGCTGCCTAAAACCAACCCCAAATGAGGGGATTTACCCTCTAGTTGACATCGCACCACGTTCAATCAGAAGACGCGGAAAGAGTCAAAAATCGACCATAGACATCCTCTATCCAATCATAAAATCCAACCGAGCGGACTTAAATCTCGAAAAGGTTTTATGCTTTCCACTACCCCTCTGAGCAAAAAAGCTTAAACGCGCCGAACTACATTATGGCGCGAGTTTTGTGACCGTTATGCGTTCTGAACCAAAGAAGGCCTTAGCTGCTGGGTACTCTTAACCATTTCCTTTGTGGAGAACTCTAAACGATTAAGAATAGGCATTTCACGCTGTAACAACAACCTGAAGAGTTGGAGCTACAGCGATTATGGTTCTTGTTAATGCGGAGCGATTTAGAACCAACTATATTTAACTGTGTGCCCGAACATAGGCAAAACTTGCACCGAAGAGGACATCAAGATAGCAAACGATAAAGGCACATGTGTGGCAGAATATTGGAAATATAAAATTTTAAATGGCGATCCGGACTTGGAAAGTAAGTAAGTAACGTTCTTTCAAAAACTTTCCTCATTATAGTAGGCTGTGTTTAAGTAATTTAGTAATCACAGATTGTTGCACATGCGAAGCTTTAGAAAACTTCAAATTCTGACAGTTGTCATACTTAAATTCAAATTATTAACGCTTCTATTTTTTAAATTATTTTATTATATTGTTACAACATAATAGTTATTTACGAACCAAGTGCGTGAAATCATATTTCGCGAATGAGTGACCAGTTTAAAGCGCGAGCAGTAAGCGAGCTTTATGGACACGAATTCGCGAAATGTTTCACGCACGAAGTTTGTACAATATTTTTTGTACGAGAACTTTAATATATAAATATTTATATAAAATATAAATATAATTTCAAAATTTTTATATTTACAAGTATTTTTAACAATATTACTAGTATCTGTCAGGATGGCCGAGCGGTCTAAAGCGCCAGACTCAAGGTTTACCTTGTCCGTTATACGGGTTCTCGAGCGTTCTGGTCCTCTCTGAGGGAGTGGGTTCGAATCCCACTTCTGACAATTTTTTTTTTAGTTTTCCATAAATTTAAAAAATAATATTTGTTGCTGTTCTGACATTGAATTACATACCTTCCAAATATAACAATTTATATTTCATTTCCTTTTATTTTCATAGAAATACAACGAACTGGGTAGCATATTATTAAGATTAGGGATTTATGATTTTAAAATGTCACTAAATTAATCAAGTTCCAGGAAGTACCAACTTTAATTTTACCCACTCGTGTTTAAAGTGACTTTTTACGCACGCAAATCGAATCGTGAAATGACAGGTTTTGATAAGCGAGTACAAAATAGTTATTTACGAACCAAGTGCGTGAAATCATATTTCGCGAATGAGTGACCAGTTTAAAGCGCGAGCCGCAGGCGAGCGCTTTATGGACACGAATTCGCGAAATGTTTCACGCACGAAGTTTGTACAATATTTTTTGTACGAGAACTATAAACAATAATAATATTTATCTAAAATATAAATATAATTTCAAAATTTTTATATTTATATGTATTTTTAACAATATTACTAGTATGTGTCAGTATGGCCGAGCGGTCTAAGGCGCCAGACTCAAGGTTTAGCTTGCCCGTTATACGGCTTCTCGAGCGTTCTGGTCATCTCTGAGGGCGTGGGTTCGAATCCCACTTGTGACAATTTTTTTTTTAGTTTTCTATAAATTTAAAAAATAATATTTGTTGCTGTTCTGACATTGAATTACATACCTTCCAAATATAACAATTTCTATTTCATTTCCTTTTATTTTCATAGAAAAACAACGAACTGGGTAGCATATTATTAAGGTTAGGGATTTATGATTTTAAAATGTCACTAAATTAATCAAGTTCCAGGAAGTACCAATTTACTTTTACGCACTCGTGCGTAAAGTGACTTTTTACGCACCCAAATCGAATCGTGAAATGACAGGTTTTGATAAGCGAGTACAAAAAATATTTATTATTCAAAATTACTACAGAACTAACCAAAAATTAGAAAATGGAGATTGGGTTTAGTCTACTAATCAATGCTTACAGGATTTACGGCAACAGTATCCTAATCTGCCAGTTACTTACGAACAACTGCGAAAAACATACTCAAGCTTGTGTTATTAAATTTGGTGAAACAAGAATAATAACTCGAAAACCTGGTGGTGGAACACCTAAAAAATGAACAGCAAATAGCAGAGGTTATTCGACGTCGAATGAACAACTTACCCAAAAGCCAATCACAAAACTATCACAAGTTCATTTGTCAGTGGGAACATGTCATATTATTTAAAAAAGGACTTAAAGTTGTTTCCATATCAAATTCAAGCAGTTTCGGAACACAAGTCAGGTTTTGTTACGAGAACACAGTATCGTCTACGGTTTTTGGATTAAAAGATATTTAAACAAGCAAAATATGAGAATTTGGTCTGCAGGAAACCCTCATGAATTTATGGGAACTACGTTACATCCACAAAAAATAGGCGTCTGGCTAGCAGATTCAAGAAGACGAAATATTGGGCTTATATTTTTTAATCAAACCATAGCTGCTGACAGATATCAAAATGAATTATTAGAGCCACTTGTTAATGAACTTTATGATGATGAACATACGAAAGAATATTTCCAGCGCACAAATCTCGAGAAACAATAGCTTTTTTGCAAGAATTTTTCAATACAGGAATTATTAATTTTCCTCCAAGATCTCCAGATTCGACAATTTTAGACTATTTTATTTTTCCATATTTAAAGAATATCATTATCAAGACCTGACATCACATAATCGAAAAGCTTCGTAATGCTATTGTAAATTCTTGTGCTGACATAACCCAAGAAATCCTAATAAATGGCTTTGAAAGCATGAAGCGTAGAGTTCAACTTTGTCTTCAAAATAATGTTCAACATTTCCAACATCTGTTTTAGTATTATTTTATTTTAATTTTGACTATTATCATAAATATTTTTTTAAAACACTAAATTACTAATCATTACACACGTTTACATGACATAACCAAACTCTCAAAATTATACGTTTGTGGCAGAATACGTAGCTGTCTCAAATGAGGAAAGTTTTTGAAGGCACGTTATATACATGTAGAATAAACGTATTATATAACGGGTGTTCAAAAACATTCGAAGTCAAAGTAGTCCTTGAAAATATGAAGTCATGTCTGAGATAGATTGATTTTTGACAGACAGCAGTTGACATTTAATAATTATTACCAATCAGATACTTAAGTAAAGATATACGATTTTTTGTTCAGAGCCCACTTGACTTCGAATGTTTCTGAACACCCTTTATTTGATTTATTCTACAGAAATCTGTTTTCTTATCAATACAGTTTGAGCAATTCCAAGTTTTATTATTTTATTTTTTGGATTCTTGGCTTGATTTATTTGATACGTAATCTAGAACACTGTACCTTTAACTCAGAATAAACTATTTTTACCCTCTCTTCCTTAATATAAAGTTTAACACTTATTCTAAATCCAAATAGAAAATGTACAGCAATAAATAAATAAAGGAAAAAAGTTATGTAAAAGGCAAAATTTTGTAATAGTTGCGATACAAGATGGCAATAGCTGAAGCCGCAAAATACTGAAATGAATTTCTAATACTTGGAAATGGCTGTGTTACACATGAAATACTAAAGTAATTAAGGCAAGACGAAAACCGGATGCACCACGCGAAGACGGCTTTATTAAAGCTTTTACGTTCTACTTTGCCAATTTATATCTCTCAATTTTACTCTCCGTATTTAATTTGCAACTACTATGTAACATACTTTGGTACTAGAATCCGCAAGATATGTTATGTATTTTATAAAACACAATTTCAAAGTCTTTAAAACTCGAATTACCTGCATGCCACGTTAACTATTACTTGAACTCCATTAAATTATAATAAAATCGACACAATATATTATGAACATTACTTCATACATACAGTTATTTACGCTAACGTTGCCTGAAGGGACGTTCTTTGCCAAGATCGTTCAATATTTTAGTTGCTTCTTTTATTATATACCAGGTGTGTAAATTAAGTAATTTAAGTAATTAAGTAATGACATTGGCAAGAAGCGTTCGATCTGACAACACATGGAATGCGGGACTTGGAGGCGCGACAGGTAAACATGTGATATGCCTTCAATACGAGTGCTTGCTTTATGGGTAGCGTTTTTTCCTGAAACAATTTTTACTAGTGCGTTGTAAAGCAATTTCAAGCAACGGTGTGCTATCAGGCTTTGGCTCAGACTTTGGCGGAGGCAGTGTTTTATCAAGAGCCCAGATGTTTCTGTAGTTTAAAGCATTTTTAGGAAGAAGAAGCCGCGAAGGTCAATCTTCAAAATATTTTCTCCAATTTTTCCGCATTAGGTTTTTTATTTTCATTTTCACATGCGTTAACCACTCTTTGTGTGCCAATAAAACGTAAACTCCGTAATTTATCCTTTGCACATGGAAACAAAAAAAAATTATTAATTGCCAAGTCTGGACTATTTCCCATTATTTCAATGTTTTGGACATTCGAATACTCAATTGTTCAAACAGTAGTATGAGCGAGAGCGTAATCGTGATATAAGATGATCCTTCCTTATGGACAACTTTCACGAACAAATCATAGTGAACCATTCTGCATTAACAGTACGACAGCAGTCCAGCGCTACAGTGAATGTCCTTTATTCCCAGAAAATGTGGCAACCATCTTTTTCTTTAATTTTTTTTTCAAACAGCTTTCGTTGGAGCCGACGCATTTTCAAAGACCCGAACAGCAAATTGTTGTTTTTTTTCGGCATTATATCAGTATAGTCAAACCTGCATTAATGTTTACACTAGATGAGACGACTATAAAGGAATTCGACAGGAACAAAGAGGTATCTTCAAGTGTTTCTGTAAGATTGTATTAATTGGTTTCACACCAATCTTTAAAGTTACTGGAATATGCCAGTCCTCTTCAATCCTGTCCTATTCGAGATCAATATTCTTTTCGGTAACCACCATTTTCGGCTTGGGAATTTAGGGAAAATCGACCACGTTGAATTTCGATTTATTACCACTTTGCTAAGAAACATGACTTGTCAGCAAATACTCGATTTATTTTCTCAAAACATTTCTTAAGACTTAAACCACGTTTGTAAAAAATCACAACTCGATAATACCCTTTATTCACTTCCATAACTTTTTGTATAAATTATTACCTTGAACATTTATATTTTAAAAATACTCAAGTATATTTTTCAAATATCACTGTCTTTAAGCTTGCAAATAAATAGGTTAAAACATCAAACAAAATCTAAAGCAAAATATCATGGCTTGCTGGAGAGGCTCTACGAAAAGAGAAACCCCTCGTATTTGCTTCAGTGCTTCAAATTATGTTATTTAAATAAAAATTATAAGTAAGCAATAAACAGAAGGTGTTATTCTCACACAGTACCAACTAAACGATAGACGAAGCCCAACATTTTATATGTGCCGACTTATTTTGAAAGAAAGACATTTTAGTATGTTTTAATATCACGTTGTCGATTTTAACATTATAACAGAAAAGATATTTTTTATATTTACGATTTTAAAACAAGTAAATATTGAGCTTTTAGGCATCAAACTTCGTATTTATTTAATATAGTTAATGGATTAGGATATTCTAAAAATTCTCATTTAACGGTTATTGACAAACATGAGAAAGCGTAATCGCTTGAACGTGTTAATTAAATGAATGTCAAATAAGCGCTAATTAAATGAGTTTGTTTTGTAAATTTTCCAACCGCAACATATTTATTGTATAACTAAATATACATACTGTCGAAACACCCAATTATAAATCAAAATTACCAATATTTTATGTTTTATGTAAATTAAAGTATTGATCCACATACGTATGTATATGCATATAACAATTATCGTCCAAATATTTCTAAACTTTTTGAACATATTGTATCAGATAACATGTCAATTTTCAGGAAGTGTTAGATATAAACCCACATGGTTTCGCATCTGGCCGTAGCTTTCAAACGAACAATTTTACTGTTTTATTATCACGCGCTAGAACGATGTTCTCAAATGGATATCGTATACGTGAATTTTTCTAAAACATTTGTCAGTGTTCATCATCAATTGTTACTCCACAAACTCGAACTTTATGGGATTGGTGGTAACTTGATTTCGTGGATTACATCATACTTATCTTTTAGATCTGAGGTTGTTCAAATATTATCGGCAATGTCGAGACCAAAAGTAGTTACTGTCTGTGTGCCAATTTCCTTCCTACTTTTTATTAATGACTAGTACAAAAACTTTACCTCTTCTAAGTATCTAGCCTATGCAGATTATTTAAAAATATTTAGGTGTGTGGATGCTTGTCCTGTCGCATCTCAAAATATTTACTTGCTTGCAGAATGGTGTTGAGACAATAAATGTTTTTCAAAAAGAAAAACATTATTTCCTTAATTTCAAGCTTAAGAACAGCACATTTAAAAGGGTTGATTATGTTATTGACCTGGATATAATTTTTTACTCAAGTCTACTCTTCAATCCGAATTGATGGAGACTTGGAATCTGAAACAGACAGAAACAAGACAAATCCCTTTATATTTTGAAGAGACGTTGTGGTCTCAAATTTACGCACTATATTGCAAATAATTTTTTTGGAATTATGCGAATCAATATAAAAAATGTGTTTAAAATGTTTATATGTTAAATAAAGAAACCTCAATGGGCAAATGTGGCCTTCGCTGAGCGGAAGTCCGATGTTACCGAGGTAGCCACTTGGGAAGTGCAATTGTCCGCACTCAATTTCGACGAAATGTGTTAATTTCAAGAGATACATTTTCATAGTTAATTGAGATATAAACGAGATATAAACACGCACCTCGATTATGTATCTTTCTATAACTAAACTTATACTAGCTTACAGATTGCAGACAAAATCACTGTCATCAAAACATGGTACGCTTCGATAAATGCAACCTTAAAATTAGATATTTCCTATTAAAAAACCTTATTTTACAGTACGCAATATAAGAGAAAAATAAAAGAATTTATTTATTTAGGCAGTACAATAAGACAGGATGGCAACATAAATGAAGAGGCTACAAATGAATAGACTCAATACAAACGGCATTTATTTCCTTAACTAAAGTATGACGGGCAAGGAATTTGACATCGCCACACAAGACAAGCTATTCAACTATACTATAAAATCAGTACTGCTGTATAGATCAGAAGCATTGATTCAAAATTAGTTGCAAGTGCTTATTAATCGTCGTTTCAGAAATATGTTGACTAGATAGCTAGAAGCAATATTAAATGTAGAACACTGAAAAAAAACAAAGCAGTACAATATAATTATAAATTAAAAAAAAATCGAGGTTTAGATGAATTTGACATAGATTTGAGAAAAAAAGGATGAAATTAGCAGAACAAATTCTGTACATGGCTTTTAAATCAAGAAGAAAACAATCCTAATTTTATTTATATCTCGGATTTTGCTTTCTGATGAATCAATTTTCGGTAGACAAGGATGCTACAATGCGCATAATTAGCACATCTGAAAATAGAAAATCCACATACTCTATTTTCAAGACCATTTTAAAAACGATTTTCCATAAATTTATTGGCTGGTCCACGAGGAAATCGTATGGTATGTCTTCAATAGAAATTAGTTTACATGTCATCTAACTTCTCTCTTTAGGTAGGACCTTTTCAATTCCCCGCACGGTTAACAGGCCACATTTATGCAGAATTTTTGAACGCAGAACGTCACAATTTGCTTGAAGACGTTCCCCTTTTTTTCAACAACTGGTTTCCACACGATGGTGCATCAGTACACTTCAATCGAGAAGTCCGAGAAATTTGAGGTCAACAAATTAGTATCCTTATCGATAGATAGGTCGTAGCCGTCCACGACACTGGCCTGCGCGATCCTCGATTTAAATTCTCTGGATTTCTTTCTTTGGGACCACGTTAAAAATGTTGTATACTGGCACCTTATTGCACAGAAAGACAACTCAGAGGTCGTGTTCAGGAAGCCTTTGCTACAATTACTCCTCCTGAAATGGTTACGAATTCTAAACTGAGTCTTTTGCGGCGGGCACGGTTAAGCTTGCAAATGAATGGTGGCCACTTTGATCACTTGACCTGATAGAATTTATTTTTCCTTTCATTATCCCTTTTGGCTATGTTTTTTCTGTTATTATTATTATGTTATGCCTTTTCTTCTGTTCTTTATGATAAGTTTATATTATAATAAACAACGTTCTTTACAGAAGCGCTATTTGTGGTTTTATTTATTTTTTAATAAAAATTGATTAATATGATAATATAAGTTAAGCTAACGATTTCATTCCATTAACAGTTGTTCGCCCTTTCTAGAATTGGTAAATCTTAAACATCTCAGAGCTCTATTAAGCAAGCAATTAATTTTTCTTCGATTGCATTTTTTGGATTTAGATTGTCGTCAGCATTTGTCAGTTTTCTCTCTGCGGCGTGAATTCTAGGACACCTGTATATTTAGAAAATTCTATATTTAGATAAAATCTTTCCGTTATTATATTCTCAATATTACAAAATTTTGAATACTCTTCCACGGCTTTTAAGCAACAGTATTACATTTAAATGTCGAATTTAAAAATCAAAGTATCTGGTTAACTTCAATGTAAACAATTATTTATATATTACGAGAAGATAAGGAAGAATATTCGAAGAAATGCATTTTAGCCGCGTCATGCATTTCTTTCCTTCTGACTTGAGTTACGTTTACTGCACGCGTCGTTCTAGCAAGTTTGATTCGTTTTCCTTCAACAGAAGTCAGTTATATCGCGAAATGATTCTAACGTAAATATGCAACTGGAGGTACATATGTTAAAATTACTGCCGATGATAAAACGCAGAGAAAATTAAATTTCCTTCTAGGAGATCACAACTCGGAAACGGTGAATCATAGTGTAGTAAATCTGAAAATCCGAGACCATCAAGTTACGTCACAGAAATTTCTATATTTGATATTGTAAGCGGTTTTATGACTATAAAAGAAATGAAAAAATTTAGATGAAAAATAATATACTAAATTATACAATACCATGCAATCGATTTTATATAATACGTGTAAATATTTCCGCGAATTTTTATATATTATATTTCCATTTATTATTGAGTAATAAGTAATAATAGTATATTATGGGACAAGTGGTTGAAATAAAATTTCAACGTTGAGTGGTTTTTGTCAACGAGCGATAACGAGTTGCGAGACGTTGAATTTTTTTCAACCACGATTTGCGTATACTATTTTTTCTACGAATTTTTAAATAAACGTTAATTTTTGATATACATTAACTAAAATAGAACAATTTGTGCAATTAGCGCCAATCATATTTATACATTTATCGAAAGTATTTGCATTCATTTGATAGAACCCATCAGGAATAACTGAACTTGAGTTTGTTGATTGTTTATCTGTAAATAACTTGATCGCTATATCTTTTCTTGCATATATAATATTTATCGATGTAACTTGCAGCTATAGTCGACGATTTCCGTCATATGTAGCCCTGCGGATTGCTTAATTGCAAACAAGTAGCTATGGTTTTTGGCACTGCGATAATTTTATTTAAGCCACCAAATTGCCTTGTATACTTTCCAACTTGATAATTGCAAAACAATCCTAAATTTGGAGGACGGAGTGATAGATACTTTTTGCACACTTCGTATTCCTGAGGAATAACAAACTTTCTTGCGGTATTATTTTTGGTGCCTAGAAGTGTTACAATTATGTCTTTAGTGGTTTCAGTATCTATTAATTTTAACTTATAAAGTTCGTCGTACCGCCAGGTGCCTGGAATTCCCATTATAAGTACGACCTATAACGAATGGAAAGATAAAAGGAATATTTTTTTGTACATACTTTTGTAAACAAGTAAACATGATCAGGAACTTCAATTATAAATTTGTTTATCTTTTCTTTCATAAAAGTGTGTTACGTGTTCGCAGAGGCTTAATTAATTTTTTTTTTCGCAAATTAAGGTTTACAATTTGGTTTTATTAATTTTGATAATTCCCTGTAGATATCATTTTGCGGGGTATCTTGCGATTAGATCGTAGAAAAAGACCGCAGATAGCAGTAGTTCGTTCTGTTGACTAGATTCTTGCTTCTCGTCCCCCACGTGGCTTTTGAATTTATAAGGGCCTTATTATCCTTTTACGAAAAATCTGAACAGTTATGGTGCTCTCCAGTATTTGGGATTTGCTCAAAAGCTCCACGAATTTGTTTGGATAGCCAATTTTTCCTATAAAGGATTTTAGGTGGCAGAGAAGACACACACACATTCCTTTACAATACCGGCGTTTAAGTTTTTTTTAAGTTAGATGCCGGTATGTATTTCCGTAATTAATTATCATTCGTTTGTTTGTATCCTTGAATAAGTGGTTTCTATGGTATACCGAAGTTCCATCAGGGTTTTTTACGGCCTGCCGAAGATGTATTACAATCTATTCTCCGACGACACTGAAAATTAGCCAGCGAAAATTAGGTCAACTCACTCCAGACATTCGGAGATCAAAGCTAGGAACTTATCGTCTTTATTTTCTTTCTTATGTTTAAGTTTGAGTTATAAATTACTATTGCTAGTCCTAATGTTTTAAATTATTCAATTTTAAAATACTACACAATTTAATTTGTCATGTAACTTTAAATTAATTTAAATCATTATTAATTATTATTGCGGAACTCAAACTTCTACTCAATTCAATTTTTAAAATATGACGTAAGGCAATTCATGAAATACTTTTAAACGACATTTCTTGTCGTTACAGTTTTTCTTTGTAAAATATTTTTTTTCTAGTCTGCTATTCGAAAACGTGATCAAGGACACGTGATTCTTTCATATAGAAGTTAACAAAATAAATTGCGTTTTATTTGTCTTAGGATTTGCCGATTTAAATGTAAATTTATTTTCTTCTTCTTTTTTTATTATTTAAATAATCAATTCATTGCAGGTTATTGAAGAACATTTTTCTAACGTTGCTTTTTTTTCTGTACCAATTTTCACTTTCGAGGAGAGTTTTATAATTTAATTTGAATTATTTTTTTCTCATAGTATCGATAAACGTCTTAGTCATATACAGGGTCTGGTCAATAGACCATACTCGAAAACTAGTATATAGATTCACGTACGCTAATTGTGAACAAGGAGAAATACGTATTTTTAAGGGGGGGGGGGGGGATTTATGTACGGTGTGATTGAGCCAATTAATACATTGTACTTTTTCTTGCCGTTTCTTCCGAATTTATATCAAGGACTTAATAAAGACTTAATAAAAACTACCCGCTGTGTTGTGCGGACTGGCAGTAATTTTATTTAGATCCAGTATTTCCGGATTTGCGGTGTCCAGCGGTATCAAATTCGGTGGCGCCCCCTCCAATTTTTTAATCGGACCTCTGGATATCCTCATCCCTCAGCTGAGGCTATCATAGCAGCTGCGTGGGCCGCTAGACGTTGGCAGAAGCAGGCAGGTAGAGGCAGCCGAGGTTAGCCAAAACCTTGTTTTTTTTTCCTATATATTGACGCCCATTCCGTGCGGTGCACATAATATCCATTTTGTCGTCGGATACCTACCACCTTACCACTTGGCGCCAAACGTTACAACTGGCGCCGACCGTAGCAGGTTTTAGATTTTTTTGGATCATACCCATCTAATTTTCGTTTTAAAAATTACCATAACTTTAAATACTTTGAAGTATCGACGTCATTTTTGATCGAAACAGTAGTTCTCAGCATTGAATACTGGGTCGAAAGTATTGAGAGTCTCTTCTCTTCAGCCAATTCTGAAAAATAAGCACCAAAGGCTTCTGCAGAAAATGATTTGCTTTGTTTTTTAGTTCTCCAGTTCATAAACTTTCTATAAGTGAACTCGTAAATGTGTTTCGACTTGGGAGGTATTAAATTAAAAAATGCATTATTAGCCGCTTTTATAAATTCTTCTGGCACTGCATCACTGTCAACACTCATTTAAACAAATTAAAGCACTTCAGAAAAAATCATAGGTGACATTTCTCATGTCAGTAACTGAGTGTCAAACAATTTGAAATCTGAAATTCCAGTAGCCCGATAATTTCAAACTCTAGTGGTTTAAACACAATTTTGAATGAGTGAGTTCAATGTCATGAGTAGAAAAAGGAGATTAATACACTGGTCTTAAAGTATAATGTCGACAATTTTCAATTTGTTGTTGTAGAAGATAATCAGATATCTTAACGTTTGCGATTTTCAAGTTTGGTTTTCGTAGGAATTACTACAATGGAATTAATATAAAGAAATTTAGCAATAAGCTACTTCGTCGAACTTGAATGTTAAACATTTTTAAATATCTAACAATAGTTAGTGAGCTCCTTCTATTTGTTTAGTTTTTGGAACTTATTCTCATATCTAGCAACACCCCTCCAATTTACGATGGGGGTTCAAAATGTTGCCGACCTAACAAAAAGTTGGCATTAATATAACCGAATAAGTATAATACAGTGCGATCAGAAAGGGTACCGAGTGTTTTGTTGCGAGATTTTAGTGCATTTTCAATTTCCGAGGTATCACGTGCGCGACGCCACTGACATATTGAAAATAATCATGATATTCCTTAACATTAATATCAATTTTTCAAGGATACCAACACAATCAGCATATTTTAATCGCACTGTATTTGTCAAGTATTATACTTAGATGGAATGTTGCGTAGTTTCAGATACCTGCATTTAGTCGCTTGTTTATGGCGATCGAATAAAACAAATAAATTTTGATATTTTGCAGAAAATGGATGAAATTAGAGTTTCAACTATTTGTAGAGATCTCGTTTTCCATTTTAGGAAAATAAGTGTCATAGATCTGGTGTGTTTGTGATTTTTCCAGATGACACATACATAATATAATATAGAGCCCTTCATTTAGAAGTAAAACTCACTACTATTACAATATTAGTTACATATGCTGTTTATTGATAGTACACATTAAAGAAGGATAGCAGGGTCTGAATTGTTACATTAGTTTTCGTATTACTATTTTCTTATCCATTTAATTTAATTATAGTAGTTCTTTTAAAAGTTACCGCGAGGGAATTAATCTACTTATGCTGAAAGTCATTGACAAATTGTAAAAAAAATGGCAACTTGTGTTTAATAAAGGTGTTTTATTAAACAAGGTTATTAAATAAGGTGCAATTATTTTAATAGTACACTACCGAAGTTAAACTCAGGGTTCCAAAAGGAACTCAAATTATTGCCTTCAAAACTGTATTAACCAGTTTGTATAGTGTATCTCTAATCTTTCCTTTTAATTATGATGCCTTCCGATATTAAAATCATGCTATTATTAATCAATTTGAAGAAAGACATTCTATTTGAAAGTAATAGCCAAAAAGCTATAAACAGAAGATGTGTTGGATTAAAAGTTTATTTAAAACCTAATTCTCACAAGTCCGTAGTAAATTAGAAAGTAATATAGACATTAAAGTATTATTTATTTAAATATTCAACTTACTTAGTGTCAGAACTTGTCAACAAACAAAAAACTATGAGGCAAGTGTTGTACAACAATAAACTTCACGTGATTTTGAAAAAAAATATTTTCTTAATGGTTTAATGAACACATAAATAACAGTGCCATAAATTGGAAAAATTGCAAGCAACTATTCAAAATGAAATTAATAATATCAGTGTAGAACGAAGAACATTTTCAATATTTATTGTAGTTATTAATTTAATCTTGTTAATGGATGTAGCAGTCGGTTCTTGGTGAAACATTGTTTAAATAATTAGCAAAGGTAAATTAAGAAACCCTTGTTCAGTTTCACTAACTTATTAGATTTTTACTCTAACAATTGTTTCGGTCTATTCGATCATTCTCAAAGACATCCAATGTTGAACTATTGGTTTCAGTGCAACCAGTTGTACATAAACTTAGCGAAAACGCATTTTATGAGTTTTCATAGAGCGCGGTCCGAGGCAGATTTTAGTCTAGATATTAATTTGGATAATGCGGATATTTGCCATGAATCGTCAGTTAATTTGCTCGGTGTTGGGGTTGATGAATGTTTGAGTTGGAGGGATCTCTGTGAAGAATTTCCCAATAGCATCAGCTCCACATGCTATCAAATTATAATTCTGAAGCATGCACTACATGTTCGGGAACTTGATCAGCTTTTACTATGGGTTGGGGTATTCCAGGATGTTGTATGGAGTTGTTGTGTGGGGGCCTTCACGGTATACTTATGATGTGTTTCTCGCACAAAAGCGCATAGTAGTAGTAAGTAGTAAGACCCATTAGTCCCTTTTGGGACATAGGGAAGAAATCGTTTGTCTCTATTCTTGTCTATGTCCAGCTATATATCCCAATCTTGCCATTGACATATTAGTAGAGCTGAGGATGTTTGCGGTACGGCAGGACCGTATGTAGTGCATCCCTACCAGCGTATAAACACGATGCAGCGAAACACTTTAGTTAGTCGTGAACTGGCAACGCGATCGTGTGTTGTCTTGAGCTCTATTTAATAAGTATGACGGACGTGCCCAAGCCAAGAAAGCGTCCATTGTATAACGACGTGAAGAAATTTATCCGAGACTTTCCCGATTTGTATTATAATGGAGTAAAAGTGGTTTGTAAATTATGCGATAAACAGTTACTTTGCTGGGACAAATACGACTGTAAAAGACATGTTGAAAGTGTACACCAGAAAGACAAAAAAAATAATGTGCTGTCTAAAACGCAATTCATTTTCGATTTATTGACAATGCTACTCGTCTGCGATGTGCCAGTTCACCTGCTAGATAAAAAAAGCCTTTCACGACTTTTGGAATAAATACAATTCCAACATAAAGCTACCGTCACGGAGAACGTTACTCACCTATTTACCAATTGTGCGTGAGGACATTGAAAACAGAATTAAAGCAGTAGTAAATGATAAACAGTTATGGGTATGTGTAGACGAAACGACAGATCGAAAAAGACATTCTATTGTGAATATTATAGTGCGTGTACTAGATCCTGTCAAATCAACATTTCCCATTTTATTAGCCAGCAAAAGATTGGAAAAGTGCACTAGCGAAGTAATTACGAAGGTAGTGCTCGATACGCCAAAAATTTCAAGTTTCAACTAATCAACTCCTGATGTTTATGAGCGATGGTGCTGCGACAATGCGTTCTGTAGGCCGTTCTCTTAAAGCAGATTGTGAGAGACTTTTGCATGTGACATGTAAAGTTCATGCTTTACACCTTGTGGCACAAACTATTCGGCAATGTTATCCAGAGGTGGATGCATTAATAGCAACCACAAAAAAAGTGTTTCTAAAATCTCCCAAACGAATTCGAGAGTTTCACAGTCGGTGCCCTGGTATTCCGGAACCACCAGAGCCAATCCTTACACGTTAGGGAAGTTGGTTAAAGGCGGCATTTTATTATGCCAAGTATTTCCAACAAATAAAATCTGTGGTTCTACAATTCAATCCTGCTGAAGCTGTAGCCATTAAGGAAAGCCAGAGACTCTTTCAAAACCCTTCCCTTGATGCAGATTTATAAACTATTTATAACAATCATATAGGATTGTTTAACGCAATCGAGAAATTTCAAAATACTGCATTATCGTTAGCGGAGTCACTGCAAATACTGGACGATGTACACGCCCAGCAACAAAAATGTTAATGTAATAGAAAAGTTCGAGAGTGTGATAAACAATGATTTTGATTTTACCAGATTCAAACAAATTAGTAATGGTGCAAGTGTAGATTCGGTTTCTATCTACAAAGATTATTTTAATTGTGCGTGTGTTACATCCGTAGATGTCGAGCGGTCTTTCTCAAAATATAAAAAAATTTATTCATCACGGCGTACATCGCTCACCGCTACAAATATGGAAACGTATCTAATGCTACAAACTTACTGCAAGTCTTATCCACTTGGCGCTATGCTATAATAATCGTAAATAAGGTAAGTGTGTTATTTATATACAGTACACATAACTGACATACCTAAGTGATATAAATAGCGAATGCATGTAAAGCAATAAAATCACGCATGCATCACCGATCGAAACAAGGTCATTATATTCGTGCGTTTAACTGAATACTATCCTGGCACACCGCAAACATCCCCAGCTCTACATATTAGTATCTTCTTGTAAAGTTGTTCTCCATGTTATCTTCGGGCGCCCTGCTTTCCTTCTTCCTTGGGGCTGCCATTCTAATACTTTTCTACAAATATCCGGTTTTCTTAAAGTATGACCAAGCCATCCAAACTTTCTCCTTTTAATTTGTACTTTGATCCTTTCTTCTCCTCTACGATCCCATAATTCTTCATTTGTAATTCGAACGGGCCATTGTATTTTCAGTATATTCCGAAAACATCTATTTATAAAGCTTTGTAGTTTTTTCTTGTTTACATTAGTTAGTGTCCATAACTCATAACCGTACAATAATATGCGTTTAACTGTGGCATTAAAAACTTTAATTTTGGTCCTGTTAGTGATGTTGCCCGATTTCCAAACATTCATCATCACTATAAATGCACCACGAGTCGATATCGATATCCTTGAGTTGATGTCTTTCGTTATACCGTCGTCTTCGGCCATCACACTCCCCAGGTATTAAAATTGATCTACTCGCCTTATTTTTTCTCCTATCAATTCTACACCTTTTTTTATTTTGGGTATTGATGCTTATCATTTTCGTTTTGTTTTTGTTAATATTTAAACCTGCTTTACTAGATTCTTTTATTAAGACATAAATTTTCTCCTGCATATGCGTTGCACTATGAGAGACTAAACAAATGTCATCAGCGAAATCCAGGGCTTCTAGATATTCCGTCAGATTCCATTTTATACCTCTGTTTCCTTTTTCAATCTCCCTGTTCATAATTTCATCCAACACTATTAAAAATAGTAATGGCGAAAGAATACAACCTTCTTTAATCCCTGTACTCAACTGAAACTCCGACACTCTCCCCTCGTGTAATATTTTTCACTTGCATCCATTATATTCTTCCTTTATTAGGTTAATAATATTCTTAGGCATTCCAATATTCGAAAGCGCATAGTTCATTGAATTGTTGGTGTTCCTTCTACAACCTACAGGCCTTATTTCAGACAATACAATATTTTACCTCTGCCTGAGGTGTACATATTAGAGCTGCTAAGGTACATTTTCAAGAATCAAAAACGATTTAGGAAGAATTCCGACTTTCATGTATATAACACCAGGCAGAGAAGTAATTTCAGGTTGCCATACAACAAACTAAACATAACTAAAAGGTCCCCAGTCTCAATGGGCCTAAATACTTTTAATCGAGTCCCTGAAAACTTTCAGACTCCTTTCAATGGCTGGGAGTTTAAGCGAAAGTTAGGGGATTTTCTACTGCTTAATTGCATCATATATTCCATCGAGGAATTTTTAACAGTCCTTGAGCGGTGACAGTTTTTGATTATTTTTTTAAATTTTAAGTATTATGCGTTTATATTATTGGACAAGTCCATTGTATAATTTATGTATTTTACTGGACAATCAACATATCTATATATGAGTGTATGTGCTTAGGATTAACCTTAATTACCATTTAATGACGGTGTATTATATAACAGTTTACAGGTATCCATATCGATAAAGTGGATATTATCTATACTGCAGTGTTCGGCAAATACCGTATTCTTTATTCCATGAATAATTGACTTTTTATGTTCTTTTAATCTAATATTTATATTTCTACCACTTTGTCCGATATAGATAGCATCACAGCCTTTGCAACTAATTTGATATACACCGGATTTTTCTAAATATATAATTATTAATATATAATGTTTATTGTGTGTACGTGTACAGGTAATTAATCAGTGTAAATATATCAACTATAAATTAAAGGAAATGTTATAAGAGAGAGGAAAAAAGAAAATTATGTAAATACATTAAAGTAATTAACAGCGATTTGCTTTACAAAATTTAAAGAAAAAAATATAATCTTGTGAAAGATAGTTGAAGTTACGGCACATAATACGAATTGGTAATTTGACCAGATAGACTTGCGAAGGGTTTTCCATTTTTGCCTCCCCTTTTAGGAAACATTTCCTAGATTTCAATCTCGATCTGGCCGGAGTGTGGTTGTGTAGAGAATGTCTTATATCTGTCATTTATTTCTTTCTTTCCTGTTCCAAGGCAGCCTGTCGCGTTATGCCAGATGGAGCGATGCAAACTAGAGGCAGGACGTAAGCATCCTATGCATAACTATGTGGAGTGTGTCATTTAAAACGGTGTCTACGTGTTTTGTGCAAGCGGAGCTACTCTACACTGGCGTCGTATATTCCCCGGCAGAGAAACAGAGAGCGAGGCCAGAAGTTCGATTAGCTATGATATCGTTTCTAGCTTGGACTTCTGCCTTTTTGTTGTGACAGTGTTTCTTACGATCCAGGATTTTTCCTAAGTATTTTGGGTACTCATATCGCTCCAGCTCTTCACTTCTCCACGAGATTGTTAGTGTACCCTAGCCTCCCTATTTTTCGGAAGGAATGCACATATTTGAGTTTTACAGGGATTCGGCTTTAATAGATTATTGTGATAGTAGGCTGCCAGATCCTCCAGGACCTCGGCAAGCTTACAAAGCCTCGAAAGACTCCCTGGAAAACTTTGTATATGCAGCACGATGCGTAGAACTATTGAAGGACAGACCACCGATTAAGCCATTTGAACTGAACAAGGAACTTGCCTCTGAACATAATCAGCCTTATACAAACTGGAGGACATTGAATAGATTTCGGATCGGTGTTACTCTCTGTCGCATAAACCTTAGGAGATGGAATTTCCAGGCGGAGAACGATCTGTGTGAATGCGGAGAGGCCCAAACCGACCAGCACCTGTTGTGGTGGCCTGAACTTGGGAAGGGCTGTACAGTTGACGACCTGTACCTCGCAAATGACAAAACTATAGCCGTGACTAAACATTGGTCGACTTTGTAGACTATTGACGAAGCTTGGACACGAAATGAATGAACTTGGGAAGGGTAAATAGAAAGTACCAATGTATCGCATTTCAGGACGAGAGACTATTCGTACAAGTGATGGAGAATCCACAAGATAATTACAATGTCTATACACTGGTAGAGATATGTCTAAATCAAAGGAAATGTAGATTCAGTAGTCGTAACAGAGTAGAATGTTCTAGATATTTATCCAGATACCTGCTATGTACCCAAAACCATGTAAACTTGGAAAATTTCAGCTGTACCATATCAATTTGACGTATATGGATCCAATAAAGGGAGTCCAATATTAAAGTAGTATATAAAAAATCCAACTCTCTTATATTTGTAAAAGATCTACACTTGCGGATAATAAAGTTCCCAATATCTTTAACTCGATCCAAGGTAATTGAGATTAGTTCGTATTTGAAAACTATTGAACACTATTCCCGGATAAAGGTCAATACTTTGCCTTTGGCCACATTTAGGCAAAGATTATTACTATTATGCCAATGATAAATATCCAAAAGGTCCGTCTAAAGCGCTTCACAATCGTTAATATCGGAGATACTACGAAAAATGATCCAACCAAAAAATAGTTGTTCATTAGCAATAACGTTGATACTATGGTATTGTACGTGTTTTAAGAGTATCCATTGTAAAAAAGATATTATTGACGATTGGAAAAAAAATATTTGAATAGAGCCAGCAATAAATCATTGAAACCAATGATTACGATTAGAGATATTGAGTAATCGAAGATAAGCTAGATATGGTGGATAGCTTCTCGATGAAGGCATGCTAATAAGGAGATATACATGTTTTTATATATGGGTAAATTGCAGAATGAAGGTATTGTTCGAAAATTTTAGCAGAGTTAGATAATAGCTAGTAGGCCATAATTAGCAATACTAGATGGATCACTCTCTAAATACAGGCACTTCCAAGCTAAACGAAAAATATGTAAAAAATGTTTTTCGATCTATGTGATCTTTGACAAGAAACACTGGAATTTGACAGTCTTCAAATGCAAACCCACAACGTAATTTATAAATACATTTTAAAACATGATCCTCAGATAAATCACTTCACGACTAGTTAAAGGATTAGGAAGTCGCAACGAATATCCGTTGCAGGTGTAGCATTTGTGAAGATCCGAGAGAAGTATTAATTAAAGCCACCAAAAACAGACTGAGGATTGTCAAAATTGCTATCCGCAATCGTTTGGGAATACGAGTAACTTTTCTTTTTATCTTGACTTTTGTATTAACTTTATGTGATTCTAAAACATTTAATTAAAGTACGACTTTATATATACAAAGAATTCAAATAAATTTTACCTCAAAGTAGCCCTTGGAAATTATGATTATGTCTTAGCTTGTTACTAATTTTAATAGGAATTTTGTTGGTTATGAGATGAGATATTTGATTGAAATGACAAATGTCAAAATAATAAAACGAACATTTTTAAGTGAATGAAATATGTTTATTTCCAACAAACAAGCAAAATTTTATAAAAATTGTTCAAAGTGTCCACCACCTTGTTCGAAACATTTCTCACATCTTCTTCTAATGGAGGAAAAAGTGTTTTGTAGTATCGCATTGTCAATTCCATTAATTCTTTCAGCAATTCTGATTTGAAGGCCTACAAGATCAGGTATCTGTACTTGATAAATTGAGTTCTTTAAGAATGGCCATAAAAAGAAATCACATGGGGTAATGTCACAAGATCTTGGTGGAAATTCATGTTCAGTGTTTAAACTTATCAACCGATTTTGAAAAAATTGCTGCAGAATATTAATTGTTTCACCTGCTGTGTGTGCTCTAGCTCCGTCTTGTTGAAAGTAACCCTGTGTTATTTCTTTGTCGTCAAGCTGTTCGATAAATGGCATAATAATTTCTTGTCGATACCTTTCTCCTGTTAAGGTTCCGTTAAAAAAAATAGGGCCAATAATTCTCCTTCGACTAATCGCACACCATACACCAATTTTCTGCGGATGAAGTGCGGTTTCAACAAAAAAATTATGTGGTTTCTCATTAGTCCACATCCTCATATTTTGTGAGTTCACATATCCATTCAGATAAAACCATGACTCATCTGAAAAAAAGGTTTTGTCAAGAAGTTCATTATCAAAATTATTTAAGAACCACTGACTAAACGTTATTCTTCTGGGATAGTCGATTTCCTTGATTTCTTGATAACAGGTCATGTGATATGGAAATAAATGTAAGTCCTTTTTCAAAATTGTATGACATGTGCCAATTGACACACCCACTTGTTGTGATAATGCTCTTACGGAAGTTCTTGGTGCATTATTTATAATTTCTCTTACGTTATTAACTAGCTCTTCTGTACGCTTTTTCGCCCGGCCTGCGCCTTCTTTCTGTTTACACTCCGTTTCTCTGAAAACCATAACGGAATGTGTCACTGTGTGCCGAAAACTGTCATAATCAAAGATGACGTTAGGGAACCCATTTCTAAATTCTTCTAAACAATCTTGAAGAGAATACTGCCATTGTCCGTCAATCTTACGTCCGTTTCGAAAATAAGATTCTAGCATGATGCACTCTAGCACAATGATTTGTGTTGTATAGTAAAAACCATGTTAAATCAATTTTAAATTACAAAGCAATTTTTGTCAACTATGCATCTGTCTAATTGACAACTAATGCAAATTTAAATTATTAATAATCATACGTTTTTAAAGGAATGGCCTACTAGAGGCAAAGCTTATTTGAACGCTTTTTATATATAGGGATTTTAATGCTAAATATTAATTCGCAGTATTGGTTACATATTCAAGTTGTCATGAGGTTTTTAATTCTAAATGATATACGATAATACAACAATAAAAAAATTGGCAAATATCTTACTTTTATCTTTCAACATAGTCCCCACTAAAGTTAACACATTTTTCCCATCGATGTTCTAGCATTTCTAATGCTTCTCGAAAAAAGTAATCAGTAGGGGCCAAATCTGGCGAATATGGCAGATGCTCAACTAATTCGCAGCCTGCTCGAGCTATTTCAGCTGTTGCGATGGCGGACCTGTTATCCTATTGCAAGAGAACACCATTGCACAACTTCCACCGAAATTTTTCTTTTGTCAAGTCGCGTAATTTGGGAATTAAGTTGGTATAATAAGCACCTGTAATTGTGGCCCCCTTCCGCAAGAAATCTACTAAAATTACGCCTTCAGGACTCATCCATTATCACTACTACTTTTAGTTTTGGGTTGATCGCCAGTACGTCCAGGCACTTGAGCACAGTGCTCTTTGTACCATTTGTACTGTGTCACTAATCTTGTCTATACCGTATTAAAAGACGATTGCAATATCTTTTCGAGTTCGCTTGTGTGCGTGCATCTGTTAATATTCATGGTACCCATCGTGCAGATACTTTTTTCATGTTCAATTCAGCTGTAATTATATTATATACCACATGATATGAAAACCCAGTATCGTCAACTATTTATCTAATAGTTACACGTCGATCTTGCTGGACCTTTTTAACAGTCTCTTGGGTAGTAACGGCTGTGGGCGCTCCATCTGCATGCATGTTCGTCTGTACACATTCAAACTCACGATACCACCTTTTTATTATGTCATATGATACTGCAGATTCCCCTAATGTATCCACCAAATCTTAATAAATTTAAGTTGCGGTCATCTCTTTTAAACGTAAGTATTTAATCACCACTCGTTGCTCGACACGATCCATTTTGATACTGATATGTGAGTGTCTCTACTTCTAGCATCTACAGTAAGCACGCTTTAACAGGTCAAGACTTGTAGGTTTCTAGCGTTCGTCTATACATAGCTAGTTACAATGCGATGTAAAAGTAAATAATTGTTTTGGTTTGTAGATGGGTCAGGGTCGGAGCAAAGGAATCAGCCCTCGTATATGTGAAATGCATTTAATTATTTCAACTATATAAAAATAACAATAATAAAAATTTTTCCCATACCTAACTATTACAGAGATATAAAAACAGAAATGTATTATAATAAAAGACAATTTGCATAAACAAAATGCTAAATTTTAAGTTAATTTTTGAGTTTTATTTGAAATTTCGATTTATTTCATCCGCTAAATGTTATCGTGGGTTGTTTCCATTAAATGCCACTAAAATATTCGGAAAATAAATTTCACCATAGACACATTCGACTTCTATTATAATGTAGTTTTATTGCCCAAACAACTTTTAAGTCAATCCTTAAGCATTCCATCGAATTCTATGTAAAGTTTCAATTATTTTCTCTAACTAGCGCATCTGCATATATTTAAATCACATTAAAATATATTCCAGAAAGAATGTTCACTTTTATTTGTACTAACTATGCAAATTTAATGTTTGTATTTCATTAAATATTACACCCACAGTGAATTAACTTCGAACATTCTTCGAACTGGAACGTTTCATCTAGCAATACTAAAAAACATATCTATAAAATTCAAAACGAATGCTCTGTTACACAAACTTACTGTACGCGGACTTTATGTACCCACTAACCACTTTAGCGAAGTATGTAAAATGTGATTCCACTTGCATACAACTCGACATTTTAGCATTCATTGTATCTTACGATTTCAACTGTAAAAACGCAGAACAAGAGTCGGCAGTTATAAATGTTTTAAGAGAACGAAATAATTTAGTTTACGCGTTTTGTTAGCTTGGAAACATTTTTCTTTCTTCTCTTTTTCTCCGTGTAAGGGATTCGTTCAGTTTTATTTTTATCATAAAACTTTCATATTTATGGAACATTAAATTTAGATATCCCATACTTTATTTTTTTCCTGCTTAATTTATGAATACATTAAAAAAATTCCCAAACCATTTGCTAATACATTTTTCAACTTACAACCAAAGTTGTAGAATCGTAGTTGCTGCATAAATATAATACCACGATTGAAATATCCAATGGTAAAAGATTCATGTTAATAAAACATTCTTTATAACTGGCTTTTCTTTAAAAATTAGTTTTTAGTGCCTTAATTTATGTATTAACTTCGAACCTCATTTATTTTAATAGCACTTACTTTGTAAAAATAATCAAATGACCACGTTCCCTTCTCTAATAAATTCAATTGCTTTTTATATAAAACAATAATTTATTTCCTTACATGTTTATATAATATTATTTTGGCACAGTATAAAGACTATGTTATATATACTTTCACTTGCATTAATTTACAAATAGCCACAAATAAGATTCAATCAGCTATTCGAATGCATTAGTCTGAAGTTATGGGTTTTAGAAAGATCAATACACAAATTCTGAGAAATCCAAAATAGTCAACTTAATCAGCAATCAATAAACTGCGTTTCATTCAGAAAATTCTCTGATTTTACTTCAACGATAATTAACACGTGGTTACTGTTGGCACAGGAAGTAAAACTGTTACATAACCTCTTCGCAAACTCAGGAATAAGCTACACCTGCGCACCCACTATACGCTGAGGGTATTGAGCAGATGAATTCCACTTAAGAAGAAGAAATAAAAGATAAAAACTCACTAATAAGACTCAAAACAAAAGAAAAGAAACGAAAGGATTAAGAAACAATGAACGAGATAACTAAAGACTTAATTATTAAGAAAGCGCAGAAACCACATTTAAAACAAACGAAATCGATAGTAAGGCTAAAAAACTGGATGAATATGCTCCAAAATATACGATACGCGTGCGCCGCGTAAAGCATCACATTACTAACGTGTCATATATTAACGTAACCACAGAAACACACATGGAAAGTACATGTAAAAAAGTTCGATTGGAATCCTGAAAACCTAGTTATATTTAAGCTATATATATTAGATACGAGATATTTTACAAAAATAATTATTAGAAACTCTAACGGACTTCAAAAGAAACTACTTTTTCTAATAAAATTATTAGAGGAAATATACTGGAAAGTTGCAATTAAATAAAACATGTTACCCACCTTATAGCTTGCGACCAATACATATTATTAACCAAATTTTTCGAATCAGTAACTATTTTTAATATATACCAATGTAAAACAAAGACTATGTTGGTTTACATTAACCACAAATGTGGTTATAATAAATAAATACTTTTTAAATTATATTTATCCCTCAGCAAATAACATGTACATGTCCGTGTATGTAGCCAGCATTACATATAACTAGTTACGTTGTGTTTGTGTCGGGGGGATTTAGGTATACATAACCTATAATGTGGGTAACGTATTTAATTAAATTGTATCTTTCCAGACGTTTCCCCAAATAATTTTATTTAAAAAAGTTGTTTCTCTTGAGGTTCTTTAGAGGTTTCAATAATTATTTTTTGAAAATATTAGGGTGCCACATTCTTAAGTATAACCCAAAACCCCATTAAAAAGCCCGGAAACATGGTAACATCGAAAATTAGGATACTAGATCGTTAATCAAGGTTTTAGTCGAATCTAACAAAAGCCAAATGGGTATTAGAAAAGCTTAGTTAAATACAGTCACCAATATAATATAATAATTAGAGCATGCCGATAAAGGATGTGCATTAAATAAATATTAAAACTGTAGATGACACAAGGTCAAACAAGGTGATATTAGGAGGGACTAAAACACAAATATTAAAAGGAATAGAATGACGGGGTTTAATAGATATAAATATTAAGACAAGGAAACTAATCAGTGATGGGGAGCACTAGGGAATAATACGAAAGCTGTACGAAAAAAAAGAGTTGATTAAAATTTCGTACGGTAGGGTTAATATTAAGGGACTAGATTAAGAAATTGCATAAGGAGAACATGTTACAATGTAGATAATTATGAATAGGTCAGGGTTTATATATAGTTATGGTAATTCGTAAATATGAGACGTAGCCTTATCTAGAAAGATCTAATTCGATTATTATAGTTCCGCTATGTCATTCTCTCATCTACTGAAGTGGGGCATTTTTTTAATTCGACAATTATTTTTAAATGGTAAATATAAAAATATACTAAACACTGTATTATTTTTTTCTTTTTTAGAATTGCGTACTGTTTTGTTTGAACTAAACTTTTAGTGGAAGTAAGTATATTAACGAAACAAAGCCTTCGCTGACCACCAATCATGCTTAACACGGGCGTTATATTGGTGCACCATACTCGTAGCCGGGTATACACTTGCTGAACATAGACTGGAAACTGGACACCAAATTCTATTTGATTCTGTCCCGATTCTACCTCACAATCCCCATTGCTATAACGAAAAAATCCGATGACGGATATCCTCTGGCAAAATCTTTTTTCAAAAAAGAAACTCAGCCATAACCGTGATACTCCACTAACTCGCAAAACTCGCATATAGTGTTGTCTCAAATTAACCCCCGCAGTGTTGAAGATGTTCTTTTAAAGAGTGGATGAAACGTCGGCAGAAGAAGAAGCAATAATGCGCTTCCAGTCTGAAAACGAAAGAAAGCACTATAACATTGCTCCGAAAAGAATAAAGTTTCTTGTTCACAAACTGCTGTAGCTTCGAAAAAGAAGTTTTCTCAAGTATTGAATTACAATTAGCTTTTAATGAAACTTACATGTATATTTGCCGAGAGAATTAGGAATCTATATAAATATATATATGTATATATATATATATATATATATATATATATAGTAAACTTAATAAGTCGGCGATTAAAGGTCTGGTTTATTACTTCAAAGTATATATATTTAAAACAACCCTACATGTTTCGGCAATGATGCCTTTGTCAAGGATATAAAAAATATAAAATATTTTATATTTTTTATATCATTGACAAAGGCATCATTGCCGAAACTATAAATAAAATATATAAAACTATAAATAAACTATAAATAAAAAATATAAAATATTTTATATTTTTTATATTCTTGACAAAGGCATCATTGCCGAAACATGTAGGGTTGTTTTAAATATATATACTTTTAAGTAATAAACCAGACCTTTAATCGCCGACTTATTAAGTTTACCATATCATACTAAGGTCACGAAAATATTATATATATATATATATATATATATATATATATATATATATATATAGACGTATATATACGTGTATTGTAGGATGTCTGATTGACAAATAGAAAAAGATAAATTAAAAGAATAGTAAGTAAATTTAAAGCAAATTCAAATATAAATGAAACCAAAGCAATGTTATAATGATCACTGAAACTGAGAATTAAAATTACGAAACGGTAAACAAACCAATATATGTAAATGGAATTTATATTTGTATTATATTAAATTATTGACACTTATTTAGATAAGAACCACGTGTTCACCAATAAGCGAACACGCGTTTTTTCACATTCACTTACACGTGTTCTATTTGGTAATAAAGTATTAGTTAGTATTTTACTTACTTGTTTATCTTAACAACACACCTAACAGCACCAAACAATCAAAATAAAAACAATAGCTTCATGTTTATTGGTAAGAGGTTATAAGTACTTGTCAAAATCAAGTTTTAATTTAATAAAGTGTACTTTATATACACCAGGCCTCCTCTGTTAATTGAGCAAAAATTCATAATACCGACGAGCTAGTAAAATAAATCGAACCCGGCGCAAGTAAAAGGAACCTACAATTCAGATATAAGATCTGCAATTTAGGTCATACAACGTAAGCGATATTTATTTATTTTAATTATAAAAATTATTACATCTGCTATAATTAGTAGATCAACTAAATATAGATATAAAGTAAATATATATATATATATATATATATATATATATATATATATATATATAAATATAAACGTACTTCTTGTTATTTTAAGATTGTAAAGCCTGTTATAGATTTTTCATTAATGTCCAATATTACACAGATACACCTACAAGCGGATTGCGTGTCTGCTAATTGGAATATCAAAAATCAATACTTTACCAAGAAGATATCATTAAAACACCATTAAAATATAAGTGATTAATAAGAGCATATCGAAATTTTAAAGAACTTATATTACAGAACGAAGGTGTCCTTCGTCAAAGAGAAAATAGGTAATATCAAACAATATATTATATGTTCGTAGGAGTTTCATGCTATTACTATTGACAGTGATATACTATATAGGACAATGTATCACGAGTAATGGCTTATCTACGAAAATAACATTCAAATATGCACGAAATCTACCATTCACAATATTTATGTGCTTAAATATAAACTTTTAGTACCTATATAACAATGTAATTTCTACACGTTTTATATAAGATATATGATTATTGTTGTATACATGTATCTATATATGTATAAAATGTTCTTACTGATTTGTTGTCTAGGTAACAATAAACCCTAATTAAATCAAATCTATTTTGTATTTAAATATTGTATTGTTACAGTTGGCGTACCTATATTAAAAAATTTTTTAGTCCCGTCTTTAAATTGTATTATTTACAGATATATAAATTTTAAAGTATTAAAAAGATTTTCTTTTGTATCGCACTGGTCATAAACAACACCACCAAACGGTAAACCCAGTTATTAAATATTCTCGAATGTTAGTTCCCAATTTCTATTAGATCATTGTAATTCAGTAATTAATTACGTACGACTTATAATCTAATTATTACTTATTTAGTAATTTTGTTTATTATTTATTATTGAGCTATTTTTTCTACATATCAAAATAATACCGATCCCGAATTAAGCCATATTGTAACTGATTGTAAAGGTCATCTGAACAATATCATGTGACGTATCATTTTTAAGCATTTTTTCAAGAAATTTTTTTTTAATTCGGGATCATTGCCCATATTGTCACGTTAAGAAATGTTTACAGAATCTCTAATAAGATAAAATTCACGCAAATCAGGAAGGGGACGTTGGAATAAACATGTTTCACGTCTGGGGCCTATCAGACGACTTTAGACACAATAAAAAACGGCCATCGGAAAAATAGGTTTCCTCACAAAGGCAAACGAGGATGGGTTTTGATTTTAGATCCGAATCCTAGATTTAAAAATGTGATCCATCAATGGATCGTAAACATTCTTAGTATTATACATTAGAACACATGTAATATTAGTAGGCATGCTGGAAATTGTCCATGGTTAAATTTTAATCGAGCGACGGTAGTGCGATATATCCTTGATACCCTATGTTCCTTTTCCTACATTTGGGTGTATTTTGCGTAGTGTGTCATTCTATTCGTATACGAATGCTTCCAATATGCTTGCCAATCATCTTTTAATATTTTGGTTTTTAGATGAGAAATGAGATCATTAGATGGTACTTTTTCCGTCAGTATGTTATTTCTATTTATAGCCTCCTTTACTAAACGATCATTAGGCTATATACCTGAATGTCCTTTGATCCAATAGAAACGGATTTTTACATGTTTTTTCTCCAGATATCTCAAGCGTTCGATGATGTTCAATATTATGGGGTTATTTTTTTGGATGAGTTCTCTTGTGTAAAGATTCCAGCACGCTTTTGGAGTCTGACATAATCGTTGCATTCTCAATATTATATTTTTTTTACATATTTTAGAGCCTCTGCAATTGCGACTGCCTCTGCTGTGAAAATGGATACATTATTATGTAATTTTACCTTCTTTTCATATCCATTTCTAGAGTCAAGAAATCTTTTACAGATATATATTTTTATGGCATCACAATCCTTTAGCTCGCGCTTTTAATTAATTCTTAATTCTTAGACATCGTTATTTGCAATATGATTTAACCAATCATATCCTTACACTAGCTCATAAAGCCGCCCTTCTGCCAGGGGACTTCTTTTAAGCAAGCTCCATCGGTTTTTAAACCTTCAAGAGGCAAACATCTCCTTGCTTAATAGCCTTCCCTAGGTATTTGTCGACCAACAATGTACACATAATGAACTGCGTACCCAGCATTCTTCACAATTCATGTTTATTCAATGCGAATAAACACAAGCAAGAAACACTTATTACACACATTATTTTAACCACATTTACAAACCTTTTTTTGTAGTTTGATTTACTTTTCAGCTTGTAAATAATTCGTCGTCGCCTGTATATATAAGCTTCCATTTAATTACTTTAATATATTTCAAAGCTTTAATTTCTTATGTAACCATTAAATAAAACTTAAGGACAACGTCATTGTATTTTCTTTTATTTAATAAATTGTATTTAATAGACATTTATTTCAGCATACTACACACATCCTAGACCATTGATACACCATCATCACATTATTTATTTTATAAATCATTTTCATTATTGTTAGAAGGCCACAGCTACTGGGACGTAGAGGGCGCTACTAACAGTACCAAAAATTAACCTCCATCTTTAGTTAGCCTAAATACAAAGTTTCAGTGTGATGCGAGTATTGTTGTAGCTTCAACGAACTGTCAAAGTTGACAAGTTAATCGAAAATAGTTATTTTCGCACCAATGGCGTTATGGGCATTTTATTGCTCCAAGGTCGACGTTAATGTCGACCGAGGGCAATATAATTGCCATAACGCCAGTGGTTCATACAGAATTTTATTTTTCACGAAGAATTAATATCTTAAGCGGAAAATTCAAATTACGTTGGAAAAGTTCCGAGATTTCTGTCAACTATCATGTCGTTGACAGTCGTTAGTTAGTATGCTTCTTTAATAGAAATTTTATTTAGAAATTGATTTAAATCATTTGTAAAACGGGAAAATTTCAGTCTCCTCTTAATGGAAATGGTTCTAAATATCTTCATGTAAATTCTAAGTAAAATATTCGAATATATAAATATATTATTTAAATATTATATCAATGTGTGTTTCTTTTTAATTTTTACCGAAATGTGAATTTATATTCCCATATCTAAAGTGTTTTCTATCAAATGTAAATCGCGAAATGGAAATATAACATTTGCAGAAGACACGAAGTTATCGTCTCTGTATTCACTTATAAATGGCAACGTAATTGTATAATGTATCTTTGAAGTTTACGACAGCTTCCCAATATAAACGCACAAAATGAAGCCATGGAAAGATGTTTCCCTGGTGTATGTACATACTTGCAGTTACGTAAAAGCACAGACAAGATTAAGCAAACACAGATATTTATCAGAATGAGCACCGTTTCTTTCAAAGTAGAAACCAACGAACTTGCACTGTTATTTTCTTGGAAAATGTAAAAAATGTACAACAGATGCATTTTCTACTCGCGAAAATGCACTGAAAACAGAAACCTCATACCTAACCATGATATATGACTGTTTGCAGCTTTAGTAATATGATATTTTGCAAATATTACTCTCGTACTTTAGTATATATAAATTAATGGGGCAGATTTCTGCAGAGTATTTTCCGCAAAATGTTCTTTACCACATTCTATCTACATACGAATATATTTCTTAATGAAGAGAACCTGCGAGAAACTACTTTGTTATAATTTATTATAGTCACAATTTTTCATTTTTACGTCTCACGTAACAAGAACGTTTAAATAATATGATCAACGACTACGGATACCTCTAAATCTGAATCTATATACTAATATGCACTTTTTCAGAAATCAATCAACTTACAATAGATTTAGATATTATATTTAGCAGCAATGTCTTAATAAATAACAAAAAATAAACATGAATCGTCATACACACATATTCCTAGTTTAGACTATTAAAATTGTTCTCAGGGTTTTTGGTTTTACAAAAGGGGTCCCTTACAACTAGGCCTAGCATCCAATGTAATAAGGAGCGAAATGATACGATAGCATGTTAGATTTAATATATTTATTGTTCACAATTTACAAAAATATACATTAATTTTCAATGTCATAAATATCATCAATTATATTTTTCATTCATAATAAAACATGGTATGTAAATCTATATATCTAGTCAAAATAAACTCATATCTATATATCTAAAAATATGACTTCGAAGAACTTGATTTTAATTAATCTTCGGTGTATCACTCTAGACCAGTGAGTCTTATACTCTACAAAATACTAAGGTACGACACAGTGTTTTTATTTAAAATTAATAAATTGCAAAAGTTTATGGATTTATAAAGTGATAACATTTCAAAAGAGAAATGTGTTATTTCATATTCATGTGACGAAAATTTACCCTACCACATGAGGTACTAAATATAACACAATTTGTTCTATTCAATATTTCAAATATTTAATGAGAGTTTTAATTAAGAGTCCCAAAACCCAAATATTCTTAAATGTTCGTGAGACCTTACTCTACTTACAATTTAAAAGATATCTGTGTTATATCTTTTGTTTTAAAACAGAAATCGAAATTCATACACGATCAAATAAATATCCCTGTAAAAGAAATAATCTTATAAATTTATTTTATTGAACTTAACCTTCCATTAGACGCGTATCACCTATCAGTTGCATGCCGGCACATCATCGCTTACTTTAAATAAACGGGTGGAGGTAAGAAGGTTGCATATTTTCTATCTTCCTAAGTGTTTTCATTCTAACGAACAGTGCATGAGTTGTAATTGAATAAGTCATATCTCTCTGTCGGTGAAAGAATAACACCTCACAGGTGATTGCGACAATCGACGTAAGTTTTTTTCTTTTATCATACGACTGTTTTCTTTTCTTAAGCTTGTTGGTTGTTGCTATTACAATTATCTTTTAAATTTTCGTTTATCAAAATTTATAATTTACACCCAAAACGTACTTGTCACCTGTGAGGTGACAAGTCGCGAGCACCTCACAGGTGAGGTGCTCGCGACTGTATTTGTTATAATTTTGTTTTAGAAACACTATGGCTTCCAACAAACAGAGGTTTAATATAGAAAACGAAGAAGACATTGCTGCAATTTATAAGATACTATTTGATGACGAATCAGACAACCAAGACGAATTAGATGTGCCCGATGAGTCCGATCTTGAAGACGAGGACAAGGTTGAAATTAGAGTAGAAAATTCAGATACCGAGCAAAGTAATGAAGAATGTGACTCTGAAGAATCAGACTGTGAAAATTATCTAGCTTATCGACGACAAAGAGGCAAAGATATTGACTGCATGTCATGTAGAAAATTACCGTTTTCTGCAAGAAGAAAGTTGGGAAAACAAAATCTGATGCTACACCTTCCAGGAGTAATCGGTACCGCAAAGGATGCCAAAACAATCTCTAGTAGCTGGTATTGCTTTATGAACGATTCAATATTAGATCAGATAGTAAAGTATACCAACCAATATATCGAATTTATATCATCAGAATATTCTAGAAGTCGAGATGCTCGTAAAACAGACTTGATTGAAATTAAGGCATTTATTGGTTTATTATATTTAGCTGGCGTTTACAAAAGCGCTCGCCTGAACCTTGCAGATTTATGGGCCTCAAACGGTGATGGTATTGAGATCTTCAGGCTAACAATGAGTTTATCTCGATTCCGATTCATAATGAGATGCCTGAGGTTTGACGACCGAGAGACTAGACCAGAACAAAAACAGCTAGATAGACTATGTCCTGTAAGAGAAATCTTTGAAAAATTTGTTGAGAATTGTAAGAAGTCCTACTCTGTAGGAGAAAACCTTGTGCTTGATGGGAAATTAGAGGCGTTTCGTGGCAAGTGCGTATTTCGTCAATATCTGCCGTCAAAACCTGCAAAATATGGAGTTAAAATTTTTGCATTAGTAGACTCAAGGATATTTTATACGTCTAATTTGGAGATATATGCAGGTGAGCAGCCACAAGGACCATTTTCACTGAGTAATAAAACTACTGATGTTGTAAAACGACTAACTGCACCAATTACCAAAACAGGTCGTAACATTACCGCCGATAATTGGTTTAGTGACGTTACTTTGCTGAAAGATTTAGCAGATACCAAATTATCTTTTGTAGGAACATTAAAAAAAAATAAATGGCAAATTCCACAGCAGTTGAAAAATGTAAAGCATCGTGATGAAAAGTCTAGCGTTTTTGCTTTTAGACAAGAGGGAAGGGGAGGGTCTCTTATGTTCCTAAAAAAGGAAAAAATGTAATTTTAATTTCTAGTCTTCACTTTGATGCTGCAATAGATGAGGAGTCCGGTAACCACAATAAATCGGAAATCATATCATTTTATAACCGGACAAAAGGAGGTATAGACACCGTTGATAAGTTATGTGCAACATACAACGTTGCTCGAGGTACTAGACGATAGCCCATGGTCATCTTCTTTGCAATGTTAAATGTTGCTGGGATAAATGCGCAAATCGTATTTGCAGGAAATGGCGGAGTTATAAAGAATCGGCGAATGTTTTTACGTCAACTTGCAAAAGATCTAGTGCATGAACAAATGATTCAGCGTGTCTCAAATAAGAAGCTTCCCACGTCCCTGCACAGTAGATTATTAGAAGTAACAACTCCATCTACATCCAAAATTCCCGAAAATTACGAAAATATCAGGAAAAGAAAATTATGTGCGCCATGCCAAAAGGACAAGCAAAGAAAAAACACAAAATACTGCTGTAGAAAATGTGGCCAATATTTATGCCTTGGACATGTCGTCATTACTTGCAATTCGTGTTATGATCAGTTTTCGTAAAGAAAATGTTAAGAAGTACAATTTATAAAATATACAGTTTTTTGTAAAGTGTATTTAAAACAATAAAACACTTAATTATCTTTCTTCCTTCTGTGTTCTGAATAAAAGTAAAGAATTATTATTGTTTATTTTTTCGTTGTTTTTATTTTTAAACTAATAAATGTGTTCCTTTAAATGTGCATACTTGTTTTCTTCACCTTAACGTAATAGAATACAAAAATATCAGTTTTAGATTATCTAACTTATCGTTGCACCTTCCAGGTGATACGCGACAACTCATGTTATAAAATAGGACGCGTCGAATGGAAGGTTAAAAGTATTGAATGCCTTTAATACATTATTGACCTGTCGAATTCATTATTATATGAAACAAAGTAAAATAATAATTCACTTTAAATTAAAAATATAAAAATTCTAATGATGGATTAAACTCAATATAATTTACAATACAAATTTTATTTCTGACCACCGCTTTAAGATGATTTTTCGGTAAGTGTCCTCTCCCTGAGAAATTTTCTATATATATGACCTGCGACGTCACATCTCTTTCAACTGTACAAATTCTCTCTACTAAGTTATATCCTACATTTAAAAACTTTCGTTCTTGTATTGATTTACGGTTTCTTAATATTTCTTTCTAACAGTGTTTAATATTTCAAATACGTTCTTACTTTTAAACTTTTATATGTTTTTTCTCAAAACTGTACGAAATCCGCTTTCTTTCTATTTATCCCTTCTCTTATGTCTGACTCTATGTCGCCTTTATTATTCACGTTACCATATTTCAGATTTTTGCGTTGTATCTTTCTTCTCTTACTAATTAATTGACTATCCTTTCTTATCTTCCTCTTGACGTGTTCTCCTATCGCAACTTCAAACACACCTAGCCTATAGTTCTGAACATAGTTGACAGCTGCATTGTTTATTATATATAAACAAATATATCTATCTCTAATGGATTTACAAATACCATGTTAGGACTTTATTTTATATACTATAAAATCCTTTGATTTGTTTCCTCTGGTGATGATCCTTCATTTGATTAACTATATACATTTTAAAACGAATGCCATGCTTGTTGTTATAGGTAAGTATTACAAAATGTCAATTTTGAAAATGCACATTTTATCCTGTATAGTTTATAAAAGGTCGTTATTGTCTTTTTAGGTTATTCTAATTTGTGGTGTATATTAAATAATGATATATATTTGATATTTTAAGACCTTAATGGATATCTTTGTTTGTGAAATTTTACGTACATCGTAGCTGTCACAATAAACAACGTCTATGTATTTAAGAAATCTGCAAAATTTTAGTATTGATTATGAAATTTACTATTAGTATAATACTCAAATTTTCCTTTTATATCTTGGTAGGTATAGAATGATTTAAATTTTAAGTTATTAACATTTATGAACTAAAACGTAAAGAGATATAATTATCTATAAAATATTTAACATTCAATATAAATTTACTAAATATACACACATTTGTTTTTCTAAACGCGATCTGTATTATTGCATTTTAAAACTTATTACAAAAAATAACGAGAAACTCTTCCTAATATAAACCCTAAATTTGTTATATCGATGTTCATACAGGGTGCATTCAAAATTTATCCGCTTTAAATTTTTCACTGCTGTTTTCAGCGCTATCTTATTTTTCGATTTATCTCGCTTAGAAAGAAACACAGCAATATGTTAAAACATACATGTGCAAGTACGAATGGATACCCATAGAAACCAGCAGTTATTGGCCGGCAGATTCCGCGGAATACTTCTCTCATAGGCAATAGGCATGTGTCGTAAAGCATGGTAACTTCGATCATACGCTGATGAGGGTAAGACAGCCCAAAACACGCGTTCGTTCATTGACGAATTTGGTTTGGGTTGTGTATTAATTTTTACCTAAACATATATGTATTATCGTATTTATACGCTTAATGTTAGTAAACATTGATAAACTATGTTTTACCTTTAAAATTACATATTCACTGCCTTCTCATATTGAACAAAGACAAATAATTTCTAGAAAAAACAATAAGAAAAAGTGCTGATTTCCGTAGATTTGTGATGGGACCGCTTTTTTTTAATTTTAGAAGAAATTATGAAACCATTCATATACCGCAAAGGAATTATTTCTTTCAATAAGTTGTATATCGAATTTAGCGAGAACATGCTTTAGTATTTTTTACTGTAGATTTGAAATCGCTAGTGCTAATTTTTATATGGTGTTGTGCATAATAAGATAGACCATCAATTTTTACTAGAGAGGTTGTTAGCAGTGCCTCAATTTACTAAATTCTGTGACCTTTGATCGGACGTATAGAAGTAATGTGAGTAATGTGTAAACTGAGAATCCACTTTTTCATATGTGAAAGAACGCAAATAAATACTCTAAGGATATTTTCTTTGAGCAATGATTTAAACTATGATTTTTTTATTTTTTTTTTTGTAAAAAGCAAATTGCTTAAAAGAATTATTATTATTGCTATTATTACTATTATTATAGTTAAGGTTTATATATTTTTTCGTAATTTATTGGATGACATAATTTTGTACATAAGCAAATTAATCGTAATTTAAATTAAAATTAACTAAAATTCCTTTCTTACAATTTAGTACATTCGATTTTAAAAGTACTTTTTTATGGCTCATTATGGTAAAGTATTGATGACAAACATTGTCAATTTTTATTGCATGAATGTGGAGTACATGATTTCCTTATAGAACAAGACACCTTTGCCTAATTTTCTATATTAATTAGTTAGAAACATATTTACATGCTCTAGTTTATTACAGTGATGTATTTTCTCTGTAGCCAAGACAACAGTAATACTGAATAACAATATATAATTAATTGTGTTTATGTAAAGAACCATAATAATAATTAAATTATTTATTATTAAGAATCCACTAAAATACAACAAAAATATCATTGGTTTTCTAATGAAACTAATTAACTTTTAACAATTCGACTTTTCTTTTTGACAACAAGCATTTGCCTAAGTTACAGATTGCAACAGTTGCCTTAGTATTCAAGAGGAAATAAACTATATCCAACATACTGTCAATCAACAAATAAGTATAGTGTCTAATTGCGATACATTTAAAAGTAATGAAGCGTAGTTTTCTGTTTAATTTCGAATAATTCAACTGCTATAAGTTGATACTATATACCATCCATTTAAAATCTTTCCTAATTAGAGATGTCCATGCATTTTGATAACGATTGGTACGCATTAATCACTTTGACAGCTTGGATGCCAAGAAAAATCCTTAACCACGATAAATTTATAAACGCTAAATACGTATTTCGGCGGCTAAATTAACATCTTCATTAGAACAATCTGAAAAATAGTGGTAAACGTCTTTGGCTAAGGTATAACCTTTGAAGAAGCTCTTCACAAAATCGCAGTAGGATATCACTAAATTCTTAACATTAAAAGAAACCCTTATATACTCTTACACTCCTATAATCCTTATATTTTGTTTAAGTATAGATTTTAACTTATGTTGTAGCTGACGCCGTTAAAGTATAACACATGTTCAGCACTTACCATTTCCTATATTATTAGAACTCGTAAATGTATTTAAGTTTAAGAGTCCTAAGAGTATCAACTCTTAGAAACCTACCCATAGATTTCCCTATGCCTATCTCTCATAGTTTGAGAATTATTAATGATTATTTTCTAAATTGAGCATTAGCAAGAAAAAGAAGAGACATTTTAAATTTTAATTTTATTCATAGTGAATCTCTTTAAAAACAATTCACAAAAATCAAAATAATTTAAAAACTGTTATTTTTTTACCAAAGAAACCTTAATGTAAAGTGTTACAGCACTTTACAATGAATCTAAAAAAGCAATAAAAAATATAGCATTTGGTACAACCGAAAGTGGTTCATGAGTGTAAATATTTTATTTTAACGCACCATCAAGATTACATGCCACAAATTTTTAAAAGTGTCTCAAACCACTAACATAGAAAACATCTACCGAACGGGTTACGTGAAAACCCCTGTACACAAATTAACCTTATTTGTGTGAATTGATGTCTGATAATATTAAGTCCTTTCTTACACTTCTAAGTCTTCCAAACTCCCTTTTTTATTTGATATCGGTTTCTATCTTTTGATTTCAATTATAGTTTTTAATAAAACTAGCGACCTCCAAAAATTCTTAAGTTACTTAAAATTTCTTAGTGGTATTATTCTTACAATTCGGTATTCATATGCGAAAGAAAAATTAATTTTTAGCTGTTTTTTGTTTACCTCAAATGTCATATTAAATTTAGGCTTGTGGTAAACAGTAACAATTCTAATTTTGATATTCATTATGCTTTCACAAATTTACATTTTTCACGGAAGGAACAAAAACGTTAATTAATTAAATCCGGCTAACTGGATATATTTGTTTATCGAAACTTCACGACGCTTTTATTTAACGACGTATTTAATGAATAATTTAATGAATATTTGAATTTTAAATTTCGCCCGAACCATTGGCTGGGAGAAGCTGTTTTAAATATTCAGATTTATACTTGTTTGCTCTTTCTTAGAGGTATACCTTTTAGTCATGCAATAACAAACGTACAAGAAAACGTACATCATTTGTTTGATGTTGAATATAAATCAAAGTTAAAAAGCATACATTTAAATAAATTTAAATTAAAAACAGGAGAAAATTAATTTAATTAATAAAAATACGGAACTGAATTAATATTTAAATACATATTTTGTTTCCTATATTGCATTTGTTTGACTACAATACCTATACAATAAATTTCTAAATCGTATAATTACGAACACATGTATGGACATACATATATAGTTTTTGTCAAATCTTGTGAACCAATTTTAAATTTCTAAAAAGTCTAAAAAAGAATATTGGATAATTAAAAACAAATTTCTAAGATTTTTACGACCTCTTAGGTCACTTATTTTTTTGAATAGCATTTAAGTGTTAGCTAAACATTGACATGCTAGTATCGTTACGTTTTCAATGCTTACAGATTAATGTGGTTTATCTCTCTACTAACATCAACCTTTCAATCCTGAATCGTTTCAGGTTTTCTCAGATAAATGCACTCCTTCAAGTGGCTACACAAAAAACTTGAGAAAAGTAGTGAACGCCGCCATTTTGCGGAAATTAGTCTACCAGTAAACGATTCTCTTAAAATATCTCTCTAATCGTACGACTCGTAGCATCATTCTCCTGAAACCACCAATTTAGATTATTTAATTGTCTCAATGCCCGGTTTAGGAAGGTGTTTCGTCATAAAATGAAATTTGATATATTTATATATGTTAGATATGAGTAAATTTAGGATAGATAAAGAACTAAACTATAACATTTCCAATTTTAGAAATATTCAGTGTGTATTTTTAAGTTTAAACCACTGTATAACGTACTTTATTTAGGTTCTATAAACCTTTTGCATTCAAAATTTTATTACTTCATAATTCAGACCGTTTGTTTATTGTCTGGGGTTATTAGTGAACGCATTCAAGATACGATATTTAATCTGACCACCCATTGTTAACTAAATATGTATAATATGGTTCCATTACTGAACGATGGAATTAACCGGAATTACATACTTAGATTTATAACAACTACTAATACGTAATTAGTAATTATATTATTTTATTATTTATTAGTAAGATCTATATGACCCTATTGTAAACTTTTGGTATTGTCGACAATAGATACAATTTCCACGAATTAGTAACATAGAAAATTCCTTGTTATGACGTCAAACAAAACAATGTACAACGAATACACGCATTTGATTATGTAATAGTTTATAGGGGAAGTCGCATATGTTTACCTACTTGTAATACAATACAGTACAGAACACTATCAACTCAAAAACAGTACATAACAGATCAATATCCACTCAAAAACAATACAGAACAAATCAGTATCAACTCAACAACAGTACAAAACAAAACAGTATCATATTAATAACAAGGGACACACAGTCTCATATAACACTAAGAATTTAAAGTTTTAAGTTTGCATTAATCCTGGTGAGATTACTTTAAATAAATTAGGTTTAAGTGTTTTTTCTTAAATAAATAAAATACTAACGAAACACACCTGAATTTCAATATAACTGCCACCAACCAAAACAAATAAGCAGCTTATACGGAGGTTACGCCCAGTGAGCGGTGGGTCAAGACTCAAAATTTATACATGGTCCTTCACGAACCGAATACAACACCAACGTTTAGTTCTTCGCGAGCCGGATATAAATTATACATTTGTCCTTCGAGAGCAGATAAACAGAAGGTTTTAATAATTGGATGGTATTGTTCTGTATTGGACGATTCTAAAGAGATTGCGGCATAAAAAGGTGCTCATTCGCCAACAGAACGTACCTTCCTACAAATTTATTACTGCAACTGTAAATTTACATAAATTAGATATTGGATTGGTTCCCTATCCAACGTACTTACCTGATTTGGCTCCATCCAACTTCCTTCCGTTTGCAAACTTGATAATTTGACTTGGTGGAAAGAACACCTCGTGGAATATCATCGCTGTCGTTTATGTATATTTTGCAAGCCTTGAGAAAAACGATTCTTCCAATGGAATTAAAAACCAGAAGTTCGCCGAGTGAGTATTAATGAAAACTATGTAGATAAACAAAATTATTTCTAAAATGACCGTCTTCAACTTGCTCTCTTACCATACTTATCAAATCACCCTAGAATTTGTAACAAATTACCTTTAAATCTATGAATTTTTATGAAAATATTTAAAAGCATTTTAGAGGCCAATGGATGGTGTTTATTATCTTAAAATAAACTATATTGCGTCTGGAATAGTTTGTATTCTATGTGCTTCGATCCACCTATACTTATACAATTTAAAAAATAGTATTACTTATCAGAATATTGAAGTTATTTATTCTATTTTAACGATAGTGTTGTCATCTTTAATAGAAAGCGATGCGTTTACAGTGAATCAAAGGTTATTATATTTCTTTACTTCGAACCGAAAATAGTTTGATTATCCAATTATGCATTTAGACTAGGTGTTCTTGAAAGAAAAAGACGTATGAAAAGTGGAAAAAGTAATTATATATAATACTAGCTGTACATGGCCACGCGCTGCTGTGACCCAATCTGGTTAAATTGAAAAGAAACAAAATTAAAATGAAAATCAATCGACACAGCTCAATTCTACCGTACTGAAAAATATGAAAAACTTAAAAAAAAACGAAAAACAATAAAAAAACAGAGCTATTCTTATAAAACGAACGCTATGGTACACGTCACAGCTCAATTCTAACGCAATGTCATACGAAATAATTTAATCAAAATTAAAATAAATCAAAATATATAAAAATTTCAATTTAACAATGCAATCGGAAACTGTTTTTCAAAAAAAAAGGATGTTTTAACCTGTCACACATGTGACAAACGCACATTTTTAGATGTCACAGGTTTGACATCTATATAATAGGTATGTAAAAACACGCGCGTATTCGATTGCAACATTGTGTCAAAATGTCAAAGCAATCGATTAAGAACTTTCAGAGATTTAAGATTTTGAACAAACGAACATCTACATTTCTATTTATAGCGATTAATGCAAAATATTTTCCACAAATTCTCTCGCAGACACGAGAAAAAAAATGACAAAGATAAATATAATAATAATAAAATATTTGTCCCGCCACTGCCTTTCAAGTAGTATGACTATAACATAAAGAGTAGAAGTAGCGTTAAGTAGCGAAACAATTGTGTCACCGATTCAGTCAGTTTCGATCGTTACATGTATTCGATATAATTTACATCACGTGTTCGGAATTGTCACGGGATTAAGGGAAACAGGTAGGTTGTTATCAAATTACGAAGGTTGCGGACGTAAAATGCTCCGTAAAATACACATCTTAATTTTTATTAATTAACTATCATACAAAATAAAAGTATAAATTTTTAACAGCTGACATTTTCGTACGTAAATATATTGAAGATATTTAACCCTTACCATAAAAAGCTGTTTAAAAAATGTTATCTTGTAATTTTTCTAGTTTTTATAACATCGACAGCTGTTACGTATATATCGCACACACACACACACACACACATGCACTGTAGCGTATGCGTGTGTGTAAATTCAGTAGATGTATTATTTAGGTACATTCTGAATTCATAGGGAGCACATAATAGAATTTTTAGAGGGTTATTAAATTTGTTCACATCGTAATTGACACCATTTTTTCGATTCATGTTCTATATGAGGGCATATCAAAATATAGGTGCTATAACTTCTTTCACAACTAGAATTTTATAACGGAAAGAATAGAACATATTACAAATGAATCACTGAATTATCAGTGTTTGACGTACCCAACGAATAATGAGGGTGGAACAAAGATATGCGATAAAATTTTGTGGTAGGTTGGGTAAAACCCCAACTGAAACTTTTGAAATGACTAAAACTGCATACCCAGTTGATAGTTTATCACGATGTAGAGTGGCATAAGAAATTCAATGACGGTTGTGAATCACCAACTGCACAGATTGATTCAAAAATTGCAGAAATTAACGATCCAAAACGATTGTCAGATTGGCATATATCGAATTTCTGACAATTAATTTGTCAAGACGCTTTATCAAGACATCAGTTGGATCCTACATCAGGACAATGATTCGGCCCACAGATAAGCGATTTGTCAAAAAAAAACGCTTGAAGAATTGGGAGCGGAAATTATAGTTCACCCTTCCTACTCACCTGACCTTGCTCAATGTGGCTTTCTTTTGTTTCCTGAAGTCAAAAAAGTATTGAGAGGTCGAAAATTTGAGTCGAATTTAGAGCTCAACAACGTGATGATCGGTATACTAAACATACTCTCAAAAAATGGTTTCACAAATATTTATGACAAGTGAACAAAAAGAGGAGACAAGTCTATTGTACAGAATGGAGAGTAGTTTGAAGGATAGTTGTTGAAGTTTCCTAAATAAATGTTTCATTTTTGTATTACAGCACTAGCCCCGTTATTTTCTGATATTTCCTCGTATAATTGCTACTTTCCATTTTTCATACGTTGTCTTTTTCTTTTAAGGGTGCCCCGTATAGAAACTTAAAACTGATAATTTTAAAAGTTCAAATTTTGTTTTTATATATTTAATAATAATAAAGTGCATAAGGGTATTGTTGATAAAATAAATGTTATTTAGTTAAAGCTAATACGATATTGTAATTATTATTTATGTGTCCATAATGTGTAGATAATTTTATCTTATAATTTCTATAGAAATTAATTGTTTTAATGTTGAACAAAGTATATTAGACGTAAATAATTCTCTAAATATGAAAATAAATCAATTTGGTCTAAATAGGTCATTAATCATGTTTTGCTGGGGACATAGTGCGCCCGGAGCAATCCTCAAGGAAACTGGGGTTTCCAGAACACTATTCCATTAATGGTCAACGAACATCCGCAACTAGTATTTCGTGTGCTTTTTCACGATTCAATTACGCTAAAGTGACCTTACTTTTCTGATATCCAACGCGCAGTGATTTACCGCAACGCTCCAGTTCCTACTAGTTCGGTCTGAAAAATATGAACGGACCAGAAACGGGCGAGGTGGGATTAGGGCGAGATGCATTTTCATCCAAGCACGAATACAGGCGGTCGTTCGGAATGCTTCACAAAATTTCAGAAGACGTTATATTGAAAAAATAAGAAATAGATCCACCCATACGTATATTATTCAATTATCTTCATTCCTTCCAAATTATTTTATGTCATAAATTCTGAAAATCAGTAAAGGAAATGGGAAAGTGATGAAATCTTCATTGTTTTCCAGTGTTCTGTCTTAATAATTCGAAATGATTATGAAATTTGTATCTTCTTTTCCGTATATGTTCTTTTTGAGTTAATATTTGCAAATTATTATTATTACTATTTTTTTTCTTTTTGTATTCACTTATCATGCACTTTACTTTATGTATAAAAAGCATTTTACCGTTCCCTGGCAACACGTAATATTAGTGCATGATCAATAAATGCTTAATGTGTTGTATTTGTTAAAATTTTAACATGTTAAATGTAAAACAAAATTAATCTATAATCGTCTGCATAATTTTCAAGTATAAAATATTGAGGGAAGTAATAATTACATTACCTTGATAATATATTCACATTTATGTATAAATTTTGATCCGGAATATGCGCGTAATTATTATTGGAGATGTTGCCAAAGACACACACACACAAGCACATGGTTAGGCAAATGTATGGATCCATTCCAATATCTTTGATATGGCTAACTTAGATTTGAATAAGATTTTCCACAATTAATTAAATGCAAATTGGGGATTCAATGAGTACATTTATATCCGACTCAGATTTTCGATTTAGCTTTTTTATTTTAAATAATACAGCCTGTATATTTTTACGAATTTCAATAGAGCTCTGCTCTGGAAGATTAGAAATGATAAGGTTCGGCACCCTTTTATTCCACAACGACAGATATTTTATTAAACCTAATAATGCAAATTTTATTGAAAAAAGTAAAACAAACAAAAAATATAAACAAAATAAATTTCAGTTTTCGAAATGATGACGGATAAGTTAAGTTACACTTCCTCAATTATTCTCTGCCGTAACTCGTCCAGACTATGCCGGTCGTCTAGTATAAATCACAAATTTTAAGTGACCCCAAAGGAAAAAAATCTAGGGAATTTAAATCTTGAGACTGTGCGGGTCATTCAATGAATCCTCTGCCACCAATCCACTGATTTGGGAATGTTTCGTTTAAAAAACTTCTAACATTAAAGGCATGGTGAGGAGGTGCTCCATCTTGTTGGAACCAAACGCCTACAAGTAATTTACCATCTTCCTCAATATTAGGAACAAATTGATCACGTAAAAGATCTGAATATCTCTGTCCAATTAATGTGCCATTTATGAAAAAAGGACCAATAATAAGGTTCGTGAAAATACCAGCCCAAACTTTTAATTTCTGAGAATGTTGTGTATATGTTTCTAGCATCCAATGCGGGTTATTTATTGACCAATATCGACAATTATGGCGATTAACGGTACCATTCAAGCAAAACGTAGTCTCGTCGGAAAAGAACAAATTGTATGTAAAATACTGGTTGCAAATCTCCATCACTCTTTCGCAAAATTCAATTCTACGATCATAATCCCCATCCAATAATTCTTGCACTAAATGTGGTTTATATGACGACATTTTTCGTGCTTCAATATTCTGGCTACTGGTCGGCGACTTATATCATAGTTTAGTGCGAGGAATATAGTAGTTTGCGATAATTCTTCTTCTGCCATAGCAATATCTTGAGTAATAACTTTATTAGTTGCGACTTTTGATCATCCGCTTTTCGGCAAATTTCTAACATTTCCGGTGAAGTAATACTCTCTCAAAGTTTCACCAACGAAGATTCGTGATATTGGATGCAAATTGTTAAATAAATCGCATACTTCTTCATGAGTTCTGACGCGGTCACCAATACCAATCATCATCAGAATTTCAATACATTCATTTTCAGTTAATTGAACCATTATTAATATTTGGACGTCTACAAAGTTAATTCAGACAGTTTAATTCAAATACTGAATTTTAATTCCATGACTTACTAAACATAGACATGATTTTAAAATATCAGTTTAAATTAAATATCTTTGTCGTTGTTGAACAAAAGGGTGCCAAACCTTATTATTACTGAACTTTCAAAGCAGAGCTCTATTTAAATTTGTAAAAATATACAGGTTTTCATTTTAAATAAAAGTTAACATTGTTTCCGGCTAAACCGGAGGTCTAATTCGGATATAAATATACTCACCGAATCCCCGCTTTGCATTTAATTAATTTTATTTCCTATGTTTTTCAAGAAATTATTCTCAACTTTCTATACATTACATAATAAACAGAAATGTAATATTATTATCGTTATTTAAAAATTCTATATGGCATAATATTCTAGCAAACAGATTTAGAATTGATTAAATAATGTCTAATCTAAATTTAAATATACTAATAAACCTTTAATTTTTAAAACTATTTTGAAAATATTGGAAGAAGTAAACACTAAAATAAAAAGAGGCAGGAGATTGTCCGTAGACACTAACAGAATACTTTTAAATTCACTTTAAACTGTTGAACCTAACTGGAATATATCGTAACCATTCAAGTATTTTAACGCGATCATAAACAGAAACACGATACCTTCCCCTAGAATAAGTTTTTTATCATTTAATCTTTTGCCCATCCTAACCATACAATAAATAATTTGAAATATACGGGCTCCTAGAAATCTGCTAATAGAAAAGATTATATAATATTTAGTATGGGTAATATAGGATACAATTTATACCGTCTGAAGTATACTTTTATTCGAGTTGATCGTCCATGAATAAACCATCAACAATAATTAGCGTCAGAGTGGGGATTATCACTTTATCGGGAACCGGGGTAACTTTTTTGCCGATTGAAATTCAGTGGATTTAGAAAGACCCCTTTTAGCTGGCTGTGTGTAGAATTTTTTCGCCTTGTGTTTTTTCTGTGGACAGTTGAAAATGAATGTTTAATTCCTGGCTTAGTGTGAGATTCGGAACAAACGATAATAAAAGGGATCCTCTTTAGAGACCCATGAATATGAGTTTTTTATATGTGTCCTTTTTGTACTGAATGTGTTACGGTGTTATTGAACTAATTCTTTTCCATTTCAGGTGGTAAGTGTTTCCGCAATGTTGAATCTTTTAAAGTGGGTAAGTCCTTATTTTTTTACGGAAGTCATTTAGTTAAAAAAACCTATTCAGGGAATTTTAGATAGCAATAATATCATGTGTTAACCCGAAAAGTTCATTTAGTTGTTTTTGATATTCTCTGAATGTTTTGAAGTATCCCTTAAATTAAACTAAACAACTTAACCTAAAGTCATTTGTGATTTTGAATTTAGTGCATCTAATATTCATAACAAATGATAGCTTAAATTTATTTTATTGACTCAAAAGCGCACTTAATATTGAAAATGTTCTGCTGTTGGATCAATGCATCTTAAAATTCTCACTTCAAAATTCACTATGACTGATGCTAGTCTATCATAACTCGAATTTATACATATGAACTACGTTTACTTTTAACAAAAGGTCAAACTAGACTGGTTTAGATAAACTTTTTAATTGTACGAACGTTAATAAAGCATCGTTCGACAATTTAGATCCCATTGAATTAAAATAAGTTCAACTTAACACGTAAGTAATTCCAAAGCGGTTGATATAATAATAATGTTTCTATGAAAACTGTTGAAAAAGAAAAACATTTCGTCAAACTAAACCGAGTATTAAAAATCCTGGGTAAACGGTATGAAAAAATATTTTGTTATAACAGTTATAAGTTGATACTAATGTACCTAATTATAGCGTAAAGTTTCGGCACGATCAGCCAACTAGTTTGTTTTAACTGGTGATTTTATTAGCCGACCTAAGCCTAGTCGTGCTCTGAATAAAAGTATCGAATCAAAAATTTGCTTGAAATTTTATCTTGCCAGCCAAATTTCTTGTGCTAAATTACTGAAAATGTTGGAGAAGATTTATGGCGAATCAGTTTTATAGAAACACGATCAATTTACTAATTAATGAAAGCATCGGCAGACTAAAGGAAACGGTAAAAAAAATCTTTATTAAAGGTTAAGAGAGATATGTGCAGCGCTAAACGTCTCACAAATTCATTAGCATCATTTTACGAGGTGCAACAAACACAAGAAATTATTCTTACAACTTATTCATTACTATCTTCTTCAAACGAGTCTCCTTTCGCATGAATACACAGATCCCTGTGCCTTGTCTATGACTGGACGCAGTGGTTTAAGTCTTCGAGTGTTAACGTGTTCAACACTCTCGACGATTCGGTCTGGATCTTCCCAATTGTCTCAAAATGGCGCCTTGTGAGCTTCAGTTTCAACTTCAAAAACAGAAAGAAATCACAAGGGGCAAGATCTGGGGAGTAGAGAGGGTGGGTAGTATTGCCGTCTTAGTTGCAGCTAGAAACTGACGCACAACAAGTGACATGTGAGTTGGTGCATTGTCGTGGTGTGGGATCCATGAATTGTTTCGCCACTTGGCAGGCCGCTTACGTCGAATGCTTTCTCCCAATCGTCAATAAACATCGCAATAAAATCGTCCATTATCACCTGGTGGAAGAAATTCTTTATACACGGTGCCATCTACGTCATACAACTTGACCATGCTTCAAGCAACTTGAGCTTTCTTCAAGCTTACCGTGCTTTCTTTGGCTGTGGTAACGATGGCGTCTTCTACTGCGATGAGTGCTGCTTTGTTTAGGGATCATACCCGTACACCCATGATTTTTAACCAGTAATAATTCTAGTACTGTTCGCATCCCACTCGGCAGTTTCTTTCAGCTCTGTGCACAGGCGTCGTTTTTGTTTAATGCTTAGTAACCTTGGCCAAAACTTCACAACAATACGCCGCATGTTACAAATGTCATGAATTGTACTCTTTTGGGCGTGCCGCATCCACACCTCCATTGGCATGTTTGCCGCCAATGGACGATCGGAACCCTCATCATCATCAACCAGCACATGTCCATTTTTAAAACGGTTGTACCACTTGCAAGTTTGCGTCTGGCTGAAAGTATCCTCACCAAACGCATATTTAAGCATTTGCTGCACGTCTCTGCTGTACATCAGACATCGTAGTGTCGCAGAATATAACATAACTCCACAAATATAAACACAAAAGCTGTTTGAAATCACCTAGCAAAGTACCGTTTGACAGGCTGACTTAGTAAGAAAGTAGCTTATACCATCTAGCGCTATAGAACTTTAATACAGCTCTTCGCGCGCCACATTCAAATTCCGGGAATTTCTGGATAGTACCTCGTAGTTGAAGTTTTGGATATACGACTCAATTCGGAACGCTTTGTTCAGGAAGAGGTGAATTTTCTTCAAAAAGAGCACCACAAATAGGTGACTGGAAACGTACTTGGCCGAGTTAGTTCAGATCCTACATGAAATATGTATATGAATGTATTGGAGAAGTTCTGTGGTGAATCAGTCTTATGGAAACACCATCACACGAGTAGTACAAAATATTCAAAGAAGGCCTTGAACTGGCTTAAGGTTTCTGACTGACGAAAGCACCGACAAACTAAAGGTAATGTAATGCAAAATTTTCATTAAAGCTTAAGAGCTGAAAGAGACATGTTCAGAGCTGGACGGGTCTCACGAATCAGTTCGTATCATTTTCGTTGAAGTTTGAGGCATGCGATGCATTGCGGCACGGTTCGTTCAGAAGGAACTGAAATTTCTTGAAAAAGAGCCATCACAAATTGGTTGTTGAAGACGTAGTTGAGCAAGCCAATTCGGATCCTATATTCATACAATGCATTATAACGAGTGTCAAGATATGGGTTTATGCAAGCGAAAAAACTGCGTCGACGTCGATCAAAAATCAATGTCATGTAGGCTATTTTCTTCGAATGATAAAAACACACACAATGTTGTATTAGATTTACACTTTATTTAATAATATTTAATAATATATAACAGTTGTTTCACCGTTCAACGGTTTCTTCAGATATAACAAGCGGTACTGTAAAACATTTTACTTAAACGTATATATTTTTTATTTTATGACTTAATGGTATTCTTAGAAATTGGAAACCGAAATATTTTTACACGCCTCTTTTAGTATAAGGGATACATAGATAACATAAATTATATTATAAGTGACACAGAACTAACAAAACATTTCAATCAAAAATAGGAAATAAGTTCAACAGAGGGGAGGAATTAAGCTCTGTTTTGTCATTTAATAATTTATTTGAAAATTTTTGTTTATTAATTTCCATTGCTTCTAATAAATCGAGTTTCTTATTTTTCTTATCTTCATGTAGGATCTTCAAATTATTATTAAAACTATGGCTTTCTTCAATGAAATGGTTGGAGTATGCTGAATCTGGTTTCCCATTTCTAAACGAATAATAATGTTCGTATATGCGCTTTTTGAACGTTCTACCTGTTTGCCCAATATATGTTTTAGTACATGTGCCACAAGTTAGTTTATACACACCTGACTTATTATGATGTGCTGTTTTACTTTTATTGTTTTTGATGTAGTTACTAATATGGTTGTTGCTTTTATATGCAATTTTTATATTTTGTTTTCTTAAAAATTTTGCTAATATTTTATTTTGTCTGCCTAGGTATTTTCTTCGACTGTCATAGTATTTTTCCACTTCATATTATCCGAACGTGATTAGCGTTCGAGAGAGTGTGTTCGCTGGAAAAAGCCAGATTTGTAGAAAAACAATTATTAAATTTTGGGCCATGAGAATGCGCCATCACACATTAACGTTTTCGCGGGAAGGAGTGCTTTGACCAAACATCTTATTCACCAAATATTGTCCCTGTATGATTATTTCCTGTTGCTCAAACTCGAATTACCAATTCGTGAAAAAGTTTTGAATCTGCTGAAGTCACAAAACAAAATTCTCAGAAGAAGTTGGAGGCAAACTATAAAAAGTTATTTATTTTAACGACATAATTATTCGTTAGCATAAGGCTATCCACTTAAATTAAGTCTATTTTGTATACGACGAAATAAACTAACATTTTGTGTTTTATTGAACAATTTCTAGTATCAGTTTTACAGAATGTATTTAGATCATGTCACATGAAATTATCTAATCTAAAAGTATTAGAGAATTAGTAGAAAATGCAACCTTAGAATTAACTGCAAAAATGACAATAATCTTTTTTTTTTCTCTAAATTTAAGATTTATTTATTTAATTACTTCGTATGAGAAGCAAAATCGAAAATCAGATATTAGTGTATAAATCACTTTTATAAAAAAAAAGGGTCATAAAATAGTATATTATACTATAAGGGAGAGAAATGCGTTATTTTGGCAGAGGTGCAATTTGCACCTCCTACAATGCACCGAGGACAAAATAGCATCTCTCCCGAATGGTATATACTATTTTTTCCACGGTCTCATTAACTTAAAAACACATATTTTGTCATTATGAAGTAAGTAGCACCAGAATTATTGTATTCGGATTTGAGCATTTATTTAGTAGTCGTTGAGTTATTGTCATAACTACAAAATAAACAAACAAAAAGAATTGTCAAATTAAGGTGCTAGTTTGGTTTAGTTTAAAGTTTGTTTAGTGCACGAACTGTAAATGTAAGCGAAAGTAATATTCCTTCTAATATTAATTTTGAAAATTGTACAAATGTAACATTTAATTTAAATGTCAATAAATAATTTCAATGTTATCTTTTTTTTGCATGAATCACAAACGTTCTCCATAATGTAAATTCCCTTGGGAGCATTGTACTCCCTTGGGAATAATCGACTACTTCTGTTTTAATTTTGATGTCATAGAAACTGATTTCTACTCCCGACCGTGGAAAAACTAATTAATATATTAATATCTAAATTTTTCAACCTGTCCAAAGCTGCAGGAGTTGCCTTTGCTCAGCTCGTGGATGCCACCAGAGAAACTTCTTCTGAGGCAGTTATTTACTATGTGAGCCATAGCTTGTTCCATATTTCCGCAGTCACAGACTAGTAACTGGTAGCTTCCATCTATACAGCATTGAGTTGCACATTCCGGAGCCTGAGCGGAACCTATTTAATTGAGACCATTGCCTACGTTCTGAAGGATTAGAAATTAAATCTCTATTCTTCAATTCAGAGTGTTTTTCGAGGAGGGCCATCCAGTAATCATTCACGCCGATGGGATGCTAAACTTCCGTATCCAACTAAATCAGTATCCTAGATTTCATTCAGGTCCTGGGAATGCTCTCCAATTCATCGTGTATGGGAAGATCAATGTTGTTGGAAATCTTAGCCCATTCATTCTGTGCAGCAGCGAAACATCTGATATCCGGCGGGACAATGTTAGAAATAATCGCTAACCAGAACGTAGGAGTGGATCTAACATTACCGGTGACGATCCTCACTGTATCGTTAACTATCTACTAGCTTGGTGTGAGACCTTCGATTCCAGATACCGGAGTAATAGAGTAAGCAAGTGCAATGACTGCCGTTCGCAAGGTCTCCCCATTTGCTACCCATGAATTTCTGGCAAGTTCATGTGTCTTCACCTTTTGACTAGTTATATAGAGGTGCTGCTTGAATGTCAAGGACCGGTCTAACGGTACGCTCATATATTTAGGGTGGGGGTTGTAGTTGATCCAACTACCACCAAATTCAATATTCAGCTCTCTGTTGGCTCCTTTGTTACACAAATAAAAGACATATGATTTGAATTTTGAAGGGTTTGGTTGTGAGCGTCATTTCTTATAATATTCGTCTAAAGCAGATCTTCAACAAGCTGTATCTATCCATTCTCAAAATTCTTGGTTTGGGTACATAAAGTCAGGTGATCTGCATTTAAAAATTTTCGTGATTTTGTGGGTGCAAAATCATTGATGTAAATGCTGAATATTAAAGGAGCCAGAATCAAGCATTGAGGAAGGTCATTCTTTCCGTTATCATTACTAGTTCGATTGTTTAGCCAGATTGCGATTAGCACATTAAATGATTTTTTGATATTTACAAATCATTCCATCCCTCCAGATTATGTAATAGGCTCTGGAGAGACAAAAGCAGCGGATGATTTCAGGCCCTTCTGAAAACCTGTTTTAAAGTGCGTTATTAATACCAAGACTTAGTCACAGCAGTTCCTTCCCGTTCTGAAACCGGCTTGCTCCTTATTAATAGTCTCGCCGACGGTTGGCGCTATTCTCTTATAGATAAGCCGTTCTAGAACTTCGTAGCAAATAGATAAGATAGCTATAGTTGTGTAGCTTCCAGGATCTTCCGAGTACCTACCAGGTTTTAATATTGCTAGGATTTTTGCTTTCCGTGAAATATTAAGGATGTCTCCAGAATCTAAGATATTGTTATAAAAGTTTCTCTTACATTCTCGGGCAACTATTCCAAGACTTTTGATGATTCAGGAAAGACATTTCCAATACCAGGAGCTTTTTTTAACTTGAACCAGGCTATTTTCTTCAGCAGAAAAAAGGAGATAACCAATACGAATTCTGAGGGAGACCAGAAAAGTTATCCTTAATTTATATTTTCTGTTGTCTCATAAACAATCGATATTTAACGATATTTGACATTTGATTTAGCATTATAGAGTTTATGTAACCATTGATAGCTTAAATTTTGTAACGCCGTATATAATCTAATATACAGCTTCCTTTATTCTAAATACTATTGTCGTTATAGATGCAGGAATTTATTTAGTTATTTCACTATTTACGCGTGTCAAATATAATATTTTACGTTAACGATGCGAAATAGTAACAATAACACTGACATCTTTAACAAAATTTTCAGACAAACTGTGTCATTCAAGCTTGTTAATAGTTTATGATATGATAAAAATTGAATAAATGTTAAAAGATAACATTTTTTAACAAAAAGAACCTTAAAATAAATTTTACACGTAATGATAGGATACATCAGCGCCTAAGATATCATTTTTATGTAAGAGGTATAAAAATGTAGTAATACCCTCCTTATATTCATATTAATTCAACACATTTTGATATCTTGTTGCGTGATGTGGGTAAGAGTGAGAATTTATGGTACACTTGAGACGAATATGAAAACTTCTCGCTCGGTTCCCCTCCTGATCTAAATAAAGGAACCCAAGAATTTTTGAGTGTAATTACCTTTTACATTTTCTTTATGTTCCGTGGATATCTTGATGAACACATAACTTAAATGTGTTTCTTTTTAAATTTTTTATGTAAAAAAATGTTTATTATATGTACATTATACCATCCAAATGTGTTTGTATATCGATGAAAAGCATCTTGATAACCGAAAATCATTTTCGAAAATTTAATTAAGTGTATTATTAATGGAACAAAACACTTAGATACATAAACACCAAGTTGACACAGCTTTAGCTAACAAGTACATGTACATATTTGGCCATGGATAATTCTCCTAGCTAACGCATCAAAAGAAAAAGTTGGTTTAGCAACTAACTACATAATTACGAGCTTTTTTAAGAAAATCAGATAATTTTTGTATGGAACCAAATATTTTTAGAAGTAGAGCAGCAATTTGGAAAAATATAATATATGACAGTCTGAATGGTCAGATAAATAAATTAAGTAACGGCGAATTACTAATTTCTAATTGATCCTTGAGGATATTATCGATTTTCTTTAATTTATTCATTTCAATTAAGCGTTTTAACCCTTATTCTCTATGTGTAATATTTTAAATTCTTTGTTATTAAAGTTATGGTTTACTAAATTAATATGAGACGCATATGAAAAGTCACTTTTATTATTTCTAAAGGAAGAGACATATTTCTTGACGCGTTTTTCAAACGTTCTGTCTATCTGCCCAATATATGTCATGGAGCAACTACCGCAAGTTAACCAAGCAAGTTATATCCCGATAATACAGAGGTGCCCAAGCGGTCAATCGCGATCGGCCAGTCGATCGCGAAAGCTTTTTTGTGGATTAATTATTTCTTATTTTTTGGCGATCGACTTCAGAACCTCTCACGATCGACCAGCCGATCGCGATCGACCGTTTGGGCACCCCTGCCATAATAGTTATAATAGAATTTCATCATGTAAAGGCTAAAACGATCCTATAAACCATATTCTGTCAATGCCAACAAGGCCTGCACAGATTTTAGAAGCTATTGGTGGAATGATTAAGTACTGACTCTTATAATTAGATACCTGCTTCCATATTCGTATGTTTATTGTTATTATTAACAATATATAATACTAACCAAATTTAGTATTTGATTTTAGACTAAATACCACACTGTAAAACGGACTGAATATGTTGATCACATCACATTTGCTTCATATCTTATATGTCAATTCTGTCAATTCTAAGGTGAGCTTACATTAGTAAATAATCTTAACTGGACATTAAAGTGTACGGGATTTTATTGCAAGCCAGTGTACCTTCAATTCCATCTAGTGAATTCAAAAGATATTAGCATATTGCACTAAAATATTTACCATGGCTCTCTTTTCTGTTTTCTGCTAACTACTAGGTATTCTTTCAATCTTTCATTCTTTGAGTCTTTACAGGGTTGCAGTGTATAGTAGTTGTGCGGAAGCGTTTATTTTACTTTACTGTGCCCCACGTGTGACTTTTAATTAGTAGTTTTTACCTACTGATGATGACAACTCAGTTGTCGAAATATGTATTTAGGATACGACTAATAATTGTGGTAAGGGGTTATATACCTTTTTAAATTACTAGGTATTCGTAACTTGTGAGGTAAATTTAGCAATAAAAGAACCGGAAAACAAGTTTTCGAAAAGATTTTTTTAAATTAATGAAACGTAGTTTCATCAGTTCAGGGTCGAATGTATAAAATACTGCCTCCACAAAAATTGTTGGTCACATCTAAAAATTTCTTTCTGTCTATTGTTCACCACGTGGTTGCATTATTACAGGTTAATATTATGCGGATCTTATATCAAAATCTCATTAAGCAATAAAAGAAAAATGACGAAAAAATTTAAATTGAGACCCTTTGTTTCAGTTACAAGAGTTGCGTCTTCAGCTAAAAGAATTATGTCTTTTGACATAACGCTAGTTTGGAAATTTTTTACCAGACTCTCTGTTCTTCAAATAGGACTCCCAGCAATTTTCTTCTCTGGATCGAAGGAACATTTAGGGAAACTCATTTGTTTTACTATGAAACGGTAGATACTATGAGTAAATGGTTGACAGGACAAGAAAAGGATTTTTTACGAAGGCAAGGAAACCCTTCATCATATCACAGAACATACAGAGCGACACTATTGTCGGCACCTTTGATCTTTTATAGTTAAATTTCGGTAATTGTAATAGTCAACATTATGAAACCATAGTATTAGTATTATTTAGGTATTGTTTATTATTTAAATTAATGATGTGGAATACATAAAAAAAATAAATAAGTCTTTCGAAATACAAATAACCATAAAAAAAGCATTTAATGATATGCAGTAATTATTTATTTCAGAAAAATTAAGGAACAACAAAGCAAAATAGGAGAAATAAACATGTAGAAAATTTTTTACATATTTATTACTATAAATATAACTGGTTATGCATACAATTTGTAATAAATTATTTTCTATTTTGCCAAATATTTATTAGATTTTATTTCTCCATTTGGAAATGAAAAAAATCCTAAATCAATGAATTAATTTAATGAAACACATACAACAAAAAATTTAACATGTAAAATAAAGTTTTTTATTCAAAGTAAATATAAAGCGATTAAATAAACTAAATTTTCAAATACAAATTCAAATAATGACAATTCTCGCACAATATCAATATTATAATGCTTATATTCGTTATAACAGGACGTCATACAAGATGCCTGTCAACAGGTTGAGATTTGTGGTTAAGAGAAATATCTACAAAAATATGGCGGATTTCGCACATTCGTATAAAATTTTGTTTAGCGCGAGAAGAGAGAGTATTGCTTCTGTATGTTTGGTGATAAATATACCGGAACCTTTTTACAAATGATGCCAAAAATACCATTATCGCAAATGTCTCATTCTATTATTGGGAATAATAATATGTGACCTTCCCTCGTATATCTTTACAAATGGTGAATTGTTGTTTTAATACTTATTGCCATGTCATCGATCTGAACGAGCTCTAGCACTCTATACCTTTTATTTTTATATATCTATATTATCTTATTCCTTACCTTGTCTTCTTTATTTCACATAATAAATAAAACAAAGCTTTTCAACGAGAAGAAAAGAGGGTTGAACACATATTCCTGTTTCATTTTTTTTTTGTTTCCAATATTCTCAATCATTCATTATGCTTTCTTATATTTCGCCTTCTTTTATACATCGCCTCACGTCTCTACCATATGGTTGTCTAATTAGTTGACCGGTAATCTAATATAGATGGAGTTATATAGCTTGTTCCATGTGTATTACATGCTTTTAAAATTCGTCGTATAAATAAACATTCAATTATACATACATATTTCAATAATAATTGATTCGTCAATGTTTACTAGTCTTGTGAACTTTAAATTATCAAAGATTACATTTGTCTACAAATTTTAACTGTTTGTAATTATCGCAAGTAAAATTACTTTTTTAAAGTTAGTGTTTATGCTAATTCTTTTCTTTTTAACAGTACTATTTTACCCTACAGTGATGGACAAATGTGTGGAAACATGTAAATATCCGCTAAATTAAAAAAGATATAATAAAATTTTATACATGGAAATTAGGAATTAAGAGCCCCATCATTTGAAGTATGTTTTAAATATACAGTATGTTCAAAAAAATGTAACGTACTAAAGTCATACATTTTTAGATTGGACGCTCTGTATTTTTTTACATTTTAGGTGTCTGCATAATTTCAACGATTTCAACAAACTATAATACTATGGGTCCAAAGTTGAGATTTACATGCAACGAAGATCAGAATTTTTGGAATATTTCTCAACAAGTATTGCTTGTTAGTTAGGTATGATCGCTTGAATAAAAACCTTTACAATTCGAAATATAAGTACTATAATTTCCTTTATTTCTTCTTTTGTTGTATCAAACAAAAAATCAAAGTGAATATTACAATCTTTAAATTTTATCACGAGGTCTAGTAATTTGTGGCATTTAGAAATGTCATTAAATAATTGTTATTTGTCAATAATGGTTGAATTAAATGAAAGAGAAGGAATACAAATATTAATGATGATCAGTTTTGGTGATAGAACAAGAATTTATCAAGAACTTTTTATTACTATGGATCCCAATCGGTCAATTTCGCCTTCTGTTGTTAGCAAAAGAAGAAGAACGTACAACATAAATGGCGGTGTTCGTAATTTGCAAGGAATTTGTTGTACAAATTCTGCTACAAATAACATTAAAGCCCAAGATATTGCCATATCTCTAGACGAAAATCCCCATTTATCTACAAATGAGCTAGTACAAAGGCATATTAGCCGTTGTTCAGTAGGAAAAATTTTTAAAAAAAAACAATGATATTTAGAACTTCTAAATCACCAGATAATTTCAGCATTGGAGGCAAATGGCCAACTTCCACAAGTCATCTGGTTTCAACAGGATGGGGCACCCCCTCACTATTCAGTTACCATTAGAGATCGATTAAATCGAACTTTTGCCCACAGATGGATTGGAAGGAAAGAGGAAATTGAATGGCCCGCACGTTCTTCCGATCTCAATTCACAAGATTACTTGTTGTAGGGCTATCTAAAACAGAAAGTGCATCTTACCCGACCTAGAAATTTTCAAGATTTGAATGAAATAGTTAATGATGAGATACGAAGAATTTCACCAAACATCATAGCAAGGGTTATAAGAGTATTTACAGACAGATTGGCTTACTGTCAGCACCCATTTTGAAAATCTCCATAAATTAAGTTTGACTTTGTTTGTATGACCAATTTATTTTCTTTTCCATACCAATTAATAAATAAAGTGTACTTTAGACCACAAGTGTTATAGTTTCTTGAAATCGTGTTATCGAGGAGAATCCCAAAATCTAAAAAAAATACAGGGCGTTCAATTTAAAAGAGTATAACTTTAGTATGTTACTTTTTGAACTCTCTGCGTATTTAGAAAATACTTCAAATGATGGCTCTTCATCCCTAATTTTCGTGTCTAAATTTTTATTACAATATCTTTTTTAATTTAACAAATATTTACATGGTTCCATACATTTGCCGATCACTGTATATTAGTCTATATAAACTTACTGCTAAGACAGAAAATTAAAATCTTTCATTCGTAACACTTCGTTTATGGACTTTATTAAGATGATCACAATAAAACATCCAGCAGTAATCCCCCGTCATTCCAGAAAGCTTCCTATCATTTTTCCTCTAATCCAATGTCCTGATAAAGGCAATCATTTTATTAATCGCTTACGGTTCTAAGGTTTTCGGAAAAAAAAAATAAATGTTAATATAAACAGTGCATTTTCAAGGAAATTCTGCAACCTATTTTTTCATATGCACAATAATTCTTCTACATCTTTATAATAATACAGGGACTTTTTGCTACGAAGAAAGTTGTGACAAAAACAATGATGCTTGTAATTAAAATTCAGTTAAGCACTTTTCAAAATTGTCATGTATAAGATTTTGCCGACCTTATTTTGGTAAATTTCCTCAGGAGGTATGTAAATCCAACGCATTGTTTTTTGAGCGTCTTAACAAAATTTTTCATTTAACCAAGATTTATATGAAGGGACAAAAAAAATATTTTGTTTGAATGATCTAGCGGAACTGCTTGTTGAACGTTGAGGTACCTGATTCACATATTGTTCGTTGTCCCAGATTAATTTGACGTAAAGGCTAGAAGTAGCGCGGCTATCTTATAAACACAAAAAGTATCAGTATTTGGTAAACTCTGCTCACGAACCCATCAAAATTGATACCTTGAGAACGCCGCAAGCATTCCATTAACCCATTATACCCCAGCGTCCTATTTATAGGACAGTATAGAAACAGGTGTTTTTTTGGTCTGTATATAACTTGTATTTTCAAAATAGTTTTTTTTATCGTTAGATGGAATCCCATTAAGCCTTTTAAGACGTGTTTGACAATATATAGTTTGTACCATTAAAAAGATTTTTTTAATCCTTACGTTTAATCCCAAAACGACGTTTTTATAACGTTATATATATGTTTGTAAATCATATAAAAAAAAGGTTTAACGAACATTTACTATACTATTCACTCGAAAAAGAGTTCACCAAAGCTGTTGCCACAGTTATTTAAAAAAAAAAATTTAGACACTTCACAATATAGTCGTTATTTTAGTATTTTGAGTTTGTCTCTTGCTTCGCACAATTCATTTCTACATTGTATGTCAACTAAATATATTATGTGAAAAATTTTTATTGCGTGGTGTTATATTGATATGTTATTCTATTAGTTTAGAAATTTTTATACATATACATATATTTACTCAAAAGATGTACAGAAGAGCATTGTCGTTACGTGAAGTCGAGGATATTGTAAATGATCCTACATTTATGACATCTGAAGATCTCGATATAGTCATTCTTCCACCAGAACCAGATGAACTAACTGATGAAGATGACGTTGATGATAACAACTTAGGAAATGTGGAAGTCAGTGATGTACCAGGAGAACTTCTACTGCAATATAAATTAGCTCTTAGTTCTGAGGCTCCAGAAACATATGAGCAAGAGGAAGTAAGTTTACCTGGTTGTTCATCTGCTGAAAATACTCATGTCAACGCAAAGAGACCTAAGAAAAGACGTTGCTTTACTCAACAAACATTTTCCTGGAAAAAGGTGAAACCCGTTTGCACAAAATTGCCAGATACACTCCAAACAGCCACTACAAATAGAGATAATCTTAAAAATCAGCTAGCGGGAAAATCGCCAGTTCAAATATTTGAAGAATATTTTACTGACACCGTTTTTGATTACTTTGTTAACTAAACACTGAAATATGCTTGAAGCAAAAATGATCAAGATTTCACCGTCACAATAGACAAACTAAAATCGTTTGTAGGTATTTTATTGTTCAGCGGATATCATCAATTGCCATCTGAGAGAAATTATTGGAGCGAGGAAGAGGATCTTGGTATAAATATTGTCAAGACCTGTATCTCCAGAAATGAATATTTAAAAATAAAAAAATATATACATTTTGCCGATAACTTGATAATAGACAAGGATGATAGAGGATTCAAAGTTAGACCTTTGCTAAAAATGATAAACGAAAACTTTAAAAAATTTCACGTATTTGAGAAAGAATTAGCAATCGACGAAATGATTGTCAAATATTATGGACATCATGGCCTAAAGCAATTTATACGTGGAAAGCCTATTAGATTTGGCTATAAATTGTGGGCTCTTTGTGGCGTTAGTGGATATTGCTATAACTTTGACCTGTATACTGGAAAATCAATTGCAGAAAATGATCGTGAAGATTTGGTCTTAGGATCCAGGGTAGTACTTGATATGTTAGATTGTGTATCAGAACCCGCAAGTCATCAGATATATTTTGACAACTTGTTTACAAGTAGAGACTTACTCATTCATCTACAACAGCTAGGATTCCGTGCGACTGGAACTTTAAGGGAGAATAGATTATCTTATCATGCCCTTATTATTATCTTATCATGCCCTTTAAAAGATCATGCCCTTTAAAAGATTCCATTCTCTTGGAAAAGAAGAACGAGGCACGTATGATTACAGATTCGATACAAATGCAGAAATACTTATTGTAAAATGGAATGATAACAAGTGTGTTACAATTGCCACCAATTTCGATTCAGTAGAACCTCTCCATAAAGCAGGCAGGTGGGATCGAAAGGCTAAAGAAAAGCGAAGCATACTACAACCGCTTTTGTTGAAGAATTACAACTCTTACATGGGTGGAGTGGATCAACATGTCTGGTTGGTGGGCAAGTATGCAACAAATATTAGAGCCAAGAAATGGTACTGGCCTCTATTTATTAGGTGTATTGATATGGCCATGGTAAACTCATGGCTCGTTTACAAGCTAGTTAACGATATTGATTTGAGTTTGCTAGAGTACAGACGATCTGTTGCCGTACCATACATGAAAATGATTCAAAAACCGTTTGTCGGTAGGCCGAGAACGTCTGCAACAAAAGTTTTCGAAGATGTAAGATATGACAACCAAGGTCATTTTATGGAAAAAAGAGAGAAACAGCGAAGATGTCAAGGAAAAAACTGTTTATCCAAACCTCTTTCATTTTGCGTCAAATGTGATGTGACACTCTGCAAGGAATGCTTCATTCCTTACCACAAAAAAATAATCTGCGTCTTGATTTCACCTATAGTACGGTTGATATGTGTAAGTGCCAGTGTCCTATATTTAGGACAGGCTATATTTACGTTATTTTCATAAAAAATGAATAATTTTTTGTATTTTCGTATTATTTTACTTCAATTAAAAACGTTTCAATAAAAAAAAACTTTTTATTTTTAATTTTTAAAAGTTGGGCGTTAATAGGTTAATATTATATGTACTTAAGTACTTCCAAAAGTTTATGAATGTTACCATATATTTCTTGAAGTGTTTTCTGTTGTGCACGAATCAATAAAAAGCTGCCAGTTGGGTACATCGTGCTTTTCTGACAAGTTTAGAAATAGAACATTTTCTCATATCAGTGCAGGGTGGTCCATTTACCTTAAAAACTTTTTAAATGCGAAGATTTCGATTACGATAGTACAAGGCGCAAACATGTGGTTCCAGTGAATTATTTTTCTGCTACCTAGAAGCAAAAAGATCTGCATGCTCTTTACAAACTGTCGCATTCCTAACAAGAGCATCAGCATCTTTGAGATACTGGCAGTAATGTATTCTGAGTCTGCTGTACAGTAACTGTCAACGTATTCATCATTCTCTATTCTATTTCGCTGGTCGTTGCATCCGGTGATGGTATGTCAAATAGCATAGTATCACTATAGGGGATTGACCTAATTGCAGACTCTACAACTGGATAAGCCATTTCCTTTTTATTTCTAACAGAAAAGGCAATAACATCTATTTTGCAAAAGTACCAATCTTTAAAATTAACTTCCTTCCTTATTACAGGTTTTGTAAATAGCATTGACACTTTTATCGATTCAACCAATCTCAAAATCCACAGGAATACGAATTATATAAATGGCACTCAGGCAGACCTCATCCCGATGTGCTACTGAAAAATATATCGAAATTTAAGATGGTAAATATTTATATTCAGTGTTATAAATAGCACAGGCCTCTTGAAATGTGTACCGTAGTTTTTGTAAATTGTTTATAGAATTCCGAGATATTACGTTTTCTAAATAACTTAATAAAAAGAAATTCGGAGACGAATCAGGTGATCCACCTGCCCATAAACTTACACTTAGAAAACTGTCTGGGAAAAATTTCTATAAATAATTCATAGTTGTATGTGACACTAGATATTTTCGAAAATATGAATCAAATTGTTGAACAAAATCCTTAATTTCTGTACTTCGTTTATTCCAACTAATGGGTAAAGTCCGCTTAACAATTTATCTGTTCTTTTCAACTTTTCCACATCTATTCTACACTTTTCTATGAATTGTGTCTTAGGAACTTGAAAGAACAGCTACATTGACACTCATCTAAATTTCCGATCGTCCATCAAATTCACCCATCTGATTCTTTAGAACGAATCCAGATTGATAATGGTACAATGATCATAATAACATTGACAGGCAAAATATTAGTTTCTATTCCGATAAAATATGATTTCAGCTCTATGATTTCGTTAATTTGCAGAATTATAGAACAAGATTGACAGGTAATCCACGTAATTTAATCAAAATACTATTGCAACCAGTTAAAATTGGGTTTCAGTGGCAATGTCAAGACAACGAACCATGAGGCCAATATTATTTCAAAAAACATTTAACGCCCACAGATATGGAACCATTATTTTAGAGTTATTTATAGATCGGTAGGATAATATAGAATTAACTAATGGTTATGTCCACCATGATTCTGACACACCACATACAGCTATTAATTACTTAATCTAATTTTTCCTAAATCGTTTTATAAGTGTAGGTTTGCCACCTGATTCGTGTCTGAATTTCCTTTTATTCCACTATTTAAAAAACTTAGTATTCCGAACTTCCGTAAACAGTTTGCAAAAACTACGATGCCCACATGAAGAGGAAATTGCAAATGTGCAATAGATGACGATGAATTCAGTATTGTTTACAAGTAGGAGGCCAACATTTTCAACATTTTCTTTGTACATATTTGTATTATCTGTAAAATAGATTCGTAAAATTTGTTTGAAACTATCATTTTTTATCTTACTTTTGATATCAGTCAATATTGGTTTATCTAGTAATTCATACCATATGTCATCCACATTTATATAAAATATTCTAATCCAAAAAGGCGAATGAGTAGGCAAGCCAATTCCTCAGCTTTGCCAAATTAAATATTTCCTTCAATCATTTATAATTACTCGGTATTTTATATTATTTTAAAAGGTTATGAGCATTTGAAAATACCTTCTTTTAAAACTCGATATACGGCTTCATACGAGAAATGTAACTTGCTAGCAAGAAGCGAAGATCAATTTTTTAAACGGCATCCCAAAAATTGAGTTTGAAAATTATGTGCGATTAAAAAAAAGGTATGATGGATGAGAACATTAGTTAATACTATTGCAATATCCATATTTAAATGTATATTTATTAAGCCTGTCGTACTACTAATGATTTCGGCATACTTTCATTTTCGAATTTATAGTTCAATTTATAAAACATCAAATCATATGTAATTGTTAATGGTTATTATTCTATTCGAAAATAATGAAATTTTAACATATTTGTAATGTAAATGTTTGATGTAACATTTATATATTTACATCGGAATTTATGCATTTTGTTGGTGTTGGTTTATTATACATAGTTTGTTTATATACCTATATTTAACAAGTAAATATAGAAAATATCATATATTTATATTTAGTTACAGCGTTTAATAACTAACACAATGCAATTTACTTTGATTGCTATTTTAATTGAAACGATACTTGTTATACTAAACAAGTTACAAAGTTAATTTAAAACTTAGTATGAGTAACGCATAAGGGTTTAAGGAAATGTTAGAGGTAACTAGTGGAACATGTCAATTGCAAGCAGGAAAGCAACTCTGACATTTTAATCGAAATTAACCTATAATTAGTTTTCCTTTTACGACTTGCAAAAGAAACTTTACTCGTTACGAGTTCGCCAAAATGCTAAAATGTAAAATCACGTCCGATTTGTGTGATAATTCTGCTCTAGTTCGAGAGAAAAGACGGATAAATAGATACATTCTCAAAAGGAAAAGGAAAGAAATATTGTGAAAACTTTATTTATGATCCACTAAAATATTTAGTGCTATTTCTGACATCTAGAACTTATGTAAGATCACAAATGAACAATTGAATGCGATCGATAACAATATGTTTCTCTATTTTCTTTGTTTATTAATTCACTTTTGAGTCGACGTTCTCCAAATTTCAATCTTCCGTGAAAACGTCACCATAGTTACGTATATACACTGACCGAATACGCTACATATCAATGTGGAAGCAGGGCATAGAAATAATAGTACAAGTCTGTACAACAATTTGTAGTTATTTTTGATCTTTTAATATAATCGCCAATTTAGGTTCTCCCTTCTACGCTGATTCTTCGTTTCATTTGGCCTATCTATGACCGGTAACAATCTCTGCATAGTATTTCATTCAGGGACTGTGACCTTTATATGTACATGTACAAGTGTCCCGTATCGTTATATTCAAATTTTAGAAGTGTAAAGTAGACTTCATTTCAAGTAACAAAAACGCAAAACTTGTATATCCATTTTTATTTGTTTCAGAATTACAGATCTATGAATGTGATTGTCAGAACATGAAAAAAAATGTAATCCTAAAGCCAATACAAACTCATTTTATAAAAAAAAAAGTTATACGATTCAATAACTGTCCTGTGATTGTTAACGTCGCATAATAAAATGTTATCCTAAAACAAATAAACAGGTGTCGTAGTGCATACAGTAATTTCTTGGAGATCTACAAAAAAGAGTACTGGAAATTGATTTATGATAAAGAAGGTTCTTACTTTTTCGTAAGTGCTGAACCATGAATATCATACAATAAACAAATGTTCAGATGACTGTTAACGTTGCATTTTTTCATACAACAGCTTACTAGTGAGTGGACACGTTCTCTTTATTCAAAATGCCTTACCAATTTTCTTCTCAAGAGTATGCGGACATGCATTTTGTGTATGGCTACAGTGCACGTCAAACAGTTATTGAATACCGACATCGGTTTCCCGATAGGCGCATTCCTCATTACAGAACGTTTCTGGAAGTACACAGACAATTTCGGGAATGCGGACTGCGTGATTATCGTTTCGACTGAGGAATAAATTTGCCAGTAGACTTAGAGGAAGAAGCAGTAGCTATTGTTACAAGGGATCCAACTCTCAGTGTACGTCGAATCGCTAGACAACTAGGAGTGCCACGAACGACAGTTTGGCGAATTTTAAAACGCAAGGGCTTATAGCCATATCACTATCGCAGGAGACACGGTCTGCTTGAGGCAGACCACTACACTCGTCTAGTTTATTCTACCTGGATATTAAGACAGACACGGCTTCATTTTAATTTCTACAGAACAGTCCTCTGAACAGATGAATCTACGTTCACGACAAGTGGTGTTACAAATCTGAGAAACCTGCACAGGTGGTCATCAGAAAATCCCAAACTATAAGCCCATCTAAATTTCACGTAAATTATCCAAAATGGATTGGTAGAGGTGGTCCTGTTGCATGGCCACCCAGATCACCCGATCTTAATCCCCTTGACTTTTATTTATGGGGGTACATGAAAAATTTAGTCTACGCGCAAGTTTCGAACACAAGAGATCGTATTTACCTGGCTGCCGAGCAAATCCGACAAAACAAGTATGAAATACGGATAAGTACTTCTTCTGTTGGCTTACGGGCACAAGCCTGCATTCAACAAGGAGGTGGACATTTCGAAAAAATATTATTAATTGAACTTTTTTAAATAAAATCTGTTTTTATTAACTTTAGGATTGTATTCTTTTTCATGATCTGACAATCACATTCGTAGATCTGTAACTTTGAAACAAATAAAAATGGATATATGTACAAGTTTTGCGTTTTTGTTACTTGAAATGAAGTCTACTTTACACTCCTAAAATTTGAACATAACGATACGGGACAGCTTGTATATGCTTATAGATGTCGCTAGAAAAACTACACGCGGGAATTAATTTCCGTCATGTGTCTATGTAAACGTCAAGAAATATTTTTTCGATCGCACAATTAGTTCGGGTTTGAATGTTAAGAAGCAGTCAGCGCAGTGTTTCGTCAAAATGGAGAATAGCGAATATCATGCTATGATTAAGTATCTTCTAAAGAAAAACGTCGGCAAAGGAAATTCATGATGATATGATCAATACGTTGGGTAATGGAATTTGATCGTATGCGACCTTTTGCCGTTGGGTTAACGAGTTCAACAGGGAAAGGTCAAACTTTGAAAATGAACCTCACAATGGCAGGCCAAACACTGTCATAAGGCCGGGCATTGTTGATGAAGTCCCTGATATTGTGTTAAATGACAGGAGATTGATGTTAACAGAGATAGCAGAGGTGGTGCGGATTTCAAAAGGACGTGTGCATTTTATCATAGCGCAAGAACTGTTGTTCATCTTCTTTGGAAGGAACGTTAGGACACACCAAGAATCTTCCACAGGATTGTCCTTTAGCGGTGTATAACACCCGGAGGATCATATAGTGTCTTCATCGGATGGAGTTATAATTGCAAACTAACCTAAAGGGTTTCCATATTTTGAAGTAAATAAATATAAAGATACAGACCTTTTACACAATAAACATAGATTTCGGCAATTCACCTTTATTAGGCCTAATTTACAACTGAGTCTTTTATTTATTTTGGTTTTCCCGTTTTTATGTTTATACTCAGTAAATTTTAGTCCCTTTGTGTAATAAAGTTTACATCTAGAATAGAAAGAACCATCCTTCTAAGTACGATTATAATTTTTTTCATTATAATAATTCATTTAAGTTTAAATTTGTCAACATCCTTTAGGTTTAGTTTGCAATATAATTCCGAGGATGATACTGTATGTCAAAGCAATTGTAATGGGATTTTACCTCAACAAAGTGGAAATTAAGTAATATTGCTTTCGATTCAAAAAAAAAAGATAAAAAATATTTATTTGAATTATTATTCAGGTATCAATAGAAGAACAATACTAGCCTAAATAAGCACATAAAAAATATACTGAAATTATAGCTGTACTTAAAGTCTTGTCAGACTAATAAATAATAATACAAATTTATATCGGAACTTTATAATATGATAAGGTTCATATTGTTGTGAGCATGCTTTGAAAATGTTGTAAATAGTCTATAAAATTATAGTAATTCGATGTATCTGTCAGACAGTTCATATCTGAACATGGAATATTTTAGTTCGTAAATGAATGTTAGACTACGCGTTAACAATAATAATAACAATAACGATCTTTATTATTTAACAGAACGCTGCAATTACACGACAATATAAGCACATCTAAATAATACGCAGTTGCTTTCTATATCTTTTGCACGATAATAATTATAATTAAACGAAGCTCTAAATGCGAAAGTAACAAAATAAATACCGTTATAAGCTTTACAGAATTACTTAATTCAAAAAGTAAGATATGCACCAAGGCGGTTTGTTTTAAGAGAAAATTTTTTTTTTTGTTAGGACTTGATTAGATATTATTAAAATTTATTAAAAGATCGTAGGGTTCAGGAGCTAGAGTCAAAGAAGAGTCAATTTATTTTTTTCGCACTAACTTGCTTGTCATAGTCCATCCGCAATTTTTAATAGCGTTTCTTGAAGATGCTGTAAACAATTTTTTAAATTTCTTTTTTAGTGTCCTTTATTTTTAATTTGAAACTCTATTTGTGCCAAAGCATCACAATAATAATAATAGGTATAACATAATAATAATATTTATCAATAACAATATGTGCAGTATGTCTTGTTTATATAGAAGGCAGCTCTAGAAAATTACAAATGCGATCTCCTTCAAACCTCGATATCGACGATAACATCATGATAAACATATACAGTAAAACCTATGTTCACGTCCACCTGTCTAAAACAGCCATGAGGTAACGGACTGTTTCAAAATTCCCCGAACCGACTATAAAGAAATTCCCATATACGAAAACCCGTTATTTATGGCAATCCTTATAAAGCAACCTCGGCCAAATAAACCCAAATTTTTACATCCAGCTTTATAGAAATTTACCCGCCGATATTGGCCGGACTATTTATAATGTATCTTTATTGATGGAAATATCCAATATTATTTCGTATTTGTGCAAAATTGGCCATAATTATGTATTCCTAGTATGTACACATAATTAAATTAAACTCGTAGAAATGAATGCGATCTCAGTCCCGAACATGCCCTGAAAGCAAATTGCCGGCGCAATAAGTGCATGTTTATGTTTGATCAAACAGAAGTCGCCTTTTTCTACAAGCTTACACATAATGTGGTCTTACTTGGTAGTTTAAAATTCTCTCTGTATGCTAAAGCTTCTTTCGGTTACTTAATTATTTTAAAGATGTCTCCGTATTCTAAACGTTAAGTATGTTGTTAAAAAAAACATTTGTCGCTAAAAGGCAAAAATAAATATAATCGCGGAAAGTGAAACGTATGCGTTAAGTTCGCGAAAGTTGGCCGAAAAAGATGCGGTTGGAAAACACGAATTAACGATACTATTAAAAACAAAGGTGAATTAAAAAATATGGCTGAGGAAAGTGTGAATGAAAATTTACGAAGTCGGAATGATTGGCAGTGGATCAAGTCGTCTACAATTGTTTTGCAAAGCCAGAAATAAAGCAATTTCAATATCTTGGCCGTTACCTAAACAAAAAGTACTGGAAACAGCAAGCAGTTTAAAGATGGAAAATTTCGCAGCGTCGTATGGATGGTTGGAAAGTTTCTGCCGGTGATACAGTATAACCGTTAAATCAATTCGTGGTGAATCCGCAGAGGTTCATTTGGACGATATAGAGGACTGGAAAACCATGATCCCGTTGATTTTATAGAATAATTCTCCTCGAGATGTCTATAATGCTGACGAATATTTCCCCTTGTTTGACTTTTTCTCTGCCAGTTTGTCAGATACTGTGAAAGAAACACAAACCGTCGATTCAAGAAAAAACTCCAAATTAAAAAAACTGAAATCTTATAACCAGAGAGAAATACGTTTAAGCCTGTGTATAAACGCGGAATATGTTGTATTAGAAAATCTTCGCACTTTTAGGGCATTTCTTAATTTTCTAAATAGCCAGAAATCACAAGGAACTAGATCAAGTGAATAGGCCCGCATGATCTAATTTGGCGATAACTTTCTTTATGATCAAAAAGTTTCTCATAGAAAGCGCACTGTCACTTGATGTATTTTCATTATCTAAAAGATAATAAAACTACCCACAGCTGACTTTACCACTTCACTCTTCATGAGTTATTTTCTTGAACTTGTCAGTAATTTTGTCTCTTAATTCGCCTAAATTATTAAATAGAGAAAATTTATATCCACGAAATGAATAAATACATGTTTACAAACTTTTCACATAAACACGTATTACATTACTAAAATGTAAACGGGATTTTTTGGTGAACTTAAACAAATAAATGCCTATTTTTTTGTTGAATCTACGACATATAAACGTATAATTTCTATTTATTTAGATTTAATCTGAATACAGGGCCGTATTTGAAAAGTTTGTGTTCCTAAATTTCCGCAAAAATTAAAATTTCGATAGATGAATTTTTTTGCAGAATTCAATTGCTGTCTTACGTATCTATTACATATTAGCGAACGTCAGCGAATTTCATTTACACCCTGTATAAGACCATCAAGTTTTGTATGGAATTTCACTGTTTCTACTAAGTCTGTTATTGAAACGCTCTTTTAATACATGCAAGTTTTCGGATGCATAATGTGATCTTGTTGAAAATACCTTCCATAAAATTCATTATATTGTAGCATTTCTAAACAATTTTCTGAAAAGCTAAACAACACCAAAAATTGATGAAATTTTTTGATTACGAAAAGCATCTCTTTAGAACCGACAATTACATTAACGCCCGGTAAAATACACATTATATTTTTTCCATTTATATTTTTTTGTGTCAAAGCTGGGTGTTGCGTGACTATCTACATATGCAATTTTACATGTACTTGTATGGTAGACGGCTTGCGGGGGAGTATACAAGTCACACTACCATTAAATTTTTCAACTCATAAGCAAAATAAATATTCCTCAACAAGATCTCTGAATAATTAAGTGTCCTTCGTGTATAACAACTGTTTCTAACGAAGCTTCATTATTATTCTAGCATATTCCATGTTTATCTTCGACTACGTGGAAATACTGACATTACTTCGCTAACAAATAAATAATCGAGAGCTGCTTATGTTCTTTTAACTAACAACAACGGCGAACAGAACGTGCGGTCGTGGCGTCGTCTGCGTTACATTAAATCATTAAGAGGCAACGATTGTGCGCCTGCTGTTTTTGGCTCGCGCTTTGATATTTGATAAGAAGAATGGTGTATTTCTTTTCCGGATATGTGTGGCATCGCAGTGGAGGAGGCAGACTAACGGGCTCCGACTTTAGCGCGTCTTTTCCTCGGAGGCCCTGGAGCAACGCCAGACTAATCCGAGATACACGACTCACTGACATGCCTTACCCCGCATTACCATAAACCCAGATAGAGAGATATATTGAACAGGGGTGTTGTCCCATGAATTTGTGTGTGTATATAGCACGTCGATCCCTACACCGTAGCATTGCGGATAACGACTGATCACATCACATTACGTTACAAAATCGGGGTATTAAATGTATATAAATGCGACAGATGCATAGATCTTTTATTATACAGCTACAATATGCGTCAAAAATATTGGTACACTTCGGAATTAAGAAAAATATAAAGCCAATGTCAACATATTAAAACTATAATTATTCAACAATAATAAAAACATAGATCATTAATAGCTAGTGTAAAGTAGTTTGTGCGCTGGAACTTATTTTTGAGAACCACAGGTTGTAAGTCTGTGGAGAGACTTATACAAATAAAACACTTAAAATATAGGAGGTGCATTCAAGTTGTAACACTTCCGACATCTTTCTCACAAACTAACAACAGAAGAACTGTAAAACTTATGTCACTTCTTAACACAACCTCCCTGCAGTCGTACACATTTTTCATAATGTCTACGCCTTGATTCCATGGCCGCTGCCAGCGCTTCTTTAGGAATCTTCTTTGACCACTGGAAAATCTCTAATTCAATAGCGACGCGACTAGTTAATGTGCGACCACGGACAGTGTCTTTCACCGTTGTCGCAAGGAGCTAGGTAAGGTGAGTAGGAGCATGAGAAATCACTTCAAAGTTGTTTTCATGAAGATACTTAGCGTTCGTCCTGCGTTGGTGCGTTGTCTTGGTGAAAGAGCACATATACAGCCTTTTCTAGCCGTTTTTCACGAATCGCTGGAAGGAGCTTGTTCTTCAAAACATCTTGGTAGGATGCACCTGTCACCGTGGTGCCCTTTGGAACGCAATGAGTAAGGATTACGCCATCGCTGTCCCAAAACACGGCCACCATAATTTTTTCAGCACTAGCGCTTACCCGAATTTTTTTTGGTCTGTGTGCTTCCATTGAGATGACTGGCGCTTCGTTTCAGGATTGAAAACGGCATCCATGTCTCATACGTTGTCACAATCGATGAAACGAAAGTTCCGTTCACGGCGTCATCACGCGTTGCCAACATGCTACGCGCACAGCCTTGTGGTCGTCCGTCAACATTCGCTGCACCCACCTGGAGGACACCTTTCGCATTTTCAGGTCTTCCTGCATGGTTGTGTACACAGATCCCTCGGAAATGCCGACTTTGGAGGCGATGTGTTCCACATTCGTTTGTCGATCCTCCGAAACAAGTTTCACCACACACGTGATCATGGCGTCAGACCGGCTGATGCGAAGTCGAGATTGTCTTGGTTTGTTGTCACACGACATTCTGCCCACATTCAGAACATGTCTTACTCAACTGGCGACGAATTTCAATCGATGTCACACCACGTAAATGGAGAAAACGAATGATTTCACGCTTTTCTTGTAATGAAAACGTCGCCACTTTATGTATCAAAATCGGTCCTTACTCTCGCCGCTGCCGCTCCTGTGTACCATACAGTACTGCCAACTCTGTCACACATTCACAAAGAGTCCGTGCGTATTTTTGATACAAACCGCATGTTTCTATCTGTTCTCAATCCTGAGAAAAATTCGAAGTTGTTATAACTTGAATATACGTCGTGCAAAGCTTATTTTATTGTAATAACTGTGTTGGCGATTGAACAGTTATGTATAGAGATGGCAAATTCGACACACATGCCAGCAGCATACGCATGCAATTTAATTTAAATTATAACAAAAAAATATAAAACGTGCACAAACATATACCGCATTATATACACGACACGACTGCACACTAATTTGCAGTTCAAGGTTCCGTCCATTCGCACGGCTAGCTGCTGATATACAACCCGATAACTTGCGAAATATTTCCGGCCAAGTATGTGGCATCAATATGCCATCTCTACTTATGTATACAAAAAATGTAATTTTATGCGCGGTCAAGGGTGAAAATATATGGGCAATAGCCAAGTAATGTGAACCTTCAAGTTAGAAAGCCAACCAACGGCAAATAGAAAACGGCAAAATTCTTAAGAAATAATGGAACAAATGCCCTCAAATATTAGAATGTTCTAATCCACAGAGCTTACATAAAAGTTGGTATATGTAGGTAAAATAATATTTTACATCTAAGTTCGTTTCTTCAAAAGACTTTCTAAAACTTTGTTATTTTTCTAGATAACGTTCGTTTCACAATAAACTCTTTCAAAGTGAATTAATTTTTTCTTTCTCCATTTAAGATGTAGCAGAACTATATTTACAAAAAGTATAATATCAGTGGCGGCTCGTGCTAAAAATTTTAAGGTGTTCTGCAAGTTTTACAAAAAAATTGACCTTGCACGGGCAGTAAGAGGTTGTCTCCCATCGATCTTATCGTGCTTTCTTCGCCTTCCGCACTGAAGTAATGGATTTCTGGAACGATTGTCAATTGTCACACAAAAAAATAAGAGTCACTAAGCACTACTTTACTAACAAATTATTTCTTATAAATTAAATCTATTCTACGTTCTTTTCGATTTGCAAATTTTGTTATCACTTTGTCATTAAAATTGTCTATTTCGGAGATAAACTTTTTTTCGATAGATAGCATGGAAAGAGATGTTAATCAATCTTCGGTCATTGAATTTCTGAGAAACGTCTTAATTCGATTTAGTGTTGAAAAGCATCGTTCGGCCTCTGATGTTGTCATGGGAGTTGTTATTACAATTTCTAATAATTTTCTACTCTCCTTCAACGTATCTCCCAGATTGTTTTTTATTAAAAATTTTAGAAGAGGTAGTGCGCCTTTTAAAGATCTACAATCAGTTCTTGAGTAAATAACAGACAATTCAGTTCGTAATCTTTCTTTATCAAGGGTGGGATAATAGGAGCATGCGGAAGTGAGTTTGTCCTCAGGAAATTTACTGCAATACTCCCCAAAGCATTCCGAAAAAAAAAGTGATGCCACTACTAGATGCTCTTTAAAATGAAATCGATCTTTTGCACAATTTAGAATAACATCACACACCTCTAAAGCCGAAATTCGATGATTAAATCTGCTGTTATTTGGACGTTTGCGTTTTTCTGGTGGTGGCTCATCGCTTATTAAATCTGATGCTTCACTTATGATGTTGTCAATATTATTTCGAACTTGGCCTATACTGCGTTCAAAATTTTCGATAGCGTCTTTTACTAGAGTGGGTTCAATTTTTCTTTGCTCCAATTGATTAAACAGGATATCTACATGGGGCATTACATGATGGAAAAAAGTCAGCCAAAAATTGAAGATCGGATCATTTAATGTACGGCGAATAGAGGCGGCTGCAGTACAGACTGTGTTGTTGGAGAATTGTTCTTCTATTTCTTCCATACACTCAATGAGAGAGGCCCTATTTTCGTACACAACATTAATGGTCCTGATATTAAAATTCCAACGGGTTGTAGCGCCGTGGGGGATCCTTCTGTTTACAATATTGTTTAACACTTCTACTCGTTGGGGTGAATTATTAAAAAAGCCGGGAATGTCTTGTAGATTTCCAAAAAATACACGTACTTGCGAATTTGCAAAAGCAGCTTTAGATATAATTAAATTTAATTGATGGGCATAGCAATGTACATAGTTCGCAAAAGGGTACTTTTTTTTAATCAATGCTTGAACGCCTGCGTGTTGTCCGCTCATCACCGCTGCTCCATCGTAACTCTGTGCAATCAGTTTGTTAGGTGAATTTTGAATTAAAGCATCTATGACACTTAAAATTGTTTTGCTAAGTGTTTCTGCATCACATTTTTCAGGAATGACGTAGTTCCAAAAACGTTCAATTGGCTCACCATCACGAACATATCTAAAAATAACTACCATTTGAGTTTTTGCAGCAACATCCGTTGTTTCGTCCGCCATGATCGCCAAAAACGGAGAATTATTAATTTCCTCAATTATTTGTTCTTGGCAGACTTCAAGTATGCACTGTAACAGATCATTCTGTATTTCTTTGGAAGTTCCTTTAAATACCGAACAATTTTTTAGGTGCTCACTTAGAGTTGCATCTACTTCAGCCGAAAAATGAATAAGTCCACGAAATATCCCCGGATTCTCGGAAGTATCGCTCTCGTGATGTCCCCGAAGGCCAATTCAAAAGCTCCACAAAATTTTATACAATTAAGAATTTTTGATAAAATATACCGATTCTTTGACACATTTTCATTATGTCTCTGTATATTTACCCAATAAGCAGAATCTAGTTGAGCCATAATATTAGTTGACCCTAGTAACGCAAATTCCATACAATTATGAAGATGGCTTTTAGAATACCCATGTCTTTTTATTTTCAAACTCAAGTGCTCTAGATCTGTGACCCCTATTTCCGTCCAAGCTTTACCGCCACCAAAAAGTAAACAGGGAAAACAATATAAAGCATTTTTTTTGTTGCATCCACAAATCCATTCGTTTTTTGAATAAATAACGCTATTAAATTTACGTGTATAATTTTTCCCTCTACTTACACCAGTTTTTCTAATAGTTATATCTACTAATGGCCAACCTTTTGCTTTTAATTCTATCTTTTCTTCGTATGAATATTTAAAGAATCTCTTCACATTAATTAAATTAAAGACCACCACCATAATACACAGAGTTTATATAAATTGTCAACAATACACAAAAACAGAAGCACGCGCACTCTAATATTATTGTGTTTACGTTAAACTCGCCGCACCGTAAAAATAGTGGCGAACATATTAAATATACCGAATCATATCGCCCTCCGCGCTGGACTAAATGCAGCGAACAGGCCTGCTAAAATCACGCATTGGTTTTAAACAGCCGCGGTGGTAGCGGGGTGCGCGCGGGTGTTTGAAAGAGCTCTGAGAGCACGTTCGTGTGGACCAGATAAGGAACAAGTGAGCGATCGCGCGAATTAGGTTTGTTATTCCACTGGTCGCCTATTGAATATTATTTGATAATAACCGGCGATCGTCGAGTTGCTGCACCAATGCGACTTTGATGTTTTTGCTTTCATTTTATGTTGGAATTTCGGAAGCGAATATCTCGGCTTCTACTTGTCGGATTTTGATGATTGAGGTGTCAAATTGTAGGGTTTGATGTCCTCTACAGGATGATGTAGAAAAATATGCAAATTTTTTGATATACAGGGGGAGACTTTTCACAACAATATGTTACGCTTTTATAAACATCAGAAATGTCGGAAAAATTATGTAAAAGAAAACTAGTTATAACTAATACAGGTTCGCCCGCCCAATTTTTTGGGAGCTCTGCAGCACTGCAGCGCTTATGCGCTAGCCGCCACTGTATAACATACTCGTAAAATACGCTTATACGACTTTCGAAGATTCTTTCGATTCCTAGTTTAGAAAATCAATTCGAAACATACTATAGAGAGAAAAGCCTTGCTTGTTATTACAAAAATGAGAATATTTTTTAAGAATATCAAGAATATTATTAAAAAATCGAGTGTGAGAACACAATACTAATAGTTTTGTTATTCTAGTAAGTTTAAAATTGTTTTTGTTATAAACGTTGTTGGAGTTTCTTCATGTTACAGTGGCGACGCGTTAATACATCTGCCCACCTATTACGACTGTGTTCTTCTTTTGGAAGCCACTTGGCAAGTCTTCCACTTGTCACGAGGATAATGCTGGTTGACTTGATATCGGTAATGTTGATATTAGTCAATGGACGGCGCTGAATTTTTTTCATACTGCCTTTCATGCCTTGAATGTGTGCAGTCGTGTTGTGAAATTTGTCTATCCGGCATCATTCACTGATGAATGATTAAACTTGGACAAGCGAAAGGATCTACGACACCACATTATTGCATTTGATAAAGAATATATTTTGAGAATTGAGAAGACTAGCAAACCAGGAACGCTTAAAGCGCTTCATAATTTACAACAAATATTTAAAATTCAAGCGCATTGATTTGGCGAAGTCAATAATATTACCGCGTAGCAGACTCTTGATATGATTCTTGCAAGAACGTAGCTTCTATAAAGATCCATGAACAGAAACTTTCGTCCAAAATTGTTAGACCCAAGCTATAATTTAAGATGATTTTGGGAAAACAGTTGGTTTAAAAAAGTCGATCTATTCGTACTGCCCGAAGTATTAAACATGCAAATATTTGTAGATCTCGGTTTCCGCGGGTTGGAACCGCGTCGAGTTAGGCGTAATTGCCAACGTTTCGTTCACTGTTTCAAGGGACATCTTCAGGGCTGTACGTCATCACCCGGCACACAAACAAGCAGTCATCAATACTTTTATACATCGTGCGTTTTCTATCTCAGACCTTAGGGCACTACCCTCTGAACTCAAACATGTTTCTAACAAACAAAATAATTATAACGCTCACGACATACACCGTTAGACATCGTAACCCCAAACCTCGGAGCGAACCCGATCATAGCATTAGCACCGCCTTCTTACCGTACATTCAAGGTATCACCGATCATATAGGAAAGGTTCTATACAAAAATAAAATCAAAACCGTCTTCAGACCCCATTCTAAAGTTTTGGACCTCTTACCCTCGGTTAAAGACAAAATATCTCCGCTCTAAGCACAAGTAGTGTACACATAGTGTGTACATCTCTCAATAGAGACGATAGCTATAAGTTATATCCAACGTGGCAAACTCTATTGAATTCTACTACGAGATATCACGCCCATACGACGCATCCGATTGGCTCATTATCTCCAGCAAATAGCAGGCCACCATCTGACCCGGTCCACCCTATATAAGTCGTAGCGGTCTCTGCTCCAGCATTCTTCAAGCTCTGCGAAACGACGCACATCTACGTACAGCCCTGAAGATGTCCCTTGCAACAGTGGACGAAACGTTGGCAATTACGCCTAACTCGACCCAGTTCCAACCCGGAAACCGAGATCTACATCTAGAGAACGACCGCGGAAACCTAAACCCACGTTTATACATATATTGTTTACAACTAATTTCTTGTTGTTAATTCCTCCTAGGTTGAAGAAATTTTAGGTATACTTTGAATATGTAGTTGTTGGAAAGTACACTTTGGAATTTTCACCATTTATGCAAAGGTTTATCTTTTATTCTTAGCGTTGATACTTAAATAAAAGTCTGATATGACCGTTAAGTATTTTATTATACGAGGGGAACACTGAAAAACATTAGAATAGCCATGTTTCTAAAAAAAGTGTTTTATTTCAGAGCTACTTTTTAATGTTTTGGGAGTTGATTTCTGTGTAGTTTGTTTGATTTGCTCTTATAATTTGTTAATTGACGTAATTTAAGGATTTCGTTTTCATTCATTAATTTGACTAAAGACCATTTCCGGCCTAGGATTTTTACGAATTCAAATCGTCATTAACGCCTAAACAATGTAGAGATCGACTTAAAAATGCATTTAGCGAAGAAGTCCCATCTAAGGCAACAATTTATAATTGATGCAACGAGAACAGTTTTTCCTTAGTAATGTATTTCGCAAAGGACGTCCAAGAGCTGCTATTACTAATGAGAATATTTTCGCTGTTCAATCAATGCTTGAGGAAGATCGATGGATACCATATGAATTTATTCGGGGACATTGGGCATTCGTATGTGTCAAATATAAAACATTTTACATCAATAGTTAGGAGTGAGGAAACTTTGTTGTTGACGAATTCCAAATCGACTGACTCCCAATCAAAAAGAACACCGCATTTAATGGTGCTGAAAACTCTGGGAAAATTCCAAGGCGGCACTTTGAATTCGGTTTGGAATGGCGTTACTGGTGATGAATCATGGATTTATTGTTATGATTCTGAAAAGAAAAGTCAATCAGCTCAATGAGCCTGTCTAGCAGAACCTAAGCCTACAAAAGTCCGACGAAATTGCAGTACAGGTAAGAAGATGAATGATAAAACGAGCAATATTGCTACTATAGCATTAGAAGATAGACGTGTCGTTACTATCGATTAGTACACAAATATTTGTTCGTTACAAATTTTTGAAAAAGGTCGAGAAAAGCGCCTAAGCGGAATAATAATTTGACACCATGACAACGCATCGTCGCCTAAAGCAAAACTAACAATTGGGAATCTGGATGCCCTAAAGTTCAGCACCATGGACCCTCCACCATACAGCCCTGACCTAGCTGACCTTGTGATTTCTTTTTGTTTCCAAAAATTAAAGATAAAATGGCTAGAATCACTTTTACGTCATCAGATTAAGCAGTGGAACATTATAAAGACCTGGTTTCTGAAGTGTCTCAGGATGAGTGTCATCATTGCTTTAAGGACGGGTTTCATTAAATGCAAAAATGTATTGATGTTCCAAAACTAATTCTTGTTTGATTTTCTAAAAATTTTCAACGTTCCCCTTGTAATACTATAAACTGCACTTAAACTTAGTATCTAATGCTAAGAAGTTGCAAATAAAATGAATGATAACTTATGAAAAATTATTTAGTAATGGTAGAAATACGGTATTCAAATAGAAAGTAGAACCTCTCTCTATGATACTTTAGATAGAATTCACTTGTTTCTTGTAACTTATTTGAAATACTCAAATGAGGAGAACTATCCGGCTTGTAATTATGTTCGAATCTGTAGGTTATACTGCAAATTTGTTCAGAAGACAAACTTAAATTAGCGTCCCACTGATTATGAATGGTAGGTATTACAAAATCGACATTTTTAAACTAATTAGAAACATATCAATGAATCATCAAACAACGGTCTACGTAACACAATTTTCCCGAACTTGTAGAGCAAAGCAATAAAATCAGGTAGGTAAGCAATTAAAGCAAATTCATCCCTTTCGAAGGTACCTGATTTAATACAACTTTACGATAGGGTTTTCAATTAAGATACAATGCTAAAATTCCTTTAGATAGACACATGCATAATTTGCATTTTACAAAGGTGGCCATTGTTACATACGTCCTAATCCTATTGCGACAGCGAGAACATAGAATTAAAATTTTGGAACGACTTAATAGTTATAATCAAAGCTTGACGAAGCTTACTATAATTTACAAATAATAACTAGAGCAGGGAAATTACGCCACGCGTTAGAGGCGGACACTTAAAGTTGACACATAAAATAAATAGTAACAAGCAAATTATAAAACATGCTCAAACACATATCGTTTTAAGGGTCTTCCGTGAAGTCACAAAACATTTAATACAAAATAAAGCATTCGTTTCTTTAAAGTAATTGAATGATCTAATAAAAACTAATGTATTTCGAAGCATGATATATAACACGTATACATAACCTACATCGCAAAATATATTTCATAATATATTGAAATTGTTTAACATTATCAGCCTGAGTGCTGCAACAAATAGATAGCGTCCATAGACATAATCCGCTGCGTTGGTCGGCGGTAACTCATCCCCGAGTGCCCGTGCTTTGTCGAAAACCGATAGAGCTAGAGCCCTTTTGACACCTGATTTTACATTTCGGAGGGCACCCAGTGAACACCAAGGAGGCCCCGAGAATCCCATAAGGCAACGTGCGTGTGTGTTACGATTTCTTGTGAACCAGATTGCGATATTTTGCTACCCCTTAGCCACTAGAGCCATTTTGATGCCATCCACTTACCACCCGCCACCTTTATCACAACATACGTACATAATTCAAACGCAAATACATAATTTAAGCGCCAAGGAACCGTAAGCAATGAGCACTCAACACGGGTGCTGAGTCCTCATTCTTTACGGTTCCTTGGCGTTTGAATTTCGCGCGAATTCCAGGTGTGGTTACGTGAATACGTCACGTGAGGTAGATAATGGAGGAGACAAAAAGTTCATTTAGACCCCTGTGTTAAATCATATGAGATTTTTGTCTATAAATCTCTTAGATATACTTCTTTACGTTTTATAATTTACTTCTTACAATTTATTTTATGTCCACCTCGGATGCGAAGCGCAATTTCCCTTCTCTAATAATGACAGTTTCACTGTCTTTTAGTAGTTTCGTACAACAATATTGTTTCGATATTTCTACCATCATAAAATGATAAAAGTAACCCACACCGACACACATAAACATATTGCTGTTGTTACGCTTAGCATATAGAATATTTTATCTATTTTTAAATATATTTCTTCTTTGAATATCTCGATTTATCATTATATTTTAACTTGAGACATTTTTCTGTATATTCGTTTACAAAGAGAAAACATTTCTTTTGTTATATTCTTAACCGAGACCCTTCGCTTACTACCTGACCCGGCAACAACCGTTACTGTGGAATTTCTATTTACATTTCTTTTTTAGATTGTTTTAATTCAATTATACATCTTCTTTCATATGTGGTGTTTCATATCATTAGAAAGTTTATGTCACAAGCGATATTTTAATAAGACTTATGCCATCGATAGAACACATCTTCAGGTCCTGCTTCTTAATTAATTATTATTCAAGATATCGACCCCTCTCTTCGACAAGTCATAAAACAGACCGTTTTCTAGACCTTTTCTATAGACACAAAAACTATCAGAAATCTTCTCGTTACAACTCTCGTAAGATCCACATCTTACGCGCGGTACTGTTCAAGTGCTAGCCACGATGCACGTGCCCCCTGCATCTCAACGCAATTAAAAGGTAATTTTGTATTGTTCAGTATATATTATTCTTTTAAGCGAATCCATATTAATTTAACTAATTAATTTCTTATGCCTCCGGCCAAACATCGCTCTACATATACTTGACCAAGGTATATCTTCGAAGGCCACGTGACCATCATCGCCACACAAAGGTAACTCTGTATTGTTCGATACAGAGATTATTTTATATTAATCGTATTCAATTAACCCTTAATTTACTGCTCAATTAAACGTTCGTTTCAGAGTATTTTTGTGTTAATTTTCAGTTACTTAATTACCGCTCCTCGTGTATATATTACTTTTGTTTTAATTACTTTTAAATATATCAATTTCAATTTCTTTCTTATGTAAATATAAATACAAACTTTAAGGACAACGCTTATGGGTTTTATTTATTTAGTAAGTAAGTTATATATATATTTTAATTAACCATCATCACGAACGTCCTGGACCTTTGAAGGAACTTCACCAGCACCACAAATTACTTTTATTATAAGATAATATTATTATTATTATCGACGCATCCATTCCCAATCACCAGCACCAAGCCGCCGTTTGTAATACTGTCTACTTTAAATTGTATATTAAGAATATTTTTTTAAAAGAAGTATACAGCAATGAATTATTGCAACGTGGGCAGATGTTAAGCGTTCTCAAGATGGCCGAGAAGACGTTGAAGATGACACACGCTAGGGACGGTCTTCCACGTCAAAAACGGATGAAAATGTTAAAAAAATCAGTAATCGGATCCGATCTGACCGTTGGATAACTATTCGTATGATTCCTGAAACTGTAGGAATCGACAAAGAATGCGTAAGCCAAATTTTACATTAGAATTAACAAGGTTCTTCACAACATCCCAGTATTAGACCATCCGCCCTATTTGCCTGACCTGGCACCATATGGAACAAGATCTCAAACCGTTGAAACTGTGAATGGCGCGCGTCATGGCCGAGATCACAGAAGAAGTCTTCCAGCACTGTTTTTCATAATGGAAAAATTGAATTGAACGGCGTAGGGATAGAGGAGAGTGTATATCGAAGAGGATAATAAATAAATATATAGAAATATAAAATAAAAGTTTTACTGCATCAGTCTCGTTGTTGCTTACTTGTATTTTTATTTTGCCGATATTTTTTACCCATATATTTATTAATTTCTGGATCCACGATTAGTGCCACTACTCAGTGCCACTTTAGAACATATTATTTATAACATAATTTGAAACATACTTGAGTAAGTAAAACCTACTAATTTTGTATAATACAAAAGTATTTTTAATAATATATAATATATAATATTATTAAAAATGGTGTGTGAAGAACACAGTACAAGTTCATATGTATTTTTGAATGTATCTTGGAGAAGATACATTCAAAAATACATATGAACTTGTATTGTGTTCTTCACACCCCATTTTTAATAATATTATATATTATTAAAAATACTTTTATATTATTTACGTTTATCATTTCTAAATTCCTGTATCCTATTGCAATGTATCTGTTGTTTGTCTTTGCTTTGATACGCCCAGATCCTTTAAACATCTCCATTTTCATCAAGCACAACAAATTTGCTTTCCGTTAAATAAAAATAAAACTTGTTAATGGATGTAACAGGCGGCACTTAAGATTTTCAGAATTTGCTAAACTAAATACAAGGCGTCCATGGTAGCGGGAGATTTTGAGAAGTTTATTATTCTAAAAGCAACAGTACTTAACACAGTATACCAGTAAAAGACAAATATTGGCCATTTTAATTTCTTAAAAATGATGTCGGGCAAATGGCCTCCTCTTTTTTCTATAACTTACAATAGCGAACGTTGAAATTCTACATAACACGCTGCAACATATCTAACGGAGTTGTTGCAATTTCTTGAATAATTCTTCTTTTCAGCTCCCGAATATTTCGTAGATTATCAATAAAAACCTTACTTTTGAGATAGACCCACAAGAAGTAATCACATGCCATTAAGTCTAGCGATCTTGGAGGCCACTCAATGTCCCTATGTTTGGAAATAACGCGATCCGCAAACAGGCGTCCAGTCATTGATACCCTTGCAGTATGTGCAGTAACACCGGCTTGCTGGAACCATGTATTCTGCTTGTTTTGTGGAAGCAGATTCAATTGCTGTGTCAGAAACTGGTTTATTATGTCAGCATAGCGTGCAGAAATGACTGTTATATCATTTTCTTTCTGATCCTCAAAAAAGTACGAACCAATAATTCCCATAGAGGACATTGCACACCATTCTCTTACCTTCGGACTATGTAATGGTTTTTGGTGAAGTTCCTTTGGATTTTCCAAACACCAATAACGACTGCTAAGCTTATTAGAATAGCCTGAAAAATGCCTTACTACGTTTTCGACTGGAACGTTTCGGACTGAGCTGTATAGCTGCTCTAACTCGATCAATGTTATCCAAAGTTCTGTCACTTCCGTTTGGTCCCGTGCGTTTGACATTATTCGCTGATCCGCTTTCTTCAAATTTATAAATCCACTCTTTTATGTGGTGACCAGATAGAACTCCCGTTACCATGTTACCATGAACCACCACAGTATAAGTATATAACTTCTACATACATATTGCTATGTATTTCACATAAATTAGTAGTAAACATTAGAAAATTAAATGGAATTGAATGATACCAGGTGAGACTAAAATAATGGTATTAAATGGGCAAATTTATTTCGCATTTCGCGAAATCCAAATTCAAATATTAGTGTATAAATTACTTTTATGACAAAAAAGTCATAAAGCTAATTTATACACTTATATCTAAATTTTTTAGAGAGCTGCAGGAGTTACGTTGCTCAGCTCGTAGATGTCATCAGAAAAACTTCTTCTGGAGCAGTCGTTAACTAAGAGTAGGGGGCCATAGTTGGTTCCACATATCCGCAGTCGCAGAAGCTTAATATCTGTTTCCTATTTCCTATTACAGAACATTGAGTTGCACCTTCCGTGTCCTGCGCGATACCTATTTAATTGAGACCATTCTCTACGTGGGAGGGTTACGTCAGACAGAGACTCTGAAGGATTGGAAATTAGATCTCTATTGCTCTTCAGGGTTTTGTTCGGGAAGAGCTATCCAGCAATCATTCACATTGACGGGATGCTGAAATTCAGTATCCAGCCAAATCGGCCTCATATATTGCAACCGGTTCCTGGGGATGAATGGGAAAATCAATGTTATTGAAAATCTTTGCGCATTCATTCCGTGCTGCAGCGAGACGTCTGATATCCGGCGGGACAACATTAGAAAGAATCGGTAACCAGAGACTAGGAGTGGATCTAACAGAACCGGTGGCGATCGTCATTGTATCATGAAGTTGAATATCTACTAGCTTGGTGTGAGAGTTTCGATACCAGACAGCAGCACAGTATTCAGCAGGAGAGTAAGCCAGTACAATGGCTACCGATCGCAAAGTCTCTCCATTTGCTCCTCATGAATTGCTGGCAAGTTGATGTAATATATTATTACGGGTCTTCACCCTTTATAGAGGTGCTGCTTGACCGTCAGAGACCGGTCTAATGTTACACTCAGATATTTAGGGTGAGGTTGTGGTTGATCCGAATACCATCAAATTCAACATTCAGCTCTCTGTTAATTTCCTTGTTACACAAATGAAAGGCAGATGATTCGGATTTTGAAGGGTTTGGTTGTAAGCACTATTTCTTATCACATTAGTTTAAAGCTTGCAGATCTTCAGCAATCTCCATCCTCCAAATTCTTGATTTGGATGCATAAAGCCAAGTCAACTGCATATACAAATTTTCTTGATTTTGTGAGTGGAAGATCATTGGAGTCAATGATGAACATTAGAGGAGCCAGAACCGAACCTTGGGAGCATTCTCCAAGATTAGTACCATTGCTTACCCAGACTGCGGTTCGGCGATTGCTCAACATATTCTGGATAAGTTTGCCTAATTTAAGACATGGAATGATTTTTTAGAATTTAAAAATCATTCCATTCATTAAGACTGTGTCATAGGCACTGGTGAGATCAACAAGAGCAGCGGATGCTTTCAAGCCCTTCTGAAAACCTGTTTCAAAATGCGTTGTTAACGCCAAGACTTATTCAACGAAGTTCCTTCCCGTTCTGAAACCAGCTTGCTCCTACTTTATTATTTAATCGATGGAGGGCGCCATTCTGTTGTACATGAGCCGTTCTAGAATTTTATAGCAAACGGATAATAGAGGTATATGTCTATAGCTTCAAGGATTTTCCGTGGACTTACCAAATTGTAATATTGCTAGAATTTTTGTTTTCCGGAAAATGTTAGGGATGTCTCCAGAATCTAAGATATTATCATTAAACTTTCTTGGATAACTAAAAAATCTATATACGGCAATAAAATGCGTAAAGGTAACATTAAAATACATAGAAGTATCGTGATTGATGATGAAAGGATAAAAATATAAATAAGGAATAGACCAAGAAAATTTAAAAAATTAAATTAAGGACTGAAGCATTTATTAATAAAGTAAAATTCTACAGCAGAAATTACAGCTACGTACACATTAAGATAATAATACATATTTTCTAAATATACATTGTAATATAATTTTTTTAGAATGAAAAATATAATAAACATAATTAATATTAATATAATGTATAGAATTCACGGTTGGCTCTTGGTGAAACATGATTAATAATTTACTAAATAAAACACTTGGTATATTTGTTTCACAAAATGTATTTAAAATAAAGTTTACATGACTCTTCGAGAATGACTGAATAAGTCGAAATATATGTCAGAGATATTTTAAATACATTTTGTGAAACAAATATACCAAGTGTTTTATTTAGTAAATTAATAATTAATATTAATATGTATTTGTTTGCCGTTACGGAATAAGGAAAAATTCTTATCGGTACTTCCGACAGTTTTTTAAATCACACTCTATCTTAAGCAAGCGAATATTTCAGATTACTTTGAAATAACTCTTAGTCCACAGCTACTGTTCTGCTTGAAACTCTCAGTGAAAGAATACTCCATCTCGTAAGAAGCTAGTAGGCGTTGCCAGTATTGTGTATTGTCTTACGCACGGTCTCTTGCGAAATGACATATATTCTCTCTTGAGAGATTCCACTGCTCAAAAACAACAGGTACGACTACATCTGTGTTCTAAAAATCAAGAATTTTTTCAAATCTCTTTTTTTTAATTATTTTTATTTATAAACACATATCTGCTTCACAATCTAATAATTCAGATCTAGCAATATTTCTATTGACATGTTATGGATAGTAAATAAACTTATTATAAAACTTTTAAACCTAGAAACGGTGAAACCGTTCGATATAAACAAAAATTGGCCAGGACCTTAAGATAGAACATTTCAGGATTTTAATTAGCAAAGTCCCCTTTACCTAATATTAAAACTAAAAAAATACTAAAAATTCTTTCTTTGGAGACTGTGGTTAAGTAAAAAACTTAAAAAAGGTATATAACCACTTACCACAATTATTAATCGTATCCTAAATACGTATTTCGATAACTACTAAGTTGTCATCATCAGTAGGTAAAAACCACTAATTAAAAAGTCGCACATGGGGCACAGTAAAGCGAGAGAACCGCTTAACGCAATAACTACTTTACACCGCGTCCACGTATAGATGACAACTTAGTTGTCGAAATACGTATTTAGGATACGATTAATAATTGTGGTAAGGGGTTATATACCTTTTTTAAGTTAAAAAAATACTATTAAAAAGGATACACCAAAGAAGAAAAATGCATTTTTATTAAAAAAAACCTCGAAATATAATAATTCCAAGTTCATTAAACATAATAATATCCATATCTACCACCGAAAGAAGAAGAAACAATTAAAAGTCTAACGAAAATACACACTAACCAGCCAACAAAATTAACATCCAAACAAAATTGTTAAACATCGGGATTCTTCACACCAACCGAAGGAAGATTTTCACCTAAAAAATAAGTAAAATAAAACAATAATATGCTTAAATTACTCAAGAGGGGCTAAATTGACAAAAACAAGAGGAATAACTAAACATAATAAGAATTTACTTGAAATATTGGAAAATATGACAAGAATTTTCGAAATTCGTGAAATAAAGTAAATTATATTAAGATAACACTTGCTGAAAGGGTATAGATCATTAATAACGATATTATAACATCAAAAACAACATTAATTCAATAATTAAATGAAATGTTGAAAAAATATAAAAATTTTGACAGATTAATAAAATTGTTTAATATGAAAATATTAATTAAAATTACCTGGACAGTTCTAGGAAAAATAGGGCTAATTTTCAATGTTAGTTTCATCAAATTCCAAAACGGCATTTAAGAATAAAGAAGAAGAAGTATCCACAAAACGTATAGTTCGTACTTACTTATAGTTCGTACTTACTTATAGTTCGTAGTTACTATACTTACTTATAGTTCGTACTTACTTATAGTTCGTACTTACTTATAGTTCGTAGTTACTATAGTTCGTAGTTCGTATAGCACGTACTTCGTGTTGTAAGTTATTTTGGTTCGAACTTTAAAAAAAAATAGGCGAACACATAATAATCAAGTGTGGTAAAAACGACGGAAAAATAGCAATCAAAGAAGATAGGTACTGCCTAAAAATAAACACCAATATTAGGAAGAAAGAAGATTTACAGAAGAGAGAGAGCCATCTTTCATCCAATAACTTAATGTCAGATAAATGCCAAGTTAAAAACACCACCTTTTTTTATAAATGTCAAATTATAAATATTAAAATAAACAATATAATTGAAAAACTGAATTCAAAATTTCAAAAAAATTCAATTACAAAGAGTTCATAGCATTTTTTTTACATTAACTGTTCTTTGTTCTTGTTTCTCGAGACTCAACGAACCTAAATTTTAAAAAATAACATATTAAAATTAAAACTTTTAAAATTAATAAATAAACACCTGTGATAAGAAGATACAAGTCCATGTGCCCATGACAGAAGAGCTAGCTGAGGAAGAAAGCAATAAAATAAGATTACGTCCACCTATTACTATTTTTCCAATACATATGATATAGTATTTATAGTTTCTGTAGAATAAAGACATTTGAAGAAAAATAAAAGTATTTTATTATATAATAACATATTATATAGTGTATACTAGAAAAATAAAGAAGTAAAAGATTAAATAACACACGTACATAATACTATATATTATTATATAATTATTTAAGTAAATGATATGAATTCATTAACTGGATGCAATAGAAATTGTTAGAGTACAATTTTTCTGCATTCCGCCATTTGGTCATTTTAATTTTGAAAGTTTGAATGCCCAGGCTGATTGTTAACACTGGCCGGAAGACCTATTAATAATTCAAAAAATATTTGACATAAATTCAAACACAATAATTGACAGAGAAAATACTAGAAATATAGAATAATCTCTTAAATACGAGGGGAGATTTTCATATTAGCTATTTATCCATAAAAAAATTAAGCAGATAATAAGCAAACTTTTACTGTCAAATGCTGTCACATTTGAGTTTATACCGACCAACTTTAGTCCATTTCCAGAGAGTTTTGTTGTTTTTACAGAGCTTTCTTTAACCAAAAATGAGTGAAATTCAGTTAGAACATAAAAGCGTGATAAATTTGTTGAAGAAAGAAGGAAATGGACCAAAAAATATTGGTAATATTTAGGTCTAAATAATTCTGATGAAGTAGGGAATCAGTTCAAGACGATTCAAGATACAGAAGACCAATCAAAGAAAGAACTAAGGAAAACATGAAAAAAGTCGAGAAACAGGTCTTATCTGATGATTTAGGAATGGCCAAAGTGTCATCACGACGGATTCCCATATTGCTTACTACCAAACAAAAATTACATCGGCAACAAATTTGCGAGGAAAACTTGAGGATTTCAACTGACGATAAAAACCCGTTTTCGAAAATTATAACAAGTGATGAGACGTGGGTGTTTTACTGTGAGCTACCGACAAAACAAGAATCTATGCAGTGGGTCTAAAAGGGATCTCCGCCACCGAAAAAGGCAAGGACGCAGAATTCATTTGAAAAACTGATGGCAACGATGTTTTTGGATACAAATGGAATCTTGTTAATCGAATACATGAAAAAAGCTCTACAATTACAGAAGAAGTATATAAGGAAACAATCCAAAATTTGAAAGCTGCCATACAGCAAAAATGACTCGAAAACTTTGCTCAAAAGTTTATGCTGGTCCATGACAATTGCAGAGTTTGCAAGGTTCGCCAAGTCCGAGAAATAAACAATAACTAGCTTTATAGACATGAAACATCCACCCTACAGACTTGGCACCTAGTGATTATATCTCTTTCCTAAATTAAAAAAGCATTTGCGTGGACGATGTCTTTCTTCAGATGATTGGCAGAAATAAGAGGTGCAGGAGTTTTTTGAAGACTTACTAAAAGATTTTTTTTTGATGGTATAGCTTTATTAGAAAGACACTGGAATAATTATGTAACCGTTAGTGGATCATATGTTGAAAAATAAAATATAGCTTTAACGCCTTTCATTCATACGTAGCTATATAATATAAAAGTCTCCCGTACAAAAAATAAATCGGCATCTTAACTACCTGAAAAATATATTTATACAAAAAATCATTATTTGTATGCCCAGTCTAAGAAAGACATAAGAGCCAGTATACACAAAAATATTCCTCTCTTCAATAGGTTGAAGTTACAGTACATAGTTGACCTATGTCATTTATTTAAGAATGCATCGCAGTTGAAAGAAGTAAAAAAAGAAGGGACATGTATTAAACCGTGTTAAAAAAAAGTTTAAAATATTAAAGGTGGTAAGTAGTATGAACCAAAATAAACAAAAATGTCTTAATAAACATAGATCCGAAAAGTAATGGTTTCGGAGATGTGGAATGTTATTCTTTTTTTACCTCCTTTCTTTGCAAAAAATTGAAGTTACTTATCATAGTTGGTAGATGGTTTGTGAAATAAGCATTAAGTATTTGACTGTTACCAGTGTACAAGCTTTCTTTTGTTATGGCTGTTTACTTTAACGCAGAATTAGCCGACACGCATTTCATGTATGGTCAGGCTAATGAGATTGCCACCGAAGGGGAACCGTCCTTATGTTGAAGCTTATCCAAATCGCCAAATTCCTTCACATCGTATGTTTGGAAGAATTCACCAAAGATTGCGTGATACTGGTTCATAGAACAAATAGTGTCATTTATCCGGAAGACCAAAGTCGGTATCTGATCTTAAGGCAGAAGAAGAAATTCTAGCACGGATAGAGCATAATCCGGGGATGAGTGTGCGGAGAATATCAGTCAAAGTTGGAATTAGTGCTCCTCTTGTTTGGAGAATCCTACACGATCAGCTATTTTATCCGTACCATGTACAACGAATGCAGGCCTTAATCCACTTAATCATCAAACACCTATGTTTTTTGTCACTGGTTTCTACGGAATGATACTGAAGACCTCTGTTTTCATGCCATTATTCTTTTTACGGATGAAGCCGGGTTTACACAAAATGGAGTTGTTAATTTTCACAATACGAATGTTTGGGCCGATGAAAATCCCCATGCTGTAATGGAATCTGGACATCAGATACGTTTTTCATTAAACATTTGGATGGATATTGTAGGCGACATGTTTCTATTATTTTACGAAACCGATTAACAAGCGCTGCTTACCTACACTTTCTGCTGAAGACAATGTTTGGACGACATTCCTTTGAACCAAAGCAATAAATGTGGTGCCAGCATGATGGTGCTCCAGCTCATTTTTTTATTGCCGTTGGACAGTATTTACATCAAACTTTTAAGTAGATGGATAGGAACGCGCGGACCTGTTTCATGACCTGTAAGATTACCTGGTTTAAATAAATTCTTTGTGGATATTTGAAAACATCGGTTTATGATACTCCTGGAAATAGTCTCGAGGAGCTGCAGCTACGAATTAATCAAAAATGCCAAGAAATCCGACCCAAGAGGGAGTTTTAAAAAAAGTTCGAACATCCTTCAGACTAAGATGTCGTGCCTGCTTGGAAATGGAAGAAGGACACTTCGAACATTTTATGTAACTTTGTTTTTTGTTTTTGTTAGAAGCTTCCTTTGTTTGTTTGTACATAATAAATAATAAATGTTTCAAAAAAGTATAACCTTCCAAATCTAGGAAACCATTACTTTGCGGACCCACGCTTATTAAAACTTTTTGTTTATTTTGGTTCACACTACTACCTCCTTAAATATTTTGCACTCCTTTTTAATACCCTGTATATACATGGCACCAAGTATTGAATTTTAAACACAAAATTATACTATAAAGTAGCCATATAGTAATATTTGTTTTTGAAATAAAAATTTTAAGCATTTTAGAATGTAAAACTCGAAACCTTATGAAAAACGTTAATTTTTTTAAATGAAATAATTAAAAAATTATTTCGTGGACCGTAACAATCCAAAACTGAAGAAGCGCAAATGAAGAATTTAAAGCAAAATTATAGTGCTTACAAAAATTAAAATGTAAATAACTCTTCAATTCTGTGTCCAAAAAATTCACCAAATTTCATGGCATTGTTCTTTTTAGCGAATAAACAAACGATTATTTTTCTGTAATGAGAAGTGGTTTCTATGATTTTCATAATGTCTCATTTTGTAGAGCAAAGAATTTACATAAAATTTGATTTGCGGAAAAAATTGCTGCCGCGAATACTTTGAAAATATTCTAAAAAGTGTCGGTGACAAATCCATATCAAGAACAAGCGTTTTTAAGTGGTTCAAAATGTTAATAAAAGACAGAGCATCCGTAGAAGATAAAGAGCGATCTAGAGAACTTTCACCTGTTGAAAACCACAACAAGAAATATAAGATTTTATGCTCAAAATCCGTCTTTTGAGACAATTAGAGACCTTGCAGATAATATTGAAATATCATTTGGATCAATCTAAGCAATTTCTAAAGACCATTTTGGCCTCAAACATGTTTTATCTAGGTTGATTCTAAATGCTCTTATTCCTTTGGAAATAGAGCGACGTGTTAACGACTGTATAGAGAAGATTTTTGACACCATTCTATCATGAAACGCATAACTATAGACGATTAAGTATGGACCTATGCTTATGATCCTAAAACAGCTGATCAATCTAGCAAATATCCTGCCAACGGCAAAACGAGACGGAAAAAATATGTCCTTCGAAACCAAGTACTCCAACAATTAAAAAAAAAGTCAGTTTTCTTTTATTACCGTACTGTAGTGCACTATGAATTACTTCCAACTGGCAAAACTCTTAACAATAAATATTATTTGAGTGTATGCATCGCTTGCACGACCCCATGCGTCTGAACGTCTGAATTAGGGAATAATAATGCACTATCGTTATATATCACTTGTTCGAGACAATTTGGCCAAGCATTCAATACTGAATTTATCACGTTGTTCCAAGCTACCGTATTCACCTGATTTACCACCGCATGTTACTTTTTTGTAATTTCCACGCTTAAAAAGACATATGTGAACGCTCAGTGAACGCCGTTTTCAATCGATCGAAGAAATTAAAAATGCGTGCTGAAGGCGGCTATATCGGAAGTCGACTTTGATAAATTAAATGTTTTGTATCTTTTTTAATTTCCAATTTTTGTTTCATAGATAATGTCTTACGAAATGTCTTACGAAAAACAAAACAAAAAAAAGGAATTTTAATTATAATAACAAACATTTACTTTATTCAGTGTCCGGAATTTTTTATCTACGAGTGTACATTTACAACCAATTCATTTAATAAATAAAAGGTTATACGGATCTATGCACATATATTACTAAAATAAATACAATACTACGAAGTAACCATGTATTCCTAAACAGTCAGAAAATTATATATCTGTACAGCTTAATATTGATTATAATAGATCCTCCAATATTTTATTTGTAATTACGAACACAAATATCAACGTATTTGAAGCATATTAGGGATATTAAATGGTTTAATTTACCCCAGATATTAATATGTTTACCTTAATAGGCAGAATTTATCATATTGTGTTACATAATCCATTGGAGATAATGAAAACATTTCCCCCTGACCTGCGTAATTAGTTGATCAAGACTGGTGGAGTTGTTAGGTCAAAACCAGAGTAATATATCAGAATGTATGAGCGCGGATTACCTGTCCGACAAACAAGCAAATTCGAACTAGGTTAGGTTTTCGTGTATCTTACACATTTCAGTGCAATAAATCAGAAATGAACGAATACCTACCTGGAAGTATGAGAATTTATAGTTGCAATTAATAAAGTACTCGTTCCGCATACCAATGGGGAGAAGTGAAGAGGCGGATACCTGGAAAATAACTAAACGATGTAGGAATATTTTATTAGAAATTGTTCTTTTAGGGGCCGTCGAATAAAGTCATTTGCAAATAAGGTACTTGTATTTATTAGATTTGAGAATGGGTTCTTTAATAATAGCTAAGGAACAGATCGTGACTAACATCAATTAATAAAATGAGAAAATACGAGTATTAAAAAAAAATTATAACGTTTTTTAAAAAATCTGTAGAAACCAAGAAAATTAACGTTTTAAGAATGCATATTTACATTGGGTCAAAAACTTATATCAAGACCCTCCATGAAAAAAATTATTAAATTAGCGGTGTCTTAATTGTAGTAACACAAGGTAATCATGTGTCATCTTCGCGTATCGCTGTTTACAAAGTGTAAATTTACGAGGGCAGCTTTTTATATTATCTACTTATGTAAGAACCATTAGCACTAACGTACTTATTCAAACATTTCTTTCATAATGCTATGCATTCGAAAAATTTGTTTTTTCTCATTCCGCAAAATACCACACCACAGCGTTTTCCACGTCGCCATTCGATAAAAATCTACACCCTCACAAGTGTTATTTGAGTTTTAGAAAGAGATAATAGTCACAGGGGACTGTAGGGTAGATGTTGTAATTCCTCAAAGCCGCATTCATTGATTACTGCTTGAACAATTCATGCCTTATACACCCTGCAGTTGTGCAGAAGCAGAGTTTTCTGAGCAGGTCATGTTCAAGGTCTTAATTGTGTCTTTGTAGACATTTCCCCGTTATTGTGGTCCCTTTTGGCATATACTCCATTAAGAGAATCCCCTCCGCGTCTCAGAAAACAGTGGCCATTACTTTTCCCACAGAAAATAGACTTTTTGTCTTCTTGGGCGGTGGAGAGCGCTTATGAGCCCATTGCAAGGGCTCTTGTTTCGTGGGAGGGTCCCACTGGTGTACTCAAGTTTCATCCCCAGTTACAATTCTATTTAAGAAGTCTTCATCTTAAGATAAAACAGTCAATTCTCTTCACAAATTTGTCATCTACACAATTTTTGTTCGGGACTAAGCAGCCTGAGAATCCATTGTACCGAGACTTTGCTCATTCCCAAATCTTCATGTATAATTTTAAAGGCACTCGTTTCTGATATTCCTATTTCTCTAGCAATAAATGAAACATTTCTTGAGCAGTCAGTCAACACCAAATCTTCAACTTTATTGATGACTTCGTCGGTGGTTCGTGCTTCCAGAGGTCTCTGCCCCATTTCAACTGGTTACAGCAAAATTTCACTTGAAAATAGGACGGGCTATTTTTCACGCTACTGCGTTCTTTTCATACAAATTTGATGACCCTTCTGTGTTAAAGTTTCATATCACTCATTTTCTCTTCTTTAAACCAATGTAAAAGTAACAAATGTTAATAGATTCAAACTAAACTGGAGATGACACTACAAAATATCACAGGAACTTGATGTAAGAAAATTGTCACAATAGCATATTGTTTTCATAGCTAGGTAGATAACATAACAAACTTCCTTCGATGTTCAAATCGAATTGTTGTTATAGAAATATTATTAGTTAGAATACCAGCAAAATAAATTCAAATACAAAAAAAGACAGTGAACACGTATAACCAAAACGAAGATTTTCTCAAGTTAGCAAAAGCTTTAGAAATTGCAAAATCAAAAGATCACTTATAAACACTTATAAATTCTCTCAGTTTAAATAAAAAAGGCTCTGAAAGGAAACTATGCAGTGGATAAAACAAGGACGAAAAGAATAATTGAAGAAAAAATCTGAGCTCTCCAATTCCATAATATCTCACGCAAATAAAATAGTATTAAAATCGTACGTATAAAAAAATTGGCTTTAATTTGGTATATTTCGACATATGTTTTTTTAATATTATGGTGTGATACACTGATCCAACACATTTACTTTAATCATTCTGCAATTGATCTCTTCCTCCTGCTCTTGACTTTTTCACATTATCACACATAATTAAACATATTTGTGCACCCTTTTCTAAGTTATTTTCGCAACCTATGTATTTATTTCCAAATAGTTTCTGTCTCGTCTGATCCTATTCTGAAAAGCTGACATTTTTGTATTTGGTTTTTATCCTTGCAACATTTATTAGTCTGACTATCAAGACTACGCTGTCTGCTTATATTACTGCACGATGATTTGTGTGCATTGTCCAACATTTTCCATAAAAAATACTCTTTAATGAACACCATGAAAACCTCTAACCAACAATTATGTTCCTTACTTCAAAGTAAAAATGCTTATCGAAAGACAAACACAGCAAAAATAAATAATTTTTTTAATCAATTTTCAATGTTGCTCGATCAAAATAACATATAGGCATTACATGCACACCAACTCAATGAAATAATGAAACTTTAGTTGCCTATAGACGATACAAATTACATACTTGTCACAGACTAAGCTCTGACACATTCAATAAAAACATATATAGGATTAGGCAAATGTATGGATCCTTTCGAATATCTTGATTTTTGTAAGACTTTCTACAATTAATTGCAATAATTAATGCAAAACGGGGATTCGGTGAGTAAATCTACATCCGAATCAAACTTCCAGCTTAATCGGAAACCATGTTAATTTTTTTATTTTAAATAAAACTTCATGTATATTTTTACAAATTAACTGTCAGAATTAACTTTGTAGGCGTTCAAATATTAATAATAATAATTAACTGAAAAAGAACGTATTGAAATTCTGATCATCATTGGTTTTGGTGACCGCGTAGAACACATAAAGAATATGCGATTTATTTAATTGACATCCAATATCACGAGCTGTCGTTAGTAAAACTTTGAGAAGGTATAACTTGACCGAAAATAATAGAAATTTAACGAAAAGCAGACGACCAAAAGCTGCAACCAATCAACTTATTACTCAAGATATTGCTATAGCATCAGAAGAATTACCATAAACTTCTACTACATCCTCGCACTAAAGTATGATATAAGTTGCCGATCAGTAGCCAGAATATTGCAGCATGAAAAATATCATCCGTATAAACCACATTTAGTGCAAGAATTATTGGACGGGGAACGTTAATCGTAGAATTTTGCGAAAAAGTGATGGAGATTCGCAAAGATGACCAATATTTTACATATAATTTGCTGTTTTCCGACAAGGCTACTTCGTTTGAATGCTATCGTTAATCATCATGATTGTCGATAATGGTCAACAGATAATCCTCATTGAATGCTAGGATACACAACATCTGCAAAAATTAAATGTTTGGTCTGGTATTTTCCTTTGTTCATTCATGGTACACTAACTAGTCAGAGATATTGATTGATACACTGGTCCAACACATTTACTTTAATCATTCTGCAATTGATCTCTTCCTCCTTTTCTTGACTTTTTCACATTATCACAGATAATTAAACATATTCGTACACCCTTTTATAAGTTATTTTCGCAATGTATTTATTTCCAAATAGTTTCTGTCTCGTCTGATCCTATTCTGAAAAGCTGAGTATTTTATATTTGGTTTTTATCCTTGCAACATTGATTAGTCTGACTATCAAGACTACGCTGTCTGCTTATATTACTGTACGATGATTTGTGTGCATTGTCCAACATTTTGCTTTCCATAAAAAATACTCTTTAATGAACACCATGAAAACCTCTAACCAACAAATATGTTCCTTACTTCAAAGTAGATCTGCTACGTAATCAGGTTGTTCCTAATATTGAGGAAAATGGGAAATTATCCGTAAATGTTTGATTTCAACAAGATGGAACACCCCTTACTATGCTCTTAATGTTAGAAGTTTTTTAAATAAAACATTTCCAAATCGGTGGAGTGGTCGTAGAAAATTTATTGAAAGGCCCACACGGTCTCCAAATTTAAATCCCCTAGATTTTTTCTTTGAGGTCGTTTAAAATCTGTGGTTTATACTAGACAACTGCATAATCTGAACGGGTTACAGCAGAGAATAATTGACGAACTGCAATTAATTCGTGAGAAGACTTTGGCAAATGTCATTCAAGAATTTGTTCACAGACTTGCATATTGTCAAGAAGTGAACGGGCATCATTTCGAAAACATTCTTAACTGTTATTGATTTTGTTTATATCTTTATTGTTCATTTTTCTTGTTCTCAATAAAATTTGCATTATTAGATTAATTAAACAGTAAAAGTAGTTTAACAAAAGGTTGCCAAACATTACTATTGCTGAACTTCTAAAGCAGAGCTCTATTGAATTTGAATATACAGGGTGTTTCATTTAAAATAAAAAAATTTAAGATCATTTCCGGTTAAACCGGTATAAATATGCTTTTCAAATTACCTATTTACGTTAACTTAAATGTACAAAATTTTATTAAAATCTAAGTAGCCCCTATCAAAGATATTCGAAAGGATCCATACATTTGCCTAGCCCTGTATACCACTTATTCAGATCAGAAGATGCATATAAAACATAGCTTGCTAAAAATCTGCAATTTCTGCAGTCTGCATTCAAACATGGTGTCTCATTACTTCTAAACGTTGTTGTACATTATGATCTACTAGACATTAAACCATTGCTTCTAGTGAATGTGTTTAATAACTATATTATCTGCAATAATAGTAAACGATTCTTAAAAATTTCCTTTAATCTGTAATTATTATTTATATATTTTTCCAAGATTTCTTCCTTCTCAAAAACTATACAAGAGTAGCTATTTATGTATCCCAAACTGACAGTACTAGTGTTGCTAGACGCAATGTGATACATCCATTGTAAAGTTTGATATTTTTTACAGAACATTTAGTTGTACGGACGCTATTTGTGTTGTTTATGGTACCTTGAATATTTCATCTCAGTCAAAAAATGGAATGAAAAGGAGATGATTTACTACGACTTTCGATGTGGATTATCTCAACAACAGTGTATCAATCAACTCACGTCGACGTTTGTCGATAAAGAATCATCTAAACCCATTGAATATCACTTGTTTAGTCAATTCAATCGCACTGTTGTTCGCTCACGGACTAATTTAAAGATGGTCGTCCAAAATCGATTGTTGCCCCAAAAAACATTAATTCTGTGCGCGAAATAATTATACGAAATCGTCATCTGACATGCTGTGAGATTAAGGCATCTCTGAGTATTAGTATGAAACTCATGCAAGATATTTCTTGAACATTTAGCCAGATACCGCGTAATTTGACAATCGCTCAAAAAAAGGCTCGTGTCGATTGGTGTAGAAATGCTCAAAAAATACAATCATGATACAGCAAAAGCAGTGTATAACGTTTACTCAGGTGAAAAATCTTAGATCTATGCATATGCGCCCGAAATCAAACAGCAGTGACTAGCACTATGGAAACATATCCCTCCCCAGAGACGCCTGATGAGCCTATACAAAGGCGAAATACGTATCTGCGTCTCTGGGGAGGGACATGTTGGGACACGTTCACAAAAAATATTAATAGTGAACCTGTATTTGTGTTCTTGACACCAGATTTTTAATATTTTATATTATTAAAAATACCTTTACATTAAACTAGAAACTGACTTTAAATTGTATGAAATTATTATTTCTAGTTAGAGTTTCTAGTTTATTTATTTAAAAAAATATGGTTTCGTTTACCAGTGAAGAATATGCAGATATGCATTTAATCTACGGGGAAGTTAATTTTAACGCATTAGCGGCACAACGTACATATGCAGAAAAGTTTCCTAATAGAACGCATCCCACTCATACAACTTTTACTGCCCTTCACCAAAGGTTGCGAGAAACCGGATAGGTGTTTCCTAAAAAATCAACAAACGGGTAGACATACCGCTGTAGTTGAGGAATTCGAAGAAACTATTTTAATGGATCTTGAATGCAACCCAGAATTACGTATTCGAAGATTGTCAGCGATGCAACCAGAAATTTCCAAACCGTCTATTAATAATCTTCTACGTAAATAGAAGTTATAACCGTTTCATTTTAAAAGGTGCGTGGTGAGCTTGTAGGGTGATTTTCCAGTTCGTGCGGCGTTTTCTGAATGGTTATGAAATAGGAAATTTGAATATCCTAATTTTTTTTCTGATATTTTATTATTCGATGAATCTAGTTTTACCTAAGATGGAATTGTACCTGTAGAGTTGCTCAGTCGATTAACAGGCGATGTGTACCTAAATTTTCTTCAGAATATTTTAGATGAAGTTCCGTTAAATATTCCCTAGTTCATGTGGTTTATGCGTGATGGGAGTCCGGCTCATTTTAGTAGAATTGTGCGTCAATATCTGGATGATCCTTATGGAAACTAGTGGATAGGTAGAGGCGGGCCAATACAATGGCCAACTAGGTTTCCGGTCTTAAATCTCTGTGATTTTTGTATATGGGATTTTTTCAAATCTTGTATGTACTATGTTCCAGTACAAACGCGTGGGAAGCTTTGGTTACGAGTTCGAAATGCCTGCAATGAGTTCAGGCAAAAGGAAAATATTTATGGACGGATCAGAAATTATCTAAACAAAAAAATTACATTGTGTCTTCAAACCAACGGTCATCGCGTGAAGAATTTATTATAGGTAGTTTAAAATACAATACATATAGAAAGTTAGTGTCAAGAATGTAAATGGGACGCCTCTCCAAAACAGTATGTAATAGTCATCATCATGTACCAAATTTGAATCGTAAATTAAATATAGATTAAGAATAAGAGACCAAAAACCAGTTTCGTTGCGCTATCTCAAAAGTGCGGTAGCTCCCTTAAGAAGCATTTCCGAGCCCAAGTTGTTAATAGAAACTTTTTTTCATACTTTTATATATACGATCACCCCTTTGATTCTTTAGGAGTTGTTCATGGGCAGCCTGTATAAATAGCAACCCTGGCATTCCTTTGTCAAATTTCTTCAATACCTAACATTAAGAATTTTTTTAAACTACAAATTTATTAACAAAAGGTATACTTTTATTTTTTTGAATGCGTAGATTGTAGATATTATAATCATGGCTCTATATGGAAAAAAAATAAATGACGCAAATTGCATAATTTCTATTGTTCAAGAAGATATCCCGTTCATATTTTAGAAGTGCGTGTTGATATACGACAAGTAATAATGCTGTAATAGAGTGCAGTGTATGTTAAAGCGCGAGCTTTATTTGTGTCACTTTATCTAAAATAACAGAAGCGCCATATGAAACCTTTGTCGGACTACCACCTGTCATCTATTGTGCTGCAAAAGAACTACCAGTCCGCTCAGTCTACATGAATAATGATAACTGTATACAATGTTATTTATTGCCGCATTTATTATTTTGGACGTCAAGCCCGTACTTGACTTTTGACCGTATTTCAAGTACGAAGAAAAGCGGCGTTTCGTCATTTTTGGTGTACCATGATTATGTAATTAGTACTTTGTTAAGTTGTTATACATAATCTGCAAGTATAAATTCTAATAGATTTATGAGTTTCATAAATTTAGAATTTTAAAAATAAATTATACTAAAATAAAAATAAAACTCATGCTTAAAATCTTTTTTCACTTTTTTAATACGATATCGTAAAACGACGACAATTGTTCCGCCAGCACAGTGGCTTCATAAGGTACTTACAGCTTAGTAGCACGTTACAAAGTAAATTAAAAAGATAAAATCAACAAGGTTCGTATTATTTTACAATGTTTAAAAAAAAAACTAGGAATTTACACAAATATTGTAGTTAGTGAGAAAATGTAGCCCATCTGGTCGGTCCTAACTATTATATTATATGGTACTAAACATGTTTACCCATAAAATTTGTTTTAATTAGCTAAATGTACATTTCTATTATCGTCTAAACAGTTTGTAAATGAATAAATCTAACAAAGGCGATTTATTTAAATCTAATTGACCATTAAGTAAAATTTATGATTGTTTTAATTTATTTATTTATTATTATATATTATTTATTATTTATTTTATTATTTATTATTTATTTTATTTAATTTATTATTTCTAAACTTTATAGTAAATTTAATTTATTGCCTTTAAATGTAGAATTTGAAAATCCTTATTACAAGTGTGATTTTCCTCTACTAGATGATCAGCAAAAGTGAAATCTTGTTTTTTATTTCTAAACGAAGAATAATGTTCAGCAATGCGTTTTTCAAATGATCCTGTTTGATCTTACCGCATCCACATATTAACTTATAGACTCCAGATTTCTTATTTTTATCTCTTTAATCTGTCACAAAAGTAAAAATTTTGTTTTTGAAAAAATATTTATTACAATAGTGAAAATTAAAAAAAAATAATACTAAAGCAGATGTTGGAAATATTAACCATTATTAACCATATAAATATTAACCAAAGTTGAACTTTTCGCTTCATTCTTTCATAACCATTTATTAGGATTTCTTGGATTATATCAGCACAAGAATTCACAATAGCATTACGAAGCTCTTCGATCGTGTGGTGTGTGGTCTCGAAAATGGTATTCTTTAAATATGTAAAAATAAAATAGCCTAAAATTATGAAATCTGGAGAGCTTGAAGGAAAATTAATAACTCTTTTGATAACTCTTGTATCGAAAAATTCTTGCAATAAAGTTTTGTTTCTCGAGATTTGTGTGTAATTATTGATTTCGATATCTTTCAGCAGTTATGGTTTGATTAGAAAATATAGGCCCAATTCGTCTTCTTGAAACTACTAGCCAAACGCCTATTTTTTTATGGATGTAGAAATTCGTGAGAGTGTCTACAGACCAAATTCTCATATTTTGCTTATTTAAATATCCTGAAAGATGGAACCAAGCCTCATTCGGAAAGAAGCATTTGTTGAAGGTCTTAGGTTTTTTTAGGTTTTCTTCTTCTAGGGCTTATTGCTTCCTTTTATGGTTTTAGGACTTGCCCGAAACACGCAGCTTTCTTTGTTCATCACTTAATCTGCCTATTCCTTTTTCCCTCCATGTTTTGTTCATTATGAAATATTACAAATTTTCACTTACGCGACAGTTAACAATAATTCGAAAATACACCGACACTGTAGGTGACAGGTGGCACTAAACACTTTTGTCGAAAAAATTGGTTGTACATACACATACTGACATCTGTAGGTGCAACTTTAAAGCATAAATAATTATCATGGCTCCTAACTCCTTTGTTGAGGTATTCTATAGTGCACATACTACATACATGTTTACGCAAAAATCTATTTTTTTCAAATTTGGCGTTTAGCGTCTTTGTTACTTCCACCCTTCAATTAAATGGCCTGGTGAAAGTGCTCATCTTGTTCACGACTTACTGCTCCAAAGTTTTTAGGAACCGCTTGACACTTTACGCGGTTCAACCAATCTCAAAGTCCACAGAACCACGAATAACATATAATATATGATACTCAGGCCTTATTAGGATACTACTGAGTGCTACTGTCTTTTAAAATATATAAATTCACTTTAATTGGGTCTCCGCATGGGTACGGCTCGCAAGCGTTTATTTATATATAGTGATGTAATACTTGTGCAATATTGCGGAATCTTTCTACAAGAATTAAATATATTTACTTTACATGCAACTTCGTGTAAAGGTTATTGGCAGTGTAGCATGCCCAGTGATAAATAAGCGATTAAATTAGCGAACCAAATCCGTCTTATAGCTCTTCCGACAAGCGATTTTAGATTTTTTGAATTGGTGTTGCTAAATATTAGTTAAATCGAACGAAAAGTAAGAGAATAAGCTGGTACCCATTGACGCAATTGTTTTATTAAACTGGTCCTGAGCATTGCTGATGTAAAATAAAATTACGATTTTTCTCTATGATCTTGAGTACTACAATGTTTTTGTCCTTGCTGAGGATACATTTACTATCCTTTTGTAATATTTTAATTTCAAACATTTTTTATTGTTAAATATAAGTAAATCTAGGATATAGAATTCAAACATAAGCATTTCCAATTTTATAAATATTTAACGTGCATTTTCGAATTTAAACCACTGTATAATATACTTTTATGGGCCATACAAGTTGTAAAAGCTTTCTTTAAGTTCTAAGAATTCTTTACATCTGCAAATTTATTTGTTGCCTGGGTTTTTTAATAATCGCCATCTTTTGCCAAATTTATTTATTGCTTTATACATCGGACCATTTAAAGATGACCTTTAATATACCTCCCATTGTTAACTAAATATGTATAATAGGCTCACAATTCCTAAATATTTATGTACCATAAAAATCCATTAGTGAACAACGGCTTTAATTTGTATATTCATTATTAAGATTTTCTTTCTTAGATACGTATAATAAATTTGATTACTGAATAAAGCACTCATTAATCCTTAATTAGTAATGATATTTTATTATGTATTTATTAGTTAAGAATAGAATTTTAAGACCTTATCGTAAACCTTGCGTATTATTGCTCATAGGTATAATTTCCACTAATTAAATAACACAAAATATCCCAGTTATGACGTTAAACAATACATTATTCAACCAATACACTTTTAATATATAATAGTGTAGAGGTAGTGGTATATTTTCACCTACTTGTAAAACAGTACAGAATAGATCAGTATCATTCAGAGTCTCATATCAGCAACAGAAGACTCAATAGTATGAACTCAAACACAGTATCAACATCAATACAATACACACAGTCTTCTTCGTAACATCATAATAATCATTTTTTAACAAGAGACACCACTCTCAACAGCAGTTTATATTATTATAAGTCGTTGTAGAGCCAAAATAAATGTATGTAGTGTAAAAAAATATATTTAGATGAAAGTACATTTATTCATTTAACAAACAGTCACCGAAGAATTAAACTGTAAAGTGTATACAACCTTACGACCTGTGCACGGTGAATCAACATCGGGGTCTTGATTCTAGTAACTGTAATTGAAGCACCACCGTCAGAAACCAGATGCAACCATAACATTGGTGCATCACCCTCAAGATATTTTTTGGTCCTTCGGCCGGAATCCATCGAAGGCAGACAAACAATGAGGGACAGTTGTTTTCTGAATAATCTGTACTAAATCGAAATTAATTGTATCAGCGTTTGACGGTATCTAATTAACATAGATTACTATTACATTCTCTCTTCAGTCCATTGAAAATCTTCTTAGTGGTTTAATTCACACTTGAAGTTATACTATTCTATCAAATGATTTATAACTTCAAAACGACACAACATTTCTTTCGATTCATCACTTTCGTTAAACTGGCAAAAAAGTAATGTAACGTCAAAATGGTATTATTAATAAATAATCGAGTACTGGTTAGGTTCAGCAATAATCATGCACATTAGATACCATACCATCATCAGGAAAAAAATAAGATTAAGTGTTTTGCAATAAACTTATTTGAGAAAATAAATTCTTAGAAAGTAGTAACCAATTTCTTAGCGTTACAGTACATATTAACGGAAGTGAAGTTTTAACAATCTTTTTGGCTAAAATTCACATAATTATTTCACATAAATAATGTATTTTGAGAAATTACATTGATATTTTAGGAAATGAAAATATATTTTTAACATGTTAGCTTCAAGAGAAGTAGAGTGGCCCTCGTGTTATACTTTTAATATTCTATTTTTCTGTCAAAGGTTTTTTAATCATGATAAACGAATAAAGTTTTCCTGTTCACGAGCACCATCCTGCCAGGATAGATGAATTAACTGATAAACTAACAAACTGCTAAACCGCTTCGTCCACTTCACTTGCATTCACCTAACATCAGCCCAGTTAAGCCGAGTACTGATGCAGCAAACTGAGATGTGCACCTGACGACCCGTATACAATTAATCATTAGACTTGATTAATTAAATTTGTCAGTATAAATTAAGGCATAAATCACAAACATTTATAGCATAGAATCTTCTCTCGCTCTCTCCGAAGAGTCGGTAGTGTCTGAGGGTTGCCGAGGCCCAATGCCCGCACACGCCATTGCCGTCGATTGTCTCTGTTTCACTAAGCTGTCTAATTGAATGACTGCGGAATTACTAAACTGTTATTCGCATCGGCAGAAAGACAAAGCTTGAGATGAGGTTGATGAGTATGACAGAGAGATGATAATAAGAAGAGAAAGATACATGTCTAAAGTGGTATTATTTACGGTTTAAGGCCGACTCAGATCTATTCGTGCCCTTTTCCATAATATTACTTGCTTGCTATACAGCGTAATTCCTTAATTTATTCAAATTTAGACATCTAAATACAATCACGTCGACGGATCGTATTTACCGCTGATATAATTCCATTAATATAATTTCAGTGGTCTAACATGAGGTGCAAGTAGTCTGTTATATTTTCAGAATAACGATCCTATTAAGTTACCAAGTACCTACTATCAATAAAAATAAGAAAAGTATTTTCTCCAAAAACTGTCAAAATTGTTCTCCTTTCGAATGTGAGCGAATTGAAACTTTCCCTTAGGAAAGTTTCAAATCGATAAATTTTGTAAATAACGTTGGTTTACGAACGTTATTGACAAAATTTATCCGTTATTTACATTTATTACTTTCATTAAGAGTTGTTACTTATATGGTCTAATGTTTACAATTTTTCGTTAATGATAGCACCATACTTTAATTTGCATTTAATTTGTTAATTTCGTTTAAAAAAAAACATTTGCCTCTCTAGATTCTTTTAAATAAAACTAACGGTACTTTAAAACACACTATATTGATAATAAAACACACTAAATACACTTAATAACTAATAGCCAGAGAGCGGACTCGAGCGATTGATGATTTATAGTCTACAGACGTCCGCCTTGTATTCGCAATAGGTTTGTTTCTGGATCCGTGAGTTTCGAACAATTTGATACCTGTGGCCAAATGCATAACTGGCAGATACCTACATATGCAGTTAATATGTATCTGTCAATGTACAACACAGCGAATGTAATAAACGGTTTGGTAACCGGCAGCAACTACTGTTGAAACAAAAGTAATACTGACAAGCGAAGCGAGTATCGAATTTGAATAAAAATAATTTACGAAAAACAAAACTCAAAACTATATTTTCTGTGAAACATTGAAAGTGTAAAACACTACTAGGAACAACTAAAATTTGTTCAAGGTGTTCCCGTGTTAAATTAGTTCTTTTAGATGTTAACACTTCTTTAAATATAGAAAATGTCCGTTCCACATTACAAAATATTTATAAAAATTATAGGATAAATATACAATATATCAATATAACATGGATTTTTTTAAATACTAAAAGTTGTAACCAAATAACACTGAAATAAAACAGAAACAATCCCTTATAGAAGAGAATGGAAAATATACTAGCTCAGGAACAATAAATACATATATGTATATGTATATGCAAGTATAACAGTATGTAAACACGTCACTGTATAATAGAATTTATGAATGAATAGACACAATGTACTATTCATAGCGAGCGTCTGCTCGAGAAATGCAATCGAGCAAGCAAATAGTGGAGCTGGTATAACATGCATACTATACCTGAGACCGCCACAATGTTTTATCGGGGCAATTGGTCATTCAATCGTATCTATGCGTTCTCTGCTAATAATAGTAACAGTATTTATTTCAATATTTATTTCACATTTATATCACAATATCAACCCGACGACGATTACTCGTTGAATGCCTCATCTCCCTCCATTTCGAGTTCTTATATAGTGTATAGCTCATTCGAGGGCCTGCCAGAAGCTCTTCTCTAAGAGGTCCGGCAAGCTTGATGACGTATTCGGTGCGTGATACCGCTCAGCTGACGTATCGTCGAATGATTCACATCACAGTATTGTCAATGATTTTTACACAATATAAATAGCGACAACATTCTAGACAAATGCTTTTTTTCTGTTGAGGCTTTGTTCCATTTTCTGGCTATTTAAATAAGCAAAATATGAGAACGTAGTCGGCAGAAAACCCTCACGAATTCATAGAAGCTGTATTACATCCACAAAAAATAAAATAGGCGTCTGGCTAGCAGTTTCAAGGAGACAAATTATTGGGACTATATTTTGAACCAAACCGTAACTGCTGCAATATACCCAAAATGAATTATTACAACCTTTTATTAATGAACTTCATGGTGATGAACTTACAGAAGGATTTATTCCGCAAGATAATGCACCATCACACAAAACTAGAAATACTTGCTTTTTTGCGACAATTTTTCGACGATAGAATTATGAGTTCTCCTCCAAGATCTCCGGACCTAACAATTTTAGATTATTATATTTCTCCAAATTTAAATAATGCTATTAGGGATTCCTGTGCTGACATAACCCCACAACCCCTGGTAAATAATTTTGAGAACATGAAACGTAGATTTCAAATTTCTTTTCTAAATAATGGACAACACTTTCGGCATAGCTTTTAGTGCAATTATCTTTTAAATTTAACTAATACATTAAAAAATTTAAATAAAGTTAAATTTTTATTTTTGCACACATATTGGTGGCAGACAAACTGTCAAATTGATTAGTGCGTCCATGTTATGAAACAGCATGGCCATCTCTAATCAGGAAAGATTTTGAAGACTTGGTACCAGGTAAGCAATATCATGTGTTCACAGTTGTAAATAGAATATTTAGATTGGCATCAACGTAATATTGGCTGTATTGTTTACCCTTCTTGTCATTTGTCATTTCTAACGGTTAATCATAACATTAACTTGTTACAAAAATGTATATAAGCTGTTCAATGGACAAAAATTAATTTTAGTTTTTCATTTACAAAATAGTACAGCCCTGGATTAATAAAACACAGTATGTTTATTTAACATGATGCTTATACCTTACTTAGAACAAAGATTTAAAGAACCAACATATTACATATCTAAAGTATTATGCATTACAAAACAGACGTGTTTGTCTTCTCATGTTATTAAAAAGGTTGCTCAAAATATCTGTAGATATATTACTTACGACTTTTTTAACCGCAGCTTTCAAAACATCTAAATTATGAAGTCGATTTTTAAATACAGTATCCCATAAATATTCAAATAAGAGAAAAATCTAAAGGTGCGAAGTCTGGCCACAAATTAGTACTTATAAGTTTGACTTCATTAAATTTTTCCAAATAATATTGTAGTTTGTGCAGAATGTGGTGGAGCTCCATCTTATTGGAAATCGTCAGGTAAATGATTAACAAATGGATCTAAAGCATTTCTCTATAGCGATCAACACTTATCGCGTTGTTTATTTTCAAGGTCTCTCCGATGAAAGCATGAAGCCATTAAAACTAGTTCGACATTTGGAAACCGAACACCTGGTAATAAAAACAAACTATTTGTAATTCTATTGTACATCTATTTATAAATCAAGCATATTGAACCATATTATCTCGTAGCATTAAAAGTAGCTAAGTTGTCCAAACCCCATACATTTTCCGAATACCTCATTGTCTACTGCAATTGATATGGTCAGTATTTTAATAGGAATGGAAGAAGCAAAGAAATTTAAAAAAATCCGCATTTTAACGACACAATATCATGGCGATGACATGGCTGTCGATGTTCGCCATCAGATAATTCAGCAAGTGAGTTCAAGTGAATTTTTTAGTATCCAATTTGATGAATCAACGGATGTAGCAAACATGTCTCTGCTCTTATGTTTTGTGAGGTATGAATGTGATAGGGACACATCAATCAAAGAAAATATATTGCTTTGTAAAACAGTACCGGGTCATGTAATAAGACAATGTCTTTTTGATGTTTTTTATGAAGCTACTAGAAACTATACTAACATAGATTTGACAAAATGTATTGCGGTACGTAGTGATAGTGCAAAGGCGATAACAGAAAAGAACAGTGGATTAATTTACATATTAAAAGATCGTCTTATACCAGGAGCGGAATGGACTCACTGCTTCCTTCACAGACATGCTCTTATCGCAAAAAAACATACCGGGAAATCTCAGTAAAATTCTTTGTGAAGCTGTAAAAATGATTAGTTTTATTAAAAGCCGACCATTACAGAACAGTCTGTTTGCTAAACTATGCGATAAAATGAGCGAAAATAAAAAAATCCTTTCTTTTCCATATAGAAGTTAGATGGTTATCGCGAGGGAAAGTATTCCAGAATAAACAAACGCCATTCCCATTGCTTTTACAGAATAATGAGTATATGTTGATATATTTTCGCATATAAACGATTTGAGTGAGAATTTACAAGGACGTGACAAAAACATTTTATTAATGACAGACAAAGTTCATCCTTTCATTAAGAATCTTGATATCTGGATTATTCGCCTTCAAAGCAAAAATTAGGATATGTTCCCACTCACTTCGGATTATATGGAGAAAAATTTTGTATAAACAAGAGACTATTATTCACCACAGTTTGGATTGCATGAAGATGCATTTGCGTGAGCTAAAAACTCAGTTGGCGAAGTATTTTACGGAAGATCAAAATGATTTCTCGAAGAGGTAGGTACTGAATCCGTTTAGTGAAAACGTTGTTGCTGCTACTAAGTTACCAGTTGAGATTCACGAGCAGCTCATCGTGCAAAGAAATTGAAATGTCTGCCGACTAAACGCTACAACTGCAATTTACATCTGAGGATTTAAATACGTTTTAGGTTGTTCGTCGAAATGATTATGGAAATTTAGTAACAGAAGTATTGAAAATATTAATCCCTTTCGCCACGTCTTATCTCTGCTAAAAGGGTTTTTCGTCTATGGTTGCGCTAAAAACTAAATACGGGAATCGTCTCTTATCACTCGAAAACAATTTCCTTTTGCTTTAATATCACCGCAACCCAGAGGTTGAGAAACGATGCCCAAGTCCATAGCCACCAGGGACGTAAAAACTTTTTCTACACTCGTTATTATTGTGTATGTGACCGCTGTGACTTAAGAAAGTTAGGACGAGGAAAAATCTAATAACAAAAATTTGTATATTGCTTCGGTTTACGTATCCAATGCCATGGGAAACGAGAAAATAATAATATTTAAAAAATGCAAAACTTGACAAATATGCATCCTATAAAGAGAATAATTTCATGTAAGGATGAAATTGACTGTTGTAATAAATTTTTCATTGATTAATTAACAAACCTATTCAATCGCTTATAAGAATACTATATGTATGACATCAATTAAAAGTCCAGTTAAATCAGCTGATGACATTATTGGTTTGTTTTCATCGCAAATTTGTATACTGTATCAAATATATTCAAACTTTCGTTTTAAATATCATGTTCGATTATTTTTAAATTCACTCGTCAGATATTTTATTAAATTTCAAACCTCGTTAACGTATGCAGTATTATATGTAAAATCTAAGTTTTTATAAAACGTACAATTTCTGAAACAATGTCGATTCCATCTCTAGTTTTCATATTCATCCTTGCGTTCAAAATGCGATTCTTCTCATCTTTTGTGTCTTAAATTCATCGGCCAAGAAACATATCCAATCTTCAATCATCACCACTTGAAAATATGAAAAGCCCCAAACCATCTGGTCCCCCACCCACTCAGTTTGTTCACCCTTCCGTCCAGCTGTCATTTAGAACCAAGAAAAAGGAACAGTAATAACAAAAGCCTCTGCGGATGGCTGTCGGCTCTACACGAAGTAGGAAAGAGAATCGCCCACAGTCTGCCGAAGACAATGAATGATGGCAGGCGGGTAACCGCACGCCACAGCGTCTTTTACACATGTATCCACATCTATACAACGTACGAAGACAGATTCTCGTACTGAGGCACACACAAACACGCACGAATCAACTATTTACTATGAAATATAATGGAATTGTAGTTTGATCCTATAAAAGCAATAGATCGCGGTGTACTGAAATAGTTTATTTGTTAACCGTGTCAATCGTATAAGTACGGTAACAAAGAATCAAGTCTGGTTAGAATTCTTCCTGTGGGGTTTACGCGAGAACGTGCCGTACGATTTGCTACGGGAGATTAATCATGTGTTGTTATTGGTTGAGAAAGGTTGAGTGTTTTTGGTGTTGGAAGGTTATCTCGTATTTTACATATTCTGAATAGGATGTTTAACTACAACACAGGTGCATATTTACTGACACAAAGTGCTGACTGTGCAATAAGTTTGATCAAATAACAAAACATCTTGCGTTTTCAAATTGTGATGTGTTAATTATCTTAAGAAAATGTATAGGGTTCGTCTGAAGTGTATTTATTAAAATATACTAACAAATAAAATAAGATCAAAATAATTTGAAACATATTTAAGTAGGTAAAACCGCACCAAATTTTGTATAAAACAAAAATCGGGTGTGAAAAACACAATACAAAGTCATATATTTGTGAAAATATCTCTTCAGAGACGTAGACAGGTTTTTCATCTTCCTACAGAATCATCGGTACGCCCCCTTTGTTATTAAGATAGTGTTAGTTGTTTCGGCATTTTGTTGATGAGCTGCGTTGAATGTTCTTCTACGATCTGCCCTAATAACCGTATCTGTCCAGCACGAGCGTACCGATGATTATATAGTGAAGGTGAAACACCTGTCTACGTCTCTGGTGAGATACTTTCATAAATATATGAACTTGTATTGTGTTTTTTAATAATATTTTATATTATTGAAAATACAACTGTTTTATACAAAATAAAATCAAATGAAAAATGATTAAGTTGATGTGTCTATTTCGATATTATCTTGATGCAAAGTATAATAATAATATAATAAATTTTGCAGGTAAATCTTTAAAAACTTCTAAACTAAGCCAAGTCGATTTATTTTAAGTCTTCATTTAAACTATATTATAAAAAATACAATGAAAAATATGTAAATAAGTGTACATACTACGAGGATGGATCAATAATTAGTGAGCCTAGCGATAGAGAGAGATAGAGAGAGATGTTTTTCAAGTTCAAAATTCGCAAAACTTAAGTTCTTATTAAAAACAAACCATAAAATCAAATCTGAGTGTGTTCACCGGTACCAATCTCCATTTTATTGCAGTCATGAAACGATGAATCGCGTAGTCGAACCAGTGTATTTGTATTTTGTATTTGTATTTTAACAACGCAGTGGACGCCCAAATGATATCCAGATATAATTTAAAAAGTAAATAACATGGTGCTAGATGACCTTCGAATAAAAGTGCGCGTAATAGCATAGGCTCTACATATATCATCTAGATCAATGGTTTCGACTTTGCACAATAAATTATGTATGAAAAAATTATGTGCAGGATCGGTGCTGAATTTGTTAAATGTGGAACACAAACGCGAACGAAAACGAATTTTGGTCCTCAACTGAAACAGGATTTGAAGAATTTTTGGCCCCGAATAAAAATTTAAACTAATAACTAATAATTAACAACTAAATAATTCAAATTTCAATAAGCAAGCAGTGATAAAATTGTAACAAATATTAAAACGCAAAGATAACAAAAAGAAACTACAAAAAACGATTTGATGTGAAAATTTGATGTTTCGTTAGATTCTTAGTTATTATTTGAAACTCATGGCCTTCTAGCCATATTGGGTGCTACGTATATTGAATAGTATTAAAGGTATTTCCCATGAAAGTGGAATATCGTTGACTATATCATTCTAAAATTATGAACCAATGAAAATGCAGGATTTTCCATTGTTATCATGTATTACAGCGGTTATTGACGTATTATGACGTAAGTCAAATATACGAACCCTTGTATAATCGAATATACGAACTCTTGTGTATTGACTGTCAAAACTACGATTAGATTACTATAATTTCGACTTCAATAATTTGACAGTACTGAATTGTCAGATTTATTAGTTATCATCATGGCTCGTATCACTACTTTTTTTCTTTTTGTTTTCATAATATATTCTACCTGTATACAACTCGACACTTGAAAATTCTCGATGCTCGATGTATTGCCTAAAAAGCACCACTTTATCTTGGGTCTCGTGGTTTTTCGGGCAATACGTCTCGTATAATCAAGTATTTTCAAGTGTTTAGTTGTATAATATGTGAAAATACTGTAAATAAGTATTACGTTATTGGTACCGTTTTGAAGGTAATTTTACAGGGAATTTGCTGGAAATTTCGAAAAGTATAAGTTCCATTTAAAAAAATCGTGGGAGAAGCGTTTTAATTTCGATAAATGTGGCACGATATATTTAACACCCTGTATATATTTTTACATTTTACAATCTTGAAACAATTGCTGGACGCCCAAATTGATATCCAAAGAATAATTCGATGCACGATACCCATCTTCAGCCTATGTTTTAAAAACGTCAGACGGCTGCAACTGAAATAAAATCCAATATAACCAAAAGTCGTCGGAAGTATATCACTGCAAAGCTAATTTAGGTGGCTATCAAAATAATTTCTTAAAAATGTAGCCGTCTATTTAAACTGAAAAGCTGAAGGTGTGTACAGGAATTTGCAACACCCTGTATATTCGTAAATAATTTTACAGTATCCTCTGTGATATATTATATACGTACAGAAAATATATCTTTCCTATCTTTGTTAGTTTTCACGCCAAACTCCGCCGACACACAATTGACGCACCCGGTACACCTAAAATGAAGCAAGAATCTGGACTGAGGCTGGTAGAAGTGGTACAGGGTGTTGGCTACTATATTTTAAGACTTCTGTAATTCTTAGTTGATTATCTTCAAAAAGGGTGAAGCGGTAACAGGCAAATACTATGCAATCCTTTTAGGTGAATTGCAATTGCACTACAAAAGGCATCTTTTAAAGACGAAAGATTACTGTTTCCTCAGAATAAAGCAAGCGTTTACATTTCAACTATTTCAATAACGAAAATAATTTTTTGTCATTGAAATATTTCGACTTGCTTCCTTATCCATTTTATTAATCAGATTTAGCCTCCTCAGACTTTTTTCCAATCTGAAAACATGGCTCGGTGGCAAGAAGTTTGGATAGAATGAGAAGTATATCACTGAAACTAACACTTATTTCGAAAACCTTGACAAAGCTTACTATTTGGTGAAATGAAATGACTTGAATATGGGTGGCCTAAATGTAATGAGTTACAAGGACAATACGTTTGTGTTTTATATAACATGGCTTCCTGAATAAATAATTGATTATATTATGTTTAATTGAAAAATCAAAATAAGGAAAAATTGTAACAAGTCAAAAATTGCAAATGTATACTAAAAAGAATAGAACAAAACTGAATAAGTATCTACAATATTTATTTATTTATTTCAGGATCTTTGAGCATAAGCCTGACAAGTACATAGCTATATCAAATCTTACATGCTAATGAGTTACAATAAATTAAGAAAAGACACAAAAACACACATTTCACGCTTCAGGACATTCCCGAAAATTCTATTAATGAATTACAATGACTATATGAAAGAATCGATACTGTTTTGTTAACATAGTTGTAGAGATAATAAATAAATTGTTTTTAAAAGCATCTTTAGAAACCTTCTGACACACTTAGCTTGAGTCGCTGTTGACTGTAAGCTTTATTAGTCCAATTAGGATTTCCGTATGGCCAAAACTTGTAATTATGACTATTTATTGACTTGTTAATATAATAGGTGCAAAATTCAAGACGCTATTGACATATTGCTATGGATTTTTCTAAAATAATATTAATAATAATTAAATATAAATGTACAATTATTGTGAGATAAAGTGTATATTCAAGATGTTATTTAAATGTATTTAAATGTGCGAATATAAAAACTGGGTTTTTATATTCGGGCTCGATCTGTTCGAGAGGCCAATTCTAGGAGACCAAGATTTGTTGTAGCACGAGACCGTTGTGTTCTTTGAAAGATATATTTTTAAATTAGTTCGGGTTGATTTGAATGTGTTAATCAGTTGTTTGTATTTTGATATTCAATTCCCGATATATTTTAGATATTTTAATTCTCGTAATTTGATGATTTTAAAAGATTAAACAACTGTTCTCGTAAGTCTCCCAATTGTAAGTAGAATAAATGATGTCGACATAAATTTAAAATCAGATTATATTAATTGTGGTTCTATTGTTTTGGAACAAGTAGGTAATTGTTTAAATATTAAGAATAAATAATAAAGATTATTATTAAATTTCTGTTATAATATATATTATAATTGTAAAATTTTGCTCGTTTGGAATCAAGGGTATTTTTTCATGTGTTTGATGATTGCGCATGTGTAAATTTAGAACGTGTTTCAGATTTTGATTATACAGTGTGGTTCCCTGGGGAGAAATTAAAAATTAAATTTATTATTTTAGATCAGTTTGATCGGAGTAATTAAGAGGAAGTTGTTTCATTCAATCAGCTGTCAATATTACAGTGAATATTTTTACCTCGTGTATTATTGTAAAATACAAAATCTTTATGCTTTATAAAGATAGATTTTTTCTTTTTCTTATTTTTTGTATTAAAGATTCAGTTTGATTTTATCCTGTGTTTCATTTTTGTGTTCTGGCCTTTACTGATTATTAATTAAAATATATAAGTAACTCATTTAAAAATAAGTATACAAATATAGTGTGAACTTTTCACTAACGCCTAATATATTTCGTAGAAACAGTCACGACTTTCCGATTGGAATCCGAGAAGTTAGAAGTCTCATATTTGGATATCAACCGGCTGAGTAACCTAGTTGGGTAAACTAGTTGTGGATGGTGGCGTTTTAAATCTACAAACCACTATTCATAGCAATATGTATTAGGTTTGACTTCTTCGTTTACGGCCTGATCGGGATAAATCTTGTAAATTTGCAGTTTCCGGGAATTTGGCGACCAGGTTCTTCTGGATTGAATAAATCACATGCCTTTGTAGGGATTCTTCACCTATCGCCCTAACTAATCAGATTCAAGTGCATTTAATTCCGTCATCATCACCAATTTCAAACAAACTACAGATTTTAGTGAAACTTACTGTCAAACTGTGATGACAACTTTGATTTAAAATGTCAGTTCGCTGTCAATGTTCTTAATTCGGTCTAAAAGAGGTAATGTTTGAAGAATCAGAAAATAATTTTTCATGTAGGTACTTAAATCTATTTATTATAATTCACTTTGATTCAAATTTACATTAGAAAATATTACTTAGTAGATTATTAATAGACAATCTTTCAATGGAAATTCTTCCTAAATGTCACCTTTGCTTTGTTTTGTTGTCATAGCTTCAAGTTATAATTCCTAGAGTTTGTTAAATAAAATGGAGTTAAAAGAAAAGCTAAATTCTAAATGTTTAACACTTTTACTAAATTAGAGGCATCAAATCTTTCTAATTTCAAGATAAACTATTATGTAAAATATCAATATTATTTATTGTTTAAACAATAAGAAGATCTATCGAAAACTAGAAAAAAAAATGGGGCCACCGTTTAAAACAATTGACAAAAACAGATAATGACGTCTTCAGTTTTATTTTTGAGTCAAAAGATGGCACCTTTAAATTAAAAATTGACGTGTCCAACCAATTTTCTTAAAACATATATAAAAGTAATGTAAATTTTGTTATATACTTTATTATCGCACTATATAATGTACATACCATATATACCTACTGTACATACAATGTAACGATTCATGAAATTTAGTTTGATAGATCCGCTAGTTATAATCTATATGTTATTGCTTCATATATGGCATCAATTTATGTTAAGTGCCGTTAGAACTTTAGTTTATCACTTTTATGATCTATACTCAGTAAGACTCGCAGTTAACGTCGTAATAAAGAAAGAAGTAATTTATAAAGTATACATGTTCTAATTTAGTTCATGAACTTTACGACTTAATAAGTACGGTTACGCAGTGAATGGATATTAAATTTATATATTATCATCAAAGAGAACGCCTGAAAGAATAAACGAAAATTTATAAAATAATATAAGAATTCACATTAATTAACTAAACTTCTTTAAACAAACTTAAACATAATTTAACCTGAAATATAATAAATTGAAAGTTTATTGTTTCGTGGACACATTACATATTTATTAGGTTTATAAACCAAAGCAATTGTTAATGTTCAAGTCGCATTGTAACCTGGTATGTATAGACGCTAGACACTTACAAGTCTGAACCTGCTAAAGCGTGCCTGCAGTAGACGCGCGAGGTCTAGAGAGTCACATAGCAATATCAAAATGGATCGTGTTTTAACGCGGTATAGACACAACAAGGAAAGTTTTCTTATAAAATAAGTAATAATGGATATGTCCTAGATTCATTATTATGATATAGAGACCAAAATACAGAGTTAGGAATGGACACATCAAGGTTCACCACCGCCGAAGAAATTCAAGATGCAACCTTCAGCAAGGAAGATCATGCTATTCGTATTTTGGGATGCCGAGGGCGTAATTTTGGTGGATTTCCTGTGGAAGGGGGACATCCGGGGAAGTTGCGCAAAGCTGTTGCATAAGGATAACGCACTCAGTCGCAGGTCCGCCAATGCAACAACTACAATAGCTCAAGCAGGCATTAGATCAGTTGAGCATCCGCTATATTCACCAGATTTGGCCCCCAGCGATTACCGGCTGTTTCCAAAACTTAAAGAACACTTGCATGGTAAAGGATTTCCGCCAGATAATGATATGATATGCGCGGTAAATCAGTGATTTGCAGAGATTGATCAAGCTTTTTTCTAGAAGTATTAAAAATACTAGTGCATAGTTGCCCATGCACTAAGCCTACGCTATAAATAGTAAAATTCTACAATAGTTATCATGTTATCAATCTGCAGTCAGGTGACGTCACTACTTCATGAAAATGAATGAAAGAAGTTGAATACCACGCGGCCATTAAATTTTTAAAAAAGGAGGAATACGCCTAATCCAGTTACACAATGTTTAGACGGTATTTATGGTGATTTATTCCCTTCATATTCTACTGTAAGAAATATGTGCAAAATGTTTCCTTTTTGGGTAGGAATCCCTTTAAGGTGATGAGTTCGGCCAATTGAAGCGGTAACGACACAGAATATTTTATTTATCGAAAAATTAGCATTAGAAGATCACAGTTTGAGAGTAAAGGAATTATCAACAATATCTAGCAGTTTTGAAACAAATGCTCTCCGAATCCTGAATGACCATTGGGTATGAATAAGCTGAGAACACGACTTCTTTCGGCTCCTTAACGTCGAATGCGCGCCCTTACTTAGCTATGTATAGAGAAGCCCCAAACAAATTTTTGACTGCATTGGTAGAGGATACAACAATTCTATATTAGAAGCCTCCAAAAAGGAGTCAATGGAATGGGGCCTCAAGATGAATCTCGTCCAAAAGTCATTCAATCAACGAAAAAGGTTATGACCATAATATTTTGGTATTGTAAAAGTATTAATTTTATCAAAATAATCTCATATTTTACTCGGTGAAATAATAATCATTAGGAAAGAGTGTTTTAACGTATCCAATGGCCTTACTGTGGAATCTGAAAGAAGTAGTAATCAGACGGGATGAGATCTCCAAAGTAACGAATACAATATCGGTTTAGTTCCTTTTCTATGCGGTTTGGGATTTTAACATTAATCGCCTACATAGTCCCACTTACAACGAATAAGATTTTCGTATCAACTTTGCCACTAAAACGAATTAATTCGCGTTGATACCACTCAGAAACCAACTTTCAATCTCCATGTGTACTGGGTTTCTCTTACATAACGTTAGGGATTTCCGTAAATGATGCTCTCATTAACTTTCACTGCTTCTTAAAAGCAGGTATAAAACCCCTTACGACAATTAGTAATCGTATCCTAAATACGTATTTCGACAACTAAGTCGTCATCTTCAGTAGATAACAACAAGTGATGTGTGGGTTGGTGCATTATCGTGATCTAACGAACTATTGCGCCACTTGGCAGGCCGCTTACGTACAATGTTTTCTCTTAATCGCCGAAGAACATCATAATAAAATCGTCTATTAACTGTTTCACCTGCTGGGAGAAATTTTTTGTGTTTGATGGCATCAGCGTTAAAAAAGCAAATCAACATTGACTTGCCGTGGTGACAATGGCGTCTTCCTCTGCGATCACTGCTGCTTTGTTTTGAGATTATACCTGTACACCCATGGTTCGTCGCCAGTAATTATTCTGGTACTGACTGTTCGCATCCCTTTCGGCTGTCTCTTTCAGCCCTGTGCATACACGGTGCCGTTTTTTGTTCAATGATGAGTAACCTTGATAGAAACTTGGCAACAATACGTCGCATGTTATTAATGTCACAGATTGTTCTCCTTCGGTCTAGCAGGATACCACCACGCACTTTTGTCACATTTTGTGGGGTATTTTCCGTCGATGAACAACCGGAACGATCATCATCATCAACCGACACACGTCCATCTTTGGAAATATTGCACCACTCATAAATTTGCGTCTGGCCTAAAACATCCTCACCAAAGACTTGTTTAAGCATTGTCAGAGTTTCCGCTGTCGTTTTACCAAGTTCGAAGCTGAATTTGATTCGCATTTGCTCTTTCACATCAGACATTGTAGTGTCGCAGAATAACTCAAACACATCTCAATAAATATAAACACAAAAACTGTTTGTGACCACCGAGCAAAGTAACTCACTCCGTCTGGGGCTATAGCGCTGTACTACCATTTCTTCGCGCGCCACATTCAAGTTCTAGGAATTTCTGTGCATCATCTCCTATTTCGTTATTATTTTTTGTTTTGTTTTATACAGTGCAGTTGTACCCACTCAAGTATGTTTCAAATTATTTTGTAATCTAATGTTAGTTGGAAATTAAAGTTTAATTCAACATTTATCGCAGAAAATAGAGCTGACGTATTATTTTAGACCATTATATACTCTTATATCTGTATTCCTTGAGATAAACAACATTTCATGAATCCACACCTCATATTATGTGTATTAAAAAACACTTTAAAATTATACATATAGTCTTATTTCACATTTTTCATCTGATTTCTAGTTCAAAATATTGACGTTAAAAAAATTAAATTTTAATTACACTAAAAGCACTTAGAACATAATATTCAATGTTTTAAATTTTATACGTAGTTTATTCATAGTTGATGCTTCCCAAGTGTACCTCTCATAGTAAATTCATCATTTAGCATAATTTACATTCATAAATAAATGTGACAGTTACGAATAATAATATTGTATTAGGTAATCGTAAAACACTAAGTAACGTTCAAGTAGAAACTGGAGGAGTAAAAGAGCCTTACTAAAAGAGAACATAATATTTCCCTCGCTTAATTTACGTCATCTTACGTTGCGATTCCACGAACAATTTAAACCGAGAGCATCATAAAACATATATAATACTATAAGATATTAAAATGTTATCTATCCATAGAAATTTTGTACATACTTGTATGGTTTGCTAAATTATGAGTGAAAAAGGCAAGGGAACTGAGAGAAGCACCAAAATGTAGCATAATGTTAATGTTATCTTTCCCAGGTTTTATCTAAATATGTAAATAAGGATCCTGAGTTTAGTACCTTGCAAAATTTCCTGTGCCAGTATTTGCATTAAAGAAAGGACAATGGCGAAATTCTAACTATATATTCTTATTCGTAATTCCTAAAAGTTACAATAATTGTACCTTCGGGCTAAGAAATAAGATTATATTTGTGTGGTGTTTGTTTGTCAAAATTTGATTATTTCAGCTATAAATCGTGTATAAGTAAAACACAATGTTCGCATTATAAATACGCGTTATTAGTGCTGACGTCAGAAGTGCCATTTTTTATTATGGAAGGTTAACACCCATTATCCAAGCAAATGTTCATGCAATAACATATAGAGCGGCTATAAATGTTGAAGCAAAAATTTTATTTGGCAACTCTAAGAAATTGGCTTGCCTCTTCATTCACTTTATATATATAGTAAATTCAATCAGTTGGCGGTTTAAGGTCTGGCTTTACTTTAAAGTATATATATTTAAAACAACCCTACATGTTTCGGCAGTGATGCCTTTATCAAGGATATAAAATATATAAATAACAGTATACAAATGTATACATTTGTATACTGTTATTTTATTTATTTATTTAGTGTTGTTTTAAATATATATACTTTAAAGTAAAGCCAGACCTTAAATCGCCAACTGATTGAATTTACTATATATATATATATATATATATATATATATATATTTATGTTTTAATATTTAATTAATATTTAATATTTAAATTATTAACATCAGTATCACGTCTATTCAAGGATGGGGCGGGGCGGCTAGCAATGAGACTAGTATTATTTTCTGTATGTATCTCAGGTTCAAGGTGAATCGACATACAAATATGTATATATTTCTCGTTAGTAAATTGGATTATCATAAATGTTGACTTCTACACATGAATAAATAAAAACTATAATTAGGTTGTAGAATCTGTTACAATTTATTAGTGTAAAAAAATCTATATGAATATAGGTAACTATTCTAGGGAAGTTCGTTTGTGAAGCATGTAACCATACTAAAATCAATGTTTATATCGATAACTCGTAAGAGGTTATAGTAATTAATTCAATAATAAATCTAACGTTTTAGAATTGGAAATGGATGGACATTTACGATAAGTTTATATATGTATTTTAAATAAGTATTATGGTGATTTGAGAAATATTTTAAATAATTTTTTATGGATATTTAAATCAATGCTTTGTTTAATATGAAACGTTTTATTATTTAAGATTAGATTAAAATAATTGATAAATTGCAAGGACCTGTGATTGTTGATGTTTTCTGGTCGGGATGTGGTCAGTAACGGCCTCTGGAGTCAGAAAAGAACGGAGTATAGATTAATTTCCAAATTGGGTTGATGGTTTAGAAATTTCGGTGTTTCGAAGGATATTTTGTATATTTTAGCATTTAAGATGTCTATTCTCCAGTAAATTTTCTATTTATCTAGATGTTATCTTCAAATATGATGCTGTTAAACTGTAAAATCGTACTTCTTGCTCGGGTTTTTGATTTTTAAATTGATAATAGGATTATTTGACACTATTGTGGTGAAAAATTAGTAAGATTTTATTGTGTTTTTCGTGGTTTTATTAAATTTTTCGAAGCACGATCAATTTTAGACGCGTACTATATCAAATTTCGGAAAAAGACGCTATTCATCCTGTGATTTAATCAAAGCCTTGTAATGTGCAATTCACCTTAAAATTTATATTAAATTTAATTATTTAGAAGGAGTAATTTGACAATAAGATTCATTTAAATAGATACATAAAATTATTCTATGAGTTTGCAAATGCATACTAATATATTTCAAACATGTGGTTTCATTATCTTCGAGTATCTCCAACAGCCCATTTCGCGCGCTATTACAATTTCAAATTAGAGGCGTGTGCAAAACCAATGTTTATACAATTACTGAATATTAATAAATTAATCTTGTAATCTTAATAATTAATAAAATATCTTTCATTCAATTAAAAAATACGCGATTTTTTAATTGAATGAAAGATGAAATGATGAAAACCAAATTTTAATTAATATAATTATGTGCAAAATACAAAGGTTAACGGGATATTAATTTATTTAATATTTAGACATTAATTTTACATGCATGCATATATATATATATATATATATATATATATATATATATGTATATATATAGTCATGTTTTTTTTAACATATCCCTTCTAATTTAATACACGTTTCTATTTTCTCACTAGAAACCTGATGTAAATATGCATATCCAGAGCTACAACGACCGTACTATATGGGTTAATAATAAATTAAAAACGGGCTAACGGTCTCTCAACTAAAATTCATTTATTTTATAATAAAATACTCACAGAATATAGAGTTAAGAAATGAAAGTGACGTACACAGACATATTAAAATTGATTAAATTTAAAACATGAATGTAACTATAGATATAAGGTGTCATTTCAACCTTTAAAAAACATGTGTATGTAAAAGTTAAAAAGCTATGTTTCGTTTTATATTTTCTATATTTAATATTGTAGTACTATTTCGAACTAATCTGTTGCATACAAAAGTTATGTCCCTCATAAATCCACAATCTGTAAATCCATGAACACAGACATATTCTTCTTATCTCTTTCCATTGCATAAAACAAATGTCGCAATTTTTTTTTAACAAAAAAAGTGGGCAAATGCGTATATCTTCTGAAAGTAATTGTGCTTGCTCTGTTGTGTACTTATTCATCTTTCGTCAGGTACTATACTGCTTTCTTATACCGGTGTGGGGTTTCTATATATTTTGTATCAATATTTTCCTAAATTCGATAGGGACAATCAAATTTGAGAAACTTATTCTCCTAACATTTTTGAACAAAAATTCCTCAGTAAGTGGTTTGAATATTCAAACCACTTACTGAGGAATTTTACTGACAATCAAATTTGAGAAACTTATTCTCCTAACATTTTTGAACAAAAATTCCTCAGTAAGTGGTTTGAATATTCAAACCACTTACTGAGGAATTTTTGTTCAAAAATGTTAGGAGAATAAGTTTCTCAAATTTGATTGTCCCTATCGAATTTAGGAAAATATTGATACAAAATATATAGAAACCCCACACCGGTATAAGAAAGCAGTATAGTACCTGACGAAAGATGAATAAGTACACAACAGAGCAAGCACAATTACTTTCAGAGGATATACCCATTTGCCCACCTTTTTTGTTAAAAAAAAATTGCGACATTTAACAACATTAACAACTTTAGTAATAGAATATCTTCTATTATTAAACTCTACGTGACATCGGAGGAATATCCATAATTGCAAAATGGTTTAGCCATTTGGAAAAAACCTCCTTTGTAAACAAAACTGTTAAATTGTTAAATTAACCAAAAAAAACTGATGGAGCTACAAACTGTAGCCACATAATTATTTTTGTTTCCAATATTGACGATAAGCAGTAGTAGCCTAAGCTGTCTCAGACATAAGAAAACTTATGGTACGTATACATCCTGCGGACAATGTGATTTTGAGATTTATAAAATATATAAAACGCGAAAATAAATTTTCAGCCTGAAAGTTAATCTGATTAGTTATTTTGGCCTTTATTTTGCAATCCTGTTATAAGTCAAAATTCTTTTTATACAAATTACTTGTGTGTATGCATTATACATTTGCAACTTTAAAATGTCAGAATTGTTTTTAAAAACATATAAATAGATAAAATACAAATTTGGTATGTTATCACGTTCATGTTAGTTTTATTGTCTTTTATCTATTTATATGCTTTAATTTTTGTTAACTGTTTGCTTTTAATATAATGTATACTTGTTTTTTTGTCATTACTTTCTATAATTAGTTCTTATTATGATATGATAATAAACCCTTGAGTTCATATATTAGGCTAATCAAAAGACTCCTAATAAATGTTTCCATATTTAAATATGGTAGGTGCATTGCGCCCGATCTCATAATTTTCTTGCGTCCAGGTTTAACAGAAAAGGGGGCCGATAATGTGGTGTGAAGTTTAAAGATGGTTTTGATATTATGTTTGATAAGGATTTTGCCAATGCGGCGACGTCTTGTATATAGGGTAAATAGTTTTTAGAAATGGTAGAAGTCTACTGTTAGGGTATCAACCATGTGTCAACCAATAACAGCTATTCCAACTAAGATATCCAATGCACCATAAACCAACAACTTAACCCTATATCGTCCAGTTAAGTTCTTCAACACACTTCCGCCAATGGACAACGACCACAGTAACCTACAAGCCAGATAAGAAACGCGTTACCAAAAACAGGGAAAGAAGAACCAAAAGAAAATATGATATAACTCCAATGTATTTCTAAATGCTCTTAAAGAATAAAATTATATCAATTAATTTTAATGCAAAAGTAATCTTCTCATACGTGAAGACATTCTCGTAATTCCCAGAATCAAAAGTAGGCGTAACTCAAAAACGAAATCCAAGTTTATCAGAAATTATAGAAAACAACGAGAACGAAATAAGTGCGATCAAAAATTGTAAAACAAAAATAATCAAATATTAAAGTTTTACAAATACGAATATCCAAATTTTGGCAAAAAATATATGCTTCTTGAAAGGATTTGCAATCAATCTGTATATGTTCGTACATGAAAAGAGAATCGGTTTAAGTGTCTCGTTTAACTCTATCCGAAGAAATCCTTTATATCTCCAACGTGAATAACTGTAATTCCCAAACATCTAGGACTTTTATAGCACATGCCCTTCAGAGAAATAACGGCGAAGAAAAGGAACAACAGAGAAAAAGAGAAAGCAACATTAAACTGAGAGAATAATTGTTCATCCACAATAATGGCATACCCGAAAAAATATAAATGTATATCAAGAGGCTTTTGATGTATACATTATTTCAAGTGGAAGTTCCTAAAAAGAATATAGAGTCCTGCTACTCGTTGTGGGTACATTTGGAACGAATGTAATTTTTACAACCCCCGAAGAGATGGAAGAAAGTTGCGTAAAAACAAATGGTTGAAAGTGACGAGTATGTCGGAAACATTTTCTACGCCATGACTTGGAGGTTTTTAAAAATGTTTTATCTTATGTACTTCCGACAGTGTCTTTTTATCTTGTAATGGGACGCAATAATTCTTAAATAATTCATTTTAAAAAACCAAATAATGATGTACTCAAAATACGTAGGTAAAATCATTACCTACTTGCTTACATCAAAGCAAAATAATTATAAGACATGCGTCATTAAGTGTTTTTAAATGTTTTACGGAACAATATTTGTAGATAATAAAGAAATAATATTTTGTTACTTACAAATAACAAGATCATTTTAAGTTTTTGAAAATAATGTTATAAATAAACTAATATTAAAAAAATGTTTTTGATCGTTACCATTTCACTATAAATAACTAGCTGAACCCGGCAATGCTTTGCTATTGCTGATATATATATATATATATATATATATATATATATATATATATATATATATAATTATATCGTGACCTTGGTATGATATGGTAAATTCAATCAGTTCGCGATTTATGGTCTGGCTTTACTTTAAAGTATAAATATTTAAAACAACCCTACATGTTTCGGCAATGATGCCTTTATCAAGGATATAAAATATAAATGACAGTATACAAATATCATATAATTGAGTTGCTATGGATAAAATTATTCAAGTATACATTCCAATTGAATAATAATAAATCATGCCTTAGTATTCCAAAAACAGATAGACAACAAAAACAGGGAAAAGCAAGACATGAGTTATTATTAAGTATGCGCCCGTGGAGCGTCTTAAGATGCAAAGTTGTCGGCATTCGCCTTAAACGAGAAGGAAAACCACGAAAACCTACTCGGACAACCAGACAGGAATCAAAACACGGAACAGTCAGCATGATAAGCAAATGTATATGATATTTAAATGTAATTGATATTTAAATAACTTAAGATATATTTATATAACAAAAAAAAAATATATGTATTATGATGGTAAATTGCAGATCGTTACACAATTAAGTTATAGTATATACTGCTTAAATTTTTTATATCATTTCTGTTGTTAATTGAATTTTTTTCCTGTTTAATACTAATAATTTTTTAATTTTGGAATACTAAGGCATGATTTATTATTATTCAATTGGAATGTATCTTTGAATAATTTTATCCATAACAACTCAATTATATGACATTTGTATACTGACATTTATATTTTATATCCTTGATAAAGGCATCATTGCCGAAACATGTAGGGTTGTTTTAGATATATATACATTAAAGTAAAGCCAGACCTTAAATCGCCAACTGATTGAATTTACTTTATATATATATATATACAGGGTGTCCAGAAACTCTCCTGACAAACGAAGACCGGAGATTCCTCTGATAATTTTAAGACAATTAAACCCAAATTCACCTAGTCCGAAAATGCTTCCTAAGGGAGCTAGAGTTCTTTGAAGATGGCGCCTTGTATTTATTTTTTTTTTAATTCCTCCAGAACGCTTCTATTTAGAAAAACAAAAACTGGTATGCTTATTTATCCTCCAGAGATGAATCGATTCCATCAATTGCGAATTTCTAGTACCGGTCATGGGCGTCCGTTTTGGGAAGGTCAACGGTTATTTTAAGGCATAACTTTTGTTTCTTTAACTTTTAAGCATTTGTGACACTAGATTATTAAATTTTCAGGTATTCCAGTACTAAAATGTACTCTTACTTTAAGTCGGTAGGATACACCGTTTTCTAGAAAAATCGATTTGTAAATTTTTCGTTTTTTCTTCATTAAAGTTCAATTTATTATGTACCTACTTATTTTTAGCGACGAAGTTGGCTTGGACTATCAAGGCATGGATGAAAATTAATTTAATAAATTAAAAATAAATTATTTATTACAATGGAACGAAACTAACAAAAAAAGAACAAGTATCAAAGGTAGATTGTTACAAAAGTTTCTCGATGTGATGACCATTAGTCTCTATGCATAAGTTTACCCTTTTGCTTAGAGAACGCCGAATTCTTGCAAAAATTCCAAACTTATTTCTAAATTCGTTGCAAGCATCTTGTATCCTTAGCCAGAGTTGTGCGCGATTTTGTATCGGAACGGAATAAACAAATGCTTTTATGTATCCCCAAACACAATAATCGCAAGGATTCAAATCCGGCGACCTTGCTGGCCAAGCAACTGGACCGCCTCTTCCAATCCAATGGTCTTCGTAGTTATTATCTAGAAAGTCTCGTACATTCCTGCTAAAGTGGGCCGCACAGCCGTCCTGTAGAAACCATAAGTTTTGCCCAATATTTAAACGCACCTCATCTAACAAATCAGGTAAAATATTTTGCAGGAAATGTAAGTAATCAGCACCATTTAAACGAGCAGGTAATTCCACAGGTCCAAGTAGATAATCGTCAACTACTCCTATCCAGACGTTTATGCTAAACCTATGCTGATGCTTAAATTCTTGAACAACGTGGGAATTGTCACCAACGTACGAATAATAATGTGCATTATGTACATTAAAAATTCCATTTTTTGAGAATGTAGCTTCGTCACCAAACAAAATGTTCCTGAAGAAATCTGCATCTTGACTTTTCTGATTTTGTAACCATCTAGCGAATTCTACGCGAGCCGGAAAATCTCCTTCTAGCAGTGCTTGCACCTTTGTAAAATGAAAAGGATATAAATTTTCTTTGTGTAAGATATTTCCTACGGAAGATTTTGAAATTGCGGGGTACATGGCAGATAGTCTTCGAACGCTAATTTCTGGATTTTCCTCAACTTCCATTAAAATAACATCTTCATGAACTGTTACGCCTTTATCAAGAGAATACAAAATATATTTTGTATTCTCTTGATAAAGGCGTACACAGCCGAAACATGTAGAGTTTTTTAAATACATATATTTTGAAGTAATATACAGACCTTTAATCGCCTACTGATTAGGTTTACTATATATATATATATATATATATATATATATATATATATATGAAAAATTTTGTGAAAAACTTATCTGCGCGGAATGTGCATATATCGATATTTCACTGTTTTTTTTTACAGATCATCAGTGCACCTCACCGAAGACAGACATGATATTCACTTCTATACTACGTGTATATATACGAACTGTAATGAACTTCATGTGTATGAGAATTAATAATTATTAAATCTCATTTTACATGCGATTGTCGCTATAATTTGTTGCATTTAATTCTACAATTCGGCAAATCACTTTTGCCCTAGATTGTAGACGCAACAAGCCGCGACATCAACTGTACAAGTTGTCAGTACAAATGAAAAATTTTGTGAAAAACTTATCTGCGCGGAATGTGCATATATCGATATTTCACTGTTTTTTTTTTTACAGATCATCAGTGCACCTCACCGAAGACAGACATGATATTCACTTCTATACTACGTGTATATATATATACGAACTGTAATGAACTTCATGTGTATGAGAATTAATAATTATTAAATCTCATTTTACATGCGATTGTCGCTATAATTTGTTGCATTTAATTCTACAATTCGGCAAATCACTTTTGCCCTAGATTGTAGACGCAACAAGCCGCGACATCAACTGTACAAGTTGTCAGTACAAATGAAAAATTTTGTGAAAAACTTATCTGCGCGGAATGTGCATATATCGATATTTCACTGTTTTTTTTTACAGATCATCAGTGCACCTCACCGAAGACAGACATGATATTCACTTCTATACTACGTGTATATATACGAACTGTAATGAACTTCATGTGTATGAGAATTAATAATTATTAAATCTCATTTTACATGCGATTGTCGCTATAATTTGTTGCATTTAATTCTACAATTCGGCAAATCACTTTTGCCCTAGATTGTAGACGCAACAAGCCGCGACATCAACTGTACAAGTTGTCAGTACAAATGAAAAATTTTGTGAAAAACTTATCTGCGCGGAATGTGCATATATCGATATTTCACTGTTTTTTTTTTACAGATCATCAGTGCACCTCACCGAAGACAGACATGATATTCACTTCTATACTACGTGTATATATACGAACTGTAATGAACTTCATGTGTATGAGAATTAATAATTATTAAATCTCATTTTACATGCGATTGTCGCTATAATTTGTTGCATTTAATTCTACAATTCGGCAAATCACTTTTGCCCTAGATTGTAGACGCAACAAGCCGCGACATCAACTGTACAAGTTGTCAGTACAAATGAAAATTTTTCATTTGTACTGACAACTTGTACAGTTGATGTCGCGGCTTGTTGCGTCTACAATCTAGGGCAAAAGTGATTTGCCGAATTGTAGAATTAAATGCAACAAATTATAGCGACAATCGCATGTAAAATGAGATTTAATAATTATTAATTCTCATACACATGAAGTTCATATATATATATATATATATATATATGTTCTATCAATATCGCCTCTCATTCGCGTGCAAAATGTAACAATAAATTATTGAATATTTATAATATAAGTTTGATCTAACAGCTGATTGTAAGCAGTATCCACAATTAATAATAGATGTAATTTTTGAGCATGAATTGGATACACAATCTTCTTATCTCTTATCTCAGGATCGTCATGGATTAAAAAACACTCTTTAAAGCTATGTAAAATACCATTAACAATATAAATAGATTAGATTTCGCTACGCATGAATAAGTAAAAACACCACTTTAATAATTCATGTATAAAATATTTATTAGAATCAAGAAAATTATACAAAAATGATGTGAAACTCGGCTCAACGGTGAAATCAGATATTACGATATTTATGATAGTAAAAATGTATGATAATAATTGTGGTTATGTTAAAGCAGTTGAAAATATAAAAGCGATTATTATTATATAAAATAAGCTATATTAATAGGTAAGTACTATACGTGCAATTAACTAACATAGATTCTTTATTTTGAGGTATCTAAATGATTATTTTTATTAAGTTAAATCAAGATATTGTTTTGTAAATTTTGAAATTAATAATATAAAAAGAATTTGATTTTCTTTGAAAGGTAATAAAAGACCTGCGTTTCGTAGGATGGGCAGCAAACTGGAAAATGGACTTCTACGACTCAAATCTTGGTGTGCAGCAAGGTATGATAAAGGATATATATTCAGATGGTCAGGCGAATTTCTGTATGTCGGATCCGGTGTTGGTTATAAGGTACTTCGTATAGGTTTTCAAGTAGCTCGAGCCCTCGGTGACCTTCACCAAATGATGCTCACGAAGATTTCTCGAAGAAAACTGATTTTACTTAAGTGAAAATATGTTTAAACGTTGTTTTAACTATGACTTATGAGCTAATCATATATTGTGTCAACAATTTATTTTATGAAATATTGGATTTTATATAATATATCTGCAAGTTACCTTACAAGTACCGATTTTAAATACTAAAACAATCTTAATATACATTTTTATACTTTTATTTAGTATCTACGTAGGTTCGAATTTTTATTATCAAAATTATTACTATTGAATCGCAACCTAAGATGAATTGAATTTAACCATATAATTTGTTATTACATTACGTATTATACAGGTGCACTGTATGCACAACCTGTTTTAATCACGTTTTAGTCTTATTTATTCTTATTTTTCTTCGATTAATTTGTATCGTTGTAAAATACCTATCACAACAATATGTATCTGAAAATATTCTAATTAGGGATCGGACACGAGAGGCTGATGACTCATCGACCACTGGCGTACCATTGAAAATTTGTATTTTTAAAGAGTTTTTAATTTTAATTATATAATTGGAACACAAACGGGTGGTGATATATAAAATACGAAATACATTTTTATTTGTTCATTTTGTAGTTCAAGTTGAGCAAAGGAGTATTAATATTAACCAGCAATACTTTCGCAAGGTTCTCTTCTGTAAAATTTGTTCTCCTTGAATGAAATTCAGCCGTGTAGATAGAAAACGTCCTTTCTACATCGCAACTGGTTATAGGTGCATACTAGAAATATTCTTTTATTTCAGTGTATTTAGCAGTTAGATTTTGAGGCATTGTCCTTATACACAATTGCCGCAATGTTATTAAATCTGGATTTCTATTAAAAACTGCGTATAACTTTTGCCGAAGACCACATCCGAAGTCACTTGCAATATTTTTTAAATTATTAATAGCCACATCTAATGTGGTTAATCCATCATTTAATTTGAGATTTTGATTTTGAAAATAAGTGAAATGCGTCCGGTCTCTAGTTATAACACCTTTTCATCAGAGTAAGAACGCAGACGTCTTCGTTTAAATTTTTTATTTCATTTTTCGATTTTCAAACTTTAAATAACAAAAATTCACGAATTAATAGCCGCATTCACCAATTCTTTAATGAAACGCATGGCGTATGAATTAGTAGTGCAAGACATTTCCGCTCAGAATCAACTAGATCGCTCTTCAGAATGCACCATACAATTACACAAAATTAATGGTATTTTGTATTATTGCTTGCTAGTTTTTTCTGTAAATGAGAGCAACAATTCTTAATTGAAAAAGAAAATCGTCAAATGTCAATGACGAGATTCTTTTCCACTTTCGCCTTGCAAAGATCACTATGCAAAAATGCAACATGTTTTGAAAGTAAATTTTGTTCATACATTTGCTTGGTTAACACAGGCATCGAACTCATTAATCAAACTGCAAATTCATGAAAAAAAATATGACTTTCAGAACTAGTTGCACAAATAACTATTTACAAATTATCGATGTGTGCAAACTATCAGTGCAAGAAATTAATTATCAGCTAGCTTTTGTTTGATTCATCTCCAATATTCATAGCCTATAGAAAACGTACACTTTATTATGCCTACACACTTTTATTTCTTTAATAATTACAACCATTTATAATCCTTAACTTCGATTGTCGATCAATAGATTTTCTTCTTCATTCTATCCTGTTTTATTTTAAAATTAAATAACATTAACTATTTTCTATTAAATGCCATACACGTAATAATTTATGAAGATTTTATCACGTTATTAACTACATAGTTGTATATATATACATAATCAACACATACTAATAATTGTAATCGTTGCCTCTAATAAGATAATAAGTATGTATGCATGTATTACACGACACAAATCTTCAGATAAGATCGTGTGGAAACAAAAACTACGACCATGACCTGTACAATCACCCGATCTGTCCCCTCATGCAACATTTCTAAAATATGACTGGTAGACGAAGTTAGCAGTTTAAGTTACCCCACGGACGAATTAAATGATTTTCGGCTCCAACAAATTTCAGACAGGATACCTTTTAGTTCACATTAATAATCTCATTGACAGGATAATTCGGCAGTAAATTAAACTCATAAAGCCTAGGTAGGCATCATTTATTATCAAATACGTATGTAAGTTTTATTGGTTTCGTTGGCTTTAACATTTTAATGTATTCGCTATAATGACTTAAAAGCTACGCACTTTCCACATTTATATGGAGATTTCTGATTACTCCGAAGTAATTTTTAAAATAAATATCGTTAGCTTGCTTGAAACAGAGGCACCATATGGTACTTAAACAATTTTAGAGACCATCCTTATATATCACTAGTTTGATTTAAGAAGCAAAACTAAATTGAATCTATTGAAATAAGTATTTAGTAAGAAGCGTAGTTGAAAAGAAGGCACCAGTTTGAGTAAAGCAGCCCCTATAAAAACTACACTTTTCGGTTACTGCCTTAAAAATGGATGAAAAAGGTTTTAAAACTCCACCCATTTCTGTTTATTTTTATCAATTATTCCGTAATTGTATCAAGAAAAAAATATTCAGTAGTTATATCCCGAGTGCATGCCAAAAACGCGAATATTTGTCATATAAATCAGTCTATAATATTTATTTACGATATAAGTATTGTAAATATTCTTATTACGGCACAAGATGTTAAAGTTGTCGTTAAAGAGTCGTAATATGAATTTACAATACGAATATTGTACAAAAGTTTATCTACTATTGTTTCGTCTTATAAACGAAACGAATTTATATATCGTATAGTAAACATAAATATTATTAATTTTGTATTACATATTAAAATATATGTATTATTCATTTTAGTATTACACATTAAATATAAAGAAATCATAAATTATAGTATTTAAATATAAGAGTCAGAAACAAAATTAAAACCTTCTGTATAATTATATTTTCTTATTGTATTAAGATGCAAACGTTTCACTATAAAATTTATGATACCGCGTATTACATATTTGTCAACAGATATTCATGCCGGCACTATTTATTGCCGCATACATATTTGTCGACCGTTGTTATTCTACCGACACTTATTTATTGCCGAATTTTCTAGATACGTTTCAAATTATATTTTATTAGTGAACGTGCCTCCACATGTATACAGTTAGATTCAAAACTATTTGCAACGTTTGCTGGTTTAGTAAGCAGAATTTACACAAGCAAGGCAGTTCTTTGTAACTTGCCGACCTTTTGTTCGTCATTTAGCCGCATGTGGCCTATTTTGTTAATTGAAGGGAAGGGAATTTTGCTTACAAAGTTTAAAAAGTTTTTAAATAGTTCAGCGCGCGATTACAACAGGAGCAAGTCGCGAACGCAAGTCACTAAGACAAGTCGAGTAGCAATTTGCCACAGAACAACGTTCTTACAATACTCGTAAGAACAATGTTCAAGACAACAGTCTACATAAATTACTAACAGTCGCAAGTCTTAACATAATAACGTTCTAGACAAACAGTCGTAAGAACAATGTTCAAGACAGCAATCGACTTTTAATATCAAGAGACACCATTCTCATATTTTATCAAAAGACAACCGTCTTTCATTATACAACAAATTTTATGTATGAAGTAATGTAAATATGTAAATAAAGGTGTTAAATTGGATGTGCCGCATTTCATTAATAACTGTCACCGAAGATTAAAAAATTAGTGCGTATACGGCCTTACAACCCGTGCGCGGTGAGTCAACATAGGAGCGACGACAAAATCCACTAGTTGCCCCAACAACTATCATTAACATTTATTTTTTTAAAAGAATTTCAAAAATATTCATACTACATTAACGAATGCTGCATAAATAGCAACCTGTGACCATATTTAACCACACATCGCATCCTGTCATTAACGATGTTGTCAGTGTCAAATAAATAATTATTTAGAAATTAACGCTGTTAATAATCATGAGTTCTGATGAGGCAAATACTTTTGATATTGAAATGGCAGCAAATGCTGCAATTCAAACTTTAATTCCTGCTAAATCACGAGATAAATATGAAAAAGAATGTAAGAAATTTGAAGTGAAGTGCAGTGACAAAAAAGTAGCTAATACGAATGAGAAAATTTTTGTAGGTTTGCTTAATTGTTGGTGTTTTCGGTGCGTGCCGTAGAGAAGAATTAATGAAATTAAAAGTGACTGATATAATGGATGAAACAATATTTATTAAAATTAGAATATCAAATACTAAAATCAATATTTTAAGAGAATTTGCTATTACTAAAGGAAACATCACTGATTTTAATTGTCTTGATTGTTTTCGAAAATATTTTCGCTTTCGTAAAACATGATCGGTTTTTCATATTTTATAAAAATGTATTTCTCAATCAATAGGTATTAATACTTTTGGGCGAATAACAAAAGAAATTGCAATATTTCTAGGATTATCAAACTCTGAACAATTTACGGGTCACTGGTTTCGAAGGTCCTCCGCCTCTCTACCCGTAGATGCTGATGCCGACATACAACACGGAGAGTGGAAGTCGAGTAGCGTTGCGGAGGGTTAACCTATTTACAAAGAAAAAAGAATATAGCCTGTCAAATTTTTGAAGGAAAAACCAACAGTATTTATAATAGTGACAATTCTGTTGAAAGCAATAATTTCGCTTCTTCTTCTGATGGAATAAACGTATCTAATAGTAAGAAATATGTTATTAATATTTAGAATAAGTAAAACTGGAAATAAACAATTTTCATGAGTTAATTTTTATTCCTTTCAATAATTTCAAAGCACTTACCGTTTTACCGCACTAGTGCTGTAAAGTAACTCATTACCACGCTAGTGCGGTAAAGTATCGCATTATGACATTTGATGAGATGCCGTAAAGTTTGACATTCTACATTGATAGTAGATAAGAGTATTTAATCATTTTCCAGATTCTATTAAAAATATTGAAGTTTATGTTTCATTTGAAAGACATTGAAACTTTTTCTACAAAGGATATATTATAAGAATTATAAATCATAATATATAGGAATTTCTTGAAAAAAAGTGATTGTAACGATTGTTTTTTGTACTTACGGGATATGCTAATGATTAAAAAGTTTACCATACTGTCAATAATAAACAATATATGAATCCCCTTCAAATGAATCAGGCGTTTGTACTGTAACCATAGGCTTATTTATTATTGTTACTCTTATTTTGATTACATTCTTTACTTTGTAGTTTTCTTGGCTACTTTTCTAACCAAGGAACCAATAAAATTTCTATTTCTAATTTTTACATTGTAAAAGTTTCTTACAAACATAATAAATAGTAACTGATGATTCAATCATTTTATTTTGAAACTGTTTATCATATCTTCTAACAATTACCTCATGATGTACAGTTTTTAAAGTGTTTCTTTAACATGCAAATATTTGCAAAGGCATCCTAATCTAAATTATATTTGATTCTAGGTTTGTCACTTTTAGGACTTTGTACAACGTGTTTCAAAAAGAACTTCATCTCAGTAGGCACTAAGTAACTAGTACTTACAAATTATTATATTTATTTATAACTAACGACATATTTATTTATCTAATGTCATTTTGACATTTGTCATTTTGTGACTAACAATATAATTTTTTCTTACAAATATTTTTTTTACTTAATAAACAATAACAAGTGTTCATTTGAAAAGTCAATCCAGGTTACTTTGAAATTTTGATAGAATAAGGCGCAAATATATTAGTATGTGTTTGTTGTTCCGCAAACGTAAATCCAAATGACATTTAATAATGTCAATCACAAATATCAGTTAATGCATAAAATAATCGTGCGTCGATTCTGGTTTAAATAAATTGCTTCTCAGTTTTAAAATGGCTTTCACTTTAGAACATAAATTTTTTTTAGTCCAGGCTTATTTTCGAAGTGGTAATAAAATTGATGGTTTATGGGTTTATTCAGTTCAAAATTGCATAGTAGAATTTCAAGTTGAGTTTCCACATTTTGTAATAGATTATATACAATTTAAGAATACTTTGGACAGAACTTTAAAAAGGCAGCGGAGCAGTTAAGAAACGTACACCTCAAGTTGTCAATCATGTTGAAGAAATAATGGAAAATGAACCACAAACATCTGTTCGACATTTGAGTCAACAAATAAACCTTTCTGTTGGTACAACTCACAAGTTATTAAAAAAAGATATGCAACTTTATCCATAACGTGTCACAGCAGTACAAGAATTGTTAGAAATTGATTACCCACGTAGACTACAGTTTTATAATTGGTTTGTAAATATGAACAATAATGGAGAACTTTCGCAAAGAGTCATCTTTACTGATGAAGCATGGTTTTATAAAACGGGATACCTAAATTCACAAAATACAAGAATTTGAAGTAGTGAAAATCCGCATGTAATTAATGAAAAATCGCTACATCCAGAGAAAATTGGTGTTTGGGCAGCGATAAGCCAAAGGTGAATCATTGGACCAATATTTTTTCAGGGAACGTTAACTGCTCAAAGGTACCGTACGGAAATTTTACAACCATTTGTCAATCAGTTGCATGATGATGAACTTCAAAATGCATATTTCCAACAAGACGGAGCACCTTGTCACTGTACTGCAGAATCTTTGGATTATTTAAGAGAATTTTTTGATGAGCGTATAATTAGTCGAAATACTGAAATTGCCTGGCCTGCACGTTCATGCGATTTAACACCTTGCGACTTCTTTTTGTGGTCTTATCTAAAAAATAACATATTTCGAACACCTATATTGAATTTGAATGATATGCTACAGAGAATCGAACAGAAATGCATGGAAATTAATAACAATCCAGTAATGTTGCAAATATCGTTAGAAATTTTGAACGGAGGATTTTAAAGTGCATTGATCTTGAAGGACAACATTTTCAACATTTGTTATAGTTTTAAATCAATACCTATTATTTGTTATTTATTTGTATGTATGAAACTGTCAAAATATACGACTTCGTAGGTTAAGTAGTAAATTTTAATTTACGACATACTTCAAAATGTTCTCAGTAAATCACATGCTACTAGATTGACTTTTCAAATGAACACCCGTTACTACTAAATAATGTACTCATTGCAAGAAAATATTTTTATTATTGAAGCATATTTCCGAAGTGCACAATTTCTTAACGGAGAATGGCAATATTCCTACGCAGAATGTAAGCGACAGTTTCATTTGCAGTTTCCTAATAGAGTTTTACCGCTTTACATCATCACATTCATCTAGTCGTGGAAAAGTTTCGGGCTACAAGATCTGTGTTAAAAGGCAAACGTTCTGGTAGACCACGTACACCACAAAATATTGTTAAACACGTAGAAAACTCTGGTGGAGAAAACCCACATACGTCAGTTCGTCGTTTATCAGTTCAAACGAACGTAACTTCAAGTACCGTTCATAGAATTTTAAATATATATCCATAAAAAGTATCGATTGTTCAACAGATCTTACCACGAAAATTTAAATATTGACGAAACTTTTGATTTAAGTTTTTTTACAGACGAAGCATAGTTTCATTTAAGCGGGTTTGTAAATAAACAAAATTACACATCGAAGTTCCTTTACATTCTGTTAAAGTTGGAGTATGGTTAGCTGTATCTCATCGTAGAAAAATAGGACTTTAATTTTTTCACAATTTCATTAATAGCCAAAGATACTGAGAACAGTTATTAACACTATGTTTAACTCAAGTGCATTGCGACGAATTCAATGGGGGTTACTTCAGAAAGATGGGGCTACTGCGCATACAACTCGCGCTTTTAAAATATTGCTTCCTTCATCGAGGTGTTTGGCCAGCGCGGTCACTAGATCTTACTCGGTTAGATTTTTATATTTTCGGATTGCTAAAAAATGAAGTATACAAGACAACAATGAATAACTTAAATAATTTGATGAATGACAATTACAATTACAACATGAAACGTCGTATTGCATTATGCATTGAACAGAATGGTGATCATTTTAAACACTTGTTATAAATTATAATAATTAAAATTTCTACAAATTAGTTATTTACCTTGGTTGTTTGATTAATATCCCATTTTTAAAGTTTTCTTATTAAATAAATTAATAATCTAATTGTACTTGTTATTAATTTCAACACCATATCTCTCTATGATAAATTTTGACAGTGACAGATAGATAACCATCATACCATTTAATCTATATCCACAATTCAAGAATTCAAAACATTATAATTTATAGGGGAAATTCATGGACAACTAGGTGTAATTCTTTTTGAAACACATTGTACTGTCAATCTAATTTTAAACCCTCCGTAACAAAAATGTATAAGCGAATTGGCTAATACAAAATCATACTCGATAGTTTCCAAAATTTGATTCACGTGCGTAAACGGATGCAGTCACAATCAAATGCCACTACATGGACTTATTTACGACCTTTGGGAACCAGGACTTCAATTGGCATCGTTGTTAATTTGAAAAGTTCTTTGCTGATGAACAATTTTTCATTGTTGTGTCTGTTTGTGTTCGAGATTGTTCAGTGACTGACTTAAGAGAAAAGTGGATCTGTATCAAGTTCTATTCTATAAGACTATCACAGAACCGTACAAAATGTTAAAATACGAGGCTTTGGATCGAACACAAATTTACGACTGATTTAAACGTTTCAAAAATGGCCGAATATCAGTTGAAAACGATAAACACTCCGAATGACCATGAACTAGCATTACACCAGAACATTGAACAATGCAGTTGTGAGTGATCGTGGGTACGCATTCTATAACTTTCTATCATTTTAAGATTATCTTATGGCACATGTCAACGGATTTTATCGAAAGAATTGAACATGAAAAGGATAGCGCTAAGTTCGTACCAAGGCTGCTAGGCTACGAACAGATGCATGTCTGTAGGAAATTGAAAGAACACCTTCAAACTGATCCAAATTTTCTTAGTGACGTCATCAGTTATTTACATTTTCCAAAAATGATATTTAAGTGGAATCCCTTCAACTTAATTTTCAAGAAGAAAAAGAAAAATTGTACCTGAATCGTAGACGGTGTTGAACACGTTAACAAATCCAGACTTCCGAAATGCATTTCTTTCCAAAGACTTGAGTATCGGTGGTGGGGACTATCGAAGTCTCAAGGGGACTATCTTAAAGGTAATAAAAATCAATGAAATCCAGGTATTCTGCAATTTTATTTATCGAAAACTTTTGGTTATCACCTCGTACATATTATCATAGCGGTAGTAACTTTGGAATATTGTCGTCGTTGCCTGAAAGTACATTTCTGCATTCTAAACGTCCACACTTTTTAATTTGCTATTTATCAAAGTTTAATGTAATTCAGAAATTCCATGTTTGACCATTTTGTTCTATTATACTGCAATATTAATTATAGTCACTCAAATATCACGCAAACCTCGACCACTTAGACTCTACAATTGAATAGATACATACATATATATGTACCAAAATGTACCGCAATGTTATCAGTATCACCATCACTCTCACACTTAACCAAATTACCAGTAGTGGCAATTATCATTCGGGAATACTCTCAATGTATGCGCATATGTATATACTTGTGTGCCCGTATTATAACGTGACATACAGAGCATAGCTGTATTTCGGTTTATTACTTACGGGAATGAAATGAGTTTTACGTGTCCAAACATTTGACATTACAATAGCTGCTGTCGAATATTCAACGATCGGAATCACCCGAATAATATTGAACAGAAATATCATGTAACCCGCATACATTTATGTATGTACAATGTATGTATATATGGCATATGCGATCGTATACACGTAAACCCAGTATAAATTTATCTTAACATGAATATATTATTGTGGGCGATTAGTTGGTGATATGCTGAAATGGCAAAACAATAATAAGAGATTATAGTTTATGCATTTGCGTCATTGTAGAGGTTACTACATTCAAAATTTCGATTAAATTTATAGATGAAAACAAAAGGACCAGAGCATTAACTCTAAATGCTTAGCGTGAAATACGTATATTGAAACACAAAAGGCAGAATTAAATACAAAACTCGTATATGAAAATTCTGGATTATTTATTCTATGAAACAATATTATTTGGGTTTCTAAAAACAATACTTGAATTAAAAATGTATAATCTGAAACTTCTCAAGTAACTCATAATAAATTCCTACAAAATATTGGATCTGATAAATGTTTAATGTCAATTTCTTATAATGTGATATATAAAAAATTTATGTGATGTATAGAAAAGTGAACGTCCAGTACTTTATTTCCATATTTTTTCACATACATATTCAGTGACCAACTAACACATATAGATTACACAGGTCTACAGTGATTTTGATGTTTGAAAGCTGTTTGCTAATTTGTATATGTATGGGGGCCCTTATTCCAAAAAACGCCATATTTTTGCTCTATCACGTAAATTTTTTTATAGCGCTCTATATCTTAAAAACGTTAATTTATTAATATACATACCTATGACAAAAATATGTTTGTTCCATTTTAGGCATGATTTTTAAATGAATTGATTTTTATGAAATTAAATGTGATTTGGCAACACTGGTTAATATTAGATTTCTCAGCAAAGCAACAGAGTCGGCGCAGAAGCGTCAATACAACGCTGAAACCTGCTTATGTGCAGTTTGGTTGTGTTAGTCGTCGTGCTACTGTGTCCGCGCGCTTGTTGTCTTCATTGTTGCGTATTTTAAGTGTTCTAGAACGTATAAATATGGAAAGAAGACATTGTGTGAACAATCAGAATAACTTTTGTTATATCTGTGGTAATTATGTCGTAGTAAAGCAGAGGCAAACTATAACTTCGTTTGTGAAAAATGTATACCACGCTTATTTTGTTGTAAAAATTGGCGACCAAGACAAGTCCTGGGTTCCTCATACTGTTTGTTCCGTTTGCGTTGAAGCATTAAGAAACTGGCAAAAAGGTAGGAATAAATGTTTAAGCTTTGGTGTTCCTATGGCATGGCGAGAGCCTAGAAATCACAGTGATGATTGTTATTTTTGTTCGTGTAATGTTCAAGGATTCAACAGAAAAAATAAGAAACAAATTGTGTATCCCAATCTTGACTCTGCTATTCGACCAGCTCCTCATAGACCAGATGTACCGATACCTACCGCCCCAAAAGCACTAGAAAACGTCATATCGTCAGAATCAAAGGAATCTAATTGCTACCCAGATGACTCACATTTCACACCAGATTTCAGAGAGCCCGAAGTGTTTAACCAGAGCGAACTAAATGATTTAATTAGAGATTTGCACCTTCCAAAGGATGCATCCGAATTGTTAGCCTCCCGACTTCGTGAGAAACATTTTCTGGCACCTGGCGTCACATCAAGCTTTTACCGGGATCGCGAAAAAGAGTTATGTCAATATTTTACTCAAGGCGGACCGCCAGTGTATTGCAACAATATTCCTGACTTAATTTCAAAATTAGGAAATGTGCCGTATGTAAAAGAAGAATGGCGCCTGTTTATTGACTCAAGTAAGCGTAGTTTAAAAGGCGTTTTATTGCACAATGGTAACGAGCTGGCCTCGGTGCCCGTTGCCCATTTGGTACATTTAATGGAAACGTATGACCATTTTGAACTTCTTTTTAAGAAAATAAACTACCAAGAACATCAGTGGATGCTTTGTGGTGACCTTAAAGTGCTGTGCATGCTACTAGGACAACAAGGAGGTTATACAAAATTTCCATGCTTTATTTGTGAGTGGGATAGTCGAGCAAGGGATAGACATTGGACTCAAATAGAATGGCACTCTAGAACAAGCCTTACACCTGGTAGCAAAAATGTATTAAGAGATAGCTTGGTTGACCCCAAAAAAGTTTTACTGCCTCCTCTTCATATCAAACTTGGCTTGATGAAGCAGTTTGTTAAAGCCCTAGACAAAAATGGACAGTGTTTTAAATATTTGTGCGAGACATTTCCAGCCTTATCCGATGCCAAGTTAAAAGAAGGTATTTTTGTTGGGCCGCAGATAAGAACATTATTCAAAGACAAGGATTTTCAAAACACAATGACCAATGTCGAGAAAAACGCCTGGGTTTCATTTAAAGAAGTAATTGATAAGTTTCTTGGGAACTCTAAGGACGAAAACTACGAAAATATTGTTCAAAATATGTTACAACACTTTCATCGTCTAGATTGTAAAATGAGTTTGAAAGTGCATTTCCTGTTTTCACACTTGAACTATTTTCCTGAAAATCTTGGAGCAGTTAGCAAAGAACAGGGAGAGAGGTTTCACCAAGACATTAAAGAAATGGAACGGCGATACCAAGGCAGATGGAGCATAACGATGATGGCGGACTACTGCTGGATGTTAAAACGGGATATGCCCTTAAAAACATACAACCGAATGTCCGGACAACGCAGCTTTCTGGCAAAAAGACAAAGATTTCACTTAAAAAAGACTGAGTAAAGTATTTTTTTGCAATTTTTTAACTTGTATTCCACCTTTTTACTCAATAAACAAATAATTTTTTTTTAAATATCGTTTTTTTTTCATTTAATATTTGCAAAAAAACCTTACGTGATACAAATAAATGCATAGAATTTTTGAAATCAGCCTACCAAAATTATATAAAATCAGTTTTCAAAATAAAAACCTCTGTCAAAAAGTTTAATATTGTAGACTTGTGTTATTTGTTAGTTAATTATGTGCTACACATTATCGGTATCCTCTTAAGGTATTTCATTTTACTCAAAAATCTGAATTATTTTGACATGTCTCTTGGCTTCCTGCAATTAATGAAAGGTTATTTATTGAATAGATCAAATCAAGTTTCTTAGAATAGATATTATTCTTACGAATTTCATATCAGGATCCGAATTTAAATCCAACATTATTTATAATATACAGGGTTAGGCACATGTATGGATCTATTCTAATATCTTTGATAGGGCTACTTAGATTTTAATAAAAATTTCCACATTTAAGTTAATGCAAATAGGGAATTCGAAGAGCATATTTATTTTAAAATCGGGTTTAACCAGAATTATGTTTACTTTTTTTAAATTTCTGGGAGTTTATCAGGTTTGGCACCCTTTTGTTCAACAACGGCAAATTGCATATTTAATTAAAACTGATATTTTAAAATCATTTTTATGTTTAGTAAGCCATGTAATTAAAATTCAGTACTTGACTTAAACTGTCAGAATTAACTATTTAGACGTTCAAATATTAATAATGGTTCAATTAAATAAAAGAACGTATTGAAATTCTGATGATGATTGGTTTTGAAGACCACGTCAGAACCCATGAAGAAGTATGCAATTCATTTAACAATCTGATCAGCATCCAATATCACGAACTGTCGTTGGTAATACTTTGAGAACTTATAACTTGAGCGGAAATGTTAGAAATTACAGACAAGCGGACGACCAACAGTCGCAACTAATGAAGTTATTGTTAAAGATATTGCTATAGCATTAGAAGAATTTCCACAAACTTATACTACATCCCACGCGCTAAACTATGATATAAGTTGCCGATCAGTAACCAGAATATTGAAGCACGAAAAATATCATCCGTATAAACCACATTTAGTGCAAGAATTATTGGACGGGTATTATGATCGTAGAACTGAATTTTGCGAAAGAGTGATGGAGATTTGCAAAAATGACCAATATTTTACATTTGTTTTCGGACGAGGCTACGTTTTGTTTAAACGGAACCGTTAATCGCCATAATTGTCGATATTGGTCAGTGGATAACCTTCCAGCTGGTGCTTTCAAGAACCGTATTATTGGTCCGTTTGTCACCCCCTCACTATGCCCTTAATATTAGAAGTTTTTTAATCGAAATATTCCAAAATCGGCGGATTAGTCGTTGAGAATACATTGAACTCACTGCACGGACTCCAGATTTATATCCCCTAGATTCTTTGGGGTCATTTAAAATATGTGGTTTATACTGGATAACCTCATAATCTGGACGAGTTACGGCAGACAATAATTTAGAAAATACAATTAATTAGTGAGAAGGCTTTGGCAAATATCATTCAATAATTTGTTCGCGGACTTGCATATTGTCAAGAAGCGAATGTTCATCATTTCGAAAACTTTCTTAACTGGTATTGTGTTTGTGTTCATTTTTCTTGTTCTCAATAAAATATGCATTATTAGATTTAATTGAATATTTCTGTCATTGTTGAACAAAAGGATGCCAAATCTAGTACTGCTGAACTCCTAAAGCAGAGCTTACTGAAATTCGTAAAAATATACAGGGCGTTTCATTTAAAATAAAAAAGTAAACATAATTTCTGGCTAAACCGGAAGTCTGATCAAATCCCCGATTTCCATTTAATTAATTGTGGAAAGTCTTATTAAGATCTAAGTAGCTATATCAAAGGTATGAATAGATTTATACATTTGCTCAAACCCTGTATATAGACGATCGTCTTGGTTAAAACACACTATTCAGCATACAAGGGCTAGAAATTCTATATCACCTATACAGAGATTCAAACAAAAGGTGCACTAAATAAAAATATACTGAACTGATAAGTAGAGCAAACCAATTTCCGTGCGCGCCATGTGCGCCGATGTGAGGATGACTGTATTGCATCAGAACTAATAAAAAGCATTCAGTATGTGTTTGGTACTTGCTTAGACTGCATGTAAGTGTAAGCATACGTAATATAATGTCGTCGACACATAAATCGAGAAAACGACCGTTGTCAGAAGAAGTGAATAAGTTTATTATGGATTTCCCGGACTTAATATACGATGGCTCAAAAATAAAATGTTTAGTGTGCAATACATATCTAATGTGTTGATCAAAAACACATTGTATAGAACACGTAAGCAGTTCGAAGCACAATAATAACAAAATTAATCGACAACAGTTTATACATGAACTATGTGTAACTATGATTGTGTGTACACTGCCGTTTATCTTGTTAAGTAATGATTCATTTATTTCATTTTGGAATAAATACGCGAATCAAACAATACCGAGCACGACAACGTTACGAAGGAATTTACCATCGGTGCGTAAACAGGTTGAGAATAAAATCAAAGCCGAACTGAAAAATTAAAAAAATGTGGTTATGTGTGGACAAAACAACTGACAGCAAAAAACAATCTGTAGTTAATGTGATGGCGCGTAATATGGAACCACATCAACCAACGCCTTCAATTTTATTAGCATCCAGACGACTAGAACAATGTAATGCCGAAAAAGTTTCAGAGGTGCTATTAGATACTTTGGAAAAAATTAAACTTTCGAAAGACCAAATATTAATGTTTATGACCGATGGTGCCGCAACCATGTGTTCTGTAGGCCGGTCTCTTAGAAAATATTGTCCTCTACACCTTGTGGCAGAACAGGTTCGTAGATGTTATCCAGAGGTAGATGCTAATATCGAGTAAAAAGGCAGTATTCCTGAAATCTCCAAAACGTATTCGGAAATTTCACGAACTGTATCCCCATACCCCTGAGCCACCACAGCCGATTCTGACACGTTGGGGTACATGGTTACGGGCGGGGTTTTACTATCATGAACATTTTGAAAAAATTAAGGACGTGGTTTTATCATTCGATCCGAAAAAAGTGCAGCTATCAATACAAGCCAGAAAAAATTTCAAGATGCCCAGATTAAAATGGATTTTCAAAGTATTCGTGAGAATTACTTGGGACTAGAAGAAGCAATAACAAAATTAGAAAATTCGTCGCTGTCGTTAGAGGAATCACTGCAAATCGTTAAAGATGTTCACGCACAAGTGTGTGCTGTAGAAGACGCAAAAAGTGATTAAATTTGAAAGTGTTTTAGACAGAAATGCAGATTTTGACACCTTAACACGTATTTGTGAGGGCACGTCTACAGAAGCGTTAAGTTGCTTAACAAAGTATTTTGATTATGCGAATATAACATCACTAGATGTAGAACTCTCATTTTCCGAATATAAACATATTTTTTCCTCGCGGCGGACATGTTTTTCAGAAATAACCTTAGAAACGCACCTGATGTTGAAAATATACAATCGAGTTTCTCCAGTTTGTCAATCCTTGGAAGACACTTAAAACGGTAAGTGTTTTTTTAAATCCTCTGTCGTGCACACAATCACTGATTTCATACATTTTCCATTTTATTTATAGGTACATACAACGCTGCTATAATATGTACTATTCTTATTTTTCGTGTGTTTATGCATATTACTCTAATAGCAGAAAACCAAATGTATATTTAATTATTTCTGATAGAATAAATGTCTCTACTTCTAAACTTATATCGGCAACAAGCTCATGTTGCGTCCCTATTCTGTCGCATATTCTAATATATTACGAATTGTGTTATTTCATATATTTAATAAGAATCGGCTTAATATTCCCAAAATCGTATTACTTATATTAACTAGCCTCACGTCTTGGTGCCTTTTATCACTAACAAACGTTGCTGGTTCGGCTGTGGTTGCTAATAATAATGAATTATTTAATATAAATAATAATAATATAATTATTTAATATAATAATAAATTTAATATAAATAATAAATAAACTGGTGAAGTTGCATCAAAGGTCCAGGACGTGTATGATAATGGTTAAATTAAATAAATATATTACAACTTACTAATTAAATAAAACACAGGAGCGCTGTCCTTAAAGTTTGTATTTATTATTTACATAAGAGTTGAGATTGATATATTTAAAAGTAGTTAAATAAAAGTAATATACACAAGGAGCGTTAAATAAGTAATTAAAAAATTAACACAAAAATAAACTGAAACGAGCCTTAAATTGGGCAGTAAATTAAACGTGAACTAATTATGAGTAATATAAAATAACCTCTGTATCGAACAATACAGAGTTACTTTGAGTTGTGAAGATGGTCGGCTACGTGGTGCTTTATATACTTGGACAAATACGGAGAGCGATGTTTGACCGGAGGAATAAGAAATTAATTAGTTAAATTAATGTGAGTTAGATCAAAAGAATAATATATATTAAACAATACAGATTACCTTCTAGTTGCGGAGATACAAGGCCACTTGCATCATGGCCGGTACTTGAACAGCACGGCTGGTAAGATGTGTATCTTACGAGAGTCCTAAGCAGAAGACTGATTCGTGTCGAAGTAACATGGTCTGTAGGGAAAGGTTTACGGATTATTGCTCTAAGTTAAAAGAGGGATCGATGTTGTCGATGTATTGAATAATAAATGAATCAAAAGCACGAACTGAAAAGTTGTGATGTCGATGACACAGATATCATTAATTTTCAACATCTTCATCAACAATTGCTATCCTAGGCATATACTAAATAAATTGATATATAGCTCCAACTTTTACAATGAGTTATAACTTGTGAGACAACCTTTCAAATGATGTGAGACACCATATATAAAAAGAAGACGTACGTAATTAAATTAATAACAACTTAAGTTTAAAAACGAAATGTATAAAGGAATTCATGCGACCGTTAAAAGGCAGGTAGAAGGCTAAGGGACTATCGTCTAAGCGAGAACAAAAGAAATGATTTCTCTTTGCAAACGAATATATACAAAGAAAAATGTCTAAGTTAAGTTTAATATTTTAAATGCGAGATATTTAAAGAAATAAATATAATTTAAAAATAGAATTAAACATTCTTATATTTACTTCATTTACTTCTTTATTTACTTCACTAGCTTAACTGATGACGCCTAATAATAGATGGCAGAAACACGTGTCTCAAGCAGAAGTAAATGCTGGAAAATACGAGGTGTATTGTCCATGTGTACAGTTAAAGATGTGTATATTGCATGTCTGTTTCATTTGTAACAAATGCGTAATACGTGCTTAACGTATTGATATACTTAAACCTTTTTTGAACATTAAAATAGCCAAATATATAGTTTGAAAAAATTATATAGTAAGACCAAGGATGTAACACCTTTGTTTTTAAATAAATAAATGTTGTCTACATGATACCCTGTTCGTATTGTCGCAGCGTGTACATAGATCAAACATCGCAATGGCTAAAACAGCGTATCACACATTACAGAAATGATGTCCGTATTGGTAAGAGATGCACTGGCCAATCATGCACTTGATCTGGACCATACATTAAATTTTGGTGACGTCAAAATTGTGGACGCTGAAAACAACCACAAAAATATGCTTTTTAGAAATAATCCACATCAACGGAGACACAAATAGCGTAATTATACGTCGGATACGAATGGACTAAGTATAATCTATTGTAACATACTCGGTGTTGGCGATTAGTTGACCTGCCAAGTTTTGTTAACTAGTCCTCGTATTGTTTAGTCTATAGTTTATTTTTGGTTTCGATATTTTTGCTTTTATATTTTAATGTGTATGTACATATATTTTTAAAAGGTTGACGTGAAACCAATTCTAGTCAATTTAATATTTTAATATAAGGTAATCTATTTTAACATCTTTAGTTACATCACTGCTAATTTTTAACTCTGTATTCGTAAGTATTTTATTATTGTTATAAGTATTAATATATTCTTTGTCTTATTAATCTTGTAGCATCCCCTGCAGAAGCAACCAATGGTTGCGAAATATAAGAAGTGAAATAAATGAGTTTTCATTTGACAAACAGCTTAATTAATTATTCACTAATATAGTACGGTAGAAAATACTTATATAAGATATATATATATATATATATATATATATATATATATATATATATAGATAATTATTTCTTGACCTTTGTATGTTATAGTAGATTCAATTAGTCGGCGATTTAATGTCGGTTTTACTTTAATATGTATATATTTAAAATAATCTTACATGTTTCGGCACATAATGCCTTTGACAAAGAAATTTAAAATATAAATGCCTTTTGACATTATGTGCCGAATAACATACAAAGGTCAAGAAATAATGATATATATATATATATATATATATATATATTTAGTGTTTATAAGAATTTTATTTTTCTTATTTATTTTATTGGCCGTGTCTTAATATTAAAAATAATAGACTTTTTATTGGTTTAGCGACCTTTTATTGAATTATGATGTTTTATTCTACGACGTTTCGACTTTTATTATTTTTCAGTCTTTTTCAAGTATCGTTTCTTTTGGTTTTCAAAATTATTTTGAAAACCAAAAGAAAGGATACTAAAAATAATAATAGACTTTTTATTGGTTTTATTGGTTTAGCGACCTTTTATTGAATTATGATGTTTTTTTCATAATTCAATAAAAGGTCGCTAAACCAATAAAAAGTCTATTATTTTTAATATATATATATATATATATAATTAGCGATATAACAAAACAATTCAAATTTAATACAAAATATATACAAAAAATGAAAAGTTATGTTAGAAAAACTTAAAAAAAGAAAAATGAAGAGTAAAACATTACGATGCTAACTGAAAGTGCCGACTGTTAAAATTTCTCATCATATCCTCCAGAGGTACCTTCTTGTGTGATAGTAGACTTGATGCACCCATAGAGTTATTGACAAGTTTCAGAAGAAAGATAGCACTCATCTCTTCTCTTCTACAGTTAGAGAGGGAAAACTATGTCTGTCGAGCAAAGAGTTATAGTCCGTCCCACGTATAGGATAAATTTCATCGCACTTGAAGCTATTTAAGAAAATTCTTTTTAATCTTAGACATAAAATTGATACCACACAACTGCACCTTACCTCAGTCTGCTCCGCATAGAAGTATAGAACAGGCACTTTAAAATCGAAGGGTAGCTGAAGTCACGACAAGTTCGTATTGAAACGACCAAAGACTTTGAAGCAGCATTACAAACAGAGAAAAACCTGGGCGATAATTTGAAGAGACACATCAAACAAAATCCCCAAGTCCTTTATTTCGGATCTACGAAGAATCGCCATTTGGACTACACAATACGGAAAGTGGAATGGATTCTCAATCCTGGACTGTGGCACATTTGTTTCCAGAACTTTATATCACTATGTTACTATTTATGAGACTTTTTAAAAGATAACTATGCTAATAGGTCAAAAAATATTTAGTATTTATAAAAAGTATTTTGAAAAAATCCCACTAGACTTTATAAAGAATGTTTAAAAATGTTTATATTTCATTAAAATATAATTTCTTTTGTAATTTAGAGAAACAGAATATTTTCACAATCTTTCAGTTACATATTCCCGCTTCTCTTCTGTGTATGATATTAATTACAATATTTCCCTACTTTTAAGCACGCACATCTTAACACAATTATTATTTTCTACATACATCCCAATTCAGGAACACACTTTAATTAAACGAAGGCCTAATAATTCAAGTTCACCATCTAATTTTCTTTTCGGTTGCACACAGACGACATCTTCAACGAAAACGACGCCAACGAAAAGGCCAATAATTTACCAAATTTATCACCCGACAATACCTCGGAATGTCTTAAGTTTTTGACGAGAAGGACGGCAATTTTGTGGTAGTTGAACGAGATAGAAAGAGATGGAGAATTATTTTATTGCTGCAGATCGGTAGGCGCATAAAAAGTACAATAAAATTTATTACGCGCGCGTGTGTTAATGTAAGTGTGGATGGTGTATGTGAATAGTATATGTTTGCAGAAATGGATGAGAAACAGTGTAGGCGATTTTTCCTCGGGATCACTTTTTAATATCAGTGGAAATAAACTATTAACTTTGGTCACGAAACCAATCACACTCACAATGATTCTTTAAATTGTCATGAAGAGTGACATTTTATGTATGTATAAGAAAAAAAGGATGATTTTATCGTGATAAAGAGATTAATAACAATAAATTCAAAGATAAAATAAATGCGTTTTTATGTAACTTTAATGCAGTAAATATAAGTACATTAATGACAACCTTTTTGTTAATATTGCTTTTGCAAATGATGTTATTTGGAAGAATTATTAATAATTTTGTAATTTAAGCTTAGTTTTAAGTGAATAGATTCCAAAGAAATTTATACTTCCAAGTATTTCAAACTTCTTTGATTGCAATTAATTCTTAGTATACACTGGAATGATTATATGCAAAGTTGTTCAGAAATGGTCAATAAAAAAATCTAACAAAATGTTTAATTATTTTAAGGTTAGACACTGTAATCACAATTGTTTAATTTGGCAGAATTAATAGTTAATGTTCTCATTTTTACATAAATTTTATTGATCAATGAGATAAGGTATAATAAAGTGAAATTAGATATAACAAAGTTTACAAATTAATTATTACTAAAAGTCGGCAAATAAGCACTTAGATATGCCTTTATGCATTTAAATATGTAGCTAACTGATCTTCTTCGCCGAACACTTATAATTAGGGACCGGACATGGGAGGCCAAAATTACGATAGACCACATATACCGTGTGCCCAACGTCGTGCGATCGATGGATATATAAGTAATGACTGGCCAACTGCAAGTATATTGGCCTTGCTTGAACACAATGACCGACTGATAGGAATATTCAATGTTAGAGAGAGATTATTTGATTCGTACTTAGATCGTGTGTAGAATGTGTTGGATAAAGAAAGGGAACGCCCGTACAGTAAGACAGTAGAACCCGATTGAATATACTCTCTCAACCCTAACCACATAAACTCGCTATTCGTCTTCGTCTTACTACATTGTGGTAGATCAATCACTCCCCGGCGTTCGTACGGTATATAGTGTCTATAACATTGCTAAGTATAACACGCAGTTATTGAATAGCACTATTCATTCGGTTAACCGCACATCTGTTTTGTGTCGTTGAATTGTGACGCAATTACTTCAATTTTATAGTTAAATTCCTTTCTTCATGGGCGTAGATAGAGTGTTATGATTTATTTTATTTATTAGTTTATATTTCGTAAGCTAAATAAAGTACGGTGAGTTAGTTTATTTTTTCATTGTTTTAACTGTTAATTAAATACTTCTCACGCGTACATTTTTTATTTTCATTTATTTAGATCTAGAACATTGTTTAAGTTACTTTTTCAGATATGATATGGAACAATAGTGAGTTGGATTAATTATATGCCCATTTCTAGTAATTCCGAAATTTATTGCAAAGTCTGTAAAATATCGTTAAAAAATTCCAATAAATCGCACGTAAAACTTCACTTAGCATTGCAAACACATACACAGAAATTAGACCCGTTGTAATTTGACAATTCTAACGAAGAACTCTGTGAATGGCGCCAAATATTCCATTAAATAAACTTAACAATCCCACCTTGAAAATATTTCTCCAAAAATATACTGGTCGAAATGTTCCTGATGAATCCACCTTACGCAAATATTATTATCCTAAGTGCTACACAAAAGCAGTAGAACGCATTAGAAGCCATCTTTCAAATCAGTACCTATGGATAAGTGCCCACGAAACTGTCGTTATATTAGAACGCTGTGTGGTAAATGTAACGGGTGTTCAGAAACATTCGAAGTCAAAGTAGTCCTTGAAAATATGAAGTCAAGTCTGGGATAGATTGATTTTTGACAGACAACAGTTGACATTTAATAATTATTACAAATCAGATACTTAAGTAAAGATATACGATTTTTTGTTCAGAGCCCACTTGACTTCGAATGTTTCTGAACACCCGTTAGATGGTGTACTACATCCAACTATTCTATATAACGCATATATAATAGCAACAAAAGTTATAAATACAGTTGACTCGGAAACAGTAGCTAAAACCATTTACGAAAATATGCACAAAATGCTTTGGACGACAGGTACAAAGAAAAAATACATTTATTTGTCAGTGACAGTGCTGCATATATGTTTAAAACAGGTAGACTATTAAAGCTGCATATTACTTATGTAGCACATGCTCTCCACAGAATCTGTGAATATATCAGAGACACCTTTCCGGCAGTTAATAGACTTGTATCCGCTTTTAAAAAAGTTTTCAGAGAAGCACCATTGAGAGTAGCTCCTTATAATAACTAAATGGGGAACATGGTTGGAGGCTACTAGCTACTAACTGGCAGAGAATAGTTTACAAAATTTCGTAATAAGTTTAAATGATGATGCTCGAAGTGTTTTTGAGTACAAATTACAAATTTAAAAAATCAGTTGTAGTTTCTTCAGAAACACTTTGGAAATTTGCCAAAACTAATCACTTATTTTGAAAACCAAAATCTCAAATTAAAATGATGGATTAGCCACATTAGATGTGGCGATTAATAATTTAAAAATTATTCCAAGTGAGTTCGGATGTGGCCTTCGGCAAAAGTTAGACGCAGTTTTTAATAGAAATCCAGATTTAATAAAATTGCGGCAATTGTGTATAGGGGCAATGCTTCAAAATCTAACTGCTAAATACACTGAAATAAAAGAATATTTCCAGAATACACCTATAACCAGTTGCGATGTAGAAAGGACGTTTTCTATCTACAAGGAAGTATTTCAATCAAAGAGTACAAATTTTGCAGAAGAGAACCTTGAGAAAGTATTACTAGTTAATATTAATACTCCTTTACTCGACTTGAACTACAAAATGAACAAATAAAAATGTATTTCGTATTTTATATATAACCACCCATTTGTTTTCCAATTATATAAATAAAATTAAAAACTATTTAGAAATACAAATTTTAAATAGTGGACGATGAGTCATGGGCGTGTCGTATCGGGTCTCTACTTATAAATCAAACCCAATTTATTTATAATCTTAAAAGTAATTAATATAATAATATAATAACAGTTTTATTACCTGGCGGTATTACTTGGTTACTTGGGTACTACTATAATCATTATTATTAATTTATAATTAATAGATATATATAATTTTAATTTGTAATTTATAAAAATTTCAATTCAAACTATAAATTATTAAACACTTCTCTATATTTTCAACTGTTAGAAATTGTTCGTGGTCAATTAAAATATATTTAGAAGCCGAAAATACTCTCCCAACATCGCCAAGTCGTTATAGGAACAAACTTAAATTTGCTGATGAAAAGTGATCCAAATTAAATCCAATTGAAGAGTTATCGTTTAAAACCTCATTAATTTCGTTAAATGTAGGTTTTTTTAAATCTACATTTTCCCTACAATAAACAAAATTAATTTTTAAGTTTCAAATTTTATATAATATGAAACAAACATGTAAATAATTTACATATCTGTAACTATGCACATGGACAATACACCTCGTATTTTCAGCATTTACTTCTGCTTAATACATATGTTTCTGCCGTATAGGCGTCCTCAGTTAAGCTAGTGAAGCAATGTATACAAATTAATACAAACCTGTTATAAACAACTGGTTTGTATCTGTATTTAAATTTACTGTAATAGCCCGCATAGATCAAGCAAGTTCCGTCCTATAAGAAGACAACTATTTAATAATTGACATCTTGCGGGCGAAAGAGACTTTGTCCGGAGGGCTACCTATCGTTCGAACAGCTAAGCTGCTACGGGAAACGATAAAATACGTATGTAGATGTAGTCCATTAACAACCAGCCAGATGGCGGTAAATATACAAAAAGGTTTTGTTTAAGTATGACAATACGTTAAGCACTGAGTTAACTGAGGACGCCTAGATGGCAGAAACATATGTATTAAGCAGAAGTAAATGCTGAAAATACGAGGTGTATTGTCCATGTGCATAGTTACAGATTTGTAAATTATTTACATGTTTGTTTCATATTGTACAAACGCTTTATACGTATATTTTTGTATATTCAAATTTTATGTTTTTTCTTATTCACAATAGAAACAGATTCATGTAGAAGGAGTAATTTAGTTTCTAAATTTGTTGCCGCTGCAATACAAACAAAATTGCTTTGAATATATGCCAATTATTTTTTTAATTTTGTCAATTTCTTTCATGTGTCACTAGCTACTGAACTGTCGGAACTAAAACTGTTCTGTTATTCCCTTATAATTTGTGGAAATATGCAGTGCAATTTCTGACAATTTTTCTCTATATATATATAAATGTTGGAAAACTTACCTTTTCAATGTTAGTTAATAAACCATTTACAAGAAGAAACTCTAACCTTATAGCTTCGGCAACTCTAAACCATGAGGTGAACAAGTACAGTGAATTAATTTAGGATAAAATATTTTTAAATTTTGAATTGCTTTTAATGTACAGGGTTTAAATGAAATATCCCGACATACGCTAATATATCGAGCGATCAAGATAATTTGTAATCGAGTCAACCTTGAAACCGAAATTGTATGTCGTAAATACATTCGTCCTCAGTTGCATAGTTTACATTAACTGTTGTTATTTTAGCTGTCAACTGACATTTTACTTGACGTTTGTAATGTAAGTGCAGTTCAAGTAAATACATACGATTTCGCATTCAAGGTTGACTCGATTACAAATTATCTTGATCGCTCGATATAATAGATACATAAAAAATTTTATTCTAGCGAAACTTTTTTTTGCGGAAATTTAGGAACAGAAACTTTTCAAATACGGTCCTGCATTCAGATTGACTCTAAATAAATATAAATTATATATTTACATGTTGTCGATTCAAAAAACAAATAGGCATTTATTAGTTCAAGTTCACCAAAATATCTTCTTCAAATTTCGGTAATATAATAATACGTCTTTGTGTGAAAATATTTATAGGCATGTATTCATTCGTAAATTTTCTTATGCATCAGCGGTTCTGTTGATATTTATAAATAGGTCAATGGTCTGACCTGTGTAATATCCCGGAAAAAAATACCAATATCGATTTTCTTTAAAAGAAAAATTTAAACGATATAAAAGTTATGTGATGATATGGAATTTGTGATTTAGTTGTCTTAATATTAAATTCAAATCGAGAAATAAAAAATTGCATTTATAATTTTAATTGAATGTTCATTTTTTTTCTGTGTTCTATTTGTGTGTTTCTTTGATGACAATTTCTTTGTCCTAAAAAGGGCAAATTTGTGTGAAACAGATGGAAGCTTAAAGGAGATGTTCGATGTGGCTGTCATTTGCATAAACACAAGCTTCGAACCGATCGGTAAACTTTCGAAGAATGTACACGCTTTAACACGGCTCGGCCTTCACGAATATGGGCCGCAGCTTGAACAATACGTTACCGAAGATCGTGTTTCACTCGACAACTCAATCTATACACAGTTTGTAAAATCAAATGATTTGAAGGACATATTCGGTTCGGAAACCGACTTTTATAAATACATCTAGTCGCTCTAACATTTCCATCTGTTTCACGGTATAGTAAGACGATATCTGTTAATTCGTGATTTGAATTAGCCATACTTCACGGAAGTTTATAACAGACTGAGTTCTGACTTACAGTATGCATCATCGCATCTCCACCTCCCACCATTACGTTTTAATAGGGGTAGCGCTGCAGTTATAAAGGAATACTAAATTTACGAAACTCGAGTCGAGCCACACGCATTTATTAATTTTTTTTTTCTTTGATCTCGTTCGGGATAGAGTGTTCGCGCGTTGACATTTTATACTTAATATTATTACATCTATTACATATTAAATAATGTCGGAATGTTTCATTTACACCCTGTATATGTTACAAAGTCAATCACCATTAATAATACGTTGTAGTACAATCTTCTTGCACGTTTCGCCATATTGTAATTTCAGTCGACGTTTCGCTGCTCAAACTGCCAGTTTCTTCTAGATCTGGTGTCAGACTGATTCTTTATTGTTGTTCTTCCTTATATATGACCTTGGCAGCTGATGTGTAACCGTCTAGCTCAATTTTTCGTGACGGATCCTAACTATGAAAAAAGTTATGTTTTAATACTACTATGCCATCCAACACACTTTTCTGGGATCAAGGATAAATTACCACAAACTAACGGAGGAGTCTGTAAGTTAATATGCAAGTATGGGAAGAGCTACATTATATAAACAGGAAGATCGATTGGAAAAAGAATCAAGGATCGTCAGAGAGACACGCGAAGAAAAACAATTAGACAATCAGCGGTTGCGGCACGTACACAAGAACGGGCACTGATTGAATTTTGAAGAAGCTGAAGTATTAGCTACAAAGAAGAATTACCATCGAAGAAATATTAGAGAAGCTATCGAAATAGGAACACATCCTAGCTTCAACCTCTAGGACGGCTGTAGACTCAACAACACCTGGAAGAGCCTGCTACCAGAATCTGATTCCAAATCCTGAAGAAGCTGGCAGTACGAACAGCAAAACGTCTAGTGAAATTACGACAACACGGTGAAAGCCGTAAGAAGTACTACAAGTAACAACGGCCGTGAAAGCCTACGAAATTTTATTTATAATACGTTGTCTGTTGGTATTTTCTTAGATAAATAAAAAAACTCTCATTGACTGTCAAATTATTTGTTTTACACTGATAAAATAACTGTTGCCTAGTTCATGTTCCTCCAAGCTACCTATAACAAAAATTGTACAGTTCTTGACATCAGTGGTGTTCTCAACTAAAAACGAGATCGGTTTACTACCAATTCTCTCCGTAGCAGGCCATCATAACAAAAACATAATTTGAACCAACGAATCTTTTACACAATGTTGAGGTAGCTGAAATTTTAAATCTAGAGAATAAGTATTAAAAAGTTTTTATAATAAAAGTGGTCTAGTTTTACCGAAGGAACTTTTGATCTCAGGAAGAGGTTACCCAAATCCTTTTAGAGAAATTCTGCTGTGCACACTTCTTGACTTTTTTCCTATTTGTAAACAACTCTTGGACCATTGCGTGGGGGGTTTGCTTCTTTCATTTGTAAATTTTAATTCCAAAATGTTAATCCACTTTGATTAATCCACAATTTTTATCGCACCTAATATACGAAAAATATATAAAATTAGCATACAAATATATATTTTTTTTACAAAAATCTAGTTTAAAAGGTGATTTGCATTATTGTCAAATAATATTATATTATATATAAAAAATATTGAATTTATCCTCTTTTCGCAGTGCAAAAAATACGATACAAGTCAATTATTTAGTCCTTTTTGCAGGCAATCCATCTCTTTAGTACGCTACTTTTGTCGGTTACTTGCTTATGCATTTTAGCACGCTTGGCAAACTAACATATTTGAATAAATGTTATCCACTTTATTTGAAAGTATAAGCTAATGATATTATGTTCTAAATGAATTGTAACAATATATTTTTGAATGTATTTTTTCTTGGATAAATGATTCACCGACAGATAAAATAAAGTATTTTCAACCTAAGAAATTCCTTCATTAGTAATCTCTATTCAATAAAACTCAAAGATTTAGTAAAATTAAAAAAGAAATATACCACAGTTTGTTTTTGTAAACGAGAGTAAAAGCAAATCAATCACCGTAGAAGTAAACTAGGAAAGAACAAAACACGTCCAAATTGAACAACAACCTAGACACGCTCTGAAATAATTTATCCTCTAATCAGTCTAAGCTGTCACATTATATTCTGATCAAATCTTGTGTGTTCAAGATATACGATAATAACAAGGGAAAAAGTGTGCCCCACTGAAGCTCATTTATAATTTCCTTTGTCAGTCCGGATTTGTAATAAATCTATATTAGATTCGGGAACATTTCCATTCCAAAGTACTCGAATCTCGGAGGACCTAAACAAAAATCTCCGAATAAAATTTTTCATCGACTTGAAACGCTTCGCATTTACGATGAAGGTACAATACAAATATACCCTATTGCCATTGATTTTATGTGAGATAAAAACGTTTTATGTTGCCAATTTGTCTTTATGTTTTTCTTTGTCGTTTATGCGTATCAAATTATTGAATGTCTCCATTTGCCTGTATTTATCTACAGAAAAAAAGATGAAGTTAAAGAGAATATTAAATTATAATCAGTAGAGTGTTTGTTAGTAATTTAATATAATTTTCTTTTTTTATATTATTGACTACGTCAAGCAGCCAGTTTAAAGTATGTGAATCAACACGGTGATATTTTTATTGCATGAATATTATTCTGTAGATTATCAATGTGTATATATAAATAATATAGCATTTAATACATCATTTTATCAATGACTTTTCATACGCTTGCTTTTAAGAAAAATAATAAAATAGAAACGAATATGTACAGAAGAAAAAAAACAGTGCAAATCAGTTCATTATGAAAACTATTATCACCGTTTCGAACATACAAATACTGTCTTGAATTTTCTATTAAAACGTTTCTTTGAATAAAGACAATTAAAAAAAAAATAAATTGAAAGAAGTAATACTTGATATGAACAAGGGCTTTACATTTTATTCCAAAATTCAACAATTTTACAATTTCAAAAATTTTCTACTATAGTCTATGTCACCCAAACTTCGAAGTATTGCTCTTATGGAGATTGCATTTGTTGTTGCCAAATTTCTAACAATAGGATTATTTCATTTATAGATTGGCTATACGTAAGATATTGATTTATCGATTTGACATTCAAAATGCATGTTGTTTACCTTTTAGGTTAGAAAATTCTCGTCTTAAATCTGTATTTACAAGACGTTCAATTTAGTTAAAATCATTAATGCAAAAATAGGTAGATGTGCATAAATTAAACAAAATCGTTTCGACATTTTTTTTTAATTCAATGTAATTTTATTTTGGATTATTTTATAAATATGAGACATTTACAGTGTACACAACTTTCATGTAAGACAATATTATTCTCATAAGTGAATCAAAAATAAATAAACAAATTAGTAAATCAATGAATTAAGAGCTGGCAGAAGAAGATCCAGCTGACAAATGAATAATAAATTCTTTAGGATCATCCTGCATTTCATCTAATCTCCACATCTCGTCCTCAACTAAAAATTAAAAAAATTAATAAAAAGTAGTAATAAGAAAAGTAAGTTGCCCTACCATTCATAACATGTTTGATATTATTTTGCCAATTCTGAACTGAAACATTTTTATAACCTTCTTCTATGAGAATTGGTATTTCCTTCGTTTTAAAAGAAGTATTGTTGTGCTTGATATAATTCTTCACCTGTACCCATACCATTTCAATAGGATTTAATGTACAATGATAGGGTGACAAACGTAATATGGTATGTCCCCTCTGAGCAGCTGCTTCATCAAGCAGATATTTATTATAGTGATCCTTTTGTATTGACAAAATTTGTAGCAAATCGCGTTTTAGTAATCCTTCCTCAACAGGAATGCCTTTCTCACTTAACCAGTCGAAAATCTCTTGCTTCTTAGAGGCAGTAATTGGTATTTTTTCTAGCTTGCGACTGTGATAAGAAGCGTTATCGATCACAATCACTGAGTTCGCAGGTAAATTAGGAAGTAAGCATTCTAGGAACTAGCTCTCATATAATTCTGCACATACCTCATCATGAGCATCTAAAGTATTCTTTTTGCAGAGAAAGTTGTACTCAGCACCAGTGACAAATCCTTTCTCATTACCCGCATGAATAAGAGCATATCGTTGCCCTCGACCTTTTGGTGGAGTTAGACCAGTACTCAAGCCATTAATGAATGCGTTTCTAGAGGTACTTACAGTTGTGTCAGTCCATGCTTTGGATACAAAGTGTCCGACATTCACCCACGATTCATCTGTAAATACAATGTTTTTCCCTTCGCTGCGATATCTCCTAATGTTACGTAAATAATAATAATTAACTATTTCGATTTTACTTACAATAGTTTATATTATTGAATTTGCAGTAGTTTTTTTAAAAAAAGAAGAATTAATACAAATAAAGGGAAAAAATCAAAGAAAATCAAACAAAACGAAATATACACAAAAGATGACAGATCGAAAATTTCAAGTGACAGGGAGTATATAATAAACACAAAATAAAAGTTTTCCCCTAGAGACAAAGTGCGCCAAAATAAATGCAACGTCGTACTGTTAAAAAAAGATAGTTATATGAGCATCGCTATAAATTAATAAGAGATGCTATTTTCCATAAGACCCAATACTTCGAAGTTTGGGTGAAACAGACTATAGCAATACATCAAAATTATACACGACAACACGTTGAAAGGCTTAAATAATGTATACTTAGGTTTCGGAAATGTTATATTTGCCAGTATATTAAATAAAACTCCGTAATATGCAGGGTGTAGAGGGTGTAACTGCCATTTTTAAAATATATATTTAATTAAATTAAGTAATACGAAATTTCTAAATAAATTTTTCGTCTTCGACGAACCGGTTGGATAAGTTTCTTCATTATCGGAACACATAATCTAACTTAATAATAATGAGCAACTAATAAACCTGTATTAACTAGATACTGTTTCTACAACAAGCGTTTGAAATATCCAACGTTATTTTTAACACAAACGTTGCGTCTAGCAATCCAGTTTTGTCGAATATGTGTGAATAGACAAAATGTATAACAATCGACGATTATGTATTATTAATCATGCGAATATTACTCTGAGGCCAACAGAGCGAAAGTAAATGAACAAACCCCCAACGAAGATTTAAGTTAGATAGTTCGATCGCTGATGTTACCAAATCACGAGTCGGCGGTAAGGTAATTTTTTTATCATGTTTTGTCATAGAAATGGTTAATTATACACCAAACTGTAATTGTTTTTACACATTTATACATTTACAAATATATGAACTTGTATTGTGTTCTTCACACTTGATTTTTAATAATATTAAAAATACTTTTGCATTATACAAAATTGATGAGGTTTTACCTACTTCAAATTATCTTGTTTTATTACTAACTATTTCAGCAAAGGAATTCATTATTCATCTCATTTTCTTGTTCTTAAGCTCTATGTAACTATTTTTCAAGTTATACTCACAAATAATTTAAAAGTCAAGTCAAAACATTGTAAACAATAATTATGCACCCCTCGTACAACACAATGCAGAAATTATATCGTTATTTTTCGATCAAATTTTTCTCATTACCTTCGACGTTCATTTAAAAAAAAATAAACGTAGTATAGAACAGTTTCTCAATTCAAATAGCTTCTCATAGAAAGAGAAACACGTCGTTTGAGAAAAAAATTAACAGATCAAACGACAACCTCAAATGAACTTACGGGCATGACGGTAATGAAGGTAATGAGAGATAAGATCGATACCTACGACACTTGATACCAACTAATCGTACGTACTACTATATCAGTGACTGCAGTTTAAAAATGGATACAATTTAGGTTAATGCAATGACCATTCGAAGAATTTAAAGTAATTTACTAGAATCTGGTTTCCACTATTACGTAGATATAGAAAAATAAGACGTTGGAAGTAGTGCTACTGCATTTTTACTATAAATTCTAGATAGGATGATCCAAGACAATTTAGTTTTAGAGCAACTCTCAAATAGCCTAATTTGTCACTTACTAGGGCACGTGAAAAATAACAAAAGCATTTCAAAAGCTTATGCGATATGTTTTTAGTCAATCAATATGTGACGGCATTTTTTAGGCGGTTTAGTATATACCGGGTTCTTTTTTTAATCATTACACATAAGTATAATGCATTTATTTTTCTTCTTTTAGCTTTATATATAGGGATAAACGTATGGTGGCATAGTAGTCAACCAGTTAGTAACATATTTGGACGTATTTTTCCAACTGTCAAATTTTCTGATTTTTCATTGATACTTAAATCTTAAATTAAATACATTTGATTGAGAAAAAGATAACACAGGCCTGCGTTTTTTAACTTTCTAAAAATTGTTTTAAATTTAATAGCTGATTCTTATGTGTTTTTGGGCGCTGAATCCAAATATGAACTCTATTATTCTCCATCACGTAAGGATTTTTCACAAAAAGGCTTCAAATTATATTTTTTTAAAATTAAAAATAATTTTTAGTTACATTTTGAATTTATTTACAAAGGATATAAAAAACAAAATTACTAACAAATATCATTAAATCTAGAAAAGAAACAGTAAAACACTATTTATGTCTTTACAAGTCCTTATAATATATTTTTCTTTGTCTTTGTCAAAAAGGAGTATGAAATCCTTTTTGTGCTTTTTCTTCTGTAATCTTGTAGTGGACCATTCCTTTTTAACATCCAACAATAATCAGCTATCATGCTTATATTCCATCTTCCTTGGTATCTTCTCTCCATCTCTTATAGGTCTTGGTGGAACCTTTCCCCCTGCTCCTCACTTACTGCACCAAGATTTTCAGGAAGTAGTCGAGATGCGAATCTAGAAAATGCACCTTCAAACTCATGTTACAGCCTAAGGTTTTAAATTTTTCTAACATATTTTGCACAATATTTTTATAATCTTCATGTTTTTTGTTGCCAAGAAAATTTGTAACCACATTTTTGAAGGCTATCCATGCTTGTTTTTCTGCTTCCTCCATTTTAGATTCAAAATTTTCACCTTTCATAAGCTTTCTTATATCCGGCCCAACAAAAACACCCTCCTTTATCTTTGCTTCTGACAAGCAAGGAAACTGGCTGCAAAGATACTTGAAGCACTCTCCATCTTTTTTTAATGTCTTCACAAATTGTTTCATTAACCCTAGTTTTATATGTAATGGAGGAAGCAAAACTTTGCTCGGGTCTACTAAACTTTTTCTTTCAATGTTTTTCATTCCAGGTTGTAAGGTTTGTCTTGGTGGCCACATCTTTTTACAATAGTGCTGCTTTCTATCACGACTATCCCACTCACACAAAAAACAAGGATATTTAGTAAACCGCTTTGTTGTCCAAGTAACAAACAAAGAACTTTCAAATCTCCACAAATTGTCCAGCCTTGATCCTTGTAACGAATTTTAATTAAAAGTAGCTCAAGATTTTCATAACACTCTTTTAAATGAACTGAATGTCCCACTGGTACAGAAGCATATTTACTTCCATTGTGTAGAGGAACGGCCTTAATGCTCCTTTTTGAAGAGTCAATAAAGAGTCTCCATTCAGAAACATTATATTCTACGTGGAATTGTTCCATGAGCCCTGGTACATCATTACAGAAAACTAGTGCATCTTCTTCGGAATAATATCGAGCAAACTCTTTTTCTCTGTTCCTAAACCAGTAAAATGTTGTGCTAGGTGCTAACAAATTTTTTTCTTTCAACCTTGAGCCTAAAAGCTCAGCTGAGTCCTTAGGAAGGTTTAAGTCCCTCACCAAATCATTTAATTCAGATTGGTCAAACAGTTTTGGCTCATCACTTCCAGTATCATAGTAATCACTTCCCTCATCCAGTTAACTTGCGCATGTACGTGAAACCATTTCGTCATCAGATACATCATCTAATGTATCTGGTAGTGAAGGAACAGGTACTTCTGGTCAATGTAATTTATTTTTTTCATTTTTCATACGTTGTCTCTTTATTTTATGGACACCTGGTATAATATACAGTTACATACATAAACTTTATTCGAGCAGGCAGATTCAAACAGCTGGTGATTGTTTCGACCAATCACGATTTCAGATTTCCATCCGCCTAAATTAAAATTGAATCCTGATTGGTCAAAACAATCCTTTGAAACAGGTTATTTTCATTATTTAATTTAGTTAATTGCCCCGCATTTAGGCTATTTATAACTCATTTTTTCTTCTTACTAATAGGTAACACTTATAATAAATAATATAAAGAACAATGTAAAAGTAAATATAGTAAATATCGGCATAACAAGAGACAGTTTCAAAGAAACGATCATAAAAAAAACGGCAAATTACAAGGTGCAGGTGACATCATGCAGTTACGTGACTGGAAATACATTACGAAATAAGTATTGAGCAATCCTATTAGACGTTTACTGTCCTTGGCGTCTGCCCAGTAGCGGTTTCTCAAATGAATAATTTTTTCAGTGACCACCTAATTCATTTTCTGAAATAATATCAACTATAACAACCTAAGTAATTTATAACAGTTAATTACTTCAATGCAAAATATCAATTACTCACGCGTGCTAAGGAGCATCGTTTTGATGCTCCTTCGCACGTAGTCAATTCTATTTGCATATATTCGCTTTAGTCGGCTGGGCTGGTGTACTCGAATGACGTCACTGCCTTAAACTCATCAAAATCTATGGAATTTAAAGATTAATTTCACCCAAAAGCCTTGTTAGTATCGTTTTTGTTTTGTTAATAAATGTAGCAGACGAATCTTGACGAAATATTGTATTGTATCAGAATGACGTCACCGATGGCGTACCGATGAGCCTGTAGAAAGGCGAAATACGTATCTACGTCTCTGGGGGGGATATGTTCGGACACGTTCACAAAAATATTAATAGTGAACCTGTATTTGTGTTCTTCATGCCAGATTTTTAATATTTTATATTATTAAAAATACCTTTGTATTAAATATTGTATTTAAACTTAACATAAATAATATATCATTTGTTTTTATTTGATCATAAAATACTTCCTCATATACACAGTGTGTAAACAGTGTATATATGGACATCTAATAAAGAATTTCGCGATTTTTTTGTGTTAGCTTCACTGTCAACATGTTGAACACTGTTATTTCTTCCTACTGTAGGTGGCGAAATACATATTTAGGATACGAATATTAGTGTGGTAAAGGGTTTTACACCTATTAAGTCTACTTTTTTAGATGAAAAATCTGTGTTGAAATCAAATTTCTACAAATAAATCATATCGCCGATGTCTTATTAATCGATAACTTATAATAAGACATTTAAAACAATTTAAGTTACATTCTCTTTCAGTTAAAACGTTATACCAAACTTTCCCAAGAGAATAAACACTAGTTTTAGTAAAAAATGTTGGACGCAGTAAAAACCCTGAAGAAGTGGAAAACTATTAAATACGAGGTGTGATCAAAAAATACATTAAATAATTTTATTACGAATAAAGTAATAAGCTTACATCAATTTTGAATCTCCTTCAGAGTACTCTCCTCAGCTAGCGATGCACATATCACTACGTCGTGGCCCTCCCAATGACGGAAATGATGTCAAAACGTTTTCCTTTTACCACGGTTTTTATTTTTGAAACGAACCAGAAGTCGCGTAATGCTAAATCCGGAGAGTAAGGTGGATGTGTACAGACGGGAATCTTTTTTCGGTCAAAATCTCACTGACTAGATGTGAAGTATGGCATGGCGCGTTGCTGTGATGAAAGAGGAAGCCAACGGTTTGTAAATGTTGCAGTACGTCCTTGTGATATTCGTAGTTTACAGTTGTTCCCCTTGGAATGAACTCTGATCGCACTATACCCTCACTATCACAAAAAAAAACAATGAGCATGACCTTAACGTTTGACTTTGACTGACGTGCCTTTTTAGAGCAAGGAGAGCCACTCGTTTTCCATTAGCAACTCTGAATTTTTGTCTCAGGATCATAGCTAAGCACCTAACTTTCATCTCCTGTTATAATTTTTGCCATGAAATCCAAATCTGCATCAAGACGATTCTTCAATTCCGTGCAAACTAACACACGATATCACTTCTGTTTGTCAGTCAAAAGTCTGGCCACGCTCACTTGTCTGATTTGTAAATTATCTGTTAAATTACACCGACCCACGAGATGTTCGTTTCTTTGAAAAGCTCTTAAATAGTCAATCACCTTTTTGAAAGAACCATTTTTGCTACTACCTTTTGCACGTTCGTCTGTTTTTTTGAGGTCGTCGGACGTCCCGACCGTTACTCGTCTTCATTCGATTCATTTCCGTTTTTAAATCGCTCATACTACTTGTAAACAGTCTTCGCAATCACCACATTATCAACATATAGTGGTCTGAACATTTCATTGACTTCTTTGGCACTTTCTTCAACTTAAAGGAAAACTTAGTGTTAATGCCTTGTTCGAAATCCGTCATGCGCCACGGACACGGTAAACATGACCTCACTCTCCAGGCACTGAAAGCCGAGTTACAAGTTACAACTTGTTCTAATATGGCATTGACTGTCCCAACGAATCGGGCTAGCGGATTTATTTTTTCAAATAAATGTAGCGTCAGCAGTTGCTGCTATAAAAATTCATTCACCGTATTTTTTATCACACCGCGTGTGTACAAATAGTCATCAATGGCTGAGGTGATTTTATTTCAGTTCATCTTGTATTCTATAATTCTAATAATAATTAACCTTTCTTTATTATTAATTAATTTCTTATTTACCTCTAAAGCATAATACAGGTAACATATTTTCTTTCGCAGTAGGGACCGGGAAACAGATATACAAATGTAAAATAAAATAAACATATTGATTTTGTGTTCACTGTAAGATTTATTTTCTTTTTTTCCAAAGGTCTAATTTATCTATATCGCCGTAAAGATTGCCCACAAGAAACTTTTGCCTACATCAACGCGCCAATTCAATTTCCCCAAGTAAAATGTTCAAAAAAAGGTTACTATCATATGTCAAGCGAACAGATACATCATGTATATAAACATATTATACAAGAACAGGTGACACAAAACAATGAAAAATTTGTCCCATGAGAATAACTCCGAAGCAGATACGTATTTTATTCTAGCAGTATTAAACCAATAAATAATAAATATACATAAATAAATGAGAATTGTAAGATTGTTTATTACTTAAATGTATTAATAAAAGCTAATACATAATATAATGGCACTTATTGGTTTATAAAAAATTAAAGGCATACTTTAGCTTCTTATAATATTATTAACAAACCGAAATTGTAAAGGAAAGTAAACGAAACTTGATTGTAGAGTAATGGGATGACATTATATCTATCAGCTAAATCAAAACGTAATAATCTCCATTTAGAGAATTATTCTCAAAATAAGACTCATATAAACACAAATTTCAAACGACTAAAACTTTAACTGCATGTATCTGTAAAAAAATGGTTCGATGTTATTTACTTGCGTACTTAATCCTGGAAACTCCTATACCTTTCGGTGTTGAGTTATGTTGGAGATGAGTCTTCAGGTATTTTCCTCCACATTTCCTCCCACTACTTCCTGTCACAATCTAACCTTTTTACATTTTCCCACTTTACTCCTCATTTTCAGTTGCTGTACGCACCTCTTAGAACAATGGTTCTCGGAGGAACTTCATAGGACCAGAACCTGTATGTGGAATCGCCAAGGATTCCACTAGAAAGGAGATCTGTTTATGACTAGAAAGAGAACATAAAAAGAATTGGAGGCTAAGGGAAGGTCGATTCCATACTAAGACACTACTAGAGGGGCTAGACGCTAGGCTTTCAACCAATCTACAGTAATAAAAAAGAAATTAAAATTATTACCGGCTTAATAACCGGACATTGTCCTTTAAGGAAGCATCTGTACAGCATGAGCTTGGTTAGCGAACCCTAGTGTAGAAGATGTGCAAAACAGTAGGAAACTAACTTTCATGTAATATGTACATGTTAGGAACTGAAGGCACTCAGACAGAAACATTTCGGAAGTGATCTATTGGATCCTACTCAAATTTCCCCTGAGGCGGATATTGGCTTTCATCGAGGACACAAGACCAACAGAGTGGAACTGAGAGATATGTTGGGGATGGTACAAAGGACAGTGTGTGCAAGTTGCTGGACTTACTGGCATACAACCCAAAGGGTCAGAAGAAGAAGAAGTACCTCTTCTCTCCATGTTCTTCTCGCTCTGCCTCTCTTCTTTTTACCTCTTTCTTTTGCATTGAATACTTTTCTGATCAGTCTGTTTCCATCTCCTCTCATTACATGGCTCAACCATCTTAAATAATTTTGTTCTATTGTTGTTTCAACAGGAGCTAAGTTAAAGTTTTCTCGAAATATCTAGTTTCTAATTTCTTCTATTCTTGTTTTTCCTTCTATTCTTCTCAATAATCTCATTTATATACTGGTTGGTCTACTTTTTTATTTTTGTGTTGTTGTCCATGATTCACATGCATATATCAATGTAAGTTTTACGATTCTTTTAACTATTTCTGTTTTAATTTGCATGGGTATTTCTTTTTTGCCTTAAAAGTTGTTCTTTATGCTATTGTACAGCGTGCTAGTTTTCACTATTCTCTCATTATTTCATCCTCTAATGTTTTTTGTTTAGTTATTACTACTCCTAAATATGTAAATTTGTCTACTTTTATTATTTCACCGCCTATTTGTATGTTCTGTTTCTTATTTTGTAGTCCAATTATCATTGTTTTAGACTTTTGCACATTTATTTTGATAGTTAGTGATTTTAATGTTTCATTCAGGATATTAATATTTCCTTAAAACTGTTTTTCTGTTTACTCCAATATTAATGTGTCATCTGCATAGCATAGTTCAATTAGACCAACTAATCATAGCTTCCAGTGTCCGACGTTATTGGGTTTTAGTTTATCTTTACATTGTTTAATGATTTCATCCACCATTAAGTTAAAGAGCGGTGGGCTCAGAATATATCCCTGTCTTAGAAGATTTTGTATACTTTGTATTAAAGTTTTTTCTATTCCCCTATTTTATAAAATTTTTCAAATGCCTCTCTTTTTACTCTATCGAAAGCTTTCTCCAAGTCTATGAAATATGAAGGCACATGCCTTTCCGTTTTTATTGCCTTCTATCATAATTGTCTTACAATAAATATCTGGTCATTAGTACCTCTTTTCTGAAGCCACTCTGACTCTTTCGTATAGGCTCTTATCTAATTTGTCTCTTAGTTCTTTTTCTAATGTTCTGGCATATATTTTTCCGACCATACTACCTAGTATTATTCCTTCAATGTCTGAGCAATTCATACTATCTCACTTTGTATATATCGGAGTTATGATGTCTATGAAGCGGTATCTTTTACATTTGCAAATTTATTGCTTTATGATTTACCTTTTTTTATGACCTAGGTTTATAAGTGAACAAATTCAATAAACGATGTTTAATCGGATCCTCTTTTATTAAGCTCACGTTTCCTAAATGATGGAAAACGATGGAATTTATTCGGAACTATATGGAGATTTATAACTAATACTTAATTAATAATGATATTTTACTATTTATTTATTAGTAAGATTAGGTAAAAGCCTATTGTAAACCTTGATATTGTTGTCAGTAGCTACCATTTCTACGAATTGATCACAAGAAAAGTTTCTCCATCTGGTGATGTCAACCAATACAATGTAGAACCAATACGCGCATTTAATTATGTAATAGTTTGTTGTGAGTTGTGGTGAATTTTTACCTATTTGCAATACAGTACAGAACAGTATCAATCACAGTCTCGCACTAGCAACAAGATGCAACAGTATTACATTAACATCAAGAGACCTACAGTCTCATCTCAGCAGTATTAATCAAAGTTTTACACTATCAACAAGAGACAACAGTATTACATTAACATCAAGAGAGATACAGTCTCATCGCAACATTATTAACCAAAGTTTTACACTAGCAACAAGAGACAATAGCATTACATTAACATCAGGAGATATAAAGTCTCATCTCAACAGTATCAATCGGAGTATTACATTCGCAACAAGAGACTCAATAGTATCATCTTAACAAGTGTTAAGCGCTTTTTGTTAAATAAATAAAATATTCGGAAAACACACCAAGTTTCAATATAACTGCCATCAACCAAAATAAATAACCAGTTTATACGAAAGTTACCCCCGTGAGCGGTGGGTCAAGAAACAATTTGTACAATCGTTTTTGACTTAGAAACTTAAAATGTGTAATTTAAGGAAAGCCGTCACACAAGCGATCACATTGTAATTTATTGTACCATAGCTTTCCGGTAGCTAAGGAACACGACTTGTCACCAAACACCCCACTGATTTTCTCCAAACATTGCGTACGAGTTAAGCCGCGTTTGCAATTATAAAAAATCAGAGCTCAGTAATGCTTCTTGTTCAGTTCCATGATTTCTTATAAAATAATTACGCTAAACCTTTTTAAACTTTAAAAATACTCCAATATATTTTTTCACTGTCACTGTCATTAAGCTTGTAAATAACTAGGTTAAAATGCTAAACAAAATTTGCCTGATAGAGAGACTGACCGGAAAGTGGAAGGTTTTCGTATAATAGATACGATCCCGTTAAAAAATTTAGTTAAAATACATGTACTTGATCATATAGAAATACCTTTGATTTATTTACGTTTGTGTTTTTATACATTCCAACAAGATATAAGAAGAGAATTTGTAAAATAGAGGAAGAAATTATAATTTTATTCGATTATCCGTATTAATAATAAAAAATACATTGAAAACAATAACGCAAAGTACTTGAAAAACTTCTAAAAAGAAACAGTTTCGACAAAGAATAAATAAATATATGCCACAAAAAAGTAATCTTTGATAAATCGACTTAGTTCTTAAAGTATTACAGTAGAAGAAGTGAAGCATGAAAAGTTGTAGAGTTTGTTCCAAAAACCGGGTGACTTGTCAATGTGAAGAGCATAACGCTAGAATGAAAAACGAAAAAAAGAGGATTTCGTTGACGATAATATAAAGAGGACAGAAAGAATATAGAATGCTCTCCTGCAAGAAATGAGGGACTTGAGTGGCGCTCGTTTGCTGAATTGGATTGTAACTGTTAATAATTCATATACTCTGCGGCGAAATTTGTATATTGTAATGAGTTTTACATTAGCAAACCATAGATAATTCTAAATGTAGTATAATTATTTAAATAATTAAACCATTACTAAATGATGTTGCTCATCGCTTAATGTGCGGAAAGTATACAGGGTGAGCCATAACGAACGACCAGATATTTACTGACCTACGGGACACCCTTCCGAGTAAAAAATGCCTATGAACCTACGTCCTAATGCGTATAGTTAAGGAACTACAGAAAGTGATAGTCGAGATCTATTACAAGCACGAGCTCTATGATATGTCGTGTCAGTTTGACAATTCATATCACCGTTTAAACGAAAACAGTTGTTACTATTTGTAAAATGGGAAGTCCTATGATGTCATCGGTTATGCACGTCATGAGACTTCCCGAAATATTCTAGACACGGATTAATCTAGAAACAGCGAAGAGTATATAAACACTCAAGGGAAGAATGATTCATTCAGCTAGTGATCACCATGAACTGAATATTGTAAACATAAATATGTATATATATATATATATATATATATATATATATATATATATACATATAAATATATATACTATCAGAATCGTAGACATAAATGTGTATATAAATAACTATTAATATTATTAAAAAATTTCGGACTCAAAGTAAATATTAGTACACGAATTTTCTTTTCTTTTTACAAGGCATGAAACGTTATCTACAAGGTACGAATGAGAAACAAAAAGAAGGTACTTATTCAAAAGTCGAGAAGCAAAATTAACAAATGCATAGGTCTTGTCGGCCAGTTTTTACATTTACGTTTTCACACAATTTAAGCGATTAATAGTGCCTACTACCTCCACAAATTCTAATGACTTCTGCCATACGGCGTGGTAAACTTTGAATGCAATTGGCGACCTCTTCTTGTGTAATGCTTTCCAATTCCTTACGAAAAACTATTCGAAGATCCCGAATGGTTAGCAGTATGGGTTGTCAGTGCCGAACACGTCGCCCTAATGAATCCCGGAGATTTTCGATAGGATTTCGAAGTCCGGGCTTCGAGCTGGCCAATACAGACGGCGAAAGTTAACCGAATCCAAATATTGCTCAACCATCCGTGCGGTGTGATATCGCGCGTTATCGTGCATTAGAGTAAAGTTCTCACCTACGAATGGAGCAAATGGTACCACATGATCAGCTAAACCCTAGTTTTCACGTGCAGTGAAATGCTAACCCAAACCATTATACCGCCTCCCCAAAATTCCATTCTTGAAGATATACAACACGCTGAAAATCGTTCACCGGGCCTTCTCTACACATGTTTTCGTCCATCTGGTAAACGCAGAGAAAAACAAGATTCATCCGCGAACTATACGGAGTTCCATTAATCCATTGTCCAATATATATGTTCAAGGGCAAATCGTACTCACTGAACACGATGAGCTGGGTGCAAAAATGGACAGGCAGCGGGCTTCCTTCACATCAATCCATATACCTTCAATCTTCCACGAACGGTTCGTGCAGAAACTCCAGTACCGTAAACGTCTTCGTCTTCACTGCATTGCGTCTTGGACAGTACTCCTGGGAATATTCAAGTCAAGAGCGATGTATCGAATACTGCATCCATCTTCGTTCAAAACTACTGCTGGGGTTACATTTTCAGCTTACATTTGGTCAACCAATAAGTGTCAGTACTGACAGTTCAAATGACCTTTCAATACAACAAATAAAACCTGAATAAAAAGCATACCAAAATTTTTTGGGTTGGATTGGATTTTTTGGGTTCGTCATTATTTTTGTTTTTGTTTTGGCTGTGTTGATAAATTACATGTTTTGTATCTTCTTACTTCATAGATAACATTTCTTTAATGTCTTGTGAAAAAAAAAACAAAAAAAGGAATTTTAATTATGATAGCAGAATTTTTTGTCCACGCATGTAGTTACTGTTAATTATTCCTTTTATTAATATAGTTATTCTTAAATACCATGTGTTTTATTAATCGAATCCGGGCTGAAGATTTATCACAATTCAATATTTAGTTATTTGGTGAAACAACTTCTATATCTATATGTTAATTCAATTAGTATTAGAACAAAAAGTAAAAAGTTGATCTTAAAAGTAATTCTCTATTAGCACACAACGTACTCTTGAATTATGGTGAAATATTTATACAAACAAATATGTAGAATACAAAAGTATTTTTAATAATATAAAGTATTATTAAAAATCAAGTGTGAAGAACACAATATAAGTTCATATATTTGTGAATGTATCCTCACCAGAGACATAGACACGTATTTCACCTTTCTACAGAATCATCGGTACGCCCCTTCTGGAGAAGAGACACATTCACGAAAACAACAATTCGCTATCTCACAGAAATAATTAAAGACAGTTAGTTCTGCAGTTGTTATATAGACAGCGCTGAATATTCTTCTACACTCAGTCTTAATAATTTCTGTGATATAGCAAAGTTGTTTTTGTGAATAAAAACTTCTTTCTTTGAAAAGTGAATAAATTTTATGACTGGAGGTTATTATAATAAACTTTTTGATTAATCTGAACATATTTGTCCATTCAAAGAATTTTCTCATTCTGGTATCTAGAAATTAAACCCAAGCTAAAATCAAGGTAGCAGTATTTTAATCCGCAATTTTTAGCTTTAGAATTGTGGTTCATGTGAATATATTTAAAGACTTGAAATCAAACAGATTCTTCACTAGTAATTTTGACTTTGATTTGAGAAACAAGGCAGCTTTAAATATGTCATTTTCACAAATTATCAGCATTAACTTTTCAACGTTAATTTCCCATTAGATAAAGTATTAATATACCAATACGAAAGCAAATAATAAACTATTTTAATTTTTAAAAGACAATTTTTTTTAAAAAATGTTCTCAGACAATCTTGCAGTACGTTGTAGTTCACGCATAGTTCTATCAGCTACAGACTCTTTTTCTTCGAAATCATTCACTACACGATAAATAGTGCGTTTTGTTGGTACGTTATTTCTCCCAAAAAATACACGTAACTTTCACATCGTTACAGATATCGATTATTGATTTGCATAAAATGCTTTAACAATTTAAACACGTTGGTTTATCGAATATTTATCCATAATAAATTTGACACGTCTTTACTCTACGACTGCCAAATATGAACTGTCAAAACTAATATTTACCAAAATGTCGGCATAACAAACTATACCTTCCCGGTGAACACCGTTTATTTTATGATCGTTTCATTTTACCATGAATTGCTTTTTCTAAGAGTTAAACTGTTGGACTGTTAGACTTGGTTCAAGCCGGTTTCTGTTTTCGACTCTCTTCAATAGCGATTTCTAAAGAATTTTAAATGGTAACGAACGAATAGTTTATGCAAATCGTTGAGTTATAGCGAAATTGATTATACTTAGTAGATGATTAAGCATAGATATTCGAAGTACTACAGCGTTTAGATATGACAATTCTAAATCAAGAAACTCCACAAATAATATACGTTTAGTAAATAGATTCCTGATGTATGATTGTAAATGGCAATACTGCGCAATTGTTTGTTTTTCTGTCAAGATCTGCGATTATACTTCCAGCTATTTAAAAATGATATCTAAGTATTAATTAAATTATTTTTAAAAACACGTATAAGGTTGTAGATTAATTTCACTGAAATATGAAAATCAAAATACTTTTTATCATTACCGTTCTTTTCTGCTTAAACCAATAATTTATAAATCTTGCTAGGTATCCTTAACATAAAGATAAATCCTCAGTTTCTAAAATTAAAACACTGCTGAAACTCTACAACATGACTCCAGGGTTTTATCGTATTACATATTATTAAATGACGACGAAAATCCAATGAAATTGAAATAGACAGGTAGAAGCGGACCATGATGAAATTTTCTGCAATACGATTTATTCGCGTATAGAAGCGGTTCTCGGCAAGGTAATTCGGGAAATTCCATTGCTACACTAAATCTCATCAAAGGCAAAACCCGATAATCTCCAAATAAAAGACTAATACTAAAATGTACATTTGTACATATTGTTAATAGAATATCCCCAACATATATTCAATAGAATTATTATATTATTATATGTTATCATTTCATACTAAATTCAATAGATAATTGATATCTATATTTAAAACTGAAAATGATTACTGCATTAGGCTCTTTTGAAAACAAAATTTTTGAAAACAATTTTAAAAAACATTTTATTGAATACATGTGACATGTTGATATAATTAAAATTATTGCATTTTGCGATCATTATATGGCAATTGATAGATTATTTAAGGCGACGATAGAGCCTACTTAAATGCGACATTTTCAGATCCATTGAGATTTTCATACCTCGTGAGAGCTCTTGCTCTAGTCTTATACCTTTTAAATAGACCAAAGATCTTCCAGAGAAAAGCTTTCATCAACTTGGACACTTAGGTCATCTGGAGCTGCCTGGAGCCTTTGCATATGCCTTGATTGCGACTCTTTTAGCCTTGCGCCCTTTTCACTAGTTTGCGCTTTAGCCCTCGGAATTCCAGATAAACTACCTGATAGGATGTGATAGACCCATTTGCTTTACTGTGTTGACCCTAACAGCTGTTTCCGTGAATACTCCTGGTTCGTCCTTTCATGTTTCCTCTCTGACAGCTTTGTAACTTATTCATAGTGTTCCATGAGTTGACCAGGTAAATCTATGTACAAGACGTTTTCTCCTGATGACCCGAGAGTAACATTAAACAACATAAATTTCCTTGACCTTAGTTTCAAGTTCTTCGGGAGCGCCAAGTTCCCATGCTTCACCTGTAAGCCTCTAAGGATATCCATACTTACGTAACTATTGCTTTTACTAGTTTGTATGACTTCCGCATTAGCAAACTTTTAGAAAAAATATGTACTCAGCTTAACATTAATTACATGGAACATTGGCAAGGCATGTGTTATTACTATGCTCGTGCCCGTTGAGCGACTATGCAAACAAAAGCGCATACAATACATTTTATTATTTTTTTAATACATTTTCATTTTTTCATTCATTTGCAAATTCAAATTCACGAGAAAAGCATAATTTTCATAACCAGTTGTTCAAATAGTTATTGTAAAACAGATTGTTAAATTTCATGAAAGTTAATAAAAAAATTTAAGACATTAAACGAGGTCTATAAAAGACAAAGTTACATTTTGATACTAGGAGTCGAATTGGCAAAAGAAAATAGCAAGCAGTCTCTTTGTTGTTCAACTTTTCCAACAGCAAGCTCATATTACCACTGCCAAAATACTGAAAAAAGTACTTTATGGGCATAAAAACAGGCAGAAACAAGAAAAATCCCTAACCACAGTAAATTAATAAACTTCTAAATACATATCGCTAGTGTTATCCTACTGGCGATTAGGTGAAAAGCGTATCTTCAAAGGTTGTACTTTAACAAAAGATGCTACGTTTAACAATATCGTTCTTTTTCAATTTGTTCTAGTGAAGATGCAAGCAAATTAGTTGATTATAGTATTAGTATTTAGAAGTTGTTACGATATTTTGGTGAGTGGTGTATACCCGTAGCGCTTTCGCTCTCCTGTCGGACATGCGTAAATTGCTTCGCAGAGATAATACATGTTTGCGTAGGACTTCGGTCATTACCATTGAAAACCTCAGTTTGACTAGTTGTAGTTTTGCTTGCTAGTTTGCCGCTGTGTGGTTATTTGTATAGAGAAAATTTACACCGAAATAAGTGGTTTATTTGGCGGCATGTAGGGTTTGTTGAACCTCAATTTATATGACTAGATTAGAGTTGTTGTCTTGTTGTTGTTGTATACCCTCGAACATCCGTGGGTGAGTGTCATTCCAACTAATTTTCTTTATTAATTTTGTGTGGCCCAATCTGCGTGTTTCGCTATTTCTAATGCATAAAACACCTTCTGTAGAGTTCTTGATTCTGGTTCCTGCTATCGGCATCTATGGCTATTTGATAATGAGATTTGCTGTTGAAGTTTTGAATCATCGGAACTGAAACGTGGTACTTCGGTCACTACCATTGAAAACCTCGGCTTGACCAATTGTATTTTTGCTTTTTTGCTACTATGTGGTTATTTATATAGAGTAAATTTACACTGAAGTAGGTGGTTTATTTGGCGGCATGCAGGGTTTGTTGAACCTCAATTTATATGATTGGATTGGCGTTGTTGTCTTGTTGTTTTATATCCTCGAACATCTGTGGGTGAGTGTCTTTCCCGCTGATTATCTTTGTTAATTTTGTGTGGCCCAATCTACGTATTTCGCTATTTCCAATGCTTAAAATACCTTCTTTTTAGAGTTCTTTATTCTGGTTCCTGCTACCGGCTTCTATACCTATTTGATAATGAGAGTTGCTGTTGAAGTTTTGAATCATCGGAACAGGAGAATCTATTGAAGCAGTAAATAAAACCACGTGGCGGGTAACTTTGTCGCAGCTGCATCTTATATTTATGTTAGCGCGTTTTTGTTTTACACCTCGCTATAATAGTTTGACCAGTTTAAGGTGTTTAATTAATGCAACGACACCTTCGAAGAAGAAGAAATTCTGCCTAATGAAAGCTATTATATTGTAAGTTGGCCCCAAGTTCCAAAGGCAAGTTATTGCCCTGGTACAGACTTAGAAGTGATTCGAGAACCAAAAAAGGTTTGTAAAAATAATTTTCTTGTTCCAGAAATGTAGACGTTGGTGTGTGAATGATTTGTTTATCTAAATATGTTATTGTAGATTATAACTTCTACTTTTATTTAAAGTTTGTGTGTTTTGTGATCATTAAAGTTGTGCTCATGTAAACACAACATTTTTCCTTGTTTCGTAATAAAAATATTAAATTTGCGTTTTTTTTTAATATAATAGCCAAAGTAAGGATATATCTGGGGGTTATTTCAGCCCACTCTACTCTTAGATATATAATTCAGCACAAAATTGTCAAAGTCAAAAATTGTCATTGTCAAATTCTCCTTCACCTGTGCAGTGACTTTTTACACCTTGTTTTATTTTTATTTTTTCTTAATGGTATGTATTACTCAACTATTATTACTCAGAAATGAAAGACAATGCACGGACTAACCCTGTAATTCATAAACAAATCTTAAATCCATATACTATGGTACATAAACAAATCTTAAATCCAGCATATGTCCTGTAACTATGATAACGTTAATTTGGAAAGTGAGTCAAAGTCACCTCGCTTTAGGGTATACATTATTTGCGGTATCTCAATCCATTCGATGAAGTTTACCGCTGCATGAAATGGCTTGGTAATGTTATCATGAATGTGAATTTAATGATCCTCAGGGTTGATGGTTTTGCTGACATTTTTTTCGGTTTTTTTTTTTTACCTGAATCCATAACAACTGTTCCAGATACTGCCACAAACATATTACCCATTAGATTTCTCCCTGTATCTCTAATTGAAATTGAAAAAATTATGTCTGCTTTTCTAGATAAGACAACAATGGGTGATGATTTGATGCTCTGAAAACGTGTGCTTTTCCTAATCAATAGAAGAAAGCTAGAATTACACCGGTTCACAAGAAGGATGATGTATCGTGCTTGGAAAATTATAGACCCACACTGATTTTGTCAAATTTTGGTAAAATTTTTGAGCAGATTTTGTACAACACATTCTTTATAACACTCATCCATATACATATCCAGCAAACAAAATTGAATAATAATGGTCAACTAGGCGTTGTATACACTGACCTTTTTCGAGCCTTCGATACTATGGACCATAAAATTTTATTAAAAAATTGAGTGCTTTTGGCTTTAATCCAAGTGCATTAGAACTTATTGCGTCATACGTTGTGAATAAAGTTAATTATGTATTTTATAACGGCTTCTACTCTTACCAATTTATTTGAACATCTGATTTGCCTCAAGGCTTTAATCTTGAACCTCTTCTTTTTTCTGCTTTTCATTGATGATCTCCTCACATCTTTCAATTGTTCTGTGTTGGCCTATTATGCCTATTGATGACACTAAATTATACTTATCCGTCGAATCACAGGATTATATTGATGTCTTCCATGTGAATGTGAACAAATACTGCGTTGTATCTTCCACGCGTAAAATTAATAAAGTGGAGTCATTATATAGTTGGTGGCCAAAAGTTAGTTAAAAGGAACTCCGTCAGTGATCTTGGGGTCAAATTTGACTCGGATATGTCCTCTAACTTGCACCTTTCGGATATCATGTCGTCCGTCTGCTTCTAGCGTGTTGGGCTTCGTTATTAGGTCTACCAGTCAGTTTCAGGATTTAACTGAAATCACTGTACCAGGCTTTTGTTTTGAGTAGATTGGGGTAGGCTTCGGTATTATGGTCTCCTTACTACTCGACGCATAACACCTCACTTGTTCGCGGGTTCAAAGGAGATTTCTGAAATTACTTACTTAATTACAAGCTGAAATTTTCCTTCTCTCCTAGTTCTGCATAACAGCACAAATTACTCCAAAAATAAAAGAAAATACTATAGTATACGGTGTCCTTTCCGAATTTGTCATATAATAATAATAATAATGCAGTAGGGTTCATAATGAAAGTTTCTACATTTATGTATGTATATAAAAAGTTTTTATTGTCGCATCCAGTTTTATTTTTATGTCAGACAGTAGACACATTTCATTTGTATTCAAGACACCAAATTACTCGCAATTTCTTTATTTCTAATTACATCTATTACACAGTTATCACAAAAATACAGTAATAAACTCTGTAATATCGCATTTTTATTGCCATTTTCAGGTGATATTATATTTTTCAATTTTCTTTCAGGTAATCTCCGTGAACGTATCGTATGCCATGGAAGACAATTTCACGATACCGGAAGATGCCGACGAAGTGCCGATTATCGCCGAAGATGATTCTGAACAGGTAAGCGAGCGCAGAGAAAATAAGTTTCCCCTACACCTACTTGTAGGGATCTCACTAGTAAGAGGCAGTTTAAAAAACGCGATACGGCCATTTGCAGTGGAAGTGTTTTTTGCCGTTACGTTGTATTCCCTAGGTTCTAATACCAATGACCGCAACACGAACGATTTAAACTTAAAATGAATTTCAGCATGCACCGCCCATGATCTGAAACTTTGCTGTTAATGGTGTGTTTCTTATATAGGATTGAGACACGCAAATAACTGCATCAATAAAAGAAACATGACCAAAATCATGTCGGCGTTAAATTACAAATTCACTCACTAACTAAAGCAATAAATTATTTCTAAAATTAAATTTTAACTTAATATTAACTTTCATATTTTAGTTAGATTCTCTGAATATCTTACTTTAAACGTTTACCTTCCAGCAAAAGTGATGCAACACATTTTTCAATGTGTTGCTTCCCCTATATGATTACTAAAATCATACCGTGATGGTGCTTTTGACATATGTAATCACTATATTCTTAAAGTTTGACATTTGTCAATGAGAAATCTGCGATAGCTTAGAAATTGAGTCAGTAGTTTGTTGACAGTGACAGTTTTAAGACAGTGAGTTTGTAAAAAAATGGAGATTACTCGTGAAGGTTTTCGTTGGATGATTTTTTACGATTATAAAAAAAACCTAACTCCACAAGAATGTATTATATCCATCAACTTTTGGTAATGAAGCACCATCAAAAAAGACTTCCGAATTTCGTCATGGTCGTGCTTCAGTGAGTGATGAATCACGTAAAGGTCGACCAAAAACTGTTGTGATTCCAAAAAACATCGATGCAAAAAATTCGATGTAGGAACCGCAAAATTTGTAAACAACATCGTCACAGGTGAGGACATATGGATATATGCGTATGAGCCAGAAAACCAAGCAACAAGTTACTGTATGAGTGTTCCAAGACGAACCGAACTCCACAAAAGTTGTTTGTGCAAGGAGCACTTCCAAGAAAATTATCGCTTCTTCGGCTGTACAGGACACATCGCAACAATTCCTTTAGAAAATCGAAAAACTGTTAACGCTGAATGGTATATAGTAATTTGTTTGCCAAAAACTATAGACGAAATCAGGAAGAAAAACCGAAAACGTCGAATTATTCTTCATCACGACAATGCGAGTTCCCATACAGCACGTCTAACAGTTGAATATCTGAAGGAGAAAAGTGTTAAAAGAATGTCTCATGGTCCATATTCACCTGACTTGTCGCCGAATGACTTCTTTTTGTTCCCAGCTGTGAAACAAAAAATTCGTGGACAGCGATTTTGAACACCTCAAGAAGCAGTCGAAACCATTGAAAACCATGTTTCTGAGATACAACCTTCAGAGTGGAAAAAATGTCTTGAGAACTGGTTCGTACGCATGCAAAAGTGTATAGACCATAAAGGCGAATATTTTGAAAAACAATAAAATAGCTTGTTCCCAAAAATTTTGTTTTCTTCCCAGATTTTTTAAAAATATAAAAGGCGACCCTCGTATAACAATCTTTAAAAAATAATACTTTTGATTAAAAATTACAAAACTATAGATCATACTTAAATTAGATATGATTTAAATATTGATACATAGAATATATAGACCATAACGACGATGACTTCAAATTTTTCCATAATTTTGCAAAATATGCAAGCAGCACAATTTCCAAATAAGAATTTATGCTAATATCAGCCCTCTATTCAATGAATTTTACATAGATTTCTTCATACCTCTTTCTCGATTTTTCTCGTAATAAGTCCGTATAGGTTTTCCCAGCTTGATTTACTATTTCTGGTGGCGTATTGGGAACATCGAAATCACTTTCTGAATCAGAAATCATGTTAAAGTTTTAAACAGCACAAACTGACGTGATTTAAAAATGACGGGATACAGCGAGAGTAGGCAGCTAGACGCAGGTGAAATTTAGTAAGTAACTTTCGTCACTAGGGACGAAAGTTAACATTATGGGATTTTCTCTCACTAGTGATGGAAATCACGCTGCAATATTCGGTGACGAAAAATGTCTTTTTATAAGGGTTCGTAGAAAAACCATATTATCATGCTCGTAACTCAACGTTAACTTTTGAAAGTTATGTTAACAGTGTCATCGTGGCATCAATAAATATGTCATTTGATTTAAAGATACAATAAAACAACAAGCTCAGCTGGTATTCAAGATTTTATTAATGAAAAAGCCGAAATTAAAACAAGTGTTGAAATTGTTGTCCATTATTTTCAATTCCTAAGTTTATCCGCCTTCTGATACTGTTAAAGGCATTTTGCAGCAAAGCGGGCGTTATTAATGCACATTCTTCAATAATTTTTTGCTGTAGATTTTGCAAATTAGTAACAGGAGTTTTTTATTGTCCCTGTTTTACCAAATTTAATAACACTAGCTTGAATATCTTTTTGCAGTTGTGCTTAAATAACTAACAGATTAGGATACTATTGCCGGAAGTTCTGTAAGAACTGATTAGTGGAATACACCCAATTTCCATTTTATAATTTTTGGCCAGTTCTACAGTAACTTTGAATAATAAATATGTTATGTTGCAACTCTAATATTATAATAAAATAATTAAAAAAATATAAGCCTTTATAATTTGAATTTATGTATGACATCTGTCAGAATTTGAAGTTTTCTAAAGTTCGCATGTGCCAATCTTTAATTATTTAAAAAAAAGCCTACTATAATGAGGAAAGTTTTTAAAGGCACGTTACATAGATACAATCTGTGTATGTGGATTATTCCATTCATGGAAAGCTAAAATTAGCCAAAATTAAGGTAACAAATCTGCTTGAATGGGAGTCACTATCGTAGACCCCCATTTATATCTCATGGCTCCTAATTTTTTTTTGCTGATATGAACCCCTTGCAGATAGTAGTCGACCCCTGGGGGACGATATAGACGATTTTGGAAATCCACTACATAGAGGATATTCGACGCGAAGCTTTCTAAAGAAGTTCATTTAACAGTGGGATCATGCTATACCGTTTTAGAAAACATTTTTGGAACTTACGAAGATAGATTTTGGTACGAGAACACAGTACTATCAATGATGATTTTTACATAACATAGATAATCACATTCTCGGCAAATGCTTTTTTTTCTAATGAGGCTTGATTTCTTTTCTTTGGGCTGCTTAAATAAGTAAAGTATGCGGTTGACAGAAAACCCTCACGAATTCATACAAACTGTATTACATCCATCAAAGATAGACGTCTGGCTAGCAGTTTCAAGGAGATGAATTATTTTGCCTATATTTTTTAACCAAACCGTACCTGCTGAAGTATACCAAAATGAATTATTACAACCTTTTATTAATGGACTTCATGATGACGAACTTATAGAAGATTTTTTCAGCAGAATAATACACCAACACACAAATCTTGAAATAGAATTATGAATTTTCCTCCAAGATCTCCGGATCTAACAATTTTACATTATTTTATTTTTCCATATTTAAAGAATACCATTTTTAACACCAGACATCACACAATCGCAGAGCTTCGCAATGCTATTAGAGATTCCTGTGCGGACATAACTCCACAACTCCTAGTAAATGGTTTAGAGAACATGAAGCATAGAGTTCGACTTTCTCTTCAAAATAATGCATAACCTTCAGTACTATTATCTTTTAAATTTAACTAATATAATAAAAATATTTAATAAAGTTAAATTTTAATTTTTGCACACTTATTGCATGCACTATTATCAATCGTTATCAAAAAACATGGTCGTCTCTAATCAGGAAAGATTTTGAAAGCATGGTATCTCTAACTAATATTACCAACCAAGCGTTATTAAAATAACATTCCTAAAATTGTTTTGACCTTCGTCGAGTCCTATAGTCAAACCATTTAAGATTGATCGGTCAGGCAGCACTGTCCGAGTAAAAATTAAAGGTAAATAAGTATTTATAAAAGAACATGTACCTACCGTTGTTTTTGATAATGCAAAGAAAATCAACTTAAATGCTTTATATTTGTACTAAACCATTATTTTTTTAATTTGTAGGTTTTAGTCCATATTTTTGCTTATGTGGTTTAGATATTTCTGCATTAAACATGAAGACATTACTATTGAAATATTATTATTATTTATGATAAATATTTTCTCTCTCTTTTTGGACATTGTTGTTATACATAATTTTCAATGTGCGTGAAGAAATAACGATAAAGTTGTAATAAAGTTTATTTAAACCATACAAAATTTGAAGGTTTGTGAAAGTTGTGAAAATGTTCTGTTAGACTTGCGCCTGGTTTCATAACCAACATTAAAAATACTTTACATATTAAAATGTACTTTAAACATAAAATGCGTTTCATAACTCATACTTATCACCTTTAGCACAACTCTAAGTTAAAGGCTTCGAAGGTGTCACTTTAGCGTTTAAATAAACTTTAAAACGTATTGACACAAACATATTGACACTTCTCATCGATTCACAGATAATCTCTAGTTTTGTTGTATTACGAATTACCTATAACAAATACCATGTCCTTAACAGATTCTTTACTTGATCCATCAACCAGTATTAGTGTAATTTAGAGAATGAATTAATTATTATACGTCAACCGAAAGTATATAAGCCTCGAACTACTTTTAATAGTTGAAGTGATGGAGAATTTTATGTTAGATTTAGTTTAAGCAAAGCGGTTGCTTTTAAATTACTAGATTATCTGAGAGATAGGATTAGTAGTCGAACAAACAAGTAAGCATTCATAAAAATATTAATTAAAAATATATCTATGATGATAATTATGTACATATACAAAAATTTTAGTGGCGGTGCTGTAAACCAGAGACAAAACTTTTAATTACTTTGCGATTTTATGCAACAATATTGGTGCTACGCACTAATAGCTTACTTTTTGATGAGAACAAGCATTTGTGTTCCTGCATTCTATTATTGTGCAGTATTTAGATGTTAAATTCAGCAAAGCCAGCTCTTCTTCTTTTGTGAAATTCGTGCCACTGTTTCGTTGATCTTTTTTTCACTTCTATTGCGTTCTTATCCATTATTGTCATTGTTATTTTAGAATTAATTTATGAAATAATAAGATCATACTAATGCGAGCTAACGAGACGTTAACCAACAACTGCCTATATGACGAAAACGTCAAAATGTTTTGAAATTTACTATTTGTACTTTTTAAATGCAACTATTTTCACTCTGAGATTTTGTGTTACTAACTTTCTTTTAAAATAAATAAACTGCACTTTTGTTAAAGTTGTCCAGATGCAACATTCTGAAACGCAATTACTTTAAATTATTTTTAAAAAGATAAAGTTGCTTTAATTAAAAGAATGTTTAAGCCAGTATTATGAAACCAATGTGTTAGTTACCATATATTTAAAACCAATATCCATCAGAAGCTTTCGTAGTGTTTCTTTGTAGCCATTAAGCTGTGTTTCTTATACCATAAATCCATACAGTGTAACTAGTAAGGTTACCGTCTTATCGACGTATATAGGGAATGGATTTTATTTCGAAGTACACACCTTCAAAAGTTAGAACTTTTAGACAATTGTTTTATATAAAATTTTAAATTTTACTTATCCATGTCATCTACAATAATACGAGGAGAATGTTTTTAAGGTGCACTAACATTTGTCGACTATTGAGGTTCTAGCTATGGCATTTGTGATTCATCAACTCTAGGTACCCTTAGTTTAATTCGTGGAATTATTTTCTGCGATTTTCCTGTCATAGACGCTACCCGATCTATAACCTTATCAACAGTAAAAGTATATGTGTTTGCTGCTTTTTCCTCCTCTCGGACTTTAATAATATTCTGTAATAAAGTGAAAACTTCACTTTTCACTTGATTTCCTTTTAGGTATATTAACTGTAATATATTAAAACAATACTATTTATTTATTAATGTTGCGAATGTTAAAAGTATCTTATATTACTCACCCAAAAGAAAGAGTTAATGATATAGCTCTTATAATAACTGTCGTTAATGGGTGTAATATTAAATAAATAGCTAACATAAAATAACACGAAATGATAACTAATGACACATAGAAATTGTTAAAAGAGTGTACATTAGGGTCGAACAAGCGAAAGTTAGGATCTTTTATAAACTCATTGACAATGATTATTAATTCTCTGTTTATATAAAGTTCTTTTACATCTACCATGACCAATTCAAATACAATTGAAATTAATCCACATTTTCAGAACATTTACTCCATAAACTGTCGTAATCGAACCAATTAAAGCTTCTGATGAATGTTTATTTAAGAAGATCCATTGAGACTATAAAATATTATTTTCTGATAATAATCGAAGTTTAATAAATTGTTCAGTTAGTAGTAAGAGAAGGAAAAAGTAGGTTATTTCCCATTATTTTCTGTTATCTTTTTTAATGTAGTGGTGGAATATTGATGAGTAAAGTAAGCCTGAATTGTACTGTTGAGTTTAATATACCTGATGATATCGCTCAAGTATAATAATATTTTGTTAATATGATTTCTCCTATGCTAAAGAAATTTTAGTACACCAATACGTTAAGCACGCATTACGCATTTGTTACTAATGAAAAAGATATGCATTACACACATCTATATCTGTACACATGGACATACACCTTGTATTTTCCAACATTTACTTCTGCCAAAGACACGTGTTTCGGCCACACAACTGATTTCTTCGCTCAAACTTTACTTCACTAGCCAAACTGACGAAGTCTATTGTGTAACAGAAACACGTGTCTTTGGCAGAAGTAAATGTTGAAAAATACAAGGTGTCCATGTGTACAGATACAGATGTGTGTATATCTGTTTCATTTGTAATGATTTCTTCTGTTCAATAATAGTTCATCAGAATATATAAGTGTTTTATCGCTACCTTAAACGAACTGATATATTTATTTAGTTATTTTAATTAAACTAACAGAACATAATATCCAAAATAGGCTAAATAAACATCAGTTACTAATCTAATTTAATATAGTCAAATAAAAACTAAAAACTAAAGTAAGCTAGTATACAAATCTAATGTAAGCATTAATGAAAACAAAACAAAAATAAAAAAATGTATATTCTTAGTATTGATATTAACTAAAATAATGGATTTAATTTTTTTTTTATAAGTTGAAGTAAATGGGTTTACATCCACAGGAAGTGAATTTAATCCCCACTACATCCGACAAATTGGCCTATTGGCTATTGAAGCCGTAGACCTCACGGTAAAACGGTAATGCGAATAACTGTTTGTTTTGGAGCCCAGCCTTCTCACACGAATCCTATTCTTCTGTCTCTGTTTAGGATTCGTATGCCAAGGTTAAGATTCCGAAACGAAGAGATATATATCAACCAAGTTATTCAAGCACTTAAAACCTAACTCGAGATAATTTCGCACATCCAATAATTCCTGTAATAAAACATTTGGTTAAGAATAATACCATTGCAAAACAGTGTTAAAAAACATATTTTATTATAGTATATAAGTAGTATTCAAATAAGCGGTATACAGATATTATATAAAAGCCTTTAAACTCCTTCCATGCACTACTATAGCAATAAGTCATGGAAAATTGGGTTCAACGGATTCATTCATGTAAACGTTTTCGTGGAGGACATTTAAATTATATTGTGTTCCATAACTAATGGCATTAATTGTACTTTCAGATGAAGTAAATATGAGCTTGAACTTCAAAACATATTCCTTTTTTTTAATAAAAAGTTAGTGCGCTCTTATTGGAAAACCATTAGTATATTAAAGGGCCATAAGAAAGAAAACAATGAAAATCGCATAACTAATAAATAATATTTTTGTTATTATTATATTCGATGACAGCATTTCTTTTTAATAACTTCCTGAACGCATCATATACATAAGCATTAAGCAGAAGTACTGTCGTTAATGTATGATGGCAATTCGATTACAATTTTAATAACTTTGGGAATATTGATGATGTTCTATTTAAGCAACAACTTTAATAAATTAATACAACTTGTCCTGGCGGTTTATATTTTATATTATTAAAAATACTTTTGTATTATACAAACCTGGTGGGGTTTACCTACTCATGTATGTTTCAATTATTCTGATGAATAATATTTTTGTTATTATTATATTCGATGACAGCATTTCTTTTTAATAACTTCCTGAACGCATCATATACATAAGCATTAAGCAGAAGTACTGTCGTTAATGTATGATGGCAATTCGATTACAATTTTAATATCTTTGGGAATATTGATGATGTTCTATTTAAGCAACAACTTTAATAAATTAATACAACTTGTCCTGGCGGTTTTCAATTTGATTTTTCGATTAGTTCCGACCACATGTTACATTTCCATGTACCATATGTTGAAATAATTAATTGTTATATAACATTTATTAGATTTAAATGTTTTTCAAATTAATAAGAGATTTATATATCTAACATTCACTTGGTCTTTTTCCGTTAACGTAAAATGTATTAATAAATATTTCGCATTCGCCATGTCATTAAAAGCTGCAATATAAAAATCAATATATATCAATTCTGCTACATCTAAAGTTATTTAAATCGTCTGTCCATCAAAATTACTTTTTTTTACTAAGGAAGTTTAGATACTGTATTGACTTAGAAGACGAACGTCATCAAATTTTAGTAGTCACAAGAATCGCATCTATGTTTATTAAGCTCTAAAAGTTCAACATTAAAACCAGTAAACCGTAATGGTAAACGTAAATGCAAATGAATAACAAACAATGTTATTCCGCAAATTTCATAAACTGAAATGCAAGTTCTCGTTTGCTTGTAATAACAGAAGTTATGTATTGACTTAAAATAAATAGAATCAATTTCTCAGAGAAATATCGAAGTTAAGTTACGAATGTTCAAATTCTCATAATGTCTTTATGTTGTTTTAATAATGCAACTTAAAAAAGTTTCTTTCATTGAAGTATATGTGACAACAAATCAGAGTTTCTGCATTGACGTATGCTATTTTTAATTTTAGCTTTTTTAGCATTTCAAAAATATGGGTAATATTAATTTATTTAATCTAAAGCATTATATGTAGGACTATAAAATCACCATTTCAAATAAAAGATATATCTTACTTAGTGAAACACAAATGTGATTTTCACAAATTGTTATTGTACTCGTAGTAACAATTGTTTCACCAATACTGTTGGCTTCTTCACTTCGGACTAATAAATATATATCTAATTACATATTATATCTATATCTAATTAGAGAACGGCATATATTCTAGTCAGCTAAACTAATTTAAGGGTGGGGGTGTTATACAATTATATGAAAATAAGTTTAATAATGGGCAATTATTCAAATCTACTTGATCATTTAATAAATTATTATTACATTTGTTAGGTCTGCTCATTTCTATCTTTATTTCTTAGTTTTATTTACGGTTTACATTAGAGATGTCAAATTTTCGACACTTTTAAGTAATCGTTACTCAAACTTTGAGTAATCGTTAAATGTATTCCTTACTTCGATTACTTTGATTATTTTGATTACTTTGATTACTTTGATTATACTTTGATTACTTTGATTACATATATATATATATATATATATATATATATATATATTCATTTTACATAAGGTCGCGTTTAACATTCTGCACCAGTATTCATCCTATTGCCGTTATCATATCGTTAACCAGTTTTATTTACCTCGCAAGATTAATAAAGGTATATGTAGCTGCTTTTCACTGAATTTGCGGAAATATTAAAACAAACTCCATAAATTTTATCAAATTGTATTATAATACATTTATTGTAATATAGCGTATATGATGCGTGATGAAATGTTAAAAAAATATTGGCAGACAAGAATATAAACTTTAATACATACAATACATATAAACGTCTTGTGACAGCATGTAACAACAGGTAAAGTGTAAACTAATAAAATGTGTTACCTTTTCGTCTTTTAACATCATTGTATCCGTTTTAGCACTTTATTTATTATAGGTATGCTGTCGTACAACCTTTCCTCACATTAGTTCAGTTTGTAAGTATACTTGTATTGTATAGATATTATATAATATATTGCATGAGGTACAATATAATTACCGTTATATTACCCTGATGAAGCGCACAAATTGAGTGGCGAAATATTGGCTAAAAATAAACAATTAAAAGAGTATTTCCAACTTTTTCCAAACAAATGTCTAACCGAGACTCTTGATCTTATCAAATAAAATTGTATTTTAAACCACAATTGTGTATCGTATTCGCCCAATACAGTTTTGTATTTATTTGCAAATATGTAATTAATTTAAAAATAATCACTGGTAAGCATGATCACCTTAATTGAGATATGAGCGTTATTCAACGTTTGTCTAGTGGAAGTCGAGTTCCTACACAACAAAATGTGTATCCCCATCAGTATATAGTTTTATTTTATGCCTTTCAATTAATCTTTGATTGCCAAATTCAATTACGCAGATAACGTAAGATTATTTGTGGAAATTTTCTTTTACGCACTTACTTAGGTATCTTGCATAAATATACAATCGCAGTGGTGTATTTACTGTTAATTAATTCAAACTAATAATCCATATATGCTTTAAAATATTTGATATGAGTTTTTATAGACTTCAAATTAAATAGTGCGTTGTTCTACTTATGCTAATTTTGCTCCTATTCTTCGTGATACATTATTTAAATAGATTTTAAATTAAATACAATTATTAAAATAATTGTACAAAAGAAAATATGGAATACTATACTAATAATCAAAATTTAAAATACTTCAAATTATAAACGTAGACATATAATAAATATTTAATGTTTCTTAATAGATTTTATATCTATTCAAATCGTTGCTAGCGTTAGAATCAAAATAAGAATAAGAATAAATGATGAATGAATAAATCCTCTTGACGCCGTTTCACTCTTACATATCGTCGATGCTTTTTATAATTTCTTGATGAACGACAGTTTTTCTCGCCCACTTTGTGGATTTAATTACAATTTTTCTTCGTTTTCATACATGACTTACATTTCAACCCTCGTATAAAATACCCTGCAGTATGGAAATTCATTTTTTATTTATTTATTTTAATATCCTTGTTCTCTCTCTTGTTCTATATTTTCCTCCTTTTGTTGTAATTAATTGTTTTCAGAATTAATTGATTTCCACAAAAAATAAGCCTTAACCTAATTATGCTTGCGTTGACATGCGAAATTCACCATCTTCTGCTAGATACTTGCCGGTCTTTTTTCTTTTCTCAGTCTCTCCTATCATTTATATATGTTTTACATGCTTTATATATGCACATTTCTAACATTTCTAACATTAACATTACTGATGTATTTAACCTCACACATTCGTGTGTGCTTTGGCATTAATTTTGTTTAGAACTTTATATATCTTACTTCGTATTTATGAATGTAAGTAAATACTATTGCTATTTAAGTGCTACTTGAATGTAATTCGCATTTGCTATAGATGGTTATTGTTTTCTGGTTGTATTGCGCCGATAATTTTTAATTTATTATAAATTTAATTTATATCAAGGTGGAATTTCGCAGCATGATGTACAAACGTAACGAATTACAAAAGTAATCAAATAGGTAATTGTTACTTCGGGTCTGTTTGAGTAACGAATACTAATGTACCGAATAATTACTTTTTCGACATCAGCAGTTTACGTCCTAATCATTCCAACATTATCTTTACCGTAGAAACTGAAAAAGACAATCAAATTAATTTTTCAGGTTTATACCTAAGAAGAGAAGTAAATAATTCCATTAGTTTCAATATCTACCGAAAACCAACCTTTACAGACACTACTATTGCACAATCATGCTTAAGCTCTATTTCTAACAAATTTGCAGCATATAACGTGATGATGCATACACAGCCTTTTCTATCCCACTTTCGTATGAAAACCTTAATAAAAAACTATACACTAACAAAGCAATCTCAATTAATAACGGCTTCGGGGTACATTCTATCGCTAAACTAATAAAACGTAAAACAAAAGAATTATATACAATAGTATTTTCCCAAGATTAATTCGGAGAATAAATTTCAGTTTAAATTTCAACATACTTTAGACCCATTAGTGACAATATTAGGTAAAGTTTTATCAAAACATACTTTTAGTACCAGTTTCAAATGCCAAACGAAATTATCTCATTTACTTTTCCGTAACAAAGAGTAATTTAAAAAATCCAGAATTTATAAGTTGGCCAGAGTGTGATAGCTTTTACATAGGCCAAACTGGTCTTTCTATTTTCTATTGACATTCGGCAGCCAGCACCTCCACATTGTCTTTGGGAAGGATCAAATCCCTATTAAAACCAGTGAGTTTCGTTTGACTAAACTCTTCAAGCATTTGTGAAATAATACTGTAGCCGCCAACGCTTTCGTCAGTCTCCATTCTTTCTTTCCGAATAAGCTATCCTTTTATTTTTCACAGAGAAGCTGGCAAGTACTTTCGTAAACCATATTTTAGAAACAGGGTATCTTTTTCCTCATTTGAATAATACATAAACAATAAAACATGTACACACTAGGTTTCAAATTGAATATCTTAGAATCCATAGAAATTTAAATAAAGGCTGCCCCAATAGGAACTTCTGGATTTCCTTCTTAAATAGAACCAACAATTTTAGAAAAATAACATCATTGTATATTTTATCAAAAAGTAGAGACATGGCAGTTATGATTTAAAAATAATATTCTGCAAATGTCTTCTACAGATGATCATTCTTTGCGTAAAATCGTCAATAAATTTTTGCCACAATTGCGGTTCAGTTTCACCAATAACTTGACGGATATTTTGATGTAGGTCATTAATCGTCCTCGGATTGTTAGAATAGACTTTGCCTTTGAGAAAACCCCAAAAGAAAAAGTCAAGAGGGGTCAGATCGCATGATCTTGACGGCCAATGAATATCACCACTTCGAGAAATGAGGCGGTTGGGAAAACGTGTCCGTAACAAATGCAAAGCTTCCCTCGCCGTATAGCACGTGGTGCCATCTTGTTGAAAGAACATATTCTCCAATTGAGGCCATAAAAAATATCTCAACATATTGCAGTAGCGTGCCCCATTAACATTTACCGCCATTTTCATGAAAAAGTGGTTCTATAACCCTCCAGCCCAAAATGCATACCACACGGTTACTTGAAGAGGATGTAATGGTTTTTCTTCAATCACTCGAGGATTTTCAATTCCCAAAAATCCTACAATTTTGCTTATTAATGTAACCTCCAAGGTGGGAGTGAGCTTCGTCGGAATAGATAATTTTATTGCAAAATTTTGCATTATTCGTAACTTCTTATAAGATCAAATTAGCAAACGCCTGGCTATGTCCGTGGTCTATGGTCTTTAACTCTTGTATTAGTTGAATTTTATACTCGCGAAAGGTCAGATCTTAGGTCAAAATTCGATGCAAAGAGCTTTTCTATATGTTTAGCTATTGAGATCACCGACGAACTCTGGTTTTGGAACTATCGGCAAAATGGTCACGTACTAGTGATATTTTCATTGAATCGAGCTCTACGTTGACGCATTGGTACCTTCAAATCAACAACCGATTCAACAACCTAGATTAAAATTGCGAATTGCATTGTCACTTGGCACATGATTATGCCCAAACAGTAAACGAAGTTTACGAATTGTTTTCACACAAGAGAGCGAATTTTCGTAATAAATTTGTACTATTCTAACACGTTCTTCTGTCGTAAAACAATTCATGATTAAATTGCCGGGTATGTAGATTGACATATGCGAGATATATGATGTCTAGGTTAAGTCGTTGAAAAATGGTGCTAAATTTAAATCCCGGAGTACCTTTATAAAGGTATTAAAAATTCGAAATGCGTTATGCTTAAATATCATATAAACCTATTTGAAACGAATCTTTTCAATAGTGTTATTAATCCACAACGATCATAATGTATTCTTCTTGGTATTATAATATCTCTTAATTATATCTTAAAACTAGGATTATTTTTGGTTGTAGCTTATATATACCTGTATTATTGTTCCTCTGTTTCGCATACGTATTGTTAATTTCGTTTGAGAATGACATGTTTTTAATGTATAAACTGAAATAACGTTATCTATTACAATAAAGTGATAAGAAACAAAGAAATGTATCGTATTAATACGATTAATTATGATGAAGTTACGGCTTCCACGATCAATTTTTTTATGAAATATGTATATATTATTTTTCAGAGGATAATAACGATTACTCATGCTGTCTATAAATTGCACTATAAACAAGAAATAGAATACACGTTTGAACACGTAATCATTACGAAATATACACAATAAATAATCCATGCATACTATTAATAACTATAACTAAAAGTAATAACTATTTACAGTATACAACTAATTTTACCTCAGACTAAAAGATTTATGGGTACCAGGATTAAATAAGTAACTAATGTCAAGTTATGAAATGCGAATAATTCATTTTGCTAATATTTCTGAAACTTTTTCATTGTGCACTAACAAGGATAATTAATCTTGACAATGATTACGAACACCAAATTGTCTTTTTGTTTATATCAGCAACTTTGGAGATGATATAACGTAAGCACTCCAAGAGAATCTAAAAACTTTCCGGTAGATCCGGCAAAATCTGTCAATAGAAAATGATAAAATTCGTCCAAACACGAATTTACGTTACATCAGTTTTTATGTACGACCACTTATGCGCAATTTAATATCAAGTTTTATGAATCAATGACCAGAGCACTTACGAAATATACCGTTTTGAGTTCGGAAACTTCGAACATAACAGTATAAAATGCCCAAACTTGCTGCTCTTTTTGTTACTCCGGCGCACCGAAATTGATTTCTCTTCAGAAAGTATTTACATATTTTCCATATATTATAGATGCTCAGAATTCACCTGAAATATTAAACAGGGACTATGCGAACGCGGACGGTGAACGCTGTTGTGGGTAGACAACTGAATAGAGTTGTGGGTGGAGATTATTTTAAGGTAGACCACACCTCAGAAAAAAATAAAAGCATTCAAACGAAATTCTTTCTAACTAAAGCTATACAGTTTATGACCCTTTTTATTGCCACTTAAAGTATCAATAAAAAGTGTGTACTTGATAGATATACTATTATTATATAATCCAGATATAGACTAGACTAGCAGTGTGTTATTAAAAAGAACGGATAATTTTTAACATTGATATCACAGTTAATCACATATTTTAGTTTCGTTTAAGTTTCTACTTATATAATAAATTGAGGAAAATAGGAATTTGCAATAAATCAAGAAATAATATATTAAATAAAAACTACAAAATGTTTAACAGTTTTTAATCTACAATTTTTAACTGATTTTGATCATAAGAAGTCACATATACTAATCAAATCTGATAGTACCTACGAGGACGGTCAGATATATTTCCGACCTTAACGTGAAGATGGCAGCCCTCGTCAATAAAAGCTGGGGAATGCGGTTGCGCATCTATTGACAGGTACTCACCAAAATTTCAGCCATTTTGGACGCTCAGTTGTTTGACAATCGATTGAGTGGGTCGATGTGAGTGTTTTTGTGAAAAAGGAAAAAATCGAGTATCGAGCTGTATTTGTCAACTCTTCTTGCATATAAAATATCAAGAACTTAAACTTAGATATATTTATCTTCAGGAGTAACAAAAATATATAAAATTGCTAGTATAATTGTATTTTCTCCACATAACTTTAAGCTTACAGAATAATAAAGAAAATCATTATTACTGCTGAGATAGTAAATCAAAATTTTGTTTCTTAACACTTCGTTTCAAATAGCTAATTCACGTCGTAGCAGTAGCAAAGCTGTCTCCATTTACATTAAAAACTTTTGAGATGACTATCGTAATCAAAATTACTACGATACTACGAGGCACACCCGGTTCCTGTTTATTCTTTCTTCTATTTTCTTCTCTTGCAAATTACCAGCAAGAAGTTCTGCATTTGCTAATTAACGTTTAAAACTTTAACTCTTCTCCTGATGAAGTCAGTAATAAATGACAAAATATTGAGAAAGATCATTTGAGTTTTAATATAAACAGATCGATAACCTAAATATTATTGAATTTATATTAGTACGGTCAAGAAATTTTCTATAATTATATATATATATATATGTACTATACTACATATTCTTCTTTCTAAGGCGCAATGAAAGAAGACTAATATATATATTCATTGCAAATTTAAAAAAACTTTGCGAACCAAGTGATCTGTAAAACGAATGAGAACAAAAGCAATACACAATCAACAAGATTAAGAAGAATGAAGTGCCAATAATTTCAAGGCATTAATAATTGCTTCAATCGAAAAGCCAATATTCAGTAATAACTATTCCAAATATCAACATAAACAGGATTTTAATTATAATGTTCTCAAAGCTATTTTATAAAATCTATTGAAGTTAGTTTGCCAAATTTCTATGATAAAATCTTCGATTTAACTTATCTACAATTCTTTTCCTCAAAGACTTCATTTCCACTAGTTCAATACGTTAACATAAAATACATAAACGGACTACTTAAGAAGTCTAGGAAGATAAAGACACCATTCACTTTTATTGTTTTAGTCTAAATATTTGTGTAAAATGTACCACCTTGATAAAGACGCTTGGAAGAGCAAAATAAGTATGTCTACATTACCTAATAAAATCAATTTTGTGCTCATTGTGTTACTTTAACATTAGTGCCCTTAATGAAATCAAAATATAAATATATTCACCTATAAAATGAATGCTCGAAGAGAGCAATATATCGCATACGTTGGAGAATTTAGGTCAAAGTGAATATCATAAATTTTATGTTTTCTCATATTTGTTAATGCACTCATAGTATTATATTTATAGTTTATACATTTTTGATATATTTTAATAATTTATGCTAAATTTTACGGCCTTAAGCTACAACAAACAGGGAATATTTTATTATATTTTTAATTTTTATTTATTTACTCGTGTTAATATAATAAAAATAAAATCCTTTTCCGTATATTTATATAAATTTATCATTTTCTTCACAATCAAATAAATTAAATTTGTTTTGAAAAATAGTTACTTTCTCATATTAGATTCTGGGCATTTAAGCGCAATCAATTAAAACATTTCCAGTCAAATCATTTTTCTTCGTGACTTAGTATGAATTCGAATACTGATTCGCAATTTATGTTTTCACAGCAAGTTGCAGTTTATTGTAGATGTCAGCATTCTCGAGAAACTTTTGTTTCACACCATGAAGTAAACATTCATGATTATGTGCATAAAGGTGAACTTACTGTCTCTTTTACATATTTCTGTTAGCTATAATCTCTTAACGATATTTCGAAAGCACAATTCCATCTAGATAATTTTACTTATTGAGTTTTTTTCAAACAATATGTAACCTATTTATCTATTAGGTATAATGCTATACATCATATGCACCAGCATATACACCGTTTGTCCAAGAAGAAACCAAACTTTACAAAAATAAAAGAAAATAGTGTCATCCCATGTAGCACCTTTCTGTTTTTGAATGCAGCTATATTCATTAATGCTGTGTCAACAGTTCAGAGATTTCCTTCATTACAAGCTTAATTATAGTATCAAAAGAAATTTTGTCTTTCGACAAGTGGTCGGAAAAAGAGGTTCAAACAAAAATATGTGATTGACTTTTATAACAATAAAAATAATAAGAATAAAAATATATAGAAAGAGAAAAAACTCAAAAGACCTTATTAATGATACTTCTACACCCTACCATAAATATACATCTATAACAATTCTTGGAAACCAAAGATACAAATCCTATTGAGATACCACAATACATATGTAGTGTGCCGCAGGGTTCGGTTTTGAGTCCGACGCTTTTTCTCTTATTTATTAACGATCTTGCACTGTTGGACACCAGGGCTCACATTGCATTGTTTGCCGATGATACATCATTAACTTGGCATGCTGCGGACCCGCGATCTCTGGAGGGCCTGATGAACGACGAGATTCCGATTTTTTCAGAATTGGTTTAATGCTAATGGAATTACCCTAAATTTGAGTAAAACACAACTTTTAATTCACAAACACAATTGTGTAAGTGTGAATATTGAGATTGGTGGCATCACTTTAGAGCCTGTGAACTCCGTGAAGTTCCTTGGTCTGATTGTGGAACCAGGCCCTTGTTGGACCGGGCATGTTCGTCGCCTTTCGTGTAAGCTCTCATCTGCTTGTTATGCGATTGGAGTGGTGCATCGTAACCTGGGAGAGTACACGGCTAGGACTGTATATTTTTCATTGTTTGAGTCTCGTCTACGGTATTGTATAGCATTTTGGGGATTCACGACCGCTGGGAATCTTCTTTCGATTTTTAGGTTGCAGAAACGGGCGGTGCGGCTCTTGTGCGGGGCGGCAGCGGACGCCCACTGCCACTTATTCATTGTTATTATACGAATCATTGTCTATCATCTTTAAAAAGCAAAGTAATATCCAGCTGTAAAGACTGTAAAGTCTTTACAGGGTTGCAGTGTATGGTAGTTGTGCGGAAGCGTTTATTTTACTTTACTGTGCCCCATGTGTGACTTTTAATTAGTAGTTTTTACCTACTGATGATGACAACTTAGTTGTCGAAATACGTATTTAGGATACGACTAATAATTGTGGTAAGGGGTTATATACCTTTTTTAAATTTTGACATGTATTTGTTTGTTTTGGCAACCTAATGATTTATTATTATGTGTTTATACTGTAATTGTATGTGTATATTGCTTACTGTCCACGCACTGTATGTGCTTATTCACAATAAAATCTATTCTATTCTATTCTATTCTATTCTATTCATAAACACAAACAAATTCAAGCAAATAGAGCAATTCAAGAGAAAGCAATTCAAGAAAAAGTGGAACATATCATTAATATGCTCCTATATGATAAGAGAAAACATAAGGATTGCTGATAGTTACAATTGGCTAAAAAGTGTCAAACTTTTCCAGGAACCGAAGGTTTCATCTCAGCAATACAAGATCAAATAATATTTACAATAAACTATGAAATACATCATTGAAGACACAAACGCTCAAAAAGATATCTGCAAGAGTTGGAATTTACAACCTGAAACCATAGACTATATTATTACAGGATGTAAAACACTAGCAGAAGCAGAATATACTAGTCTACACCAAGCAATAGCACAAAAATACCTCTTCATTAATGATACATCTGCACCCTACCGCAAATATACACCTACAACACACTCTATTGTTATATCACAATAACATTAACAGCAAACACTCAAACAAAATTGATAAATATTGAAAAAAATACACACCACTGAAGATTGAACTTTAGCGTATCTGGAAATATAAACGTATATAAATATCCTTCATTACGTCAGCTAGCGGAAGTACACTCCATCAGTTCTCTGAAGGTCTCAAATCAATAGAATTACCATCCAAAGTCCACGAATAAATGCAGCGACATACAGTGTTAGGCAAATGTATAGATCCGCTCGAATATCTTTGATAGGGTTACCTAGATTTTAATAAGACTTTTCATAATTAATTACATGCAAATCAGGTATTCGACGTGTATATTTAAATCCGAATCAGACTTCAGGTTCAGCCGGAAACGATACTAACTTTTTTATTTTAAATGAAACACCTCGTAAATTTTTACGAATTTCAATAGAGCTCTGCTCTAGAAGTTCGAGAATAATAAGGTTTGGCACCCTTTTGTTCAACACCGGCAAAAATATTTAACTAAAACGGATATTTTAAAATTAGTTTGTTTTGTAAGCCATGGCATTAAATTCAGTACTCGAGTTAACCTTGTAGACGTCAAAATATTAATAATGATTTCAATTAACTGAAAAAGAACGTATTGAAATTGATGATTGGTTTTGTTGACCGCGTCAGAACTCATGAAGTAGTATGTGATTTACATCAAGATCGGCATCCAATATCGCGAACTGTCGTTGGTAAAATTTTGGGAAGATTTAACTTGATCGGAAATGTTAGAAATTTACCAAAAAGCGGACAACGAAAAGTCGGAACTAATAAAGTTATTGCTCAAGATATTGCTAAACCAACCACAAACTTCTACTACATCCCTCGCACTAAACTATGATATAAGTTGCCGATCAGTAGCCAGAACATTGAAGCACGAAAAATATCATCCGCATAAACCACATTTAGTACAAGAATTATTGGATGAAGATTATGAGCGTAGAATTCAATTTTTCGAAAGGAGATTTGTAAAAATGATCAATATTTTACATACAATTTGCTGTTTTCCGACGAGGCTACGTTTTGTTTGAACGGTACCGTGAATTGCCATAATTGTCAATATTGGTCAATAGATAACCGTCATTGGATGCTAGAAACGCTTACGCATCCTTTTTTTCATTCATGGTAAACTAAGTGGACAGAAATATTTAGATCTTTTATGTTATCAGGTTGTTCCTAATATTGAGGAAGATGGGAAATTACCTGTAAGTGTTTGATTCCAACAAGATGAAGCACCTTCTTACTGTGCCCTTAATGTTAGAAGTTTTTTAGACAAAACATTCCCAAATCAGTGGATTGGTCGTAGAGGATTCATTGAATGGCCCGCACAGTCTCCAGATTTAAATCCCCTAGATTTTTTCCCTTTGAGGTCATTTAAAATCTGTGGTTTATACTAGACGACCACATAATCTGTACGAGTTATGGCAGAGAATAATTGAAGAAGTGAAAATAATTAGTGAGGAGGCTTTGGCAAATGTCATTCAAGAATTTGTTCACAGACTTGCATATTGTCAAGAAGTGCACGGTTATCATTTCGAAAACTTTCTTAACTAATACTGATATCTCTGTCGTTGTTGAACAAAAGGGTGCCAAACCTTATTATTGCTGAACTCCCAGAGCAGAGCTCTATTGAAATTCGTAAAAATATACAGGGTATTTCATCTAGAATAAAGTTAACATCGCCTCTGGCTAAAGCGGAAGTCTGATTCGGATATAAATATACTCATCAAATCCCCGATTTGCATTTACTTAATTGTAGAAAGTCTTATTTAAATCTAAGTAGCAATATCAAGGATATTCGAATGGATCCAAACATTTGCTTAACCCTATATACACTGTGTCCATAAAGTATGGACACAAGCCCGTAATAACGTTATTGTGCATTATTTGACAAAATGCAAAGATATATCGATTAATGTTTTTTGTTAGCTATATTTAGATGCTACCATTTTATTTTTTCCATCGACCTTGAATAAGTTATGACGTCATTGATAATTTTTTTAAATGTCAACCCCATTTTTTTTTGTGGATTTTGAAAGCCTTTACAATTCTTTATTCGATGATGTAAAAATTTTGGTATGTTACATTAGAAAATTTTTGAGTAATCATTTGTGTCCATAAAGTATGGACACAAGCCCGTGGTAACGTTATTGTGCATTATTTGACAAAATGCAATGATATGTCGATTAATGTTTTTTATTAGCTATATTTAGATACTACCATTTTATTTTTTCCGTCGACCTTGAATAAGTTATGACGTCATTGATATTTTTTTTAAATGTCAACCCCACTTTTTCTTTGTGGATTTTGAAAGCTTTTAGAATTCTTAATCGATGTTGTAAAAATTTTGGTATGTTACATTAGAAAATTTTTGTGTAAACTGTGTTGTAATTCTAAGTTTTATTCTTGACATTTTCAGTATCAAATTTATAACAAATGCTCAAAATATTTTCCTTCATTTTGTTGACAAAATCCTAAGCGATGATAAATTCCATTTCGCACATTCTGTAATATTTCGGGAGTGATTAGTCTGGTTTTTTATATGATGCGTTGTCGTAAAACGTCCAAATTTTCCGGTTGTGTCGCGTAGCTTTTCTAATGTAACACTAACACCAAAATGTTTAAATCATCGAATAAAGAATTGTAAAAGCTTTCAAAATCCATAAAGAAAAATGGGGTTGACATTTAAAAAAATTATCAATGACGTCATAACTTATTCAAGGTCGACGGAAAAAAACAAAATGGTAGCATCTAAATATAGCTAATAAAAAACATTAATCGACATATCTTTGCATTTTGTCAAATAATGCACAATAACATTATTACGGGCTTGTGTCCATACTTTATGGACACAGTGTATAAACCGTACAAACAGAATTAATTCGATTCGCTGATTAAACTTCCCTATATACATAGGTTTCTATAATCAATCGCAAGAATTATAAAAAATTTTCAAAAAATCAAGAACAATAAATTACATCATGTTCTTATAGTAATTACCGTTCTATGATATATGCCAACATTGCATTATTGGCCGCATACCCCCGAGCTCATACCCGCAAATATGTGGGTAGAGTAAAATGTTTCCCGGCTACAGGCTGAGGAAGAGTGAGATAACTTGATATCATAATAATAATAAGTCACGCCTTAGCATTCTCCAACAGCTTGACGCCAATTACAGGGGGCATTAACAGGCCATAAATTATTATTACGTCCGCGCCCGGGCGTAATAATAACATGCTAAAGTGTTAAACTTAATCAAAATTTTAACGAAACGCATCTAATTCTTCTGAAACACATATTTATTAATATTATTCCTGTATACGAGTTTGTATCGGCCCTTTCAAGAACTTGATGATCTCATCAAAAAAAAATAGACGCCGTCCGTAAAATTGAGAGCAGATGAATCGGATATTTCAAAATCAGCTGTATGTAACATTTCAAACGAGAATTTATAAACCACTTGACCCTGCTAATGTTCGGTCAGTTGCGTATACTTCGGAAAAGTGGAAGGGCTCTAGCAAATGTTATAGTCGCGGGACTGTCAGTCAGCTATTGTTTTTATAGCAGAACAAATACCTAGTTTGTACGATTATCTTTATTGTGTTAGAAGTTTTGTACGGTTTGGTTTAATAATGTCGCAATTACGAACGTCGAGAAAGCGACAATCCGGGCACAAAGTACAGAAGTTATCAGTAAATTTCCAGATTTAGTATACATATAATGGTAGTAAAATAATTTCTAAAGTTTGTGACAAAGCTATCATGCTTCGGAATCTACCGTTTAATCTACCGTTTAATTTATTAAATAATGAATTATTTTACTCTTTCTGGAATAATCAATCGAACTAGAAATTAACTAGATTGCCAACTTTACGAAAAAATATAACATCAGTGCGCGATAAAATTGAAATCAGTATTAAATTAGAACTAAAATTTAAGAAATCATAAACAGATTTTTTAAATTTTAAAATTACGTTCTAGATGTCAGTACATGCAATGAAACTTCTATAACCGTATGTTTCAATTTTATTAATCAGTAAAATACTAGAAAAATTTACTGCCGTAGGAGGAGCTAAATTTAATGAAGAAGTTTGAGATTTTAATAAACCAACTCTTAGTGTTTATGACTAATGGTGCCGCAAATATGCTTTTCGTAGGCCGGTGTCTTAAATAACATTGCGGTAATTTGTTACAAGTGGCGCGTAAAATCCATGCATTACATCTTGCAGAAACTATTCGAATGCTGGAAACTTGTATTATTCCAAGGTGGAGGGTTTAATAACGCATACAACAGCTGTATATCTCAAATCTCCAAAACGTATTTAAAAATTTCACAAACAATATCCCGGCATCCCTGAATCTCAACACAGCCAATTCTTACACACTGAGGTACATGGTTAGAGGCAGCACTTTATTATTTTTAGTATTTCAAAAACCTAAGTCTGTAGTTTTACAATTTGATTCTAAAGAAGCAACTGCCGCCGAGGAAAGTCAAAAAAATTGCAAAATGCCCAAGTTGAAGCAGATTTTTACTGGAGCCAAAGCAAATAGTGGATACTATACAAACATAGCAACACGCATTCAGCGACGCAAGAAATATTATTGCTAAAGTAGTTAGTGTGTGAGCTAAAAATTCAACTCTTACAAGATTAAAACAAACTTTTGGATATAGTAGGTCTACAAATCCATTGTGTATTTACAAAGATTATTTTAATTATGCAAAGCTATATCATTAAATGTCATCAGGTGAACACAGTTACACGAAGCAACTGTTGAAACATATCTGATGCTGCAAATATTCACCCGATCTTATCTACTTTGTGTATTTTTATACTAAAAGCGACACTTAAAAGGGCAACTGTTTATTTACATTTATTACCTGCTAAACCCCTTGCACTTTTTCAGGATATGCTACTGACTGAATTTTCGCAGTGCCAACTCTAATCATTATCAAAACCAAAATATAGTGCTTCAAATATAAACTCGAAATAAAGTTCTGAACTTTCCGAAAATGAGAATTAATAACTATTAAATCTTATTTTTACATGCAAGTGTCGCCTTATGTGATGGGTTAGTTACTACAATTCGACAAACTAAGTTTTTACTAGTATTCAGAACTCAACACACCGCGACTTCGACCTTCCGGTTGTTAGGATAATTAAAAATTCGTGCAAAAACCCCGTCCAGCACCGGAACATACAGACGTGTTTGGCTCTTATTGGAGCTTGTCAATGTACAGTATCCCGGAGACAGATATCTATACTCTGCGTATATATAATTAGCATTCTGAACTGCAAATGAGAATTAATCATTATTAAATCTCATTTTTACAAGCAAATGTTGTATTATTTGATGCGTCCTGTTTGTTAGAATAATTAAAAATTCGTGAAAAAACACATCCATCACCGGAACACATTTGCAATAAGTTCAGAATGTTAATTATATATACACAAAGTATAGAAGTGAAAAATATCTGTCTCCAGGATACCGTACATTGACAAGCTCCAACAAAAGCGAAACGCATCTATACTTTCCGGTGATGGACGTGGTTTTCACGAATTTTTAATCATCGAAATAGAGTGCTGGAATACATGCACTACCGAGGACGGAGGACCTCTGTTAAACACACGACCAGTTTATATTGGTAAAGTGATAATATGTACTGGAATTGCGAAAGCATATTTTTGCGGACTGCATACTAAAGGGAACTGCAGTTAACGCAAAATCTTATTCAAAGATTTTGTCCGGGCCATTGCGGCAAGAGCTTATGAAAAACCGATCTGTAAAGTTACATAAACGGCCATTACTCCAACAGGGTAACGTAAGACCACATACCGCACGCCCAACTATAGAAGTTTGAAACTAATTGCATTATTCTCCTAATTAGGCACCCAGCAAAACTTCTCTGTCGTCACCTAAATAAAATCACGATAGAAAGATCATGCGTTTACTATATCATCAAATTACGAAAAATCTAAATAGCGTGGTTAGCGAAGGTGGTCTCCAAAGGTGCTTTTCGGTCTAGCAACTTAATAAAATCTCTTTTAGGAAATGTTGAAGATAAAATTGGAAGTGAACCAGAAATCTAGTAAATATGGAATTAATTGCCGCGATTGTAAATTTAAATTTATTTGTCAAGCAAAAGGTTCAATAGTAACCTTATAACAGGTTACTAGTATGTCATACTAAATTCAATAGACCGACTAAATCAAGTGTCGCTCATCCTAATCAAAATATAACGTAATTATTTAAGCCTAATTAAAAATATAAACATTCCAAGGAAATTGAACTCTGTGAAAGAATTTTTATCATTAAAATTTATTGAAGACGGATATGTCATCTAAATTTAAGTTTTCTTAAAATTCAGTATATACGTGGTATTACTTGGTAGATTTATTTCTTTACTTACTTGTTCGACTTCATAATACCCATATCTATGTAATAAGTTTAGTTATACACATATATATATATATATATATACATTCATATAGAGTTATACATACAGTGCTTCTCAAAAGTCCCCTCCCCCCTCTTATCTTTGGAACGATTATACATACACAAGTGAAATTTGGAAACTGAATATTATAGGTTATAAACTTCCCTACTAGTGATGATAGATGACGAAATCGTCATAGATGACGTCACAAGGCCATTGTGACCAATAATTTTAAATGGAACGCTACGGCAAGCGACACCTCTTTTAAAAGGTATCGACAAAACCTATTCAATGATACTAATTTTGTTTGTGTTTGAGGCGGTTTTAATGGCTCATTAGTAAACATGAAAATTTAAATTCCATTCAGTATGATATTAAATACAGATTTAAGAAACAGTATGTACTTAAAGAAATTGCTCGAAGTGACCTCCATTTACTTCCTGACAGTAAAATATCCTATTTTTAAACTCTTCTCGTACTTCTTCAAACGTGTCTGCGGAAACAGCCTCACATTCTGCAACAATACGTTGTTTTAAAACGTCAATATTGTCAAGTTCAGTGGCGTAAACCTTCGATTTAAGGTACCCCCACAGAAAAAAATCTAAAGGTGTGAGGTCCGGTGATCGAGGTGGCCATTCCGTTGAACCTCGTCGTCCAATCCATCTACCAGGATATTCCTCATGCAAATACCGTCTTACTGCACCATAATACTGTGGAGGAGCACCATCCTGTTGGAATGTTATTTCCAAATTGCCGAATTCATCTGGATTATCTTCCAAAATTTCAAGGATTAACAGTTCTATTGCGTTTTGCAACATCTCCAGATAAACCTCACCAGTTAAATTAGTATTTAAAAAAAGAAGCCCAACGATGTGGTTTCCCAGGATACCTGCCCAAACATTCACCTTCTGGGGAAATTGGGTATGTGTTTCACAAACAGGTGAGGATTTGCGTCACTCCAATACCTCACATTCTGTGTATTTACATTTCCATTTAGATAGAAAGTACTTTCGTCACTAAAACAAATTGTTTTGACGTAGTCTGGCTGTTGGTTAATTTTAGTTTCCATATTTTCACAAAATTCTAGTCTTCGGTCTGGGTCGTCGTCTGAGAGTTGATGAACCATTTTTAATTTGTATGGATGAAATTTGTATTTTTTCAACACCCTGTGTACTGTACTTCGACTAACTTCACAGGTAGATGCAACTTGAGTTGTTGAAGAAGTAGGATTAACTCTTACTTCTGCCAGTATATCAATTTTTTTCTCATCAGAAATTTGTGGTCTGCCAGATCGTTTCGCATCATTAATACTACCCGGTGTTTCAAACTTACGAAGAAGCTCCCTTAAATAAGTCCTCGAAATGGGGCGATCGGGAAACCTCTCATTAAAAATGCGTTCTGCTGTATGAATATTTTGTCTAGTTTCACCAAGAATTAGGACCGCTGCTACTTTATCACCTAAAGCACGTACCATTTCGCTTCTTGAAGCACTTAAACTTTCGACTCACAACAGTTTAACAAATTATTAAAATGTACAAAAATATTAAAAGTACCATAAGCTGTAAAAACCGTGAGACGTTCGATCAACAATACACAAATTATTAAATGTACAAAAACTTGGACAATTACAAAAACGTCGAATATTGGAGACTAACAAAAACGTCAGATTATGTGACAACTAACCATAGGCGGAGCTTGAATTTGGAATTTTAGTATTAACTTGACAATTTGACGTTTTAAGACAACGTATTGTTGCAGAATGTGAGGCTGTTTCCGCAGACACATTTGAAGAAGTACGAGAAGAGTTTTAAAATAGGATATTTTACTGTCAGGAAGTAAATGGAGGTCACTTCGAGCAATTTCTTTAAGTACATACTGTTTCTTAAATCTGTATTTAATATCATACTGAATGGAATTTAAATTTTCATGTTTACTAATGAGCTATTAAAACTGCCTCAAACACAAACAAAATTAGTATTATTGAATAGGTTTTTTCGATACCTTTTAAAAGAGGTGTCGCTTGCCGTAGCGTTCCATTTAAAATTATTGGTCACAATGGCCTTGTGACGTCATCTATGACGATTTCGTCATCTATCATCACTAGTAGGGAAGTTTATAACCTATAATATTCAGTTTCCAAATTTCACATGTGTATGTATAATCGTTACAAAGATAAGAGGGGGGGGAGGAGACTTTTGAGAAGCACTGTATATATATATATATAGTTATACATATATATAAGTAATAAGTTAAATTACTTGGGCATTAAATGAAATCTGTAGAATATTATCGTTCATAATACCCTTTTATAAACCTCGTTGCATTCTATCATTTAATTTTATACTCCTTTTAGCTACAAAATTAATACTGTTCCGAAAAATTAATGTACATTTGAAGTTCTTAAATCACTACGAAATTTAAAAATTTAATTTTTATATATGCATATATGTACAATAATATCGGAGCGAATGCATCATGACATTCTTCGAATAGCGCTCAATGATTTATTTTAGTAATTTTAGCCACTTAAAACTTTGCTCTTCTAACTGTCTTGTCTAAACTTTCAAGAATGGTAACAAACACATTAATCATTGAATATCGTTCCATTGGATGACGATTTATGAGTCCAGACATACTATATTTCAGATGTCTTGTAAACATAAGATACTTATTATTGCAATTTACATATAAACTATTTAATAAGATTTTCATGTGTTTTTCCATGAAATATACTTCACTTTACGTACAAAATCCATGAATATTTCTTTATATACGAGGAATGATCTGAAAAAAAAACAGTTCCAGTCTATTTTTTGACAGCCTTCAGATTTAAGTTAAAGTATATAAGACACCACTTTTTTATTATTACAACTCATGAGGTTTTCGAAAAGCAATATGAAAATCTTACGGCATGTGCTATATTTTTTATTATTTTGAACAATAAATTTCTTAGAAATAAGTAATTAAACTTCTAGTTTCAAAAAATTCTTTTATTGTAAATACCACTACAATATTGTTTCGCCATACAATAGCTTCATCAGGTGGATGAATACAGTATTCATCCACCTGATGAAGCCATTGTATGGCGAAACAATATTGTAGTGGTATTTACAATAAAAGAATTTTTTGAAACTAGAAGTTTAATTACTTATTTCTTAGCGTTATAATGCAGTTTCAACAAGTATCTGCTTCGTCAATTAACTAATAAATTTCTTGGACAAATCCAGAACCCAATTGGTAACTCATCCACCATAAACATCTTGCCACCAACGACATCAATATGCTACCGTTAATTAAAAGTTTAATGCTTAGTAGGAGATTTCCTGATGCTAATGGAAGGATTGCTGAATTTTAGCGACATTTCAATGACTTTGCAAAAGGAAAACTTTCTTTCTGTTTCAATAAGTGCTTCCAAAGAATGAACGCCTCGCATATATCTGAAATATTGTATAGTCCGTTATTTCGTGATTAGATAGTTATTATTGATGAGCATATTTAATTACCTTATTTGTTTTCGTCTCCTTATCGTATTTGTGGAATTCACACAATTGTTTATTAGACAAAATTTGTTATGTACTTATTTACAAGGCGCTACTCAGAAATTCTCGGAATTTGAATGTGGCGCGCGCGAAGAGATAGTAGTACAGCTTTACAGCCTTAGTAGATGGTGTGAACTACGTCTATATATACTAAGTCAGTTTGTCAAGCTGTAGTTTTCTATGTGGCGACACCCAGTTTTTGTGTATTTGTTTCGTTGTGTTTGGGTTATTTCGCGACACTACAATGTCTGATGCTTAAACAAGCGTTTGGTGAGAATATTTTAGGACAGCTGCACATTTATGAGTGGTACAACCGTTTTAAAAATAGACGTGTGTTGGTTGATGATGATGAGCGTTCCGGTCGTCCATCGACGGAAACTGCGCCATGAGGCAATAAGGCAAAAGTGCGTGATGCTCTCCTGCAACACCGAAGGAGAACAATCCATGACATTTGTAACACTCTTGGCTTATCGTACGACGTTTGTCAGCGTATTTTGTCCAGCAAACTCAACATGCGGCGTGGAGTATTGCTGCGAAGTTTGTGCCAAGGTCACTCAGCATTGAACAAAAACGGGTCCATGTTCATGTGTGTACAGAGCTGATAGAAACTGCCGAAAGGGATGCAAACTTCAGTACCAGAATCATAACAGCACGACAAGTTCAAAACAACGTCAAGTTGATGTTGATTTGTTTCTTTGACGCACATCGTGCGTCAATAACATCGTGCACAAAGAATTTCTCCTGAAACAGTTAGTGGACAATTTTATTGCCATGTTCTTCGGCGACTTAGAGTAAACAAACGACGCAAGCAGCCTGCCAAGTGGCGCAACAGTTCGTTAATTCTACACCTACCGCACCTTCCCTACTCCCCATAGTAGGCAGGGTGGTGTAGGTGTCCTCTTGTAACTTATTTCTGTTCCCGAAATTGAAACTGAAGCTGTAGGGGCCCCGCTTTTAGACGATTGAAGAGATCCAGACCATTTTAGGCAGTGTTGAACACTTTAACATGCGAAGACTGTTTACAATCATGAACAAGTTGCTGGGATAGGTGTATTCATGTGGAAGGAGAGTACTATGAATGGAATGATAGTGAATAAGTTATAAGAACAATTTATTGTTTTTTTTTCACATTCCGGGAATTTATGGATAGCACCTCATATATATTCGAAATAAAAACCGTAATAACATCAAAAGAATTACCTTGGCAATAGTGGCCTGATTTTTTAAACAAAATTTATTCCATAGTTACGTTTCGACAGTATGCACAATGCCTTTTTCAAACTGTAATTTTATTAAATTATAATTACGGAATCACTGTAAGTTACAAGTTACACTATATACAGTGTAACTTTTATTTCAACATCGACAAAAAATTTACTTCCACTAATTATAATTAGAAACCTCGCAAATTCGAGCTCCTTCTAAGGCATATTGCATGACCTCTACTGGAATCGCAGACTTTATACTTCTTATTCCTGCGCGTATGTTCTCCATCAGTTGCATGATGATCCAATTTATTCGCGCTCCGGAAGCGTCCCTTAGAATTTGCACCGTAACTTCAACAATGTGGCATGTAGCTCCATCTTGCCGAAACCATATTTCAAATCTATATTTCATACAAAGGTCGGCATAAGTCAGGCAACGCTCTCGAAAAATCGGCATAAGTCCGGCAACGCCCATAAGTCTGGCAACGCTGTCGAAAAAGATTAAAACGAAGCAAGTTCGTGCTTCAGACAGTTGTCTCGGTGTCATGATAACACGTGCTCGTCTAGTAGACGCGTTTTCAGAATGAATAACCGATACAAGTTCACGCTTCAAGAAAGAGTTTTTTTTTGTTACGTCGTATCTTCGTACGAATGCGGATTACGAAACTATGTTTACCGAATTTCAACAACAATTTCCGAACTCGCCGCTACCAAATCGTTCAAGAGTGTGGAAGATGTACCAGAAATTCTTAAAAACGGGCTCTGTTGGCGACGCGCCGCGTTCTGGACGACCGGTATCTGTAACAACTAACGAAAATATGGAAACAGTGGCGCTGGCGTTTGTCGAGCAGCCGAACCAATCTGCAGTGCGGCTATCGGGAGAACTTCAAATATCCGATCGTTCTTTACGACGAATGCTGAAACGCATGCACTATCGAGTTTACCATCCGCGTCTCCTCCACGCACTTCACGAGGATGATTTCGATCGCAGATTGAAATTTTGCGAGTGGTAACTCGGATGCAGTCAGGATGATCCGCAGTTACAGCGTTCCATTTTGTGGTCGGATGAAGCAACCTTCAAGCTGAACGGTACGGTCAATCGGCATAACTGCGTGTACTGGAACGACCAGAATCCTCACGTCTTCATTGAAGAAGAATTAAACCTGCCTGTGGTGTGTGTGTGGGCAGGTATCCATGCGGGAGGTCTCGTGGGTCCGTACTTTTTGAGGGTAACGTGACGGGCCAAAGTTATCTGGAAATGCTCGAAGATTTACGTGGGCAAATGGACAACGATCCAACACTCGCGAACATCCGTCATTTCATGCAGGATGGAGCTTCGCCGCACTACGCGTTGTGTGTGCGGGAGTACCTTAATGTTTATTTTGGAGAATGGATAGGCAGACGAGGAATCGTTGAGTGGCTCGCACGGTCATGTGACCTGACACCCTGTGGTTTCTTCTTGTGGGGCCTTCTCAAGGACCGCGTTTTTGCAAGAGGACCACGTACCCTTCCCGACCTCCGAACTGCAATTGAAGAAGAATTAGAAAATCTTCGCGGACAGCTTGACGTGCTTCGCCGGACCTGCCTCAACGTTGAGAAACGTTGCAGTAAATGCATTGATCAAGATGGCCATCAATTTGAACACTTACAGTAACCCTTTTTCGAATCCCTTTTGTAATTTCTTTGAATAAATTCATTTTGACGCTGCATTTTTTTCTTTTAATGCAAATTTGTTGCCTGACTTATGCCGACCCCTGTATTAGGACGCATCGGATTTTCCTGAATTTCTCGATATCGTTGTCCAGTTACAGTGTCTGCAGGTTAGTCCAATAATTTTCTTTGTGACAGTCCGGCGTGTCTCACACCACAGTCACTTTTTCATGTTGGTGAAGATCCTTGGATTTTAAGTACTCTAAATTCTGCAGCTTTACTTATCAACGAATCCGTTAAGATGAAACTGGTAAAATTGTTGGAATCAATAGCACATGCTAATCTCATCCGATAATCAGATGATTTCAATGCCGATACAAATTTAATTTTTCTCGGAATTACAAACAGTATAAAATACGCTGAAGTGATGTACGTTTTAACCCCAATTGATGGGATCGTCTGCGAGTCAATCTTGATCGTTCTTCTTCGGCACTGTCACATCATCACTGAACATTTTGCTTCTCTTCTAGCAGAATGTAGTGGGCCAGCACGTGGAAGGTCACTTACTATACCCCGTAGTGTAAAACGTTGCACTAAATGATGAACACTGATCCTGAAGTAGATTCTCGTGTTTGCGAGTATTGATGATTGATTGATGATTTTCAAAATAAATCTCTTGTTGCTTTGGTTCGCTGTACGGTTATCATCTTCATGGCAAATCGTCCTAAAGTATTATCAGACTAAAAAATTATTATAAGTTCACACAATCCTACTTGCGATTTTGTTTTTATTTAAATTCAAATTTAATTGCGTAATTTTAAAATAAGTAGTTTGTCTTTTGAATCATTTTTATTTTAGGAGTTTGCAGTTATTTAAGGTTATAAGATGTAGTATTTTACGTAAGCGTATAATAATAGATATAATTATGCAACTATTGAACAATTGCCAAAAAGAAATGTTATCCATCAACAATGGCGATATGACGTTCGATATCTTAACAAAGTGCAAATCAATAGATCGAATGATATCTAAAACTATTTCAAAATTCAGCACTTAACATTATTAACTCTGCAGTGCAGATCTATGCAGTGATTTCTATTTTTTACCTACATGTGTACATACATCAAAAAGTTTTAATCACAAATATTTTTCGATATCAAATATGAAGTCATATCTCAGAGTAAGTCATAATCAGATTTAACATTATTTTTGAAACACCGCTATATAATTAAATATTATTTAATTTATTTTTATACGTAACAATCCCATTTCTGCCTCTAATTAATACCCAAATTTATACATTAATAACTAAATTAAAATTATCAATTTTGCATATAAATTTTAAATATCGCCATCTATGTATATAATATATAATGTGAACATCTAAATGTCATATAAATAATCGAATTTGTTAGAAAGATTACAAAAATGAAAATATTTGTAAGTTTCCGTCAAGCAGGCAATAAAATAAGTTACTAGCAAGTGTGTAACTTACTTTAATATCCACCTGATTAAGCCACTGTGTTGACAAAACAATTGTCGTTTTACTGATTATACCGGGTGTACTTTTTAACTTGAAACTTTCAAGTATCTCGAAAAATAAGCAGTTCACGAAAAAATATTCAGATTCAAAATGTAATAATACAATGGAAAAAATACAGTAGTGCTAGAATTAATCCCTTTTTCTCCCTCCATGTAGGTGGGACAGGGATAATTTTGAAATATTAAATAGAATCTTGTATATTTTATTACCGATTCGAATTCTACTGGAAAAGACACGAATTGGTCTGAAACATACTTTTGAATTCATGATAAACGACGCGGTAATCGATTAAATTCAATTTTTTTCAATTTCTCGCACTAAGAACCTTTGCATGCGATTCTGCAATACGTGTGTAATAATAAATACGTTTTCTCTGTAAATAATCAACATTAGTCTTAGAAAAACTTTATTCATTTTACAAATTGCAAATAACTGATAAACTGTCACCTGTAAAAATGTAAATTGCTAGTGAATAAATTACATTTTCCCACTCCCCTTATAGTAAACATACCATTAATACATTGTTTCTATGTACGTAAGTTGGTTTTACTGAAATGACTGTGATTGTTATGACAACGGGGCGTAAGTAATTTACTTACGTCCTCTAGGGAAAAAAAGTGCATCAAAACACGTGTTCTATTAATTTATATTTATGGTAATATTACAGTTTATACAATTAGTAACAATATTAACAAAATTGGGATATTTATTTATATTTCTTGATAATTCAATGTTATTATCACCTACTTTATCAGCAACACTTAATTCCGTGGTTTCATTTGACACTATTGAATTGTCAAATTTCGTTTTATTTGTGTTTATAATCAATTGTATGTAGGAACTGCCTAGTAACGTTTCAGATGTGTCTAATTTATTAAATTCCGAGGTTATTCACCGTTACTGTTTGATTACATTTAATTTTTGAGGATTTTATTGTCTGGGGAGTGGGAAAAATGTTATAAGCAATTCGGGAGATAACATTTACCAGTCTCGAACTCTATTGCAAGTCCTCGGGCAAGCCCTCGGACGAAAACTCGTCCTCGACTGGTAAATCTTACTTACCTCCCTTATTACTTAAATAACTATTTCCCACTCCCCTTATAGTAAGCATACCATTAATACATTGTTTCTATAGACGTAAGTTGGTTTTACTGAAATGACTGTGATTGCTATGACAACGGGGCGTAAGTAATTTACTTACGTCCTTTAGGGAAAAAAAGTGCATCAAAACACGTGTTCTATTAATTTATATTTATGGTAATATTACAGTTTGTACAATTAGTAACATTATTAACAAAATTGGGATATTTATTTATATTTCTTGATAATTCAATGTTATTATCACCTACTTTATCAGCAACACTTAATGTCTAATTTATTAAATTCCGAGGTTGTTAACCGTTACTGTTTATCATGATTACATTTAATTCTTGAGGATTTTATTGTCTGGGGAGTGGGAAAAATGTTATAAGCAATTCGGGAGGTAACATTTACCAGTCTCGAACTCTATTGCAAGTCCTCGGGCAAGCCCTCGGACGCAAACTAGTCCTCGACTAGTAAATGTTACTTACCTCCCTTATTACTTAAATCACTATTAGCGTAACCCAACAACAACGACGTGTACATAATACCACCTTGTTGTGCTTGATTGACCTGAGTCTTCTCGCCTCTCACGTATCAGGGTCCTTCATTTATGTAAGTCCTTTGGTCTCTCACTTATCAAAGTGCTAGATTTCCCTTCGCCTCATTATCCTTCAATTAAAGTAGGTGCTCAAAATGATGACCTTCGACTTTAATTTATTCATCAGCAATTTACATTTCTACAGTTATTCCAGTTATTTTCCAGTTATTCAAAATTTGTAGAATGAATAAAATTTGTCTAGACTAATTTTGATTATTTGCAAAGAAAACGTATTATTTTTTATTGCATACGTATTACTGAATCATATGTATAGGTTCTCAGGACGAGTAATTGAAAAAAAATTGTATTTCATGTATTACAGAGCCATCTATCATGAATTAAAAGAAAATGTCTCAGGCAAAACCTACGTACTTTTTCCAGTAGAATTCAAATCTGTAATAAAATATACAAGTTCTTATTTAAGATTTCAAAGTTAGCTCCCCCCCCCCCGTTGCCCCCCACCTACGTGAAGGGAAAGAAAAGAACTAATTCTAGCACTAATGTATTTTCTCCATTAAATTATTAAATTTTAAATCTAAACATTTTTTCGTAAACTGCTTATTTTCGAGATATTTGAAAGTTTCAAGCTAAAAATACACTCGGTATATTCATAAAGTGGTGATTAAAATATTGATATTATTTCCTTTATAAATATTTTAACTATCATACAATGAAAAAAGTGTTCAAAAATATTCCTAGACATTTGCTGGCAGTGTATTTACAGATATAAACATGGTATCTCTTTAGAATATTATCCATAAATTAGATTGAGTATTTCCATTACATATTTGATCATTTTATAAATTATTACCTAACTATTATTATTCTTTCAGGAGCTGTCATCTCAACTACACGACGTGGACACCAGGGCAAATGGATGGTCCCTCTGGTCGGAATGGTCTTCGTGTTCTAGGTCTTGTGATGGTGGAGTTTCGCATCAGTTAAGAAGATGTCAGAAAAGCAATTGCAAGGGAGAACACATGCGTTATAAAATATGCAACATGCAAGTAAGTAAATTTGCTACTATTTATTAAACTGCTAGCTATAAACTATATGTTCTCCACCAAAACCATAACACAAAATAAATAAAAAAATAATATAAATATAAATTATTTTTCTGAATAGAATGAAACGCTATTGCTGCTAATGTATGTACGAGGGGAGACCCAAAAATAATGGAATATACAGGGTGTTCACACTTAAACCCGCACCATTGGTAACTCCGTTATTATTGGAGCTACGAAGTCGTCCAAATTAGCAAACTAGTAGGATTTTTCCTGGTGGTTACGACGATAAAAACAAAAAAATAATTTAACGTCGCGTTTTTCAGATATTTGACAAAATGTAATTTTTAAAATGGAACATCCTGTATATTTTTATGCGGTTGAATAAAGAATTTAGTTCTGAACAAAAATGTTTCAATACATTATCTCAAAGAAATTGAAAATAAAAAGTTATCACGTGATTTCTTTAAAGGGGCATATTCCCGAGATAATCAGAAAAGTACCCATTTTAAAATGAGACACAGTATAATTTAAAACTCCACTCAGAAAAAAAGGAAAAGAGAAAATCGCAAGTGTCTGGACCAAGAAGGTGGTACCTTCGAACAATTATTTTAGTTATGTATGTTGATTGATAGTGTTCATTATTCTTTTATTTGATATTCTTAAGTTTCGTGGACGAAATCAAAATAAATTTCGTTAAAAACACAACGTTTCGTTTGAATTCATTTAGGAATATTATAAACAAACCTTCTCGGACCTATACAAAAATTTTTTGCATCCGTTCAACAAGAGAATAGTCTACAATAATCGGTACATATTATTTAATTACAAATTTCGTTAGACATCCCTAAAAACAAATCCTAAATCCCTAAAAATGTACGGTATCTCATTTGAAAACTTACATTTTAGTGATAAAGTAAGCAAATTTTAAGGATGTTTATGATATTATTTTATTTAATATCTGAAGATGACTTCAATTGGATAAACATGTGAAACATGCTACGTCTTTCATAAATTTTTTTAAACAAAATGCAATGATTAAGATATCACGTGATAACTTTTTTATTTTCAATTTTTTTGAGATAATGTATTGAAACATTTTTATTCAGAACTAAATTCTTTATTCAACCGCATAAAAATAAATAGGGTGTTCCATTTTAAAAATTACATTTTGTCAAATACCTGAAAAATGCGACGCTCAATAGTTTTTTTTGTTTTCATCGTCGTAACCGCCAGGAAAAATCCTACTAGTTTGCTAATTTGGACGACTTCCTAGCTCCAATAATAACGGAGTTACCAATGGTGCGGGTTTAAGTGTGAACACGCTGTATATTTTTTTAATTTACATTAACAATACTGTCCTTCAGCCGCAATACACCTGCCAAGTCTCATTTTTCAACTGCTCCATGCAGTTCTGAAGCTCTTCAACCCTGATGATGTCAAGGACCTTTTTCGAAGCTGCTTTTACTGCTTCAATGTCATCAAAACGATTTCCTTTCAATTTTTTTTTCATTCATTGTCCGTTATTATCTCCAAAAAAAGTTCGTGTCATTTTGGACGTGATTTTTAAACTCGAACTCATCAAAATACGATTCTGTTATTGCTTGTCTGTAAGCAATCTCGGGAAAATTTTTATTAAAGCTAGCCTTATCCGCCATTTCTCACTCAACATTTACTGACAAACACTTCACCTGGTTCGTGTCGCTTGACAGCTTATAGATTGTCAGTCGACGGTCTTCGTTGAGTTTTAAGTGAATCAAATTAAAATTTTCGTCCGTAGGGTTGGCTGAAAGTCAACCGAGACTCTGCGCGTTTTCAAGTCTCATTTTGCCTTGTCTGAATCGCCAAAATCAAGAAAAAAACTTGTGTCCGGCGCAAGATTTCTTCTCTGAATGCCTGTTGAAGCATTCGATAAGTTTCTCCTGAACTTTTTATAAAAGGAAACAAAACTTAACACACGATCGCTGGCTTTTCAATCGCCCATATCGATATAGGAGACGTTGTGTATTATAGGCTCGAAGAAAATAGCGTTACAGTTCTCTATGTGTACCTTTGCCAGTGGCGATTGGGAACAGACACAGACCCTACACAAATCGCAGTGGGGTAATATCCTGCTACATCCTTGGTTATTTTTGGGTCTGCCCTCGTATGTATACCCAAAATGTAATGTAGAACAAAATTGACTACATGAACCAAAGAAGAATTTTTTAAACAAATCAGTTTTCGAAAGTTTTTGACCTCCGTAATTTATTAGTTAACATTTATTAAATGTAGTCTTTTGTTTTATCGCATTCTTATCTAGTAAGAGCAATCGGAAATGAGGCAAAATATTCCAAAATATTGAATCTCGAATTTTTCTAATCTAAATCTACTATCTGATCACATATAGTTTTATCATTAAGCCTATATCAGGGATGGGGAAATGGCGGCCCCCGGGCAAAATCCTGCCCACGACATGATCTAAACCGGCCCGCGATCGGTAACAGCCACCTAATTATATAAATACGGCCTTCGACAAACATTAATAGGTATTAATTATTCAGCAAAACACTGCGCTCCTTATAAAATGTGACAAGCATTGCCGCTGCTTATAAATGTCAAGAAACATGTAGGAACTTGTTTAGATTAGATTACAAAGTTGTTTACAATAGATTACATAGAAGTTTCGTTTACTCTCTGGTCTAGTCAAATATGTTTGTTGCGAGAAATTTCGATGTGCGATGGCTAGAGACGTGTGGAATTTAAGTATGACTCGGACATCGCACCGCTACTACTACTACCACTACTACTCTACTCAATGTATAATATATTGGTGGTGCGGCGTTTGAGTCATACTTAAATTTCACACTTCTCCAGTGATTGCTATATAGGCGTGCTGTAAGTCAGTTAAAGTTAATCAGTAAAGACGGCAGACTATGTGCCCGAACAGTAGCGTGATGTGGAGGGATCGAGTAGAGGCGTACGGCGGTCAATTCAGTTGCCGTTGAGACGTTGTAAGCTATACATTGTTAACACAATCGTGTTGAAAATGTCGGGAGTGCGTAGAAACAATGCATCGACTCGGTTACATGCTAACGTAGTAAAGAAATGTTTACATCGGTTTCCCGATTTAATATATGACGGTACCGTAGTGAAATGTTTAGTTTGTGAAACAACTTTATTAACTTGGAAAGCAAGTCAGTGCCAAAGACATATAAATAGTGAAAACATAAATCGAATAATAGTGGACGCAGATCATATAATAAATTTGTGTGTGATTTAACAATAATGTTAATTGCGACCAATATACCAATGCAGAAAGTGGAACACCCAATGTTTCGTCAGTTTTGGAAGAAATACAATCCTACGTGGAAATTACCAGCAAGAAGTACGCTATGGAATTACGTACCGTCAGTGCGTGAGAGAATTGTAAATTGTACGAAAAATACGGTAAAAAAAAAATTCCTGTGGTTAACAATAGACGAAACTACAGATATTAAAAACAGTCCATCCTAGCCATTCTAGTACGGACGCTGACCCCGCAAGGACCTTCTCCTCCTTATTTACTTACCTGTAAACGAATGCAAGGGTGTACTGCCAGAGCGATATATGATGTATTAATAGAAACACTACACAAATTTGAGATTTTACCGAAGCAAGTGTTAATGTTAGTTACCGATGCTGCCAAGGTTATGTGTTCCACGGCAAACGTACTCAAAACGATTCAACCAAACCTGCTGCATGTCACATGTTTGCTTCACGCTTTACACTTTGTAACAAACACTATACTTACAACTTATCCAGATGTGGATCAACTGATAGGACAAACGAAAGCGGTTTTTCTTAAATCTCCGAAACGGATTCGGCTATTTCATTCGCTGTGTCCTGATATACCCGAGCCGCCGCAACCAATTCTTATACGATGGGGTACTTGGTTAGAAGCAGCATTTTATTATTATAAACATTTTGAAAAAAATAAATCAGTGATTTTACAACTAGATGCCAAAGAAGCAGCTGCAATACGGCTCAGCCAGGTTCAATTTAACAATCCTCAAGTTGCAGCAAATTTAAAAATTATTTACGACAGTTACGTTCCAATACTGGACGCAATAAAAAATTTACAGAACACTGCGCTGTCCTTATCAGACTCATTAGCAATTATTGACCACGTAAAACTAGTGCTGCATATCCTTGAAGATGAAAAAAGTGATTGTGTCCGTGAAAAATTTAACAGTGTATTAGATAAAAATGTAGATTTTACAAAATTAGGGCAACTTTTTACCAATACTGAAGATCCGTTGTACAGATACAAAGAGCGCTTTAACTATGCAAATATAACATCTCTCATGTCGAACAATCCTTCTCTCTATATAAACATATATATACGTCGCTACGTACGAACCTTTCCGAGACTAATACAGAAACATATATTATGGTGCAGTTTTTCATCGCACACATCCGCATTTTTTTTGCAACAATGTAAACATGTTGGGAAAGTTATTTATGTTTTTTCTTAACGTTTTGTATAGGGATTCGATATATTTATTTTTAAGTAAGCGCACTGTTATTCTGCTAAATTCTCCACGCAACGCCACTGCTGGGGCACATAGTCTGCCAGCTTTATTAATCAGTCAGTGATTAAACAGAGGTTAAATTACAAATGATAGACGATATAAGGGTGATTTTATTGTGATAGTTTTGTAACGTTAACGGCAGTCTTTATAGTTCGAACAAACACATATCTTACGCATGTCAATTGCGCAATAATTTATTTTAGGAATGTGTTGTTATAAAGGATATAGAAGTTTTTATATTATAAATCCATTAAAATGTAATCAAATAGAAAAGAAAGGTGGGTGCTGAGTGCCGGTGATTTAAGGATGATTAGAATCAAAAATATTTTTTCATATTGCTTAATGGTAAACTTATATATCATATCTGCAACGATACAATTGTCGTTATTAAGGAATATACAGCGTCATTTCAAGACTAAACATGGTTCTTCGATTTTTGCTTCTCTTAGTAATGAAGAGATCCAATCCAAAATTGAGTCTTTGTCAAAACAGCTCCGAAAACAGCAAAATTTATTTAGACAACAACCGTGACTAAGGCAAGTTACATTATCGCTCACAAAATTGCGAAATCTAATAACACATTTGATGTAGGCTAATTCGTGAAGGATTGTTTGCATGTAATAGCTGATATTTTGTGTCCAGATAAAACTTTTTGAATCAATAAGTTTATCGTGCCGAACCATAACATCAAGGATTGAAAAAATTACCGAGAACATAACATCCCAACTTAAAGAGAAAATTGAAAGCTTTGTGGCTTTTCGATAAAAATGGACGAAAGTTCAGATTTATCAGATACCACTCAATTGCTTATTTTTATATTAAAAGAGGTATTGACGACAAATTTAACATTATTCAAAAATTAGCCAGCATGAAGTCTATCGGAAGGGACATTTATGGCAAGTTTGAAAAATGTTTAAATTCACTGCAGAAATTAATAAAGGAATCAAGGGTTTGTCGGTACATTCAGCGAAAAATATCCAGACAACAAAGTGTTATTCTTGCATTGTGTGGTACATCAAGAAGTGTTGTGTAAAGCTGCACTTCAAATAAAACAGATCCTTGATATCGTTGTCAAAATCTTCAATACCATTTGAGCCCGTGGACTAACACAGAGACAAATTCAAGAATTCCTCGCGTCTATCAAATCAGATTATTTTTTACTGATTTGCTGGGATGCAGAATGCAGTTAAATAAAAGTATCTAAGTATACTTCTTGATTACACATGGGCCCAAATAAAGACGTTCAAGTTAAAGCTATGTTTGTTTTCGGCACAAATATCACAAAGAAATCTCACTCATTTTCCCAAGCTACAGACAGTTGCCGAATTTACCACCGAAAAAGTTAATTTTTATATTAGCCAACTAAATCAGTTGGAAAGCGACTTCAACAGGAGATTTGAATATTTTAAAAAGATAGGTGACTACAAGGTTCACCATTCGCCGAAAATTTCGAGATTGAAGCCTACTACTAACTTGAAGTAATTGAACTACAATTCAACAATACGCTAAAGCAGCTGTTTAATAATTCACAGTGGATCCAGTACGTCCACATAATAAACTAAAAAGTATACATATTTATTTGGCCCGTCTAAATATTGTAATTATTTTATATGGCCCTTCTCTAAATCTATTACCCCATCCCTGGCCTATGCCATGGTTGTTTTCAGTATTCCATAGTATACAAATTTCAAACTTCATCATGACAGTCTAGAAGGGATCCTATGAGACATGTTCTTAAAACAATTTAAAGAAACTAAATTAAAGTAATTACCTCATTTTGTAAAATTTCATAATTTTAAATGCTACACAATATAAGCTGCCACACGCTCAACCACCTCTAAACCTTGTACCTAAACTAGCTTTTACATTTTGTATTATATTTTGTATTTTTGTAATTATTTACAGTGCTTCTAATACGCACGTTTATATAAGTTTGTGAAGTTAGTTAGTAATTTGACAGATACTGATTTGAATATAATTATATCCAAATGACTAGGGTAGTTTTAAAAATGATGAGATGAATCGAAAGTGACTTTTCAAAAGTACACCCGCTGTATTTGAATATTGTATCAGGTAACGCATTCGATATACCAATGAAAGCGCAAAAAAAGGAAACTTTCTGAAGACAGATAATGTGCGAAATGCTATATTAGAGCACTTCCTACAACATTCTGAAAATTAAGAAATAAAAAATTGAAGCGCGGCGCCATAAAAAATTTAACGTGCATCGCATAACAATTTATCGTGGAAAAGACGACCCAGAGATAGAAGTCATAACAATTAAGTCGTGAATGGAAAAAAAAATTGAAAGTGTGGTAGGAAAAGAATAGATCGCGCGCAGGTTTTTAAAAAACTAAAAAATTCCACGAAATCAACGAAGTACCATTACTAGTTTGTCTTTTTTATATTGGAAGGAGATAAAACCTGTAAGCTCATTTCTTACTCAGTAAAGCCTCATCTAACCAAACACATGAGAACACAATTGTATTCAGACCATATACTTCCGAAGCTCTTTCACGATATGACGGATCATGCTTACATTGACGAGAAGTAGTTCCACATTACGAAAACTTCCCACAATTTCTTCTTTGGTTTAAAGATTTTATTTAAGTTATAAAAGCAAGCGGTTCATTGTCAAAGTTATGTTTATGACGGCAATAATGAAGCCGTAGTGGGATTGCCATAAGAAAAATTATAACTTGACCTTTTACATATACAGAATCAGTGAAATAAAATTACTAAAAATTATAAAAGGAACTCCAATAATCAAAGCTATTAGGGCACTCGATAAAAAAATAAGTGAACAAGAAGTTGATCAAGAATGTTATGCCAACAATATGTCAGAAATGTCCATAATATTCCAAACACAAACCAATTTATATAATAGGACAATGCTAAGCCTCACGAATCTATTACCGAAAGAAAATATAATCTCGGAAATAGCCATGATAAAAGTTGAAAGTGTGTTTGTTCCTCACGTTGCAAATATGTATGAAAAAAATTATGTCCAATGATAATAATTCATATACGAATAAACATGTCAATGAAAAAAATTTCTACCAAATGCAATTAAATGTAACCCTGATGTTTAACGAGAGATAGAATGTTTTTTAGATCATTGCTAAAAATAATTTTGTGTCTCAAATTTTACAAAACACTCTATATATTCGTTGAAATTGTTAATAATAAAATGTAGGTGGCATATTTACTTCTGTGTAGAAACAGTAACTGATATATACAACTGCGGCCCTACAAACTCAGACAGTGTGACAAATAATAAATGTTGGCTTTGTAACATTGTCCTAAAATTGAAGTTTATAAAATGTCGTCACCCAACTGAAAGAAAGTCAGTGGCGTATAAAATAAAAATTTGAAAAATTCAAATACAATATAATTAATATTTTAGCACCGTTAGCATCTATGACCATTTGGAGTCTCCTCGGCATTGAGATAACTGTGCGTTGTACACAATCTACAGATATTTCTCCCATGTATCTCAGATACTTTGAATCAATTCTTGACGGTTTTGAGGAAAGATCTTACTATTCATTTCTTTGGCCATGTTACCCAAAATATTTTCCATGTGGTTGAAGTCTGGGCTTCTCGCTGGCCAGTCTAATGTGGTTGATTCATTAACTTGCAAAAATTTTATTAGATGCGCTGTATGAATTGAGCAATTATCCTGTTGGCATACAAAATTATTTCGAAAAACAGGTAGAACTGAATGTAACAGTGCTTGTTCCAGAACATCGCTATAAACTAAAGCTGCCAATCGTTCTTTCACTATAACACATATTCCTGTTCCACGGGAACTCACCCACCCCCAAACATTCACATAGAAACATTCACTGGGCATAATTTTATGAACATATTGTTCAGGAAATTGTTCAACTGATCTACATATATACATGAACACGTTACTGCATGATATAAAAGTTTTTCCATCTAAGAAGACTTGTTTTCCAAAAAGTTGATATTGTTGTTTATAATTATGTTGAAAGGCGAAACGCAGTCTTTCCTTTTTATTTGTTTCTGACAAAAATATCTTAATAGGCCGCACTTCGATTTCGTAGTTCACTCTCTTTTATTCTTCTTCGACTGGTCCTTATGGAACCGGGAAAATTGGTTTTCACTTTTGCTCTTATTGCGGTACTAAAAGGGTGCTCCCTTAGAAAATTAACTAAGCGCATATCTTCAACATGATATCCTATGTCGCTCTGAAACAGTTTACAACATTGGAAGATCATCTCTTAAGATTAGCAAACTACCTACGTTGTCGGTTTCTTCTAATAATTCTACTTTCCTCAATTTTCCGTTTTGCCAAAAGTATCGTGTTTTTATCAACGTTTATTATTTGCGATGTGCCTAATGCTCATGCCGTCCTCTAGCCTAGTTCTAATTATCGACTTTTTCTATTCGTTTAATTGAGGCATTTTCAAAATTGTGTACGCTTCTAACTTACAGTAAACTGACACTGACATAACTATACCGGATAAAAGTCAATTTTTTTAGTTTTGCAGAAAGTGTCAAAAGTCAGAGAGGTGTCAGAGTTTGAAGGGGCCATAACCGTACATCTTCATTACTTTTTTCTAATAATTTATTGTTTTTCAAATGTAGAAACTATTCTAAGACAAACTACATAACAACTAATTTAAAACAAGGGTACGAGGGGGCATTTCTATCTTCCCGAAATAGGCAGTTTTAAATGTTAATGAAATTTCCCATTATGCTTTTTTAAAATCACATATACTTTGGTAACGTGTGTGCCAATTTACAAACAATTTGTAACATTATTAATTGTGCATTGAGTTTAGTGTTCAAAATAAACAAAATCGAATATAGAGCCGTTATAAGGTTCCTTACAAAACAAGGAAAACTTCAAAAATTATCCTCAAGAAATGTTGGCTGTATACAAAAATGATTATCCTTCCAAGTCCACTATTTGCGAGTAGTAAAAATTATTTTTACATGGTCGAAAATCATTGAATGATAATCTCTGTCCAGGTCACCTTAATGGTGTGATCACTTCAGATGTTATAGAAAAAACTAAATGCTTGGCACTCGTAGATACTAGATTAAAGAAGCAACAATTATCACGTTTATTAGGTATTTCAGAAACCACAATCTTTAGAATTGAACACGAGTAGCTTGAAATGACAAAAGTTAGTGCAAGGTAGGTTTGACGAATGCTTTTGTCATTGTAAATGCATGTCCAGGTAGAGACTTGTGAACAATCCTTAGCGGTTTGTGGGAACGAACTAGATTTAATGATCGACCGACTTGCTACTGGAGATGAAACTTGTGCCCATCGTTATGATCCAAAATCGAAATAAGAGTCAATGCAGTGGCATGTTAAGAGCTTGAGCCAGCCCAAGAATGTTAAAATCACCCTTTCCGCAAGAAAAATAATATAAACTGTTTTCCTGGATATTATATTCTTAGCCTAATATTGAAACAATTTAAAGTTGGGACCTTTTATTATTCAACATAGTCTTCTATTAAATTGATACAGCGATCCTGCAACGTCTTTAACTCTACTAAAAAAAGATTCTTCTTGGTCTGCAAAGCAGCCCTTCACAGCTTCTAGTACTCTTTGTTACACAAAAATTGATGTTCTTTTAAACTTATTTTCAATCGACGGAACAGATAATAGCCTGAGGGGGCTAAGTTTAGGGAATATGGATTTTCAACCCTAGATCCCGAATTGTATTCATGGTAATGCACGAATTGTGCGTAGGGGGATTGTCCTGCAAAAACAACACACTTTTCGCTAACATGCCACGTCTTGTTTCCTTAATTTTCTCTCTCAGGGTAGTTAATAATTTAGAATAAGAATATCCAGTAATGGTCTGACCCTTTTTTAGGTAATCGATCATAATTATTCCACGGATATCCCAAAACACTTAAACAAGAACTTTTCCAGCGGATTTTTGAACTCGAAACTTCTTTGGCCTTGGATCGATTGCTGTTTTGTTTCTATCTCATAAAAATGGACCCATGTTTCATCCGTAGTCACAAGACGGTTCAACAAATCTGTATCTCCTTCAAAATTGGCACAGATTGACCGTGATGCTTTCACTCTTGCTCGTTTGTGTTCGGTGTTCAAGTATTTAGGAATCCATTTTGCAGAAATGTTGGTCATATTTAAATCGATGTGAACTATAGGATGGACGCATTCATATGAAATCTTTAGTGCTTCAGCTATATGTTCCAGCCCAATTCGATGGTCTGATAATATCATGTCATGAAAACTGCGTCAATATTTTCGGGGGTGGACACCGAAATCAGTCTTCCTGGTCGCTTCTCATCTGCAACGGAAAATTTTCCTCTTTTAAATGACGCAATCCGATTTTCGAGAGTCGCATGTGATGGGCATTGATCGCCAAGTGTGTTAAGCATATCTGCCTAAATTTCCTTACCACTTAACCTCTTCAAATACAAGTATTCGATGATGCTTCGATCTCCAATTGATCGATTTTCACATTTGCATTCGACATGTTTTCTTTCAAAAGTTACTGCACAGCAATACTTCATTTTCTTTTAAAATGTCATTATTTCTTGCCATTATAACAAGATTTTGAAAATGACCTAGGCTAACTAGATCAATACTCCCTCGTATATTGAAAAATAAATTTTTATTGTTGTTCTATAGTCTAGTTTTCCATTTTCATGCCTAATCTGGAAAGATAAAAATGTCCCCTCGTATTATTATGTATTGGTATCTAACTTATGTTCCTTGCAAAGATATTATCAGCAAAGTGCACCAGCAAGAAAAGCGAATTGAATTTAAATCGAATATGTACGCTACCTAAAAGTGAGCTCATAAGAGATTGCAATCCTTCATAAAATCTATAAAATAAATGAACGAATTAGAAATAGAAATCAGCTCCATCTCAAATGTTTGTAAATATCGTCCATCATTCATTGACATAGAGGGTAATAATGTATCATTATATATAACTTTACAATCAATCCAGAATTTTTAGAAAGGCAGACAATTGCTATCACGAAGTGCATTGAGCTCAGAATTTCTTAAAACTGCCCAATTTCTTTAAAATTCTTATGAAACTATTCCTGTTGTACTACCCGTAACACTCTTCTACTTCTTCCCTAATGAAAACTGTCGAACATGAAGATCTCAAAGAAATTCTATTTTTACCACGTTTTGAATGTTTTTTAGATTAATAAATTTAATTTACTCAATTTTTTTAACATCTAAATTTATTTTTTATTTACGATCTGTACAAAGAAAATACAATAAGTAAATTGTGTGTTTGAAATATTTGACATGTAGGAAACTGTCCATTGACAGGTTCCTGTACATTATAATTAAAAAAGAAAATTATTTATGGTGTATCTAGAAGATTCAAATTAAAATCTCGTGAACAGGTCAGTAGGGTTGAACCGCTTGATTCTATGCCTTCTGATTGGTCGAGTCATTAAAGTATTTGCACTAGAATTACCTACTTAATCTTTCTACGTAATTTTCTGAGAAAGTTTTGATTTCGTCCTTCGCTGTTTTTGTTTTCAATTTATGGGCTATAATGCTACTTGGAATATACAAAGGAGCCCTTTTAATCATACGGAGTTATTTCGACTGAAATCTGTCCAATATCTCAATTTTATATATAGAAGCAGTCTCCCAGAGCCGTATTCCATAACTCCAAACGGGTTCTAATGTTACTTTGGAAACAAGGACTTTGTTTTTCAGGGATAGGTTGGATGTTTGACCGAATTAACCAGTATAGTCTACTAAGTCTAAGGCCTAGCTGCTTCCTCTTTGAGAAGATATGCTTTCTCCATGTCCGATCAAGGTGCATTCCTAGGTATTTGGCGTCTTCCTTTAGGTGGAGCGTATATATTTAGATACACTGCAGGATAATAACTTCTTCTGGTAGTAGTGTTGCTTGAACAGATTTACTTTCGTTAACTCTGATTCGTCACTTCGTTAACCAGTCTTATTTTTGTTCAGACTTTGAAATTCTATCAACCACACGTCAAATACATATTACTCGTTCTGCTTTAGAAAATCTTTATAATTCAAAAGTTTATTTCAAATTCACAAATTAGCTAATAAGTATACAGTATCTGTTACAATGTCTTATTCAAATAACAAAAATTTAATCAAAACTTACTGTGTTTATGTAATATTTTTAATTAAATTCATACTTTTTGCTTTAAACTCGTAAAAAAGTATTTAAAATACAATTTCTGCAATATATTCCTTCGTAAATAAAGTACAAGTTCATAATAATTTATGATTTCTTCTAGAGAATTTATATAGAATAGGCAGATTTATTGTAATATACTAGATCAATTTCATCTTTCTGGCAAAATACGATATGTTACAAAATTTATGTATAACATGTGTTCATTTGAACAGTCAATCTGTTACTTTGAAATTTTGATAGAATAAGACGCATATATATTAGTATGTGTTTGTTGTTCCGTAAACGTAAATCCAAATGACATTTGATAATGTCAATCACATTTGTTATTTATTTGTATGTATGAAACTGTCAAAATATACGACTTCGTAGGTTAAGTAGTAAATTTTAATTTCCGACATACTTCAAAATGTTCTCAGTAAATCACATGCTACTAGATTGACTTTTCAAATGAACACCCGTTATGTAAATACACAGGTAAAACTCTCTACTAACTTTATCTGTGCATAGTAGTCTTCTGTCGTTAAACTTTTATATTTCACATAATCCCACGTTAGCATACTTTTATTATTTATGTAGCTCAAGCGGTACCGAACTTCGCGGATATTTAATCCATGTAATCTAGTTAAATTCTGTACCATTTTCTTGAATTTAGTTGGGTGTAAATGAATACTAATTAGCCTTTAGGGAAATGAGACTAGTTAGTTCGCTTTACAAAGAGGTAATAAAATGAAAAATATTCTCATAAGAATTTCTTCCACATAGAAACACTTAAACTCTCTAACTCTTTTTTTTATTGAACTTAGCGACAGAATATATTTCTATTACATCAAACCAGTAACAGTTCTTTAACGATATTGTCGAATTTTTATTATTAACAGAACAGTGATATAATATATTAAAACTAATTTCCTTAATGCATTTCCACAAGCTGTACTAAATGAAACCACAAATAATTAGACACCTGATAAATATTATTTCTTTAATTCTAAAAGGAAAATTAAATTATTTTTTTTAACTCCCTTTATTTACAAATCTACGTAAGAGTAATAATCTATTAGTTTGATACTATAACAAAGTGACTTGAGTAGGCTGTTTCCAATGAAATGATCTACATGCTAGTAAAACTAAATACTTTTTGTACAATTGGATTTATATAACTATGTATTTAATAATGTAATATTATTGTATAATATTATTGTATAATACCATTATATAAGTTTAGCCCTAGATAAGAGGGGGTGATCTTTTCCAACAGTCTTATTTATCCGTTTTGTCTAAATAGCCGTTTGGCCAACACCTTTGGGTGATGTGTCACAGTATTTATCACTGTGGTGAGCAAGAGCTTCTTGAATGGTGGCAATTGGGAGGTCACGAGGGACGACGTAGTTGGGTACATATCTTGGGGCGTAAAGTATGGCACGTATCACTTTTTTTTGAAACCTCTGTAGGATCTCAGTGTTCGAATTACTGGCAGTCCCCCAGAGCTGGATACTTTAAGTCCACATTGGTTTTAGAATGGATTTGTGTAGTAACAGCTTATTGTCAAGAGATAGCTGTGATCTGCGACCGATTAGCCAATACATTTGATATAATTTAATGCCTAACTGCTTACGTTTGGTAAAGGCATATGTCTGCCATATGAGACGCCTATCGAGATGCATTCCTAGATATTTTGTTGTATTAGCTTGTGGGAGTTCACAACCGTTGATTCTGACGGGTGGACAGGTTTCAAGTCGCAATGTAAAAGTAACATGTGTGGATTTGAATTCGTTGCCTCTCATACGCCATTTCGTATTCCAGTTTTGGATTTTATCTAAGTTTTCCTGAAGATTTCTTGAATCCATAACAGAATCAACATGATATGCAAGAATTGATGTATCATCAGGATATATTGCTACGGTTGTCAGCTTAATAGTTGGTATGTCAGCCGCATACACTTCCCTGTGGGAGACCAGATAAAATAGGATATAGATCGGTGTAGGTGTTGTTTTGTTACAAAAGGAAATGTCTGTCAGGTAGGATTTAGAAGTTGAGAGTGAGGATGAAGCAAGCATGTTCTCAGTTTGTAGAATAGTCCGTCATACCACATCTTATCGAAATCTTGGGACATGTCTACGAAAGCCGCGGAACAGTATTTTTTTGCTCCAAAATCTCTGATAAGTTTCTTTACCAATCTATGGATATGTTCTATAGTTCCATGATTATTTCTAAATCCGAACTGATGTTCTGGTATGATGTTCCTTTCCTGTAAGATTTATAATATTCTTTTAACATATATTTTTTCAAATACCTTCAAAAATATTGGTAGAAGACTTATTGGTCTATAAGATGAATCTACTTCTTGCTTCTTGCCTGGTTTCAGGATCATAATTATCTGTGCTACTTTTCAGATATTTATAAAGTAGTTGCCAGTGATAGGGTCGAAACCAAACGCTTCGTTAATATGAATTTCTTCCTTTATTGTTTTTTTATATGAAATATTTTAATTTTATGGTGAGGGAGGTATCTGATAAGGTGCATTTAGATAATTTTATATTTCTTTTTCTTGTTTAGTAGAGATTTCAAGAGGGAATGGTTGGAATACTTGTTGCAGATGGTTTGCGAATATATAAGCTTTTTCTTTGCCGCTTCTTGCCCAGTTGTTTGTATTATCTTTAATTGGTGGGTTGTGTTGAACAGGTCTTTTCAGTTTTCTTTCCGTCTTCCTTAAATTCTAAAAAATTCAAAAACTATTGCTACAAATATTAATTCCACAATGAATCCAAATTTTTGTTACAAGACTAACAAGATTTTTAAAATTAATTTTAAGAAATGATAAAATTAGATCATCTCTATATTTATATTTTATTTAAAATAATAATAATAATCAGGGATCGGCAGTCAGGGGTACAATACATAAATACCAGAGACGGAGCGAGGACATCATGAATCCCGATTTGATATTTTTCACACGCGAATCAAAATACGTATAGTGAATTATTGTTATATCGTCGGTATACGCTAAACATTGTGATTGGTGCTGTAAATCGTTTCATCTTTTCTTAATATGATGCTTCTGATTATTTCTCTAGGACTAGATTAAATAAAACATTGAACATATGGTCTCCTTATCTTAGTCCTTTTATTGTTTGAAATCATTTGATATGCCTATTTCATATAATATTGTAGTTCGTTATTTCCAGAATCATTTTCACAAATTTTATTATTCTATTAGGGATTTCAATTCCTTTAAAGTCCGGTACATTCACCTTCACTCCATTCTGTCATATTCTTGTTTGAAATCAACGAATAATATATGCAACAGTATTTCCATATTCATAACATGATCTGAATTTCTGATCTATGACTGTTTGATTATTTCTAAAACCTGATTGATATTCTCCTATTACGTCTTCTGAGTATACATTTAATCTTTTCCTTATAAGTCGAGCCAATATTTTGTAGCATATTTGCAGTAGTGCAAATGCCTCTGTAGTTTCCAAACGGCAGTTTATTTTCTTTTTATGTTAGTGTTGCTTTTATTACAAACACTGGCTTTTCACTGTTCTGGTTCTAATAATAATGAAATTATTCTATAATAAAATAATTAGTGGTGCTGGTGAAGTTTCATCAAAGGTCCAAGACGTGTATGATAATGGTTAAGTTAAATAAATATATTACAACTTACTACCTAAATAAAACACAGGAGCGTTGTCCTTAAAGTTTGTATTTATTATTTACATACAAATTGAATGTTGATATATTTAAAGGCAATTTAATAAAAGTAATATATACACGAGGAGAGGTGAATAAGTAATTAAAAATTAACACAAACTATACTGAAACGAACGTTAAATTGAGCAGTAAATTAAATGTGAATTAATATATATATATATATATATATATATATATATATATATATATATATAAAATAACCTCTGTATAAAGCAATACAGAGATACCTTTGAGTTGCGAAGATGGTCGGCCACGTGGTGCGTCATGGACTTGGACAAGTATGGAGAGCGATGCTTGGCAGACGGACGAAGAAATCAATTAAATTAATATGGATTAGCTTAAAAGAATAATATATATTGACCAATACAGATTACATTTTTGTTGCGGAGATGCAAGGCACGTGCATGATGACCGGTACTTGACCAGTACGGCGGGTAAGATGTTTCACTTACGAAGATTCTAACGAGAAGAAAGACCGATAATTTGTGTCGATGGAACACTAGTCTGTCGGAAAAAGGTTTTTTATATCCTAAGTTGAGTGGGGATATATATTGTCGATATCTTGACTAATAATTAATAAAAAACGCGTCCTGGAGATTTGTGATATCGATGCCGCAGATATCATTGAAATATCCCTTGTGAAACAAACTTTCTAATGATATGAAACACCATAAGAGATGTACGTAGTTAAATTAAACAACTTAATGAAATGTATATAGAAATTCCACAGTGAACGTTATGGTTGTAAGCAGGTATATTTCGAGGGTCTCCCGGTTAGGGATATAACAAAAGAAAGACTTTCTACTTGCAAACGAATATGTACAGAAAAATGTCTTAAGTTAAGTTTTAATCTTCCAGATATTTAAAGAAAAAATATAATTTAAAAATAAATCAAAATTCTTATATATGCAAAGCGTAACACTTTAAGGTATTTGACCAGTTTCTAGTCATCTTCTCCTCTTCCTATATCCTTAATATTAAATCGTACAACCTTTTCAGTAAATGTCCTCCTCCAGCTTTTACCATATCTGAATTAGGTTTAACAGAATTAGGATACATTGTATTTACTATATTTTTTAGCTTGTCCTGTTATTAAGTATTTTCCGTTGGGCATTAAAGTACATATTTATATTAATATCTCTCTATATGATTTAAGCAAGAAAGACGAAATAAAATAAATTTAAAAATTCTATGCAAATATGTATCAGCATAAATTAATGACATAACTGAAGATCATTAAATTCAAAAAACATAGATTATAATAGATTCTCTACTTCAGTACATAAGACAAAAAGCTGCTTATTCACAATAAAATTCAATAAAACTAACATAGTGCAGACATGATATTGTTAAGTGAAAATTAGAATTAAAGCAAGTGTCTCTAAAAGAAAAAGATAGTCAACTCTAAGCAACAAGTAAATAATTAATGACAAGGCAGTGAAATAAAAATATGTATATGGAAATCAACAAAGAGGAATAGAATTTCCATTGTCTGTAGATAATAAACAAAAAAAAAACGCTAGACTAAAGAATGATAGAATATTCGTCTAGGAATACGTACAAATGCAATAATACCCAAGTATCAAAAGGAACAAATTTATAATATAGCAAAATAAGCAAATTCCAGGAGTGAAAGACTAGAAAAGTCGATTAATCTCCGTCTTTGTAGTAGCTTGAAAAGCACGCAAACTAAGTGTTTCGACTATTTTACAGTAATCTGAGCCTTAGTAAAGTTTCATCAAAGTACCTTTCATGATTATAAAACGCTGGAGATGGAAGTGATCCCTTAAAATACGTAAGTAATTCTTTCGAACGAATAAATAAATAAAACTACTCCTTCAACTTTGCGGTAATATAGCTTACCTTATTTATTCTTCTCATCGTTTTCACAATAATTACAATAAATACTTTTACTTATTCTTTCTTATGAAAAATATTCTACATAAAATATTTTAAGAGAGAGAAATGAAATCGTTAATTTTACAGCTAAAATATTGGCTCCAACACGCGATTTCATGATTTATTGCTTCCTTCCGTTTATATAAAACATACAAACATAATTATTTAATATTATAAATATCAATATATACAAGGGCGGTTTGATGGGAGGATGCCTTTTCAATGGAATACTAATTTTTGGGTAAAAAATATATTTCATTTTTCACTTAATACCCTTGCAAGTCTATACTCAGCGAATTTCTAATTCTTTTCAAGCCATTCGAAAAATACTCTTTCGCCAACTCTGCAAAATAAGCATTTGTCTTGGATATCACTCGAAATCTCTTTCCACGAGCCATTTTTTTTTAAATTTGAAAGCAAAAAGAAATCACTGCAAGCCAGATCTGACGAATACGGCGAATGAGACAACAATTCGTAACGCAATTCGACAAATTTCGTTGTAGCAATAGCGAACGAATGAGAAGGCGCATTATCGTCATGGAACAATACCCTTTTCTTAAACAAATTCGATCTTTTTTTCTTCAGCTCTGCATCAAAACGCTTCCGCATAATATTCGCCAGTTATCATTTTTTCTTTTTATAAATAATCAAGATAACACTTTTAGAATCACAAAAAACTGTAGCCGTGATCTTATCAGACAAAAATAGTTATTATTTACGAACCAAGTGCGGGAAAACGTATTTCGCAGTTTATGGACACGAATTCGCGAAATGTTTCACGCATGAAGTTTGTACAATATTTTCTGTGCGAATACTTTAATAATACCTACTGTTAAATACGTTATCATAAGTATTCTGTTTCAATTTCTGAAAAGAATTAATAATGATAGTTTGTACAATATTTGTTGCCGTTCTGATATTAATTACATACTTTAAAGAATACAGATATCCCCGAAGTTAGGTTCCAAAAAATTGCCGTGCTATACAAATCCGTGTTGTACAAAACAAAGAGCTAGTACGAAAAAGGGCGTTAGGTTCCAAAAAATTAAAAACATGCTATTATATTTTCATAATTAAGATAAATATCTTTATTAAAGCAATTTTCTCAAAAAGTAATACATATTAATGTAATCTACTTGTATTTCTGACTGTAAAATGTTTGTCTTTCTGGGACCTTAAATAAAACTAACGATTTATATTAACAATAAAAACAGAATACCTACACTAAATAACAATTTAAAACTAATAACTAATAATAAGAACATTTATTTTCACAAGTATCTATTTATCACACGACGAAGTTTATTCGTTCAAGGAATTAAATCCCTCTTGAGTGCTATTTATATTCAAAGGAAAACTCGCGTATGTTCGATTTTCTCTATCCTTCTGCATCGACATTTTTCTAGACGATGCTAGGCCGTGTGATATCTGACGTATTAATTTTATAAATTAAGCTATTTCTTCGTCACCACTAATCATCATTGAGCGAGCGCGTTTTATTTTTGGTAAGATATCCTCAGCAGTTGAAAAAGTGGGTATTTTTCTCTTAGCATTTTTCTATTGATTCATGTTCTACCTTTTGCAAGAAATCTGTTATTTTAGTTTGCTTGCTTTTAGTTAAAAGCTCTTTATAAATTTCCTTATATGGTACTAAGCCCTTCTAAAATGTTCTTGTAAACTTTATGCTCATTTAAGAAATGTGATTCTACCTCTTCGGCTAAACCTAGGCTTTTCTTTACGCTTTGCAGAGTAAACTGTTTAAACTTCTTGGTCCTCATCTATACTATCATCTTCTGAGTTATAGTGGTATATTGCAGATATCATTTCTACCTAACCTTCATCAATTTCTTCTTCCACAAGTAATTCTTGGATATCTTGAACAATCATATCATCAAAACCTTAAGCAACTTCTGCTATTGTATCCATTCTATTTTCTACTGGTTCGATCAGAATTTCACTTTCAATTGACTCCCAAGAACTGTTTAATGCCGTCAGTTCCATTTCTCTGATAGATGAGTTTATTATATTAATGCAGTCCAAAATTGTAAAAAGTTTCCATGCCTCCCTGACGTCATCGACTTTATTCAAAACCCATTGTAGTGATCTGCTTATGTAACTAGTTTTTAACGTAGCTATAATTGTCTGATCTAACGACGAAGTAAAGCAGTTATACTTGAAGGTAAAAAAACATATTTTGACATTTGGGTTATTTAAATCTTGCGAATGGCTGAATGGATATTCAATATAAGTAAAACTTTAAAATCTAAATTTTTCTGATTAATAAATTTTCCCTAATTTCATATTAAATAACGTTCGCTTTTAAAAGTTTTTATTACATTTCGCGTTGTACGAGGGTTTTATCCAATTTTTGAACCGTGTTAGAGTGAAACCGTGCTATATAAATACCGTGTTATAGGAATGTTCTCAAATTCTCGAAACATGTTTGATAGATCCGTGCTGTAGAAGTGCCGTGCTATACGGAGGATACCTGTATAACAATTTCTATTACATTGTCTTTTATTATTTTCATAGCAAAACAACGAACTGGCTAGCTTATTATTTACATTAGGGGTTTATGATTTTAAAATGTCACTAAATTAATGAATCTACAGGAAATACAAACTCTACTTTCCGCACGAATCCTTAAACAGAATTTCGCACGCCCATTTGAATCCGCAAAATTGTATGCTATATGAATACAAGAAACAGTTTCTGCTTTCTTGGGAGCACGTTCTCCGGGAATAATCCATTGTTTTGACTATATTTTCGTCTCTGGAGTATAATTATGTATCATATATCGACGGAAGAATTCACTCGGATCAAGTTTGAAGATAGCCAAGCATTCTTGTGATATTTGGATGCGAGCGCGCATTTCGCGGATAGCTTTTTCATATTTAAATGTTCGCAAAATATTGCGTACCCGTTCGATTGAAATATTTACTTCATTAGCTGTGCTTCTCTCACGTGCGATAACTACTTACAAGGGCATAAACTGACTGTTTCTGGAGTAGCTACAATAAATGACGATCCGGGATGTTCTGCATCATCCGTGCTCATATGTCAACTTTTAAAAACAGAAAACTACCAACAAATCATTCCACGGGAAGGAGCCCATACGTAACTTTTCCTCGGTTTCTCTAATTATTCTTCACATAAACAATAATGTGAAAATAATGTAATAAGATGAAATTGTATATTAAAGCCCAATATTGAAGCCCAAATTTGGTCCATATCGTGCAGTAGTAATAAAAAAAGAGTGAAAAGCAGTAGGAGAAAAAGTGAGTAGCGAGAAGAACAAATAGGTATTAAAATAAGAACAACGAACGGTGAGTGTTCATAATATTAGTAAAATAATATTAGTAAAATAGGAGGTTAAGAGATGTCAAAATAAGGTCGAAAATTGCGTGAAGGTTAATTTGTTAAGGAAAGTTAATATTGAACAAACACGCGTTTGAACACTTGAAGGTAGGCACCACAACGAACATCTCGAATCGGAGTGCAACTTAAAATCAGGCTGACAAATGAATAATAAATACCGTTGTTAAATTAAACCGATAGAATAGGCGAGGGAAAATTAAAATAATAGCAAGTGTAAGAATTTACGCACGGATAGAAGTAAGGGTCCGACAGGTTGACTGGCCCGAACTTCTTACGCAGTGAAGTAGACAATAAAACCAGTACAATGACGGACAGAGATAGTGAGGAATATACGACGGACGAGGGAAAGAGAAAGAAAAGAGTGGGAAATCTTGGGCAGTTTCTCGGACGGTCTGCAAAAACAAAAAGGTCGCCAAATAGAAAAACAAAAGAGGAAGCCGAAGAAAAATTAGATAAGATACTAGGGATTATGGAGGAAATACGCAAAGATCAAAAAGATATGAAGATAGAACAGAAGGAAATTAATAAGGAAGTTAAAGAAATAAAAAAGCAACAGAGAGGGTTTAACGAAGAACTCGTAAAACTAAACCAGGAAAATGAACGCTTGAAAAAAGAAAATCAAGAAATAAGAAAAGAAAATGAGAAAGTACGAGATAAATTAGAATGAGTGGAGAAGACATTGGAAGTCGTAGAAAAGGAACGAAGAAGATATAATGTGGTAATACATGGATTAGTGACAGGAACAAATGAAACTCTGGAGCTGAAAAAACAAATTAAAACCTTCATAGGTGAACAGCTAGAAATAGAGATCACCCCGAAATCTATCAAAAAAGTAGGAACTAAGACATGTGTTGTCGAACTGGGTAGTGAGATGGAAAAGAATGAAATTATGAGGAATAAATCGAAAATCAACTAACAGAGGTGGCAGAAGAAAGTGAAGGAAGATTATTAATAATAGGAGACCTAAATGGAAGAGTAGGCAAGAAAGTTGATGAAACAGGAAATGTAATAGGTATAAACGGAGAAAATGTCAGAAACAATAATGGACGAAGATTAATAGAATTCTGCATTCTGAACAATTTAATAGTTACAAACACCTTCTTCGCACACAAGAATATACATAAATATACTAGAGAAATAGTAAGTAGGAAGGAAAGATCAATAATAGATTATGTCATAATTAACAAACCATATAGAAGAGAAATAATAGATACAAAAGTAACAAGAGGCTGTGAAATATATTCCGATCACTACATAGTGCTATCAAAAATAAAAATAGAAATAAAAGACCAGAAACAAACAGAAATGTACAAGACAAATAGTAAATTTAAAAGTAACACAGTAAAAGAAGTAATAAGAACATATAAACTCAGAGAAAAGGTGATAGCAAATATATATAAAGAAAAAATAGAGGCAGAAATGATAAAAAGCAAAGAGAGTTTAAACAACGTAGAGGTGGAAGACATGTGGAAAATAATTAAAGATTCAATAATGAAAATAGCTCGAGAAACGTGTGGAAGCAGCAAAGCAGACAAAAACAAAAAACAAACAAGATGGTGGAATGAGGAAATTAAAAGGGAAGTAAAGATGAAGAAAGACAAATGGAAAAATTATCTTAGTGAAAAGAACAAAGATAATTACGACAAGTACAAGGAACAAAGGTTAAAAGTGAAGGGGATGGTGAAAGAAGCAAAACAACAAGCTTGGGAAGAATTTGGGGAAAAGATGGAACAAGACAGTAAAGGTAACCAAAAGTTATTCTATAAAATATTGAAGACACTAAGAAAAGGTAAACAAAACAAAATTAGATACATAAAAGCAGAAAACGGGAGAATTTTAGAAGACGAAGATAATATAATGAAAAGATGGAAAGAATATTTCGAGGGAATGCTTAACACAGAACGAATAAACTTAATATACGAAATAGAGGTGAGCGAAGAAAACATAGAAAGTAGGGAGAGGGGAGGCGAGGAACCGATCAAGAAGGAAGAAATAATGGAAGCTATAAGGAAGTTAAAACGAGGCAAGGCGGCAGGACATGACGGTATAACAGCGGAAATGATAAAAAATATGAAGGAAAACGGCATAGAAGTCCTAGAGAAATTGTTTAATAGGATTTGGAATGAACAAAATATACCAAAGGACTGGGAAGTAGGCATAATACTACCCATCCACAAAAAAGGTGACAATAAAGAGTGTAGCAATTATAGAGGAATTACACTACTCAGTGTAATGCTAAAAATATATGAGAGAATCCTAGAAAAGAGATTAAAAATATTAATTGATCACCAACTAGAAGAACCGCAAAGCGGATTTCGGAAAGGCAGAGGAGTGCACGATCACATTTTCACTATGAAACAACTGATAGAAAAAAACCGAAATAAGACTATATATGCGGCCTTCATAGACATAGAAAAAGCTTTTGTTAGTATTACAAGAGAAGAAGTTTGGAAAAGCCTTAAAAAAAGAGGAATAGGCGAAAAACTCATAAAAGCTATAAGAACCATATACCAGAAAACTAGAAATTATGTGAGAACTGAAAATTGGAAGTCCGAAGAGTTCATAACCAAAGAAGGACTGAGACAAGGAGGGGTGCTCAGCCCCGTACTATTTAACATAATATTAGATGATGTACTAAAAGAAATAAGGGGAATAACAAAGAAACTACAAGCAGGGTATAAGAACATGGAGAGGGTTGAAATAGCAGAATGTGTCTTCGCTGATGACATAATAATATACGCAAAGAACGAAAGAGACTTACAAGAAAACCTAAACACATGGAATATAGCACTAAAAAAGAGGAATCTAAAAATAAACATTGATAAAACAAAAGTGATGACAATAGGGAGAAATGATTTAAAAGTAAAAATTGAAATAGAAGGAAGAAACATAGAACAAACAGATACATTCAAGTACCTCGGAATAAACATACATAAAGACGGAAAAGAAGATATGGAAATAAACAGCAGAATAGAAAATGCAACAAAACTATATTGTGCACTAAACAACACATTTATAAGAAAGAAGGAAATAACGAAGAAAACAAAAATCACAGTATATAACGCGTTGTTCAAACCAATAACGACGTACGGATGCGAAAGCTGGATACTTAATAAGCATATGAAGAGCAGACTACAAGCCGTAGAAATGAAATACCTAAGAGCGGTGAAAGGAGTTAGTAGAATGGACAAAATAAGAAATGAAGTAATAAGACGAGAATTAAATGTACAACCCATAATGGAAGAAATCGCAAAACAACAATTAAGGTGGTTCGGTCATGTAGTAAGAATGGAAGAAGAAAGACAGACTAAAAGAGTATGGCTAGCAAGAACAACGCAGAAGAAAACAAGAGGAAGACCACAAAAAACGTGGGACAATGTCATAGTGGAAAATTTAAAGAAAAGAGGAGTAACATTGTACGAAGGGAAGAGAATAGCAAGAAACAAAAAGGAATGGGCAAGATTTATATATCAGGAATAGTCATATAAGCAAAATGTAAATAGCTTGACACCCTAGGGGTAAACAAGCTTATAGATTATAATAATAATAATAATAAACAATAATGTTTAATTAACTTTCAGAATTCTTTTTTGTCCATATTTACACATTAACGAAAACAGCTTTCTTCAAATGAGTATAAAACGCAACCATCTATCAGATATCTGGTATATAACATCATTACAAATGATCATTGAAAATGACTAGGTTCCTGTAAATTTTTTTTTCGAGAAAACGTCGAAACAAAAACATAATCACATTTTGAGGGAATTAATAAACACGTTTGTACTGTAACACTGAAGGGACCATCGTATAGTCTAGAACGTACGTCTAATGATTTCTTTTTGTTCCCACGTTTGCATAAGTTGCGGAATTTACATTTTACATCGGCCGAAAAAGCGGCTGACGCATTCAGAAGTGAAGTAGAATTAAGAAGAACAAAGGCGGAAAGAGTGGGAAAAATGTTTTGAAGAATGTAAAAATGCGTTAACTGTGGAGAGAAACAATTCACTAAGCTTAACAGAAAGATATATTTGTTTCTTACGATTGGTGTATATAATTCTTTTAATTTTTCATAGCTTTTATAAAGTTGATATGAAATAGCAATAAAAAATATACATGTAAATTCCTACCAAACAGAATAGTACTTCCATTTCTCTACTCAATGAGAATTTAATATAGAAAATACCACAAACAATTACAAATTCATCACAAGTGATCTTTGATGGAAAAATATTAAATAATTGAATATATATAAAAGTATTAAATTCACGGTAGAACTGATATACCACTTGTTAAAATTAATTAAAACTATAACCCCTTCGATATCGAGATTAAAACGAAGAAGATGTAACAAAGAGCTAAACGATAACTTGATGTTACCATTATAATACGTCGTTCAATTTTCTTCTACGATGTTGTAAAACTGAATATATTGGCACAAGCTTTTATCAGGTCTGAAGTTCGTCGACGTTTTCCACTTTCATTTCTCTTCGTGCCCGGCCGTTTTCTGTTTTATTTCATATATGAGCATTTGTCTTTTTGCGTGTATAGTATATATGTGTGTGTGCTTCTGTTTTATCGAGAAACTCGAATATAACGTACATCGGCGACCACGTCTGATTGCTCATAGCCTTCATGGTCTCCGCCAATGGAACCGTTTTATCATGGAAACTTTTTCTGTATTGCCTTTTAAAGTGGAGATTTTATAGTCTACGTGTTATATTTTTTGTAGGCACTTTGATGGTCGAAGTTTTATTGCGTTCTATTTGGAACTGCACGGAAATATGTTCGTTTCGGTTTTAATGGTTCCCGCTATGATTGAAATAGACTTATCAAATTTGTATATTCGACGTTTGAATATCCTTCTCCCTATTTCTTTTAGCATTTTATTATATTATATAATAATATAATACTTATGATTATTGAAATACATCTAATCTGTATAAATAAAAATGTAAACGTTCGGTTGTCAAAATCTTAAATCTCCGAAAATTTTCAGATTGCTTTGAAATTCTAGCACAACCTTGCATTTGTTTTTACATAGCTATTATATAGATTTCACACCCCGACAAAACATCTTTTTTTTGCAACAACGCCATGAAAAGTATTACAGAAATGCAAATTTATTGCTTGGGATGACTGCACGATGACACATAAAAAATCGCTCGAGGCTCCTGGTCGATCATTGCAAGATTTGCGTAGAAACATCAGACCATCTGGAAAGATGCCGGTTGATCTAAGCTCAGGACGAATTTCATTGCCTCATAACTTCTGCAATTTAGTGACATCAAAAAAAGGATTGGTTGAAAACGTATTTCCTAATATTCAAACAAAGTATAAGAGCTCAGCACGATTGGCTGAGTAAACGAGCTATTCTTGTCGCCAAGAACAAAGATGTCTATGAAATTAATAATATTAGTGACTGTGACCGCTAAACGTCTACTGTCAGACAGTCACATATCAGCTCTAATTGAGAATGCGAACGAACTACGCACACCTGTCTGTTGCATCAGAAGCATGTATTTCTTTTATTTGTTTGTAATGTATTGCGATGTCTAAACCAAAAGCAATTTTTAATATTCTTAATAAACTTGTTTATTGTCAAAATTAAAAAAAAGTGATAAATTCTTTAAAATAAAATTTATTCTATCTATTTCTATCTACCATTATTTTTTCAATAAAATTCTCAATTGAATTAAATGTTCAAACATTAGCCCTCCTTGCGACAAACAATATCCCATTCTATCGTAAAAAGCTCTTCTAACGTGAAGTAATATATCGGTAAAGTTGTTGGTTTATGATTGTTATAAATTTGACATTTAGTATATCCCTAAAGGAAAAAATCAAGAGGTGATAAATCTGGAGACCTCACAGGCAATCGAATATTGCCGCATCTGGAAATTAATTTATTTTAAAATACATTTTCCAAATACTGAAGAACCCACTAGATGTAAACTGTCTGTAGATGACAAACCTATCCGACAATGTATGCGATGCACGTACCTGGGAGTCGAGATAACAAGCTCCAAAAACCTACAACAGGAAGTCAGAACACAAATGAATAAAGCCTCAAGAATTTCTGGCTACCTAAGTCCTAAGTCCATCGAAAGTAAAGTCCGCATATATAAAACAGCCGTGAGACCGGTGATTACATACGCAGTGGAAACCCGAGCGGACACAACAAAGACGAAGAGCATGATGAGAGCAACGGAGATGAGGACCTTAAGGAATATCAGAGGAGTAAGCTTGAGAGATCATGTAAGAAGCAGAGATATACGCGCAGACCCTAAAATTCAAGACGTGGTGCAATTTACGAGAAAAAGACGATGATACTGGCGAGACCACGTCGACCGAATGACGGGGGACCGATGGGCAAAATGGACAAAGAACGAAAAACCGAACTCAAGGAGGCCTCCAGGCCGACCTCCCAAGAGATGGTGCGAGAGCTGGACATCTGCTTCCCAAGAGGCTGAACAAAATTGAAATAGTAGAAGAAACAAGACTAAGTCTGAAGGAAAGAGAAAGAAGAAGAAGAAGAAATACTGTTGAATATTTCTGTGTTCATGTGCAGGAGTCTGTTCTGATTCTATAAATTCTCTTGATAATACCAAGATACAATATCGTTTTTTTCATTTACTAAAAACATATCCGTTTTAAATTGAACTTGTTTATATTTTTTCACATATACTCTTCAATGTAGCTAATATGCGATTTTCTGACAGTAAACGTTTAGCGGTGACAGCCACTGTCATTGCGAAACATCTACTGCAGCATTGATGGGGTTATAACGCTCCTTGCCCCCGTCTTCGCTTTAAATTTCCTACTTCTCGAATCAATCGATATATAGACTGAATCTATCATAACATACTAAGGTCAAGAATTAATTATCTTTATATATATATATATATATATATATATATATATATATATATGTTTAGATAATTTCTTAGCCGTTTATTAAATATAACAATTGATAAATTATTGGAGTTTTTCGGCTTTTATATGAAATATTTACAAATATCAAGTTAGTATGTATGTATTTGCAAAGTAAGGGGGGATGTAAACATTGCTGTCTACAAATTACAAAGCAAATCATACGAAATTTTTAATTGACCATATTTTTCAATTAAAAATTTCGTGTGATTTGCTCTGTAATTTGTAGACAGCAATGTTTACAAAATATTTTGTATTCCCTTGACAAAGGCATATTGCCAAAACATGTAGGGTTGTTTTAAATATATATATACTTTGAAGTAATGAACCAGACCTTTAATCGCCGACTTATTAAGTTTACCTTATATATATATATATATATATATATATATATATATTGTTATAGTACAGATCTGTAACTAGTTTAAATGATTTTGGTTGAATTTGGGAAATATGCAGTGGATTGAAGATTGAAGGATGGATATTGTATGTATTGCTGATATATGATAGATAAGATATATTCTAAGGTTGAGCATTTATATGTACATTTGTAACCATAGAAACCTCGATGTTATTTTTTGGATTATTAATTGACATGTATTATTTTTCTTATTAAAAGTCTGTGTTGCTTCGTTAATCTTTCTTTAAATTCCATATAAAAGACCGAGATAAAACTGTAAGAATATTAGTATTGATATTAAGTATCTCCTATCGAACTGGGTGAAGAGATTGTAACGTATTTGGCGCTCCGAACATGAGAGGCAATTTATTGAGGTAGTACGTTGAATATATATATATTAGAATTTTGTACAGATGTCATATAGTCTGACAGTTTAATAATTAATTAATATTGACGTTTAATTGACAATTTTGATCAAATACTGCGAAATATAGATCATTATATAAAAATAAATGTGCTTACTTGAATTAGTATAAAGTGAATATATTTAAACCCAAAATATAAATATCTGGAGATATTTATTACCAATCGAGTATTTTCCAAAATGATTTTGGACCCCACTACATGAATCCCACCTTGAGAGAGAGAGTCGACAATGTGCCTACGACGCGAGCTAAGCCGGTGAATTTAGTTAAAAACAGAAAGACAACAGTACATTAAAGTAACTATTGAGTGGAGGAAGACCAGTGCATTTTATGACGTCCGAACGTGGGACAATTCTCCGCAGTCCTTCGGGTTAGCATAGCATTTTATGGCGCCACAACGTCGGAGCTGGGTGTACGTTTAATTACCTCAGTAGTACCATTATAAATAGTAAATACCAGTGTGCTGCTAACATTAAGATTCTTCGTGAGACCACGAGCAAATTTCAAATAGGTAAGAGTTAGTGGGGATAGCAATAAAATTAAACAATAAGCAAACGAATTATTAGCTTAAATTAGCATCTTTATTATAGTTTTATAAGTATAGGTGTATGTCTACAACCAAATAAATAACTGTGTATTATATATGTTTTGTACATCACAACACTACATTACACTAATTATTTAAAAAATATACATATAACAAAATGCCTATCACAAGACGATCACAAGTAGCTGGAGAAGAAGGAGAAAAGAGGGGTACAGAAGAAATAATAAGTCAGATGGGAGATCAAGAAAGTGTGGGGACGATGCAAATACCAAGGCAAGAAGTCACTGAAGATACACCAGGAGTAGAAGAAATAGCTGGCACATCGCAAGATAGTAGCAAACCTGTTGGTACTGAGAAACCAGATGGGCAAAGTGATATCCTAAAAATGCTGTATGAAATGATCAGAAGTAATCACGAACAAATAAACCAAAAGTTCGAAAAACAAGAACAGGCCCTGCAAGAATTGCGCGTCAAGTTCGAAACTATGAATATGGACATGGAAGAGCGTCTAGAGAAGAAGTTGGACGTACATTTCCAACAAATTAACGATATGGTGAATAACAAAAATATTAACCTACGTGAAGAGTTGTTACAAGCTCACGACAACTTAAGAGTTGACACACAACACATTGTCGACAAAGTTCACACCGACTTCCAAACGAAGATCGTTAGTTGTGAAAATAAAACTAAAGCACTTGAAGAAAGGGTCCAATTAGAAGTAACAAGCATTGCTGAAAAACATCTTGACCGTGAGGAAATACAACAGAGCATGATCACCTTGTTATCCGAAAACGTACTTCAGACACAGAAAGAGTTCGAGAATATTAAACAAACTCATGATAACATACATCAAGCTATGAGAGACGAGATTGAGCGATTAAAACAAAACGCTAACAATCCAACATTTAACATACCCAACTTCAACTTGATGAACAGCGGCATTAAAGTTGAAAACTTAATGCAATTTAATGGAGACAGGTCAGCCATTCATCCAATCACGTACTTAAATAACATCCTTAGATACATCGACGATTTGCCAGATTATAAGATAAAAATGAATGTCATTAGAGCAACACTAAAACAAGCCGCAGCTGAATGGTTTCAGAGGGTAGAAGAAAACTGCGAAACCATAGAACAATTTTCCACTCAATTCAAACGCAATTTTTGGAACGAAAGCCATCAGGATCAAGTTAAGACCAAACTTCGAACAGGAAAATACCGATTGGGTCAGCTATCAAGAGAAGCCTACGCCACACGGATTTACAATACATGTAAACATGTGAATGACTTGTCAGAAGCGACCATTGTTAGACAGCTGTTAAATAATTTTATTCTAACTGACACTCATGCAATTATCTGCCAGAACATCAACGATATGGATGCATTAATAGACATCCTTCGTAAGCTAGACAACCACGAAGCGAACAATCAAAATCGTACAAACCAACCCACTAGAAACTATTCTACTCGTCCATACAATTCATATCAAAATCAAGGATACCAGCCAAGACCATACATACCTCAACAGGCGTACAACAGCACACAGCATACACAGAGTAACACATTTAACCCCACTAACTATCCTACAAATGTACAAACAGGTAACAGTAATGGTCATCATAGATATAATGGACCAAATTTTAACAATTATCATAATATTAACTATACAAGGCCTGCTCAGCCAAATTATTCTAATAACACATTTAACAATGCTATGAGAAATTCAAGACAAACTTCTCCACAAGAAGGCCGGAGACAAATTAATAATATTGGGATAAACAATTCTTTCAAATCTGAATCTCAAGAGGATTCAGGACAAAAAAAAACTCCAATTTCCGAAACAGATCTATACAGAGATCCAATACAGACCTCCTCTCAAAATTAAAGGAGACTCCGTCAACAAATATTGTAAATACGTTCAAAAATAGATTTAAGATCATGAATATCCAATTTTATCAGGACCCTGAAGAATTTCTACACATCGAGGAAGGTAATTCAATTATAGCAACAATTACTAGTCTACCATTTATAAAAATCACGATAACAAACATAATCTTTTCAACACTGATCGATACTGGAGCCGAAATCACACTTATAAATGAAGAAAAGGCCAAAACAATTATGGGATATCAAGACAATATTATAAAAATTAAAAATACTGATGTAGTTACAGCGAACAAGAAAAAGTTGGGATCAATAAATCATTGTTTAAACATAGAAGCGAAGATAAATGAAAAAACATATGTATTACAATTCTACATTATAAAACAATTACACTACGATTGTATAATAGGAATAGATAATATGAAAAAGTTAGGAATGGTACTGGATTTTGATAAAGATAGGATTACGATTGGTAAAAATGAAATGAAGATGGAGAAAGTAACTAATGAATTATATATAGAAAAATATGAAGAATATAAAGATAAAGTATTAAATAAATTGATAAATAATATATTATGTGAAAACTTTGATGAAGAATTATTTGATAAGAGTGGATTTAGAGAAATGGATTGGAATGGTAATAATGAAGATGTTCAAGATGAGGTAACTATTAAAGAAGAGGTGAATGATTATACGTTTGTAATGCATGTAGAACATATTGAAAACATTATAAATAAACAAGGAATAAACCATAATCATATGAAACAAAAACTGATAGAGATCCTCCATCAAAATATCCAATTAATCAACAAAGATATCATTTTTGCTAGAAACTACACACACACTATCAGAGTTGACGATGACTCTCCGTTAACATGCAAAAATTACCCCATACCTTATCACTATCAAGAAAAGATAAATGAAGAAATAAATAGACTAGTAGAAGCTAAAATCATTGAAAGATCAAACACTTATGATATTGCAGAAATTTACACACTTTACCCTAAAGGCGGTATCACGTGTCCTTATTACATGATTACTAACTGAAAAACATTCAAAGCTATTATATCTATGAATAACGAAATTATTGGTTCCTTAAAACTACTTTATAATTAAAACATATGTAATTAGTATACTATTATAAGAAATTAATCCTAGATATTCATGATCAACAAACATTTTAGTTATAAGTATTGTATTTTAAAAATTTCATTTCGTTAGAAATCACGACAATGTAAAAATATTAATACCATTGATATTGAGAGATAAAGTAAGCAACCACTTAAATTATCTAATCTAATTCCACAGTGTAAAACTTAATCACTTAAACAAATCTACTCAATGTCAGGGTAAGAGTATTACAGAATGTAAAATGTATATATTAATTGAAACAAAAACCAATTGTTGTGAACAACAATTGTTTTTGGTTTGTGGGGATAATGTTATAGTACAGATCTGTAGCTAGTTAAAGTTATAGTACAGATCTGTAACTAGTTTAAATGATTTTGGTTGAATTTGGGAAATATGCAGTGGATTGAAGATTGAGGGATGGATATTGTATGTATTGCTGATATATGATAGATAAGATATATTCTAAGGTTGAGCATTTATATGTACATTTGTAACCATAGAAACCTCGATGTTATTTTTTGGATTATTAATTGACATGTATTATTTTTCTTATTAAAAGTCTGTGTTGCTTCGTTAATCTTTCTTTAAATTCCATATAAAAGACCGAGATAAAACTGTAAGAATATTAGTATTGATATTAAGTATCTCCTATCGAACTGGGTGAAGAGATCATTATATAAAAATAAATGTGCTTACTTGAATTAGTATAAAGTGAATATATTTAAACCCAAAATATAAATATCTGGAGATATTTATTACCAATCGAGTATTTTCCAAAATGATTTTGGACCCCACTACATGAATCCCACCTTGAGAGAGAGAGTCGACAATGTGCCTACGACGCGAGCTAAGCCGGTGAATTTAGTTAAAAACAGAAAGACAACAGTACATTAAAGTAACTATTGAGTGGAGGAAGACCAGTGCATTTTATGACGTCCGAACGTGGGACAATTCTCCGCAGTCCTTCGGGTTAGCATAGCAATATATATACTTTATATATACTATAACTCGTCTATCCCTTCACAGCCTGATCAGCTTGATATTGATCTGAATCCAGTTTCATTTGATATTAAGAGTTTCACAATAAAGAAAGTACTGCACGGAATCAAGAAGCTTAAACCTAATATGGCCTCCTTCTAGGGGATTGTACATCTATACTCTGCTATTCACTTACCGCAATAATTAATTTATCCCTTTGTACTTCGACTTTCCCTGACTACTGGGAGATCAGTAGAATTACTGCTGTATTTATGAAAAATGGTTGTTATAATATCTATAATTACAGACTTATTAATATTCTTTGTCATTTTCAAAACTATTTGAGTATGTTCTCTATGAGAAACCATATGGCAACATTAAATCCTTTCTCTAAATTTATCAACATAGTTTTGTTAGAGGCAGATCTACTGTCACTAACTTGGTCGAACTTACGCAATATATAAGTAAAGCTTTGCATATTTGAAAACGAATGAATTCTATTTATACTGTTCTTAATAAAGCCCTCGATGCAGTTGATCACTCTCTACTGTTGTTGAAGTTAAAATCTATAGATACTTCGCCGAGAACTGTATCCTTTTTCAAAACTTATGTATTGAATCAATTGCACTATGTGTGTACAGATTTATTTCTAATGTTTTATTGCTACCAGCGACGTTCTCCAAGGATCCAATTTGGGTCCGTTATTTTTCAATGTTGTAAAATTCTAGCGGATGAAGATGACTTAAAATTTTTTTAATAACATTACTTCTCCACCAGACTGCTAACTTGTGCAGAGAAATTTGGCACTTATTCACGAATGGTGTACAAATATACGAGTGTGCTTAAATGTTGACAAATATGCTACTCTTTCCTTCTCTAGACGTTCAAGTATTATTTCCTTTCATTATGTTGGTTTAAATGCCATGCTTCCTAGGGTCTAAGTGTAGAGTATGTGTCTGTAGTTTGGTACTCTCAATATATAAATATATCTGTAACTGTTACTCAAACATGTTCAAAAACTTAAGGTTTTTGTCTTATAAATTGGATGGTATATATCGACTTCGTCGCAATAACTACAAGAGTTTATTAAATAAACACAATTTCACTTCCCTAAGTCAAAGAAGAGAGGAAACAAGCGACAAGTTTCTGATTAAACTAGTTAATAATTGGTACCGAAGTTTAGCATTAGGTCATTAAATATGTTCTACTCAAAGCTCCGTTATTGCATATGTGCAATAATGCCAATAGGTTATATCTTGATCCATTCTAGAGAAAATAGTATCTTTTCATTTTTCCTTTTATTTTTGAATTTATATTTGAGGTTTATATTATATATCTCAGTAATTTAGTTTTTTTTATGGATGTGGCATAATAATATTTTTTCTTTATTTGATTTTTTTATAAAAAACTGTACTGCATTAATTATTAATTTTTAATTTTATCTATTATTTAATTTGTTGCCCTGTAATTGAATTACATTGATCTGTGGGGCGAATAAGTAGTACTATTATTATTGTTGTTGTTAAGTATTTATAAAATCATTTACAATTTTTATATTTATTTTCTTAAATTTCCTCAAATTTGAACAATCAAAAAAAAATATTTAAAAATAGGAACAACGAAGAACCAAATGGTTGTGGCTCTTGTGAATTGACTTATTGAATCATTGACGTAAAACCGTATACACTTTATTTTTTATTCGTCGGTGACAGTTAATAATTGATAAATCAAGTATGACTTACAAATTGACTTACATTACATACTGCACTTATTTTGTCATACATTAAAGGATAACAGCGACTACGCTTTGATATACCCACAATGAGGAATTACATGGAAATTTAAATACTTCCATTGAGGAGAAATCTTGATTGCGTTTTGATTGGAGATAGGTAGGTAGAAAGTATTTTATAATGCTCATAATGAGGAGAAGTATCGTGTCTGTAGTTGTGATTGTTAGATAGAAACGAATTAGTTCATTCAAATCTATATGGAAATAACAAAAATAAAAAGAAAAGTATCAATAAATGTTAAATAAGTAATTAAACGTGCAATTTGGAGGATCAAGTTTTGACAGCTGTATGATTCATGTTATGATAAATTTGAAGCGTTTTAAAATATCAAGTTAGAATTTCTAAATATGTCCAAAAATTCCATAAAAATTCGTTATTTCTATTTATTAAATAAAATCAGTACATAATAATCGCATAACTTGATAATTTAAGATTTAAAAAAAGGAAAAATAAATAGAATATAATCATGGATTGACAGTACTTTTCAAAATTAAATAGCACAAAAAGATATATTGATAGGCGCATGATTCACAACCAACCTATGTTACTATTACCCTGTATTATGCATGTAAAATCGTAAAATTAATTTAAAGAGATTTTGAAGTATGTAATTATAATAGTCAATTTGAATGTCAAGGTATACACATAATTGTTGAAATAACCCAACTTCTGTGTATTCCATACACAGAAACAAGGGTGTACTGTCTTCGAAAAAACATACATAGACGCGGGGTGTGTAAAATTTAGCTCCGAAATTATCTTAAAATTTGAGTATAAAACTAAATAAATACCTTATATAAAATTATCCACGATAAAATTTTAATTTTAAATTCAACAATGTGCTGAATAATTCTCCGAACGCAACATCCATTATTGAGGTTATTATTATCCAACTCACCTTTATCCTGCTATAAAAAAAAAACCTTCCAATCTCCTGAGTAAGACCTATTTCGATCGTAGAAAAATACCTAGAACTTTCAGACACCCAGTAGCCTCCTATCAGTGTATTTCCATGCGCGAGGTATTTTAATTTGTAAACCAAAGTCAATCTCCATATGTACAAGCAAATAAAGATACAAAAGGATAAATTATTTCAATATTTCTTACGTTAAATACCTTAATGTTTATATATATGTTAATCATCACTTACCGTAATTTATTGTACGTTCTCTATTAAAGACACATAGACACATATTTGATTTGCAATTAGGAACCTTATTGACACAAACGTCCTTGTAAAACCATTGAATCAAAATATTTTAGGATGGAATAAAAATAGTTACCTATCTATCACTGCTACATATTGTTTAATTTATTTAATTTCTAAAATTGAATAATTACTTCATTAAATCACAAATGAAGTTATTATCTGTGACCTTTGGACCCACCATTAATCTCATACTCAATAATCTTTAGTTAATGATCCCAGAGAAGTTTACTTTTACATTTGTGGATATATAGGAGGAAACCAGGCAATTATAACTTTTATTATAACACACTATTATTATTGTTATCCTCTTCTAATATTAACTCGTATCAATTTGGCACCCATACATGAGAGCCCTTTATCAATATATGTTATATACAACTTACAAATTTGTATATATATATATATATATATATATATATATTGAAGTGGTTCTACTTCAACAGAAAGTCGAAGAAACAATTCATATCAATTAATTATAACTATTAGATTAAGTAAGATGAAAGTTGACTATGCAATTACAACGTAAATTATTAAACAAGTTAGAACCGCGCATTTAATTAAAACATTTATTTGAAAAAATTTGTATTATTTATGTTTATCATTTTTCACAATCAAAAGTCATTAAATTATTTATTATTCCGAAAATAATTAACTTGATTAATAAAATTAATATCATATGGAAATCTATTTTATCAACCCGTATATTTTTAAAATTTGAATTAGTTTACCACGAAAATCATTTATTATTAACTGTACTCATATGATATCAATAAACATTCAAAAATATGTAATTACAATTGTATAATTATTAATTTTATTTTTATAATAATGTCAATTAAATATTGGATATAAAATCAATCGATTGGGATAACTAGGAAAGTTAAATAACTATATCAAGTAAAAATAAATCGTATGGAGGCCAAGGAATAAAAAAAACAGAATTGAGCGTCGTTTGGGTTGTTCCGAAATAAAGCTACGCAAAATTAAAATATTATTTAAACATTAAAAATAGTAATTTACTTACCCGAAAATATTCTTAATATAAGAAAACTGTTAGCGTCACCTTCTATACCCGTTACATAAAACACCTCCAGCTTCCAATTTCAACCTGATATCCATTGATTCCCGTTTCTCCTAGAACATCCATATTACTGACAAAGGATTTCACGTAATTACCGATCAAACCCAATATTTTATATTCATATTAATACAGTAAAACATAACCTAACAATTTGTACAATTAAACTAGAATTAAAATTAGTTATATTAATAAGTACAACATACCTTGAAACTGAATGGTCTTCTCAAATTAACTAGAATTTTAAACTATCAATCATCATATGATATCACTTAGTTTTGAAATTTTATTTGCATTTATTATAACATGTTTGTTACCGTTGCGCACAAATATATAAACCAATTATATCACGTGGTCTACGCATCACTTACAGCTGATTTATATACGTAATTGAATATGATTTAATATCTCACTGAAATAATCATTAAATTGGATTTAACACAAACTACAATGTATACTTTTATTTATTTTCTATTTTACTAAGTTTACTTATGCATATAATATTAATATTTTTCACTAAAATTCAGTATTAATGCCCGAGATAGATTATTGTCACATAAATGACATTTGATATTTACTTCTTTAATGAATTGAAGGACCGGTTCCAGTGAGAAAGATCTCGTTCTACCGCTAAGCAGTCGAAAAAATACATATAATATTGTTCATAAGATAAAAATATGAACTGACGCCCAATTGTATTAATATATTATAATTAAAAAAATACTTAAAATAAACTTGTCCAGATAATATTGTAAGAGCGACATCCCACATTCTACTACCAAATTAAGCTCAATAATAAGGTAGGTAACATAATACTTTATATTATAATTTATAGAAAATTTAAAACCAGTTCTTAATTTGAATTAATCATATTTGATTAATGAATTATAATTCTTATTAACCATCTTTAAGCCGAAATTTATATATCATTTGTTGCCAACCGTGGTAGCTTTTTTGGATATTTATATCATTATCACAATATTACCAGTCCATATAATTATTACCATAGTTATTAATATTATTATTATATGGTTAACATTTTAAAACCTAGAAATATCTATATATCAATATATATATATATATATATATATATATATATATATATATATATATATATATATATATATATATATAACAGAACGGTGTACTTTTTAACATAAATTAAAGGTTTTAAGGTATGTTACCTTGAAAAAAATTAAAATAATATTCTTGAGAAGTTTATAATATGACACAAACTTAGTACATGTACACATTAATAATAATATCCTCTTTGTTTTACAATTTGATAAATCTATTATGGTTATATGATTAATATGGCAAATACATTTTATCTGCGTATAAATTAGAAATCGCTATTGCTTTTACAGGAGAAAAAAAAAGCAGCAACTTAATGTAAAGAAAAGATTTAATTAAAGTGTAATTATTAAATGAAATTCACTGTTAAAATATAAATGAAGTATAAAAAATGATTAAGTATTACCTACTATTGTTTTTTGTGTTCGTTAAAATATGCATAAATTTACTAATTACATTACATTACAGAATCATTCTTAACATCTTACCATTCTAACAATTATACATACAAACACAAAATTTCAATTCAATTCTTTCAAGTATAGCTTTTAAAGAAGTATTTGGCGTATGCGTGTGCACAAGATAAAGATGTTTACTCACTTAAGACTACTAGAATTCCTGCACTTCCACCAAAACGGTGCAGACGATTGTTTACTTTGCCGCTAAGTTCAGCGAAGAATTTTCTCCAATTTTGATAAATGTGTTTGGAAACGGTCGACTTCATAACGATGCCGTTGACCTTCCTTCTTCTTGTCCCCTGCAAATTCTTTTCTTTTTATTTTCTACTAGTTTTATCTGTCGTTTTCTGTAGTTTCGCTGCCAGTAGAGTATACAAATACAGATCGATGATAAAATTTGCAGACTCAAGGAACATTTATAGAAATAAATGTCAACTTGTAGAAAATAACAAACGATGCAAATATATTTTTGTAAATGAGATGATGATGTTTAATATTAGTTTATTTTAAATTTAGCATTTAATTTAATTGCGCCACTTTTGAAAGCTAATATTACTATGTAAACAAATAAAAATAGTCCTATTCAAGATGTAATTAGCAAAAAACCTAATATTCTAAAATCAGAATACTATGGACGTTTACGATACAGATTATTTATATATTTATACTGATGATTTATTTAAATATTTAAGTATAATTACTAGAGACCGGATACATCGGGCTGAAATTACGTCATTACGACGGACGGTATAAATAGTCTACAACATCTGTAAGTACATCACGCAGTTATTGAATAGCACTATTCATTCGGTTAACCGCACACAAAAAATAGATGTGCAGTTAACCGAATGAATAGTGCTATTCAACAACTGCGTGATGGACTTACAGATGTTGTAGACTATTTATATCGTCCGTCGTAATGACGTCCCGATGTGTCCGGTCTCTAATAATTACTTATTACGTATAATATACATACATATATCTCTTATTTTAAGTTCGTAGTACTCCCCCTTTACTTTTTATGAAATAAATTGAAGTTAAGTTTGTCGTAATTTTTAGTCTGTGGATTATTTTAAAGTCAGTGTTTACGTGGTCGCTGTGTAAAGTTGTTGCGCGTTTATATGTGTTAGTTTTACTGTGCCCCATGTGCGACACTTTGATTGATTTACCCAATGATAATGAAAACTTTGTTGTCGAAATACGTATTTAACATACGATTATTAATTGTGGTAAGGGGTTTTATACCCAATCTTGAGTTTTTACTTAACCATAGTCTCCAAAGAAAAGCTTTTGCAGATTTACAATAAATATAATGATATATGTACCTTTAATTTGGTTTCAATTAAGTAATCAAATAAGGAATATTTAACATCGAAATTTTAGGTCGGAACTAAATACAATTTTTTATTTCTTATTTAAGAATTGTAAATAATTACTGCATATATTTTTTTATTTATATGAGCATGAGATATTTTTTTATTATCAATCTGTAAACATATATTCCACTTTTTTAATAATAATATTTTTTTTCAAATTATTACATTTACTTTTTCAATAATATTAAACCTTTGTTTTCTTTAACTTATGCAATTAATTGTCTTTTTTAATTTTGTTTTGTATATAACTACTTATATAATTTAAACTACATGAACAAAATACTTACAATGTATTTACCATTATTCTTATTTTCAAATAATAAATATTTATATTATCTTTGCATTATATATTATTTATTTTTAGCTTTCTCTTTTCATAATCTTTTATTTTGAACAATATGTATTTATACTACAATAAATACATTTACATGTTCTCAATTATTTCTTTAGATTCTATAATATTTAAATATAAATTTCTTATCTTTAAGTCATAATTTCTCGATTCTGTTTTTCTACACACCTTATCCTGCTTCAATATAATAATCCTTCTATGATTTGGAATTTACTGCAAGTGAGAATTAATGAATATTAAATCACATTCTTACATGTAAATGTCGACTTATTTCTTAATTCTTAATCCTTGTATGGTTCATATAACTAAAGTATTCCAATTTTCGAATTGAATATATATATATATATATATATATATATATATATATATATATATAAAATAAAAATTGTTGGGGAATCCGGCAATAAAAACCTTTAGTTAGTCAATTAGAGTCCCTTATTTTTTTTTTTTTTTTTTTTTTTTTTTTTTTTATACCTTATATTTCGCTCTGTAGATTTAGAGCTTCATCAGAGGTCAAAAAGCGAAACTATTTTTTGTGAGAGATATAACATTTTTAAAAAAACAAAACCTATAGAGAAACAAGCAGTCCACGTAATACAAATAAAACTTTATATTAATTAAAAATTGTTACTTTAAAAGCTTATTGTTTTTACATATTAAAACCATTTAAAAAATTATTATTTTTTCAACAAACACATCTAAAAAGAAACACACACGTAGTAAAGAACTACTTGTCTTGATGTAAATTACATTTTAACAATTCAAGTGTCGACAAGGTAGTGTATTAAATTTTCGAAACCAATGTCAAACTCGTATATCATATACGAGTATGACATTGGTTTCGGCTGTATACGCCTTTTTCAAGAAAAAGGCGTATTCAGCCGAAACATGTAGAGTTTTTTAAATACATATATTTTGAAGTAATATACAGACCTTTAATCGCCTACTGATTAGGTTTACTATATATATATATATATATATATACATATATATATGTATATATATAAGGTAAACTTAATAAGTCGGCGATTAAAGGTCTGGTTCATTACTTCAAAGTATATATATTTGAAACAACCCTACATGTGTCGGCAATGATGCCTTTGTCAAGGGAATACAAAATATAAAATTTATATTTTGTATTCCCTTGACAAAGGCATCATTGCCGAAACATGTAGGGTTGTTTTAAATATATATACTTTGAAGTAATGAACCAGACCTTTAATCGCCGACTTATTAAGTTTACCTTATCATACCAAGGTCACGAAGATATTATATGTATATATATATATACATATATATATTATAACAATCTTTAAGTCAAACGTTTACTAAAAAGTGTTTTTAAAGACAAAATATTAAACTTTAAAGCAGAAAATGAATTTAAAATCCTAATTTTTACCACCGCATTCTGACACACTTCTGCGCAGGTCCAATGAATATAAACGTTTGTTGTTAATAATCATAACATGTACAACCAAATAGTGTTTTGGTCTTAAAGAAAGTTTGAAATTTAATATAATTTGGAAAAAAAAACAACGAACATGAGTCCTCTAATATCTCCAGGGTCGTGAAGATTCTGTCTGACAAAGAAATTAAAAGGTATGTTAGCTCTGTATTAATATGATAAACCAATTGAATTCAAACGACTTGTCTTGGTTCTTAAATTCCGTTTATTAAAAGGAAACTCTTATCTTTATAAGTATAGGTTATTTGACAAAACATTCGGAATCAACAATAGATTAACAATTTATTTTTATTGAAAATTTAATTATAAAATTTATTGGTTATGTGGAATTTCTTATAGGTTAAAAATTGTATCTACGGAAAGGAGACAAATACTAAGGTTACATAAACAAATTAATCAAATTGCTGAATAAATGAATTTGTATATAACCTCCATACTTACAGTTTTAAACAAAATGGTCATTAAAGGGATCTTTATCTACCTTCGGTAAGTAGATGTATCTGTTTACTTAAAAAAAATACAAATAATAAAAAACTTAGCTCAATATTCTATCACAATTATCCGTCTAGTTTCTGAAATTAAGTCTTTCTTCCCTGACGTACGGCTGGTATATTTTAACCTCAGGAATAACGGTCACAATCCTGGCAGATCTCGAAAGTTAGGCTCATCGGTCCCAATCCTGGTAATATAAGGCCTTGTAATGTTTCCCAATATTTTTTTAAAGCTGGTACACGTCTTTTGTGGCTCATTAATTGATAGCGGAGTATAAAATGAAAACAGTTCAAATCTTGGTATGTAATATAAATTATACTTGTTTTTTATATTTTTAAAAAGAAATTCGTTTTATCCAAAACACATTCCATTAATTCAAGTGCAAAAATTATTCTCTCCAATTGTTTCAATAACTCACTATGGCAACCCAACAGCTTTTCCTGTTTTTGAAGCTCATTGGTCGGTTTAGTTATATAGAATTTTCCAAAATATTTGACATTTATACAATAATTTTGATTCTTAATTAATATTATGAACTTATTGGTTTACAATTAAATTTTCCTTCACTCATGACCTTTGAAGTACACAAAATTAACTAGATTTACATAGTTCTATAATTTTAGTAAATGTAAGAAAGTCATATACTTTTGAAATTTAATTATAGATTTGACACTCTAAATTAAAAAAACAATACAAATATAATAGACTTCCAACCTTCTAAGAAATCCCAATAACAGAAATGTAACGAATTAAAGCTAGTGTCTTCGATAAATATTTAATTAATATTTTTATTATAATATATATATATATATATAAGTGTTTAGATAATTTCTTTTTATTAAATATAACAATTGATAAATTATTGGAGGCCATTTTTATATGAAATATTTACAAATATCAAATTAGTATGTATGTAATTGCAAAGTAAGTGGGGATGTAAAAACTCCAATAATTTCTCAATTGTTATATATATATATATATATATATATATATATATATATATATATATATATATTGATATAATATTGACAACAGCCCCTAAGTTGGGACTGCAAGATGATATAATACTGTGAATACCGTGGAGAATTGCTAGTTTAGTAATAAATAATAGCAATTGTCAAATAAAATGTAATGACAGAATGGCTAGCTCAAGAAAAATACGATAGTCAAGTTATAAATGATAGTAAATGCCTGAACACTACTTATTCTCAAGGGTCTCGGAGCAAGTTCTCGATACACAGACAGACATCTACTAATACATGAAATAAAACAGAAAAGTCAAATATATGTAAAGAAATATATTTAAATAATGTTATTGATTAATACAAGATATAAATTAAATCAATCAAAATATAATAAGTTTAAAAATCTTCAAAAATAATTACCCAAATCTGACATTTAAAACAAAGTAAAATGACGTTTGAGATGACGTGAGTTAATATTGTATAGATAAGTGACTTCAAGTAATGTTATATCATTAACAAGTTTATAAATCACAATTTTCACAAAAATACCTGATAAATACTTTAAATTTTGAAGTCCACAATTTCATTAAGTTCTTTGGATGAAGTTCTCAGACAGTTTCCAACTAGAACATCAAGATTGGCTGTCAATTGCTTAATTCAAACTACTGGATACTATTCTAGTAGCTGCGATGCTCATTATTCAATTTTTCAAGATATACCACCAGGTTATGTTCAATATAAGTCCCTGAAGAGATGTTCTTATACCAAAATAATTCAGAAGATATCTGATTTCTTCTTTAAGAGCGTTTCTTTCATATAAATCTATTCTTTGGTAATCACATGCATGTCTATGTTTTCCTTATATGGATAATATATCCAGAATACTTAATATATCTCTTCCTTATGCACAATAAATGTGCATAAACATATAATATAAGGTATATTAACGGAATATTGATTAAACTAAATTTATATAATGCAGATTAAAATCTTTTTAATTTAAATTAAATCAGAAAAATAATAAAATTATTATTCTGTTTTTCGTCGTCAAGACTTCCATCAGAAATTTTGTAAAAGTCTAAATCAGATATTCTACGAAATTTATACAAAGGTTACTAAAATAATTTAAAAGATAATATTATAAGAAAATCCACTCACGTAATCTCAATTACAAATCTTGTAAATGAAGTTCACATAAGTCAAACAAATAACAAAATTTGCAGATATTTGCTCAAAAGAAAGATAGAACATAGTTGGTTTTAAAAATCCAAAATCCTCGTAAAGATAAGTCGAAGTAAATTTACTAATAAGCAAAACATAGCCATAAATTAAATATACATACAATATTATATGATATCATGAATTCAAAGCCAATTATGAACCTATATTAAAATTACACAATTCCAACTATAAAGTAATACTTCACAAATCTGAACATTCAAGATATAACATTCTTGAAACAGATATCTAATAAGAAAATAATTAATTAATTAAGAAAATTGACTCACAACAATATATATATATATATATATATATATATATATATATATATATATATTATAATAAAATGTTAATTAACTTATTGAAAACACTAGCTTTAATTTGTTACATTTCTGTTATTAGGATTTCTTAAAAGGTGGAAGACTATTATATTTGTATTTTTTTTTTTAACATAGAGTGTCAAATCTAATAAACTTTTAAAGGTATATGACTTTCTTACATTTCCCAAAATTATAGAACAATGGAAATTTAGTTAACTTTATATACAATTGTTAAGGTTTGATAATGTCAAAGGTTATGTGTGAAGGAAAAATTTATTTGTAAACCAATAAGTTCATAATATTAATCAAGGATCAAAATTATAGTTTAAATGTCAAATATTGGAAAATTTTGTATAACTAAAGCGACCAATGAGCTTAAAAAGAGGAAAAGCTGTTGGGTTGCTATGGTGACTTATGGAAACAATTGGAGAGAAGAATTTTGGACGAAAATAAATTAAGTTGCATTTTGGAGAATATAATTTTGAAAACATATAAAATTAGAAAAGAAGAATGTAGAGGATAAAAATTAAGTTGCATTTTGGGGAAGAGAATTTTGAAAACATATAAAATTAGAAAAGAAGAATTTTTCTTTTTGCACGATAAGAAATTAAGTTGCAATTTTGGGAATATAATTTTTGAAATCATATAAAATTAGAAAAGCAGAATTTGGAATTTTAGAAAAAGTTTGTTTTACCTTGAGTATTCGGGGGACCATACACCTACAAGATCTGCTAGGATCGTGACCGTTGTTCCTGTTAGAATAATATACCAGCCGTACGTCAGGAGAAGCAAGATTTGAGTACAGAGGCTAGAAGGTCTATAGACGGATAATAGTGAAGTTAAAATATTGCCATATCACAAATTTATCTTATTAAGTAAACAGATATATACTTACCGAATGTAAATAATGGTTCCATTAATAACAATTTTAAATATTGTAAGTAGGGAAGCTATATACACATTCATTTTTTAAGTGTGGTTTGATTTATCAGAACCTATTTGTTTAAATAGCCAAATATTTGTCCCATTTCTGTAGATTCGTTTAATTTCTCACCTATAAGAAATTCCACATAATCTTTAAACTTTATAGTTATGTTTTCGATTAAAAAAAATAGTTAATCCATTGTTTGTTCTGAATAATTTGTTAAATATTATCTAATATAATATATCTAATTAAATATTTAACACATAAAATAAGATTTTTCTTTTAATAAACAGAATTTAAGCTACCAAAGCAAGTCGTTTGTGTTCAAGAAGTTTATAAATATTAATTCTGGGATATAAAGAACTAACATACCTTTCATTTCTTTGTCAAACAAGAACCTTCACGACCCTGGAGATACTTAGAGAACTCATGTTCGTTATTTCTCCTAATTATATTAAATATCGGCAATTTTCTTTTAAACCAAAATACTATTTTGGTTGTTCAGGTTATGATCGTTAACTGCAAACGTTTACAATCAATTATTGGTCCTGCGCAGAAGTATATCATAATGCGTGGGTAAAAATTCGAATTTAAATTCATATTACTTCTTTTAAGTTTAATATTTTGTCTTAAAAACTCTTTTTAGTGAACGTTTGACTAGAAGATTAGTATATTTTGATGCCCAACGTGGGGCTGCTAAATTAGTATATTTTGGCACTCCAACGTTTGACTCAAAAATTACAATTATATATATATATATATATATATATATATATATATATAATAGATAATTATGTCGTGACCTTAGTATGTTATGGTAAATTCAATTTGTAGGCGATTTAAGGTCTGGTTTTACTTCAAAAACTATATATGTATTTAAAACAATCCTACATGTACATGTTTCGGCGAATGATGCCTTTCTCAAGGACTACAAAATATAAATGACAGTATATTAATGTCATACATTTGCAGTTGCTATGGATAAAATAATTCAAATATACATTCCAATTTAATAATAATAAATCAAGCATATCCTTTATTCCTCCTGGCTGTATATCGAAACTTAAGCCGTAGAAGCCACTTTTCCTTATGCCTGCTGCCATCCCTACAAATACAGGTCCTTAGCTATTTTTAAAAGTAATTAGCTTCATTCGATATTATCATATTTAAAAATAATTAAAAGGTATCTTGATTTAATCTAGTGATAATAATCATTTAAATACGCTAAAGTGAGGAATCAAATCCACGTAATATACACATAAATTTACTTACCAGTTGTTACTGCTTATTTTACACAATAATATTAGTTTATGTGGTATTTAATTGATGAAAATAACCACACTATTATTAGTTTTTAATTCAACTTCATCACAAAGTAATAATTTGAAAATCGACCAAAGGAGTACACGTTTTGCACCATGTGTGTATATTTATCTTTAATCCAATAAATCTTCTATATGTAAAATATAAAAGTAGTGCTTTTATTTATTCATGCTCAGCGAAATCAATATTATTAATATTTGTGTAATTTTTACAGTAATATTTGAGTGTCACTATCCACGATGATTCTGGGCTAAGATAAGTTAAATATTCTTTATCAATTTCATGCTCTCCGCGACCCCTATATTTAACTGTGGTTACTTCTACTAATCAGCTGCTAGGACAAGAGCTATTTTTATATTTAAAATTTGTAAAAGGCGCCCAATTTATAATACTATCAGCATTTAACTATTTTTATCTCTTACATTAAACTTTCTCAGATCTTAACAATATATATGAATGGGTGTGTGTGTTTATGTGAATATTCTCGCAAAGTAATTACGAGAAATCTTGGTTTCTTAAGTTTTAAGTTTCTTTGGTTCGAAGACGAACCGTTAACTTCTCGACGTTTCAATTATCTCGCTGACATCTTCCGCTGGAGCGTGTATTAATCGCACAACTATATATAACACACGAGTGGATTGTTTTAAGGCATAAATAGGACAGCCGCTACATATACGGTATTAGTAAAAAGTATGGAACTCCCTAATATCTCTGCAACAGTTCATTAATTTTAAATAAAATTGAGTATACACTTGTAAAAAGATTAAAGGATTCTAAAAATAATATCAGATTTGCTGTGTGACCTCCGGTTATACCGGAAATAGACATCCAATTTGTTATTTTAAGTGGAACAGCCTATATATTTTTACTTTTTTGAATCCCTTGTTAAATTCTGGATACACTAAACCTCCACATTGCTATTGAGTTCAAAAACATTACTTCCTGGAAATCAGTTTTCATTAGTATCATAAGCCGTGAATGAATTGGTAAAATAGCTCTGGATTTCTTTCTTTGGGGCCACGTTAAAAATGTTGTATACAGACACCCTATTGCTATAGAAGAACAACTCAGCGATCGCATTCAGGAAGCCTTTGCTGGAATAGTTACGAATTCTAAACTGAGCCTTTTGCGGCGGGCGCAGTTATGCTCGCAAATCAATGGTTGCAGCTTTGAGCACTTGCCCTGATTGAATTTATTTTTCGTTTCATGATCAATTCCTTTTGGCTATGTTGTTTCTGTTATTGTTATTATTATTATACCTTTTCTCTTGTTTTTTATGATTATCAGAATAAACACGGTTCTTTTCAGAATAGCCATTTGTTGTTTGATTTAAGAAAAAAGTAATAATAGATTAATATGATGCAATTGTAACTTCTTGAATGACATCTTCCTTAACCTAACATGGTGATGTTGACACTTTGGCGAGCATGTCATTCTGATAATGTGATAATATAAATTTAGCATTCGATTTTATTCACATTAATACCTGGAGTGCCCTTTCTAGAATTTGTGAATCGTAAACATCTCACAGCTCTGTTGAGCAAGAAATTAATCTTTCTTTGTTTGCATTTTTGGACCTAGATTGTCTTCGGTATTTGTCAGTTTTCAAATATTTGTATCTACTGCCTTCTTAAAAGATGAAATAATTGTTAACAATAACATTGTCAACCTAATAGCTTTCTTAGTCTTAATAATAATCATGTGATTTTAATATAATATTTAGTAAAATGCTCCATACCATTTAATTCTGTTACAATGATTTCGTACATTTGGATCATAAACGCAACTTCCATGGGTGTAGAAAAGAAATACCACTTCAATAATTATTCTGGTGTATGTATCAAACTAAACTAAATTGTATTATACAGCACAAACATCTAACATTAGAGCCAAATTATTTTCAATTAACATACATTAAATTTTATAAATAATGTAGAGACGATTTATGCTAATAATTTAAATATAATAATTATTAGTATATTTAATTGTTCAACGATTTACCTAATGCTAATGTACACTTTCCAGAATTAGTTAATCACTTTGGTGATAATTTGAGTTAATTTTTGTAATTCACTCCGGCGCATACTGATTAGAAAATGTAAAATTTAAATTCGTGGGTCGCTCGGAAAACTTTTACTCTTTAGGCAACTTACAATTAAACAAATTTGCGATGATCCTCCGAGAGGTTGAGAAAATATTTGTCCAATTATGAAAAGGAAAACTTGCTTCTCGGGAATTGTCATTTCGCTCAGCTTCTCGCTAAGTTTATTGTGAGCTCTATTAAAAATATGCCTTTCAGTTCACACTCTCGCAGATTTAATGGAAATGTTTGCGATAGAAATATTATTCAATTATAATCTGAATTTCATTTATTTCTAATATATACCTAGAAAATGGAACATGAATTCCTTCTTTCATTTATCAACAGCAAAATCGAAATAGAATTCAAATTCGTTTACCAGTATATTAATTTAAAGCATAATTCGTGTTACTAAATAATTTTAAGGTTCCTTCATGAAAACTAAATTTATGCTAAGAGCTACCACATATATAACTACCTATTTGAATTTTCTTTCTTGGTAAAAACTGACCTTATAACACTAAACAGTCTAACAATTGAATACTATTTCTACTGTTGTGAATTATCTAATAAATTTCTAATAAATTTCACATCAAAAAATGTCGACCACAAAAATCACTTTGAAAATTTAATACTGTCTAACAGTCGATCATTACCGGTGATGAAACAATAATGTCCTACTATAATTTCTTATTAAAAACAGAATCTATGGAATGGCGAAAACCGAGCGAGAGATTTCCATATATGTAATAAGAAAAAGGTTGTAAAAGTTTTCTGGTATAGTGATGATTGACTTTAAAGAAAGAGACGGTACTGGCGCAGCTTTTATTTATTATCTATGTATCAGACCTACCGAGTACTGAAGGAAAGAAGTTTATTTACGCTGACGATATCGCGCTTGCTAAACAAGCTGAAGACTTCCATACCTCGGAAAAAGCACCCGAAAACAGCCTAAAGAAGGTGAACAAATTCTGCAGTGGAGACTAATACCAAATAACAGCAAAACTGATGTTAGCTGCTTTCAGCTCAATAATATATGAGCTAACCATACCCAATTAATGGACTTCAGATATCGACAGCTGGTATTCAACAACAACCCCAAGTATCTCGACCGGCCTTTAACCTACAGAGAGCACCTAAGGAAAACTGCCGACAAAATAAAACCAGAAGCAACATACTCTGCAAACTATTCGGTAGTAACGGGCGGCAAATACCTCGGTAATTAAAACATCAGCGCGCTTTGATATACCCAACAGCTAAGTACTTAGTCCCGTGTGAGGAAACAGTTCACATACAAAATTAGTGGACGTCCACTTCAATAACACAATGAGGCAAATATCAGATACTATCAAAACAACACTAATGTACTGGTTACCAGTATTGTCTAGCATCACTCCCCCACATCTAAGAAGGCAATTGGTCTTAAAAAGATAGTGACAGAAGTGCGTGACGAATCAACTACTCCCCATACACGAAGACTGTCACGACGGGACCCTCAGATTAAGGTCTCGCAAACCTCCTTGGAGAACTGAACAGCAACTGATCAGAGATGGCTTTGATATTGGGCAGCCGTTGCCATGGGAGGGGAAAGATTCCAATTCCGCCAGTTTCCGGTCCTCCAGGCCGACGCCCTCACGGTTTTGATCTTACTCGAGGAAACTGTGCTGCACTTAACCAAATTAGAACTAATCATAGCAGATGCCAATACTGGAAACAGAAATGGGGCCTTGCCGGCAACCCTCACTGCTACTGTGGTAATGTCTCTCAAGCCCTACACCACATCGCTACAGAATGATAATTAGGAAAATTCCTCAGATCTCTACAAGAACTACACCATCTCAAGAGAGATGTCATCCAGTGACTGTACGACTTAGATCCTCAACAATACCCCTCAACTTAGTGAATGCTCATGTTTTTCTGAATTGCCTATGCACTCTTTGTGTTTATGATACTGAATATTGTCTTACGCTTTATACAACCTTTATACACATTTTACGCATGTTATGTAATGCTTTATTCGATGTGCCATACAGAAACACTGATAAATCCCCAACATCATAGTATAATCCTACATAAAAACAATCAGGAGAACTGATTAAAGGCATACGATATCTTCAGTATTCATGAAAGTGCAACTCTGACGTCTGTACGGCCAAGGTTTTGCAAGTTACTATTAGAGATTATGAGTTATTCAAATAAATCAACGACCATATAGCCCTAATATGTCCCAATATGGCCCAAATATGGCCACAATCAAACACTCCGAGGACACTGTTGTAACACAAATGGTGAAATTTAAACAGCAATTATATAGCACTTTAATATCATTAATTGATGTTGCAGATACTTCTTAGGGATTTTAGTAACTAACTTAGATTAAACATTGAAAATAAAACCCTTGGCCATATTTCACAAATTTATTAGACTAAGTCTATCGTATTGTTGTAAAATTTCCTTTTTGTAGAAATGAAATAAAGTAAATGAAGTATTATAAAGTAGTTAATCCTAGCATAAATAGATCAACACGAAATCAAAACAGGTAGTGTTTTTGTATCCACCTGGTATATAGCATGATAATTTTGCATAAATACAACATGTAAATAGATTAGAGGTTGCGGTAAATTTCGATAATAATTATAATCTAATCAGATATAAAACAGATGCTTGCGTGCCAAAATTTGATAAAAAGGATACTAAATAAATTATTCTTTTTATTGTAGCTCTAATATTTAGCTTAGACTGGTTTATATTTTATGAAATATATCCATTGTTTATCATTGGAAATTTGTAATTCAATTGGAAATAAGAATAAATTCATATAAAAACATCTGGTATTAAGAGCAGAAGCAAATAATGAATGAATGAATAACAATAAATGTCTATAACAAATGCGAATTATATTTATAAATATTTGGAAATAGCAAAGAAAATTACCTACGTTTAAAGAACGTAAACAAAATCAGCGTGATTAAGCAAACGTTGAAATTCATTAAAATGCGCACGCCTATGCCCATTAAATGCATAAAATTTGTAGGATTAGAAATACACCTATCTCAAACACATGAAAGATAGAAAAAAGAAATTGGCCGAAGGATCTCTAACAGAAGACGGTGGATTGTTGCACGTTAGGTTATGCAGAACTAGGTTAAGCCAAAATTTCCTAGAAATTCAAAAAGGGATAAAAATTAATCTCTAAAACAAATTTTAAAAACCATTAATTTCCACAAAACAAGAAATCATGTAGAAAGAAATAACTTCAAATAACAAAATAAAGAACAAATTTGCATATGCTAGGACAATTTATACGAGGGTTGGAATGGAAATAATATACGAAAACAAAAAAAAATTGTAATTAAATACAGAAATTGATACTGATTTCATTACGCGCTTGATTCTTTTTAAATTCTTATACTAAAACGAACAACGATTTAAATACATGTTTTTATTAAAAAGTGTAAATAATTTGTTATATATATCTACGTTTATAATTAAAAGCATTTTTGATTTATAATTATTAATATGGCATTAAATATTTTCCTTGTACAATTATTTTAATTTATAATTGTATTGAAACTTTATTCAAGTAAAAGTATTACGAAGAATAGGAGTAAAATTTGAGTACGTAAATAACACACAATTGCATTTGAAGTTTATAAAACTAAAATCAAACATTGTAAAATATATATGGATTATTAATTTGACCCAATTAACAGTAAATGCACCACTGTAAGTGTAAATTTATGAAGATATCTGAGCAACCGTGTAGGAAGTATAGATTTCCACGAGCATCCTTATTGTATTTGCGTAATAAAATTTTACAATCAAAGATCCATAAATAGTCATAAAATAAAAAATGTGCCGTGCAGAGATAGGCGTTTTTTCTGTAGGAACTCGACTTCCACTGACACAACCATCGAATATCACATTTACTTAGAAACAAGATATCAATAGAATCAAGATATTGTGAATTATTTGTCTTTTGAATATGAAATACTTATCTTTCTGAGTTCAGTTAAATAAAACTAACGGTAGTTTAATAAAACACAATATTAAAACAAAATACACTATTAACACTTTAATAACAGTATTTATTTCATAATATTTATATATTGGTATTTATATAACAATATTCGTCGCCCGTCGTTGACTGAATGAATCCCTACCCTTCCGAGCATGTATATATATATATATATATATATATATATATATATATATATATATATACATATATATATATATATATATATATATATATATATATATGTATATTAGGGTGGGTCACTGATGTATGAGAAAAAATAAAAGTTCTCGAATCATATTCTAATAGCAATACTTTGTTGTCGTACGTTAAAACAAATAAAAATTGCTAAAAAAAGTTAAAAAAAGTCACATCTTGAGCCCGCGCCGGAGCTCCTAAGAATTAAGTATTTTTGAAAAAAAAAGCTATTTTTTAAATTTTAATATTTTATTTACTATCAATTATTATTAATTAAAACTGAAAACATTTTTAATTAAACTTAAAAAGAAATAAAACTTAGGTTCTTATACAACATAAAATAATAAAATCACGAAATTATATTTGTTATTTTTTGGTCACAAAATCTTGTTTACTGTCAAATCTGGGCATCTCTCGTCTTGATTCAAGTTTCGTCTGTATTAAACTATGCCGCATTTATTTCTTCACTAGTGATGTTTCGAAGAATTGTTGGATCGAAAAACTTTTGATTCCAATTTATAACTTCAAAGTAGGTACTTGCGTGAAAATTGATAATCGGGACCTCAAACACGCGAGGTTGCTTTCCAGCATGAGGTGAGTTTGTTACCAATTTCCAAAAATTTTTAGACCCACGTTTGCAAGTTGGATTTGTTTTTATTTCAAACCATACTGGAGCATAAACTTTTACACAATACTCAGCTAATACTTTTAGCTGATATGACGGATTTGATATAGAAATTTCTGTTTGCTTTTGTTAGCCATCGAGCATGGGATATTTTTCCTGGAGACCTGTTAGCTAAGCCATCGTGGCAGATATAACAGATATAGTTATTTCATACAAATATTTTTGATCTGTACTTAAGCCCGCAAATTGTATTTCCGGAAGCTGGGCTTCAATTCTCTCGTACTTGGGTAGTTTTTCGCAGTTTTCTAATATAAGTTGCCAATAGGACCAGCATGCGAATATGGTCCCTTGGTAACACCATCTAGTTTGTTAAATAGATGTTTTAATGGCAATTCGTTCAAATGTAGCATGAAAATAATCCATTGCAGTTGGCGCTGAAGTCTTTTTTCCAATACTCTTATTACTCCGTTAAATTTCCCAGTGTTAGTGACTGTACCATCACAACTAATTGCCATCAAATTTTCTTTATTAATTTTTTAAGACGAAAGAAGGGCAATAATTGACATTTCAATACTTTTAGAAGTACTTCGATCTGGTGTTGCATAGCCAACATAAACTGAATCTGGCTCCTTAAGAACAAATACATGTTCCTCAATCAATATTTGTCTGTATTTCTTAGCTCCCTTTTTAATAATATTAAGCGTCTTATCTTTTCGGCCGTCAAAGTATAAAGCTGGTAGGTCTAGCTGCTTCTGCTTTTGAATATATTCTTTACTTACTTTTTTTCTTTCCCGTCGTATTTTTGATTTATCAATTGGTTCACTGCCAGGAGATATATCTTGCAATACAGAAGAAGCAATAGCAGCCGCTGCTCTATCGGAAACACCGTAACGGTCACAAGTTTTTGACAACATAGGCAAACTAAAATTTTTTTGGTTTTTTCTTTTTTTCCTTCTGCCTTTGACGTGGAAGGTAAATTAAAAGAATCATCACAAGAAGAACTGGAATTACTTACAGATAACTCCAAGTCCCGCTGTTTTGGGTTAATTTTGTCGTGACTTTTATTTACGTTTTTGCTGTCTTTGGTGCTCGGGCTGCTCTTTTTTGCAATTTAGTTGTAAGAACTCGATCTAATATGCATCTTTCTCGCCCTCCTTTGGTCACTCAAAAACTCCTGTTTTTCTTTGGGTACCTTATATTGCCTTGGACAGCAACAAAGCTCAATTTATCAGAATAATTGAAACATACATGAGTAGGTAAACCCCACCAGTTTTGTATAATACAAAGGTATTTTTAATAATATAAAATATTATTAACACACCAGATTTTTAATAATATTTTATATTATTAAAAAAGCTCAGTTTGTTTACATTTACAGGAACAAATATCAAACAAAACTCTGCTACGTCGGAGAAAATTTTCTTTCTGATAAACGGATATTTTTTTCAACGACTTTTTGAGATTTTTGCAATTTATATGATAGCCGCTTATTAGTTGTATGACTCTTGTATTTGAAACTGTAGGAAGAGACGATTTTCTCCAAACACATTCTACCCTTTGAGCTACAAGTTTTGCAATATCTAAAAACGATGGTTCTTTGGTAGTATTCCTCGTTATTTTTAGTTGCAACCTCCACTCTTGCACTCATTCCACTATTCCACTCATAGCATTTCATAACATCTTCGTAAGTTGGCAAAACGTTATCATTAATATCTTCTACATTTCCGAATATCGGGCAGAAATAACCTTGGCTTCTGGTTTCCATAATAACGATTAGAAGTTAAAACAGTTCAAATAAAAAAATAAACACACAACTTCACTGTCCGAGTAGTAAAACCAAACTGATCTTTTTATTATGTATTATTTTATATGTATTCTATCAAAAATATTTCCTGGAAGAAGATATACGTTTCAATGAATGAATTGCTTGTGTGTCTGAATTCTCGAGAACTTAAAAGTCGTTAGGATACAGTAATATGCTTTTCTGCAATACAATGCTATGTTGTTATGTAAAAAAGGGATATGGTCGTTATATTCAAAATTTAGCAAAATTGAAGATCAAAGCGCGGGCTCTTACACTAAAAATAAATTAATAATATTTTACAGGGGTCTAATGCAGACAAAAATACAACATATTTACGCTATTAGAAGTCGATACGAGAAAAAAAATATTTTTGACCCACCCTAATGTATATGTATATGTATATGTATATATATATATATGTATATATATAGTCCGGCTTGCGCCTTCCAGATTATTCCGGACTTTTGTCTGGTGTTATTCTAGTCTCTAGAACGTCCGGGAGAATGATGACGTGTTAGGTCGGGTGACATCTCCAGGTGTTCTCCTGACGTATAGACGGATGACTCACATCACAATATCAATATTCTAAATAGTCAAAACAGACACCTTGAGTTCTAGCTTAACGTTCGGAGGTTAATACCCTCTTATTTAAGTGAATTACTTAAGCGTGGTATTTTGAAAAATTAAATAAAATCTAAAGAAAGACTTCCAGACGAAGAGTATATGTGTATTTTTAAACAATTCTTATAAAACTCTCTTATGATAACTAGGTTTTTAGTTTAAATATTGAAATATCTTAAGTTTAAATAAATGACTTGTGAAAATACAAACATACAATAAAAGAATTTTAATAATTTACCTCTTGTTATACTATTTCTTTACATTTACATTGGATCCTAGGTCTAGTTAAGTAGAACCCGAAAAGTATAGCCCTGAGATACACAAACTATAGTAAAGAGGCTAAAGAGAAATATGCTTGAGTGACTGCCTACTGCCTACACAACAATCACTTATTTTCTCCTACCAAGCTCACGGCAATATGTATCGGTTGTTATCCCATGATCAACGAGATATCTTTAAATCTATCAGATTTGAAAATATATCTTTATCTCAAATTCTACAATACAAATTTTGCTTCTAGAGAACTAACTAAATATAATAGAAAACTGAAAAGTTATTCCCAATCTCTTTATATTAGATCTCTAGTATATGCAATATTCATAAATTTTTCGAATTTATATTGATTGCAAATGATTAAATATTCCTCTACTCAGTTCTAAATATCTAGTATATATAATTCAATTAATCATATTTTATTACATATACGTTCAATAAAATTATTTAATTTCTATATTTTCTTTCAGCAATGTCCGGATTCCAATGACTTTAGAGACGACCAATGCGCTGTTTTTAATTCTCAACTATACGAAGGATTACTTTATAATTGGTACGCATATTACGATGATCAAAATCCTTGCATGCTGACATGCAAGGGAAAATCTATTTCTTCGGATGAAGAGATGCTAGATGAGCCTGTCCTTGTTATGGTAAAATTAGCCGATAAGGTTCATGATGGAACTAGGTGCAGACCTGGAAGTCTCGACATGTGTATTGAGGGCCAATGTAAGGTAAGAAACCGCATATTCTTAATATTAATATAGTTTCATTGTTTAAAACAGATCATCGTATACCACAACAAAAAGCAAGAACTCAAATTTATATATAAGGTCATATGCCTATAGTTCTAACGTTAGTTAAACAACAAAATGTACAAGGGATGTTCTCTTAGCACTGAATGTAACCAGTAGTCGGTGATTTAATAATACACACGCATTGTGACATTTTTATATCCTATTTTGTGAGTTTAGCATTGCATGTTTTGAATTGAACATGTCTATAGAAATTCATAAAATTGTAAAAATCGTATTTTAGCGGTAATTTTCTTCAATTTCAAGCTTGGAAACCACCAAGAATATGTCGATGAACTCAAGGAAGTTCTTAATAATGGACATGTTCATAAGCTACTCTAAAACCTTAGTATAATTAATTCAGTTTTGATCAGAAATTTTCGAAGGATTATTTTACGTAAGAGCATCTAAAAACAACTGCCGCATTGAGAAAAATAAAGTTGCTCAGAGAATAACACGTCAGTAGTGAATCTATTGTAGAAATATACACCACAATTCTAATTCCGTAGTAAAAGTACTAGAAACTGTTTTTGTGGTAGATTTTACAAACGTCGAATATGTAAATAAAATGATACTTTCGGGCAGTTGCGGTGTGCGCAACACAATTGTGGTTAAATGAAAAAGGGCGGAAATCAAAATTGACCATCCTAAAAGTAACATAATCCATTATTTGTTGTATAAAGAACAGTGTGCATTCAATCTTTATCAAAGGCGATTATTAAAATTGATACTATTTACTATTGTTTATTATAAATACCTAATACGATGCTATAATAATAAAATTATTCATTTTTTATTTTGTAAATATTGCTATTTTGTACTCTAGCGATTCGTACGCAGATGGGCAATATATATTAATAACTAGCTGACCGGGCAAACGTTGTTCTGCCTTAAATCAATTGTTTTTGTTTTAATATTTTGAAATTAATAAATGTTGTGTTTGTCCGTCAAGAAACGCGATCGATAACAAATGGCGTTGTTTATTGTCTGTTTCCAACAGATGTTGTTTGACATTAACACTTAACAGCTAAAACGCTAAAACACGTGTTGATTATCACATCAGATTAGTCAAAACATTGTTTTGACTAATCCGATTGTGGCAGCTGACGAAAGTGTCGCTTGATTGTTTTGGTTCCGGAATAAGTGTTTGCAATCATGGAAATTGGAGGTAAATATAAGTTGTGATAGTTTTGTCGAGTATTTATTCTGAATTATGGTTTTGCTTTCGTGTTTCCAATAGTTTTTTGGCTAAACCATTCCACGTTCTCGTTGATCGTGTAAATCATCGTTTTGCTGTGGTGCTTTGTCGGCTCATCATTAGGTACATTTTGCGCAGCAATAATTTGAGATACATCGTTGAGGGCAATCCAACATGTATTATTGGTCTTAATGTCGACAATATCCATAACGATATCGTTGAGTTATGGAACACAACCCACGTTAATAAGATTGCTGTCGTTGTTCCGAACCCCTTCCATTATGCGAATGAAAATTAAATTTTCGAAATGTACCAGAAAAACCACGAACTGGAATAGGAATCTGATGAAGAGATCAACATTCATTTCATGGAACACTATTACGTGCACAGCAACGCTGAATTACTTGTCGATTCGTGTTGAATTTTATGTTTAAATTCAACGATACAAACGTGAGTTATTGTCGAAAATGTGCACTACGTGAAATTTCCATACAAAATTCCCATTCAAAAAGTAATTTTGATTTTTCACGATTTTCCAAAAACGTTCCTCAATTCTTCCAAAATTCCAATTGGCAAAAACTAAAACACAACAGTATAGCAAATCTGTCAATCCGATCGCGAGTTATGGCCCAAAATGCATTTTCCATACAAAATTCCCATAAGAATATCCTATGTCGATTTTTAATGAATTTTTTTTCTCAATTTTTCCAAAATATCTTTCCTTAAAAACCCGTCGTGGACTACTTCGAACACGATTATCAAAGAATCGCGCAAATTGAGCAAGCGGTAGAGGATATGGCGGATGAGAGAACAATTCATAAACCAATTCATGATGTTTCGAAATGGCGACTACACATGTGTACACCCATGCATTGTGTTGATGGAAGAGCACTTTATTCTTGACCAAATGAAGTCGTTTTTTCTTCAAATTGCCATTGAACCGGTCCAATAAGTTGCCGTAATATTCACCGTTGAGTTTTTTTTTCCTTTTAAATGTAATCGATGTGGATTATGCATTCCAAAAAACTGTCGCCATAACCTTTTTGACTGACCGACCTACTCCAACCTTCTTCGATGCTGATTCGCCTGTAAAACCCCACTTTCTTATTGTTGCTTGATCTTCGGTGAGTTATGGTGAACCTATGTTTTGTCCACCGTTATGAAAAGGCTCAAAAACTCGTCCGAATTGCGGTTGAACAACGCCAAACATTCCTTCAAAAATGTCACTGTGAGAAATGCGGCCCTCATCTTGCGCATAGTTTCCTCATACGCAAGTGATCATTAAATATCGAAACCACTATGCCATATGACATACCTGTGGCTCTACAATCTCGCGCTCTTTCTATCTCCGGAAACCTATACCGGAAACAATATTTTCAATTGTTTCCGGTATAGCGGTTTCAACTAGACGTCCAGAAAGTTTGGCGTCACTCATGCTTGTCCAGCCACAACGAAATTCAGTAAACCTACTCTTTACAATTGACTCTGATGGTGCAGAATTTTCATAGCGTTTGTCAAGCTTAGCCTTGGTTTGCGTGATGATTTTCTTGAAGTTGTCTGCTTTAAATGGCTGTCCAACTTGAACTAAATGACGCAAACTTCTCATATTTCTCAATACTTTCATTTACAACGCGGGAAATTAAAAAAATTACGGACATAATAATCCATTCTCGTAGATTCTTACTTCCAACAAATCGATCAATTGCTTACAACTGCCACACTCCTGTGAAATTTTGTTGTGCGTTGTTAATCTAATTTGAAAGGTTTCACGCCGATTTTTTTTACAATAAAGGAGTAATTGAAATAAAGTAAAGTAAAGTAACCAATAATGAAAAACTTTACTTCAAAAAGGGATTAGTTTCTTTCTGTTTAACATTTGTTTACTTGCTCCCGTACTAACAAAAGGAAGCAATTTATGATTTCTTATTTTAGAATATATTCAAACAATTAAAGTGTGTACATGTAATTACTATTAGTTGCTGAAATTCTACCTTTTTATTTCTGCTTCACTTTCGTATTCAGTTTAAACGTTAATAACCTTTATTCGAAACACGACCGTCAATTCCACTGCGTCTTTCACTACAAAAGTAAATTCAGGCCATAAATTTGGAAATAAGAAGTCAACATGAAACCAAAAAGCCGAAATAAACAAAGTAGATAAATTTGCGGTAATGTATAACCAAACCGCATGAAGATAAGTGAAAGAGAAAACAAAAGATAAAAAGGAAATCTCGAAGAATAAAGGCGAGCATTCCTGTGACTATAGGTTAGGGATATTGATGGGCTAACATCGCTAGAGTGACAGAGCTTCCATCCCTTAAATCCGGGCCTGGGTGTAAGCTCTCTCCAAGCACTGATAGCGGAGACATATTGCCTGTTATTTTCCCACTCCTTCTATCATCAACTGTGGCCTACTGTTCATCCTGTATGTCTTGCATCTTATATTTGAAAGATTCGTTTTCGTTTCCCTTTGAATTGCATAAGACAAAAATGTTAGTGGAAGTAATCCATATTTGCTACCCGGCTGAATCTTATTTTAGATATGCGGAATACGTCGCATAAGTTTTCTCTTTTAGATAACATTCTTCGTAGCAATATTTCTTGTATGTATAGGATAAAATTTACCAAAGATTACCAATGAGTCATACACTATCGACTAAATTAACGACTCAATGTAATTATTAAACATGCCCTTAATAATCGTATCAAGCAAAGATGCAAATATATGAGGTTAGTCTTCCGCCTCTACGCATTACGTTCAAAATTATATATATATATATATATATATATATATATATATATATATATAATATCTTCGTGACCTTGGTATGATAAGGTAAACTTAATAAGTCGGCGATTAAAGGTCTGGTTTACTTCAGAGTATATATATTTAAAACAACCCTACATGTTTCGGCAATACGCCTTTGTCAAGAGAATACAAAATATAAATGACAGAATATAAATGTCAAATAATTAAGTTGCTATGGTTTAAATTATTCAAAGATACATTCCAGTAATAATAATAAATCATGCCTTAGTATTCCAAAAAATAGATAGCAAGGTGTGAAAATATGTGTTGTTCGTTGCTGGAAGCTTGTGTCTCTTTCTCTAAATTTACGCGACTGGTCACTAAACACACACACGAGCGCACTAACATACAAAACCATACACTTACGCGGTCACACAAATACAAAATCTGCTGCCAGCAGCAACCAACACACAGGTTCTTACCCAGAAAGAGACACAAGCTTCTAGCAGCGAACAACACATATTTTCACACCTTGCTATCTATTTTTTGGAATACTAAGGCATGATTTATTATTATTACTGGAATGTATCTTTGAATAATTTAAACCATAGCAACTTAATTATTTGACATTTATATTCTGTCATTTATATTTTGTATTCTCTTGATAAAGGCGTATTTCCGAAACATGTAGGGTTGTGTTAAATATATATACATCGAAAAACTAGAAATATGAATTTCGAAATACTGCATTTAGTTAATAACTATTAATTAAGATCAATTAAGTCGAAATCAGTATAATATTGGAAAATATTCAAAGCCTCTTCAATGCCGTGGGATAAGAAATACTATATGTGACAAGCGTCCTTTTAGCAGAAGCTAAATAGCACGTTTTTGATGCTCATAGAAACTAATTAATATTCAAAGAAATTCAATAATTACTAATACATATATAAAAAGTTTAAATCGCTTTCCACTACTTCGAAAAGAAATACTAATAGAATAAAGCTCTGATGTTACCCGTTTACACCGAAATACGAAAATTAGTGTCGGTCTTTCCACTAGACATCCTGTTTAGTTTCTACAATTCTTGTTGTTACCTCCATTCACAAATTCTGAATCGAGCCTGTCCGTTGAACACGTGTACTTACCTACAAAGTTAATATTAAAAAGGTACGTTATTTACAATAAAAACATTTAAATTACAATTCAATCAAATCAATGGCTAGCTAAACTAAAATCTAACTTAACGCAAATATTAAACTAATTTATTGTATTTTCACTTATCTATTTAAATATTTGATTATCAAAAATAAAGCACATTTATTATAATCTTATGCTATGTGTTAGAATATACATTTACATAGCTGATTGATGCTCTGTAGTTCAAGTTGCACAAGCAATAGATGTAACATTTTAAACCAATATATTTTATTTAAATACACTTTTATTTAATTTTTACAAGCTCGATTATTTAATTTATTTACAATTATTTATATTCGACCATTATTGTTGAATACTGGGATAATACATCATTACATGAACCTGCTTATTTTAAAAAGCATGCAAATTAAGAAATCATGAACATTATTCATGGTAAATAAGCGCATTTGTCAGTTAAGTATAAAAATTAAAAACGACTACTTTGAAGAACAATAAAACCATTTAAACCGACTAATTTATGTTCTTCCATAAATTTTCTAAAAACTTTCGAAATAGACCCTGTATATAATCTCTGAAATATTTTTATTTGTACCGATAATTTTTCATATTTCAAATAGGCAGGTTTCTTTTAATTTTAAATACAAGTTTATCTAAAGTTTTATTTTCATTTATAATATTCTCCTTTAATGCACCTGGATGTATAAAGGATGATTTATACTGGAAGGCCAAAAACGAAAATTCGTGTTCGTTTTGGAGATATCGAGGTTCAAACTTATGAAAGGCATAAATTTCAAGTTTCACAAAAAACTAATAGTAGGCCATATGAAAACTTTATTTAATCACTCTAATTACACAGAAAGCTAAATCCTTTCTTTGACTTACAACTCATGTTCGAAGAGCCCATGCCAGCCGAGATGTCAGCCTAGCAACGTAAAACCACTGAATTATAAATTGTAGCAAAATCTTGTTCATTTCCAATTTCGTGTGCCGCATTCATAATTCTTTCTCATAATTGCTCTTCATTGTGAATTTCCTCTACATAAACTTGTCGTTTTACGTGGCCCCAGAAGTAAAAATCCAGTGGATTTAGATCTAGCGACCTAGCAGGCCTCTGAAATAGACCGCGGCTACCCATCCACCTTCCATTAAAATGGTTGTCTAGCCATTCTACAGCAACCCTTGCAGAATGTGGTGGAGCACCATCGTGTTTATACCACCTCGCATTATGCAGTGCAAGGAGAACATATGCTAATAATTCGTGCAACTGATTATACAACAATTCCAATCAGGCAGTATTTAAACGATGCGGTAGAATTTGTATGGGCAGTAGATGAACGTTTAACATCCCACACTTCGCGTTAATTGAAAATCTGTGTTAAAAACGATGTCTTCTAAATGTTCTTCTATCTCTAATGAAAGCAGCTTCGTCGGACTGCAAAATGGAGCGAATAATGTTAGGATCTCGCCCGTGCTGTTCGAGAGTAGATGCTCATCTTGGTACTTCATCTCCTGGTTGTAAGTGATGAACACGCTGATAATGGTAAGGACGCAACATTGATCTGTTTACAGTTCTGCAAGCCAAGTTTCAAGAAACTTGCAGACGGGCGGCAATTCTTCTGGTACTAATACCTGGTTCGTCAAGCACTGCATCAATTACTTCTTCTTCTCTTGCTGTATCTAAAATTTACGCTACCCGTATGACGATTATTAATTCCATATCATCGCAGTCTTTAAAATACATCTTCTTTGATATTCCCGACAACTTTCTAAGCATTATCATTGCAAGAGCCGTAAACAAAAATAATGTCGGCATATTATTCATTGGTGAACTGCATTCTTAACTAAATTTGTACCTTTTTCATACTAACAATTAAGAACACTACCCAAAGTATGTGTTAACCGTCAACAACTAGTTTAGTAAATAAGTCTTTTGTTTCATGGCAATTTCCATGATTTACTATTAATTTTATGGATAAAAATTAAATTAGTTCAGAAAACTTTATTCCAAATTTTATTTCAAAAGAAAAATGTAATAAATGAAAGTTTTCATATGACTTATTATTATTTTTTTGTGAAACTTTAAATTTCTATCTTTCATAACTTCGATATCTCCAAAACAAAGCCCGCTAGGAAAAACCATTATTTCGCATTTTTTGCTTAGATATCAATCTCGAACACGAATTTTCATTTTTCGCCTCCTATTAAATTCAGTCTGTATATACTTTTTATAAAATTTGCTATTAATATAGATTCGTAACATTTCCTGATCAATTCTGTCACTCCGTACAGTATATAATTCAATACAAACTCCGAAAACTAAATTTCGACCCAATTCATTGGTAGGTCGTTGTTCTTTAAAGCGCGACCCTAAAATAAGAAAACTTCCTCCCAAATAATTGCTCTACTTGTTCTACTAAATTAACCCCAAGAACACTGTCTCAAATTTGCAGAGTTCGCTTCGACTACTCCATCTACTACCTACTCGGTGTTTTCAGACAAAAAACGAACTGAACTCGTGTAGTTAATTAATATAATAACGTTCCCGAGCGCTAATAACCTTTACGTTTGTATTAGAAACATTACTTGTTTAAATAGCACGGTGTTCGTATAATATCATATCGATCCGTATAATATCATTATGTTCCTTAAATAATTTTGCTTAAGTAAATAATTAATCATATATGCATGTGTGTGTGTGTTAAATTTTCTAAATGGTCTCTCCACAAGCAAATAAACCAATTTCTGACATTAAATCTACTAGGTTATATACAGGTGGTGTACAGGGTGGCCCATTAGTGCGAGGATGTCCAATATTTCGTTTATTACAACACATATCAAAAAAATGTTTCAAATAGAAGTTGTAGCAAATGCAACACTGCATATTTGTAAAATAATTGGAACTATACAGGTTGCTCAGATTAGTCGAGGCATTTAACCGAAATATTTTTTTAAATAGCATGTTAGCTATATTTTTACATTATCGCAATCAGTATAACGGTGTACATAAGTCACTAGATTTTTTCGACAAAATTTTACCGCGTTGCCAAATTATTGCGAAAAGTATGAAATTTTAGAGAAAATTGCATGATCATAAATGTATCTCATAAAAGTTTACTAATAACATGTAAAGCGAAATTCTTCTTAATTACAAAGAGAAAGAGTTTATTAAACATATGGCACAAGAGTATTTTTTTCATAAACAAGGTGTTTAATATGAAGGCACAAAATCATCACAATTTAATAGGTCAAAACTTATTTTTTTCAAATGAAACACCCTGTATATTATTGCACAATTTTGTAAAGCTACTAAATCTCTTTAATTTATATATTCCATATAGCCTCTAAAACCAATAGTTTCAGAGAAATTACCGTTTTATGAAATTCTTATTCTACATAAATTAATTTCGAAATGCGACATAATTTATAAAATTTATTAACCCTAAGTAAAATATAAAAATATAAATTTCTTTTCTTCAAGATATCTACAAAACAGTTACTATATTAAATGCTCAAAATGGCCACCATTTACTTCTAAACAATAATACGGTCATTGAAAGCTCTGCTAACATTTCTTAGCATGGTCTCATCAATAGTTCGGAAAGTGTCTCTTATCCTTTGTTTCATATCTTCCTTTGTTGTTGCGAATGTTTTGTAAACTTGACTTTTAACATAACCCCACATGAAAAAATCTACTTTGTTTAATTCCGGGGAACGGGGTGGCCATTTAACTGGCCCTCCTCTGCCTATCCATCTTTCAGGTAGCCAGTTATTTAAAAACGTATTGACTACACCGGCATGATGAACTGGCGCTCTGTCATGTAAATACCACATCCTTTGCTTGACTTGATTGGGCAAATGTCGTATTCAATGGGGTAAATGGTTCTGTAAAAAATCCAAATAAATTTGAGCAGTTACCTTCCCATCAAAAAAATGCGGCCCAATCACATAATTTCCTTTTATTCCACCCCAAACATTCAAGGACCATCTTGTCTGACTAGTAGTCTTTACATAATGTAGTTGTTCGGTGGAATAATAGTGAAACTTATGTCTATTGACAAATCCATTTTTGTGAAATGTCGCTTCGTCAGAAAATAAAACATGATTGAAAAATTGTCTGTCTTGTTCAATTCTTCCTGAAGCCCATTCACAAAACGTTATTATTTTTTCAAAATCATCGGGTAATAGCTCTTGCATCATTTGTATGTGGTATGGATGCATCTTGTTTTTGCTCAGAATTCGTTGGACAACAGTGCGACGTATGTTAGCCTGATGCGAAATTTCTCTACCAGATGTGTGAGGATTTTCTATAACCTTTAACATAACTGTCATCTCATCATCTGCTGTTATTGCAGTCTTTGTTCTTTCACCTTTTGGATATGCAGCATTTCCAGTTTGTGTAAATCTCAACAATAAACTTTCAAATGCTTCTTTTCTAGGCTGCCTTCTAAGTGGATATTTTTCATGATATAATCTTGAGGCAAATAAGAAATTTTTTAAACTTTCACCCAGAACAAAAATCATATCTATCAGTTCTTGATTGTCGAAGTTCATTTTTGCAACCTAATTTACACGAAATGTAGAGTAGGTATACTAAACTACTTATTCTTGACAGTAGTATAACAATAAATTAGAAAATGTCAGCCCCACCCCTACTTCTGCCATTGGCCAGTCCGAAATCACCCAGATCCCTACTTCTACTATTAATACCGTCGATCTCCAAGTCCCGATATCATTCGACGACGAGAAACCCAGGAGAATACTTCGACCTCGCCGCTGAAGATGTTGTTGTGGACCGCATGTATTATTGTTTAGAAGTAAATGGTGGCCATTTTGAGCATTTAATAAAGTAACTGTTTTGTAGATATCTAGAAGAAAAGAAATTTATGTTTTTATATTTTACTTAGGGTTAATAAATTTTATAAATTATGTCGCATTTCGAAATTAATTTATGTAGAATAAGAATTTCATAAAAAGGTAATTTCTCTGAAACTATTGGTTTTAGAGGCTATATGGTATATACATAAATTGAAGGGATTTAGTAGTTTTACAAAATTGTGCAATAATATATAGGGTGTTTCATTTGAAAAAAATAAGTTTTGACCTATTAAAGTGTGATGATTTTGTGCCTTCATATTAAACACCCTGTGCATGAAAAAAAAATACTCTTCACGTCAATACCGGTTAAGAAGTTCTTGACAAATGTTTCTTTGTTCTTTCAGAGCATCAGTTAATTGTCGCAGGACCCACCTGGCGCAATTTTGTCTGTAATTTTACATAATACCTAATTGCCCAGCATTTGTTTTTGGTAATCCGGCAATTTCTTTGAATAAGTGCATTCACTTGATTCTGATTCTTCTCATGCGTAACTGATACTGATCTACCTGATTGCTTTGCTTCAAACACCTTCCGCGCAACCTTCCATGGTTGAAAATTCTATCATCACGGATCGTTGCTTAGTACGTATCTCAGAAATCTAACCCGCGATAAATGATAGTGTCACTTAACGAAGGTACACAGGAAAATAAAACTTTGGATGCTCATATAAGATACTAGAAATTTCTGTTTGCAGGTTAGAATTCACTTCCATCCTCACTACTCACACATTGGCATTGTTGGAGACCTTATACATTTACCTTCCCTCGTATATAAAGCTTGAATGAAGGGTTTTATGCCAATAACTTCACATTCTTCCAGTTAATTTTTTCTTGAGCTTGTATTTTCCAGTTATTTTGCAACTCTTCCTCTACTGCCAATATCCATTCTTCCCTGAACGGCTCTTCTTGATTCCCCCCAAGTATTCTTCATGCAGCTTTTTTCAGTTTTCCTATTTGTCCTTCTTCCTCAGCCATATTACGCTCGTTTCCCACTAAATATCATCCATAGCATTTCCCGCTTCTAGGTCTCTAATTTCATTTGGTCGTCCTTATTTATTATCCAAGTTTCATATCCCTATATCATTGTTGACTGTACCACTGTTTTGCACTTGTGCTGTCCTACCTGCTTACTCTGTTTGCGTTTCCTAATTTCATAAATTTTTATTTTTCTGTATTTATTTCTAGCCAATTTTTTCTATTTCCTCTATTAAACTTCTTTTACATTACTAGAATATATACGAAACCTATTAAAAACTCTCAGATAGGTTATATTGCATCGTAAGCTTTTGCTAATTTGGGCACTGCTCAAACCAAATTAGTTACTTGCTAACTTAACACCCATCTCTCAATTATCATCCGTAATGGATAATTTGTACATTCTTAGCAAAACTAGATAGTGACATTTTATGTACATTTATTATATCTACAGTAGATAAAGTATTTTTTTTTGCAATTCGTACTGCTCAAAGTGTGAACCTCAAATCATTTTATGAGATACTTATGCCTTAAATTTGGTACTGTGACTGCAAAGAAATACTTTATGTTTTCGTCCTTACATAGCTTTCACCGCCCGGCAATATTGCAGTGGCGCAATATCAACTATATAGTACATCTTACTTAGAAGCGAGCCGTAAATTGTTTTATTATGAGTGAGTTAAGTATATTTATAAATTTGGCGAAAATTGAAACAATATAGTTCAACCAAAACAGCACGTAATACTGTTAATTAACTATAAAAAATATAATGACAGGGAAAGCGTCCTAACCCGGAAATGAATGGTACTTGGCAGGTTTGTATACACCTACATATTGCAGTGGAATGTGCTTTTAATTGCTTATTAATTTTTTTATTCACACTACAACTTATGCTTCCGGCTGTTCAGTCTAGTAGATTCCTCGAGCTCACATCTCACGGGTCGCTCTCCTCAGATGAGGGCCAGGTTATATTAGAAGTAAAACAATAAATGTTAATAAAAGACTCAGTTAACTAATTTACAATTTTTAATTTACAAAAGAAAAAAAAAAAAAATTCCTTTACCGAATGTATAGGGAGCTAAAGCCAAATTAACAGTAGCATAAGGAGGAAAGACTCTTTATAAATAATGACTCGCACAAAGAGAAAAACCCCCTGTGACTCTCGAACAAACATAAAATTAATAAATAATGGAGAAATTTGTCAAGTTTGACCTCTACTTTAACCCCTACAATTTCAAATGTCAAAAACAACAAAGTTATAGAAACCGCGTAAATTGGCTTACAGTCATGCGCAAATAAAACACGACAAAATTCAACCCACAACTAAAAAAATCCAACCTGAATTTAAAACGTTCTAGAATATCTTGAAGAAAAACTCCACTAAAAAAGAAACATGACAATTTTCTCTAATACTCATATACTACTTCAAATATCAAAATTATCACAAATAATACACAAAATTATTATTATAAGCAAAATAATCGTAGTATCAATTATATAAATTAAATATTTTTATCGAACTTACATAGATCTATGCACTGATAACACAAAAAACTACATGAGAGATATCATACTTATTTCACAACGAGATCACCAACTCTCATAAAAATCGAAATAACATTACATGCACATAAATAAATGCATAAACAAAATTAAAAACCCGAATTTACTTAAAACAGAGAATAAGAAATGAACTTCTTATCCTCTACCACCGGTCACTTTGGAAGTCTTGATATCTCTAACAAAATTTACCGCGAAAAATTCCTACATCTAATTCAATAGTACCACAACTGTCCGCATCCATACGTTTAAACTAATAAACATACAGAGTCAGTCAAAAATATAATTACAAATATAATAAATATTAATAAAATTCAACTGTTGTACATAATTTAAATCTTCCATCTTTTTCTCTTTTTCTGGATAGAAAAATCCACTACACAATCCCCAAATTTATCCGAGAACAAAGTCAGAACATTCCTAATCTTTTTTCAAGGATAAATTTCAGCACTACCACTTGAGACAGTGTCGCACCCTGTCTTCCTTCCCCGCACTAACATGTTGCATTGTTGTTGAACAGGATCATCCTCGTTCTGATGCTGTAGTGTGACAAACGGATTCAACCTCTCAATATACATTCTGTATAAAATTTTTATGAATATAAATGTCTTATTTGACTTAAGACATGTTATCTGTTATGTCGTTTTGCTTGACATAATTTATTTATGTCATCTTTAACTAGACATAATTTATTAATGTCATATTGCTTGACATTCTCAAATGGGCTTCGTTACATACATCGTAGACGAAGGAACACGCCGAAGCAACAGTCATCATCGTCGAGTATTCGAGCACTCTCTCGATCTCCTGGACATGAACATCTCCAATGAATTTTCATAGATAACAGAAAAACACAATATCAAAATCTCATATACCAACTCATTTTAACAATCAATTCATAACACCATTAATTCCCAATCAATAACAATAATAATAACAATAACAACAATATCATAAGCTTAATTTCTTCTTCCTATATATTATAATTTTAATTTTTTCCTTACAACGCAAGTCCCATAATTAATAATTTTTTATACGCAGATAATTTTAATTAATTTTAATTATATCAACAATAATTTTTATCGTAACTCATTCTGTATATATCCATTTACTTAATCCTATTCATTACCATGTCAATTAAATCAGCAATTCGTATACCATCATAATCAAATATATTTATTCATTTACCTTTTCACATGCCAATAATTCTTTTTTATAAATTCATAATTACCATACTTTTTCATTTTCAATCATATATATATATATATATATATATATATATATCTGTATTTCTATCATAACAGCTTTTTTCATATAACGACGAAATTTTATTTAAATATACCGACGAAAATTTTTTTCATATAAATATACTTTCATTTTCCTTCAAATATATCATATATTTATTTCATATATCATCGACGAAATTTTGTAAATTTTTTCATATTCAAAATATCCTATAACTTTTTATCACGACGAAATTGTGTAAACACCTTTTTATTTTACCTCTAATTCCTCTTCTTATACTAATAATTTAATTCTAATTATCCTTTACGTTAAGTTTATTTCAATATCCTATATCAACTCCTATAACATTTCCAAATTTTATTCATATCCTTTAGTACATCACATTCCAATTAGTTAACTCAAAAGCAAAAATCCTTATACCTCGCATATTTATCTTAATAGTTTACAACAAAATTTTCTCATTAAGTTGGGCCTATCTAAAATATCCGACTGTAAATAATTTGTAATTTCATTTTTACTTTTACCTTAATATAAAATGTGGGTCTAATAATTTTAAATTTAGTACCCTTATATTTCTTAATTTTCAGAGTATTGTTTTTAAAAACTTTATTGTTGACATGCATCTGATTTATATTATTTAAAAAGCAATTGTATTTTAAAATAGACTTACAGGAATTATTGCGTTTACTTCCTATATAATTATTCAAATTATATTTATAAATGTCATTTTTAGAAACCAATTTCTTTTTATCTTAGTTTGTTTATCATTAATATCATTAATGACAACTGTTTGTTTATTTAATTCATTGATCATTTTCTCGTGATTACTTTCATCCATCCTACATTCTAACTTTGCATTTGTTTTAATTATATCAAATTCTCTTATCTCGTTAGCTTTAAAATTAATTTTATTTAATATATTTTCTTCGCTTACCCTAATTTGATTATTTCTTCTTCCAACTTCTGTATCCAAATCATTTCCATCGTCCTGTGGCATAGATTCTTCCCCAGGCACGTCCTCTAAATTTTCCTTTGTAATTGTTGATTCCTTTTCTTCTTGTTGCATTATTATCGATTCCTTTTCTTCTTGTTCCATTATTATTAATTCCTTTTCTTCTATTGCTTGTTTTTCCTCTACGTGTGCTATTTTACTTTTAGTTATTGTGTTTTCTTTGTTTATTTGATTGTTACTTTTTCTTAGTGCCATTTGATCCTTTATCTCTTCTATTTTTCTCTCTATATCCTCCTGTCGTTGTTTTATTTCCATTTGTTGTTGTTTTATCATCCGTTCCATCTCCTTATGTTTTTGTTGCATCATATTCATTATCATCTGTGTCATTATTTGCATCATATCCATTATCCCTTGACTGCTTCCTCCATTGTGTCCTCCTTCATGCATGTAACTAGCATTACCCATTCTTTGACTTAAATATTCCATTTTAAAAATTTATGTTGTTTTATTTCTGCCAATTATACGTTGGGCTCGCCAAATTTATAAATTAGCGTGTATTTCCAAATTATTTGCTTATAATTTCATTAATAATTCCTTTTCTCATTCACCGACACGTTGGGCTGCCAAAATTATGCAGTGGAATGTGCTTTTAATTGCTTATTAATTTTTTTATTCACACTACAACTTATGCTTCCGGCTGTTCAGTCTAGTAGATTCCTCGAGCTCACATCTCACGGGTCGCTCTCCTCAGATGAGGGCCAGGTTATATTAGAAGTAAAACAATAAATGTTAATAAAAGACTCAGTTAACTAATTTACAATTTTTAATTTACAAAAGAAAGAAAAAAAAAATCCCTTTACCGAATGTATAGGGAGCTAAAGCCAAATTAACAGTAGCATAAGGAGGAAAGACTCTTTATAAATAATGACTCGCACAAAGAGAAAAACCCCCTGTGACTCTCGAACAAACATAAAATTAATAAATAATGGAGAAATTTGTCAAGTTTGACCTCTACTTTAACCCCTACAATTTCAAATGTCAAAAACAACAAAGTTATAGAAACCGCGTAAATTGGCTTACAGTCATGCGCAAATAAAACACGACAAAATTCAACCCACAACTAAAAAAAAATCCAACCTGAATTTAAAACGTTCTAGAATATCTTGAAGAAAAACTCCACTAAAAAAGAAACATGACAATTTTCTCTAATACTCATATACTACTTCAAATATCAAAATTATCACAAATAATACACAAAATTATTATTATAAGCAAAATAATCGTAGTATCAATTATATAAATTAAATATTTTTATCGAACTTACATAGATCTATGCACTGATAACTAGAGCTGAGGATGTTTGCGGTATAACCATGGTTATATCATGTAACCATAGTAATTTACTATGGTTACATGATATAACCATGGTTATACCGCAAACATCCTCAGCTCTACTGATAACACAAAAAACTACATGAGAGATATCATACTTATTTCACAACGAGATCACCAACTCTCGTAAAAATCGAAATAACATTACATGCACATAAATAAATGCATAAACAAAATTAAAAACCCGAATTTACTTAAAACAGAGAATAAAAAATGAACTTCTTATCCTCTACCACCGGTCACTTTGGAAGTCTTGATATCTCTAACAAAATTTACCGCGAAAAATTCCTACATCTAATTCAATAGTACCACAACTGTCCGCATCCATACGTTTAAACTAATAAACATACAGAGTCAGTCAAAAATATAATTACAAATATAATAAATATTAATAAAATTCAACTGTTGTACATAATTTAAATCTTCCATCTTTTTCTCTTTTTCTGGATAGAAAAATCCACTACAATATGTATATCTATGATGGGTTCTTAATTTTTGGGAAAACTTTTTTTACATAATCTTCTTCCAAATTTATACACTTTGTTCAGCAATGCTGTAGTTTCTTAATTCTTTTTATATTGAATGATTTACTCAAGATTTCAAAATAAGCTTCTATTTCGTCGATAACCTCATGATTTGAAGTAAATCTCGTTCTCATATCCTGAAACAGATAATAGTCTGAAAGAGATCAATCTGGTGAGTAATGAAGAAACTGAAGAACTTAGTATCCTTTTTAAACTTTAAAATAAATGATCCAGTAAGATTGTATATTATTGCCCAGTTATCGTTTTATCCTTATGCAGAAAATCAATATAAATTATACCGCGAGTTCTTCGAAAAAAGTAGTCATGTTATCCAGCTAATGGAACAAGTTTCCCGAGCACAACAAATTGATACTCCTTAGTTTTAGATTGGTAATAATTAGAGACCGGACACATCGTGTTGAAATGACGTCATCATTACGACGGACGATATAGATAGTCTACAACATCTGTAAGTACATTACGCAACTATTGAATGCACAATTGGTCTGTCTAGCGCGCACGTCTGTTTTCATCGAGAATTGCGACGTTTTTTGTTGGATATTTACAGTAAAATTTCTGTTTTCATTGGCGTAGGTAGAAGCGAATAATTTAGTATATTTAGATTATATTTCGTAAGATAAATAAAGTGCTGTGAGTTAGTTTCTTGTTTTCATAGTTTTAACTGATAATTACATCGTAATGTTTGTGATAGATCCTGTTTAATATCGTTTGATAGAAGTTACTTCTCCCAATTATTTCGACGTAAGCGTGCATTGAATTTCGTTCAGTTTCAATAACTTACGCATACATTTTTAGTTTTCATTTATTTAGATCTAGAGCATTGTTTAAGTTACTTTTTCAGATATGCATCGTAAAACAATGGCGAGTTAGATTGACAGTCATCCTGATTGTATGTCCATTGTCAGTGATTCCGAAATTTATTGCAAAATCTGTAAAATATCGTTAAAAAAAATTCCATGAAATCGCACGTACAAGGTCACTTAGCATCGCAAACACATGCACAGAAATTAGACTCGTTGGAATCTCACAATTTTAACGAAGAACTTTGTGAAACTTTTATGGTGGCTAATATTCCATTAAATAAACTTAACAATCCCACTTTAAAAATATTTCTCCAAAATTATTCTGGTCGAAATGTTCCTGATGAATCCACCTTACGCAAATATTATGTTTCTAAGTGCTACACGAAAGCAGTAGAACGCATTAGAAGCCATCTTTCAAATCAGTGCCTCTGGACCTTCTATAGACGGTACCGTCTATAGAAACACGTTGCTTAGTTCGGCAGTTATTATGTAGACAGCGCTGAATATTCTTTCACGCTCTGTCTTAGTAATTTCTGTTTGGTGGAAAGGTAGTTGTGTTTGGTTGAATGTATCTATTCTCCAGCAGGGGCGTACCAACGATCCTGTAGAAAGGTGAAATACGTATCTGCGTCTCTGGAGAGAAGATACATTCACAAATATATAACTTGTATTGTGTTCTTCACACCCCATTTTTAATAATATTTTATATTATTAAAAATACTTTTGTATTATACAAATTGGTGTGGTTTTACCCACTCATGTATGTTTCAAATTATTTTGTTATATACGCATTCGGTTCGCCCGACAAGTAGTGAAGACAAGATAATACAGTTTTTATAGATATGGTTGTTACCCTCCATAGAAACACGTTGCTTAGTTCGGCAGTTATTATGTAGACAGCGCTGAATATTCATTCACACTCTGTCTTAATAATTTCTGTTTGATAGCAAGGTAGTTATGTTTGGTTGAATGTATGTCTTCTCCAGCAGGGGCGTACCGACGATCCTGTAGAAAGGTGAAATACGTATCTGCGTCTCTGGAGAGGTGATACATTCACAAATATATAACTTGTATTGTGTTCTTCACACCCCATTTTTAATAATATTTTATATTATTAAAAATACTTTTGTATTATACAAATTGGTGTGGTTTTACCCACTCATGTATGTTTCAAATTATTTTGCTAAAAACGTTTTAAACAGGAAAATTTCGTACAGCTCCACTTAATTAACATTATTTCATTTACTTTTCAATATTTTTCTTCCCAAAACCTGACGTGCCAGAATAAATTTGTTATTATTACTATTGTTAGAACTATAAAAGAAACGAAAATTGCACATAGTTTGTAAACAAAAATAAGAAAAATAAAGATTCGTGGCCAGTGTCATTGAAGCAAATATTTAATTTGGCTTGCCTGGTTGTTCCCTTTAAATTTATCTTTTTATGATAGAATATTTTATATAAATATGTATGACATTAAGGTTAGAATTACAAACTAGTAAATCAATGTTAACTGATATCAGAAGTGAGTTTTATACAAAGTGATAGTACTTGAAACAAACTTTACGAACGAACTTATATTACAAGTAATACAATTACTTGTAATATATATTACCCATTCATTACGTAACGTAGTTCTTGTAAATTGTTTATGAAATTTCGGAATATTACGTGTTTTTTAAATAAGGGAAAAATCCAGAGACTTAAATCAAGCGAGCTACTTGTCCATAAACCTATGCTTAATTGCTGTAGATAATTCATAATTATATGTGAAGTGTGTCGTATTGCTGAATTCTGTTGCGAATAATTATTATTTCTTTTATGTTACTCTAAAATAGTGGTTTCCTATTTTTGGCCGTTAATTGTTTCTTGAAAGAATATTGACCCAATAATTCATTTTCCTGACATTGCCACCCAAACAGCAATTTCAACTGGATGCTAGGATACTTCGATCAAAGTGTGTGTATTCGCTGCAGACCAAGTTCTTTAATTGTTTATACTTTATCATAATTGAAAGTAACATTTTGCAGGCCAATATTGTTATGTAGATGATTATTATACTATTGACAAAACTGGATTCGATGTTAAAAATCAGGTGGCTACATTTGATAGACAATTAAAAATTTATGTAGGTGAAATGTAGCTTTCTTCGGGTTCTTACAAGAAAATTCATGGGAAAGTTCTAAAACAGATATAGCAGAGGTTAAAAGAACTTATTAATTATTAAATGAAGCATACCTATTAGTTGCAATAGACGACGTACAGAAATATAAGGATTTTAATCAACAATTTCAGTCATATTTTCAAATATCGTGTGCAACAACAATGGAACGACCGGCTAATTTACCTTTACCCATATTACCAATGGTTATAAATTGTTATATTAACATTATGTCCTGAAAAGTAACGATATTCAATTCAATTTGTTCCTCTGAATACATTTGGGTAAATTTATTATGATACAAAGGTATTTTTAATAATATAAAATATTATTAAAAACCTGGTGTGAAGAACACAAATACAGGTTCACTATTAATATTTTTGTGAACGTGCCCGAAAATATCTCTCCCCAGAGACGTAGATACGTATTTCACCTTTCTACAGGCTCATCGGTACGCCCCTGTTGGAGAAAGAATATTTCCAGACACATTCACAAAAAAGAACCACATCACCACATCACCGTAATTATCCAGACCGGGCGTAGAAGTAAATTCAGCGCTGCCTGTTGTCAGACAACCGAAGTACCTCGCCCCGTCCACATAACCAATGTGAAGTAACGACGCCTTTCCAAAGGTGGCACAGTCATCCCTCTAGAAACTGCATTTTGTTTGTGTTCTTCACACCAGGTTTTTAATAATATTCTATATTATTAAAAATACCTTTGTATTATACAAAACTGGTGGGGTTTATCTACTCATGTATGTTTCAATTATTCTGATAAATTGATTATAAGTCAACTGCTTGGAATAAATCCAATTACCATTTTCATTTTATAAAGACCTTCCAAAATATGTCATTAGAATAAATTTATTTTTTCAACTCCCACGTTCTAATTATTTATTAGACATTTACTACCTGCACTCTAATGAGATTCATTACGATACAGATATCTCAATACTATACAGGTCACCATATTGTTCTACTATTGCATCATTACATGCTAATCCATCCACAAGCATACACACCTGATTCACACAGTAAATGTCATATGTCGCAAAAGAATAACATACTATGGCAATGTGCAGTTGACAAATTTAAATTTTGACAATTCAGTCACCTACTCTAGACGTTTGCGTTCCAGTTCGTTAGATATAACCATATTGAACATAAATAAATAAAATTTGAAAATAAAATGTAAATTTTTTTAGTTATTATAACTGGTCGTAGAAAAAATAGTGTTATACAATTCGCATTTAATGGCTATTAAGACACTCATATTCCTCCCCCCCCCCATACTCGTGTCTTAATAGCCATCATTAAATGCTCATTGCATAATGTACTATTACTAGACAGTAAAAACCATTTCGATAGTAAAAACAACAAATTGTATTATTTTTGCTTGTTTAAATTTTACCTTTTCAAATTTTTAATAAATTTTAAATTTAATAATCAGGCATGTCGGCATACAGTTGCAAAATTTTTGCCAGCTAAAGAGAAAAAAATAAATCATTTAAAGTCGCCTTTTGATATAGTTATACAAATTTGTTAACATATAATAATATAAGAATATTATTATATGTTAACAAAAACAAGTTGAAACATTCTGGATTGAGTAAAACCTCACCATTTTTTTGTATAAGTCAAAAACATAATTACTAATATCGAAATATTCTTCTAAATCGGGTGTGGAGAACACAATACAAGTTCCTATTTTTGTGTATAAATTGCTTTCCAACATGCAGACACGTGTTTCGTCTTGCTATAGACTCGTCCATATTCACACAAATACTAACTTACATTTGTGTTCTCCACAGCTGATTTTTAATAATATTTCGATTAAAATGATTAGGCTACTAATATTTATTTATTTAATCTGTACTCAGACAATACGAGGGTTTATCAAAATATAACGAGTGCTATAATTTCTTTCGCAACTAGAATTTTATAATGTAAAGAATAGAACATTAAAGCCCCATCTCTAATGTACTTATCCTCAAGTAGGCTTTGATTTAACTTCTGACGTTTATTACAAATTAAATACCGAATTGTCAGTGTTTGACGTACCCATTGAAAGAATGAGAGTGGAGCAAAGATATGCCAGAAAATTTTGTGTTCGATTGGGTAAAACTCCAGCTGAAACTTTTGAAATTATTAAAACTGGATATCCAGATGATAGTTTATCACGATGTAGAGTGTTTGGGCGGCATAAGAAATTCTAAGACGGTTGTGAATCAGTTGAAGATTAACCTCAACACGGGCGAGGACCAACTGCACGGACCGATTCAAAAATTGCAGAAATTAGCGACTTAAATCAAAACGATCGTCGGGTTGGCATATATCGAATTTCTGACATAGTTAATTAGTCTTATGGTTCCACTCAAAAAATTATTCATCAAGATTTAGGGTACTGAAAGGTCGGGGCAAAACGGATTCCAAAAGTGATAACCGATGAACAAAAAGCCAATCAAGTGACAATTTGTTGGCAGTGGAAAAGGCAACTCCAACATAATCCACAGTTTTTAAACAATGTGGTTACATGTGAGGAGAGTTGGTTTTATTATTACGACCCTGAATTAAAGTCTCAAAGTATACAATAGAAGCACAAAGGCAATCCAAGACCACAGAAGGCGAAAACTGTGAAAAGCGCCGGTAAAGCGATGCACTTATTTTTTTTTATAACCGGGACGTTATTTATGACCATATTCTACCTAGAGAACATACAGTAACTGGAGAGTACTATTCTAATGCACTTCGAGGAAGCGTAAAGACAAAATTAAAGAAGAAACGGCCGCTTTTTCAAGACATCGGTTGGATCCTGCATCACGACAATGTTGCGGCCCACAGATAAGCGATTTGTCAAACACCACTTAACGAATTTGGAGTGGAAATTATGATTTACTCTCTCTACTCGCCTGACCTTGCTCCATGTGGCTTCCATTCATTTCCTGAAGTCAAAAAATAATCGAGAGGTGGAAAATTTAAGTCGAATTTAGAGCTCAACAACGCAATGATGGGTATACTAAATAGAATTTCAACAAATTGTTTCTCAGATGTTCATGACAAGTGGACAAAACGATGGGACAAGTGTATTGCACAGAAGGATAGTTGTTGAAGATTTCTCAATAAATGTTTCATTTTTGTACTACAGCACCAGTCTCGTTTTTTTTTTCTGATATTTCCTCGTATTTGTATATTTCCGTATTATGTTAAAATATTCACAACTTTTTACATGACGTTGGATATTATTTACCGCTTTTCAGACAAGAAAAACACTTCGAAAAATAAACGGTCCAAATTTAATAATCGGAAATATATAGGCCACCCACTGTCGCTCTCACTTCTACATAATGCCTACATAAAAAATGTGCAGGATTCTGTCAAATGTATTAAATTTAGGGAAAACAATACGAAAACATCTGGGAGAGAATAGATAGTGAAACAGTCATAAGATCTCGACAAACGGCAATTTCCTAATACATACGTACACATATGTGTGTATGTGCACACACGTTCGCGGGCGCGCCTCCAAACTAAAACGCATGCGTAAATACCTTCCGTGGGAGAAATAGAGAAGACAAAACCGAGAAAAATCTCGGTAATTTGACAGTCTGGCTCGTATTGATCATATGCGTCAAGATAAAGGGCAGATCGTGCTAAGAGTCCATCGACGTGATGGAAAATCTGGATTATCGCAGATGTCAGATGGCGTATATATACGCCATACTCACTCACCTCCTTCTTGTTCTTCTTCGTCTTTTAGCCTTTCATTTATTCATCAGCTCTCGCCGTTGTTCCTTGAAGAGCCATTTCCCTTTTTCGCAACTTCTCACGTTTTGCTCTTTCGCACACTTTTAAGCGAATCGCTCTGTCTGTATCTCCCAAGATGCCCGCTTGCATATTCTTTGCGATCGTTTACATAACACGCTGCACGGATTTCTAAAATCTTTTATCGGCCTCCTAGCAAACGTTTGAACTTGAAGAACGTGAAGCTTTTAGAAAAATGCGTGAGTGTAGAGTGGGTAACACCGCACCGAAGAGCAAATTGACAATTGCAAAGATGGGAAAAGGAAAAATAGCGATTCATCAAAAGGGATAAGTTGTGCGAATTTACACAGTGAGAACCACCTGGCAACAAAATCGAACGGAGAAAATAGGCAATTTGTGAAAACGAATTCTTTCAATATAACTGTTCTATTACCTCTCAGATTCAAAAGGATATAAGAAAAAAATATTTTTCTGTACATTGGATAAAACCTATCGAGAAGGATCATCGATTCCTTGTATGTGTTCACGATTGAACAAATATTATTATAAGTACTTATGCAATTAATGTCTGAGTTTTCTTATCTCTGAAAGTAAAAAATAATGTCATGAATTTTTATGATTCTCTTTATTCCGCAGTATGCTCAATGGCAATAAATTTATTTGTGTGACATTACAATATCATGTGATTTTGATTCCAATGAATAAGTCTTAGCTAATAGTTTTTATATTCTTGTGAAATTAGACCTAAAAGTAATAATAAATATTTACAATAACTTTGATATAACCGTATGATGGCGGATATACCCAGAGTATTGTCTTTTTTATTTTGCATATAAAGCTGGAATAAAGTAGTAGATAAGCTTTTAAAGACTATTATTTTTCGAAGTATTCTCCACGACGATTAATGCCCTTTTGCAAGCGCTCGAATCAACTTTGGAAGCAGTTATTCCACTCGTTTGTTAGGACAGTCAAAATTGCGTTTTTGAAGACATCGGCTGCTCCTTCTGATGACTAGAACCTTTGACCACGCAGTCCGTCCTTGATTTTCGGAAAGGTAGAGAAATCGTTGGGAATTAGGTCGGGACTGTACGGAGGATGGTCTAACAATACGACGTTTTGTTGCGTTAAAAAATCAATTGTCTTGCGAGCTATGGGCGAACTTGCATTGTCTTGTTGGAAGATGATTCGTCGTTGTAGGTTAGTTAAACAAATAGTTCTATACCAATCGGCTGTAACAGTTCTTTGATCTCGTACAGAAATTGTTGCTACATGACCTACTTTCGAGGCAAATGTCGCGACCATCTTTTTGGAGACACTTCAAGAACGGATGACTTTTGTCGGCTTTCCTTCGCCTAGGAACACCCAAACAGACGACTGTCGTTTATTTTCTGGCTCCTATGAGTAAAGCCAAGATTCATCACCACTCACGATGTTGTACACGTTTTTAGAGTTTCTTGCGTTGAAGCGGTATAGAGTTTTTTGACACCAATTTTTGACCCTAGCTGTTTTCTGTTCTTTGGTTAATAGATGCGATATCCAACGGAAAATTAATTTTCTCACACAATTTTTCATGCAAAATTTTTTAAATGAGATCTTTGAAATCCCCAATAATGCTTCAATTTCGCGATGTGTCACATGTCGATCTTCGTTGATGAGATTGCGCACAGCATCAACGTTCTCCTGAGTGACTGCCGTTTTTTGGTGCACCTGCTCTCGGATCATCGCTGAGACTAAGCCGTCCACGTTTGAATTCTCCATACCAACGAGAAATACTAAGAAAAATTATTGCGCGAAAATTTTCAGTTTAATTCCTTTTTTCGACTAACTTGTCAACTTTGACAGTTCGTTGTAGCTACAACACTACACGTATCGCACTGAAACTTTGGCACTTTTTAGTGTTGGCATTTGGTTAGTGGCGCTCTCTATGTCCCAGTATGCAAAATATAAAAGACATTCCTCGTATAACATGTCCAATAGCATTATTGTCAGAGTAGTTGAGATAGAAATAAGTTCTAACCTGCAAACGGTCATTTCGAGTATCTCGTCTTACATACGAAGTTTGATTTTTCTGTATACACTTATTGACAACAAGTATCATTTATCATAAATTCGATTTCTGAGATGCGTACCAAGCAATCCGTGATAGAATTTTTAACGCTGGAAGGTTGCGCGCCCATCGAAATTATAGATATGACACCGAAGACAAGCGGCAGTCAATGAAATATCGTCATCCTAATTCTCCATGTTTACGAAAATTCAAAAGGATTCCATCAGCGCCGAAAATCATGCTCACCATTTTCTCGGATGTAAAGGAAATCATTCATATCGAATATCCGCCGAAGGGATCAACGATTAATTCAATAAGATAATGCAAAATTTTACGATCACTAAAGAATCGTATCCGTAGAATAAGGCCTTATATATCAATACCCCTCGTATGTCATACCGCAAGACTGTTTACTAAACCTGAGAAAATACGTCGTATATTGGTATTTTGTGCAAAGAACTCACTGGCTATCATATTTGGCATTCTTTCCCAATATTTTCACTGTATTCAGCAATCACGTCTCTAACTGAAGAAAGCCTATCTTGTATGACTTTATTTGATACGTAGCGAGATACGACAACTATAATGTACACCTCGCCGATTTTCATGTGGCCGGTTAGAAGTACCGCCCTCGAGATGCGCACGAAATTCATAGGTAGGGAACCTCTGGCATCCCTTATTATCCCTTACTACGTCCCAATGTACGACTCGCACAAAGAGTTTGCATTTCATTTTTCCGAATACTGTCTCTATCTAACACTGCCCTTACTTGACGCACGTACAAATTCTCCCACCGGCCACATGAAAATCGGTGAGCTGTAGTTTCTTATTTTGGAACTTTTAGATGATGTTAATATTTCCATTACTTGCAGTACCCCGTAGTTATATTCAACAAGTCCAGACTGGCTTCAAAATTGTTTTGTAGATTAGGATTTTATTTTTTACGAAGAGTTGCGATTTATCATTAATGCTCAAAACATTTTTCTCAATATAAGACGAGCCGTATACGCTTATACAGGGAATTCCAAAATGCAGTAACGGTTTTTAATATAGAATAAATTTTCATTGGTTAAACACTAAAAAATTAGAGCGACAACATCTTAATCTATAACTTCGGGAGTTTTTTATTTAAAAATTGAATGGCGTAGGTGGCCTCCTTCTTCTGCTACATATTCTTCTAACTTGCTTGTTATTTATATTTTCTCGCACATTCGGGAACCTCTGTCAAGATTTTTCCCGATACATTGACATCTTTCGAGATGATGCCAGGTCTAACGCATCGTCGGATGAATCATCACAATACTAATACTGATTCTCGTTGTGTGGCGTTGCACCATCCTACTGAAACCAGTAATTACCATCAAGTTGCTCATACCTTGGCCGGAAGAAAGTCTCAATCATGTGACAATATCTTTTTGATGTTGTCTGTTCTCTTCCAAAAAATAGGGGCCAATATGTGGCTGATAGCGCACATCAAACCATTCCTTTTGCTATGTGAAGTGGTCGTTCGTGAAGTTGACGTGGGTTTCTTGTAGCCTAATATCTAAAATAAAGTTCATTAACGAAGTCATTTAGATAAAAATGAGCCTCCTCGCTCATAAATAGACAACGTGCAATAGTCGGTTTTGTCTATCTAATGGGCTTAGTTTTTGAACAAATGCCAATTTATAGGGGGGAATTTGATACGCCTATGTATTCTATGAACGCTGGTTTTCTTTAAATTTAAGGCACGTACACGTTGTTCAGTTAAGCGTTTAAAGTAAACTCTTACAACGCTCAATATTTTCAGCAGTCATAGCACTTACGTGTCTCCCAGTCGATTTTTTGTTCGAAATATTACCTTCATAAGCCACTTCTGATACCATGCCAAAATGGTATTGCGGGATGGTGCATAACGACGATGAAATAGACGATGAAACGAACGTTAGGTCGCAACAATCGATTTTGAACGCAAATAATGCGTAACACTAGAACCGCACTGCCGAACCGTATAATTGTTCAGGACCACTAATTAAACTTGATGTCAAACAAACTCCCATGCTGTCTTGATTGGAATCCCCAAACAAATTAAAACCTGATCATAAATAAAAAAATTATTCCGTACCTAAAAACAATCAGCGCATTATGATATTCTATGTATACATGTGCTTCTACCATATAAGCTGCCTGTCTAAGTCTACATAACGAGATATTTAGTATCTTCGACTTGTTCAATTTATCGGTCATTAATTTTTACTAGTAGGCAAGTTTCTTTACGTGTTGTAAATGTAACATGAGCAAATATGAATTTATTGGTCCTAAGTTGCCGTCATTTAAATCATTATTCGATCTTCCTTAAGTTGACGTGAAGATTATATGATGCTCCAAGTGAACTAATTAGTCAGTCCATATCGCCGTGTCGTCCGTAAAAGTTGCGACCATTTCTGATTTGCTGGTTGACGAGTCGCTTGTAGATAGAAAACACTGGACAAGTCCTAGAATACTATCCTTAGGAACACCAGATTGAGTAGCGTTCGGAGCAGAGTTGAGCTGAGTATTCCTTGTTATTTTCTTGTGTAAATAAATGTGTATTTGTTAGGTAGATATGAGACAGAATTATTTTTAATTTGTAGTGTAGGCTCTTGTTCCAAACCTAAAAAGCTTGCGATACGTCTAAAAAGGATACAGAACAATATTTCTTCATTTCGTTAATTATTTTGACAAGTCGATCGGAATTATATTTCCATCATCTATTTGGAGCACTTGACACATATCTTTTCAAATGCCTTAGCTAACATCGGCAGTAAGCTTATAGGTCTATACGACTCAGCTTCGGTAGTCTTTTTTCCGGATTTTTGAATCATAATTATTTTTGCAAAGATACAGGAGGTAGAATAAACGTAATATTTTTACATTCTAGATTGTCGTTAATTTGCTTTCCCATAACATGTGCATGTTCTATTGTACCGTGTTAAGTCCTCAATCCAAATTGATGACAAGGGCATAGTTTTTAATACGCAAAAAACAATAAATAGTAAGAACAGATATTTCCTTCTATGTTTCTATTATTATTAATAGTAAATCAAACACTTTTATTTTTAATTTAGTAGACCAGACAACTGTTCTACTTGAGACACTCCTTGTGAAGGAGAAGTACAAGAAAATATTAGAAAACGACATTAAATACAACATTATATTATAATGCAATTGTCTTTTCGGGTTCTTAAATAAAACTAACGGTAACTGTAGACACACATTATAACAAGTGTTCATTTGAAAAGTCAATCTAGTAGCATGTGATTTACTGAGAACATTTTGAAGTATGTCGTAAATTAAAATTTACTACTTAACCTACGAAGTCGTATATTTTGACAGTTTCATACATACAAATAAATAACAAATAATAGGTATTTATTGAAAACTATAACAAATGTTGAAAATGTTGTCCTTCAAGATCAATGCACTTTAAAATCCTCCGTCCAAAATTTCTGATGATATTCTACAACAATACTGGATTGTTATTAATTTCCATGCATTTCTGTTCGATTCTCTGTAGCATATCATTCAAATTCAATATAGGTGTTCGAAATATGTTATTTTTTAGCTAAGGCCACAAAAGGAAGTCGCAAGGTGTTAAATCGCATGAACGTGCAGGCTAGGCAATTTCAGTATTTCGACTAATTATACGCTCATCTCTGCAGTACAGTGACAAGGTGCTCCGTCTTGTTCGAAATATGTATTTTGAAGTTCATCGTCATGCAACTGATTGACAAATGGTTGTAAAATTTCCGTACGGTACCTTTGAGCAGTTAACGTTCCCTAACAAAAATATTGGTCCAATGATTCGCATTTGGCTTATCGCTGCCCAAACACCAATTTTCTCTGGATGTAGCGATTCTTCATTAATTACATGTGGATTTTCACAACTCCAAATTCTTGTATTTTGTGAATTTAGGTATCCCGTTTTATAAAACCATACTTCATCAGCAAAGATGACTCTTTGCGAAAGTTCTGCATTATTGTTCATATCTACAAACCAATTACAAAACTGTAGTCTACGTGGGTAATCAATTTCTAACAATTGTTGTACTGCTGTGACACGGTATAAATAAAGTTGCATATCTTTTCTTAATAACTTGTGAGTTGTACCAACAGAAAGGTTTATTTGTTGACTCAAATGTCGAACAGATGTTTGCGGTTCATTTTCCATTATTTCTTCAACACGATTGACAACTTGAGGTGTACGTTTCTCAACTGCTCCGCTGCCTGATTTTCTTAAGAGACTACCAGTTTCAGAAAAAAGTTTTAAAGTTCTATCCAAAGTATTCTTAAATTGTATATAATCTATTACAAAATGTGGAAACTCAACTTGAAATTCTACCATGCAATCTTGAACTGAATAAACCCATAAACCGTCAATTTTATTACCACTTCGAAAATAAGCCTGGACTAAAAAAAAATTATGTTCTAAAGCGAAAGCCATTTTAAAACTGAGAAGCAATTTACTTAAACCAGAATCGACGCACGATTATTTTATGGACTAACTGATATTTGTTATTGACATTATCAAATGTCATTTAGATTTACGTTTACGGAACAACAAACACATACTAATATATTTGCGTCTTATTCTATCAAAATTTCAAAGTAACCTAGATTGACTTTTCAAATGAACACTTGTTATTAATAATAAAAACGAATAACAATATAAAAACTAATTACCAACAATAAGCACATTTATATATTTGTATTTATGTAAGTTCACTCGGCGATAATTCGGTATCGAATGAATCTCTCCCTCCATTTCCAGTCTTCTTATTGTCTATAGACCTTCGAGAATATCCCCGAAGTTTCTCGGTCTTTCAAAAGACGGTGGTATGTTCGCGCATGTGAGTCATCGTTAGACTGTTCGCGAATATTGTGGATAACTCACATCACAATATCAATCTAATACATTATCTAAATTTAAAATCCAAATCCTCCACTATTTTTTGGAAATTAAAAATGACCAACAGGAAATTTCGCAAAATGATCATGAACATAAGCATTGCCGTGAATTACTCCTGCAAATAATAGTATATTACATACAGAGGCAGAAATTGGTTCATTACCGTCAAGAGATTAGCAAGTTTACCGAGACGCGCATCGTCAAAATTCAATACTATTATATTTTTGAAATTTAGAGATTTAATAGTTTATATAATAATTAATTACTAACCGATCGTGAGTAAAATAGTATACAAACCTCAGCGCAAAGATTCACTCCCGTCTCGAGATTAAGTTCACAATCTGACAAGTTTTAGCCCTTTTACCGAGATGTTATGATCCGTGACCAATACATGGTTTGCGACGTTCGATTTTTCTGGTCTATTAAATTTAATATCTTATATGTGTTCTTTAAAACGGGTTATTATTTAGCATTTTGTTCGCTCGCTCCATATGATACCGCAATACTCGAGAATAGAGCTGATCAAACACTAGAATAGAGAAAGATTATTCTCATAACATTGGTAAAGTCACAAGTTTGTTCTTGAATTAAGCCACAAAGCTTGTTAACTATACAAGTTATACCATCTATATGTGCATTACATTTTAGAGAAGAATCAAGGTTACACCCAAGTCTTTGATAGAGTCCACTCGTTCTAGCCAGTTCCATCAATAATAATTATGGCAGATATTTAGTATAGGTTATGGCTTTAATTTCTCTAAAGTTAAGTTCCATTTTATTTGTTTACACCAAGTGAAAATAACGTTGCTATCTGTCTAAAGTTTGATATAGTCTGACGGTAAACATTACACCATATATGCACGCTATTTATAAGTTAGTAACATTATAATGCATGGAAATATAGATATATAAACACATCGTATGCGCCATCTAACGATTACACTGGCCTACAATGAATCTGCACTAATTTTAGACACGGTGTACAAGCTTGTATTCGTAATCGTATTAAATATTTGTCCTAAGCACAGCAGCTTGTGCATCTTTAAACTTGTTTGAGCGTATGTCGACTTGTTTGTAAAGTTCACTCAACCACATTGTGTATATAAGTGGTACATACCTTGTACAGTCACATTACTCGTGCCAACATCGTGAGCTCATATTGTGTGTTAGTTTTCTTCTAGCATTAGTCAATTTCCAGGTTCCTCTGGCGCAAAATTTAAATAGATTATTTTCATTGGTTCCCAAATCGGAAATATGGTTTTGGACAGTCACTTTAAAGCTACTATGACTGCCGACGAAAAGGAATGCTGGATTACTTTCGAACGTGTTATGAAAAATTCTCTAGGAAATCATAAATCACAAGATTATGAAAAAGTTGTTCAAAACATGTTGCAAAAGCTTCGCGATTTAGGTTACAATATGAACATCAAAATTCACTTTTTGCATGCCCATCTTCCGGAAAATCTTGGACAAATGAGTGAAGAACAAGGAGAGAGGTTCCATCAAAGCATAATAGAAATGGAGTAGAGGTACCAGGAAAGGTGGAATATAAACATGATGGCCGACTACTGTTGGTGTTCAAAAGAGACATTCCCTGCGTCTGTGCACAAAAGAAAAACAATTAAATGGTCTTTTCAAACAAAACGGCAACGGTCTTATTAACGCAAATCTCAGAATTTCGATTAACACTATTTAGTATTTATGTATTTTTTTGATATATTAATATGTAAAAGTGCCAATTTGTCATTATTAAATGCAATATAGTTATATACGTTCGTAAAAAGCAATGCTTTTTTATTTCATAATTTATATGTGATAGAAAAAATCTAAATCATCTTTGAAATCGCAACATATTTATTCAATATTACCTATTAAAATTCAAATTCCAGCGAACAAACTTAAATTCGTAAATTAGTATTATTAGCATTATTTTTAAGTATATTATAATTTCGACTATTAAATGAAAACACGATTCGAGATACAATTAATCGATTTACGATATTTCAAGAAATTAGGGAAAAAAACAAATTAAAAAATTGAACGACATTTTAAATTTTTGTATTTAACTTACAGACTGTAGGCTGTGATTTAAGAATAGACTCTGATCTTCAAGTTGATGCATGCGGAGTGTGCGGTGGTGATGGTTCTTCTTGTTCGAGACCCTTATATCACTGGAGTTTAACGTCTCTATCTCTTTGTTCTGCAACTTGTGGTGGAGGTACGTAGATACCTACTATAATGATTTAGAAAAAAAAATTTATTGAATATTAAACAAACATATTTATGCATGTGTATATTCAATGTTTATAGGATATAAGATGTCCAGGCCAATATGTCTAAATCGAGTAAGTGGTGAAGAAGTGGAAGAACAATTATGCAACGAATCTCAAAAACCTGATTCCGCAATAGTAGAGTGTAATACTCATAATTGCCCACCCAAGTAAGTTTAAATTAAAGATTGATTTGTTATACAGGGGTTTTCACGTACCCCATTCGTTAGAAATTTTCTATGTTAACGCCTTAGGACACTTTTGAAAATTTGTGGCATGTAATCATAATTGGTATGTTAAAATAAAATATTCACCCTCATAAATCACTTTACGTTATACCGGAAATCATAGCCAATTTTTATATTTTAAATAGAATGTTGTACTTTTTATTGCTTCTTTAGATTCCTTGTAAAGTCTCGTACTGATCCTGTCTCTTCAAACTTTGCTACAAGTTGTAATATCGTATAGTTAGAAGGAGCATATCTAACATTAAAATATCGTCGAAAGTTTCTCTGGGAAGAAATAATGCTTCTTCCGATTTCCAAATAAAAAGTTACATTCTTTATCCTTTCTGCGGGCGCGTATCGCTCCATATCGAAACTCCCAAATATTTATTTTAATCTAAAAAAGATAAACTCAATAAATATTAAGTCCAGAAAGAATTATTGAAATTAAAAATCGTGAAGGTACTTTTGAGCCACCAGTATAAAATATGGTGAGGTTTTATCTAATCAAGTATGTTTAAAATGACTTTCTTATAAACCTTATGCCAAAATCATGTACAAACACTTCAGATTTAATGAATTAAGTACGAATTTCCTCATTGTACAGGGTGCGTCAGGAAAACTTCCTTATTTGAAATGCACGCCCTGAAACGACAGTTATTCCGAGAATGTCGCAGAGGCGTAGTTTTCAAACGGCCGTTCGATCATCGCCATATAACGCGAATTCAAGAATTACTTTAATATCGCGCCCACGCCTCGTGTTTCTGATCGGAAATCGATTCTTTTATGGATGGACAGCATTAGAATAACCGGTTGTGTGCAGAAAAAAAAATTTAGCAGTTCAAGAACCGTCAGGACACCCGAAAACATCGAACAAATTAAGCAGTCAATTTTGCGATCTGCGCGCAAACATGCAGCTGCTCTCGATGCAAAAAAAAATCTACGTAATTTTTTGTCACGAAAAAATGCATACGAAGCCGTTCTTGACAAAATCCCTGAAGACCTCTTTGTGTTCTTCAGCGATGAGGCTCATTTTCATATATCCGGTTGTATGAATAAGCAAAACGTGGGGTATTGGGTTGGCATGAATCTCCGAGAACTTCATGAGCAGCCTCTGTACAGAACGTGTAACTGTTTGGTGTGCGTTGTCCAAAATAGACAGCATCACTGGATCATGGTTTTCTGAAGAAAACGGTCAGCATGTTATTCGTTATGTCCATACTTATTAAGGAGTTTTTTTTTTACTGAAACTTGAAAAAATGGATGTTGGGGATGTCTGGTTTCAGCAGGATGGCACTACGGTCCACGTAGCGCAAACATTGATGAATCTTTGAGACCTCATCTCCTTGCGGGACAATTTTCAGTGGCCGGCGCGTTCGCCCGATTTAGCTCCGTGTAACTTCTTTTGTAGGGCTATCTGAAAACCCTAGTTTACAACTACCGTCCAAGGACCCTGGCTCAACTGAAGAACAATATTCAAGCTGCTATCGATAACATACCCGTCGATATGCTGACAAGAGTGGATAGAAGCTTCAAAACTCAACTGTCTCAATGAATTTACCAGAACGGAACCACCTTAGTGATATAATTTTTAAAATACAGTAAATAAAAACTTATAAATGTCCATCTGTAATATGGAAAAAAGAATTAAACTATCTCCTATAATGTTTATGTTATTCATTTTTAAAATAAGGTAGTTTCCCTACCGCGCACCCAAAAACTATTATGGATATCGTATTTAAGAGAAATCACCCAGCACTTTAATTTATTTACTTAATTGTTTTATTAATATGTGTTATTACTTAATTCATTATACTCCATTGTTAACTTTAATTGTTGTCTAAATTATCGTCATTTACAAAAAGAAATTCTTTATTTTTCCTGTTAAAAAATTCGATCCAAGGAACATTTAGCCGTATAAATCACAATATAAGTTCCTAAATATTTTCCAAAAAAAAGCAAAAATGCTCTACTGACATTGCCACCCAATTTACCACGCATCATCATAAATTAAAAAGCAATTGTTCATTCGTTCCTTATGGCTTATTCCGTTGAACGAAATGACCATTTCAGTTGATTTATAAAAAGGAACAGGAAATAAACGAGTATTTTAATAGCAATTTTACTTTAATAGATGGCACACGAACGAATGGGGACCGTGTTCAGCCAGTTGCGGCGGTGGATCCAGAATCAGACAAGTTCATTGTATAGAAGAGACAAACAGCACGAAAATAAAGGTAACTATTTTGTTCTTATTGTCTTCTTTCTCTTGCGAAATTCCGTCCGAGAGACATTTACAATGGTACCCACTGATGGTATTTGTTCGCAATGTAGCCAGGCTACTAGAGTCGGAAAAACAAGAGACCGACGGAGACAAGTAAGAAAAGAAGAATTTAGGTAATTTAGTCACGTAATTAAGAGCGGGAAAAAACTTCTCGAAAATCCGTAGTAATTTTCCCAACTAATGATTTTTATTAGTCCCAAACGTATAATAAGCTTAAGTATCACCACTATTCTGTCGAAAACGAATTTAATTCATCTCGTGTAATGATCACGGAACTCGCTCATCTCAAATTATGGATTAACAAATAAATAATGCTTTAAAACAGTTTAATATTTGTATTCGCAATTAATAGAGATATAAAACTGCACAGATATAAAAACGAAGTTAATTATAAACAGAATTTAAAATGTTATGAATTAAAGCTTCAGCGGCAAATAATTAAAAAATTGTAATATAATATTGATGTTTATAATTCTATGTAAAAACACATTTCGACGATTTATAAATTGGATCTAGTGACAAAAAAATTTATAGAATGAATCCATATCAGCCTAAATTAGATGATGCCATACAAGTAAATTTGATTATTATACAAGAGCAATTTAACAGGAAATCGTCCTTTCAAAAGTTGACACTTTCGCCATGACGATTACATTGCTGACTTCAGGTATGTTCTAAAGGCCCACTGTCAAAAATGGCTCAGATAGATAAGTTTTTGTAGTCGTTAAAGTAACCTATTTTTTGTTTTTGTGTTAATATGGCGAGAAATGAGTTTCGTATATTAATTAAATACAGGCTATCCTGGAATGTTTTCCTCTTTTGAAACGGTATAGCTCGGCTAATAGAAAAAGCATATTCATTTGAAATCAATTTCATCTTAAAATTTAAAATTATTTCTAGAACATAACATTATCAAGATGTCGTCCTTCGCGCTGCCGCAGCTCCTCAAGGCGACCCGAAAATGCGCAATGTTTGTCTACCTAAGTCTAGTTTGATTTCCCGAATTTCATCTCGGATTCGTTGTATTAACTGCTTAAAATTTCTTGGTACCGTCCTGTATACCTTGTCCTTAAGAAAATCCCACAGAAAGAAATTCATTGGGGTAAAATCGCGGCTCCTGGGTGGCCAGTTAATTTCCCCCCACTTAGAGATCACTCTTGGCCGTTTGCAGTATGTGAGGTGGCGCCATCTTGTTGAAACCAAGTGTTCTCATTGAATTCAGCAAAATTATCTAGTTCTGAGCTGAGGAAATTGTCTCTGTATCGTTGAGCAGTAACCGTGAGTGCAATGTCATAAAAATAAGGGGCAATAATTCCATTTGCGGCCATTTGCAGCCCATACCGTAACTTTGGGAGAGTGAAGTGGTCTTTGATACTTGTCCTTAAGGTTCTCAGACGACCAGTAGCGGTAGTTTTGTCTATTTATAAACCCATCTAAATGAAAGTAAGCCTCATCGGTGAATAAGATATCGTCGAAAGTTGCAAAATTGTTAAGTAATGTATCCGCGAAAGCAAATCGAACTGGATAATCCTCAACTTTCAAAGCTGGTATCACTTGAATTTTGTATGGGTGGAATTTTAAATTTTTAGTCAGTATGTTGTGAACAACCGTTTTTGATAAATTCAATGCCACCGAATGTTTTCGGATCGAGGCCGAGAATTGCGCGTAACTGCGACACGAACAAGATCGATGTTTTCAGGATTTTTCACGGTCCTGTGTCGACCCGTAGGCTTACTTTTGGTGGTGATGCCTTATCTTTCAAATTTCTGAAAACAAAATATAATTAATCTGAACCAAGGTGCTTGATTTATGTCATGAAGGTGAAAATGAGCACGATATAGACGTCGAACTGTCACGGAAGAATTATTGTTCTCATAATACGCTTTGACACATATAGCACGTTGTTCACAGGGGAACCGCTCCAACTAATTTTCCAAGCCGTGACCGTCATTTATAACATGTGCAGGGACTGTTACCTCTACTACTTTGTGAAGTATTCGACAAATAAATGGGAAACCCTGAATTATTCTTGCATGGAAAAGACATCAAAGACACTGAAGAAAGCTACTTAAATATTCTAAAATGGTTATATGGGCACAGAAGTGGGGTTCCATTTTCAGTATCTTCTTCAAGAATTAATAACAAACAAAGTCCATACCGTTGTAAAGAACGATCGCCGAATAAAAGTAACGAGTCTTAAACTTTCCTCATTAGAGACGGCCATGCTCATTGAAAATTATACGTTTATGACAGATTACGTGCAATGTCAGCAACCATTATCAAAAAGCATGGCCGTCTCTAATGAAGAAAGTTTTTGAAGGCACTTTATCTGAAATAGCTAATGCCGTAGATATCTCAACCGAACAGGTACCTACACAATATTTTGCATCAAGATATAAACATGAAGAATCAACCACTAGGTGGGTGCCATGTTTGTTTACTGCTGAGCAAATACAAATATGTTACAATGTCAAAGGACTGCATGACTAGTTCAAAAGAAATTCGAAAGAATTTTTTCATCGATATGTAACCGTAGATGGACCCTGAATACACTATACTCCAGAAGAAAAGCACAGTCAAATAACGCATTCCTTCAGATGAACGTGCTCTGAAGAAGGCAAAAACAATTTCTTCGGGCAATAACAATATGGCCATGATTATTTCGCATTTCGAAGGTTCTATCTTTATTTAACAACTCACTTCTTCTGATGAATGTGCTCCAATTTTAGCCCAATAACATTATTGCCATGATTATTTCGAAGGCGTAATCTTTATTGACTATTTACTGAAGGAAAGTACATAAACTGAACAATATTACGCTGGTGTACTATGTTTCGATGCCGAACTGAAGATAAAACTGACACATTTATTCAAAAAAAATGTTCTGTTCCACCAGGATAACGCACCCTCTCCTTCATCCGCTATAGCAGCCCATAAATTTGTGGAAAATCTAATCGCAAGATGAGTGGCGTATTTGCATGCTGTTGAGTAAATGCGAACTTGTTTTACAATTTCGAGTGACTCTATGAATAAGTCAACGTGGATGAAACCTGGATACATCACCATACTCCAGAGACCAAAGCACGATCAAAGCAATGGATTTTTTCTGATGAACTTGCTCTAAAAAAAGCATTTTTTGGGGGTGATTTCGTAATCTTTATTTACTATTTACAAAATAATTGGCCAATATTATGCTGAAGTACTGACACATTTCGATGCAAAATTAAAGAAAAAATTACTGCATTTGTTCAGACAAAAGTTCTGCTCCATCAAGATAACGCGCTATCTCATTCATCCTCAGTAGCAACCGCTAAATTTGTCAAATTAGGGTACGAATTGCTGCCTCATGCACCATAATCACCAAATCTGGCTTCGATTTTTCTTGCTCCCAAACTTAAAAAATGGCTTGATGGAAAGATGCTTATATTGACTAGCTTTCAAAAAAGAAAATTGAAAATTTGTTAGGGTAAGTGAATGGAATTGCATGTGAATGATGTTGAAAAGTAAAATACTTCTTTTATCCTAAAATAAATATTTAATTCAAAAGTTACTCTCACGTCAATCACATGTTTAAATATTTAATTCATTAGATTTTTTGAACATTTTACTATCACAACTTCATGTTGCTTATGTAAATTAATTCTACGACGAGAATTTCATATAGCTGTTAATAGTCAATGTTCCTGAATTCTATCATTACAATTTATTTCTCTTCTCAATTCATTATACAGGTTCAGACAAACGTATGGGACCATTCGAATATTCTGGATATGGCTATTTAGATTTTAATAAGACTTCCACAATTAGTTAAATTTGTTCAACAACGACGAAGATAATTAATTGAAACTAATATTATAAAATCATGTTCATTTAGAAAATCATGGTATTAAAATTCAGTATTTGACATAAACTATAAGAATTAATTTTGTAGACGTCCAAATATTAATAATGGTTCAATTATCTGAAACATGCCGTATTGAAATTCTGATGATGATTGGTTCTGGTGACTGCGTCAGAACTCGTGAAGAAATATGCAATTTATTTAACAATTACATCAAGATCGGCATTCAATATCACGAACTGACGTTGGTAAAACTTTGAAAAGGTATAACTTGACCGGAAATGTTACAAATTTAACCAAAAAGTGGATGACCAAAAGTCGCAACTAATGAAGTTATTGCTGAAGATATTGCCATAGCATTAGAACTTCTACTACATCCCTCGCACTAAACTATGATATAAGTCACCAATCAATAAACAGAATATTAAATACGAAAAATATCATTCGTATAAACTACATTTAGTGCAACAATTATTGGAAGGGGATTATGATCGTAAAATTAAATTTTGCGAAAAAGTCATGGAGATTTCCAAAAAAGACCAATATTTTACATACAATTTGTTGTTTTCCGACGAGGCTAGGTTTTGTTTGAATGGTACTTAATCACCATAATTTTCATTGTATGCTAGGAACGCATACACAACATACACAGGAATTAAACATTTGGGCTGGTATTTTCAGGAACCGTATTATTGCTCCTTTTTTCATTCATAGTACACTAACTGGACCGAGATATTTAGATATTTTACTTGATAAGGCTGTTCCCAATATTGAGGAAGATATGACATTACCTTTAAGTGTTTGATTCCAACAAGATGGAGCACCCCCTCACTATTCCCTTAATGTTAAGTTTTTTAATCGAAATATTCCCAAAGCCGTGGATTGATCGTAGAGGATTCATTGAATGACCCGCACAGTCTCCTAATTTAAATCCGCTAGATTTCTTCGTTTGGGGTCATTTAAAATCTGTGGTTTGTACTAGACGACTGCATAATCTGGATGGGTTACGGCAGAGAATAATTGAGGAAGTGCAATTAATTGGTGAGGAGGCTTTGGCAAATGTCATTCATTTGTTTACAGACTTTGATTTTGTCAAGAAGTGAACGGTCATCATTTCGAAAACATTCTTAACTGATACTGATTTTTGTTTATATTTTTTGTGTTCATTTTTCTTATTCTCATTAAAATTTGCATTATTCGATTTAATTAAATATCGCTGTCGTTGTTGAACAAAAGGGTGCCAAAGCTTATTAATATTGAACTCCCAGAGCAGAACCCTCTTGCAATTCGTAAAAATATACAGAATATTTCATTTAAAATAAAAAAGTTGAAATCGTTTCTGCCTAGACCGATTCTGATTCGGATATAAATATACTCATCGAATCACCGATTTGCATTTAATTAATTGTGGATGGTCTTATTAAAATCTAATTAGCCATATCAAAGTTATTCGAATGGATTCATACATTTGTCTACACGTATCTTTCAGATACATATATTTCACAAACTATTAGATATAATATTATATATAAGATATAATAGATATTGTATAATATTCAATAATACATTCATCGATCGAGATACTGTTTAAAACGCACGCTTGCAAAGTTAATGCTTTTACGTACATGAGGCAGATTGAATTCAATTTTTAAAATGGCGGCGGTACAAGAAAAGTCATTTTGTACACTCGAGTATGCGAGGAATTTCTCCGCAATAACGGTTCAACGTGAAGGTAGTACCAACGGGACCCACTACATCAGCAGAGAGTTTCGCCGAAAATTAAAGTGATCTGTGCAGTTTCGAAAACAAAAGTGTACGGCCCCTTCTTCTTCCAGAAAAACACTGTGAAAGGCCGAACATACCTGTATATGTTGCGGTTGTCTTCCCGCAAAATGGGGCTCCACCTTATTGGTTATAATATATATATTCTAACCACGTACGTGGTTATCTTAATGAAGAACTCCCTCAACACTGAATCGGGCGAGGCGCCGAAGAACATTTGATTTTCTCCAGCTGGCCTCCGAGGTCTTCCGATCTTATGGTATGCGATTTTTTTCTGTGGAAGCGCATTAAAGATCTGGTGTATGTGCCACCACTACCAGTTTCCCTTGCTAAACTCCGAGATCGCATTACTGCTAATGTGAGGAGCATCACTGGCAATGCGCTACAGCGTACCTATGTGGAGTAAACTGGACTACCGATTAAACATATACCTCCTCCCGGCATACGTTTTATTAGCCCCTCCGGCTCATATTGAACATTTGTGATTGTATACCAGAATAAACTGAAATGTGTTGTGTTTATTTTTATATATCATTGAATATTATATATGTAATAGTTAGTGAAATAAGTATATGTATTTGAAATCCGGTGATTCTTTTATACTCACATACTCTTATGCAATTCTTTGACTCAAAATTTCGTGCAGTTGTGCAGCATTGACAGTATTTATGACTGGGCTGTGTAAGAAATATGCTTCCTCCAAAAGTGATTTGCTATTATTGATGGTGATTCTTTTATACTCACATACTCTTATGCAATTCTTTGACTCAAAATTTCGTGCAGTTGTGCAGCATTGACAGTATTTATGACTGGGCTGTGTAAGAAATATGCTTCCTCCAAAAGTGATTTGCTATTATTTACGTCAAGAGTATATGTCTTATCTCATATTTTTTTTCATTATACAAAATAGTTTGTAGACAAATTTGAAAATTTCAACTAATATATTTCTTTATGCTCTTTCTTTCGAAATTCTAACACCCGACAGAAAAGTTTTCTTTTATAAGAATCGCTCTTCTAATCCACTATCTAAATCATTTAAAGAATGAAATGAATGAACTTAGCTATTAATGCTTAAACTTCTAAACAATTCACGTACTAAACTTAATTCTCAAACTTCTTACTTCTACCGTTTCTTTTCGAAATCGTTTTCCGTGGTATAGTTACGAAACTTCCAGAAATATAATCAAAGCGAGCAAAATATTTATTTTCTGCGAAGTATTGTTTTGGTTCACCGACAATTTCAGGATCGCTCCTACTTAACGATTGTAGTTTATTAGTTCGCGATACGCGTAGGTTAAAACAAAAGCATCATATTTAATTTAAATACTCGCCTCCTAGAATAAGGTTTTATTCGAAGTTCCGTTAACTGCACAAGTTTTCGTATTGTTCCACGGATTCGTACACTGCAAGCCCACAATGTGCAAGTACATTACTACAGCCTGAGCTTGCGAGGATTTTGTCATGAATTATTCAACTAATGCTCCTTCCATGTGCATGTTAATTATAAATCTTATAGAACTACGCGCTTCTATTTTGAAAATAAATAAACAAAGTTTAGTTTCTTATTCAGAATTGAGAGAAAAAATATTCATAGAATTACATAGGAAGTTACGTGTGAAACAGTACCAGTATTAATAGTTTTAAAATGCAGCAGATTTTTAAATCGAAAATTAAATTCTTTCTTAATATTTTATCGAATATCTATAATTATCGAGCCGCGCAATCCTAAGATTATGACTAACTTCATGGCGTTTTTGAATCCATTTAATAAAGTGTATTATTCCTCTTTATCGTCCAAATGTCCATAAGATTTTGTAAATCCTTGCTTCGTAGGACATTCTTCTGCACTCTGCCCTATTCTTACACAGCAATTTCCAAGTTTCTACTCTCAAGGTTCTTGCGTCCTCCCCCACTTCGTCTTGCCATTCCTTTCTCCTCTTTTCTCCATTGCTAGTTATTTTTGGGCCCAGTATAGTCATAATTATTTTTCTTTGTGCTATTTTCAAGGGTTCATTATTGTTTATTGTTGCAGTTTCTAGAGTATATGTCATTGTCGGTCTTATTAATATCATGTATATCTTTGTCTTGGATGTTTTAGTGAGGACCCTGCTTTGTAGCATTTTTGTGTTTCTACCGTAGGAATAATTTCCTTTGAGGATTCTTTCTTTTAGTCGTTCTCTTCCTGTTAACCCCATTGTTGTTAATAGATAGTTAAAGAATGTGACTTTTTCAAGTATGCGTTCATGAATTTTTAAATATTTCTGCTAGTTTTTCTCATCGGATCCTAGTTTTATATATTTTGTCTTACGCTGGTTTATTTCCATTCCGAACCCTTAGCTGCAATATCTATTTTATATATTGCCTTTTAGTTTCTGTTTCGAGTGTACTACTATTGCTAAATAATCTCCATGTGCTATTACCTAAATTTCGTCGGTGATGATATTTTTATTTTCTAGTTTTGGTTTTCGCAGAATGTTCTCTAGTATTAAATTGGAGAGGATTTGGAAGATTGAGTCGTCTTGCTTCACTCCTTTTCTTATATGAAGCTCATGGGTAGTTGTTCCCCAGAATCGTACTTTCGCCTTGTTATTGTCCATTGTCATCGTCCCTTATCTTATTGGAGATTCCTAGGTTTTTTAGTTCATCCATCATTTTTTCTCTGCTTACCATATTAAATGCACTTCTGAAGTCCACAAATATTGTGTGTATCCCTCTATTGTATTCTAAAGCCTTTTGCATTGCATTGCTTGTTGCAGGATATGTATTCCGTTCATAAAATTTGCTAGGATTTTGCAAGTGGTATTCAGTAGAGTTGTTGTTCTGTTGTTTTTACACTATGTATATATATATATATATATATATATATATAATCTTCGTGACCTTGGTGTGATAAGGTAAACTTAATAAGTCGGCGATTAAAGGTCTGGTTCATTACTTCAAAGTATATATATTTAAAACAACCCTACATGTTTCGGCAATATGCCTTTGTCAAGGGAATACAAAATATAAATGACAGAATATAAATGTCAATAATTAAGTTAACTTAACTTAATTATTTGACATTTATATTCTGTCATTTACATTTTGTATTCCCTTGACAAAGGCATATTGCCGAAACATGTAGGGTTGTTTTAAATATATATACTTTGAAGTAATGACCCAGACCTTTAATCGCCGACTTATTAAGTTTACCTTATATATATATATATATATATATATATATATATATATATATATTTGTATAGTTTCTGGCCGACATATTTTAAGACTTGTGATTCTATTCCGTCTTCCCCGGGTCCCTTGTCTTTTTCTATTTTTTTTTTCGTCGAGAATTCCTTTTTCTTGGAGAACTAAAGAGTTCACGGCAACTGTTATTATAATTTAGTCAGTACATATTAGACATAATTCTTTCTTGGTTAATAAAACAGAACTACCACCCTAAACAATAATTCTATACTTACGAGCAGCAATATCCGTAGTAAACAACATGCAGAGTGTTCACGAGGTGTCGCAGCCAAAGAATTGCTTATATATATATATATATATATATATAAGATTACTCCATATTTAATTGAATATCCATCCACTCAGCAGACGAACAGCCTCAAATGCCGAATGTTAGCACTCGCCGTATACTAGTTGAGAAATATAGGACTGAGACTTACTTTAAAAAAAAATTGTGACCGTATTGTATCGATGTACATGAGTTACTTCTTGTAACCTTCCTCCACACGATAAAATAGAGAAAACAAATTTCTACTACATCTTAAATCATGCACAAGCAAAGTAGTATCGTCGGCGTAATTTATATTTGAAAAGTTTCTATCTAACCTTTAGCATACTGTAGATCTAATTAAAAAATAATATAAAAAAACGAAGTCCCAATATGCTATCTTGAGGAACACCCTTTTAGACAAACAAATCTTCTGAGATAATTGTTGTAGTTTTGGAATACAAATGCTGAGTTCGCTTTCCATTTAAGGGACGATATGAAAACCACGAAAGAACAGTTCCTCTGATACAGTAGCATTCAAATTTTTCAATTAATCTTGTGTTTTATGCTTATTAAAAGCTTTAAAGATCTAGTAGAGTACCGCAAGGAAACCTTCTGTTTTCCATAAATAGTAAACTTGCTTGAATGAATTCAAAAAATTCAAAAAATTATGCATGATGTGACATATGGGTTCAAGAATACCACCCATGCTTTCCTTTTATAAATGCATGAGTATACAGGGTTACCACTGAAAAGCGTCCAAGCTATGCGAATCTGAAGAATCCATAAATGTCTAACTGAAAATCAAAAAAGAAATTTATTTATAATTCATTAAAAATTTCCAAATTTTTAGTGCCAAAATGTAGTTAAAGTCGGTCTATATCTTTGCTTATTCAATATTTATCGAAATACAGCTGTAATTCAAGTTCATTGTCCTGCAAGAAAAATCGATAAAATTCCGGGCAATAATTTTAACAATAAGGTCCTTATAAATGAAACAGACATGCATTATACACGTCTGTATTTGTACGCATGGACATACATACCTCGTATTTTCCAACATTTACTTCTGCCAAAGACACCTGTTTCTGTCACAACTATATGCGTATAACACGTGTCTTTGGCAGAAGTAAATGTTGGAAAATACGAGGTGTATGTCCATGTGTACACATACACACGTGTATAATGCATGTCTATTTCATTTGTAACAAATGCGTAATACATGCTTAACGTATTGATGTACTAAAATTTCTTTGGTAAATAAGGTCCTGTTCATACTATGTCGATGCTTTTTTTTTGTGGATATCAATAATAGCTTTTACGTCGAATATGTCGACAAACCTATGCCGCATTAATTAAAATTTGATTAAAACTATATAGTTTGAACGTTAGACTTCTTTTAAAAGAAAAATTATTATTTTTATAATAAAACAAAAATCATTATAAAATAAAAAGCTTTATGTAGCGCGTCCAATGGGATAGATAGCTGCTTTTTAATTATTTGTATGGAATTATTTATATATAATTTATTTGTCTTTAAATGTGTTGTGGTACTGACAAATACCGATAAAACAATATATTTAATCGGTAAAGAGAATTATTGATGAATTAAAGGTGGAAGCTTGTTTGCCGCCCGTATATTTACCTGCGACAGAGCCGGGCTCAAAGAAAGAAAAAATCATTTTCTTGTTACTACTTGAACATTGACCCGCGATTTTTTGTATGAAGGCATTACTCATATATATCTTTTACCCCTTTTTTTCTTGATCACTATGCACAACTAATATTGTATTATCTATCCCGAAGGATTTGGAGTTGCGTAGCCAGACTATAATAGATCTTAATTCTTCAGAACATAGTAGAAAGAAATAGAAGAAACGTAAACTATTATAGTTATATTCTTTTTGTTTGTTGATCACATAGTCATTACATAATAATAATAATTCATTAAATGTATTCGCGAGAAGTTCCATATTTGAACCAATGAGCAATACCTGAAATGTAATTTTATTCACATGGTTCTTTATAATTTGCCATTCACCCTTTCTTTATGTCACTAGAATGAAGCAATTTTTGTTTTTTAAATTTTCATAACCTTCTTTGTAAACATAATATGTAGGCTGATACGCAGCCAGTTTGTCAAACGAATAAGGCGTTAGTTAAACACCAATTCCTGTACAACAGCTGGGTCTTTAGAACTTCTAATAAGAACCTTTTTCTGCGAAAAGGATGTATTAAAATATCTTAACTACAAATTCAGAAACATCATCGGTACTGTAATGCTCACAATAAATATATGAAATAAAGTAAAAGTGACCAAAAAGAAATACTTAAAAATAGAGTAACTGAAGTAAAACATGAACGATATTGATGTTTAAATTACCACGAAATGTTTCACCAATTCCGAATTATGGTATTTGTTAATATAAAAATTATTAACTGCAAGGGATACACATGTGTTTATATTTTTGTAATATAAAAAATAATTACGTTCTAGAACTAATCATTTATCTAAATCATTTGATTTACTTAATTTACAATAAATACATGTACAACTATTAACTGTAACATATTAGTAGAATACTTATAATATATGTAAGTACATACATATTAAAATTAAATCACAACTAAATCAAACCATAATTTCATAACTACAATTATTCACTACATTTAATGAAGTTATAACGATTATATTAAACTAGCTCTTATTTTTATATAGGTCAACGAAGGAAAATGTACTGGACACAAACCCAGGTTTCAGGAAGTTTGTAATCAAATCGACTGTCCTAAATGGCACACTTCCCAGTGGTCCGGGGTGAGTAATGCACCTTCTTAATTATATTAAAATCCCACAAATCCGTCATGCTATACTCAACCAACGCCAACTCTTTGATAAGCTAGTATAGGATATATTCCTCATACATACGATTTATAACATGCACATACATTAAATAAATTTCTTCCAATAATAATGATAATAAAATATAAACGCTTTTTAAACTAATAAGCCGAATTTATATCTTTTATGGAATTTGCTTCAACATAAAAAATAGAATGAATACCAAGAGAACTTTTAGTTGACTATTGTATTATGTATACTTCAATCAACTAGTATATTTCATACTTAATCATGTAAGTATTTAATTCATCAAAACCTAACCCAACTCAATTTACATATACATGCTCACATTGTATATTCTAAACTAAAGTAGAATTAGCATTTATTTATCATATAGTTTAGATCCATACCAAAACAGTGTTACATTAAAGATCTATTTAAAACTATTAGAAACAGTTCACATTATAAATATTAAGTATGTATTTCCGAAATAAAAATCTTTCACAGCGAATAAATTCAATCAGTATTTATATATGTGTACGTATGCGGATATTTACATTAATGAAACCAAACATAGTAGTTATTAATTATTTAATTTCGTGTTTATATACTCAAGGTTCGGTGCTAATTTACTAACAGTAAGTAACTTGTCTTTAATAAATACATAGTACTAGCTAAAACCGGCAATGCGTTGCTATTGCTAGATGTGTATTAATTATAGTATTTAGTTAAAATTAGATATTTAGATATACATTATAATTTTTGTGTTTTGAATCACATAAATTGTAACTACTGTTATATTCAGCTTTAAGTTCATTGCAATGCTCTTGGCTATACAAAGTGTGTGGTGATTCCATTTGGCATATATACAGGGTGTAGCAAAACTCCCTCCCTAATTTAAAGGTTGAATAAAAAGCAAATGGTACAAAGTAAAGGAACTGTATTAACATGAATGGAATCTACAGAATTGGAAGTTACGTTACATGTTTTACAAGTTTCATTTTTTTAACAGTATATCGCTCAAATGTTTTCCTTCGTTACCAACGCATTGCCGAATGCGTGATCGGAAGTTCGCCATTATTCTAACCAACATTTCTTGAGGAATAAGAGCAATCTCTTCTTTTATCGTATATCGTGGAGCTGGCAGAGTCCCCGGTCGATGTTTGTAAACTTCAGCCTTAACAAACCCCCATAGAAAAAAATCGCAGGAGGTAAGGTCTGGAGATCATGCTGACCATGTGACATCAAGCATGCTGGGAACGGCTGTCTCAGCTCTTGGGGAGATCTCCTGCTTGAGCAGTAGCCCCTTCCTGCTGAAACCATGAAACCACACATCCTGTTGAATCTGCAGCGCATTGAGTCATGGTGCCATAAAAGCCTGAATCATTTGAACGTAGCGTAGCGAACATAACCGAGTTTACGGTCACTGGCTCTCCTCCCTCTTCAAAAAAAAAGTAGCCAATGATCCCTCACACTGCTAGTCACGCACCAAATAATAACACGATTACTATGCAGAGGCATTTCATGGAGTTCCTGAGGGTTTTGTACACTCCAATAACGATAGTTTTGTTTTATTCACACATCTCGTTATGTGAAAATGTGCTTCATCACTAAATAAAACCACAGCATCATTCGGTACATTTTCAAGGATGCTTTCACACGATGTCACACGATTTTGCCAATCACGTTCAGACATTTAATGAACAACGATCATTCTGTTATGTTATTTCAAGTCTAGGTGTAAAATTCGACGCACACTACGATCAGACAGCTGAAGAGCTGCAGCATATTTGCGAGCAGACCGCTTTGGAGACTGCCGAGTCGAACGTCTAACTGTCTCAATGTTTTCTGGAGTGCGAGCGCAGCGTGGCCTTCCTTAGCTCTTTTTAACACAGAACCACTTGCTCTAAAGTTTGATACCCATAATGTTATGCTTTTTCGATCTGGAAATGCCGCACGAGGGGCAAGCTAGAAGTGTGTGCGAAAAGCACGCTGTACAAATGTCATTCCATTTAATAACGGATTACCGTTTGTGAAAAATGCTTCCACAGTGAAACGCGTGCTCACCCATTCACGGCCTGGTGACTACTGAACACTGAACTTCCCCCTCCAGCGTCCTTCCCAACAGGTACTGTGGTACTAGGTATGGGTCCCTAGAGTTAATACTTACACGTAAACTAAATTAAAGAAAGAGTTTTGCCGCACCCTGTACTAACAAATCCCTTGGTTTTCCTATACGGGAGCATGCAACGTATAATTGTCCGTGAGAAAAATATGGATTCTCCAAATTCAATCCACATACTTGCAATGATTGATTCTGCGACTTGTTTGCCGTTATTGCAAAAGCCAGATAAATTGAAAATTAGAATCAATTGAATTGGAATGGCGTATCTGTTGGTATCATTGGTATACGTGGTATTAGCACTCTTTGAATTTTTCAATTAAAATTGTTGCTGCGATGAAGATTGTTTAATAATCTTTTGACTGCCAATCTGGTACTATTGCAAAGGCGGGATGGGTCAATGTTTCTAAGAAGAATGATATGAACACCAACCTTCAGATTAATGATGTGGAGTGGCAATCCAGTTAAATCAAGTAGATTTAAGAATTCAGTTGGATAATTATTGCTTCATCTTGATTTATAACATCTCCGGATTTGTAAGTAGCTGTGTCTCCTGGTAAGATATGTAGAATACTGATATCAATGAAATTTACATCCACATTTTTTGCAACTAATATTGCACGTCCACTTAACCATATAAGTAGAACCAATTCTTCTTGTGAGTAAGTGATGCTGTAAAAATCGTTTGGTAATTTAATCCAGCCTGTTGCTTCTTCAATTGAAATCTTTCCATTTCCAATATCCAATAATCGTATCGCAAAATACTTAGAATGCAGAAGGATCGTTGTGTAATTTAAGACGCATGTTTGTCGTCAATTAAAATTTATTAACATGTCTCCACAAATGTAATGCTTTTAAACACGCATTTAGTTCATCAGATGGTGTCGTCGAACGTCGAACAATAGATAATGTCTGTCTAAAATCGCCTGCTAGGAATATTAGCGCATCACCGAAAGGGCGGTCGTTTTTACGTAAATCTTGCAACGTTCAATCCAATGCTTCCAATGATATTTTATGAATGCATTCACCCCATATAATTATATCGCATTGCTGAAGTACTTTACTCATTCCTGATGTTTTAAAAATGTTGAAAGTTAGTGTTTTACTATTTTGTATATTCAATGGCAATTTAAGTGGAATAAGTGCCGAATAAGTGCGACAATAATCCAAAAAAATCACTGCATTTCCAGATGATACGATTGCCAATGCGTTATTATTTTGTGCACATATTACTGCTAGTACAATTGAAATAAGAGGTGTTTTTTTGTGACACCTGGTGCGTCCAAGAAATACATTCTACCACTCTCATCATTTGTTACTCGCATTATCGCATCGTAAACGTTTTTTTGTTCTTGAAGTAATTGTTGAATATTTGATTGTACAAATATATTAATTCATTGACATCGAAGTTTTTTCGCATTGTAATTCAGTATGAAATATGTCATTAGATAGTCGATTAGGTGATGTCATTCCCTAATGCCATTGTGACAATACTTAAGTACTGTCTCGTTGCGCCATCTACATTTAAATAATGGCACTGCTGTTGATATTATGTTATTAGACTCCTAACTTTCTTTCTTCTGGTGAGATCGAGGATTCCAATAGCTTTAAACCTTCCCCGGACAACGCCAATCATTTTGCAAAAACTCGCGCGTAAAATTGGTCCAATAGTTTTTCAGTTTATAGCAGCACATACGAATATTGCGTTTTATATACCGGGTTCTTTTTTTATCATTACATGTAGATTCCCTGTGCGTAATGATTAAAAAAAATAATCAATGCAATTATACACCAAGTTGTTTAATTCATAATTACTTTGCCATGGAGACGTAAAAAAAATTTTTAATGTTAAATATTTATGCATTTTTGTTCATACATGAATCTTAAATTAAATACATTTCATTGAAAAATAGATAATTTATTTAAAGCATGGAATAATGACGAAATTTTACATTTTCATAACAATGATAATGTGGTACGAGAGGAATAATAGTTTAAGAACGGCCAGAGACATGTTTACCAATTGCCGAACATAACCCACCTATTAGAGGCATTTCGGTAACACGATAAAATAATGTATACGTTAAACAAATCCCTCGTGGCATCTTAGGAATAAGTGGTTTTATAAAATGGAGAAATTTATCTTAAAAAGCAGTAATGGAAAATAAAATGGTATGTAGTCTAAAAAACGTTTAAACAGTATGGTGTAATATCTCTTATCTATGGGTATAATATGTAACGAAGCATTAATTTGAAGATTTCTTATCATATGAAAAATCTACAAGAAGTCTGTCACAGCACTCAACAAGGGATAAAGATAAATTAGAATAAAATAAGAATTATGTGCCTAAAAAGATAGAAAGCAAGCCAATAAAAGGAAAAAAATCAGCTGTTTAGAAATATTTTATAAAGCTTCAAATGACAGAAAACTGGCTAATTGTACTGTCGTGAGCAAAAAAATCGGGACAGTGTCAAAATCGTTATGTCATTTCCTTTATTTTTTAGCGTTGTAATTTTGACGATATTTGATTAACTTTCAAACCTACGTGAAATTATATATCATAGTTGCTAATTCAAAATTGAAAATGCCGCATCTTTCGAAAACTGATAAAGCCAGACTTGTTACTAGTTTGAAAAATGGGAAATCATTAAAAAGTGTATCGTTTGTAAAAGTTCAGCCGCAAGAATATATTAAAAAAATGGAGGGAAGAGGATAATTTAAATCGGAAAATAATTTACGGACGTAACAAAATTTCGAATATGCAGGAAGACGAAACATTAGTTACTGAGATTAGGCACAACTTTCAAAACATTAAAGGAAGCTATAAGAACAACACAATTTCCTGTCTCATCTTGTAGCAATGGTTACAAGAGAATTAAATTGAAACTTGAGATATATCCAGCCCTACAGTCCTTATCTAAATCCCATTGAAAATCTATGGGGATTAATGAGATAGAGCTTCTACCCAGGAAGAATTTTGGGAGATTGTTCAAAATGCTTGGCATCAAATTTCTATAAATGTTGCACAAAATATTGTCGCTCCAATGTCTACAAGATTAAATGCAGTTAACAATAACGGTAGAATGACGAAATACTAATTATTTTAATGTAATAATTATTTTAATTTAATAAATAATCTTTCTCTATCGTTTTTAGTAATTTTTATTTACATTTATTTAAAAATGTGTAATAAATGTCAATAAGACACACATTTTTGACAATTCCTTACTTACTATTATGAGTAAAGATAGCCACTTAAGTAGTCACAATTTAAACCCACACAGAAACAGTGTCCCGTTTTTTTGGCTCACGACAGTATAACTTATGGGAAAAAATACAAAGCTAGTAGAAATACCAGCAACTTAGCTGATCGTTTAAAACATTTCCATTCTATCTTAGATACACATGACGATACAGAGCTAGACCTAGTTCATCTGTTAGTTGGAATAGTTCAGTCTAAAAGAGAGACGATTTTTATAACAATAAATCTTACGGGAAAAAAAGAACTTGGAAAAGCTTTACTTCAAATGATTATACTAGATTTACAAGCATTTACAATTGTTACTGACAGAGGCTTCAGAAAATTTATTAAAATATAACCAAGATATTAATTATCTAGCACATATACATTAAGTGGTAGTAGGTTAGAAGAAGCTTATTTGGAAGTTTACACTCGATTTAAAAGAAAAGGTAGTCCTGACAATGCTACTGGGGATACTTGTTTTCTAGAGCAGGAAATTTTTAATACTATGAAGAAAATAGATCCTGAAAATATATAATCTGCCTGTAATCGAAGCAGACATTAGTCTACATCAAAAGTCACTTTCATTATTTGAATTTTTGCAAGAAGGAGTAAAAGAGAAAGTAAAATCAATTTCAGCTAATGTAATAATAACTAAAAGGTAATACCTCGAAAGGTCAAATTCAAATCAGGATGTAGATCCTCTTTTATTTTGGAAGGGAAGTTTAAAAAAAAAGGGTAAAGTGCATTTTTTATTTAGATTCTCTTTTAGGTAACAGGAATGAAGCTAAAATCGTTAGAACAATGTGCTGGGAAATACTTCTGTATTCCAGCAAGTTCAGCACAAAGTGAGTGTTTAGTACAGCTGATTTAAGAATAGAACAAAGGTGTCCAAGACTAAAACTGAAAAATATTAATATAACAATGTTCCTAAATAAAAATTTTAAAAATATTAATAAGTAATTATTTCATTAAAGTTACAGCCAACTTTTCTATTAGTTAAAGAAATACCTCTATGGGTTTCATCTTACTATACTTTTAACTATTTAACTATTAAAGATATGAATGTTTAAGCTTTCGAAGGGAATGTATATGAAACTCGTTCCATACAGAATGTACATGAAACTCTTTAAATCTATTACGAAACCGTTTGCTTCATCAGTAAATATTATTTTATTTAAAATTTCTTCGTTTTCATTTAACAAATTAAACATGTATATCACAAGAATCAGTTCGTATTACTTTATCTTCCTCGAAAAGCTCTTGATAGTTTGATATCTTGTATGACTTATATTTGAACTCTTTCAAGGTTTTGAACGATACTCCAAAATGCCTGGCTACATCTAAAAGCGATCCTATATAGCACAGGATATTCAGCTTCATGTGTTCTGGTAACATGTGATTGGTTTTATTTTTTTTGTGGGAATTTAGAAAACAACCATCTTCTTTGAATTTCTTAACAATATTTAAAATTGTTTTCGCACAAGGTAGAGGCCCGTTAGGATAATTAACGGTACCACATTATCATTGCTATGGAAAGGCTCAATTTCGCAATTTTTCAATAAAATGTATTTAATTTAGATTCATGTATGAACAAAAATTCATCAATATTTAACATTAAAAAAATATTTAAACCTCTTCATGGCAAAGTAATTACGAATTAAGCAATTTGGTGTATAACTGGTTGCCTACTATGCCACTAATGCATTGACTATTACACACTATTACTATACAAATAGGAAATCTATGTGTAATGATAAAAAAGATCCCGGTATATAGAGATAGAGATACATGTATATAACTATTTGTTTACTATTTAATAATATTCACATAGGCTGGGCATTAAGTAATATAAAAATAATAGTAATCGTTTGTTTACCTTAAAATAAGTTCAAATCTTCAACTTTTTATCAAGTTCAATCGCGTTTTGACTTTATCTACGAAATTCACTTTTCAGTTAACTGGGTTAAGTGTTTCATATATAAAGTAAAACTAAAGGAAACGGTTTTGCTCAAGACAGGTAGTTTACCAGCAAGACTATTTAGTACCATCTTGAATCTATGGACAAGCATTAAGACACTATCTCAATGCTTCCTATTTAGCATTATACCCCCTGATATTGGCCAATCCGATTAGAAAGTACTAGCAGATAGAATGCTACACGCGCCGCGTTAGGATGGCAACTTGAAACTTGAATATGTACTGTCAGCCTAACGGAAAAGAAAATAGTTTTTTACCATGTTTAAATTTCCATACTGCTTTAATTCTTCCATTTCTATTCCTGCGTTTCCTTCGAAATAGATTGTATGAGATTAAACTTTTTAGTACAATCAATGAAAACATCGGCAGACCAGACCTTGTCCTATTATTTAATATTATGTTTACGTAAACACTCAACAAGAGAACCTTTTCCGAGCAGTAGAATCAATTTGATAATATTGTATTAAATACATATAAGCGAAGTATGATTAAGTTAAATGAAATGCGGCAGATATATTCACCTTTCCACTTGAGATAAACTGGAAAATTATTAAAATTAACCTCATATAGAATTAGTGACACATATGTAAAAAGTTATAAATGGATTCTGTCCATTTCTCATAATATTTTCCTTTTTATTTTTAGTGTTCAGTGTCGTGTGGCGAAGGAATACAGGTCAGGGTCGTGGAATGCAGGGACTTCAAAGATGAACTAAGCAACTTGTGCTCACTACACACAAAACCTACCCAGTCGAAACCTTGCTCGACAGGCATACAATGTCCCTTTACGTTGGACGAACACAGTGAGGAACTGATGCCCGGTCTCTACCATACGCAACCACTGATTCAACCTTATCCTCCGCCACCACCCGCCATTGCCGAACGTCTCATCGGAGAACAAGTGGTACCTTCTGAGAGCACGTAAGTACCTAGGGGGTGTATTCTTCGTCCTTATTTCATTAGGGGGCTTTTGATGTTGCTTTTGTTAACCGCATATATCTTGTTAGATACAATTTAATAATAAGATAGGATAAAAAGAAGACCGTCGTAAGTGCTTGACTACTTCTTTGCCCTAACAATTTCTTGCTATCTTTTGTATCGACATTTTTGACCTTTTTGTATATTCACTTATCACTCTTTATTATAATTTTTTACATTAGCTAATATATAGAAAAATAAAGGGAATATAATTTTCTTCTTACAAGTGCATACAAAGAAATAAACAAGCTTGATAGAACCTAAACCAAAAATATATTCATAAAATTAGAAACACCCATTTTCTTTCAACAAAAAAATCGTTTCCACATATGTATACCTCATAAAATGAAGCTATTCCCTTTAAAATACGCAATGCTTTTACCAATTTTTGCTTAATTTTTATTTTAAAAACAATTTTATTACAAATACAATGGCATATTAAATTTTAAAATTATTTAAGTTGTTAAAAGTTCTTTAATTATCTAAAATTAAAATTTTATATTTATTTGCAAATCAACAGTAATACAGTATGGCTATTAATTTATAGAATAATTTGGAACATACTCGAGTGCGCAAAAACATCACCAATTTTGTATTATACAAAAGTATTTTTAATAATATAAACTATTGTTAAAAATCAAATGTGAAGAACACAATACAAGTTCATTATTAATATTTTTATTAACGTATCCTTTTCCAGAGACAGATATACGTATTTCGTATTTCTACAGATTCGTCAGTACGCCCCTGCTGGAGAAGAATACATTCACAAAAAAGAACAACTTCGCTAACTCACAGAAATTATTAAAACCGAGCGTAGAACTACAGTCAATGCTGCATATTAGCAAACAGCCAAAGCAACTAGCTCTGTCTACATAACAACTGTAGAACTAACAGTGTTTCCATCAGAGATATGGCGCCGCCGTATCTCTGGAAACTGTATTATCATGACGATAATACAATTTCCAGATATACGACGTTGCCATCTGATGGAAACACTTTGTTAGTTAATTTGATTGAATACTCGTTTGTGATTTTCGTTGCTATCCACTGTTTTTCTCCATCCAGCTTTGCCTTTTTCTTCGTGTAGCATACTTCCAGTTCTTCGAAAATTGGTTATAATGCTAAGTATATTAGCATTACTTGATGCCTGTTTATTGAAATGCTCCGAAAATTGAGCGGACGAATTTAATGCTTGGACCATTTTGTCTACCTAAACCTTATGAGCGAAAATAGTGGTCAACTAAAAATACATTATCTTCAGTAAATAACATTATTTTCGATCTCGCAAACATATCAGTACCTCTTACCAAAACCAAACGTCAATGTTTATGTCAAATAACAGTGTCAATTGTTAGAGGTTTAACCAATAGAAGGTGTACCGTTTCAGTACTGTAAATTAATAGCCATATTTTGTATATTACGACGATGATTTGACAGAAGGTCTTCCGGTAACGATTTTATTTTATTTTTCAAAATGTTTCCCTTCAACATTAATATATTTGGACCAGCGGTGCTGGCGTGGCATTATGCCAGTATTATGATCAACAACAAAGTCAGCAAAATAGTGTTCTACTTCTGCAGTAACTTCCTCCACTATCCTGAATTTCCTTCCGGCAAGAAACAGCTTAAGTTTGAGGAATAAATGGAAGTTTGAAGGGGCTATATCCGCTGAATAGGGTGTTGGGCTATGGCTTGGGTTATGACCCGGAACCGTAATTCATCCAGTTTTTTTCTGACTGGTATGTGACGGTATACTGTCATGATGTAATAGCACTTTTTTCGAGTCATTGCGGGTCTTATTTCAATAATGGCAGTTTTCCCTCTGTCCAGAAGGGCAGTATAATAGGTATCTCTCGTTGACAGTTTGGCCCTTTTCGAGAAGATCGTAATAAAGAGACGCAAGAAATCTACTGGGTTGATGTGAATGAGCTACGAATTGTGGTTGGAATTTCGCCCTATTTCGGGTTTTTCATCTACATTCAGTAAACGCGGCACTCACCTGACAGAGATGAATAGAGGAATATAAATTAGCAGTAGTTAATTTTCCTCCTAGGAAAACCATACAAATAGCCATATTTGTAAACATGCCTGAATTAAGTTGGGACATGGATTCCGATGTTTTAAAAACATTGACGTATCGATCTTAAAATATTGATATTTTAACATCCATGCTTTCTCAACGAAATATCGATAATATCGATGTTTTAGAGAAAACGACGATTCCTATTTTAACTTTTTTACGAATGGAACAAGTAGCATTTGCAGTGATTTTTGCATTTATAATTTTTTGTTTATTATATCTTTGCGTGTTACATATAATTCAGAATTTATTCGTTTTTTTATTATTTGTTATTATTCATACTTCTTTACAAGCAAAGTTTTAAATAAAATATATAAATGTTTAAGGACCATTTAAGAGACATATCCTAGGCACAGGCATTTTTCAAATTTCCCGCAATTATTTTTAGTAACTTCGATATCCCTATACCTATAAATACGAGGGACAAGCTGAAATTATTTATTATTTCATTTTAAATATACTCAAAGTAATTCCTTTCAGCAATGATACACTTGACAATTCTTTCTTTTCACTGTTTAAAAGCTCCAAAACAATCTTCTTTAGGAATACCTTCAAACTAAGCGTGAATCTCTTCTTCAGACGAAAACCTTCTACCCCGCAAATTGCGTTTAAGCAATAGCAAAAAGTCTGAAGAATACCGCATATATAACCTTTTTCATAGCTCGCTGCTTCTTAGTCATTGTAGAAGTTTCCTCATCTTCGTGAATCCATACCCAACTCTCTTGACAGGTAGAAAGGTCGAAAAAGGGAATATAAGTTTCGTCACCTGTTACTATTGTTGGAAAAAATTTGGTGCCCGCCATTATTTAAGAAATTTGGAGTTTCAAGTCAGAAATGTGATGCGGCACAAAATGGCTTACCACTTTTTTTTTAAATGCGGATGATCGTGTATGATTGTTTTAACAGCTGAGTATCTGATTTCTAGTTGATGCTCTATTGCCGCATAAGCGGCTTTATTGTCCTCTTCAATTATTTTTTTTAAAAGCAGCAATGCTTTTGGCGGCAACAACCGTAGGAGGGCGCCCTGCTCCTTTTTAATGCAGATCGCGTTCAAATTACTTACCTATACCATCGGTACATTGTAGCCAAGGAAGGTGCGTGTTCACTAAAAGCTGAATCTAAACTCTCTTTGCACTCATAAGCACTTTTAAATATGCCTCTTTTAAAATCATAATAAATTATGATTCGAAAGTGCTCTTTGGTTAATTCCATTTTCTTTTACTTTTAAAAAATAAGTAGCTGAGTTATGACGAACGTAACTTGAACAACAAAACGTGAAATGACAAATAAAAGAGTTGCTCTAAATAAACACTGTATGATTGTACTCGTAGTAGAATAAATAATAAATTATAAGTTCGATTTCCGCCAGATTCAGTGTGGGATAGCCTCCCCTCTGCTCGGCCACCTAACCTTAAATAATAAATGGAATAAACTAAAATTACTGCCTATTGTTAACTTACCTAAAATTGAAATAAAAAATATGGAAAAAAACATTGCTAATTCTACTTAACTTAATGTCTTATTCATTAATCAATAATCATTATTGTTTCTTATTAATGAACAAATTTATATCTTACGAGGAAATAGCAATAGGTGATATCACAGTACAATACTACTCGATAATATTTATACATCTATGTTTCTTTTTCGATTTTTTTTGAACATTGATATTCATTTTTATCGCTGCTAAATATCAACAACATCGATGTTTTCCAACGATGTCCCAACTCTGGTCTAAGTAATTAACAGTTTTACAAAATTACGGAGGAGTACACATAATTGCAATCTTATATTTCTTTAAGAACTAAGGAGCTGTTTCTGGTGCAATATGAGGCTACGAAAATATGCAGAAGTAACACTTACGAAATTGATCTACTGCCTATAATCATTATTGCAGATTGCAGAAAATTGCAATAACATTTACAATAAAAAAAAATTTAATTCATTCCACAAAAAAATATATACTTTTGTTTATTTCTCGACATAATCTCCACAAACGCCGAAAATTTCATTAAAGGTCCGAATAAATTAAAATCCGACGGGGGATAAATCCAGACTATAATGGTGTATGTGGCAGGACCTCCCAATTCCATTATACCAACCATAGTTTGATTTGATTTGACGTGTGAGATCTTGTTGAACTTCTTCGCGTAATCTTTCTGGCCTTTTCCTTCTAATGGGTGTGTGCGATTTTTGATTAATGGTTACACGCGGTTCGAGCAATTCACGCAGCAGTAATCTTTCACTATCCCAGAACATTGTCGCCATAGTTTTATAGGCAGATTCCTGGATTTTAAATTTTTTCGTAACTAGAGGATGTTTCCGTATTATAGACTGTTGTTTCGTCTCCGGTATGAACTCATAAATCCAAGTTAGGGTTCATCTCCGGTATTGATGCTATCAAGGAACGTATTTACTTGCTGGTAGTATCGGGTGAAATGTTGAAGAGAAGCATAACTCATTTAACTGTTTTTTTTTTGTTCATCGGACAGCATTTTCGGCATCCAAGGAGACAAAACTTTGCGCAAGTTTATGGCGCATATAATTTCATGATCACAACTCTTAGTAATGCCAATCATTTCAGCAACTTTTAAAATTCGAATGCGATGAATTTCTCCATTCAAACGTTCGGCAATCCTGCAGTCGTCGTAGGTGGGCGAGATGCATCGTCTGCCTCGTTTCTTCTTCGGATCATCATTTAATTCCGTTCGTCCTTCTTTAAATTTTCGACATCAAATGCTGACTTCAAACGTTCAGGCCATACACGCTTTGTAATCTGCAATTATTTCCCTCTGATTAACTCCTTCGGCTTCCAAATATCTGATAACTCCACGCACCTCACACTTGGAATATTCTACGATTGGATACGCCATATTTGTTTGCTTCCCGGAAGCTAAACTGAGTTTCGAACACAACAACGCGCCAGACTCTACTACCACTCACATAAACGTATCTAGTCATGCATATGGCTCCAATATTGCCCATGCGCAGTTTGTTAACAACCACCTGTACCTTTAATATCAGCCAACTACTTATAACATGGAGTATGCCATTAAATAATTATTTATGTTTGTTTTGTTTTTTTCTTTATTACTCTTGCAAAAAAAAATTGCAAAATATAATTAAGAAGTCAATCTGTTTTCTTAAGAAGAACTTAAAAACTAATTTTAGGTCTCGATCTCTAAAAAATAATATCAAAATCCTATGTGTCCACTGTACTGATAATAAAACTGCTTTTAAAATAAAGTATTGTAAAAGATGTGATCCCATTTAAGGCGTTTGTAGGTGTCGCAATCGTGGCTGAAATTTATTCAATGTCAGTATTATTTAAACGAGTAAAATTAATGTAAAATGTTACAGCCGCACTAGAATTTAAAAAATATCGAACACAAGAGAAAGAATTTAAGAACTATCAAAAACTTAAAATAAAAAACATATATACATAACTGAATGCTGTAAAAATAATACATACATATGTGCAAACGATGTTCTCAAATATCTCAGAAAGGCTAGGAGTAACGAACAATGATCATGTAGCGATGTCATTAGATTACTCCATCAATATGTAATATTTTGTTTTAATTAACCAACTCTTACTGTTTCTGAGATAGCTATATCGATACCAAATATTTAAATATTAAAAACCAATATTCAAGAAACAATCTTCATTTTCTTGATTGGTACAATTAACCATTCGCATTAGTCACCCCAAGATCTTATCAATTTTGAACAAAATACAACAAATAAGATAAAACAAGATATATAAATATGTTTCCAAAATTAATTTAATCATTACTTAAACTTTTTAATTGTTCATAATTAATTTTGATCTTTTGTGACTGTTTATTATTGTTGACGTACTATTGATACTACTAATACAAAGGTTGGCACATTATGACAATTTACATACTTATTTCCAAATTTCGTTGCCCTTCGATGTGTTCAACAATATTGTATACAAAAAAAAACTTTGCGGAAGTCATAAATACCTTCATCATTATATGTTAATTGTTCAAATAAATTTACGTCCAGTCAGAAAAATCTATGGAAATGTTCCACAGCAATAATTGAAAATTATACCTTCGCCTTACTAATGAAACTGAAGTCACCGAAGCTTACGTCCTACGAGTATAACGAATAACGCAGAATATTTCACAACTCCGTCGATCAAACAAACCAGTCATGAAAGTGTTACCGCTTCTTTCTTAAACCTAGTTACAAGAGGTTTTCAAAAAATGCATATTAATACTGCGCACTGATATTTTTTCTTTGGAGTGTATTATGTGGTTAGTATATCACCACAATCGCATACAAGTCACAATATAATATATAATAAAGACGGCGTTTCAATTGTGTTTCATACAATCTAACCTGTATCTCATCCACTCTAATAATCAGCACAAGATAACTCCTACTTAGTGCTTATAGTTCTCCAAATGTGTACAAACAAAGTCACATTTTATTCAATCTTCTTTCGTATCCACTGTACTTGCTTCAAAAACATTGTAGTAATTATAATTTAGACGCGACAACAAAAACTTACCTCTGCTTTTCCCGTCATTATACGAGGACTATTCATAAAGTAAGTTCCGTTTCCATCTAGTGAGCAGAGGAGTGGAACTATCGGCGTGTTCGCGGCGCTGCGGTGTAATCTGATTATGTGAGTCTGACAGTGCTAGTGAGAGAATCGTTTGGACTTTATTTCGTACTATTTTGATAATTTAAAGTGGCTGCTGCATTTGAAAAGCGCACCTACTATGAATTCCTTGCTTTTATCCGATTTCTTTATGCAAATAACATGAAGGCTACTAAGATTCCTCGTGAACTTTGTTCTGTTTACGGTGAAAATGTCATGAGTGACAATATGGTTAGAAGATGGTGCCGTATCTTTCGAGAAGGACGAACTAACGTCTACGATGAAGAACGGAGTGGAAGACCAACTGTCGTGACGAACGAATTTGCGGGTAATGTCGAAAAAAAATTCGTAAAATTCCGCGAATCAGAAACACAGATCTGAGTGCCTTTTTCCTTGAAATTTTATGTACAGATTTGTACAAGGTTATAAATTATTATTAGTTATTGGGTGCCAAAACTTCTTACCGAAGACATAAAACAAAGAGAATGGGATCGGCACTAACTTTTCTGACACGTTAAGATGTTGAACGTGAAGATTTCCTAAGGCATATCGTAATAGGTGATGAAACTTGGGTCGCCTATGTCAACGTTGAGACGAAAAGACAATCAATGCAGTGGGGTGGCTCTAACTCGCCTACTAGGAAACTTTTAACGTGCCGTCAAACTTTTTCTACGAGAAAGTCATGGTCACTCTCTTTTGGGACAAGAAAGGCATGCTTCTTGTAGAGTTTATGAAACGAGAAACTACGATAAACACTGTGTGTCTACTGTGAAACTTTGAAGAAGCTCAGAAGAGCTATTCTGAACAAGCGACGTAGATTATGAAATTCAAGCAGACTCGCCCGCATATCGCCGCTCGCACGGTAAGCCTACTGAACAGTTTTAAATGAAGTGTTTGAACATACTCCCTACAGCCTAGATTTGGCTCTTAGCGACTACCACCTCTTCCCTAACGTGAAGAAATGGCTTGGAAGCCAACGGTTTGAGAGCGGTGAATAGCTGCAGGATAGTGCTACAGCATGGCTTAATTCACTGACGGCAAAGTTCTATGTATAGGCCATTAAAAAGCTGGTTCATTGCTATGACAAATGTCTCAATCTTTATGGAAACTATGTATGTAACTTAAAGTAGTAGCTTTAAGTTGTATATTATAAAAACCTCTTCATGTGTTGGTGTTTTTTTTAAATAACCAAACGGGCGTAGATATACATGACGTGCTAAAGTTGCCGCTATTAAATCTTCGACATCCGCATTTTGTTAAACAACAAGGGTAGGGAGAAATGTTACCGGACAGATTAAAGAAAAAAACAGTTTTGATTCCCAAGTAAGTATTTCCTCAGTCCAATGAACGAAACACGTATAGAAATATTGTTGGGGGCTCTGAAAATAAGCATCAGTTTCAGACATCATCTCATCGTTTGAGCCAAATCTCTTTCCAGTGAACTAATTGGGAAACAAAACAATGTTCAGAGAGTAAGACACGCGTTGAAGCAATTTATAACGAAAGTCAACCATTTTTTTCTTTTGCAGTTAAAAATGTATAAGCTGATACATTGTTGCTATGAAACATTATTTTTCTATTTTGCCAAATGTGGTTGCTTCCTCTTGAGTTAAGAATTCAACGTCTCCGGTAAAACTGCATAATGCTCTCCTACGATGGTTCTCCCGTTCACAAGATAGTCGACGAGTATCACACCACATGTATGCCAAAAACAGTATCCAATACCTTCCCAGTCGGTTGAAATATTTTTGCCTTCTTTGGAGAACTTGAACTTGCATCTATTCATTGTGTGGATTTTTACAGGTGTCGCAGGTGTGTAGTAATGGATCCAAATCTCATCAACAGTTATCAACACAAAAATTCGAATGAATTATGTTGGAAAAGCTTCGAACTCTCTTTTGATATCTGGTTTGTGGATTTGCGCAGTCGTTGTCCATGATTACGTGCTGGAACCGCGTACTTAGCCGACGTTTCATCCACTGTTGCCCTGAAGATGTCCCTTGCAATAGTGGATAATGCCTCGGCTAAAAAGGAAACAGTGTCAACGACACACCTCCTGTCAGGAATCCCAAAACAATCTGCTTTAATGTCCTTCATTTTTGGTCGCTTATTAGCAATCACGACCTTCCTCCAGCTGAAAGTTTTTCCATATGTAAATGTTCATGCTTTTATCCATTCATCTGAGACTTTGACAGTCTGTACTTTGATATCAATTTTTCAGCACTAGATTATGAAGTTTTTCAATCACATTGATTGTGATCTAGGACGCTCATCATCTTCAAAAGATATATAACCGCCACTCACTATTTTATTAATGAGAGCTAGCTAGGATTATTGCCAAGAATTTATTTCATCTTAGCTTTTATTTCAATTAGTGTTCCGACCAGTTCTGATGTTTCTCCATTTCAAAAAATGTACAAAATTTATTTCCTTTAATATCGGATAAAGCTGAATATACATTAATGAATGCCAGTAGGCAGTAAATTGTAGCTTCACACAATAAACTCCATTTAATACTAATTTAGTACTAATACTGCCATCTATGCGTCAGACCAAAAACATTTCACTCCAACCTCATACTCTTTATAATAATACGTATTTTTTGTCGGCCAAACTATGCATTAAACTTCATTAATAGTACATTAATTAATTCCTTACCAGAAATAATCCCTAAGTAATGCCTCATACGAGGGATGCCTTTTAGTGTTGCATATAGCCTCATAGAGGGTGTCAGTAATAAAGCGTCAGGTGTATGTGTATTTCAAAGATCTCAATCCAAACGAGCCTACATGATGAACTGGGTGTGAGAAAGTTAGTCTCCTGTTGGATTCTGCATCTTTTAACCGAAGAGCAAAAGTCGGTTTTCGTTAATTTGTGCCGAAAAACTTTGTGCCGGTTCAAAAACAGAAACTCAAAAAACGTCTATAGCATCGTGAGTGGCGATGAATCATAGATTTCTTCCTATGAACACGAAATTAAACTGTTAGTGTGTTTCAAGGCCGCAACATTTGTCTCAAAATCAGGTCAAGTAGATACAATTCCTTTACAAGATCGAAGAGCAGTTAATGCGGATTGGTATGCAACCCTTTGTTTTGGCAGAAATAATCGCCGTGCTCAGAAAAACCAACCCACAACGGCGAATCATCTTGCATCATGATAATGCGAGTTCGCACACAGCTCGAAAGACAATTGAGCTTTTAAAGCAGCAAAATGTCGAATTATTAGATCATCCTCCGTATAGTCCCGAGCTAAGTCCCAACGATTTTTTGGGTTCCCAAAGATCAAGAATGGAATGCGTGGTCGACGATTTAAATCGCTAGAAGAAGCGGTCACCAGAATGCCTTCGAAACGTCAATTTTGGCTGTCCCAATTAAAAACTGGAATAACTGCTTTAATATATAATTGGTTTGAACGAATGTAGAAGTGTATCAATTTTTATGAAAAATATTTTGAAAAGTAATAAAGCACTTTGAGTGGATTGACTGTTTGATTTTATGACTATGTATATGTAACACTAAAAAGACATCCCATATCTGTATATGACTTTATTATATACATGCATACATAAGTTTATAACTAACTGTATTTATTTATTTGAAACACTCCAGAATAATTAACATATAATAAGTTTGAAGCTGTCTAGACAAAACCAAGAGGTTCTTTTATTATTACGTATTTTTTTGCATATTCGTTAAGCAACATTTATAACGCTTACTATAAACCTGTGAGTTAATAAGATATTAAAATGTAAAAAATGTGTGTAGACATAAAAAAATAGTTTCCCTTTTATTTTTCTACAGAGAAATAACTTTCTTTTAATGAAGTTTTCATTAAATACAGGACGTCAAAAAAATCTACCTCGTTTATTTTTGATGAGTGCAATAACTCAGGGTAAAGTTGTTACGCGTAAAATAGTTCTCGCTTTCTCTCTTTCCACTACCCCATGACATTTAATTAAACCTCCTAAATCCCAATTACTGACACAATGTTCTCTACATGTCGCTGAGTGTGCTTGTATTTTCAGCAATTTCAAAGTGTTCTTTGCCTGCGGTTGGGTATATGTGAGGTACTTCATATACATCTTGCTTCTTCTATACTTTCTACTTCTATACTTTTGTTTATTTGTTCATTATTTTTATATTTATTGAAACTGTGAACACGACACAAAATGAGAATAAGTAAAATATATTTAGTTTTCTGAACACATACGTAACAAAATATACAAATTAATATTACTACTCACTAATACTAATTTCTCTTCTTTATTCTAACTGAAGCTTATCCTCCTTTTGATGTCAGTCCTTTTGATTCTACATCATGCACTACTTCTTTTACACTAATCTAAATAGTTGTTTTCACAAAAACATTTTGTTTAAAGTTCATAAATGCTATAACCAAATAGTAACTTCAATATGACTTCAGACAGACTAGACTGAGTAGGTAAGTGTACTGAATAACAGTCAGTTCTAGTCCTAAATGAAAAGTATGTACCACTAATCAAAACAATATAAATATAACAAAAAGTCTTACACTAAACGTTATATTCGTGACAATAAAAGTAAAATAAAGAGACGACGTATCAAAAATGGAAGGATGTAATTATATAGAAAATAAATTCGAAATATTGTTAATTATGACGCAAACCCCAAAATTAAACCCCCCCTGAAAATTTTATTGTATTTCGCCTACGGATAGAATATGTATAAATAATAAGTACCTCTATTGATGTTACACACACACATACGTAACAGCTGTCAATGTTATAAAAACTATGGCATTATTGTGTGCTAAGGCCAATATATTTACGTACAAAATCAGCTGTTTATACACCTTTATAACTGACCTAAATCAGCTATTTCATGTGTATTACGTTGTTTTTTCAATGGGTTTTTTTGGTACGAGAAGTAACAAATATAAAATATTAATATGGATTCAAAATGTCTATAAAGAAATACCGCTTTTGAATTTAAAGGCGCGATGTTTGTGTTTATAAAAACTCTAGAAGATAACATTGTGTAAACAGAATTTGAGACGATACTTAAAGATAACGGACAGTAACAAAAATACTTTTGTTATTGCCTTCTTCAGTACTCTTTATGACATAGTCGAGCGCGCAGTGGCATGACAATTTTTTTAACATATCTATGTCATTTTTGTTCTCGCTTATGAGCAGGAATTTTGGGAAAACATTTCGGATTTATATTCTGTATAATTACATCTTTTCATATTTTATATGTTGTCTCTTTATTTTAAGGACACCCTATGTATGAGTTAATTATGTTCACATAAATATAGATATCAAGGTATTGTCTTAATATTGAAGAAGTGAAAATGTACAAATTTAGCAATTTATTAAAAATAAATATAAAAATCATTTTTTTATTCTTAAGGCATCTTAATATATATTTTGTCAAAATTTTGTTCCAAATGAAATGTTATCTGAATCTATTGGTAATGGAAAATTCGTATATTTTACAATCTATAATCAAATAAATTTTATTTAAATTATTAACCCAAGCCTTCTGGCCTAATATCATATCTAATAATGTCCTCTGAGAACGAATAATATGAAGTGGAACTAGACCTGCCACACATTGAGAAAAAAGAACAAGGATATGGCAAAAAAAGCAATTGAATGGAACACAATCGCACGTAGGACAAGGGAGGACCATATGATACAGAAGAGGACTTCAGGAAGAAGGAGAACAGAGGGAAAATGGAAGAGGTCTCGAAAGAGTTGGGAGAGGCTGACGTCCTTAACTCGAGAAGAAAACCAATGGGAATGTTTCGTAGAGGATTTACGTACCGTTATGAAGTGAAATGACAGAATATATATATATATATTAACTCAATTGATCTTGAGGCAAGAGTTTTTTTTTTCTGGAATGCACAATACTTTACAAGTCTAGCTAATATTTTTAAGAATAATTTAATATAGCAGTTCTCCAAACTAGACATTTTAACTTATATCAGTATATCGAAATCTGCCCACCTCCTTACAGAGAATTTTGTAATTGACGGAATCAAGAATCCTGAACAGAAAGCTCATCATGTGTATCATGGTCCAGTATCATCATAAAATGAATGAATAAGTAAATAATTGAAGTAATTGAATAATTTAATCGAAGTTCTATAACCACGCTGGGGTTTAAACAAGTTTTACAAACTACAGATTTTAAATGAAAATGTTTGGATTTAAAATAGCCTACGCATTCTTCAAATAAATGATTGTTACTGATATGTAATATTTTAAGAAAGATAATATCAAAGCAAAAACTTCTGCCATTATAGATAACTAAAGTCAGATCTGATGTATTAAATGTATTAATATAGCTTGTTGATGACATTATTGTTTGATGTAGTCCGCCAAATTATGCAAATCTTTTAAAATTCATTTCGAAAATTAGTTATAATATTAGATTTTGTATTTTGATACAAAGTTTGTTCGTAACAAAATACTGTTGAAAACTAATAAATCAGGTTATTGTATATAGTTAGACACAATTACAACAAATAAGGGGTATGCCATCAGTTGGTTTCTTTTTCAAAATGCTATAAAAAAACACCGTTTGATATTTTTCAATAATTTTTGTTTTATTAGGAGCCGGTATTATAAACAGCGAATAAAACTCTGAATAACAACTTAACGAATAAATTGAAATCTGGTATTATAAAAAATGCATGCAAGTAAAATAAGTGTTTGTAGAATAACTCTGAATATCTATGTATTTTACAGTTTAGCATTTCGATAAATGATGGAGCCACTGAATAAAATGAAGAAATACAAAAGATCCTAATTATTTACTATTTCTTTTTGTTTATATTTGTAAAATACAAGCCGATAAATCTGGCATTATCAAAATTCAAGTTATCAAACACTCGCAAAATATAAACTTTTAAAAATAAGGTTATGTTTATTTGAACACAGTGGAGCAACCAGCTGTTCCCAATTAATAACATTTAATACCACGATTTTCTAGTGTGTAAATTAATTTGTAGATTTACTTGCTTAGCTTCCTTATTCGCTATTTATAAAATACCCAATCTATAGAGTAAATTAAATTTACTTGCTTACTAAATAAAATCTGCAGACTTTATCGTTTATAATACCGGCCCTAAAAAGAGTAAACGTTACGATTAATTGTTGAATATAGCTTCATTCAAATGGCTGCCTCGGCTAGTCCTGCAGTAGCCCATTCTGTCAACCCAGTCGCAGCAGATTTCCGATGGTTTCGGCTCCCATTTCAGCAATATCCAAAACAATATTCTGTTTAAGTGTCTGAATCGTTTCTGGATTGTCCGTATAAAATCGATCTTTAACGACACTTCATAAAAAGTCTAAAGGTGTCGAATCGCAGCTCCGTGGACGCCAACTGACATCACCAAAACGGCTGATCACGTAATTATTTAACTTACTGCGCAAAAGATCGATTGTTGGACGACTTGTGGGGCACGGAGCGCCATCTTGATGAAACCAGAGCTCGCCCACATCCAATTCTTCAATGTGCTGCCAAACAAATTTGGTCAGCATGTTTCTGTAGTTCTCTCCATTAACCGTAGCGATGTTGTCGTCTTCATTTTCGAAGAAAAATGGGTCAATAATGCCACCGTTCCAAATACCACACCAAATATTCAAACGCTTAGGATGCATCGGCTTCTCTATGACAACGTGTGCGATTTCCGAGTCCCAAATATGGCAATTTTGCTTGTTAACGTAGCCGCCAAGATGAAAATGCGCGTAATCTGAAAAGATAATTTTTTGAGCAAAATCGCCGTCATTTGCCAGCTGCTCCAAACCCCATACAGAGAAGCGAAATCCAAGTGGATGGTCATTTGCGGTCAATTTCTGATTTAATTTAACCTTATAAGCGAATAAGCGAACAGGGTCTTTATTCAGAATTCTCCTCAGGCTAGTACGGCTATTATTGAGTCGCTGAGATCTGCGGCGAGTTAATGTTCTCGAATTTATCCGCACACTATCAGCAACAACAGCAATATTCTCGGTTGAGCGGATCAGACGAACACATTGACATCTTCCGTTGTCAATTAACATGCCAATTTCTCGAATTTTGTTCACAAATTTAAGTATACAAGGCGTGGTTGGTGCATTATCTCGACCGAAATTTCTTTTTAAAATTCACACTGTTTCAGGAACACAACATCCACTTTGGAAGTTAGTTTCCAATATATCTAAACGTTGTTCAAGCGTAAAGCAATCTATTTCGTACCGGGGAGATATGATTCTGAGTTTCTGTCACTTGTTTGAGTGCAAAATAGTATCAAAATAACATGTGATTTAAAAAGAAACCAGCAGATGACCCACCCCTCACATTATTAAAACTGCAGCCAAAGTGTACCCAAAACAGAAAGTTAGTGTTAACATATAATGTATATAAAGAAATAAATAATAAACATTTATATTTCCTATAATATTTCATAAAGACTAATATTGGGCTTTGAAATCAATAATAGTTTTGAAAATGCGATGTTGGAAACAAATATTGCAAAATCTCTTATATAGCACAAATTCACATTTCTAAATAATTAAAAAATATAATAAAAATTATAATAAACGCAATATTTGCTTTTTTTATGGAGACTTTAAGAGAAACTAGGAAGTCCCACTCTAACGATATTAAGAATACGAACTTTTATGCAAAAAACTCAAGAAACCAAACAAAAATGATATTCGATTTGATATTCGAGGTATTTTTGATGAATAAACAAAAGTCATACCAAGAACCCAAAAAGAATTATAAAAATACCCTAGATTCTTAAACTATTAAAAGCAATAGGATTAACAATAACGTACGCATGTAAGAATTAGATTTATAATAGTTCAGATCAACAAATCTTACGGAGAAAGAAAAATATTGAGTAAAATATATCCTTGGAAAAATAATATACTTATGTATAATAAGAACAAGCAATTATGTCAATTAATAAAAGTCCTAAAAAAACTAAACTAAACAGAATTGGAGCGATTGAAGTTGCTATTAGCCCAAGAATTATAATTCGTAATAGTAGACAAGGTAAACAAAAATTTAAGGTTTTAATTAAGTTCCAAATTTTCGATAATGTTCATCATCTTCATTAAGGCGACATAAAAATGAATTTGTAAAGAAACAAAGAAAAAATTTACTTGTAAAAATTAGTAAGATTTAAATTAAAATTGGCTATCATCAGGAAAATTCCTGATTTGAATTAACTAGAAAGTCGAAAAGTGAATCAATAGAAAAGGTACTACAACCAGTCATTCACATTCACAAATTTCTAAAATAATTATATTATCTTAATAACAAAAGAAAAAGAGAACGTGAAATATGACCAAAAATTATTAAAAAAGAATCAAATTTGAAAAAGAACTGAAATATGAAGACTGTAATGAATTTTGTTAAAGCTGAGGTACCACATTAAATATTGAAATTATAACGATTGTAATTCATGATGAATTCATTCCTCAACAGTTAATCGATAATGTCAGTCCTAGTCACTTAGTTCCGCTCGTGTTACAATTAGAATGTTTAATTGTAGTAATTCAGCATTACTAAAATTAATTACAAGCTTCATATTCAAGCTTCATTTTTTAATTTTATTCTTTTTTATTCATATTTGGTCACATTTACCATCCTCTTCTTTCATATGCCCCGTTACAAGTATAATAATTGGCTTTAAAAATGAAAGCAAATTTTAAATTAAATCTCTCATTTTTGTAAATATATATTTTACATGAAGTTTCTTTGTAAATTCCTTTTTATATAGCTCTGATGAAAATAATAAACGTTAACGAAAGCTTGGAACTTAATTGGAGGAGTACATTCCTTTATTTGCGTTGACTGCTATTCTAAATTATAATTCAAATATACATACAAATATATATATATATATATATTAATATATATAATATATATATATATATATATATATGGAGTATGGAGTACAGATATAAAATATAATTACACATATTTTAACGTTCTAACGTCCTAATATTTGCAATATACGAAAGACTATTCATAAGTTACTATTTGTATATAACATAATCAAATTCTTATTGTTTCTCGAAAATTATTCCATAAATCATAAAGGGAACAAAATGTTTAGGTGAAAACAACTTCCTGTGTTGCTGAAACAATAACCTTGTAAATGTACAAAGGTTCGCTTTATTCTAGCACCTGCCATTTTGAGCACACTTCACACCGTCACCTTCTAAACACACTAAAGTACAAGTTATTGTAACGAAGTTCTCGACAATGTTAATACACCCTAGCACCAAGCTACCACCTACTGTTTGACTTGAAAAACACATTATTATTTTTATTTTGACAAAGGAAAACAATTTTAGGTTGTTCATTTGCTATCGAATATAAAGCTATAAGGATATGTGTCTCGCAAAAGAGTATTACATTGTGAATTTGTAAACTGTGTTTAAATATATGTATGTAATGCCAATTAATATTATTTTTAAATTGATTTATTTCACATAATTTCAAACTGCACTAATTTTCTTCTTAATATAACGGGTGATTATAAATGATTGAAGATTTTGTTATTAAGCTGGCAATAATTCTGCAAATTTGCACTGCACTGGATCACGCACCGAGTGATTTTCATTTGTTCCTAAATTTGAAGAAACCTGTATGAGTTGTTCATTTAACTGACGTAAAACGTGCCATAAATAGGTGAATTGAGGAGACACCGAAAAAGTTCTTTGAGGACGACCTAAAAAAATTAATTTATAGTTGGGATAAATGTATTCAATTAAATGGCGATTTGTTGAAAAACTACATTGTAATATTTATGAAAATTGGAAAAATTAAAAAATTATAACTAAGTTCCCAGAACTTTGGAAACATCCCTCGTAGAATTAACTAATGGTTATTTCTAACAGGATTGTGCCACACCGCACACTCCTCATATAACTATAAATTATTTACCGCAACTTTTTCCAAACCATTTTATAAATGTAGGTTTATAGGCAAATATATCGCCTAATTCATCTCTGTTTTTTCTTATTTCCTTATTTAAAAAATGTAGTATTTCAGAGTTAATTTATCACGACGAGTTCAATATTGTTTACTCACGATCGGCTAGTAATCTGAACATTTCTAACCTTCAAACTAGCTAGAAAATGCGCTATTACATACCAAGGTAGGTAATAACATTTTACCGGCTAGCTTATGTCACTTTTCCGGCTAGGTAATGTCATTTCGGAATTTATTAAACGTCAGTGTCATTTAAATAAGTAAATTAAATTATAATAAAACTATTCACAAATCTTTATTAAGTAAATAACAAGACAACGCTTTAATTCAAAATTTATTCGCTTTTGAAATTAATATTAATTGCTACATTGGCATTTCCATGACTGTTTGCTGTTAGCGAAAGACCATGTTTAAAATCGTACGATAATAATTTAGTAATCTGTCAGAAAATATCACTATTAATTATTACGTTACCTAGCAACAGTGCCTATTAAAAGCATTTATCAAAATGCCATAAAGTTTAATACTATTATATTTTTGAAAATTAGCGATTTAATAGTCTATATAATAATTAATTACTAACCGATCGTGAGTAAAATAGTATACAAACCTTGGTGGAAAGATTCATTCCCGTCTCGAGATTAAGTTCACCTCGACGCTGCGCGTTTCGGTGAACTTACTATCTCTCGACGGTAATGAACTACTTTCCGTCACGGTATGTAATATACTATTACAAGTAGGAGCACATTTTGAGCATTTTCTTTATATCAAGCAAGGCACAAAATTTGTATCCTACGTAGGTCATGAAAGACTGATGTAGACATATAAGTCATGTCTGACCTTACAGATTTGACGAAGTGTCATTTGTAAATAATCATAAGTCAAATTGACAAGTTACGATTTAACCTATTACTAATAGTGCGACATGAAGGTTAGATCACTTACGGCCGTATTCACCATGCTAAAATTTACAGCTTGTTAACTAACAGTCCGATAATCTTAGCCGCGCCTAAAATTCACCAACGTAAAATATCTGCTGGTTGATTAACTGATTGTTTAGGTTAATTCGTACCAACGTCGGCGCATTTCCCTCAACATTTACGGTTGTAATAAAGTATCTTTGTTTACGGTTGTAATATATATATATATATATATATATATATATATATATATATATATATATATATATTTCGTCGAATGTTTTCGCGGTCGTTTGTTGAAGCGTTGTTCTTCGGGATATTTCGCCGCGTTTGGATGATTTCGTCCTGAGAAGGACAACTTTCTTCCTGACGTTTCGGTGACATCACTTTCACCTTTTTCTAGAGGATCTACTCGTTGCAATGGTAACTTCAAGAGTGCGTTGATTTCCTGTGCCGCTCGTATTATACTACGAGCGGCACAGGAAATCAACGCACTCTTGAAGTTACCATTGCAACGAGAAGATCCTCTAGAAAAAGGTGAAAGTGATGTCACCGAAACGTCAGGAAGAAAGTTGTCCTTCTCAGGACGAAATCATCCAAACGCGGCGAAATATCCCGAAGAACAACGCTTCATATATATATATATATATATATATATATATATATATATATGGTAAACCTAATCAGTAGGCGATTATATATATATATATATATATATATATATATTAATGTGTCATGCCATGACATATGTCACATGGTCAAAAACGAATAGTATACTACTGTTCTGGCGCCTATTACATATATATTTATTAGTTTATTTTAAGTGTTGATAAAAGAAGAAGCATTTATAAAAGGTAATAATTACATTATTATATATAATTCAGAGTTTAATCTAATTTAAATATGTTGAGAGAGGGCAAATCTTAAAAGTAAGAAGCTGGATAATGAAGTCAATGTGATACAAAAAAGAGATGCTGAGTCAGAAATTAAATTAAAGAAAGCTCTGTTAGAGCAGATATTGAATTTAAATAAATAATTTTTGTTTTGTATAATATGTAATGTCATTCACGTCATTCTTCTGTAGGTATATTATTTATATAATTGTAATTTAATAAATATATATAAGACACCTACACCGAAAGGTATAAAGGGAACTTAGATTATATATATATACATATATATATATATATATATATATATATATATATATATATATATATATATATATATATATATATATATATATATAGAGATATGTCCTTTGTGTATATGTAAGTAATAATATGGACAGAATACTGTTTAAAAATACTTTTTCTATTTTACGTTCGAAATGAACTCATTATGACACCCAAAACAGTATCGAAATGAGCTTAATTTCGATACGCTTTTTTTCATTTTTCAATGTTAGCTTTCTTCGAACACAGAAATAAATATCATTGCTGTCGGTTTCCGCGGTTTTCCCATCATCACCCGGCACACAAATAAGCGGTCATCAATACTCTTGTACATCGTGCGTTTTCTATCTCAGAACCTAGGGCACTACCCTCCGAACTTAAGCATGATTCTAACACCCTACTCCAGAATAATTATAACGCCCACGACATACACCGTACTATAGTGAGACATCGTAACCCCAAACCTCGGAGTGAACCCGATCCTAATATCAGCACCGCCTTCTTACCGTATATTCAAGGTATCACCGGTCATATAGGAAAGATTCTACATAGAAATAAAATCAAAAATGTCTTCAGACCCCATTCTAAAGTTTCGGACCTCTTACCCTCGGTTAAAGACAAAATATCTCCGCTCCAAGCTCAAGGAGTGTATCGCATTCCGTGTTTGTGTGGCAGTCTGTATATTGGCGAAACTAAGCGGCCAGTCGGTGTGCGTGTGTCCGAACATGAACGTTGTACTAGACTGTTACATATAGCCGGTTCAGCGCTGGCAGAACACAAACGCAACTCCGGTCATCAAATTCTATTCAAAGATGTCAAGCTTCTGTCCCGTGAATCGCTAGACGTTACGTCCAACGTGGCAAACTCTACTGAACTCTACTAAGAATTACCACGCCCATACAATGCATGCAATTGGCTCATTGTCCCCAGCCAATAGCAGGCCATCATCTGACCCGGTCCCCCCTATATAAGTTGTGCCTGTCTCTGTCATAGCATTCTTCAAGCTACTGCGAAACGACGAACATCTACGTACAGCCCTGAATATGTCCCTTGAAACAGTGAACGAAACGTTGGCAATTATGCCTAACTCGACGCGGTTCCAACCCGGAAACCGAGATCTACATCATTGCTGTCATTTGATTTTAAGAATTTAGGTACATTTGCCAGATATGATATATGTACGTACTCTAGACAAACAACGTTTATTGTATGCAAGTGACAACAAGATATATTAGTTTAAATAATATGTAATATAATATACTTCACTGATAGCAAGATTTAAATTTGAAAATGTCAGGTATCAATGTGACAATCTGCATGCTTTATATAAAACTAAAACTCTGAACTTTCAAATTAAATAATTCCAATTTATTAATGTAAAAAATGCAAAATATAAAAAATAATATAAAAAACTCGTTTCAGACGGCCGTTTGCCGCACGAGATCAGTTTAGAAAACGACCCGCGATAGCGGCGAGTCTTCTAAAGAGCGAGTGCCTTATGAAACTTGTTTTTTAATATACTATTATTTTTATACAACATTTCATAATCATTTATAATATGAATATGAACAAAGAATATAATCTTATGAAAAAACAGTTTCAACAACTGCATTTGATATGTGTAGAAAAAATTATATAAATATTCTTGGTTATGTAGTATTTGTTATTTATAAAACAACAGTTAATCACTGCCGTCCGATTTTTTTCGACTCACTGACATAGAGATTAACAGTTGGCGAATATGAAATTACAACTGGTAAATACCAGTTAGTGACTTAACAGTTACTTAAATTTTAACAGTGGGCTAAACGCAATGGTTAATACGGCCGTTAATCGAGCTGAGACATAACTGATTTAATCGATGGCATACTCTGAAAACTTTTTTGTGACTCACTCAATACATCATTTTATTATTTGTAATATAGGTTCGTAAAATATGTTTCAACTTTCATTTTGTATAAATCTCACATGAGATATCAACCAATATTGATTTTCTAGTGAATCTAACCATATTTTAACCATGATAATCTAAAGGAATTTTTATACGTAGATTATTATATAAATAAAATAAATTAAGTATAAAAGTCTACTCTATTTTATTACTGCAATATATATGATACCCAAAAATCGCCCTGAGAATTCGTCAATCATAGATAAATTAGAGAAAGATTTTCATTGAAAAGTAAGTAGCATTTTATTTATTCCTTTTATTCATTTTATATAAAGTCATGTTCATTCATTTTTTACTGGCCGATGCATTTTATTTAGATTGTTTCATTAGATTCTTATATCACCTCAGGTGCTCATTTTCTTAAATCAATGTATAAATTAAATTGTTATTTTAAAGCACCTAACGCCAATATTAAAACTTGTTTATAATTTTAATTATTACCATATCTTATTTCATGTATATACATAAAAGTACTGTAACATACTACAGTACTATATTTTTACGCGTATGCCTTATAAATGAGTTTTAGAATGTATATTATATATATATATATATATATATATATATATATATATACAGAGTGTCCCAGCTGACGCGGTTTCTTTGATAATTTGTTTATTTTACAGTATAGAGAAAAACGTTTCAAATAAAAGTTGTCCCTATTTAAACGACGCATTGCTAGAAAATATTTTCAAATATACAGGGTGTCCCAGTAATAGAAAAAGCGTATGTAACTTTATTATTTTAAATGGATCATCCTATATATTATATTTTTTTTAGATTCTACATTATATTTTAAGTAACTTTTATTAAGACCTACCTATACCTAAGTGCTTTTGTTCTCTAGAAAATAAATATTTTATCAAAAATTTTGCAATTGCAGCGCTCTCGTTAATGAGCTGTAGGATCAAAACTAAAAAAGGTAGAAAATTTTGGTTTACGCAAATTGATATGTCTTGAATTGCTTTACTATTTCCAATATTAACATGTACGGATCCTTTTGTTGACATACAGTAACTGGCGCCAACATTTGGAAACATTTAAATGCCAGTAACTCTGTTTTTTTAAATAGGACAGCCTATATCTGTTTACAGGGTTGGATGTAAAATTAAATTCTCTTTCTTTTGATATAAGAATGTACCCATTTATCTTCAACAGTTTTAGAGAAAAATATATATTTCTTCTGCTACTGTCGAAACAGACCACTTCAATTTGCACGAAGTAAGCTACGTAACAATAATATTATGGCAGATATTATATTTAATAACCATTTGAACCATTTATAATTATACACAAGTAATAAGCTTAATTTAAATTTTTGTATTATAAAGCAATTTCTAAAGATAACATTTGTTCACAATCCTTTTATAAAAAATGTAATTACTTTCTATTTTGTGACAAAATACAACTGAGTAGGCTGACATAATACTATCAAAAAAACAAAAGTTACAAAATCATACAAATAACGTTTGTAAATGTCAAACACATCAAGTAGTAAGAGTACCACAATCCAACAGACATTTTGAATTTTGGAACATTTTTCCTGAAGGAGATACGAAATACCAATTTTTCTTTAAAAATTAAACGTTTTCGCCAATTTAAAATGTCATTGACTCGAGAGGAAATGATTGACATGATATTTGTTTTGGGAGAATGCAACCGTAATCCCCTGTTAGCGTCGAGATCATATGTTCAGCAATATCCGGAACGCAGGCATCCGCGAAGTAGAGCGTTTGAGTTGTTGCGAGAAAGATTTGAAAATTCAGGCAGTATTAATTATAAAAAACCAATCCGTATTAGTATGGCGATAACGGAAGAAAATGAATTCTTAGTGTTGGGCTGCATTCAAGAAAATCCTCATACCAGTGTGCGACTAGTAAGCAGAACCACAGAAATTAGTAAAACATCTGTGCATAGAATTATAAAAAAGTATAAATTTCATCCCTACCACATTCAACTTCATCAAGAATTACTTCCAACTGATTTTGAACTTCGACAGAACTTCTGCCAGTGGGCCATTGACAAAATTGACAACGATGAACATTTTTTTAGTTTTGTTATGTTTTCGGATGAAGCAACTTTTCACAAAAACGGTTTTGTTAATCGTCACAAATATCATTATTATGACACCGTCAATCCTCATCAATTCCAGACAACTGGTAGACAACAAATATGGTCCCTAAATGTGTGGGCAGGTATATTAGGTACTCGCATAATTGGACCATTTTTTTTTAACCAACATCTGACTGGAACAATATATTTGAACTTTTTACAAAATGAGTTGGATAATTTATTAAAAGACGTTCCTCTAGCAATTCTACGTAGGATGTGGATGCAGCAGGATGGAGCACCTCCACTTAATGCCGTAGAAGTCCGCCGGTTCTTGACCGAAACGTTCCCCAATAGATGGATTGGACGCGGAGGTCCAGTAAGTTGGCCCGCGAGATCACCAGACTTGACAAGTTGTGATTTCTTTTTATGGGGTGTCATTAAAGACAAAGTCTATGTTACGCCACCGACTACACCGGCAGATATGTGTCGGCGGATTACCCTGGCATTTCAAGAAATCAGCCCAATCATGTTGAGAAATGTTGAACAATCGTTTAAAAAACGTGTTCGTAATTGTTTCGACCAAAACGGAAGATATTTCGAAAAATAAATTAATGAACACTACATTTGTAATGTGCGTTTCCTATTTCACGCATTTCCTTATGTCTTTTTAAAACTGTTTTTGTTGCGCTTTATGTTTATGTTATGTTTTTATTTGTTGAGAAGTCCTGTTTTGTTAAAATTGTTTATTATACAAATTTAAATTAAGCTTATTACTTGTGTATAATTATAAATGGTTCAAATGGTTATTAAATATAATATCTGCCATAATATTATTGTTACGTAGCCTACTTCGTGCAAATTGAAGTGGTCTGTTTCGACAGAAGCAGAAGGAATATACATTTTTCTCTAAAACGGTTGAAGATAAATGGGTACATTCTTATATCAAAAGAAAGAGAATTTAATTTTACACCCAACCCTGTAAACAGATATAGGGTGTCCTATTTAAAAAAACAGAGTTACTGGCATTTAAATGTTTCCAAATGTTGGCGCCAGTAACTGTACGTCAACAAAAGGATCCGTACATGTTAATATTGGAAATAGTAAAGCAATTCAAGACGTATCAATTTGCGTAACCCAAAATTTTCTACCTTTTTTAGTTTTGATCCTACAGCTCATTAACGAGAGCGCTGCAATTGCAAAATTTTTGATAAAATATTTATTTTCTCGAAAACAAAAGCACATAGGTATAGGTAGGTCTTAATAAAAGTTACTTAAAATATCATGTAGAATCTAAAAAAAATATAATATATAGGGTGATCCATTTAAAATAATAAAGTTACATACGCTTTTTCTATAACTGGGATACCCTCTATATTTGAAAATATTTTCTAGCAATGCGTCGTTTAAATAGGGACAACTTTTATTTGAAACGTTTTTCTCTATACTGTAAAATAAACAAATTATCAAAGAAACGGCGTCAGCTGGGACACCCTGTATATATATATATATATAAAATTCGTTCGTTTTGTGAAATAATTCGCTCAGAATGCACGGTTTGTACATATTTAAAATTACATTTATTGAAGCTAGTTATTTCTACAATACGAATGCATATATGTAATACATGTATAATACAATTATTTTTCACTACATTTATTAAACTACAAAAAAAAAATTCTCTACATTTTCCTTTAGGTGTATTTCAAACATTTACAGCATTTCCATTATCAAAGAAACATTCATGGAATATTTGCGGTTTAAAACACAAGGAATATTAAAACACAACTCTAAATACTAAAAGTTCTTTTTCGTAATGGACATATGTCTACATATTGCTATGAATTGTGGTTTTAAAATTGACTGCCCCACCATCCACAACTAATCTACCCAACTAGAATACTCAGTCGGTTTATTTCCAAAAAATGGGACTGGTTTCTTCTCAGGGTTCCAATCGAAAACGTGGAACAAAAACGTACTTTAGGCGCCACTCAAAATTTTTGAGAAATGTTAAAATAATATTTCTTTAAGTTACTTGTTAAAAATGCAAGATGAATGGTATAAGAAATAACATTCACAAGATAAAATTTAAATGAAAATTTAATACAAAATCAAAAAAAAGAAAAAAAATTCTTTATAAAGTATAAAAATTGTGTAATAATATACTTATTACATCTAGAGGTAAAAATAACACACGGAATATGACCGCTACGTGCGTTAAAAAACTTCCTCAATGACAACCGAACAAATTAACTAAATCACAAAGATTTTTTATTAATTTCTCCCCAGAGAACAATATAAATATATAAACAAACTTGACACCTCGATCAAAATCTAAAACATGCGCACACACATGTCAAAAAAACAGTCCTTGAAATCCAAACGTATAAAATTTTTACAGTTAATTTTTTTTACTTAAAAATATTAAAAATACTCTGTCATCTATCTCAATTAATTAAGACTAAATCTCAATACAACAATATTAATACAATAGAAATACAATATTCAAATCTTTTGAATTAAAAAGATATCTTTTAAAAATATATATATATTTTTACTTACATAAAAAAAAAATGTGAGACACGTTGACAAGAAAACGTTATTAAATTAAATTTAATCAAAATTACAACAATAAAATCTCGTAGAATATTCGGGAATTGAAGTACAAACAACATCCACTAATTAACACAACACAATTAACACCGAAGTTACTTTCAATATATAATTATATACTTTTTTTTTAAATAAATAGAACTTACTTTTCTAACTGTTAAACTGTGTCTAAAGATTTAAAGTTGTCTCTCAGCCCACATCAAGCGCGGTGGATTCGCATAAGGCTGACCTTCAATAATACAAGTTTTTTGTGCGACACATGAAATACATACGGACATACACAGATATCCAAAAATAATAGTACATTCATTTTTAAATAAATTTTTAATATTTATTGGGGAAAAAACCATAGCAATATGTACATATGTGCGAATCAAATGAATTCTATGTCTATTTAATTCATAGCACGAACTAATTAGCGCTTTAGACTGTCTATATTAATATGTTTTTTATAAGTCAGCATTTTTAAATGGCACCACAATTTATAATCCACAAGATTCAGATCGAAGCTAGAAGGTGATCACAATTTTCCGTCTTAATAAAGACAGGAACATTTCTTCCCATTATTTCGTCTATTCCTTGTGAGCAGGAACCAAATCCTACTGGAAGGTCCGATGCTGTTTGAAGGCTTTATTCCATTGTCCAAGATATTATTTTGATAGTTTTTAGCACACATTTTGTTTGACGGATTGCTCACAGAAATAAATATTCGTAACTGTCATAATTAACTGCGCACCAAACTATGACAAAATCACTCAATTATAATTACATTCTCATTGATCCAAATTTTAATGGTGTAATAAGCGAAATTTCTTAATATCCCGAATTGCTGTAATTCTTTAAGTATCTGGTTGTATTTATTTCGCACTACTACGAGAAATTCTTGACGGGAACGTGACTTTGAAATGCGAAACCATTGTTAGTACAAAAAAAAACTTTTCATTTTTTTGCATAGTCGCATTTCAACTCTGTATTCCTGGACCAGCGATATTTTCACTTTTTGTGACTTCCAAGAGTATGATCTTTGCGAAATAGGCCTCTGTTTCAGCGATGACCTTGCTTGATGCGTCTCTTCAAATTCGGGAATAAAAAAATAATATAGGATCAGATCAGGGTCCGATAAGCAATGAGACAGCAATTCAAAATGTAATTCCGCCAAATTAGCGGTTAAAAATGAGCGGATACATTATCGTTTCTTCCCCAAATGTGGCGATTATTTCTTTAATTCAGCATTGAAAAGGTACAATATGAATTTCTATAATACAGTCCTATTATCCATTTTCCCTTTTTCTAAGAATCTATATAAAAAAAGTCTTTCTTTGAAGACAGTGGTTTAGTAAAAACTTAAAAAAGATATAAAACCCCTTACCGCAATTAATAATCGTTTCCTTAATATGTATTTCGACAACTTAGTTGTCATCCTCAGTAGGTACAAATACTAATCACAGGTTGAACATGAGGCACAGTAAAGCTAATACAAACAATCGCGAAAGACTTTACAAGGCATCCATGTATAGGTACACTAACTTTAAGAAAACTGTAATTGTATCTACTTATCCCTCTTCAGAAATGGCACACGTGTGTTTTGTTTAACGCCCTCAGTTTTCTACATCTTTTCTAAGAATGAATGGAGGCAACTAGATGGGACAGGAAGGACCGTTGTCCGCGTCAAAAGCGTTATTTTTGTCCTTTTTCGTGTCTGTCTTTTGTTAACGGAAAGTTTAACAGAATATTTATAGTCAATCGGTTGCTAAACATATATCGCATATTAAATTCAATAGACCATAAAAATCTAGTGCCGCACGTCATGTGTTAGAAACCGATTATAACGTCGCGGTAGATTGCTTAAAACTTATCCAAAATATAAGCAATCCGAGTGAACTCGATATATACGAAATCGTTCATATCGTTAAAAGCAAAAAGAATACTTTCAACGCCGACAACGGTGCTGTCCCATCTAATTGTCTCTTTTCATTCTTAGAAAAGAGGTAGGAAACCGAGAGCGTGAGAACAAGCACATGTGTGCCATTTCTAAAGAAGGATAAGTGACGTAATTTTAGTTTTCTTAAAATTAATGTATACGTGGAAGCCTTGTAAAGTGTTTTACGATTCTTTATATTAGTTTTACTGTGCCCCATGTACAACACTGTGATTAGTGGTTTTACCTACTAAAGATTACTTAGTTGAAGTTAGTTGTCGAAATACGTATTTAAGATACTATTATTAATTGTAATAAGGGGTTTTATACATTTTTTAAGAATATATATAAACTAACTTGTGCCAATCCCTAATCATCGTGGCCATCAAATAGAACCACTCTTGCCTTCTTTGGTTTTCATTCGTCAACGAAAGTTCTCTTTGTTTCGACTGTTCTTTGATTTCTGGCGTTAAGTAATAGATCCACGTTTCGTCCACAATAATATAACGCCACAAAAAGCACTTGGATTGCACTTTTACATATTCAGATATTGCGTTGAAATTGCAAGCGATTTTGTTTTTAGTCATCTGATGTAAACACGCCACACATCTTGCCAATAACATTTTATACTCAAATATGTATGCAAGATATTAAATGCTCATTCAGTAGAGATATCTGCATACCGTGCACCTTCAATCGGTGATCTCTAAATAGCAAATCACCGACTTTGTTAATTCAATGCGAAAAGTAGTGTTTTAACAACTCATAAAATTCCCTTTTTCATATTACCTTTGTTGGAGTTATGAAATGTCAAAAATTTTAAAGACTCCAACGCCCTCTAACGAAAAGTCACGGTAACCTCAAACGAGCCTCGTAAAATTTAATAACAGCAAGTCGATCATGTTTTTATCATACAGACTTGAAATGTTGCCAATACCAAATCTTTGCAAATATGTCATATGATATTAGACATAGAATAGTTACTAAACATATGACGTCATATTTTATAATAACATATAAACAAATAAAGAACATAGGCATATCTCAAAACATAAGACAGTGCTAGGTAGAATATAGAATGAATTGAAAGAATGAGTAGAATACGCTACAATTGAATAATTACTAAAAATACTCCAATTAATTTATCAAAGAAAATGCAAAACAATACAAACATTAAATTTTATTTTAGTTGAACTGAATTATCCAAATTATCAAGAATAACCAATACTTCTTTATTAATATTTACTTTGGATTGCAATCTAAGGTAACTAACTATACATACGCATAAAATCGATTGAAAATAACTTTTGCGCAAATAAATAAACCCAAGACAAAATTATACAAATCGTCCTTTCTCAATATCAACTCATAATTCTTTAAAACATAATTACAATAATTATTTTCACCAATCATAAATAATCTCAACTTCTTATTTATTTCTACGTTACATACATATATTTGAAATAATATTTTAAAAATTCAGAAAGTGCATGATAAAATTTTATTGATTGCACTGAACGGAATGCAAGCGACTTAATTACCTTTAATCAAACCGCATATATGATTGATGTTCTTACAGATTCATCCCCGACGAATGGGGCCCATGCAGCGTCACTTGCGGCGAGGGAATAAGAAAACGACAAGTTCATTGTAGAATATTCTTAGAGTTCTCACGAACCATCGCCAAACTTCCGGATAATAAATGTAGCGGACCGAAGCCGACTGAAACTGAACGGTGTTACATGGAACCATGCTCTTCGGAGAGAATAGATATTAAAGACGATCCTTTTAGACACGAATCGAATACAAAATTAAGTGGAGCCACATTTTCTTGGGTAAAACAAGGTTACACACAGTGTAGCGCCACCTGCTTAGGAGGTGTTCAAGAATTAATTGTAAATTGTGTCAGGGACGATACGAAAAAAGTAACTTCTGCATATCTATGTCCGGTCGATCAAAAACCGGAAGTAATAGTGCTTACTTGCAATGACTTCCCTTGTCCTCCGCGATGGAATTTTTCGGACTTTACACCTTGTTCTCAATCTTGTGGTATTGGAATTCAAACTAGAGAAGTCAATTGTATTCACGAAGTAACACAGGGTGGTGCTAACATAGTAGTCGTTCCAAATAGAGAGTGTCCACAACCACCTCCCCCTGATCGTCAATATTGTAATGTACTAGATTGTCCAGTAAACTGGAGTACATCGGATTGGTCCAAATGTTCGAAACCTTGCGGAACAGGCGAGAAAACAAGAAAAGTAGAATGCAAGCAAGTTATGGCTCAAAATCACACTCTCGTAAGACCAACATCCATGTGTGCCAAACCTAAACCTTCTGAAAAAAAGCCTTGTAATACTAAAAGTTGTGTTTTAGAATCAGATAAACCACATATAGATGTATCGAACACTACCTATATACAACATAGTGTTAAAAAGAAAAAGGTCTTCTTAAAAGTAGGAGGGGCAGCAAGTGTTTTCTTTGGAACCGTAGTAAAAATTAAATGTCCCGTTAAAAGATTTAATCGAACGAAAATTCAATGGACAAAGGATCACGCCCCTTTGCCCAAAACGAAAAAATTTAGGGTATCTAAGAAAGGAGCACTAAGGATACAAAACGTTGCTTATGTTGATAAAGGAGTCTATACATGTATTGCCGGAAAATCTTCCGCCGATTTGACTTTATCCGTACAACCAAAACCTGGAGAATTTATGAATTCAGAAGAGATTATGAGACAAAATGGATTTAAAAACGAACGAACCAGCGGTTACCATTTAGCCGGAATACAACCTAGAATAGACGATACGAATCCCATCCTGAATAACGATGATCATTCGCACGAACAAAGACCGGATTTATTGAAAAACCCTAGAACTTCGCCCAAAACAAGATTATTTACACCAACATCACCTTCTCTACGTATGGATCCCAATAGTTTAAATGCCTGGCCACCGGATGGTACTCTGGATCCAGAACATGAACAGGTGAGAGTATTTGGTATTGATCAGTAATGTTTCACAATATTAACGTTTACTAAAACTAGACTAAGATAAAACGAGGAATACTATTTTAGATATACAGTGAAATCTCCCTTGACCGGACACCTACCGGACTATTCCAATCCGTCCGCTCAAGAGAGGTGTCCTGTTAAGGGAATAGTTGGTGAATTTTTTGGGAATATTAAAATAAGTAAGCTCATAATGAACCAATGTGATTTTATTAAATATATAAAACATAAATGTAACCTCTGTAAACCAGCACAAAATTTAAAGTAATTGAATTGGACATAATTCCTTGTTACTTATATCTAATGCAACATTGTAAAACAATTCAACAGGGTTGCCTGGCGAGTAGTTTTCTTAATGTTTTGGTCGTGATAGTGTAATTCTAGTGTGGGGAGTAACTCTAGTACGGCTGCATCTCCTCGATCTTGACTAAATTTTTTTAATTGTTTTACCATATCTATGGCTTGTTGATAAGTCGTTAGTTTAATGTTGCTCACTTCTTCCACATCTTCATCCGATCCATCCAGTTCCACAATATCCGACGACTGATTTGTGACAGAGGGCATGTCATTCGTATCTTCTGTTACTAGATTTTCGTCGAAGCTCAAAAAGGCCTCTACGTTGCATTCTTCAATCCCTAATGCTGGTGGTACTTGCCACAATTCAGCTAATAGTAATAGAGGAACATTATCATCTGCCGTAAATTCATCTTCTGTGGACATGGTTTTTTTATTTCCAACAATAAGCCCAGCCTTTTGAAAACAGTTTTGAATCGTTTGTTTTGATACTTTGTCCCAAGCGTTCTTTATAAAGTAAATAGCATCTAAAATATTAATTGATTTGCAACGTTCATGAGCTGAATTTGAACACTCAATTTTTGCTAAAATAGTCTTAACGACAATGGTCCAATAGTGCATTTTAAATTTTTTTATTATACCCTGGTCAAGGGGTTGACATACAGATGTGCAATTAGGTGGAAAAAACACCAATTTAATGTTATGCAGTTCTATGTCCCTTGGATGCGAACAGGCATTATCAACAAATAGCAAAATGTGTCTCTTTTGTCTTTGCATTTTGCTGTCTAGTTCCTTCAACCATTCCGTCATTATAGTGCCAGTCATCCATGCCTTGCTGTTGGCCTTCCAAGTAACAGGCAATTCAGTTACTTTTATATTTTTGAAAGCTCTAGGTTTAGCCGCATGACCTATAACCGACAACTTTTCTTTGTCATCAAGCATGTTAACACAGTGCATGATGGTGACTCTTTCTTTTGAACATTTACCGACAACGCATTTTTTCTGTTTTAAATGTAAAGTCTTGTCAGGAAGAGCACGAAAAAACAGCCAGGTTTCGTCGGCATTGAATACATCCCTCGGTGAATAATTTTTTAAAATTGACGGTAATTTATTTTAAAATGTTGCTACATCTTCCACCTTAACACTAGCTGCCTCACCAGAAATAGCTTTGAAGCTTATATTATGGCGCTTTCGAAACTTATCTAACCATCCATAAGATGCGTTAAATCCAGTATAGTCTATACTCTCAGCAATTTCTTTCGCTTTACTCTGCACTATGGGCCCTTTAAATTTGAGAACATTAAAATAAATCTTACCTTAGTATCCCAAATTTTTAGGAGAGAGGAATTCCTTTACTTCTTGCTTTGATAAACCACTCGTAGCACATTCTGCACCTCCCTGCATTGTTAATAAAGCATCGTTTCTTATTAACATTAACATTGGAGTGCCACACTTTCAATAGATCGTCTCTATTTTTTATGATATTAGCCGTCTGTGTTTTACCAATACCAAAACGTTTAGCTAACTCACGAACACTAAGTTTCTCACTTTTGTATACTTCCACTATTTCAATCTTTTCCTTGAGTGTTAAATAATTTCGTTTAGATGCCATTTTTATTGCCACGTATATGCAGAAACACACGACTGTAATGAATTCGGAGTCTCGGGGAAATCCCTATCTACTAACTAGCGTGCGTGCGAATGCCGTTGCGCATACCGATTTAGCAACCCGTTTCATATATGTACTTTGATGTGCGCTGTCCGCACAAGAGAGATTTTTTAAAGGAAACGGACTGAATTCTTCTGTCCGTGTCCGTCCAAGAGAGTGTCCGTTCAAAAGAATGTGATTTACTTGTAAATTCCATAAGACAAATTCGGGGCTGTCACAATGTGTCCGTATAAAGGAGATGTCCGCTTAAAGGAGGTGTCCGTTAGGGGAGATTTCACTGTATTGACTACTGTTAATTAGTTAATTATTATTAATTCATAGCAATTTTTAAAAATCCCAAATAATTACATTATATTAAGTCATATTGAAAGTCTCTCTGATTATGGTATATCTAAAAAAAAAACAAATAATTCAAATTTCGATTTACTTTAATTAAAACAATAATATATGCAACTTTTTAAAAAATTTCGTTTCCATGAAGAATTACAATAAATTCAAAAAATTCACACGGAACAAGTTTAAAACGTTCTCAAATACCTCATAAGGAGGCACCAAAAAAATGTTGCCTCAATTTTGAAAAAAATAAAAAGCGGTGTAGATAAATTTATTATATTATTATTAAATATACGGTGTTGTTATAAATTATGGAATAAAATTCATATAAGTGTCCTATAATGTTTTTAAGAAAATCGCTCGAACAGGTCAATTTTTGTTTTTAAAATGCCGTCTTTTGAGGAATTTGTTCTTTTGAGTGACATCATTGGCTTTTGCGCAATGATCATCATTTTTTTAAGTGACAACCTTCAATTTTTCCTTTTTTGTTAGACCTGCTTACTGTTTAAACGGTGATGTAAAAGAATTAGTACTTTACATAACAACTTTTTTGAATAAATGACACATTTACTAAGTAAAAAATAATTTAACAAAAATCTTAATTCAAATCAACTCAACTGGCAAAAGTTTGACAGTTATCTAAATTGAAAAAAAGGCAAACTAAATTTTGAAGTTAAGAACAAAAAATGACACATTTAACTGAACGGGAAAGAATAGAGATTTAATAATGGTTGGATACGGCGATAGGCTAAGAACTCATGCGGAAGCTTGTGAGTTATTGAATCAAGCACATCCTGATAGGCCTCCAATTGCAAGATCTACAATAAGTAAATTGGTCGTATAGGTGTAAAAGATTTATCTACAGATTTTTTTCTTATGAAGCCACTTTTTACATCAACGGATCCGTACATCGCCATAACTGTAGGTATTGCTCACGGGAAAATTCTCACTGGATACAGAAATCACACAGTCAACGTCTAGATAAATGTATGGATGGAAATGATAGGACGGCTTTTTTAGGACCTTACTTTTTTGAAAGATACCTGACTGCTGCCCAATATTTAAATTTTTTGCAATTTGATTTGGTGCCAGCAGTGGCAGCTTTTTTTCCTAATAATGAAGATGGCAACATACCTCATCAGAATATTTGGTTTCAACAAGATGGGACGCCTCTTCATTTTGGCTTAGAGGTCCGTCAATACCTTGATACTACAATTACTGAAAGATGGATAGACCGACGGGGATAAATTGAGTAGCCAACGCGTTCCCCGGACCTAACGCCCTTAGAATTGTATCTATGAGGTTACTTAAAATCAAAAGTTTATTTCAATAGACCCAACAATTTGGAAGATTTCCAACAGAGAATTCGTGATGTAATGCAACAAATTAGGCCAGATATTATTGTGCGCAGAATAGAAAGAGTTTACTATCGTGTTGGTCAATGCCAAATGGTTGTAAGGGGGCATTTTGAACATTTGCGTTAAGTTTTGTTTATTAATTTGTTTAATATTTTTCGTATATTTGTTTTTTGATTATTATTTTTACTAAATTATAACCATTGAAGTTTTGAAGTAAATGTGTAATTTATTCAAAAATATTGTTATGTAAAGTACCAGTTCTTTTAAACAGGAAGAAGATCTAACAAAAATTTTAAAAAACAGTGAAGTTTATATTAAAAAAAAAGTTTAGTGAAAAGTTTAGTGAAAAAAGTGAAGTTTATCATTAAAAAAAAGGATGACGACTTCATTGTGCAAAAACCATTCATGTAATTCAAAAAAAAATCCACAAAAGACGGCATTTTACAAACAAAAATTGACCTGTCTGAGCGATTTTCTTAAAAACATTATAGAACGCTTTCATAAATTTTGTTCCAAACTTTATCACTCTATATATAACGTGTGTATAAATTGTCGCAAAAGCTACACGTAGCGACATTCTTCGTTCGGTTCTGAATCAAAAATCTTAATGTTAAAATGTCGTATCATGCTTCGTTTGTTTTCACGGTGTTCTTGAAGTTCAGACTTTTAGTGCGTAACTAACCTTTGCTCTTCGATATCTGTTAATAGAGATAGATGCAATTTGGTTTAAAGAAAAAATTTTTACTAGTATTATTTCGTAAACGTTTTCTTTTTGAATTAAAAGCTTGTTTTTAACATTTATTCATTAACGTACTTCCACGAAAAACACATTTGGCAACGTTGTAGAACAATAAGTTTGTATTTCAAAGTGAGTTCAATCAAAATCATTACTGTCAAATTTTGACATTTACGAATTTACGAAGCATGATACGACATTTTAACATTAAAATTTTTTATTCAAAACCGAACGAAGAATGTTGCTACGTGTAGCTTTTGCGACAATTTATACACACCTTGTATATATTATTATTGTTTCCTAAAACACAACCAAATAAAAAATTCCTTATTTTTTGTATTTAAGGTCTGCAGAATTTCCTTTAATTTCTATAACTTTCCACTAAGAATTTTCACCAATCATCCACATTTGTTGTCATTCTTCTTCTTTTTAAGAACAAGAGATTGATTCATTTAATTCATTCCTGATAATAGAATATGGTATCTAGAAACTTTGTACGTTGCCAATATATTTCCACTTGCGTTTGCTTAATGCGTTTGACAATGACAAAACAACTAGTTCAGACCCTTATTGAGTAAATATTCTGATAAATTCCTTGCAACGCAAATATTAGATTCGGTAAATTTTTCCCGAAATTTCACATGTTTTCAACAATTCTGTCAAAAATCTAGGTATTCCTCCAAAACAAGAAATTAAAGAATTCCAAATATGTGTTAGAATTTCATGGTACGTAAGATATTCGAAGATCGATTACAATAATCAAGACCGGAATTCGCTGTGGGGCTTGCTTCTCCAACTACGTTCGAAAAATAGAACCAAATTTTCCAAGCTTAAATATTTAGCATTGCAAATGCTTGTACGAAGCAAAGAAAAATCATAAAAACCTGTAAACTAAAGCCCTCTTGCCGGCTTCTGTGTCACGAATCGATTGATAATCCGCTGCTGCGAGGCCCGATTCTCCAGTTACATCCGAAAAATGAAATTTTCTGAAACAAGAACGTCAATTTTGTGAGGATTTGGGTTGATGTATAGGCCAAGCGCTTAGTGCTACCTATACAGGCTGTACTTCAAAGAAAGAGACAACGTATGAAAAATGGAAAAATGTAATTATATAGAATATAAATCCGAAATATTGTCCCAAATTTCCCTCTCATAAGCGAGAAAAAAAATTGCAAAGAAATTTAAAAAATATTTGTCACGTATCGAAGACGATACTTGAAGGTGACCAACAATAACAAAAAGCAGTTTTGTTATTGTCCATCAGTTTTAAGTACCGTCTCCGATTCAGACAGTTGTCGATCGTTACATGTGTACATATTGCAGTGAACTGTGTTTTGCTTATAAGGTCAGTCCACTGTTCATCCACAATATTTCCCTGCTATTTCAGTCGATGCTTCAGCTTGCTTGAGATATCTTGCTCCCAGGCTTTCCCTCTTTTTCTCGAGTGAAAAATGTGGACAAATAAAAGAGTCAAAGAAAAGTCGCATTTATACTTAACTATTTATTTAAAAAAAATAAAAAGAAAAAAAAAATCTCTTTTCAAAGTGTAAAGAGAGCTAAAGTATAATTAAACAATAGCTTGGAGGAAAAAGTCTGTGTGAAAATAACACGCACACAAAGAAAAGCCTCCTGTGACTCGCCAGCAAAATTAAAAAACTAATAGATTATTAAGAAAATTCTCAAATTTAAAATCTAAATTATAACCCCAAAATTCAATTCGAAAATAGACTAAACGTCAACTCGTAATTTACTTTACTCGTGCGCAATAAACACAAGGACAAAATCTCCCCTCCAACCTGACTTTCAAAAACTTCTCGAATAACGGACAAAAAACTCCCTCATACAACAAATATGGTAATTTTATTAGCTATCTATATTATAAGCTAACATAGAAATAATTCAATATTACAAATAATCACAAATATCATAGAATTATAACGAAATAGAATTTATATAAATCAAACATAAAAAAGTACTTACGTACGCAACACTTTTCATATAGAAAAAACTAATGTAAGAGATATCAAGTATAATAAATATCTTATATAAAAATACGAGATCACAACCACTCGTAATGCGTAAATGAAATATTAATTACACATCAAAAACACTCAAAACCAAATAAACCGAAAAATTAAAATCAAATCTACTTAGAAGTAAAAAATGATGTTTTTTACCCCCAACCGTACAAAGTAACGAACCTGTTATCTCTGTCTATCGTCGGCCGGAAAGATCGGACATCGGGCACAAATCGTACCAAATAAATCCGCCAGTCGATATATATCCTGTTTAAATTAACTATATAGTCCCGGCCATGAGAATAAATCCAATAAACATTTAAATATACTTAGATATAAAACAAATGTGCATGTTTAATAAATGTAATAAAATCTGTAATTGTTCATAATAATTCTTCGGGGAAAAATCCATTGCAATATGTACGTTGGACATGATTTACATTTACGTGTTCGCTTAAAGGTATATTGTTACCAAATTGGACGAGAAATGCCCCTTGTTTTATATCTTCTTTTAATACACCTTATTTTAAAAGTTCACATGCAAGTAAATACATTTTTAAAAGCTCACTTTTTGTACCAGGTTATCGAACCCTTAGTATACAAAGTTGTCTAAACAATGTTATCTTCTAGAGTTTTTAGAAACATAAACATTGCAACGTCTGTTTGCGTGTAAATTCAACAGCAGTATTTTTTATAGATATTCTGAACGCATGAGCGGCACATGGGGGTTTTTCATTTTGGGGTTCGCGTCGTAATTTACTCACAATATTTTGGATTCATATTCTATATAATTACACCCTGTATATAACTCATAGTCGTTTGAATCCTTTCGACGAAGGCATTGTCGAATATTTCACATTAATAGGATAGAAATGGGGCGTTGTGGCAGTAATTCGCAATCTTTTTATAAACTGCTGCGGCTCGATTCTATTCGGCATCCCAGATACTTATTCGAAGCCAAGAAAAATTATAAAAACTACTCAATTCGTAACTATCTACTGATTTCCGTCCCTAAATTGGTAAGCGCAATGTAAATTAAATAGCGTCGAAAATTAATTATGAAGACCTCAAATGTAGAGAACTTTATACGAGATAAGTTTTAAAACTAAGTTTAGAAATATAAACCCAATCAGCTCTAGCTTCAGTCGATCTCCACACTTTGTAAGGTTGTTGTTTGAATTTGGAAGGTAAACTTCTTTTCTTCATGAACTCACAAATATCAGCAATAATAAATGCTTAAAATACCGTTAGTAACAAATTAAGAATCTCAGATAGAGTATCTTTCTTCATATACTTTATAGTTTTCAAAATACTTAATTGCAAAATTCAAGAATTGCTTGAAATTTTCGGGAACGCCTTAAGTACTTATCAAAAGACTATTGAGGAGTGGTTGTCACGTTGACGCGTAATTCTATAGCGTTAGCTAGGAAATGAACTTTCCTTACCCACCATCCTTAATAGAATATATACTACTTATTTTGAGTAGCATTAACAGTTTTGAGGACTGGATATGTATTTCTATGTATACATATATTTGCAAAGAAATTAACGTACTTCAAACAGAAAAAAATTACAAAGCAGGATCAGTATTAGAACTAATTCACATTAAAAAACAAGAAAACTCCGTAAATGATCGTAACGAAATTGCAAATTTATCAAAATTATATTTTCCTATTATACACTGTGTCCAGAAACTCTCCTGACAAACGAAGACCGGAGTTTCCTCAGATAATTTTAAGACAATTAAACCCAAATTCACCTAGTCCGAAAATGCTTCCTAAGGGAGCTAGAGTTCTTTGAAGATGGCGCCTTGTATTTATTTTTTTTTAATTCCTCCAGAACGCTTCTATTTAGAAAAACAAAAACTGGTATGCTTATTTATCCTCCAGAGATGAATCGATTCCATCAATTGCGAATTTCTAGTACCGGTCATAGACGTCCGTTTTGGGTAGGTCAACGGTTATTTTTTTTTTTTGCAATAGTTAGCTCTGAACTGCCAACAGAAGTAAAATCTACGTATTTCATTGTCAAATTGTTGTCAGTTCGTGAAGTTTATCTTTTCATTTTTTACTTTGTGTTATTCAAACACAACGATTTCAATTTTTAAAAAAATGGTTTTTACTAATGAGGAATACGCCGATATGCATTTAGTTTATGGCGAAATGAGGTGTAACGCTCGAGCGGCGCTACGTAGATACGCTGAAAAATTTCCCAATCGTCAGCATCCCACTCACTCAACATTTACAGCTCTTCGTCAACAATTAAGAGAAACAGGTTCAGTGGTCCCAAAAAATAATGAAACAGGGAGACATAATGATATAACAGCAGAACATGAAGATGTTATTTTAATGGAAGTTGAGGAAAATCCAGAAATTAGCGTTCGAAGACTATCTGCCATGTACCCCACAATTTCAAAATCTTCCGTAGGAAATATCTTACACAAAGAAAATTTATATCCTTTTCATTTTACAAAGGTGCAAGCACTGCTAGAAGGAGATTTTCCTGCTCGCGTAGAATTCGCTAGATGGTTACAAAATCAGAAAAATCAAGATAAAGATTTCTTCAGGAACATTTTGTTTGGTGACGAAGCTACATTCTCAAAAAATGGAATTTTTAATGTACATAATGCACATTATTATTCGTACGTTGGTGACAATCCCCACGTTGTTCAAGAATTTAAGCATCAGCATAGGTTTAGCATAAACGTCTGGATAGGAGTAGTTGACGATTATCTACTTGGACCTGTGGAATTACCTGCTCGTTTAAATGGTGCTGATTACTTATATTTCCTACAAAATATTTTACCTGATTTGTTAGATTCCGTTCCGATACAAAATCGCGCACAACTCTGGCTAAGGACACAAGATGCTTGCAACGAATAGAAATAACTTTGGAATTTTTGCAAGAATTCGGCGTTCTCTAAGCAAAAGGTTAAACTTATGCATAGAGACTAATGGTCATCACATCGAGCAACTTTTGTAACAATCTACCTTTGATACTTGTTCTTTTTTTGTTAGTTTCGTTCCATTGTAATAAATAATTTGTTTTTAATTTATTAAATTAATTTTCATCCATGGCTTGATAGTCCAAGCCAACTTCGTCGCTAAAAATAAGTAGGTACATAATAAATTGAACTTTAATGAAGAAAAAACGAAAAATTTACAAATCGATTTTTCTAGAAAACGGTGTATCCTACCGACTTAAAGTAAGAGTACATTTTAGTACTGGAATACCTGAAAATTTAATAATCTAGTGTCACAAATGCTTAAAAGTTAAAGACAAAAAAGTTATGCCTTAAAATAACCGTTGACCTACCCAAAACGGACGCCTATGACCGGTACTAGAAATTCGCAATTGATGGAATCGATTCATCTCTGGAGGATAAATAAGCATACCAGTTTTTGTTTTTCTAAATAGAAGCGTTCTGGAGGAATTTAAAAAAAAATAAATACAAGGCGCCATCTTCAAAGAACTCTAGCTCCCTTAGGAAGCATTTTCGGACTAGGTGAATTTGGGTTTAATTGTCTTAAAATTATCAGAGGAATCTCCGGTCTTCGTTTGTCAGGAGAGTTTCTGGACCCCCTGTATAATATGTATATCATAAATAAAGTAAATTTTAACTTCGACATTAACGCTGAATTATTTAAAATCGCTCGCACGAAGGTGCAAGTATCATATTACTGTCAGGGGTAAGCACAAAAATTTTAAAATAAATAGATCCGGTATGTCGGGCAAAATTTCAGTTACTCCTATTTGTAGAATAATCAATATATCACATTATATTTATGTAAAATAGTTCAAAATGTAGAAAATGAGGAAAACAAAATGTAAGTAACATTTAACATATATTAATAGTTTAAATTTACATTTACAGAAAACACCTAGTATTATAATCAACAGCTTATTCTGACGAAGACAATAAAACGTCGAAACGTTAATATGAGTATTTTTATTTGATTTTTTGATATTTGATTTGATATTTGTAATTAAGAGAACGGGTAAAAAAGTGGAAATATATATATACAGATATAAAGATAATTATTTCTTGACCTTAGTATGTTATGGTGGATTCTATTAGCTGGCGATTTAAGGTCTGGTTTTACTCCAATATGTATATATTTAAAACAATCTTTCATGTTTCGGCATATGATCCCTTTATCAAAGAAATTTAAAATATTTTAAATTTCTTTGATAAAGGCATCATATGCCGAAGCATGTAAGATTGTTTTAAATATATACATATTCAAGTAAAACCAGACCTTAAATCGCCAAGTAATTGAATCTACCATATATATATATATATATATATATATATATATATATATATATATATATATATATATATGTATGTATATAACACTCATTTGTTTGAACACTTGATAGAAAAGAACGAAAATACATTTCTTTTCAACGGCGACTTTCTCCTACAATGCAATTGGTTATAAAAATAATATAGGTAAAGTGTTATACTCATGTTTAAAATCCTCCAAAAATCTATGCCGAATTGCCGATACTCTTTTGTCGATATATTGTTATTTATTTTATTCTAAGAAAATTTTCAATAATTTTGTAAAAATCATACCTATTTTAGAATATTCGTCACATTTTAAAAATTATACAAAATCGAAGAGACTAGTTTACACATGATCTATACTAGAGTTTCTGAAATATATAATTTGAAAAACGATTATTTTAATCAGAAATTCCTTGTTTTAACTTAGCTTCGCATATAATATTTCCGTCATTCGATAACAAGGTACTCATAAACTTACTAACACCAATGTAATAAATATATTTAGATTTAGTTGTTTCAAAAACAACTTTCTTTGGGCTTACATCTTTTACTAAAAGTTAAGTAACATTTCAACTAATATTTGATATTTCTCTTCACTTCATGCCATGTAAGTTTGCTGTCTTAATTAAATCGATTTTCCGTACTTTTCTTTACGTTTTTGCTTAAGAACTTTGGGATAACTGTGTTATACAACATAAAATTAAACAAGTTTGCCGTATGAGATTCGTTCTTCTTGAGGGACTTTTGGGAAAGAGAAAAGGGAGAAAGTTAGCTAACTCCGGAAAAATACGTTCGTTTAGGAAAACAGTTTAATATGCGGAACTACATATACTCATACACACAAATCCAGTGAAGTTATATTTATATATAACAATAACAGTGTTAAATGACATTGAATTTATTTACTTGGTTATTTTATTTATGACAGATATGAATGAATGTAACATTATTTTATTTGATTAATATATATAACGTGTGTATAAATTGTCGCAAAAGCTACACGTAGCGACATTCTTCGTTCGGTTCTGAATAAAAAATCTTAATGTTAAAATGTCGTAGCATGCTTCGTTTGTTTTCACGGGGTTCTTGTAGTTCAGACTTTTAGTGCGTAACTAACATTTGCTCTTCGATATCTGTTAATAGAGATAGATGCAATTTAGTTTAAAGAAAAAATTTTTACTAGTATTATTTCGTAAACTTTTTTTTTTATTTAAAAGCTTGTTTTTAACATTTATTCATTAACGTACTTCCACGAAAAACACATTTGGCAACGTTGTAGAACAATAAGTTTGTATTTCAAAGTGAGTTCAATCAAAATCTTTACTGTCAAATTTTGACATTTACGAATTTACGAAGCATGATACGACATTTTAACATTAAGATTTTTTAGTCAGAACCGAACGAAGAATGTCGCTACGTGTAGCTTTTGCGACAATTTATACACACCTTGTATATATATATATATATATATATATATATATATATATATACAGTGTGTTTCACTTTTCATGGGGACACCTAAATAACTTTTTTTTATTTTGAAAGCAATCAATATAAAATTTTTATCAGTTGTGTAGGCCCCGACAATGCACCTTTTGTATGAATAGAGTTTTTATAAAGTAAATATCTACCCAACTATAAATTAAAATAAAAAATAGTGTTTCAAGTAAAGTCATACTAGCGATTAAGATAGAACAAAAAAGTATTAAGAAAAGTTTTTACAAATCACTCAAGATCCCTTAATACCAAATTTCGCGGAAAAATTTTTATTTTTAAATTCTTCTACATTTTTATTCTCATATCCAATGATAAATCATCAAGCAGATCAATTAATATAGTATTTAAAAAATTTAAAAATCTTTCTGCATTATTATTTTAAAATTTTTTTTTTTAAATTTAGAAAATTGCCTTGAGCCCATAGACAATAATCCATTCTTCCATTGAGATCTCCTTCTTCAAGGGCGTGTAAATTTGGCTTATACGGTTTCAATTTGTGACGACGGAGACATCTCCAAATTTTGGAGTAAGAGATATTTAAATGTCTAGTCATATCTTGTAAACTCGCGTGAGGATTACTACGATACGCCGCTAATATTACTGCATCGAAATGGTGTTCTCGATTGTTCAATTCATGTTGACGTGGTTTAGCAACATCTCCAGTAGTGTTGAAAATGTTATTCAAGTATGCAACAGTTCGATGACGGATGGGGTGGACGTTCAGGATGTCTCGCGTTAAACTCTCTTGCAGACTCTCGGGTAGAACGTACATTATCACCAACAATTCGAATAATTTCTACTTTTTGAGCAATATTTAAACATCTATCGGCCATTGCTCAGCAAAGTTCAACTGAAATAAACTGTTTAGTGAACTGACGTTTGACATTTGAACTGACAAATTATTTTCTTGCTTCATGGCACTCTTATTATTGCAATAACAAACTATTATTTACTGGTAGCATAAAAATGTAGAAGAATTTAAAAACGAAAATTTTTCTGCGAAATTTGGTATTAAGGGTTCTTGAGTGATTTGTAAAAACTTTTCCTAATACATTTTTTGCTCTATCTTAATCGCTAGTATGACATTACTTGAAACACTACTTTTTATTTGAATTATAGTTGGCTAGATTTGACTTTATGAAAACTCTATTCACACAAAAAGATGCGTGGTCGGGGCCTACACAACTGATAAAAATTTTATATTGATTGCTTTCAAAATAAAAAAGTTATTTAGGCGTCCCCATGAAAAATGAAACACACTATATATAAGGCTACTGAACCCAGTATGCAATAACGTGATCTTTGAATTAATAATTTATATCATACGTGCTTCACGAAAATATAAATATAAAAAAATAGTAAATTTTTTACTAACAATTATTAATAACTACAGCTCTGCTAGATTTAATTTAAAAAATAAGACAATTTAAATAATAATATAATTTAAATATATATATAATCAGTAAAGTACAGTTTGTATAATAATTAAAGGGTACCTATTATCTGCCAACAACACAGAGGGATAATTGGCGATATTATCATCTCGGTTTATTGTTGATTTTATTGAAAACAGTAGCCTGAACTTCAGTGTCTGATGAAAAAATATTGACCTTCAACTTTGGAAACAACCAGAAATCTAAAGGACTGTTTATAGGGCGCAAAACAACCGCGAATTTCAAGTTCGTCGTTTTGTTGCTGCAATGCGGTCTGGCTTTCTATTGGGCCTTACTCTACGGATATGATTCTGTAGTGATCGCAAACTTTTGCAGTATCTTACTGAATTAGCCGTTGGTCACTCCGGCAAATATTCAGTATGAATGACTCCCTTTGTATTTCAAAAAAATGGTGAGCATGATTCTGCGCTGATAGAGGTATTTAGAATGTTCGTACACGTGAAGAATTAGAACGATGATATTCCATTGACTGCTGCTTGTTTTCGGGATCATAAAGGTGGTAGCCAAAATTCGTCCCAGGTGGTGACGTTCAAGAGAAAATCATTACCTTCACATCAATACTGGTTAAGAAGTTCTTGACAAATGTTTTTTCTTTATTCTTTCATGTAATCCATTATAATCGAACATCTGAACAATGTACTTGACTCTTTCCTGACTAAGTCTAATTTCTGAGCAATTCTTTTTTGCGTAATTCGGCAATTTTCTTAAATCAGTGCATTCACTTATTTTTTATTCTTCTCATGCATCACTGATATTGGTCGACCTAATCGCGTTTCGTTGAACACCTTCGTTTCGTCTCTATGACAGAGGTTTGCACGTCGGAACCACTGGCAAACATTCTTCACATCCATACAATCGTTACCATAAACAGCTTCCAAACGCCTGTAAATTTCAATGAGCTCGCCATCCCCCAGCGTTAAAAATTCTATCACGGATCATCACTTGGTACATATCTCAGAAATCGAACTAATGGTAAATGACACTGTTACTCAACGACGGTACACAGGAAAATGAAAGTTTGCATGCTAAGAGGAGATACTCTAAATTACCGTTTGCAGGTTATAACTTGTTTCTATCACCACTATACACACAATTGCGTTTTTGGAGACCTTATGTATCTATCCGCCCTATATACTAGGGTGGACCTCTTTGCTCCACCCCTTAGCCACTCACAACAAAAAATTAGCAAATATCTTACTTTTATTTTTCGTCAGTATCCATTAAGGTTAACACATTTTTCCAATCGATGCTCTAGCATTTCTAATGCTTCTCCGAAAAACCTCTTCAAACCACTGATTTAGCGCACATATCACATCATTATCTGACGAAAATCGTTTACCACGCGAGTATTCTTTAAGTTTTGGAAACAGTCGGTAATCGCTGAGGGCCAAATCTGGCGAATATGGAGGATGCTCAGCTAATTCGAAGCCTGCTTGAGCTATTACAACTGTTGCAATGTGATTAGGTGCGTTATCCTGATGCCAAAGAACAGCTTTGTGCAACTTTCCCCGACGTTTTTCTTTTATCAAGTTACGTAATTTGGGAATTAAATTGCCAAAATAGCGATAAGTAATTGTGCCCCCCTTCTCCAGGAAATCTACTAAAATTACGCTTTCAGCATCCCAAGATACGGATAGCATGGATTTCCCTACTGAAGGTTGCATCTTGATTTTTTTCGGCGGTGGTGAACGTCGATGTATCCACTCCTTACTCTCTATTTTGGTCTCTACATCATAATGATGGATCCAGGACTCATCCATTGTCACTAACTTTGTAAGAAATTTTTTTTTGTCGTGTCTATACCGCGTTAAAAGCGACTGCAAATGTCTTTTCGAGTTCTCTTGGGTATATCGGTTAATATTCGTGGTACCCATCTTGCAGACAATTTTTTCATATTCAATTCGGCTATAATTATATTATATACCACATGGTATAAAAGACCAGTATCTTCAACTGTTTGTCTAATAGTCACACGTCGATCTTGCAGGACGAGATCATTTACCTTTTTAACAGTCACTTAGCAGCGACGGTTATGAGCGCACCACCTGCATGTTCGTCTGTACACGATTGTCTACCACATTTAAACTCACGACACCATCTTTTAACTATGTCATATCATATCACATCTTGATGAATTTGAGTTGAGATCATCTCTTTTAAAAGTAAGTATTTAATCACCGCTCGTTGCTCGACACGATCCATTTCGATACTAATATGTGACTCTCCCGTCTTCGAGCGTCTACTATAGGCACGCTTTAGCAGATTCAGACTTGTAAGCGTTAATCTATACTTATCAGTAGAACAGACCAATTTCCGTGCGCGCCATGAGCGCCGGTATGGGAGTGTTATTCGTAATATATTAGAATATGCGATAGAATAGGGACGCAACATTAGCTTGTTACCGATATAAGTACAAAAGTAGAGACATTTATTCTATCAGAAATAATTAAATATACATTTGGTTTTCTGCTATGGCGAGCACGGAAATTGGTCTGCTCTACTTATCAGGTTACAATGCGACGTGAAGATAATAATTGTTTTGGTTTATGAATGGGTCAGGAACGGAGCAAAGGGATCAGCCCTGTATTTCCATTATGCATTACATTAATATTAATTTGAATATATATACATTGTATTTATATCTTTTATAAATCATATATCCCTAATAACAATATAGTAATAAATGTATTATAAACTGGAGAAACAATTACAAATACTGATATTACTGCATCGTTACTACTACAAACACACTCATATACAACACTACACTAATCACTCAAGTAATTTTTCAAACATTTTGACATTTATATCTTTCAGGAAATTAGTTCTATATTTTACTCCGAAACTATTTTAGAACTACACACACGGTCAAACATTCTGAAAACCGTAACAGCACCAATCCTTAACAGTCCCAGACTATAAAAATGCATTTAAAATTCACTCGCGGCACTTAAAGTCTCGCAAAATGGCGATAAATTAAACTAGGAAACGTGGACGGAAAGTTTGCCGTGCTTCCACGCTTGTGCACACAACTAACACCATTAACAGTATTTGAAACGGTGAACGATTCAGCGGAAACAATGGTGTAACTCATTTAGTTTTAATAAATTTAAATGAACCGTATATGGATATCGTTAAATAAAGACTACTAGTGCATTTTGCTGTTCTGCAAAAGCAAACAAAACCGCTTGGGATTGTGCATTATCATTTTCGCCTCCATTTATTCACATACGTATGCAATATGTACTCAAACACATTGCTAATTGTCTATTTATTCAAAAGTTGCCCAAAACCACTTACTCGTTTTTTTAATATTACATGAATTTCGCTAAAATTGAAATAATCAATATTATTTTAACAGAATATACGAGGGGCGATTCGTAAATTAACTTCCGTTTGGTTATAAATTATTTATTATATATAGAGGTGGCATATTGATGCCACATACATAGCCGGAGATATTTCGCGCGTTAGCGGGTATAATATTTCTTTAGAGTAATTGAATTTTCTATAATACCATAAATGTAGTAAAATAAAAACAAAAATAAAATCGAATTAATGGTCGATAGCGTCTATAGACATACTCCGACGCGTCTGTGACTCATCTCTGAGTGGCAGCTGTTTCTCGAAAACTGATTGAGCTAGAGCCGTCTTAACACAGAAACTGTGTGTGTCTTACGCTTTCTTGAGAAACAGATTGCTGTATTTCGCTACTCCGCTAACAGGTAGAACCGTTTTGATGTCATCCACGACGTACTCCAAGGTCCCCATGTAAATAGCTCTATGTTGACAACCCGCTTATTTTATATGTGTCCTTTTGATTTTTTCTTTGGTGGTCGAAGTTTCCTTCATTTCCACTCCAATTTCATTACCCGGGGTTGTGAATGTTTTGTGTTATTGTGTGTAGGTGTGTGTTTGTGTGTTACGCTTGTTTAGCCTATAAGGAATGCTGTGTGTTTTGCTACATTTTGTATGTTTGTGTTGACCTCTGTTTATCTGTTAATTTTTGATTTTTTTCGCGGTTATTTGGATATAGTTATCCTCTGCGCGTCTTTTAATTTGTTTGAGTCCGTCTTTTTTAATTAGTCTCCGTTTTGTGTTTATTATTTTCCTTATTGTGGGGTTTTAGTGTGACTTTATTGTTTCTATTGTTTTTAGTGTTCGTTTGCATATTATTGTTTCCAGTGTTTCGAGTTTCGTCTCTTTATGTATCTGCGCGTTTGTCATGTATCGCGGTGCATTTATCGCGAGTCTAATAACCTTGTTTATTTTCCCTTGTACCGATTGTCTTTGCTTTTCGCTGGCTTGATGCCATATTTCTCCGGCATATGTTGCGCCCGCGAGTATTATCGTTTTTATTATTAATATTGTATTTTCCAGTGTTAGTTTGCTTTTGCCGTTTAGTATCGGGTACAGTGCGTGTGTTGTGAACCCTATTTTTCGTTTTATTTCTTTAATATGTGCCGTGTATGTAAGTTGTGAGTCCATTGTGACCCCGAGATATTTAACTTTTTCCTGCCAGTGTATTGTGTGACCTTCAAGTTTGACTTCGTCGGCCTTTTGTGTCGTTTTCTGTGTTGGAAGTAAATTGCCGCGGTTTTTAATGGGTTAATTTTAATTTTCCATTTATCGTACCAGTCCTTTAGGAGGACTAGATTGTTTTGTAACTGCTTGTGTATGTAAGATGTTCGTCTGCTGCTTATGTATATAGCGGTGTCGTCTGCGTATTGTGCGATATTACATTTTTCTATTGTGGGAATATCCGAAGTGTATATGTTATACAGGAGCGGTCCGAGGACGGATCCTTGTGGGACTCCTGCTGCTATGTGTTCGATTGTCGATTTCTCGTACCCGATTGTGACATTAAATGTACGGTTCTTTAGTTAATTGTCGGTTATTTTTATTAATGTGTTTGATATTTTGTGACGTTTCATTTTGTGTATGAGGCCGGCGTGCCAAACCCGGTCGAAGGCCTTTTCAATGTCGAGAAAGATTGCGCTCGTTGATGTCGATATATTCAATTTTTCGGTTATGTGTTCTGTCAGTCTTAGTGCCTGTTGTGTTGTTGAGTGGTTTTTCCGGAAACCGTATTGAAAATTTGGGATGATGTTTTTGTTTTCGACTTCATTTTCAAGTCTTGTCTGTATTACGCGTTCTGCCAGCTTACTTATTGACGAAGTAAGCTGATTGGCCGGTAATCTGCGGTTGTTTTTGTTGTTTTTCCAGGTTTGTGGATCATGATTATCTGCGCGTGTTTTCAAATCTCGGGATAATGTCCGTGTTTTATTATTCCGTTTATTATGTCGGTTATAATTTGTATACCGGCTTTAGGTGCAATTTTATTGCAATGTTAGTTATACCGTCCGCTCCGGGGGCTTTTCGGTTTTTTAGGTTTTTAATTATTTTTTTCCATTTCGTCAGTGTTTGTCGCGTCAATTTCGCCTTTGATTATTTCTATTTGATTATTTCGTTCCCGTTCAATTTGGTTAGAAAATGTGTTGTGTTTTGGTATTGTCTGATTCGTTTCAAATTGTCGTTTTAACGCGTTCGCGAATTCGTCTGCTTTTTCTTTATCAGTTATTGCCTGTCCGTTTGCGGTTTTTAGCGGTGGAATTTTGTTTTTTGTGTTTGTTAGGGCTTTTGTCATCTGCCAGAGTGTTTGATCTTGCGTGTTAAGGAATTCAATTTTGTTATTCCAGTTTTTATTAAAGTGTTCGATCATGTCAGATTTTATTTCGTTATTTATCGCGTTTAATTTTGTTTTTATTTCCGGATTTAGCGTTATTTTATATTCTTTAAGTATGTTTTTTTTGTATCGTATTTTTATTTTTAGTTCTGTCGGAATGTTAAGTTTTGTGTCGATGGTTTTCGTTTTTTTCGTTTGTGCGATTGGGTTTTTTATGTCATCTTCCAGTGTAATAGAAGATGACATAAAAAAACCCGCTTACGTTCCTTGGCGTTTAAATTTCTCGCGAGATGTGGGCGCGGTCACGTGATTATGTCACGTGAGGTAGGTAATGGTGGGGATCAAAAATGCAAAATTAGGTCCCTGTGTTAAATCTTATGGAACTTTGGTCCAGAACTCTCTTAGTTATATTACTACTTTTCAGATATTAAAACTAATTTGTGAAGGTGCGTCTAAAAAATCATTAAGTTCTTTCCAAGATTATTTTGAATATGCAAACATCATTAGATGTGAAACAATCGTTTCCGGCACGTTTATTCCGCACGTCGCACTAACTTAAGTGAAACAACTGTGAAGACATATCTGAAGATAATCATCAGACTTAATCTGATGATTGGAATATTTGAAAAATCTTATGCAGATAATGAATTCACTGATGATTCATAATGCGGTAAATATTTGTGCAAGTTTTATATTTTTTTCTTGTAAATTAAATTAAATGCAAAATTGCATGCGTGTGCCACTGGCATTTGTGTCGAATTTTCCATCTCTAATTATATACCTACAACTTAAAGCTACTACTTTCAGCTATTTTTCTACATAATTGCCATTAATCCTCTCTTCATAGAACTCTGCCGCCTATGAATTAAGTCTACAAGAAAGACGTCTTTCTTAACCCAAAAGACAGTGATCATGTCTTTGCTCGCAGAAAAAGTTTAACGACACTTTAGAAAGATTTCCTCGTAGGCGAGTTGGAGCGACCCCACTGCATTGACTATCTTTTCGTCTCAACATTGATATAGGCGACCCAAGCCTCATCACCTATTGATCATAACGTATCAGAAAAGTTAATGCGAATCCCATTCTCTTTGTTTAATTTGAACGTAAATGTTCTGTAACAACCACGTACAAAACTGTAAATGAAATTTTAGGGAAAAAGACACTCAGTTCTGTGATTGTGAATCGCCGATTTTCACGAATATTTTCTTCGTCATTACCCACAAGTTCGTTCGTCACAATAGCTGGTCTTTCACTCCGTACTTCGTCATGGACATTAGTTCGTCCTTCTCAAAAGATACGTGACCATATTCTAACCATACTGTCGCTCGTGACACTTTCACCATAAACAGAACAAAGTTCACGATGAATCTCATCAGCCTTCATGTTCTTTGCACACAGAAATCGAATAACAGCACGCAATTCACAGTCGGCGGATTCTCGGTTGTAGCAGCCATTTTAAGCTACCAAAATAGCACGAAAGAATGTCAGAACGATTCTTTCACTAGCACTGCCAGACTCACACTGAAACAGACTACACCGCAACGCTTCAATCGCGCCGATATCCTCACTACTGTGCTCACTAAGCGGAAACGGAAGTTCCTTTACGAATCGCCCTCATATATTGCTACTACTTAGTTTTTTAAAATATGTAATATTTAAATATCTTAATACCAATAATAATATATTCAGCCCACTGAGCATCGATGTTTCAAATATTTGCTGACATATTACGCCGAATCATTTATATATTCCAAAACATTTTTGAAACATTTAGTAACGTTAAAATGTCCGCCTTTGTAATGTTTCAGAAATGTTGCTTGAAATGCTTATGGAATATTTAAGGAACATATATAAACGTAAAAAATTAACAAATGTAATATTTCAGAAATGTTCCTATTTATCGCATAATGCGTGTGCAGAAAGTAAAAATTACAACCCACAATTATTATTTAAAATTTTAATTAAAACTTATATACAGTGGCCAAATGTGTAGAACCATATAAATATCCGTTAAATCAAAAAATATATTGGAATAAAGTTTTAGATCCGGAAATTAGGGATCAAGAGTATTTGAAGGGATTTGAAGTATTTTTTGGTCGAGACAATTAGGTCGAGACAAAAAATACATTCGAAAGCTCAAAATACTGGCTTTGCTTACGTAATATAAACAACTTTTTTTTTTACAATTGCACAGCTTTAAACATCAAGTTTATTATTAAAAAATATTGAATTCATAAAAATTGCAGCATTATTTTATAAGTTACCGTTGCACGGGTTTAATGTAAATTCTTTTTTTTCACTAGTACGCAAAAAAATTGTTTTAATATTGAAAAAAAAAACGTCTTTTTCGCACCGAAATTAATGCGTAAACACCTATTTTTTTGAGCAATTGTAGAAAAAGTATATATTCTAATCAAAATTATGGTCGCAGTGGTCCAATTTAAAGTAGATTCAATAAGTTCTTTCTCTAAAAATACATACATTAATATACATGTATTGCATTTATCTTAATTTTACTATTCTCTATATAGTAAATCGAAGGATGCTTTTAGTTAACCAAGTCGCAATATATTCAGAAATTTCTTCTTCTGTTGCACTTGGGTTAGAACATCCAATACTAATTTGTAGGAAAAATGTTCTTTGAAAACTCCGTTCTTGATTTTTCCGTATAAATACATAACATAACAGTATATATATTTCAAACTTACAAGTTGTAATATTTAATTAATATTTATATTTGCTGTAAGACATTGAACTTTTATTTAGTTTAAATTAAGCAATATAGTTACTTATACAATTTATATCAATAGACGATCAACCTACACATATACATAAAATACTCTATAATGCTTCTTAACTGTTCTTAACCAGGCTTACTTCCGACTACTATGGAATATTAGTCATAGAGAAAACCAGCACTATATAAAGTATAAATTTTGTAGGGAAAAACCTATTACAACTAGTATTATTGTATACATGTCAACACAGGATTTTATCGTAATATCAGTAAAACAAAAGTTTTACCGATATTACGATAAAATCCTGAACAACGATGTAAGAAAACAAATTCATTGATTTTATCATATATATGCGGGGAGATATGATGGGCAGGTATATTGTTGAGAGATTAATTATGTTTGTTCTGTCATATATGGAATTTGTATTTTTTTGGATGTGGATGTTTTCTAATATATTTCTTGCTTTGTTATTTTTCTCAGATGTAATTATAGAGGCTTTTTCGAAATTTTTAGCACTGTACTATTGCTTGAAAATTTGTGTCCATTTAATCGGTCTTGTAAGTATTGTATTGTTTGTCCGATGTATACACCATATGGAATTTCATATGTAACGTGTGTTTATTTTAATGTAGGTATTTTGTCTTTTAATTTTAAATTTAAGGTGTTAAGATTATTGGAGTTTTTATAAGCTACTTTTATGTTATATGGTGCTAAGTTTTTGTTTATTTTTTCTGATAGTTTGTTTATATAAGGTATTAATATTGATGTAATGTTGATTTAATTTTTGATTTATGATTTTGTTAATGAAGGAGATATAATAATTATTTTTTGTAGAGAATATTTTGTTTGTAATATAATTTATAGTCTAAAGTCTGGGGTTGTTAATTAATTGCTCTAAATAGCAACGAGATTAATCAATAGAGCAATTAAATGTGAAATTCCATATGGCGTATACATCAGACAAACAATACAATAGTTACGAGAACAATTACATGGACATGAATTTCCAAGCAATAGTACAGCCCTAAAAAAACATTAAAAAAACACACTTTCAATTTCGAAAAATATTTTTATAATTACATCTGAGAAAAATTATCAAAGCAACATATTAGAAACCATCCACATTCAAGAAAACCCAAATTCCATTGATGACAGAACAGACATAAATAATCTCTGAACAATATACCTGCCCATTATATGATGTCCATAAAACATGTCCATCCGTCATAAATATTTAAAAAAACGCGTGATGTCCGAGAATAGTCTAAACTTTATATTTAACAGCAAAAAACGCACACATTTAATTTTGTTTAGAAATGCAAACCAATAACAAAATATAGTGCAACATGTTAATAGCATATTACGTTCTTTGGAAGATAATGCCGCTTCTTGATAGAAGAGCTACGGCAAGACTGTGTTTCTCTATTGAACCTATGATCAGAACTTTCTACTACAACTTATTTTACAAAATAACAAAGCTACGGTATGATATTTCAATACCATTTTCCTTTGTAAGTTAAAGAAAATGGTACAGAAGTGAAGGCGGCTAAAATATTATTATTGAACTGTAATTTTAAATAAATTAATGATTTATTAATATTAATCACCCGATCAAGGCGTGGTTACATGTATGGATGCGCCCTAGAAAAGCGTGTAATTATCCGAGATATTTTAAATCATAGTGTGTATAATGACATTATGCATAAATTCGTATTGCTATTTTTCTGATAATTACATGAATTTTTAAAATTTACATTAACATTACATTTTTCGAATAATGATGAATTTTTTATTTAAATATTCTTATATGAATAAAATTACGTGTCCAGATTTATGGAGTATCGTTGAAAAATACCCTAAACAATATTCCATACCATCTCGCATAATAAACATGCAATCAGAATCATAATTGACAAGATAAGGTCACTAACAATAAGTCATATAATAACTCGAGCTTTAATAATGCCTCATCATTTACAAAATTTTAATAACGTTGTAAGTTACTTTGCAACGACAATCCAAAACAGGCTTTTATATTGACAAAAATATTTTAACTTCATTATGTGGGATACAAGAATTTCTAACAGACAATTTAAAAGATGGTGCTCATAAAGATAAAAATGTTTTTTATAAAATGTGAATTTTCTTAATAAATGCTGCTAAAGGATAAGTTATTCGCGTCACAACCGCCCTCCTCGTCAGACTCCCTAAAGCCTCACGTTTTCGTCGTGGAAAATTCTGCAAGCTCGGGATCTAGAGCGATACCTCATTTTCAACAGCTCATTTCAAACTTACAGGTAAGATTATTTAGGAAGTATTAAGAGAGATACATTTTACGATGTACACTGTTATTTTTCAAATTATTTACTGTGGTGGGTTTACAAATTGCTTTTAATTACACCAAGGGTTACGTTCTAATGAACGCACCTGCAACAAAACACCTGAAATAATTAGCTGGGAAAAAATGTTGTGAAGGGTAAAAATAATAAATTTATCAAAAAATGTACTTAAAATATTAAGTGAGATGAACGTAAATAAAAAATGCTTTCAATAAAAGGGATTTAAATTACTTAGATTTTAATTGATTATGGTTTTTAAGAATTATATATTAGACTTATTTTCTTTTAGCTCTAAAGAGTAATTGGGAAGCATTATTTTTTAAATTCCCTTGATGCCGCATCTAAAATATTTCATTAAAAAAACCTTGTTATCTATCATTGTAATTAAGTTAAGAAAATAGTTTAAACGTACAATTTAAACTATTTTTATGAATATAAAATAAAAAATAATTTATTTTTATAACAACATAATTTGAAACATACTTGAGTAGGTAAAACCTACCAATTTTGTATAATACAAAAGTATTTTTAATAATATATAATATTATTAAAAATGAAGTGTGAAGACACAATACAAGTTCATATGTATTTTTGAATGTATCTTCTCCAAAGACGTAGATACGTATTTCACATTTCTACATGATTATCAATACGCCCCTGTTGGAGAAGAGACACATTCAACAAATCATAACTACCTTGCTATCTCGCAGATATTATTAAGACAGAGCGTGAAGGAATATTCAGCGCTGCCTATATAATAATCGCAGAACTAGCCGGGTGTACCTTATAGTCGGTAACCACCGTATCTATAATTTTTAATAATATTATATATTATTAAAAATCCTTTTGTAATTTATTTTTACTTAGATTTTAACTACAGCGGGGGCGTACTGACGAATCTATAGAAAGATGAAATACGTATCTGCGTCTCTGGGGAGGGATATGTTCAGATACGCTCACAAAAATATTAGAAATGAATTTGTATTGTGTTCTTCACACCAGATTTTTAATAATATTTTATATTATTAAAAATACTTTTGCATTATACAAAACTGGTCATATATGTTTCAAATTATTCTGTTACATATATTCACCTAAAAATTTATTTTTTAAGATTGGAGATATGCGTAATGAACTAAAGAACCAACATGATAAAAACATCTTAGACAACATTAATTAGAAACGAGAATACTAAATGAATAATTGACGTACACCCATAATACGCCTAATACAGTTTTTTGTATACAAATTTTAAAACGCATTAACTATATTTAACCATAATTACTTATATTTACTTTCAACAATTAACAAAAATAAAATACATTTATAAATATTTCATAGATCCTATTGTTATTACCAAAGAACATGCCAATAACAAAGATCAACATAATTTTTGCTAAATGTTGTTATTTGCTGATTCCTTACCTGAAGGAAGCTCTCAAACCAGCCCTAGATTTGTTTCATCTCTGTTATATATATAGAAATTAATACTTGTAATAATACAAGTCTCAAATTTTTTTCTTTTTGCGCTTCTCTTTAATTTTCCACCTTGATATATATAATATGGTTACCCTAAAATCAAATCTGTTGTCAGGTTTCTTCTATCGGGCTAGGTTTTCATATAAATCAAATCAAATGTAATAATGTGCCTATGTTTTCAATGAAATATTACAAATATATTAAACACATAGGTAACACAAAACTGTTCTGCAGGTTTAAGTAACTAAAGTGATAATGAATATATTGAGAAAAGATAACTATGTGTCAATAAATAATAATTATAATCTTATCTCTTAGACGTTTCTCTTAATTGCCTTCCCACCCTTCGATTCTTTTTCCTAAAACTAGACATGTTGGAAATCTTAGAAATCAAGAAAGCCTAAACAGCCAATAGGAACGTCAGGAACACACAATTAGACTTCGGAAACACCCCCATTATCGACAATGTAGTTAAGTCACTAGCACAGACTTATAAATTGATTATAATTGATAGCTTTAGATTTTAGTTTGAAATTGTAAACTCTTAGATAATGACCGAGAGGTCGAAATACGTGTCTAGTTAATTCTGATTAAAGTGAAACAATTATACCAAGTGCTTTTTAATTATATGATTCTTATTCCTGTTACGATATGTACTTGCTTGTTCAGGTAGACGAGGTACTACCCACCCGAGTCTTTATAACTGTCAGGTCCATTCACTTTATTCTCAGTAACAAAAGAAAGGGATTTAACCAGAAGAAATTGGGCACCTAAAGAAAAAAAGTATGAACCATTGGTTTCTCCTCCAATGTCCTTCTTCTACCGCTCGATATCAAATGAGGCTTTATGAAACAATTTGTAACTGGTCTGAATAACAACAGTGATTGTTTCAATTCCCACAGAAAACTGAAGTTAAGATAGCAACAGGTATTTTCGAGGGGCCAAAAATTCGTGAACTTATGCAGGACGAGACGTTTCCTCAGTCTATGTCCGAGAAAAGAGAAGTCAGCATGGTTGGCATACAAACGAGTGACAGAAAACTTTCTTGGCAACAAGAAGTCTGAGAACTGTAAGGAAATTGTGGAGAAAATATTTAAACATTTTATATATCTAGGGTGTACTAGGTGTTAAAGTGCATTTTCTCAACAGCCATATTGATTACTTTCCCGAAAATCTTGGTGCAACGAGTGAAGAACAAGATGAGCGGTTTTACGAAGACTTTGAAACAATGGAAACTCGCTACCAAGGCCATTGGGATCTGTCAATTATGGCTGACTACTGTTGGTGTTATAAAAATCACACTAGTGAAGGACGTATGAGAGCTTCGAGAATAATGAAGTTTTCTTTAACCCAAACAATGAAAAAATGTAGGAATTTATAATTATCGACACATAGATATCTTTTTTCAATATATTCATTAAAATTTCAGTTAATTAAATCTTTGAAAATAGTTTTGTACAGTTATTATAGTTCAAGATATAGGAGCTTAAAAGTTTGTTAGAAATTTTTGTTTTTTTCTAATTTCGTCGTATTGTAGTTTCGAGTATTATTAGAATATTATCATAGTTGGCTATGTAATTATGGCACCTGTCAAATTAATATTGCGTTAATTTATTCAAGTTTGACGTGTTCCTGATTACGTTTATGTTTGGTTTTATTGTTTTCTAAAATTAATTTTGAAAATGGTTCTCTTTACTTTTGAAGAATACAGGGACACGATTATATGTTATGGTGAAGCTCGATCAAATTCTTCCGAAACTCAACGTATCTATCGAGAGAAATAGACATGTTCCTAATGTCAGAACATTTAGTGACCTGCATAGACGTTTGAGAGAAGATGGCTGTTTCAAAAAATCAAAAGTTAATATTGCGGTCACCTGAACTCATTGTGTTGTTGAAAATTAAGAAACTGTTTTACAAATAGTAGAAAATACCCCAAGAATAAGCACCAGAAAAATAAGTTCAGTTGCACGGAATGTTAACCGCGAATCAGTTAGACAAATCCACAAAAAACAACTCCTTCACCAGGCGCGGCTCGTGATGACGTATTTGGGAGTGCAAGTACAATGATGCGAGTGCCTCGTGTGTTTTCGGTGTTTACTAAGAAAACGTTTAAGTTAGTACACGAGAATACACGAAGCACTCGCATCATTGTACTTGCACTCCCAAATACGTAATCACGAGCCGCGCCTGTCCTTCACCCATTTCATTTCCAAAAAGTTTATCACCTATTGGAACAGGATCATTTACCCCGTGTGAATGGTTGCTAAATCAAGGGCAAAATTTTGTTCACCGATGAAGCAGGTTTTAGTCGCGAAGGTGTTTTTAACATGCATAAAGTGATGAAAACCATAATCAAACCGTAATACGGAATTATCAGTATAAGTTTTCTATTAATGTTTGGGCATAATCGACAATTACCTAATTGGCCCATTTCAATTGCCCAATCGATTGACAGGCGAGCTCTATCGATATTTTTTGGAGAATGAACTGAACAATTTATTAGAAAATGCCCCATTGAACATTATTCAAACAATGTACTACATGCATGACGGGCTCCAGCTAACTTTTCTCGTAGAGCAAGGGAAGACCTACACCATGGCCAGCTCGCAGTCCCGACCTTAATCCCCTCGAGTTTTCATTTTGGGGGTTTATGGAAACAGAAGTGTATGCAATAGAAATAACTAGTGAAGAGCAATTATGGAACAGAATTGTAGAGTCTGCTTGATAAATTCCGTAATTATCCAGGCATTTATCAAAGATGGTATCAATCATTAACACAAAGATTGGAAAAGTGTATCCAAGAACAAGGCCACCTTTGAACACCTTTACAGCTAGATACCTTAAACATATTTTTTAAAGCTCATGTCGACCAAGTAGCGGTTTTTTTGTTGTGAGCTATTGAAGAGAAATAAATTTTATAATAAAGTATGTTAAGATTTTTTTTTTAATCAGCAGTACGTCAAAGTTTTATAAATTATTGGATCATGGGAAGAAATAAAAAAAAATAATTTTTCGACAAACTTTTAAGATCCTGTATCTTGAAAACAAAAGGCGATCGGACATTAGTGTATTTTTTTACTTGTGTGTGTATTTTAGTGTATTTTTTTACTTTTTAGTATTTTATGGTCTTCTATCGCATGGTAGTTTTTTCAATGTCACCTTGTATAAAATGTTTTATATTATTAAATTAAAAAAAAACATTCCAAAAACTTTTTTTTTGTAGACCTGTGTAACTGAATGATGTATGATTCTACAAAGAGAAAGGAAACTTATAAAATGACAATAAAGCAAATCAATTCCATTAAACAGACACACATCCAATGACGCTGTATTGTCTCTCAGTTTTGAAATCTTCGCATGTAATAAAATGCACGCAAACACTTGAAATAAAGCACGTGTTTGAATATCCGAAATTATGTTAATAAAAATAACACATGTTTATCTCATACAAGCGCTTTGTCGAGTATATACTAACTGAACCAAAGACTAATAGAGACGTGTCAGTACATTGGTAATTTATGCCTTTTTACCCTTTCTTGTTTGACGCAATAATGTTTCCCATGAAGTTATCTTTGTTGTGCGGCACATAAAATATGTATAGATGGCGCAACGTCTGTAATATTTTTTATGTAATTTTCTCCGATTATAACCTACAGTTCTCACTTGTATCATTGTATACAGTTTGTTTACAGATTATGTTTGTGCGTCATTTATATTCGATTGTTTTTTTTGTTTTATTGTATTTTGATGTTAATAATTAGGCATTTTAATTTCTTTTGTATGTTCGTTTTCCTCTAACAAACTAAAACATAGATGATTGTTTCGGTGGCGAATAGAAAAACGCTCAGTATAGTTCAATATTATCAAACTTTTTGTTAATTTTATTTTATTAATTTTACAAATTAGTATGTAATACGCTGTCTGTAGTATTCCGTGAACTGAACTTAGATGATAGATATATTTAAAATTTTCGTAATGTGGGAGCAGTCTGCGAATTTTGAAGAAGCTTAAAAGTAGGAAGTTATAGACACCTAATTGGCTAAAAGGACACTTTTATTTTGTATATGTAAGATCTCGAAATTGGGGTCGAAATCGTGTTTAAATTACGAAAAATGTTTCATCTTATCATCTAAGTCTGTTAGTTTTATATACTTGACAAAGTCACTACTAATTGACTTATTCAATTACCGCTTTGTCGGGCGCCAAGAGGATTACCCCCTCTAAGGTATAATTGCACTTTTAAAATTGCCGGTTAGCTAAAAATAGCGGAGAGATATAGAAAAAGACTCTAAATAACGCGGGTAAGTCGAAATGCGACTTACGCCTTTCTCTCTCAAAGCGTGCATGAAAACTAAGGTGAAAATTAATGAATCCCTCTTTTTTTACTTAATAAATGTTTCGATCAATTCCTTTTGTTTAATATGCTTTTCCAGTAAAGCTTAGATTACATGAATTGAAATAAAATGATTTCTAAATAATAAAATGATTACTAAATGTAATATTCAACTTTAATCTATATCTCAATATTTAGGATAACTGCGGCATTTAAGTATTTTCAGCACCAAAGTTATCGTTTGTACAGCAACCCCGAATCTCTCGAAGCCCGAGACATTATTAATATAACGCCCAATGTTAAGGGTTAAAGAGGACTCTTACACTGCGTCAACAAAACATGTCGTATTATTATTAACATATTTCGGATATTCAAACACGTGTTTTACCGAGTTTACAAAAATCTGATCATATGAAATACGAGGATGTCGTTTATATTTTGCGTACTGAGACGTAGAGGGGCCACTAATCAAATGTCAGTACCAAAAATTAACTTCCAACTTTAGCTAGCCTAAATTTAAAGTTTCAGTGCTATACGTGTAGTGTTGCAACTACAACGAACTGTCAAAGTTAACAAGTTAGTCGAAAAATGGAATTAAACCGTGAAAATTTTCGTGCAATAATTATCTCACCAAGAATGCCTCGCCGAGTTGGTTTCTGTTTTCGGTAATAAAGCACCACATCATTCAACAATTTCTCGTTGTTATGGAGAATTTAAACGTGGACGGATTAGTCTTTCGACGATCCAAGAGCAGGTGCATCGAAAACTCAGGTCAGTCAGAAAAACGTCAATTCTGTGCGCAAGCTCATCAACGATGATCGACATGTGACATATCACGAAATTGTGTCATCATTGTGAATTTCATAGACCTCAATTCAAAAAATTGTGCATGATGAATTGTGTGTAAAAAAATTAGTTTCCCGTTGGATACTGTATCTGTTGACCGTAGAACAGAAGCTAGCGTAAATTGGTGCCAGAAAACTCTATACCGCTTCAACACAGAAAAACGTGTCCAACATCGTGAGTGGAGTTGAATCTTCGATTTATTCTTACAAGTTCAAAGAACTGATATTACCGATTGGTATAGAACCATTCGTTTGCCGCAAGTCATCGCTGAGCTCCGAGAAACCAACCCACAACGACAAATCATCCTCCACCATTCACATCAATGTAAGTTTGCGCACAGCTCGCAAGGCAATTGAATTTTAAACGAAAAAGACGTCGAATTGTTAGACCATCCTCCGTACAGTTCCGACCTAAATCCCAATGATTTCTTTACCTTTCCTAAAATCAAGGACGGACTGCGTGGTCAAAGGTTTGAGTCGTCAGAAGGAGCAGACAGTGTGTGTTTTATTTCAGCTCTATATGCAAAATATAAAAAACAACCCTCGTATGCTGACATATAAGGGCCTTTTTCCGTTGAGCCTCTCTAGAAGGCCATGATATTTTGCTATAAATTTTATTTGATATTTTGATCTAGTTATCTACAAGATTAATGACAGTGACAATTGAAAAATATGCTTGAGTATTTCTAAACTACAAAGATTTAAAGTAAGCATTTGCACAAGAAATTATGTAGGGAATGTTTTGAGGAAAATAAATCAGATATTCGCTTACAAATCATATTCCTAAGCTACCGCAAAGTCACAGCATTTCAACGAGGTCGACAGTCCTTAAATGACACATTGAATTCCTAAACCAAGAACGACTGTTACCGAAAAGAATATTAGTCTTATTCCGGACATGTTTGAAGAGGTCATCGATGTTACTGTAAGGAATATTCAAGCAACCCTAATTATTAGAGTTGCGGATCTTGTCCGTACAACAGAGTCGAACGCAGCCACCGCCACGTGACCGTGCATAGCAAATATTAACATTTGTATGGTGCTACTGCGTTTACAGAATAGTTGCATAAAAACGATTATTTGATTGATGTCGAACGATCATTTTCTTTATATAAGAACATTTATTCATCACGCCATACATGATTTTCTGAGAAAACGGTAGAAACATGCTTAATGCTGCAGTTATTTAACCAAGCTAAAGCAGCTGCTGACGTTGTTTAAAAGGGTAAAGATAAGGACACATTATTAACACGTGTCGTGTTAACACGACAAATCAGAATGCGACACATCAAATATGCCGAACATATTACTCCGATGTGATACAATAATATGTTACTAACGGTTTGATGTTTTAAACGTATTTGTATCAAAACTAAGAAGTTGCTAGTGCCCACCGTGCCCATTTTGTATCTGTCTCTGTGAACATTATAGAGAATCAGTGCAAGGAGATGGATCAATTGGATGAAGAGAAGGAAATAATAGCCAATACTGCATTATTGTTTGCGTTGCAAGCAGAACGCAGAGAGTACAAGGTACATCCAATAAATGTGGGTAGGCACAAGTTTACGGAATTCCAGGTTCTGTCGCCCGACATCGTCAAACACGATAAAAGATGTAAAAATGTATGTAGAGATGCCTAAAAAAGAATTTGATGTGCTTAACGGTTTATTAGAAAGTAAATTAAGGAAACAAAGTGCAAACTTCAGAGGAGCAATATCTCCAAAGGAAAGACTTTTAGTATATTTAAAGTATGCAAATACATATACTGTATTATTTTAAATAACGACAATTAAACAAGATAAATGCTGCACAAACACAGATATTACTGCGGATTATTGCAAAACTAGATAACATTTTATAGAGTTGTAAAACTACCCGGTACGTTGGAAAAATCTTCTTCATTATGAGCAAAATAATGGTGCGAAGATGTGACTGTAAGGTTTCAGATTCATTCAAGTAGAAATTTCCAGACCAAAATGGTACTGGTGAAGTGTATGGCATCGTTATATTATATTTGGTTGCGTCTTGTGTGATCGAGGATGTGTGCCTCAGTTCGGCTTAAAACACCAAATTATTGATGTCCATTTTGAAACGTACTTTTTCATGTTAAGAAAGTTTCTTCACAGTTTTAGCTAGGCTCATGAAAAACAAATTAATATCATCATCAAGTGTATTACTTTGAACTGCAGGTGGTTGCGGAGAATATATCAACTGAGACGATTATTAGATTTCATGATGTCAACCAATTGAGTCATTATTGACTGCAATTTTCTTTTTGCTTGACGGTGAACTATGGAAAGAACGACCATCTGGTTGATTATGTTTATTCGAAGCGTTTGATATGCCAGAAACTGCATTTGAAGATGTGTTTGCAGTCTGATATTCATCGCCATATTCTTCATCTTGCATTTCAACATCATCAGTCATATGCTTATTGCTTTCTTTTTGACTTTCAACAAAAATCCGTGCTTTCGTTCCTCTTCAATTAATAATTCTTCCATCTTTTGCGAGCCCAGGCTCAGGTGCAAAATTCGACTTGCTGCGAATATGTAAGATATTGAAGACACGGTTTGTAAGTTCGAGCGTGTATTTAGCTTCTGACAACACAACACAGTAAAGTGTTCGGAGATATTCCAAACAATGTAATAGATATTTTAACAACACGTATTAATAATGTGTCCTTACCTGGGTTTTCTAAATAGCGGCCCATCCTTTTCGTACATCACACGCGGCAAACGAACACGCCAGTTAGTTTAACATTAAACTTGTGTGTTACTCTATAAATATAATATTGAAGTCACTACACTAGCAGAATGTTGATATAACTTTATCTAAGGCATTTATTTAAATATGTTTTCATTTTTCCGTATTTATAAAAGTATAATCTCTATTTATAAAGTATATAATGTTTGAATTAGTCTGAAGCAAGAAACGGGATCCCTGTTGTACGGACGAAATATCGCAACTCTACTAATGATTCTTTTAAAAGCAACACCATGTTACACAAACATTTGAAATTACGTAAGCTTTGTTTCCGTTAAGTGAAAGTGAAGAGACATTAATTTACCGCTATGATCCCAAAAAAAAAACAATCGGCCATTTGAACCTTTGAAAATGAGTCGGCTCCAGCGAAGCTTGCTCAAGAAAAAAGAATCGAACCAAGCCGCCACATTTTTTGGGATTAATAAAAGTGTTTCCACTGTAACAACCCTTTTATTTGCCTCAACTTTTGCAAAAATTGTCTAAAATCACACTTACACTCGGACTAATTCTGCTGCTCAAACGATAGAATATTTGAATACCAAAAGAATTATAATAACGACCAATTCGCTCCACATATGAAGGATAATGTACCGAATGTATGTATTACATTGGCCAAAGAAACAGTTAAGAGGTTTGAAATTATTTCACAACCTAAGGCGGAAAAATTTGAAGAAGATTTAAAGAGAAAATGTTTTAAAGATTGATTTTACGCATGCAGAAGTGAATTGACTGTGGGTATATTTACGAGTATATGAACAATTATTAACAAATGCGTTTATTTCGTCTAAAAAACAGAAAGAGAACAGAGTCATGATGGGTTACCGAATTTTAGAAAATTTCACCAATCACTTGCTACGTGCTTTCTCAAGCACTAGCACAAGTGCCTTCTATACATTTTACTACCTAGTTAACTTACTAACTTACCCAACAAACACGATTGCTCCCTAGATCTTCATTTAAGATGCTAACTCAGTTAAGAAGCGAGCTAGGGATAGGTTCTTTTTAATAATAGGCGCCACGGTGTTTATAATCTCAAACCTGTACAGCGAACACAGACGCTGCCGAAAGTAAGTAAAATAATTCACAGATAATACGTGTACAAATTCTAGTACAACAATAAAACGCCAAATAAAATAACATTATGTTATTTATTATAGCGACAGACAATATATATCAACATGCGTCTATGTTGAACAAAAACAGCAATAAATATAAGAAATATAATATTGAGAAATAACCCCTAAAAAAATATCTGAACAACGGCTCCCGAACCATAATTAATAATTAATTAATCGTCAAACATTAAAAAAGAATCAGTGACCAACTTGCTTAATAAATGTTAAAGTTATATAAATAAAGCTGAAGGAAAGGTAACAAATTGATACTGAGTTAATGACTCAGCCAGTACGGTAAATTTTTAACTTGTAGTATAATAATGCACATTTAATATGCATAAGAAAAGCAATTAAATACTGGAGTTTAAATTGAAGTAAAATTATACTAATAAATTTAGACAAAATAAAAGTTGTAAGACAAAAGCTATAAGATCTCAGTATGTAAGTGATTAAGCCATTAATAAGTATGTTGCATGCTTAATTTAGACAATAAATCAGTTGGTAATATATCCAAGGATCCTTCGAAAAATCTCACAATAAGATTCGTACATACTCAGTATAATAGTTAGATTATTAAATATTAAAAAAGTCAGTTCACAATTTAAAATAGTAATAAGGAAAATTAAACAGTGGTAATATAATATAAAATTTAGCAATACGTCGGTCTTAACATTCCACCACATTATAATCAATATTTGAGATTTAAGAAAATATATATACGATAGCGACAATGAAGTGAAGAAATTTTGGGCATAGTAGTACGTTTAATGTAAATTTCGATTACCCTGTGTAAGCAAAATTAAGGGTTATCGATTGACTCTAATTTAATCTGGCTCTATCTAACTTAAGACATATATTTTACATGTAATACCAAAAAATCCTTCGTAATGAGTTTTAAAGTAACTGTATGTGGTCTCCAGAAGAAAATATCACAAGTAGATCCTACCTTACTAAATGAAATACGTTAAACTCATTGCATTTGGTTTAGTTCGTTGAGTCCTACTTAGCTGTGTCCTTTTGAATACGTGAGATACGACGCTCCTTAGTAAGATGGTATACTTCCAGTTAGGACTCTACTAGGAATTAACCAACACAACAGTGTACTTTACATGGGGCGAGGAAGAACTTCATGCTTTCACCCAGGTGAATGTGTTTGTCCACACGTGTGTATTTTATGCCTTATTGGGGAATTTATAGCCCACACGTGTAAATTTAAGCTCCGCACTTGGAAAATAGGCCTACGTAGATCCTTTTAAATGCAAGAAAAAAAAACATATAACAAATTGTCTAGAGAAAAATGAGCTTGCAAAAGAAGTTGGAAAATCTACGAACACGTGCTCCAATGGAAATTCTATCTGCTAATACAGCTAAAAAGACAGCACTTTCGATATCTCAAAATTTCATATCTACCGATTATTTAAATTATAATGACTATAAAAACAGCATAAACCGTAGCAACTATATACTTTTAATAAATCATTATAAAATTTTACATTGAAAGATACGTCTTCAGTACAACTTGTTACTAGAAGAAGTTTTCGACAGCCAGAGAGATAGATCTAACTAACTCGATGCTTGTATAGATAATATTTATAGTTGTTAATCCAACCGATAGATTGAGTCGTCTCAAAAGAAGAAATACCAATGAATTACGTATTTAGAAAAAAAACATTTTGATACATCAAAATTAAGGCAATAAAGTCCAAAACCCAATCAATCAAGAACTTTAAATAATACATTTATTTAGAGAATTTTTAATAAAGGACGATTGTCCCGAGAATAGACACAAGATGTCTCTGACACTAGAATACAACAAGGAGATATTAAAAAGGAAATACCGCATGACAATTCTAATTAAATTTACAAAAGACAAAGCCATAAGCCAATCTATTGAACATTAAATAAAGATTCGAACTAGATCCGTTACGATTTTCTCAATTTAAAATATTTACCAACCAAAATACCGCCATCTTTATCGAAAATTCCAACGCCATCTGCAGCTAAACATACGACCGATACTAAATCCAAACTTTAATGTATACATGGTTGCCTATCCATCCTCGTGAAATTATCACAATTTAAATTAAATTTAAAATAATACTTTTAAAATTACTACGATAAAACTTGCAATTTCTTCTAACGATAGAATAAATATTCACAAAAGATATATTGTCATTTAAAAATAAGACTTACTCTTATCTACATACTTTTACATTTCTTTTTTATTTTGCCATTAATACTTAATTAATAATATAAAATTTCCTTGAAATGCGACGAATATCTTCTACTACAAAATTGTTACTTAAATTACGAAGAAACATTTCTCTCCACAATTAAACAACTATTCTAAAACTAAAGGAATCATTCAGCCAAGAAACATTTTCCAACATTACTTCATTATATTGCTCAAATTTCACAAAATAAATTTCAATTTGATCCAACCACTAAAAATATCGGAACACATAAAAGCTACATTTCTCTTTGGCGTTACACATCCACTCAATTTTCACTTAATTATCAAAGTCTTTGATAATCTCGCCTAAGACCTACGTAGTACAGCTTTTAATGATGATATAAACTTAATCTTCTACGTATTATAAATTTTAATAAGTCGTCTTTTTGAATGTCATGAAAGATTCTATTTGTGCTAATTAGAGCGTTGTAATCCTACGTTAATATATCTAATTCTATCTATATCTAAATCTAATTCAGAGCGGTTTGATAGAAAGGCGCAAAACATTTTAATTCATCACTGTAACACTGACGTAAATACATATTAAACATGCTAAAACAAGAATAAGTTAGTTAATTAAAATATATATTAAAATATGTTATAAAACATCAACTAGTATAAATATCAAATCGTTTTAATAAAATCAATTATAAATTATTCTAAATTATTGGAGTAGGGCGACAAAGTTTGTCCTAATAATTCAACCCATTTTTTTTATGTACTGACTCAAAATGTTGGCTCATAATAAGTTAATGTCAATTATAATATTAGAAAATCAATTTGAAATATATAAGTATTTAAATTGGTAAAAACTCGCCATTTTTTTATATAAAACACAAAAATTTTTAATAATAGGTATATGCTTTGTCTTACACTTGTCATGTGGACGGCAATGATTGTTTTGACGTTCGTGATATTGACATTAGTCAAAGAGAAGCAGCGAATATTCCTCCATGCTGTCTTTTGTGTGATTGTATATAGTAAGGGAAGGGAGTTTTTGTAGTGAATTTTATCTATCCCAGCATGCATGCACTAACGAGCCTATAATAAGACGAAACACGTGGCTGCATGTCTGTATAGCAATTTTCACACAAATATTAACTTGTGTTCCCCAAACCAGATTTTCAACAATGTTTCGATATTACTAAAAATGTTTCTGTTTCATACATTATAATAATACTAAAAATATTATTATTTAAATTTAAAATCTTTCCGCCTATACTCAATTTTAACGATTTCAACAAATACGTTTCTTAAAATTCTTTAATTCACTGTCTTTTAAAAAATATTTTCTATAATGTTGTTACATTACTTTGTATCAAAGTATCTCAACAATTTATTTATTATTTTATAGTTCATATTTCACATAAGTGACTGTTATCAAAGTGTATGAGAACTGCTTAATTTAAACCGCACGGTTTTCTTTGGTTGGTCTTCGACATCAGTAGATAAACTATGCGGGTTCCAAACATCCCATGTGTTTTCTTATGAAGGTTCATTTTGCATTTTTTAGGGTGAATTGTAGTTGAGGAAAGGTACCGGGGACCGCTGCCGGACGTGCCATAACGCGCATGCCCAAGACAGAGCTGCCTGTGAAACAGACAGACCTGTCTTTAACACACACAAACCTGTTTTTGAAACAGACAGATCTGTCTTTGAAACAGACAGACCTGTCTTTGAAACAGGTAGACCTGTGTTTCAAGCACAGACCTGTCTCTCAAAGTCAGTTTTGTATACCATAGTTTCTCCGAAGCAATGGTGTACAAACCCTTGAAACTTGTGCAGAATCAACTGATAACTTTGAAACCGTGAATCATCTCGAATATTCTTGTCCACTTCACGAACTAAATCTTCAGGAATCAGAGAAGGTAGGCCAGGGCATGGCTCATAATGCACAGTAAACCATCCGTCCTTGTGCATTCTCACCTACTTTCGGACTTTACTGTCACTGATAGCATTTTCACCGTAAATTTCACAAACCTCAGATGCGGCTCGTGAAAAACGTACTGTTGGAGCACGTACAATGATGATGCGAGTGCTTCGTGTATTCTCGTGTACTAACTGTAGCGTTTTCTTAATAAACACCGAAAACACACGAGGCACTCGCATCATTCTATGTGCTCCTACAGTATGTCATCACGAGCCGCGCCTGACAAATCTAACGGTGAATTTCCGCAGCTGTCAAATTTCTAGCATTTCAGAATCGAATTACAAATCGTATCTCACAATCGGCAGGCCACTTTATTTTCTTAAACATTATTAACTTCTGCAGCTCAACACACAGACAGATGGTGTCTAAACGCGTGCAAAGCATGTAGGGAGTAGACGCGCATACATACTGCGACGATCGCACGTCATTCGCACTCTCATCCACAAACGGACCGGACCTTATTTAAAAAATATCCCTCGTATTTCAATTCTCTCTCATTTACGTAAGGCCATGCCGCATGATTTTTTATTTTTGCTTAGAAAAAATATGATGGACAGGAAATAATGTTTAATATTAGGAAAAATGTAAAAAAAAATTATATTTCAAATCTAATATATTTATACACTCACCGGCAGAATTAACGCATAATTCATTAAAATGCTTTTTCTTGCAATTTAAATGCTTCTACAGGGTGCGGCAAAATGATAGGTACTATTTGGGATGTCAATAAAAACCAAACCACATAAACCAAACATTTCATATTTTATTTCTTAAATCTACATTTCATGCCATTCAGGGGCGTTATTTTTTAAAAATGATATCTTTTAAATGACGGCCATTATTGTCGATGCACTCTTGTAGGTTCTCACGGAAGCGCGTCATTACCCGATGGATCATTTCTTGGGAAATTGCGGCAATTTCTTGTCTTATGGCTGCCTTTAATTCTTCCAAAGTCCGCGGACGATGTGTAAAAACTCTCGATTTGAGGTAACCCCAAAGAAAAAAGTCGCAAGGCGACAAATCAGACGAACGCGGCGGCCAGGCGAGATCACCCCGTAAAGACACCACTTTGTTTGGGAACATGTCTTGAAGAAAATTAAGTGAACGACGCGTGGTGTGCGATGTAGCACCATTCTGCTGGAACCAAAGATGTTCTCGGTGATTTTCGTTCAACTCGTTAACTTTTGGACGCAGGAAATTGTTAATCATATCAAAATATCGATCTCCGTTGACTGTTACCGTTATTCCATCTTCTTCGAAAAAGTAAGGGCCCCACACGCCGAATTCAGATATTGCACACCAGACGGTAACCTTTGGACTGTGAAGTGGTCGCTCATGTAATTCCTGTGGATTATTTGCCGACCAATAACGGAAATTTTGCTTGTTTACGGTACCCGATAGATGAAAGTGAGCTTCATCGCTAGACATGAATACAGCGCCTCGGGGAATGTTTTGAAGAATATCCCGGCATGAATTTGTACGGGTTTCAAAATCTCTTTCTCTTAATTCCTGCACTACCATCATTTTGTACGGATGCATTTGGAGTGAGTTGTGTAAAATTCTTCGAACACTTCTATCGGAAATTCCCAAAGCAGCTGCATGCCTACGAGCTGAACGCCTAGGAGACTGTTGTACGGAATCTCTTACTGCATTCACATTTTCCGGTGTTCTTACTGTCCTTGGTCGGCCAGTAGATTTTCGTTTAAGCGCAGAACCTGTTTCCCTGAAGTTTAGAACCCACCGACGAATTGTTCTTCCATCCGGAACCGCGCCATGCCGAACAACATCAAACTGATTACGGAAGGCACGCTGCGTCGCTATTACAGATTCCCTATTTCTAATAAACTCCTCGACAACGAAAGCACGATGCACTCCGCTCCAAGCCATGTCGATAACTGAAAATTGCATACTTTTGTCTACCTAACGCGACCGCGTGCACAGTGTTGCCGGTTTTACAAAACGAGCAACCACTATTTGAAATTCTACCTACCTTTTTGCCGCACCCTGTATATGACTTATTCTAGTATAGAATTAACTTTAGGTGCTTTACATATAGAATAAAATCTAAGTAGACGCCTGTTGTTAACTTATATGCGTCGTTGTTTTGTTGTTTTTTAAAGTTGTTTCAATCATTTTGACATTTGTTTGTCGTTCTGTTATTACTTAAAAGCATTATTATTTAATATGGGGCTTTTAACACTGATGATGCCATACGAGCCACTATATTACTCCAGCCAGATAGCCAGATGAACGTTTTGCGGACTGTGCGATTGTAGAGAGGAACCGATTCGGTGGTGACTCAGTTATGGTATGGGGTGGCATTTCTATGCATGGCTCTACGGACCTAGTCATTCTTGGTGGACCTGCTCTGAATGCTCATAAGTACATCGAAGAAGTCCTGCAAGATAGTACCGTTTGCTGTAATACGCGGTCCAGATTTTCTGCTAATGCAGGACAATGCCCGACCCCACGCAGCTGCTGAATTTTTAAATGATGTTGACATTCACCGCCTAGACTGGCTAGCTGACAGCTTGCAGTCCAGACCTAAATCCCATAGAGCATCTGTGAGATGAGATGAGACAAAAGCTACGAAACAGAAGACTATAAATAAATTTCGTTTGTAACATCTATAGGTTCTTTAAGTTTTGTAACTTTTATTAAATTAAATAATTTTAAAAGCCATAACTTACTCAAATTAATGAGCTATTCAAAGAATTAAGACTGCACATCATTTGCACATATTTTTTTGATTATTTAAGATTTTTTGTAATAAATATTATAAAAATTCAAATTATGCGTTACAATTTTGCCGATGAATGTATATTAAGAAAAGGTTTGTGCCACATTCGGCACAACATGTAACTCAGACATTGTGCGAGCCTATTCATTATGAAATGCATAGAAACAGTTTTATCTTTGTTTAGACAAAGAAATGCTTCACATTTTTCACATTTAATGAAACTTTTTCCCGTATGTCCAGGAAGGATTCTGCAGATGGCCCCAATAAACGATTCCATCCATTCTGACCTCTCGAATTAGAATATCAGTTGTTGGATCTCGATACCTTTTAGCCTGCAATTCACCTTCAATTAATCCCCATCAGAAGCATTCAGTTTGTCTTCCTTCCATACTAACACTTTGTGTGTCTTTGTAGCACACTTCGCGGAATACCACCCTCACCATCAGTTTCAAGATTAGTTTCAGGTATGACAATATCATTATCATTACTGTTGGCATATTCGTCACCGTCATAATCTGAATCCGAGGCCAGTACAATATTTTCTCCATCAGAATCTGATAGATCATCGTCTTTACTGTCCTCTGATATGCTTCGAATGGCTGATTTATATCTTTCATAAAATAACTTTGGATTCATAATATCTGGACAGCAAAAATAATAATTCATAAATTTTTACGAAAATTCAGTGTCGTAAATGCATGCTGTGTCATATATGGCACATAGCACTTTTTACAACGAAAAGTAACTGATACATAGAAAATGCTTACTCACCTCAGTAACCTACTGTCAATAGTGTCCTTTAGCAACCCATATTTTTTCGAACGCTAAAATCGTTAAAAATGTTTAGAAAATCGCCATTGGAAACTATAAACACTTACGACAGAAATCAGCTGCTATCGGCAATTACCAATTTATATAATAACTTTTTCAAAATGCGGTACTAGATGTCGCAAATATGCCGCAAAACGGGGAATTGGTTTCATATGTAATTGTATAGAGGGCGTTGAGAAATAGCAACGCATTATTAGTGGAGTAAAACTGCTTTGTGTCATATATGATACACAATGCGGTAAAGGGTTAAACTCGCCATTCCTAATATTGACAGCAATAAATTAGCTACAATTCTATTTGACATAAACAATAGCAACTGACTTTGACAGATAACTTTATTTCAAGAAAAATTATCTATTTTAGATGTGCCTAATATTAATAATATTTATTAAATATTTGAACCGGCGGTCTCTTGAAAAAATGTTAAAATAAATTAATTGTTTTTTAATACTATTACAAAAAGAAAAAATGCTCTATCGAATGGTAAGGAAAAATTAACTCGATTCATTTATAAAAAAATTATCAGAAGGGCGTAACTCAAAAACGATTAAAGAAAAAGAATTAAATTAAAAAAAAATATATTCACAAATGCAGATTACATAAAGAACTTTTGTATTAAACATTATTTTTTAAAATGAATAGTAATAAGAATAAATCTTCGTGTCCATACTTTTAACAAACTCTGTATAATAAACGTTTATAATATTAAAAAAAAAACAACCCCAAAAAGAATCACAATCAATAACTGATAAATCTGGTTTCGCTTTCATATAATAAAGCACCTTTCATTCAAGGGCTATTTTTAATGTTTTCTTTATACCAAATATTTATTTTCTTAAGAATTTGCAATTGAAAGGTACCTTTTGACAAATTTCTTGCTTCGTTAGCTTTGTACACATTTAGTTTTATGTACATTTTTGAAATGATAAGGAAGATATATAATTAGATCAAATTCGCGTACTAAAAATATAAACCATAAAGGAAATATGATGAGATTGATGAGCATTAGTAGTGTGCTAAATAGATACTTTTATGTATCGAATAAATACCAATACTTTACACTTTAATATTCGATACTTTGTATCGGATACTTGTATCCGATACTTTTCTGTCAACTCAAGTCGATAACTATACTTATATTTCATCTTTGATACTTTAGTACTTTGGTATACATTTAATACGATACCGTTGAGGATCGGTTATATACTTCTATGCAAATTAAATAATTGTATCAAATAGATACTTACTATGCGATGTTGCGGGAAATTAAACTATTGTTGAATAACTAATAAAAATATTTATTCATGAAATATAGTAAATACGGTAATGAATATGAAAGAAAAATATTTAAATGTAAATGTTTGTAAATAGGAAATAAATAAATAGGAAAAACTAAATATATTACATACAAATATACTAAAAAAAACTACTTATATATAATATTACATATTTGCATTTAAAAACACCAATTTTTGAACATGTTGTGTTTTGAGTCTATTTCTCCGGTCAGATATAATTTGACCACTTTTAGAAAACACACGTTCACTTGGAACAGATGTTGCCACAATTCCCAGGTACTTTTTAGCTAATTCTGATAATCGAGCAGGCGCGGCTCGTGATGACGTATTTTGGTTTGCAGTACAATGATTACCCTTATAGTAAATTAAGAAAGATAATTTTAATAAGTATACTTCATAATTTTAATAGGTATGCTTCAAATCAATGCCATAAACTAGACGTTATAATTTTTATTATGTATGTACATATGTGCAATATCTACATATACTTAGTGTTCAAAACAATAAATCAAAATATCTTTGCTTTATTATATACGTATGTATATGTACACATAATTATTTATGTGTATATATCATTTCGAACTCTATAATTCATCCATACATTGAAATAGAGCCACGCTTTTGACATGGGTATCGAACCACTTGAATAGTAAAAATATTATGACTTTATTCATATGTCTATACTTTGTAAATAGTCAATTGACATACTATTTATTTTAAAAAAGAACGTGACTAAAAAATAAATTATATCCAATTGTACACAAACATAGATCTACATAAACATATCGTATACATATATGTATACCATATGCATCAACGAGTATATGTATCAAAAGTATTGCAAAAGAAAAATACAAATACATCTATACATATCTATAATACTTAACCGTTGAGTACTTATTAATAGTATCCGATACTTTTCATTGTCGGTATACGATACATTTGCTCCCTCTAGGTATCCGATACAAAAGTATCGAATACATACTTTTTGCACACCACTAATGAGCATTTCTTAGCAGTAATATTTTTTTAAGGTTAGGGATTCAAACCAGCTACGTTTCATATTTATGGATATGATTAAGTTTTTTAAAGTCTACATGTGCATACAACTAAAAGATCTACTTTAACTTTTTTTTTAAATAATTGCGGTTTTGTGTACAGTATAAAGTATATCTTATATATCTTAAAATATATGTTTATATCATGTATATTGTTTGTTCTAATACTACATGTGTTAATTATTGTTTGCACTCCTCCTGTCTACACTGACACTATATTCTAGGTAACAATTCACACGCAATTTATTTTTGCATGCTGTATCCACACGAAAATCATCTATTTTGCAAGTTGCGAGAATATTTTCTATTACTATTATTCCTGGAATATAAATTACGTGTTCATATGTGGTAACTATAGTTAAAGGTACCGGTAAATAGAGATAAATTTTACAAACAGAGCTAAGACTGAATAATTTTGTGTTATTTCTCTTGGTATTGTGTGTAAAAAATATTTTAAACCTCAATACGATGATGACAAAATATTATCAAAACTAAGAAAGTAATCTAGGCAATAATAATTATAGATATGTCGATATTTTAAAAGTACAAAATTTCGTTTTAAATGTAGTATAGGTATAATGTAAATATGATGAAATAGCAATATGGCCGACGTAAACATCGTTTATCTCTCTCTAATGTAATTATATGTAGATTCTTCTTTTACCGTATTGTATTACTCTTATAGATCCCACGAAAGTGTATTATGGAAAACTAAGCACATTATAATTAAGATAATTAAAAAATTTTTGTCAGGCCATTATAAAATGTATCAGAGGCAATATCTTAAAGTTGACTGACAATAACAAAAATATTAGTTTTCTTATTGTCCACCTCGTCTAGCTGTTACGTATGTAAACGTACGCTGCAGCGTATGTATGTGTGAGGTATTTATTATTTGTACACATTCTGAATATTTTGAATTCATAGGCTTCACGTAATACAGTCTTCGGGGTATTTTTAATTTCGAGGTTCGTGCCGTAATTGAGTCACAATATTTTAGCATAATGGCGTCTTTCCATTTATCATATGTTGTCTCTTTATTTCAAAGACAGCCTATACCGCCTCATTCCGAGCAAACGCAACGATCCGAATGTATGTATATTTCTCCCGCTCTGAATACAATTCCCCTGAATGCTGTAGGCGCGTCAACATCGATGTCATATGTCATACATACTTACATATTATGCAGCCGCGTAAGAAAAAATTATCTGATTACCAAATTACTATTAAAGGACTATAAATTGTTTAGTCCTGTGTTATGGTAATGAGTAAATTACAATACGTTATACTGACGATGGTTACACAAAGCGTAATGATATTATTAATAAGCGATCAAGAAAATTGCAAATAAGGCATCAAGAGATTTAATAAATTAAATTTTAATAATAAAGGTCACAAAAACTATTCATAGTATACTAAATAAATTTCAGAACTAATAAAAACTAAATTAAATTCTAGTAATGTAAAGAAAAATTTACTCTTACAAATAATAAAATAAATTGTTCATAATGAGAAATTAATTATATAATAACGGAAATTCATCCGTTTAAACTCATCGCCGTAAAATAATTGATGATATTTGGAATATTTATAATTACGAAAACCATTTAATTTTAGTATGCGGTTAACGGAAGAGCAGCATATGCCTAAATCATTGGAAATATCGCTAAGTGTCAAATTTCAATTTAGTTCTATTGCAGCGCATACTAAAATGGACGTATCATTAGGAACTCTGCGATTTGGGAATAATGGTTTTAAATTTTGTACAGAACCAGTAATCTCTATTTTCTTTTTTAAGTCTACAAATTGTAGCTTTGTTCGGGATGGGCCTGTCGGCATACCTTCCGGCAAATAAGTCACATACTCTTTGATAAGAATTATCAGCGTGATACCATTTCATCATTTCGGCTTTCTCTTCTAGTGTATAACGCGGCATGATCACTATTCAAACGCTTAAGAAACTCCGTATAGGGTGACAGTGGTGACACTAATTTGTGACATTAATTGTCAAATGGTTGCGCGACAGACTGTTTTGTGATTGGCTAAAAGCGTTCAGGGGATTTTTATTCGGAGCAGGAGAAATATTTATACATTCGGATCGTTGCGTTTGCTCAGAATGAGGTGGTATAGTCGTATAGTGTAATATAGTATTCATATAGTATTTTTCCCAAAATTATAATAAATTTTAATTTATTTCCATAATGCATTGCTATTTGAAAATAACAATACATTGTCCTATTTCCATCGGTATTCAAAATGGTTTATTTAAAAACTAATATTTGAAAAGTATACTAAATTTCAAACTCTGTCGAAGTTAAAGGAAATAATACGTGAGAGTAATTCAAATTCGACCTGCATTTTATTTTTTTCTAGACATAATTGAAGAGATACTACAAAGGGGGTATTTATATTCATCGAAGTAGGCATGTTAGCTAACGTCATAAACAACTGTAACTTGATTTTGTCAATACTGTCAATTGTATTAAAAAGGTCGTGCAAAAATGAGTCAGATTCTGTTGCACAACGTATAATTATTAAATTTCTATTCAATGAAGGTGTAAAAGCGACTGATATTCATCAGAGGTTTCGCCAACAGTTCGGAGAAGAGTGTTTATCACTCATAACAGTCTATGAATGTGTAAATCCTTCCACAGGATGGTCGTGGACGCGTGTCGAACTTGTCGCGCGCTGCACCTGTCCTGAGTTTGCTGTAAATTTTAGAAACATACCAAAAGATAACGAGCTGATCAGAAGTAATAGGCGAATATCTATCTGTGAAGGAAATTGCTAAGATTGTAAGCACTAGTGTTAGTAGTGTTCACACTATTTTCTACGGCAAGCTTAAATTTAGAAAAGCTAGCTCCAGGTGGATTCCAAAACAATTTTCTGCGAAACAACAACAGAAACAACTTTAGATTTGCAGATAACTCCGGCGTCGAAACGAGTATGAAAGCAATAACTTTTTATCACGTATCATAACAACTGATGATATCTAGCTACACCATTATATCCCAGAATCCAAACATGTTAGTATGAAATGGCGTCACTGAAGCTCATCTCCGTCCAAAAAATTCAAAACAACGATCGGCTGGCAAAATGATGACAACTGTATTCTGGGACGCTATTGGACCATATGTTTATTTTCTCTAAGAAAGAAAAACGATTAATTCAACTTATTACAGCGAGCTTCTTGAAAAGGTTAACCTAAATGAACAAAAAGATGCGGTCTATTAAGCAAGGGCGTTATTCTCTTACACAACAACGCTCGCCAACATACTGCTCATCTGGCGAACAGTACATTGGATAAATTGAGCTGGGAAGTACTGCTCCAGCTCCCGTCACCTTCCCGGTGACTGTCATCACTTTGAGCCACTCAAAAGGCTTTTGGGAGCCAAGCAAGCTGCCTCTAATGTGGAAGTGAAGGATGCAGTGCAAAATTAGCTACGTTGTCAACCGAAAGAATTTTTTCAACAAGAATACGAAAGCTACCGGAACAATGGGACAAGTGTATTTTAAAATGTCGTTCTTACTCAAAAAAAATGACCTATATATAATATTAATTTGTAGTTTGTATCAACCAGAAAAAAATAACCTGCAGAATAAATGTGAATCACCCTCGTATAATACGAGGGACACCATTTATATTTTTAAAATCGACCTCTAGATGGTGCTTTTGACATATGTAATCACTATATTCTTAAAGTTTGACATTTGTGAATGAGAAATCCGCGATAGCTTAGAAATTGAGTCAGTAGTTTGTTGAGAGTGATAATTTTAAGACAGTGAGTTTATAAAATAATGGAGATTACTCGTAAAGGTTTTCGTTGGATGATTTTTTACGATTATAGAAAAGGCCTAACTCCACAAGAATGCATTACATCGCTTCGGTCAACTTTTGGTAATGAAGCACCATCAGAGAAAACAATTTACAATTGGTTTGCAGAATTTCATCATGGTCGTGCCTCAGCGAGTGATGAATAATGTAAAGGTCGACCAAAAACTGTTGTGATTCCAAAAAACATCGATGCTGTGCGGAAAACGATAGAACACCATCGACATGTGACTTACAGTGTTGTAGAGGCATCTCTTGTCATATCGCAGACTGCAATTCATTCGATTCAACATGAACATTTATTTGTAAAAAATATATGTTCCAGATGGATTCCATATAACTTGACCCAAGCACAGAAAGCAGCTCGTGTCAATTGGTGTAAAGAGATACGCAAAAAATTCGACGTAGGAACCGCAAAATCCGTATGCAACATCATCGCAGGTAATGAAACATGGATATATGCCTATGAGCCGGAAACCAAGCAACAATCTACTGTATGGGTGTTCCAAGACGAACCGAACCCCACAAAAGTTGTTCGTGGAAGGAGCACTTCCAAGAAAATAATCGCTTGTTTCTTCTTCGGCTGTACAGGACACATCGCAACAATTCCTTTAGATGATCGAAAAACTATTAACACTGAATGGTATACAGTAATTTGTTTGCCAAAGGTTATAGATGAAATCAGGAAGAACAACCGAAAATGCCGCATTATTCTACATCACGATAATGCGAGTTTCCATACAGCACGTCTAACAGTTGACTATTTGAAGGAGAAAAGTGTTGAAATAATATCTCATTGTCCATATTCACCTGACTTGTCGCCGAATGATTTCTTTTTATTCCTAACTGTGAAACAAAAAATGCATGGACAGCGATTTGCAACACCTCAAGAAACAGTCGAATCCTTTGAAAACCGTGTTTCTGAGATACAACCTGGAAAAGATGTTTTGAGAACTGGTTCGTACGCATGCAAAAGTGTATAGACCATAACGGCGAATATTTTGAAAAACTATAAAATAGTTTGTTCCCAAAAATTTTTTTATATTAGTAATTAATAAATTCATATATTGGGTCACGTCATAAATAATGGGATGGGGACAAATTGTAATGATACATTTATCTATATCGACTCATCAAAATTGTCGGACTTGAACCAATTAGCAGTAAATAAGTATCCTTCAGTATTATTAAAGCAGACACATAGACATCTGAATTAAAAAATATATTTTCCAACTTTGGGAAAGCGAGGTCAAAAGTGCATATTCTACACGTAATGTCGCGTGGATTTAAACAATGGGAAAACACTTCAAGACATCTAAAAAATATGTGTTAAACTGTATTTAAAATGAAGGAGTCGAAACTTATCTACAAATGCTTAAATGATTAGCCGAATTTCATTCTAAAGATACGTCGCTAGAAGGCGAGCTCAGACCAAGAACTCATCAAGCTTTGATAATGAAGCTTTAAAATTAATGGAATTCAATGCCGTCATTTAGAAAAGATGGAGAAAGACAACAAGCTATAAATTTGGATTTCGCATACATTTAGTGCAAAGAATAACGCCAATGACAATGGTCAACACAAGATGACGAGAATAAAACTCCACTATCGACCCCGAAAGCTGAACTTTTGAGTTTTTAAGCCGTAATGAAACAGCGCAGATTTACTCGTGTATTTCCATCAATTACGAGGTATTCGTCAGAGTTTAATGGAAAAACGGCCTGCTCTCGTGAATAGGAAAAAGTTGAGTATTTTCACGAAAGAAAATTAGAACTTGGCTAGCTTTATTCTACTTCGCCCACCATACTCATCTGACCTTACACCATTTGATTATTGCCTTTCTCGATCACTGTAATATCCTTTAATGGAGAAAAATTTCTCTAGTGACAAACAAGGTTTTGAAGACCATAACCAACTGAATTCTATACCAAAGACATTATAAATGATTACAAGTAATTGCAAATTATAAAGAATATATCATAGACTAAAGATTGCTGTGTGTTTTATTGATAAAGTTGTTCATCAACGGACATGATTTATAAGTAGAGTAGACCAATTCGGAGCGAAAGCAGAGGCGTATTTTGTATCAGCATCAGTGTCTCTATCTTTATGTCTTGCGCTATGCACGTGGCGTTGCAAATTTGATTTTGTTAAATGGTTTATATATATTCCTAAATTTCTAAGTTCTGCTTTTCTAATTTACCGTCACAATCCTGGTAATATAAGGCCTTGTAATATTTCCCAATATTTATCTAAAGCTGGTACACGTCTTTTGTGGCTCATTAATTGATAGCGGAGTATAAGATGAAAACAGTTCAGATCTTGGTAATATAAATTATACTTGCTTTTTTATATTTTTTTTAAAAAACTCGTTTTTTCCAAAAACACATCCAATATATTCAAGTGCAAAAATTATTCTCTCAAATTGTTTCAATAACTCACTATGGCAACCCAACAGCTTTTTCTCTTTTTAAGCTCATTGGTCGCTTTAGTTATACATACATAATTTTCCAAAATATTTGACATTTATACTACAATTTTGATCCTTGATTAATATTATGAACTTATTGGTTTACAATTAAATTTACCTTCACACATAACCTTGGACATTACCAAACATTAACAATAGTATACAAGCAAAAAATAGATTGCATGTCGATGCGATAATTCACATCAAGCTTTGATACAAAATAATACAAATCTGTATAAAAACAAATTTGTATCTGTATATGCATGGACACACAGTACGTACTTACCAGCTTTTGCTTCAACTACCAGACGCATGCGTTTCTGTGTAACCACTTTGTCAATGATAGATTTACGAAGCAAAAGACTGTAGTACACTTGCGGTCATGTAGTAAGTTTTGTCCTATCCGAAGACAACAGATAACCTCTTGCCATCTGCCATATACAGATACAAATTTGTTTTTATACAGATTTGTATTATTTTGTATCAAAGCTTGATGTGAATTATCGCATCGACATGCAATCTATTTTTTGCTATACTACGCCACCTGGCGACGAGTTAATGGACTCACAGTAATATGCGTATTTTTCTTCTTTATCAGTAATAGCTTCGCTATTCGAGAAGAACACTTTGCACCGGCGTGGTCGGTTTTGTCCGTCAGATGGCAAGAGGTTATCTGTTGTCTTCGGATAGGACAAAACTTACTACATGACCGCAAGTGTACTACAGTCTTTTGCTTCGTAAATCTATCATTGACAAAGTGGTTACACAGAAACGCATGCATCTGGTAGTTGAAGCAAAAGCTGGTAAATACGTACTGTGTGTCCATGCATATACAGATACAAATTTGTTTTTATACAGATTTGTATTATTTTGAATAGTATACAAAATTAACTAAATTTACATAGTTCTATAATTTTGGTAAATGTAAGAAAGTCATATACTTTTGAAATTTAATTATAGATTTGACACTCTAAATTAAGAAAACAATACAAATATTCCACCTTCCACCTTCTAACCTTCCACCTTCTAACCTTCCACCTTCCACCTTCTAACCTTCCACCTTCTAACCTTCCACTTCCACCTTCTAAGAAATCCCAATATCAGAAATGTAACAAATTAAAACTAGTGTTTTCAATAAGTTTATTAACATTTTTATTATATTTACCTTCTCCCTCATAAAAAATAATTTGTGGAAAGAATTGTAATAAATTATTTTTGAATTAATTGTTATAGTTAATCCTCTGTTTATTTTATTTTGCTTACTTAATTTTTTTTTTAAGAAAAATAGTAGTAAATTATAAGCCTATAGAATATTTATGTAACATGTGTTGCCTAATCATTATAATATATGTAACGGTTAAAATATTTAAATTTCCTTTATAGTGTATCATTGTAGTATATTAACATTATTTATATTATTTTGTTTAAGATGAATCTTTATTTTGTCTTATGTTATGTATCAAAGTTTAAAAACATTTGTATTATTTTGTTATCATTTGAATCAGAACTGTCTAGGTAATAGGTAATTATTGTAATCAATTATATATATAAACCATTTAACAAAATCAAATTTGCAACGCCACGTGCATAGCGCAAGACATAAAAATAGAGACACTTGTGCCGATACAAAATACGCCTCTGCTTTCGCTCCGAATTGGTCCACTCTATTTATAACCCAGCCTGACACAATAGATTTAAAATTCGAATTTATAAATTAATACACTATGAATTATTGAATATAAAATATATTATTGTAAAACACCACAAAATAAAACAAAATACAATGCATAATTGGATGATCAAAAGAACTAATGTTTTTATATAAACTTATTTTGCTATAAAATCTATATCTTATCTATCTTATAATTTATTTTTAGGTAGTGCTCTCGTGCATTTTTTGTGTGAAATCCGTCTTTAATTACATGACACCAAGATGAAAAAAGTTTCAAAAGTGAATCAACCAGCATCCTCAATTAGACAAATTTGGGGATCACTTACAGGAAAGATATTCATCTTAAGTTTTCAATAATTTTCTTATTATATTGGTATCTGTATTTTTACTACACTTTCATAAATAAATAATATAAATCATTCTAAGGTAGTATTTTGCCTTTTATACATTGAACACTTTTGCTAATAACTCCAAAAATATTTAAATATTTAACAGTAATTATAACATGTAATTGGCAATTGGCGAAGCTACATTTAAATATAAATAACTCGTAATCCTAAATAATAAATGGTGAGGCATGAATATATTTAGAAATTAACTTTAAGGGATCTCGGAAGCAACTTACTTTTATTAACTTGCATTTTATTATTACATTTACTCAGTTAGACTTAACAAAAATTTCACCATCAAATGGACATTTTTGTCACTTTGACAGCGATAAAAAGCTACATAGCTTTTTATAACCGATAAAAATGCTTCTTCCTCAAAATTGGATTACATATCTAGTAGCCCTGCATCACTTAATTTATTTTGGCAGCTGTCAGTTATAATAACTATTAAGTATCGTTGAACGTAAAATGTATGCGTCGGTTTGGGGAAATTTCAACAAATATCAAAAGATCAATACCGCAATCCACAAGAAATACAAGATCGTCAATATGGAGACAATCTAAAGAGTTTTATTCATGTCGTTAATTTATCTTGCCAAAAAACACTCGAGCTTTTCTTTCACGAATAAATTTCTTTTTAACTCAAAATTTTTCCAATCAGTAATTTTGCTCGAAAAACTTACATTAGAAAAAATCGCTCGACCTTTCGGTCTCGCGATTTCTTCATGTAAGTTTTTCTCGTCAAATTACTGATTGGCAAAATAATTTCGTTACAAAGAGAAATTTATCCGATAAAAAAAAGCTCTTGTGTTTTTACTTATGATAACACCTTCCGATACAAGAAACATCTTTCAAAAATTATTCAATCAGCCTATGCCAATCTCAAAACATTGTATCCTTATCGATCAACTTTTGACATCCGTACTAAAATAATGTTATGCGAGAGTCTTGTCTTGTCGCTATTTAATTTTGCGCCCACAATCTACGGCCCTTGCTTGGATAGTGGTGATCGAGCTCGCATACAGAAGGTTCAGAACGCGTGTATGCGTTATATTTTTGGTATTCGCAAATTTGAACATATTTCGCATAAGCTTCTTGAGTTGCAGTGGTTAAATATGGCCAACAGGAGAAAGATTCAAGCCTTATGTCTATACCATAAAATTATAACTTTGAAAATGTCATCGTACTTAACTGAAAAGATACGTTTCCGGTCTGATGTACACAATATAAATCTTCGTAACACCAACTTGATTAGACCCCCCAAACACATATTGGTGCTTTTTGAAAGATCCTTCACGCATAACATTTATCTACTGTACAATTCCATTCCGGCTTGTTATAAATCCTTGGAGACAAAGGCATTCAGGAAACAAATCATGTACTTTCTTTTTAAGCGTCAGTAATGGTTTTCGGCTCGTATGTGCGTGTATGTATGTATCTATATGTATATATACGTATGTGTGTGTGTGTATATATATATGTATATATTGTTGCTTTTCTTTTTCTGTTCCTTTGCGTCTGTTCTCCTCTTATACTTCGTGACTGGATGTACAGGCTTTATTGCATATTGCGATATTTGCAAACAGTTTGTTTTATTTATTTTTTATTTTTTATGTATTTTTATTATTATTTTATTATTATTATGTAGAATAGCATAATATTATTTTTAAGTTAGACTAGGCACACTTTTTATTGTTAGTGATCGTGTGCATTAAGGTTTTGGTGGAAGAACAGGCGGCGGAAATTCTTTTCCGTCCATCTGAACCACGCCTTAAGGTTTCAGCACTTTTTTTGGCTCTTTTTTCTCTCTGATTTGTTATTTTCATATATGTAATGTGAAAGAAAATTTGTGTTGAAATAAAGGATATATTATTATTATTATTATTATTATTATTAGTATTATTATTATTATTATTTCTAATTGTTACGGATCTTATTTTTAATTTTGATTTCATGTTTTAAAGAAATTTGCATCCTTTTATTAATATGCATGTTGGCAAACAAAGTATAATTTTCGAGTTAGTTATGTTCTTCCTGGGACAACTTACAATACCTCAAATGTTAAAAATGTCTCATTGAGTATTTAATAAATACATATATCTAAATTACCATATTTCTATGCTAACTGTAATTTTCACATCCAAATGAATATCTGAAACTAAATTTCGAAATAAGACGATCAACACTTCTTTAAGTATTAACATAGAACTTAAATTTGTAGTAATTTAATAATTTTAAAACGTGTAAATAACTTTATTTTTTGTAAAGTTTTGATACAAAATGCCGTATTTGCACTTTCGTAATATTCTCTTATACATTTTACTACTAGAAATTATATCGATAATTTAGCACTAGTACAACATAACAATAAATGCTATATGCATATTTAATATTACTATAGAAAGAATAGCTAATCTCTGCTCTCTCTCTCTCTCTTAAATATTAACCACTTTTTTTTCTATAATCAAATAAACTTTCTCGCAACTAGCAACTATAAGTGTTCAGCTTAACATTTCTTTCTTTTCTTCTCTTAGCTACACATATTCTCTTATATAACTACGGTAAAGTCATATTCATTATTAATAAGAGTCGTAGCGCTTGTGGCCCTTTCAGACATTCACTAACTCACGAGGGCATCGGATGGTATCATTTCCCGAAAACGAAAACGACGAAGAAGATGTCGACGACAGCATCGTGGTGTTAGGCAGGGGACCCGCCGAAAGCGTGAAATTCGAATGGATAGTTACCGAGTGGTCGAAGTGTTCTCAAAGCTGCGGCAACGGAATACAAATAAGGAACGCCAACTGTCTGGTTCGTCTAAACAACAATACTCAGGGGGTAGACAACAATCTTTGTGAGGATGCAGGTTTAAATACTCCATCTACGGTTCGAAAATGTGGCATGGACGAGTGCCCTCAGTGGGCGACATCCGATTGGTCCCCATGCATGAGATCTAAATGTTTTGCACTAAACATAGGTAATTTTTTAATTTATATTTGCATATAATCTGATATAATTTTAAGTATACATTATTATCAATTATTGAAATCTATTCAATATTGTAAACGAATGTTTAGAATTATGTTAAATAATCGATTTTACAGAAATTGTATACATAAAGTGAGCCGAGGAATAATTTAAACTAGAATAGATATTCTCATATTTCATAATAAACAATTACAAGATATTTTACTAAACCAATCTGAATTTGTATAACATTGCTATTGGTCAAGATAATAACCGGCTGATAACCTACTGATAACGCACTGGCTTATTACGCCGGGGGTATCGGAATCGAATCCGGATCTGGGCTGTCCAGGAAGATTTTCGTGGTTTTCCGTATCGTTTAGGTGAATGCCGACAGCTAATCATCTTAAGCCACTCTTCCGGCATAGACATAATAATAACTCATCTTCTGCTAATGCCCCCTGTAATTGGCGACAGGCTGTTGGGGGTGCTTAGGGGTGAATTTTTATTATTATATACTTTATCCATATCCATACTCGTTATGCCTCTTTTACCTTTCGATGTCGAGGACCATGATATACAAATATGTATTATAAATTTATTTCAGAATATCTTCCTTATACAACGTGTCCAGGAAAGTATGCAACAAAGGGAAAACTTTTTTATGCTCTACGTCTCAGGAAATTTTATCCTTTATAAAAGTTTTTGCTTTACTTAAAACCCATTTATTTGTTAAAATAAATGAGTTATCATATTAGATAGTAAAAATACAGTTTGCCGTACCTACTTAATATCGTGTGGGCTGGTCACATGCACAAATGATATTCATTACTAGAGACCATCTTTGTTTCCCAGAGCCGTGGTCGATCTGGAAGTTCGGTAGGTTGATTCGGCTCGCGTCGTGCGTCTCCCATCTGAGCGGCGCTTCGCATATAGTGTTCATAAGAGTAAAGGTGTGTATAATAGTATATTAAAAAACAAGTTACATAAGGCACCATTTTGCCGCACGAGATCAGTTTAGAAAACGAGCCGCGATAGCGGCGTAATAGTTATTTACGAACCAAGTGCGTGAAATCATATTTCGCGAATGAGTGAACAGTTTAAAGCGCGAGCCGCAGGCGAGCGCTTTATGGACACGAATTCGCGAAATGTTTCACGCACGAAGTTTGTACAATATTTTTTGTACGAGAACTATAAACAATAATAATATTTATATAAAATATAAATATTATTTCAAAATTTTTATATTTATAAGTATTTTTAACAATATTACTAGTATCTGTCGGGATGGCAGAGCGGTCTAAGCCGCCAGAATGAAGGTTTACCTTGCCCGTTATACGGGTTTTCGAGCGTTCTGGTCATCTCTGAGGGCATGAGTTCGAATCCCACTTCTGACAATTTTTTTTAGTTTTCTATAAATTTAAAATAGTATATTAAAAAACGAGTTTCATAAGGCAACATTTTGCCGCACGAGATCAATTTATAAAACGAGCCGCTTGCGGCGAGTTTTCTAAAGAGCGACTGCGGCAAAAGGCCTTATGAAACGAGTTTTTTATACTATTTTTTCTATTTTGCGTTTTTTACATTAATAAATTGCTTAAATTGGAATTATTTAATTTGAAAGTTCAGAGTTTAATTTTTATATAAAGCATGCAGTTGGTCACATTGATACTTGACATTTTCAAATTTAAATCTTGCTATCCGCGAAGTGTATTATATTACATATTATTTATTAATTTTCGTTAACATTACTTGATATTTCATTTAAAAATATAAACATGAGTGACATAGAAACATATATATGTTGTTGTCAATTGTATACAACATACGTTGTTTGTGTAAAATACGAACATATATCATATCTGTCAAATGTACATAAATTCTTAAAATCATATGACAGCAATGATATTTATTTCTGTATTCGAACAACGCCAACATTGAAAAATGAAAAAAAGTGTATCGAAATAAAGCTCATTTCGATACTGTTTTTGGTTTCATAATGAGTTCATTTCGAACGCAAAATAGAAAAAATAATATTTGTTGCTGTTCTGACATTTAATTACATACCTTCCAAATATATCAATTTCTACTTTATTTCCTTTTATTTTCATAGAAAAACAACGAACTGGGTTAGGGTTTTAGGGTTAAGGTTAGGGATTTATGATTTTAAAATGTCACTAAATATCAAGTTCCAGGAAGTACCAACTTTACTTTTACGCACTCGTGTTTAAAGTGACTTTTTACGCACGCAAATCGAATCGTGAAATGACAGGTTTTGATAAGCGAGTACAAAAATAACTATTACGAACACGTGTAAATACAAGTTTACTCCGTTTAAACCAAGATATGTCCAAACGTTGCAAGAACGAGATTATGACAAGCATTTAGAGTTTTCCTTCGTGATACAACGTGAAATAGAAACGGATATAACATTCCCCAAAAAAATATTATTTGCCGATGAAGCGACGTTCACCACAAATGGTGTAATTTGTTCGTTGGTGGTCTCAACAGAAACCACATTTCCAAATGGAGTGTAAAAACCAATATTCGCGAAAGATAAATGTTTGGTGTGGAATTTTGAAGAGAAGAGTGGTCGGGCGGTATTTTTTTCAGCAAAGTCTAAATGCTTAAAGGTATTTAGCATTTCTGACTACTGAATTAGAAGATGAATTTAACAACTTACCTTTACAAACAAGATATTCTTTGTTTTTATGCAGGATGGTGGAACTGCACATAGTTCTCGTCGAATCGTGCAATATTTGTTTAAAACATAAAAATAACAATTTTTGTATTTTCAAGTTATTAAGGAATATTCTCATTATTTAAAGCGATATTTCATTTGTTTTAACGGGTAAATGGGTTTTAAGTAAAGCAAAAACCTTTATAAAGAATAAAATTTCCTGAGAAATAGACTATAAAAAAGTTTTCCCATTGTTGCATACTTTCCTGGACACGTTGTATAAAGTATTTTTACAGATTCACTAACAAGATCTAAACTACCAACAAATTGCAGTAATTTTTTACGACATGGATAGAGACAACTACAAAAGTTTTGTAACATACCTTAATTTTCACAATCTTTCAAAATAATTTGCACCACATTCTATGCACTTGTTCGATACCAGTCATGAAACCAACTCTTACACGTTGCTTCTGAAAACTTGTCACACTCGTCAACACATGCCCTAAAATATCCTCATAGTTGAAAATGTTAGTTTCTTCTCTTCAACCTGTTCGTATGGAGCGAAATTTGTGTACCAGCACCTTCAACCTCCTTTTTTTTTTACTAAATTCAGAATTTTTTGAGTGTTTCAACAATTCTCAGCAGGCACTTCTCAGTTTTCCACTTTGCGGTTTGCACTTTTGTGTTTAGAGCACCACTTCTCTCACGGTGAAGAAGATATAATTTTTTTAACGGATCGAGATCTCCATACAGACACGGGCGTGCCTCCACCTTCAAACAGCGCGACATTGTTGTATGCCTTAATGCGCATGTCACTATGGTAAAGCCAGGTTTAATCACCTATCAAGATGCTGAAACGTATTGTTGCATTTTTAAACTACTCGAGCATCTCATGGTACTCTGAAAGCCATCTGCTCTTCGATCGAGGCATGGGGTATCCAATCTTCTTCACTCAAAGATATTTCTGCAAAATTGTACGAGTGGTGGTACATGAACGCATAAACATTCTTCTATCTCGCGATAACTTACACACCTATCGGGCTCGAGTGTCAGGACCTTGGAAGGTCCTCCAAGTCGAAATTTTCGCTCTGGAGCTTCTTATACTATCTGAATAGCGTCCAAGTCGGAATTTCCTCTCTGGAATTGCTGTTTTTTCCTCGAAACATTAATCAATATTCAATCCACGGGCAAAGTTATAGCGAAGAATGATTTGTTTTTTCGAAAGGTTTCAATTTTAACTTATCACAGCGGTGTAATAATTGGTTGCGCCATATTGCAAAACTTTTCTAGGACCCTTTGTATCCAACAATGGTAGAGAATATTTCTTTAATATATAAAAATTAAAAAATTTATTTTCTTATATTATTTACTAATATTTTATAAATTATTAAAAATATAATCAAATTTTAGCAATACAAAGGCGAACTGTGAGGTGTATGCTATACAACACTACAGTTAGTTCCTCTAAATGCAATATTAACGAGAAACCAATGTACAGACAAGAATGCGAGAATAGAAAATGCGTTGGAAAATGGAAAGTCGGTGCATGGTCTGAGGTAAGTACCATCAAATGTAATTATTAGGACTCAAATATTAATTAATCGTATGTATTCGCCCCTCAGAAATTAACTTGTGCCCTTGTGAAAAATATATTATTATATAAGAATAAAAAACATAAAATTAAAACATCAAAACACAATTAAACTTATGATGAGCAATTGCATTAATCATAATTAAGATATAGTTGTTTGCAAGGAATTCTTTCTGTTTAATAGTGTAATTTTAATCCAAATAATTTCAGCAGACAACATGAATTTATATAGGAATAGAAAACTAATCTGCCATTAGTATAGTCTAACTTATGAACCCAGTAAGATTGCTAATTTTGCCCAAATAATAGTATTCTCAAGTCAAAATTAGATGTTTTAATTCCAAAGATCTGTCCCCCAACTGACTTTCAACTTTTAACAAATCTTCGAAATGGTCATTCGTAGTTGTCGCCGCAAAATTACCCTAAGTAGGCTAAAACATAACGAAAACAAACACAATGACACCTATTAACTAATCTTAAATATTATCTTCCTCTGACTTCAATGCACTTTTCACAATGTTAAATAAATATTTTGATACTTTAATAAAGAACAATTTAATATTGAACAGCAAAGTGCTTCATCACAACTAGTTCATTTTTTTTCACTTATGTTAAAACAATACCCTCACAGTGTTTTCTAAGATTAAGAAGTAAGTAAAAGTCACTTGTAGTCATATGAGGGGTATATCATGGATTATATATTTCAATAAAACCATGAGCTCCAATAACAGCTTATCCAACCCTGTGTAAAGCAACTCTGCAATTTATACAGAAATATACAATTTTTCTTTCTTTAAATTTGATAATCAGTATTCCATCACAATCTCAGAATAATTGTTGCTATAATTGTTTCTGGGATTCCGGGCTGAAACCGCGTCTCCTTCATGGGCGACGTTTCGCTCACTGTTGCAAAAGACATCTTCACGACTACTACTACTATTTCTGCACTGAATGACTGCGAAAACTTACTACCCAAATTAACTGTTACCATTTCAATTTAAGCCTTCGCTTTACGTGAAACTCAATACTCACCATTCCACGAACTCTACTTACAATAAGAGATCATAGCAGGACACCATCGTTTTAGCACCGATAACGATCGACTAAAAGTTTCTTTTTTATTTGCTTCGTAAGTTCCTAGAATGAGTTCGCCCAATCGACACTAACTTTGTTCATCCCAAAATAATCGTGGAGAATTAATTTAATATGATTGATAATCCAACAATGTTGATATAAATTTATTCGTTAAGCCCAATGGATCAATAGATGTCGTTTTGGGAGGAGGATTGGGGAAACAGATTTAAACACGTCCGTTCGGATTGTCTTCAATGTTTTTATTTAATATTTAATGCCGAAGCAGGTTATTACTTGTTGAACCATTTCGACATTTAATTATCTATCAATGACTTCAGTTGTATAGTATCTTTGAATCGTAATGATAGTTTTTTTAGAATTTAGGACTGAAATTTAAGTATTCTCTTGATATTTTTGTACTGGCGACACCCCAGAGCTGAATGCCATTAGCCCAGATTAACCTTAATGCTGTTTTGCATAGCAGCAATAATATTTTAGCTGCTTGCATTTGGCTAGTACAAGCATATGAGGCAACCATATTGATCCAAGCGCATACCCAAATATTATATCGTTCAGATTAAACTGAGAGATTTTTTAATTGTTGTAGACGTCAGAAGAACAAGAATTGTTGTTTAGAATAGAAGATGTATAGACCAATTTTTGACTATTTTTGGTACATTATGTAGAGATAGAAAGGTGGAAACCTATAGAATTATAAAAGTATTTCTCTCGATCATTTATCATTTATTGATGTTCTATATTCCAAGAAATCATATTAAAATTTTCATAAAATTTATGTTGTTTTACATGCTCATAAAGAATAATATACAATATGTTATAAGTTAAAACAGATGGGTTCAAATATATCAATCTAATATTTTTAATATTTGTTATAGTGTAAAGCATCGTGCGGCACTCAAGGAGTCAAGTATAGGATTTTAAAATGTGTTTGGTACGGTACCAAAAACCCTGCCGGAATGGCATGTAAGGACAAACCGCGACCTCCCGTCATGAAGTCTTGTAAAGGACCGCCATGCACAAAAGGTAATTGCATTCTTATAGCAAAATTTCTAACTATTGTAATGAAATGCTAAAACTGGTAAATATTTAAATTCATTTTATGTATATTATAAATTATTTCAAATTATTTAATAAATCAATGTGTAGGCCAGTAAATAATCATGATAGGAACGTGTTTAGTTTCATTTAGAAAAGTAAAAATCAATTTAGAATATATATTCAAAGCAATGTCATGTAGAATCTATGAAGTTATAATAATTTTTCAAAATTTGTAACATTTATCTACTATCATACATATACTAATTCTTAAGGAATAATAAATTTCTATCAGTAAAACTTGCTAAATGTTCTTCATAAATTTCGTGGAATATTTTGCTTGGTGCATTCTGTATATATCTTGGTATGCAAAACCTATTTAAATATATATTTACTCGTATGTAGTATTCAATTTCTAAACATTTTCTTATAGAATAATTATATTTAGAAAATTTTTACGAAAACTAAAATCAATCATTTTAAAAAGGTTAAGAATATTTTTAAGTAAAAAAATATGTGAAACAGTTTACCATCATCAATATATTTTATTTATATATTCTTGCCTAGTTAAAATGGATCAAGAATTTATTATCCAGTAACTACAAGATCCACACTACTTCAAAATAGGTCTATACTATTTATATAACGACTAAGCCACAATTTTTTTAGAGTAAACTATGAACAAGAAAAAGAGATGTAGCAGTCACGGCTGAGTTACACTTATAATATTAGATAATTGACTTTGAACTGTCATTTATAAATCAAATTGACATGTTAATTCTTAACATGTCACAAATAATACCACAAATATTCTATTTGTGGTATTTGTAGAAACTTATCAGTAAGTCATGGGTTTTGTAAAGTTATTTAAGGAAACAGGAAGTGTGAATCGCAGAAAAGGCAGCTAACTAAGGGTTAGCAATAAAGTAACTGTTAAGCAATGAGGCAGGTAGAGAAGAACATCATATATTTCCGTGTGACACTTTCAGCAAGAACTAGATCTCTCGTACGATACTACTAATGACACTTTCAGTAAGAAGCAGATCTCTCGTACGATAATACTAAATGTGCCTTTAAAAATTATATCTACACTTACACTTACTTCCTGCAGGCATACCCCGAAAACAAAACATTTCTCAAAAATTCTTTCAATGGAGACTGTGGTTAAATAATAATTTAAAAAAGGTATATAACCCCTTACCACAATTATTAGTCGTATCCTAAATACGTATTTCGACAACTAAGTTGTCATCATCAGTAGGTAAAAACTACTAATTAAAGTCACACGGGGCACAATAAAGTAAAGTAAGATAAACGCTTCCGCACAACTACTATACACTGCAACCTTGTAAAGACTAAATTTACCATGCACATCTCAAACTACGAGACAACGCACTTGTCTCTTGGAAAAGGTTTTTAAAAACATGTGTTAAAATATCGAACAAAGGGACGGCAAAAATTCTTCTCTAAAGAAGGCGCCTACTAAAAACGATTTTAAAGCTACGGTGACCTACTAATAAACTAAATGAAACATCTTATATTTCCACAAAACACTAGTATATATAACTGTATGAGCATTTCTTGTGCAATGTATAAATTAATAGTTGTTATTTAAACGTGTTCATTCGAGTACGCAGGTAGTGGCAAAATCTATATTAGGTGGGAGTGTAAAAAAATTTTCCATTAACAAATGGTTAAAGAGTCGTATATATATAGTAAAGGCCGAACTCTCATTGTAAATACTGAGAAAGACAAAATTAAGAATGGGGCGTTATATGTGAAAAACCAGACATCTGGCTTGTTGTATTATATTAAATGAGAATAACATTCACGGTAGTCTCTGGGTATGTTAAGGAGGTAATTTTTGCATATTAAATGATGATTTTTTTACACTCCCACCTAATATAGATTTTGTCACTACCTGCGTACTCGAATGAACACGTTTAAATAACAACCATTAATTTATACATTGCACAAGAAATGCTCATACAGTTATATATACTAGTGTTTTGTGGAAATATAAGATGTTTCATTTAGTTTATTAGTAGGTCACCGTAGCTTTAAAATCGTTTTTAGTAGGCGCCTTCTTTAGAGAAGAATTTTTGCCGTCCCTTTGTTCGATATTTTAACACATGTTTTTAAAAACCTTTTCCAAGAGACAAGTGCGTTGTCTCGTAGTTTGAGATGTGCATGGTAAATTTAGTCTTTACAGGGTTGCAGTGTATAGTAGTTGTGCGGAAGCGTTTATCTTACTTTACTTTATTGTGCCCCGTGTGACTTTAATTAGTAGTTTTTACCTACTGATGATGACAACTTAGTTGTCGAAATACGTATTTAGGATACGACTAATAATTGTGGTAAGGGGTTATATACCTTTTTTAAATTAAAACATTTCTCAGCAATTTATTGATCTTTTCAATGATGAGAATGAGAAAGTTTGATTTATCAGAATCTTCTTATTTATAATATGTAAAATCGCAATCGCAATATTGCACGATACACTACATGAAACACATATTCGTTTTAAATCTTCTACGACTAAACTATTCATTATCTCAGACAGAAGTGAAATCCAACGGACACCAATTCTTTGTTCTGTCTCCGAAAATTCCAATACGTACGCTCCTAGTGCCGTTATCGGTAAAATACGACATCAAGTTAGAGAAATACAAATGAAACGAGGGTAGTAGTTAAAATAACGTAACAAGTAACACATCAGTCATACCAACGCTGCCATCGCATTATTTTAAAACAACGTAACGCAAGTACAAGGTGAGGCATAATAACGAGCGATTTTTAAAAGGCTGTTAAATAAAAACACTTCATTTAAGAAAATTTCTGATTTCATAATATTAAAATACATGAAAAAGCATTTTCTGCAATAGTAAAAGGTCGGTTATTTTTTGAAAATAACTCCGGTAAGATGCCTTCCGTTTAGACGCACACATTCCTCCAGCCGGATCTTGAAGTGACCCATCACATTGCGTAGCATTGCCAGTGGGATTTGAACAACTTCTTGTCGGATCCGCTCATTCAGGCCTTCATTTGTTCGAGGAGGGTTATCTTGGTAAACTTTACTTTTCAGATAACCCCACAAGAAAAGGCACAAGTTGTGAGGTCCGGTGAACGAGAGGGCCATGCAATATCCCCATTTCGGGAGATCACATGATTTGGAAACAAACGATTGACAATATTCATGCTTACTCGAGCAGTGTGGGATGTTGCTCCGTCCTGCTGGAAAAACGTCTCATCGTTCACGTCGTAGTGTGCAAGTTGTGGAGTAAAAAAGTTTTCCAACATTTCTGCGTATCTCTGCGAAGTCACTGCTACAGCATTGCCAAGGCCATCTTCAAAAAAGTATGGCCCTATTATCCCTAATGAAGACATGGTGCACTACACAGTAACTTTTGCGGAGTGCAATGGTTGCTGATGCAGTTCTCTAGGATTAACGTCACTCCAAAATCGAAAGTTCTGCTTGTTCACGTAACCGGAGAGATGGAAGTGCGCTTCATCACTCATCCACAAACGGTTTACAATGTCCTCGTCTCGATTAATCAAGTCCAAAAATTCTAAGCTGAACCGGCGTCGGCTCACATAATCTGTTTCCTTAAGGGCCTGAACCATTTGGATCTTGAAAGGATGAAAGTGCAAATCTTTGTGTAAAATTCTTCTTACTGTTCTGTTTGAAATTCCAAGTGTAACGCTGTGTCGGCGAGCTGAGCGACGAGGGCTTTTGTCAATGGCGACTCTTACACGTTCAATGTTTTCAGGTATGCGCACAGATATTGGTCTCCCAGTTTTCTTCCTTGTCGTTGACGACGTCTCTTCAAAGTTCTCAACCCACTTTTTAATCGCACAGGCAGATGGCACTGGCCGATTTCGATTAATGTTGAAGTGGTTGCGAAATGCACAACGTGCTAGCTAGTAAGAACTACCGTTTTGATAAAATGCTTTCACAGCGTACGCACGATGCTGTGGGGTCCAACGTTCCATTGTGACTAAATGCTATTTCGCGCCGAACGTAACTGACACTATCCCCTCCACGTGCCTCCGACGCAACTTAATTCGCGCGCTTTTTAAAATCGCTCGTTATTATGCCTCACCTTGTATTATATTGGGTATCTGAAGGGGATTCACTAAACAATAGAAAAGAAAACAAAATAATATTATTTATAATAACTGTCAACCCTCACTTAAGGAATAAATTACACCCTATTTACAATGGCATAACTACAAATATTTCTGGCATTTCTATTAAGGGAAGCACACTAACTTTTCAATTTTTAATAAAACTTTAGAACAAAATATGTTAAAGGGATTTCCTTAACTGTTCGTAAAAATTTTCTAAATAAAATTGTTCAAAAGACGTCAATAAAACGGAAGATTCGCTTCCCAATACGCATTTATATATTTGTGGTTACTTATTTTTTGAATAGATTTGTTTAACATATTTTCACAACGCATATGATTTTCAGTGTAGCTAGCCAATGGATAATGTTAATCACAAGGTAAGCACAACTGCTTGTAGTTTACCAATAAAGGTTCTGTAAATGTTTAATTGTTCATATGCTTCTCTAAAGAAACCCCGGTTAAAATTCATAATATCCAATTATTATGATCAACGAAACATTTACTACAAATCAAAATAATAGTGCATGGTAGCTTTGCACTTTTTGAAGACAGTAGCTACTTCTTTTGATATATTTATGTAGACATCTATACTTGTATGTAGAAAAACACTTCAAGAAAGTTCTTTTGAGTTTAACACCAATAGTAATATTGTTTTCAGAGAAACATACGTATATATGTTCATTCACAGATTTTTGGTTTCAGATATTGAACTATTTTACCGAATTCACATGTGAACTTATCCCATCTTGAGCTTTCGAAGGTCTCGCTTTTACTATCCTCCGGGAATCGTAACTCAAATTGCATTTAGTTTGATTTGAATTACAACGTCAAGCAAAACAACTTTCTGAAAATGGCCGAGACGGGACTAACTAAAGCTCAAGAAGAAACAAATTCACATATATATATATATATATATACGATAACACAGGTCAGTTCCTGAAACCAAGACGACCAACTATGACTTTAGTTAGATCCTTAATTTTACTTCTTCTTGATACCGTTAATCAATTCCTTCCGTTTTGTTAGTTCTCGTTTGCAACTCTATAATCTCATTAGTTTTATTCTCCTCTCTTTCATAAACTTCATTTTTCTAATATTTCCTACCCTACGTATTTATTTTCATTTCTTCTTCAAATATAAAATATTTTACAGTATGTCAATTCGTTGCTTTAAATCATAATGAATAATATAAAAAACTTTGAAATATACTTGTCGACTTATTTTTTTGACATTTAATACCATTTATCGATCTTTTTTAGGAGTGAGGAGTGACACTTGAGCATTTACTTTCATAACCATAATGGTGCAAATCTGCAACCTTGCAATCGTGAAAATACAAATATAATTTTAAACGTTAATCTGCGTGTTTGTAATGCATCTCTGAGAATTTCTTGACATATTCCTATCATCTATTCGAAGAAATGTTGTGACACCCTATACCACGCAGCTTATTCTATTATAACAGAGAATATAATAGAATAGATTCTTTGATACCAAGTTTCACTACCGGTAACGATATCGGTGCTGTGGAATTCTTTCAGCAATAATCTGCGTCATAGGAACTTGATGTTTATTCCGTGCTGCAAAAGCTTTATTCTCAATCTTTATTTAACGATTGATTTCTATTCTAAATGTATTGCTTTCAATTGCATAAATATTTCGATCTTTTGGAATGAGTAAAAATCACATTCAGAATCAGTGTTAATTACATATTCTCTTTTGCTTTAAACTAACTACTGTTCATCAAATTAAAATTTCTATTGAAGTTATCTTTAACTGTGAAGTAAAAGAAACTGATCTGGAACTAAATATATAGTAAATCATAGTAACATTTATTCTTTCCAGCCAATAAATATATATACAGTGGAAATAATGTGACGAATAAATTCGTTAACTTCGTTATTATTTTTTTGTAAAAAATCTCAAAGCGATTTTAACTATATAAATATTTTCAGTTTCTAATTTAATTTGGTTTTTATGTTATGACGTCATCGATCTTTTTTAAATTATAACCTATACTTTTCTTTATTGATTTAGACAGTACTTTTTATTCTGTTTATACCGGTATAAAATTTTCAATGTTATATTTAAAAAAAAATTGTAAGAAAAGATCCAAAGTTCGAATATCAAAAATTTATTAGTAAATGAATAGTTACTGCTGTATAAAACAAAACTGTCAAATTCGTCAAAAACTAGCTAAAAACTAAAAAGAAACTAAATTCACTAGCTAAAATACTCTAACAATAAAGGCCGCTTTAGAGTTTGCAATTTTCATTTTATGCAATTTTTCTTGCATGCTAAGCTGTGGCTTTACACTTTGCAATTCTTATGTGCAGGTCCTTTAAATTATTTTTGTCAATCAGGTTGACCAACACAAATAATTATCACAAACAAAATAACATACATAATTTGTACAAACAAGGTTAATCTATAAAAGCAAAAAACGGCAGTTACCTATGGAAAAGATTACCTATGGAAAGGGTACTGTTGAATCTATATTTCCTTTTTTTTTATTTAACCAGGGTTTAAGCCACCACCTTCGTTTCCGAATGTTTGCGTTTTCTGCTAGTAATGCAAGAGACGCAATAATTTGTAACAAACTAGCAGCTTTAGTTTTAATTTTGCGTTGATTGTTTTCCATAGGTAACTGCCGTTTTCTGCTTTTATATATTAACCTTGTTTGTACAAATTATGTATGTTATTTTGTTTGTGATAATTATTTGTGTTGGTCAACCTGATTGACAAAAATAATTTAAGTAACAGAAGAATTTTTGAATTCATTCGAAATTCACAACATCGAACAAACACCAAATGTAGCTTATATTTGTAAAAAGGCAGGAATATTCATCGTGTGTTGGCTATGATAAAATCCCTAAAAAAATACTAGAATTGCAACGTTCTATTACTTGCGATGCAAGAAAAATTGCAACAAGTACTCGAAAATGATTGTATTGCGCATGCGTGTAATAAAAATTGCTGCAAGAAAAATTCCATGCAATGAAAATTGCAAACTGTAAAGCGACGTTAACATAAAATACTAAAAAGCACAGAAATAACAGTATTTAAATTGTATTTACACTAAATGTTCAAAATGACGACCTTGTACCATTTGACAATACTCAAGATAATTATAAAATTCATTTCTCACATTTGGAATAGTTTGAGGTGATACTAACCTAATCTCATGCTGAATTTTTTGACTGAGATCTTCTAAATTATTTGGTCGATTTTTGTACACTTAACTTTTTAAGTAGCCCCATAGAAAGAAGTCTATTGGCGTTAAATTAAGTGACCTAGCTGCCCATTCAATCGAACCTTTACTTCCTATCCAACTTCCTGGAATAACGATCCAAGTACTATCGAACATTAATTGCGTAATAAGCCAGGCCACCATGATGTTGTAACCAAATGCTATCGTGTTGCTATTCTAAAATGTTCTTGGATGGCTCTTTATTCTAAACTGTCCCACACTATATTCTTGGGTATTCAGTCGAAGGTTTTTTTCAAGATCTATGAATGCCATGCATATTGATTCGTTGTTATCACGTGTTTACTCTATTAATTGTTTTATAGCGAAAATATGATCTTATACGCATCTGGCTTTCCTATACCCATTTGCCTTCCTCCAGCTGTCGTTCTACGATTGTTGCTAATCTTTTTTCCAGGGCACTTGCATATATCTTGGATAATATGCGTAAGGTTATATATGCCCCTGTAGTTTGCACAGTCTTTCGTGTCTTTTTGTACGTGCGGACTATTGCTCCAGTATTCCAATCCTTTGGTACTTGTACTGTTCTCCAAGTTACATTAAGGATTTTTACAAGCATTTATTTATCTCGATATCCTAGGTGCTTTAACATCTTATCATATATCTCACGGACCTTCCTCTCTTTATCTTCATAATTATTTCCTCTAATGTTTCTTCTGTTTCACTCAATTCTACTAATTGTCCAGTTTCTCTATAGCTTTCTGGTCCATCTCTTTCATTTAATAATTCACGACGTAGAAATAATGGATCGATGCAAAGAATAGTTCGTTCTTTGCATCGATCCATTATTTCTTCGTCGTCTATTAGTGCTTCATTATTTTTTCCTTTATATTTCTTATCTTTTCGTATATTCTTCGGTATGTTGTAAAAGTGTTTTTGATTTCCGCAATAACCAATTAACGATAAATTGTAAAATTCCAAAGATTTTATGTGTGTTTCTCTAAAAAAAATGGTACATTAGCTAGTACAAACACCACCTTTTGACATTATCCAACTTACGACTTTACAGTTTTTATTTGTGTAGTATTGAATGATTTATTGCACAAATATGATCAAGAATTACTATAACCAAGTTGCCTGTAAAAAAACACATTTTTTCATTTCTATGCTTTTGTTTAATTTGCCACCAAAATAGTAAAAATATACCTAAGCATGTAGATAAACTTATTCTGAATATTTTTTTTCATTTTTATTCTTTTGTATTTGTTTTCCCTTTTACAGATGAAAAATGCCAAGATATTTTACCGTTCTGTTCCAAAGTGAAACTCATGAACGTGAACATGTGCTACCTATCGAGCTACAACAAAACATGCTGCAAGTCGTGTTCTAAAATCGGTCCCCCTGCGTAGATAGGACAAATATTGTTATAGTGTGTAATAAAAGAAAGTGCGAAAGAAGGATGTGTAGTATTGAATTGATTTTGTTCAAGTAAAAAAAACAAAGAAAAGAATTACGAAATAAAATGTATATGCTATATAAAATTCTATTCTCGTGTAATATAAAGTGCTGCACTAGAAATATTAGTTTATATAAAGAAAAAAAAAATGGCATTTTATGATCTAGCTTACAGCTGGTCTGTATATATATACATATATCTAAGACTGATGTTTTTGTTGTAAGTTTATTTAAAGAAAGATAAGAAAGAAACTATTTAAAAGAGAATTATTATTACTATTATTAATTACATGGATATAAGGGTAAAACCGAAACATTCCAATGTTATATGCTGATTGTATAACGTTTAACGAAACTGATAGCTTTGTTAGTTGGATAAAAATATGAGAAAATTAAAGTTGACTATTTATAATAAAATATATTAAATATTAAAAGAAGGTATATAGTCAATTTTTGAAATGATAGTGTTTACTCCATTTATATATTCGCCGTAGGTTTTTGATCTAGTTTTTTAATTATATCTTTTCATCAAAATTTAACACATACGCAACTTTTTATACATGGTTGGTTGAATACGAAAACGAGAGTACCCATGAGAGCAATTATTTAAATATGTCTAATAGAATACAATTTTGTTATACCAAATAAATCTTTTACAATATATCTTTTAGGATGATATTCAGCATTGTTTTACTTAATTTAACATTGATTTAAATAGATTTCAGAATCAAGGTATTTTTAATCCTGGGATTTAATATATTACATGACGAATTTTTGACAAAGCTTAGAAGAAACGTAATCAGAGGTAATAATTGATTATAGTTTGAAGGAAAAAGAACAAAAAATTAACACAACCTAGTTTTATTTTTATTAAAAATGTGCTATTAGCTTCGCATTTCCTCACTTTTCGTGGCATTGATTCCAATAGATAGCCGATGTCTTCACGGAGTATGGTGTCCCAAGCAACGTCCAATGTATCACCATGCAAACACTACAAGCTCTCCAGCTTGTAGTGTTTGCGGGAGATTCGCTAAGTTCATCAGTTTTCTTCCCATAATATCACACGTGTTCGTCTGGCGATAACTCGTGAGACCTGGGTGGCCATGGCAAGATATTGACATGGGCTTCTTCAAGTCCGTTGAGAGAAGTTCTCACTATGTAGGAACGGACATTACCTCGCTGGAATAGTGGATCTTCGAGCTGCTGAAGATACGGAAGAATATGGGGTTCCACCGCCTCATACAACTGATAAACACCAACTGAGACCTACTCCTACGTGCTATAGCACCCCATACCACGACTCCCATTGTTAGATGCACACGTCTTTCAACAGAAAATTGGATATCGCGACGTTCCCCACGTCTGACCCTCATGCGGTTATCACAAAATCGATATTCATCACTGAACATCACCTTATGTAACTCCATGTTCCAGTGCATTCGCAACCTACACTACTCCAAACGTCTCGGTGTTTAGCCGTAAGTGATAACACAAAATGTTGGTCGATACGATTGCAAGTCGAAGGCCCTAATTCGGCTATAGACGTTTCATTACATTCATAAATCAGCGAATGATCTGGTACAGGAGAATCGGTTTCTTAGTACCTTTAGGCGAAGGCGATGTTCCTGCACCTCATTTGTTCTTCTTTGGCCCCCGGTTCCTTTCCTAGCCCTCTCTAGTCCATGCCTGATACACATAATAACGGTTTTATTCCCGTTCAGGCAATTTTCAATTCCTTTATACGAAAAAACACCTTCACGAAAGCCAACAATTTGACCTTTACCGAATTCGCTCAATTGGCGGTTATTTTCGACTATGCCACACTATTGACATAATCAAACGCGTTAAACAAAAGTATGACAAGAGAAAACGGCGAAAATTGAATTAAAACTCGTAAGAAGTAAACCTAACATTTATATCAGAAAAAAAAACAGCATGAAGTATCAGATTTTCGATGTAGACTTGATCAATCGCAGCAAAATTATAATCACTATATAACCTTTGAATAGTTACACGTTTCTACCAAGTTTTGGCAAAATATTTGTATCCCTTCTTGGTATTGCAATTTACATATAATTTACTATATTAATACTGCAGAAAAATGAAAGATTAATTGAATGCTACAAACTTTCAAACAAATGTATGTACTGAATAGCTTACTAATATAGCTTCGTATAATATATCGCATTATGCTACACCTGTATTATAACGATATCTAACCCATGGTACGTTTTATACATCAATACAACAGTTTACCTGAATATTTAGCTAACTGTATATTTAAAGGAAAAGAAAATGTATGTCTACAAAGTGGTTTTCAGGCGCAGTTGTAAAACCAAAATTTAGAATTACTCAAGAATTCGTATTTCTAAATGATAATAGTTTTGCATTATTGCATTTAAATCAAATTCCATGCCACAAAAGGTGAATTAAGCCATGGTTACAATTAAGGCCAAACTGTGCCTAAATTTTTTTTTTCTAGTACATATATAATAATTTCGTTTATATACTATTCATAACCTTATATTGAAACAATTAATTTTTGTCCGGCGGCAGCTTTGTCGTTATTATTGTTCGGCGGAACTGAAAAAAATACATTTAAATGACATGGTAAGAGTATCTCCCTCTATGTATTCTCCCTGGTATGTACTATAAATTCATTTTGACAGATATTTGCGCAGATAACCTTAAACGTAAAAAGTCCACATTTTCATTAATAAAGAGAATTAAATGTGTAATCTGTCACTTGGGCCTAACCTACAATACTCGGCAGCGAAAGCATATTAATTGCCTCACACACATTTTACTGCTTCGGCTAACGCCTCGGCAGTGAACTATATGCTCGGCGATAATAAGAACTTTCTCTGTCTTGACTATAATATACTAATAATCTTCTTTTAAAATAATAAAATTTTACAGGTCGATGAATTATGATAAAAAAAATTATAAATATATATTAAAAATATAAAATAAAAAATCATAAATTTCCCTAAAAGTTGTTTATTGATTAGAGATGGTATTAATGTGTCGGACATAAATCTTTACATCCAGACAGAGACAGTACAATATAAAAAATACAGTCGTTAACTCATCCAGAATGTCACAGTCGCCATCAAGAAGTTACAGGAGTTATTCTAGATCGTATTATAATTGCTCAAGGTCTAGGTCTGGTTAACCTTATTCGTAAAGTCGATCTTGGCCTCGCAGTGATTTCTAAGGAAGATATAATGATAAAAGCACTTACTACAAACAGCGTTTCTAAAATCCGCGACCAAATTTTCAGAACTGTGGACTGCAAACTGCGAAATAAGTTTATTCACATTGTTTTAAAGCTGCCAATGTATCAACCGTAATGTATAACTGCTTTAGTGATTTTATTGCAGTAATTTTACTTATTTTTTTTTTTTGCAATTAAAACAATATAGAGAAAAAAATAATAAAATTAACACCATTCCGAAAAAAACGTGAAAAACTAAATTGAATGAAGATGATAAGGATTCCTGAAACAAAGTTATAACAGAAGTTAGGACACATGAAAGGTTGTCATGTAAAATAAATGTAAAGAGACATGCACATAAAATACATTTTCTATAAATAACACTGGTCTGCGACGTTTCTGAGGTCATGGTTTTGTTAGGTGACTTATTACCATTTTTGCATGCTGAATTCAGAACAATGTGCAATTTTACTCGATCAGGCCAAGCCTTCATTCTATCATTTAAAAAATAATAATAGTATTAATTTATTAATAAGAGAAATTAAAGGAAATTTTGCAATTACTGGCAACGCCGGGCGAACACTGCTACGTGCAATTGTTTTTATTCTCTCGTTGCACTCAAAGCAGCCTCAGTCGTTCTCAAGCTATCCGAATGGCAGTACGTACATTTTGATTTGAGTGTGAACGTTAGTATTTTCATAATGAACAGAAAATAATGTCAAAATGACCCAGTCAGGTTTTGTTATATATGTGAACAAATTACTTTTCCAAATCATAATCGAGCATCACACGTTTTATGAAAATAATGTACCTGGCTTACTATGGAATCAAACTCGGTGATAAAGACAAGTCATTCGCACCTCACATATGCTGCAAAACATGCTTAGAAGGTTTGCGACGTTGGAGCGCCAAGAAACAAAAAAGCCTACCTTTTGGTATATCGATGATTTGGTGGGAAGCGACAGATCTTACTACTGATTGTTAATTTTGTATGACTAATCTACGAGGTAAGAGTTTACAAAGTTTCCAAACATGAGTGATGCCAAACTGAAATCTGGAATTTGACCAGAATATGGAAGGTAATGAAAAAAAATCCATGGTTAGCATTTAAATCCATTGTCCAAAACTTTTTGGAATACTACCGAAGTCAAGAGTATCGACGAGTGGTCGAAGACCTGTTACAAAGCTTTCAGTCTCTTGGTGCACGCATGTCTGTAAAAATGCATTTCTTAAGTTCGCATTTGGCTTATTTTTCAGAAAATTGTGGAGATTTTAGCGAAGAGCAAGGCGAACACTTTCACCAGGACATTCGTGTAATGGAGGAGAGATATCGGGGCAGGTTTGACGTAAATATGCTGGCAGACTACTGCTGGTGCCTAAAAAGGGATGTTCACCCACGAAAATCTTTGGAACAGCCTTTCCTGACACAATAATTTTTTGTACAGCATTGTTATATCATTATAACCTCACTTTAAGTAAATACATTTTTAATTTGTGTTTGTTAAATTAAATTTGTACGAAGTATACCAAAAAAGCTCGATCTGATATAAAAAAATGAGCTAATTTTTTGAAATCGGCACATAGAATTTACCCAAAAACAGTTACAAAAACTTTGACCTCAGCCAAAGAAATTAATACGCGGACGACTATAATCAAGTCTTCACAAAAAATAATTATCCGCGAAAAAATTCTAGTCAAAAATTGCCACCTCTGTTAAAATAAAATAGTTTCACCCCTATATTTTGCCTATAATTAAAAAATTACCATTAAATTATATTTTTAAAAATTGTGTATAAATCATTTGCAGTATCGTCAAAAAAAGAACAAATATTTTTTAACAAAGAATTATAAACGGAACTCAATAAAATAATAATACAACTGATTCTTTTATCTAACAAATTTGTATGAAGTAGCTGATAATGATTAACTGCGAGAACTACCTATATTTCCATTTCATTTTGAAAAATTAATTGTAATATAATTACTAATGGTCAACAGTAAAATTTGGAATGTAGGCAATTTTTGGTGGAAGAGAAGTACTGAAAACCGGCAGGTACATAACTTTTTGATTTTTCATGATTCAATTCAAAAATCATCGATAACGGAATTATGTATCCAATATTAAATAATCAAAATAAATTTTAATTCTAGCACAAAACTATACTAATTCATCGTGCCATGTGATTTAAAATTAATGACGGACAAAGTGTCTATAATCATATATAACTTCAAAATAATTTGAAACTTCTATTTCGAATAAATAAAACGATTTGTTTTTGTTCAACCAACCAGTGTAATTTGATAATTATTTCAAATTAATTAATATAATGCATAATAAAATATAAAATATAAAACTGCCAAATATTTGGATTAAATTCTATCAAGTCCTATGTAGTTACTAATGTATTTATTTTGTCATTATTTAATCTATAAGAGTATCGATGTATATTTGTTTCTTATTATAAGTTACCGCTACAATTGTACAGAAAATTTTAGTACTAATGTTGTGTTTATAATGTAATTTTTAAATGTATTCTTTCTGTAATCTTTGCAAAAATCTTTTGTTTATGAAAATATAATTTCAATTACTGATATTCGTTTTATTTCACCATCTTAAATTATTGCATTTAATCACACTAATGCTTTTACATAAGCTTTTAAAGAAATTTTTCTACACAAAGCTAAGATTGAGACACCTTGGAGAAAAGATTCATACAGTTTTCTGTAATTTTCAAATAAAGAAACAATGTAATAAATCCCCAATATTATAATAAACTATACTTTTATAACAAACTTCTGCATAAATTGTGAAATATAATTAAAGAAAAACAACTGAGAAAACTGTGTAAAAGTATGCGTCGTCTTCAAGACAATGCCAAACGGCCAGGGTTGCACGAGATGGTTTTAGAGATTACTTTTTATTCAGATGAACCACCCACCATGTAAATACAATAATACAAAAATGTTAAAACATATCTGTATATGTATATACAGTGATGGGCAAATGTAATTATGTAAAATGCAATTATGCATTAGATTAAAAAAGATATTGTAATAAAATTTTTAGACACAGAAATTCGAGATAAAAAGCCATTATTTTGAGTATTTTTTAAATATACAAAGTGTTCAAAAAAATTTAACGTACTGAAGTTATACTTTTTTTAATTGAATTTAGTATTTTTTACATTTTAGGGTTCTTCTCGGTAACATAATTTCAACAAACTATGCCACTTAGGGTTTAAAGTATTTAACTTGGGATTTACATCCAAAGAAAAATCAGAATTTTTGAATATTTATCTCTTGATATTTTCAAAATCATAAGTATTGCTTGATACTTAGGTGTGATTGTTTAAATAAAAACTTTTACAATTCGAAATATAAGTACTACAATTTCTTTTATTTCTTCTTTTGTTGTGGCGTTTAAAAAGAAATTTTTTTGTCGAACCAAAAGTTAACATGAATATTATAATCTTTAAATTTTATCACAAGATGTAGTAGTTTGTCGCATTTAAAAGTTTAATTAAATAATTGTTGTTAGTCAATAATGGTTTAATTTAAGAAAGATAAAGAATACAAATATTAATGACGATCGGTTTTGGTGATAGGACAAGAACTCATCAGGAAGTATGTAACCTTTTTAATACTGTACATCCTAATCGGCAGCCAATTTTGCGTTCTGTTATTACCAAAACTTTAAGAAGATTCAACATAAATTCCGGCGTTCACAATTTGCGAAGAATTCCTTGTACAACGTCTGCTACAAATGATATTAAAGCGGAAGATATTGCCACATCTGTAGAGGAAAATCCCCATTTATCTACAAACGAGCTGGGAGGCAAAGGCATGATATTAGTCGTAGTTGAGTAGAAAGGATCCTTAAAAAAGAAAAATATCATCCTTATAAAATTAGCCTCCTTCAAGAACTCTCTGATGATAACATTGACAGAAAGCAACAGTTTTGTCAATCAATGATCGTGGTCTTCGAAGGTGATTCCAGGTACACGGGATCTGATACGGTTCTCCAAAAGGTCCTTCACCTCCGTTAATTTAACAACTCTAATAGCAAATTTCGGCAACCAATTAGTTAAAAGAACCCGTAACAAAAAAAGCCCTGGAGAAGTTATTGTATGCATTAGAATCAGCGAAACACTAAGATTGAAACACAGAAATATCGCAAGAAAATTTAACGGGAAAATTACTCACCCACAGATGTTCGAGAGGGTTAATTAGTCTTCGGCCTAGTCAATAACGTCTACCCAAACATAAAATTACTGTACAACAAACTCAGAATGCCGCCAATAAACCACCTATTTCAGTGCAAAATTTGCACGATACCAATTAGTTCCGCTAAGTCACGCAGGCTCATAAAGCGATACCGCTGCGAATATATATACCGGTCTACACCATCCGCCAAGATATTGTAACAACATATTCCTTACACTAAGATAAGCCAATTTAAGAAAGCTTACTAATGCAACTACGGAACCTAGAATCAAATCTCCAGCGACGCACACACGAACAAAAGGCAACTCTACTGACTGAAAGACTATACGAAAGTGATCGAGAACAACCACACTGAAATTCTATTAGTTCCGCTAAGTTACGCCGGTTCATAGAACAGCGATACTGCTTCGGATGTATATACCGGTCTACACCATCCGCTAAGATATTGTAACAACATATTCCTTACATCAAGATAAGCCAATTTAAAAAAAAACTTACCAATGCAACTAAGGTACATAGAACGCCCACTGTCCAATAAGATGTTATAAAGGTATATACGATTATGGGATCATGTATCTGCACCGTGGCGGCACCTACTTGCCTCAGTTCCACGGTGTATGTAAATTGTTACGCGCATACCTACTAATATTGTTAAAACTTATGCTTAAGTTCAAATTATTAATTAGGATTGCTTGTATTTATTCATAACAAAAACTTACACACATTTGTAATTGCAGTAGAAGGTTTTTGACATGACAGATTCATTATACCATGTGTTAAGAGCACTTGCATTACTATATTTTTCTTTTAATACTGGAAATTATTAAAATACAAATTTCACAAAAACCATGACAGTAATCCAGTCTTACAAAGAGTACCTTTTCTGTACTATATAAGTTACACAATCTAAATTTTATACTCCTCTATATACGTTTCTAACAAATAATCTACGTATTTATGTAGCACTCTATTGCCTTGTTTCAAGGCCATTAAATAAAAATGAAACAGTCCGCAACATTTTATGGTTGTAGATAAGTCAAAGGAAAGGTCAATTTCCTATTTCTGAATTATTATTTTTATAATATTCACCTAATCCAAAAGATTTAATTTTCCTATACCATGCTAGGTGTAGGTGAAATCTACAGCCACTGATTTTAACACTAGGCCAAATAAGTCATACTATGGTATTTAGGGAAGGAGAAAAGCGAGTTATACTGAAAAGAACTCATTAACTATTACACTTTCCTATTTCTGAATTATTATTTTTATAATGTTCACTTAACCCAAGAAGAATTAATTTTGGTTCAAGAGTTACTTACAAATATGAAAGAGTTTTTAGAATATTTTATAATTTATAACATGCGTAGGTGAAATATACAGTTTTATACGTGTCACAACTTTTATTTGCCAACAAGCAATATAGTAAAACACATTATAACATTGTATCCAGTTTGAAATCCATGGATGGTAAAAAATTGTAAAAAATATTTCGTACAATATGAGAGTGTATTACTCATGTATAAAGTATTCATTTTAGACAAGGCACAAATATTGATCGAACATGTAAATACAATATAATATATTCAGAAAATCTCCCTGTTATACCTAGAAGCAGTAAGAATCTGACTTTCGGGCATTCATCACAAAATGGTAATGAACAGTTAATATCTTATTAGTATATTTTTTTATTAATAGAATAATAATGTGATGACTCATCCAACGATACGTCACGTATCACACCTCGGCACCTTCTCGAAAGATATAGAAACAGAAAGATCGAGACTAAGAAAATACGAAAGAGGTGCGGCGGTTGATATATAAGCGTCGAGGAAGGGATTTATTTTATTCCATACCAAATTATCGCCGAGTGAACTCACATAAATATAAATACATAAATAAATGTTCTTATTGTTAGTAATTAGTTTTTAAATTGTTATTCGTTTTTATTATTAATACGAGGGAAAGTCATTAAACAAACTGCTGTAGGAAAGCTGAAAATAGGAGTGAGTTGTCTCCATATTTGTCAATAGGTGTCACCACAATCCAGCTTTATAATTCTCAAGTGACAGTTGGTGTGCGCGAACACAGGCAGTGTTAAAATGGCGACCGTGCTCGAAGATTGTACTGTGGAGGAGCAACATGCTATTGTGCGTTTTTTCTGGGCAAAAGGACTTTCTGCAAAAGATATTCTTAAGGAAATGTCTCCTGTTTACGGTGCAAAGTGTTTGTCGCGTAAAGCCGTATATAGCTGGGTCGAGAAATTCTCTCAAGGACGCTCAAAAGTTGTTGACGATCAGCCAAGTGGCCGCCCCGTTCAGATTTCGACAGATGCAACACTTCGACGAGTGGAAGAGATGATTCGAACTGACAGGCGGGTAACAATAGACAGTATAGCAACTGCAATAGGGTGTTCTCATGGTTTAGCCTACGAACTGATGCACGATCGTTTGAATTTCCGAAAAGTTTGCGCACTGTGGGTACCTAGACAACTGACCGAGGAACACAGAAGAATTCGAATGAGCTTGTCCTTGCAACATCTCTCTCGATACACAGTGGAAGGGGAGAACATGCTTAACAGGATTGTTACTGGTGATGAGTCATGGGTGCACCACTACCAACCCGAAACAAAGCGTGCTTCAATGCAATGGAAACATCCTTCTTCGCCGTCAACAAAGAAATTTAAGGTTGTGCCCTCAGCTGGTAAGGTTATGCTTACCGTGTTCTGGGATTCTCAGGGAGTGCTACTAGCCAATTTCCAGAACAAAAAAGAGAACGTGACTGCTGAATCATACTGTAGAGTTTTGTTGTTGCTTCGGGATACAATTCGACGAAAACGTCCAGGCCTACTGACGAGAGGAATATTGCTGCATCACGATAATTCCAGGCCCCATTCGGCCCACTTGACCCAGGCGAGAATTGCGCGATTAGGGTGGGAACTTCTTGAACATCCGGCTTACAGTCCCGACCTGGCCCCAAGCGACTATCATCTGTTCGGTCCACTCAAAAAGCATCTTGGCAGCAAACATTTCGAGGGTGACAACGATGTTCAACAAGAGGTACGCACGTGGTTCAGACGCCAGCCCAAACACTTTTATGCAGCAGGCATTGGGGCATTGATAAAGCGATGGGATAAGTGTATTAATGTAGATGGAGACTTTGTTGAAAAATAAAACTTGTTTTTGGCTAACTATTTCTCTCATTATTTTTATAATATCTTTTTGTGACCTAATTACTGACTATCCCTCGTATAGTGTATGTCTAAATTACAGTTAGTTTTATTTGAGAACCCCGCCAAACAGACAGATACATTACAATAACAATTAAAATATAATTTCGTTAATAATATTAATATTATACGATAATGGCTTGAGTCTTGCTAACGAAATATGCTTTAACTATATACAAGTGGCGCAAAATGACGTTTACGGTTTGAATTTTTTATAACTTTTTTTTATTTTATCTTTTCTTCAATTTTTTGTTTCAAAATGTTGTAAACAAGACTAGTAGTAGAATTTAATATGGAATGATACACAAGAGAACAATCAACAAAGGTCCTCGAATTTTATTTTGACAATCAACGGTCAATTGTTTTGACGCAGCGTGCATATCGTCGATACTTCAATATGGCGGAGGCACCTACAGTGCCAACAATAATTTTCGACAAGGTGGGTCAGTAAGGAACCTCCCCAGTACAAGAAGACCTCGTACGGTGCACACAAACGAAAATATCCACCTTATAGTGGACAGTATGTAGAAAAGTCCAGAAACATCAACAAGGAGACGCCCGGTTCAACTCGGGCTATCGCGGAGGCCCCTTAGAGAATTTTAGCGTCATTGCACAAGGCCCCCCATATAAGATCCAGCTTGTGCAAGAATTGAAGCCGACAGACTACGACCAACGGATGGATTATGCCATTTCGTTGCTCGACTGAAATAGCGAGTGTACGTCAATAAGCGACCATCCTCCGACTTAAAACCAATATTCGCAATGAAATCCGTACAATAACACCAGAAATTTTGCGAAAAGTCATGGAAAACGTGTTGGAAATAGCACGAATGTGTCAAGCAGAAAATGGCCGCCATTTGCGAGATGTAATCTTTCACGTCTATTTCAATAAAATTTCTCTCCTACACTATATTTTTTCAAATGTATTTATTTCACTCTAAAATAGAAAAGTTATGACAAAACCATAAAAGTCATTTTGCGCCACTATGTATCAATATATTTTTTTCTGTAGAAAGGGATTTTTATTAATTTAATTTAGTTTCGACTAAAATCCAAATATGTAGTTATTTATGCACCAAGGGCGTTATGGGTATTATATGGGTATCTATGTAAGGTTTATTAAAGATCTTTGGTAAATTATTTATGCAATTCTTAGATTAAGGTTCTTAGTTAATTTAATTGTTTACATATTTGGTCAAATCATTTCAGACCATTTTTTATAAAATCTGGTGAACTTATTATTTTTTGTGATTTGTCTAAAACACCTGCCTTTATGTTCAAATAGTTTAACTTCACATATTAGTCAATTTCTTGTCTGCACTTTAAATTATTTTCATTCATATATTATACTGGGTGGGTCTTTTACTCATTTCCAGAATCTACTTTGTTATTAAGACATATATCACTATTTTAATGTCATTATCGCCTTGATAAAATTTAAATATAGTCTTTTATTCATTAAACTTTAAATATTCTTTAAATCATTCAAATATTTTATTGTGACGTGGTTAGCCAAGTTCTTATAACCGTATTATTTTGACATATATATATATTATCAATATCCCTTTGTTGTTGTGTTGATTAGATTACAATAAATCTTTATTGTTATTTTTTTGAACTTGGTTGTTTTATTTGGTATAACAACGATAAACGTAGTTACCTAGATTTATTCAGTTTACTATCTACTACTACTAGATATAAGAACTCCCCCTCCACTCGCCTCTAAACTGAGCTGGCCTTTAGCCGAAAGATCTCCGGAGCAATCATGTATTGAGGCAAATTGGGTAAGTCAAAAGCACTAGGAATTACGTAAGTAGTCGCAATACTAGTGCTCGTAGAAGCATATAGCAGTTGTATAAATAAAGCCCGAGAAGAAAGGATATACATTTTACAGAACTGTTAATTTTAATTTCTAAGAAAGTCTAAAGAAAAAAGCAAAACTAGCATTCCTTAATAAAATTAAGAGTATCTAAACATTGACAACTTGAAAACTTGTCAACAACTATCATTTAAAATATGTAAAACTTAATAGTTGTTTATTTTCAAGAATTTCTAAAGAAAGAATCAAATTTTTAACATTATTTAGCAAAATTAAAAATATAGTTTTCGAAATGTCCTGAAAAATTATGTGATTCGAAGCTTTCCAAGTTTCTGAAAGTTCTTGGTGGGAAAACATCTCCAGTAGTTACTTTTACAAGCGAACAAGAATTTGTCTGATACTGTAACAGAATTTAATATCATGTCGGATACTCTATTCTTAGAAGAAATGCTTTCCTCTATGTATCCTTCTGCTACAGATGTACGTTTCCATTTCCCATTCATTTTTAAGGTCTCGAATGATGCACCGCCCTCAACATATTAGATGCGTAACGACTGTCAACGACATGACAGTTGACAGAAATCTCGGAACTTTTCCAATGTAATTTGAATTTTCCGCTTAAGAAATTAGTTCTTTGTGAAAAATAAAATCTTGTATGAACCACTGGCGTTATGGCTATTATTTTGCCCTCGGTCGACATACATCCCTCGAGCCACAGGCCCTCGGGCTGAATTAACGTAGACCTAGGAGCCATATAATACCCATAACGCCCTTGGTGCATAAATAACTATATAGTATGAATTATACTGGAACTATAAAGTTGCACAACATGAGTTACTTTGAGAGTTCCTAACATGAGTGGGCTACTACAACTAATTTAGCATTGATATCTCAGTAAATAGCTGAGACTGTTGATGTTGGTATCTAGCTGGACATCATTTACGCGGACTGTTCCCGTACAGTTGACTTATTGAATCATCGCATTTACTTAAAAAAGTTAAGCTCCTGTGGCATTGGCAGATCGTTGCTGAGATTATTGCAGTCTTATCTATCCAATATAAATGATGAATTATGTTTATTGTAATTTTCAGATTTCGGCTTATCTTTCAAAATACTGCAGGGATCAAGCCTCGGTACACTTTTATTTAACATTTCCATCGACGATCTAGCAACTGTTCTGTATTGGTCAATGCTGATGATATTTAAATTTGCCATAGGATTGACTCTTTGGCTGATGTTAATTTATTGCAAACAACTGCTAACAAAGTTTATGACTAGGGCATATGCAATAATTTAAAATTGAACAGAGATAAGTGTTTTCTAATATCTAGAATCGAATCTCGCTACACAATTAATAATTTGAGATTTTTAAATCATGTCCTTAGCTGCTGCTTCCAAATCTCTTGGGTTCATTATTCGTACATGCAGATATTTCAATAAATCGATTCGATTAAGACTCTTTTTGCTACCGTTATTTATAATCCCGAATATGCATACAATGTATCCCTTCTCAGATTAATTTCTTAGAGTGAATCCACCGTAAATTTTTAAAATAATTTACTTTCAATTTACTTTCTTTTAATAGTGTGAGACGCTATTCCTTGCATAAAATTGATTAGAGTGAGTTGCTTGAGCGACATGGCGTTGTCTCACTTTCAGAAAAGACAAAAAACCACTAGCTCTATATTTATGCGGAATGTTATTGGTATGATTGATTCACCTGCCTTATTGCGCGAAGTTAATTTTCTTGTGCCAGGTTTGGAATTAATATCAAACCAATTGTATCATATACCCACAGGTTATACAAGGATGAACACATTATTAAAGGCGCCTGTGGTACATTCGGTACAGAATTTTAATCTGCTGGGAATAGATTTACTTTGATTTCGTCATGTATTTTCCCCATTCGTTTTTAATATAGATATTATAACTAGAAGTAACTTTAGATTATTATTGTTGAAGATACATTTAATATCCTTTCATAATATTTATTTTATATTATACTCGTAATATTTTAATTTCAAATATTTTGTATTGTTGAATATAAGTAAATCTAGGATATAGAATTCAAATATAACATGTTTCCACATTAAACGTTCAATTTCAAGTTAAAACCACTGTATAAATATAATAATTAAAGTATAAAACTTTCTTTATATTCTAAGAAGTGGCATCGTTTATATTTGCAAATTTATTACTTTATAAATTAAACCGCTTGTATTATAACCTAGTTTTATGAGTGAACGAATTCAATAGATAGTGTTTAATTTGACCATTTTACTCTTAAGTTCACATTTTCTAAATAGGTATCAATAAATTCTGTTACTAAACAATGGAATTTATTCGGAACTGTATACTTAGATTTACTACCAATATTTAATTAGTAATAATATTTTAAGAATAAATTGTTAAGACTCCTGAAAGGTATTATTGTCATCATTACCAAGAATTGTTCTCTTGGGAATTTTCCCTAATTATGCAATTATTTGGCCGTACAGCCAATAGGGCTCACATTTAATTATATAATAGTTTATTGAAGTAGTGGAGAATTTTACCTACTTGCAGTGTTTTTAACACCAATAAGAACCGTCTCAATCATAGTATCATATTAAAACACGAGACGCCAGTCTTAACAACAGTCATACAGTGTTCTCTGAGATAACCGACAAACTTACACAATGCGTTCTAGAGGTGATTCGGAACAAAGAAGTTCATATGCACTTTAGCTTATTTTCTTTGTTCTTTAGATTTCAACAAAAGAAGAAAACTGTTTCGGTAATGTATTTAATCATGAAATTACATAACAAACTAATAAACAAATATTATAACAGTTGCTCGAAATGTTCGCCTCTTCTTTCTAAACATGTTGCTAGTCTTTGGGCCATATTCTGTTTCCAGTTAGTATCTGTAAGTTCAATTCATAAGGAATCTACAGCTGCAACTATTCTTTCGATCAATTCCTCTCGAGTGTTTCGCTTACCGTTATACTAAACACGATTTTATAGACAACTCCAAAAGAAAAAATCCAAAAGCGAAAGGTCAGGGGAACGGGCAGGCCATAACATAAGGCCTCCTCTGCCTATCCACCGTCCAGGAAAATTTTAACATGTACTTTTTCGATTAAAATATTGCTTTAAAATTCAAGATTTACTTATACAAATGTTATATAAAATATTTATAAAAGTTCTTGTAATCATGGATACTTTGATACATTTAACGTATAGTCATGGCCAGATTAATGTAGTATAACCTCAAATTTCATATATGTCAAAAATTGTTGTTTGTTGTAAGACGAGCTTCAGCTTAAGTAGTGACTGGTAACATGTTTAGAAAGAAGAGGCGAACATTTCGAGCAATTGCTATAATATTAGTTTATTAGTTTGTTATGGAATTTCGTGATTAAATACATTACTAAAACAGTTTTCTTCTTTTGTTGAAATCTAAAGAACAAAAAAGATAAGCTAAAGTGTATATGAACTTTTTTGTTCACAATCACATCTAGAATACATTGTGTAAGTTTGCCGGTTACCTCAGGGAACAGCCTGTATATCAGTGTCTCATCATAACAATCATAACTAGAGTGGACCAATTCGGAGCGAATGCAGAGGCGTGACTAACGAATTGGTTCCCGCATGCGAAACATTATTAATATCTAGAGATATACTATCACGAACGGTGCTGTTATTATGTTAGATACAAAAAAAATGTAAGACGGTTTTTCTAGATTATGAAACGTTCTCGATGATATGTATAAAAAATAAAATCTAAAAATGTATGTAATTAGATGATTAAAAAAAAACTTACCATCTTATGCGTTTTCCGTGACTTGAAAATCTGGAGAAGCGGTATGAAATATTGTTAATATAAGGTGCGTCTCCAAAGTTATTTCTCATCATTGTACACAAATCAAATAAGAAGACTTCGTATTTTGTATCGGCACCAGTGTCTCTATCTTTGTCTTGCGCTATGCACGTGGCGTTGCAAATTTGATTTTGTTAAATGGTTTATATATATATATATATATATATATATTGCACACTAAACATTTTACATTTACCCCATTGTAAGATAAACTAGGTTGGTTCTCAATAAACCTATTGACTAACTTTGATGGTAGCGGTTTTTTTACTGAACGCTCCTTCAACATTAGTAAATACACAGAATACACTTTCCTGCTGCTATTATACGTATACACAAGATTACCGTGAACAACATACTAAGTAATCGTATGTACGATGGGGCACGCGGGAACTAATTCATTAGTCACGCCTCTGCTTTCGCTCCGAATTGGTCCACTCTAATCATAACTTAACAAGAGACGCCAGTCTCAATAGCAGTTTTATGCCAGTACAAGTCGTTGTAGGTCCAAAAATAAATGTATGTGTAAGTCAATATATTTATATAAAAGTTCATTTAATAACAATCACTGAAAATTAAACAAATGAAGTGTAGACAGCGTTACTGTGCACGGTAAAGTAACATCTGGATCGTGATTCAAGTAACCGGAATTAAAGTACACCACCGGAAACCAGAATCATTCGCATTAATTATCAACCAAAATTTATCCCATAAATTTATATAAAAAAAAGATTAAAACCTACCTTCCATAGTTAAATTAGCCGAAGTATCGTTCGTTATTAAGTTTTCCTAGCGTGTGTAACTATCATAGTCAATCACAAACAAAGCAACCTCTGAAAAATATTCAGGCGTATTTAGAATATTAAAATTTACCAACCAGATTTAGAAGAGAATAGACAGTGAGAGTCGTAGACATTTTTGAAACTTACAGCTATGATTTTAAGACATTACAGTCTTAGTCAAAATACTTCCGACAAGTAATAAAAAAATAAATTGCATTCTGTTCAATCAATATGTATAATTTCGAAAGTTTTTCTTAGCCATCGAAGACAAACTTGTTTCGTATATTTGTATTTTTGCCGAAGTCAATTATTAAAGGCAAATCACATAATTACGCTAATTCACTCAATTATTTATGACTAGAATTGCGATATTTCGTCCATACAGCAGAATTCGACTAGGCGTCTTATTTAATTCAAACTTCGCATGTTTAATTCAAACATGCGAGGTAAAAAATATAATACTAAACAGCTACTTATACTTATATAGTTTATAAATTGAGAGGTTATATTTATGTAATAAATACGGGAGAGTGGAAGCATATTTGCACAAATGCCATAGATCAAGTTATACGCATATTAACGTAATGGTGGGCGCGTTCGGCTCTGTTGTATGGACAAGATGGGCAACTCCATTTATAACGCATTGTTAAATTTTGGTGAATTCTACAGTACGTATGGCTATTTCTAAAAAAAGGTAAGTCTATTGATTAAATTACATTTTTAATGTGACAAATATCATCTAAAATTATTCAAATTCTTGACAAGCCAACACTTTTCGCCAAGACTCTAAGATATCTTCATTTTTTATAGAATTTAGCTTGAACAACAATTCCCATCCTGGTTTGGAGGTAGTTAACAGATATGCATTTCCGGGATCTAGCTGGCTTGTATAAGCCCCCATTACTAGAGACTGCACTAATCTAGCTTCAATACATATCTGAAAAAGAAACTATTTGTAGAAACAACCTAGCGACAAAATCTACAATCAGACATTAACAAACAAATCGATGTAATAAACAGACACTACAAACAACTATTTGTTAAAATAATAATTAATTTGCTCAAAAGTAGCCAAACGTATTTCATGTCCTACACTGATTGAGGATATAATTAGTCAAACGTTGTAGATCAAGAATCAACCACTTAACAATTTAATTTTGAAAGTTTAACAATAACATCTTACACTCATATATTTTTGTATGGACTTTCGTTCATAATATTACAGGTCAAGGACAGTAAGCGTCTAATAAAATTGCTCAATCCCTATATCGTAATATATTTCAAATCACATGACTGTGTGACGTCGCCTGCATTCCAAATATGTAGCGGTCTATACTACTAAATTGTGATTTGTAGTTTTTTGATGACCGTTTATTTTAAATTGTCCTTGTTACGCTGTTATGTATTATATTAAGCCTTAAATTGTCCTTTGCATTATTTATTATAAATGTTACTTATAAATAAGAAGTAAAAATTAATGATAATTAACAAGAATTCCGGGGTGCCATAATGCAGTTTCTTTCTATATGTAAAAACAACTTAATTTTTTTATTCACTTAAAAGCCACAGTCTCCGATTTTTCAACTTAATTGTAAATGAATTGAATAATGAAAGTATCGTATTTCTACGTTATAAAGGAGGAATGGATTAAGCGTTGTCGTAGGGCAGATAAATTTAGTAATTCACATAAAAATCATTCGTAATCCTTTCACAAAAATGGGTATATTCGGTTAATATGCGCATTCCAAACGCTTGGAATATATTTAACATTATTATTAAATTCTACTTCGAAGTGTCTCATAAATAAGTTGGCTATGAATGGGTATTGGCAATTACCCATTGCTGTGCTTCTATTCATAAAATTTTCCTCCAACTTGTAAACAATTTTGCGACATACAAAGGGTTGTCAATCGTAAGTATTCCTTAACTTTTAAGGATTTGATGTTGTTCTTATAAAGCCTGCCCTTTAAAGATTTCAAAGTTTCTAGAATATGTACCGAAGGAATGACATTACATCGAATGAAACTAAAGGCTCCCCGTTTTCAGTTCACGATCTTTAATTGTTTGAACAAATTCTAAAGAACTTCCAACTGACAAACTATCTGATTTTACGGGTAAATTTTTAAATTCATTCACTTACCATTTAGAATTCAAGCAAATCGATGAGCTAATAGCAGAAACAATTGGTCACATCGAGTTTCCTGGTTTATGTACGAGTGCGAGTCAAAACGGAATAGAGGTCATAATAATCAAAGTAATTTCCTGAAATTTATTTCACTTTTCTACAAAATCACCCTATACATTCAGACACTTATCCTATCTCTTTATAAGTCCTTGAACACCAGCCGCAAAAAAGTCTTTGATTGCTGTCGCAGCTAATGAGTATCCTCTTGGATTACGGCATCATCAGTTTCAGAATAACGGCTACCCAAATTATTTTTTAGGGGCCCGAACAGACGAAAATCACTGAGAGCTATGTCGGAACTTTACGATGGTTTTTCCAAGCGATCCCAATGAAATGTTCGTAACAGCTCCTGCGTTACTCCTGCTGTGTGAGGGCGGGAATTATCATCCAGGACAAGCACACTTTTTGTCAGGAGTCCAGGGCGCTTGCGGTGAATGGCCTGTCGGAGTTCCCGCAGAGTGGTGCAGTACGACATGGAATTGACACTCTCGCCGTAAGGCACGAATTTGTACAGTATGGCGACTTGCATGTCACAAAACACGTAAGCATAACCTTGCGGGCAGATGTTGACCCGTTTTGAACTTTTTCGGTGTTGGCGAAGTGGAACATTTCCATTCCATGGAAGATATTTTTTATTCTGATTGAAAGTGGTGAACCCATGACTCGTCCTACAATTCACGCCATGAAGTCTTCTCCTTCCTCATTGTACCGAGTGGTGTGTTGCAAGGACAAAATTATTCTCGTTATTTTCTGCGCCTCAGACAACTTGTGGGGCACCCACCATGAACAACCTTTACGAAACTACAGCCGCTCATGCATGATGTTCTAAGTGGTTCCGTGTAAACAGTCTATAGCACAATCTACATCATCGATCGTCACACGCCGGTTATTGCAAATGATTTGTTCCACACGCTGCACTGTGGTCCGCGGAGGTGTCAGTTGACACCTCCGCAGGACGTCTGGTACGCTCCCAATCTTTGATACTTTGCCTTCATTTGCTAAACTCCTTGATCCAATTGAACACAGCTTTCCATGAGAAACAATTTTCTCCTACACGGGACGCATTTGGTGATGCACTGCATCTGTGGACAGTCCTTTGGTCCCAAAAAAACGCACAACTGCACGCTGTTCGTCTCGTCTACACTCATGTAACACACCCACCATCCTGCACTAGCTGCCTCTAACTGACCGCGTGCCTACGAGATATGACGCGGCCTCTACAACAAACTTACATATGCTACCATCTGCTGGCACAAAATGCGCGCATAATTTACAAATGATACAGGGGAAACTGACGTTTGCGACTTATACTGACACCCTCGTATCTTCGGTAAACAGTACATTCTCGAAACCAACGGATTACTCATACTTAATTTATATTTTTGAATAGAAGTTAATATTGGACATTTCTTCAACGCGCCTTTAGTGTCACTGATCATTTTCGGTAAAAGATTCTTCTTAATTTCTAAAAGTCGATTTGGTCCATAATTACTAACTTGTAATCTTTATCTACTCTTAAGTAAAAACAGTCTTTTGATCTGATAGTTCTAATGATATTCCATTCGTTATTAATAGACTTCTATTTGTGCTATTTGTGCTGCCGTAAATGCTTAGTGATTTGGGCTTACAAGCCTCTCGCACGAAATTTTTTAATTCTTGCTCAAAATTCTTAATCGAAGTTTCAATATTTGCAATCATTTGTTCTAAAACTTTATTATTCTTTCAAGAAATTAATATCTGCACTTAAAGCCTTAACTTTATTATGCAACTTATTTAATCCTTTGACCGGGAAGTCATAAAAGTCTATCATTTGTTCTAAAACTTTATTATTTTTACAAGAAATTAATATCTGCACTTAAAGCCTTAACTTTATTATGCAACTTATTTAATCCTTTGACCGGGAAGTCATAAAAGTCTATCTTTGGACACTGTGGTTAATAAATATCCTTACCTTTGAGAAAACGAATTACGATATTTCGTTATTTAATTTAATTACGATGAAGTTGTTTTTAGGTACATATAGCAAATGCACAATGGCTGCCCGGCATTTTCACTTTTTATCACTCATTTTTACTTTCTTACATGTAACTAACACTTATAATAAATAACATAAGAAACAATGGAAGTCTAAATTATAATAAATAACGACATAACGAGAAAAAAATCAAAGAAACGGACATAAAAAAAAACTGCAAATCACAATGTGATAGCATAGGACGTGACATATTTGTAACACAGGTGACGTAACGTACTCACGTGACTCGAAATCCATTACAAACATTGACCAATCTTGTTATACGTTTACTACCCTTGCTTACAGGTTATCGCTTTAATGATATTAGAAATAGTATGTTCCGGCTATTATAGCTGGTCTCTTTTAATTCACATTGGAGAAATACTAAATCCAAATCCTAAAGTATCATGCCACATATACAATGTTCGGTGTCTTTCGGATATATCGGGTTTAGCAATCATTATTGCCATTTTCATATTAAACTATTATTATATTTTTGTTATTAAAATATATACACAGAGTGTGTGATAATTTTTTTGTTTTAAAAATTCATGAAGCAATCTTTTGTGATAAAAATATTCTGACCAGGGGACCAATTTTAATAAAAAGGCTCTGCATTACTTAAAAGAGTCGCTTAGGAATTTTTAACCTAATAAGCATTTGTCAAAAATCCTCAAGCAATGCAAAAGTAATGATGTAGCAAGACATAATCAAATTAGTGGCGTAACTATACCCCCGCAAGCCCTCGCCGTGCAGGGGGCTCAAAGGCTATAAGAGCCCAGAACCAATTAAATTTAAAACGTTCCAAAAATATTAATTTAGTATGATTAGACTGGTTAAATGAAATGGGACTAGATATTTACAATTACAGGAGACAGGGATATAATGGGGCATATGTTATTTTCGGTATATACTCTGGTATTCAAAATGAACGATATGGAAGCAATTTCAATATATATACGCACTGCGCCGCGCATAACTTGAACCTAATTATTAATGATGCAGTCAAAGGTATTAAGGAGCTTGATAGATTCTTTAATACTTGGGGGGAAAATATAGTCCTTTTTTGGAAGTAGGTAATATAATTCGTTGGGAACTACTTTCAAATATATGGCAAATTTATCAATTCGATTGAAACGTCTTGATCACACTCGATGGTGTGATAGAGTGATAGGTTACAGTCTCTTACTGCTGCAAGATATCGATTCATAGATATTGTCAAGAGTCTTAACAAAATAATTGTAACATCCAATAAAAGGACGAGCGAGACGAAGTAAAAATTATACTAAAGAACATCGAAAATTTTGAATTTGACTTTTCATATTTTTCTTGATGACATTGTGATGTCAGTCCTCCGCAATATGTCAGGCGGCGGTCTGGTGATGACTCACATACGCCAAGCATATCAGCTGCCGCGAAAAAAGTCTAGTCTCCGGAATAATTCTCAAAGTTGTATAGCCCTATATAAAGAACTGGAAATGGAGGGAGACGGCAATCAACGAGTAATCGTCGTCAGGCTAATATTGTGATATAAATGTAAATAAATACTTATTGTGAAATAAATGCTCTTATGGTTAGTTATTAGTTTTCAAGTGTTATATAGTGTATTTTGTTTCTTTGTTAATATAGTGTGTGTTTAAATTACCGTTAGGATTATTTTAAAAGAGCCCCAAAAGACAAGTATTTTACAATATATTACAAGAAATAAATATTTTATCAAAAGCAACGTAAAACTCAAAAACTAATCTAAATTTTTTATATTCATTTAGAAAAAAATAATGAAATTCTTCCTAGAAACAAGATGAAAAATCATATTTATCCTCAATTTGTGGAAAAAAAAGACAATTAAAGCAACGTCCCACTTTTGACGAGCTTTGTTTTGATCATAAGTGTTCAAACGCGGAGAATAAATTTAAAGTTAATATATTTTATACTAGATTTAGATATCAAAAACGTACAAATAAAGGATATAAATGAAACATATAATTTTCTTAACCGTTCCAGTTTTTTTAAGCTAATACCAGACCAAATTCTTGAGAAAAGAGACGTCCTCCAATCATCATATAAATATTATTTTTCTGCATCCCTAGGTCTGGAGCTATAAGAAATAATAGTTTAATTTTTCAGGATATTGAAAAATTTGAAGAAATAAGTTGTTTTTTAAAGTACCTTCTAATGGGAAATGAAACAATTGCGTCAAATTTTCGCATCAATATTCAGGCATTAATTTTATACCTAACGTTACCTGTAATCGTCGCAAGTAGCGAAAGATCTTTTTCAAAACTAAGATAAGAAACTATCTTAGAAACAATATCTCACTAGAAAGATTGCAAGCTGTGTGTTTATTCGCTATTGAGAATGATTTAGTATTGATATTATCCAAGCCATAAATTGATACCGTGCGCACGTAGGCGCAGTCTTGGCGTAATGAAGATATTCGGTAAATGTCGAAATCCGCAGTCGTAACTCACAATTTAAAAGGGAGCCTCTATTTATCGTGTATTCCCTTAGTCAGAGGAGACGGCTGTGGACTGACTAAACAGATGGTAAGTAACACTTAGTTTTACGTACTTTACGTACTCGAGACTTAAAACTAAGAAAAGTTTTGCGCATTCGTAGGCGCGTGCTAAATTGAAACAAAACGTCGAACAAAACTAAAAGAGAGGTACCTAAATTCAAAATAAAGAATCGAAAATAGTTAATTCGTATTTTGACAAAAAGAAAAAGTATTAACAAGGTGGCTTTCAAGCCGCAAGCGAATTTACGTTGTAATAGAGTGACAGTTAAAAATGAACATATATTATATTATGACATTAATATATATCGAACATAAAACAAAAATATTACATTCAATTTGTATCGTATCAGCAAAATGCACCAAAAATATAATAAATTGAGTTAAACTGCAAAATGCGCCAAAAATATGACAATTCAGTTATTCAAACGATTTCAAATTAACTTATACCTGGGATCAAAAATCTAGTTCTACCTCAGATCTGTAGCGGAACCTTACAATGGAATTACACTTAAAAGTTATTTAAACCTTCTAGCACGCCTATGGTTGCGTGGTGACGAATCAATGCAATATATTTCGAGAATGTTAGGACAAAGTTGTCGTTAAAATTTACTTAGTTGTATGAAATAAACTCAATTAACCGTTTATTTAACTTTAAAATTATTTTAAGAATAGATTCTATAACCATATGTGTACTATAATTAATTTTAAAATTGTATAATAATCAAATAAATTCTTTTAATAAATACGTGAATTACGCGATAATTTACCAAAGTTCAAAATATACATATATACGAATATAATTAAGACTATGTGCCGTTTTAATTGGCATCAATAATGAAAATCGTTTTAAAAGCAAATATAAAAAAAAGATAAAATTCGACAAAGATTTAAACTTCACAAAAAAAGTAGTCTTTGTGGAAGTACCTCGACCGGCTGTATGTGTGCGACAGGCATTGATGGTCACACAGCTGGTACGTTTCTTGTGACCAGAAGTTCAGTCAAGACGATGTTGGTTTGATTTTCTGTCTCCCTCGTTGCGAAATATGTATATATATATATATATATTCCGTTTGTCGGACAAAGAAAGCAAGCCTATGCCTAATTACGTCTAATTGCTTAGCAATAAAACGTTCAAATTCACTAACGGTAGCAGGCTTTCTTGTAGCTGCCACACACAGCCTTTTTAAAACCGCTTGACAGCGAAAATTACCATAAAAATTAAGGTATAACGGAATCTTTTATTTCGCTTTACGGTCTGCCCAAGAAACAAGTCTACACACTCGCACGTCCAACAGGATAATCCGTAAAGTCGCATTTACCGAAGCGGGGCCAAATTCAGTGCACGCAATCCATTATAGATGGCGCAGCCGGAATCACAAAGAAAATAACGAATATTATGAACTAAATTTAATATATATATCTTCATCTACAGGGCGATAGAAACTTGCGTGAAAAATAAATGTAACGAAATGTATTTTCCGAGCGAAAAGCCAGGAAAAAAATGTTCTAATACACGATATTTATGCTTTTGTTTACTTTGTAACATTGCTATATGAATAACACTCTATTTTTATATATTAGATACCTCTAAGAGATATTTACCTTTTTATGTTATATTGCATTAGATTTTAGATTTTTACTTTCTAAAATATGTGTTTATAATTTAATGTTAAATATTTTCCGTAGATATATCAGTTTGTAGGGAACGCGGAAAACATCAGTAATAATTAGTTGGGTTGAGCTGAGTGTTGCGGGGGGGGAGTCAAAATTTATAGTTACGCCACTGAATTAAATCATGCCAAAAAAATATTTGCATTCAAGCGCGGTCGTTTGGTAAGATTCAAGAACTTGGAAAGTGGGATCCATACGAATTAACCAAAAACAGTCGAGATCGAAGAGTCGCCATTTCATTTGCATTTGCAGTCAATTCTCTCTTGTCACATCCAAACTCTCTACCATTTTCAGAACAAATTGTGACCGCACATGAAAAAGTCTATTAAATTTATAAAGGCAGACTTACGCCAATGGAAAGTAATGCCCATATGGTCAAACTTTAAAGGAGTAAGTTAACAAATGAAATCATCAGGCGCGACTTAACGGCAATTGAAGAGTTTTAGGACAAAAGAAGCCCGCAGAGGTAAAAAATGGATAGAGTTATTTATTTAGCACCAACTGAGTTCATCGAGTTGGTTCAGTCGAAGGAAAGTAAAGTAGTACAATAAATACTTGCAACAGCAAATAAACTAAGCAAAGAAGATTACTCAAAAGCAATAAAAGATATTTGTAAACTCACCTTTAGTAGGCTTAATTCTCTGTCAGGTACATTGCGAATATTTGAATATCCTTTCAAAACATATCCTCCAAGGTCCACACTCTTCGTGAGAATCATAACATAAGTCATAGTTATAGCCAATTCGAATAAGTAACAAGAATACTGACTATCACCAAAATCCAATAAAGATTTCATTTGCCATTCGCCTTTCATTTTTTCGACGATTATATTTTGTTCGTTAACGTCCCCGTGAATTAACCCTTTTGTTAATACGTCCATTTTCGTTAAAACTCGATTCTCAAATTCGATTATAATTTCCTCCAGCATACTCCTTCTTAATTCATCTTCAACAGCGAATAAAAACTTTCTAAGCTCGGGAACAGACTCTAACATCCATAAACTCTTATACTTGAGATAAGCTGGATGTTCGAATTTCTCCAAAGCTTTATCTAAGTTTGCAACGAATTTTCCAATTCCACTAGCTAACGATGCTGATACGTCTGGGACTTTCATTAATATCAGTCCAGGAATAAATTTCATAAGTCTTATAATATGTAGACCACTTTCCAACTGTTCCAAAGAATAATACGCTCCTTCTATGGTTTGCATTGGAATAGGACAATTAATGTTGTTACGGGCTACAAAAATACTACATGACAATAATTCATAAATTTTAAAGAACTAATTGTATTATCTTAAATTACACCTAATTTGTTCTTTTTAACTGTTTATAATTATTTTATATACATTTATTAACTCAAATTATTATAATTAATCAAGAAAGATGGTTCATTTTTCCGACGCACAGACAAATCTGAATCAGTTCACTCGCCTTGCTTGCTACGTATTTTACAATAAGAATTCACACACACACACACACTTCTCACGCAAAGCGACGAACTGATTCAGTTCGTCTCCTACGCAAAACGCAAAAGTTACGTTTATATAAGAAAGATGCTATTGTCGGACATTGAGTGGACATGTCTGAACATGTCCTTACATGTTGCCTACGTTAGGGCACTTAAACCACACCCACTTTTGATCTGGAACCAATCAAATTAAGAATTGGTACATATCTGGCTATGTGGGTATATAAAGAGTTACTCACACCCCTCTTTCGCAATAATGTCGCATACGTGTATAAATAATTCAAACAGTTTCTGTTACGTATGTGGAAAATTCACTGCCTACCAGTATAAGCGGAATACTACACCTTTAATAGAAAAGCTATATTTTCACTATTTTGGCTTAACCATTGAACATCAAGACAAGCCATGGGCTCCCAGCATTTGCCGCGCACGCTGTGCTGTTACTCTGAGGAGCTTGTCCAACAGTAAGAAAAGCGCTTTGCCATTTACAAGACCTATGATTTGGCGTGAACAAACGGAGCATTTAACTGATTGCTACTTTCGCTGGACAAAAATAGGCCAAATATTAGTTATGCTAGTCTGCCCTCTGCTACCCGACCAACACCTCATTCGGACGACTTGTCAGTACCAAGATACCTCATAGGTGTTTCTAGTGAAGAATATAATGTTATAGAACCAAAAGAACCAAGTGTCAGGTTATCGATCAGCGATGATGAATATTTGCCTTCTGAAGAAAACGGACCTACACCTAATAAATCAGTTAGAATTAAATGATCTTATTCGAGGCCTGAATTTGTCAAAAACTAAAGCAGAAATAATAGTATCTCGACTCCAAGGATGGAAACTGTTGTATGAATGTGTGCTCCAGGCACACATATTTCTGTGTGTCACAGTATTTTTGAACCGACGAGGATCTTTCATACTGCAATAATGTAGACCATTTTGTTGGTATTAGGTCACTAACACTATCCCGAAGAATAGCGTCTTTTTACCAATGGTTCGAAATTGAGTTTAAAAACTGTATTTTTCACATAGGAAGCGTTTATCTATCCATCCTCGATGGCCACGCAATCCACTTAAAAGAAGCGTATGAAAATATAACTTTTCTTCTAGACAGAATTAATTAGAAAGTATACAAATGGTATGTCAGTGCAGACTTCAACGTTGTAGCATTCTACTCGGTTTACAGCTAAGGTAGACAAGGAGTTGCTGTTTTCTTTGTATAAGTGACAGTCGACCAAGAAATTCCCAGACATGGCTCAGTATATTTCTGGGCAAAAGAATATACTTCATAAGTAACTAGTTGAACCTGATAAAATACTTCTATCGCTATTACACATAAAATTAGGTTTAATTAAAAATTTCGTAAAATCAATAAAGATGGCCGTGGATTCAAATACTCTAAACAAAAATTTCACAAAATCTCAGATGAAAATTTAAAGAGGTAATTTTTGTAGGACCCCAAATTAAACTTTTACAACAAGATGATTTAAAGAAACCTTAAGTGATTTGGAGCGTGTTGCTTGGAATGCTTTTAAAAATGCTACCCACACTTTTCTAGGAAACAGGAAATCTGACAATTATATAGCGTTTGTTAGTAGTTACCATAAATTGGGCTGTAACACAAACCTTAAAATACATTTTTTGCTCTCACATCTGGATTCCTTTCCCCCAACCTCGGCGACATGAATGATGAACACGGTGAAAGGTTTCATCAAGACACTTCTCTTATTGACAAACGTTATCAGGGCAAGTGGAACAGTGCTGATTATTGCTGGACATAGATATCAGAAAGTTTGGAGGAACAGTATAAAGAAAAAGTAAAAAGCGTAAATATTTTAAACAGGACGATACTATACAACTCCATATAATATGCATACCTAATTAATATTATTTCATTTACTTTTAAATACTTTTTTTCCAAAAACTTGACGTGCCTGAATAAATTTCTTGTTATTACTATTGTTAAAACTATAAAAGAAAGGAAATTTGTACGTAGTCTCTAAAGAAAAAGAAACAAAATAAAAGTTTGTTGACCAATGTTATTAGTACTCCACTTATATCGCCTATGATTTACCCATCGGAGTAGGAACCATTACAAAACAAAATTATATACTTATAAGTAGAGAACGGACGCAATTTCCATAAAACGCAATCGGCAATTGGAATTGTGTATAACGTCGCTCAGTACATCCCGGCGTAATTCAATGAAGTATTTGTTTGACTTACTCGAACACCTGGTCTCGCCGCGATAACAATGGACAAGCCAGCTATTGTATTCCGAGAATATAGTGCTTTTTAAAGTGTTTTCATGAGCGTAGATAGAAGCGGGGTTTTTATAATGTATTTTATTTATTAGTTTATATTTCGTAAGATAAATAAAGTGCTGTGAGTAAGTTTCTTCTTTTCATAGTTTTAACTGTTAATTACATCGTAATTTTTGTGATAGATCCTGTTTAATATCGTTTGATTGAATCTATTTCTACCAATTATTTCGACGTAAGAGTGTGCATTGAATTTCGTTCAGTTTCAATAACTTACGCACACATTTTTAGTTTTCATTTATTTAGATCTAGAGCATTGCTTAAGTTACTTTTTCAGACATGATATGAAAGAATGTTGAGAACGGCATTGTAAAACAATGGCGAGTTGGATTGACGGTCATACTGATTGTATGTCCATTGTCAGTGATTCCGAAATTTATTACAAAATCCGTAAAATATCGTCAAAAATTCGTTACTTAGGATCGCAAACACATCTGAACTCTGTAAAACTTTTATGGCGGCTAATATTCCATTAAATAAACTTAGCAATCCCACTTTAAAAATATTTCTTCAAAAATATACTGGTAGAAATGTTCCTGATGAATCAACTTTACGCAAATATTATGTTTCTAGGTGCTATACGAGAACAGTAGAACGCATTAGAAGCCATCTTTTAAATCAATACATATGGATAAGCGCCGACGAAACAGTGGATATGTTAGGACGCTGTGTGGTAAATGTCGTAGCTGGTGTACTACATCCAAATAGAGCTGATGCAGAAACAGTTGCTGAAGCCATTAAGGAGAATATGCAAAAAATGCTTCATTCGGACGCCACGTACAAAGAAAAAATACTTTTATTTGTCAGTGATAGTGCTACGTATATGTTAAAAACAGGCAGACTATTGAAGAAAACATATCCTAATATGCTGCATATTACTTGTGTAGCACATGCTCTCCACAGAATCTGTGAATATATCAGAGACACTTTTCCGGAACTTGATAGACTTGTATCAGCTTTTAAAAAAGTTTCCAGAAAAGCACCATTGAGAGTAGCTCTTTTCAGGGAAAAATTTCCATCTCTGTCACTGCCTCCCACTCCAGTAATAACTAGATGGGGAACATGGCTGGAAGCTACTAGTTATTATACTGAGAATTTCGATAGTCTAAAACATTTCATAACACTGCTAAAGGAGGATGCTAGAAGTATTGGTGAGTGCAAGGAGCTCACACAAATCCCAAATTTAAAAAATCAGTTGTACTTTCTTCACGAACACTTTGGAAAATTGCCAAAACTAATCACTTATTTTGAAAATCGAAATCTCAAATTAAATGACGGATTAACCACATTAGATGTGGCTGTTAATAATTTGAAAAGTATTCCAAGTGACTTCGGATGTGGCCTTCGGCAATAGTTTGAAGCAATTCTTAATAGAAATCCTGATTTAATTACATTGCAGCAATTATGTATGGAGACAATTCCACAAAATCTAACGGCTAAATATGAAGAAATAAAAGAATATTTCCAGTATGCACCTATAACCAGTTGCGATGTAGAAAGGACGTTTTCTATTTATAAGGATGTACTTAATTCAAAGAGAACAAAATTGACAGAAGAAAGCCTTGAGAAACTATTGCTAGTCAATATTAATACTCCTTTACTCAACTTGAACGACAAAATGAACAAATAAAAATGTTCCAATTATAGAAAAAAATTAAAAACTTTAAAAATACAACTTTTCAACAAATACATATGTATTTCGTAATTTTATAGATCACCACCCGTTTGTTTTCAAATTATATAAATAAAATTAAAAACTTTATAAATACAACTTTTCAACAAATAAATATGTATTTCGTAATTTTATAGATCACCACCCGTTCGTTTTCCAATTATATAAATAAAATTAAATATTTTAGAAATACAGCCTTTCGCCAGTACTGCACTGGGTGGCAAGCGTATCCGTTCTCTACTTATCAGGTACTGTAAACACATAACAACATTAGGTAGCCAATTCTGCATACTGACAATGTGAAATTTTCCAGATGCAACGGTTTTCCTAGGAACTAAGAAGGTACCTACTTATAAACAAACAATACTAATTGTTTCGATTTTAATAATCTCCTTCGACAAGAATCGAATGTGCATTGTTCTTCGTACAACAAATAATGGTTTATTTTACTTTTAGAATAGACAAATTTTATATTCGCATTTCTCTATTTGACTACTAATTGTGTTGTGTATTACTGCAACAAGTTCACTTGAAAAGTCGTTTTATTTACACATCAAATGAATGTTGACCTATGTAAGTAAATGATTTAAACTGCTTGTCTGGCTCCACTTTAATGACTTGGTATAGTTTTCGAAAAGCAAAATATAAATGTAATAGTTCCTAGAATTTTAACTTGGGTCAATTACCTGATTAACGCTGTATCTTGTATGTATCTTTAGTCTTAAGTTGAATTTGAAGAAGCTACTGTGTTAGCGAAACAGCTGTCATTATTTTATTAGTAAAGTGTAAATCTAAAACATCTTATGTGTGTTTTATTTATTTGTGATATGGATTTACATCAAGCAAAGGTCGAAACAATTAAAGAAGTATAAAATAAATGTTTTCAATGCTTAGGGATGTTGAACTTGTTCTTTTTTATCGGGTATTTTGTAATTCCCGCCTTTTAGCATTATGGGCATTTCGGACACTTTTAAAATCGATTCCACATACATTTTATTGTGTGTATTATTTATATTCACTTCCTTCTTCTTTCTTCATATTATATGCCCAATCTTTCAGAATAGTATTTAATTCAACTATCGGTGTTGAGGCACTCAGGTTATATCGTCGTTCCTCACAAAATTTATTGAAGTACCTCAATATACCATATGAGCAAAAATTGTTTAAATAAGGTATGGCGATGGTTGGGAGGATTACTGTCTTTGATAGGTTCAGCCTGTTATTGGTTCTACATATTAGTTGGATGTTAGTTTCGATTTGAATTTTTATTTGACATGAATTAAATGTCAATTTTGATTTCAAGTTTTATTCGATATGAATTAAATGTCAGTTTCAATAAATAATTTGAGAAGCTGATTAGCTAACATAATCAATATACTACGTGTCCGTAAATGTTTGAAGCTGACGTCTGTCAAAATGTATGCGTTTTTCGTCCTTTAAGTTAACCAATATATACTTAACCAAAATTTGACAGTAGCTGTCAGCTTCAATCATTTACGGACACCCGTTAGTATCAATGCATTCGATGTTTTGACTTACGCCATTAATTTTCATCCATATAACCCAAATCAACACTTCTGGCTCAAATTCATTACTATAAAATAGAACTGTATTTAAAAGTAAACTACTTTAAGATTATGTTTATCTCCTAAATATTCTAAATTTTATATCATTTTTTATTCATTAGCTAAAATTAGCTATATTTATTAAAGTGAATTTTAATAAAACGTCAAACAACATTATGAATAAAATTTTCCGTGATGTCAATCATTCATCTCACAACATGTGGGTTATGTATTTATTCAAAGAACCAAAATATTCAACAACAAATCATGCCAGTCTGAATATAGAACACATAAAATGTATTTATTTACTATAAAAGCTTATTTAATATAGAAGAACCATGGCAAATTTAAAATGATCAAATCTCCTTCAAATAATATTTTAAGATGCACCAATTGGCACTAATAGAAAACCGGAATAAAATTCAGCCTGCATATTGCAAAAATTAGCACAACCTATGATGTTCATTCGTTAAGAAAAAGAACTGCTAAGTCTTACTCATGTTTCATGGCAGTGTTTCAACATTATTTTATTTAGGCTTATATTTAGATGCTGTGTAAAATTTTGGCAATTTCATCTGCTTTCATTTACTTTCAATAAATCCTTTTTTCTATGTCTGTGTTTGATCTTGAGCAACTATATCTAATGCCCTTTGGAAGTAAGCAATAAACTAAATTTTTTCTAGTGTATTTTGTTAAAGAAATAACTCGAAATTTTTAATTAATTTATTTCAAAACAATAACAAACAATTCAATATATAATTTTCAAGAATAATATAATAAATACTTCAAAAGTTGCATTTATATTTATCAGAGGTGCTTAGTTTAGTTTCTCTGTTTCAAAAAAGTTCAAGAGATTCAACACAAGTTGCTGGGATTGCGAATTTAAAGGTTTTCCATGCATATCTGTAATAAATGTAAATTCTTAACCTATAACAATAAATAACTTAGTGAAAAGAATACTTATTGAAAATGTATTAAAAATAGATTTTTGTGTTATGAAAAGATCAATTATTTGCTAGTTAAAAAGAAAATTAATTAGAAAAGCAATAAAACGAAAATAAACCAAAGTAAGGTGTCAAACGTAAAAATTTAATTATTCGGCTATTGTAGTACAGTGGTGTTATGGCGGGCAGATGACCGCATGTTATCTCTGTCTATCTTATTGGTCTTACGGCGAAGGCAATCCAACGTTTTCGTTTCAGTGTTTTATCCATACATTGCAATTGCCCATGTCCGTGATAACCCCACGCAACTAATGACGTGAGTCAAAACATCGAGTGGACAGATACTAATTACAACTACTTCAAATCAAAACGGGCATTGAATTGGCAACAACAAGCTGAACCTGTCAAAGACAGTGATCCTACCAACCATGGCCATCTTTTATCTAAATAGTTTTTACTCAAATGGTACTATTTTTACTTTTAAAGGTATTATCAAGAATTTTTCATTCAGTTACATCATTATCTATTTCTTGAAGATTATTATTTCCAAATCGACTCATTTTTAATATGTTTAGTCAAAAAAAATGTGTTACATTTAATTTGATATTTAAGCGTCAATCAAAGTGAAATAGTCTACTATTTACCACGGTGGTCGATAGTCGTTTTATTCTAATTTAATTGGTAATTTCAAACAGTTTCCGAATATGTGTTTGGTTAAAAATTCGCGTTTGATATATAAGCGAAATAGTCAATAAAGATTGCGCCCCTGCAACCCTAAAAACCGTGGCCAAATTCTTATTAAACGAAAAAACTGCCTTCTTAGGATATCGTTCCCCAGGAGAAATCTATTGTATCAACTGTATTTTGGTTTTTGGAGTATAATGATGTATCCAATTTTCATCTACTGTCATACCGACGGATGAATTCCCTTGGATTACGTTTGAAGAAAGCCAAACATTCTCCTGATATTCGGATGCGAGCGCGCATTTGATCAGGTTTAAATAATATTTAAATGTTTTTTATTATTAACAATTTGTGGAGTAGTACATTAAATTTCGGGACCTTCTGCATGTTCCATGCTCATATGGGCACTTTTAAAAGCAGAAAACCACTTACAAATCATTCCATGGGACGGAGCACATTCACGATAATATTTACGCAACTTTTCCTCGGTTTCTTTAATTGTTTTTCCATGCAAAAAATAATGTTTAATTAACACTCGGAATTATTTTTTTCTCCATATTTACACAACAACGAAATCAGTTTTCTTTAAATAAGTATAAAGCATATAAACCTATCTGTATTTGTTTGATATTTTGACAGTAGACATCAGAAACATGGCGGAAATCAACATAATCACTGTAGCGAAACTATTACCAACTTTTCTAAAGTCACTCTTCCGTCAAGCTGCCTTCGTATATAAAAACCCATTTAAAAAAATTTTAGAAAACTGGTCAAAAATATTTTAGTCTTGTCTTTGTTCTTTTTTACATAAATATTTTTTTTATGAAAGTATTCTAAAATTTCAGCTAAATAAATATTAATTCCCAATGTTAAATAACATTATTTAAGTAAATTTTTGGGAATTATAAAATAATTATAACAAATCTCTTGGTAGATAATATATAAATTGTGACGAAGGCAGTAATACACAAATAATGTTATGTATGAAGAAGAGTATGTATATTTAAGTAAAGATATATAGCCTTAAAAGTAATAAAGAACTTTAGATTAATTTAATCAAAAATTTATATTAACTACTTACCTAAGTATAAAAGCAACTCATTTTGTGCTTGAATAACATCAGTCTTCTTAGAATCGAAAGAATTTAAAATTTTCAATACATATTCAGTATCCTCTTGTTCGTGATTTCCTTGAACAGTAACTTTAAAATTTTTATCGTCGTAACTATCAAGTTCACATATTGACTTGCAGCGGAAACCGTAGAGTTTTTTGACCAATTCCGTGGCCTCGTTTAGTGTTATCTTAGGTCGGATATTTTGACCAGGTTTTAAGATCTCACTATCGCCCATGTCTGAACTTAGAGTTTAGTATTTTAGGTACGATGTGCTTCTGTCAAGCACACAACACAACAGTTAACGTATATCTACAATGCGTGCGCAACGTTATAATTATTAAATTGATTAATAAACAAATATGTATTAATTCCCTTCCTTACAATAACTCGCTGTAGAATATTTAAGCTTGACATAAAATCACGTGATACTTGTGATAAATAACTATTATATTAACATTTACTTTATTTACTTATTTAAAAGGAAAATTTTGTATGTATCTGTATAAATATATATGAAAGAAAGTAGGAATTAAAATAAATTCGGTAGTAATTTATATATAAATTTAATAGAATGTCTGGTTGAGATCTAAATATAGAATGCTATTGTACCACAGTATTACTTTATTTTATTTTAAATTAAGTAAATATTTATAGCCTCTTAAATGATTTATTATCATTTTATGAAACATGTTGTTTTTGTTAAAAATAGCATGCTTTATGAACTGATAAGTGGTACACCCCACATAATAAAACCTCCATCAACACTTTTCAATAATATGTGAGAGAATACCTTATTTGTTTATATTCTTCTGCTTCCGTCATAAATTTAGCTGGTAAATAAATAATTCAGGTGACTAATTCTGTTCTTTATAATAGCAGAATAGATTTTTAAATTTCTCCATTACCATTACCTGTATCAATAGATTTGATTACTTGAGATGGCCGTAAAGTCTATTCCACTAGATCTATGCCTCGTTAGAATACTTCCTCTAGTCCTGCTCTTTTAATTAAACTTAATAGCTTGGAGAGAGGTTCTTTCAAAAATAGTTCCACTTTAGAATGCCTATTTATTTATTTATTTCGTATAAGAAACACAAAACGAAATTTAGATATTGAGTCATAGAACTAATTTATACAATAATATTTAAATTCCAGTCCAGAACTGCAGGAGTTGCCTAGCTCAACTAGTGGATATCACTAGGGAAACTCCTTCTGGGGCAGTCGTTTACTATGTGAGCTATATTTTGTTCCACATTTCTACAGTCGCAGAGGCTAGTATTTGCTAGTTTCCATTTATACAGTATTGTGCGGAACCTATTTAATTGAGACCATTGCCACGCCCGGTTGAAGTCCCGAAGGATTAGAAATTAAATCTCTATTCCTCAATTCAGGGTGCTGTTCGAAAAGCGCCATTCATCAATCATTCACATTGATGCTGGGATGCTGAACCTCCGTGTCCAGCCAAATCGGTCTCCTAGATGTCAGTCGGGTCCTGGGGATACTCTTCAAATCCTCAGACGTCTCCAGCGAGACGAGACGTCTGATATCCGTCGAAGCAATAGTAGAAAAATCGGTAACCAGAGACTAGAAATGGATCTAACAGTACCGGTGACGATCCTCATTGTATCGTTAAGTTGAACATCTACTAGCTTGGTGTGAGACCTTCGATACCAGACAGCAGCACAGTATTCAGCAGAAGAGTGAGTCAGTGCAGTAGCTACCGTTTGTAAGGTCTCCCCATTCGCTCCCAATGAATTGCTGGCAAGTTTATTTAATATATTATTTCGGGTCTTCACCTTTTGACTAGTTTTATAGAGATTCTCCTTGAATGTTAGAGACCGATCTAACGTTTCGTCCAAATATTTAGGGTGGGGGTTGTGGTTGATCCGACTACCACCAAATTCAACATTCAGCTCTCTATTAGCTTCTTTGTTCCTCAAAGATAGACACATGATTCGGATTTTGAAGGGTTTAGTTGTAAACGCCATTTGTAGGTACCGCGTTCTTGGCAAACGTTCGCATTGGCATTGTACGTGAATCGTGTTCACTTTCCATTGGCGGAATCTACATATTGTTTCTTCTGTCAAGCCCATAGTAGTCATATGTTTGTTGAAGTTACAGTGTCCCTTTAATAAGCCTACTATCATCTTAACAGACTTTCTGTCTCTATTCAATACGCCCGTTGTAAACTTAGACGAATGTTCGCTAAAGAACTCTTTTTCCTGTCTTTGATATGGGAAGTTCTTCCACCTTTCCCTAGATCTATTTTCGGCTCACTTTGTCATAGCTTTTTTAATAATTGTTTTGCAATCCCAAGGGAAGGCTCCGATACTATGACAACTGAAGACGCCTTCTCACTAGACTTGCCCTAGTACTCTGGCCAATATCACTTTCTTTGGCATCAGTGAACTCGTTTAAGGCATACTCATAATTCCATACAAGTTTAGATTTAACTTACCCTGAATCTAATGTTCGTAGAATTTGACTCCAACTTTTCGGTATTAGAGACGTCATTGTGGCAGATTCCGCCTTAATAATTGTATGAATAAAATACCAACCAAGAAGGAAAGTAAACATAATTAACCCGCACACTGTGATGCGTATACAAACACAATTAAAATAAAATTAAATTAAATTAAATAGAAACTGTCACCATGAAAGTAAACAGTCAGAAGACGAAGACAATAATAGTAAGGAGGAATGAGACATATCAGGTAAAATCAGACGAAAAAAACTCGAACAAGTTAAAAATTTTAAATATTATGGATCATTAGTATCACAGGAGTGAAAATTAAAAAAATAAATGAACGAAAGGGCAGAGGCAAAGGGAAGAATGGTAGACGCAATAAGAAACGCTGTCTTCACAGAATAATTGAAATCAAAATCAATGCAACACACAATTGAAGGACAGCTGAGATGATATGGATACGTAATAAGAGAATGAAGTCAAATAGAATAGTGAAAGGGGTATACAAGATAAGATCACACAAAAACAAAATAAGGAAAAGGCCAAAAAGGAAATAAACGGAAGAAGTTAGAACTGTGGCAGAGAAACAAAAAGGGAAATTGCAGAAAAGGAAACACAAGGCGAAAGACAAGAATGTGTTTAGAGAGGTTTGGAAGCGCAAACCTACGCAATATCTCAAATAAACACACCTTGCACTGGAAAGGGTAAAAAGGCAGTAGGATTAAGTAAATAAATGAAAAAATGAAAACCAGAGAGAAAATCCACAAAATCTATTTTTTAGTATGACCAACAGTAATCATTTTAATAATCAACTTTGTTCTGTCCTATATTATGGTGTGATATTGCCATTGCCAACTGTAGTTCTCACAGGATGAAGTATGTAATGCGCATGTCAGTACAAGCGGTAAATGCTTCAGTCTGTGAACTGCTTTTGAAAAAATTAAAAGCAGAGAGAAAAGCCACAAAATTTATTTTCTAATAATGTGTGTTTTTTAATACCTTTCTTTTTCAATAGAGAGGAACTCTGACATTATAATAGTTAATTTGACAAGTCATACTGCCATTTTATTCAGTATTGTTTGATATTTCATAATGCAAAAACTTACAGCCGAGCAGCGTCTACAAATTGTGGAAATTTATTTCTAAAATCAGTGTTCAGTTAAAAATGTTCAAAAAATGCTTGGCCTAATTTACGACATACATGATCGGCCAACGAGACGACTATTCGCAAACACAATTGAAAAATTTTGCACTCAATTTACTCTTTTGAACTCTCATCCACCAATGTGAGATTGCATAGAGTGCACACTGAAGAAAATATCGTCGCCTTTAGGCCAGTGTTGAGGTTGATCCAAATTCATCAATTCTTAATCGTCTAGAAGAACTTGGCCTCTGCCCATTGATTTTGTGGAAGATTTTGCGCAAGGATCTTGGCTTACATGTCTACAAGATTAAATTGGTGCAAGAATTGATACCAACTGACCATCGTTTTCAGCGTCAGTGCAGTAATTGGGCGCTTGAACAGTTGGAAGTCGATCCACTGTTTTATGGTCAAATTGAGTTCTCACTTTTTGCCTCAGTGGCTTTGTGAATAAGCAAAATTGTCGCATTTGGAGCGACACTATTCCACAGATGACTCATCAGCTGCCGATTCACCACGAAAAATGCACGTTTAATGCGGTTTGTGGCCCTATGGTATAATCTGCCATGCTTCTTCAAAAACGAAGATAATCGAGCTGTCACCGACAATGCCGGCTGGTATAGAGGCATATCCAACGAAGACCCTTGGTGTCAGCAAAACGGTGCCATATGGCAAAACCATTGATTTATTGAAGGAAGTGTTCGGCGATAAGATTATCTCCAGAAATTGACCCGCACATTGGTCTTCAAGATCATGCGATTTGACGCCTCTAGAATATTTTTTGTAAAGCTATTTGAAGTCATTGGTCTACGCAAACAAACCAACAACTATTGCAGCCTTGGAAACCAACATCGAGCGCACCATTTGTAACATACGGCCTCAAACGCTCGAAAAACAAGTATAAAATTGATGCTCCGGGATGACGTGTCTAAGACGCTCGCGTGGTGGCCATATGCCTGAAATCATCTTCCATCATTAATATCATAAAACTATCTTACCGATTAAAAAAAATTCTCATTTCCCTAACACTTTATTTCAATTTATAATTCTACACCTCTTAAAAAACACACTGTATTACCAATAGTAATCATTTTAATAATCAACTTTGTTCTGTCCTAATATTGCCATTGCCAATTGTAGTTCCCACAGGATGAAGTATGTAATGCGCATGTCAGTACAAACGATACATGCTGAACTGTTTTGGAAAAAATAAAAGCACAGAAAAAATCCACAAAATCTATTTTCTAGTATTACCAACAGTAATAATTCTAATAATCAACTTTGTTCTGTCCTGTTATCTTGTGATATTCCCATTGCCAACTGTAGTTCTCACGGGATGAAGTATGTAATGCGCATGTCAGTACAAGCGGCACATACTTCAGTCTTTGATCTGTTTTGTCGTCCCGTAACTGCTGCGTAACGATCAACATTTAGTTGGAAAATTTTCGCTATCGTTCAATGTACGGTCAGAAATAAAGTAGGAACGTGTACCGGCCCGTCACTGTACAGTTTTCTTAACGCGTTGGAACAAACCTGTAATATCTTCGCTTCGTCCCTGGTACTGATGTCATATACCCCTAACTGCCAAGCCCTACATATTAGTAATATTTCTGTGAAAATTAGAAATATTACAATATATATGCATTCAAAATGAAAATGCAAATGAGTTACAAATATGCCCCACGTTAAAAAGCCAAAAATATTATTAACTGAATTAAATGTCTGCAAGAAAAATATTCTGTTTGCCACACTTTGCAGCAAAAAATATAATGGATTGAAATTACACCACATTGAATGCACCAATAATAATATGAAATGTAATTTAAATAAAATTGCACTAAGTTGAAACTAAAATATTTTGTACTTCAAATGTCATCGAATGTCAAAATGACGTTTAAATGAAAATATCTCAGGCAGCTTTTTTAATAAAAAATAAATTGAATTAATCTATTTAATTCCATTTATGAACAAATAAATAAAAATATTTTTTAAACCGTTATTAGTTTAATGTCCGATAAATATAAAGATAATCTTAATACGAAACCGTATCTTTCGTATTAGTTGCTTTAAAAAAACCGTCTTTCTAATAAATAATTTCTACATATAAACATTTTTTAACCTATACAAATAAATTTAAAGTTATTGAATATTCCTTATCAAAATTTAAATGTCTCCTTTTGTAATAAAATTCTTTCTTGACCTTATAAATTTTATACAAGTGTCCCGTATCGTTATGTTCAAATTTTAGAAGTGTTAAAGTATGTTATTGTCAGATCATGAAAAAAAATGTAATCCTAAAGTCAATACAAACTGATTTTATTTAAAAAAAGTTATACGATTCAATAACAGGCCTGTGATTGTTAACGTCGCATAATAAAATGTTATCCTAAAATAAATAAACACGTGTCGTAGTGCATACAGTCGTTTCTTGGAGATCTATAAAAAAGTTGTACTGGAAATTGATTTATGATAAAGAAGGTTCTTTACTTATTTCGTAAGTGCTGGGCCATGAATATCATACAATAAACAAATGTTCAGATGACTGTTAACGTTGCATTTTTCAATAAAGGATTACATTACGTTTCAGATCATAATCATACAACAGCTTATTAGTGAGTGGACACGCTTTCTTTATTCAAAACGCCTTACCGATTTTCTCCTCAAGAGTATGCGGACATGCATTTTGTGTAAGGCTACTGTTTAAAACGTGAGGGCTTATATCCATATCACTATCGCAAGGGACACAGTTTGCTTGAGGCAGACCACTATGCTCGTCTAGTTTATTCTACCTGGATATTAAGACAGTCAGGGCTTCATTTTAATTACTGCAGAACAGTCCTCTGGACAGATGAATCTACGTTCACAACATGAATTTTCTATTAACGTTTGGGCGGCCCTAATCGATGACTTGTTGATTGGTCCTGTCGTTCTTCCTGGGAGGTTAAATACGGACAATTACCTTCAATTTCTTATTGACGAACTGCCAGGTCTTTTAGAGGATGTTTCACATGGATGGGGCACCACCACATTTCGGAATTGCGAATTGCAAAATGCGGAATTTCGAACAAAAAAAGAAGAGTTGTTGGATCGTATTCACCTGGCTGCCGAGCAAATCCGACAAAACAAGTATGAAATTCGGATAAGTACTTCTTCTGTTGGCTTGGCGGCACAAACCTGCATTCAACAAGGAGGTGGACATTTCTAAAATATTATTAATTGAACTTTTTTAAATAAAATCAGTTTTTATTGACGTTAGGATTACATTTTTTTCATAATCTGACAATCACATTCATAGATCTGTAACTTTGAAACAAATGAAAATGGATACACAAGTTTTGCGTCTTTGTTACTTGAAATGAAGTCTACTTTACACTCCTAAAATTTGAACATGTCGATACGGGACACCTTGTATAGGCCTTTGTCTTCTTCCAATATATTTCTTTTTAAATTATCTTTTTAATATTTTCTATCTTTTACAAATCCATTTACTTTTTAAAATCTTCGATAATCTTTTATATTCTTTAGTTTAATCTTCCAATATACTAAATATCCAATTAATAATCCAAATAATCCTTCTTGATCCGTTGGTTCACTAATGATATAAAACGATTAGTCCAGATGAAAGAATTTTATTTCAAAAACCTGCATTACCTGCATCAATTTAGGAGACTGAGACGTGAAGTGAAAAACATGACCCAGGCGGCTTTCAATCACTACCAGAGACGAATTGAGTCAGAGATCGTATCCAACCCGAAAACGTTTTGGATGTTTATTAACAACAATTGATCTTCTTCTAGAATACATGGACTCATGTTTCGTGGCAACGAGAAACTCACTCAACCTTTGGATATTATTGACGCATTTGCACAGGAATTTTTCTAATATTTACCACAAAAATACATCTTTGCCCTCAAAATTAATTAGCAACCACCTCTCTTTTAATATTGGTTGTATTGACGAAAATAATGTGATGTGCAGTGCCTCTAAGCTAAAACCCGACATGACTTCCGGTGATGATGATGTCCCGAGTTTCTTGGTGCGCGATTGTACGTCTGTGCTATCGTATGCACTCTGTATTCTATTTAGGTTGGTGTCCCAGACATCGATGTTCACACAGGCTTGGAAAATTAATCAACTTGTGCCAGTGTTCAAAAAAGGTGACAAGTTAAATATTGCGAACTACAGACCAATAAGTATTTTATCAAATTTTAGCAAAGTATTTAAATGCATACTTTACTGTAGAATATATAACAGTGTACGGCCCTTCCCATCTGTCAATCAGCATGGTTTCATTTCTGTAAGGCCCACGGTTACAAACTTAATGGAGATCGCGCAATACCTCTCTAATGCTATTGATCAACGCAAACAGTCGATGTCATCTACACAAACTTTTCAAGGACATTCGATTCTATTGCTCATAATATACTTCTGGTCAAATTGGATCAAATTGGCTTTTGCCCAGCCCTTGGTACGCTAATGGCATCTTATTTATCCGATAGAAAAGGTTACGTTTTCTACAATGGTTATTCTTCTAATAACTAATAACACAGGGGTCCAATCTCAGTCCCTTACTTTTTAATATATATATTCATATATATATATATATATATATATATATATATATATATATATAAGGTAAACTTAATTAGTCGGCGATTAAAGGTCTGGTTATTACTTCAAAGTGTATATATTTAAAATAATCCTACATGTTTCGGCAATGATGCCTTTGTCAAGGATATAAAAAATATAAATGACAGAATATAAATGTCAAGTAATTCATATTCATTTATATTCTGTCATTTATATTTTTTATATCCTTGACAAAGGCATCATTGCCGAAACATGTAGGATTATTTTAAATATATACACTTTGAAGTAATAACCAGACCTTTAATCGCCGACTAATTAAGTTTACCTTATCATACCAAGGTCACGAAAATACTATATATATATATATATATATATATATATATATATATATATTGTGGTAGGTCATACCCATATACATGAGAGGCCCTAAAATAGAAATACAGAATAATTTTCAAACTCATAATGTTAATTTAGAATATAAGATACTGTTGGAACTGCATTTTTCACGTGTCATATCAATAAAGTTAATTCCGCGTTTTTAATTGCTCAAATTTGAATCACATACTTATTTATTTTCTTGTAGTCATTTGCTTAAGTCATTTTCATCAACATTATCATTTTACCGAAGATATTTAACTTAATTGATTGGAGATATTTGTGACACATATTATGGTTATAGCTGTACCTTGTTTGAATTATATACCGCGGGAAATATCCCAATTGTAAACAGGTATCTAGCGAAATATTGAACATTTAAAATACAGTTTTGTCTATTATAAAATTAAAACTATAATTTTTGTGAAATATCTAAACGATTAGTCAGAGTAATTTATTTCATTTATATAAATATTATGAACGAGATTAATTAAATACAAACAAGTATTACAAAATAGACGCCTGGATATTGAAGAAAAACAACCGAGAGTTAGCTTGGAATGAATAAAAATTTTTGCACTCGTCGACATTTTTAAAAAAGTGTGTTCCTGAAACTAAGTGAGAAAATAGTAAATAAATCATTATAATCTTACCACAAAGCATATCCTATGAATCTCCTACCTACCAGGCATCGATCGACGAAGTTTACACAACCTAAAACGTTCCTGGTCATTTTAAAACGAAATTCCATTTTCCGAGGGACGCTACCTAAATATCTACATACGCCAAGAGACGATACCAGTATATTTCCACAACCAGAGCCTTTTATTCTGACTATGGGAATCCAAACACCCTTCGAATATCCAGTATTCACCGTAAAACCAAATTGAGTACATATTTATTTACATCTCCTAAAATATTAATTTTTTATTTAAATTTTAAAATAATTGTTGATATTTTTATATGTATACCAACAATGTTAGCCTTTAATTAGTATACATTTTAAACGGAAAAATACAGTTCCCTTGTGTTATAATTATAGTTACTTAGATCAAATTTTAAAGCATTTATCTCATTAAAATCAGTTAATATAACATTGATGAATAAATCTAATCACGTGACTATATATATATATATGTTAATGCATTTCATTATCATGTTCAAAACTTTCCTTTTTGAATAGATTTTCTTATTAAACCAGTGATTTTTGCCTTTCACTCTCTTGTTTTATTTATTAAATAATACATCTGGAAGCATCACACATTGAATAACTTGTTTTAAACATATATCTATATTCTATTGAGTACCGAACTCGCATTTTTTTTTAATATTTTCATCTATCACTATAATTAACATAGCTAGCCGGCACTTAGATTAAGATACACATAAAGTATTTAACAATAAGTTTTGCACCTGGAAGAGGCCTATTAAAGTTAAGTATTAATTGTTTAATACATTTATTTATGTTCTGAATATTATACATGTGACAACTGTAATATTTAAACTTAACTCCATCTATAGGTCATATTTGTAACTACTACTTGTGAATTTATAAATTATTTTTAATTTACTGAGCAAATTAATTAATTACTTTTCCATTTATTTCAACGTACCAACCTGGGCACCTTCTACCTAATATCAATATATATATATATATATATATATATATATATATATATATATAAACGATCTGATGGATGATCTTGGTTGTGAATGCCTGGGGTATGCCGATGATTTGAAGATTTACAGTGTTATCAGCAACCACGAGGACTGTATTAAACTTCAAACTGACCTCGATAGGATTCGAAACTGGTGCCACGTAAATAAATTGTTTTAAATGTAAAAAAATACACTGTCGTTTCTTATACTAGGTGTTCTAAACCAGTTACATTTCACTACACGTCCGGCTCTGAGTCGGTTGCTAGAAAGACGTCGGTGGTCTTACGTTTAACCAGCACATATCTAGCGTCTGCTCTTCTAGTAGCAGGTCTCTAGGTTTTCTTGCGAGATCGTGTCGCAATTTTGCTAACATGAACTGGATTAAGGTACTATACTATGCCCTTATTCGATGCAGGTTGGAATATGTATCTGTCGTCTGGTATCAGCATTATCTACACCAGCAAATCTCGGTCGAATGTGTTCGGAGGAATACTTGTCGTATAGAATGGATAGCATTTACCCTGCCCGTGGTATCGACTATCTGCATTTACTGGCTCAGAATGAGTTTTGTATCATTATCCCGTCGTAGAGAGGATTATAGTGTAAAGTTTTTATGTAATCTTCTAACACAGTGGATCGACGCCTCTTCGCTACTCGCGCAAATAAATCTAAATGTACCAACTCGTACTACCCGCAATTTTGCGACTGTGAGAACCAATACTTTAGTAAAATCTCCTTTATACCATATGGCCACTAATTTTAATAAGCATTGCTCTTTGGCTTAGTGTTTTTGTGTTACTTGTGCGTGTAATCTCATTGTAATGCTATGTATTTTTTCTAGAGACATTAAATTGTGTAATTTTGTATAATGTGCTATAATTGTTTTATAAACTAGGGACAATAAAGATCATTATTAATATTATTATTATTATTATTCATTTTTATTCTTTTACAAACTTATGATATCCATTATATGTTTTCTTAGGTATACGAAAACTTAACGATTTTATTTATATTAAAGGAAAGTATTATTTATAATTAGATTTTCTTGTTTAATACATATAATAATTATTCAATATAATAGAACTTTCGTTTCACCACATTTCTTACTGGTTGCTATTAATAATCAACTTTTTTTTATATACCCAGCTATTTTAATTTCTCATATCACATTTTTAATATTATTTACATTGAAGACATACTATCATATGTACTACCATTTGGCATATGTATATATTTCTTATATTGCATAAGCACAGTTCATTCAAAATAATATTTTTTTTCATAAACTTCATTTCTTTTACAAACTTTTAATTTCATAACATTATATCTATATATATATATATATATATATATATATATATATATATATATATATAGTACTAAATACTAAGAGCTTCGTCTACATTTAAATCGAGTAACATTCAAAATCAACAGTATCGCATTAACGTAAATTGTAATCATTTATATCCGTTGAAACAACAGCAAATAAAACCAATTTATGCTGTTGTCGCTCTAAATCCAACATCCTTCTCCTACATACCCTTCATTAATAACACTGAATACCACTCTAAAACCTAATAATTCGCCTTTGTAATTATCAATTGTATGCTTCAATTGAATACAATTAGGCACTATATATTGCGTATGTATGTAAGTACAAACATGTATTCATTGTAATATATTCTTTTACTGGTACTAAAATTATTACACGAAGAAATGATTATGATAACAAATAATGTATGTTATGTAACGGGTGTTCATTTGAAAAGTCAATCTAGTAGCATGTGATTTACTGAGAACATTTTGAAGTATGTCGTAAATTAAAATTTACTACTTGACCTACGAAGTCGTATATTTTGACAGTTTCATACATACAAATAAATAACAAATGTGATTGACATTATCAAATGTCATTTGGATTTACGTTTACGGAACAATGAACACATACTAATATATATGCGTCTTATTCTATCAAAATTTCAAAGTAACCTAGATTGACTTTTTAAATGAACACACGTTATGTACGTATAGCAAACGCCAATTAAGTTGGCGCGAGAAGGGGTAAGTTCGCGCAGGATTAGAAGTAGTGGGGAGATTTGTATTTGGTTTTACATCAAATGTCAGATAATTCTAACCTCTGAGCGTGTATGATCCCCTAGCAAAGACATTACAAAATATGTTCTGTCAAACGTCAATGACAAATGTATTCTGACAATTACTTGAGTAGTGGGGGTGGACGTTTTTAAAAACGGCTTCTGCGCACCCCCTCCTCGCGCCAGCTTAATTGGCGTTTGCTATACATAAATGTAAATTTTATTGATTTAGTAGAAAATATCGCAAATGTTTTTATGATTTTTGTTTAAGTATGTACTCCATTGAGCTTTCGATGAATTTTCTGATTTTGAATAATTTGTTTTGATTCAACCAAACACTTTTCTTCGTGATTTCTCCGTGTAATCGTTGTTGCGAAGAACGTTAAATTTAAATAATAATTCAATAATTATAGAGAGATTAACAAAATTACATTTCATTTTTCAAAATAGTCTCTCTCATTTTAAATACACTGTCGCAACCGTTCAAGAAACTTCAGCATTCGTCAATGAACAAAATCTAGTTACTAGCTGCGGACGCACCAAACAGATTCCTAGCTGTCTTAAAGAGTTTAAATTTCTGTTGACAATTATGTATATGTATAATTTAGAACCACAATGGAAAGTGCCATCCATTCTATAGTATGGTCACTTGCGTTACGACATGTTTCGTTTTTTCACATGATCACAGATCCGTGTCGTCTTATTAAAGGACATTAATCCAGTATAACCCAGGTAGATAATACTAAATTTCTAGATGTAACTATTAATTCTATGTATAACTTGACAGATTATTTATGCAAGAGACTCTTATATGTTTTGTTTTAAGTACACTAAGATATGAGGTTGAATTCTGAATACTTAAGATGAACTATTTTGCCTATTTTCATTCGGTTATAACGCGCCATACGCCATTAAAGACGGCAGACTATGTGCCCCACACTGTTAAATTTAATAATACACATAAGGTGTATTAGATAAAAATGTAGATTTTACAAAATTAGGGCAACTTTTTACCAATACTGAAGATTCACTGTACAGATACAAAGAGCACTTTAACTATGCAAATATAACATCTCTCAACGTCGAACAATCCTTCTCAGTATATAAACATATTATTATTAAATTTAACAGTGTGGGCACATAGTCTGCCGTCTTTAGGCCATAACCGATACTAGCTTGGGGATCGTCTACGAATAGAACTGGAGCTTTGAAACTTCAAAAACCAGTAGTACGCATGACACGGAATTCTGGTAGAACTAGCTGTAGGGATTTGTTTCCTAAATTGAAAATTATGACTCTACCGTGTACTTATATTTGGTTTTTGCTTGCGCATGCTAAACAGAACTTTGATAAGTGACCAAAGTTGAACAAGAGACTATCATACTCGAAATGTATATACATTAGAAATTTTAAAACATAGATTAAGTTTTAGTGAGATGAATCCTCAATATCTAGCAATAAGATTAATGATTAAATTGCAAATTTTTTTCTTAGTGAATTGGCCTTTCCCATACACCACTACGAGTCTAGGGGAATAAATTATTATTATTATTATTATTATTATTACGAGGGGCACGCTGTAATTATTGAAATTGTAAGGATGTATAATATATAGAGACGGCAACGTTGCTTTTTTATAAGCTACAGTCTTTAATTAACCGTCTGCGATAGTCAGTTGAATCGCATCTGTCACATAGTACACAAAATTGTGCGTGGAAGTATGGAGTTGTCGCGGGAACATTTTCGGGCTATGATTTACTACGATTTCAAAGTTGGTTTAAACGAAAAACAGTTCGTTGAACGTTTACAACTTACATTCGGCAATACAGCCCCATCGAAAGTAACTGTGTTTCGTTGGTTTCTAGAATTTAAAAGAGGTTGGATTTCGCTTGACGATGAGAATCATCCGGGAAAGCCATGCCCTTCAGTAGCTGCTGAAAACGTTGAAAAAGTGAAAAAGTTAATAGGAGAAAATTCGCGATGCACTTATGAAACGATTTAGACAATACTTGGCATTGGATCTGGCAATAGTTAATACAATTTTACACGATCATCTTCATATGGAAAAAATTGCTATACGTTTGGTGCTACATAAATTCAACAACTTCTAAAAAGCAGAGCCCGTAAGGATCGCTCGGAAAACGTTACAATTCTTAAATAAAGGGGCACATCGTATTATTTCTAAAATAGAAACAGGCGATGAAACGTACAATACCATTTTATGATGTTCCCACTCGCCAGGAGAGTCGTGTATGGGTCCATGAAGACGCATCAACCCCAACCATGTCGAAAAAGCAGAGGTCTATGAAGAAAGTAATGTACACAGTTTTCTTTCAATGCACATATTTAGTAAAAGTAATTAAACCTGAAGAACAACGTACAGTTACAGTTAACTGCAACATCGCAAAATGTGTATCTGCTGTTTTTGGATCAATCAGTATTCGCAGATTACTGTTACACCAGGACAATGCATCGTCACACACTGCACAACTGACTCTTGATTTTTTACGCAAAACTTATCGAACATCCACCTTATTCGGTTATTTGGCAATGTGTAACTCCTGGTTGGTCTTCCACCTGAAAAAGAGCTTACGTTGTCGATGTTTCGACTCGGTAAACGAGATTCACGAAGAAATTCATCAATTTTTGATAGCATTCCGAAAGATGATTGTCTGTAAGCTTTTCATTTGTGAAAGATTCAATTACAAAAGTGCGTTGATGCTGTGAGGAGTACGTCGAACATGAAAATTAATTCATACAGCTTCTTGCAGTTTTCTTGTATTTTAATAATTCCACCATGCCTCTCATATTAATATTAAATTAAGAGGCTTTATTATTAAAGTATTTAAGTCCCATGAGTTATAATGAAGATTGTTCGAAAATTGAGTATTATTAAATAATCATTTCGGATTACTAATCATAATTTTAAATTTTGTATTTAATACTAGCCCTTTCACCAAAGAACATGAAAATATACAAGGCTTTTGATTTAAAAAGATCTATGTATGTATCAACCTTTGATAATTTAAACAATTAGAAATAAGCTTCTTTAGCAAAATGTCCATAATAGATCCTTGATAATTTAAAACGTCTGGTGTGTTTGCTGATAACCATTTCTTGCTTTTCTGTTCCAGTGGAGTTCGTTGTTGCAATAACCTCTCAAACATTTTCAACAATTGTCTAAAATCTTCAAAGACCTCTTTTCAATAACTTTTATTTTCAGGAATACTTGAGTTACCTGAATTTAAAAAATCATTTATTAATTACTTTTAATATAAGAAATCAAGCACTTATTGTTATTTTCTTATTTTTACGCTTGTTCCGTCAATGGGCCTTCTAGTAAATCTGAGTAGTACTCCACCTTTATCGTTCTGTCAAGAAATCTATGTGTAAAAGGCTCCTCATATTCCAAAAAAGTTAGCTATAATTTTCCCTACCGAAACAATAGACTTTGCTTTCTTTGGTTTTAAGGCGGATGTCTTACCATCAATAATTACAATAGATTCTAAAAACCCATCCCTATCTTCTTCATATCTTCTATACTTTTGGTGGAGTGGTTTCTGGCACTATATCCAAGCTTTAAACTGTTAACAGTTTCAAAATTTAACGTGCGCATGATTTTCGATAGTTAACTTGATTTTTGATAAAGCAAAGGTCATTTGTAATACCTACAATAAGTAAGCATTTTTTAATCGTTGTCCCACACACAGAAATAAAATGGCGCCTGATCAGGGGATCTTGACGGCCCGACTACAGTTCTAAGAATTTTCAGAAGTATTATCACATAATCTTCTACTTGATCTAGTAAAAAATTATATCGTAGAAATGTATGGATCATTTAATTATATATATACATATAATGCTTTATTATTATACACCTATTAAAAAAGTCATTATTTATAACAATTCATTAAAGTTCTAACAGAAATTATCTTTTGAACAAAACAAGTTAAATATTAGTATAAATAGATGTAAAGTCTAAAATTCGTAAATAAATGAAGTTTCTCTAGATTAATCATCTTCGTCTTCATCTTCATCTTCCTCTTCTTCCACTTCTTCTTCTTCACCAGATATCTTTATTGGCTTTTCTTTTGGTAAGTGCGCGATGCGCCATTCCTCCTCTTGAGCACCAGTAGGATCAGGGATTTCCATTATTTCTGGTCCAAGTGAATATTCAGCTTGAATCGGAGGAAGTGGCAATGGAGTAAAATTATATGCTATATATTTTAGACCATTTCCTGCAAATTAAAATAATATTAAGGTCACGAGATTAAGAGACCAGTTTATATTGAAAGTATTAAGCAACGAGAATCTATTATTATTTTAGAAATCGTTACTTCAAAATTAAAACGTATTAATTCCTAGATTTTAAGCAAACTATGTTTTAGTTTTGGAAGCAAATTTTTTTATATTTATATTTTATTACCTAAATATACATTTTGAAAAAGCTTCCCTTGAGTGGAGAAGCAATAAGCACCCGGCCATAAATTTGACTTTACAATTGCTACTGCATAATCTTGCAATAAATTTGAAGACATTCGAACAGTCCATGGAGGCACAGCTTCTAAAGTAGCATCCTCAGACAGAGGGGTCAATAGAGGTGGTCCTACTTCTGGCTCCGCTCTTGGTCCTTTTGGTCTTTCTTCTTCTTCTTCCTCCTCTCCAAGTTCCTCTTCTTCCCCACCCAATACTGGAAAAGGGTTCCACCACACAGTTCTACCTACAATTGCAATGTCTACTCTAGTGCATTTACATCAACAACAATTCGACAATCCCAAGAAGTAGATTAATCACTTGTTGTTATGACAACTAACGTTGGAAAAGTTCTCAGTATCTAAGTTTGCTTTGAAAAAGCGAGACATTACTGTATCGGATACATACTATTAATTGATCTGCATACATTAGGTACCTTGTTTTAATACGTATAAAGTATGATGAACCCAGAAAGCCATGGAACCATCAGTTAAATCTCTCATTGGAACAGGTTCGTATCTTTTATTTTCCTTGTAATTAGTTTTCATTTTACCACCGCCCTCTTCTTCTTCCTCTTCTTCTTCTTCTTCCTCTTCTTCCTCGCCCTCGCCTCCACCAAAAGTATAGAAACCTAAGGGTGATATTTGCGTACCTAAATTGAAATAATAAAAATCCAATTTGGAAGTATGAACACGAAATGAAAACCTGCAGATATTCTGGCTATTTGCGCTCTCAAATACTCTCTTTCAGTCCCTGGAAATTCTGGATACGATATAATTTCTTGATCTAGATTTCCCGTAAATGATTTATAAATTTGACGTGCTACGACTATATGTTTTGGTGTGACATCTGGCAATTTTATCCAAGGGTCTCCTGGCTCATTACATACATAGTATACCTAAATTTAAAAAAATTACTAAATTTAAAATAATACTAAACTTTCATTATGAAACAGACATGTAAATAAACTTACATATCTGTAACTATATACTTGGACAATACCTCGTATTTTCGGCATTTACTTCTGCTTAAGACATATGTTTCTGCCATTTTATAGGCGTCGTCAGCTAAGCTAGTGAAGCAATTGTATACAAATGATACAAATCTTAATAAATAAAATCTGTATCTGTATATGACATTAAGCCGAACCGCTCATCAGATATAGCAAGTTTCATTCTATAAGGTGGCACTTATTTACGAGTGACATCTTACGGACGAAAGAGACTATACCAAAGAAAGCGATCTTTCGATTGACAAGCTATGCTCATACGAACCGAAAGGAATACGGGTAGTCCTAAAACGCGCCAGGTGGCGGTAGATATACAAAAATTTTTTAAATATGTCTATACGTTATATGCACGTATAAAGCTGTTGTTTCATTATGAAACAGACATGTAAAAAATTTACATATCTGTAACTGTATACTTGGACAATACCTCGTATTTTCGGCATTTACTTCTGCTTAAGACATATGTTTCTGCCATTTTATAGGCGTCGTCAGCTAAGCTACTGAAGCAAATGTATACAAATGATACAAATCTTAATAAATAAAATCTGTATCTGTATATGACATTAAGCTTCATGAGTCTTTGAATTTTGAATCGTGGTCGAAGATTGCCTCCATTTCCACTCCGTTGTAAAGTATCTCCCCGGGTTGTGATGTGTTTGTGTCTGATTAATATCGTGCGTTGTAGTGTTTGTTTTTGTAGTCACGTGTTTTGTATTTTGTATGTGCAGTCTGTGCGTCAGTCGCGTTTTTGCGTTTACATTTTTTTTTTTTTTGCGTTTCAGTTGTGTGTGTTTAATGTGTTTTGTTGTATAGTGTTATTATTGTCTGTGTCTGTGTAACGAAGTGTTGTATTTGTTCGTTTGTTGCGTTAGTCGAGTGTAGTGTTATTAGCATATTGCCTAAGGCAAGTGCTAATTCGTCAACTGTGTTAAGTTTCGTCTTGTTTTGTCTTTGTGTCCATGGATTACTTGTTGGGGGTGGTGCTGGTACGTATTTAGGTTGAGGTGTGGTTTTATTTGTAGGATTGTTTGGGTTATTGGGACAGTTTATGAAAGTGGATAGATGAGGACCACCGCAGTTTGCACACTTTGGTGGGGTTGTTTTTGTCTTAGTACATAGATGTGTCGAATGTCCGTCTCCGCATTTCATACATTTGTAGTTTATGTTGCAGTTCCGTTGGTGATGTCCGAAAGTCTGGCACTTGTGGCATTGTATAATGTCAGTCCGTTTGTTTAATTGTTCTATTTTGATTGCAAGTCCGCAGCAGTCGCGTAAGTTGTAGATTGACTTGTATTGTCTCGTCAGTTCGATTAATACCAGTGGTGCTGGTATTCCGTGTTTGCCGTTCATGCGTTTAATTTTTAAAGTCGGGTATCCTTGGTCTGTCAAGTCGTCTGTAATGTCAGTGTCTGTTATAAAGGTGGGAATGCCACGCATCACCACCTTTAGTGTCTTTTCACTTCTTAATTGGAAAGTGTAATATTGTATTTGTTCGTTGTCTAGTGTGTGTTTGAGTTTTCGGTAGTCTTCGTCTGTTGTCGGTTCGATGTGTATTCCTGGTTTCACCATTTTGTTTTCTACTGTGTTAATGCTGTTTGATTTAAGTAATTGTCGTATGTATGTCCATTTGCCTTTTTCGATTATGATAATTGGTGCGATTTTGTGTGTTTTTTTTGTTTCAGTTTTTGTGTTAAGTGTAGTGTGTGTCTTATCACTTACCCTGGGAGTGCTGTTGTATGAAGTTGACGGCTGTGGAGTGATTTCAATTTCTTCTTCCATTTTTTTCCTCTGTGATTGTTTTTTCGAGGACACTGTATGCGTTTTTTGTTTCGATAGGTGTATTTGCGTGATCTGTTTTTTGTTTTTTTGCCGTTTTCTTCGCCATTTTAAAATCGTTTTGGAGTTGGACGTTGATTAAGTGATCCGAGTTGTTGTCGGGCGGGTTTGCCGGGCTTGTATCTTCTTCTTCTTCATTTTCTTCGGGCGATACTAATAATTCAATTTCACACGTTGGCTGGACGGGATCGACGATGAATATCTGCGGTTGCCTTTGTAGAAGTTTTTGGATATCTTCTTCGTCGGTTGTTTGGCTAATGATAATTTCTGCGTCTTGTCGTTGCTGCGGCGTACATCTTCTTTTGAAGTTATTCTTCAGAGTTATATTTGTTACGGTTTTGGTGATATATCTTCCGGCCATTTCTTCCGAGTTCGTATTTACGCTGTATTTACGTAGGTGCTCTCAACTGCGATGTTGTAAGAATGAATATCGCAGTGAGAATGTGAGACATTAAGCCGAACCGCTCATCAGATATAGCAAGTTTCATTCTATAAGGTGGCACTTATTTACGAGTCACATCTTAAGGACGAAAGAGACTATGCCAAAGAAAGCGATCTTTCGATTGACAAGCTATGCTCATACGAACCGAATCTATATCTGATGAGCGGTTCGGCTTAATGTCATATACAGATACAGATTTTATTTATTAAGATTTGTATCATTTGTATACAATTGCTTCACTAGCTTAGCTGACGACGCCTATAAAATGGCAGAAACATATGTCTTAAGCAGAAGTAAATGCCGAAAATACGAGGTATTGTCCAAGTATACAGTTACAGATATGTAAATTTATTTACATATCTGTTTCATAATGAAACAAAAGCTTTATGCGTGCATATAACGTATAGACATATTTAAAACATTTTTGTATAATACTAAACCGTCAATCAATGATAATATAATAATAGTCAGCAGGAGGACGTGAGTTATAATCATCTTCAATACCTTAAAGTATTAAAACTAACGTATTAATTATTTTAAATAAAAAAAATTGTTAACGGGCCTGTCCTAGTATGACCTTATTTTTGCAACGAGTCTCTTCGAGTAAGCAGTTTATTGAGAAATTAACGTCTCTCCCTAGTTACGTCTAAATATCAATCCTACCTTCTAACGTGGAATCATATATTCCCACTTTAAAATACGTAAACACTACTTATGTGTGTAATTAAAGAAAAATAAAAAGAAACTATTCGTAAATACATATAAATATTTTTATTTCATTGATTTTTAGGACATTTTATATAAAATGTGTTTCAAATTGAACTATTTTAAATTTTTTCTAATATGGTATAAAAAAATGTGGGGACAGTATTTTCTCAATAATCTAGATTTAATTTCTAATATGTATTAATATGTATAGTTTATAAAGTATAAGTTTTCAGTTCAAGGCCAAATTCAAAGCATGTGATTCAAATCAGTACTGCAGAGTCAAATAAAGTCAATATTCAATCGCGGAAATAACCGTTTCTCATCATAAAATATAAACGTCATGTTTTGCAATATTGTCAAAATTTTAGTATGTCACTTGTAATATAACCAAAGAAAGCATATACATAACCTACATGTCAAAATAATAATAATGAGTAAAGTAGGAACATGAATAGTTCAAAAGTATTGTTTCTTTTCTAGTATAAATATATTCATTTTATCCAAGAAAACTATGCGCAAATTATTACTTTAATATTCGAAATTACCAGGCATCTAAGAAATATTCTGTAAAATAAATAGGTAGGTTAGAAATGTCAAAGTAATAATCAAACAATTTCGTACTTATTGTCACTAATTGATATTACTATTTATTATTAGTATTGTTCTGAAAAGAACGGATTTTGTAATTTTTTATGACAAACTAAATATTCAAATTAGAAGAATGGTTAACCTAGAAGTCAGAATACCGGAAACAAAGTCAATAAACAACAGTATTCAAATAATTTGACAGCAAGCCGAATATCATAAGACTATCTCCTGGACAACTTATCCTTTTTATTTAATATAACATTTCAAAGACGTACGTCTTAACTTAAAATGACAAACGCGAGTAATCTTATAGCGCGTATTCATGTGTGTTAGAAAGAGATAAAGTACAATTTGCGGTTCCCACTTGGGCAGTACGAACTGAAAACTTATACTTTATGAACTATATTTTATAATTGTTTTTATTTTTTTGTGCTCTATTTACAAAGCTTGTCAAGACCTCAGGAGTTATATCATAAATCCACTATTGATATACAGGCTGATTCATTTTCGGCCCTCACCATGGGGATCTCGCTTATTATTGGAGATAGAGTATAGGTTTAAATTTGGCAAAGTTGTTAAATTTTGTGTTTGTTATAAATCCGTAAAGAAAATAGACCTGTGACAAATGACCTTCGTTATTTAAAAAAAAACGCGAAAACCCCATTTTCTTCTTTTACCTGTAGCACCGACATTTGGCCTTGTAGAGAAAAAATAAAAACACACCCTTGTGGCCATTTATAAACCTCTATCCAGTGGTGTACTCTAAATTTTTATACGACGTTTCGTTTCTTTCTGGCCATCATCAACTATCTAATTTCTTATAGGCGCCATATTGGATTTAGACATCTTCAGAAAGAGTTTTTTTTCTGATTTCAACCATGTACCACATGCTGACTAAAGTTTTTGACATTAGGTTTTATTTGAAAGAATAAATTATAAGATTAAATAAGGTAGCCTTTGGAATTTCAATCTATCAAACATTTCATTTATTGTTCATTAATAATACAAAAATGTCATACACTAACGAAGAGAAACGAGATATGATAAGTATTTTTTATTCTTCGAAACGAAATTCAACAGTAGCGAGTACAAGATAACAAAAACATTAATAAAAATACATAGAAAAGTAAACAATAAACAATTACAGTAAATGTTCAATTATCTGGCCATCTTCGGTAATGCACAATTGGGCACGCCTTCTGGCATTTTGTACTGCCCTTTGTATAGTTCTTCTAGGAACTGCATCGAAGGCATTCTGAAGTCTGTCTCGTAATTCTTCAATGTTTTGTGGCGCATCTACTTTATAAATATTATTTTTAACATATCCCCATAAAAAAAATCTAGCGGACTTAAATCAGGTGATCTCGCAGGCCATTCAACAACTCCCCTATTTCCAATCCAACGGTTTGCAAACTCTTGATTTAAGAAATTTCTAACAACAGCTGCATTGTGTGCTGGTGCGCCATCTTGTTGCCACCATAAATATTGTAATTGATTTATTGGGATATTGTCGTCAACATAGTCAGATACGTATGTACGTAAAATGTTTAAATATCTTTCTCCATTTAAATGTTCTTCATACATAACTGCTCCTAAGAGACGATTTGCCAAAATACCCATTCAAACGTTTATTTCAAAACGATGTTGTGGTCTTCTAGCCCTGTTTTGTCGGGGATTTTGTACTGCCCAATAGTGCTCCGTATTTCTGTTGAACATTCTAAAATTTGTAAATTTTGTTTCATCTGACCAGATGATTTTGCTTAAAAAATTTTCGTCATTTTTTATCCTTCCCATTAACCAATTACAATATTCTAGCCATCTCAAATTATCTCCAAGCAATAAAGAGTGACTAACATGGATCCTGTATGGTTTAAACCTACTTTTGTGTAAAGTTCTCCAAACTCTGGACTGGCACAAATTTAATTCTGACACTACTTCGCGTGTAGAAATTGATGGATTATTATTTATCTATAAAAATACAAGATTAACATGAAATTTGAAAACACGCTTTTAATTTACCATTTGTAAAATATCTTGTCGATTTTCATTTAAATTCCTGTTGTCTTGACCATTACGCGGCTTGGTAAACGATCCATTCTCGACAAAATTTCTGTCGAGATCTAGAAAAATGGTACGATGAGGTTGTTGTCGTTCTGGATATAATTGTAGATATCTTGTACTCGCTACTGATGAATTTCGGTTCGAAGAATAAAAAATACTTATCATATCTCGTTTCTCTTCGTTAGTGTATGACATTTTTGTATTATTAATGAACAATAAATGAAATGTTTGACAGATTGAAATTCCATGGCTACCTTATTTAATTTTATAATTTATTCTTTCAAATAAAACCTAATGTCAAAAATTTTAGTCAGCATGTGGTACATGGTTGAAATCAGAAAAAAAACTCTTTCTGAAGATGTCTAAATCGAATATGGCGCCTATAAGAAATTAGATAGTTGATGATGGCCAGAAAGAAACGAAACGTCGCATAAAAATTTAGAGTACACCACTGAATAGAGGTTTAGAAATGGCCACAAGGATGTGTTTTTATATTTTCTCTACAAGGCCAAATGTCGGTGCTACAGGTAAAAGAAGAAAATGGGGTTTTCGCGTTTTTTTTTTAAATAACGAAGGTCATTTGTCACAGGTCTATTTCCTTTACGCATTTATAACAAACACAAAATTTAACAACTTTGCCAAATTTAAACCTATACTCTATCTCCAATAATAAGCGAGATCCCCATGGTGAGGGCCGAAAATGAATCAGCCTGTATTTATTAATCGAATTGTACTATTATATTACAAACATACTGTATATGTCAGTACTTCTCCATAGTAAATATTTACTAGAATAAGACGATCCTAGAGCTGTTCTCACAGAGTCAGCATTATACTGTAAACGCCACCGAGGTGACATTATAGATTAGGATGCATTCTTTTGTCATTCTGTATTAGATTATTTTCACGTCAAGCTGTAATAATTTAATTTAAGAATCAAACGTTGTAAATACTTTGTACTAATTCAAATAAAGAAATTTTTTAGATGAGTTATACTAAGCGTTTATTTAACTCGAGGACCGCGTGTATATAATGTGTCTAAAGTGACATGGCTTTGAAGCTACATCTCCTCAACGTACTACCAACTCCGAAAAAAAAACGGCCTCACATGCTAGTCCCGAGCTTCGAACCCTCGACCAACGGGGACTCTCACCCCCGTTACCTGACGCGTTTACCACTTGTGTCATTGAGCCGTTGATTCAATTTATTAAAATCAAACAAATCTTATAAAAATTTTCAATAAATGCGACTTGCCTTTACAAAATATAAAAATGTTAGAACACGAAGCTATTTACAAATTCATAACTTTACATCTACAGTAAAATACAATGAATATCTCTCATTTCACGTAACATATAGAACAGAATAATAAACGGAGTTTTAAGACGTTTCATAGTATGTACAGGGTCCTCGGAAAAAAAAGCCAACGTGTGAGAAATGGAAAGATACAATTACACAGAATGTGAATCCAAAATATTGTAAGTCAATTACGACGCGAACCCCAAAATTAAAAACTTGCTAAAAATTGTATTATGTGTCGCCTATGAATTCAAAATGTCTTAATAACTCTATTGAAGTTACATACACATACATACGCTTCAGCGTACGTAACAGCTGCCGATGTTATGATAACATTACTTTCATTTACTAGTAATTTTAACGATGTGTCATCCGAATTTATATAAAATATTCTAACCCAAAAAGATAAAAATAAAGTCAATAACGACGTAAGCCAGTCTCTCAGGGTTGCCAAATTAAATATTTCCTTCAATAATTTGCAGCAATTGGAAGCAATTATAAATTACATATTAATTCGATCTAGTTTACTGAAAAAAGCCGTGGCAAGAACTTTTTACCCCGCATTAGAAAAAAATTGAATATTTAAGGTGAAACGATATTTTATATAAAACGTCTCAAAGAAGAATTTTCTATTCACATTCAATTAAATAAATAAAAGTATTTACTTATGTGAATTTGAGCCTTCACGTATACATAGGAATCTATGGCTAATTTCCTTTCCAATTTTTTTTAGTATTACACGAAGGCAATTCTCTTCACATTAATAGTGTGTATTTGAAAACCGGAATGTATGGACTCCGCCTTAAGCGGTAGAATTGATATTCAGTCGTAACTCGGACGTAAATTTTTCAACAAACTATGGGTACATAAGGTATTAGATATTAAAATACTATTTACATTGGCAATTTAGTAATTAATTTCTCATGTTTATATTTTTATTTTCAACATTTTATTCACATGAACAAAAAGTTCGGCTTTTACGATTTAAAAAACTAACCCTATAAGAAGTGCAGGATTGGAATTTTTGCATAGAAATATTATCATGTAAAATACCTTCTTATTTACACCTACTCCCGGTAATTCCAATGGAGGTTCCGGAGGTTCCTCATATTGAATCATTGGTGACGGTGGTAGCTTTCGAGGAATTTTAGATATAGGCTGTAGAGCATCTTCGGCTTCAACATCAGGTTGAGCTATATTTTCAAGATCAATCATATCTGAAGGGATTTCAGGTGCGACATTCATATCTAGCTCTTGCTTCTCTCTTTCTAAATCCTTAAAAATAATATAACGTGATAACAATTATCAATTAAGTACGAAATATGATTAATTTTGTTTTAAACAAAAACCAGTCGCTCCACGGATGCGGGTGTAATAACTAGGGACCGGACACGAGAGGTCCATGACTCATCGCCCACGGGCGTACTATTGAAAATTTTTATTTTTAAAGAGTTTTTAATTTTATTTATATAATTGGATAACAAACGAGTGGTGATCTATAAAATACGGAATACATTTTTATTTGTTCATTTTGTAGTTCTAGTTGCGTAAAGGAGTATTAATATTAACTAGCAATACTTTCTCAAGGTTCTCTTCCATAAAATTTGTTCTCTTTGAATGAAATACGTCCTCGTAGATAGAAAACGTCCTTTCTGCATCGGTGCATACTGGAAATATTCTTTTATTTCAGCGTATTTAGCAGTTAGAGTTTGAGGCATTGTCCCCATACACAATTGCCACAATGTTATTAAATCTTGATTTCTATTAAAAACTTCGTCTAACTTTTGCCGAAGGCCACAGTTCCGAAGTCATGAAGTCAATATTTTTCAAATTATTAATAGCCACATCTAATATGGTTAATACATAATTTATTTGAGATTTTGATTTTCAAAATAAAGTGATTAGTTTTGGAAATTTCCAAAATGTTCCATACGAAAGTACAACTGATTTTTTAAATTTGAAATTTGTATTAGTTCCTTGCACTCAGAAATACTTCGAGCATCGTCATTTAAACATGTAACGAAATTTTGTAAACTATCAAAATTCTCTGGGAATGAAGTTAGAAGTTATAACTTATAACTTCTAACTTCATTCACCTAGTTCAAGTAGGTAGTATATATAAAATATATGCAAAATATGTGCTGCCAGGCTTTGAAAGGCTGTGTGACAAGATTTTAATAAATCGAGGTTTCTTTTGTTTTCGTAGCTTTTATTGCATTTGGTTATAAAAATAATATAATAAATAGTAATAAACACAGCTTCTAATCTAGTAATATATTATCAGAATGTGTTTTTCTGGATTTTAGTTAAATTTACACCTTGTTTTAGAATATTGTGAATGAACACTTTACTATTGACTACTTACAACATGGAAATTCAATGAAACTAAAACTTCAACACTAATAAAAGGCCTTTGTTGTTTATAATAATAGTTCTTAACGACAGTAATAAAATTTTCTAAGAATAGGGGCTTTACTTCAGCTCCAAAATGTCCATTTTCGATCAATTATGGAAGTTATTCGTAGAGTTGCACACTTTGTCTCGAATGCATGTATTGTAAGAACGGCTTGTCGTTAAAATATTACGATTCGTTTTAAGTTTAAATTGAATTCACAACCAAATACAAATACGTGCTTATTATTATTTATGATCCATAAATACAAATGGCTATTATGATTTTGTATAATAACAATATCCAGTGCATACTAAAATATCACTCTATTAATTTATGAGATCCGGCAAATCATTTCAGAGAATATTTAGATAAATAGTTAAATGTGGGGATGCACTACATACGGTCCTGCCGTACCGCAAACATCCTCAGCTCTATTCATCAGTAATTCTCTTTACCTATTAATTATATTGTTTTATCAGTAACTGTCAATACTACCACAGATTTAAAGACAAAAATATTATACAGGGTTAGGCAAATGTGTGGGAACACCAGATTTCTGGCAAACTTGTGTGTTCTATTAAAAAATATCCTTAATAAAAGTTTTTGTAGTATTTTTATTCTACTCTATCACTTTGATTTTCTACAACTTTCACTTGTTTCGAGATATGGCGTCATCGGTAGTTTTTTTTTAAATGATCAGCTTGTATATTTTAACATTTTTGGACACATTTTCAAGAATTATAATGATATACGGTTTGGTTAGTGTGTGACTAGAAATATTTAAAAAAAAAACGTTGGCTATAAACATCTTTTTGTCAGATACATCCGATAAAAGATATTAGTATTTTTATGTTGCCATGCAAACCTTTTAAGCAAAAATAAATGTATTGGAATTACTTAGTATTATTAATAGTCATACTCACAAATCACATGTATATAGATGTGTGACTTGATAGGCTATCCATGTATAATTTTGTGGGGTAAAGCAATCAAACAACGTGAAGGGAAGGAAATTAGTTATGCAACTTAAACATTACAAGGGTGTTGCATTTAGAAGTTGTTCTGGGTTATGAATTACATATTGCTATGGATTTTTCCCCATAAATATTAATAAAATCTATGTACAATTATTTTGGATATCTGTGTATATCCGTATGTATTCCTATGTATATTCTCCGCATGCGCCGTGTTGGTGCACGCCGTATGTTAGTTGTGGACAACTTTAAAACTGTATTTTTTTATGCGAAGCCTACGAGCTTGATTTGACCTTTAGACACTAGTTTACAGTTGACAAGAGAGTATCACTTTATTTAAAAAGATTTTAATTATCTTTTGAAAGTAACTTCGGGTTGTTTTTTTGATTTAATTAGTTGGTTGGTGTTGTTTATTTCATTACCGATATATCTACGAGTTTGTTATCTCGTAATTTTTTATTTATTACACTTTCTTGTCAACGTGTCTCAGATATATTTTTAACGTAAGTAATATATTTCTTTTTAAAATAAGATATCTTATTATATTTAAAAGAGTTGAATATTGTATTTTCTATTGTGTTAATTTTGTCGTATTGAGATTTAGTCTTAGTTATTTGATATAAATAATAAAGAAGATTTTTAACATTTCTGAGTAAAAAACTTGTAAATGTAAAATTTTGTACGTTGGTATTTCAAGGGCATTTTTTCTTGGACATGTTGGTGCGCATGTTTTCTTAGAGTTTTCTTCGAGCTGTCAAAGATTGTTTATTTATATTGTTCTCTGAGGAGAAATTAGAAATATTCTTTGTAATTTAGATTATTTTTAATTTGTTCGGCTTTCACAAAGGTTTTTGATCGCATGCTGCGGTCATTTCCGTGCGTTATTTTTACCTTTATAATATTGTTAAATGATGCAATATTAATCTTTATACTCTATAAAGATTATTTTTTTATTTTTTTTTATTTTTGTACTAAATTTTCATTTAAATTTTATATTGTGTTCTTTAATTTAATTATCCTTTCTACACATTTTAATAAGTAACTTAAAGATATTATAATAACTTTTCTCAAACAAATTTTGAGTGGCGCCTAACTAAATTAATTTTATTCCACATTCCCGATTGGAACCCTGACAGGAAAAGCAGTCCCATTTTTTGGAAATAAACCGACTGAATATCCTAGCTGGATAGATTTGTCGTGAATGGTGGTATAGCAAATTTCAAAACCACAGCTCATAGCAATACGTTAACGAAAAATTTAATGTTGGCTGTCTTGGTCGATTACCATTCGCCGTATTTAAATTTTGTGATCTCGTGCCCGTGTTATATGTTATAAACTTTCGTTGGATTTTTTGTTTGTTTGTGTAAGTAGCATTATGGATAATAGTGTATAGTTTTACCATTTTTTTGATATTATTAGTTGCAGATTTTTTTAGATTAATATTAACTAGATAGTGTCATATTCTAAACGTCGAGCTATACAATTTCTTGAAATACTATTGTATTTCTTTAAATTCATCTGGCATAAGAGTTGGTATAAATCCTAAATATATTTTTATACGAATTACGTTTGTTTGTAATTTTCATTTGAATTTACATTTTATGATATATTTTGAAGATACATATTCAAGATTCAAGAAGGTGGAAAAGAATTAAATAGAGTATGAGAAAAATAATGTTTTGTTCGAATAAATTTTGAATTGAATATGTCTAAGAAGTTTATGTAATGGGTTCTAAATTACATATTGTATTGATTTCAATACAGAAGTTAATCGAATGAAATATTTTTCCTTCATACATAAAATTTGAATAACCCCAATAGTAATTTAACTACAGCTATATTGGTTGCATACACAATTATCCCCCTTTCCCCGCATGGTTACTAGTCCACAAGATATACATAGGGATCTATTTTACTATTAAGTTACATTTGGAACTTACTGCAAGTGAGAATTAATGAATATTAAATCTCATTCTTACATGTAAATGTCGACTTATGTGATGCGTTCACAACTACAATCCAACAAACTAAGTTTGTACCAGTATGCAGAACACACCCTTTCGCGACAACGAACTTCCTGGTAATTAGGTTAATTAAGAATTGCTGAAAAAAACAAGTCAATCAACGGGAAACGTTCAGACGCGTTTCGTTCTTGTTGGAACTTTTCAATGCACGGCATTCCTCGAAGACGGACATTGCTTTTCATTTCTATACTTTCTGTATATATAGTTAACAGTAAGTTTCAAATGTTAACTATATATACAGAAAGTATAGAAATGAAAAGCAATGTCCGTCTTCGAGGAATGCCGTGCATTGAAAAGTTCCAACAAGAACGAAACGCGTCTGTACGTTCCCCGTTGATTGACTTGTTTTTTTCAGAAATTCTTAATTAACCTAATTACCAGGAAGTTCGTTGTCGCGAAAGGGTGTGTTCTGCATACTGGTACAAACTTAGTTTGTCGGATTGTAGTTGTGAACGCATCACATAAGTCGACATTTACATGTAAGAATGAGATTTAATATTCATTAATTCTCACTTGCAGTAAGTTCCAAATGTTAACTATATATACAAAAAGTATAGAAATGAAAAGCAATGTCCGTCTTCGAGGAATGCCGTGCATTGAAAAGTTCCAACAAGAACAAAACGCGTCTGTACGTTTCCCGTTGATTGACTTGTTTTTTTCAGCAATTCTTTATTAAGTTACACATCTATATTATTACTGATCCGTGGTCATACTCAATAGTGACAGATAGTTTCCATTCAACAAAAATAGACGTTCATTATGGGCGAACTAGCAGAACGTGAAAGAATTACTTTGTTAATGATGGTTGGTTTTAGAGGCAGGCAGAGATGTCTACAAGATGCATGCAATATTTTTAATGCCACATTCCCTGAAAGAAATAATTCAAAATCAATAGTGTCAAGGGAGTTGCGAAAGTTTAATGTAACGGGAAGTGTTAAAAATTTGCCAAAAACTGCTCACCGTAGAACTGCTACAAATGATGATAATTCATTGGATGTTCTTATTAATCTTCAAGAAGAACCAAAAATATAACTATCATAACTGTCTTTATATCACAATATTAGCGAGAGATCGGTAAAGAGGATTTTGTCGAAAAATAAGTTTCATCAGTATAAAGTACTATCGCGGCATTTAAAAATCGCACACTGAATTTGTTTGCTTTGAATATGGCTCTTTAAGAGTAGATCGGTATCTATTTGCTTCTGTTTGCAGATCCGTCAGTATTATATTCAGGTTTGTCAAAATATAAAGTTAATATGCAACATTTGAATATTCAAACTAAAACTTCAATAATTACGTTACTAGAAGAAGGATTGTCAGTTAGAAGATAGATTTTGCGTGGGGAAGAGTATCATTTCAAATATCAAAATTAAAAGGCAGCGTTGGGGAGTTATTAATAGAAAACGAGGCTCTGGTGGTATCCGTGTGTCAACTCCCGAACAGGATGAAAATATTATTAATTTTATAACAAACGATCTGTTAGAATAGTAAATGAAGTGACCGCAACACATTTTCCCGGGTGTGTCCACACAGCAAAGAAACGACTGAGCAAATTTCAGACTTGAAAAATCGGGCATCTGTGAAGAAAACATGTCTTAATGCGCAAAATAAAGAAGTAGGGATTGGTTTTGCGTTGGAATTTATGCCGCACAATTTTAATTTTTGAGAAAATAGATGAAAAAGTTGATTAGTCGTCTTATAATGGCGATTCCGTGTTTATAGACCACCACCTAATTCACGATTTGACGAAAAAATCACAAACGAGCGGAAGATTCTCAGTAAACGTCTGGGCCTGGATTTGCGCTCATGAACCAGGTGTTTATTGGATTATAGGAGAAAAATTTAATACTAACAATTATTAGAATAATATTAGAATAATATTAGAATATTAGAAAATGTTTTTCTACCTTCAGCAGAAATTATATAAGTATCCTGAAAGAAGTTTCATCTTTCAACACTGTAACATAGTGACATTTAAGGGGGGAACATTGAAGTTGGTATTAGAAGCTGACAATATATCATAAAAGCTGACTGTTGTATTATTTGCCTAGTAGTTACATTTAATAGATAACACTTAATATATAATAATAATATAACGCCTACGAGCACACTACGTTACAAACACGACAATTGTCCAGTCCACACAGCAATAGTCGTTTTTCAGTGGTTTAGAGAGAATAATATAGTATTTGCCGTGATGTTCTAGAAGTCCAGATATGAACCTCATCGAGAACGTGTGGAGTTACATTGTTAAGACGATGAGCAGGAATAATTTTAGGACAGCAAATGTCCAAGAATTATCTAGCAAGATCGAGGATATTTAGAATGATCTGTCACCAGAATTTATACATAATGTCATAACATCTATTCCTAGACGTTTACAAGAGGCGTTAGAAATGGTGCTGAAATAAAGTATTAAAAATTAAAACCAAACAATTGTAGTTTTCTGATTAATAAATTCTTGTACAGTAAAACCTCTAATTATGGACACCTCCGACAATCGGACACCTCTAAAAAATGGACATTTTTGTGGTACGAAATTTTATAATGGGTTTTCTTAACAATAGTCACTCCTAATATTGGACCCTCCATAAATCGGACGCGGACACCCTTTATTTCACCGAAGCAATAAAACATCTGTAAATATATCTCTTAATTAAGGACAGACAAGACGGGCGGCGCCGAATAAAATTTTGCAATTATGTATGTATGTATGTACTTTTATTGCTGCACACGTGGAAGTATATCTACTCGGGTTTTTCCCATAATACATATTGCAGTGGAATTTGCTTTGAAATTGCTTATTAATTTTTATTCACACTACAGCTTATATTGCCGACTATTCAGTCTAGTAGAATCCACGAACTCCCATCTCATGAATCGTTCCTCGCGGATCGGGTCCAAGTTTTAATTTGAAAATAAAAACAATAAACATAAATAAAAGATCTTATTTGTTAATTTCGCAGTTTATTTAAAAAAAAAGTCAAAAAAAAAATCCCTCTACAGAGTGTATAGGGTGCTAAAGCATCATCAAACAGTAGCAATGGGGAAACACTCTTTGTGAATAATGACTCGCACACAGAGAAAAACCCCTTGTGACACTCGATCAAACATAAAACTAATAAATACTAGTGAAATTTGTCAAGTTTGACCTCTACTTTAACCCCTTCAAATAAATGTCAAAAACAACTAAGTTTTCGAAACCCGCGAAAATTGAATTTTTGTCGTGCGCAAAAATAACACAACAAGGTCAATCCACACTAAAGAAAACTCCAACCTTGAATTCAAAATGTTCTCGAATATTAATTTAAAAAAAAAAACTTCCCTTACAAAAAACATGACAAGTTTCTCTAATACCCATATACTACTTTCAAATATAAATTATTACAAAATACATAAAATTATAATAATGAAAATAATCGTGATATCAAATATATAAACAAAATATTTTATCAAACTTACATAGATCTATGCACCATTAACAAAATGCTTGAGAGATATCTTATTCATAAGAACATTTTATAAACATCAAAACACTCGCAAAAATCGAATTAAGATTTACATGCACTTCACACAAATGCATAAACAAAATTCAACCCGATTTTATAAAACAAAGAATAAAATTGAGTACTTTATTCTTTAATAATCCGATCACTTCAACCGTCAAGATATCTCTAACAAAAATGAAATCTTTAACATCCGCCTGAATATCCCTACCCACTATAAAATCAAAAATATATACAGACAACACATTTTAATAAATACAATATCCGGAAAAGCGGCAAGTTCAATCCTCTGGTCAACCTAAATATACGAGGGTTAATCATAATTTCAAACATTATAAAAATTTTCACTTATAAAATAAAATATATATATAACGATCCCCGTCTGAAATAAATAAACATACAATTGAAATAGATAATTTTTTTTATAAATGTACTCCATAACAGAGTTCAATATTGTTCAATCATTTTTCCTTTCTTGTCCAAGGAAAAATCTATAGCATGATGTATGTACAAAGTGCACACGTGGAAGTATATCTACTCGGGTTTTTCCCATAATACAAAGGAACGACGGTTTACCACTGGCCTACTCGTCAGGTGATAAGTGGAGTGATATTTTGAATCAGTTTGAACTAGCCTTTGATAGTGTCAACATGGATTCTAGTAAAAGAAAGCGATTAACAATCCAAGATAAAATTGATATTATTGCGGTTAGTGAACAGCAAAGCTTAAGTGTCCGAAAGCTCGCGGAAAAGTTTGGTGTCGGAAAGTCGCAAATTAGTGATTTAGTGAAAAACAAAAGTGAAATAAAAGAACTTTTCGAGAAAAATGGAAACCTAGCTCAAAAAAGGAAGTTTCCAAAAACTAGTGGTTTAGCAATCGACGGAGCAGTGTTCAACTGGTTCTGTAAGGTTCGAAACAAAAATATTCCGATGTCAGGACCCCTACTCAAAGAAAAGGCGCTGGAAGTAGCACAAAGTTTACAACTCACCGAATTCAAAGCGTCTAATGGTTGGTTGGAGAAAGACATAAAATATCATTTAAAAGTGTGTGTGGTGAATCTGCCTATGTAAACATGCAAAATGTAGACGATTGGAAAGTCAAGTTGCAATCAATATGCAAAGATTACTCTCCGAAAGATATTTTTAATGCTGATGAAACCGGTTTATTTTTCCGCGCCCTTCCGACAAAAACATTTGCGTTAAGAAGTGATAAATGTGCCGGAGGAAAATCTGCAAAAGAACGACTAACTATATTGTTGTGTTCAAATATGGAGGGTGATAAGGAAAGGCCGTTAGTCATCGGTAAAAGTAAGAAACCTAGATGTTTTAAAGGAGCTCATGTGGATAAGTTGCCGATAGGATGGATATCTAACAAAAAAGCGTGGATGACTTTGGATATTATGTCAGCTTGGTTAAAGAACTTTTATAACAAGATGAAGAAAGAAAAAAAGCATGTAATTTTGTTTCTTGATAATGTCACTTCTCATCCGAAGATTTCATTGGAAAACGTAAAATTGGTTTTTCTGCCTCCAAATACTACCTCGCATTGTCAACCTATGGACCAGGGTGTGATTCAAAACTTTAAGGTAATTTACCGGAGCATGCTTGTAAAAAGGCTTTGGGCGTTAATGGATACTGAAAATTCACTAGAAATGGTAGAAAAAAACATTACGGTAGTCACTGCATTAATATGGATATCAGCTGCTTGGAAAAAACTCTCGCCTGTGACCGTAAGAAACTGTTTTCAAAAATGCAGATTCAATCAAAGTGACAGTGATCTAAATGCAGAGTGCGATATAGAAGATAATATACCATTACCATTTTTATTTCCCAATTTTAACATCACTAATTTAGATTTAAGCACATACGCATTAATTGATAATGAGTTATTTACTGAAAATCCTAATGTTTCCATTATAGATTGTATCGATGAAATTACTGATATCAGTGATGAAATGGAAAATGAGATTGAAGAGGAATTTGTAACTAGTATATCAAATATTTCAGAAGCCCATCAAAAATTAAAAGATTTTGAGAACTATTTCTTAAGCACTAACAGTTTTAACATTGCTAACAATATTTCTCAAGCTCTTCTTGAATGTGAATCTGAGATATTTAAACATAAAATGAAAAAAGCAAGACAAACAACAATTAATGACTATTTCAAGTAAAATCTAGCATAAAATATGTATGTATGTGTGTATTTAGTATTGTAAAATTTTTTCGACTTTCGTCTTATTATGTGTGATTAAATTGATATGAGAATGAATATTTTTTTTCGTTTTTTTTTTCACCTCCAAATTTTGGACACCTCCATATATTGGACATTTTAGGATTCCCCGTCAGTGTCCATTATAAATAGGTTATACTGTATTTCATTTATTCACTCAGTAACATAATTTTATAACAAAATGTATAACCTAATTTTGCGTGAGAGATTACATATAAATGTCAGATGCTGTCATCTACACAACAACTCAATTATACAAAAACCGAATTACAATGCTTAATTATAGTGAAAATAAATATCTAATCGTCCGGATTTTAAATGCCGCGATAGTACATTTAGTACAAGAATTAAATGAAGATGATCCCGATAGAAGACTGCAGTTTTGTGAAGAAATGATGAATATGATTGATCGTAATGGTAACTTTATCAATAACATTTTATTTTCCGACGAAGCGGAATTTTTCCTACATGGACATGTAAATCGACATAACTGTCACTACTGGAGTGATAGGAATCCTCATTGGATGGAAAAAAATTACACATCATATCCTCAAAAATTAAATGTATGGGCAGGTTTAATCGGAGGATACATAATCAGACTTTCATTTTTAGAGAAAATTTGAACGCTATTCGTTATTTACAATTATTGCGCGAGGAAATTGTTCCAGCATTAACGTAATAAAATGTCGTCGACACATAAATCGAGAAAACGACCGTTGTCAGACGAAGTGAATAAGTTTATTATGGATTTCCCGGGCTTAATATACGATGGCTCAAAAATTAAATGTTTAGTGTGCAATACATATCTAATGTGTTGGTCAAAAACACATTGTAAAGAACACGTAACCAGTTCGAAGCACAATAATAACAAAATTAATCGACAACAGTTTATACATGAACTATGTGTAACTATGATTGTGTGTACACTGCCGTTTACGTTGTTAAGTAATGATTCATTTATTTCATTTTGGAATAAATACGCGAATCAAACATTACCGAGCACGACAACGTTACGAAGGAATTTACCATCGATGCGTAAACAGGTTGAAAATAAAATCAAAGCCGAATTGAAAAATAAAAAACTGTGGTTATGTGTGGACGAAACAACTGACAAAAAACAATCTGTAGTTAATGTGATGGCGCGTAATATGGAACCACATCAACCAACGTCAAAATTTTATTAGCTTCCAGACGACTAGGACAATGTAATGCCGAAAAAATTTCAGAGGTGCTATTAGATACTTTGGAAAAATTTCGATAGACCAAGTATTAATGTTTAGGACCGATGGTGCCGCAACCATGTGTTCTATAGGCCGGTCTCTTAGAAAATATTGTCCTAACTTTTTACATATTACTTGTAAACTCCATGCTCTACACCTTGTGGCAGAACAGGTTCGTAGATGTTATCTAGAGGTAGATGCTTTAATATCGAGTACAAAGGCAGTATTCCTGAAATCTCCAAAACGTATTCGGAAATTTCACGAATTGTGACCCCATACCCCTGAGCCACCACAGCCGATTCTGACACGTTAGGGTACAAGGTTACGGGCGGGGTTTTACTATCATGAACATTTTGAAAAAATTAAGGATGTGGTTTTATCATTCCATCCGAAAGAAAGTGCAGCTATCAATACAAGCCACAAAAAATTTCAAGATGCCCAGATTAAAATGGATTTACAAAGTATTCGTGAGAATTACTTGGGACTAGAAGAAGCAATAACAAAATTAGAAAATTCGTCGCTGTCGTTAGAGGAATCACTGCAAATCGTTAAAGATGTTCACGCATAACTGTGTGCTGTAGAAGACGCAAAAAGTGAAAGTGTTCTAATTAAATTTGAAAGTGTTTGACAGAAATGCAGATTTTGACACCTTAACACGTATTTGTGGGGGCACGTCTACACATGCGTTAATTTGCTTAAAAAAGTATTTTGATTAACATCACTAGATGTAGAAAGCTTGTTTTCCGAATATAAACATATTTTTCTATTTTGCGTTCGAAATGAACTCATTATGAAACCCAAAACAGTATCGAAATGAGCTTCATTTCGATACGCTTTTTTTCATTTTTCAATGTTGGCGTTGTTCGAACACAGAAATAAATATCATTGCTGTCATTTGATTTTAAGAATTTAAGTACATTTGACAGATATGATATATGTTCGTACTTTACACAAACAACGTATATTGTATACAATTAACACCAAGATATATTAGTTTCAAAGTCACTCATGTTTATATTTTTAAATAAAATATCAAGTAATGTTAACGAAAATTAATAAATATAATGCAATATAATATACTTTGCGGATAGCAAGATTTAAATTCGAAAATGTCAAGTATCAATGTTACCAACTGCTTGCTTTATATAAAAATTAAACTCTGAACTTTCAAATTAAATAATTCCAATTTATTAATGTAAAAAATTCAAAATAGTATAAGAAACTCGCTTCATAAGTCCTTTTGCCGCACTCGCTCTTTAGAAAACTCACCGCTGTCGCGGCTCGTTTTCTAAACTGATCTCGTGCGGCAAAATGGTGCCTTATGAAACTTGTTTTTTAATATACTATTTTTTCTCACGGCGGACATTTTTTTCAGAAATAACCTTAGAAACGCACCTGATGTTGAAAATATTCAATCGAGTTTCTCCAGCTTAAAACGGTAAGTGTTTTTTTAAATCCTCTGTCATGCACACAATTACTGATTTCATACACTTTCCATTTTATTTATAGGTACATATAACGCTGCTATAATATGTACTATTCTTATTTTTCGTGTGTTTATGCATATTACTTTAATAGCAGAAAACCAAATGTATATTTAATTATTTCTGATAGAATAAATGTGTCTACTTCTATACTTATATCGGTAACAAGCTCATGTTGCGTCCCTATTCTATCGCATATTCTAATATATTACGAATTACACTCCCATACCGGCGCTCATGGCGCGCACCGAAATTGGTCTGCTCTAGTTATAAGATATAAATCGTATATCATTGTAATTCTTGAAAATGTGTCTATCCAAAAATGTTAAAATATATAGGGTGATTCATTTAAAAAAACTACCGATGACTCCATATCTCGAAACAAGTGAAAGTTGTAGAAAAACAAAGTATGTAATAGAGTAGAATAGAAATACTACAAAAACTTTTATTAAAGTTGTTTTTTAAAAGAACATAATTTTGCCATAAATCTGGTGTTCCCATACATTTGCCTGACTTTGTATGTAAATAATTCCATACATTATATAATATATGTAAATAATTTCATACGAATAATTAAAAACCAGATATCTATCTCATTGGACACGCTACATAAGCTTTTTGTTTTATGACGATTTTTGTTTTATTATAAACATAATAATTTTACTTTTAAAAGAAGTCTGACGTTCAAACTATTTAGTTTTAATCACATTTTAATTAATGCGGCATAAGTTTGTCGAATATTCGACGTAAACGCTATTATTGATTTCCACAAAAAGAAACATCGCCATATGTGCAGCCGAGTATGTTTTGTCAGAAAACAACAACATTCCCTATCTATGAATAGGACCTTATTCTTAAAAGTATTATCCTGAACTGTATTGATTTTTTTGCAGGTTAGTGAACTTTAATTACAGCAGTATTGCGATAAATATAGAATAAACAAAGACATGGACCGACTTTAACTACATTTAGGCCCTAAAAATGTGGAAATTTTTGATGAATTACAAAGAAATTCCATCAAATGACAGCAATTCAACGCCAACATTGAAAACCTAAAAAAAGCGTATCGAAATTAAGTTCATTTCGATATTGTTTTGGATGTCATAATGAGTTCTAAAATAGAAAAACATTTTTTTAGAGAAAAGAAATTGATGAAATTTTCAAAAGATAATAAAAAATCATAAGTTGAAGAATATAAGAATAAAATAGGAAAACAAAGATAACAAGGAACGAAGTATGAAAGAGAATAGAACATGAAAGGATGGATAGTACAAGAGAAAAAAATCATAAGACTTCTTGGAAAACCAAGAAGTCTTACTATAAAAACTAAGACTAACCAATATTCATTATTTACTCTTACCTCAATTCTCTTTAAATATTCCTCTTCCCTCAACTCAGTTTCTACAACAATATAGTTTTTATATGTTCCATAAATTTTTCCCCAAAAACTTGAAAATAAAAAAGTGAAAAATAAATATTGGGTAAATATAATAAGCGATAATTCACCGAATAGAAGCTATGGGTTCCTCTTTAATAAATTTTCTTATAGATAAGAGTATCGCGAAAAATTCTTCCCTAGGTAATCCTATACCTGCCTGCTCGAAATAATACAATAATTGTAGCATATCGTTCGTCGACATATCAGCAATTTCAACGTCTTCTGGATCAACAGTACTTGCTTCATCGGGCAGAGGAGGCTGTAGATATGAGAAATGGCTCAAATGAGTTTTATTAACTTATTTCTTGATCCTTAATCATACCTTAAGAAATGGCATAATTTTGTTTGCATATTGATACCGAAGTGGTGATACGTAAATGTCTTCTAAATGATCTGTTTGAGGTGCAAACCGTTTTTCCTTAACTTTTCTGCTATATTCTTCAAAAAAATCTATCACATTTTCCGGTCTTTCTGCTAATATTTTATTCAAGACTTCGGTTAAGTGATCATATCTATAACACATGAAGTATAAAATGATTCATTACGATTTCAACATTTTATCAATCAAATATAGGTGAATGTAAATTAATAAAATTATCAAAATAATACTCTGAAAATCCGATGATCGGCGTAATAAATATGAATATGGTTGAATTATAGAATCTAATTAAAAAAGAACTTTTAACACAATATATCTTTAAATCTTGGATATGTATTTCGATAACTAAGATGTCATCATCAGCAAAAATATTAAGCTCCGAGCTCTAACACACACATTACACACAGCACAATATCACCGATGTAATTTGCTCACGTAAAGTGTAAAAAATTTAATAAACAAAAGAATAGATATCAAACAGTGCTGAAAATAGCGGCTATTGATTGATCATATAAAGAATTCAACCGACGGGTGTAGAGCTAGTTCGCGTCTGTAGTAGAATACTACACGTGCATCCTGGATAACGCTAAATGAACTATCACAAAAGGCAGCCAGATAATCCGGAATCACCTGGATCTCCTAGCTATAAGCACATTATCAATAAAATTATAGTATGATCGGAGTTACTACGCAAAGCATGGTCAACCTTAAACAGAATTAGGTTCAAAAGTGGAAGGTGCCCAGTAGATGGGGAGTTTGCTGACCGGCGATGTGATTGCGGAGCTACGCGTTAAACCATACACCATTTTGTTGGGGTTGTCTCCTGAGGCGATTTGGAGGATAATTTTGGAAATTCTTGAATGCGACGGAATGTGCAATAGATTACATTAAATCCTTAGATATCTGTAAATAATTTATTTATATTGCATAATTTTATTTTTGGTATGTACCGATATTACAAATGAAACAGACATGCAATATAAATATCTGTAACTGTACACATGGACAATACACCTCGTATTTTCAGCGTATTGTCCATGTGTACAGTTACAGATATGTATATTGCATGTCTGTTTCATTTGTAACAAATGCGTAATACGTGCATAACGTATTGATATACTTAAACCTTTCTGTATATGTACCGATATGTTTAAATGCCGTACGCCAAATAAATAAATAATAATCAATTTAGAATAAAGCCCTCTTTCAATATTTTCAAAACAAAAGGAAAAAATAAGAAATTTTAAGAAAACAGTATTAGACCTTTAAATATTAGATAAGTTCTGCGCTCTTATTACTTCTTTTCCCGGTGAAGATTAAAACAATCAAACCTCCAAGAAATTTTCTTTTAGTTCGATTTGCTCCACGTTCAATCCGTGCTTGCTATTTTCGTCATTGACCTAATATTTCACAAAAAATATTTCTACTTCCAAAAATCTAAATTAGTGTATGTTCTCCGATATGCATACATTCTTAACTTTTCTTACACAGCCGCGGTAATAAATTAAATTGAACCTTTTTCAAATTTTTAATTTACATTTGTAAATATAAGTATGCTAAAAGAACTCAATTTACTTACAAATTATCACCAGATAAATTACTGGATTTTTGTAAAAATGTTTTGGCTTTAACAAATTCATTGTCATAGTCTGGGCCAGATAAAGAATCAGCAGCATTAGCATCATAATCGTAAATCATTTTGATATAGTTTATTTAATATTTTTTGACAAATTGACCAAAGCGTCATTAATAAATATCTACCAATAAATCTATGGCAACAAGAGTTGTAATATTGTCTTGTAATGAATTACAAGGTTCCATATCGTAACAGAATATATTCTATGGTAACCTTAAATAAATAATAACTACAACCTATGTCTCAAAAATAACTGTAATTGTTAAAATATCAAAACAGTTAAGAAATCTAATTTTAATATTTAATATATATACATATATATATATATATATATATATATATATATATATATATATATATATATATATATATATTTAATATAAAAATAATTTTGTATTCAAAATATTTACCTTCGATAAAAATACTATGATTTGCAATTTCAATAAATTCATCAATTTACATTTATGTAACTGATGACAACGGTGTGAGATTGTTTGTTCATAAACATTGTGTATAGTTTTCATATGTATGTACAGTTGCGGCCCCTACAAACTCAGATAGTTTGACAAATAATAAATGTTGGCTTTGTAACATGGTCTTAATATTGAAGTTTATAAAATGTCACCTAACTGAAAGAAAGTCAGTGGCGTATAAATTAAAAAATTTCAAAATGGAAGAATTCAAATACAAATAACGTTTTTGCAACAATATATTCGTTTTAGAATGAAAATGTATTCCAGTTTGTTTTTCTTGGCGAAATATGGATTTTTCAAGATGAAAGCTCTCAAAAACCACGGCATGATGAGAATATTAAATCTGTAAAAGCAAAACAAGTATAGCAAGCGCCAATTAAGTTGGCGCGAGGAGGGGGTGCGCAGAAGCCGTTTTTAAAAATGTCCACCCCCCACTACTCAAGTAATTGTCAGAATACATTTGTCATTGACCTTTGACTGAACATAATGTCTTTGCTAGGGGATCGTAAAGTGATACACGCTCAGAGATTAGAATTATCTGACATTTGATGTAAAACCAAATACAAATCTCCCCACTACTTCCAATCCTGCGTGAACTTACCCCTCCTCGCGCCAACTTAATTGGCGTTTGCTATAGATGGAAAAAGGTATTAATTATTTAAAAAGTATTGTCATGGGCAATATATCATTGACTTTTATCGTCGTGTTTTTATCAACACTTATTTCATTTGCAATGTGCCTAATGCTCATGTCGTCCAATAGCCTATTTCTAATTATCGACTTTTGCAGTTCGTTTAATTGAGGCATTTCAAAAATTGTGTACGCTTCTGACTTACAATAAACTGACACTAACATAACCATACCGGATAAAAGTCAAATTTACAAATCACAAATTTTGTTAATTTGACAAAATGTGTCAAAAGTCGGTGTCTGAGTTTGTAGAGGCCGCAACTGTACACTTAAATTGCTTTATTGTGAATAAGTGTTTTTTTTTTGGAAATCGTTGCTGTGAAACTGAAATTAATTTAATAATTGTCATTTTGACTTATCTGTTTAATTCAGTGCGTCTATTCAATTTTAAAATGCCTCAACATTTAAGCACAGTTAATAAAGTAGAATAGTGACGATCTTTGAAAACGGGTGGTCATTACGACGAGTTACTCTATAATTCAATGAGAGTAAAAATACTATCCTGAGAATTAAGCAGAGATGGGTTAATGAAGCAAGATTAACAAGAAATGTTGGATTAGGAAGAACAACGATTACTACTGCGGGTAACGATGCAGCACTTTTTAACTACCTCCGAGATAATCCCTTTTCTACCGCTGTAGCAACAAAAGAAGAAACTGCATTTCCTGCATCGCATATAACAGCTCTTCGTCGAATTAAAAACTCCAATTTAAAAACTATTCTGCTGCTAGAAGAAAGTTTCTGACTCAAGCCCATCAACAATGACGTCTGGGGTTTGCAGAAGAATATGTTAATATGCACAATAATATTTGGGAAAGTGTCATCTTTTCAGATGAAAAGATTTTAATTTCATAACGGTCGATTAAAATTATACAGGATGATAAAAAATTGGAGCTTTACTTATAACTGAAAATAAGACACACAAAATAATGAACAAAAAATTGTGATAAAAGTTGTAAAGTAACAGAGATATTCACACTTGTGCAAGCAACACAGAACACCTCCTAGATTAAATGATCGATGTTACCGCCTCCTGCTTGAATACAAGCTCACCGTATCCACGCTCGGATATTTTGCCTGCTTATTGTGTCTGCAGCATCTTGAAGACGTATGGTCAATAATTGACTGTTTTCAATTTAATTATCGTTATTGTACACCAAATTTTTCACATAAAAGTCCATCGGGTTCAAGTCGAGTGATCTAGATGGCCATACAAGGCCCTCCTATACTTATCCATCGGTCACCAAACGTATTATTTAAATGCTCACGCACTTCGTAACTGTTATGAGGCGGAGCACCATCATGCAAGAACCACATGTGTTGACGCATGTTTAAAGGCAATTCTTCTAAAAGTTCTGGTAAAATTGATTCGTAAAAACATTAAATAATTTCTGGTATGTAAATGATGTGGTAAAATAAAAGGTCCGATGAGAGAACCATTAACAATTCCTGCGCATAAATGAATATAAAACCATAGCAAGTGTCCTTGAGTCTCATAAACTATAAATGTTGTTACGCTTAGCATATAGAAAATATTTTAATCTATTTTTAATCCTATTTCTTCTTTAAAATATCTTGTTTTAAAATATATTTAACGTAAGACATTTTTACATTTGTAGAACTGTACATATTCGTACAAAGAGAAAGCATTTCTTTTGTCATATTCCGAAGCGAAACCCTTACTTTTCTACCTGACCGATAACCGTCACTGTGGAATTTCTTTCTATTTACATTTCTATTTTAGATTGTTTAATTCAATTATACATCTTCCTTTATATATGGTGTTTCATATTATTAGAGAGCTTAGGTCACAAGGGTTATTTTAATAATATTTATGACACCGATAGACCACGTCTTCAGGTCGCGCTTCTTATTAATTATAATTCAAGATATCGACCCCTCTCTTCGATGGATCATAAAACAGACCGTTTTCAAAACCAGTGTTCTTTTCGATACAAACTATCAGTCGATCTTCTCTTTCGAACCGTCGTGAGTTACACAGACATCCTACGCGCGGTACTGTTCAAGTACACGCCACCATGCCGTCCGGTGTCTCTTCGCTTCTAAGGTAAACTGTATTGTTCTATACATATTATTCTTTTAAGCGAATCCATATTAATTCACATTAATTTAAACTAATTAATTTCTGTTCCTCCGGCCAAACATCGCTCTGCATATCTGTCCAGGTATACGACGCACCACGTGGCCGCCAATCGGCGCAAATCAAAGGTATCTCTGTATTCTTCGATACAGAGGTTATTTTATATACATTAATTAACCCATAATTTACTGCTCAATTTAACGTTAGTTTCAGAGTATTTTGTGTTAATTTTTAGCTACTTAATTACCGCTCCTCGTGTACATATTACTTTTGTTTTAATAACTTTTAAATATAACAATTTCATTTCTTTCTTATGTAAATATAAATACAAACTTTAAGGACAACATGTGTTTTCTTTAGTAAGTAAATTGTAGTATATTTATTTTAATTAACCAGCATCACACACGTCCTGGACCTTTGAAGGAACTTCACCAACACCACTAATTATTATAATATCAAATAATTGTGTTATTATTAGCACACCAAAAGCCACCGTTTGTAATAAGTGTCGCCCCCCCCCTAATTTGTAATAATGTGAATATCTCTGTTAACTTTTATCACATTTTTTTTTCATTTGTCATTATTTTGTGTGTACTATTTTCAGTTAAAAAGAAAACTTCAATTTTTTATTCCCCTATATAACGTTGCGACTTCCAATTTTTGTAAGTCACAACATTACATAATGAAAAATTCTAATTTTCATGTAGGTACATGTTATTCGCAATTACTTAAAAAAAGTGGTGGAGGCCTTGATAGTATTCTTACTAGCTATAATATCTCGTTAATACTTCGAGCGTTGATCGTTGGCGCCAGCGTTGAATTACGAATTTCGATGTATTTGAAAAAATGCATACCATTTGGCATGAAATTAACGAAATTAACCTAACAAACATTTAATTTCAATATTTCTATGCACTTGCTAATTAGTCAAATTACATAATATATACACTTGACGTCAGTTGAAATACACTTGATAAAAATGAAACTGATTAACTCTCCATTGACTAAACTGATTAACTTTACACCGACGCACAGTGGTCCCGCTCCATATAACGCTTGGCCAAAAATGATTTCTACGAACTCCTACTTTGAAAATGGAAATTATTTTTTAGTTAAAGTTGAAGTTTTATTTGCCGAAATATTTTATTTTTTAAGCTGTCGTTATTGTTCTAGATAAATGTAAAATTGACCTTGGTAACGCGCAAGTATAGCCATCGCACGCTCCAAAAGAACTGTGGATTAAACTAGTAAAATGTTAGATATTATTGATCTATTAGATATCTTTGGAAAGGAAAGTCCTTCTACATCATCGGAGAGAAAACGAGAAAAACCTTGCAAGGATTACGATCATCCGAAAGAAGCAAACGTAGAAAATCAATAAAACACTTTAGGAAATCTGAACTAAACCATATTCATCATTCTTACATACAAGGATTGCGATCTATTGGAGAAGTGAAGCAAGCTGTTATCATTGATAAATTACTGTTTGCAATATCGGATATATTAGACATACTTCATAAGAACTTGTTGGAAGGGAAATCATCTTCATAGCCATATTCTAATGAAGAAGCTTTGGCAATAATTCTAGATTTAAATTTAACAAAACAACAGTATGAATACCTGAGAAACTGTATCACGAATAGAGGTTTTGGTGTGTTTCCCACTTATAAGGAGATGCTAGAAGCTAAAATGAAATGTTACCCAGATGACATAATAATTACTGACATAAGTGCCAAGGTAAAATTACAACCTCTTTTAAATCGTACTGCCACCAGACTACTAATGATTGATTCACTTAATCTTCCTGATTAATGGAAACTGATTTTACATAGTAAATGCAGATTTGATGGATCTTCCGAGCAAAGCGAATATATACAGATTCTAGCAAATGAAAGCAAACTGGTATCAGATTCCAATTTTGTTAATATCTTCGCTGGTACCACTTAAGCTTGTTCATAAAAATAACGGAAACATTGTTTGGCAAAATCCATCACTATCATCAACTCGATTGTATCGTCCTATTCTCATAGAGTTTGAAAAAGAAACACCTGAGAAAACTAAAAATATTGTGGCAGATATCGAATCACAAATATCAACATTACGACTTTCGACAATATTGAAAAATGAAGTCAAATTCTCTGTAAAACATTTGTTATACCTTACTATGGTAGATGGTCAAGTGGTTCAAGTTTTAACAGATACACCATCGAGTGTCACATGTGTTGTGTGTTTAGCTGAACCATCCAAACTTGATAGTATAAAGCATAAACCCGAGCGTGATTTATATTTGGACTTTCTACATGCTTGCATTAGATTTATGGAATTAATACTTCATGTATCCTATAACATGCCATTTCAAAAATGGTTCGCAATAACCACAAAACATAAGCAACAAAAAGATGCTAGGAAAAAGCTTATACAAGAGCGTCTTCGTAACGATCTAGGTTTAATAATAGATAAACCTCGCCAAGCAACGATGGAAATAGACGTAGAAGGATTTTTATCAATTTTTCTTGTACGGCTGCAATAACAGGATTTGATGAAAAATTGTTAGAACTGTTTTATCTTATACTACAAACTGTATCTTGTACACACATGTATTACACACGTATTACAGCTGAGCTTTATGTAAAAAATTATATATGGTACTACATGTCTGCTTCAATACCTACATAAAGTATTGGTTCGTGGAGAAAGCATCATAGATACAATTATATTTTACGCCTTGGACAGCTATCAGAAGAGACTCAAGAAAGTAGAAACAAAGATTATAAAAAATTAAAGACTTCACCACTCCAGTGTTTTAGATTAGCAAGCAATGAATATGTTTTTCACAATTTACTGTGCACATCCTATCCATACAAATCAAGCATTAGACATCAGCCTTTACAAATGTCCATGGAATTAAATGAGGAAGTTCTGAATCTATGAGACTAATCAATTTTCTGTTTTCTCTATGTTTGAATACCCTTTAGGGCATAATATTATTCTAGTGTATTTAAGTTTCTAATTATAATCAATCACAATTATATTTGCACTATATTTGTACTTTACTCGTTCTGTACGAAGGGATAAATATATACAGGGGATTATAGAGCGTGAGCAAAAAACTCGGGACAGTGTCAAAATCGTTATGTCAATTTCCTTTATTTTTTAGTGTTGTAATTCTGATGATATTTGATTACTTTTCAAACTGTACATTAAATTATCTATCATAGTTGCTAATTCAAAATTGAAAATAACACATCTTTCGAAAACTGATAAAGCCAGACTTGTTACTAGTTTGGAAAATTGGAAATCATTAAAAATTGTATCGGTTCAATTTAATATTGGTAAAGTTCAGCCGTAAGAATATTTAAAAAATTTAGGGAAGAGGATAATTTAAATGGTAACAGAATTTCAAATCCGCAGGAAGACGAACCAATAGTTACTGAAATTAGGCACAACCCTTTCAAAACATTAAAGCAACACCATTTCCTTTCTCATCTTGTAACACAATGGTTACAAGAGAATGAAATTTAAACTTGAGATTTCGCGCCCTGTAGTCTACATTTAAATCTCATTGAAAATGTATGGGGATTAATGAGATAGAGCTGCTACCCAGGAAGAATTTTGGGAAATTGTTCAAAATGCTAGGCATCAAATTCCTATAAATGCAGGAAAAACCGCGAAGACCTTCTCGGCCAACAAGTTCCGGCCCCGATCCCGGGACCTCCGGCACAATAAACCAGACATACCGGCTGGCAATCGACAAATACTTCACGAAAATGTGTTTAATTAGCTACAAAAAAAATTACCAGATTAGATTTTTAAAATGCGTCTTAACAGAATTATTAAACGTTTTCGGCATTACTGAGCGACATTATTTTCTACAAAACCATGCTCAAACACGTCGGGTCATATGAAATCCAGTTGTGAGTATGCGGCAGTAGTTCAAATATAGAGATCTTACAAATGTTTCCGAACAAAATTCTTCGTACGTTAGCAAATGCGCCATATGTTCTAAATACAGTCTCAGATCGCGAGCTATGTGCACCTTCCATGCATGATACTGTCGAAATATGTAGTGATAAATATAGTGACAGAATGGAAACTCATCCAAATATACAATTTATGGGGAATTACTTCTAAGAAGGACCCGCGATTAGACAAGTCATCATTCAAAACCTGAGTCACTGTACTGACTGGGGTTCTGTGGACACTGCTAAACGCTCTCTAAAAATTCACATAATAGGTCATTTAATATGCAAGCTTTCCTTTTCGGGAATTTGAATAAGAAAATGATGGAAATTTATTGTAGAAGTTTACTAAATTTTGACAAAAAATGGCTTTATGTGAGAGCATCAACTTCAAGAAGGTAAAGATCCAAAACACCAGAGTCGTCTGTGCATATCCTGGATGATTGAAAATAGGTTGATTTTGACACAACTGTAGTATCATACATATAGTCTACTTACGATTCCAGACGAGACACGCCATACTCAGTAATATCAGGCGCAAAAACTTAAAGATCACATATATTAACATAAGAGCCTTGTTATTCCTGCATTTACAATATATTATTTTACTTACCCTTCTCGACGTCAGAATGTTATAATTAGAGACCGAACACATCGGGTTGAAATGACGTCGTCATTACGACGGACGATATAAACATCAACATCTGTAAGTACAACACGCAGTTATTGAATGCACTATTGATCTGGCTAGCGCGCACATCTGTTTTCATCGAGAATTGTGACGTTTTTTGTTGGATATTTACAGTTAAATTTCTGTTTTCATGGGCGTAGATAGAAGCGTGTGGAGTTTTAATCATTTAGTCTATTTAGATTCAGGTGCGGCTCGTGATGACGTATTTGGGAGTGCAAGTACAATGATGCGAGTGCTTCGTGTATTCTCGTGTACTAACTGTAACGTTTTCTTAGTAAACACCGAAACACACGAGGCACTCGCATCATTGTACTTGCACTCCCAAATACGTCATCACGAGCCGCGCCTGTTTAGATTATATTTCGTAAGATAAATAAAGTGCTGTGAGTTAGCTTCTTGTTTTCATAGTTTTAACTGTTAATTACATCATAATTTTTGTGATAGATCCTGTTTAATATCGTTTGATTGAATCTACTTCTCCCAATTATTTCGACGTAAGTGTGCATTGAATTTCGTTCAATTTCAATAACTTACGCATACATTTTTAGTTTTCATTTATTTAGATCTAGTGCATTGTTTAAGATACTTTTTCAGGTATGATACGGAAGAACGTCGAGAAAGGCATCGTAAAACAATGGCGAGTTGGATTGAAGGTCATAGAGTAAAGTGGACTAATATCGGATAGTTGCCTAATATCGGATAGTACTGTTTTGAGGAAATCTGTAATCTGAAATTAAAGAAACCTGTCTACACTTCAAACTAAAGCTAAGAATATGCCACGGAATAATATTTTAGTGTTATTTATAAATCATAGATGGCGCTATGGGTATTTATGTAAACTGTCACTTTCCGAGTTTTTCGACGCGCTAATTGTTATCGTGATTTTCAGACATCCAGGTGAGTTATTAAAATTGTTTCTAAAACTTACATTAGTATGTATAGCAAACGCCAAATAAGTTGGCGCGAGGAGGGGTAAGTTCGCGCAGGATTCAAAGTAGTGGGGAGATTTGTATTAGGTTTTACATCAAATGTCAAATAATTCTAACCTCTGAGCGTGTATCAGTTTATGATCCTCTAGCAAAGACATTATGTTCCGTCAAACGTCAATGACAAATGTATTCTGATAATTACTTGAGTAGTGGGAGTGGACGTTTTTAAAAACGGCTTCTGCGCACCCCCTCCTCGCGCCAACTTAATTGGCGCTTGCTATAATATATCTGCTTTAAGTTGGTGTATTTATACATATCGAAAATTATATATGCTTTTTGTTTAACAAACGTAATCTCAAAGATGAATATTTGCCTAATATCGGATGTTCACAAAAAAGTCTCTTGTAACGATTTAGGTATATCTATTATCACCGTCTTTAGGTAGCAAATGTCCCATTAATGAAAATACTTTGAAGTTTTCATCAAAAATTATGTATTTTTGTTTAAATCGTAACCAAGGTTTGCTACGTTTATTTTCTTATCTTACATTTTCGCTTAATTTCAGAAATACGATGTCATTAGCAAAACGTAAACAACAGCGAAAAAAGTGGATTGCCGAAGCCATGCTTGCTGCTATCAGTGCGGTAAAAAATAAGGAAATGGGATACCTATTGGCTTCAAAAACTTTCAATGTTCCTAAGAGCTCATTGGAAGATTATGTAAAAAATAAAAGTAAAAAGTCCTCAGAAGAAATGATCCGAACAAATCTAGGTCGTCCACCAGTATTACCGAAAGATATTGAGGTAGATTTGGTGGCTTATTGTGTAGAGATGGACAAGAGATTTTACGGGCTAAGAGCTTCTGATATTCGAAGATTAGCATTTCAATTAGCAATTCGGAATAATCTAAAACATAACTTTTCACAGAAGGAGAAAACAGTAGGTTACAAATGGATGCGTTCATTTCTGAAGAGACATCCCGAGCTAACATTTAGAAAGTCGCAAGGTTTGTCAACTGGCCGAATAAAGGGATTCACACAAGAAAACGTGAATCGGTTTTTTGATATCTTAGAACCAGCGTTGGAAAAAATTAAATTCAACCCTTGCCGAATCTATAACGTAGACGAGACGGGTATATCGTCTGTACAATCCAAGCATACCAGGATAATCACGTTAAAAGGCAAAAAGCAGGTGGGGGCCGTTACCTCTTCAGAAAGAGGAGCACTAGTAACGGTGGTGACATGCATGAATGCGGCTGGCGGTTATGTGCCTCCAATGATCATATTCCTCAGTAAAAATATAAAGCTAGAATTACTCAACGGCGCTCCACCAGGAACAGTTGCTGCATGCCACGTGTCAGGCTGGATTCAAAGCCACATTTTCACTAAATGGTTACAACACTTTATTACGCATGTAAAACCAACTGAAGCTGACCCAGCTGGCTTGTCTTGGATGGCCACTACTCCCATACTCGGAACATTGACACGATAAACTTGGCGCGACAAAATCATGTTATTATAATATGTCTCCCACCGCATTCAACGCATAGAATGCAGCCGTTGGACCTTACGTTCATGGGCCCCCTTAAAACATATTATTCGCAGGAGATTGAAAATTGGTTAAGACACAATCCAGAAAGAGTGGTCACCAGCTACCAAATTTGCGAGTTGCTTGGAAAAGCATGTGTAAGATGTGCTACAGCTGAAATAGCTATAAATGGTTTTCGAAAGAGTGGCATTCTTCCTTGTAATAGACATATTTTCCGAGACCACGACTTTGCCATTCATCATCAGGTGAAAGCTCCAACTACTAGTGCAGAAGAACTAAGGCATGTGACTCCTCCAAGAGATATTACCACGACGAAATGTGTAGAACAGTCATATGTTAGGAGAATGTCTCATTCTCTAGATCCAAAAGTAAGTGCTCACGAAATTAGCACTTCTTTCTATAAGTCTAGCGCTAAAGAAAGGAAGTCTAGGAAGGGATCTGCTGCTCTGATTACAGGTACCCCGTATAAAGATGCTTTAGAAGCAAGTTTATCAGAACAAAATAGAAAGAAAAGTGTCTCACAGGGAATTCCAAAATTGAAAATAGAAAACAAACCAGTTTCTTCTAAAGTAACAAATAAAAAGAAGGGTAAATCTATTGCTAAAATGAACGTGACACTCAAAGTTAGCAAGAAAAATGTAAAGAAGCAAGAATCTAGTGACTCATCTGAAGAAGATGAAGACCTGGTTTTAGACGATGATTCTGACCTGGATTGTGACATTGGAGAAGAGGAAGCAGAATGCATGTTTTGTAGTGGGTTTTTCTCTGATGATCATGCAGGTGAACAATGGATTCAGTGTTCCAAATGTTTTAAGTGGGCTCATTGTGATTGTGCTAACATTGACAGAAAAGACGCATACATTTGTGATTTCTGCCTCGATGGCTAATTCCTTCCTGTTGTCCTATCCGGTATTAAGATCATTTTTTTCGGTAACGAAAATTTGCACTTTTTTTTAGAATCCGTATTTAAGTTATTTAGAGTAGGTTTTCACTTCTTTTGTTTTAATAAATGTTTTTAAATTCTTTAATCTTTGTTTTGTTATAAAAGCTTCCTCGATATTCCAAAACAATGGGCCTAAAATCAGTGTTCTTCAAAAGGTATCAGATATTAGGCTACTTTACTCTACTGATTGTACGTCCATTGTCAGTGATTCCAAAATTTATTGCAAGATCTGTAAAATATCGATAAAAAATTCCATGAAATCGCACGTACGTCACTTAGCATTGTAAACACTTGCACAGAAATTAGACTCCTTGGAATCTGACAATTTTAACGAAGAACTTATTATTATGTTTCTAAGTGCTACACGAAAGCAGTAGAACGCATTCAAAGCCATCTTTCAAATAAGTACCTCTGGATAAGTGCCGACGAAACTCCATATATTAGGACGCTGTGTGGTAAATGTTGTAGTTGATGTACTACATCCAACTATTCCATATAACGCATATGTAATAGCAACAAAAGTTATAAATACAGTTGATGGGGAAACAGTTGTAACGAGATTATTCAAAAAATACTTCATTTGGACGACAGGTACAAAGAAAAAGTACTTTTATTTGTAAGTTACAGTGCTGCATATATGTTAAAAACAGGCAGACTATTAAAGGAAACATATCCTAATATGCTGCATATTACTTGTGTAGCACATGCTCTCCACAGAATCTGTGAATATATCAGAGACACCTTTCCAGAAGTTGATAGACTTGTATCCGCTTTTAAAAAAGTGTTAAGTAAAGCACCATTGAGAGTAGCTCTTTACAGGGAGAAACTGCCATCTTTATCACTGCCTCCCTCTCCAGTAATAACTAGATGGGGGACATGGTTGGAGCTACTAGTTTTTATGCAGAGAATTTCGATAGTTTACTAAATTTCATTACATGTTTAAATGACGATGCTCGGAGTATTTCTAAATCCAAGGAACTAACACAAATTCCACATTTAAAAAATCAGTTGTACTTTCTTCAGGAAAACTTTGGAAATTTGCCAAAACTAATCACTTATTTTGAAAATCGAAATCTTAAATTAAATGATAGTTTAACGACATTAGATGTGGCTATTAATAATTTGAAAAGTATTCCAAGTGACTTCGGATGTGGCCTTCGGCAAAAGTTAGACGCAGTGTTTAATAGAAATCCAGATTTAATAACATTGCGATGCCACAACATCTAACTGCAAAATACCCGGAAATCAAATATTTCCAGTATGCACCTATAACCAGTTGCGATGTAGAAAGGGCGTTTTCTATTTACAAGGATGTATTTCATTCAAAGGGAACAAATTTTACAGAAGAGCTTGAGAAAGTATTGCTAGTAAATATTAATACTCCTTTAATTAACTTGAACTACAAAATGAACAAATAAAAATGTATTTCGTATTTTGTAGCCGTCTTTTATTATAGGTACATATAATTAAATAAATAAAATTAAAAACTTTAAAAATACAAATGTTCAATAGTACGCTCGTGGGCGATGAGTTATCAACCTCTCGTGTCTAGTCTCTAGTTATAAGTTATAACATACTACAACTGTCATTTTTCGTTTTGTTTTTTTCATGTAATTTCCTGACATTTGGAAAAAAAGTGAAATATATAAAGAAAGCTTGCCAACGCTATGACACTACTGTAACATGGGTCATGTCACATGACCCATGTGTAATCATAGACTGAATTCATTAATTTAACCGTCTCTTAGCAAGTTATACAACAGAAAATATTAGAAATATCGCAACCAATAATCAACGACAATAAATGTGTCTCGTTACAAAGTACTTTAAAAATGCTCAGATATAAACTTATTTTAAAATGTTTTACCTGAAAAATCAAACACACATTTTTGTATTTTTTGCTTTTATTAAATAAATATTTTAATTCCTATATACTTTAAAATCGTAATCTACATTACAGTAAATATTAATAAAAATTGTGAAATTAAAATTATTTTTATAACAGAAAAATTACTGCTCTTCTATTGTAATCAATAAGTTTTTATTACCAAATTTAATTTAAATAGAAATTAAACAATATAATCAATAAGCAACTACCATTTATTAAGATAATGATAAAATATAAATTACACTATTACACCCACAAAAATAAATATTTCAGCAACATTAACAAAACATTCGTATTAGCATTTTATTACTTAATTAAGTGCTGTAGAAGTAAGTAAAGCCACACCACGTTCGTAAAAACTATGAGCGTCCTGTCCAGGTGCAATATTTAAATCGATAGTAAACAATAATTCGGTTCTGGTGGAATTCAAATAAACAGGCATCGACAATCTTCCATTAATAATCTTACTTTCACCAGTAACTCTAAGCCATCTAAGTAAAACAATTTGAAGGTCTACCATTATACTCGATGTTAATAGCAGTTGATTGCTGCGGCTTTGAGCTCCTTGAAGTTTTATTCCTACAAACATAAAAGTATTGAAAAGATTGTAATATGTAATTTTGGAATCACAGTATTACCAGTCAAGCCAAAGCTATCATTAGGAATAGAATTATCATTGGAATCGGTAATTGTAACATCCAGCTGCAATTCTTCCAAAGGCCAGCTATTAGCCTGTGCAACACACTGTCTTGTTGCTGTTATATATGCCTCCGGATTGAATAAGCCGCCCAACCAAACATGAAAACTCTAAACATAAACAATTTTTAAAATATATTTACACTTTCATTAATAACATATTTGCTGGCAAATTGATGTACCTGTAATTCTTTAGCACCACAGGTAGACACCAATTGAGATACTTGTTGTAATTGTTTAACTCTATTACTGAAGTCTGTTATCCATTGTATAACTGTACATCCCCTAGGAACCGTGTACCTTCGCCAATTGGCTGGAATAATTCCTCGAACGAGTTCACCAAGCATCGTTCTATGGTAGTTAGTTTGCTTCTTTTCTCCCTAAAGAAAACGAAACAAATTATAGTGATTTACTACAAATAGTTTGAAATTACTTACCTGACAAATCAATATAACGTCGTTAAGATCATGATTAACATCCAAAAGTAATTTGGAACCGCAATTAACTTCCCTCTCAAAGTACCTGTATAATGGGTCTTTAATGTTCTCCACAGTACGTTTCAGTGTCTGTAAATTAATTTAAAGAAAACGTCAGATATTTGAAACATAAAATTCTTCAAAGATTTACTAATAATCAAACATATTTAACGTTAACACCAGATATAATTAAAGAGTATGTTGAAAAATATACACCCCTGTCCTGAAAACTACCAAACCGACTCTATTTTAAATCAATTATAGAGGCAATAATCTGTTGGTGGAAGGTTGATCTATAATGTATCAGCCTCCGCAAATAATCTGGAAATATTTTATGACATTTTGTTTACTGTAAATCAAGAAATACGGCAGAAACATTAATTTCTGCGTGAATGTTTCTGCGTGACGTCGACGATGACTAGATGAAGGAAATCCAAAAGTTTGGAGAAGCACAAATCAAAACCATGCTTATTGCTTTGTACGATTCCAAGAAAATATCTACTAAGAATTCGTTCCAAGTGGCACAACGGTTAATGCTGAGTATTGTCTAGGTGTATTAAAGCGTTCGCCCTGAATATTGAAAGCCAGACAGTTGGCGATTGTTGCACGATAATGCATTTTCGTCAATTATCACTGCTTTTTTGAGCAAAAATAATTTCGTTTTGCTTCTACTGTTTTTCGTTATCCTTTAAACTGCATTTAGCCATGAAATATAACCGTTTTACATCAACTGAAGACAACCAACGACGAGCAATCCCAACACCATCACAATAATCAACATTAAAAAGTCATTTGATGCTCTTCTTGATTGCTGCTGTCAAGATTTCTTCTATTTTCCCGGCTACTTTTGTGGTAGATGGTATACTCGGGTACATAAATTTGAATCTTGACATTCAAGTTATACCAATGTATCAGAATGAAATAGATATTTGCCTGTAAGTGTGAAATAGCATAATAGGCTCCCGTCCCTTACATTTAGACCCCAGTACGGATACATGTAGTGCAAATGCACATCTATTTATTCTACTTATGTATTCAATAGCTCTCTTAACCCCTCTTATCAATCGAACCAAGGGTATGTATAAAGAGAGTAAAGAAAAGAGTATATCGACTACTTTCACACATAGCTTCGCAATGTCAAGAAATTCGTTCACGTACCCTGGTATATGTCTACATCGGAATATATCACATGTACACCATTCATATAACATTACCAAATCCTACTCACGGATCAAAAGAGATATACATTCAAGAAACATGCAAGAAATTCGGAAAAAACAGAATTAATCTCTGAACAGCTGTCAAAGTTCGCAAAACCGAAGTTGATAACGTTAATTATTTGAATAGCATTTTGAAAATAAAAATATAAACTAGATTAAATACGACGTGACTGTCACTAAATGTCTTTATTTTAAATTTATGTCTTGTGTTTTTCCAAAATACAAATATTGAAGTGGTAATATTTTTCTGTATTTTCTATATTATACGCAATTAATTCCAAGTAAAACTAACTTAATTCATTAAATACTTACTTGCAACGATTTCGGCAATAGTTGTAACCATGTTAAGGCAGAATTATGTAACGTTTTCATCCACGATGGTCTACCGTCAATTTGTGCGGGATCAGTTGGAGACGTATCATCCCCAGTATAAGCTAACTCATCATCATCTTCCAATTGTTGCATCTTCAACAGTTTGCTTACTAAATCTGTTCCTTGTGTTGTCAACAATACCTTTAAAGAAGTACAAAATTATATCTATTTTGATCAATAAACTGCTTATTGATATACTTTTTCTGCATTATTAGGAAGTCCTAACCACGATGGTGTTTGTCTGTCTGATAAGCTTTCTATCCATTTTAAGAAGTGATCTCTTCTAGTACCATCCGGCATAATTATATTCCCAATCGCACCTTCAATGTTACCGACTAATGAAAAATCTCCTTCAAAGCTTTTTGGTGTAAACAATTTTGTTAAAAACGACTGTAATAATCTTTGATCAAAGTCGTTATCAATTTTTCCACCGTATATGGATTGAGATAAAAGTGTAACCAATGCATCCCATGGTACTTTTTCTGGGGGTAGATTCGTTCTTCCCTAAAAAAAATAGATGGAACATACATATAAATGTATTATTAGTTCAATATCAAAATAAATAACAAACCATAGCTGTAGCTTCAATCCATGTATCAAGTGTATCACAAGCAACTCGTAGATCGGATTCATTAAATTCATAATATTTTGACCAACCCAAAGGTGAATATCGGAGACGTTCTTGTACGATAGCGTGGAACCAAGCCAGTAAGAAATACAATCTTGCTCTTTCATTCGGAGCCTTCATCATTCTACTTGCCGGCACCTAAAATCACATTGTTAATAACAGAAAATGTAATATATTCAAAATTTATATTACAGTGCTAAACGTTCTTAACAAGTTAGCTTTAATTCCTGGTGGTGGCTCAAATACGAATATTCTACCCGCCCTGAGTAGGTTAACTGGTAGTTTTGGATTTATCTCCATCGTAAGATAAAGGCGGAAATTAGGATGAGGTTGTAAAGAATGAAGTTTCTTTTCTAATTGTACAAGCCATTGAGGTGCGAGATGTACATTCTTCAATAACACCCATCTGCAAAAATTAAAATATAAAACATGGAATAATGTAACATGCACTAAAATTCAACTCTATTTTCAATAATAAACACTTCAATGTTGAACTTACTGCAAAATGAGAATTAATGACTATTAAATGTCTTCACATGCAAATGTCGCCTAATGTGCTGAATTACTACAATTCAACAAACTAGGTTTGTACCAGTATACAGTAAGTTCAGCATGCTAAGTATATGAACAGTGGAATATAGAAGTGAATGTCATGTCTGTTTACAAGATATCGTGCGCTGACGAGTTCCAATAAGAACGAAATGCATCCACACGTTCCGGAATAGATGTGACTTTCTCGAATTTTTCATTAATCTAAACACGTCAAACTTTTCAGAAACAATCTTCGCCATAAAGTGATTTTTAATTAAAATATGTGTGTTATTTTGATAATTTGCTTATGAAAATTCACTTACTTTACGCTTGAAAAACAGATTTTGAACTTATCGCTCGCTGTGTTCAATATAATTCATTCAAGCATATGTTTCTAACGTTTAGTAGTTATTTTCTATTCTATAAATATTTAGCTAGAAAGTATTTTATTTCATTTTAGAATTTAGCTACATCGATTTTTAATAAAAAGATATTAAATTGATAAAATTAACAATATCTTTTTTTATATTAGTAAGCGGACTTTCTAGGCAATGAACTCTTGGTAATATCCACCTCACCTATTGGACCGTTTACAGTACTAGAAAAGTGAAACGACATCTCTGTCATCTCTTAATTGTATAAGAATCGTTGTGTTCACTTAGAAAATAAAAGAGCTTCTAATTTCATTGTACAATCAGAAAATTTTAAAATGTCGGCGATTATTAACGCAAATATCTCTCTCCTCATTTCATTATTCTTTGCAGAACATCGATAATACCGTATTCCAGTATGTTGTCGTATGTAATTCGTCAATCATGAAATACCACCTACCCTCCTACATGCATCCAGTCCAGTCAACTATGAGAACTTAATATAGTAGAAGTTATTTTTATATCTTCTGCTTATTTTGGCCAATTATTCGTTATTACATTAATATTTATTAGATATACATTCAATTACTTTTAACAAAAAATACATAGAATACTTACTTTCCAGTTTTGCAGGCCATATTAATAGCCCTATCTGCTTGATTAAAGCCTTCAGCCGAACCAATAGCAATACTTGATAATTGTTTGTTTAATTCAGCAGCCAAATCATCTACTCTACTAGATGCGTCAAATCCGGGTACAGAACAAAGTAATGCTGGTATTCCAGCCTGAAGTTCTTTTTCGACAACTGTAGAAAAGTCCAATTCCTTTTCCGCACTTGGCATAAATGATTCACCTAAAACTGCGGCAACAAATAGTTGAGCAGCGGCAATAACGCGATCGGGTCTAAAGGCTTGTATCAGCAACAGTTGATACATAGCTGATGATATTGGACTTAACGGTTTCTCTTCAATCCATAATCTTGGAACGTTCTGTTCTGGAGTACTCTGTTGCAACCATGCACTGAATTCTGGCAGTTCATTGATCTTCTCTGATAATTTTCTAAATGCAGGCAATCTAAAACATATAACGTAGTAATATATTTGAAAAAGCGAACAAAGTTTACTAAAACAAATTAACCAAACTTCCTTTAAAATAACATTAAAATTTCCATAGTTCACACATTTGCCACGCTCATACCTATTTGATAATCTCGTCAAAGCCTCCTGTTGTTCGCTAGATAGACCTTCAATATAAATAATATTGGACGAATTGAAGACACCCTCTTTACCGCGTAAAAAGAAACCAAATTCTTGATCCAAATTAGGTTCAGATGGAATTCCCTTCAAATGAATTCTGCATAACAAAAGTGCAAATGTAAGCCTATCGGTATGTAACATTCCTCTAGCAACTCTTTCATAAACAACAGAGAACAAATCTGTTGTAATGACATTCAGTCGTGCTTGATAATCTGTTATCGCTTCCAATCTAGAATTATTAAGCAAAACTGAACTAAACATATCCAAGAACATCCTCAAGGAATATTGATAGAGGAAATGAACTTGATTTAAACTATCCATTGTGAAGTATGTATTACTGCAAGCCTAAAATAAATATTATAATTAATTTATACACAAACAAACTTTTAAGTTCTTACTTGTGATAGAGGCAGATATTGTTGTGAAACAGTCTCAATTTCAGATATAACTTTGTCAGTTTCTTCAACCTTCTGTCCAATTTCAGCAGCTTCCTGTTTAAGAGTCTCCAATGTAGTAATGACGCTATCATCATCCAAAATCTTTCCTTTAGCATCGTTTAAAGCTTGCAGTAAGGATTTCTCAAGTTGACGCAACCGTAAATGGAATTCGCCTAAAAATTAAAAAATCGTTAATGCAAAACCAATGTATGAGAATAATGTGGAATGTGGAAGCATTACCTTGTAATTTCAACAAATCGGATCGTTTCTCATCGATATCTGGTCTTTCGGCTTTCAATACTTGATTCAAACATTGGCTTTGCAAAGAACTTCTAGTTACTGTGAAATTAACAAAAGTAACTCTTGAACAGATATCTGGTGGGAATTCTACAGTAGGATCTCTGGTAGATAAAAATATTACGAAAGATGGTGACAAATCAATATCCTGGTCGCCAAGCGTTATCAAAACTCGACCACCTGTTCTTCGTAATTCGCGATTTAGTACAGGATTTAATATTGGATCATAATTTTCAACATCTTGAACGAGTAGAGGATTACCGAAACGCAAAGCCGATTCTAAATTTTTGCGGAATGAATCGTCCAAGAAACTGGTTTTTGTTATCTTCTTATCTTTGTATTCATTTAAAATGAATGCAGTTGCTTGACCAGATGGATCAATAATAAGTGGATAACGATTAAATCGCTAAAATAAGAAAAGTATATTTAACATAGATTTGCTATTCAAATAGAAGTTACAGTATAAATATCTCTAATATCTAACATATATTTGAATTGTAACCATAAATTAAAAATTGATTATATAAAATAAAAACTATATGCTATAAAACTATTATACAGGACATCTATTAACCCTTTCGTGACGGGACTGTTTTTCACTGTCGTGTCGTGCTCTCAAAACGGGGTTCTCTGCGCAAGCGCGCGGTTCCCGACTGGAATTGCTGTTTTTAGTAAACAATTTTTTTCTATATAACAATAAATTAAACGCATTTGTATTGTTAATGGAATAATAATAACAATTATAATCTTTCTCAAACTTTATTCTAATGTAATAACTGAAAAAATTGTCAAAATGTCATTACAAAAAACATAAATATTTTTATTTGCCATAAGCTACCAAAGTGTGGTAGTTTTTAAAACATGGTATTACACAAACGGGAACATCGCAGCTAGGGTAACAATAAGTTGTTTCCTTGCGAATATTCTTTTTTGAACAAACTACGCATCTTTTCCTTGATTGTTTATTTGTACCTTGATCCTTTGAAAATTGAGATATGAAGTGTCTCTCTGTCAAGCGAAGGGGAGAGTCTGTGTCAGGAGCTCTTCGGCTAGTTGATCGTGGTTTGCTTATCTTATATTTTGCAAGCAACTCTTTCACCAATTTCAGCTGAAAATCAGCTACAGATATATTTTCGCCCGTTTTCATTTTATAGACCGCGTGAGATTTGAGAAGTGTCATATCAAACAAATGAAAAAATAGTTTCTTGTACCTTTCGTACTGATTGTATCGAACTTTGAAGCATGTCGGTTCTATTTACTGCTCCCATATTTGCATTTTTCTTGACTGGATCTTTTTTCCCTGTATGAACCATATCTGCAGTATGTCGTGTCGAAAGCATTCTCACTTCTCTTTTATCTTGCCACTTCACTGGAAGTAACGTGTTCATTTGAAAGGTCAATCTAGTAGCATGTGATTTACTGAGAACATTTTGAAGTATGTCGTAAATTAAAATTTACTACTTAACCTACGAAGTCGTATATTTTGACAGGTTCATACATACAAACACATATTAAAATTTACTACTTAACCTACGAAGTCGTATATTTTGACAGGTTCATACATACAAACACATATTAAAATTTACTACTTAACCTACGAAGTCGTATATTTTGACAGTTTCATACATACAAACACATACTAATATATTTGCATCTTATTCTATCAAAATTTCAAAGTAACCTAGATTGACTTTTTAAATGAACACCCGTTATATTGTCAGTGGAAAAATGTATAACTTGTCCTCACGAAATTTTTTCTTTCATGTCTGGCATGTTCTTTATGTTTTGTTTGACAGTTCCACACGCATTTGTTTGTCTAGCATAAAGCATACCATATAATATCGGACTGGTGTACCTATTGTCAGTGTATAAAGTATGACCCGAGCCAAGGTAAGGCTGCATAAGTGTAAAAACGATATTTCCAGATTTACTTAATTCTGTATCATATTCTTGAATATCAGAAGTTGCTCCGCAGTATATTATAAAATCCAGTATGTACCCAGTTTCGCAGTCGCACAGCACATACAATTTAATTCCAAAACGGTGCCGCTTTGAGGGAATATATTCTTTAAAAGAAAGTATTCCTTTGAAGAGCATCAAACTATCGTCGATACACAGGTTCTCAAATGGGTAGAATGTATTTTGGTATACTTTTTTTAGGTGATCTACGACAAATCTGATTTTATGCAATTTGCCATTTTCATTTTGATTTTCGTCTGAAAAATGTAATGCCCATAGTATCGAAAGGAAACGGTCACGTGAGAACACCTGTCCAAAAATCGGTGTAACTAATAAAGCATCAGTTGACCAATAATCAACAATTTTCAATTTCTTTACTTGTGCCATGAGATAAGATACTGCGATAAAGCAGTAAAGTTCATCGATTGTAACGTCTATCCATGTTTTTCTATTCTGTGAAGCTTGATCGCGTTTATTATTATAAAATAAGTTGGTCTGTTGGGCGATACGAGTTACGAAATCTTCGGAGAAAAACAACTCAAAACTTTCAAATATTGTAAGATATGCAGGCACATTATTTGTGCAACCAGAGTTAAGTTTTTCAAATGAATGAACAGTCGGTTGATAGTTAGGATCTGTTTTCCATTTGAAACCGGCATCAGGTGTCTTGAGTGTATTACCAGCTTTTTTCCTCTTTGTAGTTTTCTGACCAGCTAAAAGATTAAGTAAATATAAAAAATATATTTATATTAGATATCTTACCATTATTACTGCCAAAGTCATCATCCGAGGATAAAGGGTTTTCTTGCGGTACATTATACATTTCTTCATCCTCAGTTTCACTATTGGACTCAAAGTCATAATCGTTATATTCATCACTACTTTCATTTAGTATTGCCTCTAGTTCGGCATTAGTTAAATATTTACGAGCCATTTTTATAGAAAAATCACAAGAAACACGATACTTACAATTCAGGGAAGTACACAAGACTTGACTGAGAGATTGAGTATTCCGCTTTATATCTCTGATGTAAAAGACATGTATGGACCTGTCTACGATCCCACAAACGTGCGTTTCCAGATCTGAATGCATGTTTCACGCCCGCGTATATATGCGATTTCCGCACATTTCAAACGCAAGGATTTGCACGTTCATGCGTCTCCCGTTACGAAAGGGTTAAGGAAAGTGAATATTTAAAAATCATTCAAAAACATTTTATGAAAACTATTATAAATTACAATATTTTGCTTTTTAATAGTTAACACAGTATACTAGGGTACGTAAATTTAAGTTTTGATATTGAAGTTATACCAATGTATCAGAATGAAACAACTTTGCCTATTTACCTGTAAGTAAGTGTGAAATAGTAACGAGTGATCATTAAAATTTTCGCTCAAGTAAGCCATGTACACAAAAAGTATGTCCTAACTTAAGTTATTAGAGGAGATCTGTCATTATAATTTCAAACGTCATGATTGTTAAAAAATAATTTGAAATGCTGACTTTTATATTAAATATATTTATAATTTTTATACAAAGTAATAGAATATTATAAAAAATGTGTAAAATGTTGACCATTCTCCACCAAGCATAAAGCATAATCGCACTCTATTTCGTAGAGCATTGAAAACATTGATCAGTATTTGCGGTGAGTTATTGATGTGTTCACATTTTTCTATGATTTTATGTCTTAACTCTTGTAAATTATTTATTGGTGTTTCATAAATAATATTCTTTATATATGGCCACAAAAAAATCCATGACTGTTAAATCACACGATCGTGGTGGATATGGAATCGCTGTATTTCTACTTATTATCCTATCGCCATAAAATTGTTGCAAAAACTGAATATTTTCAAGTGTAACGTGAGATGTAGCCCCATCCTGTTGAAAATATCCGACCTGGAGTTCATCATTAGTCAATTGATTAGTAAAAACACTGAGAACTTCGTTACGATATTTCTCCGATGTTATCGTGCCCTCAAAGAATATTGGACCTATTAATCGGTGACGACTCATACCTACCCATACGCCTATTTTTTTCTGGATGTAGAGGAACTTCTCTGTAGAAATGAGGATTTTCACTGGACCACATACGCATATTTTGCGAATTAACATAACCTTTCAAATAAAACCAAGCTTCATTGGTGAAAAAAGTATGATTTAAAATATTGTCTGTCATTGTTTGAATATACCATTGGCAAAATTGTGTTCTTTTTCATAATCCGTAGGTAATAGATTTTGTACAGAAGTTAATTTATACGGATACATGTGCATGTCCTTTTTTAAAATTTTTTGACATGTTCCATACGGAAGCCCTACTTGTTGCGAAACTCTGCGAATAGATGTTTGAGGAGATTCGTTAATAATTTGTCTGACATTTTCAATTACGCCGCGACTTCTCTTGAGAGGAGGACCGCTTCCTTTTTTCCTTAAAATACTACCTGTTTGACGAAAAAGATTTACACAATACATTAGCGTATCACGGAAAGTTTTATAGCTAGGAACAGTATTTGGATATCTCTCATCAAACTCCGCAAGGCAATTTTCTATTGAATGCTGCCAAATACCATCAATTTTTTGAGATGTCAGGAAGTAACATTCTACCATAAACTCTTTATGCATATCATTAAAGGCCATTACTTTTTCTTTTGATGAAACTTTAAAATATATATTTGACACTGACAGATGTTTGAAATCACATCTTAATGACTAAAGCTACGACATAATTTTTATATACACGGCCAGCTACGAGTGAAAATTTTAATGATCGCTCGTTATAATACGCTCCTCCACCTTATATTTAAACAATAGTAGGGATACATGCATTGGAAGGGGCTCCGCATCTGTTTATTATGTTTATAACTTTGGTGCGTATTGAATAACTAAGATTAGAAAAATCTTTGATACCGTTAAAGAAAAACTGCAAGTAATCAACTGCAAGTGACATTACGGCGGATGTAGTGCCAATGAAATTATTACAAAATGTTTTTTTTTTATTATTTATCCTGTTGCCACAAGAACCACAGTGTACAATATTATACACAAATTTGAAACCACCGCTTGTCTCAAAAATTGCCACCAATGTACAGATGAGAATGCCAATGCACGTGTAATTCCCTTAAATAACGAACGTGAACGTAGAAAGACACAAATTTGTGCCTTAGCGTTATTAAATCAACCTTGTTTGAGTACTCAAATTTCTGTCGAAGTTAACGTAACGCCTCGAACAGTTCAGAAATTTTTGAAACAAAATGAGTATAAGTGTTACAAAATACAAACAACCTAGGAATTATTTCCGGACGACAATGAAAAACGATGTTGTTCTGTGAACAAATAATGGAAAATCTAGATCGCGATGAAAGATTTATTAGTAATATTTTATTTATCGACGAATCTACATTTCCATTACATCGACATCACAATCCCGGAGTCGTAAGATACTGGTCTCGAGAAAATCACCATATTAACATGTCCGAAAAAACGCAATGTCCACAAAAATTAAATGTGTGGACAGGAATTTTGAATAATTTTATTATTAGTCCATTATTTAGTGAAGGCTGCTAAATGCAGAAAAATATTTATACTTACTTCGAAATCAAATTAATCCAACTATTCAGATGCTACCTGCTAATTTTAATAAAATTTAGAACCAACAAGACGATTGTCTCGCTCATAATGCGAGAAGGGCACAAGAATTTTTAGAAAATACTTTCTCTCATCGCATTATTAGCGGTAAAGGTACAGTAAACTACAGTGCAGTAAATTTCTTTTCATGGGTCTACATTAAAGATAAGATATATTCATCCATAGATCGCGCGTAAGATTTAAATTCCCTTAGTACAAATAAACAAGAAGCTGTACTCAATATCATTCCAGATATGTAACTAGGGTACGAAGTTAATTTTAAAATTGTGTAGGCTATCGCCAAGTAAAGCAAGAGGGGATTTTTGAATGCTTTATTAAATGAACGTTTTCCTTTGGGGAAAAATAAATTAGGAGAGCATTTTTAGTTGTATAGAAAAACTTTTTATTTTAATGTCATTCCAGAATTACTTTTATTTTATTTTTTACTAATCTTAGCTTTCATACGTAACCAATTAAAAACCTATATTCTATAAAGGAATTAAATGCAACTAACAAAGTACTTTCGCCAAAAACTTCTAGATCAAATTTGCGATGTATTCCTATTGGAGGTCCATTAGGTACTGCATCAAGCAGTGCGCCAGCCTACTATCCAATAATACACCTTCTTAACCCTCTTATAAATCGAAACCAATAGTATATGTATAGAGTAAAGAATATATCGACTATACTCTGTTCACTCTAAGTTCCAAAATTCACTAAATTAAGAAGAAAGGCATTATAATATCAAATTTCACCATCTACATTATGCCATAATGTCATTATTAAAAGCCAAATGTATTCGCATATTACCCCCTCCAAAATGCGCATTTGCAACATAAAAATCGCTATTGACATTTATGCTGTTGACAATAATGACAATTGACATTTGAATTTGTTTGAAAAAATTGCTACCGGTTTTCTCCTTATTACTGTGTACTTATTCCCTCTTTTATTTAAACTTCGCATTTTTATATCAATCTTAACTGTTTCTTTTTAACTTACATAGTACACTTACGCGATAGTAATCGGTAATCTTCTGCTTATCTGGTGAAAAGTTCTAGATCTAACCTCAGAATGCCGAAATGTATTAATTCTCAATCAATGAAACTTGTTGCTTATTTGATTTGCTATTTTGAGAAAGAACGTGGTCACGGTGGTCCAAGGGATATACGAAAGGTAAAATATATGCGTTAAAAAGAATATTTGCATTGAAAAAAATTAATATATTCACAGCTACTTGCTAATGCTTTACTACTTCATTCTAGTACTGTTTTGGCTATATTGAAAGATATCAAAGAAGGTAGATCCTTGAGCAGTCCCAAACATGGGATCGTAAAAAAACAGTTAGTAAGCACTATTTCATTATTTAGTTTAAGGCATAGACTAAGAAAAGTGCGTGAACGATAAGTTGGCTGAAAAGTATGGACACAACGTACTTAGATTACCCCCATATCATTGTACATTCAATGCAATTGAAAATGTATGGGGAATTGCGAAAAAATATTACGATAATATAGAGATTTATGGGTGAGGGGCAGAAAATGTTTTGAGACTATGGCAGGATGTACTGAAACATGTAACACTAGAAATGTGAAAGAATTATATCAACCATGCTGATATTATAGAAGATTAGTGGAAAAGTGAGGTTGTGATCGATAAAAATGAAATGGCAGAATTTATTATTTATTTTGAAGCAAGTGATAGTGGTGATTCCGATTAATTTTAAGAAAAGACCCCAAAAATAACTTTTCGATCCAGTCTCTAATAATGCTGTTTGTAATTTATATCGATAGATCTTAGAGCAAGTGGTTTCATTACTGTATTTGTGTAATATGTATATATAATTAGTTTTGTATGTTTGCAATAGAATTAGTGCATTGATATATATTACAAAATATTTTCTATTTGTTGTAAATAAATACTCTGTAGTTCAATATCCAAATAAATAGTTCCTTTATAAACTTTTATACTTATTTTATTGGATTATGTTTATACATTATTTAATGCTGATTCCTATAATATTTGTACTTTTCTTATCCACTTTAATTATATACAGTCAATCATTCAAGCAAAGTAATGCGATCTCTCTCCTATTTTATGTACCACTGATTACAAATTGTTTCGTGTGCAGATATGGGTAGCAATATAAGCTCTTTTGTATTTGATATATTATGTATGTAGTTATAAATTACTTGAATAACTTCTAAATTGCATTAATAGCTCTTTACTTCATTACTACGCAATCAACATAGATCAATACAAAAACATAACCCATATATCACTTAAGTGAGATCAGACGAAACCTATTCTGTAATTGTCAGTAAACCGGCAACAATGTGGACGAGAAGCGGCGTTTAAAAAATCGAAACTTACAGTGAACAGAGTATACGTCGACACATAGCTTCTCAATGTCAAGAAATTCATTTACGTACCCGGGTATGTGGAAATATATATGGAAATATTTGCAAAACTCGAAAAATATTTTTTTATTGATTTAGATTCTTTCAGAAGACATTTACACGATGATTTAGTGGAAAGTGAGACTCCACTACTAACACCATTTTTCGGAATAAACCCAGCATTATATTCTAATTTTGTCATCTTTTGATGATGACGAAAAGAATTTGGTTAACTTCTGACATTTCTTTTGAAAGTTACAGCACTGTGTCTATGCACTGTCTAAATGTAAAATCCTAAACTGCATGAACTCATAACTCGTGGTGAAATCTAATATTTATTTTTTAAAAGCCTCAACACATATGAAATTGTGGCTAATGTGTAACAAACTTTGGGTGCCAGGTTGGGTAATTTAAAAGTGGTGGTGAAATAAGCATCGAATATGTACACTGCGCGACATAAACAACCCGTACAACTCTTATTAGCATAAAAATACTGTTTTAGTTGCGTAAACGGGACAAATATATTGATACTGTCACTTATAGACTTCATAGGTTATACATACATTACTGATACCTATAACTTAAGTCAAATTTGGCAAGACAAATAAGAGATGCCAAATTTGATAAGCCTGGCTTACATTGATAATATGTTAGTGTACGGGATTTATATGTGTACGACCCGAACCATTAAAAGTTGCAACCGCGGAAATTATCAATAGAATTAATTATACTTTGTTGAACGCTGTATTCTTATTTTACACGTAAAATTGGGCATGCCCAAGCTACCAGGTATGTAGGTGCTGCGAATCTTAGATAGTGATCCAAAACGTAAAAAAATGCAAACGTCAAACGATAATTTGGAGCCGTTTAACAAGAATAAAGCTGTTTTTTTTTGCGAACGTTTGTTACAGTTGATGAAACCTGGCTCCACTACTGGTCCAGTGACAGCTCTCGTCTAAGAAAATCCAAGGCATTTTCATAATAGCAGCGATTTTTTGGGATTCGAGAGGGATAATTTTTAAACAATCTTGCAGAGTATCAAACCATTAATCGTATTATGTCCCGCTTGACTAGAAGAAATCAATTCTGAAAAACGACCTGGAATGGTTCATAAAAAAAATTCCTTCCATCACAACAACGCGCTTTGTCATACCAATCATTTTGTTTGCGAAAGATTGAATTGAATGTCAGCTCACCTATCCTATTCGTCAGCCTAACTTCAAGTGACTTCTTGCTGAAAATAAATTTCGGTAACAACGGAGTTTTGCAAAGGTCTTGCGAAAGATCATTACAAAAATTATCTAAACGTTGCATCAAAAATTATTGCATTTCAGCAACGTTGGTTCAAATGCGTTGAAGTTGAAGGGGAACACGAAAAATAATTTAAAAAAACCGAATTCCTTAATTTATTTGTTTCAGTTCGAGTCTCACACTTTCCATCAAATCGTCCTGATACTACAAAATAATTTTAATAGCAAATCCTTTTAGTAGTAAAATTTAAAAATTAATTAAATCAAATTTATGAATTATTTTATGGTCAGATTTATTTGTTTTAAGTTATATTCTCACTAAACTAAATTATTAATATAGTTTTCCTTATAAAAGCACTAACCTTAATCATTATTGCGTTTTCGGTACACAAATCATCTGAGGGTAAGGCATTGGCTTGCCAACGCAATCGTTCGTCAGGATTTGAAAGGTATTCAGTTCGCGCAATATCTGCACGATATTGTATACCAGCCTGCGAAAGATGTTGACTCCATGTCATGAACAGATTTTGACGATACTAAAAATGGAAAGTTAATAATAGAAAGAAAAAATTTCCCTCGAACATACATGCTGGTCGAAGTATCCTCCGTAAGCAATAAAAGCTGATGATAAAAGAACATCACCAATAATTGTAGACATTTGAGACCTGAAGGTTTCGCTAGTTGCTTCCCAACGTGTCCTTTCGATAACCAAAGATTTAATTAAAGCAATAGATCGATCAACTTTAGCTTGTACATTTTCCAAATCACTTTTAATGGCTTGAGCCTGAGCGATTAATTGTGCATATTCTTCCTTGTATGAAGAAATACTCTGTTCTAACTGACTAATAAGTGCCTTTACTTCATCACCTCGTCTCTTATTAGTTTCTGCTTGATTTTCTAAGGAGTTTAATTCTTCTCGCAGAGGCTCGACCTTCTTCAACATATCGGCATATTGTATTTGGGCGGTTGCCCATTTAACCAATGGACCGCAGGCATTACTCGCATGATTAACTTTCTCAAAGTTATAATCTGGATTACTCAAGTATCTAGACTTCATTCTTTCTCTTACTTCATCACTAGGAGAAAAATATATATCAAGTCCTTTTATTTTTATCTTAATCAGCGCATCATTAAATTCTCGTTTTTAATTAACAAATAGCATATAATAGCTAGATTAAGTTATTTAGCAAAATATAATTGTGAAAACTAGTAATTGAGAAAAATATAATAAAAATTATTTAGAGAGCAAAAAGTGCTTCTTATTTGAAGCTAAGTTGAAATGCACTACTGCTATACCACAAATTCATTGTTGCTTATCAAACAATTTCTATTAAAGTAAAGTATCATATTATCAAGCGCTTCAAAAGATGTGTATTAAAATATGTGCTATAACAATAGAATCTTCTTTGGGATATCGTGTGTTAGTTCTAAAGTTCAACGTTTCACTAGCCACATACATATTTAGATTCTCCAGTATCTGATTTCAGACTAATTCTCTTTATTCAAGTCGTAGCGATTTTTGTAGTGATTTATTGATAACTACTTCGTGAGCAAAATTATCGGACTGTAGTTGGCTGCATCAAAATCCGTAGATTAGAAGATTTTTATATATATATATGGCCGCATTTCTCGTGTTTGTATTTGTGTTTGCTTACCTGTCATACTCTTTTCTCTGTGTATTCTAGCGTTTTTTTTTAAATCTGGAAATGGAATACAAAAGATCGGTCATGGACGATCCTGCCTTCAGCAGCTTTTGGCAGAATATCCTGAGGAGGATATAGCCCTCAACATATTTAAACGTCACCTCAATAGGCTGGTTCAAAGTTTTTAGAAACCGGTAGCGTTTTAAAACAAAAATCGGAAATGCCGTCAACTATGTTGACAGATGATATTGTAGAAGGTATTCGAAATAGAATAGAGATTAATCTAAACAAGTCCTTTAGAATACAATATATAAGAAATAATGGAAAAATATGGTTTTGGTATATTTTTAATTTTTTTTAGGTGTCTCTTATGGGAGTATTCGGACTGGAAAGAGCGATTACATATGTATCTGTACAAGTGCTTTACATAATTTGCATGAACACAACTTTGAGCAACGAGAAAGTTATTGTTATTTGTTTAACAAAACCCTCTATGATGCAGGTTAGATTTAACCTTTTTCTCCAATAAAGTGAGTCTCACTTGTCAGGTTATGTCAAATCACATCACTACTGTACTTGGTCAAGCAACAATCTTCATTTTTTTTGGAAACAGACCTTCATCCGATCAAAATTGATGTGTGGATTGCAATTAACATAAGATGGATTATAAGACCTATTTTCTTTACTAATAGATAAATGCTGATTGTTGTAGAGAAATGCTTTAGAGCCCTTTATTAATCGGTTGCATGGTAATGAAATAATAAATGTTCTTTTTTTTTCCAATAAGATGGAGCTCCACCACATATTCCACAAACTACAATTAATTATAAGAGTATAAGTACTGATTTATGGCCGGCTAATTTACCGGACTTAACACCTTAGATTATTTTCTTGCTTGGACATTAAAAGGATACTGTATTTCAAACAAAAGAAATTCAATATCTCTGTAGAGATTTTCAGGAATATTTTTAATAGTATGAGAAGATGTACAAATCTGTCTTGAAATAAATGGAGGTCATCTCTTATAGTGCAAATACTTTAGATCTGCAATACATTGGTGGTATAATCATCGTTATAAATGAATACATATACTGATTTTTGTTAATCCAGGACAGTACTGTTTTGCAAATATTACACTGAAATCAATTCTTAAGATATCTTAATAAAAGTATATAATATAAAATGCCTTGTGTTATTAAATTGTCAATTGAACAACTTATATACATTATTATGACAGCTTAATGTCATCACCGTTCGTCCAAAATGACAAATATGAAGTATACTGTATAGCTAATATTACATCGATGCCAATCTAAATTTTATATTGCCAACTGCGGATACTTGATATTGCTGCGGTATTCTTCATAGCAGCTAGCACGTTTACTTTTACAATGTTCACTTTTGGTCCATTTTGCATAATTGCATAAATTCGGCTATTACCAATGGACTTATTGATTGCCATTTGAATCTTTACCCTACTTCTTCGATTTTATCCACTCTAATTAACTAGCATTCGTACATTTCCTCGGTCTTCGTTTGATGTCGAATCTTTCTTTAACAGTCTACAACTTGATTAGTGCCGTTTGTTCTTTTTCAATGACATAAAATACGTGAAATAGATAAATTTTCTAAACGGTTCTGAATCCTCTAGGTAGTCGTACCTAATTTAATTGGAGTCTCACTCTGTATGACTTCAAAATAATACTTTTCCAAGTATTTCAACGTTTGAAATTGTTGTATACACATGTATTGTTAATGGGTTAAACGATAAAGTGGCGACATTTTGATTCCTGGTACATTTAGAAACGGAAGCCTCATGTATTTACTGGATTTATTTGTGCAGCTGTTTATCATTTGATCAAATTCAACATACGTATATCATTGACGTATCTAGCCAAAACTTCGGTTTTCAAACGGTGCTTGCTATGACTTTCTAGAAAAACATTCATAAAACCCGTCAGCAATCACAAATAATAAGAAAACGCTCTTTATTGTCTCTTGTTCGTATAATCTTCCATTTCGTTAACAACGTATAATCCACAAGCACAGTATCACTAAATTGATTGTGCCCGTAGGTAGTCAAGTTTCTTATACTTATCGTTAATTGGTATCGTGGATAAAAAATTCAATCACATCGAAATCACTAAGGTAAACGTTTTTAGGAAATAATGTCAAATTTATTAATAATTTATGAAAGTTTTCCATTTAAGTTTTCTTTTTATCACGATTTGAGTAAGCTTGATATTTCAAGCGGTCATTTGATTCTACTGTACTATTTAAAATAGAACATAGTAGTTTTTTTTTGGAAATTTTCGGTATTTCGTGTAATCTTGAAGATGTGCTATTTTTCGAAGCTTTTCTCGTCTTTTTTTTAATAAGAAACGTTAAAAACTACAACAAACACGCGATGAAATCCGGAAAATTTTAGTAAGGACACCAAACCTGAAAAGCTTACGGAATTTAACGTGCTCATATATATTTTTAAAAAATAATCTATGGTGATTAAAAAAAATTAAAATGCTCAGATGTAGATAATCTATCAAAATGATATGAAATGAACATTCTATATACAATATCTGCAGACCTCATGCTGTTGAATAACTTGGTCTAAAAACAAAGCACATGCATACCTAATATCTTCAGTATTGAAATTGGAGACAACTGTATTGATGAAGTTATCACGCATGATGACGGCACGTATAGACTTCCAGTCACTTGCATTTTCTCCGAGTAGCAAGCAAATGGATTCTAAGGCCAATTTTACCAGAGCGGGCGGGTTAGCCATGGTACGTATTTCTACCAGTTGTTGTTTTTTGATCGACTTTACAGCTGTGTGCAAATAAAAATAATAGTAATAATAATATACGGGGGCAACAAACAAGAACTTTGCAAGGATGTAAAAATCGCAAGTAAACGAAAAATAAGCAAAGAGAAATACAATTAAATAATAACATCTAAGAATGAAAAATATACAGCCCAGAGTAATCATCATCCAAGAAATTCTAAAATTAATAACAGATAAAAATAAGACAGGTAAATACACATACAGGCTGTCTAATTTATATACCTCATATCCAATGCTTTACTTTTAATAAGTTTATTTGAAAGCGCTGTTTAATTACCTATGTGATTTTTCTTGAAATACATTTTCAATCACTGCAAAATACTGTTATTTTCATTTACTTCATGAAAGTAAGAAGCGCGCCATCTCTGTGATCATATTTAAATGTTAACAAACATATAAACTTCATTCTGGAGAAATTGAAGCCATATATACCGAGATATCAAAAATTATCTTGGTCAACGGCGGCCATAGAGTAAAAAAGTCTGTCTTAATTTATATCATCCTTTTGAGAAAATTCTGAAAAAAAAATTTTCAAATTAAATGTCATACTGACATTAAGATTAATAACGGGTGTTCAAAAACATTCGAAGTCAAGTGGGCTCTGAACAAAAAATCGTATATCTTTACTTAAGTATCTGATTTGTAATAATTATTAAATGTCAACTGTTGTCTGTCAAAAATCAATCTATCTGACATGACTTCATATTTTCAAGGACTACTTTGACTTCGAATTTTTCTGAACACCCGTTATATTGACAAATTTTAACGTCAGCATGACACTGAACCTAAAAATTTTATCATCCACTCCAATGGCCACCGTTGACCAAGATAATTTTTGATATCTCGGTACATCCTAATACATCATATATTTTCGTTTATAACATGTACTAAAGGACAAAACGCATAAAATACAAATTTAATAAATTATCTAACACACGTGACATGCCTTGCTAAATCTTATTATATATTTTCAGGTAGATTTCTCTTTCGTAACTCAATAACATGTTATAATTCTAAAATAATGTTCATATAGGCTTTGAGTAAAGTGAAATAGTGCAAGAAATATATCGCCCTTCTGTTTTGATTTAAATTAGATATATCTTTAATTATTGGGGGGGATATGGTTATGTATTCAACCAAAAACGCATCGCATTAAATAGAAAACAAGCTCAGAATATATGCTAAATAGGACAGCCTGTATATATTCTTTTTAAATTTAAACACCGTTTATGTAAGTAAGAAGAGTATGGTAATATGTTCATGACACTATTTATTCTATATAATAAGATGAAGTTGTATTAAGTGGTAAATGTCTTAAATTATCTTATTTATGACAGGCGACAAGGCACAACATAATCATACATCATAATCGCATTACACAGCGTTGTCAAGGATTGTTTATATTTTTCATTAAATGCTTTTATGTTATAGTTCTTCAATTTAAACAAATAACATCAGTTGTAGCATATAACACGCTAATAACGTTGTGTAGAGCAGGTAACATAATACAGCAATAATAGTGCTTGTATGTTAGTAACCTATGTATAGCAAACGCCAATTAAGTTGGCGCGAGAAGGGGTAAGTTCGCGCAGGATTAGAAGTAGTGGGGAGATTTGTATTTGGTTTTACATCAAATGTCAGATAATTCTAACCTCTGAGCGTGTATGATCCCCTAGCAAAGACATTACAAAATATGTTCTGTCAAACGTCAATAACAAATGTATTCTGACAATTACTTGAGTAGTGGGGGTGGACGTTTTTAAAAACGGCTTCTGCGCACCCCCTCCTCGCGCCAACATAATTGGCGTTTGCTATACTTTTAAGTTACTGCGCCTTGTCTGTTATTGTAAATAGATTAAAGAAACCTTTTTTCAAAAAAGGCTATTTAAGTTTCAGTTTTGTTATCATTTATTTATGACACAACTTTTATAAATATGAGTGCAGCTTACACAATACGTTTGGAGCAAGTTTTTTTATGTAGCTGTTCCAAATACTTTAAAATGACTTGCAACATCGGCAGATTATTACACAAATAAGAACAGATAGATAACCCGATATCGGCAAACATAAACTGTAGATAATTATTCGAAACGCGGTGACAGCTGCGCTGTTAACATGGAGAAAAATAAGCAATTATTAGGTTATGCGAGAAAAAACACAATAACACTGCATCTAGAGCTATTTGAACCGACTAATAAAGTTGTAATTATAAGATTAATGGCTATTAGAAAGAAATTAAGCGACAAACATCGATGCGCGCGAAGAATACACGGGAAGCTACTGTAGTGTTTTCCCGTGTCGCCTTTCTGTGACAAATTACTTTAAAAGAAGACATGGTCGACCAGTAAAAAAACGTGTTATACAATGCACTATAGAACACTAAGTAAAGTTACATGTTTGGAGCTGTTTAATATGCGTGGTTTTAGAAATATGTATATCTATGAGAATTTAGGCGCAGAAGAGATGATGAAATTTATATTAAAAATATCTTCTAAATCAAGAACAATATGGGTTCAAAATACCATAAATTGGATAGATAACAATCTAGAACACCACAGAAGACGTTAGTTATGAAAATGCACTTATAAAGCAATAGCTTCGCAATAAATGGATAAATACTACTTCACGGCTACTTCACATTATAAGGAGGATTGAATGTTAGTTACTCACGAAGTAAGCGGGGACTAGAGACCATATATAAAGCAGTATATTTGTCTTGTAAGTTCTTTGTAAATTCTAGTAACAAGATAATCGAAAAAAAGGTAGTAAAATTATATCGAAGATGATATTTAAAAGCCCAGGAAAAGATACAAATTTACTTGATTTGGATACATACTTGTAACATATTACCACAAAACAAAGACTCCTTTCAACTCAAATATTTTGGAATCTGTTGCAAATCTCTGAGATGCAAAACCAAAATTCGATTTTCCTTACTACCTTCGCTAAGGTTACACTGATTCAACAACTTGACCAACTTAGCTACAAGCCTTTCATTCGCAAATTCGAATAAGTAGCAACGTAATGTTCATCATGGTTAGATTTTCTTAAATTATATAACGGCATATAGAATGCTATATTCTCACATTATATTATTATTAAATAATTTTTACTAACAAAAGACAGTGCTCTTAACTAAAACCCTAACGCTAGAATAAAATTTATAAAAATACAAAACACAAAAATAATTATTTAAGAATTACATTACATATAAATCAAAGAATGCATTTACCTATCTTGTCCTTATATATTTTAGTATTACTTGGTTAACTTCAATCACCTGGTAAATCCATTAAATTTATGCAGGTATTATGTTACAAATTTCTAATTAACTGAAGGTCTATATATTATATACATACGAACACATACACTTGGAAAAAAATAAGCTTGGTATACCCAGGTATATTTATATGAATACATTCCGACATACAGTTATTGTAAAGAACAAGGCTACACAAAGCCTTACGTTAAATTATCGCTCTTGAAGTTGACGATGGTTGCTATAAAATTTTCACGCATTATGACTGATCGTATAGAGCGCCACTCACTGGCATTCTCATGAAGCAACAAGCATACCGATTCCAGCGCCATCTTTACACTATGCGGTGGATTTCCCATAGAACGTACTTCGACAAGATGTTGCTTCTTTATCGCTTTAACGGCTAAACTTAAATACTCGCATGTAAAACAGGCATGCTTTACTAATAGAAAGTTCGTGCATAATATTTTTAACTAACAATATTATATTCTAATACACTGTAGTGTTATCAAATAATACAATTCAATTTTAATATTATGCAATAACTTTATAGACATTAGACTTACTAGGAATGTATATTTGTATTAAATTTGTATGTGTATAATTGCATGTAAAGTGAATGTATATGAAATATAGTCTTATTACATGTGGATAGATATGAAAGTAAAATGAAAACGTACCGGTTTGAGCATCAATAACAGCCGGTTCCACTTGAGCTAAATCGGCCATTACTTCGGTGCGTTTCTGTTCAATATGCACGATTTGTTCAGCTAATTGTTGTTGTATCTCTTGACTTTGAACCTTCTTCTTTTCAGCTTCCTGTTGATCTTTTACCATTTGTTTCAATTTTGCATTAGCAGCTTCATTTTTGGCTTGAAGTTCTTGAGATTTAACAGCCAAGCTTTTCTGCATTTCTTCGACTTGTTCCACTGTTTCTGCAATTTTACTTAAACCAACATTCAAATGTAATTGTTGCTCTTCTAAATCAGATCGCTTCTCGTTATATAATTTTACAAAATGATGGATGAAATCCAAATAATGTCTTGGAGTAATAGCCGTAGTTCGACTACCTCTTTTAGCCAAACGGGCGTTGGCTTTATGTAAGGTTTGATGAACGTAAACGCAAGCGTTAATAACGGCTTCACGATAAGTCGGAGATACCGTTATAGAGGAGCACACAGCTGGGAAGAAATCTGGAGTCTTCCAATTTGGTCTATCCAAATCCAGTCGATTTGTAAATTCTTTTCCAACCTACAAAAACGATTGTATATTTATAATAATATTATTCCTTGTGAATTACATACTTGGAAGAGTGCAGTATCTGACCAATCACCAAACCAATTCAATACGCATCTATTAAACAAAGCCGGTGATGTTGCTGCACGATCTTTTAATCCGTCAGTTGAAGGATTCATTGTAAAGACTACATGTAGATTACGCATGACTTGACCAGTAAACCATTTGTATAATTCGTCGTTTGAATCTAACATTAAACCTTTAAAAAAAATTAATTTAAACAAAGTATTTATTTCACAATAAACTATATTTAAATAATTACCTTCTCTTTGTGCACCTTCCTTACATTGTGTCATTAGTGTGGTGTATTCGTCACCTTCAAACAAACCTGGTACTTCTCCATTTGCCAATAATGTATTCATTCTTTCCAAAAAGCTGGAATCTAGCATATTGGATTCATCCAGGATAAAAGCAATTTTCTCATCTTTACAACCACTACGTCTCAACACAGATCTCAAATCTTCGTCAAAATCATCAGCAGTATATTTATTGTGCACCTAAACATGAAATTAGTTAATGTATAATGTACAATATTCAAAGCCTAATACCTTAATTTGGAATATAGATAAACCATTCATCCAAGCAACGAATCTGGATAAAGTAGTTTTACCAGCCCCAGATACCCCAATCAATAATAGATGCCCTTGTGGTTGCCTGAAAATTCTATCAATTCTCAAAACATGATCAAGAACTTCATCAAAGAGAACAAGTGGGACATCCAATTCCTCTTCGTAGAAGACCTTCAATCTAGCCTTGACATATTCTCTTAACTGTTCTCTGTCTACTGGCACATAATCCTTGGATAACCAGTTACTATATAAGATGGGTCGTGCAAGTGCTTTTTCACAATTTGCAGAAGGGAAATGTTTTAAGGCAACTGTATCGATATTTTCATTAGTCCATCGACGTTCAACATCTTCAACTAATCGATCCTGGAATAGTCGCAACGCTTCATGTGCCCATAATCGAACTATGCCTTCCACCGAAAGATTATCTAAAGGCCTGTGCAAGACACAAAATTTAAATGTAAACATTAAATTAATTTCAAATTCTGTACATTATATCAAGATAAATTGTAAAATTGTAGCAAAAATAATACCTCAACTTCTTACCCTGGTATACCAAATCTATATTTTATATTTATTTATTTTTATCTCCACATAAGGCCATCAGCCCCGTCTAAAAATTAGCTGCGATTAGCTGTGGGTCATGATCTAAAGCATTGTTTTGTAACATGAGAGCAAAATGAATTGAGGTAGTAGGAGGCTGCGGTTCGTAGATCGTATTTCGTGAATTATATTCACAATATTTTTCTGTCAAACATTTAATGACAGACTGTCAGTGTGAATTATTCTTTCAATACAATTTAAAAAAAAAAAAACCGTATAATCACATTCAGAATGTTTACTCAAGAATAAATGGTGTTCATTTTAGAATGTTACTTTCGTAACGGTCGACGTTTGCCAAACGGCGAATGGTATTATTCAATAGAAATGTGCAAGGAACAATTCCAACAACGTTTTCCTGAAGTTGTTTCAGTAAATAAGAACTTTTCTCGTGACCTATTGAGAATTATAAATAACTTTCGAACAACTGGGTCTGTAAGAAGACAATGGAAAGGGGGAAGATCTTCTCGAGTTAGGACCCAAAATGTTGTTAATAATGCAAGAAACGCAATTAGAGAACAACCTACAACATCTGTCAGAAGACTGGCACAACAGTTGGATATAAGTTATGGAGCCTGCCGCAGTATTCTTAAACGCGATATTGGTATGCATCCTTACAAGGTTCAATTGTATCAAAAACTATTGCCGCCAGATTACGTTCGAAGAGTTGCCTATTGTCGTTTCTTTAATGCAAATCTTAACGACGACGATGTTTTGGATAAAACGTTTTTCACCGACGAAGCGTGGTTTCACCTGAACGGCTACATAAACGCTCAGAATATGCGTATGTGGGCAACAGACAATCCGCATTATTATAGGGAAACAACGGTGCATCCTGTAAAAATAGGGGTTTGGTGTGCCATGTCACGTAGAAGGCTTATTGGTCCGATCTTTTTCGAAGGAACTATAAATGGTGAAAGATATCGCAATAATATACTGGAAACATTCATAAATCAACTGCATGATGACGAATTACAGTTAGGTTTCTTTCAGGAAGATTCCGCACGACCACACACTGCCCGTGAAACAATAAATTATTTACGTGAATTTTTTGATGAAAGAATTATTAGTGTTGACCGATTCCCACCAAGATCGTGTGACTTAACTCCTCTGGATTACTTTTTATTTCCATACTTAAAAAACTCTATTTTTAAAAATCCAGTGCATACAATAGACGATTTACGGAACAATATCGTGCGACAGTGCGAGTTAGTTGACGGATTTATTTAACAAAAGGTTTTTGAAAACATGAAGCGGCGCGTAAATTTATGTTTGAATGCCGAGGGACAACAGTTTCAACAATTATTGTAAACTTTTCAATAAAATATAAAACATGACATTTGTATGACATTTTATAAATATTTTAAGTTGTAAATTAAATTTGTATCAAGGAGACATTTAAGTGCTGTCAGTAAGATTTATTTACTTTATAATTCACGAAATACGATCAGCGAACCGCAGCCTCCTACTACCTCAATTCATTTTGCTCTCATGTTATTATGACACGCTCCTTCATATTCCTGGTTACACACCTTTGCTTTCCCCTAGACTGTGTGCTTATGTGCCCAAATCCTATTAATTCATATTCTACTTGAATTTGCAATTAAATTTTTAAATATTTGAAATCTGATGTAAGTAATGCTTCCCTCTCATTGGATAAAAATTACATCACATGAAAGTTTTTAATTTTATGTTCAACACAAACCCAGAAAGTTTTTCTGTTTCTTCTTCTTCTTCCTTCTTTATTTAGGTCGAAACTTGTTTCTTCGCGCATCCATCATGGCATTTCAGTGGAAGTGGAGACCCAACTTTGCTTCAACCTTTTTAACGGTCACTGAGGATCTCTTTTTCCTGCTGCCTTTGGCCTCTTGCTATTTTTATAAAACTGATCTCATCTGCCCTTTGAACTTGTTCGTTCCATGGTTTTCTCCTTCCTTTAACGAATCCAACGACATCTCCTCATTTTTCCCACTAGTGTTCTTAAAGTGTTCATTTCGTTTGTTTGCATCAGTTGTTTTATTCTGCTTGTGTCGACCCGAGTTCCAGCTGCATACATTATTATTGGTCTTTCCATGGTTATATATATTTTTACTTTGTTGTGTGGTATTTATTTTTCCAGGTGACATCTCTTAGATATCCAGACACTTGTGCTGCTTCCATGGTCTGTCGCCCGACTTCTCTGTAGTTGTTCCGTTAACTCGATATTTCTACCCCCAAGTGCATAAACACTTGTTCGATGACTTTGTTGCATATTTCCAATTTACATCATATACGCTCCTTTTTTCTGTTTATTTATATTTAAGAGATAAATCACAGTATTTTTCATATTCACAACTTTCCTATTTTTCTAAGTATTTATTTTACTCATATTTTTTTTTCATTTGTTTCTATATCTTGTATATCTAAGAAACTGTTTACATTTACTATACTATATTCTTATCGATTCTACTGTTTAAATAAGTTCAGAAAGACAATTCTTTCTAGTGAAGACTGTTGTCCGCCTTCACTGTACTGACTATTTGTTTATTATACTATGAGTGGATACATAGTATAATAAACAAATATTAAGAAAATAATTTGGAATATACTTGAGGAGCTAAAACCCCACCATAAAAACTTTTTAATAATATAAAAATATTATTCAAAATCGGGTGTGGGGAACATTAATACAGATTCCGCAGGTTGCGGCTGTGTCCCTCAGATGCAAACCCCTATCCAAGTCATCATGAAGACAGCGATGGTTGTTTTGGCATTCGTGATGTTGACATTAGTCAATGAGCGGCGCTAAATGTTCCTTACGCTGTGTCTTAATGACTTTTGTAATATAGTATATTCACAAAAATGAACTTGTATTGTGTTCTCCACATCTGATTTTTAATATTTTTATATTATTAAAAATGTTTGTTTTAAGCAAATATGTATTACTATCAAGGCTAGACAAATAATATATAAAGCAAAATACCTAGTTCACAAAAAAAAAAATTTGGAAGAAACTAATTATAAATATAATCTTATATCTACGTCAATATGCAAAATGATTCGTATGCAACCCTCAAAGTAATAAATTAATTTATCTTATCCGTTTTTAAACCAACAAGGGAACACCAAATTCACACTGACAATAATCTTTATATCCAACATGACTCCGTATATCTAACATTAATGATTTCCTGTTTTCACAATTTTATAACCTAATTAGTATACTAAGATAGTGGTTACCTTATAGCTTCACATATGCCTCTAACCCATCTAGTCATTTCACGAGGTGAATATACATAATGTGGTTGCATATCTTGGGTAAAACGATCTTGAGACACTAAATAAAATTCTACCATTGCATTAGTTAATGGTTCTGCATAACCTTTAAGATTGGGCGCTAATCTTAACATTGCTCTTATAAAAGTGCCATAAATCTACAAAATAAAGGTACAATATTTTATCAAATGCCACAAATATAGTTAATAAAGTGTAAATAAAACAAAAACGAAAGTTTAGAGAAAACAGTAATTACCTGTTTCAATGAAATTTCGCCAGGATAATCGACATAAATAACTGGAACATGCCTTAAAAACCGATGAGATAATGGTTTTCTACCTGGATCTGTAGGTGGATTGCAAGCACCAACAAATTGTATGCGTTCTAAAGTAACAAACGTTTGATCGGAAGCACGATAAAAGCCTCTCTGTTCTACTAGTTGACGCAAAAACATAATAACCCGTTGAGTTCCATAAGTGTCCATGTCTGGTAAATTGATTTCATCACAGAATAATACTAGCCATTTACCCAGCTATAATAAAAAAATTAGCGAAGGAGCACTGATGATATGACAAAACAATACCTGAACAGGTGCTAAAACAACTCCATTAGGTGTTTTCCTATATTCACAGTAATGATCAAATGTTTTTAATAATAATTCTGGTGTTGTTGCAGAAGAAAAATTCAATCCTACCACTTCCATATCAGGTAAAGCTCTAAGAGCCGAAAATAAAGTCATTGTTTTACCAGAACCAGGAGGACCACATAGTACTAAAAATAACTCATTTATTTTATACTAACTATTAAACTAAACAAGTTAAAAGTTTTGCTTACCAAGAGGCTTATGTTCAGCGAGCCAAGTGTACAATAATGATTCATGTCTTACTGTATCTAAAGTTGGAACAACTATATCTGGTGAAGCAACCTTATGTGTTTCTACTTCAATCTGTGGTACTTTGTTAGACCATGGAACCCATTCTCCACTACAAAAATAAAGCATATATGTATTAAAATATATTAAGAAAACAAAAATGGGACCTATATGTAATGCCAAAAATAACAAATGTTACGATATTTTTCATATTATAATATATTTGTTACATTTTTCAAACTATAATATACTTTAGTAACGTTTCAAAATAAAAAAATTGGTGAGTTGACCATAGTCAAGACACCGTTAACTTTTGCTTATATTTTTTCATGGAATGGCCATTAGAAAGGGGCGTGTATTCATTGTACAGGCAACATTTTTGTAATGAAAAGACCGGTTTACACATGAACATTTTAGCGTAACTAAATTTAATGAACCCAACAGTATATAATGTATATATAAAGTATACATCATATTGTTTTTGAAATCTAAAAATAAGAAATTAAAAAATATATCCTTGAAATAAAAAGACAACGTATAAAAAATAGAAAGACTAAATTATATAGAACACATACCGAAAATATTGATTAATTAAGAATATGAATCTAAAAAATTGTGAGTCAATTACGACGTGAACCCCAAAATTAAAAACCCCCTGAATTCAAAGTATTCTGAACCTCTATTGAAGTTACACACACACATATACACATACGCCACAGCGTTTACATGCGTAACAGGTATCAATATTGAAAAACGATAACATTTTGTTTGCCAAGGTCAATACCACGTACAAAATCAGTTGTTTGTGCATTGAAGTGAACTATTAAAAATTAAAGAATATGTATTACGAGTATTATGTAAATGTATTTTTTAAGGAAAGTATAGCAAACGCCAATTAAGTTGGCGCGAGAAGGGGTAAGTTCGCGCAGGATTAAAAGTAGTGGGGAGATTTGTATTTGGTTTTACATGTCAGATAATTCTAACCTCTGAGCGTGTATTACTTTATGATCCCCTAGCAAAGACATTATGTTCCGTCAAACGTCAATGACAAATGTATTCTGACAATTACTTGAGTAGTGGGGGGGTGGACATTTCTAAAAACGGCTTCTGCGCACCCCCTCCTCGCGCCAACCTAATTGGCTCTTGCTATAATAAATATAATGGACTTAGAATCTCCATAGGAAATACCACTATTGAATGCAATGTTTATATTTATAAAAACTAGAATAGTCTTGTGAGGCAGCTTTGTATGTTAAAGGTTCCATTGAATTTTTAAATATGCAAAATGTGTGCTCTACTGGCATTTAATATCCTATTTGTAGCAATCTACCCTTAGTCGAAATATTGTATCGAATGTACGTAACGATCGACAACTGAACGAAACTTAGAGCGGGATGGACAATAACAATACTATCTTTTTGTTATTTTCGTTCATCTTTAAGGTATCTTTTATAATACAGTCGATCGCACAGTAGCGTAACAATTTTTTTTTAATATCTTTGTAATTTTTTTTCTCACCAGGGTTTGAACTCGGTTCATCAAATTCTTAATCTAGTGATTTACCCGCTAGACCAACACGGTCCATAAAAAAATAACATTACAAATAACTGTTCAAAAATGTTTTTTTAAATATTTATGAATGAAGCTCCGTACGCTATAAGCTTACATTAAACAACAAATTTAAGTTTCTTACACTTTTACAATGTAATGGAAAACGCTACCAAGTGTGTGTTTTTCTAATTCAGCAAATTTAATTGCAAAATAATATTAAATACTTACTGAATATTAACTTCATAATCAATGATTGGCATATTATTAGCTGGTGGTAATGGTACGGTTGTTATAGATCTAATAAAATCTCCGAGATCTGATCTTACTTTCAGTTTAGCGTCTCCCGCAAAACTCCATAGTAACGCGTAAATAAGGCATTTTGGAATGTACCTTTCGATGTCATCATTTGGTAGTGGAAAATCGACATGTGTATGATTGTATTGTAAAATATTTCTGAAAGGAAACTTACAAATAGTAACTATCAAATCTATGTAATGAAAAAAATAATTATATACCTAACACACTGGTTTAACATAGAGAAAAGGGAACCAAGAGCTCTTAATCTTGTGAAATCCATGATATGCTCTTGTTCCATTGCATACTCGAGACAACGGATTACTAATCCATCTGGAGCTAGGAATGGTTGTAAAATATTAACTACATCACGTTGAACCTGAGAAGAAATTAATATATTTAATAATGCATAAGACAGCAAATACCGCGATATCATAAAGTTTCTGGGTCAACGGTGGCCATGGGGTGAAAAACGTCTGTCTTAATTTATATCATCCTTTTGAGAAAAATCTGATAAAATTTTCAGGTTAAGTGTCATGCTGACGTTAAAATTTGTCAATATATTAATCTTAATGTCAGTATGACACATAACCTGAAAATTTTATCAGATTTTTCTCAAAAGGATGATATAAATTAAGACAGACGTTTTTCACCCCATGGCCACCGTTGACCCAGAAACTTTATGATATCGCGGTATATCAAGAATATGTTAATATTAACATTAATTTCTCTTATTCATTCTATCAGGTAACCAATAAGTGCAGTTTTTGTATAGAGTCCCATGAATATTTTTTAAGTTGTTGATCGATCGCACTTGTTTGTTATATGTCATCTACTTTAGTATGAATTCGGATACATATAAGTTAGTGACTATATTTTAATTCCTAGTTTTAAATAGTTGAAAATAGCAACCAGTAAAACTTCAATTCGATGTTGTTTACTATATGAGTACAAACTTGGTACCAAATCTGCAACGACGGCGCGAAAAATATGTACCACATTCGGGGATGATGCCGCAAGTGATCGGACAGCACAGAAGTAATTCAAGAAATTTTCTTCAGTAGACCTCAGCTTGACCGATGAAACACATTCTGGGAGACTGAAGATCATTAGCAATGAGGATATTCAACAGGTTATGGAGGAAAATTCCATGATAACGTGCCTAGAGCTTGCAAAAATGTTCAATGTGAGCGATGAAATTATTCGTTTGCACCTTCATCAGCTAGAACGTGAAATCAAATGGGCCTCACATGAATTGTCAAATGAAAACAAATTAAGTCGTCTTAATATTTATTCAGCAAACATTTCACGCAATGATAATGAACCATTTCTTGACCGGTTGCTAACCTGCGACGAAAGGTTGATATTGTACTCAAATTTTAAGTGTTCGTATCGTTGATTGTCGCCTACTGATTCGGTACCATACACGCCCAAATGCTTGCTTGCACCGAAACAAGATTTTAATGTGTTTGGTGGACAACAACCAGAATTGTCCATTATAAGTTTTTAGAAGCGGGTCGAACCATCACCGCTAACTTGTATTGTGAGTAGCTTCAACGAGTACAAGCAGCACTCATCCAAAAACAGTCTTCTTTGATCGATCGAAAGAAAGTAGTATTCTTACATGATAACGCCAGGCCACATACTGCAAGTCATTCGGGAAAAAATTTCTGAACTTGGCTGGGAAACGTCCATATTCTCCTAACCTTTCGCCAAGTGACTACCACCTTTTTTCTCTCTTGACAACTGTATGAAGCATAGACAGTTCAAAACTCGAGTTTATGTAATAAATGCAGTCCGTCAATTTTTTTATTCAAAATCCATAGAGTTCTACAATACCGGCATACAAAAATTAGTGTCGCGGCAAAAGGTCGTTAGTGGATGGTAATTACTTCGATGAATGTGTATTATTGTTTCTTAATAAATAAATATATTTTACCATCAAAAACAGCACGAACATATTTGGTTACCTGATATATGTAGTGTTTAAGAAACTTTTTCAATAATCTTGAAAACCAATGCTCATTTTATATCACGAATATAACAAATCTAATGACAATGTCTTATCCTTAATTCTTAAGATTTAGAATTTAAATTATGACATAATTTATTTAAATTCTATTAAATGTTTAATTCTGCGAAACATAAACTCTATTTTAATCTTCATAACAATTTAATATGTGTTGGTTTGAATAATTTCTGATAACCTACAATTTTGAAACTGTGACTCGACTTTTTTAATTGTAAACTGTTCTAATCAATACTTTGAAATTATGATAATATAGTACCTGTAAATTTGGTGACAACGTATCATCTTTGTCAGTTGGTTTCTTTCCAAATCCTTCCTCATCACCTTCATCAAGGGATATATACTTCAATCTGAGCAAGAAATTCTCAAATATCATTTCTGTTGAAAGAACATCTTCGGAGAACCAAACCATACCACAACGTGATACGGTAGCCAGAGTAGCATATTTCAAATCTTGTACCTGAAAATTCATAGCATATATGAAGTCAACTATTTTCTAATTAATTTTATTGCATTTGATAGGTTCTGATTAATTTCAGATTTCTACTAAAATTGAGTTACATAGATTACGATAAACCAACTTTTAAAAATCACAAAACGTAAACTACAAGGAAATTAAAACGGCAAAAATTACCTCAAACATAATGCGAACATTTGGTGGTAGAGACAATCTTTCGCCATTGGGTAATGTAAGGAGTTTATTATCATCAAGGACTGAATTTAAATTCTCTACCCATTCTGGATCCACGTCTCCATCAAATATAATCCATTGTCTCTTATTAATTTCGCCACGAACATTGTCGATGATTTTTCTAGTTATAAAAAGAATGTTGATGAAAATCGCAGACAAAAATAATATTACAAATATAAATTTGAATCAATAAGATTAACTTATAAAAAAAAACAAAAAATACCTTAATACATGAGTGAAAAGGCCATCAGTCCATTCTCTTGTATTAGGGTCGAGAACACCATATAAGGCTTCTTTGCTAATAGCTTTTGGATCAATAACATGAGCAACACCTTCAGTTCCTTCAAATCTTTCAAGAGCTTTCAGTAGAACCCTCCAGGCAGTACTTTTACCAGATCCACTAGGTCCAACCATCATTAATCCATGGTTCAAATTTGAGATTTGATATAATTGGAGAACCTACAATTATTTCAAAAATTAAGAAATGTTTCGAGCATATAAATATAGTAAAGCAATTGTACAGTGCAAAAAGAGATTTAACTAACATACTATAACCTAAGAGCGAAAAAAATCGTGCAAAAGCCCTTTAATTTCAGAGCATAACAAATAACACCTTATATTCTAAGTAAAATTAGCTCAAATTATATTATATTATGTACATCCCCCTATTACATTAATTAGGTTAATCACTATTATTTTTCTTTAGTTATTCATAGTAAGTGAAACAAGTAAGTTCAATTAAAATTAATTAACTCTATTTTTTATTTATTTATTTAATAAATATTTTAAAATCTTAAGTAGATAGCTATTATTATCGTTGAATTATGTACTAATTATATTCCTGAGTACGTTATCTTATTATCTATCATATTGGTTATTTATTATTAGTAATAAAAGAAGCCTATTTAGAAAGACACTTTAAAAAAAACAGTAAAAACAAAGTTTTGTATATCATTTCACAAGGAAAAATTTATCTTGCCATTTAATTTACTTTTCAGCAATTTGAAGTAACCAATTTATATAGTTGTTGTGTAACAAGATGTACCGAGATATCAAAAATTATCTTGGTCAACGGTGGCCATGGAGTGAAAATAATATATTGTGTAACGATGACGAAAATAAAAATTTTTTAAGCAAGAGAACAGTTTACCTGTGTAACCTAATGTTCACAAGCTTAAAAAAATGATTTTGACGAGTTAAACACTATACTTTTTCTACGACCTGGCCTATGGTATTATAACAAACTTATAAATATTATGTAAACAAATACTTTATTTTCAATTAAAAATTACAAAATTAAAGATCATATTGAGAAATTAGTTATGATTTAAATATTGACACATAGAATAAGTAGACGATTAGGTTGATGGCTTCAAACTTTCCCATAATTTTGGAAAATATGTAAGCAACACAATTTCCGAATATGAATTTACGCCATCGCCGTCAATGAATTTTACATAGACTTCTTCATACCTCTTTCTCGATTTTTCTGGTAATAAGCCCGCAGAGGTTTCTTCAGTTTGATTTACTATTTCTGGTGGAGTATTGGGAATATCTAAATCACTTTCTGAATAAAAAAATCGTGATAAAGCTACGAACAGCACAAACTGACATGATTTAAAAATGACATTACATGATGATACAGCGACAACAGACAACTAGACGCAGGTAAAAATTACTAGGTAATTTGCGTCACTAAGGACGAAAGTTAACGTTTTGGGATTTTCTCTGACTGATGACGGAAATCAAATTTTCGCTGCAGTATTCAGTGACGAAAAATGTCTTTTTATTAAATGGTCGTAGAAAAACGTAATTTATATCATCCTTTTGAGAAAATTCTGAAAAAATTTTCAAGTTAAGTGTCACACTGACATTAAGTTAATATATTGACAAATTTTAACGTCAGCATTACACAGCCTGATATAGCTTGATATAAATTACTTCATGGCCACCGTTGACAAAGATAATTTTTGATGTCTCGGTATATACAACATTATGTTTCTAAATGATTTATATTGTATACTTGGTGTGAAAATAAACCACAACTTCGAATTTATTAAGTGTCATTATAAGTGCGAAAGTAATTACCACATTTGAACCGGTCTAATCTCTTTACCTTTAATAGGTAACATTTGCTTTTCCAAAATTATTGTACATATAGTAGCATCTTTGGTTACCGTTTAATAGCAGTACTGAGAAACGAACCAACCACCATCGGAACTCTGTAACATCGATGTTGAGTTGATATACAAATAGGTTCTCTGTAACTTATTCTCGCGAGTATTTGCTGCACCCGAAGTAACATATCAACTCAACGTCTACAATATATGCCATTAATTATAAGAAAGGAGCGTTAGGAAAGATAAGGCTTAAAATAAACGCTCTTGATTAGCTAAAAGAGGGGACGGACGAATTTACGCAGGCAAAATCAAGTTAATTTTGTCTGTCAAATTTTGTTTTACTGTCTATTACTTGTTAGTACTATTGAACTGAGTGTTATATTAGTTGTTGTGCTATTTATTATTAATATCCAATAAAAATAGTTCGTTATAGAGATTCATAAAGTAAATTACTCATTTTCTGAAGATATTTTATCTCTTTCATTAACTTTTTCTTTACATAATCGCAAATGTTTAAGAGTATGGATGACGCAAGTTTACCAGGTCCATCAAAAAATCCTAAAGGACAATTTGTAAAAAGTGAGAAAAGCAAAAAGTAAAAAAGATGACTTGTAATGTGTATTTTTAAGCACAAAGCTAATACAGGGTTAGTAAAAGTTATATAACACTGAAATGGATATAACGCGTAAAGGACAGAATCAATTCATTGAAATGTATTGTAACATGTATTACATTTAAATTATTGTGCAGCATTCACAGATAATCATTGTATCAATGAACAATACTAGCTTATATAACTGCTTCTGTTTTTAGTTGACACAATGGCTGATCGATTGACACCGGAGCAAAGAAGACGTGTAGCAGGCCTGATGGAATGTATGGTTGGCTGACTCTTGTCCGTGAGATGTTTCGACAGCGATTTGCACATGACTCACCAAACCGTTTAACAGTTTATCGTATCTACAAGAAGTTTGTGGATACCGGATCGGTAGCTAACAACTATCGAGGCAATGCAGGACGTCCAAGATCAGAAAGATGTGAACTAAGCATCGCTGTCATGCAGCAAGCCGTATTGCAGTCCTTCGAAATCAAGCGTACGATGCAATTCGTCAGGAATTCGTCAAAATACAGTGGCGCATCTTGAAACACGACCGCAGAAACGTAAGCGGGTGGAATGTTGTCAGATTCTAGCTGAAATGACGAATGTCCAGCAAGATATCGTGAATCTAATGGCATTCAGCGAGAAAGACACTTTCCACACAAGTGGATTTGTCAACCGACATAACACGATTTTCTGGGCCACCGAAAACCAACGAGTTATTCGGGAGCATGAACGTAACTCCCAAAAAGTGAACGTTTGGTGGGCTGTGACCGCCGCTGGAATAATTTGGCCCTACTTTCTTGATATACCAACAGTAACTTCCGACGTCTACTTAACGATGTTGCAGCAGTACATCATTGATGAACTACCACTAGAAGTTCGCCATGCAACAAGATGGCGCTCCATCGCACTGGGTCCATACTGTTCGAGCCTATCTCGACGAGACATTTCCAGGGCGATGGATGGCCTCCACAGTTCCCTGACTTAACACCATGTGACTTCTGGTTATGGGGTATGGTAAAGAACGCGTGTACGGTAGGCAAGTTCGCGACATAAATGACCTAAAGGACCGTATACGAGCTGAACTGTGTGTACGGACTTTAAATGCTGCTGTTAATCGTTGGTTGATATGTGTTGAACGTGATGGCGAACAGGTTGAGGTCGCAGGTATTTAGCACTTGCAGCATATCATTTCACACTTTCGATGAACATACTTCGTTTATAGATGTATGTAAAGTTAATAAATTTATTCTGCCATTTGAATGTAACATAATTTTGACTAACTCTATATATCCAAAACAGCTTGTGTTCGTCGACATCAGCAAGGGATGTAGTTAGCACGAATACTGTGTTTGACATTATCAAAGAAATTGAAGTGTCTGGTGTGTTACATTCTCCTTTAAGGAAACAAAGTTACCAAGATACTTACAATAAATTGAACGAATTAACTTGACATTTGACTCTTCATAATAAATTATTTGTTATTGTCTTGTAAATATAATTACCATATAAAATAAAATGCTTAATCATAATCATAAATTATCACTATGACTTATAAACGTAGTGTGACCATCTTAGAACTGATCCGCTAAATGTTCTATGCTTTAATGATTTATTTATTATTATATTTATTATAATACACATCTAATAATTAAGATACTATATACCAAGATGCTTATCGCAAAAAATAGAGGTCATCATGGATTTTTTTACAATAATTTTGTTCGCTAGTAAAATCAAAGAATGTCTAATCTTTCTTAATAATAAATATATTAATAAACAAAGGAAAAAATCAAAAACTAATCTTTTATTAAATATGTAGGTATATCTCAACCTCAACATATGACGTTCTACTTGTTTGAAATTACAAAATTTATCCTGCGTAAATTGCACTCAGATTGCAGCGCCGTCTGCTCCTTCTTAGAATGAAAGGTGTGTATAAGTTATGAAATATTATTATACTTATCCTTGTAAATAAATTGTATATAGCCGTCTATATTGGTTTCGAAGAATATAAAGGAGTTAAAGGCTATGTTTGAAATTATGGTTATGACGCTCGAATTTAATTTCAAAAATTCCATAACAATGTGTGTTAACACATGTTTATCCATTGTTTCTACAAAGCTTACTGTTTTTTTTTTAATTTTAACTCAAACCATGATGTACTGAGAACATATTCCCGAAAGAACTTTAAAGAACAATTTTTAAAAATAATTATGATTTAAGTAATATAATGATATATATGAGGGCGATTCGTAAAGTAAGTTCCGTCTCCGCCTAGTGAGCAGATGAGTGGGGATGTTGGCGCGATCGCAGAGCTGCGATGTAGTCTGGTTCAGTGTGAGTTTTTGAGTGAGAATCGGCGATTCACAATCACAGAACCGAGTACCTTTTTCCCCTCAAATTTCACGTGCAGTTTTGTACGACGTTGTTACTTAACATTTAAGTTACCACAAATTTTGGGTATGATGGGTACCAAAACTTCTCACCGAAGACCATCAAACAAAGAGAATGGGATCGACACTAAATTTTCTGACACATAACGATGTTAAAGGTCAAGATTCCCTCAGGCATATCGTAACAGGTGATGTCAACGTTGAGACGAAAAGACTCTCAATGCAGTGGGGTCAGCCTAACTCGCCTACGAGGAAACCTTTAAAGTGCCATCAAACTTTTTCTGCGAGAAGTCATGGTCACTGCAATTTTGGGACAAGAAAGACGTTCTTCTTGTAAACTTTATGGAATGATGGACCTCAATAAACACTGAACTCAGTGTTACAACATGGCTTAATCTACAGGCAGAGTTCCATAAAGAGGGCATTAAAAACTGGTTCATCGCTATGACAAATATCTCGACCTTAATGGCAACTATATAAAAAAAAACAGCTGAAAATAGTAGCTTGATTGGTGTTTTTTCTTGATAACCAAACAGAACATACTTTACGAATCGTCCTCGTATAATCTGCATATTATTGAAGTATAAACTATTGAATTTATTTTACAAATATGTGAAAGTGAATCCAATTCAATGAAGTGTGACGTTAGATTTTTTTATAGAAGTACTCCTAGTCTCGCAACTAAAAAAAATTGAAGCGATTGATTGTAATAGAATTAATAGAATTAACAAAGAATTTAAATGGGATAGGGAACTAAAACTTCAAAATATAGCAAAAAGCATGTATACATTTCTGTATACATATAAAATGAATTTAGAAGTTAGAGTTGAAGCAAAATGTCGAAAGCAAAACCCATAAGCTTTGAGGGATGAGCGTCAAAGAACTGGTGACAGAACTGTTCTTAATTCTTAGGCCTTAATTCTACATCAAATACACTTATAAATGTAAATAATTATTTGTATTTTTGTTTAAATTAAAATATATAATATGAACTCAATCTATTACTATAATGTATACCGATAGGTCCAACTCGCAACGGGCCATAGGCAACAATATACGTATGGAACGTAATGCGATGTGGCAACGTGTGTACGATGCCTATATTGAGTGACTTTCTTAAAATTTAAATTTACTTTGCAGAATTATTGATTTTTTTACTTTTATCTTTTAGAAAACGTTATTGTTTATTTTATTACTTAAAATTACTTTATATGAAAAATAGTATACCATAAAAGTGTAAACAAAGACAGTATACATTGAAACGAATATTCATTCAATTGTATTGTCATGAAATTGAATTTGTCAATCGTTGTTAAATTTGTTGTACAGTTGTAATTAAACTATACTTCCTTTTTTTTTATTACCTACGGATATTCACAATTCCAAAATACGTTACAATGTTCCTTATTTTAGATTGTAATTAGCTGAATGCTGTCGCAAAACTGATCTCTGCATTTTTAAAAATGCCAGAATAAAACCCCTGCCCTTATTATAAATTTACAAAGGAACAGACACGTACTTCAATTTCTACGAAAAACTAAGCCTACAGTTCATGTATAATACAGTGATAATGAAGACTGGAGCGTTTGTCGACCTACGAAGTTGGACTTTACTTGTTTATTGTTAATAAAAGGCTGATGGAAATATTACGTGAGATTTTGGTATCTGTATTATAATAACATCACGATAATAGTAGAAATACAAATATGAGCATATTACGAAAGCATCAGCTGCATAATCAATATGCAGGAAGAAATGGATATTATACATTCCTATAACAAAACACTACACCATATTTGTTTGCTTTAAGTATTAGTATTTTCCGATAAATATAAATATCTATTCATTCTAACAAATTTAACAACGATTGACGATTGACATAAAAGTGTAAACAAAGACAGTATACATTGAAACGAATATTCATTCTATTGTATTGTCATTCAATTTCATGACAATACAATTAAATGAATATTCGTTTCAATGTATACTGTCTTTGTTTACACTTTTATGGTATACTATTTTTCATATAAAGTAATTTTAAGTAACAGAAAAACAATAACGTTTTCTAAAAGATAAAAGTAAAAAAATCAATAATTCTGCAAAATAAATTTAAATTTTAAGAAAGTCACTCAATATAGGCATCGTACACACGTTGCCACATCGCATTATGTTCCATACGTATATTGTTGCCTATGGCCCGTTGCGAGTTGGACCTATCGGTATATACAGAAATATCACTTATGCATTTACAAAAATTACAAAAATATGTAACAACTATACCGAGATATCAAAAATTATCTTGATCAACGGTCGACATGGAGTGAAAAACGTCTGTCTCAATTTATGACATGGAGTGAAAAACGTCTGTCTCAATTTATATCCTTTTGAGTTATTTCTGATAAAATTTTCAGGTTAAGTGTTATGCTGACGTTAAAATTTGTCAATATATTAATCTTAATGTCAGTATGACCCTTAACCTGAAAATTTTATCAGAATTTTCTCAAAAGGATGATATAAATTAAGACAGACGTTTTTCACTCCATGGCCACCGTTGACCAAGATAATTTTTGATATCTCGGTATAATATTGCACAAGTATTTGCAAAAATACCAGTTTTATGTGGCTCATATCTCAATACTTGTTTCCACCAAAATACACCGCAGTCTTCCTTTCTCAACCCTAACGCATCTTTCAATACAATTACGAGGCCTTGTGTGTGCTTTGTTGTATTGGTTTTAAGAGATTTTATCATGAGCAACATGTATTAGCAACATTAATTATGACCGAAATGGTACGTAACATGTTCTAACGTAATTAAAAAAACTGTGCGAACATAAATGGAACACTGCATTTCTTAAAATACGCATATTTTGTCTAGCCAACCTATTATTCTCAGAGCTACTACGTTTTATTTAAAGTTCTCTCCAGACAGATTAAATATACTTCAAATTTATAGTATTTTTAAGAAATGACATTCTTCAGTTATGACATATTTTTAGGAAGTGTTTAAAATTGTAAAGTGTATGTGAAAGTGACAGATAGTTAGGCCTTTGAGTTTAAACATACCTTTATCGGTTCAAAAGTACGCTAGAAATTGATATTTTACGGAAATTGCCAACGAAATATCAACTGCGTTACAGAATTTACGAGGGCAATTCAAATTTGATCTGCATTTTATTTTTTTCAAAACATAATTGAATGTATACTGCAAAGTGGTTTTACATTCATCGAAGGCATGTGAGCTAACGCCATAAACAACTGTAACTTATTTGTGTCAATACTGTCAGTTGTATTAACAATATTGTGCAATGTGTCAAACTCTGTTGCACAACATATAATTGTTTTTTTTAATGTAGATGTAAAAGCAAAAAATATTCATCAGACCTCATAAACAATTAGGAGAAGAGTATTTATCACTCAGAACAGTATTTGAGTGGTGTAAATCTTTCCAGAATGGTCGTGAACGCGTGTCGAACTTGCCGTATGATGCCCGTCCAGCGTCTGCTTTGAATTTTAGGAACATTCAGAAAGCTAATCAGCTAATTTGGAGCATCTTTCTGTGTAAAGGAAATTGCTAGGATTGTCATTGCCAGCTGTAATTCAGAAACCGTAAAGTTGAATTCGGAATCCGTCACACGTAATTCAGATTAGAAGAAAGCGTCAATTGTAAATCAGATTAGTAAATTTAATTTCAGAATGTATCAATTGTAATTCAGAACATAATAACTGTAATTCAGATGTATGCTAAACGATGTGTTCAAGTAGGCTTTTAAAATTATAAACGTCAGAATTTCTTTATTTACATAGTACCAGTTATCAGTTACTACGAAGTTTTTGCATTGTATTTCAGTGCGTATACCTTAGGTTTGGTGCATATAATGAATTTTAAAGACAACTGCGGTGTTTGTCGGATAGCAATGACAGGGAATACTGTAAAAAGATTATTATTGCCTTGTATGCATTTGTTCCATACAAAATGCTACAATTTACTAACTACAGCTGCAAATGTAGAAGTCACTTGTCCTTTATGCAGAGAAGTATTAACTGGAAGTGAAGATGTTAAAACAACAACTTACAGGCATCAGACACAACACGATAGAGAAAGAATTGTTGTATGTGATAATAAAGGAGAAGATTGGAATACGTTGGCTACAGCATTAGGAATAAAGTATAAAACAGTAGATGTTACCCAAAGGTGGTAAAAAAAGCCAGGTTGTTAACTGAAAACCAAATTGATCAAATTATTACATGGTTAAAAAGAGATTGTACATTAACGCTGAAACGAATTCAAAACAAAGTACGAGTATTAAGAAAATTTCATGAAGATGTGTCTATTTCTACTGTGGGAAATTACTTAGAGGAAAGGTTGCTAACTTTCCTCTAAGTAAAGGTTGCTAACTTTAAAAAGTGTACATAATGTGCCGTTGAATATGAACAATAATGAGAATAAGGAAAAACGCTCACAAAATGTAAGGGTCCTAAACCAATATATTCAAGCAGGAAAACAAATAGTTTGGGTAGACGAACAAACTTTAATCTGTGCTGCCATAGAATACGCGGTCGTTCGAAAGTTGGTAGGGAGTACAACTCCTTCTTGCATCGAGAGGTCCGAACGTGCAACTTATAATAGCGATTTCTGCAGTTGGAATTATTTCCATGGAGTGTCGCCGGGGTTCTTTTACAGCAGAATTGGCTAATAATTGATTAACTACAATTTTGCAGCAGTGGCAAGACTTGGGTAATCAACTAACAGACTTAGTAATTGTTTGGATGAAGTGATAATGTCCCATGTCATTCAATTTTCGAAATAGTTATAAATGAGATTAATAATAATGGAAGAGCAACATTACTAAGTTTACCTCCTTATTCACCCATGCTGAATCCTATTGAAACTTTGTGGTCAAAAATAAAAGCAAATGTTAAATCAACACTTCGAATTCCAAACGTAAATGCTCCTTGTGTTGGGGAACAAAGATTTAGTATACCTGGAACAAATTATTGACCAAGCCAAAACAACGATAGTAGGAGGAGATTCTGCTCGTGCCGTTCAGCACTCTACTACATTTCATGCTGCTGCTTTGACATTGGAAGATATGGCTGTTGGTCAATAACTTTCTATGTACATATATACATAAATAGTAAGCGCCAATTAAGTTGGCGCGAGGAGGGGGTGCGCAGAAGCCGTTTTTAAAAACGTCCACCCCCACTACTCAAGTAATTATCAGAATATATTTGTCATTGACGTTTGACGGAACATAATGTCGTTGCTAGGGGATCAAAAAGTGATACACGCTCAGAGGTTAGAATTATCTGACATTTGATGATCCTTCCTGCGCGAACTTACCCCTCCTCGCGCCAACTTAATTGGCGTTTGCTATACCTATATGTAACCATATAATTATGTTTATGTTTTAGTTTTGTTATACCTTGTGTGTATATAAACAAAAATAATCCTTCTCTGAATTACAATTGATAATTTCTAATTTCAATTGACACTTTCTGAAATTAAATTTATTAATCTCAATTACAATTGACACATTCTGAAATCAAACTTACTAATATGATTTACACTTGACGCTTTCTGAAATAAAACTCGTTAATCTGAATTACAATCGAAGAATTCTGAATTACAGCTGAAAATGGTGTAGTGTTGATAATGTTCACGCTATTGTCCATGACAAGCTTAAATTTATAAAGTGAGCAGTAGAAACGACTTCAGGTGTGCAGAGAACTCCGACTTTGCTGCGAGTATGAATGCGATAACTCTTTGTTACGTATCATAACAACTAATGAGACCTGGATACACCATTATATCCCTGAAAGCAAGAATGTTAGAATGGAATGGCGTCACTCAAGGTAACCTCCGCCCAAAAAATTCAAAACACAACCATTGGCTGCCAAAGTGATTCTGGAACGTTATTAGACCAATTTACGTAGATTTTGTCGAAGAAAAAAGACGATTAATTCAGCTTATTACAGTGAGCTTCTTGTAACGGTTAAGCCAACCATACAAACAAAAAGACGCGGTCTCTTAAGGGCATTATTCTCCTACATGATAACACTTGCTCACATACAGCCAATCTGACAAACAATATATTGGCTAAATTGGGTAAATAAGTATTGCCTTATCCCCCATATAGATCGGACGTATGACTATCATATCCAGGCGCGGCTCGTGATGACGTATTTGGGAGTGCGCGTACAATGATGCGAGTGCCCGTGTGTTTCGGTGTTTACTAAGAAAACGCTACAGTTAGTACACGAGAATACACGAAGCACTCGCATCATTGTAGGCGCCCTCCCAAATACGTCATCACGAGCCGCGCCTGATCATATCATATCTTTGGGACACTAAAAAGTTCTTGGGACGCAAGCGATTTACTTCTAATGAGGAAGTGAAGAATTTGCAGTACAAAATTGGCTACCAAAAGAATTTTGGAGCGATAGGACAAGTGTATTGGGTGATATTAATTTGGAGTTTGTATCGACCACAAAAAAATTAAGATGCAGATAAAATTCACCCCCGTATTATTAATTTATCGTTTGTATACCGCATTCGCGTTGTCTTTATTAGTGTTTACTTGAGGCAAAGTCTTTGAAATTTTCACGTTTATTTCAGCTTTAAATTAATCTATTTTTAAATAAATCTAATAAAACGGTCTATTGAAAATAAAGAACGAAGTGATTGAAAAATCGGACTATAACGTGAAAAAGATCTTTACCACAAAAAGTTTTTATAATGTAGCGGTTCATTTTCACACTACTGTAACTCTTTCTTTTTAAAATTCAAGCTTGAAAAAATCTATAAAGGATAAGATTTATATAAATAAATACTCAAATCCATTTAATAAAAAGTGTTTGCATTTTAATTATTTGAACATTCAATCTCGGGTATCATAAAAAAATATAATTTTTAAATTAAGACACGCTTTTCGCAATTTGTAAATTAGATAATGAACTATGATAGATAAGTTAACAATAATTTCCTCTGTATACGTAAATTGGAAATGATCTCGCAGTGTATTTACAATAAAACTGTGTGCATTCTAAAATAGTTCAACAGCAAGAAAGCCGATAAAAAAAAATAAAAACTTATTAACCCAACAAATGTGTGAAATCACACAAATTGAAAAATTTACCTTTTCTATCCAATTTTCTCCTACTAATTTCTTAGGCTAGTCATGAAAAATATATTTCAATTCAAAGTACTACAACTTAACTAAAACACTTACTACTACTAAAACACGTACCTTTTCCATCCAAGATGCTCCTTGCTCATCACCTTCTCCACAAACAAAAAATTCTTCTTCACAAACTTTTCTAATTTCATCTTTCAAACCTAAAAAGAATTTTAAATTGAATTACATCTTGAAATGGTACAATGCAGGCAACGTACCTTTCATTTCAGCTCTAGTATATTGTACGTTCGGGAACACATCACTTAACAAACTAAACAGTAATGGTATGTCCTCGGCAACCAATTTAGGTACCATTGTTTCGCAAACAGACTGAATCAGAATCTCTTGCTCTGGAAGACACTCTGCAATACTAGCTTCATCAATATTTACTTCACCACGCTGCTTCTTATTTTCCTTTATCCTTTGAATACGATCTCTTTTAACATTGCCTGCTGATACTAAAACTGATTTTAACGCACGCAAGCCAAAATCATAATGAGATTGATTGGACAACTGCTCTCCACATAGCCTAAAAGAGTAATTAGATATTATTTATAGATTATTAATACTTTAATAATTAATTAATACTAAGAAGATATTTACTTGAAGAATGGAACTATTTTGCAAGCTAATTTCTCAGCAGTTCTGAAACCTTGAGAGAATAACATGACTTCAGCAATTAGCTGCCTATCTGGTGTGGTCATAGCTAATGATCGGAACAATTTTTTCAAATTATCGGGTAAATTAGATCGTCCAGCATATCCAGGATTCATTGTAATAAATATTGCCATGTCTGGTGACACTCTAACTTGCTTTCCAACCAATTCAACAGTAATACCTAAAATAAACATCGTTTTAACTGAACAACTAGTTTTAAAAGTTTACGTACTTCCGCTTGACATTATTTCAGAATTTGATTCTTTTTGTGATTTGAGAGCTTCTTGGATTGTCTGAACTTGCTGTGAAACTGCAGATAACATTCTTTCCTCTAATCTATTAAATTCGTCGAAACAACCCCAAGCACCAACTTGACAAAGACCAACAAAGATACGTCCCATAGCTTGGAAATCGAATGTTTCATCACAATTAAATACCAATACAAAACGTCCTAATTGATTTCCAAGAGCTTTTACGGATTCCGTTTTACCAGTACCAGCCGGACCTAATTTAATAATAATTTTAACATTTACGCTCAACTATAACTAAACAGGATAATGTAAACGAATAGATTTTTATTTCTAATTATAATGAATCATGAGTAATCGCTTTAACATATACAATTAACTCAAATTATTTCTTTCGGAAAACATACCAAAAGGTGAACCACCAAGTCTGGCTTCTAAAGCCTGTGTCATAGTAAGATAACATCTATCAGTTAATGGGGTCTGTACAAGGCGATCTTGAACTCCAAGGTACTCGAATCCATAATAAAAATGTGCATTGGCCATATGAATAGTTAGCTGCTTGAGAACTTCGCTTTGTCTAGGATCGAAGTAGAAACGCATTTCGCAGAGCCATTCGAAAGATTTGTTGCTACATACACCGTTAGCAATTAATCGACGAGTAACTGTTCGTTTATGAACAAATTCATTAATCTGTTAAAGTTAAAATAGTTGAGTAAGTAATAATGACATTCTAAAAAAAATTAAAATATATACTCACCAAATGTTCTAATTTCTTCCTTCGTAATTGTGGTTGTTCTTGTAATACTGAATCCGCTAATACATTTAAAGTATTTTCCACTTGTTGCAAAACATTTTCCAATGGCCCTTTCTGCGGTTCATTATTCATCTTAACCAAAGCGGCTTCGACATCTTCGCTCCATATAATTTGTATAGCAAGAACTACAATCTGAGCCTGATATTTATCAACCCATTCCATAAACACTTTATTTTCAATATTGTCCTTGAATTGTTTAATATCTTGAACGGCTTGTGCCAGATTTGAAGCAAGTGTAACTCTCATCTCTTTCTCCACCAATGATAGCCACTCATTTATTTTTGGATGTTCGGCAGTAGAGACTGCATTTCCAAAATGAACCTACAACAGTAAAGACTAGTAGTAGAACCTGCATTCTATATCGTTTTTAAAGATATGTTTTTTAATAAAAATTTTATATTTTTAATATAATAATAAATTCTTAATTCAAATATTTCGCAACAAACCTCTTCTCCTTCTCTTGATGCAATTCCAGTAATAATAGTATTATCTTCATTAAGCAAAATAGATGCTACACCAGCAAACATTTTTTTGAAATGTTTTTGCAAGCGCGCAACATTCTTGCTGTTGCCAATAATTTCCAATAAATCTTCATCACCAACAAAGTAAAAGCGCGGAAAAGATGTGCGTTCTCTTTCCAGATATTCACCTAAAGCTTTTTGAATTTTGCCAAGTAGATCCGCCAAACGTTCTAAAGACCTTTGTACACCAGGTATATTAAGGACGTCCATTACCATTGGCGATTTGCTTACTTTTTTCATAAGTCCCAGAAATTCAGAGCTTAAAAAATGTATATTAAATATATTGTATAACGTATAGTGATGACAAAAATATGATACCTAATACTTTGGAATTTAGATGTTTCAACAGGCAATAATGTTTTTATATCGGCACTTCCTGAAAATATTCCTTCCAAGTAAACCCATCTTCTTTGCACATCGATCCAAACATCGAACAATGCATTGATACGATTCAATTTCTCTTCCCAAGTTAGTGCTTCCTCTTCAAATACCTTATAATATGGTGATAACTTCATAGCAGCAACAGAATTGATGTGCTCCTTCACTTTATTGAATAAATCATCCCACCCTCTAATAAGTTTGCATTTATTTTGATAATTGATGAGATCTAACTCGTATGTTTGCCATGACTCCCTAACTTGTTTCAAGAATTCTTCCAACGCCATTTCACCTTGCGCAATTAATATAATATCCTTAACAATAGCCTCGTTCTTTTGTAAGTTTACATCCCATACTTGTCCCAACGTTAAATCGGACAAAACCCAATTAACGCGCAATTGTTTCATCAATTGCTTCCAATGACGTTCTTTCAAAGCATCTGATTTTAATTCAACAATGATCATATTGACCTTAGTGTAGTTTTGCAAAGTTTTCTTAACATACTCATATGATGCATATTGACGTAGACGAGCTGGAAGCTCTTTTAATTGAGCTGACATAGCATCTAATTGTTGACGCAATTTTCTTGGTTGCACAGATAACCATGGTTTTTCTCTAGTTTCGTCAATTTGAGCCCAAATTCTAGAAAGTTCAGACCATACGCCGCGCAAATCTTGCAATTCTTCAAAGACTACTTGCATTCGATCTTCACTGGTGCTAACACCGCCTAAAATAACAAGTCTTTCTTTATTAAGGTTTGCTTAAATTTCAAAAACTAAAAATAAGCCATTGAGAATTTGGATAAACATAATGGAATGTAGATTGTAAATTTTAAAAATTATCTTTATTTACTTAAATTCAACTACACAAACATAAATATGGTTAAATTATAAAATTACTGGTGATTTATTTTGAAAATGTACTCCAAAATCATAATTTGAAGATTAAGTTGCTCATCTTTTACCAAAGTACGCAACAAGTTTTTCAGCATCTTGCAAAAGTAAGTAGCATCATCTGATTTTTTCTTTGCGATGCTTACATTTTTCTTTGTTTTTCTTGAAATTTTTTTCTTTGGTTTACAAATACACCACGCTGTAAAAAAGTTCAGTTACGTAAAATAAGTGACATTCAAAAACCTATAGTTTTCCACCAGTTAGTATTTTACGTACCTTTATGTTAAAACCCAAAATTAACATTCCAATTTTTTCTCACATTAACACTTAACACGTACAAAAAAAAAACCAAGGATATATTCACGTCTCACGTAGTTATACACAAAAAGATGTCAGCCGTTACAAAATTTAACCCAACATCTTATTTTGCAGATTCAACAGCACAATTGTATAAAGTTGTTCAGAAAGTTCGTAGCGATTTTTACGGAAAATTTCGTAAAGAAATGACTAATTTTTTAACATAATTAATCAATCATGTACGTGCCATTATTTTTGATAACCTTTGACAATGGATCGGGAATCTTCCCGACACTTGCTATCTTTCTCCGAAAAAAATCTCTAAATGGAATTTACGCGCTTCTGAACCAAATGCAAAGTATGATATTTGGTGCAAATCACCTTTCAGAACGGTAGTTCGCTTTTCAAACTCTACAATCTTTTGCCTTCACTTTTATTAGAAAATATCTTCTGATAAAGCGTGAGGCATAAAACATCGTACCGGTTAACAAACCCAAGCTTTTGTAAATGGTCAAAAAGGGTACCGTTTCATATGTTCCATATTTTTGGTATAAGTGTAATTAATGTAGAGACGATTATTTTGCACTACAGACTTCATTTGGCCTTGACCAACGGTGGACGATCTTTCTGACCACGCAGACATCGAGGCAAAAATAATCAACTCCAATTTTAGCAAAATTGCGAATTGTCGATTCTGTTACGGTACTATCCCGTCATTTATGCAGCATTTTTCCTTTTTAATAACGAAAGACCATTAAATGCTGAAAATACACTTTATTTCCTTCCATTACCAACTTACTAAAACGTCCGCTAAACACAACAGTACAATTTTTGAACTGCCCTGTTTTCAATGAGAATAACTTCTGATTTGATTATCAAGTTAATGACTGAAAATATTAATTATATTTTTATTTATTATAACAATTGTCATGTTTTGTAACAATTATATCTTATATGGCATAAAATGCGTAAAATAAATCACAGTTTTCAGTTCAGAAAAACATTTAATGCAAGGTTATATGCTAACGCAATGCAAATGTTAACATCGATGCATGCACAAACTTTGCCCTTCATGTTTTCAAAAACGTTTCGCAAATGTTGAGGAGTTGCATTAACTCAAACTTCTCTAATACTATCATCAAGTTCTCCGATTCTGAGATGTATCGTTTTGAAAATCGTGTTCTTCGTGTAGGCAAAATGAAATCCATAATTGTGAGATCTACCGTGCCTTCATAATAGGTTGTAGCCCGCGTGACGTGTTGCAATATTGGTTGCATACATTAGGATTGGCAATCCTGCATAATAAGTTCCTAAACTCAAATGTTTTGTAATGACAGTTTTGTACGTTTTGGGTATTGTGTCAATTAGATTTTCTTTGCATTAATTTTATATTTATTTCGCGTTAAAAAAGTTAGTTCTTTGAAGAGCTATTGAAGATATTCTAACTTTTGTGAAGGTTAGTTATCTATTAATAACATTGAATGTATATATAAATAAAATAATTTCATTTTAGATTATAACCTCCAAAATGGCATTTACCGTCGAACAAGATGCATTCATTTTAGTGGCCCATTATAGTATAGAAGTGCTACACAAGATGCCGAAGGCAATTGAAGTTATTCACTTCCAAGTTGTATAGATCAATTTCTACAACACTTCCCAGATTTTGACTTTGATTATAATTCATTTCAACATCGTAGACATATTATAACACATCGGTTTGAGGATAAACATTGTATTTGTAAAGGGAAATCGACTGGGAGGCCCACCAAATTAACTGAAGCTGTTGTAGATGATATTCGGCAGCGAATAGAACATAGCCCTCATAAATCAGTTAAAAAACTATCTCAGCAAACAGGTATTTCATATTTATTTTTAATTGTACAAAGTTAACATTCAAAAAAATGTTCTTGTAGGTCTCTCAGTTGGAACATGTCACAAAGCATTAACAAAAAAGATACATATGCATTCTTATGAAGTTACTGTTGTTCATCAGTTACATCCAGTCGATTACGATAGGCGAATTAGATTTTGTGAATGGTTTAATAATCGAATGAACGATGATCTCCTAGATTTAACTTTTTTTAGTGACGAAGCATGGGTACATCTTACAGGATACGTAAATTCACAAAATTATAGATCTTGGGCTACAGAAAATCCACACCAACTAGTAGAAACATCATTACATCCTTTAAAAGTAGGAATATGGGTGGGAATGTCGAGAAGAAGAATTATTGGGCCAATTTTCTTTTACGATACCATTACTGCAGCAAGATATCGAGGAATATTAAATGAATTTATTAATCAGCTGCATGACGATGAATTAGAAAATGGCTGGTTTCAACAAGATAATGCACCTGCTCACACGGCCAGAGACACACACCACTATTTGACAGAATTTTACGACGATAGACTGTTTAATTTATGGCCACCCCGTTCTCCTGATCTTACTCCGCTTGATTTTTACTTATTTGGACATTTGAAAAATAGGATATATAGAAATAGACTACATAATTTACAAGAACTAGAAGCAGCAATTGTGCATGAAATAAATAACATTACGCAGAATGATTTACATGTTTTTGAAAATTTAAAACGTGGGGTGAATATTTGTTTGCAACAAAATGGTCATCATTTCCAACATTTATTATAAATATGTTATTGTGAAAAAGCTTTCAGTACGTTAGCTCCTCATAAAATGTGTTTGTACAGAGGCAAAATTGACAATTTTTTCATTATTAACTGTAAATAAAATTTATGCTATTAAAATGATAATAAACACTAGTGTTTTAATTGAATAAACATACAACTAAAATTTATTTTTATTATTCCAAGAAATTACTTACGTTTCAATTAAAATAAAATTACAAAACATCTGTCAAACTATTTCGAACTAGGAATATTTGTATAGGAGTAGTACCAATCTGTAATGTTGTTGCATATGTATCATGTTACAACAAATAATGAAGGCTCTGTAGAAACATTGCAGAGAAATTCGCCAATTGATAATGATCTTCCGAATAAATACGTTTTTGTTGAGCCATATGTGTTGAAAAATTATCTTGGAAAAATCCAGCAAGTTTATCTTCGTGTGGATTAATAAACGGTTCTAATAACTAATTTCTGAATCTTTCAGGATTTATTGTTGCGTTAAAAATTTGGGTCAATGATTCGCTTCCTTAAAATTGCCAATTTTTTGGGTATGTAATGATGTCACCACAAATTCATGGCGACTTTCTAAAATATTTTAAGAATAATTTTTTTTTAATATCTGGAAAAATAGAAACCTTAGTTCTTCAATCATAATCTGAGTTCATAGATAGCTTAACTTTTACATGGATATAATTTTAAGTTCTTATTAAAAATAGCGTGGCATGTTCCAACTTATAACTGAGATTTTTGTGCTAGTTTCGCAATAGATTTTTTAACGATATTTGGCGACATTTTCCATTCAATATTGAACATCTTCAATGCAATCAACAGTTCTTTTCATAGATACTTCTCTCTCACATTTATGAACTATCGCCAATGTTACACGAAATTTATCAAGACAACCATGTATCTTTTTAGCAAGGTGTTCATATGTATTTACAAAATTGGGGAATTGTTTATGACAATCCTCCATGTAATGATTAATTTCAACGTTTATTTTACGATTTTGCAATTTTCAACAAAATTTAAATTACATGTTTATATTTATTTTTATATAATATTAGCACTATATAGCAAGTGCCAAATAAGATGGGGAGAGGTGGGGATGCGCCGTAGTCGTTTTAAAAACGCGCACGCCCACTTACTTGCAACTTATATAAAACGAAATATGTACAAAGTTTCCCACTATTTCTAATGCTACGCGAACTTTCTACTAAAATAAATGAAACTTTACTAAAACTAAATTACTATTGAGTGAAACACATATTTTATAGATTATGGTTGTTCCTTGCTTTGTATGGTTATATTTATGTTGCAAGGACCATGTTGGTCTAAAAAGTAGGTTAGTAGACTATGAATCTGATGAAACGGGTTCAAACTCTGGTCTAGCCAATAATCTCAATGGCGTTTTTTCGGTTCCAGCTCGACTCAAGCTAACAAAAAATGACTACCTGGTGGTAACTCTGGGCTAATAATAGACGGTCGGTGATTAGCGCTAGCCACGTTACCATCCTAGTCTACCAAACGACTCAAGTCATCACAAGCCTACCATGTTACTACCTCAAAAGCAGTTACAGATACTATTATTATTATGTTTATGTTGCACCTATGCATATTGATATTTATTTAGTCAAAGAATAAAATTTAATACCATGATTTTCTAGCCAGTAAATTACTTAGTAGATTTACTTGCTTACTTACTTGTTCAAAATAATACTGGCCTTTAATGAATTAACTTTAAGAGTCAAAATTTTACGTAAAAAGTACGTCATCAACTTTACATTAACATCATAGACTACTCTAAACAAGAATTTTATTGTAGCCACGGTATGCGTCTGATGTATTCGTAGAACTTATAACAAGTTAGGATGCAAATATATTGTACGTAAAATCGCTACGAACTTTTCGAACAACCTGATATTTGATACATTAACAATGATGAAAAACCTTAATGAAATTTTTTTCCATACAAACTGTCCCGTATAATTATGTTCAAATTTTAGAGGTGTAAAGTAGACTTCATTTCAAGTAACAAAAACGCAAAACTTGTATATCCATTTTTATTTGTTTCAAAGTTACAGATCTATGTATGTGATTGTCAGATCATGAAAAAAAATGTAATCCTAAAGTCAATACAAACTGATTTTATTTAAAAAAAAAAGTTATACGATTCAATAACAGGCCTGTGATTGTTAACGTCGCATAATAAAATGTTACCCTAAAATAAATAAACACGTGTCGTAGTGCATACAGTAATTTCCTAGAGATCTACAAAAAAGAGTACTGGAAATTGATTTATGATAAAGAATGTTCTTACTTATTTCTAAGTGCTGAACCATGAATATCATACAATAAACAAATGTTCAGATGACTGTTAACGTTGCATTTTTTAATAAAGGATTACATTACATTTCAGTACATACAACAGCTTATTAGTGAGTGGACACGTTTTCTTTATTCAAAATGCCTTACCGATTTTCGTCTGAAGAGTATGCGAATATGCATTTTTTGTGTATGGCTACTGTAACGGCAGTGCACGTCAAGCAGTTATTGAATACCGACATCGGTTTCCCGTATTACAAGGGATCCAACTCTCAGTGTACGTCGAATCGCTAGACAACTAGGAGTGCCACGAACGACAGTTTGGCGAATTTTAAAACGTGAGGACTTATATCCATATCACTATCGCAGGGGACATGGTTTGCTTGAGGCAGACCACTATGCTGGTCTAGTTTATTCTACTTGGATATTAAGACAGTCACGGCTTCATTTTAATTTCTGCAGAACAGTCCTCTGGACAGATGAATCTACGTTCACGTGAAGTGGTGTTACAAATCTGAGAAACCTGCACAGGTGGTCATCAGAAAATTCCAAAGCTATACGCCCATCTAAATTTCAACATGAATTTTCTATTAACGTTTGGGCGGCCGTAATCGATGACTTGTTGATTGGTCCTGTCATTCTTCCTGAGAGGTTAAATGCGGACAATTACCTTCAATTTCTTATTAACGAACTGCCAGGTCTTTTAGAGGATGTCCCACTGAATGTTCGACGAGACATATGGTTTCACATGGATGGGGCACCACCACATTTCGGAATTGCTGTCCGAAATTGGGTTAACGTCAATTGCATTTGCACATGCATTCAACAAGGAGGTGGACATTTCGAAAATATTATTAATTGAACTTTTTTAAATAAAATCAGTTCGTATTGACTTTAGGATTACATTTTTTTTCATGGTCCGACAATCACATTCATAGATCTGTAACTTTGAAACAAATAAAAATGGATATACAAGTTTTGCGTTTTTGTTACTTGAAATGAAGTCTACTTTAGACTCCTAAAATTTGAACATAACGATCCGGGACACTTGTATAGTGATTATAGAATAAAAAGAAATTAATATAATAACTTGCAGGTTAGGATCCTTACAGACTAGCAACTTCTAATTCTTCAACCGTTGACTTGATATCGGCTCAATTTAATAGTCAATCAGCTTTGATCAGATTTTGATTAGATTCAAAAGTCGAACAACTATCGATTTATCCCTTTATTAGAAAGGCGTACTCACAGTCGCGCAATCTAATGTCTGTCGCCCTACTTATCGGAATACGTTGCTTACGTACTTATCAAGTTAACTTACTTAACAGTTTATTTGCAAAAACCCACGTTGTTTCAGATAATCTTAGAAAAGTGTTCAGATATTAAAAAAAAAAAAAAGTTATGGAAGGAACCCTGTTACTTTGGAATTAAGTATGAAATTTACCAAAGCTAATTTAAAAGCTCTTACCATAATATAGCTTTAAATCCTGAATATGTATTTCGACAACTAAGTTGTCATCATTCACAGTAGAAAAAATATTATACGGAGTCCTAAAGCACACACTTTACACCAAAACACATGACTGTGCTCTGCTTGTGTAGTGTATGCTAAGGCTCCGACTGTAACACTTTCGTACGTAACGACCGACAACTGAACGAAACTTAAAACGAGACGGACAATAACAAAGCTATTCTTTTTGTTATTATCATTTCATTTTTTTCTGGCTTATGGAAGGTAATTTTAGGAAAATATTTCGGATATATATTATATATAATTACATCTTTCCATTTTGCATACGTTGTCTTTTTATTTCAAGGACACTCGGTATATTACTACCGGCATAATGTTCTATAAAATGTATTGTTTAGTAAGAAATATCCTTCATTTTTATATACCGAATTTTCCCTAACATATATTTAATGCTTAGTTCGAGCTTTAAGTTAAAAATGGAACTAATTTTTTTAAAATTTTCCTAAGATAAACAAACATAACTAAAAATTCAAAACTAATTTACAAATAATCATGCACTAAATAATTACTTCACAATAAATCATAAAAGATGTCAATTTACCTGGTTCTTGTAATTCCAAAGCTTCTTTTGCTTTAGCAACATTATCCCTTTCTTCTTTCAGTCTGGCATACTTGCTCTCAAAAAGTTGCAATTGAGTTAGTGCTTCATCTGGTCTTAAGTGACCTTCAACAGGTTTACTTCGTTCCCAATCGACGAGAAAATCATTTGTGCGATTTTCAACAGCTTTATCTTCAGAAACAATTTTTTGTTGCAAGCTAGCAACCTGTAATCAACGGTTTGTTAAAGTAAGAAGGTAAAGAAACAGGTAACAGTAATTTTTACCTGTGTTTGTATTGATGAATCTTTTCTTTTAATAATCTCATTAAATGCACCCCATTCGCCTTCGAGATTTTCAACATGAAGCCAACTGTTGGGAAATTGAAATCTTTGACGTTCTAATATACGTTGACCTTCTCGATATACTTCTACTTGCTTCTCCCATTTCTAGAATAACAATATATATATAGCATAGATTCACTTTTTAATCAAAAGTATATTTTTACTTTCATATTTCTCTTCAAAGACTGGACATAAGTTATAAAACTAACAGCATCTGATGTACTTGCTGCTTCAATAGTTTGAAGTTCAAGATCTGAACGAGACTTAGAGATTTGAGTATGAAAAGAAGTCATTTCATTGCCCAAGAGAGAACCAAATTTACTGAGTGTCTCTTTATGCCACGAATCATATTTCAAAGAAACTTTGCTTTGAACTTTAGTAAAGTCTATAATTACAGGACCGAACTCACGTCTTGTATCTGATGTATCAAATGTGGCTCGTGTTTTTCTAAAAAAAAAAAAATTGATTTTGCAACAATATACTTAATGTGACAAAATACTTGAAATAAAACAAAAACAGCATTCAGTTTAAAAATAAACTACTTACTTGATATCATTTAAGCATTCCATCCATCTATTAACATCATCACCTAAACCTCCATATAAATTATCAGATTGCAAATCCCATAAAGTCTGATACCTTAGCCATTCATTAACATAAGTTTGAATCTACCATAGAAAAATAAATCATTAATATAATTATAATATACTTGTCATTATGACACTTACTTCTTTTATTTTAGTCGCTATAGCAGTATATGCAGCTTCAAGTGGTGTAGAACCATTTGGCAATTTTGTCAAAATGTTTCTATATGTTTCTGTAACAGGTTTATCAACACCAACTTGATAGCGACTACTCTGAAGTCTCTGTTGAGAAGTAACAATAGCTTGCCAAGCAAACAATTGTTGCATTATTTGGAATCTTGCTTCCTCTATACTGGGATATAGATACATGGTTTGATTGGTTATACGAACTTCGTGAATTGCTATTTTAATATGTGGATCACCACCAGGTTTATGAGTCGGTTGTGATGGTTCATCTGTATCCATACTGTGATCTATTTCCTTCTTTTGACCATTTAAGGCATCTGTCCATGCCAGTACGCCAGCTTGTAAACGATGAGCTAAATTCTTTTCAACCTAAAATTTTTTTCGTCAAACAAAGCACATCTAACGTAAATTCTTTTATACCTGTTCGTCAAGGCGATTAACCCAAATATGTAAATTCGAAAATTGTTTCAACGATAAATCATCAACAGCATGTTGTATTTTAGCCAAAATATCTGCAAAGGTATTCGCAGAATAAGGGCAAGTTTCCAGAGAGCGGACATCCACTTCCAATTGTTCTCCTACAATTACCAATTCTTCAACTCTCTCTTGAAAACTAACAACTGTATCTGACAATCTCTGTACATATGGGTCAAGTTTAAAGCTTTCCCATGTCAGTTGTATTCCTTCTGCTATTAATTGTTGAACCTCTTTTCTAGTGCCAGCAACTAATGGAATAATACTGGCCTTATCTTCAAGCTGAAACATTGAACAATACGTAATATTTGTACAATAATATTATAAAAAGGTAACAAAAGAAAATAACGCGCGACTATAAATGATTGAAATTTTTTTCTTAAGCTGGCAATAATTCTAACTTATGTCATCCACATTTATACAAAATATTCTAACCAAAAAAAATAAATCCAAAGTGAATAATCAGACAAACCATTTTCTCAGAGTTATTAAATATTTGCTTTGATCATTTATAATCACTCGGTATAATGATAGCTTTATTTGTATTAAATATAAATAGAAAATACAACTACATAATAGAGTACACGAGGGTTCCTATTTTTTTTGCTTTGAAAAGTCTCTTCATGCAATGTAATTTTCAAGAAAGCACTTTTCTTATATTATTTTTTCTGAGAAAATATAGGCACAATTACTTAATCAGTAATATACAGTTCCTAACTTAAATTTTAGAAAGAAATTTGCAGGAGATAGTAAAAATTGCTTGCAACCATGCTATTGATAAATAATGATTCATTCTTATATAGCTAAATTAGAAAATTGCTTTCAAGCATAGGGTTAAATAAAAAGATCACATTAAGCTTCATTCGACAAAAGGTTGTCTATCACCCGAAGAATATACCCCACAATTTTAGATTTAATAGAAAAGAATACCCTAATTTTTTTATTTAATATTATCTGTATAAAGAATTTTCACGACAAAAATGTGTTCACATCATTGATAGAAACTTCGGTCTATCAAATATACACTTTTCAAAATACTCACTTCGCGTAAAGATACGAATCGGGTTACAAGACTTTCATGTTGTCTGCCTGCAAACATCACGCGCGTTGTCGACAGATTGCAAAATTTACAAAAATTATTTTGACATTTAGATTATATCGCATCTACAGTGTCCTTGAAATCATTCAGAATATAATTATGTACCTTTATTAAACGTTACACACACACACTGTATGTTTACATACGTAACAGCTGTCCATGTTATAAAAACAAGTCAATACCTCGTACAAAAACAGCTTTTTATAGATTAAGTTACAAACTCATTTTAAAAATTATACTAACAATAATTTGCGAACTTTTAAAACTGACATCATTTCATGCGTATTACAAGAATGTTTTTTTTTTTTGTTAGAAGCAAGAAATATAAATATCGTTTCAAAATGCTGCTATTGTATTTAAAGGTGGCAATGTTTATTTTGATAAAAACGAGAACATTGTTTAAGTTTTGTTATGGTAAGGGTTCGATAACCTGGTAAGAGTCAGCTGTTAAAAATTTATACCAGCATTAAATTTTTAAAGTAGGTATATTAAAAGAACATATAAGATGTGTTCTCTACGTCCTATTTGATTACACTTTATCTTTAATCAAAGACGTAAATGTAAACCATATCCAACGTACTGAATCGTCGACGAAACGTAAAGCTGACGGACGTTATTGTTGGTCAACTTTAAGATTTCGTCTCTGAACTTTTAATAATATAGTCGGTCGCACAGTGGCGTAACAACTTTTTTTTAAATATTTTTATAATTTTTGGAAAAATATTTTGGATGTATATTCTATGTAATTACATATTTCCATTTTTCATACGTTGTCTTTTTATTTCAAGGACACACGGTAAAGTTTTGTTAAAACTCAGTAGCACATAAAAATGAATTACTGTACCAATAAATTAAATAGAGACATGTAATAAATGTAACAGTCCTTGTTCCCTTCAAAATTTTAGTCGTTTTAATATTTTAGGAAATTATATCCTACATGTTGTTTCATCTATTCCCACTAACATACATATTCACCAATTAACATTAAGCATTACATTGTCCTTTCTAATATATCAATAAATACAACGAAGAACCCTAGAAGAATTAGCTTAAGCTTTTCTTCGGAAGATTCAATGAAATATTGTAATTGCTAATAATTGGCTTTACTGCTACGAGGAGCCGTTAATCTTCCCAGACTAGTCAGCTTAAAATTTGAGTGCAATTTCCCATTATGCTAAAGGGTAAGAGATTTTATACCTTTTTTAAGTTTTTACATAGCCACGTAAGCCACGGTTTCCAAAGAAACACTTTTTACATATACTTTGGCAACTTGTGTGCAAATTTATAAAACATTTACAAAATTATTAATTTTTTTTTTATATTATCTGTCAGTTTGTGTTGTCGCGCATTGATTTTATATCAAAATGAACAAAATCTAATATAGGGCCGTTATAAAGTTCCTTACAAAACAAGAAAAAGCTCCAAAAATTATTCTTGAAGAAATATTGACTGTATAAGTGAACGATTGTCCTTCCAAGTCAAATATTTGCGAGTGGTCGAAATTGTTTAAACATAGTCGAAAATCATTTAATGATGGTCCCCGTCCAGATCACCCTAATGATGTGATCACTTCAGATGTCGAAAAACCAAGTGTTTGGTACTGAAAGATGCAAGATTAAACAAGCGATAATCGCCGGTCAACAAATTTTAATTTTTGTTTAGAAACTATGTACAATTTCGTTTTTTTTTATAGTTCTAACAATAGTAATAACAACAAATTTATTCTGGCACATCAGGTTTTGAGAAAAAATATTGAAAAATAAATGAAATAATATTAATTAGGTATAAACATTATATGACGTATGGTATCGTCCTATTTAAAATGTTCTTTGGCATTTTCTGATATCAATGTCCAACAATAATCAGCAAGCAATAGTGAAAATATAACTTTTCTATTAAAGGTGTAATATTCGGACTACGCTGGAGGGTAGAGAATTCTCCACAAATAATAGAAACTTTTTAGCAGATTTAGCACCCAGTGACTACTTTTGTTTTCGAATCTCAAAAACCCACTTCGGGGACCAAAACTTATAGTAGCTGTAGAGAACTATTTTGCAGAGAAACAAAATGAATATTATTATTGAATCGTTGTAATAATATATGTACTCAAAACAAACTGTATTGATAAATAAATTTTTATTTATGCTCTAATCTTTTGTGCCTTTCATACCTAGTCCGAGAAAGAAACGTCCCCTCGTATTTTAAAACTTGTATCTAAAAAGGGTAAGAGGGATGTTTCTAAAGTTCCAGAAATTATGCTCTAATTAAATTACGCAGAACTTATAGGCAATGCTATTGGTGATAGACAAGTCTTGACATGTTTACGCAGCTATCCAGTGTAATATAGTTCAGTCTTATTGTTTGTGTAGCCATTAGGGCTGGGTGAAGTATCGATACATCATCCAATACCCGATACCATAACCGGTATCGATTCTCCGGTACCTCAGATAACGAAGGTATCGATTCCAAAACATCGATACCTATCGATACTTTACCGATTCCAGTACTCGGAATCGGTACCGTGCACAGACCCGATACATCGCTAAGCATCGATACCTCGATTGGTATCGCTACCCGATACCGAAAACGTCGCTATTATTTACCGATTCCAGTACCCGCAAGTATCAATACTTAGCGATGTATCGGGTAGCTTACCTTTGTGCATTTTGTTAATGTATATAAACGATGCAATAACTTTTTAAGTAAAGAATTTTTAAGTATGTATGTATTATATATATTATACAATATATATTTGAAAGGATATTGAATTTTATATTATGCGTAGGAAATATCCATATTATGACATAACTATAATTATTCCAAAAAAAAAAAAAAAATATCGCGATATTGCAAATTTCAAACCGTAGATATGGTAGAAACAGTAAATTAATTTTATATCTCTTGAAACCAATATCAAACAATCGATACCTAGAAAACGGTTTATGAATACTGAATCCTAGGTATCGAATCAAGGTATCGATTCCAAAACATCGATACCTATCGATACTTTACCGATTCCAGTACTCAGAATCGATACCGTGCACAGACCCGATACATCGCTAGTATCGATACGCAAACGTCAGTATCGCCCAGCCCTACCTAATAACCATGGAAGACGCGGCTAAATCTCAAAGAGCAATAATTTTCTTTTTGTGAAAACTATTAAACGTCTCCAAAAAGTGTTTGGTGAGTGCAGAATCTAAGAGTACTGTATATTGGTGGATTGATCGTTTTAAAAGTGGTAGAACATCGTTAGAAAACGATCCACGCAGTGGTTGCCCAAGCACATTGGTAAATGTAACATTACTGCCTTGGAGAATCTACTGAAAGAGTACAAACGAATGACTATTTCTCAAATTAGTGTACGCTTAGGAATAGGTACACGACAAGTTTATGAGATCTTATATTATTGTTTGGGCATAAGCAAGGATTCAGTCCAGTGGATGCCAAGGCTGTGTTGGAACTAGAACAGAGAAACTCAATAGATCTGACACTTGTTCTCAACTTCAAGAGCTGTTAGCCCGTTGCGGCGATGAATTTAGGCAACGAATACCACCGACCACTGACGAAACGTGGATTTCTTATTTCAATCCTGAGACCAAAAGTCAATCCAAAGAATGGCGTAAACCCGAAGAAGGACCTCCACTTAAGGCGAGTGCAGTTCCGTCTGCTGGAAAGGTAATGTTTACTGTATTCTGGGATTGCGAACGGATTATTTTTATTGATTATCTGGAGAAAGGTACTATAATTAACGCAGAATATTATTCAAGCTTATTATCCAGACTACTGCTGCAGGCACTTATCAGAAACCGGCCTGGGAAGCTGCATACGCGTCCGTTATTGCAACAGGATAATGCAAGACCGCACACCGCAAAAAAAAAACGAAGAATGTTTTGAACGATTTACACTGGGAATTGCTTTCGCATTCACCTTATTCTTCGGATCTCGCACCGAGTGATTTTCATCTGTTCCCAGATTTTAAAAAACCTTTACAGAGCGTTCATTTAGAAAGTTTAACTGACGTAAAACGTATCATAAATAGGTGGATTAAGGAGACACCGAAAAAGTTCTTCGAGGACGGCTTAAAAAAATTAATTTATTGTTGGGATAAATGTATTCAATTAAATGGCGATTATGTTTAAAAAAAATACATTGTAATATTGATGAAAAATTACAAAATAAAAAAATTATAGTTAAATCCGAGAACTTTGGAAACATCCCTCGTATTTCTTCGGGTATAAAATAAATGTTTATTTTTAAACATAAAAATAACAACAAAAAGTGTTTTAAATTATTGTGGTCAACACAACACATGTCTCTGACTTACAATTTGACAAAAATCCAGGAACTAATTTGATCGTTCAATTGCAAGTTCTGTGAAAATTGTGCTATAACGCCCGGCTCTTAGTACATATTTTAATAAAAAGTTATGTTGGAACAGCACATTCACATTAAGCATGTAGATTCATCCACAAACTGATTTGGTGGTATGTTGAAATAAACCTTATGTATTACTAAGCTAAAGTAAGTATACCACAGGTATCTACATTTCATCATAATAAATGTCTGTACGATTTAAGAAAATCCATCAAGTCTAATCACCAGGGAATGTATTTCTCACGAAAGTTACGCACAGTCGCGACATCCAATGATTAAGCTTAATTAACTTAAGATCATATATGTTGACATACCTTACGTTCGCATAATGCATTATATAGCAGAAAAATTATATTTAAAATAAATCATGCTTATAACAGTTCTCTCTAGCAATTTTTAAACATGCTCCATGAATATACCTTTACAAATGTACTGCTCCTTATTGTCAGCTGATTTAAATAAGAATGTATTAGAATTATCTTTTAAATATTCCAAATATGCATCTAAACTAAGCTACTACATATCTAAACTAGACTTTAAATAAGAAAACAGATCCAAACTTGGAATATTAATATATGATTGTCTTCTACAAAAAAATATATTTAAGTAACACATTGTTATGTAGGATCCATTTATCATTGTACTTTTACTTTATTTCAGCGTCTTTAAAAAAATGCATAAACTGTAATTATTAACCACGACACTAAACTATACTAAAGACCATAAAACTAGAAAAATTTTAACTGACTAACAGTTCCTAGACTTTTAAAATCTCTTATATAAAACCAATAGAGCATGAAGTGCAAAATTTTAAATGAAGTGTACTTAAAAAATAATTTACCTTCTCCAACGTCATATCATAAGTGCGTACACTCTCGATCAAAGAAATAGCAAATGGATAAAGTTGATTAGCTTGATGAGCCTTATTCACAATAGCCAAAGGTACTCTAAAACCTAGACATTTCAAGTTTCTGACTTCTTTTGCCAAGGTGATGATTTCCGGCAAGAAATTAACACGTAGTTTCAGAATGTTTCCGCGGCCACTCCTTGAACGAACTGCTTCTATCGTAAAAATACGGCTTGGTACACCTAAATTTCTTTGTTGTACATTCCTGGCCCAATCATCGAATATGTCCTGAGTATTCAACTTTGCACGGAAACTATCACCATCTGCTTTTAACTTTTGGCCTTCGATATGATTTTCCCATCCCTTCCCTGTAGTGAAACATTTTAGTACTTACAAACCTATTTGAAATGTATAAAAATATAAAATTACCTAAAACATCTTCTACTCTTCTTAAATAGGTTGTTAGCTGATGATCAATTTGACGAGCCCAAATTATAGAACCCGCTACGGGAGGTAAGTCTCTGACTTTACTAATACGAGCGCTATTGCTTTGTGGATATTGAACCTATTAAAACACACATAAATGATATTCAAAAATACATTTTGATTAATTAATTACTTTAAACTTCTCGTGCAAAGCTTCAATATCATCCTTAACTCTTTGAATAAGATGGGTTTGATATTCTCTTATAGCTCCCCTAATGTGTGGTCTCACAAAGAGCGCATTAAAACGCGAAAAAATGCGAAACATTTCGTTTGCATTCTTAGCTGTGCCTAATTGGTCCCGCAAATGCACCGTTATTCGTGTTTCCACTCGATCAATACGTTCTTCGTATCTTTGAACGGCGGCATCCCAAGCATCCTGACCTTCCTTTGTTATATCCAAACAATCCACTTCCTTGACATTTTCGTAGGCAAGATTCACTTCCTGCAATAAAAAAGTTGTTTTTTTGTGAATTCTCTAATTTCATGTTAGTATATATAGCCATGTTTATATGCATTGGATACACATGGGATAACCCACTATATTTATATTATCACGCATTTTTAGATAAAATAAGTATAGTATATATTTAAGTTGGAATATATTAATAAGAATTTATCGCCCTATAAAACTAGCTAAGCTGAACACGAGATATAACAAAGGACACTGCAAATTTCAATAAACAAATTTTGATGTACGGTCGCGGTCACATAAAAGCGACCGGCACTTTTTCCTATTGTATACATCATGTCACTTAATAATGAAAAAAGTCAAATATTATTTAAATTGTCATTAGTGTCATTACTTACAAAGCCAAAATTTATGAAAAAAAAACACAAAATGTCAAATTAGTGGTCGCTTTTATGTAACCGCGACCGTACCATATTTTTATGCCCTTTTTATTTCTCTGGTCCAGAAGACATTACGCCTAAAACACGAGAATTAAGGCAAGTTGTAGGTGGTAAAACAGTCTAGCTGCAATACAATTAAAAGCAATTAGCAAACTAGTTTATTAATACACAAAAAAATGAACGAAAACATTACACAATGGAGAGGAAAAATAGACTTTTGCAGATATTACCCTTATGAGGCAGGAGAAAATAATTAAAAGAACTTTAAGCTTATACAACGTTTCCGTTTCTATCCAAACAGGAAAGGGATTCGTGAACGTAGACCCATACGTATATAAAACGCGATAAATCACTTGACGGAAGACCGGCAAAATAAACGCCTTTTGTGGGGGAAAAATACCAAAATTAGAATATTGATAATTGGTCTGAGAGTATTTAGTCAGATGAGGTATACCGATAGGTCCAACTCGCAACGGGCCATAGGCAACAATATACGTATGGAACGTAATGCGATGCGGCAACGTGTGTACGATGCCTATATTGGAGTGACTTTCTTAAAATTTAAATTTATTTTGCAGAATTATTGATTTTTTTACTTTTATCTTTTAGAAAACGTTATTGTTTTTTTATTACTTAAAATTACTTTATATGAAAAATAGTATACCATAAAAGTGTAAACAAAGACAGTATACATTGAAACGAATATTCATTCAATTGTATTGTCATGAAATTGAATTTGTCAATCGTTGTTAAATTTGTTAGAATGAATAGATATTTATATTTATCGGAAAATACTAATACTTAAAGCAAACAAATAAGGTGTAGTGTTTTGTTATAGGAATGTATAATATCCATTTCTTCCTGCATATTGATTATACAGCTGATGCTTTCGTAATATGCTCATATTTGTATTTCTACTATTATCGTGATGTTATTATAATACAGATACCAAAATCTCACGTAATATTTCCATCAGCCTTTTATTAACAATAAACAAGTAAAGTACAACTTCGTAGGTCGACAAACGCTCCAGTCTTCATTATCACTGTATTATACATGAACTGTAGGCTTAGTTTTTCGTAGAAATTGAAGTACGTGTCTGTTCCTTTGTAAAATTATAATAAGGGCAGGGGTTAATTTTATTCTGGCATTTTTAAAAATGCAGAGATCAGTTTTGCGACAGCATTCAGCTAATTACAATCTAAAATAAGCAACATTTTAACGTATTTTGGAATTGTGAATATTCGTAGGTAATAAAAAAAAAGGAAGTATAGTTTAATTACAACTGTAGCTTCCTCCTGGTTTGAAGGAAGTCGGTATGTATCGACCGAAGTATAAGTTGAAATAATACAAATATGAGCATATTACGAAAGCATCAGCTGCATAATCAATATGCAGGAAGAAATGGATATTATACATTCCTATAACAAAACACTACACCTTATTTGTTTGCTTTAAGTATTAGTATTTTCCGATAAATGTAAATATCTATTCATTCTAACAAATTTAACAACGATTGACAAATTCAATTTCATGACAATACAATTGAATGAATATTCGTTTCAATGTATACTGCCTTTGTTTACACTTTTATGGTATACTATTTTTCATATAAAGTAATAAAAAAACAATAACGTTTTCTAAAAGATGAAAGTAAAAAAATCAATAATTCTGCAAAATAAATTTAAATTTTAAGAAAGTCACTCAATATAGGCATCGTACACACGTTGCCACATCGCATTACGTTCCATACGTATATTGTTGCCTATGGCCTGTTGCGAGTTGGACCTATCGGTATACATGACTCCTATAAACGTAAGCAATTCAATCTGAATATCGAATTAAAAAAATTGTTATCGATTTTCATTTCTATCCAAACAGAAAAGGTGCTTCGTGAGCGTGGGCCCACAAGAATGTAAAACGCGATATATGCCACACTTGACGGAAGGCCAACAAAATAAACGCCTTTTGCGAGAGAAAAAATACTAAAATTAGAGTATTGATAATTAGTCTAAGACTATTAAGTTAGATGAGGTATGTACATAAGTCCTACAAACGTAAGAAATTCAATCGGCATATCGAATTTTAAAAAATTATTCTATCCTTATACAATATATTGTGATGACCAGAGCTGAGGATGTTTGCGGTATAACCATGGTTATACCGCAAACGTCCTCAGCTCTAGTGATGACTCATCAAACGGTGCATCATACTCTAGCGTTTTCTCGAGGCACGTAAAACTCCCGAGAAGGATATTCCCACGATATAAAAGCCGCGTCGAAGAAGGGATGGGACATTGAATCCTAGAGTCTCGCGCAGTACACATAAATATAAATACATAAATGTGCTTATTGTTAATAGTTAGTTTTATATTGTTATACGTTTTACTATTAATATAGTGTGTGTCTAAAGTTATTGTTAGTCTTATTTAAGAACCCGAAAAGACAAACTTTACAATATTGTATCAAGAAAGAAAGTGGCAGTAGCATAGTAGCCTCGCATTGCATGTTGGAGAATTTGTCCTTTGCGAAATACGCTTAGTGATCGCAGCCACTTGGTTCAAACTTATCTAACAGTGATGTGCTTATCATCTTTTCCCGCAAGATGATACGTCTTGCCACAAATCTCGTGCAATTAATACATTGGTTCAGCGATAATGAAGTACAAATATTAAAAAGGCGTCACAGAATTTTAATTTATCGCACCTGTATCCTACATATAAGAAACTTCCGTACATTCGCGTCATTGTAGTTAATTTGCCTCAAATCACACAAACAGTTATATTAATAAAATAATTCTACTATCTTTTATTTTTATTAAATACAATCGAAAGTAATTTACAAAAAAATACTTATTTTCTTCCAATGCGAGTTTGTATTTTGTTCTTTAATACGTTTAGAAAATGGTGAAGTACGGGTAGTTAAATGAAATGTCAAAGTTTACCTTTAGACAAGATATCCAAGTACTTAATCTATACCTTATTCATTGAACGTAGAGTAATCACGAGCCGTCCACGCCTGTAACGCGTGCACAGCCAAATTTACAATAAGTACTTGTACTGTATAACGATAAAAAATTTAAAATCTTTTGTTTAAATTTTAGAAAAAAACTAAATATTAATTTATATAAAATAATGAACTAATTTAAAATTTACAAAATTCATTTATGTATTTTGTCTTTTTAGGCAACTAAAATATGTACCCCACAAAAACATGATGATTTATATCGTCTGTTGTGGGATTTCTGTGCAGCTATAAGAACCAAATTAAAAATCACGCGTTTTTGCCACTCTATACGTACAGTGAATATTGAAGGTCAGTCAAATTTAAACCGGACTGTTTTTAATAATTTTTGTTTTTATTGGTTTTGGAATATTGTTTATATTTATATATATTATTTGCTTGAATATTGTATATTATTTTAGGCTTCCTTATATTTTTTTATATTTAGGAAATTGTGTCTTTATAATACTTTTTTTTTTCTATTAGTACTTATTGTTATGTGTATGATTTACAATTTTGTTTTATTTTATCCTGTAAATGGAATTATAATTCTGTTGGGTAATAAATATATAAATAAATAAATAAAATAAATAATTTATTAGGTCAAAATAAAATTACAAAACTAGTTTATTGTTTTTCTACATAGTCTCCTTCAACGTTTACACATTTTTCCCAGCGTTTGGGGAGCTTATGGATCTAGTCTTCATAAAAAGTGTGAAGCCGTGTCAACAGCCAATTGCGCACAAACTCCTCTACTTCTGATCACTCTAAAAATGGTGTCCGCTTAGTGCTTTCTTCACTGGCCCAAACAAATAGAAGTCGCATGGAGATGGTTCATTTTATCTCGAGCCAGTGCAGCCGTGTGATCTTGTGTTATCATGCAGCAAAATCACATTTCTTATTGATTGGCTGCGCCTTTTGTTTCTGTAGACGGCTTTTGCCCTCTCCACGAGCTGGCAGTAATAGGCAGCGTTCACAGTCCGACGTTCATGTAAGAAACCCATTAGCAAAACACCTTTCCAATCGAAAAAGAGTTACAAGCACTTTTCCAGCTTATAAACGTGTTTTTGCTTTCACAGGGCGATGTTCTCCACTCCTTCGCCACTCGAAACTTCCATTTTGGATTCAGGTGTATAATGATGAACTCATGTTTCATATCATGTCACTATTCTACGCAGAAAATAGTTTTTTTCTCGCTGAAATCGATTCTAGAGTCTTTAGCAAGTGTCTCTTCGAATCTGTTTTCGATCAATTGCGAAAACCCAGATGCTCAGTAATAATGGAATACGCGCTGCCGTGACTTGTTTGTACTTCACTAGCGATTTCATCAGTCGTAAGATGCCGATTATCTTCAATGAGGTCACAAATCGCCCGAATGTTATCGTCAGTCACAGCTATTCTGAGACGTCTACTGTGCCTCTCATTTTCTACAGTTTCACAGTCATCCTTGAATTTTTAACCCAGTCATACACTTGAGTACGTGACAAGGTTTTGTCACCAAACTGTGTAGTCAGTCGAGCCAGAATTTCGCAGGGCTGGATACCCTCGTTCGTCAAAAACTTGATAATAAAGCGTTGCGCAACCGCCGGTGTAACGTCTTGCTCAGACTCATCTCATGACTGTACTGGCGAGCCTAAATGCCGGCAGGTGGGCGGAACCCAGTCAATCCCCTCCCTATTTTCCAGGCTACAAGAACCCTGCTCCATTGCCAGCTCCGCTCAGTTAGCTTGGTATGAAAACATAAGTCCGGTTTAAATTTGACTCTCGAAGTATATAGGTCCTTTCAGGAATATTTGTACTTTCATTAGAAAGCGGAAATATTTATTTACACGATAAAGGCGCAATTGTATACATTGCACCTCAATAGTAAATGAATATAAAAACATGACATTAAGTACTGATAAACAAATAAACTGGCGACTATACATTTAGATTATTTAAATACAATATTTTCTCTTCTATAAGTATCTAATCGTATGCCCTCAAGAAAGTATTAATAAACTAAATGTCATATAAAATTAAAGATATATAATGAATATTCAAAACGATTGTCATTTGCTTCACTAAGAAAAAAGTTTATTTTCAAATTGAAAATGTTAGCGTCATTCTGGCTTGTAAGCTTTCGCGGTCGTTGTCCATGACTGCTTCTGAGCTAGAACAACCTTGAAGATGTCCTTTACAGCAGTGGATGAAACATGGGTCAAGAAAGCAGTTTGAAGGACGCGGTTTCAGCCCGGAATCCCAGAAGCAGACATGTTGGTGTCACTTTTGCCATTTTACACGATATAAATTGATTTTAAAGATATATACCAAAACTTATAGTTAAAAGAAACTAACTTAAAAACAGTTTTTATAAAAAGTGAAAAATAACACTAACACAAATATCAAAAACTTGTTTAAATTGTCTATAGATTAGAAATATATTTTACCACAATAGCATTAGCATCTGCTGCATCCATTGTGAAAGTATCAGATTCTGTAGTTGGCTTAGCCTCATCGCCTTCTCCAGCATTCGCAATTTCACGAATAGATGGTCTAAGTACACGAACAATAACAGTTCTAAGCTGCTCATGCTGTCGTCTAAACTTTCTCATGTGCTCCATACGAGATTGTAATTTCTTGTGTTGAGCAGACACTCTCCATACCATCTTCATATGCTCTTCACGTTTTTTCTTTACTATATCTCTGAAAGGAATATACTTATTTATATTTTAAATCAAATAAATATTAAGAATTATTTATACTAACCTCAACAAGCTTTGTAATTTTTCATATTCATCCTCCCATGTAGAGAATACTTCAAAACATTGCACCATAACCTTATCGAAGTCATCATAGGAAATATGCATTAGTCTCCGTGTACCAAGAACTTTCAACAATTGGGTACCTAAATCGCGAGAGATAGCTTCCACTAAACGTAAACACCGCTGAACTGGATACTTGGTACTGCGAATTTTGCGCATATGAGCAAATATCGATTGTACAGCAGTTCTAATTCTTTCCAATTCTGTAGCTGATAAAAGATCGTTTATAGGGAAATCCTAAAATAAAAGACAAAAAATTGTTTTCATTATCGAAATATATTTATGCAAAACAAAAGCAACAATAAAAAGATTAATGTAATTACGCAAGAGTAATTTAAATGAAACTTACTTTCATTAAAGGATTGTAGTCATCGACAGTAGCAAGAGCTTGTTTCAAACCAGTATCTGTATCAAATGATACAGTTGCATGAAAACGTTTACCAATTCGCAAAATATCCAATGTTAATGCAACTTCCATGCTCTCACGTTTCTCTTGAATACGATGCAATGCTCTATCCAAATTTAACCAAAAACTGACTTCTTGCAGAGCAGTTCCTGAAGAAGGATCACGAACTAATTTTGTCACCTATTAATAAACTGACATAAGATGACATACAATTTATATTGAGTATAAGGAAACCTTTTGTATTTCTTTTATCCAACGATTTACACCATTATGTAGCTGATTCAAAAATGTTGATTCCTTAACATGTTCTGCAAAATCTTCAACTTTAGATTTACGACCATCATCAGCACAACGTTTAATAACACCAGCAACTATTGGATGTATTGGTAATGTAATTTCTGGTATATCTATATTTTGTTGTAAATGTAATAAACCCATCTCCAGAGCGGCAATAGTTTTCTCAACCGATGGCGCCATTTTATCTCCTTCTCTAAATAATTAAAATTAAATATAATTAAGAACATAAATATGAGAGATCTTTAAAAAAACAGATTCAAATAGACACTACCTGAAAAAACAATTTTTAAAGTACAATGCAATAATATACAATATATGAAGATATTAAATATAATGTTTGAAAGCTAAATATAAAAAACACAAAGAATGTTTGTACTAACTAAATAAATTGTGGTTTTACTTATTAAATATTTATTGGCAATATTCAAAATAAATAAATGAGGTTATATTAAGACAAAATAATCTAAAATATCCTCACCACAATATAGCTTTATTAAATCCTGGATACGATTTCGACAACTACGTTGTCATGATATAGCAGTAGAAAAAATATTATACTCAAAGCCTTAGCACACACTTTACACAAGCAAAATACACTGTATCACCATAGTATTAATACCAATTTCAAAAGTCAAAGCTAACCCTATTTATATCTACTTATAATCATGTGTTTACCTGATTTTCATTAAGTATGAAGCAGTCCCAATTCGACCTAACGATACAAATACACACACTTTAATAGCTTTTCCAACAGTCATCCAGCAAATTGTGCACACTCGACTGATTTACAGATGTGTTATCCTAATTACATGTTCTTTATAGCGGGTTAAAATTGCACGAAATTAGTATTAAAAAGTCGGTGATATAGTGATGTGCTATGCTTCCGTAAAGTGAGTTGCTAAGGCTCAGAGTGTAATCCTTTTTCTACTGCTGACAATGACAACTTAATTGTGGAAATATGTACCCAAGATTTAAAGCTATATTGTGGTAGGTATTTTAAATTTTACTTTTACGGAATAAGCCAGTCTCCGATTTAATAGTCTCATTACTTTACTTAAAGAAAATGTACAGTTCTCTTAACAAAACGGTTGACGATCTATATGTGCTCCAAAGTTTTTGCCTGCTAAAAAGATTTAATATACTTGTACTGACATTTTCAATTCTTAATATCTTCTTGGATTAAATTTCAGTTGTAGTACTATATTTTATAAAAATAGTCCGTGCTTGTTTATCTAAAATGCGCTCATATATTAAGTATGGAATTAAATACTGTAACTGACATACATATTTATTTTTATTTGCATTGGCAAATTTGTAAGATGAAACAGTTCATTATAATATTTAACTTTGCGTTTTCAATCATAAGTCAAGTTTGAAATGTAAGATGTCGAATAAATTAAAGTTGTATAAGTTGTTCGTATAAATATTGTACTTTTTTTATTTATTAAAGGAAAAGAATTACTGTTTTGTTACAACATTTTAATTTGTATGATTAACATATTATTATTTTCAAATAAACAAACTTTTAACTAAAAACTTAAATCTACAATTTAAACAAAAGGTACAGCACTTAACAAATGCTATTACAAAATATATAAAGGGGAAAACAATAGAAGTGCGAAAATGTGTCAATAAAATATGCTCAGTAGCGAGTCCAGCCCCCATAATTTTCAATAACTTCCAGAGGGCATAGAATCAATAAGTTTTCTACAATATTCGACAGAAACATCCCCCAAACTGTCTCAAATATGTCCCATAGCTCTTCGGCAGTTCGTGGAAAATCTTCCTTTAACATATTTTATTTGACGATTCCCCAAACATTTTGTATTTGGTCAGGACGGTTTAAAGGCTTTGGCAAAACATAATATCTGATATTTCAAATCATTCGCGAACTAATCGTGATCGATGCACAAGCCAATTATTCTACTGGAATATAAAATTGTTCTCATTCATCATATTTACTGACGCTAACATTATATCATATGTATTTCCAACAACTTATTTCCTTAAGGCCACTAAACGTAAAGTACGAAAAGTAAAAGTAAAAACAGTATCGGAACATGCCTTGAGAATTATTAATCACTTTAAAGATACAGACAATATTTGTGAATACAAAAGTTATAGCTTGAAAATGATTGATGTTAAGTCATATCTACACCAAAATTCCAAAGCACTACTATTCAATGCTAACCGAAGGAAAGATTATTTATCAAAGACATGCTATTTTTCTGACGAAGCATGATTTCACTTATATGAAGACAAAATCACCGAATTATGTAATAAGTACAGTCTGGCAAATATGAGTAATTTTAATCCTCATATTTGCCATTAGAAACAATAACCAATAAAAATTGCTTTTTGGATTGATATATTCGACAAAAAATATTCGAGTTAGATTTTTTAGCATCATAGCAGAAGGTGACTTTTGACACGTATGATTCAGTAGAATTCTTACGATCCAACAAAAACAAGTTAACGATACCTATGGGGAGGAGGGGGGGGGGGGGGGGGGGGGGGGCATTTAATTGAAGTTCAAAAGAACTTGTCTTCATATATCTTAGAAAGATTTATGACAGTATACCAAGAAAATAATTGTTCAAAATACTAGATAAGATAAACATAAACTGAAAATGAAAAAATAAAATGAGGACTATAAAAAAATTATGACATGCTCAGTTAAAATACATAAAAATATAACTGAATGTTTTGAAACACAATAAGTTCACTACAGGAATGCTGCATGTTACCTAACCTATTTGAAATAGAACTATGTATCTTTGCTATAAGACAATGAAGCAGAAAATGTTCAAAAATGAGAATACTGGTTAGTGATTCTATCACAGCAGCAGAAATTGCATCATATGTTTTGGTATGTAAGTGTATTTTGATGGAGTGAAAAGAAGAATTGATGTATATGTATTTTATAAAAAATTGTATCCAAATCTAATTTTTAAAATATGCAGCCACATATCTAAATTTGTTGATTTTATTATAAAAAAGTGTATGTTTTACATATACTTGAATACAATATATGTACGTTTCACTTATTTGATCTATACCTAGCAATTTTTATTTGTCAGACTTCAGTTAGATAGATTAAGTTTTACAAAATAATTGAATTAATTTATAGAAAACGAGACTTGTACACAAAAATATTTGAAAAATGATGCTCAATTAGTTTTGAAAACAATTTTAACTTTCTAACTGAATTATGGTCATTTCAGAACAACTTTCCTAAATTCTATACACAGAATTTTCTACAATCCTGAATAATTATGCATATTGTCTCTAGAGATATAATCTGTGGTGAAGCAATGATGGAGGCGTATCCAATTCCCTACTACACTTACTATCTTTGTCAATCGTTTCCCCGATTTCCCCAGTCCGACTTTGACGTTTACTTGACTTTATCATTCGAGTTGTAGTATATAATAGCGCATAATACAAATACGCAGAATGCCGAACTATACAAAAGAGGAAAAAATAGACATGTTAAACTTGTATCACATGGGTAGTAGTCTACAACAAGTATGTGATATCCGGATAACCGGTTCTATTGCTAACCGAATAAAATCGTATCCTAGCCGCAAAATTTCAGAAAATACTTGTCAACTAGTATGTGCCTCAGCAGAGAATAATTCATGGTTTTCATCAAAACATATTGCTTCTGATTTAGACATATCACCTTCATCTGTGCTGCGCATATTAAAGAAGAATGACTATAAAAGTTACAAAATAACAAAACATCAAGAGTTATTTAACAATGATACATTTAGCAGGATGTCTTTTTGTGAGAAAATGATAGAAAAAATTCACGCAGATGATGATTTTCTAAAAAATATTTTATTTATTGATGAGTCTTCTTTTTTCTTGGTCGGGGAGCATAATTCGTCAGCGGTTAGATATTGGTCTCCGGAAAACCAACATCGCAGTGTCATTTCAAATAGCCAAATGCAGCAGAACTTAAATATTGGGACAGAGTTGTTGGGTGATCATATTATAGGACCTTTCTTAATTGACGGCAATTTAAGCTCTGAAAATATGTACAACTTTTACAAAACCAAGTTCTTCCTTACATTTTACAACTGCCAAATATTAATATCAGCAGATTATACTTGCAACAAGACGGGTGTTCAGCGCACAATTATTTGGCAGCGAAGAATTTTTTAAATGAACAATTTCCTAACCTTTGGATTGGAACACGTTCCGAAACTCTTTCTTGGCTTCCCCGTTTCGCTGATCTATCTCCTTTAGATTTCTGTTATTGGGGTTATTTAAAAGAATCTACCTATAAACATGAAAATTCTGATACACTTGAAGAACTCCGAAATAAAACTATGGAAGTATCTAACAGCATCGCCCCCGAAATATTAAGTACGGTTAGAAATAGTTTTTACAACAGATTGGGATACTGTTTGGCTAAATGCGGAGACATTTTTGCGCCGTTTATTTAATTAATCTATTTGGATACAAAAATCAGAAGATTTTCATCTATGCATAAGAAAATAAATTTGGTTTACTTTTATGAAGAATTAAAATTTGGTTTTCTATAGTTTATAACAAGGAATTTATCCGTATTGTTTTACTTACAATTTGACTTAACATATTTTTCAAATTATACTTCGTTAGATTTATAGGAATGAGGAATTAATTTGTTTTTATTTACAAGAATATGTTTTCAGTTTGTGACGGATATAAGTTTGTGGTTCGATAGCTCACTGGCGTGCGTATGTATTTTATTTTAATTATATTCTGCTCTCAAATTTATTCGCATATGATGTTAACAAGCACTGACAAACACTTGTAATACCCCATCTATTGTATATTCCTATGATTAGCGTAGAGGAATACGTATAAGTAGCCGAGAACTGGTGGGGAAGCGTCTACACAAAATATACCTATACATTCTAAATCATTATATGCATATGTATGAGCAGTGCTGCAGTTTCAGTACAATTGTACCAAATTCAGTACACTATTTACAAATTCAGTACGCCATTTTGTAAAAAGAGCTACTTTCAGTACAAACTTGAAAGTTTCAGTACTAAATTAAATCTAAGTACTAAAAAATGCATTTCTTTGTTTTAAATTATCTGCAATGAAGCACAGAAGCTGCTATACTTTGAAAATGTAACTAACGGGTGTTCAGAAACATTCGAAGTCAAGTGGGCTCTGAACAAAAAATCGTATATCTTTACTTAAGTATCTGATTTGTAATAATTATTAAATGTCAACTGTTGTCTGTCAAAAATTGTTAGAATCTAATATCGAAGATACTAATTTGATAACCTATAAAATTGTATTAAGTAAATGTATCAATCTATCTCAGACATGACTTCATATTTTCAAGGACTACTTTGACTTCGAATGTTTCTGAACACCCGTTATAATTCACATTATTTGCTCTGCCCTCTGTTGACAAATGGGTGACAAACATTTTGGGAATGTATACAAGGATGTATTCAAGGATGGTTTACATACAAGTAGTACGACATTGGGGATTTTTTAAATGCAAACAAATTGTAATTTGTTTTGGCTGAAAATACGTTATTACTACCCTGAAGATAACTATGAAGTTATAAAATGTAAATACATTACACATGTTTGTGATGTATTTTATTGTCCCCTATTTCTGTATTATCAAGCACGGAAATTAATAAATTCAAACATGAATATTTTTAAACATAAAAGTAAAAAACATTGTACCTAACTACATTTATGAGTTTTGACATGAATTTTAATAAATAAAATGAAGAAATAATGTAATATGAAATCATAATAAATTTAAAATATAAATTCTTTGGTAGGTAGGAAGTTATTAATCATCAATGACATAAGCAAATGTATTTACCTGTCAGCTCTACCAGATTCTTTGACATAGGATTTAAAAAAAGGTGCAACAGTTTTACTGATATATGAATGCAGAGTTTCATATGGTGATCCATCGTTTAAGCCAATAACACGTACTTGTGCGCGAATACTTTTATCAGCTTCAATAACAGGACCTCGTTTAATAATTACTAAACTATATATTTTTGAATTTGTATATGAAACTTCATTGTTTATATAGTAAGATACTGGTTCTTTTTCTTCTTCTCCTTCCGGAGGTTGATCGCTATCATCATCTAGAAAAAAAATTAACCTGTTTTTTAAAGCAATAAAGAAATCGTCGCCATTTTACCTTTGGAAGAAATACGCTGTACAAAAAGGGTGGAGACTTGGGAATCTGATAAAAATTTACGAATATATTCCTGATTGTTTTTATCTTCTAGAGCTGCATTTAATGCGGGCGGTTCTAAACCATCATCTTCTGGTAAAAGTACTGTTGCAGCTTTACGAAGATAATTTGCGAAAGTTGTAAAATCTATTATACCAACATTTTGGTTTTCAGAAGTGTTATCATTTCCTTCCAATGAATCCCCCATGTTAACCGTTTGAAATTATCATTGGGATTTTAAACTAATCAGAAAATCGATTATAAAACAACGTCACTATACACGAACACTTAAACGTAACGTACAAATCACACCAAATCGTGCTGAATTCTAATTGGAATGCTATTGAACCATTAACTCCCAGCTTCGGGGATAGCTTCGAACACGTACGATTGCATACGATTCAACTGGATCCAAAACGATTAAACACACAACTGAAATGAGCAGCCAATAGCAAAGATATCTCTGAACGAACAGGGAGGAGGGAAGGAAACTAGTCAGTATCACAGACTTAGGTATTGTTAATTTTAGTATGTTGCTACATACTATAGAAGTTGGTGTTGGCGGGAACATTTAAGAAATTTAGAAATTACCAAGGTTATTTATCCGTTTGTGTAATACATCTATAATTTTTCTTGGCATAAAACGACTTCATTTTGGTACGTATATCTTATTATTAATTACTTTAATTATCTATAATTATAAGTATGTCGCTTAGAATATTAATACTTCCATAATAACAGATTCATTAAAAAATTTAGGTAAATACGTTATTTATATTTTATAAAATAGTAAAAAAAATGATAAATTAATAAAATATCAAGTCGTACTTATTTTCCATAGCTTTATAGTAATCTTTATTATTTATATATACCTATTGATTAAAGTCACTAATTAGAAAACAAATAAAGTTGGAAAACCACACTAGAATAAAAATAAATTGATATATATACATATATATATATATATATATATATATATATATATATATATATATATATATATATATATATATGGTACAACTGAGCGTCTTCCTATGTAAAATTTCAATTACACGGAGCGTCCGGTGTCACCGAGCGTCCGATAGACGGTCGCTCGGTGGCAAGCCTCTGTAAATTTGCCACTGCAATCCTAGATGTCCATACCAGCTTTTGGCATAAAAATCTCGGGGACGTTCAGATACACATTTTTGTGATGCTTGTATAAAAATAGTTCACGGAAGTGCCATCACTAGTCGCTGCCAGCGGTCAGATGTATATCATATACAAAAAGTTGTTTCAGCGGTCAGCCGAGCGCCTCTATTCATCAAATATATTTTGACTCAGACATAAACCATTTTAGCGTTCAACAGAGCTCCTACTATTTTCTTGTAACTAAAGCCCCTCCCTCCCTTCTTATCGCTAGTGTAAACTTCTGTTATTAGCCATGACCTATACAAGTTTCTAACAATGCGGTATTCTGTTACGCGTAAAAGGGAATTCCCTACTTGGTGCATTTCTTTTCATTGGAGCACAGTTTCTGTGTTGAACACCGAGCATCCAGAACGAAACTAATTGTAAGATAAGAAATATGAACCAGTGTAGTCAACGTACTCGTGCTATCGTCATAGCATCAAAATTTTCAAAACTTTTGCTTATCTCTCAAGAAAATGAGTTTGATAAAATAAAGGTAAAAATTTAGATCAAATTGAGGTTGATAATGAACTGGTGGGGTAGAGAGTGGAACTGACAATGATGATGTTAATGTTGAGCATCATGAACATCAAACAAGTACAAAAAATGAAATTGGAACCTCTCAGAATACAAGGAAGCAGAAAATTGTGAGAAAGGGATGGAGTGAAGAAGAGAAACAAGTAACAGAAAAGTATTTTATGAAAAATATTCGAAATAAAATTGCGCCGAAGAAAGAAGAGGTCATAAAGTTGATGGAAAGGTATCCGAAACTTTTTAAGGGCAGAACATGGACTACGGTTAAAGCATACGTTTATAATAAGTATTCTAAAAATTAATATTATAACTATTAAACTGTCTACTTTTATATTAATATTATTAAAATAAAAATAGTTATAGCATTTGTGTTTTTATTCCAGAACTTTATTTTCTATTTCTTTTTTGCATCATTCTGTTCAAGAATAATGCAGAACATAATAAAAAAATTGCACAAAGTCACAATATAATTGTGAACGTATTGGGCTGTAATAGGTACAATTTATATAATAAATAATTACAAAATTAAGTTTCAAATAATTTTTATTGTAAACCACAACCATTTTTTCGCCATACAATGGCTTCATCCGGTGGATAAAAAACTTTAAATTATAACAAACTTCAATTTTTCATCCACCTGATGAAGCCATTGTACGGTGAAACAATTGTTGTGGTTTACAATAAAAATTATTTGAAATTTAACTTTGTAATTATTTATTACATATATGAAAATTAAGTTTCAAGTACCTCCACTGCAATGGTTTAGCACAAATATTAAAAATATAAATACGATCGGATGCAAAAAAACAGACTCAGGGTTTTCACTTGTTTAAAATACGAGTAATTTAATTTACATTGCTCCCTATTATCTGCAGTTTTGAGTTTAAACAGTACTTTAATAAATTAATATAAATTTCTGGACCTGTTACATTATCTACATAAACGAAAATCATAGGAATAGAAAAATTATGTTCACCTAAATTTCTAAAGCTAAATAATAAACAAAGCAGAAAAAAATTTCAAAGAAACGATTGTGATCGACTTGTTATCAACTACGATAAACCTGAGTAAGCAGTCTAAATATAACGGTCAATTGTTGAGGACGCTCCCTCTGCCGCTACATGGGTCTGGGTGTTCGGTTGTCCATTAAAACAGTTTTTCGATATACAGCCTCTATATACGGCGGCGCTCAGTGGGAATGTTTTTGTATAGACGCTCTATAGTACGGTAGATATATATATATATATATATATATATATATATATATATATAAGGTAAACTTAATAAGTCAGCGATTAAAGGTCTGGTTTACTTCAAAGTATATATATTTAAAATAACCCTACATGTTTCGGCAATACGCCTTTGTCAAGGGAATACAAAATATAAATGACAGAATATAAATATTTATATTCTGTCATTTATATTTTGTATTCCCTTGACAAAGGCGTATTGCCGAAACATGTAGGGTTGTTTTAAATATATATACTTTGAAGTAAACCAGACCTTCAATCGCCGACTTATTAAGTTTACCTTATCATACCAAGGTCACGAAGATATTATATATATATATATATATATATATATATATATTTAGTGTTTAAAGAATTTTATTTTTCTTATTTATTTTATTGGCCGTGTCTTAATATTAAAAATGATAGACTTTTTATTGGTTTAGCGACCTTTTATTGAATTTTGATGTTTTATTCTACGACGTTTCGACTTTTATTATTATTCAGTCTTTTTCAAGTAACTAGAAACAAGAATTAATACAATGAAAACATGAGAACTGTGTTTGCTTTTGTGAGACTGAATTAACAATTATATTAACAATTAAAATTAGATTAAAAAACTGAATTATCCAATTAAATTAACAATTAAGGTTAAAATTAAATTAAAATTAGATTAATGATAAGTAAGGAAAAATTAAGGTAATTACATCTGTATAAATGATTGGAAATTTGAAATTAAACTACAATACAGTAACGAAAGCAATGAATGACAATAAACTCACCGTTTCTTTTGTTGGGTTTTAAAAACACGCATTCTGTGCAACATGTGTTATCGGGGACATCCGAGACTTTTTTTATTAAGGACCGACCGCACTTGTTCAAATATTGTAAGTGTCTGTGTCTTGGTTCAGAGGGGTTAATTTCTGTTCTATTTTGGAATTAGCAAAGTGGTCAGGACCGTGTTTAGGTATATAGTTTAAGTATTTACAAATGGGAACTACAATATGAAACAAACATGTAAATAATTTACATATCTGTAACTATGCACATGGACAATACACCTCGTATTTTCAGCATTTACTTCTGCTTAATACATATGTTTCTGCCATATAGGCGTCCTCAGTTAAGCTAGTGAAGCAATGTATACAAATTAATACAAACCTGTTATAAACAACTGGTTTGTATCTGTATTTAAATTTACTGAAATAGCCCGCATAGATCAAGCAAGTTCCGTCGTATAAGAAGACAACTATTTAATAATTGACATCTTACGGGCGAAAGATACTTTGTCCGGAGGGCTTTCGCCCTCCGGACAAAGTATCCTCCGGAAAAATTAAACTCTGAACTTTCAAATTAAATAATTCCAATTTAAGCAATTTATGAATGTAAAAAACGCAAAATAGAAAAAATAGTATAAAAAAACTCGTTTCATAAGGCCTTTTGCCGCACTCGCTCTTTAGAAAACTCGCCGCAAGCGGCTCGTTTTCTAAACTGATCTCGTGCGGCAAAATGGTGCCTTATGAAACTCGTTTTTTAATATACTATTTTCTATTTTGCGTTCGAAATGAACTCATTATGAAACCCAAAACAGTATCGAAATGAGCTTCATTTCGATACGCTTTTTTTCATTTTTCAATGTTGGCGTTGTTCGAATACAGAAATAAATATCATTGCTGTCATTTGATTTTAAGAATTTATGTACATTTGACAGATATGATATATGTCGTATTTTACACAAACAACGTATGTTGTATACAATTGACAACAACATATATATATATGTTTCTATGTCACTCATGTTTATATTTTTAAATGAAATGTCAAGTAATGTTAACGAAAATTAATAAATAATATGTAATATAATATACTTCGCGGATAGCAAGATTTAAATTTGAAAATGTCAAGTATCAATGGCCGCGGTCACTAGAAAATAGCCGCTTACGCTTACTAGCGCAATCAGCTTGCGTTGGCAATATATGTTAGTGAACGCTCTGCTTTAGAACTAAACGTTGGCGTTACACCTTCGTTGTTGATTGGTTATTTTCATTTGTGTTTACTTGTACTGTCAAAAGCTACGAACATTCAAAATTCAAAAAGTAAAATAATAATTTGTTGATGGATTTTATATTAAATGAAAACGACTTAAATGTTGACGGTATTGTCTATTTGGCGCTAGATTTGGTCGACCCGTATAATGGAGACATCCGAGAACGTGACCAAAATGAGGTTATAAGAAACCAAAACTATTATGAAGTGACGGTGCCAAATTATACAGATTTCCAATTTAGCGAACATTTTAGAATGTCTCGTCAAACATTTGAGGTAACTATGTTGTTATGTAGAGTCTGAAATCATTAGTTCTTAAATTCCAGGCCATAATTATTAAAGACTTCATTTATGTATTTTGTTTTTAGATACTGCTCAACCAAATAGGAAATATCGATAAAGAAAATCACAGAATTATACCTTTAGAAAAGAAAATGTTGTTTTCTATTTGTTTACTAAGCAAGCCTGAAACTTTTTAGCGGCCAGTGACTGATTTGGCCTACCAAAAAGTTCAGGGCACAAAATCTTTTATGAGATCGTCAATTTGATTTGCCAATTGATGGGTGAATACATACGATATGGCCTCAGAATCATATCCATACCATTAATGTAAGTTCAACATGACATTTATTAGAATGTTGCTAAACTTTCTTTTAAGGTTTTTCAAAACCGCTCTCGAGGAATTCCTGGTATTGTTGGTGTGATTGATGGTTGTCACATTCCAATAAAGCAACCAGAAGGGAATGCCATCGATTATTATAATAGAAAGCAGCACCATTCCATAATTCTACAAGGTTTGTTATAACTAGTAATATTTTTGAAATGAATTATATGAAAAATTAAATTATAGGGGTATGTGATGACAGCAAAATTTATAGACGTAAATGTTGGACAACCTGGTAGAATGCATGATGCTAGAGTTTTCCGGTTAAGCCCATTATATGAGAGACTTACAAATGATAATCCACTATTACCTGTAGATAAACATATAATTGGAGATTTTGCTTATCCATTAGGTACTAATAAATTTGATGAAACCTTATCAGGATAATGGCCATCTAACAGAAGCACAATACACGTTTAATAGGAAATTATCAAGCGTTCGTTCTACAATAGAAAGAGCTTTTGGATTATTAAAAATAAAATTTCGAAGACTAAAATATTTGGATGTGAAGCATCCAGAAGTAGCCATTAAAATAGTTGCTGCCGCAACTGTTTAGCACAATTTTATATTGCAGCAGGGCAATCCAGCAGTTGATTATGCTATTGATATAGAAAATCATAATGGCATCGTTGCGGATGCTGTTCAACATGACAGAGGGCCTGCTGAAGAAAAAAGACAAGAATTGGTCAATATTTGCAACATCTGACTGTAATATAAAATTATATAATAAAAATAAACACAGTATTTGAGTGTATAATTATTTATTTTGTAAAAAAAAGTTCAATTTATTTTGTAAATTTGTTTGATTAGTTCATTCCTTTCACGCTGAATCCTATTATGTTCTGCGAGTTCTTCAGACAGCTTTTCGATAGCAGCCACCTTTCTTTCTTCAATATTATCAACTTGCTGTCTTGCACTTTTTATTGCCCTCATGTTGTCACATTTTCGTTTTTGTGAAGTTGTGTTCAAAAAGCTGTCTGGTATACTAGAGTTCTCACTTGTAGAATCTGTGGGTGTGTGGGAAGAATTAGTAGTTCTTTGAGAACATGATGAAATAGATGCAGATGTACTGCGAAGGGATATAAATATAGGTTGAGATGTAGTAGAAAGTTTTTTCCTCTTCAAATACGCAGTTGTTAGTAATTTTATATTTTTTTTCGTCCAAGTAAAAATTCCCAATTGATCTACAACTTTATATCTTAATTATTGATATGTACATTATTTCCCATGAATTCTTACCATTTCTTTTCTCATCCATGGGCACATCTGGGATGGAAACCTCAGTTGCATTTAAATTATTATCTAAATAATTTTGAAAATATTTATCATCTGCAATTATTAACAATATTTCAATATTTAGGTAAATCTCTTACAGAAATTTTTACCTTCTAATAATAATTTGTGTATGTCCTCACTTTCAGTAATATTATACATTGTATTTTCATACAGATAAGATTGCGTAGACATGGCTGACTCAACTATAAATACCGTTTAATAAACAAAAGTTTTAATAAACCTGAACAAATACTAAAAAAAAAACAACCTTTCGCCAAAATAAAATGAAATGAACGAACAACATAAACCATAAACTAAGCGTAGTCCTGGTGTTTAACGATGTAACTTTTAAAATTTTAAACCAATCAAAACGCTTTGCTAGCTGCTTGCATCGCCAGCAAGCACAAAATTTTTACGCTTGCAAATATGGCCGCCGCAGCAATCATGTTTTGAATTATAGACAACCTGTCACCATGGTGATTGCAAGCAGCTTGCTAGCCGCTACCTAGCAAGTACGTCTAGTGACCGCGGCCAATGTGACCAACTGCATGCTTTATATAAAAATTAAACTCTGAACTTTCAAATTAAATAATTCCAATTTAAGCAATTTATTAATGTAAAAAACGCAAAATAGAAAAAATAGTATAGAAAACTCGTTTCATAAGGCCTTTTGCCGCACTCGCTCTTTAGAAAACTCGCCGCTATCGCGGCTCGTTTTCTAAACTGATCTCGTGCGGCAAAATGGTGCCTTATGAAACTCGTTTTTTAATATACTATTTTGCGTTCGAAATGAACTCATTATGAAACCCAAAACAGTATCGAAATGAGCTTCATTTCGATACGCTTTTTTTTCATTTTTCAATGTTGGCGTTGTTCGAATACAGAAATAAATATCATTGCTGTCATTTGATTTTAAGAATTTATGTACATTTGACAGATATGATATATGTCCGTATTTTACACAAACAACGTATGTTGTATACAATTGACAACAACATATATATGTTTCTATGTCACTCATGTTTATATTTTTAAATGAAATGTCAAGTAATGTTAACGAAAATTAATAAATAATATGTAATATAATATACTTCGCGGATAGCAAGATTTAAATTTGAAAATGTCAAGTATCAATGTGACCAACTGCATGCTTTATATAAAAATTAAACTCTGAACTTTCAAATTAAATAATTCCAATTTAAGCAATTTATTAATGTAAAAAACGCAAAATAGAAAAAATAGTATAGAAAACTCGTTTCATAAGGCCTTTTGCCGCACTCGCTCTTTAGAAAACTCGCCGCTATCGCGGCTCGTTTTCTAAACTGATCTCGTGCGGCAAAATGGTGCCTTATGAAACTTGTTTTTTAATATACTATTTTTTTGTTTTTTGTTTTTTTTTTTGGTTTGTGTTTGTGTGTGCGGGGGGAGTTTTATTTATCTATTGTTTAATGAGTGGGTAATAGAGTTTAGAAAGTCCATCAATTTCGTTTCTGTCGTTGATTGTTTTGCTGTTTTTGAAAATATGGATCATTTCTAAGACCTCCCTAGCTTTTGTATTCTTTTTCTGTTTTATTACTTTGGTGTTATCAAAATCAAAATTATGTTTTAGTGTCAATTGGTGTTTTTTTAAAGCAGTTTGATTTTTTGCGTATTTGGCACCTTTCAATATTTCTTGTAGTAACTGTTTTGTTTGGCCTATGTATACTTTGTCACAGTCTTTGCAGGGTTTGTTGTATATTGTGTGTGATTGTTTTAGTGTAGGTGTTGAGTCTTTAAGTTTGGTGTGTAGGAATTTTAGGTTTTTACCGCTTTGGTGTGCTATTTTAAAATTAAATGGTTTAAATATATTGTCTAGTTTTTCGGATAATCCAGTTATATAGGGTGTGGGGATATATGTTAATTCATTGTTTTTTTTGTTTTTGTTGTGGCTGTTTGTTGTGTTAATAAAAATTAATAAAATTTATAACCCAACAAACAGCCACAACAAAAACAAAAAAACCAATGAATTAACATATATCCCCACACCCTATATAACTGGATTATCCGAAAAACTAGACAATATATTTAAACCATTTAATTTTAAAATAGCACACCAAAGCGGTAAAAGCCTAAAATTCCTACACGCCAAACTTAAAGACTCAACACCTACACTAAAACAATCACGCACAATATACAACATACCCTGCAAAGACTGTGACAAAGTATACATAGGCCAAACAAAACAGTTACTACAAGAAAGATTGAAAGGTCACAAATACGCAAAAAATCAAACTGCTTTAAAAAAACACCAATTGACACTAAAACATAATTTTGATTTTGATAACACCAAAGTAATATAAGACAGAAAAAGAATACAAAAGCTAGGGAGGTCTTAGAAATGATCCATATTTTCAAAAACAGCAGAACAATCAACGACAGAAACGAAATTGATGGACTTTATAAACTCTATTACCCACTCATTAAACAATAGATAAATAAAAAACCCCCGCACACACAAACACAAACCAAAAAAAAAACAAAAAACAAAAAAAACTTTTATCAGTTCCCATTTGTAAATACTTTAACTATATACCCCTAAACACGGTCCTGACCACTTTGCTAATTCCAAAATAGAACAGAAATTAACCCCTCTGAACCAAGACACAGACACCTACAATATTTGAACCAGTGCGGTCGGTCCTTAATAAAAAAAAGTCTCGAATGCCCCCGATAACACATGTTGCACAGAATGCGTGTTTTTAAAACCCAACAAAAGAAACGGTGAGTTTATTGTCATTCATTGCTTTCGTTACTGTATTGTAGTTTAATTTCAAATTTCCAATTCATTTATACAGATGTAATTACCTTAATTTTTCCTTACTTATCATTAATCTAATTTTAATTTAATTTTAACCTTAATTGTTAATCCAGTCTCACAAAAGCAAACACAGTTCTCATGTTTTCATTGTATTAATTCTTGTTTCTAGTTACTTGAAAAAGACTGAATCATAATAAAAGTCGAAACGTCGTAGAATAAAACATCAAAATTCAATAAAAGATCGCTAAACCAATAAAAAAGTCTATTATTTTAATATATATATATATATATATATATATATATATAACGGGTGTTCAGAAACATTCGAAGTCAAGTGGGCTCTGAACAAAAAATCGTATATCTTTACTTAAGTATCTGATTTGTAATAATTATTAAATGTCAACTGTTGTCTGTCAAAAATCAATCTATCTCAGACATGACTTCATATTTTCAAGGACTACTTTGACTTCGAATGTTTCTGAACACCCGTTATATATATATATATATATATACATATATATATATATATATATATATATATATATATATATATATATAATGAAGTGGTACCGTATACACATCGGCAGTTAGAACTAACTAAGAATAATGTGAGCGTTAAAACTATTAAATGAAGAATATAAGTTGAACATAGAAGATTTTGAATTTAAAAATTGGGCGCCAAGTTTTAACGTTCTTAGTTGATCCAACGCTATCTGTTAAATAACCCACTAGTTGCGGTAGAACTTGAGTACTATATATTTTTATTTATATCTCTAGGATCAAAGTCGGTTGTTTGTATATCCCGTAGGTACAATGTAAATGGTATATTAATTAAGCACAAACTCAACATTCAAACAATTCAAATAAAAGATCGAATCAAAATCAAAGTAATAAAAATTTATTAGAATAAAAATAGATAACTGTAACAATTATTACGTGCGAATAAGGAAACTACATAAACTAGTATTATCTGAACTATACGGTAAAAAACAGAATTATGCAATTGTGCACATGTGTTACTAACTATCGTTAAGGTTATGAATAATACAACAGTGCAAATAAATATTAAAAGCTACTTAAAATTAGACACACAAAAGGTAAGTTATGTATAAGTTTTTTAAAAGATTATGAATGAATGAATGATTATATATATTTAAATTGATGTTTAGAAATGTAGAAATTCATGTTTTATATTTTGATGCAAACAATGTTTGATATTGTGTTGGGATATAAATTTAATATTGACTTTTTAATGATGTTTTAGGTGTTATGGGATATAACTGGGAAGGAACCTGTTTTTTTTCCTGTGTCTAGGCTCTGGTATATGTTCTGGGCTCGCAATTGTAGGAATAGATCAGAGTTCGGCTGCTCCTATTGAAGTCTCTGCGTCGGTAGCGGTCAAATGCTGGAGTTATCGGTACGATGTAGTTCCAATTCCGAAAAGATGCTTCGTTCGATATTATTATATTCGACGTGATGATGGTCCAATTATTCTCTCAAAAGTTCGGCCTGACTTCAAGGTATTGAATGTATACTGATTTCGTAGGATATACTTGATCTTTAAATAGTAATTTTAATTAAACTTTTTGTGATAGAGAAAATGCGGCCATTCGTTGTAAAATTTTAGTATCAGACCCTTTCTTTGGCTTTTGTTTTCCATAGCCTGTATTAAATATCGGCAAAAGCCTCTAAGTTTATGCTTTATTTGCATCTAATATAATATGAATTTTCATAATATTTTAATTTTAACATAATAGAAAAATTAATTAAATCATTTACAAAAGTTTATAATGTGGTTTTCAATGTTAGATTAGTTTGAAAATGCACCGTAAAAATCGCATTCGCGGGGTTCAAGACAATTTTAAATTAGTGGGCGTGGTTAACTCGCTTCGATATAAATCTTGATGTGGATAAATTAAATACCTGTAATTTTACGCGTATGATTTGAATTTGAAATGGAAAAATATAAATATAAAAAGTAAGTTTAAAAATCAAAATAAGTTAATTATCAATTTTAAAGTTATCGTCGTATTAATTTATATACATCTCGAAACTAATTTCACAAATTACGTCCACCAATTCAATATTTATACAGGGGTTTATTATATGTTGTAATCTGTATTTCCTATTGTAGTGCTGGAATAAGTGTGCTGGTTGAACCACAACAATATATATATATATATATATATATATATATCTATAATATCTTCGTGACCTTGGTATTATAAGGTAAACTTAATAAGTCGGCGATTTAAGGTCTGGTTCATTACTTCAAAGTATATATATTTAAAACAACCCTACATGTTTCGGCAATATGCCTTTGTCAAGGGAATACAAAATATAAATGACAGAATATAAATGACATTTGACATTTGTATTCTGTCATTTATATTTTGTATTCCCTTGACAAAGGCATATTGCCGAAACATGTAGGGTTGTTTTAAATATATATACTTTGAAGTAATGACCCAGACCTTAAATTGCCGACTTATTAAGTTTACTTTATATATATATATATATATATATATATATACCGTACGAACGCCGGAGAGTGATTGATCTACCACAATGTAGTAAGACGAAGACGAATAGCGAGTTTATGTGGTTAGGGTTGAGAGAGTATATTCAATCGGGTTCTACTGTCTAACTGTACGGGCGTTCCCTTTCTTTATCCAACACATTCTACATACGATCTAAGTACGAATCAAATAATCTCTCTCTAACACATTGAATATTCCTATCAGTCGGTCATTGTGTTCAAGCAAGGCCAATATACTTGCAGTTGGCCAGTCATTACTTATATATCCATCGATCGCACGACGTTGGGCACACGGTATATATATATATATATATATATATATATATATATATATTAAATAGTGAGATGAATATCGTGAAAATCCCTATTAAGATATATGTTAACTTATGTGTACATTTAAAGATATAATTTCCTTGTGTGGTTTATAAAATAATAGAAATGCCTACATAACTTCGCACGTTCAAAAACTTAAATATGTATCTGAAATTTATAACTTCACAAATATATGCATTGAATATTTAAAACGTGGCAGTTTGTGTTCGCTTAACTTAAAATTCGTTATAACGGGTGTTCAGAAACATTCGAAGTCAAAGTAGTCCTTGAAAATATGAAGTCATGTCTGAGATAGATTGATACATTTACTTAATACAACAAAAAGGTTTTGTTTAAGTATGACAATACGTTAAGCACGTATAAAGCGTTTGTACAATATGAAACAAGCATGTAAATAATTTACATATCTGTAACTATGCACATGGACAATACACCTCGTATTTTCAAACCTTTTTGTATATTTACCGCCATCTGGCAGGTTGTTAATGGACTACATCTACATACGTATTTTATCGTTTCCCGTAGCAGCATAGCTGTTCGAACGATAGGTAGCCCTCCAGACAAAGTATCTTTCGCCCGTAAGATGTCAATTATTAAATAGTTGTCTTCTTATAGGACGGAACTTGCTTGATCTATGCGAACTATTTCAGTAAATTTAAAAACAGATACAAACCAGTTGTTTATGACAGGTTTGTATTAATTTGTATACATTGCTTCACTAGCTTAACTGAGGACGCCTATATGGCAGAAACATATGTATTAAGCAGAAGTAAATGCTGAAAATACGAGGTGTATTGTCCATGTGCATAGTTACAGATATGTAAATTATTTACATGTTTGTTTCATATTAATACAACAGTTGACATTTAGGCCCGGTTTATTCACCTTCCAGTAAAGTACCTGTTAGTTACTTGACAATTAAATTTACTTGGCACATTTACTATTTTTGGGTTTATTCATATAATTTTAAAGGTCGGTTAGTTACTGGAAAGAACTAGATGTTTTTACAACAGTAGTACGTTTAGGGGAAAATAGAGAAAGATGAAACATACCACTAACACATGGTATAGAGAAGGATGCACAGCTTTCGGTAATTTGAAATTCTAGTTGCCGGCATGACAAATGAGTGCACCTAATGTAAACTTAAATCTCAAGCGTTTATTGTGTGTTATCACTAGAGCTGAGGATGTTTGCGGTACGGCAGGACCGTATGTAGTGCATCCCCACATTTAACTATTTATCTAAATATTCTCTGAAATGATTTGCCGGATCTCATAAATTAATAGAGTGATATTTTAGTATGCACTGGATATTGTTATTATACGAAATCATAATAGCCATTTGTATTTATGGATCATAAATAATAATACGCATGCATTTGTATTTGGTTGTGAATTCAATTTAAACTTAAAACGAACCGTAATATTTTAACGACAAGCCGTCCTTACAATACATGCATTCGAGACAAAGTGTGCAACTCTACGAATAACTTCCATAATTGATCGAAAATGGACATTTTGGAGCTGAAGTAAAGCCCCTATTCTTAGAAAATTTTATTACTGTCGTTAAGAACTATTATTATAAACAACAAAGGCCTTTTATTAGTGTTGAAGTTTTAGTTTCATTGAATTTCCATGTTGTAAGTAGTCAATTGTAAAGTGTTCATTCACAATATTCTAAAACAAGGTGTAAATTTAACTAAAATCCAGAAAAACACATTCTGATAATATATTACTAGATTAGAAGCTGTGTTTATTACTATTTATTATATTATTTTTATAACCAAATGCAATAAAAGCTGCGAAAACAAAAGAAACCTCGATTTATTAAAATCTTGTCACACAGCCTTTCAAAGCCTGGCAGCACATATTTTGCATATATTTTATATATACTACCTACTTGAACTAGGTGAATGAAGTTAGAAGTTATAAGTTATAACTTCTAACTTCATTCACCTAGTTCAAGTAGGTAGTATATATTGTAATGACTCATCCGCTGACGCGAGGTGCGTCATCCCTCTGGATGTTTTCGCGAGGCCTACGTGAAGGCTCTAGAAAAGTATTCACCGATATAAAAGCCGCGTCGAAGAAGGGATGGACATACATTGAATCCTACAGTCTCGCGAAGTAAACATAAATATAGTTACATAAATATAGAATACATAAATGTACTTATTGTTGTTAATAGTTAGTTTTATATTGTTATACGTTTTAAATATTAATATAGTGTGTGTGTCTAAAGTTATTGTTAGTTTTATTTAAGAACCCGAAAAGACAAACATTACAATATAAAATATATGCAAAATATGTGCTGCCAGGCTTTGAAAGGCTGTGTGACAAGATTTTAATAAATCGAGGTTTCTTTTGTTTTCGTAGCTTTTATTGCATTTGGTTATAAAAATAATATAATAAATAGTAATAAACACAGCTTCTAATCTAGTAATATATTATCAGAATGTGTTTTTCTGGATTTTAGTTAAATTTACACCTTGTTTTAGAATATTGTGAATGAACACTTTACAATTGACTACTTACAACATGGAAATTCAATGAAACTAAAACTTCAACACTAATAAAAGGCCTTTGTTGTTTATAATAATAGTTCTTAACGACAGTAATAAAATTTTCTTAAGAATAGGTGCTTTACTTCAGCTCCAAAATGTCCATTTTCGATCAATTATGGAAGTTATTCGTAGAGTTGCACACTTTGTCTCGAATGCATGTATTGTAAGGACGGCTTGTCGTTAAAATATTACGATTCGTTTTAAGTTTAAATTGAATTCACAACCAAATACAAATACATGCGTATTATTATTTATGATCCATAAATACAAATGGCTATTATGATTTTGTATAATAACAATATCCAGTGCATACTAAAATATCACTCTATTAATTTATGAGATCCGGCAAATCATTTCAGAGAATATTTAGATAAATAGTTAAATGTGGGGATGCACTACATACGGTCCTGCCGTACCGCAAACATCCTCAGCTCTAGTTATCACGTTTTGTCCATTTTTACTTTTTGTGTTAGTCAACCCCTTTTTGTATTTTCAATACAAGTAAATAAATATATGTATATACAGGGCAATCCAAATTAAGTGTTCACCATTGGTAACTTTGTTATTATTAAAGATACAAGATTGTTTAAATTAGCAAACTAGTAGTACTTTTAATGCTCTTTAAGTTGGAAGAATTAAAAAAAAAAAAGAGCAGCGCGTTTTCGAGTTTTCCCGAAAAATATGTTTTTTCAAACGGAAACCCCTGTATATTATATCATTTTCTGTTAGAAATTCAATTTTTAAACAAAAAATCTTATAAGAAATTTTTTACTGGGATTAAAAATACTTGAGTTATAGTGAATAAACAAAAACAGCTAAGTCAAGTGCATTTCTATGTTTCTATGATAACGACGTTAATTCTTTCTAGTAAACGTCAAATATTAGTACAGTTTTATTAGTCTTTCACTCATAAATTTCATTTTGCTAGTTATTAATTTGACAAAAAAATGTTTTTTACCCATGCAGAAAAGTGTGATATGTTAGAATCTTATTTAGTGTGCAGAAAATCCTCTAGGAGGGCAAAAGAACACTACGCTGAATTATATCCACTCCGAACACAACCAAATGAGCAATTTTGACTGTACCGAAAATTTAGAGGCAATGAGAGTGTTTTTGCCAAAACAAGAACAAGAAGGACTTTTATAATAAGCGAGGCCACGGAAATTCTAGTTCTTGCATATTTTGAGGCCAACCGTGAGAATTCCATACTAGATATTATCAAGGAATCTGATTTGAGTCACGGTACTGTGCATAGGATTCTGAAGAAACACAAATTCATTCCTTATAAGTACAAACCAGTTCAAGTTTTCTTGCCAGGGGATCCAGAGAGAAGAATGTCTTTTGCCACTGGTATCTTAACTTTTGTCGCCAAAATGTAAACAACTATCGTTATATTTTATGGACCGATGAATCAAATTTCTCAAATTCTGGAATGTACAATACAAAAAATCATCATTACTGGTCAAAGGAAAATCTTCTTTTAGTACATCCAAGACGCCCGCAAGTCCGTTACAGTTTTAATGTTTGATGCGGTTTAATTGGTTCAAGGATTGTTGGTCCTTTCTTTTATGAGGGCACTCTAACTGGTGAAAGGTACATTGAATTTTTGACTGAAATTTTGAATAATTTCTTAGACGATATTGGTCTCATAAGTAGACAGAATCTGCATTTTCAGCAGGAGGGCGCACCTGCGCACAACTACAGAGGTACTCATCAAATTTTAAATACTATTTTTAACAATTCATGGATAGGAACAAATGGTCCTATTCAGTGGCATCCCCGATCGCCAGATTTAACACCGCTTGATTTTTTTATGGGGTTATTTAAAGACAGAAATTTATAAGCAAAGGTACGAAAACGTAAACGCCCTAAAAATTGCAGTTAGTGAAAAGATAAACCAAATAGATGGTAGGACCATACTAAAAGCAGTTCGACAAGTTCAGAAACGTGTTCAAAAATGTATTGAACAACAAGGTGGTATTTTTGGACATCTTCTATGAAAAAATCAGTAATTTTTATTATCTTTTAATGATATGTTTATGTATAAAATAAAGTTTATAAAAATTATTTAGCTGTTTTTGTTTATACATTATAACTCAAATGTTTTTAATCCCAGTAAAAAAGTTCTTATAAGATTTTTTGTTTAAAAATTGAATTTCTAACAGAAAATGATATAATATACAGGGGTTTCCAACGCGCTGCTCATTTGTTTTTTTTAATTCTTCCATCTTAAAGAGCGTTAAAAGTATACTAGTTTGCTAATTTAAACAATCTTGTATCTTTAATAATAACAAAGTTACCAATGGTGAACACTTAATTTGGATTGCCCTGTATATATTCTGTATTAATATTGGTTGTTTTATTATTATATTTATTTTGTACAGAGTTTTTTTAAATATATCTTTTACGTCTATCATCATAGTATAATTTACTATGACTACATGTGAAATAAAGATGAAATTTTTGTTTAGAACATTAATACTTTATTTACCACATACAGATTATGTAATAAACAATACAAACAAATAAATTCGTCATCATCAAATTTATTAAAATTGTCTTCTATTCGATATCGATTGCGTGTTTGATAGGGTTTTCTCTGTCTATTCACTAAATTATTAATATTGACAAAATCGTCTAAAATATCGCCAATGTCTTCAAATAAATCCAGTTTACTTGTCAATAACTTAATTTTCTACATGACAGTTCACAAACAACATGATATTAGTCTTACTTGACACTTTATAGGGTAGATGAGCAGCAAGTAAATTTTCTGCCAAGTAAGTAATTTTACTGGGCGGTTAAATTTTACTTGACGGTGAATAAACACTTAATCTGGCAAGTAAGGCTTTATCTTACAAGTAGCGTTACTCGATACTTTAGTGGAAGGTGAATAAACCGGCCCTTAATAATTATTACAAACATATAGCAAACGCCAATTAAGTTGGCGCGAGGAGGGTTAAGTTCGCACAGGATTAGAAGAGTGGGGAGATTTGTATTTGGTTTTACATCAAATGTCAGATAATTCTAACCTCTGAGCGTGATCCCCTAACAAAGACATTATGTTCCGTCAAACGTCAATGACAAATGTATTCTGACAATTACTTGAGTAGTGGGGGTGGACGTTTTTAAAAACGGCTTCTGCGCCCCCCTCCTCGCGCCAACTTAATTGGCGCTTGCTTTACTTAAGTAAAGATATACAATTTTTTGTTCAAAGCCCACTTGACTTCGAATGTTTCTGAACACCCGTTACTAATACATATAAAAATTAAAAAATATGAAACAATACCCATGTTTTACTTGATAAGCCTATTCTGCACTTTTTCCAGTTGAAAGTCTCCAACTTTAAATATGAATAATGCATAATTTGTAGAATCACTAATTAACAAATTTTCCAATATCATGCTTCAAATAAAATATAAATATTAAAAAATATACAAATATCAAAGTTAGACTACTACCTAAACAATCCTCCCCTTCGCTTCACTCGTTCAAATGCCTATATATTTTTAATATGGCGATTGCAGTTTAATTAATCGATACGAGAGTAATGGAGTTGATGTCATGGAAGGGGGGGAGGAGGGGTTGAATAAATTATATAATAAATTTTCCCAATGTCCTACCGATTTAAGAAAAGTCCCACAGAAAGGTTGGCTTTACTTTTCCTAAAATTTTTATTTATGTTATATTTTACATGTTTTTTTATTTATTAGTACTATTTTAATAAAATTGCAAAACAATTTAGGCTGTTTTTTAATTGGGGTGTCCTCTATTAGGTAATAAAAAGAGTTAGCTATTCAGTTGATTTCGTTATTCGTCACCAAGTTTGAACTAATTTCTATATTATCTAGAACGTTGTCCTCCGTGGATTTTTTTCTAAGTGCTTGGATCAAATTAGTGAATCCCCGAGAAACACGTTCCAACCCGAGGTTAAAAATATAGGTGCTAATTACTGTGACTTTTGAGATCATTTTAGTTTTAGAGTTTAGTGTCAAAGTTTGTTAGTTTAAAAAAAGATAAAATGAGTGATTCTGGAAGTGATAATGAAGGCGAAGGTACAAATACAGGGCCAATTAAAAAGAAAAAATACGACCAACTATATTTAGAAAAAGGGAAAATTTAACCAAATTTAAAGGCTGGTTATCTGAAAGCCGAAAAGGGAAGAACTGTGGAAGATGTAAATGTTGCGAAAAAAATATCAACGTAAGCAGTGGAAAAGAATGCATTAATAAAACACAGTATCAAAAGCAAAACAAGAAACTTGCAAGTTTTGCAATTTCTGGATCATCTGCCAGGAAATTGGATGGCGATATTAAAGAGGGTAAGTTAGATATTACAGTAAATTTTCTATGTAGTTTTTTTTCATTTTTTAATGGCACCTTTTATATTATATTTGATTATGTATATACATCTTATTTTTCAAGCATTTTTTTGGTTTATTTTCCAGGCGAAATACTACTCACCGCTTTTGTAGCAAAACACAATCTACCATTTTCTGTTATGGGCCATTTAGTCAAAATAGCTACTAAAATTTGCCAGGATAGCAAAATTGCACAGGGTTTGGCTTGTGCAAGAACGAAACTTCAGGAATTGTAAAAAATGTACTAGGCAGACGTAGTTTTGACTCTTTGTGTATTCAACGTCTATGTTTAATTGTCAAGTATTTGGATATTGACTTTTGCGTATAAGATTTTTTTGGGATTGATAAAACTTTCAGAGGCTAATGCTATATCATATCAGAGCTTTTTTTTAAAAATAATATTTCTTAGAAAAATACTTTAATAAGGTTTGCCTCTAATGTAGCAACATCATTGTTTCATTAAGCGAAATTAACTGTTAAATACGCCAATAGAAGACATTGACTTCAAAAATCGTCGTAACTACGTTGTTATTGAAGAACTTTGTTTTGGAGGAAATATCAGTCAAACTATTTCCGAATCCGAAAGATTATCTGCGGAACAACTGAATTTTTAAAGAATTCGATCCCTAGATTTTTATGTGGAGGCTTGCAACCAAATTACCGAACGTTTTCCTATAAAAGGATTTTTTATCCAGAAGTCGTTAAATCGGGAACGATTTTATCTATATTGTGATATGAGTCATCCGACACGTCAGGCGAGCGGTATCACGCGCCGAATACGTCATCAATTCTCCCCGTACCTCCTAGAAAAGAGCTGGAAGGCCCTCGAATAAGTTATAAACCTATATAAGAACTCCAGATAAATGGCGACGATGCAATTCAACAAGTAATCGCCGTCGTGTGATATTATATAAATGTAAATATTTAAAAATAAACACTCTTATTATTAGTAATAGCTTTATGTGTTATTTAGTGTATTTTGTTTTATTGTTAATATAGTGTGTGTTTAAATTACCGTTAGCTTTATTTAAAAGAACCCAGAAAGACAAATATTTTACAATATCAAATGTAGTTTCCAAGTTTTCAAATTTAATTTCTGAGAACTTACATTAGCCATTAGACAACGAGTGGCGGTTACTAAGAAATACTGAAGATATTCAAAAGCTTACTTACTCACTGATATGTCAGTATTTTATGCTTAATTGTATTTTATTTCTACATACATTTATCCATTTTTTATTTTATTTTATTTTTATTATTATAGATTTTAGTTTTATTACGTTTGTTATTCTTATAAAAATTTTAACTTATAATAAAACATATTCTGTATGTTCTGTTTTAATGAATTATTTCTAAATCTACCGAATTTTGACAAATCTACCAAAAAGTTTCGAATGCATCTACTAATAACACATGTGCTTCACCAGGCAACTCTGGGAGTATGTATTGTGTCAATTGTGATCTATTATATGTGAATGTATGCTATTGCCCATTAACTTGAAATTTTAGTTACATTTCGGCATACCCCTCTAATTTTCTAATTTTCATTTAAATTTATTTATTAAATAATCTGTTCGCCATATTTATTTAGACAGGCATAATATACAACGTAGGAACGATGTTTACGGCTGATCTTTAAAAATCCTGTTTATACATTACAAAAATTGTATAAATATATTTTTATTAGGGTATTTAAATTTCATTAGCCACTACCTAAATTTAAATGGTCACCTGTATCAAAATTTTTAATATTTATAACAGTTAACAACACGCTCATACGCTCATTTAATGCACGCCATCACCGCCATTTTCAAAGGGACTGGATGCAAATAAAACCCATTTACATTAGAAGTTGCTATAATAGATTAGAAAAAAATTAATTGCACTTAATATAAGAGTAATTAGTGCAGCTGAACGTACGTATAGTAAGTATTTGTGAAGTTGCCTATTACAAATATACCTACCGCATTTTTTCCTGTAAAATTTTGATGATCGTTTATATTTTCATAAAATCCAGATTTCATTCAAAAATTCATTTATCTGCATAATATATATATCAAAAACCCTTTTATCCTAAAGGGTTTCGGTTTCTTCAAAAAAATCGATAAAATTCTATGAATTAACTTCTAACAATAAGTTCCTCTTCATAAGAATAGTGAATGTTGTTGTTCTCTTGCCAAAACAATCGTCCGCGATGCTTTTTTTTGTGGATGTCAATAATAGCCTTTACGTTGAATATGTCGACAAACCTAGGTCGCATCTTAATTAATGTGATTATATTTAATATTCTTTTAAAATAAAATCAGTGTTTATAATAACACAAAAATCGTTAATCATTAACTTTATGTCGTGTGTCCAATAGGATACCTGGTTCTTAATTATTTGTATGCAATTATTTATATATTTTTTTCTTTAAATTCGTGATGGTACTGACAAATACCTACAGAACAAGATGATTCGTCATTATAGTAAAGAGAATTAACTGATGAATTAGAAATGAAACTCCGGGCCGGAGGCGAATAAATAAAAATCATTTTCTCGTTACTGCGTGAACATTGGACAGCAATTTTTTGAATGAAGGCACTACTCATATGTATCTTTCAACCCTTTTTTTTCTTTGTCACTATACATATATGTAACCTTTTTTTACTTCTAAATTCCATATATATATATTATATAAATATCTATAATAGCTATTAACGACATTTTAATAAATAGTATTGAAAAATGATAAGCAATTTTATACAAACAGGGAACGGAAAGTGAGGTGATACTAGTTTTAGAAAGTGACAAGGGAATATTTGAGCGTAATGGAATATTACAGAATTTATGAAATATGTGAACACCTACAATGAGGCCAGATATATTAAGTATAGAAAAAAATCGACCTACTTATAAAATATACAGGATCCAACATTTGAATTACAGAAGACAGATAACGTTTACATACGCTAAAAACTTGTTAACAAAAACATTATGTTCACATTAGGTAAGCAGATTTACATGCATGTACAACCGGTTTGTCTGCATCTATTATGTCACTGTGACGTATTACTAATAAGAATAGGTGTACTATATAATTGTGCTTTGTTGGTTATCTATTCACAGTTTCTTCATTACTTTTATATACTTTGGTAACGAATAAGTAACTGTGTTATTAAAGATATATGTATAACTATAGATTATTTATCAATGTGAAGGATTAGTACATGATTGTTTATGATACGGGTGACTGATTCTAACTTCGAGATAAATAACGTGAGAAATTTTACATAAAAAACGAGTACATTCGTCTTAAGACTTAAGTTTACATACATACGTTCTCCAGTAAATCAATAACGCTGGTCATTTAAGCAAATACCTTGTAAATATTTGCTTTATATTTATAGTGATAAAATAGTTAAATGTAATTTCATTTTCCACATCAATGTATAAAGAACAAGAAATGGATCAAAAGTAAAAAAGTGTATTTTGATTTAGAACCTGCAAAAAAATACGTACGTCATTCAATTTAGGAATATTACTTGATAAATTAATAATCTAATTAAGCATAATTGCAAGTAACATTACATTTTCATTAGAAATACATATAAAATGATAAATTTGTGCACTTGATTTTGAAATTGTATTTTTCGCCACGAAATGGCACATCAATCTAACGGTAATTTAAAAACAAAACTGCAGTTTTACCGAAACTAAATATTTAATTAAATTTAAAACATAATGTCCATTGCTTTTTATAAATGATACAATTTTACTTTAGTTGATAATTATGATTTATATATAACTATTATACTTATGTTGTTTATGTTATTTTTTTGGTTGCAGCTGATAAACTAATCTTATTTAAAATATTTGGTGTATTAGTGCAATTAAAAGATTTCTTTAAAAATATTCATATATATCCAAGTGAAAATTTTAAATATCAAATACCAACATGACCAATGATTCAGAAAAAATTGATATAATCAGGAAACATATAAAAAGTTATCCTGATTTTCCAAAAAAAGGAGTATTATTCAGGTACTTGACAACAAAATTTCTGTATATATGGATACATTGTATATTACTTTAAATATAATTACTTTGATACTATTTCTTCTATATTTTATAATGCTCTATGAGTACTATCAAAGTAATTGGTGGTGACATTTCAGAGATATATTTTCAGTTTTATTAGAACCAAGTATATTTTCTCTATTAAGAGAAGTTCTTCTTAGTCATATTAAAAATAACATTCCTGGTGTTGAATGTATTGTTGCATTAGAATCAAGAGGATTTTTGTTAGCACCTATATTGGCTTTAGATCTGCAAATTCCATGTGTGCCAATTCGTAAGAAAGGCAAACTCCCAGGATATGTTTTATCTGAAAATTATTCATTGGAATATGGAGAGGTAATGATTTTGCTTCGCTCATACTTATATGTTTTATCTAATAAATATTTTAGGGAACACTTGAAATTCAACAAGTTAGTGTTAAAACTGGTATGAAAATACTTTTATTTGATGATTTACTAGCAACAGGGGGCAGTCTTAATGCAAGTTGTAAATTAATAGAAAGATGTAATGCTGAAGTGATAGCATGTCTTGTAATTATGGAACTTATGAACTTTAAAGGAGCATCTTCTATCAATACACCATTATATTCCATTCTAAAATATTAACATATAATAAATACGATTTAATGTAGTGCAAAAATTATAAATTAAATATGAGAATCTTATAGAAATAAGTTTATTCCAATATATTATATAAACATAATAAATATATAAAATCATATTGATATATATTATCAAATAGGTGAAGAGTTTCTTGCTTGGTAACCATCCTCAATTTTTTTCATTGTGTATTTAAGCAATCCAAAATCCTCTTCTAATAAATTGTGTGGTACTTCCTTTAAATATTTTAACAATTGCAATTCACTTAAAACTTTCAACTCTATTTCAGCCATTTCTGTAGCAAGCTCTTGAACCTACATACAAAAGTCAATAAACTATTGCTTTAAAAATATAAATATCATAAGAAGACTACCGTTTTACTAGTGATTAATATTATAGGTATAATCTTTAGATATTATAAGAAACGTGTAAGAATTTTATTTGGTACAATATATGTATGGCTAATGTAGAAAATATATTTCAGAATCACATTCTTATTTTAATTGAATTAAATGAATTCAAATATTTATATAAAACATTACATATTACTCACTAGAATTGTTAAAATACTATACACAAGATTATTTTTAAATAATAAACTATTCATCAACATCTTGGTTAATATATTTATTATGCACACTATCTACTTATTTTGTTTTAAATGTGAAGACCTACCTCAACTTTCTGTGCTGAATTTATATTTTGTCTTTTTAATTTATCTTCGAGTTTCTCAATCAATTCATATGTAGCCTTTAAATCTACAGCTATTCTAAATCTATCACAGCATTTTGAACATTTTATCTATCAAAAATTTTTAATTATTTTTTTGCAAAGATGAGAATATTTCATAACTACCTTGTCACCTACGCATGAACATTTTTTCTCATCTTGATTTGATCTACGCATTTCTGTCTGAAGATTTATTTTCTGACCTTCTATACTTTTTCTTAGTTCATCTAATTTCTTTCTTTGATGGTCTATTATAGCAATTTTATTTTCTAGTTTTGTTGCATATATATCTTCTAATTCTGCTTGACAATTTTTTTTAGAATTAATTTTGAATAAGAATGAAATAGATTACCTCTCAATCTCATGCTTTCTTCAAGTTTAATATCATGCTCTTTTGATTGCAAAATTTCCTGTTCCTTTTGGTCCAATTCATATTTCCTATTTCTTAAGTATTTAAGTTTACTAAGAAACTTGGACATGGGATGGGGATAGGCACTAAACTGAGGATATTTGCCTATCTCAATTGGAGTAAAAAATTTTAAATACTGCCTGGGATGGTTTTTCTCACATGTATTGTGTAACAAATAATATGTTTTTCCGATTAGTTTCTTGATGTTGAGTAAGAACTGATTATGGTAAAAGTTTTCAATTTGCTTAGCATCATTAATTCTCAAGAGAGTTGGAGAATTGATCAAATTAAATGCTACAACAGCTAATATAAGATAAGAGGGTTCATTTGAAATAATGTGATCCCATAATATTAACCAATCCTTTCCTGTTAAAACTTCTGAAAATAAAGTTTGTAAAATTGGCCACGCATACACTTTTGAAGTGATATTATATCTTGTGAAATGGTTTAAAAGATAGGGATTATGCTCCAGCAATACATTTTCTATCATTGCTAAAATATTTATGGGTGGAAGTGGATAGTATTCAAACCAATACTGACACCAATTAACTAAAAATATATTCATTAAAATACCATTAGATATAAATTGTAAAAGATGTTTGTAGAAACTTTATTAGAATAGAGAAACTAAATAAACAAACATAATTTAGTCAAGATGATATTAATTCAAAAATTTTCAGCATAATAATTTTACCTATTATTGTACACACAGCTTCAAAACATCGAATAGGATCATTTTTAAAAACTTTTACAAATGGAAATCCAAAAAAAGGCAAATAATCAACTTCTCCAAAGAAAGGGCACCAATTTACTAAATTTATAATTAATTTTTTTAAATTTTTTAGAGACACTTTATTTTCAAGAGGATATTTTTCATCAAAGTCAGAAGTCGTGATGTCAGACTTGAAATTAATTAGTGTATTATACAATTCTTGGTTATTTGGCAAATGTAATAATTGTGTCCAAATTTTAAATCTGCATACTTCTGGATACTCACCAAACTCTTTCAATAAAGTATGTAATTTTTTTGTGTCCAAAATATTGTCAATCTTAAATTATTACAGAAATCAATGAAAAATTATTTATTTGCTTTTAATAATACCTTTAGTTTAATGTGATTTAGCAATGAAGAATTTTTCTTTAAGTTAGATTTAGGTATACTTTCAAATTTAGTCTGTTTTTTTGATATAGAAACTGGCATTACTAAAACGTATTGAGCCAGCAAATAAAGATTAACTCTACCACATGTTACGATACACGCTAAATATTTTCCCTCTGAAGATATTTCATACTTCAATATTTCTAATTCAAGTTGCAATTTATTAAGTAATATCTCTGTATTCATATCATAAAAATATATCATTCCATTTGATGATAATATAGACAGGATACTGTTGGCACCACCATCAAATGGCTGTGAAACAAACTCTAATTTTTTTACACTCTTAGTTTGTGTAGATAAAGAAATCGTCTTTTCTAAATTCCATGTGTCCAAAGAAAATACACTTATATTTGGTGAATTACCTCCTAAAGCCATGATTCTTCCATTTCTAAAAATTACAATCTATAAACTACTTTTATATATTACTTATATATAATGTATACTTTGTAAATGTTATACTTTTTATATAAAATTTATTCCAACTGGCAGGTGTTATCTGCTTCAAATATTCAAAAGTTCCAAATTTCCATACATGGATTGAATCATCATTAAAGCAAGCAAGAATGTTATTAGACACTGGCACAAACACCACCTATAACTTGTATTTTTCCATTCTATAAAATTACTTTTTACTTTTAAACTTACTTGTTTCAGTAAAATATTAGAAGAAAGTGATAGCACCTGTACCTTACTATTATTTTTTAAATCCCAAATTATTGCTTCACTATTAGATGAAGTAATACATAAAAAATCATTCGAAAATGATATGTTTTTAACAGGAAATGAATGTCCTATTAAATTACCAATTATATCTCCTGTATTAGTATTAATAACATATAACGGTCCACTTGTAATGCCAGCAATTATACAATTATCTTGTTGCGAAGAAAATTTAAGCAGACAACATGAGGTTAATTTCATTAAAGCCCAAAATTTATTCTGTGAGAAATCAATCACATAAATATCACCATCTAGTGTTACCGCCACTAATATTTGCCCAAAGTTATTGAAACAGCAACATATAAACCTAATAGGCCGTTGTCCTTCTTTTGTGGTAAGTGTATGATGTATTTGAAATAATAACCTAATAATTGGAAAGCTATTATCGTTCATGAGTTACTAAATATTTTTTATACCCGTCTTTCCGTGTTGGTTTTAGATTAAATAAGTATTTTTTTAAATATGTTGTATTTGAAACATTTATAATTATATCCATTTTATTTTGAAAATGAGCTGAAATATCTATATTGTGAATATATTTTTACTGACACAACAGTGTTGCCAGGTGAAAATAATTGTTTTCACTAGATGAGAACTTAAAAAATCACTAGATTGTTACCACAATTATAAATTATGTCTAATTACTGGTAGTATATACATAATGTATAGTTTTAGTTTTCGTTAATAAAGAAAGAAGAGCTATTGCAATTAAAAAAAAATGTAAAGCAGTAGGTATGTAAATAATAAAAGAAACACAAGAATTTGAAATAACACTGTACAAGCTGTTTTAAACTTAAGTAAAATTTACAAGAAAATAAAAGGTAATTATAGTAAATTACAAATTAGAGCTTATATAAATTGCATTAAATAATATATTTTTATTCTGATGAATACATATTGTTGTTATGTTTATTTGTTACAGTTACAGGAATTTTGTAATCAAAACATGATTTATTATCACTATTTATTCACTATTATCACTTAGAGTGTAGAATTCCAGTTAAGGTAGTAGCAGATAACCGATTTCTGATTTTACTTTTGTTGAGAGATACTGCACTGAATATTCTTTCTACCGAAGCACTACTGTGAGGTAATGTTAAAACTAAATTGACAAATTTTGATAGTTCTGGATAAACAGCAGTATTGTCACATCTAATTTGATTACAGATGTTTTTCCAAAAAGAAATATAATCGGCTGCATCCTCATTGAAGTCACTGTTTTACAATAATCGCCACTCTCTATCCAATGAAAGAAGATCAATATCTTTCCTATGAAAATTTGCTGCTGGACCTAATGAACTTGTAGTTTTAATCAGTTTTGGGTCCAAAAATTTAAAGAACTTAAGTGTCTTTACATCTTCTGCATTAAATGGAAAGCGTTTATATAATTGATGAGCAGCTTCAACATAAAAACCTAAGCATGTTAATTGAAAGTTATGTTTATCACCATCTGAAAGAGTATTTTCTTGAAATAATATAGCTGCCTTCGGGCCACAATATACTTCATTTAGTAAAACATAATGTTCTGGGTTTCTATATTGCAAAATAGTTACATCAGTTTTACTCAAATATGTATTATTTATATAACAACTTAGAATAGTCTTGTATACTGCTAACATTCTGTCATATATTGCATAAATTTTAGGAGATTCTGATTGAAATTCATTATTTAAATCAGTAAATACAGGTAAAACATATTCCAAAAACTCTAAATAATATTTATTCATAGGATTTTGCAAATTATTGTGAATGGATTCAGATGCATCGATTTGATTGAAAGATTCATTTTGGAACTATAATTTAAGAGCTTCATACTGCTCCAACACTCTTTTAACAACAGAAATTAATGAGAGCCAGTGTGTTTGGCTAGGTTGCAGCAGCTTATGGGGTTTAATATCAAGAAACTGCTGAAATTCTTTGTATTGTGTTTGTCGTTTAAAACTATATTGCATATAAGTGTATACTTCTCGCACCAGTTTTTCCATTGTAGAAGGTAATTTTTCACAAACATGGGAAGCTATGAGTACTAATGAGTGACAGACATTTTACAGTAAAAAGATGTGGTATTTCATTTTTTAATAAAGTTTTGACAGAATACTTAATGCCCATCATTGAATTTGCCCCATCATCTGCAAATCCTACCATATTATTTTTATATGGAACATTATGTTTATTAAAAAATTGAACAATAACATTATGTATATTTACTGCAGTTGCATCATAGATTGGTAATAAAGCAAGAAATTCGTCATTTATACTAAAATTTTGATTTAATCGCACAACTAATGCTAAGTTTTTAATTCCGGTATGATCCGTAGACTCATCAATTAATAAGAAAATTTGCTGCACTTTAACGTTTCTATTAGAGTTTCAAAACTTGATTGACCAATTACGTTATTTATAATAGCTGTGCATTTACAGGAAATATTTTTTATAACATCACTTTCATTATTTATAGACCTAATTAGTTGTACCAGATGATCAACTGAATTTATAGATATATTGTATTCTGCAATGAAAGATGCAATTCTTATTTCTTTTGTTCTAAGTTTCGTGCTTGTAGAGCTTCTTACATATTGCGTAACAGAATTTTTGTATAGCTTGTTGGTAATCATCAGAGTAATCATTGTGTTTCTCCCAATCAGTTTTGTATTTTTGTCGATAAATTTTCTTTTTTTTTTGAAGTAGATGGTTGATCTGTGGTCGACATAATAACTGCTTGAAATTAAAACAGATTTAGGAAAACTAATAAAAATATGTACACAGTTTTATTTGCAGTAAATAACATGGTAATAATCCGAAAATTAATTTATTTAAAGAATTCAGTGCGATTGGGCGCGCGTGAATAATATGCTACCATAAATATCTAATATGATTTAATCCGAAATTCCCCCGGCCAAGAGCTTTTATACTTTCCCATTTTAAATAGGTAATAATTCCTTCGTATTATTTCAAAAATTACAAATTTAAAAATAATGTGAACGGTACTTCCCGTAATGAGCTTATGTATTATATCAATTATTTATTGCCAGAAAATTGTTTCGACTGCTAAGGTATAGATGTCACTTTACGTAGTATCTATAATATTTAATAATAATAAATAACGCAATCTATTTTGATAAATATATGATTTCATATAAACTTCAAAACGAAAAATACGTAAAATAACTAGATTTTACAACTATTCCCTATAACTCATATGTAATAGTGATGTGTAAAACTGCTATTTTTCATTAGCAGCTACAAACTGCTACTGCTACTTTTCGTTAGCAGTTTATAAAAACTGCTACTTTTTGTAGCAGTTTCTCCTATATAGCAACATACGTACTATATACTTTAAATAAAGCATTTTTCATTAAATACGGCTATTTTTTAATATCTTATTGTCTTACATAATAACTAATAAACGTTACAACATTTTCTGTCTTTTTCAATATTGATTGTTATTTGGTTTTGCTATAATCAATACAAATGCAATTAAATTCTGGTATTTGAGAAATGATTATATGTATTACCATTACCTTAGTATTAAAATAAACCATCCATTTTTTATTACTAATACGTGAAAGAAGTTTCTGAATCGATAGTTTATAAATAGTTCTACGAATTTTGAAAAAAATGTATGGGTGTACATGCACCAGTATGCATATACTTGCCGGTAAGCGATTTCTGTATGAAAGGATTACTTTAGTAAATAGCAATAAAGAAGATATGCATTATATTTCGTTTAGAGTACCTAATTGATTTTGTTGAATGTTTCTGGACAATCGTTCTTTATTCCTTATTATCCTGGCATATGTTCTATTCCTATAACGAAAGTATAAAAAGTATCGTCTATTGTTCTGCAAACCAAATTTCTAAAAGAAAAGTATTGTGAAATGTATCAATTACTTCTTTGAGTGGATAAGCACTACCTGCCTCTTATAATAAAATGTTTTCTAAACTTTAACAATAAACAAAACGCTTAATTTTTGCATTTGCGACACTTTTGATTATACATTTGTATTTGTAACATCAGTCATCAGTTTATTACAAATCGATTTTTGTATTACCAGCAGAAAAATTCATATAAATAACCAGGCTAGCCAAAAATTAGAGTATTTTAGTTATCACTTACAGGCAAACTTCAACATTAGAATAAACTACAATCTGAAAGTTTAAGTTATAGTGCTTGTCAGTGCTTGAAGAAAATTCATATATTAAGTATATTAAGCGATAGTATCAATTGCACTTTAAATGTAAGTATACGAGAAAATATTATGAAATTGAGTTCCTAACATATCAGTTTATATGCACACAGATGGCTTCTAAAACAGAAAAAAGGAAAACTTCTGAAATATGGAATTTCTTTAAAATTGAAAATGAGAAAGCCGTTTGTAATATATGCAAACAACTGCTTTCATACAAGTCTTCTGTTACAAATTTGAAAACTCACCTAAAATGAAAACATCCACTTATAAATCTACAGAATCTTGGTACTAAAAGATCTACTGTTTTAAATGAAGCCGAGCTTCAAGCATCTACATCAGCAAGAACTACAATAAATAGACCTGAAGCGTTAGTTGAAAATCGACAAAGTAAGTACCAAGAAAACATTACTGACTACTTGCTTCCGCGGAAAATGAATATTAGGGCTAAGAAAAAAATTGATGACCAGTTATTAGAACTGTTCACTCTAGATTTGCAACCATTTAGTATTGTGGAAGATAAAGGTTTTAAGAAACTAATTAGTTTATTAAATCCATCATATTCATTGCCCACCAGAAAAGCTATTAGCACTACATTTCTTCCAGCACTTTATGAAGAAACTTATCACCAGATCCAAAATATGGTAAATAATGTAAAAGCCTTAACAATTACCACAGACTGTTGGACTTCCATTAATAATGATAATTATTTAGCTGTGACCGCTCACTTTATATCTGAAAACTTCGAAATGAAATCAGTACTGTTAGATTGTAGAGTTTCAAATACCTCCCACACCAGTCAAAATTTGGCAACACAAATTAGAAGTATACTTTTAGAGTGGGGAATTAACAGAAAAATCATATTAAGTGTGTCAGATAATGCAGCAAATATTAAAAAAGCACTGTCAGAAGAATTGCAACTTAAGCATTTTGGCTGTTTTGCTCATACATTAAATCTTATCGTAACTAAATCACTTACATTAGTTAATGAATTAGTCGAAAAGGTGAAAACAATCGTTGGTCATTTTAAAAGAAGCCCACGATCTAATGCAAATCTTTTAGATATACAAAAACAGGCAAATAAGGAGCCAAAAAAATTACGGCAAGACGTACCCACACGATGGAACTCCACATACTATATGCTAGAAAGATTTATTGAGCTTGAAGAAGTAGTAAGAACAACTGTAGCATTAATAGATAAAGATTTGCCAATTCTAAGATCTACAGATTGGGAGTTAATTAAAGAAATTGTTCAAATATTGGAACCTATGGAGGATGCTACTAAAATAGTAAGTGGCGAAGAATATCTGACTGGATCGCTGGTTATCGTGATAGCCAATGGTTTAAAAACCGTATATAACGAACTAAAATAGAAACAATTTTCACAAATTGGATATTCATTATTACAAGAAATTGGAAGCGGAATTGATATAAGATTTGCTACTTTAGAACAGAGTAGCACTTTGATTACGTCTACATTTTTAGATCCCAGGTTTAAGAATTTTGCATTTTCTGATGAAAGTACTTTTGAAATAGTGAAAAAAATAGTGATAAACTTAGTTGCTACCAAAATAAAAAACAAGGTAACAGAAGCTTTTGAGAAAAGTCAAAATTCCAAAGATGCAAGTGAAGAAAAGTGTTTGCTGTTTAAACGTTTGGATCAAAATATTAAGTCAAAAGTATTTCAATCCGTCATATCAGTAGAATCAAAAGCAGTAGTAGAAGTGCAAAGATATTTAGAGGAACCTTTACTACCGCGAACGGAAAATCCTTTAGTTTGGTGGCAACAACAATATTCTTTCCCGTTTGTTTCAGAGGTAGCTAAGGAAAAACTTTAGGTGGTAGGGACATCGGTACCTTGTGAAAGAGTATTTTCAAAAGCAGGTACAATATTAGTGGCAAGAAGAAACAGGCTTAAATCAAAAACGGTACAGCAAATACTGTTTCTAAATGCAAACACGAAGCATGTGAAACCATTGCAATGTTAGTTATGTATAATTGTATTTTTATTAGAATTGTTTTTTATTTATGGTTTATATTTTATATGTACTTTTTTTCTTGATCATTATATTTTATTCATTGTCTTATGTCTGTAAATAATATTTTTATATAAACTTTTTAGTTCAGCCCTTATATTTTCTTTGTACCTTTCCTTCAGTCATTAAAAGTTAAAAAAAGAAATTTACGGCATTTAGAAAACAAGAGGAGTGCGCAGTGAAACAGAATTTATGAAAAAAAAAACGCTACTAAAGTTTGGTATTAAAAATATATTAGCAGTCATAAAACCATTGATTTTATTACAAGTACCGAAGTATCTACTACAAAATTATACTAATTGTAATATGTACATTATATACAATACTAAGTTAGAGGTATGTATTATTTGGTATTATGGCAGTACGGAATTCTTTTTAACACTGCTACAACTCTATGGTACATGTTATGTATTCGACGAATAGATAATCTGCTGCATAAAAAATATTGCTAGCTTAATATTACTTTCCTTTAGAGCTGCTACGTCAGAAATATTTACATCGGAAAACTGCTACAAAAAGTAGCAGTTTCTTTTCATATTCGTTAGCTGCTACAAACTGCTAACGATAGTTAGCAGTTTCAAAATAGCAGTTTGCTTCGTAGCAACCCATCACTAATATGTAATAGCAACAAGTGTTATAAATAGAGTTGATGCGGAAACAGTTGCTGAAACCATTAAGGAGAAAACTTAAAACAATACTTATTATAAGTATTGTTTTAAGTTTTGTTAGTATATATGTTTTTTGTTTTCTAGCTAAAAATTATGTTTTAGTAAGCTGACTTAGTCCCATTTAATAATAAAAAACAAAATAGTCGATATTTTACCTAATATCTTTATTAAATGTGTTTGAAACATGCGTAAATATTGTTGTTTGACTTGGAAAATATAACAAATTTCAAAATTATGTGTTTAAGGGTCTACATTTATTCCGCTTTTATCCTTTCTAGACTTCCTATCCCAGGTGTCGATTAAATTCTGGTAAAATGGAATATTATCTTCATCCACGCACTTAATCAGCTGCTTAAGGTGTTCAATTTTGGTGTCCAGTATTGGAATTTTATCTCCAATGTAGGCTTTTGTGAAGGCATGGATATGTTGTACCTTTTATTTGGTAGTGCTAAATCGAAATGATGAACAGTATGCCCATTAATGAAATCGCGAGCTTCAACAATTCCAGGCATGTCCTTGTTGTGTAAAATATGGTGATATTTGGAAATTGTAAAGCTTACTTTCTGATTCCTAGGTAGATTTAAGGAATCATTTGATATACCTGTCTTTTTATAGTAAGTCGGCCACCATTTTTTCCAATCTAAAATGTCCTTCGTTAGCACCTCTTTTACAACAAATTTGCTGCTTTGACTGGAATTAATGATTTTTCAGTATATTCGTGTACTGAATATATTCTGTCAAATTTTCTTAAATGTCTTTTTATGACAGCGAAATCCCTGTCGCAGGGAAGAAAAGAGTGTCCCGAATTGGAAAAAATTGTTGTACTTTTTCAAATCTTCCAGTCTGAATGAGTGCCATACAGAACCGTACCATAGTATGGTTTTTGTTCTGGCCGGGGCAATTGTCTGAAAAAAGCCTAAATTCTTTTGAACCTGGATCTGCGTAGTTGTCAAGGTAGTCCATCAAAAATGAACGGACTTCGTCTGGTGTCTTCGCAGCTATACCTTCATGATAAACGTAATAGTAAACTTTTCCAGTTTTCAAGTCGTGGATTCCAAAAACACTAACGCTTAGTCTAGTTAAAAAGAGTCTTGAACAGGAACGAGTGGTAGTTGCAGATTCTGCATAAAATCAAATGCTACAGCAGTAATCCTATCCGTTTCTTTTACATCAGCAATAGTATTTTTCAATGAAGTGTAAAATTTCATAGCACTACGTTGATGTATTATTTTTTCGGCAACGGCCACCCGTTTAGCAGCTTCACCTAACGATGGACTTTTAATTTTAAGAGAGAGCTCTTCACATTGACAACATGTGTCAATTTGGGGACGACCGAGGTGCAAAGCAAAATTTTCATTAAAAAATTTAATGTAGTAACTATATTTAACATTGCTACTAGGGTATTTTTCTTTGAACATGTTGTACATTATTTTGACATTCAGTCTGCTATCGAGATAGTGATAGTCTTTTCCAGAGTAATGTGTCTCTTTGACAGGAAAAGAAGATATATGTAGACAAACTAACATGTTTTCTGCATCGGATATGGCATGAGTTTTTAAGAATTTTCCTCGTTTATCACGAGGAGTGGATTTATTTATCAACAATGCTTTTAGTCTTTTAACACTAATCCCATGCAGACTTAAAAATGCATTCTGACATACTTTTACTTTGTCATTGTCAGATTGTGGAGCAAAATTGTTGTGAAACGTAAAAGGTGTTAACTATCTTTACTATTTTATATTTCATTCTAATAATTTACAAAAGTGTTTATACCATACATGTCATTATTATTTATGTAACTATTATCCACTTGTCAAAAAGAAAAACAAAAGTAACCAACTTATTTCCTACCACCAACATACCAGAAATAAATGCTAAAATAAGATATAAATAACTTATTTCAACACTCCCTCCTTTTAACATTTATTTTATCTCTTATATATTCGAAACGATATTTTGTGAGTCCTTTAGTAAATATGTCCGCCAGCTGATCTTCGCTACTAACATATTGTAATTCAAAAACTTCATTAAGTTTATCTCTTAAGAAGTGAACACGAACGTCTATGTGCTTTGTACGTTTATGTGCCGTTTCATCACTTAACATTTTTAATGCACTTTGATTGTCAACTTTTAGAGTTGCAATAGATTCACAAACACTAATTTCCTTACACAATTTCATCATTGGTATTGCTTCCTTTATCGCTTCTGTAGCTGCCACATACTCTGCTTCAGCTGTTGATAAAGAAACTGTTCCTTGACGTCTTGTATACCAATCAATTATTCCATCTTTTAATATTAGTGCATACCCTGAAGTGGATCTTCGTGTTGATACATCTCCAGCATAGTCTGCATCTGTGTAACAGAGTAATGGTTCTTTCTCTTCTGAATGGGGGTCAAATTTTAAACCATAGTCTTTTGTTCCACTAAGATATCTAAGTATTCTTTTAACTCCCTCCCAATGATTTGAACGTGGTATCTCCATATATCGAGTTAACTTATTGACTGCAAAAGTAATATCGGGTCTGCTAACTGATGACAGGAAGAGTAAACCTCCTATAGCTTCGCGATAAGGTGCTTCACACAAAGAACTGTCCTCATTTTCTAAATCCTTTGTTGAACAAGGAACTGACACTGACTTACAATTGCTCATATTAAATTTGTCCAAGAGTTTATTAATATAATTTTCTTGTTTTATAAATATTGTTCCATCTTCCATTTTATTAATCTCCATACCTAAATAGAGTTTTAAAGGTTCAGTTTTTATTTCAAAATTGCTTTGAAGATAACTTAAAAGTTTTTCGATTTGATCTTTACTGCTAGATGCAACCAGTCCATCATCTACATATATCACTAAAAATAATATTTCTTTTTTGAAATTGAAAAATACACAAGGGTCATTTTCAGATTGCACTAAATTGAATTGCTTTAGTGTTTCAACAAACTTTCTATTCCAATTTCTAGGAGCTTGTTTCAACCCATATATGCATTTGTTTAACTGACATACTCTTTCAGTTTCATCTTCAAATCCTGTTGGCTGTTGCATGTAGATCTCTTCTTCTATTGGACCATTCAAAAATGCTGTTTTGATATCAAATTGTGCTAATTCCATATTATGTAATGCAGCAATTCGTAAAATTAATCGAATAGATTTATACTGTGCAACTGGACTGAAGGTTTCCAAATAATCTTTACCATACACCTGACTACATCCCTTGGCTACAAGTCGTGCCTTATAAATACCAGTTTCCTTCTTTCGAAATACCCATTTATTGTTAATTGGTTTCCTATTTTTAGGACATTCTACCAGAGTCCAAGTTGTGTTAGTGTTTAATGCTTCAATTTCTTCTTTCATTGCCAATTTCCATTTTTCGTCTTTTACTGCATCTGAGTATTCAATTTGCTCTGATGCCATGAAACATACATAATCATCATATTTACTTGGTATATTTATCATTGTGCGATTTCTTAATAACCTTTGTTCTGGGGAATTTTCTTCTAAAACAGTTTCCAAACTTTCTACAATTTTGCCATCTGTAAAAGCTTCTTGTTTCTTTGTTCTTGTTTGTGTAGCTTTTTCTTCTCCAACTATCAGTAAATTTTCAGACTTCCTTTTAAATATTACATCACGACAGACATCCATTTTCTTATCCACAGGAAAATATATTTTATACCCTTTTGTTTCTTCTGAATAACCAACAAAAATGCCTTCTTTACTTTTCCAATCCCATTTTTGCCTCTTTTCCTTTGGTATGTGAACAAAAACTTCACTGCCAAATATTTCAAATTTATCAAGATCTATCTTCCTCTTAAAAATTAATTCAAAGGGTGTTTTATCTGGAATTGAGCTAGTACCAGTTCTATTAATAATATACACAGCAGTATTTATAGCCTCAGCCCACAGACTTTTATCAAGCTGTTTCTGATATAACAAAGCTCTACCAGCTTCCACTAATGTCCGCATTTCCCTTTCAGCAGAACCATTTTGTTCTGGAGTATATTTTACTGTTAACTGATGTCTTATACCATACCTGTTTAAAAGTTGCTTAACATCTCTGTTTACAAATTCCAAGCCATTGTCTGACCTAAAAATCTTTATTTTGTGGTCTGTGTCTAATTTGAACCTTATTATAAATTCTTTCATTTTTTCATATACTTCATTCTTATTTTGAATGAAATACACGGTCCGGTAATGGGAATAATCATCTTTAAGTAACAGGAAATACCTCGATCCTCCAACAGAAGGTTTCTCCATTGGTCCACAAACATCCATGTGTATAATTTCTCCAGGATGACTTGTTTCTGAAGTTGAAGTTTGAAACGACTTTCTAGTATGTTTTCCAAAAATACAGGAATCACACTGTATATCCTTTTCTTCTGTAACATTTATATCATGCTTTCTTAAAATTTTTTTACATTGCTGGATGTTTTGATGTACCAAAATTTGGTGCCATTCTTCTAGTGAGCGTTCCTTTTTTGCATTCACAAAATTAACACGATTACAATGCTTGATACCCATTTCTATTTCAAACAAATTTCCATTTCTCTTTCCAATTAAAATTGTTTTATTTTGCTTTTTAACATGGCATTCCTCTTGAAGAGTTATAATAACATATCCAAGATCAACAATTGCACTTGCTGATAACAGATTACATTTAAGTTTTGGAACATGCAAAACATTTTGAATTGTACAACTGGTCATGCAATTTCCATTTTTAATATCTACCTCTATATTTCCTTTGCCAATTGCTTCTAATTTAGTACCATCTCCAATTATGATGTATTCTTTATTTGTTAATGTTTCATAATGACTAAACCATTCTTCATTTGCTGTCATGTGATGACTAGCACCACTGTCTAAGTACCATTTACTTGTGTTATCAGTGATATTACTGACAAGTGCATAATGATCATTGTTCGTTGCAACATTAGGACTACTATTTTTACCTTTCTTAAACCAACATTCTCTTTCGAAATGACCTTGTTTCTTACAAAAATGACATATTACATTTTTCTTTGAATATTTTCTATCTTTAGAGCCATATGTTTTATTTGTTTTTGTGCCTACTTTCTTGACCGTTAATGCTCCAGCTACGTTTGGACTAGTTTCTCTTGTTTTGATTCTATCTTCTTCTGAGATTAGTCTCGATGTTAATTTGTTCAATGTTTTATCTGTTGAACTGTCCCATGCTGAATGAAAATGTTTAAATTCCTCAGGTAATGTCATGAGAATTTTATTTATTAACATATTCTCACTTATTTCTTCACCACACGTTTTTAACTCATGACTTAAACTTTCCAAGTCAGCTATATGCTGTGCAACTCCTTCTCCCTTGTAAGTATATGTATAAAACTTTTGTTGCAAAGAATGTAAACTTGTTTCCGTTTTTCTACCATATAGTGCTTCAATTCTCACCCACATCTCATTTGAGGTTTTACATGCTATTAAATGTGTAATTACTTTTTCATGAACTGACATAATTATGGTTCTTTGAGCTTTCAAATCATTTTCTTCCCACACTTTCTTTTCTGCTTCATCATTTGAGCTTTTTATTTTACCTTCCACAATATCATACAAAGCAGAGGTTTTTAGTATGATAACCAACTGGAATTTCCATGCTTGGTAATTTGTCCCGTTTCCATCTAGTGAGATAGTTTTCTTTAATTCAACTACATCCATAATTTTTAAGTTGAAATTTCTACCTTTTGCTTATAACGCAACTGGGCCCATAACCTGTTGTGAAACGTAAAAGGTGTTAACTATCTTTACTATTTTATATTTTATTCTAATAATTTACAAAAGTGTTTATACCATACATGTCATTATTATTTATGTAACTATTATCTACTTGTCAAAAAGAAAAACAAAAGTAACCAACTTATTTCCTACCACCAACATACCAGAAATAAATGCTAAAATAAGATATAAATAACTTATTTCAACAAAAATGAATAAAAGACCTTTCTCTTTCTTTCCCGTGTTTTAAACGTTTTCGTCGCTTAGCAACGTCAGTGACTACAATAAGTGATTGTAAGTATATATCCTGTTCATCTTTAGTTATGAAATTAGTATAAAACTTTTCGAATATGTACTTTCGTTGAGCGTCACTGAATTTTTCAAAGCACTTCATTGCGCATCTATACAGAAACAAAAAAAAAACAAATAAAAACATTTTCTCATAGGTTTCCCAAATATAATTTCCTTACCTGCAAGGGGCGCCCTGTTTTCTTGCTAAAACTGTACGGCCCCTATTATTAACATATTGGGCACCTTTAACCCTACAGTTCTTAATAACGTTTTTCTTATAATTTTCATCATGGGTAAATATAAGGATCTTACAATGCACCGGAAATTGATAAAACTTTCGGAATCATTAAACGACCTCAAAAGAACTAATTTACGATGTAAACTAATGGGGGGTAACGTACCCTTAGGCCAAATTAAAATTAAAAAAATTAACTAACCTTACATTTTGTATAATTTTAATACGTCCAGAACACGTCAAAATACCGGATAATCGTGTTATTTTTGTGTGCTAATGTTTATCTCAAATATAACTTTTAACTATTTATGCTATACCAATCTTCGTTTTGTTTAAATAATCTCGTAAAACGATGTTAAATATTGTTGTGTTTATGGTCCATTTTCGCATAAAAATTGACATTGTCATAACGTTTGCAAATCCAGGCTGCCAACTTAAACATTTACAAATAAATATTACTGTTATGATATCTATCTATCTATATCAATTAATTTTTTCTCAACGTCAATTGTTTAAAAATGGCAGAAGCTAATGAAAGAATAAATTTGCGATTTTTGACTAAGCTTTGCGAGGGCGATTAAATTGCCCTCGCGAGGCAATTAATGACATGGGGATTAATTCCCAATGAGGGTACATACATGTGCCCTCGTTGTGGAATAAACCCCATGCGATTAACTTTAATTTGTGAGCAAGTGGAGATCTCTAAGCCATCTGCGGTAGATTGGACGGGCCTCCTTCTGCCGTGAGGTGGTTTTAGATGCATTTATTGCACATATAGAGAAGTTGGGGGGCAAAGGTAAAGTCGTAGAAATTGACGAATCCAAATTCGGAAAACGCAAGTATCATCGTGGTCATCCTGTGGAAGGTCAATGGGTGTTTGGGGGTTACGAGCGAGGCACAGGCAGAGTTTTCATGATTACAGTTGAAGATCGGTAAGTGTCATATAATACTGTATTGTAGTTAAGTGCTTGTTACGTTTGCTGATCGCTTGTTAAAATGAGTATTATATCTCTTCTTTTGTTTCAGGTCTGCTGATACGTTGCTCCCAATTATCCAAGATTGGATTCATGAGGGAGCAACTATCATCAGCGATTACTGGAAATCATATAACTGCCTGTCAATGGAAGGGTATGAGCACCTGCGGGTTAACCATTCCTTAAATTTTAAGGACCCTGATACAGGTGCACATACCAACGCCATTGAATCCTCCTGGGGAGCCGCTAAAAGAACAATGAATTCTTGCGGGCGAAAGAAAGCACACATTCCGCGTAATTTAGCTCGATATATCTTTCAGAAAAGGTGTGCTGAGTTTAAATTAAATCGGACTGTGGAATTTCTACGTTTAGCGGGTTCGTTGTACAATCCATTATCTCCCAGAGAATTTCCACGAGGGAATTTCCACGAGACGAGGACTTTACTGATGACGAAGACTATGGGAATTAATAAATTAGACTTGAGGACAAAGACTTTACTTGACTTGACTTACTTATTAATCACTTACTTAATTACTTACTAAAGACTTGGACCTCACTGGAGCCCCAAATGACTTAGGTACTTACGATATGGCTTTTTGTACAGAATATTAGTATATGTCAGTAATTAAAACAAATATTTGTTAAACCCAGACCAATCATAGAATACTGGTATTAAGAAGAATATCTAGCGAAAATTCTACAAAGTCATTCTAAATGGAAGTTACATTTTACTTTGAAATTCGAAAAGTATGTATACGTTCAATTATCTTCAGTGGAGAGATCATATTATAAATTATTTGGAAATACAATTTTGCTGGAAGACAGAAAATTGGAAGGCTACAGAAGAATGTCTGTATATTTAGTAAAAAATTTTCTTCAGTTAGAGGTGTATGAACAATCCACTTATTTTTCGAGTTTAATATTTTGTAATTTAATTATAAGTATTCAATGGAATTATATATTACAGAAAATATAACTATACATATTTAAAAATTGTGTTGTGTGTAATTTTAAATTGATAAAATATAATCAATATAAATGTATTTTTGGAAAAATAAAACTATTATATAAATACTGCGTTTTAATGCTAACTTATTTTTAATATTAAATATTTAATAACAAAACTAGATGCTTTAATATTTTATTAATTTCCTTTTTTTTTGCAAAACTTAAATTTATGCAAGTTATATATGCATATACTGCAACTTTCATTGCAGTTAAGAATTTGAGAGATTGGATTTATAAAACCCAATATATTGTTGGTGGTCTTTATCGTGCATTTTAGATGTAAAACAAACGCTACTTTTGTTTCCCGTTGTTTTATGATTTTAAAAAAACCACTTTATTTATATTTACAAAGAATTTTACAATATAAAATATAAACAAAAACAATAAACATAATCTGAAGAGGTTTATTCAAACTAATGCTAATGTGTTACAGTTTACAGGCCCTTATATATACGGTCTTATCTAAGTATTTACTTTCACACAACATTGATAATGGGTTTCTGCATTCCTTTGTCTTGACGACTTTCCTTTCTTGATATGTAACTTGCATTCCTTTATCTTGACGACTTTCCTTCCTTGAGGCGATATATAACTCCTCCATCCTAAGAGAAAAGTCCGTTTTGTTTCTTTGTTGAATCTAAAATGGACATTTCAGCATCTTCTTCTTTTTTTTCTTCGATGTTCTTATTTTTAAATCTTTTATATACATACACGGCTATTATAAGTATTACAATAAAATATATTACACTAGTGTTTACTGCTATATGATGTTCTTGAGTAGTATTAACAGAGTTAATTAGTTCCTGCTGTTTTATAATACTCTTGTTACAGTTCAACATGTGAATACTAATGTTTTCGATGGTTTGTGTTTTTCTGGATTTTAGTTAAATTTACACCTTGTTTTAGAATATTGTGAATGAACACTTTACAATTGACTACTTACAACATGGAAATTCAATGAAACTAAAACTTCAACACTAATAAAAGGCCTTTGTTGTTTATAATAATAGTTCTTAACGACAGTAATAAAATTTTCTAAGAATAGGGGCTTTACTTCAGCTCCAAAATGTCCATTTTCGATCAATTATGGAAGTTATTCGTAGAGTTGCACACTTTGTCTCGAATGCATGTATTGTAAGGACGGCTTGTCGTTAAAATATTACGATTCGTTTTAAGTTTAAATTGAATTCACAACCAAATACAAATACATGCGTATTATTATTTATGATCCATAAATACAAATGGCTATTATGATTTTGTATAATAACAATATCCAGTGCATACTAAAATATCAGTCTATTAATTTATGAGATCCGGCAAATCATTTCAGAGAATATTTAGATAAATAGTTAAATGTGGGGATGCACTACATACGGTCCTGCCGTACCGCAAACATCCTCAGCTCTAATAATAACATCCTTTTAAATATATATTATATAATATATGTATATAATGCATATATACTTAAAAATTCTTTACTTAAAAAGTTATTGCATCCTTTACGTACATTAAAAAAAAATGCACGAAGGTAAGCTATCCGATACATGGCTACCCGATACATCGCTACCCGATACATCGCTAACCCGATACATCGATACTTAGCGAGTACTGGAATCGGTAAGGTATCGATGCTTTGGAATCGATACCTCGCTACCCGATACATCGCTACCCGATACATCGATACTTAGCGAGTACTGGAATCGGTACAGTATCGATAGGTATCGATGCTTTGGAATCGATACCTTAGAATCGATACCTTCGTTATATGAGGTATCGGGTACCCGATACCAGTTATGGTATCGGGTATTGGACGATGTATCGATACTTCGCCCAGCCCTAATGTAAGGCATTCGATGAAGATCTTTCGTTAGAAATTAACGACGAAATATTATTAATTGTTCAAACATATTTTCTTTTGTTCTTGTATATTACTTACTGTCCAAAGTATTCATTGCTGTAATACTATCAAAGGTAATTGACTACATACTATTGTATACAAATCTATCCATTATAATTATCTATCGTTTACTCAATTGTAGCCTGTTTCCATGTAGTTTTAATGTAGTAGACCATATAGATCAGTTGATAATGGTATCTAATGGCTTAGTCTAACTTGGTACAAAATCGTCACCAGCTGTTAATTTATTAGGAAAGGTGGTTGTAATTTTGATCAGCTCTTTTTCAGTTACAAAGGCTAAAGTTAGAGGAGAATGTTTCGAAATCACACTATTAAAAGTCCCACTCTCAGTGTGAGTCAAGGTATTGCCCTATACTGTGTAAACGCATTAACAATATCTTGCGGCGATTCCAATGTATTGCTATTATGATCCAACTTTTCTGAAATCCTGGTTACACTCTTTCTGCAACGTATGAAATAAAAAAAACCTCTCCAGAATTATTATTTTGAATGGAAGTTTCCACATTAGATAAATAATAACTATCAACAGGATAAGGGGACGGTCAGGTCTCTCTTGGGGGACCTGATTAGTGGCAGTTATAAGCGGGATGGATAGGTCTAAAAACATTCTAAGCGAAAGCTGTCACCGCGGACCAGCTCTCCCAAGCTACGGTGTAAGGAGCTGAATGGCCACTGGGGTATATGTGGTCTCAAACGTTCCCCTGGGGGCAGTAGGCGGCACCCCCTTTTATTTACGCCTTGTGACCGCAATGGAAGATCTGCGGGCATTGACTTCATACTTCTTGCATACTCATGGGAATCAAATGAACCGAGACTAAAAACAAACTTTTAAAAAGATGGAGTTTGAAGAGAATCCAAAACCTAAGGAGTATATAGAGACTCCTTTGGCAATGGAGACTGATGAGACTCCAAAAAACAAAACTGAGACGCAACGGACTGAAACTGAGAACGTTGCGAAAACAGAGGCTGCATTCAAGGAGAGAAAACATCTTTCCGGGGCACAAAGAAAGAAATTAAAGAAGATGAGGAAACGGGGTGGATACGAGTAAAATAAGGCTGCCCCTTTCCCAAAAAGAACCTCAGGGAGAACCTAAGCCAACAGGGGCCGTTAAGCAAACCGTGTCGGCTACGGGCACTCCTGAGGATAAAGTAACTAAGCGCACGAAGTTTTCTGCTTCGGGCGTGAGTTACAAAGCAGCTCTTAAAGGTATTAAGGCTGCAATAGTTCCTAAGGACTACCCGGTCAGCTTAGTGACTGAGGGAAATGTAGGAGCTATATAAGAGGCCCTGATGATGGTCATAGATAGGGCGCAGAAGGCGCCGAGGTTTGAATCCTCCCGTCTTATGAACAGCTACTATGGAGTCATCTGTGCAGATGAAGACTCGTACAACACTACGAAAGATTACTTGGAAAAGGAAACTGTTTGGAAACTCGTGTAGAGCGAGGAGCTGCCAAAACAGCAACGAGTTTTAGCGTTTCTGCCAGAGACTCAAAAAGAGGATCTGACAGTGAGCTTGAAAAGACTCGAGAGGCAAAATCCAGGGCTTAAAGTGGACCGATGGATTACCCTCAGTTCCAGGTCTTCCGAAAAGAGCCTACATGTGGGCCTTCGGATTGACAAGGAGTCTGAAGAAACGTTGGTGAGGACTGATTGGAGACCTTACTATCGCTTTCAGAGGGCTAGCTTTGTAACCCTCGAAATAAAGAAAGACCAGAAACCGGTGATGCAGGATGAGGGTACTCTAGGAGAACCTCAGGCATCAACCTTTAAGGGTCAAAATGTTGAAGATTCTCCAAATAAATCTTCAACATAAGAAAGCAGCCACAGCGGCACTTTGTAAAAGGACGCTGGCTGAAGATATCGATATCCTCCTCATCCAAGAGCCATGGATAAGTAGAGGCAAGGTGGGAGGATTACATATTACGGGAAGGGAGCTATTGGCTGGTGCCCCAGACACTAAAATTAGAACTTGTAACTGTTTCAGAGACGACCTGAACGTGATGCCTATCATGGAGCTATGCAGTGGGGACATGACGGCAGCCAGGATCAGACTGAGTGTCGATGGGGGGATGTTGGAGACGACAATTGAGCCTCTATACCTACCCATTGACTCTCCAGAGCTACACCTACCCATTGACTCTCCAGAGCTACCAGGGCGTGATCTTGAGGCCTTGGTGGCATATACCAGTAAGAACAATCTGGAATTGATTATTGGCGCAGACACCAATACTCATCATAAGGCTTGGGTCAGCAAGGATAACAATTATAGGGGTAAGTCTCTGTTTAGCTATCTCTGTGGTACTGACTGTCTGAATCAAGGTGATAAACCGACATTTAAGATATCAAGGGGGGAATCAGTTATAGATATAACCTTATGCACGTTGGGAATACGGGATATTGTAAGGGGGTGGCATGTATCCGACGAGCCGTCGCTCTCTGATTATGCGTATATCCGCTATGAATTATGTACAGATTTCGATAACACCTCGACGTCCTTTATTATTCGATCTTTAAGACATCGAAAAATAAAAAGCACCACATGCAACTGGGTTCATAACATGCTGCGTAGCAGAGTAGTTTATGCCCAAATGCAAAACAAAACGATCTCCATGAGGACAACAAAAGGGTGTCCTCACGGAGGCTTATTGTCACCGCTACTATGGAGTCTAGTAGTGGATAACCTCCTCAAGACATTAAGATATACTTTTAATCCACTTTTTCATGGCTATTTTAATCATTGTTTTTGCAATGTCGAAGGAAGGCTCCGGTCCTTCTCATTAGACCTGGCGCCGTCGTGCCACGAGACCCAGGCTGATGTCACTTTCTTGTGATGACTGAGCTTGTTTAAGGGATACGCACAATCCCAGACAAGTATGTACTAAATCCAGAGGCTTTAACATTGCTTGGCTGTCGGAGAAGATGGCTACAGTGCGATTTGTTCCATCCTGACTGTTAATTTTCCCAACGCAACGATGCAATGCGGCCACTTCAGCTTGAAATACTGTAGTATCTCTACTTAGGCTCACTTGGATCATTGTCTTTTCATTAAGCGCATATATTTCGGTTCCAACATCTTTTTCTATTCTAAAGCGTCAGTGTACCAGATTGATTCTGCCTGAAGGAGTGGATATTTTATCCACTCCTCCCCGTCTGGAATGATTATTTTATATTTCTTATCAGAATTTTTGAACCGACCAGGATTTTTGAAATGACCAGGGAATATGGACGCAGGGGTTCGCCGATGACATTGTCATAGTGCCCCAGGGGAAATTTCCGGTGACAGTGGGGAGTATCATGCGAAATGCTCTGCGAATTGTGGAAAGATGGTGCCTTGAAGAGGGATTAACTGTCAATCCTCAAAAAAACAAGTTGGTAGCCTTTACCAACATGAGAAAACTAAATGATCTGGGTAGCGTAAAGTTGTTTGGACAAGAGTTAGAACTAACCAATGAAGTGAAGTATCTAGGCATAACACTTGATGCGAAACTGAATTGGAGCAGACACCTAGTCAAAGTGGCAGACAGGGCGGCGCAGCACTTCTGGAGATGCAGAAGAGCTGTTGGCAAGACCTGTGAACTAAAACCAAATGTGGTACACTGGTTGTACACAGTAGTAATAAGACCAACGATTACATATGGAGCAGTTGTCTGGTGGAGGAGGACGGAGCGGAAATCGTCGGTGGGGTTCCTCAGGACTCTCCAGCGACAGGCTCTGTTGGAAATCACGGGAGCTATGAACAGCACGGGAACCGCCTCCATGGAGGCCATCGTGGGTCTCCCTCCGCTGCAACTATTTGTAAAGGCGGAGGCAATGGCTGCGATACTGAGGTTGAAGGCCAATGACGTATGGTGTCCCAATAAGGTTGTAGGGAGCCACACAGATATCACAAGAAGAGCCGATATTTCAAATGCCGGCGGACGGTATGGCACCTGAGATTATATTTACAGCTAAGCTGAACATATACCGACCAGGGAACAAGCAAAAAGTCGCTCGATCGATTATGGTGCCGGCACCTGGTACACTGATGGATCATAATCCAGTCAGGGGGCAGGTGCAGGCATATGCGGAATGTGCCCTAGAAGGAAGATATCGATATGTCTGAGGAAACATACTACGGTTTTCCAGGCCGAATTGTTTGCAGTCGCAGCCTGCGCCGAGTAAATTCGAGAAGCTGGTTGCGCAAACAAAAAAATTAACATAATGCCTGATAGTCAGGCGGCTATTAAGGCCATTATGAACCCATTTACCAGGTGTAAGCTGGTGAAATATTGTAAACAGGTCCTCAACAGACTGGCGCAAGACAATACAGTGTCAGTGATATGGGTGCCAGGACATGAGGGAATTAAAGGCAATGAGATAGCCGACAAACTGGCCATAGAAGGTACTAATAGGAACTTCATAGGACCAGAACCTGTATGTAGAATCACTAAGAATTCGGCTAAAAGGGAGATTTAGTTATGGCTAGAAAAAGAACATAAAAATAAATGGAGGTTAACGGAAGGTCAACCTCATACCAAAACGCTACTAAGGGAGCTGGACGGAATGTTTTCAGCCAACCTAATTCGTAGTAACAAAAAGAAATTAAAATAATTACCGGGTTAATAACCGGACATTGTCCTTTAAGGAACCATTTGTACAGCATGGGCTTGGTTAGCGAGCCCTGGTGTACGAGATGTGAAAAACAGGAGGAAACTAGCCTTCATGTAATATGCACGTGCGAGGAACTGAAGGAACTCAGCCAGAAATATTTCGGGAGAGATCTATTGGATCCTTCGAGTGTACTCAAACTTCCCCTGAGGAGGATAGTGACTTTTATCGAGGACATAAGACTAACAGAGTGGAACTGAGAGATCTATTGGGGATAGTACAAAGAGCAGTGTGCTCAAGTGCCTGGACGTGCTAGCGTCCAACTCAAATAGAAGAAGAACTATCAGCAGAAGCTATTTCATTTTTACAAAGCTTGCGAATCCTTTTAAATTCCACTTGAAGCGCGGGGTTGTACGATTTCTCCATTTATTTCTATAATATTGTACTTTTAAGTATTTTCTAGAAGTTGAAAAGAGCTATATTTACATGAGTATAATTACCTAAAAACGACCAGTTCAAATTCTGAAGAACATCATAGAGACTAAAATAGTTGATGTTATGAAAATTATTGCGTGAATTAGCAGCCAAAGAAAAAGATTTATTTCTAGGTTTTAATTGAAACTCAACATCTATTAATAAAAATGTATGAAAACAACGTCTGTCTTGAAACGTACATATATTGATATTTCACTGTCGTTACAGAACGTCAGTACATGATATTCGAACACAGACATGATTTTCATTTGTATACTTTCGTGTATGTATACTGAACTTATGGCATGTGAGAATTGATAATCATTCAAATCTCATCGCAGAAGCAATTGTCGCTTAATTTGTTGCGTTGATTCTACAATCTGGCAAGATTACTCCTGGCGAAAAAGTAGACGCAATACGTTGCGACGTCAACCATCCAGGTTGTGCGGATAATGAAAAATGTATGAAAACCACGTCCGGTTGATGCCGCGACGTGTTGCGTCACCATTCTTCGGCAGAAGTAATTTTGCCAGATTGTAGAACCAACGTAACAAATTAAGAGAGAATTGCATGTGAGATGAGATTTGAATAATTATCAATTCTCACATGCAATAAGTTCAGTATAATTCGTATACACACATGAAAGTATACAAATGAAAATCATGTCTGTGTCCGAATATCGTGTAGTGATGATCTGTAACGACAGTGGAATATCGATATCTACACGTTTCGGGACAGACGGGATTTTCATATATTTTTATTATCCGCACAACCTGGATGATTGACGTCGCGACGTGTTGCGTTTACATTCTTCGGCAGGGTAATATTACTAGATTGTCGAACCAACACAAAAAATTAAGCGAGATTTGAATAATTGTCAATTCTTACATGCAATAAGTTCAATCTATTACTAAAGAAGAATGATACGCACTTTCAGGAATCTAGGAGTGCTCATCACGATCAACCATTACAGGACAAAATAAATTTGAGAAGATGAAATCAAGATATTTATTTGCATAATTGTAAATGTCATTAAATTGTTACATATTTTTAATTAAGAGGAAACCTTACTACACATGGTAGAAACATTTACGATTAAAATCTCCAATAAGCAGAGTAGACTTATTTACAAGATAACTTCCTAATCTCTCAGAAAACGCGTCTAAGTCGAAAAATCAAATAACAGGAGGAATGTAAATGGTCACTAAAGAACGAGAAAGAATAAACGTTTACATATAACAATATCAATCAATAAGACTTGTAGCAATGACCTCGGTTTATCTCTTACTGCAAACGAAATTTTGTCGAAAAACGCGACTACAATTCTATTACCCGTACCACGACCAACCATAACAAATTTTCAATCACATCTAACAACACTACATAAACTTGAAGAGAGTGCAGAGATCATTAAGCCAGAATTTAATAACAATGATGTCGTAGCAAAACTCGCAGGCATTCCTATCCAAAAACAGAAGTATTCGGACGTACTATTGGGCATGTCTATTTTGAGGAAATAATATTGGAAATAGTATTTTTATAAACTATTTTAAGATTGGTCTCATTGTTCGATAAGCGATTGTACAACTCCATTTTAACATGTTTGTAAATTTTCTGTTGCATGGGGAGACAATCATAAGATATAGAAATTCCACTGAACTGTTCTTTGGCCTCTTAAGTATGTGTGTAATAAATATTTTTATTCGATTTACCGGATTATTGGGTGATTTAAAGTCTGGACCAAGTCGACAGAGAGAATCTATTAGATATCATGGAACATACCCCGGAACTCTCTGGAGAATAATCTGCCGACAATGCGGAAATTAAAAGAAAAGATGCCACGGGAGGAATATTGTTCATTGTAGATCATGCAAAAGAAGAAATTGCATCGATTTACGTTCTCCATGATTACCTCAAGCAATCTGGTAACTAGACGACGCACTGTTTGACCGAAAACAGAGCTCGGCTAGCAACCGAACATAAACTACTTGTCTACAAGTCTATTCTGTAACCAAATATTATGGAGTGAATTAAGGGGCTCATCAAGTAATTCCAATTTGGAAATCTTCGAGACATTTCAAAATAAAGTTTTACGAGTAAATGGCAAATTCATTCACAGCATGATACCTTAATATCTCTAGTTTTAAAGAAAAAAATTAAAATTTTAGTGAGAAACATAAAGTACTTACCTTGAAACAGTTTAAATCGACAGACCTAACTAGATTCTAAACATTGTGTCATGATTTTTTCCCCGAAGAATAATTTTGAACAATTAGTGAATTTATTACATTTATTTACATGCATATTTATTTTTGTATTGAAGTATATTTAAATGTTTGTTGGATTTATTGTAATGATCGTGACTGTACATGTATTTTATAAACAGGAAATTGTCCGACTTGCGGTATTATATTGAAGCTTTTGCACCTGATGCCCGATTGTGTGTCCGGTTGAATTTAGAGATATCAGGTTCGTTGCATTGTACGGTTGGAGGTAAAAAACATCATTTTTTACTTCTATATATTTTTATATTTGATTTAACTTCGGTTTATTTTGTCTTGAGTGTTTTTGATGTGTATTTAATATTTCATTTACGCATTACGAGTGGTGGTGATCTCGTATTTTTTATTTAATTCATATTATACTTGATATTTCTCGCATTAGTTTTATTTTGTGTATCAAAAGGGTTACGTCGATTTAAGTATAAGTGTGATCTTTTTTTGACTCTTTAATTTGTCCACATTTTCACTCGAGAATAAGAGGGAAAGCCTGGGAGCAAGCTATCTCAAGCAAGCGGAATCTTCGACTGAATTAGCACGGACATATTGTGATGAACAGTGGACGACCAATTAAGCAAACCCACAGTTCACAGTAATATGTACAATTAAATTTTGTTGTAATATAATTAAGAGGGAAACTTTCAGCGGAAAATTTTCCTGTTTTTTTAAATTTTTATCTTACTTTGTAAACACACCATTAAACTAGTTCTGGAAGCACAAACTTATTAATAAAAATAAAGTTTACAAAAATATTACCATTAAATTGCGACTAGTTTCTGCATTTATACATAATTCATCATTTAGTTTGATTTATCTTTTAGTTAATTTAGATTTCCGTATGTTATCTTCTGTTCTGATTTATCAAAGTAGTGTATTTATTGGGCTAAATAAAATAACTCGTAAAGCCAATAGTACATAATTTATTAGAAAATTAACATGTACACGAACAAATTAAAAATGAAATTATCTTTTAAAAGCTTGTGCCCTAGGAGCTGATAACTTGACTTTTCCAGGTATATTTCTGGCCAAATGTTCATCTTTAACAGCCTTCAGCAAATCTTTCTCCCTCTGTGTAATACTGCGATCGTGTAAAAACATATTCACTGCTGTTTTCGCAGCTTTACCGCGTCTACTTGTTCCTGGAGTTAATTTAACTTTAAATCTAAAAATAAAAAAATGTAATAATATATATATAATAACTTCGTGACCTTGGTATGATATGGTAAACCTAATCAGTAGGCGATTAAAGGTCTGTATATTACTTCAAAATATATGTATTTAAAAAACTCTACATGTTTCGGCAGTTCGCCTTTATCAAGAGAATACAAAATATAAAATCTGATAATTTTATATTTTGTATTCTCTTGATAAAGGCGAACTGCCGAAACATGTAGAGCTTTTTAAATACATATATTTTGAAGTAATATACACACCTTTAATCGCCTACTGATTAGGTTTACCATATATATATATATATATAAATATAACATTTGATAAATTATTGGAGGTTTTGTTATATTTAATGAAAAGCTAAGAAATTATCTAATCACTCATATATATATATATATATATATATATATATATATATATGTATATATATATATATATATATATATATATTCATAGAGTAGAATTTATTAAAGTTTATAAAATTCTGTAAATTAATTTCAGTACTTTGAAGGAATTTCTTATGAAGTGTAGTACTAATTTTCAAAAATGTCATCAAATAATTTTTAGATTTTAACCATCTTAAATCTATATTCAAAATTTGTGAAAACGAGTTGAATGAGAACAATTTTAAAAATGCTTTTTTTCATTACCAATAATAAAAAATCACATCAGATGTTGAAAATGTTGTCAATATGACATAAAAATAGGGGAACTTATTTTACTATCAACTTAAATTTCTAATTCCGTGCCCTTAATTTTACCTCGATCTTAAATTTACGAACACAATGTAAGTACGCAATAGCTGTCGATGTTATAAAAACATCCTGTATATTAAGTAAATTATTAAAAATTAAGATGTGTTACATTAATTTCCACACCCATTTTAAAAATCATACTAAAAATAATTTGTGGACTTTTAGAACTGACATCATTTCATGTGTATTACGTAAGTTTTTTTTTGTTAGTAGAAGTAAGAAATACAATGCTTCTATTAAATTTAAGGGCGGCAATGTTTATGTTTATAAAAATGCTAGAAAATAATATTTGTCTTCTAGGTTTTGTTATGGTAGGGGTTCGATAACCTGGTACGAAAGTCAGCTATTAAAAATTTATACTTTGTTGTGAATTTTTACAGATGGTATATTAAAAGAACATGTAAGATGTGTGCTCTAAGGCATTTAATGTCCTATTTGGTATCAATCTATCTTTAATCGAATAGCGTATGAATCGTACACTTGATTTCAGAAAAAAAGCGTACGAGGATTTTACGCAATTTTGTCTATATTTTGTGACCGTAAATTCAACCTTTCATAACTGGCATCTAGTAACTTTTGAAAAAAGCAAGAACAATATTTATTTCTAAATATATATTAATGTATAATAACACAAAAAATTTTAATTTCAAGAGCATTAATTACATTGTAAAACTTAGTATTTGGTCATGGCACCATTTCTTGCAATTACCTCGTTCAGTCTACGGGGCATGGGGATTCTAGGTTAAATTTTCTTTTTCTGCTATCTCTTCCCATGTATTTTCCACAACCTCTCAAAAATCTTCTGGCGTGTGAGGTCTAATACCCAATTTCGATTTTTTTTTGCCATAAAGCCCCATATATTTTCCATGGGTTTAAGATCAAGTCTTTTAGCAGGTTGCGGTAGCGTTTCAATGTTATTTTTCCTGTGATGGCATTAGCAGTGTGAACTGGGTAATTATCCTACTGATATAAAAATTATCCATAGGATATACCTGGCGTAATGAAGGTTACATTATATATTTAAGCATGTGCTAATTGTTAAATGTTTCTCCGATACGCCAGCAAGTTCCAAGATCATAACTGAACCACGCCCACACAGTAGTGAAAATCGTCCGCTTCTTTGAGTTGCACTTATATATTCCTGATTAAATTTTGTTCCCAGTGGTCTATAAACACGAACACATTCATCATTCGTATTTTGGAAAATCTTTTCGTCGGTAAATACAACTTTTTCCTAAAACTCCATATATCGGTAACAATAATTTAGAGCAAACAATAGACGGGATTGCTGGTTTTCCTCTGAAAGAATATCTTCTTTGCGGCAGCACAAATACGTAATTGTGAATTTTTAATTCTTCGACGTGCCGTTGGTTGTGATCCGGGAATGTTTGTCTCTACGATCGAATCTTTCACAGTTTTAAATAGATTTTCCTCTAGGAATCTTATTAGATGAATATCTTCGACATCATTTGAAATCTCTCAGACGACCAGAACCAGCTGTTCTTGCCAAGCTACCAGTTTGTTCCCAGCTTCTCTTAATTTTGAAAACGGTATACTTATTAAGCCCAAATTCTTGAGAAACTGTTCAATTGACCAGCCATCCTTTAATTTCGTAATAATACGGGCTCTTAACACTTTTGACGTTTGCCCAGGCATTATTCATGTGGACAATAAATAATTAATATCTGAAATAAATTAATTTGACAGTGACAAATGTATTCCTAAAATTTTTTGAAATTTCTATGGAAATAATAGTCATACTGTTCAATACAAAATGCAAAATATATTAGCTGTACGCTTTTTTTTTTTAAATCAACCGTACATAACGATCGACAACTGAACGAAACTTAAAGTGAGATGGACAATAATAAAACTATTCTTTTTTATTATTGTTGTTCAACTTTTAGATATCGACTTTTATAATATAGTCCATCGCACAGTGGCGACACGATATAGCAGCGCTATTAAAAATTGCGTAGCGATCAACATATTAAGTTTTTATAATGTTTAATAAAAAAATATGCAATTTATGCCTTAATAAAGAAATACTGAAAAAAATTTTATGCGACACCAGCGAAACAAATCTATGCTATAGAAGGTGAGAATAGAACAAATTCTGTATACTGTCGAATCTATTCTAGCGTTCTGTCGATAGTTTTATGAATCTTGAATCAAGAAGCTCTATATGTTGCGCTGTAAGAGCAACTCCGCGCTAGTAGTAACTCATTTTCAAGGTGCGCTGGAAACGGGCTGTCATTAGATGTTTATATCGCTCTGGTTTCGGCAACAAACAGTCTAGAATTGATCTACATTTTTACATGATGATTTTACGATTCCAATAAGTGAATCTTTTTTTAACAATTTTGATAAGAGAAGACAATGGATGGTTCCAGCAATTCGACGAGATCGCCTTGGCGAAAGGGTTATACTAAACGCAGTGTAATTTTAAGAATGTAGAGACTATAAATGTACATATAATCTAGAATTTTTTACAAATCTTTTAAAACCATATATTATATGACAATAAACCGAACTATGAGAACATAAGGTTTGTTCCAACTACCGATTTCGTTACGGTACGCGTATCGTTTGATCATTTGTGCGGAAGCGTTAGTTTGGCAGTGCTTTTGAACCAGTGACAATTATTTATTTATTTATTTACCCAACAGAAAAATATATAAAAATTATAAAAAAGCATAAGATAATAAACAAGACTGAAACTAATAAGATGAATATAAGCAAAAGTCTGTGATGTGAACAAAACTAATAGAAACAAAAAACAAGAACATCCAGCAATTAATTAAAAATCAAGATAAACTTCTATCGCAGATGTTATAGAGGAGCCGAATCTCTATCGCAAGTGTTATAGAGGAGCCGTTTGAAGGTCAACAAACTATGGAAATGAATATCTACATCAGAAGAAACCTGATTGAAGTTGCTGTTCATAACGCAGACAGGAGACCTGACCAACACATTGGTTCGAGGAAAAGGAAGATAGAAAGTACGGGAAGGACATGTGAAGAATAGTGGGACAAGAAAATTAAAGTAAGATAGTAGCATTGTGCAGTCAACTTCGTTGTGAAGAAGCCTGTGAAGGAAGTTGATGCTGACTACAAAACGTCTAAAGGAGAGAGAAGGCACGTTGAAGCGAGAGGCGATGAGTGTGATCAAAGCCCCTATGGGGATAGACGTCGTCTACCTTAAACCACATGTATTTAAAAAATCGACGCTGAACTTGCTCAGGTAGACGTTTTTGTGCTGGTTAAAAGGGATACCATATCAAGCTGGCATATTCCAAACGTGATCTTACTAATGAGTTAAATAAGGAAATCAATGCACTCACGTTAGAAAATTCACCAGTTACGGATAATAAATCCAAGAGTTTGTGTGGCCTTCTTAGACACATTACTGATATGCTCATTGAAGGTCAGTTTCATATCGAAAGTAAAGTGCTTCAACACGTGATATATGTACTCACATCCCCAAGTTGGTAATTAAAGTGTATAACATTAAGTCTTTTGGTGAAAGATAAAATCTTGCAATTAATGGGGTTTAAAGGTAAATTATTACTTTTGCACCAAGTCTGTATGTCAACTAGATCGGCCTGTAGTCGAAGACAGTCCTTCGCATCAGAGACTCTAGAAAAAAACTTCAAGTCATCGCCAAAGAAAAGGTTATTAGACTCGATCTGGTCTGAAAGATCGTTAATGAAAATAATAAAAAGCAACGGGCGTAAATTGGAGCCTTGCGGAACTCCAGAAGTGGCAGTGTAAGTTGATGATAAATATCTATTGTAGAATAGACGTTGAGGCCTATTATCTAGGTACGATGCTAAAAAGTCAACTAGCGGTTTACAAAATCCAAAACTCGCCAATTTAGCTGGAAAGATAGCGTGATCCACTCGATCAAATACCTTGGCAAAGTAAGTATATATCACATCAACCTGTGACCCGCAATCCAATGCGTCTGAAAATACCGCAAGGATATAAAGAAGTTGGAACGTATTTGTGATCGTTTGATTATCAATCTAGTTTGAAGTGCTTCCAACAGTAATAATTGCTATTGCCAACTGTAGTTCCACAGGATCAAGTTATGTAATGAGCATGTCAGTCCAAGCGGTACATGCACTTGTTTACATTAGTTTATGACCTATTTTCTTTAATGAGAATATACTTAATTTGCCTTTAGAAAATTTGGTCAATTTAGATATGTACCTAATATAGAAATAACCTAATTTACATACAAATATAACCTATAAATTTCACCGTAAATTTTATAAGTCGACCCGAAGGTTCATATAAACGTACTACAACTATTACGTTATGGATTTTAATGACGAAAATGGACTGCTTGGTGCGTTTTGCTATATCATGTTACATAGGCATTATTCCCAGTTATTAAAGACCGCCACGTAGGTAGGCAAGCAGCTGAGTCACTGCGTTGGCATTACTGAAATAAAAGTAGGCGTTATTTATAAAAATGCTTTCCGTTCGAATTACACCTACACGTATTCCTAAATACGTCTATAAACAACTACACACTGTGATAGCTGTTCATGTACTACATAGATATAGCTCGCGAAGCTATGATTAGCTGAGTCTCCCGAACCTCTCGCTCGTCCACGCCTCTGTGAGCAGACCAAGAATGGCGGTCTTTACTATTTATATATTCCAATTCTGTTAAACTTTATAGTTACGTGAAACTATTAATGGTGCCAAATTTTGAAATGAATTGAAATAAACCGCCATACCAAGCAACCAGAAAAAAACTTTTATATATAATGCGTATAAACGGAATTTTAATACAAAACCATAAATATAGTGATAGGTAATATAAAAACATCAAACATCATTTTACATACCATCATCAAGTAGTGTTCCATAGAATTGATATGATGAGATGATTATAATAAAACAGACGACTTTTATCAGAATTTTTTTACTTACTTATAGTTGGCTAAAGTATTATAAGGAGCAACTACAGGAATTGCAAATAGTAATTCATCTTCTAAAACAGGAATACCAGTAAGTGCATCAATCATATCAACTTCAGCTTGGACATTTGGTTCATCATCATCACCACCGCCACCACCACCAAGTTCATCTGGTAATTCCTGTTTTTGTAGAGGCAATCTAGGAGTCCTATTCGGTTGTGCGCTTTTTGTTGTATTTTTTGTATTTACTTCTTTACCTTTTTTGTTCTTTTTTGTGTCTTTAGCCGTACCTGCGGACTATAAATATAACCATATAGTTTGACCTTATATGTACATATATATATATAAGTACGAATAAAGATAAGAGTTATTTGCACCATGTTGCATGCGCCAAAATAATACAAGTACGATATTTCACCACGTTGCGAAAATATTAAGAATAGAGTTACCAAAATTGATTGAATTAAATAATTATTAACCTCAGGACTTGTAGTTCTACCCTTTTGAAATTGAATTTCTTAACCTATGCAAAAAGAAAATAATTCCAAGCTTCGTTTAAATTTGACAAATTTATAATTTATAAAATGACAAGAGAATAATAAAAGAATCAACCGCTTTAAAATAATTCATAAATTATATGAAACATAACGCATTAGAGAGAAATTTCCAGTTTGTACGAGTAGTACATCAGGGATGACTAGTGGGTGTGATTGACCCGTAGAGATCGACAATAGTGATATAAGTAGTTAGTGCTTTGATGTTGTTAAGAGAATTTAGATATTTAACTCATGCCTGCAAGCTGATGAGCATTTGATGGGACAAAGAAGGTATTGCATAAGTTCAATTTATTACCTATATACATATATATATATATATATATATACAGACAGCGCTCACTTAACATACATAATGCGTGCACAAATTGTTGTGCGTTAAACGGATGTACGTTAAGCGGACGGTGAAATTACATATAATAACAGGTGTTTACGATTTTATGGTTACATACGCCTCTTTGTTCTTACGAACGTACGTAGTGGTTTATTCGAACGTACACTTTGTCGGCTTGAAACTATGCAATAAATGCTTGATTTATTATACGAATTCACAAGACGGGGATTTCCCCTATTTTGTAGTCACCGTAAAATAAACTGCTTTCTGTTACTAGTTTACATCCATTCGTTAAATGTATTGATACCGAGTGGTGGCTGGAAATAGTGATAGTGACTCTAGTTTTACGAAATATTTAGTAAAAAACATTAAAAATATGAGTGAAAGTGAAAGAGATCGAAGAAGAAGAAAGACTATTAGTTTCGAGAAAAGATTACAAATTATTGAAAAAGCAGAAAGAGGAGAAAAGATGGCAGAAATAGGACGGAATCTAGGTCTGAGTCGTTCAACAGTAAACACCATAGTGAAAAACAAAGAAAACGTAAAGGCACATATGAAAAGTGGTAGAAACATACAGCAGAATTTTGCTACTCGAGCACGTTCAAACGCGATGGAGGAAATGGAACGACTTTTAAAGCTCTGGTTAGAAGATCAAAATCAACGTAATGTTCCAGTAAGCCTTTCTATTATCCAAGAAAAGGCTAAACAAATTCACAGAGAACTGACATATAACATGGGAGAAACTTCAAATGTTGAAACTTTCAACGCAAGTTGGGGATGGTTTCGAAGATTTAAAATTCGAGCTAGATTACATAACATTAAAGTGACCGGCGAAGCAGCTAGTGCTGATCTTAATGCGGCAAATGCTTTTCCTGGATACCTCAAAGCGATAATAGAAGACGGAGCCTACTGCGCGCAACAAGTGTTCAATGTCGACGAAACAGGTTTATTCTGGAAGAAAATGCCAGCAAATACGTACATATCTGTTGACGAAAAACGTATGTCAGGACATAAAGCCTCCAAAGATGGCCTTACACTACTATTGGGTGGCAATGCGGCAAAATCTTTATTGCCAGTAATTTGGAAATCAAACCGCAGAGCCTGGGTTACTGTTGCTTTGTTCGAGGATTGGCTCAAAAATTATTTTGTACCCTCAGTGCAAAATTATTGTTCCAAAACTAATTTAAATTTTAAAGCCTTGCTAATTCTAGACAATGCACCGGGCCATCCCGTAACGTTAGATGAATTGTGTCCTAATATAAAAGTTGTTTATTTCCCGCCAAACACAACATCGTTGCTTCAACCTATGGATCAGACTGTCATTGCAACTTTCAAAAAATATTATTTGAAGACAACTATGGCAGAAATGATAAAAGCTATCGATAAAGGAGAAGGTGTAAGCGTAAGAAGTTATTGGAAAAGTTACAATATTCTTGCTGCGGTTCGAAATATTGGTACAAGTTGGGCTGAAATTAAAAGTACAACTATGAATAGATCTTGGAAAAAGTTGTGTCCTCAGTTTGTTTCTGACGATGAAAATGTTATTGAAGAAACTGAAGATGAAATTATAGATGAAGTTGTGGAAATGGGAAGAAGACTTGAACTGAATATCGATAATGAAGATATTATTGATTTAATAGAGGGTCATTCAGAAGAGCTTACAGCCAGTGATTTAATTAAACTGCACGAACAAATGGTAACACAAACCGATCATGATGACGAACATCAAGAAAACTTACTTCCAAAAGAAATAAAACTACAAACAATAAGTGAAATTTTAAGTAAGGTGGAAGATATTGTTGCTCTAGTAGAAAATTGTGATCCAGATAGCGAAAGAAGCATAAACGTAATTCGTAGTCTTCGCAATACCACATTATGTTATAAAACACTGTATCAGGAGAGGAAAAGAACTTTTACAACACAATTGACTATGGATAAGTTCTTGGCACAAACAAAGAAGAATTAAATTTAAGTTTTATGTACACTTATGTAGGCATTACTTTATTTTTGTATTACATTACAAACTACAACAAAATAAATTATTTCTATCAGTTGTTATTCATTATTTAAACGACGGACAGCCGACAGTGTAAGTTACGTAGATCTGCTGTATTACGTTCGTATGGATATTTGATACGTTCGTGCGAACAGAGGGTGGTAAATGAACATGTACGTATTAGCGGACGTACGTTAAGCGAGCGCTGACTGTATATATATATATATATATATATATATATATATATATATATATATATATATACGCGAAGTATAGAAGTAGAAGACAAGTTTGTCTCTAAGATACTGTGTGTTGACGAGCTTCAATAAGAGCGAAATGCATCCACACATTCCGGGATAGATGTGACTTTTCGCGAATTTTTCATTATTTTAACAACTAGGAAGGTGACATCGCGACGTGTAGCGTTCTGCATACTGGTCCAAACTTAGTTTGTCGAAATGTAGAAATTAATGCAACATTTACGTGTAAATTGAGATTTAATACTCATTAGTTATCATTTGCATCAAGTTCAAATAATTAATTATATATACGCGAAGTATAGAAGTGGAAGTCGTGTCTGTCTCTAGGATACTGTGTTGACGAGCTCCAATAAGAACGAAATGCATCAACATATTCGGGGACAGATGTGACTTTCCACGAATTTTTCATTAAGTGGGTTTGTAGTTTATAGAGAAACCGTCGATACCAATTTACCTCGTTTATTTGGAAGTATTTAGATATATTTACTGAATGAAAAAACTTTCCTCACTATAGTAGGTTGTTTTTTAAGTAATTAAGTAATCAAAGATTGATGCACATGCGAAGCTTTAGAAAATTTCAAATTCTGACAATTGTCAAACATAAATTTAAATTATAATTGCTTATATTTTTTAAATTATTTTATTATAATGTTAGAGTTACAACATAAAATATTTATTATTCAATGTTACTATAGAAAACCAAATAATAAAGATGGAAACTTCTCAGTAAATTCTTTCCCATTTTCATTACCGACATCGTCTCTTCAGAAATATCTAAAACTTATATAACGTCATGATAACGAGCGATCATTAAAATTTTCACTCGTAGCTGGCCGTGTATATAAAAATTATGTCGTAGCTTTAGTCATTAAGATGTTATTTCAAACATCTGTCAGTGTCAAATATATATTTTAAAGTTTCATCAAAAGAAAAAGTAATGGCCTTTAATGATATGCATAAAGCGTTTATGGTAGAATGTTACTTCCTGACATCTCAAAAAATTGATGGTATTTGGCAGCATTCAATAGAAAATTGCCTTGCGGAGTTTGAAGAGAGATATCCAAATACTGTTCCTAGCTATAAAACTTTCCGTGATACGCTAATGCATTGTGTAAATCTTTTTCGTCAAACAGGCAGTATTTTAAGGAAAAAAGTAAGCGGTCCTCCTCTCAAGAGAAGTCGCGGCGTAATTGAAAATGTCAGACAAATTATTAACGAATCTCCTCAAACATCTATTCGCAGAGTTTCGCAACAAGTTGGGCTTTCGTATGGAACATGTCAAAAAATTTTAAAAAAGGACTTGCACATGTATCCATATAAATTAACTTCTGTAGAAAATCTATTACCTACGGATTATGAAAAAAGAACACAATTTTGCCAATGGTTTATTCAAACAATGACAGACAATATTTTAAATCATACTTTTTTCACCGATGAAGCTAGGTTTTATTTGAAAGGTTATGTTAATTCGCAAAATTTGCGTATGTGGTCCAGTGAAAATCCTCATTTCTACAGAGAAGTTCCTCTACATCCAGAAAAAATAGGCGTATGGGTAGGTATGAGTCGCCACCGATTAATAGGACCAATATTCTTTGAAGGCACGATAACATCGGAGAAATATCGTAACGAAATTCTCAGTGTTTTTACTAATCAATTGACTAATGATGAACTCCAGGTCGGATATTTTCAACAGGATGGGGCTACATCTCACGTTACACTTGAAAATATTCAGTTTTTGCAACAATTTTATGGCGATAGGATAATAAGTAGAAATACAGCGATTCCATATCCACCACGATCGTGTGATTTAACAGTCATGGATTTTTTTGTGTGGCCATATATAAATAATATTATTTATGAAACACCAATTAATAATCTACAAGAGTTAAGACATAAAATCATAGAAAAATGTGAACACATCAATAACTCACGCAAATACTGATCAATGTTTTCAATGCTCTACGAAATAGAGTGCGATTATGCTTGGTGGAGAATGGTCAACATTTTACACATTTTTTATAATATTCTGTTACTTTGTATAAAAATTATAAATATATTTAATATAAAAGTCAGCATTTCAAATTATTTTTTAACAATCACGACGTTTGAAATTATAATGACAGATCTCCTCTAATAACTTAAGTTAGGACATACTTTTTGTGTACATGGCTTACTTGAGCGAAAATTTTAATGATCACTCGTTATAAATTTATGTACCCATAATCTGAAGCACAAACATCTCTATATTATGACCTCTTTAGACTTGCACTAGTAGCCCTGACGAACTGTCTATGTTTAACTGCCATTTTTTTTTTAACTTTTTTCTATGTTCTTTATAATTTCTGCAATCTGTGTTTTCCAATTTGAAATTATTTGGATACCTTGCGTACATAAATATTTTGTGGATTATATGCATTTATTTTCACTTTTTAACTCATTTTCATACAGGGTTGAGTTCACAGCTGACAGTAAACGTACTAAAATTGTTATTGGTTCACACAATCGGAATCACGAATTTATAACTCTGCATTGGGGAAAAAAATAAAAATAGGAGTAAGCAAGTAAAATTATTGCCATATAGCTATATAACAGAGTAAGTAACCGAAAATTTAACTTAATTAACTCGTTATACACAGCATCATGTCCGTTTTTACAGCAAAATGTCCGTTTTAGTGAGATATTCGTTTATAAGAGATGTCCAGTTAGAAAGCTTTCACTGTATATGATTTGATTTAAAAGTGAAATATTTGAACTAACCTGTAATATAGTCATTCTTAAATGTCTTTCTTCATCATCTTGATCTTTATATTTTTCTTTGATTTTCCGTAATTTGCTCTTTTGCCCTCGCTTAGTTTGTTGTTGCTGTTTTTTACTTTCTTCTTTTGTATTAATACTTTCATTAACTTGCTTCAACTGTTTTTGTTTAGTTTCACTATTACCTCTGCTTCTAGGTTTCAAAACAAATGGATGTTCATCTCCTAAGTACTCTTTTTTTTCAGAATTTTCTTCTGTATTTGAATTTTTTTGGGGAGGTTCCATTAAAATATTAATTTTCGTACCCTTGAAATGCTGAATTTTAATGTGAGTATCTGGAAATATCGACTTTTCATCTTCTGATTCAGTACTAGCATCCTCGTTATTCGTATTTCTACGATTTTCATTTTCTTTAGTATCTTCTTTATTTTCAAAATGGTCTGTCATATTTGTATTCTCCTGAGTTTCTTCATTTATACTTTCAAGTCTATTCAACTGTTTTTCTGAGTGTGTATCAGTATCATCTTCTAGTTCATCATCGTCCAATACCTCAATTTCTACTTCATCTTTATTTAGATCACTTTCTGCTATAATTAATGAATCATCTGTACTATGACTGACTTTTCTTTCTCCAATGTGTCGCTCAATGCTGCCATCTTCCAAACGAAACAGGAAGCTTAAACCAAGTATAAGATGCGAAGGTGGAAGGAAGTTCTTTTTGCCTCGAACCATAAAACTGCCGGTTGTCAAATATTCTCCAGTGGGTGCAGTTTTACTAACTTGTTCACCAAGAACCCAATATGCATTAGTAACAACTTTAGCCTCCCAAGCAACACTAAAAAACAAATAATTTGCAAAATATTAAGAGACTTAATACACTGATACTAATATATAGAATATTTACTTCCTTAATTTGGTTTACTGTATCTGACTAAATAAAAGCTGTTGATGAGGCATAGTTTAATAGTATTTTTAGTTTTCAAGTGATAGGTTTGTAATTAGAAATTACTAAAACTTCCATAGAATATATAAAACAAAAGATTAACGTGAGAATTAAATGCTATGTTCAAAGTGTTATGTAACTGCTAATGTCTGAACATGTAATTTCTACAAAATTTCACTGTGGTGGCAAATGATTACCTAAAATTTAGCCATAAATGTGCATACTTTATTTTAATTATTCAAACTAGATGACTATTATACAGTTGTGATCAATATAATAGCAGTGTAGTAAACGAACACGAAAAATTTACAATATTCTTAAATAATTGAAATATACTTATGTAACGTTTAAATTATTAAATAGAAATTATTGAACCAATGTCAGGCGTTGTTATTCTCGTATTAGCTCTTTACTAAAAATAATAGCAGGAATGTAAGAATGAGGTAAAAAGTCCGTTCATTGCAAGTTCCGAAATTCACTAAATTAAGGGGATTCAGGAAGGTATCATAATATCCAATTTCACCATCTATATTATGCGATAATACCGTTATCAAAAAACAAATGTATTCGCATAGCACCCCCTCCTAAATGCACACATTTGCATCACAAAAATCGCTGTTGACATTTGAATTAATTTCTACCGTTTTTCTTCTTATTAGTGTGTACTTATTCTCTCTTTTGTTTAAACTTCGCGTTTTTATAACAATCTTAACTATTGTTTTTTTTCAAAACAACACTCATACACACTCGCGATAGTTTCATAGATAGTCCCCAGATAGTTTTTTGTTTTTTTCTCTGCCGCGCTGTAGTATGATTATACCTTCGCATGAAATGAGCAGGCATACTTACTAAGTGCATAGCTGTAGCTGGCTCTTGGTTTTAAAGAGTCTAGTGCCTCAGTGCCGTCAGCAATCTTTGACCCGTCTGTATACCAGATTTTTCCCTGTTGCCTGACAATGTGCGTGCGTCAATCCATTCACTTCTATCTGGAATAGAAATCTCAACTATATTATTCAGACAATGCCGTTTAATCAGGTAGGTTGTCCGCATTTCTGTCTCCCCCAATTTGCTTTAAATTGCCATATGACCAGACTTACATAGTCTTGGTAATTGCGTTTTACAGCCTGTAGCACCCATTCTGGCGTCACACTGTATTACCATGTGAAATGACGGTATCCTCAGAAGCGCTTCCGTTGCCGTGTTGAGCATGGTCCGCATTACTTTTTCTATACCCAAACAAGGAAGTCTTAGCACTTTACTTAATTTGATCATTGCGCTTAGGCCACCACACCAAAGTCGCATAAGTAAGAGTTGGTTTTACCACCATGCTATAAATCCATAGTATCATATCTGAGTTAAAAGCCCATTTTTTTGCCGTATGAACACCTGGCAACTATTAAATGTGGCACCGCTTTCCTAGTAATGTTTTCCAAATTTTGGTTCCCGGTAAGACCAATATGACCCCAAAATACTTTATCTCATCTACTATCTACATATTGCTTCCTTAAAATATTTTTTTAAATTTTATCGAAGTTATAAATAGATTTCTGTATAACGTGTTATCGTGTCTTCCCACATTGTAGATAACTTTTTTCGACTGCATCTTTTCTGGCCACTGTATTCCATTTGCAATTGAAAAAATCTTAAAGTATTTTGAATACTCATATGTTCTATCTTAACATTTTAGTTTTAAAATTAATTCATATGTGTTTTTATCGCAATTTTTTCGACACATGTAAGATTTTTTAAATTTAAAAATTCCTTCTATATAACCCGCACTGTAAGATTATTACAACTTTATGCACAGGCATTGCAGATTTTACATTTTAAACTTGCTACATTGCACACAATGCGAATACTACTATTATTTTAATCGGATGTTTACGGTCTTCGAACTATAAAATTAGGAGAATTCTTAACTGGATAAATAGATTGTTGAATATTTATGCAGAAATGTGTACCTTTAAAACTTTCGTTGCTTCACGAACACTGCCACCAGCTTGAACGTTAACGACTCTTAACATTCAAATTTCTCTCAATTTCCTAATGTAAAACTGCATTCCAAGGAAATTTAACACCACGCATTTTTAAACTTTAAATTTTGACAAGTGTTGAACAGTGAATTTGAATGTAACTAAACCATACCATACAAATAATGAACTTACACATGTTTTTATTGAATAAGATCGTTTGTAAATGAAGAAATTTTTTGGTTAAAAAAATATAATATAACAACTAGAATTTATAATGAAAGCAGATCTGAATTATTTTAATATTTTGTCCATGCTCCATTGGCGTCGATGACTTGCTGTAAACGATTATGCATTGACATAATAAGTGTTCTTGAATAATCTGGAGTTAGTTCTTCCCATGATTCCTCAAAGTTCATCTGGGTGCGGGGCTCTAAAATTATTCCTGTACAAACGTCTTGTTATTTGTCTCCACACGTTCTCAATAGGATTAAGATCAGGACTCTTTGATGGCCTGGGAAGAGTATTAATGTTGTTGGTAGCAAGCCACTGACACACAACGTTGGAGGTGTGAATTGGAGAGTTGTCGTGCTGAAAAATGAAATTATATCCAAAGAGCTGGGTTACCATAAGTATAACATTTTCCAGCAGATCTCTATAGTAGCTTCCAGTTAATCTTTCTTCGATATTCCAGTAAGCACCAGGAGCTAAACAACTGATATAACCCCACACATACACTGAAAATCTACCACTTCAGTGAGTTCGCTTTATATACTGTTCTTCGTAGCGCATATTTGCAGGTCTCTGCACACACAACGGGCCGTCGTGGGATGATAAATATCTTTTGAACAAAAATACGCGTTCCCAGAAATCGGCATTTTCATTCACATAGAGATTAGCAAAATTTAATCTATCCTGTTTATGCTGTGGCTCTAACGCAAACTTTTTGGCGACAGAATAATTTTTAATTTTAAAATCTCGAATACGTTGCCTTGCTATTGAAATTGAACCCGGAAAATTGGTTTGGTATGCCGCTTACACCGCCGTCTCAAAGGGGTTTCTTTGAATTCAATTTACCAATGAAATATCATTCTCCAAGGTTGAAATTTTTCTGGCCCCTCCACTATGCACATACGCTAAGACCAATCCCGTGGTCAATCTTCTGCTTTATCTTAAAAATGCAAGTTTTACTAACATGCAAATCATCTGCCACCGCTTGCATACTCCAGCCGTTTTCTAGCAAAGTTCTTACTCTCATTTTTTGAGTTTCTCTGAGATGAGGCATCATACAATATTTAGAAAAGTTTCTGATATTGTAATGACTAAAATAATGTTCGGATGATTTTGACACTTATGACAGTCAAGGTGACGACTAAGATTTAGAAGTAGGCATAATAGTAGTTTTACATTCGGTAACAAACATTTTCAGCAGTAGTTAACTTTCAAGCTGGTGACAGAGTACATATGACATTTCCAATATTTTTATGTAATGCCACCTACATGTATGTGACATATATGAAATTTCTTATACTACTGTTATTATTCTGACCACACCTGTATATAATGTTAATATAACTTTGTGATAAACCATAAACATACCAAAAAACATACTTTGTTTTATAGAGATCCAAACTTTATATTACCTGTAACATATAGCCATTACACCAGCTTCATTTAATGTTTTAGGAGGAACTGGCAAACCTGTTGGGTTTTTGATAATAACACTAGAAGCACCATGAATATCAGCATGAACGTAGATATCGTTTGGTCTCATATATCTGCAAAAATATTTTTGTCACGAATAAAAGCAAATATAGGAGGTAATTTTGAGGTACAGGAATTCGATAACGTTGGCAGTAAATGAAACTATAGTTTAAAACGCTATCATTATTGACGTCGCAAACTAACGTTAAAGATTTGGATGATACTGTATTTTTCAGAATATGTTCTCTGATATATACCTTTTTGCAATCATTTCATTTTGCTGTTGATCTCTACCGGCAATAACTAAATAGTTCTCAGAACTAATAAACCAGAAAAACTTTTCAAACCAATAGACCTTCCTAGCTTTATTGATGTTGGTTATAGTTTGCACCTAATAAAAATTTTTCAATATTTCTGTCTCTGTTTATGATAACAATAGTACGAGGCGAGATATTTATATCATCTACCGAGCCATGACAAAATTAAGTGACAATAGCAAAAGCTTTTGCTGTCAAATATCTGTCACATTTGAATTTATACTGACCAAGTTTAGTTCATATTCAGAGAGTTTTGCTGTTTTTGTAGAGCTTTATTTAACTAATAATGAGAAAAAAGAGTCGTAGACACATGATAAAATTTTTGACGAAAGTGGTCTTAGAAATATTAATAAGAATGACTGACGTGTATAAAGAAGATGCGCACGTCTTATTTTATGGCAAAATTTTGATCTAAGCATTTCAATGGGGTAGGGAATTAATTCAAGACGATCCAAGATCCGGAAGGGCTATCGAAGCAAGAACTACGCAAAACATCGAAAGTCGGAAAACAGGTCTTAGCAGATCGGATAAAGACGCTGTGAATTATTTTTGTTGAAGTGTCAGCGCAATAGATTCCCAGATTGTTTACTTCCAAACAAAAAATTGTGTCGACAACAAATTTATGAGAAAAACTTTAGCTGACGATAAAAACCTTTTTTTGAAGATTATAAGAAATGATGAGACATTGGTATCCACCGATAAAATAAGAATCTATGCAGGGGATCCACAAGAGATCGCCACTACCAAAAATGGCAAAGACGCAAAATTTATCTGGAAAACAGATAGCGACGGGGTTTTGGGATACAGGTTAATTGAATATATGCAGAAAGGCTCTACAATTACAGGAGAAGTATACAAGGAAACTATCCTAAATTTGAAAACTGCTATACATGACAATTGCAGAGTTCGCAAAGCTAAGTCCGAGAAATAATCGACGACTATGGCTTTATAGAGATGAAACATCCACTCTACAGTTCTAAGCCATATTGCACCCCCCGATCCGGAGATAGGAAAGCCTGGTAAGAGAATATAATAAAATAATATAACGGGTGTTCAGAAACATTCGAAGTCAAAGTAGGCCTTGAAAATATGAAGTCATGTCTGAGATAGATTGATACATTTACTTAATACAATTTTATAGGCTATCAAGTTAGTATATTAATACTTAAGTAAAGATGTACGATTTTTTGTTCAGAGCCCACTTGACTTCGAATGTTTCTGAACACCCGTTAGAATCCCCACCTTCCAGTATACAGTGATTTGCCTGATGCCGGCCTGTCGAGACTGAAGTCGAGATCTACTCAACTACTGGTAGCAGAAGATTTCAACCCAAATGATAGATGGAGAAAGTGTTGGAAAGCCTTGAAACCCGCTCAATCAGTCCATATCATTGACCCTACTTTACCCTTACCAGAAATGGAGCTACCTCGCCGTGAGTGGAAGACACTCAATAGAATAAGAACGTCCCACAGAATTTGTCATGACTCATTCTATAAATGGGGACTGACTGATACACCAACTTGCGTATGCGGAGAACCTCGCCAGACTATTCACCATATTACAGCTGAGTGGAGGTGAGATGAGTGACTTCTTTGAAGCAACTGACTCCGCGTTGGACTGGATCAATGGCTTCGATTTTGAAATTTAACTTTTAGATGTGTAATCCATATGTGTTAGCCATACGCTAAATAAATAATCCACCCTACAGCTCAAACTAGTCGTCACTAAGTGATTATCTCTTTCCTAAATTAAAAAAGCATCTGCGTGGACAACGTTTTTCTTCAGATGATTGACTGAAAGAAGCAGCGGAGGAGTATTTTGCAAACTTACCAAACTCATTTTTTTAGAAGATATAACCTTATTAGAAAAGCGCTGGAATAAGTGTGTAACCGTTAGTGAATCGTAAGTTGAAAAATAAAATATAGCTTTTCTTATAACGCCTTTCATTCATAGCCAGGTAGATAATATAAAAATCTCCTCTGGTATGACGGGTACGACGTACCTCTTTTAAAGTTTGCTTGGTTTTTTTTTCGGCTGATTTAAATGCCTTACTTTGCGATTCTATAGTTTTCTGTTGTTTTTTAGCGGCACTACGTTTAAGATCATAATATTTTCTAGCATTTGCAAAGGCACTTAAACCAAGATCAATATCAAGGATCAATGTTGGCAATTCATCATCTTCGTATGGATCTGACAGTAAAAGGCTAATATGATTTCTTTCTAATTTTAGTTTTTTTATATGCCTTGCTATAGGATCTCCATTAGCTGTTGCGTCCTTCACTAAAGCACCAATATCTTCCCAAGAAATCTGAAAATAACTGCAGTTGGTAAGTAATTAAATATTGTTGATACAATAAAATAGAAAAAACGATTTCACTTAATTTCCACTTTATTAGTAAAATATCATGATAATTGTTTCGACACACAGTAACTTCTTCAGATGAAGTTGTTTTACAAACTAACTTAAATGGTATTAACATATTTAAACGTAAATAATTAAGAAATATGTACTTAGAAAGGCAATTTAATAAAAACCAAAATAAAATAAAGATTTATTGTGAAATAGGTTTAATAAAGGAGCATTACCGAGTTTAGGTTGGTTATTAAGTAAAAGGTTCGTATTTTTATTTTTCAAAATTTTCATTGTTTCCAATAAATTCAATTTTTGTGATTTTTTTTTTCTCTAAGAGGATTGTTCATGTTCTTTAGTTCTTTTAGAAAAAGATCTACCTGTCTGGCCTATGTAAAATTTAGGGTATGAACTACATTAAAGTTTGTAAACTCCCGATTTATTATTTTTATCTATTTTTTTTTTGTTTATTGCTCTTAATAATTGAACTTAAAAAGTTGTTGGTTTTGAATGCTATGTCATGATTATTTCTCGATAAGAATTTTGAAATTTTGTATGTATAAGCGTTTTATATTTATTATTTATTTTAATACTGTGATGACTCATCCAACAACGCGTAGCGCGTCATACCCTCTAGCATTTTCTCAATCGTTCTGCCTGCGTCGAGAAAATGTAAGCTACTATATATAAAAGCCGTCGAGGAAGGGATGGGACATTCATTGAATCCTACAGTCTCGCGCAGTACACATAAATATAGATACTTAAATATAAATACATATACATGTACTTATTATTGTTAATAGTTAGTTTTATATTGTTATACGTTTTAATATTAATATAGTGTGTGTGTCTAAAGTTATTGTTAGTTTTATTTAAGAACCCGAAAAGACAAACTTTACAGTGGTATTTAGGTGTGGACTAATTAATAAATAATAAACTAAGTAGGCAATTAAGTGTTAATTAAGTATTCCATTAAATAAATATACAGTGCGGAAAGACGTTATTTTAAATATCGTGATGGCCAACAGAATGAAACTGACGGAATTAAAAGTGTCCGAGTTAAAACGAGAATTAGAAGAGAGGGATGAGGATACAACTGGCAAAAAGTCGATCCTCCAGCAACGGCTGCGCAATGTGTTGATCCAGAGAATTATGTCTTTCAGGTTCCAGGCGGAGATGCTGACGTGAATTCGCTGTTGATGAAAATGGAACAACGAATAATAGATTCACAAACTAAAATGGAACAGAATAATCTGGATAGTGCGAAAAATATGGAACAAAGACTAATAGATAATTCGCAAACCTTGGAACAGCGTCTAATAGATTCACAAACTAAAATGGAACAGAATAATCTGGATAGTGCGAAAAATATGGAACAAAGATTAATAGATAATTCGCAAACCTTGGAACAACGATTAATAGAGAATGCGCAAATACAAATGCAACAAATGGAACAAAGAAACCTAGAAACCGCTAGAATCCTCGAGAAAAATCTGGAAAAGAAATTACTAGAAAATTCTAGAAACTTCGAAAAAAGTCTGGAACAAGTGGAGAAAGTTCTAGAACAGCGATTAGCGGAAAAATCAGAAGCGTTAAAAGAAGAGGTTTTCATAGCTGTAGAAGAGAAAATTGGAGAACATTCTAGACTTTTAGAGGCAATAATGATTGAGATGAAATTACCCACTACCACGAGTCATTCTGATCCCAAGCAGGTCAACAAAGAAGTCATACCGCGGCCCATCGAAATAAAAGAAGAACTTGTGGCTATTTCAAAGACCAGAATCAAGTCGCCAACCTTTGATGGAAAGACGTCATGGGCAACTTACCTGACGAAATTCGAAGCGGCCGCAGAAGCAAACGCATGGTCTTCTGCCGAGAAGGCAACTGCTTTAGTCATAGCATTAAGGGGTGATGCTAGTGATATTTTGCAGACATTGCCTCCTGAGGAACGTAAAGATTATTCTCAACTCATTAAACGCTTGGAGATGAGATATGGCCATGCGCATTTGGAGCAAGTATACCATACCCAACTGAAGAATCGATCACAGAAGAAAGGCGAGAATCTTCAGGAATTTGATGCAGATATTGCTCGTCTAGTTCGACTTGCATATCCGATGGCGCCAGATAATTTCATGGAACACCTAGCTGTCCAGACGTTCATAGATGGTCTCCGGGATATTGATACGCAGCAAGCATTAAGGTTGGCAAGACCGAAAACCTTGATCGATGCTTTAGCGCACGCGCTTGAGTTTGAGACTGCAAAACAAGCTTCTCGGAACCATGCTCGTTGCTGTTCTGTCGACGAACAGGAAAATGAGGAGTTCATGGAGCAGGTGGTTAGTCAAGTCCTAAATCAGATCAAATCAAATAAAAGTGCGCGGCCATGCGGGAATTGTAGAAGAAATGGTCACATTCAGAATAAATGTGGTAAAAGGACCAAGAAAGAATCCGCTGAGAATCCGAAAGTCCCAAGGACTGCCCAAATCGCATCCTTACAACATCAAACCAATGGCCTGTATGTGGATGCTATTATGGAAAGAAGGACCTATGCTTGCTTGCTAGATACTGGATCGACGAAAACCATTGTACGACCCGATTTAATATCCAGGAATAAAGAATTACTTTCTAGCAAATGGAGACTTATGACAGCTACTGGAGAAGCAGCTTCTGTGGAAGGTGAAGTAGATGTCAATTTTATCATAGGTCCAACATCAATCCGACATCGTGTTCTCGTAGCCGACATAGAAGTACAAATAATCTTGGGATTAGACATCATGAACAGCTACGGCTTCCAGTTAAATATGAAAGAAGGCACTTTACAAATAAATAATGAGGAATTGTTTCTTCATGGGAAAGATTGTGGAAATGTACAAGTAATTACTGCAGAGAATGTTGTTCTGGATGCAAGAAGTGAGACATTTTTGACGGCGTGTATGGAAGGTGATTATTTGGACGGAAATGTTACAATGTTGGAACCAAAGGCCGATGATGACGAGGTGGGCCGAGGAATAGTAGTTGCCAAAATGCTGGTTAAGACTCAAAAGACTGTACCGATAAGGGTAATGAATGTGAACCATTACCCTGTTTCATTGAAGAAGGGTACTATTCTGGGGTGGTGTTCGCCAGTGTCGGCCGTCGTTCATCGCATAGAGGCGAAGAAGAATGGATTCGTGCAGGTTCCTGAGAAATTGTCCAAGATAATCGACTCCGCCTGTCAAGGATTGAGCAAGAAGGAACAAAGTCAAGTTAAGGATTTAATCAAACATTATGAAGACGTCTTTGAAACTGAAACTGGTGCGAAGGGAAGGACCAATATTGTAATGCACAAAATAAATACCAGCGATGCAAGTCCAATTCGACAAGGACCAAGGAGGTTACCTCTGGCAAAACGTGAGGAAGCCAAGCAAATTATACAAGATATGGAAAGCCAAGGAGTAATTGAACCATAGAATAGTCCATGGGCTTCACCAGTTGTCCTTGTCAGGAAGAAGGATGGATCTACCAGATTCTGTGTGGACTATCGTCGTTTGAAGTGTGACCAAAAAGGACAGCTATCCTCTCCCAAGAATAGACGATACGCTAGACACCTTGGCAGGAGCAAAATGGTTCTCCACTCTCGACTTAAAGAGCGGCTCTTGGCAAGTGGGAATGGATTCCAATGACAAAGAGAAGACTGCCTTCAGTTTAGGTACAGGACTCTGGCAATTTACAGTCATGCCATTTGGACTGTGTAACGCCCCAGCTACTTTTGAGCGACTCATGGACACTGTACTGAGGGGATTGCCTTGGAATACCTGCCTGGTATATCTCGATGATGTGATTGTGGTAGGGAAGACCTTTGAAGATCACATGAAAAATTTGGAAGTAGTATTCCCGAGGTTGCGAGATGCCAACCTGAGATTAAGTCCAAAGAAGTGTCACCTTTTCCGCAAGGAGGTAAATTACCTTGGACATGTGGTTTCCAGAAAAGGAGTTGCTGTGGATCCCGAAAAAGTCAAAGCTGTGGAAAAATGGCCGGTACCCAAAGACAAACATCAGCTAAGAAGCTTTTTGGGATTATGCACATATTATCGACGCTACGTTCCTGGATTCTCCAACATTGCAAAACCACTTACTCGCCTAACAGAAAATCGAGCATTCATTTGGAACAACGAATGCCAAGCGGCCTTTGAGTTGTTAAAAGGTACGTTGATCAGTGCACCTGTTTTAAACTATCCACTGCCATCTGGGAGGTTTGTTTTGGATACGGATGCCAGTAACGTCGGGATTGGTGGCGTGCTCTCTCAAATCCAAGATGGACAAGAAAAGGTCATTGGATACTTCAGCAAGACCCTGTCCAAACCGGAGAGGAACTACTGCGTAACCAGGAGAGAACTATTGGCAGTAGTTAAGACCATTGAGCACTTTTACAAGTACCTGTATGGGCAGAAGTTCCTGATCCGCACTTATCATGAACTTAAAGTGGCTCTTGTAATTTAAGAATCCAGAGGGTCAAGTAGCTAGATGGATTGAGAGGCTACAGGAGTATGACTTCGACATTGAACACAGAGCAGGCCTCAAACATCAAAATGCAGATGCCCTTTCCAGAAGACTGTCGATATTGCAACCGAATCGAAGACAAATCGGCCAACGCTCTTCGAACCACCGTGGTTGATGACCAATGGCAACCTGACAATTTGCGCGCAGATCAAGAAGCTGATCCGGATCTTGCAGTCCTCATGGCTTGGAAGAAAAATGGGCAAAGACCAACCTGGCAAGAAATTGCTCCCCATTCACGAGAATTGAAGTCATACTGGGCACAATGGGATTCCTTAACCATGGAAGACGATCTCCTGAGACGTGAGGTCGAAAATCACGATGGAAGTGAGCGCAAGATACAAATGGTGGTTCCCAAGAAAAGAATATCAGAGGTATTGCGAGAACTCCATAATGGTGCTTCTGGGGGACATTTTGGAGTCCATAAAACACTGGAGAAGGTGCGCCAAAGATTTTACTGGGTGAATTGTTCACGAGATGTGAAAGAATGGTGCCGAAAGTGTGCTAATTGCGCCGGAAGCAATGGTCCCCAGAGGCGTCGACGTGCACCTATGCGCCAATATAATGTAGGAAGCCCATTTGAAAGGATCGCCATAGATGCCGCCGGCCCTTTTCCAGAAAGCGACAAAGGAAATAAATACATAATAGTGGTCATGGATTACTTTACCAAATGGGTTGAAGCATATGCTCTACCAAATCAAGAAGCTGGAACTGTAGCAGACGTGATTGTGAAGGAGTTCGTCAGCCGTTTTGGTGTACCCTTGGAACTTCATTCCGATCAAGGGCGAAATTTTGAGTCCAATCTATTCGAAAAAATGTGTGGACTTTTGGGCATACGGAAGACAAGAACAACTCCCTTGCATCCACAATCAGATGGGATGGTAGAGCGAATGAACAAGACCATTATCAGACACTTATCCAAAGTGGTCTCCGAACACCAGAGAGATTGGGACGAACATTTACCATTATTTCTAATGGCGTATCAGGCCTCCGTCCGAGAGACAACTGGCCAATCACCAGCAAACGTGCTATTCGGGAGGGAACTCCGATTGCCCTGTGATTTAAAGTTTGGGAGTAAGCCTGGTGAAGATCTTGCCGGAGAAGATTATGTCAGCACGCTCTGACGACGACTAGATAATATACATGAACAAGTCAGACACAATATCCAAGATGCTAGTGACAGAATGAAGGAGAGCTATGACATCAACGCCGAGAAGAGTGGTTACCATGAAGGCGATCGGGTTTGGTTATATAATCCACAACGCCGACGGGGCCTATCTCCAAAACTTCAAAAGAATTGGGAGGGGCCGTACGAGGTGTTGAAGCGGATCAACGATGTAATATACCGCATCAGGCGAACACCTCACACTAAGCCAAAAGTCGTACATTTTAATCGATTAACCCCATACTCTGGAGACAATAATGACGAAACCGCTGACTTGCGTCAATTGGATAGCCAATACCAGGAACCAACCTTCGAAGACTTTATGGAAGAGTATTCTGGTTCGAAGAAAGCTCGATTTGGGGTAAACATCGAGAAACAGCAAGATTTGTTTACGGTGCCGCCAGACTACGCGCTTGCTCATTGCGTAGCCCGAGATCTACGAATGGCCAAAGGAATTGCCTGGGAATTTAAAGAGAGATTTGGCAGAATCAAAAAACTAAGGCAGCAGGGACCAGCAATTGGGAAGAGCCTCCAATTAATAAATGAAGGACAGCCCATATTTTATTTGGTCACGAAAGAACTGTCGAGCCTGAAGCCAACCTATCGTGCCTTATGGGAGGCCCTGGCCCACTTACGCGAACAAATGTTACAGCAAGACATTCTGAAATTAGCAGTTCCAAAATTGGGTTGTGGATTGGACCGCCTGGACTGGAGAATTGTAAGGAGCATGTTGGAAGTAATCTTCCGACATACTGGTATGGAAATTCTGGTATGCAGTTACCGGCTTGAATATTCCTGTCTATCCAGGCAAGATAAGACCGTGGACTGTTATTTCGATATGACGTCACAATGTAACAAAGGCCCTACCTGTCGATTTCGCCATCGGTTGAGGAACCAAAACTTGACATGTTTCGGGACGAAACTTCATTCTTAAGAAGGGTGCAATGTGATGACTCATCCAACAACGCGTAGCGCGTCATAGCCTCTAGCATTTTCTCAATCGTTCTGCCTGCGTCGAGAAAATGTAAGCTACGATATATAAAAGCCGTCGAGGAAGGGATGGGACATTCATTGAATCCTACAGTCTCGCGCAGTACACATAAATATAGATACATAAATATAAATACATAAATGTACTTATTATCGTTAATAGTTAGTTTTATATTGTTATACGTTTTAATATTAATATAGTGTGTGTGTCTAAAGTTATTGTTAGTTTTATTTAAGAACCCGAAAAGACAAACTTTACAATACTATCTGTAAGATATACTAATTTAATAGCTTTCTTGTATCTTTGTTTATTAAAAATATTGTAAATAATATCTGGTCTATATGCATTCTCATAGGCTTTTTGTTTCTGTAGTTAAGCTCCTTGCTATAGTTTTCTTTCGATAAGGGAATACTAATAAGTCTATGAATCAAAGAATTGAACAAATCCATTTTATGGAAGTATGGATGTGTAGATTTATTATGAATTACTGTATCAGTATGTGACGGTTCATGCTATATAGCAAAATCATGTTTATTGTTTTTGTTTAAAATAGTTAAATCTAGTTAATGTTAGGGTGGAGATTGTTAATATATAATGAAATTGATTTAATTGTCTGTCTATTCCCGTAAAGCAAGCAAAACCTCGTCCACGTATCTATGACAATAAATAAAATGTTTGCAAAGTGGTGTTCATTACTTTTCCTTTTACTGGATGTTTTTCTAAAAGAATTAAAGAACATGAACGGTTATATTAATAATAAGAATGACTCATATTATACAATCCAGCTGAGAGAAGAAGCCCATAATTTTAACTATAACTTTAAAATTTTACATACAGAAAAAAAATCACAAAAATTGAATTTTTTTTTGAAAAATAAAAATACGAACCTTTTACTTAGTAACCAAACTGAACTCAGTAATTCTCCTTTATTAAGCCTATTTCACAACTCAATCTTTATTTTATTTAGGTTTTCCCTTAATTATGTTTCTACTCAGGTAAATTAATCCCTTTGTTAATTAAGATTTAAATGTTGAACATAAAGTACCCTTTATTAAATTGTTTTTCTGAGTATTTCTTAACTATAACCATTTTGTTTAAGTTTAAATATCGTAACACCTTTTAGTTTATAATACAACTCCATCTGAAGAAGGTGCTGTGTGTCGAAACAAGTGTCATGGTATTTTATTTCATCAACAGTATGAATTTCTATCAAATAAAGGCCACTTCGAATCAAAAATAATTAAATATTGTATACAGGGTGTAAACGAAATATGTTGCATACTTTAATATGTAATAGCTGTAATCATATTAAGCATAAAATGCTAATGCTCGAAAACTCTATCTCGAACGAGATCAAAGAAAAAAAAATGTAATAAATGCGCGTGGCTCGATCCGACTCGGGTAAATTTAGTATTTCTTTATAATTCCAGCGCTACCCGTACTAAAGCGTAATGGTGGGAGTTGTAGATGTGATGATGCATACTGTAATTCAGAAGTCAGTCTGTTATCAACTTCCGTGAGATATGGCTTATTCAAATCACGAATTGACAGATATCGTCTTACTATACGGTGAAACAAGTGGAAATGTTAGAGCTATTAAGTGTATTTATAAAGGGCAGTTTCCGAACCGAAGATGTTCGTCAAATGATTTGATTTTACAAACCGTGTACAGATTGAGAGATCGCGGTACATAGCATCCAAGTTATTAAGGTCGTGGGCATGAAAGACGATTTTCAGCAACGTATTTTTCAATCTGTGGGGCATATCCATGAAGACCGAGTCGTGTTAAAGCGTGGACATACTTCGAAAGTTTACCAATCGAACAGCTTCTTTATGCATTCTACCTGTTTTACACTAATTTGTCCTTTTTAGGTCAAAAAGAACACGACGTGGATTTGATTAATGTTAAGAAAACTAAAAATTACAAATTCCATATCACCACAAAACTCTTATACCTACCGTTTAAAATTTTTATATAAACTCGATATTGTATTTTTTGGAGGTATTATAAATAGCAACCGAACAGCTGATGCATAAGAAAATGTATTATTGAATGAATAGATTTGATACATGTCTATAAAACTTTTTACACAAAGACGTATTTATTACATTGCCGTGAAGGGGATTTTTAGTGAACGTGAACAAATAAACAGCTTATTTGTTTGTTGAATCGACAACACATAATCATATACATACTTAATTTCTATTTATTTAGAGTCAATCTAAATACAGGCGGTATTTGAAAAGTGTGTTCCTAAATTTCCACAAAAATTAAAATTTTGATAGAATACATTTTTTTGTAGATTTGAATTGCTGTCTTACGTATCTATTATATATTAGCGTAAGTCGAATACTTCATTTACACCGTGTATTCATAGCGGTAGGTATTTTAGTTGTCGATATATACATATTGTAATGGATTTTTCCCCGAAGTAAAAGAAGAATTATATTGAACATTATTTGTATAACATTGATTTAAAATGTATTTTATTTTATTATGTATATTTATATTTGTTTTGTTTGAATTTATCTTTATGACCAGGACTGTACAATTTTATTTTAGACCGATGGACTCGGCAGATTTTTGTACTATTGAGTTCGATGTATGAGATTTTCCGGGATATTTTATTTAGATACCAGGGCTAGTAAAGCATGTGGATGGATAAGAAACTTCATTTTTTGTCCTGATGTTTTTGATTAAAGTCGGGTTATTTGATGTGTAGTGCTTTAATTTGTGCATTTAAATTCATTTACGATTTTTACGAGGTATTGTTGATCTTGTTGTTTAAATTTTAATTAAGTATTGGTATCTCTCGCATAGTTTGTGTTAATATGTTTAGATCGATGTAAGTACAAGACACAGTTGATTTATATAATTGCTATTACGACAATTTGTTGATGATTATATTTTTAGATTATAATTTGCATATTTTTGATAGTAAAATAATATATGAATATTCAAGAAAATTGTCATGTTTTTTGTGAGGGAGTTTTTTTAAGTCAAGATGTTCTAGATCGTTTTGTATTAAGGTTGGTTTTGGCGGGAGTTGATATATTTGTCGTTTATTGCGCATGATCTTAATGCTGACACGCGTAGTCAATAGTTTGGTTTCTGTTGACATTTGATTTGTAGGGGTTACAGTTTAGAGGTCGAATTTGACAATATTCTTAATTATTTATTAGTTTTATGTTTGATCGAGAGTCACAGGGGGTTTTTGTCTTTGTGCGTGTCATTATCATACAGACTATTTCCCCCTAGCTATTGTTAATTTGCTCTAGCTCTCTTTACATTCGCTAAAGGGATTTCTTTTTCTTTCGTTTTTTTTTTAATAAATGTTAATTAGGAAAATTGCGAATTTTATTTAATGCTATATTGGTTTTCTTTACACGTTTCTTGCTTGTTCGAGAGCAAGACCTGAGATAAGAAGATTCCAGCTTGGAGATTGAGCGACTGAGTTTATCCGGACATTCGTTGTGAACTGCACCCATATAGCTAAGGCACAGTTCACAGCAATATGTATTAGCACTTTAGTTTTCCTTGTTACTTTTTGTAGTTTCTTTTTTAAAGGCTTCAAAAAGGAATTCATTATTATGCTTTTTTTTTAGCAAGAAGATATAATTTATATATATATATATACAGGGTGAGTCGTGAGGAATCGACCAAACTCTAGGAGTGTATTCTACAGGTGAAAGTAATGTAAAAAAACTCAAATGTTGTTATCCGATTTTTATTTGTTATGAGTTATAGCGTAATTAAAAATGTAGATTATACCATGAGTAGAGTAGAGTATTCCATGTTTATGTATGTATTCGTAAAAACAGTGACACCCCGGTAGCAATTCATTATAGGGAAGTCTTCCTAGCTGAAGCGCTACCTGTTCGTGGTTTTCCGAACTAGCGGTAGTGACATTGAAAACAGTCGAGAAATAGTGCAGGGTGGTTTGTATGCCTAATGCGTCTAATGTCACTACCTCTAGTTCATCGCTGATATAGTGAGGGCGCTGCCATCATAAAAAATGTTCCCTTTACCTTGGAGTAAATTATAACAGTGTTCGGGTATTGTGACATTGACTTGACGTTTGTACGACTATAGTGTAACAAACTAAAATGCCACACACTTATTCTAATTTAGAATATGCTAATATGGTGTTTGTTTATGGATTTTGTGATGGGAATGCTACAGCTGCTGCTAATGAATATCGTCAACGGTTTCCACATCACAGACATTCTAATAAAACTGTATTTATTAGTGTATTCAACACATTGTGCGCGACCGGAAAGTTTCCCAGTGTAAACATAATATCTGAACGAGGCAGTCGACAACAATTACAAGAAGTAGAAGATATTCTGGATGTAGTAGAAGAAGACGCAACTACCAGCTCACGGAGAATTAGTATTCAATTGGGCATTCCACAAACAAGGGTGATAAAAACACTCCACGAGCATGGCTTACGTCCGTACCATGTACAAAGAGTACAGCACCTACAACCAGATGATAATCGTAGACGTATGGAATTTTGTCGATGGATAAATGATAATCCTCGTTTTGTATCGCGTATACTGTTTACGGATGAAGCGACATTCACCCGTGACGGTATTAATAATTGTCATAACCAGCATGTATGGTCAGACGAAAATCCACACGCAACAGTTGAAAGTAACTTTCAACATAAATTTTCGGTAAACGTGTGGTGTGGTATGATCGATGGTTTTTTAATTGGTCCTTACATTTTTGAGAATCGCCTCAAGGGAGACACCTATTTACATTTTTTAGAAAATGAACTGCACGGACTGCTAGAGGATGTTCCCATAAACATCAGAATCCAAATCTTCTACCAGCACGATGGAGCGCCTGCACATTACGCTTGTGCAGTCAGGCAACATTTGGCTGAAAGGTTTCCAGGGACTTGGATTGGACGTGGTAGTCACATTGGTTGGCCTCCTAGGTCTCCAGGCCTCGCGCCACTCGATTATTGTTTATAGGGCTGGTTAAAAAATGAAGTGTATCAAGTAAAAGTGGACACTCGTGATGCACTAATTCAACGGATTATGAATGCTGCTGACAATATCAAACATCAACCTGACGTAATCAGGAACGCAACCAGCGCCCTTGGTAGACGATGTAAAAAATGTTTTGAAATGAATGGCGGTATTTTTGAAAATATATTATAAAGAACGATAATACCAATAAAATACAAAAACTTCAATGTAAGAAATTTTGTTTATTTTTAATTACGCTATAACTCGAAATCAAATAAAAATCGGATAACAACAATTGAGTTTTTTTACATTACTTTCACCTGTAGAATACACTCCTACAGTTTGGTTGATTCCTCACGACTCACCCTGTATATATATATATATATATATATATATATATATATGTATATATACAGGGCAATCCAAATTAAGTGTTCACCATTGGTAACTTTGTTATTATTAAAGATACAAGATTGTTTAAATTAGCAAACTAGTAGTACTTTTAACGCTCTTTAAGATGGAAGAATTAAAAAAAAAAAGAGCAGCGCGTTTTCGAGTTTTCCCGAAAAATATGTTTTTTTCAAATGGAAACCCCTGTATATTATATCATTTTCTGTTAGAAATTCAATTTTGAAACAAAAAATCTTATTAGAAATTGTTTACTGGGATTAAAAATACTTGAGAGAATAAACAAAAACAGTTAAGTCAAGTGCATTTCTATGTTTCTATGATAACGACGTTAATTCTTTCTATAGTCTATTTTTAAACTAAGAGGAGCGTTTTAAATTAATCGCGCCAAAATTACTATGCGTGATTGGTTGCTTCAGAGGTAGGATTACGTTATGCAAAAATTGCGTGTCACCCATCCACGCACCGACCCCGGCCGATGCTGTTTAACTTCGGTGATCGGACGAGAACCGGTCCTTTTCAGCATGCTATGGCCGCTGCCAATTAATTTTATTTCTACTGGTAATATTAACTAAACTTTCAAACAATTTTATATTTTATTTGGTAACTTTTACAGTGTAAATGTGGCTTTTCCATTTTCTCCTCTTAGTTTAAAAATAGACCATAGTAAACGTCAAATATTAGTACAGTTTTATTAGTCTTTCACTCATAAATTTCATTTTGCTAGTTATTAATTTGACAAAAAAATGATTTTTACCCATGCAGAAAAGTGTGATATGTTAGAATCTTATTTAGTGTGCAGAAAATCCTCTAGGAGGGCAAAAGAACACTACGCTGAATTATATCCACTCCGAACACAACCAAATGAGCAATTTTTTCTGAGATTGTACCGAAAATTTAGAGGCAATGAGAGTGTTTTTGCCAAAACAAGAACAAGAAGGACTTTTATAATAAGCGAGGCCACGGAAATTCTAGTTCTTGCATATTTTGAGGCCAACCGTGAGAATTCCATACTAGATATTATCAAGGAATCTGATTTGAGTCACGGTACTGTGCATAGGATTATGAAGAAACACAAATTCATTCCTTATAAGTACAAACCAGTTCAAGTTTTCTTGCCAGGGGATCCAGAGAGAAGAATGTTTTTTTGCCACTGGTATCTTAACTTTTGTCGCCAAAATGTAAACAACTTTCGTTATATTTTATGGACCGATTAATCAAATTTCTCAAATTCTGGAATGTACAATACAAAAAATCATCATTACTGGTCAAAGGAAAATCTTCTTTTAGTACATCCAAGACGCCCGCAAGTCCGTTACAGTTTTAATGTTCGGTGCGGTTTAATTGGTTCAAGGATTGTTGGTCCTTTCTTTTATGAGGGCACTCTAACTGGTGAAAGGTACATAGAATTTTTGACTGAAATTTTGAATAATTTCTTAGACGATATTGATCTCATAAGTAGACAGAATCTGCATTTTCAGCAGGATGGCGCACCTGCGCACAACTACAGAGGTACTCATCAAATTTTAAATACTATTTTTAACAATTCATGGATAGGAACAAATGGTCCTATTCAGTGGCCTCCCCGATCGCCAGATTTAACACCGCTTGATTTTTTTTTATGGGGTTATTTAAAGACAGAGATTTATAAGCAAAGGTACGAAAACGTAAACGCCCTAAAAATTGCAGTTAGTGAAAAGATAAACCAAATAGATGGTAGGACCATACTAAAAGCAGTTCGACAAGTTCAGAAACGTGTTCAAAAATGTATTGAACAACAAGGTGGTATTTTTGAACATCTTCTATGAAAAAATCAGTGATTTTTATTTTCTTTTAAAGATATGTTTATGTATAAAATAAAGTTTATAAAAATTATTTAGCTGTTTTTGTTTATACAATATAACTCAAGTTTCTCAAGTGTTTTTAATCCCTGTAAAAAAGTTCTTATAAGATTTTTTGTTTAAAAATTGAATTTCTAACAGAAAATGATATAATTATACAGGGGTTTCCATTTGAAAAAAACATATTTTTTCGGGAAAACTCGAAAACGCGCTGCTCATTTGTTTTTTTAAAATTCTTCCATCTTAAAGAGCGTTAAAAGTACTACTAGTTTGCTAATTTAAACAATCTTGTATCTTTAATAATAACAAAGTTACCAATGGTGAACACTTAATTTGGATTGCCCTGTATATATATATAACAAGTGTTCATTTTAAAAGTCAATCTAGTAGCATGTGATTTACTGAGAACATTTTGAAGTATGTCGTAAATTAAAATTTACTACTTAACCTACGACGTCGTGTATTTTTACAGTTTCATACATACAAATAAATAACAAATAATAGGTATTTATTGAAAACTATAACAAATGTTGAAAATGTTGTCCTTCAAGATCAATGCACTTTAAAATCCTCCGTTCAAAATTTCTGATGATATTCTGCAACATTACTGGATTGTTATTAATTTCCATGCATTTCATTTCTGTTCTCTGTAGCATATCATTCAAATTCAATATAGGTGTTCGAAATATGTTATTTTTTAGATAAAGCCACAAAAAGAAGTCGCAAGGTGTTAAATCGCATGAACGTGCAGGCCAGGCAATTTCAGTATTTCGACTAATTATACGCTCGTCAAAAAATTCTCTTAAATAATCCAAAGATTCTGCAGTACAGTGACAAGGTGCTCCGTCTTGATGGAAATATGCATTTTGAAGTTCATCATCAAGCAACTGATTGACAAATGGTTGTAAAATTTCCGTACGGTACCTTTGAGCAGTTAATGTTCCCTGAAAAAATATTGGTCCAATGATTCGCCTTTGGCTTATCGCTGCCATTACCAAACACCAATTTTCTCTGGATGTAGCGATTCTTCATTAATTACATGTGGATTTTCACTTCTCCAAATTCTTGTATTTTATGAATTTAGGTATCCCGTTTTATAAAACCATGCTTCATAAGTATAGACGACTCTTTGCGAAAGTTCTCAATTATTGTTCATATTTACAAACCAATTACAAAACTGTAGTCTACGTGGGTAATCAATTTCTAACAATTCTTGTACTGCTGTGACACGGTATGGATAAAGTTGCATATCTTTTTTTAATAACTTGTGAGTTGTACCAACAGAAAGGTTTATTTGTTGACTCAAATGTTAAACAGATGTTTGTGGTTGTGGTTTGTAGAAACTCAACTTGAAATTCTACCATGCAATCTTGAACTGAATAAACCCATAAACCATCAATTTTATTACCACTTCGAAAATAAGCCTGGACTAAAAAAATTTTATGTTCTAAAGTGAAAGCCATTTTAAAACTGAGAAGCAATTTATTTAAACCAGAATCGACGCACGATTATTTTATGCACTAACTGATATTTGTGATTGACATTATCAAATGTCATTTGGATTTACGTTTACGGAACAACAAACACATATTAATATATTTGCGTCTTATTCTATCAAAATTTCAAAGTAACCTAGATTGACTTTTCAAATGAATACTTGTTACAAGCGTTAATCGTATCGTATTTGTTTCATCATTTGTATTAATGACAATGGAAGGTTTACAAATATGTTTAAAATACTATAGTGCACGCAAGTAAATCTGACGCCCGGAATATATGCGAACTAATTTACTAACGTGTTGTTCCTCGTCCCTGTTGGTCAACAGGTTGTGTTTAACAACTGCGTACAGTCCCGTTCTATGCTTTTGTAATTTTAGTGTGCAATTGATTTGAATCTAGCGCACTAAATTATTTCTGAGAATGATCACAACATATCAACAATGCTGCTTCATGAGTCATATTTGCTTGGTTGGACTATAGTCAAGTGGAGAATAAATATAAACAGGACTTTGATTTGGTATGATTTTGTAAAAGAACTGGTTTACAACTGTTACATATTTCATTGATAATGTACCTGATTAGCCAATGCTGTTTGAACCGCCAAAATTGCTTTTTCAACAAGCTCTTGGTTCCTTGTAATTAGTTCAGCCTTTTGCTTATCTTCTTGTTGGGTTTTCTCCAAATCCTCTATTCTTTTAGTGTGATCCTTTTTTACATTTTCAAGCTTCTTCATAGCTTCTCTTTCTTGTTGAAGAGCTTTCATTTCAATTTTTTGACCTTCAAAAGCAGAATAAAATTCATCTGCAGCTTGATTGAAAGTTTCAAACTCCCTGTAAGGCATATTTTTATGTTGTTCATAAAATAAAGGGTGAAATTCTTGATTTGAATAAAAGTACTCTTTTTGGTCAATATTTTCTGTATTAGGCCTTTCTTCTTTCTTTTGTAGAATATAACCCTAAATATTTCTTAAATTGTATATGTTAGTCAAATATTTTTTGAATGCTTTACCTTTGAATGCGATACTTTGGCTTGATTCATTATGGATTCTGCTTGTAGGATTGCTCGAAATAATTGATCAATATTTGTTTCAATATTAAAGTCCTTACCAATTTTTGTAGAGTTCTTAAATCCATTTAATAATAGAACATGTTCAATAAGGGCTGGTCCATATTCTAGAAGATTAAGTATGAGTAAAATATAATTTTTAGGTTAATTAATAGTTACCTAAAATGGGCACCAATATTTTTCTTAATTGATCACCTTCCTTAGCATTTAATAATGTCTCTTTTATGCTGTCAATTGTTGGTGGACCATTTGCTCTTGCTCTGTTGGTAGGGTATTTTTCTTTCACAACAAATTTAATTCTATCACCTTCAGTGTGTGGTCTCAGAACATATAAAATAGTTAATTCATAATCAGTTAATATGACATTGCCACGATCATATAATTCCAATATTACATGATATGCTGCTTCACCACTTCCAAATTGTAAATCTATTATTCTATCAGAGCCAAGTTGTACAATGCTTTCTAAGCGTTTGTTTTTTAAATGTTTCCTCATCTAAAATTGACATACAGTAATATTAAGTTATTTTACATTTTAATGTTTACCTTCATACTAAATCCTGATGGTGCAACATTTTTTGGCCATTCGAATACTGTAGTATGTATTCTGTTTCCCGACTCTAACAGAAGTATATGTTTTTCTTCACTTTTTTGTAATCTTATTAAATAAGTTTTATTGTCTATATCATATATATTATTAACACGCATACCCAGAAGCCTAAAAGACATACACACAGTGAAAATATGCAGTGGTATATAATCTGTTTGATTGTCAAAAATATATAGAAAAGTTATTAGTTTCAAGAAGTAAATAAAAATTTTAAAACTTTGATTTTGAAATGTAATGTAAAAATAAAATATTAATTCATAAGAAGTCCGAAATAGCATATAACATAAAAGTTAGTGTTGTGAAATACAATTCGATAAAACCCAACATGAGCCTTCACACAACGATAGAAAAACGCAAGCTAGTGATTTCTCACTACAAAAATAAAAAAATTAACGGGAGATTGCAAATATATAGAATGAAAGTCCGTAGAGTAAATACCAAAAAAATATAAAATAAACACAAGCGCTGGTACGTGCGACAATCATTAAACAATAATGTTGAATGCCCCAAAGTTGACATTGGTAATGGAACATATACTGAGCAAAAAAAAAAAAAACAAATCCTGAAACTGTTTGAATCCGAAAGGTCCTCATTAAATGCTAATTTATGCAGAAAAAGGGGCTGGAAGAAAGCGTTCATAAGCGTGAAAAATAAAAGAACTCGTTTGAAATTTGCACTAGAACATCAAAATAAGAATTTCAACAATTGGAAAACAGTTTTAATCTCCGATGACAGCAAATTTAATCTTTTTGGTTAAAATGGTAGTTATTGTTTGATGAGGCAATGAAACTTTAGCACTTAAAACCAATGGTAAAATATAGAAGTGGACACATAATGGTAAGCTTATGTGTCTCAGCTGCAGCAATAGAAAACTTCCACTTTATTGAAAGGCAACACGTATTTAAACATTATTAGCATTTGAAGGCAACTGTTAATATTCTTGTATTGGAAATGATTTAAAATTTTATGAACATCAGCACAATCGCCAAACAATAATATGATTGAGAACTTGTGACAGCAGTTACAAAAAGAATTGCAATCTATAATAAAAATGAAACAAAAGATGGTCACAGGCAATAAATCAAAATTTTATCAGATTACACCCAACAGTTGGTGAAATTGATTTCAAATAGACTACAATCTATTATATCTATTATAAGATCAAAACGAAACTCTACTAAAAATATGTTACACATTATTATACGAATTAATTTGTTTAATTATTATAAGTGCATCATTTTGATTGTGATGTTAAATATTGAACTATTATTATGTTAGCTATTAATTTTTTTATGGTTGTTATAATTATTTTATTTTTATGATACATTATAAAATCTATAAATTTAAGAATTGTATTTACTCCTTCAAACTAATACTTCCCTATATTCTCGCTAATCAAACAAATTATATACCACTGCATCTTTTAGATTATGAGGTTGTATATAGAACGTTTTACGTTAAAATGAAGACTTACGTTTGTAATTCTGTAACACAACACACAATATCATAAGAATTAAATCTGGTCTTCATTTTCTTGAATATTATGTATATCTAATTATTTCAAATTTAAAATGTGTTGTAAATTGAATACGTTTGACGAATATAATCAGCTGTTTATTCATGTCAAAATTCAGAAGAATTCATTTTTATCGGCTTCGTTATAATCTTTCGTAATCTTTCGTAAATATAGCCGAATAGCTTATGAATACATGAGAAAAGCAATCCATTTCTTTCTGTTATGTAGTGAGAGTAGGTTCGTGTTGGACTATTTTATACGGAGTGCTAATGAATTTTTCGATGGTTTTACAAATTCCCTTAAATTTATTAATGAAAAGTTGTGTGAAATTTTAGTGAAAGTGATTTAAAACATGGTACAACTTGATTTTTCATCAACGGGTAAGTTTCAAACGCATTCTAAGGACTTTTTCATATGTACGACCCTTTTCAAAGGGCGGTATTGACATTTTGCAAATTTACATTATATCAATTATTTTTTCGTGTTATTTTTGTGCAATTTATTTATATTTGTTTTGAAATTTATATTTTCGTTTTGTTTGTAATAAAATCTTTTCAGTTGAACATATGTGTTTGTTTATTTCAATTTAAAAATAGCTTTTTGTCTCAAGATAATCATTCTAAAAAATCTAAATTGTTATATTTTAAGGAAAGATAAAATACAGGCTATTATGTATGACTTATTATTGAATGAAATTTAGTTACCCCACCCTGTGTCGTTATGTTCAAGAAAAATCAACCCTTGTTTTGTCGGATTATATGGTATTGGCGATATTTTACTTTATACATACATTTCATATGTACTCACATTTTATTTGTTCCTACCAATTATGTATTTTTAATAATAACTCAATCAAGAAGACATCTCTATGTATAAAATTATTATTAAATTTTACAAGTTTCAAAGATCAGTAACAAAGCCTTATTTCAAAAAAATCAACATTATAGAATTATTATGGTATTTGGATAAGTACTTAGCAATCACCCCTGTCATTTGGTCTCCGTTATTTATACAATTAACGGTTCTTCATTTTTATTAACAATGACAAACAAATGTATTTTATTATGACTGAATTAATTTATTTTATTGTAAGGAAACTTCTGTGTGATAAAGCATTTCATTGTACAGATATGGAAGTTAATTTATATGGTTGTTGCTAATTAACACGAAATAATTGGTATTAACATACAAAACAATTAAATATATGTATTATACCTATATTGTGGTTTTCCGATTCCTTATAGCTTTTTGGAGCTAGTTCTAGTGCTAAAAATTTGTATTAAAAGTATTCGGATCGAGTCTGTGGCAAACCGATTATCGATAGCCTTCTGTCTCACTAAGTTTCATAGCACCTGCTTAATTTTAGGCACCTAACATCTGCCCTGATTTATATACTTTCAGGATGTCATGATGGATTTTACTGTTTATATTTAAGACAGAATTATTTTTAGAAGTATTTTTCCAATAGAACGACTGTTATTTAAATGTTTTCCAATACGTATGTAAATACACACATATACCAAAACACTAGCACTCTATGCATACCTGAATAAAACAAGAAAACTTTATTTTTATAGCTAATTTACAATTTCGTCTAATTACTCTCGTGAGCAAAAAAAAAACGGGACACTGTTAGTGCGTGGGTTTAAATTGTGATTAGTGATTACTTAAGTGGCTATCTTTATTCATAATAATAACTAATAACTAATAAGTCAGGAATTGTCAAAAATGAGTGTTTCGTTGACATTTATTAAACATTTTTGAAATACGTGTAAATAACTAAAAACGATCGAGAAAGAACATAATTAACATAATTAGTATTTCGTCATTCCACCGTTATTATTTATAACTGCATCTAATCTGTAGACATTGAAGCGACAATATTTTGTACAAAATTTATAGGAATTTGATGCCATGTATTTTGAACGATCTCCCGAAATTCTTCCTGGGTAGCAGGTCTACCTTGTTTGCCTACAATCCTGGCCATTATTCACCATATATTTTCGATGGGATTTAGATCAGAACTATAGTTTCAATTTCATTCTCTTGTAACCATTGTGAGATATGTGAACAGGGCAATTATCATGTTGAAAAATAAATTGCTCGTTGTGATAAACATTTAAAATATTTATGTATTTGTGGGAATCTAAATTTACACTAATTTTCATTAGAGAACCTAATCCTCTTGCTGATATATAACCCCATACATTGATAGAGATATATGGATTTCTTCTGATTTTATTTATATATTGCTGTTGATAGCTTGTATTTTTGGGAAGATAAACTTTGATTCTACCATTATAACTGGTTTGAAAGATTTTCTCATCAGAGAAGATGGTTTTTCGCCTTAGCTCATCATTACCTATATGTTGCAGTGCAAAACCCATTCTATACTCCACATGTCTGTCTAATAGATAAATTTTTATTGGCTGTTGTAGATGAATATATGACACTTACTCTCAATCTTCTCTATCCAGTCCAGAAACTACCAGAAAATTGTGTTGTTCTTATAGCTTCCTTTAATGTTTTAAAAGTGTTGCGCCTAATCTCAGTAATTACTGTTTCGTTTTCCTGTGGATTCAAAATTTTGTTACGTTCGGAACCTATTTTCCGATTTAAATTATCCTCTTCCCTCCATTTTTTTTATATATTTTGCGGCTGAACTTTTACCGATATTAAATTGAGCCGCTACAGTTCTTAATGATTTCCCATTTTCCAAACTTGTAACAAGTCTGACTTTATCAGTGTTTGAAAAATGCGACATTTTTACTTTTGAATTAGCAACTATGATATATAATTTGACGTACAGTTTGAAAATTAATCAAATATCGCCAAAATTACAAGGCTAAAAAATAAGGAAAATTGACATAGCGATTTTGACACTGTCCCGTTTTTTTTGCTCACTACAGTATGTATATATATATATATATATATATATATATATATATATATATATATATATGTATATAACGAAATAAAAACGTGAAAAGTGTTTCCTTGGCAGTAGCGGCTTGGTAATTAGGTAATTTGAACAAAATTTATTCCATAAGTAGTTACATTTCGGCAATATGCATACTGCCTTTTCCAAACTGTAATTTTATTAAATTATATAAGTGAAAATAGAATTGTTTTATTTAAATAAAATCCGACAGACAACTCGGTTTCCTGGATTTGAACGGCCTGACGGAATTGTAGAGATTTGAACAAAATTTATTCCATAAGTAGTTACATTTCGGCAATATGCATACTGCCTTTTCCAAACTGTAATTTTATTAAATTATATAAGTGAAAATATAATTGTTTTATTTAAATAAAATCCGACAGACAACTCGGTTTCCTGGATTTGAACGGCCTGACGGAATTGTAGAGAAACCACTTGGTAACAATTTGTGGTATGCAGAATCGGCTAACGACATTATTTTGTTGAAGACGAAAACAGAAATGCTGTTACTATGAAAAAATTGTGATGTAGAAAACAGTCTCGAGTACCATTTTGATAGATCTCAGATTTTATCACGCTAAAAACCTTGAACGCGGTATTCAATATACATATTCAACTAGGGATATAAGCCACAAAACGGAAGAATTCCTTAATATCCTTTATGCGAATTTTGGGAACCGCGAAATTTCTCATGGTACAAAGTTTCCTGTTTATTCAATGATCTCACTTGTTCTGATGCTTATGCTAAAAGAACTTCTGTTTACCGACAACTATTAACGAGCTTTGTGAAAAGATTACATATAACGTGTGTCAGAAGAGTGTAGCAGCCTATTTTTGCAAACATATTTATCGAACTTCGTAAACGGTACGACTACGAGTAGTACTACATAGAACAACACAATGGCTGATTAAATATTTTAAGTTTAGTGTAACACAAGAAACTTTAAAACATTTATTTTTAAGAATTATTAAATTAAAAACTTATCTAGTCATTCAAAGACGGCTGTAATCGTTGTCTATATCCTATTTCAGGCAATAGCAATAAGCATTAGGTACTGATGTTTATTGTTGTTGTTAAGAGCTATATTATCAGATTTACATACTTTCAAAAGGAATTCTAAGCCAAATTCGTTTAAATATATTACACTTTAACTTTTCCCAGAAACATATTAACATCTAGGCGAATTCTTTCGTAAATGATTTTATTAAAATATCTTTTCTACGAATATTATTTTAACATTTTTGTTGTTATTATTAAAGAATGTTTTTAAATAATATATAAATCGGTTCAGCAAATTAAACACTTTTAGGTTAAATAGTCTGTTAAATGCACACTTGAGGCATTAACTTTGCTTTTAATATTGATTTACCGAACATCTGTACATGCAAATTTAATAAGGCTTTAAATGTTTACGGAAAATAGAAAATTACTCACAGCTGTAATCGTTTGGATTTGCAAAATTCTTATGTATTATATATTTATATTTGTATGATGCTATTTAGTCTTAATACTAAATGAATACTTTTAAATTTTCAAATTTAATTATATTTTCTTAATATTAGTAATAATTTTGAAAATAATTCAGTATATATGGCATGCTTTTCTGCTATCAAAAAATTCTGTGACTGCGAATAATTGTAAATCAGATAGATTTTTCGTCCAATCACAGAACCATATAGATATAACCAGGTATTTCAAACGCAATTTATTTATAATTTGTTTAATACACGAAACGCGAACTAAAAAAACTCTGCGCACGTGTTCTTCATATACGCGTACATAATTTCCCTGTAAAACTCAGATTTAAAACTCTTCATGAGGCGATGCCAGTGTATACCTGCCCACCTCTTCGGGAATTTAATAGTTTTACTGTAACGCAGAAGCAGCTGTTTCTTCGGTAGAGGATAAGAAGTCTATGAGGACAAAGCACGTGCTTGGTCACCATCTGTCTCGTGCCACCTTGAATGCAAACAACCACTCAGGACTACCCGCGTTACCTGAGATGTAATAAAAAGAGATACTCAAAGCTACAATATGTTGATATTATAAAAATAAAAATTTGTGTGAACATTGATTGCTTTTAAATAATGTGTTGATATAATATAGACATTTTATTTTTTCCTTGGTATATAAGTTTTTTAAGTCAAATAACACTTTCTGCAATCTGTAGCTAAGCATTACATTTATTAGTATTTTATTAATTTTTCTTAAAACTTAACTATTTTCATAGTATCAGAATAATTGAAACATACATGAGTGCGTAAAACCCCACCAGTTTTGTATAATACAAAGGTATTTTTAATAATATAAAATATTATTAAAAATCTGGTGTGAAGAACACACAGGTTCATTATTAACTATTAATAGTGAACCTGTATTTGTGTTCTTCACACCAGATTTTTAATAATATTTTATATTATTAAAAATACCTTTGTATTATACAAAACTGGTGGGGTTTTATCCACTCATGTATGTTTCAATTATTCTGATACATTACACATGCGGTTAGTCCGCAGTATGAGTGAAGACACAGCCAAAATGCAGTTTCTAGAGACACGGCTGTGCCATCTTTAGAAGGGCGTCGTTGGTTCGCATTGGTTATGTGGACAGGGCGAGGTACTTCGCCTGTCTGACAACAGGCAGCGCTGAATTTACTTCTACGCTCGGCCTGGATAATTTCTGTGATATGGCGATGAGGTTCTTTTTTGTGAATGTGTCTGAAGATATCCTTTCTCCAGCAGGGGCGTACCGATGAGCCTGTGGAAAGGCGAAATACGTATCTGCGTCTTTGGGGAGGGATATGTTTGGACACGTTCACAAAAAATATTAATAGTGAACCTGTATTTGTATTCTTCACACCAGATTTTTAATAATATTTTATATTATTAAAAATACCTTTGTATTTTCATAGTATACGAAAATTAGTTATGCATTTATTAATTTATATATATATATGTATATATATTTATATAAAATTTCCAAATTTATATAGGTATTAAAAAGAGTTGTCAACCGAAACAGGTATAATTGTCATTACTTATAGCGAGTGATCATTAAAATTTTCGCTCAAGTAAGCCATGTACACAAAAAGTATGTCATAAGTGTCACAACTTAAGTTATTAGAGGAGATTTGTCATTATAATTTCAAACGTCATGATTGTTAAAAAATAATTTGAAATGCTGACTTTTATATTAAATATATTTATAATTTTTATACAAAGTAATAGAATATTATAAAAAATGTGTAAAATGATGACCATTCTCCACTAAGCATAATCACACTCTATTTCGTAGAGCATTGAAAACATTGATCAGTATTTGCGGTGAGTTATTGATGTGTTCACATTTTTCAATGATTTTATGTCTTAACTCTTGTAGATTATTAATTGGTGTTTCATAAATAATATTCTTTATATATGGCCACACAAAAAAATCCATGACTGTTAAATCACACGATCGTGGTGGATATGGAATCGCTGTATTTCTACTTATTATCCTATCGCCATAAAATTGTTGCAAAAACTAAATATTTTCAAGTGTAACTTGAGATGTAGCCCCATCCTGTTGAAAAAAACCGACCTGGAGTTCATCATTAGTCAATTGATTAGTAAAAACGCTGAGAATTTCGTTACGATATTTCTCCGATGTTATCGTGCCCTCAAAGAATATTGGTCCTATTAATCGGTGACGACTCATACCTACCCATACGCCTATTTTTTCTGGATGTAGAGGAACTTCTCTGTAGAAATGAGGATTTTCACTGGACCACATACGCATATTTTGCGAATTAACATAACCTTTCAAATAAAACCAAGCTTCATCGGTGAAAAAAGTATGATTTAAAATATTGTCTCTGTCATTGTTTGAATAAACCATTGGCAAAATTGTGTTCTTTTTTCATAATCCGTAGGTAATAGATTTTGTACAGAAGTTAATTTATATGGATACATGTGCAAGTCCTTTTTTTAAATTTTTTGACACGTTCCATACGAAAGCCCAACCTTTCAAATAAAACCAAGCTTCATCGGTGAAAAAAGTATGATTTAAAATATTGTCTGTCATTGTTTGAATAAACCATTGGCAAAATTGTGTTCTTTTTTCATAATCCGTAGGTAATAGATTTTGTACAGAAGTTAATTTATATGGGTAAATGTGCAAGTCCTTTTTTAAAATTTTTTGACATGTTCCATACGAAAACCCAACCTGTTGCGAAACTCTGCGAATAGATGTTTGAGGAGATTCGTTAATAATTGTCTGACATTTTCAATTACGCCGCGACTTCTCTTGAAAGGAGGACCGCTTCCTTTTTTCCTTAAAATACTGCCTGTTTGACGAAAAAGATTTACACAATGCATTAGCGTATCACGGAAAGTTTTATAGCTAGGAACAGTATTTGGATATCTCTCTTCAAACTTCGCAAGGCAATTTTCTATTGAATGCTGCCAAATACCATCAATTTTTTGAGATGTCAGGAAGTAACATTCTACCATAAACGCTTTATGCATATCATTAAAGGCCATTACTTTTTCTTTTGATGAAACTTTAAAATATATATTTGACACTGACAGATGTTTGAAATAACATCTTAATGACTAAAGCTACGACATATTTTTATATACACGGCCAGCTACGAGTGAAAATTTTAATGATCGCTCGTTATGTGTATTAGTAGTTACATAAAACAAAGAACGTATGTCCTACATCCCATTATGTGCTTATGATTTGATCGACATCAGAGCTTTCTTATTTTTGCTGTTTTATATGAAAAGTAAACCGTGTGTGTTCGATTTATACGAGGGGGGTCTGATAATTGAGATAACTAACACATAGATGGCGCGATAATCTACGTATCTCTTACAGTTGTTTAAAGTAAACGTGTTACGTCGTTTTGTAAATATGGACAAAAAATAATTTCGTGCTGTGATTAAACACTTCCATATCGCCGGCAAAAAACCAAAAGAGATTAAAGAAAGTTGGATAATATTCACGGAATATCTGCACCGTCACTTAAGACACACTTAAGTTTGTTTCTGGGTGAATGAATTTAAACGTGGCCCTAGGAGCACCGAAGATGAACCAAGAGCCGGTCGTCCGAAAGAGGCTACCACTGACGAAATGATCACCAAAGTTCATGATCTTGTTTTAAATGATTGTCGATTAATGGTGCGTGAGATAGCAGACACTATAGGTATATCTAAAGAACGTGTTGGTCATGTCTTACATGGACGCTTGGGTATGAGAAAGCTCTCGGCAAGGTGGGTGTCGCGTCTGCTAAGTATGGACCAGAAACGAAAAAATTTCTGAGTATTGTTTGACCGTTTTTAAGCATAATCGCTCCCAATTTTTGCGCCGATATGTTACCGTTGACGAAACGTGGTTACACCACTATACCTCCGAAACAAAAGTTCAATCCAAACAATGGGTAGAAGCCGGTGGCAGTGCACCAAAGAAAACAAAAGTAGTTCCATCAGCTAACAAGGTTATGACAACCGTATTTTGGGATGCTCGTGGTGTTGTCTTTATAGATTATCTGCAAAAGGGTAAAACAATTATAAGCGAGTACTACGCGTCGTTATTGGACCAGCTGAGTGAAAAATTAAAGGAAAAACGACCGCATTTGGCGAAAGAAAGTTTTATTTCATCATGACAATGCACCGGCTCATCCATCGAACATTGTCGCGACAAAATTATTTGAATTGCAATTCGAAATACTTTTTAATGCACCTTACAGTCCAAATTTAGTTCCATCTGTTTCTTCTTCTTGTTTCTCAACTTGAAAAAATGGCTAGATGGAAAGCGATTTTCATCTGAGGAGGTGATTGCAGCAACAAATGATTATTTTGCGGCATTTGATTCGACCTATTATAGTGAAGGCCTTAAACGACTTGAACATCGTTGGAATAAGTGGATTGAATTAGAAAGGGACTATGTCGAAAAATAAATGTAAAAAACTGGAATAAAGTATCTTCTTTTGTACTACTTACCTTAGTTTTCAGACCACCCTCGTACATTAAAGTATGAACTGTAGAGGTCTGAAATGTTCTCGACCTGATACTGAAAATGACAATTTATATTTTCTTTTTGGTATAATCTCCTTTAATATATTAAATACATTTCATCCAGCGGTGTTCCAGCGCCATTATCCTATCCCTGTAGTGTTTCACCGGAAGTGCTGCAAAGTATCTGTCTACAGTCACAATCGCGTTTTAGTTGAACGTTTTAGTTGAGCTTTTTGAAGAGATGAAAATTCGAAGGAGCCAAATCTGGGGAACAGGGTGGATGCTCTTCATAGTGTAAATGCCTTAATTTTCCCATTGCTAAGACACTCTTGTGTGTAGGTGCATTGTCCTGATGGAAGATTATTTGTTTCTTCTGCAAGCTGTGTCTGTTTTCATAATTTTTCTTTTGTGTCCAGTTTCGTTAGAAGCTCGAAATACATAGTTTTACCTTTTTCGAGATGGTCAAGCAACAGAATTGCTTTCGCATCTCAAAACACCGACGCCATGGCTTTTCCCGCGGATGGTACCGTCTTCGCCTTCTTCGGAACTGAAGAACTGGTTTCTATTCATTTAATGGACTGTTGTTTCGATTCTGGTTGGATTCCATATTCCATTCATTGTCACATTTCGACGCAGAACTTTTGTTTTTCGTAAAACGCAGCAAGCATTATTCGGAAAGTGTCGTGTAAAATTACTCGTGCAAACAGTAACCGACGCGTTCCTTTAAGATTCGAGATTCCTGCAGTATTATTCATTTCACGCCCCTTCGTACGGCAATCTTTCAAAATCATATAGTGCACTTTTTGGTGATTCCTGGTGTGGATACACTTTTCGGACATCCTTCACATGGACCATCTTGGATATTTTCACGGTCACATTTAAACAACACCACACTGCAACTGATACAAACGACTTCACAGCTAACTGTTGGCTGGAATGACTTGCAATTTCACATGGCGTCTACTAACAGTTGTACCAATATATGGGAAAAACACAGAGGCCAAGAACATTTCAGACCACCTTCTACCGTGAGGTCGAAAATAACTGTTTGTGCTGCTTCTTTCAAAAAATTGCGATGCCAAAACTCAAGCCTGCAGACTTTGTAATTGGTACTGGGATTAGTGTTATCTAACACGTTGTTGACCGATCACGAGTTAACTCGTGTTCGCACTTGCTTTAATTATTTCAATTTTTAATACTTAGGGTAATATAGGATGTTGCAAAATTTTTCTTCATGTTCACGTTATTATAAAAACTATTTTTCTCTACATTTAGGACTTTATCACAATTTTAGTATTAGTAACGACGGATAGTAACGGTGAAGAACTTTCACAATAAATTATATGCAGATGCTTTTACTCATTATCTGCATTCAACATTTACTGTAATTACAATTTGCAACATAAAATACAGCACAAGAAAAAGATTTTTACTAGGAGTAGCTAAGAAATGGATAATTGCTGATTTGAAAGAATGCAACATTGATTCACCTTTCGGTTTTTCAAAACAATTAAAATACTGTTTTCGAAAGAATAATTACTGGGATAAAAAAGAAGCCAACTGAAATGTATGCAAAATTTGTATACTTGCACGTAGTTGATTACTACGAGGGATGTCTTTTATGTTTTGCACACGGGGACATAGAGGGCGCCACTAATCAAATGTCAGTACTAAAAATTAACTTCCGTCTTTAGTTAACCTAAACCCAACCAACAAAGTTTCAGTGCGATACGTGTAGTGTTGTAGCTTCAACGAACTGTCAAAATTGACAAGTTAGTCGAAAAATTGAATTAAACTCTGAAAATTTTCTAATTAATTAAATTTTCAAATGTCTCAACAATATTGCATCGCCAAGTTGGTTTTGGTTTTCGGTAATAAAGCACCACATCAGTCACAATTTCTCGTTGGTATGGAGAATTCAAAGGTGGACGGATTAGTCTTAGCGACGATCCAAGAGTAGGTGCACCAAACATTGCAGTCACTCAGGAAAACGTCGTTGATGTGCCAAGCTCATCAACGAAGGCCGACATGTAAAATATCGCGAAATTGAGACAAAGACCTGAATTCAAAAAATTTTGCATGAAAAATTGTGTGTAAAAAAATAGTTTCTCATTAGATACCGCACCTGCTGACCGAAGAACAGAAAACAGCTAGGGTGAATTGGTGTCAAAAACCTCTATACCGCTTCAACACAGGAAACTCTAAAAATGTGTACAATATCGTAAATAATAAATCTTGGATTTACTCATATGAGCCAGAAAATAAATGCCAGTCGTCTGTTTGGGTGTTCCAAGGTGATGAAAAGCCGACAAAAGTCGTCCGTTCTCGAAATGTCTCCAAAAAGATGGTCGCGACATTTGTCTCGAAAGCAGGTCATGTGGCAAAAATTGCTCTACAAGATCAAGGAACTGTTACTGCCGATTGGTATACAACCATTTGTTTGCCGCAAGTCATCGCTGAGCTCAGAGAAACCAACCCACAACAACGAATCATCCTCCACTAAAACAATGCAAGTTCGCATTTTTAACGCAACGAATTGTTAGACCATCCGCCGTACTGTCCCGACCTAAATTCCAACGATTTTTTTTCTTTCCGAAAATCAAGAACGAACTGCGTGGTCAAAGGTTCCAGTCGTCAAAAGGAGCAATCGATGCCTTCAAAAACGAAATTTTGACTGTACCAACAAACGAGTGGAATAACTGCTTCCAGAGTTGGTGCGAGCGCATGCAAAAGTGCATTAATCTTCGTGGAGAATATTTCGAAAAACAATAACGTTCTTAAAAGCTACCTACTGTTTTTTTCCAGCTCTATATGCAAAATATAAAAGACAACCCTCGTATATAGTTTAGCCTGCCTGAAGAACTATTAAAAGTTATATAAAATGTATAAACTTCCATTTCAATTCATTATGTATAAATAAAGTTTATTTAGATTCCTTCACTTCATACTTAATTACGAAATAATAACCGGTGACAAGGGATAATTTCTGCATAAAATTGTCGGTCAGTAATGTGTTAACATCAATGGTGCACCCTATTAATAATGTAAACGGCATTAAAGAAAGTAGTATTTTTGTATTGAGTGCTTATTTCATTCTTTAGGTACTAATATTTAAGTAAATATTTATTCATTTTTAATGTAGCACAAATTTTACAAATTAACATAAATTACAAATTTCAATAACAAAAGAAAAATTTTATGTCCATATTGTTTGCTTAAAGTATAGGAGATCTCCTATTATTGCAATTTTTCAATTAATTACTGATATAATTTTTCTTTATGGCTTCCTTCCGTGTCAATGTTAATTTTATGCTGTAAGTAGGCTCACAGCAATTAAATGTTGTAGTCCGAGCTTAGCGAAGGTCACACCCTCGTCACTATTAAAACTCTTTCCTCTTCTCTTTCTTAATATTAAATAGTTTTGAAATATGTTTGGTATCATTATTTTGTCTATAATATAATATAATGTCAAGTTTAGCATCCACTGTGTAGAGTTCAATTAAATTTCTTATCTTTCTCTAGATGCACCAATTCGTCTACGTCCAACACAGCTCCACCTCATTGTTTAATTGTCTGTGATATACAAAATTTAGAAAAACATTTTGAACGTGATTTATGGAAATGAATCCTGGAATATCTAAAACAATAATTTATTGGAATTCAATCGAGAAACTTGGTCTTCAAAAGTTAAATACAAAGTTTGTTCGAGATCGATTGACGAAAGACCAAAAATTGTACCCAATAAGGGATTGCAAAGACACCACTGAAAGAGCTCGAAGAGAATAAAATTGAAACGATTGATGAGATGTGATGTGTCAGTACGATTCAAAAACTGAGCGTCAAAGTGCTGAATAGCAGCCACCAGATGTAAGAAATATTTAAAAAATCGTTGAAGGAATTAAAAGCATCGCTTTTTACGATTCCAAAGATTATCCACAAAAAAATCGTTCTATGTGGTATGTGGTTAATGCTAGATATTATATAGAATTATTGTAGCGTTTGGTAGTTGTATTCTTTGTTTCCACATTCACCGTATTCAACCGATTTCGCTTTGTGCGATTATTGTTTGTTCACTAAGCTGCATTGATGATGGAAGAAATAATTCTGCATCAACATAATTGCAATTAGCGACATAAAAAGTCATTTGATGTACTTCTTGAACGTGGAAGTTGTCATATTTCTGTTGAAGGAGAATATATCATTTCGGTCATTTTTAGACGGTATATTCTACAAGTATGTATGCGAAAATAAATCTTATAATAATATTCTAATCTTAAATGCAGCAAGAAGAGACATAATTTTTGTAAATTATTAAATTTTACATCTTCTAGTTAAATATTTTTTATTTCGAATTTTGAGGGAATAGAAAATAGTTATTGAAAATTAATGGAGATAAATTCAGGTTTTTTTCTGTTGTTTGAAGTGGTAGAAGTAATCGCGCCTCCTTATATATTTCCATATATTTGTGATTGGCGATCGGCGAATGATGTTGTATAGTCGCGGCAGTTCAATGCAGCACGGCGACGATTAACATCATTATTACTTCTATGATTCCGGCCGCAGTAACAGAGTAAGCATCCAGAGCCTCTAAGACCAATACAGAGCCCAATAGAAGACACTTCTACCATTTAAAAAGGAAGAATTATATTAATTTATTTAGATAGTTCGAGTTAAAAATTACTGCTTGCATGCAATTGATATATTTGTCTGTATCCAGGCCCGTGCCTGCGTAATAAACACGAAGGCAGCTGATTTTAGGGGCGGCCAAAAGCCTTAAAAATGATTACAAGATTAAATTATTAGTAGCTAGCAGAATATAATAACTAGAGCTGAGGATGTTTGCGGTATAACCATGGTTATATCATGTAACCATAGTAAATTACTATGGTTACATGATATAACCATGGTTATACCGCAAACATCCCTTAATAAGTATCGTATATAGAGAAACATGCGCAGTCTATGAAATGTATAATAATAATAACTAATAACGCATATGTACTATCGTGAGCAAAAAAAAGTGGTAGTCATATTTTAATCGGATTAAATTAGGCTGCGTGAATGTAGATATACAGTGTGGTCATAAAGTTTGGAACCAAGCTTATAACCGCATTATTTTACATTTTTAGGAAAAACGCTCGGACAGGTAAATTTTCTTTTTTAAAACGCCATCTTTTGACATACAATATTTTTTCTATGACGTCATTGGTTTTCGAGTGATGACGTTATCAACACTTTCTTTAAATGGCAACCATATTATTTTTTTATCGCTTTTGGTAGATATTTATATCCACCAAATAGTGATATAAAACAATTGGTATGTTGCATCACAATTTTTTTGAAAAAATGATATAAATTTAGAAAAAAATACGAAAATTTTATTTTTGTACAAAATTAAAATTAAATTAAAAAAAATACATCTGAACTTAAATTTATTGTAACAGCGTAAATTTTCAAAATGGACCCCACCAACCAACTGACACTGTCCCAGCCGAGTGTAAACACTTCGTATACTCGCCTCAATTATGTCTGGGGATAATTGTGTAAGTTCTACGCGAATTCGTTATTTTAAATCTTCTAAATTGTTCGGTTTGTTAAAATACACTTTCGATTTCAAATAACCCCACAAAGAAAAGTCTAACGGAGTCGGGTCAGGAGAATGAGGTGGCCATTCTATGGCGTCTCTCCGTCCAATCCATTTATTGGGAAATATTTCGTCAAGATAGTGGCGAACCTCTACACCATAATGGGGAGGCGCCCCATCTTGTTGAAACCAAATATTTGGATGGGGTACATCACCATCCTCGTGATTTGGGAAAATAACAGCGAGCGCTGGAATCAGTTCAAATCTTAAAAATTCTGAATATTGCACAGCAGTCAAATTTCCTTAAAAAAAATATGGTCCTAAAATGCGTCGTCCAATCATTCCAACCCATACGTTAACTTTTGCTCTGCGCTGAGTATGACACGCTTGAGTCCAATGCGGATTGTTCTGCGACCAATATCTGCAATTATGGCGGTGAACAGATCCATTTAGGCAGAACGTAGCTTCATCTGAGAAGACGATGTTTTCCAAGAAATTTGGATTTGGTCACAACGTAACATTACGTCTTCACAGAACTGCAGTCGACGATCTTCGTCATCCTCATGTAATTCCTGTACAAGTTGAACTTTGTAAGGACGATAGTGTTCTTTTTTAAATAAGTTGACGACAAATGAATGAGCCACCTGATTGGCTAACGCAAGTTGTCTGCTGGAAACATGATGCCTTTCTTCTGCTTCTAGAAGCACATTTAATTTCACATCTTCTCCTACTTGAGGTCTACCTTGCCGTGGTCGATCTTTTACGGATCCAGTTTCGGTAAACTTTCCAACTAGTTTTGTCACCGTGGACCTGGTAATTGGAGGTCTATCAGGGTGTTCATGGTTAAACAATTCGCATGCTTCTGCATGCGTTCTTTGTCTGTCCCCATACCCAACCATAATTAAAATTTCGATTCTTTCTCGCTCAGATAAATGTGCCATTTTTTATATTAGCGAAAATTAACAATTTTTACGCAATATCTCAAAAATTTAACATCAAAAATAGAAGTAAATAATTCAACAATGTTGTCGCCATAGAAACAATTTCAAACTAAAATTTTTGTACATAAATTGTATAAAAAGAAGCAAGAATGTCATAAAGAAATATCTTGCAAAAAAGTGCGTGTTTTTGTTTTTGTAAATTTTTTGCGTAGTAACATGAGTACATGTGCTTTTGACGATCCGGTTTGTTCAAGAAGAATATTTAAGTCCTCCACACAAGACAGAAAGTGTGAAAAATACTTACTTACATATTTCAGTAAATTTTGTAAGCTTAATTAGTTTTTGAAATCTTCAATTTTTGGGCAATAATTTTAATTAAGAACTGGTCTGTCACATCATGTCAATTTTTTAAATAAATTAAACTTCTCTGGCCCTTTTTTGTGAAACTATTTAATGTTAAATAAGATTTTTTAATAAGTAATTGGCCGATTGGGAAGACGAATTTCTTTTGACCTGGAGCGAATAACGCAGATTACTATTGATCGCAAAGCATTTACACTCGGCTGGGACAGTGTCAGTTGATTGATGGGGTCCATTTTGAAAATTTACGTGAACTGTTACAATAAATTTAAGTTCAGATGTATTTCTTTTAATTTAATTTTAATTTTGTACAAAAATAAAATTTTCGTATTTTTTTCTAAATTTATATCATTTTTTCCAAAAAATTGTGATGCAACGTACCAATTGTTTTATATCACTATTTGGTGGATATAAAGATCTACCAAAAACGAGAAAAAAATAATATGGTTGCCATTTAAAGAAAGTGTTGATAGCGTCATCACTCGAAAACCAATGACGTCGTAGAAAAACATTGTATGTCAAAAGATGGCGTTTTAAAAAAGAAAATTTACCTGTCCGAGCGTTTTTCCTAAAAATGTAAAATAATGCGGTTATAAGCTTGGTTCCAAACTTTATGACCACACTGTATATTAGATGTAGGCGTCAAATTTAAATATTCAAATAACCTATAAGTATCAAATAACATATACGTTGATATACAGATAGGTGTAAGTGTCCAAAATGACTTTTGCACGTTACCACGATTTTAAGTACCTTAGCAACGTCAGAATACTAAAATGTTTAAAAATTGACTTTACATATAACTTCACTACTGTACCACTTTTTTTTGCTCATGATAGTACATATACTGAAATAAATATATGAGGGTTTCTTTATTGTAAAAGAATTGATACACTCGACCGCTAAGACATCGACTAGGAGAAATTTACGACAGCTTAGTTGCTTTGATAGAAGATAATAGTAGATATATTTCCACTAGAGCAGCTGCACAGTCATTGGCTACAAAATTATGTACATATAAATTCGTACGATCAGTCATAATTTGGCATGACATGTTGCTTAAGGTTAATTCGGTCAGTAAAGTACTGCAAAATCCAAATTTAAATATTTAACTTTGCATTGACTATTTAGTATTTGCAAGTTTTTTCTTAAAGTGAGCGTAGCAATAGCGGTTTTGAAGAATATTTGGCTATTGCTACATATCTCTCGCAAAACAGCCTAGATATTACGCCCGAATTTTCAGCGGTTTTGACAGTTCGAAGAAGATACGTAAAAAGGCAATTCGATTACGAGAGTGCGGATCTTAAACAGAATTTTATAATAAATTTTTATTATACGTTACTTGACCAACCCATTAATTCAATTAAAGAACGCTTTGATCTTCTTACTGAACATGGAAATACTTTTACATATTTATGACTTGGAAAATGAACGACAGTACAATAAGAATTTATTCCAACAACTTGTACATTTAACTGCATGACACTTCTCGAAGTTAATCAGATAGTGAACCACTGCAAATTTCTGATGAACTGATTTCATTGACGATCCATATAAAAGAAGCAATAGATCCAGTTTCTTTATTAGTATACTTATGTGAAAATAGTATTTTAAATCTTTTTCCAAATACTGTGATTGCATTAAGAATTTTATTGACATTACCTGTGTCAGTAGCCTCAGAAGAAAGATCTTTCCAAGTTAAAAATAATAAAAAATTATTTAGGTTCAACAATGTCCCAAGAGAGATTATCAGATCTTGCTTTGATTTCGATAGAAAGAGAAAAAGGGTAAAATGTATATATGACAGAATTTATAAGAAATTTTGCAGCTGTAAAAGCACGTAAAGGTAAATTCTAATTATTTGTCATAGTTATACCTAATTTTGCATTTTAAGAATTATTTAGTTTAAGGTCCTGTTCATGGCTCGTAAATATCATTATTTTTTGATATCTTGATAATACGTAAGGTACGTATATAATATGATAAAGACCTGGAAGAAGCATGCCAATTCGGTCACAAAAATAAAAAACGCCAACAATTGAGTTTATCTCACACGCAATATTAATTGACGATGTAAGCAGACTGCAGTCAGTAGAAAAGCTACTAGTAAAAAATATTAAAAGTTGTTAATATTTTACCATTTGTCCATATTTTATACAAAATGCTAATTGTATTCATAAATACATATACATATTGTAAAGTTTGTCTTTTCGGGTTCTTAAATAAAACTAACGATAACTTGAGACACACACTATATTAATAATAAATCGAATAACAATATAAAAACTAATTACTAACAATAAGCACATTTATGTATTTGTATTAATGCTCACTCCACGATGCTCTGGTATTGAATAATCGCCATCCCTTCCTCGACGGCTTATATATGAATGTGAATATTTTTTCTCAAGCGCTCTACCTGCATCGAGAAAACGCCAGAGGTATGACGCGCAACGCGTTATGACGCGCAACGCGTCATCGGATGAGTCATCACAATATTGAAGAATTATTATAACTTTATATGTATTTCAAAACCTTTTATTGTATAAATCCTAATATTTTATTTATTTTATTAAAAATTTTTTTAATAATACAAAAGTATGTTTAATAATATAAAATATTAAAAATCTGGTGTGAAAAACATAATACAAGTTCATTACTAATATTTTTTTTGTTTTTTGTTTAGTGTCTTCACGACTCCCATAAGGAGTCGTGAATACACTATAGATACAGTTTCCAGAGATACGGCAGTGCCATCTGATGGGAAACACTTTGCTAGTTCGACAGTTATTATATGAACAAGGCGTAGGTATTTCGGTTATTTGCTAATATGCAGCGCTAAATGTACTTCTACGCTCGGTCTTAATAATTCTGTGAGATAGCGAAGTTGTTCTTTTTTGTGAATGTGTCTGAATATATCCTTCTTTGGCAGAGGCGTACTGACGAATCTGTAGAAAGATGAAATACATATCTGCGTCTCTGAGGAGGGATACGTTCAGATACGTTCATGTATGTTTCAAATTATTCTGTTACTTTTTTAATGTTCAGTGATCAAGTTGAAATATTATATAAGTATACAAATATATAAAACCAAACAGGGTTTTTAGTATCTAAATCAGAAGAATAGCACTTTTTTTTAAATATTTTAATATAATAAAATGTATACCGTTATAGATGTTATTGTTTATCGGGAGGGCACGCATATCTTTCGTACGCAGGCGGGCGACCCCCTAGCCGTATCATTGACACTACATATTTTGTATAGTAAATTAAATCTTTGAAATAAAAATGAATCACTTGCTAACACTCGTCAAAGAATGACAATATAACTTATTTTCAAGTAATAATCTAATTCTTAAAATATTCTGATTTTAATAGTAGATTTATATTTTCTGAATGTTGTCTACTGTTACGGCAGTCTCTTAAAGACGTCATACTTCTATTGTCTTCTTGTCTTCGTTCTAATCTACAAACAATGTGCATTGTTTACGTTAAAGTAAAAAGTTTTTATATTAAAAGTGTACTTTACAGGATGTAGAACAATACCTCTTCCTAGATGATGATCGCGATATTTTAAAATGCAATAAATTAAGTGTGATTTGAATATGTTATTTTAATTGCTTGTGATATTATAAATGCTTGACACTGTTAATCATGAATTGAACGATTAACAGTCATAACTAATTACACTAAAGTACATGGAAATAAAAGAATTAAACTTACTATAATCTCAAATGCAATTGCTTTAGTAGGAATTGTGTGGTCCCCTGATATATTTATTTATCATTGTACACCTTAGTTTACTGTAATAAAGGTTTTTGTCTTACCGTTGGTACATATCAATACAAAAAACCCTTGTCACAGAATAACAGAAAAGAGAAATATTTTTTTTTATACAGATTTTTGTGCACCGAATCCAATCAGCCATTTTGAAACAATGTCAAACAATGTTTGGAATGTTGTTTACACGGTTTGTTTACACGCTAGTTTTTTAACAGAAATTTAACTTCTCAAAAGGGTAAAAGTGTTAAATTAAATATATTAAAACATTTATACATACATACACTGAAATAATAAAAATTTTCTATAATTAAATGAGTTTCAACGCTTTTAGTTTCCTATTTTTATTCCAGACTACAAGTATATATATATATATATATATATATATATATATATATATATATATATAGAATAAAATAAATTAAAAGCGGGCAAGCGGTCTGTCAATTAAAAAACTCATTTATTAAATATCCCTATATTTCGCAACAACTTTGTTGCTTCTTCGGGAGATAAAAATGTAGAGTTGAAAAAATAATAAAATTGATTAGATCTAATCAATTGTATTGTTCTTGTACGTCAATTTTATTATTTTTTCAACTCTACATTTTTATCTCCGGAAGAAGCAACAAAGTTGTTGCGAAATATAGGGATACTTAATAAATGAGTTTTTTAATTGACAGACCGCTTGCCCGCTTTTAATTTATTTTATTCAATATATTACGGTCGATAATTTCGTTTAAATTATTTATATATATATATATATATATATATATATATATCTATATATATATATTTATTGATATAGTACAGCTTACATCCTTAGTATATTCATCACATAATAAAATATTTGTCCCAAGATTGTTATATCTGAAATATAATGGTTTGAGAAATGTTATTAGTTAATTAAAAAGTATGTAATATCGATGTAAGATCAAAATTAGTTTTTTAAATCACGATGCCGAACTAATTTAAATATTTTTATTTGTTTATTTATTTTATTCGGTCATTTATTAATTTATCATAACTTAATATCGCGAGAAATCAAGAATTTTAAAACTAATTATGATTAAAATATCTTTGTACAAATTTTTGCAAACATCATTATAAATATGACTATTGGCTGAACCTTTTTTAAAGTAGGCAATTGAGATCACGTGAGAGGGTATTATTAGTATGAACATATAATTAATTTTTCAACAACTTCCTATGGTAGCCAAGACGACAAAAACAAAAAAAGATTATTAAGAGAGATTTTTGCATGTGGTGATAGAGAATCGAGAATTTTTAAACTCATCCTTTAAAATATTATTCAAAATTTATTATAAATACCTATTAGTATTCAAAGGCGGTGTTATAAATATTGGAAAGTATATTTACCTTGTTGTTAGGCTTTCTTCGATAGAAAAAGTACCATTTTTCATTATAACTATCATAATTAAGTTTTTCATCGTATCTAAATTGGTTAATAATCAAGCAGCGACTTAAAAGAAGATCCCAGATCCTTTTTGGTATATTAAAAAAAACATTTCAATAGAATAGAATTTACATAACCTAGTGGAAAACCTCGAGGACTTGGACCATAAACAGCTCTACGAAGAGGATATTATCCAGCCGTACGAGAAGCGCAACATAACACCTAACCATCCAGTTCCTGTTGGATATTCACCGAACTTATATCATCTAGAAAATACTCAAGGCCTGAAATCTCCATTTCTCTACAAACACAACAGGTACCCAAGTGAAAATTGATACTTGTATTTTCTTAAAAAATATAACTTCTCTTGTTGATACATATTTTTAAGATATTAACTCACGTTATTTCAAGGGGCATAATACCAATTTCTAATATCAGTCTTTACAAATTTTTAAAAATAATCTCTTGGATAAACTTAATTCGATGTATTTACTTTATGTACTATATGTGTTCTGTGTAGGCAACCCAATATAACTTGTAGGAAGGGGTATACATGCAACCCTATTTTGTCATGTGTATATTTTAGCATATTAAGTGCCTATTGAAATTTCATTATTTGTATCTTGTAAAATTAACGACTAATAATCATTCAATATATATATATTTATTTTTCTATAATATCGGTTTATTTTATGTATGTATGAGTTCTGTCTGAGGATCTAGAACCTGCCTTGAGACCTGAGATTAAGAAGTGTTTTTGCTAATTTTTGTTTATCTTGAAAATTATCGATTTTAGCTAGCTATTCAGTTATATTTCATTAAATTTTGTATACATAATTATAGCACTTCCGTATTATATCATTTTGTCGCCCGAACGTGGTGGCTTTTCTCTGCATAGCACCATCTGCATTATATCATTTTGTCGCCAGCAACGTGTGGGCAAATTAATAGATACCCAGACAGTGAATACAAAATACGTAAAATAAAAGAGTAAAACATTTAAATAAATACAAAAACGCTGTTGCTTGGAGGATATTATTATCTGGAGGACTTGTTCTGCGTCTTGTGTCTTTTTTATATTAGATACAACGTAGACATTAGTCCAAGAAGCGGGAGAGCACCTGCAATTAACTATATAAAGGTAATAGAGTGGTAAGAGGTGTAATTTAACAATAAATAAAATTAACAAAGAACGTAGTTATTTTAAAAAAATTGTATAATAAAAACTAAACTACAATCATCAAATACAGAATAATATATAATATATTTCTAAATAATAACTTAATAATAAACTATTTACAACTTTTATACACACTAATACCTATCATTTAACATGGAAACTCGTTCTCGCTCTGGTTCAAGAATGGAGAAATCAGAAGATGGACAGGAAAAAGGAGAAGGAGAGAGGTCGACTATACCAGAAACTCAAGCTGTACAAGTAGAGACGCCAGTAGATCAGATGAAGATCATGTTTGAAGCGATAATGGGAAAACTTGAGAAAAATCAACAAGATATGAATGAGAAAATTGAAGGAAATCAACAAGCTATTAAAAATCAAACAGAGGGAATAAAAATTATGAATGAGAAGATAGAACAAAATCTGAAAGAAGAAATGAAAAAGATAAATGAGAAAATGGAACAGAATATAAACACTAAATTAGAGGATACAATAAAAATACAAAACGGGCAATGGGGATTACTCTTAAAAGACACTGAGGAACGTGTACAGATAAATGTAGAAGAAAAATTAACCCTACAAAAAGAGGAAATTAAAACATTAATAGTCACTAATAAAGTTAACCTGGAGGAGCAGATAAGTATTCATCAAGAGAAATGTACGCAGAACTATAATACCACCAATCAAAGATCGATGGAATACGAGGATATATATAATAGAGAAATTAACACGGTGAAAATTAATCTACAGGATATGTTGAAGGATCAGCACTTTAATAAAGATTTAATCGATACTGAAATTAAAATTATGAAGGATACCATCAACCAGAAATTAGCCATAACAAATTATCAACCATACGGACTTCTGCAGTTAAGAGTGGAAAATTTCAATACGTATAATGGCGATAACAACATGGTACACCCGATGACCTATTTAACATCAATTGTAAGACATCTGGAGGATATACCCGACCACAAACAACGGATGTACATATTAAGAGCCACTTTGAAAAATAGCGCGCAAGAATGGTTCATGAGAATAGAGGAGCACTGCACCGATCTTGATAAATTTGTAAACTTATTTAAGAAAAATTTCTGGGACACAACAAAATCGCGCAAAGATTCGTTTATTAACAGGGAAATACAGGATGGGACTTACTACGCGAGAAGCTTACGCATCAAAGATATATAATAACTGTAAATATGTACATGACCTGGATGAAGCTACAATAGCACGCTAGCTATTAAATCATTATATTCACACTGATACGCATGCAATCATTTGCCAGAGTAAATGACATGGACTCGTTGATAGACATTTTAAGAAGATGTAACAGTCCTCTTTAGCTCCTAACATTGGGCGTTATATTAATAATGTCCCGGGCTTCGAGGGATTCGAGGTTGCTGTACAAACGATAACTTTGGTGCTGAAAATACTTAAATGCCGCAGTTATCCTAAATATTGAGATATAGATTAAAGTTGAATATTGAGTAATTGACTTATTCAATTACCGCTTTGTCGGGCGCCAAGAGGATTACCCTCTCTAAGATATAATTGTACTTATAAAAATTTGCCGGTTAGCCAAAAAACTCGCGGAGAGATATAGAAAAAGACTCTAAATAAAGCGGGTAAGTTGAAATGCGACTTACGCCTTTCTCTCTCAAAGCGTGTATGAAAACTAAGGTGAAAAGAAATGAATCCCTCTTTTTTACTTAATAAATGTTTCGATCAATTCCTTTTGTCTAATATGCTTTTCCAGTAAAGTTTAGATTACATGAATTGAAATAAAAGAACAAATTTGATTACTAAATATACTTATAATGATAAATAAAGCTTGTTAATTTACATATGATTAATTACAAATTTACTTAGGGTTATTCTGAAAAGTTTACTAAATACTAATATACATATGGGGGCGAGATACAGTAAATTTAACGCAGATTTGAACTGTTTAGTCTGATCAGATTAATAAACAGTATTTATAAAGACTAACCTTTACATCGCAGCACTAATGGCCATTTCACTTTATCGTTGACTCTGTGCCTCTGGAGTGATACACTTGTTCACTGTATTAACACTGTTTCTTCACGCCTCAGGGTGCTTGGTATTCCAGACAAGAGCCCTGATGTATTAAGCGTGAGGATTCACTTTTAAATAAATGACTGCACTTGTAGGCAAGTGATACTTTTGCTACACTGTGTACTTATTGTACTTAAGTACACAAAATGCGGTTAACCCTTTCTTACTCTTGCTTTATAGGGTCGCACGTTTTATTCGGTTGACTCCCTTGAGCCAAGTACTTTTATTGCAGTATTTCCTCACTTTATTATCACGTTAAGGGCAGCACGTTTGACTCGTTTAACTGACTTGAGTCGAGTGATTCGTTTCGCTTTCCTTGATGCGTCCTAACTCCTAACTTCGGTTCTTCTCTTGGTGATTCCCCGCCTTCCTTGTAGAGTTCTTGATCGTACTGGTTTCGTGGATGATGCAATACAGTGATTCTAACGATTCGTATATGTGACACTAGGTTATTCTAATAGAGTTTATGTATGGCTAACTATACACACTTAACTATACAAAATGATGATTTGGCATAAAAGGAAATGATTGAAGTACGTGTGTAATATTATTGCGAAATGTTTTGCAATAATATTTAATGGCGGGAAAAGCATTAAAATTTATACAATGTGACTTTTTTAGTTTAAATAAATTAATTTTAATATACTTTAAAATTTTACAAATGGATATAACTGCTTTGAAATAAGATGGGCGTAATGTGTCCCATTACAAAGATTGGATGACTATTCAGAGAATAATCAAAATATAGGTGGATATAATAACTATAGGAACATGCTTAACAGAAATTACAATAATAATAATCCTTTGAATCTAAACCGGACATATAACCACCCTATTCATCATAATAATCAGTCTTACAATCCGATTAATAATCACAATACAGATAATCAACAACGAAACAGCTATAACGCGTCAAATAGCAATAACAACAGAAATTTTAACTCACGTCCCCAAAATATATATAATAATAATTTTCGTCAAAATTCTAGTTTTCCCCAACTGACAAGTAACAGACCATTTTATAATACTCGTAGTAACAATAATTTCAACCGTTTACCTAATAATTACAGCAATTTCGCAAACAACTCCAATAACAACCATTACTCAAGAAAGACTATGTACAGAAACAATTTTACCCGAATTTACCCAAAAAAAAACTTCGATGGAAAAACAGGATCCATACGAAAATCCCAGGCCCAGCACCAGTACAACAAATATTTAAACAAAATCGACTGTGACATACCATACAACACTAACAATATTTCTTTTTACCAAAACCCCGAAGAGTTTATAACAATCTACGATAATGAAAATAAAATATTAGATTCATATAATTTACCCATAATAAATATTAAAATAGAAGAAGGCATTTTTAATTGTTTGATAGACACCGGAGCTGAAATTTCATTAATACAGGAGAATAAGGCAAAATTAATAAACAATTATAAGGATAAGATTATAAAAATAAAAGGCACCGATATTATTGCTGCAAACAAGAAAAGGATAGGAACATTACATCAAAGAATTTCAACGGATATTTATATTAACAATCACAAATATATTATACCATTTTATATCATTGAGAAACTACAATATGATGCTATAATTGGGATCAATAACATCAAAGCATTAGGAATGATAATGAATTTCGAGGAAGGGGTATACATGCAACCCTATTTTGTCATGTGTATATTTTAGCATATTAAGTGCATATTGAAATTTCATTATTTGTATCTTGTAAAATTAACGACTAATAATCATTTAAAATATATATATTTATTTTTCTATAATATCGTTTTATTTTATGTATGTATGTGTTCTGTCTGAGGATCTAGAACCTACCTTGAGACCTGAGATTAAGAAGTGTTTTTGCTAATTTTTGTTTATCTTTAAAATTATCGAATTTGGCAAACGAAGGGCAAACACAATCGCTAACATCTCCTTTTCTGAAATAGTGTATCTAATTTCGCACGGTTTCAGCGTTCTAGATATAAAGTATATCGGTGTTTCCTGCTCCTCTTTTACTTGTACCAGTTCTGCAGCTATGGTTTGATGAGATGCGTCCGTACGCACAATAAATTGTAAGTTGAAATCGGGATGATGTAACTTTAAATTTTCCACAAAATTTTCTTTCAGCTTAATAAAACATGTTTCGCATTCTGATGTCCAATTCTATTTAATTGCTTTCTTTAATAAATTTAACAATGGTAAAGTTTGTTGACTGTAATTAGATACGAATCTTCTATAATAATTAAAAATACCTAGGAATCCTCTTAAAGTTCTTAAATTCTTCGGTCGGGGAAAATTTCTGATTTCATCTAGACGTTGAAGGTCTAATAAGATGTTCTTTTCATTGATTATGTATCCTAAATAATTCACTTCCTCTCTGAAAAATTGACATTTGGCTAAGTTTAATTTCATTCCTTCTTCTTTTAAAGTATTTAAAATAATTGTTAGATGTTGTAAATGTTCTTGAATGCTGTTAGAACATATAATAATGTCATCAAGATAGTGTAAAGCGAAGTCCTCGTACTCGGCCAAACAAACAGAGGGGTAAGAAGAGATGAACACCAAAACTCCGTAAGAAAAGACGAGAAAACTTCATCTTTGGCTCAGCATGCAAAGGAAACGTCCCACACATGATAGACTTCAGTAATACCAAATTATTAGCGAACATAGAAAATACGAAAACCAGAATAATCAGGGAAGCTATCGAAATTGAGAAACGTCCGGACAATTTGAATTCACGAGATGATACCCAGAGGCTACGAACAGCATGGAAACCAGTATTAAGCAAAGAAGTTGTCAACAACAAACAAAAACACCTACACCACAACCCAGCCAGTACACTCCAGCTACAGGCCCAACGATACGGAGCCGCGCACACACTCAACCAAGTGTAACCAACCAGAACGCTAATCGAGTATATAACCACCAGCCTAAACTCTACTACGTCAGTTTACGAGTAACCAGAAGCAGAAGCAGACAGTTATCGCAGACCTGAAGATGACAAATGTGATTTTGCCGAAGCGTCGTCCAGAAACCAGCACCAGACCAAACAGTGGAAACGCGGAAGAAAACCCGCAATCCAGTTAATATATATATATATGGTAGATTCAATTATTTGGCGAACTAATTGAATCTATCATAACATACTAAAGTCAAGAAATAATTATATATATATATATATATATATATATATATATATATATACGAGGGAAGATCAGTAAGTACCCGTGTTTGAAGACAGGTGTCAGACAACACCATAATAAATTTCAGACTGATTCATAGGTTAGTTTTTATTTGGCAGCCAGTTGTATCACACGTGTTTCGTGTTTCTCGATAAAATGGAAAAAGAGCAATATCGATCCGTAATTCGCTTTTTATTTTTGGATGGAAAAACATGCGAAGAAATAAAAGCGAAGTTGGATGCTGTCTATGGGGACCCTTCACCATCTATGACAACCGTAAGATATTGGTTCAACGAATTTAAACGTGGTCGTACATCTGTTTTTGATGAGGAACGCCCAGGCCTCCCGGCAGACGTGGTTACCGAGGAAATCGTTGAAAAGGTCCACGACATGATTCTCGCTGATCGCCGAACGAAAGTGCGCGAAGTAGCAGAGGCCGTAGGCGTGTCGTACGGAACGGCAATTAATATTTTACATGATAAAGTTATCGGTGAGAAAGGTGTCGGCCCGATGGGTGCCGCGATTGCTTACGGTGGACAACAAGCGGATACGGTTGTCAATGTCGAAGCAGTGTTTGGACCTCTTTAAGAGAAATTCACAGGAGGTTTTGCGTCGAGTCGTCACCGTTGATGAAACCTGGATCCATTATTATACGCCAGAGTCCAAGCGACAGTCAAAACAATGGATTTTTCGGGGTGAATCTGCTCCGTAGAAGGCAAAGACGGTCCCATCGGCCGGAAAGGTCATGGCCACGATTTTTTGGGATTCCAACGGAATAATCCTCATGGACTTTTTGCAGAAAGGAAGAACGGTCACGGGGCAGTACTACAGTGAATTATTGGACCGATTCGATATAAAATTGAAGGAGACGGCCCCATTTGGCTAAGAAAAAAGTGCTGTTTCACCACGATAATGCACCAGCACATTCATCCAGAATTGTCACGGCAAAGTTGCATGAACTGCACTACGAATTGCTGCCGCACCCACCGTACTCGCCTGACTTGGCTCCCTGCGACTTCTTTCTATTCCCCAACATGAAAACGTGGCTCGGGGGGAAAAGATTCAGCTCAAACGAGGAGGTTATCGTCGAGACAGAAGCGTATTTTGCAGAGTTTGACAAATCGTATTTTTTGGAGGGGTTAAAGAAATGGCAGAAACGTTGGGAAAAGTGTATTGTACTAAAAGGTGATTACGTTGAAAAATAAATAAAAAATTTGTGAAAAACTTGCGTCTTCTTTCCTAACACGGGTATTTATTGATCCACCCTCGTACATATATATATATATATATATATATATATATGAAAAATTTTGTGAAAAACTTATCTGCGCGGAATGTGCATATATCGATATTTCACTGTTTTTTACAGATCATCAGTGCACCTTACCGAAGACAGACATGATATTCACTTCTATACTACGTGTATATATACGAACTGTAATGAACTTCATGTGTATGAGAATTAATCATTATTAAATCTCATTTTACATGCGATTGTCGCTATAATTTGTTGCATTTAATTCTACAATTCGGCAAATCACTTTTGCCCTAGATTGTAGACGCAACAAGCCGCGACATCAACTGTACAAGTTGTCAGTACAAATGAAAAATTTTGTGAAAAACTTATCTGCGCGGAATGTGCATATATCGATATTTCACTGTTTTTTACAGATCATCAGTGCACCTTACCGAAGACAGACATGATATTCACTTCTATACTACATGTATATATACGAACTGTAATGAACTTCATGTGTATGAGAATTAATCATTATTAAATCTCATTTTACATGCGACATTTATAGCGACAATCGCATGTAAAATGAGATTTAATAATGATTAATTCTCATACACATGAAGTTCATTACAGTTCGTATATATACACGTAGTATAGAAGTGAATATCATGTCTGTCTTCGGTAAGGTGCACTGATGATCTGTAAAAAACAGTGAAATATCGATATATGCACATTCCGCGCAGATAAGTTTTTCACAAAATTTTTCATTTGTACTGACAACTTGTACAGTTGATGTCGCGGCTTGTTGCGTCTACAATCTAGGGCAAAAGTGATTTGCCGAATTGTAGAATTAAATGCAACAAATTATAGCGACAATCGCATGTAAAATGAGATTTAATAATGATTAATTCTCATACACATGAAGTTCATTACAGTTCGTATATATACACGTAGTATAGAAGTGAATATCATGTCTGTCTTCGGTAAGGTGCACTGATGATCTGTAAAAAACAGTGAAATATCGATATATGCACATTCCGCGCAGATAAGTTTTTCACAAAATTTTTCATTTGTACTGACAACTTGTACAGTTGATGTCGCGGCTTGTTGCGTCTACAATCTAGGGCAAAAGTGATTTGCCGAATTGTAGAATTAAATGCAACAAATTATAGCGACAATCGCATGTAAAATGAGATTTAATAATGATTAATTCTCATACACATGAAGTTCATTACAGTTCGTATATATACACGTAGTATAGAAGTGAATATCATGTCTGTCTTCGGTAAGGTGCACTGATGATCTGTAAAAAACAGTGAAATATCGATATATGCACATTCCGCGCAGATAAGTTTTTCACAAAATTTTTCATTTGTACTGACAACTTGTACAGTTGATGTCGCGGCTTGTTGCGTCTACAATCTAGGGCAAAAGTGATTTGCCGAATTGTAGAATTAAATGCAACAAATTATAGCGACAATCGCATGTAAAATGAGATTTAATAATGATTAATTCTCATACACATGAAGTTCATTACAGTTCGTATATATACACGTAGTATAGAAGTGAATATCATGTCTGTCTTCGGTAAGGTGCACTGATGATCTGTAAAAAACAGTGAAATATCGATATATGCACATTCCGCGCAGATAAGTTTTTCACAAAATTTTTCATTTGTACTGACAACTTGTACAGTTGATGTCGCGGCTTGTTGCGTCTACAATCTAGGGCAAAAGTGATTTGCCGAATTGTAGAATTAAATGCAACAAATTATAGCGACAATCGCATGTAAAATGAGATTTAATAATGATTAATTCTCATACACATGAAGTTCATTACAGTTCGTATATATACACGTAGTATAGAAGTGAATATCATGTCTGTCTTCGGTAAGGTGCACTGATGATCTGTAAAAAACAGTGAAATATCGATATATGCACATTCCGCGCAGATAAGTTTTTCACAAAATTTTTCATTTGTACTGACAACTTGTACAGTTGATGTCGCGGCTTGTTGCGTCTACAATCTAGGGCAAAAGTGATTTGCCGAATTGTAGAATTAAATGCAACAAATTATAGCGACAATCGCATGTAAAATGAGATTTAATAATGATTAATTCTCATACTCATGAAGTTCATTACAGTTCGTATATATACACGTAGTATAGAAGTGAATATCATGTCTGTCTTCGGTAAGGTGCACTGATGATCTGTAAAAAACAGTGAAATATCGATATATGCACATTCCGCGCAGATAAGTTTTTCACAAAATTTTTCATTTGTACTGACAACTTGTACAGTTGATGTCGCGGCTTGTTGCGTCTACAATCTAGGGCAAAAGTGATTTGCCGAATTGTAGAATTAAATGCAACAAATTATAGCGACAATCGCATGTAAAATGAGATTTAATAATGATTAATTCTCATACACATGAAGTTCATTATATATATATATATATATATATATATATATATATATATATATATATATATGTCAGCTTTTCCTTAGTAGCTTAAAATAACATGAATTATTTAATTGTAACTTCTTTAATATTTAGTTCCAGTCGTGATGCCAAACTTTGTTATAATATATATTTCGAAGACAAATTTGTATTAAAAGCAATTTTGTTCATACATATTCTAGTACATTTTGTAGATTAATATGCAGATTCTAGAATTTTCTACAAATAAATAATACTTGGCTCAAATTTTGTTATTTCATGTATAAATAAAGAAAAAATAATACTATAGTAGCTGCTATAGTTTAGTATTTTTATTTACAATTATGTTCTTTTAAAATAAACCGCTTAAATATCTTGACATAGTCTCAAAATGGCGACAGCGTTAACAATAGCTTCAAGGTCATGAAAAATAAACCCTCAAACATCAAAGGCACAGCAGATTTCGTCCTTTCTCTTTATTATGTTCCCTTGTATTATAAAAGTGCTATGAAATTATTTCTCTAGAAGAGTTGGTGGTAAATTACATACTTTTGACAACCATTAATTAATACTGTAAATACAATCCTCTTCTTAATAAACGATGGTGATTCAAATAAATTTTTAAAAATAGCATTACAAGAAGTTTGAATTGTAATCGATTATTGAAACATTAGTAACGATTCGATGCGACACTTGCTGTTCACCAGTAAATGCACTTTAATAATAAATTTTATATATAAAATTGCGAGCTTTTAATCGAACAGGAAAAGGTTCCTAACTCGAAAATTTAAAAAAACTTGAAGCTTTGAAGCTCAGAACTCTTTTTTTGTGCTGAAAAACGTTAGGGGCCAAATACACCAAGTTTTTTGGCTTATATCTCGGTAATAGAATTATATAAAATATTTGCGTTATGTGTGGTTTTGGATACTTTGTTATATGTAAAATTTGCACTACTTTGTATACTAAAAAAGTTTGTCTGCACCTTACTGCACTGCTAAAATATTTCAAAATTCCGCATGATAACGAAAGAGCATTTAAAATGGTGAAATGTACATTAAGACCTTTCATAAAAATATTCTCCTCAATTGTAATTATTGCAGTATATAAAACAGGTCTACAAAAAAATTTTTTTTTTTTGGTGCATCTCTGTTTGTTTGAATTGTCGATAAAGTAGGTAATGTACAGTATATTGACATACGTCATTTTAACTCATCAGCTCTAGTTTACCTACTACCCTCATTGTGAATTGTTGTCGGTTTTGTTATGGTCTTGTTCGTAACTAGTCATTACAATATCATCGATAAAGTTTGTGTTACTATTTCATTATGGCTAGTATGTCCAGACGTTGTGTTAACGATCCTGATATATTTTGTTATGTTTGTGGTGAATACATACTGAAAAATCAGCGTAAATCGATTACAAACACAGTGCGTCGTTTGTATTTTGCTTACTTCGGTATTGAAATTCTACACCAAGATAAAGTGTGGGTGCCTCATAGTGTTCTTCTACATAATGGAAATAAATATGCTCCCGTTCCAATTGCTCACTCAACATGTGTAAAAGAAGAATATGAGGTAATTTCAAATCTTTTACAAAAAATAAAATATATTGAACATAACTGGGTGATCTGCGTCGACTTGAAGATGGTTAATTTTTTATTGGGTCAACAGAGTGGTTATACTAAATACCCATGTTTTATTTGTCTCTGGGACAGTCGAGCTAAATCACGTCATTGGACTGCAAAAAATTGGCCTGTGAGAGATGCTCTTGTTGTTGGGGAAAGAAATGTTATAAATGAACCCTTAGTTTCAAGAGAAAAAATCATTCTTCCGCCATTGCATATAAAATTAGGGCTAATGAAGCAATTTGTTAAGGCTCTCGATAGAAATGGTCAATGTTTCCAGTTTATTTATCACAAATTTCCTGGTTTAAGTACTGAAAAACTAAAAGCAGGTATCTTTGATGGACCTCAAATACGTAAATTGATGAAAGACACAACTAATTTTGAGACTTGTATGAATGATGTGGAGAGGCTTGCCTGGCAATCTTTTGTAGCAGTTGCACAAAATTTCCTCGGAAATCATAAGGCTGGACAACTATGTAGAACTAGTAGAGGAAATGCTGGTGCGATTCAAAGATTTAGGCTGTAATATGAGTATAAAATTACACTATCTCAATAGTCATCTACATCATTTCCAACACAATTTAGGAGATCTAAGCGTAGAACAAGGGGAACGTTTACACCAAGACCTAAAAACAATGGAGAATAGATACCAAGGAAGGTGGGACAGTCATATGATGGGGAATCATGCGAGATTGCCCGAGTCAGTTTCATTCTAGAAAATCACTCAAAAGACAATTTCTTGATGTTTAATGTCAATAAAATATATATTTTTTCGTGAATTGTGTTTTTTTTTCTCGGGAACTAGAGCTGACAGAAGAAAACGGGTAACATTTTTAATATCGCCCATGTAAGACATACTTAAAATCGGGTCTAAAATCTCCCGCACCAAAATGGGTGTAGGCCAGTGTAATCGGAACAATGGAGACTCCTCCTTCAGTTTTCATCGTGAAGAAATGGACGCCCGAGTTTAAACGTGGCTGCGAAAGCATCCAAAATGATCCACGTGAAGGACGTCTGAAAAGTGCGACCATACCAGAAATCAACAAAAAAGTAGACTATATTATTTTGAACGATCAGAGTACGAAGGTGCGTGAAATTGTTAATACTGTAGAGATATCAAAAGAACGCGTCAGTTACATTTTGCACTAGGATCTTCACATGAATAAGCTTTGTGCAAGATGGTTGCCGTGCGTGTTCCCTGCGAATTAAAAACGCATTTACATGACTCTTTCCGAACAAAGCTTGGCTCGTTTTACGAAAAAACAAGAATGGGTTTCTGCGTCGATATGTGACAGTGGATGAAACATGGATTCACCATTACACACCAGATCAAAAAAACAGCCCATCTCGCGGACAGAAATCGATTTTTCAGTTTTGAGGAAAGCGAAAATGATGCTGTAGTCGGTGAAAAAGGTCATGATGTCGGTGTTTTGGGATGCGAAAGGAATTCTGTTAATCAACTATCTTGAAAAAAGTAAAGCAAAAATTGGAGAATACTATTCTGACCTTTAACGAAACTGGATCCAAAAATTCATGAAAACAGACCGGGTTTGCCAAAAACAAAAATCATCTTCTCTCAGGACAATTCATCTATGCACAAGAGCGATGGGAATAATAAGGAATTTATACTACGATCTGTATCCATCCTATTCCCTAGTTTTGGTTTCCTCGGACTTCTATATCATCCAAAAACTCAAAAGTTTCCTCGCTGGTCAATGTTTTTTGCCCAATCAAGCCGCAATCAACGGGTACTTTGCAGCGCTTTCGGCGGAACACAACAGAGGCGGGATAATAGAACACCGCAAGATGAAATGTTTTAATATTAAAGGAGATTATGTTGAAAAATTAACAAATTGTTATTTTCACTATCAAGTCGAGAACATTTTAGACTTCCCTCATAAATATGTTCGAAAATATCACTCCTTTCTACACGTTTCTTATTTTTACATTACTCATCACAGAGAAGCGGAAATATCCTCAAAGCATATAACAAAACCTCTACCGTTTTGACCGTGGGCACATTGCGGTACCATTTTTCCCCCAACAAATCTGTAAAAAATGCTGTAGAGCTAAAGATCTCATATTCCTTGGTCTATAAAATGCTGTAGAGCTAAAGATCGCATATTTGTTGGTCCATACATTTTCAGTAGTTTTCTATTGTCCAATTGGTGTACGCTTTTGGTCATTGTAATCTTATTTATATTTGTATGGCGTAGAACGACTATTGCAATCTATTACCGCTCCTTTGAATGAGTAATATTAGGTTTAGTTGCTATTCGATGTACTCTCCATGAATTTCAAGTGCCGTGAATCTTTTATTTCACAGACATCAATATTATTAGATCTTTAGTAACAGTTGAAATTTTTGGCGTTGCTAACTGTAGCTTTTCTTAATATTTGGTGGCACAATTTTCTAAGAAATACAGATTCTTACATTTTTTCCTCACATTCGTGTTAGGGTTTGATCTCTAAATGTTTCTCATCATTTATTTGTTTTAATTTTGCCATGGTCATCTTGATAATTTGTAGTTAGATTATAAAATTACATTAATTAGAGTGTGATAAAAGAAATTTTTTGAAAAAATTAACAATTCTTACATAATGTTCTATATATAGTTTTCTTCAAGTAGTAGGTGGTCGACTGTTTGACAATAATATTAATATATGAAGCACTCCTATAATTTAAGTGTCGCAATTTACTTAACTGTTTTGAATTACCACGCTATAGTACAGAATAAAAAATCTGAATAATTATTATCATATCAGTCTATCCTAATATTTTCTTTTTGTACTTATCGTATAAAATCTCATGGAAATTAAGACATCGTAAATCTTAATTATCATTATTATTAAGCATGCCTATTGTATTCTCAAATTTTATAAATCTATCTCTTTTAACCCATGAATTCATTTTATGTTATGATTTATGCTACGTAATTAGACAAAAGATGTCTGAACAATATTTTTCTGCTCAAAATTTAATTAATTTCAGACCCGGAAACGTAAATTAATCTAATAACGTTAATAATGCCCACATGCAACTCTCAAGGGAGTTTAATACAATAACTTCCGATGAACATGCTATTTAAAACTCCACCTAGACCAAATAAAAAGTAATCGAATTACATGTTCCTTATTTTCAACCAAATAGACTTGTATTCCATGTATTAACATACATTTATATATTTCGAATTTTTAAGCACATTTAATTGCATTAATTATCAATCTTTATACATATTTTAAAGAAGTAGTATAGCACAGGTGTATCAAGATAGTTCGAGGGACTTCGAGGGAAAACCCAATTTTTAAAATCAACTATTTTTTTTTTTCATTTTAACCTATAATGTGATACCTACATTATAATTCTCGTTAAGGCGTCGAATATTGTTTGAAGTTTGAATTCAAGAAATAAATATATTCTTGAAGTTAAATTGTGATTGATATCTAAATAAAGGTTTGAAGAAGAAAGAATATTCAGAAAAAGTTCTTTAAATAATTGGATTGATTCGTCTTGTATAGCAAACGCCAATTAAGTTGGCGCGAGGAGGGGTAAGTTCGCGCAGGATTAAAAGTAGTGGGGAGATTTATATTTGGTTTTACATCAAATATCAGAAAATTCTAACCTCTGAGTGTGTCACTTTATGATCCCCTAGAAAAGATATTATGTTCCGTCAAATGTCAATGACAAATGTATTCTGACAATTACTTGAGTAGTGGGGGTGGACGTTTTTAAAAACGCCTTCTGCGCACCCCCTCCTCGCGCCAACTTAGTTGGCGCTTGCTATACTTGATGAAAATCCATAATTTAAAATAGAAATACAACTAATAGTTAAAATCTTCACTTTATTAATATGTTGTAGAATTAGTTTGAAGTATCAAAGAGCCACGAGTCTATGAAGCAACCCAAGATACATCAAACTGCGTTCGTTTCTGACGAAGCTGTGTTGGCAAAATAATTGTCGCTTAGCGATCATATACCGGATGTCCTTGAAATAAAAAGACAACGTATGAAAAAAGGAAAGATGTAATTATATAGAATATAAATCCCAAATATTTTCCCAAAATTCCCAAAAAAGATATTTAAAAAATTTTTGTAGGATCGACTATATTATAAAATACAATATCTTGAAGTTGACCCACAATAACAGAATAGTTTTGTTATTTCCCACCTCATCCATTTGTTACGTATATAAACATACGTGTAACGTATGTGTGAGATATTTATTATTTATACACATTCTGAATATACTGAATCTATAAGCATCACGTAATACAGTTTTCAGGGTGTTTTTAATTTCGGAGTTCGCGTCGCAAATGACTTACAATATTTTAGATTTATGTTTTATATAATTACTAGAGACCGGACACATCGGGCTGAAATGGACGTCATTACGACGGACGATATAAATTGTCTACCACATCTGTAAGTACATCACGCAGTTATTGAATAGCACTATTCATTCGGTTAACTGCACATCTATTTTTTGTGTGCGGTTAACCGCACATTTGCAATTTGTAATGCTTTAAAAAGTGGTCATATGAGCACAGAATGCTCCAGGGCAGGGCATTCATTTACGTAAATTCTTCAGAAATTATGAATCAATTTCATACCATTGCAAGGAGCGACTGGTGAATAAAAATGTGTGAGATAGCTAATGCCGTAAACATCTCAACCGAATAGGTACACAATATTTTGCATCAACATTAAAATATGAAAAAGGTAACCACAAGATGGGTGCTGCGTTTGCTTACTGTTGAACAAATGTGATGTCGTGTTACAATTTCAAATGACTGTGTGGTTAAGTTCTAACAAAATCCCAAATAATTTTTTCGTCGAAATGTCACTGTAGATGAAACCTGGACACATCAGTATACAATATTAGTTAGTATAATGACCAAGAAAAAATGAGGTGAAAGATATAGATGGGTAATGCCTTCATGCATAAAATCGGGGTCCAGTGTTCACTAAGTAACGAGAAAATATTTTTCTTTATTCGAGTCCGCCCTGAGGCTGGTAAATATACGGGCGGCAATACGGGCTCCAAGCTCTAATGCATCAGTAATTCTCTTTACCGATAAATTATATTGTTTTATCGGTATTTGTTAGTACCACCACAAATTTAAAGACAAAAAATTAATTGCAAATAATTCCATACAAATAATCAAATCCAACTATTTATCTCATTGGACACGCTACATAAACCTTTTTGTTATATTATAAACATAATAATTTTACTTTTAAAAGAAGTAATGTTCAAACTATTTAGATTTAATCACATTTTAATTAATGCGTTATAGGTCCGACGCAAAGGCTATTATTGATATCGACAAAAAAAAACATAGAAAAAACAAAGATATGGACCCACTTTAACTACATTTTGGCTCTAAAAATTTTGAAATTTTTGGTAAATTTAAAATAAATTTATACGTATTCTTCAGATTCGCATAGTTTGGGGCTATACAGCGGTAACCCTGTATACTCCAAAAACAAAAACAGTCAAAACTATGGATTTCTTCTGATAAACGTGGTCCAAAGATGTGAAGAACTGCTTTTTCGGCAAATGAGACTATCTTTATTGACTATTTACTTGTTTTTCTTTAATTTTATTTAAAGTTTAACTTCTGAAAAAAGGCGGCAATATAAAAAAGCTAGAAAATGTACAATGGTCATACTTTTAATAATACTTTTTGCTATCTTTTCGTTTAACACGTACTAATTTTCGCAAATAGGAGTTTGGTCTCTTTATTCCTGTATTAAAAAAAACTGAATTAAGGCAGGTGAAACAATAAACACAGTATTCAGAATTGTACACAGTATATAATACTTACAAACTTAATCAGTTTCTAAAGTAAAATACGTAATCGTAATCGTATTAAGATGTAGAGTTTAAATTTAATGGGAACTGCGCATGAGTTTTTGTCGTGCAATATAAATAAAATTTGTGCGTAGATGTAGTACAAAAGGGAGGAAAATCAGTTGTAGTTGTTAATTGATATTGGCAGAAAAGGGCGTGTCAGTAAAATCTACAGTAATTGGGTAAATGAAAAACATGTAACCTGTTACAATAGTTGGAAATTACCGGGAAGTAGGTCAAAAGTTGATTAACGGGTCATCCCTAAACATTAATTATTAAAAACATGCATAAAATACAGTCCCTTGTCGTTAAATTAGGACTACATATAATATTTATTTATTTAATTTATTAGATAATGCCCCAGTGAAAATTTAATATTGATCAATAATTTAATTACAAATAAACAATCAAATTAAGTATATATTAGCTAATATTTATATTATCCTTGACACATAGATAGCAGTTATTCTATTCCACCTGCTTTCACTGTAACCCTTTTATTTCAGGATTACGGCGCTAAATTTATTCAATATTGATTATTAAATTTGTTTAATTTGTAATATTTTTTAATGGTACAATTTGCCTTTAATATGCTTTATACATTTTGTATCGGAATAAGTTTTGAAAAATTTGTAATATAAGTTAACACCTTCTCCTACTATTTTGTATAAATGCTGATTTATTGTATCATCGAAGATAAGTTGTTCAGATCCTTAAAAAAATCTGATAACAGAATATTACCGGTTAAGTTTGGGCCTCGTCGCTAAATCCAATTTATAAAAATGTAAGAAATCTAAAAAATTGATTGGTAATAATGTAATTACGACAAAAGCATACTATGATAAAGGAATGAATTATACCTTTCGCCAATCGTCAACTGATTTGTTGGGCCCAATTGTGATTTTTCACTCGCTTTGTTAATTTACGCTTTTTAACAGGGCGTAGATGTCTTTACAGTTCTCAGTGATATGTTTATTTCCTTTTAATTTAAAATGTAGTGAATGTGCCTTTACTAGAAATAGAAAAATTTTCAGTAGCGATTTGAACAATTTAGCAACCGTCACGCTCTGAAGTTTTTCTTTTTCTACGGAAAATGGGTGTCCAAGTACATATTTTTCTTTATTTAAATTGGCGATCGCTTGGCGAGAAGTTTCACTTTTATTTGCAATTTCGCGATAGGAAGCTGTAATACAGCTTCTGCAAGTCAAGGTTGTACCGTCAGATGGAAGCACTTTGCTTAGTTTTGCACTTGTTATTGAGACAATGATAGTTGTTTTGGCGTTCCTCACTAAGCAGCGCTGAATTTGTGAATGTATCTCTCTCCACCTGGGGCGTACCGACAATTCTGTAGAAAGATGAAACACGTGTCTACGTATCTGGAGAGAGATACCTTCACAAATATATGAACTTGTGTTGCGTTATAGGATTCAGATTCTTTCAGTCTTTACTTGATAAAATTCCATTTTAACTATTATCGGGATAAAATAAAACAAATTTTAATGAATTTCACTACTTTTTACTTCACAAAGTAACGATCGCTTCGCTCACACAGGAGCTTCGTCATGTTAGAAGGGATGGGTAGTCTTTATATAATTATAGCAAACGCCAATTAAGTTGGCGCGAGGAGGGGGTGCGCAGAACACGTTTTTAAAAACGTCTACCCCCACTACTCAAGTAATTGTCAGAATACATTTGTCATTGACATTTGACGGAACATAATGTCTTTGCTAGGGGATCATAAAGTGATAGACGCTCAAACGATCTTATAAAAATATTTTTAAAAACCTGTTTATACATTACAATCTCATTATTTATATCAAATTTTGTGTTTTATGTTTTTTTTATCTGTTCAATTATGGTTTTTCTCGTAGAGGTTAGAATTATCTGACATTGCCGCCTACGGTATCTTGCGATTTGATGTAAAACTAAATACAAATCTCCCCACTACTTCTAATCCTGCGCGAACTTACCCCTCCTCTCCTCGCGCCAACTTAATTGGCGCTTGCTATACTACCCATCCCTTCTGACATGTGTTTGTTACGGTATATTGATGTAGAGAAATGGTATTTTCATAGGTTGGTTATATGTCTGACGAAGCTCCTGTGTGAGCGAAACGATCATTACTTTGTATTGATAGTTGTATTGTGTTCTTCACATCCGATTTTTAATAATATTTTATACAGGGCGGGGAAGTAGTACTGTATATCGCTTGCAAGTTTTGAATGAGCAATTTAATTAAAAAATTACTTATACAAGAGATAATCCATATAATATTTGGCATCACTTGGTAGCATTCCGTTTTCTTTGAGTTTACTATTTTAATGCAAGGTCAACTTTTTTTCTTCAATAGCATCATATATTCTTTTGAATTTTTTTGTGAATGTAATTATGCAATTTATAGGGGATTGTATAAGAAAATTTTCAAGAAAGTGGTCAAAAACCTTCATTATTGTCAAATTATAAAACTAATGAAATGAACAAAAACAAAACATTGTTAAAATGTTGTGTTATTGTAATGTACAAACAAAAACGGTGAGCTAATTTAAAAGGGAACTTGAGAAAATTAATTGTTTAAGTGGTCAAAATGGGCACCATTTACTGCCAAACAATGACCTAATCGGTCTCTAAACCCCTGCAAAACATTATTTTTGAGTGCAATTGGTGAAAGCCTATTGACTTCAGTCTGAATTCTAAGCTGTAAATCCTCGATATTATTAGGTCGAGTTCGGTAGACTTCAGTCTTTAAATGGCCCCACAAAAAAAAATCCAAAGGATTTAAATCAGGAGACCTAGCAGGCTATTCGATAGGACCTCTTCTACCAATCCACCTGCCAAGAAACACCTCATTTAAGTACTCTCTTACTACTGGTCCAAAATTAGGTGGAGCACATAGCATTATTTGAAACTAGAGTTGGGGTTGAAATTTTGGGATTTGCCATAACAACTAATAATACGTTCAGAGCCTTATCTCTGTCATTCACTGTTCTTGGTCGGCCGGTTTTTGAAGCGTGTTTAACGGTACCCGTCTCGTTAAACCGTTTTGCAATACGACTTACAGTTGTTTGGTTAATCGAAATCCGCTCAGGATACTTATTATTAAATAAATTACGTATATCAGCTTGCGTACGTTTCCTACTACCGTAACCAACCATAATAAAAACTTCACTTCGTTCTTTTTGTGATAATTTTTCCATTTTTTACATAAGTTTACGTTTTACAACCGAATAAATGTCAAAATTTTATCGAATGACACGTGATTGTTGAAGTTTTTTCATATTATGCCATGTTGACATTTAAGAACAGAATAATTTATTAAACCAAGACAAGTGAGCTGTCACTAGGAATCATAAAGGTTTTTGACCATTTTCTATACAACCCCCTATAAATTGCATACCATTATATTCATGAGCAAAATGTCCTTTAAATATGTAAAAAAAATACATGACGCCATTTAAGAAAAAAAAATTAGTTGGCCTTGCATTAAAATAGTGAACTCAAAAATAAAAAATTAATGCTACCAATTGATGCCAAATATAATATGAACCATCTATTGTATAAGATATTTTTTATTTAAATTGCTTATTCAAAAGTTACAAGCGATATACAGTACTTTTTCCACAGCCTGCATTAAAAATATTTTTGTCTTAAGTATTATTAATTATTATAATTATTTTAAACATGTTTGTATAATCAAATTGGCCTACGTAAATATTATTTACACTACATCGTCACAAATATAAACGTGAAATTAAAAAAAAATATTGTGATGTGTGAGTCATCCGACATGTCAGGCGAGCGGTGTCACGCGCTGAATACGGCATCAAGTCTCCCGTACTTCCTAGAAAAGAGCTTCTAGAAGGCCCTCGAATAAGCTATAAGAACTTGAAATAGAGGGAGAGGATTCATTCAACAAGTAATCGCCGTCATGTGATATTATGTAAATGTAAATAAATACATACTTATTGTGAAATAAATATTCTTATTATTAGTTTTTAAATTGTTATTTAGTGCGTTTAGTTGTTAATATAGTCTGTGTTTAAATTACCGTTAGTTTTATTTAAAAGAACTCAGAAAGACAAATATTTGACAATATATACACATGGTTGAAAATATAATAAAATAAACGAAGTTCTTTTACTAATTAAGTATGGAATTTATAGAACCTTGTCACACTGTGAAATACTGTGAATATATAGGTCTTTCACGATAACAGACGAGACACGTGATAAATAGTTACAAAACAGGGTTGACAAATCTACATTGCTTTGAGTCAGCTGTTGCTAGTAATTAATCTATGAGGTTAGGTTTATGTCATTTTAAAATATTCACAACTCCTACTAATATGCTTTATGTTGTTATGATAGATACTATATTATATATAGGCATGATTTAGTTGTAAAAATAACTGACCTTATATATATCGTTTTATAAATGAAATAGGGAGGAACTTATAAATATGAACTCATTGTAAACAACTTATTCGAATGACATTTGACAGAATCCAAGCTGGCAACCATACCCAGTTCTGGTAACATAAAATATTCACTTAATAGAGAGAGAAATACGAGTACTAGTATTACTAGGTATTATTGTAATTTAAATGTTACTTGTTCCGAAGTAACTGTTTATCACGTGTCTCGTCTGTTATCGTGAAAGACCTATAATGAACAGTTGTATAGAAAAATATTTCGTTACACAAAATCATTATTTTATAAACTATTTATGTCATAAAATTGTTATGAAGTCATCTGTTAAGGATGTTATATGTGTTGGATTCGATGTTATAAAAAATAAGTGCATTCACTTAAACACCAACATACATTTTCCAATTGGAAAGAGAATTTCACAATATTTAATATTTAAACTGGTCTTAATTTAGTGACAAAGGACAATTTTTTTAAATTTTTTACGGACTGCTCGATTATGCCACGAGTGTTTGAAATAATTCTCTATTCTCTACCAATGCATACATGGCATAAGTATAAGTTATTTAATAATTAACAAAACAGAGTATAACATTTCAACTTGATAGCGAATACCGATTTAGCGTTGTTTGCCTGTTTGAATTTACTTCACGCAAAGTAATATATAACGTGTGTTCATTTGAAAAGTCAATCTAGGTTACTTTGAAATTTTGATAGAATAAGACGCATATATATTAGTATGTGTTTGTTGTTCCGTAAACGTAAATCCAAATGACATTTGATAATGCTAATCACATTTGTTATTTATTTGTATGTATGAAACTGTCGAAATATACGGCTTCGTAGGTTAAGTAGTAAATTTTAATTTACGACATACTTCAAAATATTCTCAGTAAATCATATGCTACTAGATTGACTTTTCAAATGAACACCCGTTATATAGGTATTATATGTACATATGGAAATCGAAACTAATATTGAAAGCGCATAACTTCTATCACTCAAGTTATAAGAATTCATTTATGAATAAGTAGTGGAATTTTTATTACAGAAAGATAAAATATGAAAGGAAGTAACTATAATCGCTTTACGGATAAATACTCTCATTCGTTATTTCTATAAAATTTGTTACATTTTACATTTATCAGTGATATATATGTATAGTTAATTTCTAATATATCTGTGATTCATTAAAATATGAGCGTTTCTAAATAATATTAAAATGTTTTCATACTATTTTTATTGTTACTTAAAAACAGAATAGATAAATTAAATCAGCTATAGATAGGGATGTTCAATCATCTAACGGGAAATAGGATTTACACGAAATGACTAACGGGTTCAATTAAATGTTTTAACAAAAACAGAATTAACACAACACAATATATATATATATATATATATATATATATATATATATATACAGTATAACAACTTGAACTACGAAAGCCTATTGATAGGAGAGGGTGGTGGGAGGTAAAATTAAATGTATTCATTTAGCTTATTTAGCTACTTATAATATGTTTTTAATATAAACGTGTAGAGTTTGTTAAATTAAGTTTATATTATGGGAAAGCTGAAATTGTATTGCATACTAATTGCAACTAAAGAACCGTCAAATAAAAAATAAGTCCAACAAAATAAAATTTATTATCATAATACAACTTTAATAAACAATACTTTTAATTAATTACGTGTTCGAATCGTGCACCTTGAATTTCTAAACAATACGCTACCCGATCATAAAAACCACGTCTAACATTTGCCAGCATATCGGGCGTAATCGATGCTAAGAAATTTCTTATTTTTTGACGTAGTTCATCTAAATTATTTGACCGTTGATGTTCGAAACCGTAAATTTTTGACTTTAGACACAAGAAAAAATCATTAGGGGACAAATCTGGTGATCTGGCCGGCCATTCAATTGTACCGCCTAGAGAAAAATTATATTTCCAAAGGTATTTCTTAAGAATTGACGCACAATTGCACTGTTATGTGCAGGACATCCGTCTTGCTGATACCAAATACTTCCTATTTCAATATTGGGTATGTTCTGGATAAAAGAAATAATGTCATATTGCAGCAATTGTAAATATTTTTGTGAATTTAACACGCCGTTTATAAAAAATGGACCAATTATATTGTCCCCTAACATTCCAATCCAAACATTCAATTTCTGTGGGTATTGTGTATGAGCTGTATACGATTTATGTTTATTGTCTTTTGACCAATACCTTATTAACATAGGATTATGTCGACCGTGTAAAATAAATGAAGATTCGTCAGTAAAGAGAATATTAGAAATAAAATTTTCATCCACACCTCATTTCTCAATTATATCCAAACAGAACTGAACTCGGTTATAATGATCTCCAGGAAATATTTCATTTACTTTTTGTACATGATACGAACGGTATTTATTCTTCTTTAATACTATTCTAACAGTTTCACGGGAGACATCGACACTTTCACTAATTTGGCCTAACGTTTGGTATTCATTTTCTTCAACAGTAGCGCATATCATGATATCCCGATCCGCATTATCATGTGCGGGCTTTTTATGTAAAGAGGGAGAGACACATCCGTATTTTTCAAAATTTTCCTTAATTCGATGAATTGTATTTAAAAATGGAACAGGACGATTAATGAAGGTAGTTCTCCAAATATTTACAATTGATGAAAGTGTGTGGCCTCCATAAAACCACTTTATAATTTGCACTTTTTCATTAATTGTGTATTCCATTAGGATAAAGTTTGATGGTTCGCTAAAGTATTTCACATAACCACTGACATTCCTGTCATATAAAAAGTTGATAATACTAAAATGGATGCATTTAATTTTACCTCCCACTACCTTCCCCTATCAATAGGCTTTCGTAGTTCAAGTTGTTTTACTGTATATATATATATATATATATATATATATATATATATATATATATATATATATATATATATATATATTTATATATCTAATAATATTATATATGGTCGCCATTGCATTTCGTAAAATCGTGCTACAGTTATTCGTTGCCGAGGGATTGGACGACCTAGAATCACTAAAAGGGAAGATAGAAGACTAAATTTGCTTGCCCTTATGAGTTAGTATGGTACCTCAAGATTTGTGGAAAATATTTTTCCTGGCCAAAGATAGACCATAGAATAACAATACGTTCTATATATCACCGTATTTGTTCGTTTGGGTTGATTTCCTATCATCCAAGACCAAAGTTGCTTCTCAATAATCGACATCGTGCCCTCAGATTGGAACGGTGTAATATACGGGCAGATTGAGATGAAGAGTGGAACAATATTATTTTTCAGACTTACAAAATTTTGAAAATATCAAATCTTTAAAAACAAATTGCTGTTTTTATTTTTACAGAATATAAAAATTTGCTGATATGAGTAATTAAATATCATAACCTAATACTTCCAGAGGTTATCCTGTTATACTATTTAGTAAGTTCCTATATACACATGATCAATGTCGTATACAATGTAGAAAGATTGTCTCAGAAACACTAGAAGTTAGACATCTTATTAGACAGTGGTTATATTATTTCAGAAGAGGATGTCAATGGAATTGGGCATGGCATTGCCTATTCGATAAATTCACTACGGAGATACACCATCATGCATTCGATAAATTCATCACCAAGATACATCATCAGTGGGAAAGTCACAAATATTAAGGCTGATTATTACAGATATTACAGATAACATTTAGGTTTTTGTTTTTGCATAAAACCATGAAATGCAAGAGACGTTAAAATCAAGAAAAGGCCTACACAAAATTTTGGCACCTATTTAATTTTCACCTAATTAAAAGAATATCTAAGGAAAGGTACATATATTAAAGCTAATTTTTGCTGCCAAACGCTAAGACTGTTGGGCAAAGCCGTCTAAGCAAGAGGCGTGGAAAATTAAGCAAAGGGTTTGTTCTCATTCGCGATAATGCTACACTGTACAAAATTCTTGGGCCTTGCGCTTTTCATACATCTATACAAACATTGGTCCAAAAAGAAACCGGACTAACTTTTTTTTATACAGAAAGCGGTTCTAGAATAACTCCAGGACATAAGAGTAAATTTTTATAGAAAATATAACATTTTATTAAACGTTCAGGTAAGTGTTTATAGGGCTGTATCAGTATTAAATTTTACTGTAGTGCATCTCCTAATAAATTTTTTTTGACTTAGAATAACCAAATATATCTTTCGTTTTGAAGCCTCTACCTAATAAGAAAATTCAATTCGTTCAAAGATGCCTAACTTATGCTTTCATGATAAAGTATATTGCGACCTGAATATACATACTATGCTGTCTGAACTTTTAATATGTATTATTCTTCCTTTGTATTTTACAGTTCATTACAGTTAAGAAACAATATTGCGGTTGTTTACTAACAAAATGCAACACCTTACATATCTACTTAGATAATTATACTTAATGCCATCAATGTCTAATCGATTGTCGTCGCCATTTTCACTTCGTTTAATTGTACTTCGTTTCTTTGTTTCAGGTACGGTGCCAGATGGTGGCGTACCCGACATGACAAGGCTGACGGTACTCAACGAAGAAGTAATCAACAAGAACCTGAAGGAACGATACGTCAACGATCAGATATATGTATCCTTTTGTGTAAATACGAGTATATATAGAAAATACATCAACTATTTATTAACGTGAATAGAAAGTAATATATTTTAATAATATAAATGATTGCCGGATATACCTACAGAAGAAAGAATTAACTGAAATAGTTTGGTAATTAATTTCGTGTATTGTTTATAACTAAAATATTATGTACTGTTATTATATAATATACACTGCTTCTTATAATTGGCCGTAAGTTTTTATATGTTAATATTTCAACCACACGTTAACTTTTTTCTTTTGGAAAAATATTTTAGTTAACAGCATAAATTCTACTAGAAAAGCTCCCCTGGATTTCCAATTTTTTAAATCACGTGTTCTATTGGTGAAACATACGATGTACGGTACATATACAGTGGTACCTCGGTCTACGACCTTAATCCGTTGCTGATGTTTGAACTTATACCGAATAGGGCGTATACCAAACCAACCTTTCCCCGACATGACAAGGCTGACGGTACTCAGCGGTACTTTCCCATAAGAAGTCATGTAAAAATGATTAATCCGTTCTCATGAAAAAAAAATGTTAGGGATATCTCCAAAAACATATTGCTATAAAAGTTTCTCAACCATTCTCGAGCAACCATTCCTAGATTTTTGATGAATTCAGGAAGGACATTGTCAACACCAGGAGCGTTTCTTAAGTTGAACCGGGCCATAGCCGAATTGATTTCTTCAATAGAAAAAGGAGATGACCATCGCGAATTCTGAGGGAACTCGGAAAGATATGCTTAATTTCTCGTTTAGTATCTCTAGCAAAACTTCTGTCGACAGGCACATTATTTGAAATATTTCGAAGTCGTTCAGCTATAAGGCTGGAATCCATTGGCGAAGTTTATGTGAGGGGTAATGCTGCATGCTGCCGAACCTAGTTTTCCAAGCAGCGACCATATTTTACTACTAGAATGAGCAAAACTCACGTTTTCGGTCGTTTCTCTCCATTTACTTTTCCGAGCCTCATCTAGTTGACTAAGAATTTGTTCAGCTAGTTCATTTTCGCCACACAAAATATCGTTTGTAAAGTTCTTCATGTTCATTCGATCACCATGTTCTGTTTTCTATAGCTACGAGGAATGGAATTTTAAGCAGTATCAATCAGTACTGATACAAATTTAGGATAGTTTTTTTTTTTTTGTGACCTGTGTTTATACATGACGTTTTAATTTTAATTTTTTTGAAAAACGTCACGTTTCTATTAACTTTTTGAAATTATTAGTAAGTATAATTTATATAAAAACATTACCGTACTCTTAATATGTATATACAAGATGTGTATAAATTGGCGGACCCACTACACGTGGCGACATTCTTGGTCAAATTTTGAGTTAAAAGTCCTAATCCTAAAACGATGTATCAGGCTTCCTTTGTCTTCAGAATGAATTTGAAAGAAACATACATTTGGCAACATTGAACACGCATGTGCTAGTTATAATCTTCGGAACATTTTTACACGTCGTCATGTGAACCTTACATTTTAAATTTAAAAAAGAAACAAACGAAATAAAATTGGTTTCTTAGATTACATATTTATTACGAAAATATTACAAAGTTTTAAAAATTTTTGATAATATTGACTAATTTTTGTACATCTTCTTGATAGAAATCAATGTAATTATTACCTACATAATTGTTCGAATTGAAATCCATCAGTTTGTCGACATAGCTGCAATCTTTGTGGTATCGAAACCTGATTAAAACTATACAAATAAATACGAAAACTAAACAAAATTATACAAATAAACACGAAAAATAAGCAAGTCGAATGAAATAGGTAGATTACATAAGTGTCAAAATTTGACAGTAGTAATGCATTTGACTAGAACAACATTAGGCTGCCTACTTATTGTTTTACAACGTTGTCATATGTGTTTCTCGTCAAAATAAGTTAATAAACAAATATTAAAAACAAACTTTAAAATCAAAAAGGAAACTTTAACGAAAGGATAATAACAACAATTCTTCTTTCTTCTAAATTGTAGCTCTTTCTGTCAACAAATATCGAGTAATAATGCTTATTTCAAGACTGAAAGTCCGAACTTTAGGAACCTCGCGCAAAGATATGGAGCATGGTACAACATTTTCGTATTAGGATTTTGGAATTTAACGAAGAACATCTCCGCGTGTAGTGGGTCCGCCAATTTATACACACCTTGTATTGGTTTAAATATAATATATTTGTAATTGAAAATCGAATATTTTCGTTGAGCGTCTTAAAATGATAACGTGAATTTATCTATTGATAAAAAGAAATAAAGTCTTGGGGCGATGTAATCATCTATTTAAAGAAAATCGCTGTGGCTAGCAAAAAATATATGAACATTTGACTTTATGTAAAATGAATAAAACGAATAAATAAAATTCTACTTACTTTGCCACGAGAATCTCTGTTTTAGTTATCTTTGAACAAAATCTCAAGGCGATTCAGATTCATGAGAGATGCAATAAATATAAGAACACCCCTTTTATTTACGATGAAAATAAGCAATATATATGAATGAAGTTCAAGTAGAATCTGAAACGTTCTGTTCATTAATTTGTGACGCCATGTGTAATAAATAAATAAATATGTATATATATATATATATATATATATATATATATATATATATATATATGGTAGATTCAATTAGTTGGCGATTTAAGGTCTGGTTTTCACTTTAAAATGTATATATTTAAAACAATCTTACATGTTTCGGCATATGATGCCTTCCTCAAAGAATTTAAAATATAAATGACAGTATATTAATGTCATAATTATACATTTGTAATTGTGATGGATAAAATTATTCAAAGATACATTCCAGTTTAATAATAATAAATCATGTCTTAGTAATCTAAAAATAGTTAGATAACAAAAGCGGGGAATGGCAAGGCATCAGTTACTATTATGTATGCGCCCGATCTGCAATTTACCATCATAATATATGTTGCTATTATATAAATATATATCTTATGTTATTTAAATATTTGTGCATTTGCTTAGCATGCTGACAGTTCCGTATTTAGATCCCTGACGGGCTGTCCGAGTAGGTTTTCGTGGTTTTCCCTCTCGTTTAAGCTTAACATCTTAAGCCGCTCCATGGGCGAGAAGGAAAACCACGAAAACCTACTCGGACAGCCAGTCTTATTATCTAATAGCTGTACATTTGCTTATCATGCTGGCAGTTCCGTATCTAGATCCCTGACTGGCTGTCCGAGTAAGTTTCGTGGTTTTCCTTCTCATTTAAGGCAAATGCCGACAGCTTAACATCTTAAGCCGCTCCACGGGCGCAGACATAATAATAACTTTCCCTCGTTTTTATTGTCTAACTGTTTAGAGAATGTCAAGGCTCGATTTATTATTATTGAACTTGAATGTATCATTGAATAATTTTATGCATAACAACTACATATATATTGTATGCCATTAATATACTGTTATTCATATTTCGAATTTCTTTGAAAAAGGCATCATATGCCGAAACATGTAAGATTGTTTTAAATATATACGAGTACATGAAGTAAAACCAGGCCTTAAATCGCCAACTAATTGAATCTACCATAACATTCTAAGGTCTAGAAATAATTATCTTTATATGCATATACTCGTATATACATATATGCTACACAAAAGATGTATATTCACTTGTCTGGATTCGACGATGGCTTCCATATTCTATCTTCGCCCAGATTTGTTTTCTTTTACGTGTGGCGTATAAGGATCTTCTTTACTTACGTAGTTGGCACAATATTAACACTGGTAAATACTTTTCTACTCTTCGGAAAAGTATATACGATTCTCTTGTTGGTTCTTAATTTTATAAGAATTTAAACAGTCGTATTTTGTAAGCTGTGTTCAACTAGCTCACACACAATTAGACTTGTAACGCTTCTGGTACAGATCCACAAACAACGGTGATCAATGTTACTTTTATTTTACGGTGGCCTATTGCACATGTAACTACATTTCGTGCAACCCAAACGCTTCGGCAATCCGTGTATGAATTTTACTATCTGATACGGATCGAACTTTGCGGTGGTCTGCGGACTTCTTAATTCTTCTCTCGCTATTAATTGCGATTTACCCGAACAATATCTCTACAATAAATCTCCAGAGCAGAATCAGCAGTAATCCCGGCGCAACAAATATTGATGTTAGGCTCATAAGTTGCATTTTTACACACTTTTAAGTGTTACAAAGTTATATTATCAGGTATGCAAACATACAAGTTCCACACATTTCAAAGATCTTACATATGCACCATATATATATACCGGAAATGACTTAACAAGTAACATTTTGTTTATTAATTTGAATAAAATGAAATTTTACTGGGTTAGAAATAAACATACCATTACAAACACTATGTAGTATTATGATAATGTCCTCTTAATAAATAATTTTAATTATGCTTTGTCTTTCGATAAAAATTATTGTATAGCGACGTGAATGATTTTGGTTGTGAGTAATAACTGTATATTATTCGTCTTTTTCAAGATTCTCATTAAAGAATCAACTTTTTCTTGCCATTAATATATAGTATACATTTAATAATAATAACAATAATAGTTATAATAATAATAATAATAATAATAATAATAATAATAATAATACCCGCACAGGTAGCCTAGAGATAGGTTACTGGGGACTAGCGACCCCACGGGTTCCTGAGCTAACCGTTGGGTTGGGTTAGCAGCCCCAATGAGGTACGCTTGCTCCAAACACTAGATGAAAAAGCTACTGTGGTTGGTCGGAGGAGCAGGATCCAGGTAGGATTAACCAGCAAAGACCGAAACAGCAAATTGGGAATGAAACACAAACATGGCATGCTTCAGTAGAAACAAAGAACGCAGGCGAGGATGTTGTTGAGATACCTTCATCTCAACCCACTTCGTCAACATAACAACTAAAGCGCCGGACCCTATGGGCCGTGAAAATGAACGCCCCCCACTTGGTGGGAGGTTTTATTATCTGCTTACTAAGAATGAAGCATGCCATATGGAGGAGAGCTGCATAGTTAGATTACGGAAAAATGCCTGGAAATAAGAAATAATAAACAACAATAATAATATTATGATAGTTATGCCAGCCATCTTGTTCTCACGAACCGATGGGTTAACACTCTGGCAACCAAGGACAAATTGAATGTTCTTGTGAATGGAGGAAATAATAATAATAATAATAATACTTTATTAGTTACATAATACATATAGTGCAAGCAATACGTCTAACTAAATCATTTAACACATATAAAAAAAAACTAAATGCAAAACAATTGCCCAAATAAATATACATATCAAATTCTGGACGATTTCTTTGAAAAAAGAATGATTTACAGAGTAGGAAATATAATGTACTTATTGCTATGAATAATGGTTTGAAAATTTAGCAGAGCACCATCCACAACTAGTTTTCCCAACTAGGTTTCTCAGCCGGTGAATTTCCAAATATGAGACTTCTAACTTCTCGGGTTCCACATAGGAAAGTCGTGTTAAAACTAAAATAAGTTAGGCGCCAGTGAAATGTTCAGAAAAATTTATATACTTATATATTTTTAATTAATGAGCAATAAAGGTATCAGCACAAAAATCAAACACAGGATACAATTTAAACTGAATATTTAATACAAAAATAAAAAAAGAAAAAAAATCTATCTTTACTAAGTATAAAGATACTGTATTATACAACAATACATGAGGTAAAAACATTCACTGTAAAATTGACAGCTAAATGAATGGAAAACTTCCTCTTAATGACTCCGATCAAACTTGTCTAAAAATAATAAAGTTCAATATTAATTTCCCCCCAGAGAACCACCCTGTATAATCAAATCTGATACACGTACAAAATTTACACATGCGCAATAAACATGTACAAAAAACCCTGAATCCTCTCGAACAAATTATAATTACTATAATTTTAACATAGAAATTTTAATAGTAAGCTTTATTATTTATATTTCTAATAATAAAATCTCTTAATTAATAAGCTTGGATACAATAGAAATATTCCTATAATTTTAATTTATGTTTTATGATATCTTAAAAAAATTCTATCTACTTACATAAAAAATATGTGGAGACTGACAAGAAGGTGCTTATTCTATATTAATCAACAAATAGCATACGAGAATTTAATTCTACAACTCTCTAATACATCAATAAATCACTTATCAAATAAATAACCGAATTAATTCAATATAATTAATTATATCACACCAAGCTACCTTCTAGTTCAAGCTATCAAATTGGTCTCCCTGAATTTACCTAGGCCTCTACAATACATTGGCCTCGGATAACTAGTTTTTATCACACGTATAATTTTAAAACATTTTCAAAATATACACTTCTATCCAACATAATTGTACATTTTCAAATTATTCAAATATAAATTATTTTTAATTAAAAATCCATAGCAATATGTACTGGTTGTTTACATATACTGAAGTAATGAGTTGAATATTTATTGATACAAATTATCAGGATTGGTCATTATCAGAGTGTATTCGGGTCTATATAAATCATTTTTCTTGCGGGTGTTATATTCATGAGAAATTTTTCCGAAATTATCCTTGTTCTTAAAAATATAATTTGCTTTTTCTAAGATATATACATATACAAACCAACAGAAGCAAATGCAACTTTCGAAACATAGGTCTGTATGAGTCCGTAAAGTGAGCTGCAACAATACACTTTTAGATCATTTTTTGGGATAGAAATACCATAAAACTATACCTTATAAAAAACAAGAATACATTTCTGCATAGTGTGTACTTTGTGAGAAATATGTTCTCAGCCGTCGGAACAAGAATGCCTTGCTTGTTTGCTAATTTATCACTGTCATCTAAAGGAAATGTATTATCTGAAGACATGATTAGTTAGTTTAGTTAGTTAGTGTTTGAAACAAATAAAACAGTATCATTAATATATAGTAATAATAATAAAGATCTAGGTATTGATACACGAGAAATACATCATTATAAGGAATGAGGTTTCACCTTCGTTTCCCTAATGGATTTGTAAATTTTATCTCATAAAATGTGTCCTGTTAGTTAAATATGAAGCTATCCAATCTACTGGCGTTAGCCTTAAGATCATATAGATTCAGTTTCTCCGTAAGTTGTGCATGTTGAACAAAGTCGAAAGTTCTTCACAATCCGCAGACTAAAAGTTCAATATAGGAACTGATGCAGAGACTCAGAATAGTCTCAAATTGATTAAGAAAGGAATTCAACTTTCCAACATGCATTGATATAATTGATGTTAAAGCAACTGGTCAGTATTTGCCGACATCCATAGAATCACAATTTGTAAAGACAGGAACTATCGCACAGGGCTTTAAGATATCTGGAAAAATCCTCAAAAGACATGTTTATTAAATTTATTAGAACATCAACTATGTAGCGTCTATATTCCTTTATTACTGGAGATCATGCGGTCCTGTAGAGTAAAAGTTTTAGATTTCCTTCATTTCATATATAAGACTGGAAAACGAACATTGAACTTTCATTTTCTATCTAACTTCGTATCAGGTATCCCATAAACTATATCTTCAATGGCTGACTGAAAATAATTATTCAAGACATTTGATAGGATAAAAGGACCTTCCGTTGTAACACTATCCTTTGAGAGCAATGTATTTGACGCTTGCTTGTCTTATCACTAAATTGTTTTAATAACTTGCACATCACTGATGATTTATTATCTATTTATCTGTTTTTAAGGCAATTTAAAAAAAAATAAATAAAAAGCAATTTTCCCTTTTATCGCAATCAATATCTTTTAATACAATTTTTTTCTAGTAGAAATGAATTGCGATTTCACCATACGAGTAATGTTCTGTTGATATTATATATCCGGCGCCTATGATAACCACAAATATTTTTCGACATGAAAACTTTCTCGTATGGAAACATCTGTAAACACTGCAGAAAATCTGAGTATTTACTCCACTTGTCAGGTTTTACATCATGACTCATACAATTTGTCATTTGAGTTTGTAACATGATACCTTGTAAGGGTAATTTATGGTTTACGAGAATCCCAGTACATGAAATACGATGGATAGTATATGATATAAATATAGGACAGGTTAGTTAAGATTCGCTGAGTCAGTCTAGTCTTTGTTCCGGTCTTACGACCGGAATTTTAGTGACTAACGTCTCGGGTTCTTTTGTGAAGGAATGCGAACATTCCTCACCGATTTGGCTCCTTATATATTAACTTTGAAAGTTTTCATTGTAAACTCCGACAATTTTGTCGGATATGAAAAACTTAATTGCTTTTGTTTATTATTTTAATGAAAGTATCCTTTGTGCCACCTTAACACAATCTATTTCTTGTACGTAATGCACGTTTATTACCGTATATAACTTTTATTAAGGTTTTATACATGAAACAGTTCCGGTTTTTTTTTGTAGATATGATTAGTAACACCTTTTTTTGTATATAAAAACTATTAGTTTGTAATCAATTAATAAATTTCCCAAATAGATTCGATATTTTTATATAAATCGTCTAATAAAAATCGCTTCCTTCTGTTTATATACATTACTGATTACTGACCTTTAGATAAACTATGTGTTGTATTCAGGAATTCCTATTATTATGTTAACGGTCGAGGACCTTACGGAGATATAGTAGTTTTTCATTAGTGTAAGATGTGTATTAGTGTAAGATTAGTAAGATGCCGCAAACTCATGTTACTAATATCTAATAATTATCGCTAGGGATCGGTAGTTAGGGGCACATTCCAGGAGGGAATTTAAATGAATTTGTAGCGGGCCGATCTACTGTTTAGTTTTATTAGTTACTTGAGTCCTATTGCGTAAATATGTGATGGACAGCGACACGGCAAAGACTACACATCTATTTGCATCTAAGAGAATCGAAACAAATAATGCTGAACTTATAATCACATAGTGTAACTTCGTGTTTGAAATCGCTATAGGATGAAAAGCACAATATAAATAAAGAAAAAGTGTTATTATTTGTAATAAATGCAGTTATATATATATGAAGGCGGATGTCTGAGGAAGCATACGACGGTTTTCTAGGCGGAATTGTTTTCAGTCGCAACCTGCGCCGAAGAAATTCCGAAAGCCGGCTGCGTAAAGAAAAATCAACATAATGACTGATAGTCAGAATCCATCTACCAGGTCGAAAATGGTGAGTATTGTATACAGGTCTCAACAGACTGGCACTAGACAATACTGTGTCGCTGGTATGGATGCCATAACATGAGGGAATTAAAAGCATTGAGATAGATGAAGAACTGGGCAAGGAAGGTACTAATAGGAACTTCATAGGACCTGTATGTGGAATCGCTAAGTATTCCGCTAAAAGAGAGATCTGGTTATGGCTAGAAAGACAGCATAAATAGAAATGGAGGCTAACGGAAGGTCAACTCCAAACCAAGACAGTACTAAGGGAGCTGGACGCTAGGTTTTCAGCCAACCTAATTCGTAGTAACAAAAAACAAATTAAAATAATTACCGACTTAATAACGGGACACTGTCCTTTAAGGAAGCATCTATACAGCATAGTTGGCTTGATTAGCGAGCCCTGCTGTAGGAGATGTGAAAATCAGTAGGAAACGCCTTCATGTAATATGCACGTGTCAGGAACTGAAGGGACTCAGCAGAGACATTTCGGAAGAGATCTATTGGATCTTGCGAGTGTACTCAAACTTTCCCTGAGGAGGATAGTGGCTTTTATCGAGGACACAAGACTAACAGAATGGAACTGAGAGATCTATTGGGAGCAGTGTGCTCAAGTGCCTGGACGTGCTGGCGTCCAACACAAAACAGAAGAAGAAGACGCTCAACAAGTATTTATGGACCCAATATAGTCAATATTTAAGGACATTATTCTAGAATACCCCTTTAACCATCCGCCATATAGAGGTTACTCCGACCAAGCCACAATATTCTATAACTAACGCCATTAATATTGTATATGATCTTTGTCAATTCCTTTTCTTATTACCTGGAGCTACTGCTAATAATGTAAACAGAAAATTTGAAACAGTTCTAAATAGTAAGCTAGAAAATATCAACAGTTTTCGTACTGTACGGCGAATTGTTGACTTGTTCGATGGTAAAAAAGTAGATTTTTTCGAAATGAGGTTAAATGTGCTGGCACTAAAAAGCTGTACTTTAAATATGCTTCTATCTCATCGATAGATGTTGAACGGTCGTTTTCAATGTATAAATGGATCTACGGTGACAGACAATAATTAACACATAAGCATATGGAACAATTACACAGGTACACAAAAAATTTTTTTGCGTAATTTTTTTAATTTTCTACCTGGATATATATAAAATGAATACTCTAAATTCAAATGTGTTTTCAGGGGATAGATTTTCATAAAAAATCAAATCAAATGTAATAATGTCGGTACTTATGTTTTCAATGAAATATTACAAATATATTAAATACATAAAGCTAATACAAAAACTATTTCTGCATATGAAATAGACATACAATATACACGTCTGTAACTGTACACATGGACATACACCTCGTATTTTCCAGCATTTACTTCTGCTTAAGACACGTGTTTCTGCCATTTACTATTAGGCGTCATCAGTTAAGCTAGTGAAGTAAGTAAAGCTTAAACAAATCGCCTCATAAGGTATAACAAATTTTGTCCTATCAGGTGGCACCATATAATCTAGTGGCATCTAACGGACGAAAGAGACTATGCCGAAAGTGGCAATGTTCCCTTGACCGGCTATGCCGATACAGAAGGGAAAAAATACGTATATAGGTGTAAGTCCATTAACATAATGCCAGGTGGCAGCACGTTAAGCAAGTATTACGCGTTTGTTACAAATGAAACAGACATGCAATATACACGTACCTTATGAGGCGATTTGTTTAAGCTTTACTTACTTCACTAGCTTAACTGATGACGCCTAATAGTAAATGGCAGAAACAGCAGAAGTAAATGCTGCAAAATACGAGGTGTATGTCCATGTGTACAGTTACAGACGTGTATATTACATGTCTGTTTCATTTGTAACAAATGCGTAATACGTGCTTAATGTTTTGATATACTTAAACTTTTTTTGTATATTTCTGCAGGTTTAATTAATAGAAATATTAATTAATATATTGAAAAAAGATAACTATCTGTCAATAATTATGAATTTCTACATTTTTTCATTGTTGAGAAAAAGAAAACTTCATTTTATTCAAAGCTCACATATATCCTTTCCTAGTGTCTCTTTTCAAACACCAACAGTAGGCAGCCATCATTGGCTTGGTGACAGATTTCCATTGTTTTAATGTATTTGTGAGACGGCTCACCTTGTTCTTCACTCGTTGCACCAAGATTTTCAGGAAAGTAATCAAGAAAATGCAGTTAACACTCATTCTACACCCTAGATTTTTAAAATGTAACATTTCCTCCACAATTTTCTTATTGTTGTCAGACTTACCAAGAAAGTTTTCTGTCAGTCGTTTGTATGCTAACCATGCTATTACCTAGAACAAACTAGTATATGTATATATACCGTAACAGAAAACAGAATCGAGGGGTGGGAAGACACTTAAGAGAAGCTTGTAAGTAGAGAATACAATCCCCAGCATGTTTTTCAATCCCGGGATTACGGGATTTTTGAAGCGTAATCCAGGGATTAGACTATGTGGTTTCTAATTGGGCTAAAATAAAAAAAAACTTAGTAATTTCTTAAAAATTATTTATTAATATTGTTGCACAACACAATACACAATATACTAAAATAAGGAACAAAAAAGACAATACAAAAAACTATTTAGAATTTCGACAATACAATCGCAGAAATATCAAAGCATCCAATGTTTGACTTCCAAGCTTGCTTCATAGTTTATTGCCAACATAAGCAGCAGCTGAAAACGCTCGCTCAGGTTCTACACTGGTTGGAGGAATAGACAATAGATATTTATATGCTAATTCTAAGTAATATCCACGAACTCCTCCATTTTAGAACAGGCTCATTTCGCGTCTAATACTATTTACCAACACCGATTCATTTTGTACTTCAGGATCTGGGGATTCCATGCTCTTATTAATTTCCAGCTGTAATTTTTCCTTTAGTGTCAATTGGGGTTGGGAGGTTTGTTGCCTTGGCTCATCATCTGTTTGTGATCCTGACCTTTCTCCCTCTTCCGTGTCATCTCGACTATTTAGTCTTTTAACAATACTCTTTATTTGCGTCCTCACTAAAGCCTGTGTAGGAACTGGAAATAAGTCAAGCTATTCCAAATCCGATAATAACTGATTTTCATCATCTTTTCGTGGATTTTGTAAATAATTCAACACACCAGTTAAATCATAATTTCGTCGTTGCTTTATACGTTCCACTAAGGATGTTTTCATTTTATTGGCGAGTGCTGAGTTTTTGCTAGACTATTGTTAATAAGAAATTTCAAAGCGGCATCAGCTGTGCATAAATTAGCATCTCGGCGACAGATTGCTTCTACTGTGTTAATTTAATTGGAATCAGCACATCAACAATTTTATTTACCAAGTCAAAATCAGCATCTTCTAAACGGATTGGATGATTGAGATCTATAAGAGCTTTTTGAATGCAGGTTTTTAAAAGAGAAAATCGTTCCAGCATGATTGAAAGACTATTCCACCTGGTTTTACAGTCCAAAAGAAGTGACAGCGCTTCTTCATGTTCAATCTTCACATATTTTTGAAGTACTATTTCATTTTCCAATGGTGATCTTTTGAAATACACTACAACTTTCTTTATCAGCTGATTAATGTTTTTATCTTTCGTTAACTCTGGTATGTGTTCTCGCGCAAGTTCATTTTGTGACATTAAGATTAAACCTGATTCCGGACAGTCTAAGTCTTCTAAACTGTCATCATCATCGCTGTCGTTCATATAATCAGCAGTCACAGCTGGTTCATTTATATATCATCTGAGTCTGAGGTAGGACTGTCTTGTCTGTCTGCCTGTCAAACAAGCTGTCCCACCTTTATCATAACGTTCGGTCCATCGGTTACAGTAGCCACGATATCACTTTCCAGGGAAATATCAAATTTACTTAGACACTCTTTCAATATACGAAGACAATTTTCAGCCGCCATACTTCCATGAATAGGAACGAGTCCTAAGCTCCAAATTTTTTTATATGAATGAACGTTGACAGCCATGTATCGTTTATTGGACGTTGATGTCCAGTCGTTGAAAGATAGACTGAATCTTTCACCTGCACTTTTCAAATGTTTTAATTCTGCAGTTACTTGCTTTCTGATTTTTTCACTGTAATTCATAACATGCTTTCGAATTGTAACGGCTGATTTTGGTAAATCGGTATATTTCGCTAAGAGCAATTTTCTCAAATCGTCTGAAGTTATGAATACACTAAATGGAAATCCATCAAATGCAAACATTCTTGCCAAAACATCATCCAGGCTATCGTCGGCACTTTTAGTAAAATAATCTTCTAACTTTCGTTTACCTGGCGGCGGTGCTGTGTTCAGATTTTCAGAATCTTGACTTGTTGAAGCTGTTAAACGATTAACGTCAGCTAAAATCTTAATGTTATGTTTTGATGACAAATGTGTATGTAATCCCTTAGTCGATCCACTCAAAGTCGCTGGTAGAATAATAAATGAAAAAAGTAAATCCTAATAAGCGTATTTATACTTTCGTACAGGGAATCCCCGACGGGGAATCCCTCGCAACAATATTATGATATATCATATGAGGTGATCGGGTGATTCCCCTGTTGGCCCGTTGTGGAATTACTTTAACAGTATTGTATTGAAGTATGCCGGGCGGGGAAGTCCCTTCTGAGTTACATATTATTTGGGCTGTCCTGTGTAGTTCTTTTATCGTACGGCGTACTTAAGGTTGATTTTTTGTCTTTATATAATAAGTGCCCTTAATATAATCTAGGTAAGGTCATTTTCAAGGCGCAACGGATTACGAAATGCAAACTGGTAATCCCAAAAATCCCGAGATTAGCCAAGTACAGTCCCGGTATTTACGGGATCAAAACCTGGCCGGGATCCCGGGATTGTATTCTCTACTTGTAAGAGATAAGATTATAATTATTATTTATTGTTATCTTTTTTTTAATATATTCGTTAATATTTCAGTTAATTAAACCTGCAGAAACAGTTTTGTATTAGCTTTATTTGTTTAATATATTTGTAATAATTCATTGAAAACATAAGTATGAACATTATTATATTTGATTTGATTTTCTATAAAATCCTAGACTGATAGAGGAAAACTGACAACAGATTTTAATTTAGAGTATCGATGTTATATATATCCAGGTGGAAATCTAAAGAAAAGGGCGAAAACTTTTTTTTAAGACTTGTTTGTTAAAACTGCTAATTTACATAACAGAGATTTATGAAAAAAAATTAGCCTGGTCAAACAAAACTAGGGCAGGTTTGAGAGCTTCCATCAGGTAAGGAATCAGAAAATATTAATAGTTTTCATTCAGTTTTCATTGTGTTATTGGTGATTTACTATCATTTGAACATGGCAAACAGTAAGTATGTGTAATATGTTTTATAAACTCTGCAATATTCCTTTGGAGAAAATGTGTTTACTCTTACTTGGTAAGTACTTGTTTCTCTATGTGTGCAAAAAATGTTAAATTCACGATGTCCTCGCTCCGTCCCTGGCACTGACGTCAAGTACCCCTGACTGCCGATCCCTAATTACCATACTCAGCAATATTTGTCGGTGTTGATCACTAAAAATATAATGCAATATAAGTCCATTGCATCGCCTGAAATACTGTCATGTGGATTTAAAAATATTTTCTTTTTTTGCATTGTTTATATTTCTATTTAATATTGGAAACAATAAATGTGGCCATGTTATACATATATTATTAAGCGTAAACTCTCTTCTACAGCATATTAATATACATTCTGGTTTTTTAGGTTATTTAATTAAACATGGAAAGGAAAATTAATTAAGCAAATTCAAGTTATTTTCTTGTAAAAGTTCAAACTAGGTTATTATTATAGTATAGCAATTGAAACGTCTTGTCAATACATCGATGCTTTTGAGTTGAGGTACTGTTCATAAACATGTAGTACAACTTTAGTTTAAAAACTTTCGTAGTGAAGACGACATCCTTGAAAATGGAAAGAGTCTAGAACGGCCACCTGAAGTTGACAGTGTAAAGTTGACGGCGATAATAGAAACTTACATCAAATTACACAAGATATTGCAGTCAATCAATCGACGATCGTTTCTCGTTTAAAGCAAATAGGAAAGGTGAAAATTAATAAATCAAGTACCATATGAAGTAAAAAAAATTCAAAGAATTCGCCGTTTTGAAGTTTCGTTGTTGCTTCTGAACGGCTCTTTTTTTGCAACGGAATTGTGTTGTGTAACGAAAACTGAATTCTTTACAATTACAGACTACGTTTAGAACAGTAACTAGACTATGAAGAAACTTCACAATACTTCTACAATTATGCTAAAAAGAAATGATTGTAACATTTTAATGGTTTGCAGTCGGTCATTTATTACAACCTTTTTGAATCTGGACAAAACCATCAACCACGTGAGAGAAATATTGTCACAAAATAAATAAATTGCACCTTTAACGTCTAGAGTCTTGATCAGCAGAAAGGGAATAATTCTACAAAACAACGGTTAACCATACACAGCATAAGCGACGCTAAGAAATTGAACGATTAGACTCTACCCGCATTATTCATCGGACCTCTTGGCTCCTCAAATATCTTCACAACTTTTTGTATGGTAAATACTTCAACAGCGGAGATACTGTTAAAAATACCATCGAATTCTTCCATTCTTCTTATATTCCAGAATCGTGACTTTTAGGTAACCGGAATAAATAAACTTATTTTTCGAAGGCAAAAATGTATTCATTGTATTAAAATTAAGTTTAATCAGTTATAGCATTTCAAAATGAACAGTTAATGAACGAAATTATTTTTTTCTATGTAAAAAATTCCACAAATTAACTATTAAAATTTACGAAACTTAAAATCAATTTCTTTTTATCGTGAGGTATATTTTTAATAAAACGACACTGCACGGTTTAACAGCATTCAATAAATATATTACGTTCAAAAACGACCTAACGAGTGTTTCATGCATTTAATAAAGCCCAAGGGCCGATTGTACAAAAGACGTTTAATGGTGACCGTAGTTCAATGATAGTTCAACAGTTGTGTTGACATCCATCTTAGGATTTCATAAGAGACTAAAGAGCAAGGTTTTGTTGTGTTATTAGACGAGACAGGATCAATACAAAAATATTAAGCCAATATTTGGTCCATAATTCTGTGAAGTAGAGCAGACAATACCTTATTTAATATTTGCACGAGGAGCGGTCATTCTGCCACACCACAGAATTTGTCAAAAATATTTACCTGAAAAACATTCCTCATTTTACTAGGTGTGTATATTGTTTATGTACAACTCGACAAATAATGTTTTGAATATATTAAAAGCATACAGTTTAGATAGACAATCCTACAAACCATACATTTATGCAAAGTATTGCAAACATGAAACAACCTTCCTGAAATTGAAAATTGTATTCAAGCTAGCTCACATTAACAGTGTGTTAATACGAATTAAATTTATTGGAATTGCGAGAGGTGGTTTTATTAAATATTAAAAAGTATTTTACAGAAATATATATATGTATATAATTAAAAATTTCGTATGATTTGCTTTGTAATTTGTAGACAGCAATGTTTACATTGAAATTTACTTTGCAATTACATACTAATTTGATTATATTTGTAAATATTTAAACAGTTCCCAAAAATTTCGACAAGGCATAGTTGACATAACATGTTTGACAAATAACCTTTAAATTTATGCATGAAACGAAAAAAAAGAACAAATGAAAAAAAACTATATGGATCGAATTTTGTGCCGGTGAGATATATATATATATATATATATATATATATATATATATATATATATATATTATATATATATATCCTACATAATTTATAAATATCAAAAAAATATTTCAAATGTTTTTCTTTAAAATAGCGATTAAATTAAAATATGGGTTTCATCTTATCGCAGTTATATTTTAGCAGTATGCTGTAAACAATTAAAACTATTGAAAATTTATCAAAAGATTTAATACTTTTGATAAGTTTTCTAAATTTATTTATTAAATTTATATTTACTAAATTTAGGTGGAGGAAGTCATTCTCTTACATTACAATTCTTCCTAAGTCATAAAATAATATAGCGCTTTATTATCCGATTATAAGTCTACAGAAACATATTCAAATTAATCATTGTGTTTTAATTAAATATTAAGAGTATTTTGATTAATCGTGTTCCACCAAAGTTTTTAGTGAATTTCGACAGCCCATATAACAGTTTATTTTCGTTTTCTTATTTAAGTTTTCATGGAAGTTCTCTTCATGGCTACATTGCTTTTTTTAAAATATCTTCTTAAATAGTGTGAACATCTATAACTAGACAGTTTACAAATGAATCACGGAAACTCTAAAAAGAAGTTCGGTAATTGTAGGACTCTGATGAAAGTTTTACGGTTATCGTCGCTCGCTGAAAATTGGGAGAAATGTTTGCACTTCGTGTATACATAAAATAAATTTTACATAAAATAAATTTTTAGTTTTATTTTTCCTTTAAAGGAATCTGATCTAATTTTCTTTCAAAGTAGGTAAATATTTACATCAGAAAATTAATATTAATGTTACTTTAAGATATATGCTCACGCCAAAAGCAATTATATTTTTTCGTATTTTTAGATAATGCATAAAATATTGTCGTATATTAACTACTTTATTATTTTGCATTCTTTAGTGATATATCTATACATGTGCATGTCTAATTCATACAATAATTAGTGCATCCAAGGCCAAATGCAAGTTATAATTAAAATATTTTGTCCACTAAAAAATTTTGCTTTCTACTATGTTATTATATTAATCTAGTTTTTTTTGTTCTGTAAACTTTTCGTTATTTAATATTTATATTCAATAAATTTGCGAATTGCATTCATTCGAATACATGCATTCTGAAGAACAGCATGAACTCAAATCATTTATTCATTATATGTATTGTTGGTCGACTATATAGCTTGCGTTTATACATTTATACGTTGTAATTATTAATAGAGCTGAGGATGTTTGCGGTACGGCAGGGCCGTATGTAGTGCATCCCCACCAGCGTATAAACACGATGCAGCGAAACACTTTAGTTAGTCGTGAACTGGCAACGTGATCGTGTGTTGTCTTGAGCTCTATTTAATAAGTATGACGGACGTGCCCAAGCCAAGAAAGCGCCCATTGTATAACGACGTGAAGAAATTTATCCGAGACTTTCCCGATTTGTATTATAATGGAGCAAAAGTGGTTTGTAAATTATGCGATAAACAGTTACTTTGCTGGGACAAATACAACTGTAAAAGACATGTTGAAAGTGTACACCACAAAGACAAAAAAAATAATGTGCTGTCTAAAACGCAATTCATTTTCGATTTATTGACAATGCTTACTCGTCTGCGATGTGCCAGTTCACCTGCTAGATAAAAAAGCCTTTCACGACTTTTGGAATAAATACAGTTCCAACATAAAGCTACCGTCACGGAGAACGTTACTCACCTATTTACCAATTGTGCGTGAGGACATTGAAAACAGAATGAAAGCAGTAGTAAATGATAAACAGTTATGGGTATGTGTCGACGAAACGACAGATCGAAAAAAACATTCTATTGTGAATATTATAGTGCGTGTACTAGATCCTGTCAAATCAACATTTCCCATTTTATTAGCCAGCAAAAGATTGGAAAAGTGCACTAGCGAAGTAATTACGAAGATAGTGCTCGATACGCTACAAAAATTTCAAGTTTTAACTAATCAACTCCTGATGTTTATGAGCGATGGTGCTGCGACAATGCGTTCTGTAGGCTGTTCTCTTAAAGCAGATTGTGAGAGACATTTGCATGTGACATGTAAAGTTCATGCTTTACACCTTGTGGCACAAACTATTCGGCAATGTTATCCAGAGGTGGATGCATTAATAGCAACCACAAAAAAAGTGTTTCTAAAATCTCCCAAACGAATTCGAGAGTTTCACAGTCGGTGCCCTGGTATTCCCGAACCACCAGAGCCAATCCTTACACGTTGGGGAAGTTGGTTAAAGGCGGCATTTTATTATGCCAAGTATTTCCAACAAATAAAATCTGTGGTTCTACAATTCAATCCTGCCGAAGCTGTAGCCATTAAGGAAAGCCAGAGACTCTTTCAAAACCCTTCCCTAGATGCAGATTTACAAACTATTTATAACAATCATATAGGATTGTTTAACGCAATCGAGAAATTTCAAAATACTGCATTATCGTTAGCGGAGTCACTGCAAATACTGGACGATGTACACGCCCAGCTATGCGCAGTAAATGACAACAAAAATGTTAATGTAATAGAAAAGTTCGAGAGTGTGATAAACAATGATTTTGATTTCACCAGATTAAAACAAATTAGTAATGGTGCAAGTGTAGATTCGGTTTCTATCTATAAAGATTATTTTAATTGTGCGTGTGTTATATCCGTAGATGTCGAGCGGTCTTTCTCAAAATATAAAAAAAAATATTCATCACGGCGTACATCGCTCACCGCTACAAATATGGAAACGTATCTAATGCTACAAACTTACTGCAAGTCTTATCCACTTGGCGCTATGCTATAATAATCGTAAATAAGGTAAGTGTGTTATTTATATACAGTACACATAACTGACATACCTAAGTGATATAAATAGCGAATGCATGTAAAGCAATAAAATCACGCATGCATCACCGATCGAAACAAGGTCATTATATTCGTGCGTTTAACTGAATACTATCCTGGCACACCGCAAACATTCCCAGCTCTAATTATTAATAGGTTTACATTTTCTGTAATATATTTTGTACTGCCAAATTTTGATCAGCGATAAATCGGATTTTGATATCTATGTTTCGAAGACAAAATCACAGTTTATTTCTTTATACTAAGTATTGCCAAAATTTAACCTAAATACTTATTTATTTCCCTCAACATAATAACCAGAGAGCGGACTCGATATTTATTGGACTTTTTCATATATTTGTTGAAGGTCTTAGATAGTAAACATCCCAAGTCTATTCTTGTATATGTTGTTACAAGAAATACATTTATACGTTGTAATTATTAATAGGTTTACATTTTCTGTACTATATTTTGTACTGCCAAATTCCAATTATTTATTTCCCTCAACATAATAACCAGAGAGCGGACTCGAGCGATTAATGATTCATAGCCCATAGGCGTCTACCTTGTATTCGCATTAGGTTTGTTTCTGTAAGCAATCTGTAAGTTTCGAACAATTTGATACGTGTGGCAACATGCATAAGTGGCACATACCTACATATGCAGTTAATATGTATCTGTCAATGCACAACAGAGCGAATGTAATAAACGGTTTGGTAACCGGCAGCAACTACTGCTGAAACAAAAGTAATGTTGACAAGCGAATTTCGTATCGAATTTTGAATAAAAATAATCTATAAAGATCAAAAGTCAAAACTATGTATTTTCTGTGAAACATTGAAAGTGTAAAACATTACTATGAACAACTAAAATTTGTTGAAGGTGTTGCTGTGTTAAATTAGTCCTTTTAAATGTTAAAACGACTTTAAAAATAGAAAATGTCCGTTCCACATCACAACTGGTGATGGGTGCGTGATTAAAATGTTGCAAAAGTCCACCGTACTTCGAATGTATAGATTTTTCAATCGGCTCTGTGCAGAATTGATATAATATATTCAAATCTGGATTTCTGCTAAATATGGCATCAACTTTTTGTCTCAGCTTTGGGAAATATCTTTTCAAATGATGAAACTAACTTATCAACATTTGGAAAATACCCCCTGTTGTACCAAAAACAAATTAGCATATCGATGCGACAACTCACATCAAGCTTTGATACAAAAATTTTGTACCCCCTGATGTATTCACATACTCTATGTAGTGCATATTCTGCACAGGTAACGTGTAGCATATTGGGATAAGATTGCTTTAATAACTTTCCTGTTTTTAACATATAAGCAGCCGCATCAGTAAAAAAATAATAAGCATGTTGTCTTTATAGTTGTTATCCAATGACAGAATATTATGAACACATTGATCAATTACTTCTGCAACTGTTTCACCATTTACGACTGGCAATATTTTAGTTGCAATTAAGTAAGGTTGGTATGAAGTTCTCGGATGAAGAATACCTACAACTACATTTAACACATATCGTCCCATTGCATGCGTTGTTTCGTATGCACTTATCCAAAGATAATGACCAGATAGGTTGGTTCGTATTTTTTCAATGGTTCTCAAATAACATTTTGGTAAGTGGCATTTACCTAAAGTAGATTCATCTGGTATAGGACGATCAATATATTTTGTAAGAAAACTCTTGAGGACTGGATTGTTAAGCTTTTTGAATGGGATATTGGCCGCTATGAAAGATTCACACAGTTCTTCCTTAAAAGTGTTAGATGCAGATGGTCATATGTTATCTTGATGAGTTTTCTAAGAAACACGTCTCTGCACATTACACTTTTGTTGACGCCTTAAACTTAATGAACAGGCACTGCAATATATCTCGGTATCATTACGAATATGCAACCAATCTGTATGGCCTCTAATCCATCCTACTATGGTTGCCCTACGCGAATTCTCCATAGTTAATGAAATTATAGAGAAATACTAAGAACGGAAAGAAATGGACTAAAAAGAAGAAACGAAAACTACTCCAAAATAAGGTAGTAAATTAAACTTAATGTTTATAATAAATTATAGAATAAATATACAATGTAACAATATAAAACGGATTTTTTTAAATACTAAACTTTGTAACCAAGTAACACTGAAAGAAACGAAACCAGAAACAATCCCTTGTAGAAGAGAATAGAAAATATACTATCTCAAGAAGAATAAATACATATATGTATGTGCATGTATATGAACGTATAACAGTATCTAAACACGAAAATACACTTTGGAAATTTCAACGAAGTCTAACGAAATAATATAACAAGTGTTCATTTGAAAAGTCAATCTAGTAGCATGTGATTTACTGAGAACATTTTGAAGTATGTCGTAAATTAAAATTTACTACTTAACCTACGAAGTCGTATATTTTGACAGTTTCATACATACAAATAAATAACAAATAATAGGTATTTATTGAAAACTATAACAAATGTTGAAAATGTTGTCCTTCAAGATCAATGCACTTTAAAATCCTCCGTTCAAAATTTCTGATGATATTCTGCAACATTACTGGATTGTTATTAATTTCCATGCATTTCTGTTCGATTCTCTGTAGCATATAATTCAAATTCAATATAGGTGTTCGAAATATGTTATTTTTTAGATAAAGCCACAAAAAGAAGTCGCAAGGTGTTAAATCGCATGAACGTGCAGGCCAGGCAATTTCAGTATTTCGACTAATTATACGCTCATCAAAAAATTCTCTTAAATAATCCAAAGATTCTGCAGTACAGTGACAAGGTCTTGTTGGAAATATACATTTTGAAGTTCATCATCATGCAACTGATTGACAAATGGTTGTAAAATTTCCGTACGGTACTTTGAGCAGTTAACATTCCCTGAAAAAATATTGGTCCAATGATTCGCCATTGGCTTATCGCTGCCCAAACACCAATTTTCTCTGGATGTAGCGATTCTTCATTAATTACATGTGGATTTTCACTACTCCAAATTCTTGTATTTTGTGAATTTAGGTATCCCGTTTTATAAAACCATGCTTCATCAGTAAAGATGACTCTTTTCAAAAGTTCTCCATTATTGTTCATATTTACAAACCAATTACAAAACTGTAGTCTACGTGGGTAATCAATTTCTAACAATTCTTGTACTGCTGTGACACGGTATGGATAAAGTTGCATATCTTTTTTTAATAACTTGTCAGTTGTACCAACAGAAAGGTTTATTTGTTGTCTCAAATGTCGAACAGATGTTTGTGGTTCATTTTCCATTATTACTTCAACACGTTTAACAACTTGAGGTGTACGTTTCTTAACTGCTCCGCTGCCTGATTTTCTTAAGCGACTACCAGTTTCAGAAAAAAGTTTTAAAGTTCCAAAGTATGTATTCTTAAATTGTATATAATCTATTACAAAATGTGGAAACTCAACTTGAAATTCTACCGTGCAATCTTGAACTGAATAAACCCATAAACCATCAATTTTATTACCACTTCGAAAATAAGCCTGGACTAAAAAAATTTTATGTTCTAAAGTGCAAGCCATTTTAAAACTGAGAAGCAATTTATTTAAACCAGAATCGACGCACGATTATTTTATGCACTAACTGATATTTGTGATTGACATTATCAAATGTCATTTGGATTTACGTTTACGGAACAACAAACACATATTAATATATTTGCGTCTTATTCTATCAAAATTTCAAAGTAACCTAGATAGACTTTTCAAATGAACACTTGTTATAAATGTATATTCCGTCTTACACTCCACTGTTAATTCGAATCTATGAAGGAATACACATAAAGTACTATTTATAACGACGGAAATAACAACATTTGCTCCACGAATGCAATCGAGCAAGCAAATAGGGTGGCTGTAATAACATGCATACTATACCTGATACCGCCACAACGTTTTATCGGGGCAATTGGTCATTCAATCGCTTCAGTCCGCTCTCTGATAATAACAGAAAGTTCTATTTAAATGTATTTTTTTCATTATAATACGCTTTTTTTTCGTTCATAGTCTATTCCGTATAGATTTTAATTTAACTACAACTTCTGAAAAATCGGAGACTGTGGCTTTTAAGTGAATAAAAAAATTAAAAACCCTTACCACAATAGACCACAACATTCTATTGTGGTAAGGGTTTTTAATTTTTTTATTAACTATAACTTGTATTTCTTCTTTTAGTTTCTTTAGCGCCATAAAATATTACTGTTCGCCTTTTGCTAATTTGTTCAAGAAGACATATATATATATATATATATATATATATATACATACATATACATATATATATATATATACTATATATATATGTATACATATACATATATATACTCGTACTATATATATATATGTATACATATTATAGATAATACATATGTTCATTATTTGTACATATTCATGAAAAAAAAACAAGTTTTTTTAAAATATGGTTTAATCTTTGCTATAAATTTTTTAGCTTCGATTTAAAAACTACAGCTTCACATGTGATTAAAATTCGAGAAACATCCATAAAAATTTCACCATCGTTATTGCACAATGAATAATTCTGTACGTCTCTTAATTTTGCACAGACTTCGCTTGTACTAAATAAAGTAGATTTTGAAGTTTCACATTCGTCCACATCACTATTATCAGAGTTATGTTCTTCATCAAAAATTATATCTTCATGGATAACATCAGAGAATCCGACCTTGGAAAATTATTCTTAACTCTAGCAAGAGATGATACATTTCTCCAAGCAGCTGTAATTCATGTAGGTGCATTGGCTAAATTCATGTTTTTTTCTGTATTTTCAAACGCATTCACTGCCACTAAACGTTAGAAGCCTTTTAATCAAAAAATTCTGAATTATTCCTTGATCTAAGGGCCGACAATGCGAAATGGTGTTTGGCGGCAGGAAGACTAGTTTAACATTTTCTAAGGGAACTTTAGGAATGTGACGTGCCATTATCCAAGAAAAGCAGTACTTTTCTATTTTGTTTTTTCATTTTATTGTCAAATTTATGCAGCCGTTTTATCATAATTTCTGTTGTCATCCAAGATTTTTTGTTAGAAACCTATTCTAAGGGTAATTTGTCAACATGATTATCCTTAAAACAGCGAGGATTTGTACTTTTTGCAATTATTAATGCAGCTTCCATATCTGCACACAGTAAAATAGTCAAACGTTGTTTTGCTGCCTTCTTCCCTGCACAATTCTCATTTTTAATGTAAATGTTTTATTTGGCATGGCGCGGTAATAAAGACCTGAAATAATTCCTTAAAATCAACGGTAACTTGGTTTTCCAGTCCTCTATATCTTCCAAATTAACCTCTGCGGACTCATTATAAATTAATTTATAAGTTATACTGTGTCGCCAGCAGAAACTTTCCAACCATCTATTTGATGCTGCGGAATTTTCCATCTTTAAACTGCTTGTTGCCTCCAGTGCTTTTTTGTTAAATAGAGGCCTAGATATTGGAATTGCATTATTTCTGGCTTTGCAAAACCAATTATAGGCGTCTTGATCCACTGCCAATCCTTCCGACTTCGGAAATTTACGTTTTTGTTCCAAATTAACACCTTCCTCAACCATGTTTTTTAATTCACTTTTATTTTTCAAAGGATGATTACTTTTCACGTAACTCGATTATATTTATTTTGTCGTTTAGCGACAAAACGTTTTCACTTTAGGGACATACTTAATTAAGAACCTTTCGAATACGGAACTTTAAACTAATCAATTAACCGAAAGAACCGTTCGCATACGGAGAGAATTTCAAACTAACCAAGTAACTGAAAGACCACATTATGTGTAAACTTGTAGAAATGAAGGCGATCTTTGTTAGATCAAGCATAAACATACACGTATTGCGCCGGCAATTTGCTTTCGGGGCGTGTTCGAGACTGAGATCGCATTCATTTCTACAAGTTTAATTTAATTATGTGTACATACTAGGAATACATAATTATAGGCAATTTCGCATAAATACGAAATAATATTGGGTATTTCCATCAATAAAGATACATCAGAAATAGTCCGACCGATAATCGGCAGGTAAATTTCTATGAAGATAGGCCGTAAAAATTTGGGTTTATTTGGCCAAGATCGTTTTATAAGGGTAGCTGTAAATAACGGGTTTTCAAATATGGGAATTTCCTTATAGTCGGTTTGGAGAACTTTGAAACTGTCCGTCACCTCAGGTGGCCGAAAACACAGATTTTACTGTATTTTCGTAATTTTAGACAGTCAATTAGTAAAAACGACAAGCTACAAAAGTACAAACAAAAATTGACGCATTTTTCAAAACAGGATTACCGAAATCGGGCAGTTCAACATCAAACTATAATGACTAGCCTCAACGGGCCCATAATGACATATCGTCTGAAGACGAATAAAGTGCAATTTATTTTTTATTTTATTATGTTCAATTTAATACATATAAAGTGCAATACGCAAACAGATGTTTGTTTATATATTTCTATTTGATACTAAACAACATTGAAACGTTCAGAAAACTTATTTTTAATATAATATAATATTTTTAATATAATGTCTAATGTTTATAATAATTCCACGGTTGGCTCTTGGTGAAACATAATGAATAATTTACTAAAGAAAACACTCGGTATATTTGTTTCACAAAATATATTTATTATTAAATATCTAACACGTGTTTCGACTTTTCAGTCAGTTGTAAACTAAAATAAAAAGTACACTTCTACCACTATTTATGAGTTTTTAAAAGAGTTTATTACGGCATCAATAGTAGGGGTGTTTAAAAAATCCAGCTGTGTATTTGTGACATGTCTATTAAGATTTATGGCTTTTTTAATTTCTAAAATTTCGAGGAAGTCAAGTCTTTTTCCTTTATTACAAGTATGTAAAAGTTTAAAATTATTAGTATTGAACAAATGTGTATTTTCGATGCAATGTTCCGCGAATCTCGTAATCATATTACCATGAAGAATAGAACTTTTAGCTCTTTAATGCGTTCTTTTATAGAGCGTCCTGATTGTCCAATGTATGTATATCGCATCACAATTACTGCAACTTAATTCATACACCTGACTTATCACACAATTCTGTTTTTTCTTTATTATTTACTAAAATATTTCCTAAATTGACTTTATTCACTTGGATGACATTTAACCCTAATTTATTCAGTTTATTAGAAACTTTATTGCCAACCCCAGGTATATGACAACGTGCTATCCTTACGAAGAATTTTTACTACGGGCATACATATACAAAAATGAATAAAACGTTTCACATACTCAACTATATACCTGGGGTTAGCAATAAAGTTATAAACTGAATAAATTAGGGTTAAATGTCATCTAAGTGAATAAAGTCAATTTAGGAAATATTTTAGTAAATAATAAAGAAAAAACAGAATTGTGTGATAAGTCAGGTGTGTATGAATTAAGTTGCAGTGATTGTGATGCGATATACATTGGCCAATCAGGACGCTCTATAAAAGAACGTATTAAAGAGCATAGAAGTTCTATTCTTCATGGTAATATGATTACGGGATTCGCGGAACATTGCATCGAAAATACACATTTGTTCAATACGAATAATTTTAAACTTTTACATACTTGTAATAAAGGAAAAAAACTTGACTTCCTCGAAATTTTATAAATTAAAAAAGCCATAAATCTTAATAGACATGTCACAAATACACAGCTGGATTTTTTAAACACCCCTACTATTGATGCCGTAATAAAGTCTTTTAAAAACTCATAAATAGTGGTAGAAGTGAACCTTTTATTTTAGTTTACAAACTCTTTGATAATGACTGAAAAGTCGAAACACGTGTCAGATATTTAATAATAAATATATTTTGTGAGGCAAATATACCGAGTGTTTTCTTTAGTAACTTATTTTTATATAAAGAACTTTTGGATATATCGGATACCCCCTTTACAGCCTTAGTCCATACTGTACTTACCTTTTTTTTCTCTAAATTTGTGGTGGTACTATAAAAATATGTACCTGTTTTAATTAAGTGAACAATTAATGTTACTGAAATTCCTATAAACACAAACTTATAATTAGTACAGTTTTTCATTAAAGCTTTTCGTATTATTTACTTTTTCCTGCATGCAGCAAAATATACAAATTTGCCGATACAACAACGTTAATAAATACCTGAACATCTAAACAAATACTGCCTATAAATAAATATTGCTTAATTAACTTATTTGTAATTTTTATTATTTATCTAATGTAAATAAATAATATATTTAATGCGAATCATGTAAATTAGCTGCTCCAAGAAATTAACACATAATGTAGTAAACGAATAAATGTTTATCTTATTTGCTGATAATTTGTAGCGGTTGGCGTTTGTTTGCAAGAACTTTGTATTTGATGTTCAGTTGTCAAACTTGTGTTGACATTTGTCATTGTGCTGGTTTTGGTGTTATTTACATAAAATTAAATCACATCTCATAATCATTTAAAGCACTATCAGTTTTAACTTGTGTTTATATCGTGTTTTATCTTGGTAAAGTTATTTTATTGTTTCTTGTTTTACCTTTCCGCCATTATGCAACTTGAATTTCTAAATTTGACGAGAGAGGAATGTGCGCAAGCTGTGGTGTTATTAGAGGAAGGATCGAGTTATCGCCAAATAGGAGAAAGATTTGGTGTGTTTTATACATCGGTATCCCGAGCGATACAAAGGTATAGGGACACTGGTAACCATATCCGACGACCTGGGCAAGGTAGACAACGTGCCACAACCCGTGACCAGGATGAGACTTTCTGCTCTAAGATAAGGAGTTGTTACAAGCAGGTGTTTGCAGTCTCAATTACAGGGAGTTCATGATACTCGAATTAGCATAGAAACAGTTCATAAACGTCTAAGAGAAATTAATTTGGTATGTCGTTTGCCAGCTCGAAATCCAGCCTTGTCCGTAGAACATCGGAGACTTCGTTTGAATTTTGGTAGGAATCATGTTAATTGGTTGCAGGATGTTTTGCAACGAGTTCTCTTTACAGACGAATCCAAATTTTGTCTTTATAACAGTGACAGACGTGTTCGTGTGTACAGACGACTAAATGAACGTTATGTTCAATGCAACATTCTAAATATCACATTATTTGGTGGAGGCATTTCTTTTGCAGCTCGTACGAACGTAGTAGTGTTAAGCAATGGAAATATTAATGCTGATCGGTACATAACTAACATCCTTCAAGACCATGTTGTGCATTCGCACTTTATATCGGACCAAATTTTTTATTAATGCACGACCCCACAATGCTCGCATAGTTCAAAATTATTTTGAGGAGATTGGAATCGACACACTGGATTGGTCAGCAAGAAGTCCAGACCTCAATCCAATAGAGCATATCTGGGACATGGTTGGCAAACGCCTGCAGGATTATCCGCACCCAATCAACAACCTGGAAGAGGGCGCCGCCTTGTGGGAATATGGAATGGATTGAAGCAAAATAAGATAAACTCGCTTATTTTGAGTATGAGTCGTCGATGTCAAGCCACCATTAGAAGCAGAAGTGGAAATACTCGATACTGAAGTCATTTCATTAAAAATGTTAATATTTTTTAAAAATTTTCCCTTTTTCATTGTTTTTCACTGTGTATTAGTTTGTAAAGGCTAATTTTTTAAAAGATGAAACAAAGTTTATTTATTAAAGGTTGGGGTTAATTATCAAAGAACCGAATATACTTTTCCATCTAGTCATATACTATAGTTTTATAAAGGATTCCCTAGTGGTGCGTTAATTTCTTGGAGCAGTGTATATACACATGTGTGTACACATGAAGGTAATATAATTGTATAAATGCTTTAAGGCATTATTTAAGCTTTATTTTTTCTTCTCTCTCTGAGTATATATTTACTAAAGATGCCCACCAATTGTTATATATATTATTATCTATATAAATTTTAAATTTAAAGTTTTTTCATTTTAAGAAACTGTTTCATATTTTTTCTATTTCTTTTTCCTCATCTTTTTTGAAATTCTTTTTGCCCTTTCATTTTCGTAATTACTGGCTTCTTTTGAAATGTATAAAATTTGTATTGGCATAGTTTTCCATGGTCATTGGTCTGTAGTTAGCCTTATTGTTGTATCAAATATAAGATATATTTATTGGACTTTTTCATATATTTGTTGAAGGTCTTAGATAGTAAACATCCTAAGTCTATTCCTGTATATGTTGTTACAAGAAATAAAGTAAAACAATTTATTAAAGGCGGTTTTAGAGATTCTTTATTAGGAATAGCAATAAAAACATTTATATTTTGTTACTATTACCATTTAATAACAGAACTTATTCTTCCTGGCAAACTAGCCTAAAGATTATAATATTCCTTTTATAAAAGCGTCGAACAATGGGAGTGCGTGCTGGTCCTGAGAACTGAACTCTCGACCAAGGTTTACCAGCGTGTGAGAGGTTGTGTTCTTTTTCGTAGTCGATATCCTATTCAATCAGCCTCAAATGTTGAGGAAGTCAAAGTCAAATTAACATATCTGCCCTTTTACAGTGGTCACCCGTAGTAAACCTGATCGTTTAGTTACTAATGATAGCTAATGGAAAGATAGCTTAATAAAGGCTCGTGTAGCAGGTCTTACATTCTACAGACACAAGTCTCTAGCGATGTCTTTGAAATGTCTTTGAAAATAATTTTCAGTCAAACGTCTACCAGAAGAATGTTTAAGAAAATAAGGGGTTTCTACTATAAAATACAGATCGTGTTTAAATATTAACAATGATTTAGGATGATCCAATGTTCCTCTTGATTCTATGGTTTTCTGACGACTATCATATTCATCTGAAAGAATTTATCAACCAACAGACAACTGGTTGTAATCCGTGAAATGTAATCGTCAAGAAACCACTTCATGGTGTGTAACAATTTATTGCAACGACTATAGCTAACGGCTTATTGAGTTCTTATTTTGTTATAGACGAAAATAGAAACGCTGTTAGTGCGAAAATCAGTTGCAATATAGAGAACACATTCTAACACCATTTCTGAAAGATCTTGCGCTCCAGAAATCTTCCACGTGGCACCCAATCGTGTTAGCAGGGTGGGGTTATATGCTATGCTACGTGAAAATCCCTTAATGTGCTTCATGAAAATTTTGGGAACTGCGTAATTTCTCGTAGTATAGACTTTCCACAACCTGCTTATTCAGTCCTGATACTTTTCTACAACCATTAACGAACCTCGTGAAAAGATTATAAACTGCATCAAAAGAATGCAGTATCTTAGTTTTACACGTTACGTGTACTAGACAGAACGCAACTGCGAGCATATTTAGGTTGCTGAAATTTTTGTAATTTGCATATTTAATAAAGCTTTAATTTTCAATGACTTCTTTTGCCGCATACTTCATGCATATTTTTATGCATTCATTGTAACATATATATTTAATTTAATAATTTACAATGTAAAGTTATAATTAAGAAAATTAATACATATTTCAAATTGATACAGTACAGCAACAAAGCGTAAAATAAAAACCCACCTGTTGATATGCTTGTGCTAATATGCAGTTTTTAAAAGCAGTTCATTAACCTTAAAGCACTTATCTTTAGAAAACCAGTCAGATAAACTTCATTCATCTGGAAAATACTTTTGGGGGTTAGCGCTTACAATTTATAATAGGGGTGATATAGTTCAGATCAAAGGCATACCATACAACATAAAGGCGTAGAAACTTCTCAATGTGTGACAGGAATTACGTTCAGTTGAAGAAATGGGATTCGTTCAGTAATTTTTATGGAAAATTTCTAATTTGTATAAGTATTAGACAAAAGTGTATTTAATGCTTACGTAGAACTATAAGAATGCAATGGTATGAATAAATTTTCCATTAAAATTCTAAAAATAAAATGGTTTACGTTTATTATAGTTGAATTTATGGCTTGATATTTATGTATGATATTAAACTGCCACGGTATGAAGGCCATGTTTTCACTCTAAGGCATATTTAAAATTCTTACCTCTTGGGTAGCTATATTATTATATAACGTGCCTTCAAAAACTGTCCTCGTTATAGTAGACTGTTTTTTAAGTAATTAAGTAATCAAAGATTGGTGCGCATGCGAGGCTTTAGAAAACTTCAAATTCTGACAGTTGTCATACATAAATTCAAATTATAAACGCTCACATTTTTTGAATTATTTTATTATAATGTTAGAGTTACAACATAATAGCTATTTATGTAACCAGTTATGAAATGGGTTATTTTGTGTAACGAATGGAATGTTTGCAGGACGAGCGAGCGTAGGGAGCGAGATCCTGCAAAATGACATGAGTTACACAAAATAACATTTCATAACGTGTTTCATACAAGATTTTATCTAATTTTGACCAAAACATAGATTTATAATTTTCCAGTTGATCTGACATTAAACGTCATAAGTCGTATTAAATAATTAGTGACAGTTTTCATGCTATTGATAATAATTCATTTGACTTGACAGGTGTTTGTTAATTTAAGTATAAGTATTTACTTTTATTTGCTAAATATTTCGGTGCATTGTACGAGTAAAAATGTCGGATTCAGATTCAGGTGGACTACCAAGCGATATAGAAGAGGCTGCACAAAGTGCATTATCGACTGTGATTCCACAAAAGTCGAAAGCCCAGTACGATTTGGCTTATGAAAAATTTGGGAAGTGGCTTAAAGACAAAAAAATTAAATGTGTTAATGAGAAGGTTTTATTAGCCTATTTCGAGGGAAGAAAGAATCAAAAAGCTTCAACACTCTGGACTCTTTATTCCATGTTACGAAGTGAATTGTCTTTGAAGAAGAATATTGATATTGCAAAATATGCCAGTTTACATGCATTTCTAAAGAGGCAGTCAGAGGAATACCATGCAAAAAAGTCTAATATTTTGTCAAAGAAAAACGTCTCCCGGTTTATGACAGAAGCTGAGGATAAAACATATTTAATGACAAAGGTCGCATTGATCGTTGGAATAGCTGGTGCTTGTCGAAAAAGTGAGCTAACTTTTCTACGTGTGGGGGATATTTTAGACGAGTTTTCTCATTTTGTAATAAAAATCCCTAATACAAAGACAAAAGTAACGCGCGAGTTTGTGATCACAGAAGGAAATATTGAAGGGCAAAATTTTCTTGATCTTATTAGAAAATATATTTCTTTGCGTCCACAAAACGTTAATCACGATAGGTTTTTCGTCAAATATAATAATGGTAAATGCGGGGCACAGCCAGTTAGCATTAATACAATCGGTAATCTACCGAAAAGAATTGCTCAGTTTTTGAAACTACCAAATCCCTTCTTATTTACCGGACACTGCTTCAGAAGGTCATCGGCTACCTTTTTGGCAGATTCTGGTAGGGATATTTTTAAGGTTAAACGACATGGAGGCTGGAAGTCCAATACTGCAGCTGAGGGCTATGTAGAGAATTCTATAGAAAATAAGAAAAGGATTGCCAATGATATTCTTGGTGAATCAAGCTCAAATGCACATTCCGTTTTGCATCATAACATCAGAGTACCTGCCATGAATTCTACGTGTGCAGGAATTAACCTCACCAATTGTTCACATTGTGTCATAAATGTTTGTAATGCATAAAATAAAAATTTAACCAGTTTGTGTCATTTAACGTTCCCCTTTATTAACTTGAGATGAAATGATTTTTTCAAAATATTTCGTAACTAGTGATGAAAAGAACTTTTCAACACTAGTTACGAAATGTTTTACTTTTCGTAACTAGTTACGAAAAGTAAACCGTTTCCTAACGTCATACAGTTTTGAAAAGTGTCACTTTATGTGTCAAAATTAGATAAAATATTTATTATTCAAAGTTACTATAGAATTGGCGAACAATTTGAAAATGGAGATTGGGTTTATTCCACTAATTCATGTGCTTACAGGATTTCCGGCAACAGTATCCTAATCTGCCAGTTACTTACGCCCAACTGCAAAAACATATTCAAGCTTGCGTTATTAAATTTGGTGAAGCAGGGGCAATAACTCGTAAACCGGGCGGTGGCGCATCTAGGTAATGAACAGAGGATATTAGACGTCGAATACACAACTAACCCAAAAAATCAAACGTAAAACTGTCAAAAGTTCATTTGTCAGTGGGAACATGTCATACTATTTTAAAAAAGGACTTAAAGTTGTTTCTATATAAAATTCAAGCAGTTTCGGAACTCAAACAGGTAGATTTTGTTATGAGAATACATTACTGCCTACGGCTTTTGAATAACATAAATAATAATGACATTCTTGACAAATGCTTCTTTTCGGATGAGGCTTGATATTTAAACAAGCAAAATATGAGAATTTTGTCTGCATAAAACCCTCATGAATTTGTGTAAACTACGCGATATCCACAAAAAATAGGCGTCTGGCTAGCAGTTTCAAGAATCAAGTCATAACTGCGGAAAGATATCGAAATGAATTATTAGAGCGGTTTATTAAAGAACTTCATATGATAAAAACACACAATGTTGTATTATAATGTTGTAATACAACATTGTGTGTTTTTATCATTTGATATGGATTTACATCAAGTAAAGGCAGAATCGATTCAATCAAAGAACTTCATGATGATGAAGAACTTACGGAAGGATATTTCCAGCAAAATAATGTACCATTATACAAATCTCGAGAAACAATAGCTTTTTTGCAAGAATTTTTCGACACAAGAATTATTAATTTTCCTCCAAGATCTCCAGATTTGGGAATTTTAGACTATTTTATTTTTCCATATTTCAAGAATACAATTTTCAAGACCAGACATCACACAATCGAAGAGTTTCGTAATGCTATTGTGAACCATAACCCAAGAAATCCTAATAAGTTTAACTTTGTCTTCAAAATAATGGTCAACATTTACAACATCTGCTTTAGTATTATTTTCTTTTAATTTTGACTATTATAATAAAATTTTTTTGGAAAACTAAATTACTATTCGACAACTAAACTATCAAATTTATACGTTTGTGACAGAATACACAGTGCACTGTCTCTAACCATTAAAAAATGCATGGCCGTCTCTAATAAGGAAAGTTCTTGAAGTCACGTTACTTAATTATATTATTTAATAGTATGTAACAGTTACTTTAAAATGTAGATGCATCTTTTTTTTATAAAATTTAGAAATTACACCATACCTTTATTCTTACATAAATGTCAATTAATACGAGAGTAGCTAGAGAAATCTAAACTGTATCTGGCACTGACAACACTAGTGGCGCTGTTTGACATATCAATCGTAAAATTTAACATTTTTGACGGTATACGTATTAAGAACATTTTGTCACATACGGATGCTATTTGTGTTCTTTACAGTGACTTGAAAATATCTCTCTCTCCCTCTATCTCTCCCTTTCCCCCACCCGCCTCTCATATGTCTCTGTCGCAACCATCTTTTTGAAGACACTTTGAGAACGGATGACTTTTGTCGGCTCTTCTTCACCTTGGAACACCCAAACAGACGACTAGCGTTCTTTTTCTCTCTCGTATGAGTAAATCCAAGATTCCGTCCACGTTTGAATGCTCCATACCAACAAGAAATTGTTGATTGATGTGGTGCTTCATTACCTAAAACAGAAACCAACTTGGCGAGGCATTATTGTTGAGATAATTGTCTTCGAAAATTATAAAAAAATATTGCGTGAAAATTTTTACGGTTTAATTCCATTTTTCGATTAACTTGTCAACTTTGACAGTTCGTTGTAGCTACAACACTACACATATCGCACTGAAATTTTTGATTTAGGCTAACTAAAGATGGAGGGTAATTTTTAGTACAGACATTTGATTTTGGCGCCCACTATGTCCCAGTATGCCAAACATAAAAGACATCCCTCTTCTCTACATAGGAATCTTGGATCTCTGCGTATGATCCGGAAAGTAAACAGCAGTCGACAGTATGGGTGTTCCAAGATGAACCAACAAAAGTTGTTCACGCAAGAAGCACTTCCAAATGGTCGCCTGTTTTTTCGGAAAAAATGGACATGTGGCTGCAGTTCCACTAGAAGGTCGTCAAACGGTCAATTCTGAATGGCACACAACTATTTATTTGTCAGAAGTCTTTCGCGAAATAAGGAAAAAACAATCGGCCACGTAGAATCATTCTTGACCATGACAATGCGAGCTGTTACACATGGACACAAACAACTCAATATTTGACTTGTCAAAACATCGACTTGATGGGTTATCTGCAGTACAGTTCTGAGTTGGCACTTAATGATTTGTTTTTGCTCCCATACGTGAAAAATAAACTTCGTAATCAACGATTTTTGATATCAAAAGAAGCTTTTATGCATTTAAAATGCATGTTTAGGAAGTACCTGAGTCAGGATGGAAAAAATGTTGCGAAAATTGGTTCAAACGTTTGCAAAAGTGCATGAAAAACCATTTAAACTATTTTCAATGATAATTATTTCGTTTTTTTTTTGTTATTGCTGATACATAAATAGCAACCCTCGTATATAACTTTTAGTTAGTAAAAATTACTTGTTACTACAATTTGAATATTAAGTTTCTAAAATATTTTCCATAATTATTTAATATATTGAATTGTTGCATTTGCGTTACTAAATTTTTTTTCTTACGAGTTTGAGATCCAATTAGATATCAGATTATGCAAAAAACTGTTTTTTTTTTGCAGCGATCTGTGGTATTGTATTATCATATGCGGCATTTTGTTCAAACCTGTCTTTCGCCCATTACGAGGCACGCTGTCTATCAATCTGAGTTAATAATTTTCTTGTTAGAGCTTTTTCTGCCGACAATATTTTGTTGAAATTCTCCAATGCGATTACGTGAATGTCTGCGTTAGGGAATCATAATTTATAGATCCATCCGCATCACCTGTAATCATGCAGAATACTAATTTTACAGCCTCTCCGTCATATATAAATCTACAACCAACATCTGTTTAATTTTAATATGTATTTGACAAATGCAGTATTCATTGTTTCCCTAGTTTTATAATATCAAAGTGTTTACAAAAATGGTATTTTTCGCAGATAATTCAATGCCTAGTTCTTGTCGAACATCTCGATGCGGAAAAATATTGGCTTTCTCGTTTCTTTAAAAACATATTTTATAACAAGTATCATCCTGATTAAATTCTCTGAACGAATAGGTATGTTGATAGAGTAATGTCGTCAAAAGTTGCCATAACATTTTGTTGACTTTTCTCATACGTTGAACTTTTTTATGATTTTATTGTATAAAAAGTAATATACGACAATTAAATACTGATTTTTACTCATTTTTTAGGACTAATAAAACTAACTTTTTGTACTAATCAGACTGATAACATGTTCAGCAATAAATGTAAAGAAAAAATTGGTTTTTCAGTTAATGCAGCTCTTTTGACTAATTATGGTCCAATGCTTAGTAAAAATGACCAGAACAGTCCTTGAACATTTTTACATTTAAATATCTAAGGACTAGAACTGGTACTAACGAAACTCTATTTATTAATTTTAAACAATACTTTATCACGTTCTGTACAGTCATAGTAGGTATATATATGATATAGTATTTTAAAAACGGTGCTGTGCTATTATTCAAAGACATGACGAAAGCAATTCCTCGAGCGTTTTTTCAAAAGCGCCTCTACTGCTTTAATAGTATCCAATTCTGTTCGAAACCACCATTCTTTACGGCTCTTTTTAGCTCGAGGGCACAAATGGAAGTCGCATAAGGGAGGCTACATCAAACTATACAAACTCTAAACATATTTAACTTTTTTTTGGTAAAAATACGTTCAAAAGTTAATTCAAGTAAATTAAAGAGCTACAAGTTGATTAAACGTGGGTCTCTGCGAATTCAGTGTTGATGGTTTCCTCAATTACCAAATTAATTCACCTGGACTGCAGCTTCTCCGACCATCTTTAAACTCGTTATGTCATTGCAACTAAACAGATCTTGCTATAGACGATTCCCCAGCAGACGAACACAAAGTTCGATTGCATATATTCGCTCTTCAATTTCATGTATTACATTTTCAGAAGCGTGATAATAATGTCATAACTGCCACACTCAAATAACACTGGTCTGCAGAAAAAAATTCTTTTTTTCTCCTCATTGTTTTCATGCATGATTACATCATATTTGGTGCTCTTACCTCGGAATTTAACATGCAAAAATATACAGCACAAAAGATTTTAAATATAGTGTCCATTTAATTAAAAAACGATATTATTTTAGTAACAACAATTACAAAAAAGTGAAAAAAGACTACGGTCTAAGTTTTACAACGAAAAATGCTAATTTTACAGTTACAAGTTATAGAAATATCAGTATATTTATCCCATTATGGTAATATAATTCAAGTTATTTTGTTTTTTTTTTTCATTTCATCGTTTCCATCGAAGTTTCTCGGCGAATCGACCAAAAAAAATCAGCAAGCATTGCTGCTGACCATTTTCCATTGTAGCGTCTTTCAATATGTATAATATCCTGATGAAACCTTTCACCATGCTCATCTGATACGGCACCGAGATTTTCCGGAAAGAAATCTAAATGCGAGTCCAAAAAATGAATTTTGAGTGACATATTGCATCCTAAAGCTTTATAAGCAGAAAGAAGCTCTCTAATGATTTGTCGGTAGTTGTCAGCTTTTGTATTACCTAGAAAATTATGACACACTTTTACAAAAGCCACCCAAGCTTTTTTTTCAGCTTTGCTCAACTTCGAATTGAAAACTTCATCCCTCATAAGCTCTCGTATTTGCGGACCTACAAAAATCCCTTCTTTCAATTTAGCGTCACTGATTCGAGGAAATTTTGTTTTGAGATATTGAAAGCCTGCATCATCCTTGTTCATAGCTTTCACTAAGTTTTTCATGAGCCCCAGCTTTATATGAAGTGGTGGCAAAAAAATTTTGTCACTTGGCACTAGAGGTTCTTGAGATACATTTTTAAGTCCAGGTGTCAAGCTTTTTCTTTGCGGCCAAGTTTTAACTTTGTAATGTTTGTCTCTTGCGCGACTGGCCCACTCACATAAAAAACAGCAAAACTTGGTGTATCCTCCTTGCAATCCAGTAAGTATAGCGACAACTTTTAAGTCAACAAATATTCCATAGGTATTGAGAATATTTTATTTTTTCAAGTAATACCTCCAGATTTGCATAATTTTCTTTCATGTTTGTTGCATGTGCTAGAGGAACTGATGGGTATTTATTTCCATTGTGAAGTAAAACGGCTTTCAAACTAATCTTCGACGCATCAATAAAAAGTCTCCATTCGTCAGAATTTTCTGGGAAACTCAGTTCTTTAAGAAGCCCTGCAGCATCATTACAATATACTAAATCATTTTCTTTGGAAAAGTAACTCGTAAAATCTTCTTGTCTTGTGCGAAAATATGAGACTCTTGTACTTTTATCCAACAAATTCCACTGTTTCAATCTTGATCCGAGTAATTGAGCCTTAGATTTTGATAGCCCCAAGTCTCTAACGAGATCATTTAAATCAGGTTGTTTAAGAAAATAAGGTTCTTTTGATGGGCTTGAAGATCCTGATGAAGCGTATGATGATGAAGATGTACAGGAAGAAATAGAACTCGATTGAGGCTGTAGACCAGAAGTATTTTTATTTTCCATCTACTCGCTATTTTTTGTAGGTACTGGAGGTGAACTGCCTTCACCACGAGGAAGTGGTCTCTTTGCAGATGCGATGTTTGGATGTACAATCTTGTTTTTATTTTTTTCGAAAATCCTCGTGTTGATGTCATGCAGAAAAAACAGTCATTTTCATGATTCTGAGGTTCACTCCAAAGCATTGGCATCGTAAACGGCATAGATTTGTGACTTCCTTCAAGCCAACCTCTCAACGTTCTTGAACAACTGTTACAGCAAATTTTTTGGAACCAACTTTTGCCCCTCTCATCGATAGAGAATCCAAAATAAAGCTGATAAGCTTTTTTAACAAGATCTGTTACCGCATTTCGCTGTGTTTTTAGAGTAAACTCACCACAAATGTAGCAAAAACAGTCGGTAGAATTCTTACAAGCGCGCGGCATTTTATAACCTAAAATTGAATGGAATTTTTTTAAAAAATAATTTTAAATTTCTATTATATATTTATTATCTATGTTCATAAAAAAAATGGATAACCTACACATAAAATACTTAAAATATTTGTATAACATGAATTTTGTGCAAAACTTACCAAAGTATTTGATATAGAACGTAAACAATTAAAAGACAAGTTTTCAACTAACTGTTGTAAAGACACAGTGTATACTGCGCAGGCGCATATGTACTACCATAGAAATCACTTTCGGGACATTCCTTTTTTCTCTTATAACTAGCAAAAACCTATTTCGTATGTATATACAATGTTTATAATGTTAACGCATATAACGAATTAAAAAAAAAACGGAATTTATGATATTTTGGAAAAAAAATCATATCGAAAAAACTAGACGTGATAGAAAAAATTGGCCATAGGGAACAGATTCAGAGCATCGAAATCTTCATATTTATGACATAATTTTATGAAGGAGGATTTTGTTGCAGACCAGTGTAATTTGTGACAACTGCCATTTTTCAAAATAAGGAAAACCTACTTGGAAATATAGTCCTAGTCTTTACTAAAAGGCCCTCGTATTAACTAGATAGCGGGTCTCAGATTTGCTCATGCTTGCTCATACAGAAAATAGAAATATTACATTTAAATCTGTTTTGTTTTAAATTTCGGATTGAATTGTTTAAACATGAAGAGTTTTTGTTAATTTTGTTATGTAAATAAGTTAAAATTCAATTTTAAATACCAAAATACACAGTTTTGTGGGTACGCATATATGAGTGTATGTGTTTGCACGCACGTGCATGTGTTCAGGATGTGAATCGTTTGTATTACAAGTCCTCTCAATTCCCTGTTCTTTTCAACCCTCTTTTGTTTTATAATATGTTCGTTATAATGTCTCCATATCTCTACACTGTGAAAAATATAGTTGAACAGAGAACAAAATATTTGTAGTGAACGCATTGTAAAAATATACACTACAACTGTAGTTCAATAAACAAAAACTAGACACTATTTTTTATAGTTTAATGTTGTGGTAGATTTTACTAATGTTAGATATGTAAATAAACCGATACTTTCGAAGTTAACATATGTGACAACACACAATACAATTAGTAGTCAAATAGTGAAATGTGAATATAAAATTTGACCATCCTAAAAGTATCATAAATCATTATTTGTTGTATGAAGAACAATGTGCATTCGATCCTTGTCGAAAGAGATGATTCAAATTTGAAACAATTAGTATTGGTTGTTATAAGTACCTAATACGATGCTGTAATAATAAAATTATCCATTTCTTTTAATTGTACATAGTACTATTTTGTATTCTTAACGATTTCTACGTCAATAAGTAAATCAGGTTCGATATGTGTATAATATTATAGCATTGACACCAGACAATATAGCAGCGTAGTCCAGGTAACAGTATTGCACATAGTCACGTAGACGTTGCCATGATCAGTGCTGAATGGGTGACCAGTAAAAAAAAATACTACGGCTCGGTGCGTTCAGCTCATCGACACCGAAAAGTAAAAGAGAGATAATAGAATAAAGAAAGAATGATTGTTATACGTAGTGTTATTTTTGTACATCAACTCTAAGAATTCCTACTTTACCACAACTTATGATACTATTTTACCACAACTGCATTATACAAGCAACCACTTTAAGAAATCACAATAATGTTGTATTTTATATTACACCGCGATAGGTGTCACTATAGTAACTATCATTTGTAGTGCCGCATATTACAATTGTAGTATCCTACAATATATATTTTTTCAGTGTAGTTTTCATTTTCTTGTTTTAATTTTTATCCTCTTCCAAATTCTGTGCATAAGAAAATTTTTACTTTCATTATACTTTTATATTTTAAATTTTTTTAAATATTAATAAAAAATACCTTTAAGATGTGATATACAGGTGGCCCATTAGTGCGAGGAAGTCCAATATTTCGTTTATTAGAACACATATCAAAAAATTTTTCAAATAGAAGTTGTAGCAAATGCAACACTGCATATTTGTAAAATAATTGGAACTATACAGGGTGCTCAGATTAGTCGAGGCATTTAACCGAAATATTTTTTTAAATGGCATGGTAGCTATATTTTTACATTATCGCAATCAGTATAACGGTGTACATAAGTCACTAGATTTTTTCGACAAAATTTTATCGCGTTGCCAAATTATTGCGAAAAGTATGAAATTTTAGAGAAAATTGCATGATCATAAATGTATCTCATAAAAGTTTACTAATAACATGTAAAGCGAAATTCTTCTTAATTACAAAGAGAAAGAGTTTATTAAACATATGGCACAAGAGTATTTTTTTTTCATACACAGGATGTTTAATATGAAGGCACAAAATCGTCACATTTTAATAGGTCAAAACGAAATTAATTTATGTAGAATAAGAATTTCATAAAACGGTAATTTCTCTGAAACTATTGGTTTTAGAGGCTATATGGTATATACATAAATTGAAGGGATTTAGCAGCTTAACAAAATTGTGCAATAATATACAGGGTGTTTCATTTGAAAAAAATTAGTTTTGACTTATTAAAATGTGATGATTTTGTGCCTTCATATTAAACACCCTGTGTATGAAAAAAAATACTCTTGTGCTATATGTTTAATAAACTCTTTCTCTTTGTAATTAAGAAGAATTTCGCTTTACATGTTATTAGTAAACTTTTATGAGATACATTTATGATCATGCAATTTTCTCTAAAATTTCATACCTTTCGCAATAATTTGGCAACGCGGTAAAATTTTGTCGAAAAAATCTAGTGACTTATGTACACCGTTATACTGATTGCGATAATGTAAAAATATAGCTACCATGCCATTTAAAAAAATATTTCGGTTAAATGCCTCGACTAATCTGAGCACCCTGTACAGTTCCAATTATTTTACAAATATGCAGTGTTGCATTTGCTACAACTTCTATTTGAAACATTTTTTGATATGTGTTGTAATAAACGAAATATTGGACTTCCTCGCACTAATGGGCCACCTGTATAAAAATTATAAAGATCATTTGGACATATTTTATGCTATGAAACATTTGATTATGTATACGAGGTCTGGCTATTATATAACGAGACTGCTTATGAAAAAGAGTTTTATTTTTAAAATTATTCTACAATCGAATGCTCTCCTTGAATGTACTCCCCTTCCCTCGCCACACACAGTTCCATTCGTTTTTTCCATTGGTCAAAGCAATGCTGGAAGTCTTCTTTTGTAAGAGCATTTAGGAGCTCCGCCGATTTTCGCTTTACCTCTTCCATCGACTCGAACCGGGTTCCTTTTAAGGCAGATTTGATTTTCGGAAATAGGAAAAAGTCACAGGGTGCTAAATCAGGCGAGTATGGCGTGTGTTCGAGCACTGGAGTGTCTCTAGCGGCTAAATAACGCTTCACAGACAGCGCGTTATGGGCAGGTGCGTTGTCTTGGTGCAAGATCCACGACGTGTTTTTCCACAACTCCGGCCGTTTCTTACGAACTCGCTCTCGCAGTGTTGCCAAAACTTTCAAATAGTAAGTTTGGTTTACAGTTTGACCCTGTGGAACAATTTCATTGATTTTGGTCACTGTTTGCGTAGTTGAAACAGAGACAGGTCGACCTGGACGTTGGTCATCTTCGGTGCTCTCTCGGCCTTCAGAAAACTGTTTATACCATTTGAAAACACTCGCACGAGATAGGGAATTCTCACCATAGGCCTCTTTCAACAATTTATAGCACTCAGTTGGAGTTTTTTTTAATTTAACAAGAAATTTCACATTGATCCGTTGCTCGTGTTTGTCGTCACACATTGTTATCGGCACGAGGAAAAGCACGTTCGTTTGAACCTCTATAGAAAAAATACTACTACAGCGACAAACGTGTTTTCGTACTGGAGTAGTAGACACTTCCAGCTATCCAACGCTGCATTCGTTTTCCCCCCTTCCCCTCTAAGACGTCTTCTGCGCGCGCAGTCTCGTTATATAATAGCCAGACCTCGTATAGTGCTCAGAACTGTGAGACAAGTGGTAGGTAACCTGTTGGCAAAATATCTTGTAAATATGAAGAATGCGGCAAAACTGAAAATTCCAATTCCAAAAACACGCGACCGGCCAATGCGATACAGTATTAGTTGCCTAAAAACACTTTTTTTTTGCTGTCCATCAAACCATTAATAACTTTTCGACTATGCTATGCTAATTTCAGTCTATGATTCTTCAGGAATATATACCTTTAAAGTGTTAATTTCAAAATTTCTACTACTTATGCTGTTCAACTCAAGAGAAACGTATGTATTGAGTTTTCTGATTTTAACGATATTGTTCTTCAAGTGCTACAAAGATCTATAAAGAGGGAAATTATCCTCTACCAATCTCTATAAGTACGTAATCCATATAAAACTCCTTCGAACGAAATTTTTCACTCGTTGGCTTTATCATCTCCATTAAAAGACGAACAACGCAGCAGCGTCTGACATTTTCGGTAAAACGAGTGGAACACTGAAAATTTTTAGAAAATCAAACAAGGAGTAGTTTTAAAAGAAATTAAATAACTTTAACATCAATACATTTTTGCATTCGATGAAACCAGTTCTTAAAGCAATGATACTACTCTTCCTGAGACACTTCAGATATCAGGTTCCTATAATGTTCCACTACTTCATCTCATGACGTACAAGAGATTCCACGCGTTTTATCTTTAATTTTTGGAAATAAAAAAAAAATCACAGGTGCTAGATCAGGGCTGTATGGAGAATGAAATTTTTCCGGAATTTTTCTGCACTATTCAATGCGTTGTGGAATCCATCGACGACAAAGTTTTCTCACGTCTAACTGTTGGCGTAAAATGTTTACTCATACCAATGCTCAATTCGTCAATGTCAAATTCGTTTTAGGGTGAGCACAAAATTTTTCAATTATGATAATTACAAACTATTAGAGCAAATTGAATAAACTACACGGCAGTCAATTCGCAAAACATTAAAAAGTCAAAAAAAAATTAATATTTTTTAGAACAAAATATGTACTACAATTTATTCAAACAAGCGCTTTATTAATATTTTATTTAATTTTCAACCATTTTTGATAATACTTTATTGTAATTCTTACGTTATCTTCTCTAATGTGTTTAGTCATTTTCCTTTCTCCTTTTATTGATGATGTGCCAAAGATTTCTGATAACAAATTTCGTAATTTTATATTTTTATTAACAAACTACTCGTAATTTATATACTATTAAAGACCATTAGTTGATTTGTATTATCACACGTTTTATTACGTAGACGCTGCTTAATTTGAATTTTATTGCATGGGAGCGAAAAAACGTTAAAGGATGAACGCTCGCGCCTTGTGTTGATTTTATTCTGGACTAACTGTAGCCTCCTAATAATAATGAAAATGATTTAAACTAATAATGTAAAATATTGATGCTTCATTAAATAAAAGAAAACAAAAACATTCAATTAAAATTTTATTTAATATTTACATAAAAGAAACGAAGCTGCTTTGAAATAGATTAAAATAATTAAATGAAAACTATAAGTATGTACAATAAATAAATTATTGAAAACAATTTATTTATTTAAAATAAATGCTTTGCACATGTGATTAAAATAATATAATTATGGAATGCTAGTTACTTGCTTGTGTTTATCCGAGACGGATAAAAAAAACCGTCGTTCCCTATGTTCATTCGCCAGTCGATTAATACTGCTGGAGGTCTCCGGGGAGGGCTAGTAAGCAAGAGAGAGCTTGCCTATAGAAAATCCGTGTTAGGAAGGGTCATTTTTTAGGATCTAGTTTAGTGATAACCAATTATATTGCAAATAGCGATGTCTAAAAAATGAAGAGTTAATTAATGAGTGAGTAAATGGGTGTGACGTCAGGTAAATTAATATCGTTAATAGATTCTTTGAAAAAAATACTTTCAAATGATACGTTACACATGTAAACTCCATACTAAGACACTACTAGAGAAACTGGACGCTGGATTTCGGCCAACCTAATTCTTAGTAACAAAAAAAAATTACTACTACTACTAAAATTATTACTGGCTTAATAACCCAATGTTGTCCTTTAAGGACGCATCTATACAGCATGGGCTTGGCTTGGCTAGCGAGCCCTGGTGTGAGAGAAACCGGGGAAAATTAGCCTTCATGTAATATGTATTTGTGAGGAACTGAAAGATCTTAGACAAAAACATTCTGAAAGAGATCTATTGGACCTTACAAGGGTACTAAAATTTCCCCTGAGGAGGATATTGGCTTTTATCGAGGACACAGGACTAACAGAGTGGAATTGAGAGATCTATTGAGGGTGGTATAAAGAGCAATGCCGTCCAACCCAAAGAAATAGAAAAAGAAGAAAATATAAGATACCTTACACGATATGATCTAGATAATCTTTACACTAAAGACTTAACGCCGCTAAAATTATATCAGTTAATACGCGATCGGTATAATTTTGACATGTAGAAAATTAATTTAATAATAAGTAAAATTACTAATTAATATATAATTAGAATAGACATGTACGTAATTAATAACTAAATTAAAATGTACAATATAAATTCCAAAGAAAATTCCAGAATATTAAATACTTGGACCGACCGTTCGATAGATAGATTCTCGGAAGAGTGTTGTTTATGACCAATGCAATACAGAAGAAAGGTTTTCTCTTGAAAATATGAATAAAATTTCGCAAGTGTTTTGCGTGAATTTTTAACCCTTTAAAATTGATTTATTTATCTAAAGCAGGATTAAACAACACTTGATTTACATATGCGAAGTGCACCAAAAGACGCTGACAACCCGTTGGATTATTATCCTGCTATAGATTAACTTCAAATTTGATATAACGTAATTAAGAACGCCATCAGTCCTAAATAAAAACGCCCCATATTTCTTGTTCTCCTTACAGCGCACTTACTAAACGATAAAATCAGATAAATTCTAGAATTCACACCAGCAAGAAGAAAGATGGCAATTTTATTAGAATGATAATTACGGCATTTTAAACTGAATCTAAGGTTCGTAATACATACTTGTTTCTATACTGAATCAATTCTTCCAAGTAATTCATTCATTCGTTACATGTCTAGTCTTTGTACTTTTAGCTCATTCAAAACGTTATTTTATTTCCTTTGAAGAGCCGTGCTTTTTTCTTAATTTACGCCCTCACAAATTGAATTCTCTTAGTGTTTTTCCAACGCCAATTGGTTCTTGTAATCCGCCATTGAGATCTCACACACATTTGTTCTAGTAATCGGCCCTGTCTGGATGTTGTTATTCGCTTTCTACTACTTTTGCTTGTTGCAAAGACTTCGTTTCAGTTTTATTAGATCTTTTTGATGTTATCTGTATCGTACAAGGTTTTTCGTAATTTGAAATTAACTAAAGCCTTGCGACGGCAATAAAACAAATTGAGCTCTTTTACCTTCATTTAATTACTTTCTTAGAGGCATTTTTAACTGTTTGCTTTTAATGATAATGATATTTTTTGCGAAAACAATTACTGGCATAGTTAGATTTTTAATAAAAACACAAAAAAATATTGTAAATTCATAAAAATAAAACCCCAGGTAATATCTTGGGGCCAGGTTAACGGGCTTTTATAAATACTAACAATGGTCTGAGACTGATCCTATACAGTGATTTTTAATGTCTGTTTTTACAACACCGACATATGATTGTGCTTCGTTTGGAAAATAAAAATTGTATTTATAAGGACAAATTAAGTGGACGGCCAACAGTTTTAACAGTAGATGTCATTGATGATGCTAAACAACGGATTGAGACAATCAATTCGAAAATTACCTGTGCAAGCAGGTAAATGCATTTAATTAATTATCTTATAGTACCACTAGAAAAGCTTTAGTAAAAATCTACATATGCATTCGTATAGAACAACCGTTATACAACAATTGTTGGATATTGATTATAAGTTCAAACTGTCGATGGTCCAATAAAAATATAAATAATATTTTAAATATTATATTTGTCACATAAGAAGCTTTGTTTCATTTACCAAGATATTTTTATAGCCAAAAATCCTGCAAATCCACATAATTTTGCATAACCCTGCAAACCCACGTAATTTTATAAAAATGAGTTTGCACCCTGTGAAAATTGCTGTTAGTGATGTAAAGACGCCGAATTACACTGGTCAACACAGTTTGGTTTGCTTATACACCAATACGTGTAAGTTATGTCTTTTGTCATGCTGATTCTGAATCTGGATTTTGGCGGATTTTGAGTCTGGATTTTGAGGTATTTTCTTAAATAGTTTTTTTCAAAAAACGCATTAATTTTTATGAAATTTCGAAGTTGCTTTTATTTAAGAAAGATACTACTAAAGATATTGTTCTGTCGAACATTGATTGGACATGTCTGAACATGTCCTTGTCAGACATGTCCTTGCATGTTTCCTACGTCAGAGCACTTAAATCACGCCCATTTTTTTGCTCTGGAACCAATCAAATTAAGAATTGGTAGATATCTGACTATGTGAGTATATTAGCTACACATAGCTGTTTCGATTCAATGTCAGTCGGTTTGTGATAGCTGAACGTCTTTTTATTTCATCGCATACGTGCATAAATAATCCAAATAGTTTCTGTTATATATGTGGAGAATTCACTATCACTACCAACCAGGATAAGCGGAATATTACACCTTTAATAAAAAAGTTATATATTCATTACTTTGTCTTAACCATTGAACATTAAGACAAGCCATGCGCTCCCAGCATTTGCTGCGCACACTGTGCTGTTACTCTGAGGAATCAAACGGTAAAAAAAGCGCTATGCCATTTGCAAGACCTATGATTTGGCGTGAATAAACGGACCATTCGACTAATTGCTGCACGGAAGCTTTCGGGATTTCCAACGAAAATAAGAAAAATATTAGTTATGCTAGCCTGTCCTCTGCTACTCGTCTAGTACCTCATTCGGAAACCCCGCCAGTACCAAGACCCATAGGTGTTTCGAGTGAAGAATGACGGACCACGCCTAATAAATATAATTAAATGATTTTATTCGAGGCCTGAGTTTGTCAAAAAAACTAAACCAGAAATACTGAGATCTAGACTCCAAGGATGGAAACCCTTAGCTCCAGACACACATATTTCTGTATATTGTAATCGTCAGAAAGAACTATCACAGTATTTTTCAACGCAGGCATTAGGTAACCAATACCATCCCAAAGAATGGTATATTTTTATCGATGTTTCGAAATTGAATTTGAAAGCTGTCATAGGAAGCTCACATAGGAAACGTTTATCCATCCATCTCCGTTGACCACGCAATTCATTTAAAGAAACGGATGAAAATATGAATTTTCTTCTAGACAGAATTAATTACAAAATGTACAAATGGTATATCAGCGCAGACCTCAAAGTTGTAGCAATTCTACGCGATTTATAACTAGGGTATACAAAGAATTGTTGTTTTCTTAATGCGTGGGATAGTTGATCAAGAAATTCTCACTACATTGTTAGTCTCAGTATATTCCTGGACAAAAGAATATACTTCATAAGTTACTAGTTGAACCTGATAAAATACTTCTACCGCCATTACACATAAAATTAGGTTCGATGAAAAATTTCTTGAAAGCAATAGATAAAGATGGCCGTGGATTCCAATACCTTAAATACAAATTTCCCAAAATCTTCTAAAATTAAACTTCTCTACAACAAGGCAAAAAATTTGTGACTTGGAGAGTGTTGCTTGGAATGGTTTTAAAAATGTGATCCACAGTTTTCTAGGAAACAGAAAATCTGACAAATATATAGCACTTGTAAATTGACTTCTTAGAAGTGACCGTAAATGGCTATAATACATTTTTGCACTCGCATCTAGATTTGTTTGCCCCAACCTTCGGCGACGTGAGTGATGATCACGGCGAAAGCTTTCCTCAAGACATTTCAGTTATTGAAAAACGTTATCAGGGTAAGTGGAACAGTGAAATGCTTGCTGATTATTGTTGGACATTTATATCAGAAAGTGCCAAAGAACAGTATAAAAGAAAAGTAAAGAGATAAATATTTTAAACAGGACGATACCATATAGCTACATATAATGTACATACCTAATTAATATTATTTCATTTACTTTCCAATATTTTTTTCCAAAACATGCTATAATAAATTTGTTTTTATTACTATTGTTTGAATTATAAAATAAATGAAAATTGTACATACTTTCTAAAGAAAAATTGATATTTTTTAATAACGCGATTAATGCAAAGCGGCAACCCACTAAACATTTACATCCTGACGAATTATTTAGAGGATGTTTCCAACAAGATAGAGAACACGACTACATGTATTTATATTTTGGTGGTAGATTAATTATTGGGAACCGTTAGCCATCACATTCACATGATTTAACACCTTTGGATTTTCATCTGTTTGAATATTCAAAAAGTAAAATATTTGAAAATAGACTTCTTTAGATGAAATTGTAAGCAGCTGTTACAAATGAGATAAATGGTATAGATGAACAAACACTAAACTGAATGAAATAAATCCTTTCTACATTACGACGCTAAATATTCGAATTTTTTACTGAAAAAAATTCGCCCTTATGCAGGATTCGAACCTTGGTTTGCGGAAAGTCTTAAATTGCATTAAGAAATGCAATTTAAGACTTCCCGACGATTCGAACTTCAGTCCCTTAATAGCTTAATGGTAAAAGTGTGGTCCGGCAAACCAATGGACGTAGGTTCGAATCCTTCATAAGGGCGATTTTTTCATTTATTTCATTGACGTCACTTCACAAAAATGCAATTTATTTGCACAAATTTGCCAACTACGGGCACAATATAATATTTGTTTCTTAATGCAATTTAAGGCTTCCCGACGATTCGAACTTCAGTCCCTTAATAACTTAATGCTAAAAGCGTGGTCCGGCAAACCAATGGACGTAGGTTCGAATCTTGCATAAGGGCGATTTTTTTCAGTAAAAAATTCGAATAATTAGCGCCGTATATGTAGAAAGCATTTCTTCATTCACATCACTTTGCGAAAATGAAATTAATTTGCCCTCTAACGTATCTTTGCAAAATGTGAAAAAGAGTTAATTTATGCTTGAATATCAATGGTGGACTTTTTTAATAACTTTAATATTTATATTTTGTTATTCACTTCAAATAAATGTAATTAATATCTTGTATTCCTGAAATGTATCGATAACATTCGATTTTTGAGACATTATAGTATTATTATTATTATTAGTAATATAATGTAATGTTTGCCTTTCATGCATTATGGACCTCAAATTGTATTACTGATTATTAGAGAACGGATGCAATTTCCATAAAACGCAATCGGCAATTGGAATTGTGTATAACGTCGCTCAGTACATCCCGGCGTAATTCAATGAAGTATTTGTTTGACTTACTCGGCCACCTGGTCTCGCCGCGATAACAATGGACAAGCCAGCTATTGTATTCGGAGAATATAGTGTTTTTTAAAGTGTTTTCATGAGCATAGATAGAAGCGGGGTTTTTATAATGTATTTTATTTATTAGTTTATATTTCGTAAGATAAATAAAGTGCTGTGAGTAAGTTTCTTGTTTTCATAGTTTTAACTGTTAATTACATCATAATTTTTGTGATAGATCCTGTTTAATAACGTTTGATTGAATCTATTTCTACCAATTATTTCGACGTAAGTGTGCATTGAATTTCGTTCAGTTTCAATAACTTACGCACACATTTTTAGTTTTCATTTATTTAGATCTAGAGCATTGTTTAAGTTACTTTTTCAGACATGATATGGAAGAATGTCGAGAACGGCATTGTAAAACAATGGCGAGTTGGATTGACGGTCATACTGATTGTATGTCCATTGTCAGTAATTCCGAAATTTATTACAAAATCCGTAAAATATCGTCAAAAATTCGTCACTTAGGATCGCAAACACATCTGAACTCTGTAAAACTTTTATGGCGGCTAATATTCCATTATTTAAATTGAACAATCCAATTTTGAAGACATTTCTGAAAAAATATACTGGTCGAAATGTTCCTGATGAATCAACTTTACGCAAATATTATGTTTCTAGGTGCTATACGAGAACAGTAGAACGCATTAGAAGCCATCTTTTAAATCAATACATATGGATAAGCGCCGACGAAACGGTGGATATGTTAGGACGCTGTGTGGTAAATATTGTAGCTGGTGTACTACATCCAACTATTCCCTATAACTCATATGTAATAGCAACAAGTGTTATAAATAGAGTTGATGCGGAGACAGTTGCTGAAACCATTAAGGAGAATATGTAAAAATGCTTCATTCGGACGCCACGTACAAAGAAAAAATACTTTTATTTGTTAGTGATAGTGCTGCGTATATGTTAAAAACAGGCAGACTATTGAAGAAAACATATCCTAATATGCTGCATATTACTTGTGTAGCACATGCTCTCCACAGAATCTGTGAATATATCAGAGACACTTTTCCGGAAGTTGATAGACTTGTATCAGCTTTTAAAAAAGTTTTCAGAAAAGAGAGTAGTAGTTGAGAGTAGCTCTTTTCAGGGAAAAATTTCCATCTCTGTCACTGCCTCCCACTCCAGTAATAACTAGATGGGGAACATGGCTGGAAGCTACTAGTTATTATGCTGAGAATTTCGATAGTCTAAAACATTTCGTAACACTGCTAAAGGAGGATGCTAGAAGTATTGGTGAGTGCAAGGAGCTCACACAAATCCCAAATTTAAAAAATCAGTTGTACTTTCTTCACGAACACTTTGGAAAATTGCCAAAACTAATCACTTATTTTGAAAATCGAAATCTCAAATTAAATGACGGATTAACCACATTAGATGTGGCTGTTAATAATTTGAAAAGTATTCCAAGTGACTTCGGATGTGGCCTTCGGCAAAAGTTTGAAGCAATTCTTAATAGGAATCCAGATTTAATTACATTGCAGCAATTATGCATGGCGACAATTCCACAAAATCTAACGGCTAAATATGAAGAAATAAAAGAATATTTCCAGTATGCACCTATAACCAGTTGCGATGTAGAAAGGACGTTTTCTATTTATAAGGATGTACTTAATTCAAAGAGAACAAAATTGACAGAAGAAAACCTTGAGAAACTATTGCTAGTCAATATTAATACTCCTTTACTCAACTTGAACGACAAAATGAACAAATAAAAATGTTCCAATTATAGAAATAAAATTAAAAACTTTAAAAATACAACTTTTCAACAAATACATATGTATCTCGTAATTTTATAGATCACCACCCGTTCGTTTTCCAATTATATAAATAAAATTAAATATTTTAGAAATACAGCCTTTCGCCAGTACTGCACTGGGTGGTAAGCGTGTCCGTTTTCTACTGATTATGCATTAGTTATGTATCATTGCACATATTATTTGTCAATAAATTATAATGACTAAAGCGCTTCGAATTTAGTAATGAACCAGTCAGTATAAGACGCTGCTCGCGAAATATAAAAGAAACAAATACTATAACAAGTGATGCCACCAACACATGAACAATTTTAACAAACAACCAAAATATAAAATGGTTTCTAATATTGTATAAGTGTGTACAATATTGAGAGAATCGCTATTTATAACGAGTTGTTATTTATTACCGATTTAAAAGTCACAATTACCATAAAATAGATCATTAACTCATTTCTAATATTTACTTTAAACTTAGCTGTCACACTTTTAGAACTCTAAAAGCAATAAATAACATGATTCATTAATATAAGTCATCAAACATCACCACCCTTACCCCAAACCGTAGAAACTAAAACATAGTCGCTTGCATAATTCATAAATAAACGACCCTGTTATTAACTGTAGCCTATTGCTTAACAAACTCGAAGGGACTGTCATCAAATCTATTGGACCTTGTAGAACCAGTAAATTTATAGCGTTCTTTATTAATCAAAAATTGTCGCATGTTTGTTGTATAGGGGTTCTTGTTATCCCTTTATGGCATGTTGAATTAATGTTACAATAGACAATAGCCTCGCTGAACGCAATATGTTTTACTTATCGTTAGTTTTATTTTTAAAGCTTTTTTCTCAGAGACGAATTAGTTTTTATCTGGCATTGAACAATTTAGTAAAAAGTCGTACATGTACGGACAAAAATGCCTTATATTACGAAGATATAGTTCATAAAGTATTTCTTTTCAGTCCAAGGCCAATTTTAACGCATAACAATACCTTAAAACGACTAACGTGTGTAGTATTACAGCGGGTATTTATGTGTGTTAGAAAGAGACAACATACAATTTGCGGATGAATTGGTCTTATCTGGAGACGTGTCCTGACGTCAACCTTGCCGTTACTACTTTCTACACAACAATATTTTCTATCATTGATAAACATGTGCCGAAATGCACTGCTTCGTCGCGTAGATTTCCTGTCTGGTATAGTACAACATTAATCAAATCTGATTACAAAAAATCTTCTGGCTTGTTCGCTTCTAAAAATGATTTTGTTCGAGTGCGCAGGCTAGTTAAATCCGAAATCCATAATGCCTATGAGGCATACCTCGCTGGTCTTGAAATGGAGATTCCCTGCTCATGATGGACTACCTAACTTTATAATCAAGGACTGCGCTTCCATTCTATGTCATCTGTTATGCGCTATCTTTAATCTTGTTCTCCGCACATCTACGTTTCCGGAAGTATGCAAGATAAGCAGAATTACACCTATATATAAAAAAGTTAGCAAAAATGATATTGCTAACTACAGACCAATTACTATTTTGCCCAGCTGCTCTAAAATCTTTGAGCACTTGCTTTATGACAAATTATATGAATCTATTCGATGTTTTATCTCCACGCATGGTTTTACGCCTGGAAGGTCAACTTTAACTAATTTGATTGAGATTACTCTGTATATCAGTTCCTCTATTGGCTTAAAAGATCAAGTCGATGTTGTTTATACCGATTGACCATACCATATTATTGTCCAAACTAAGTTCATTTGGCTTTACTTCGTTCTTAACAAACCTGATGGCTGATGGCACACCAGCTTCTTTCGCGAATTGATCGATCCTGCTGTTGTCATGCTCTGCTTTAATTGGTAACACATGAGCCAGTAAGTCCTTTTCTAACATATCGTTTTCAACTGGTATCTGCTTCTCATTAAATCATTTAATTATTTGACTCTTTCTCCATACTGATGTGGGTATCTTCTCTACTTTTCTGCTATGGTATGAAGCATTATCAAGAGCAATCACTGATTTTTAGGTATATTTGGCAGTAATTTGTTGGTAAACCAATATTCGTATGTATCTGCTGCATCCATTTCGTTATGAACATCGGCAGTGTTCATCTTACAAAGAAATGTATATTCTGACAAACAAAACTTTTGTCCCCACCAGCATGAACTAATGCAAAACGAGGCCCAGACCAATTGATGACTTCAGACCAGTACTTAATTCTTGTGTGAAGGCTTTTCGACTGTTTTGAATAGTGGTGTCTGTCCATTTCTTATTTACTGCATATCGTACATTTACCCAGGATTCAGGTATATATTATAGTTCTGCCTGGACTTGATACTGGACCTTTCTGTTGCTCCTGTTTTATATTGTACACAGTACGTCAACCTAAAACTTTACTTGCTTCTTCAACAGCAGTACTTACATTAATAGATTTATTAAAGTAATTAAATACCACCTATTTTTCCTTACGACTATAATTTTCCCCATTATGTCATTTTCTGGCTGAAAACTGCAATAAAATATGTATTAGGTTATCAGATTTATCAGAATTACAGACAGTATCCATTCCTATATTTAAAACGCTTGCAAAAGATAGCAGTAACTATAAATAATTTGTTGACAATATAAAAATGTAAACACCACGGCGAAAATTGGCTGACGAACAAATGACAGCAACTTATCTCTGATTGATAGCAACAATTACACATGCTTGATAGCACTTGCACAGGGCAGCAGGATATGAAGAAGGCATTATAACAAATTGATAAAGATAATAAGAGATGCAATATTACTATTAACCATGTACTGCATAATAAGGTTGAGACAGTCTATAGTGAGAGAAAATCCCATAACGTTAACTTTCGTTACTAAATTTCACCTGCGTCTAGTTGCCTACTGTCGCTGTATCTCGTCATTTTTAAATCACGTCAGTTTGTGCTGCTTGAAACTTTATCATGATTTTTTATTCAGAAAGTGATTTATATATTGCCAATACGCCACCAGAAATAGTAAATTAAGTTGAGAAAACCTATACGGGCTTATTACGAGAAAAATCGACAAAGACGTATGAAGAAGTCTATGTAAAATTTATATTCGGAAATTGTGCTGCTTGCATATTTTGCAAAATTGTGGGAAAATTTGAATCCATTGACCTTATGATCTACATATTCTATGTATCAATGTTTAAATCATAAGTAATTTAAATATGATCTATAGTTTTATAATTTTTAATTGAAAATAAAGTATTTGTTTACATATTTTTTTAAAGTTTGTTATAATGCTATAGGCGAGGTCGTAGAAAAAGTATAGTGTTTAATTCATCGAAATCATTTTTTTAAGCTCGCGAATATTGCCAGACTCGGCTTCGCCTCGTTTGGCAAACTGTTCTCCCGCTTAAAAAATGTTACTTTCCTCACTCGTTAAACAATATACTATAATGTACTATTCTTCGGGAGTATAATAGTTTTTTTTACATTTTAAACTACTACTAATACTACTTATATCTGAAATTATTTAAATCAACACATGAATTGGAATTAACACATGTCACGCGTGACGCATTGACAGTGTAATGACAGTTACTGAAATTGCTGACATTTGCATGAATGGTGACACCTCTCAATTACAGTCGACCACCTACTTTGAACATATCCATCCCCAGCACGATGATGTGATTATTTCTGTGGTGGTGCTACAGATGTCAACGGCGCTGAGTTATGAATTTGACGAGTGCTTGCACGAGACGAATTCAAAAGCGCCGTTGATATGAGTGACACCACCGCAAAAAATGATTTGCATAACATTTATTCGGAGGACTATTTAATGAATCAAATCGTTCAAACCCGTTTTATGCAAATTAAATAATTTATCAATCGTGCCATTCATGATTGCGTTACTGTAATAACAATTAATAATATTCGATAAGTGTCAGAAAGCGTCCCACTCAAATTTCTCTCAATAAGTTCGTTAAAACTGTTAAAAATCGTTTTAAATTACGATGGAAAGTGAGTTGAGAAGATTTGGCGAGAAAGGTAATGGGAAAATTGATGCAGAGATCGCAAAAAATGTACCGGAAAACAAAAAGATCCCGTGACTCACTATGGCGGAAATTTTCACAATTTTTAGAACAGAAAGGTTATAATCTTGAAAATTCTATGTTCCCTGTTGAGTTAATTACTATTTTAAACAGTTGGACATGTAATATGAAAAAGAAAGGCAACACAGATTACATGGAGGGAGTCGTAAAAACATGTACGGAATTCAACAACAAAAATGATTCAGGACAAATATTTCACCACTAGAATATTTCAATTAATCCTTTTAATGACATCATTTTCAAATCTGCAAGAGAAGTCAAGGATACCATGAGAAAGAAACTGCAAGCTCTTCCCAGAAAAAAGGACTACTAATGCAGCGGCTCTAAATGAAGAAGAATATGCAAAAATAATACAACTTCTAGATGAAAACACCCTGGAAGGTCTTCTAAAGAAATTTGATTTTTCAGCGTCATACGAATTGTCCTGGCGGGGTGGGGAAGGGGCACAATGCAAAACGAATTTTTTAAACAAGAATTGGACAATCGGGGATGCATCAAATACAACCCGATTTTTTCGAAGACCGCACAAAGGGGTGCGAAAAAGCTAACCAACAGCAAATGGCTTATAGCTAATCAAAGAAATGTTGATATATGCCCAGTGAGATGTGAAAGTATCTGCTAACATTTTTCGAAAGGTTGTTAATAATGTAATTTTTTTTAAATATAGAGTAAACTTAATTCAAAGAGAAGCGCTAACATTAAAACAGACAGAATGTTTTTAACGCTCAATCCATATTGGAATGTGAGTGAATCCAGACACTGGTACAAAAACTCCCCAGTTGGAATTCATTCAATGAAATTGGTAAATGGGTAAAATTTGAAGCAGAAAAATATAGATTGGATACAAAGAAACGAAAAATATCAAACCATTCGACCAGATCTAGTGCTGTGTCGGTCCTTACAAAGCTGGTGTTGAAGAACAGCAATTAATGAAAATAACTGGGCACAACAACAGTAATTCCATTACGTTTTATTTGCAATTAGACAAAGAACACCATCGACAAATAGTGGGAAAGATGAGATTCAGTGTAGCTGCTAACAACAGCAGTACCAACCTTTATTTGTTGAAAATATTACAAAAGAAACAGGATTGTTACAAAACTGTTCCATTGTCAGATTTTCAAATTGTACATATCAATTTGTTATAAATAATAATATTTCTGTGTTCATTTTCGCAGTAAATTAAGTTTAAATAAAGATTTTCATTTGTTTAAAATATTCACTTCCATATCTAGTACAATATCCGATGTAATTTTTACTACTCCAATAACCGCTGCAATTTTTTTGTAACCATGGAAATGACTAAAATTAAGTTTTTTAATCGGTTAATGAAGATTACATGGCATATGAATGAAATAGTCGAAATAATTTATACAGTTTTACCAATAATAGTCTATTTATCCAACATGATACTACAAATTTATTTCAAATGCATGTTTGTAAATGAATGCATGAAACCAGATGGCCTACGGTATTTACACAACCGACGGGAAGTTATTTACTCTATGAAAAATAATAATTAATGTTCTAATCAAAGAAAATCTGATCTTAATCATTGCGTAATATCTTAAAAATACCATATGGGTGACACAAATGTGTCAGATACACATATACAATTTTTTTCATATTTATTGCGAAGCTACACATGCATGTGAGCATAGACCTTTTATATGACACTATAAGTTGAGAATGTGGTGATTTTTCTTTACTTTAGTTAAAGAAAGCCGAGAATTAAAATATAACGAAAGATAATTAAAAGTATAGACAGCAACATATAAAGGCGCCTGTTAACGTTAACATTGGTACATACAACGCATAGAATCAATTTAACAATATTTAGTTCGCGTATAGAATATTAATTATCCCATATCTATCACTCATATCCGCGATTCCTGCTTAAAATAAATAAGCACAACTTGTGTTGAATTAAAAATGATTAAAGATCATTTTAATGCTGGAACATCCATTTCCTTAATTATTCGTTTAGACTATATAATTTCCGTTGCCAATTTTTGACTTAGTATTCTCTCTCGCCTTTACGAATAATTGAGCGTATATTGTTTTACTTCTTTAATTACTATATTATTAAAACTTCCTTATTATGTATACTTTCGTAAAATGTCTGTAAACAGTAATAATCAAATATGTATATAAACGGGTATTAATTTTATTTGAAGAAAGTACATATTTTTAGTTAGTTACCTTTACAATGTCTTTGAGAACTTAAGATATTAAATTTCCGAGTGTAATACTTTAGTCTAGTGTTGATGATGACAACTTAATTGTCAAAATACGTATCCAAGATTAAAAGTACGAGGGCGGATTGATATATACGACTTTCAAAAAAATCTGAACAGTCAGAAGAAGTTGATCAATTTTAATACCTAAAACTAATATATAATGTTAGTTTAATCAAACTTAAAAAATGATTACATTTTCAAACTATAATATTAAAAATTAACAATATATATGTACCAATCATATCCCACAACATGCTCGATTGGTGACTACTACTTTAGATAATATTCTTTTTTTTTCCCTTATTTAATATTGCGACCTACATCAACTGTACGACTACAGTATTAGTTCTTATTAATTTATTTAATACCGTTATTCTTAAAATTTAAAATTTACGCAATTGTTTTTCTATTTTTGTCCAACTAAATTTGATCATTCCTGTATGCTTCTCGTAAAAATCTTTTCTTTTCAAATTAACTTTTTTCTTTATTTTTATATATTTTTACTTTGATTTTAACATTAGTTTTTCTTTCTTATCTTTCTAACACCCCGAAAAAAATCAAGGATCTGATCATCCCATCGGAGACCTTGACCTATATCAGTGTCTGTTACCCCTCTCGAACAGTATTTTTATTCAAGACTCTTTCTAATCTAGAGCAATCTCACCTTTTTTATGTAAAATTTTGCTCTAAACACTTTATCCTAAGCATACTGTAAAATATTTGCCTTTCCGGGTTCGTTTAAATAAAACTAACGGTAATTAAAACACACTATATTAATAAAAAACACACTACGCTTAAAAGTAATACCTAATAATAACAGTATTTATTTCAATATTTATTTGACATTTATATCACAATATGCCTTTTGCACGTTACTACGATCTTAACTACGTTAGCAACGTCACAATACTAAAATGTTTAAAAATTAACTTTACATATAACTTCACTACTGTACCACTTTTTTTTTAATTGGATAGTGCATTTTTGAAGCGTACTCATAAATTTGCGTCTGGCCTAAAGCATCCTCACCAATCGCTTGTTTAAGTATTTTCCGCTGCCGTTTCAGCAAGTTTGAACCGGAATTTGATGCGCGCTCTTTGCTTTTTCAAATCAGACACTGGAATGTCGCAGAATAACTCAAACACAACTTAACAGATATAAATACAAAAACTATTAGTCTCCACTAGGCAAAATACCGTTTGACAGACTGACAAGTATAGATGTACAGCAGACCGATTTTCATATGGCCGGTGGGAGAATTTGTACGTGCGTCAAGTAAGGGTCAGTGTTAGATAGAGACAGTATTCGGAAAAATGAAATGCAAACTCTTTGTGCGAGTCGTGCATTGAGACGTAGTAAGGGATAAATTCAGAAAATCACATTGTTGAACATGTTTATAATGGTTTGTATTTCACTAAATTAAGGCAAATAGAAGTAAAATAAAACGCATAGTTTCATGTAACATGTTTAATTAAAATGTCTTACCTTACCTACTAGCTAATAGCGTACTAACATCACATTAAGGGGATGACTGAATGAGATTGTTAGCTACACTTAACGGTAGAAAGGCTTAGGATTAAGTAAAACTAATTTGGATAATTAACTGAATTATTGGCAAATAATGTTTATGCTAATCTCTTTCTCATTATAATCACATTGTAAACTTTCTATATGTACAAAAGAACAGTATATTCTTTAACGAGCGTAGGCGAGTGTTGTAATAACATTATTTAATAGTCGTGGAGAAAAGAATATTATTAATACTAATATTATTGGAAATAACAATGAAAATAATAATTACAATAAGAAATAATACATAAATACTCAAAAATAATTATAGGAGAAAACAATAATGAACAATAACTAAGTTTCAAAAAAATTACGGTAAATTATACATATAATTATATAAAAAGTTATGCAGAATCACTATCACTGACTTCCTCTTCGCTCTCCGATTCAGAGTCTTCACCCAAATTAATAATGAACTGGTCTGTAACTTCGTCTATGAGAGGTTCCGCTTCCAAAAACTTTTGCTCCCACTTTATCGCGTGGTCACAACATTTATTCCATTCAGCAGCACTAAATTCATCAAAAAAGTTAATACATAACTGTTGAACATATCTAATAGTGAATGATAAATTTTTTTGTGCCACATATTGTTTAAGAGATGCCCATACTAACTCAATCGGATTTAAATCTGGGTGGTATGGCGGTAATCGCAAAACACTATGGCCACGTTGTGTTAACATTTCATCTATCTCGAACGTTTTAAATGTTGACTTTAATAATATTATATAAATCGGGCTTGAGCATGTTATTGTCGAAGTAAATATTTTTAGACCTTAACCAGTCTATCATAACTGATTTCCTGCTATTAGAATTCGGTGGTTTATCTTTTTGGACATTATGATAAGGAGCATTGTCAATTACTAGGACAGACTTTGGAGGCAGGTTTGGAATTAATTTTTCTAACAACCATTTTTTGTAATTTTCATAATTCATCTCGTGATGATAATCTCCCGTTGTGGTATTAGACTTAAAAATCAATTTAGCATTCGGATTGAATCCCGTCTCGCAGCCAGCATGAACAATAATTAGTCTTAGACCTTTTGATATAGGCCTTGCTAATGCTTCATTGGAATTGTCACTCCAACAAGTAGCCACGGTATGAGAACTGTGAATGTAAGTTTCATCCATATATATAATCGGTCTTTTTTCATTTCTGTAGCTTTGAATGGTACGCAAATATGCACTCTTAACTGACGAATGTCGTGCTTTTCCATTAACAACTTTCTGTTGGTTTTTGTTTTTCTCCAACGAAAGCCCATATCTTTTACTACTTTCCGAAGAAAATCTATTCCTCCAGTGTATCCTGTTTCTTTAAATTTTCTTAGAATGTTTGGCATTGTAGGCACAATTTTGTCAACGGTAAAGGTATTTAAAATTGTTCTACGCAGCACACCTTTATCTGCATCGTCTAAGTCGGTTTTGGGCTTGGTTTTTTTTTTATTTTTCTTTGGCGATGTAAAAGATGAACCGGCACCTGCGTTTATTTCACTTTTTTCTTTAACAATCCGTCTAATACTTCTAAGTATAGACACCAGAAACACCCGTTGCGGCAATAACGCGTTCATATAACTGATCCAGTGGAATTTTGAGTACCCCTGAAGTTTTTTCTTCTTGCATATATTTAAATACATTTGAGATCACTCACGAGTTTGACTGTGTAAAACACATTTATTTAATTTACTTTTAAACTCCATTACTCACTACCTTAATACGGCACTGCACTACTGTGTTTATCGCTTAAAACGATGTAAAACACTGAATGCCTGAGGTTTCCCAACCTATGAATTTCGTGCGCATCTCGAGGGCGGTACTTCTAACCGGCCACATGAAAATCGGTCTGCTGTAGCTGACACCCATTAGCGTTATAGAGAGGTACCATTATCATTTCGCGGGCCTCACTCATATTCCGAGAATTTCTGGGTAACGCCTCGTACATTCAATGTCCCATTTGTTACTGAAATTAATAAGGCTTTTGTCTGTAGTATTGAAATTTTGTAACTAATCTTATTCGCTTCCTGAAATTGAAGAGTTTTACAGAAGCAACAACTGAATATTTAACATGTAGGACGAGTAGAAGTTATAGGACAATATTTATAGGAATTCATAGGTCGTACTTTTGAAATTAAACTTATGATACTAATTATATAGCTACCGTAATAAATAAATTGGTGATTATAGTTGATTGACGAAGAAGATACTTGTTGAATCTTAATTATTATTATTCATTAGCGTTAAGAAATAAATAATACTTTTAACGTTTCAAATATTTATTATAACCCCTACAATATTGTTTCGCATGCAATGGGGGTGGTAGTTTTCATCCACCTGGTGAAACCATCGTATGACAAAACAATATTTGTAGTGGTTTACAATAAATATTAGAAGATATAAAAGTAATACTTATTTGATGATTATGTTCATGTTCTAAATTTTTGAAAAATACACTTATTACAAAAAAATCCAAAAATAACGAAAATCTTAATTTTGAAACAACAAATACAGAAAAAGTACACATGTGAACCAATCTTATAATTCTGATCTTTGTTCTTAAGCTCATCAAGTTTTGGACATATTAATATAACACAAACTTGAGAATATAAAAGTTCCTAAATGATCTACAAATTCAAAAATTGTTTATTGTCAATTAAATGTCAAAATAAATTATATCCTTTGTCAAACAATGTAACGTGTAAATTTTCAGTTCACATTTATGCCTGTTTACGACATATGCACCCTTTTATCGAGATGTTTTTGCTTAAATTATATTAAGCCGAAGAAGAAAGCTGAAAAGAGTATGAAAGAGTGTTGTGGTCCTGATGCTGACAAACGATATTATCATACATGTTATAAACAAATGCAAACTGAAAACGAAGAATCTAAATTGAATGAATCTACAGGGCTGGATGATGAGTTTGTCTGTATAGAACCGGATGCGAAACACGCATATTATTAAGAAATGCAAGTATTGCCTGTAATTTGAAAATGGATATTTTATCTAAGAATTGCAAAAACACTCGCTTCGGAAATTTATAAAATCTACCTTTGTAAAACAACTGTTTTTTAATTAAAGTAATTCTTAAGCACATTAGTATACTTGTGAGTTGATTCAATTAAAAAAGCTGTTCAGACTGCTTAGAGAGTGTTAAGTATTCAAGGTATTACAGTTTTAGTGTATTATTTTTATTATAAATAATTTTTAAAAGAATTCAATAGTAAACTATCTTTTTAAATTATAAAGTTGTCAATTTGTCGCTAGCATCCATATAATATAATGTGAAAGACATTACACAATTACTACGTAACAAATTAAAAATTGCATCCATGAACTCTGTAAGCTGGAAAAGGTCTGAACAGATTGCTACTGTAAACTGCATTTGAATATTATTTACAGTTCGTAAAATGAATCACACGTTTTTAGTAATTAATGAATGCTTTTATATTTTAATTATTTAAATTTAACACTAGTATGTCTCAGTCTAGTTAAATTGAAAGCACTATTATCGAGATAAAATAAAATAAATTTTAATGAATTTCACTATTTTTAACTTCACAAAGTAATCGTTTACTCACACAGGACTTTCGTCAGACATATAACTAACTTATGAACATAACATTTCCTTACATAAATAAACACATGTTTTATTAAATATTAAATAATGAAAGTACACGTTTCTAATATGTTTAATTTCACAATGCTTGCGGGTATATAATATTTTATGTTGTTCCATTGTCGGTACAAATATAGATATTGTATGGTTTACCGACTCTAGAACACGACATATAATTATGCATGTGAGGCGCAATCCGGGTGTAGATCTGAACCGCATAATTCTTAAGATTGGCCCTGAGCTTTGTTAATGGTGATTGCAAACGACAATCAAATTGGGAATTGCAATCCCTTAAATTGAAGTGGCATATGCGTTGGAAGGAATGCGAGGAATGAGGACCTCTTCATTTTTGAATAGTCCTGTCAATATTGTTGCTTATGCGACATTGCTCATTAATTTATTTACTGCAAGCCGATTGCTGATACAAAGCTTTGGCTGGTTGATATTTTGCAACGTAATAATTGGCGAGTTTCAATTGCAGTACGTGCGGTGCCATGCCACGTCCAACAGATGGCGCCGTTTTCAAAAAAGTATGTTTTTACCTGTCACGGGTGTGACATACGCATATTTTGCTAAACATGAATTTATTAAATCTACGTTTCCTTTGTTTGAAGATTGTTCAATTTTACTATGACCGCGAAATGCAAGTTCATTTTCTCGCAGGAAACAAACCACATTTTTCAAGCTCTGTTGTTCACAGTTTTTTCATACTTCAATTCTGATTTTTCCAAAAGTTTTTTCTTGGATTATCGTATGTAAGTGTGGTAAATTATTTAGATCAGCAAACCCATTTTTATTCCACAAATTTTTTTCGCTTGAAAATAAAATACATGGCCAGCAAAACAAAAGAGACTTACTGTGACAACCAGTCAACCATTTGCGCTTTTAGTAAGATTCTTTTTGAAAATATCTTTACAATTTAGCTTGTTTTGTTAAATTAGTCAAAGTTGGAGTTGGCCTACCTTTGGCAATAATTCGTTTTTTTCTTCGAAATTATAACGTGAAAATCACTATATTGCATATAACACATTCACAATCAGACATATTTCCACACGAATTTGGTTCCGAAACTTTCGAACTTCCGATCTCCATACTTATAATCTACACGAAAACAGCTTACACAATGGACTATTTCAATACGATTTTCAAACGAAATAATCCATAAAAACGAAAGATTTTTGCGTTAACACAGTATTCGTATTGTATAAAAATATTACAAATTAATAACTTAACTAATTTCGCAATAAAACTTAATAAAAGGGTATTTATTATATTTGCTAATATCGCTAGACACGCCCATGCAAATGCGATGCTTAAGAAACTGCCTATATAAGCCGTACGCTGTAGATATCTAGCGTATCAGGTTGTTTATCCGGGCATGGTTCGTCGTCCTTCGTTAACGTCAGCATGTAATAGATAATAATTTAATATATAATATTAAAGTTTAATATTAAACTTTTTTTATTTACACGCTGTATTTTGCTTGGTTCGTGTAGTGGAAGCTGTGCTTCTCTAGCTTCTACGGTATACACACCACTAGTAACTAAGGCTGAGTATCAGTAAGGTTGATCCAATAAAAAGTTTATATTTTGAAGAAAAATTAGATTATTTTGTTTTTACATTATTTGTTTGTGGAATACCATATACAAGCTAAGTATTTTGTAAATAATTTTTTTTATAAGAATATGTTCTCGTGTATTTGCGCAATTAATAGACGTCCAAATTTATTATCAAGGGTAATATAGTAAGTGGTACGCTTATTATCGATCATTTTTTTGAAATGCCACGTATGAGTTGGCATTCAAAAAAATGATCGATTCTTAAGCGTACCACGAATTATGTTTAGGAAGAGAATATAATTAATTAGCAAAGATGTTTTTAAAAAAATATGATATAAACAATAGATTGGAACACAAAAAGAACTAGCAGTTGTTGAAATCATTACAATTAAATTTTGAATATTAAATGTACAATTTTCAAATAGAACCCGTGCTTCGTTTCTTGTTTTAATTTCGGATGAAACGTTGGAATTTACTGTTACTTAACCATCAGCATCAACATTTTCTTGCATTAAAAAGTTTTGGGGCATCGGTAAAATGCTTGAATTTGTAATTACAGAATGTTCAGCTTCAAAGGTACTATTTCGCACCTGTTTTAAAATGTTTTCATGCTGCTCAGGTTATATGTTCAAATATTGTTGAAGAGAAGTGATACTAATATGGCCTGTGCTTTTCATCAATTGTTGCTCTGGAATGCCGGCATTTGCTAATTTGGTAACCGCAGTTGATTTGTTGAATTTGTTGAACAATCGCACGGGGCAAAGATCTAACGGATCGAATGTTATTTTATATTCTTCATAATATTTTTGTTGCAGCAATTTGGATACTGTATTTCAGTTTTTAAGACTGGCTCTTTGTAGTCTTCACCATTTGATTTTCGCATATTATAAGCATAATCTTTTAAATATATGAAGCCTAGCATTTGAATTGATGTATCTCGTTCAACTTTGTACTCACGTGCTGTACAAAATTCAATAAACTGCTTCCAAATACTTTGATTCCGTTCCGTGGTTAACAGAACATTTTTGGTTATTAATTTATCTATCTTTCTACTGTTCCATTCTCCCCGTTTATTGTGACAATTATCTTGCATAACTGAAAATTTGTAACAACTAAGTATTTGCAGTACGTAGTAAATGCAGTACGCGTATCACAGTGACAATACAACAGTATTGTCCATTATTAATAACAAACAATGAATTTACATTTTGATTTTTGTCGAAATTATATTCTCAGTATTGCATGTGTTATGTAAATTACGAAAATGTAAAGCTTGGAATGTTTTAATTATTGACTAAAAGCGCGCTTCGGTATTGTTTTATCGGAAATGTAAATAGTAACTATATAATAAATTATGCAAACTATTCAACAAACATACAACAACATTTTTTAGGCAGCATCGGGTATATATATAGATATGGAGTCCATATATCGGTATGTAATTTTCCAATTAACGCTACGGACTGGTAGGTTCATCATACATATTGCTGTGGACTTTTCCCCATAAATATTTTAAAAATATTTGACTTGCGCAGTTGGAGCAAGCCGTTTGTTCTGCTGTGGACGATTGTAAAACTGTATTTTTTTACGCGGAGCCTGCGTGCTTGCTGTATCTACAGAGACAAGTGTAATGTGAGATAAGAGAGTCGTGTTTATAAAAAGATTATTCTTTATCTTTTTATTAAGTAACTTCGGGTTTATTTTTTGATTTAATAGTTGTTGGTGCTGTGTTACTTTCATTACCGCTATTTAACGAGTTTGTTTATCTCGTAATTGTTATATTTTACACTTTCTTACTCATGTGTCTTGAATATATTTTTTACGTAAGTAATATATTATTAAAAGATATCTTATCATATTTACCTACATACATACATACATAATCAAAGACCTCTTATACCCGAAGGTGTCGAGGTGTAAAGTTCTCTTAATTACATTCCACAAATTCACGCCACTCTTTTTTGTTTCTGGCAAGGTCCTTCGCCTCATTCCATGTTTTTCCTCTTTTTCTCAGAAGTTCATCCATACTGCTGTTCCACGTTTTTCTGGGTCGTCCTCTCCGATTTTTCCCAATTTTCCTTGCCTCCCATACCCGCTTCACCTGTCTAGTTTCATTCATTCTGATCAAGTGTCCCCACCATTTCAGTTTCTTTTCCTCTACTTTAGTTCTTAATGATTTTGTTGTCAGCATCTGTCTAATGTCATCATTTCTTTTTTTGTATGTTCTTCTAACGCCTAATGTTTTCCTCAGATACTTCATTTCACTGGCTTGTAATCGTTTTGTTTGTCTTTCATCAAGTATCCAATTTTCTGCTCCATAGGTTAAGACTGGTAAGTATACTGCTTGATACACAGTCATTTTTGTTCTTGTTGTTATCTCTTTTTTATTCAAAAAGTTTTTGTAGAGTGCATAGTACAATCTGGTTGCCGAATTTATTCTGGCGCTTATCTCATCTTCCTGGGTTCCTTTACTATTTAAGTTCATCCCTAAATACTTAAAAACTTCTACTTGTCCGATTCTATATCCTTCAATGTTAATGTTAATATTCGCTGTATTATTTGTTACTGCCATCACTTTAGTTTTCTCAGTGTTTATTCTTAGATTGTATGCTTTTAATTCTTCTGTCCAGATTGTTATGTTCTTCTCTAAGTCTTTCTCTGTTTCTGCTATAAGCACTATATCGTCCGCGAATACACATGCTTCAACTCTTACTGCTTGCATATTTCTGTACCCTGCAATATACTTCCTTGCCTTTGTCCAACTGGCTTTTATGACTTCATCCATCACACTTATAAACAGCAATGGGCTCAGTACTCCCCCCTGTCTCACTCCATCCTTGTTTCTAAAAGTTTTTGAGGTCTTATTTCTTGTTCTTACTTGGTTAATTGTATGTTCATATAAACTTTGTACTACCTTCAAAAGTTCTTCTTCTACATTCTTGTTCTTTAAACTCCGCCAAATTCCTTCTCTGTCAACCATATCAAATGCTTTTTTCATGTCTAAAAAAGCTAAAAAAATTTGTTCATTTTTAACTAGTGCTTTTTCTGTTATTTGTTGTAAAGTAAAATTGTGGTCTTGTACGCTGTGCGCTGGTCTGAATCCACTTTGTGCGTCTGCTAGCTTTGGTTCTATCGCCTTTCGAAGTTTATTTTCTATGATTATCTCGTAAACTTTCAGTCCCGAGCACAGTAGAGAAATTCCTCTATAATTATCGCAGACCCTTGTATCTCCTTTTTTATATATAGGTAAGATTGTAGCTATATTCCATTCCTGTGGTATTATTTTAGTTTTCCATACAATATTTAGTATTTCCAGCAGTTCTCTCTTCCCATCTGGACCAAGGTATTTTAGTAATTCTGTATCTATTTGATCACATCCTGATGCTTTACCTATTTTAAGTTTACTTATCGCTTCCTCTAGTTCGTCCAGTTGTATTCCAGTTTCCTGTACTCCGTTTATACTTTCACACACATTTTCCTTTTTATTTTCTATTACTGTATTTTCGCTATTTAATAACTCAGTAAAATATTCTTGCCATCGTTCAATAATTTTGTCTTCATCTGTTAAAATATTTCCATGTTGGTCTTTTATTTGATTGATCCTTTCTCTATTTGGATTTCTCATATTTCTCAATGTTCTATAGAATAGCTTTTTGTTTTCTACACTATTTTCTTGCATTTTCCTTCCAAACTCTTCCCAAGATCTCGCCTTTGCCTCTTTGATCATTTCTTTAACTTTATTTCTTTGTATTTTGTACTGGTCATATATTTGCTGATTTCTGTTTTGAAGATAGTTTTTCCACATTTTTTTCTTTTCCCTGACCTCTTTATTAATAACTTCGTTCCACCAATTCGTTTGTTTCTTTGTATTATTACTTCTACTATAACCACATGTTTGTTTTGCCAATTTAAAAATTGTCTCTTTAAATCTTTTCCATTTATCCTCTAGATTGATCATTTGTTCTTCCCTGTTTTACTTTAGGATTTGCGCTTCGGTTTCTTCTATATATTTGGTCCTAAATTGTGGGTCTCGCAGCTTATAACTCTTTATTCGTTCTGTTATAACATTGTTTTTAACTTCACCTTTCCTATTCATCTGCGTATTCATTTTAATTCTAGCTTCTACTAGGTAATGGTCGCTGCCTACTTCAAAACTTCTTTTGACCCTTACATCTTTAACTGTTCTCTTATAATGTCTAGGTGTTATTATATAGTCAATTATCGAGCGTTCATTTCGTGTGTGTACTTCTCTTGTTATTTTATGTATCCACTTGTGCTCAAAAAATGTATTATTTACAGTTAAATCGTTATCGATGCAAAACTGAAGCAGTCTCTTTCCATTTGAATTTATTGTGTTCTCTCCGTGTTTCCCTATTGCTCCCTGCCACTTCTTATATTCATTTCCCACTCTCGCATTATAATCTCCCAGCATAATCAGCACACCTTCGTGATTATCTATTACTTCTTGTAATTGTGTCCAGAATTGGTTCTTTTCATCAGCCTTGTCATCTTCTCCTGGTGCGTATATTATTACTAGTGTAGCTATATTTTCTTTGTCTATTTGCATTATTACTTTTAATATTCTATCGTTTATACATTCCCAGCTTCTTAATTTCTCTACTTTATCCTCCGGAATTAGACATGCTACTCCCGACTGAGCCCATTTCCTTTCTTCCACTCCTGCATATATCAATAAATCTCCATCTCCTATCCATTGCAACCCACAGCCTTTTTTCTTTGTCTCGGTAATAGCTACGACTGTAAAATCTTGGTTTGTAAATTGTTCTATAAGCTCCATTTCTTTGCCATTTATTCCTCTGACATTCCAGGTAGCCACCCTCCATTCTGCTTTCCTTATTCCCGTGTTTGGTATATTTTGCACCTTTGTACCTTTATCATTATCCCTATCCATAGCCAGGTCCATACTCCTCCATACCCCATTTCTATTCTTACTTTTATTAAGCTTCAATTCCGGGTTCACTGCCAATTTCGTCGTCAGATGTCCGTCCGCCGTTTCTTTTAGTTTTTTGGGTCCTCCTTTGATAGTTCTAGTAAGTATTTCTCTCTATTCCATTTCCACACTTTCTTATCTATAATCAATTTTTGATATCCGCTTTTCACTGTTTTACCTCTTTTCCTCTCCTCCTCTGCTTTCATTCTAATTAATTTCTGTATGTCTCTATCTTGTTTTGTCATGTCATTATTTATATATATCCTATCGCTCTTAATTTTTGCTAATTTCGTCTTGTTTTTCATTATTTCCATTTTTTCTTCGAAACTCCCTAATTTTACTAGGTACGATTTTGGTCCTATTCTGTGAGTAGCTTTAATCTTTGTCTCTATTTCAAGTTTTTCTTTCATAAAGTTTTTTATCTCATCAATTAACTCATCTTGGCTGTTTGAATTAAGTGCTAGCCCTTGTATTACTATATTTTCTCTTCTTTTCTCTTTCTCTAAATATTCTAATCTGTCGTTCGTTTCGCGTAACTGCTTTTTAATCTCTACATTATCTTTTATTATCATCTTATTTTCATTCTTTATTGATTCATTTTCCTTCTTTATTTCTCTTATTTCTTCTTTGTATTTACTCTGCTCTGTCTTTATTTGGTTTATATCTACTGTTAACTGTTGTAGCATATCTAATATCTTATCTATTTTGTCATCCTTTTTTTGTTGTTGTTTTGATGGTGATCTGGTTATTTTTTTGCTTTTACTGTAAGCGGTTTCCTCCCCGCTATCTCGATCCTCTCCCCGCTTCCTTTTCTCTCCCTCTGATGATTCATCCGTACTATGCATTTTATTAGTATTTGTTGGTTATCTCACTATTCTATTCCTCCTTAACCTATTTTGAAATTTGCGATGAAATTCTTTCGAAATATAAATATAAATATAAGATGTTTTTACATCGTCCTTGAGCTCGGTTATTGTTTATCTCTCTCTGTTGATCGCGCTTGTCGCCCGGATCAACTCCTCGGAGGCAGACCTGCGCCGCGTTACGTTGTGAATTATTCCTAACCTTACTAATCTTGTTAGGGTTATGCTTCTAATTACAATTACTGTGCCACTACTGATCTTATTTATACTGCTTCTCTTACCTTCTTCTGCTATGTAACTGTGCTGCAACTTTCACCAATATTTAACAATTAATTTCACTTAAATACTCTTATTAACTTTGCTGTGTGACTAAGCCGATACGTCGGTGCTTCGTCGACACTCAACTTCATATATCATATTTAAAAGAGTTAAATACTGTATTTTCTAATTGTATTATTATTATTATCGTATTGATTTTAGTCTTACTTATTTGATATAAATAACAAAGGTTTTTAAAATTTCTAGTAAAAAAATTCTGTTAACTGTAAAATTTAGTACGTTGGTATATCAAGGGCATTTTTTGTTACATGTGGTTGCACATGCGTTAGAGTTTGTTTCGGTCTGTCAAATAGTTTGTTTATTTTTATTTTGTTTCTCTTGGGAGAAATTAAAAAGTTTCTTTCTAATTTATTATTTTTAATTTTGATCGGCTGTCACAAAGGTTTTTTATCGCATGCAGCTGTCATTTCCATGCGTTATTTTTACCTTTATAATATTGTTAAATGAGGCAATATTAATCTTTATACTTTATAAAGATTTTTTTTCTTTTTTTTTATTTTTGTATTAAAGTTTCATTTAAATTTTATTGTGTTTATTATTATTTAACCTTATTTCAAGAAGTTTACAAGTAACTAAAAGAAATATAATTATAACATTTGCCAATACTCTTTTACTGGCGCATTATAAATTTTGTAGAAGAGACAACCACTTGTCCGATTGGAACCCTGAGAGGAAAGCAGTCCCATTTTTTTAAATTAAACCGACTGAGTATCCTAGCTGGATAGATTTGTCGTGAATTGTGAATAAGCAAATTTCAAGATCACAATTCATAGCAATATGTATATACATAATCTTACCAACAACCAGTTGTGAAATTATGAAGAGTTGTCACCATATCTCTATAAAATAACTCGCATTGTTTTTTACTTCCATTATCTTCATGAGAAATATATGTGTGTCTGGACACATGAACATACATACACAAACGCAGGAAATCGTTCATCTTATGATAATGCTCTTAGCTCCCGGGATTCGATAATAATGCATTATTAATTGTAACTAAATCTACCAGTTAGGGATGCAAGGATGTTCTTTTTAACTGTACGCCACTTAGACATCATTACTGTATTAAAAATAATTTCGTTTTTATTTGAGTGTCTTCCTTAACAAGATATAGACGTACACTGGTTCGATCCTGGTGGCAGTCAACCCCTACAAGGCCATTGACATCTACTCTCAGGTAAGTGACATACATATTAGTTGGCATATGGCCACGATCTTTTGTAATCTAGTCGCGTATATGACTTCCTCATATTGTCCTTTGTCGCGGACGTCACGCCGTTGTTACGGTCGAACACTGATTGCTTTTTCAAATTGCATTTAATCTGTAGCGTTTAGCTTTTACTTCTACCTTTGATCATATCCGTATAAATGCAACACATGTACGTATAATCCTTTATTTGCAATAAACATATTGTCAAGATGTATACGTTACATACTTGTTAGCGGGACGTTATAATTAAGTGTTAAAATCGAGATAAAACTTTTTATAGTTTAATCTCCGCTTTATTAAAATAATACGTACGTAATACGACAATTGTTTCGCCTACACAGTAGCTTGGTCTGGTACGTACTAAAGTAAGTCACAAACTAACGATATACGAGAAAATATAAGAAAATAACGATACTGTTTCTGTAATATAAAAATGAAACATTTATTTAGAAAACTTCAAAGTACTCTCCATTCTGTGCAATACACTTCTCCTACCGTTTTTTCCACTTGTCATAAACATCTGAGAAACCATTTTTTGAGGGTCTATTTAGTATACCCATCACCGCGTTGTTGAGCTCTAAATTCAACTCAAATTTTCAACCACTCAATTCTTTTTTGATTTCGGGAAACAAATGGAAGTCACATGGAGCAGGATCAGAGGAGTAGCGAGGGCTAACCATAATTTTCACCACATATTCTTCAAGTGTTCGTTGACAAATCGCGGATGTATGGGCCGGAGCATTGTCGTGATGCAGGATCCAACCGATGTCTTGATAAAGCGGCCGTTTTTTCTTTAATTTTGCCTTTAGGGTTCCTTGAAGTACATTAGAATACTACTACCCAGTTCCAGTATGTTCTCTAGATACAATATGATCAAAAATAACGCCCAATTTGTATAAAAAAATTAAGTGCATTGCTTTACCGGCGCTTTTCACAGTTTTCGCCTTCTGCGGTCTTGGACTGCCTTTGTGCGTCCATTGCATACTTTGAGACTTTAATAATTCAGGGTGTTAATGATAAAACCAACTCCCGTCACATCTAACCACATTGTTTAAAAACTGTGGATTATGTTGCAGTTGCACAAATTGTCACTGGATTGGCTTTTTGTTTATCGGTCATCACTTTTGGAATCTATTTTGCCGCGACCTTTCGATACACTAAATCTTCATGAGTAATTTTTTGAGTGGAACCATAAGACAAATTAACAATGTCAGAAATTCGATATACTCCTTGGTCTCTCGTCTTCCACTAATTCACAACCGTGTTTGAAATTTTGTGTCACTCAAACACACTACATCTGGTTATTCAGTTTTAATAATTCCAAAAGTTTCAGTTAGAGTTTTACACAACCGAACACAAAATTTTATCGCATATTATTACTCGATTATTTTTTCGATGGATACGTCAAACACTGTCAATTCAGTAATTAATTTGTAATAAACGTCAAAAGTTAAATCAAAGCCTATTTGAGGATAAGTACATTGGAGATGGGGGTTTCTTGTTCTATTCTTTGTCTTATAAAATTCTAGTTGCGAAAGAAGTTATAGCACCAGTCTCGTTATACCTTGATATATCCTCGTACATAAATGCAAAAAAGATCAATATTATTTTATGGTGTGTTTAAATGGGAGAAATTACACAAATATTAGGGTAAATGTGTGACCTACTGCTCAGTGCTTATCGTTATACTATTGGGAAACTTTACTAATAGTAATTTAATGGACTAAAAGTACATTTTTATTAAGTTTATTCGAACTCATGAGTTCTGAATAGTTCGAACTAGTTCTAATATGTATTTGAAATTCACATTGTACTGCGCATGTTCACAAGTTAAGATTTTGCTTTTTTTTAGACGGTTCGAATGTGCAAATTATGAAGAATTTTACAATGTTATGAAAACATAACATTGTAAGATTCGGATAAATTACTTTTTGTGGATAATCTTAAAATATTTCGAGTGATTTTTTGCCTGGAAGCTTCAGTGTGATCTTGAAAATGTGTTTCAATGATGCGCTGTGAGCAACCTTCCTCTAAATAGGGACAAGTGCAGTGTTATGTCTTTCACCAGGAGATCTGAGCACATTGTTTTTAATTACCAACTGCATAATGTGTGTTTTGAGCGTGTTGAGTTGGTTAGAGACCTGGGTATATTATTCGATACGAGACTCGCATTCAGTGAACATCTTAATTTTATTATTTTGACAGCAAGAAAAACCCTGGGACGTATCATTAGAAAACTATGGTACTTTTACTGATGAACGTGTCCTGAAAGCTCTCTTGTGTCCGTTGGTTCGTTCTCGTCTCGAGTACGACTCAATGGAATGGTCTCCACCAGTCTAGATGGTGCAGCGGAAATTCGCTAAATTTATATGATTTCGATCAGACCGAATTTATCTCGAAAGAAGCACGCTTTCACGCTTCGATTTGCCTTCCTTGAAATTTAGGCGTGTTTCCTGCAGCATTGTGTTTGTTTTTAAATTGTTCCTGGGTATTATAGACTTGTCTAGGTTTTTTAAATGATCTTCCTGTTTAACAAACGTATAACCTACCTGATCCACACGTTAATTTATATACTCCAGATTTCTTATTTTTATCTGTTCTATCTTATTGATTTTAATTGTATGTGGATAGATTATTTTGTTTTGAAAATCGTGTTATTTTAATTTTGTTTTCAAGTATTTTGAAATATATTCATTTGTCAGTATATGTTTGTATTCAAAATTTTGATTTTTTGTCTTTTATTACAGGATAACCCTTAAATGTTTTCTTTTGTCAGCATATTGACACCTGGAGTATCTGTGTAGCCGTTATTGATTACTATTTGTTTACATAAATTTAGTCCTTCATAATTTTATTTAGATAGTGGATAATTAATTAATCTATGTAAGAAACTATGAAAGCCTGCTAATTTGTGTTGACGAATTATGTGTAGTTATGTATGTATGAGATTCTTTATGGTAAATATCAAAGTCTGATTTATTGTTAGAGTTGGGCACCTTTGTCTGCACGCCAGGACAGTACTAAATTTTATATCTGTATACATATATTACTATATTACTTATTAAGGTTTAACGCAAGTATATATCGGGCAAGAGTCATAGGTTTGTTCCAACTCGCTAAGAGAACCGTACACTGACGGTCCGGTAAATGCGCACTGCGAAAAAAGCGTTCCAACTTCATTTCTGACCGTACATTAAACGATACTGAAAACTGAAAGTGTCCCAAAGTAAATTTTGACCATTCGCAGACTGAAGAATGTTCCGGCAGTACTGGCATGCGCATTACATCCTTCATCCTGTGAGAACTATAGCCGACAATGGCAATATCACACTATATCATCAAGACAGAATAAAGTTGATTATTACAATTATTACTGTTGGTAATACTGCAAAATAGATTGATAACCAAATGATCAGAAGTATGTTCCAATTTCTTTATAATTATCACCGATCCAAAAGCAGTGCAAAACTAACGCTTGCGCATAAAATGATCACCAAACGATACGCGTACCGTGACGAAACCGGTAGCTGGAACAAACCTAATGTTAGTTTATTTATTTAATTCTAAATAGCGTATATAACCCACTTGCCTTATTTACGTAGTACAATTTGGATAAGATTGCTGTAATAACGGTTTATAGCAAACTTTACATACATAATATAAATCCGGAAATTTACCGATATTCTATGTTATATTATCAAGCGATGGTCACTTATATCACATTGCGCGCGCTAATATGTACTGAATTCAGTCCTGATATACAGACACGATGGCCCACTCTATATATTGTCGATTTTTTAATAGGTAGATCCAGATCCAAAAAATTAATGTTATTATTTACTTCGCATTTCATGGTAAATTCAATGTGTTTGTGGATAGAATTGACGAATTCCACTAGAAGTTTAATTCCGGCAAAGCAAAGTACATTATCGTCCACTTATCTATAGCAAAAGAAATAATGTTTTCTTCATATTTTAAAAACACCATAAAATGTAAATATTATTTTATGGTATATTTAAAATTATTGCATTTATGTATATCGTTGTTAGTTTGCAACCTACCTGAGGAAGCCACTGTGTAGGCAACACAATTCTCGTATTGTAACGAAGTGAAGATTAAAGAAACTTAAAAGTTTTATTTGTATTTTGAATTATGAATCTTCATCATTCAAGTAAAAGCCGAATCAATTCGGTTAATTAAATTTTATTAAAATGTACTTGTAAGTTTAATTAAAAACCTCAAAAATTGGTTTATATTGAAACAATAATACAGAAGACACATAAAATAAAGACTACTTGATTTTAGGTTAAGATTTGGTATTTAAAATAATCTAATACGAAGTAGGCAGGGCTTAACTCTATCATTTTATATTATAATAAAATGTTTTTAATTTATGATTATAAATAAAGCCTTGGTTGGCATTTGTGGTTTAAAATAAATTCATATTACTAGTAATTTTAGAATAAATTTAAAAAAAAATTAAATCTATTTCAAAGTGATTTTCTTTAAAGCACTTGAATTCATACTTTATTTCGTATTTTAAATTTGGAATAAGAATATTAACTTTTTAGCGACGTACCAAGGTGAGTGATTTTCAGTTTATATTTGTTTAATGAAGTTATGGACGAATATGATTTCAAAGCGACGATTGAAATTTCAAATCTATTCAGTTACTTTTACGTCTTCGCCATTTCTATAACGTAACATTTTTGTATACTTTTCTGGATTCAAATTGGATTTAATCAAGGTTTACATTAATGGTATACAAAGAAAACAATTTATTATTTAAAAAAGAAATATACCTACCTATTCATATAACGCAGGTTACGTTTGAATCATAACTTTTAAACATAAGAAAAATAGTATCCTACAACATAATTTAATATCTTATTCAATAACAAATTTAAAACAAAATATTTATTAACAGAGTAATGCATTAAAGTGCATTTATTATTAACATAAGTAAAGCAACACTTCCTATTTAGAATGATACTGACTGCGTTTATGTCGCATGTTTGAAACGAATTCACTAAAACCACTTGAAATTAGCGAAATGTTTATCTCATGAGTTTAAAAAAGGTGAAATTTATTTCAAGCTGATTGAAAATCAAGTATTCATGTAACATACCCTGGTAATGGGCTAAAGTTACCATTACACTACACCAGAAATTCTTCAAAACGTTCTTAGTTCACTTAAAAAAAGAATTACTCTCTGCAGAGATGTGGGTGAAGGCCATGTAACACATCCTGTTTAATATCATTTTTCATTTTATTTAGTCATTCTATATTTTTTTTTTCAACATAATAATAAATCATACTTAGCTTTAAAAATGTTTATTATTTATTTTGTTATAAGAAATATTACATGATATTGTAATTAAATTGAAAAATATAAAAACTTAAAAAAGGTATATAACCCCTTTCCACAATTATTAATCGTATCCTAAATACGTATTTCGTCAACTAAGTTGTCATCATCAGTAGGTAAAAACCACTAATTAAAAGTCGCACATGGGGCACAGTAAAGCTAGCGAATCGCTTACGCAAACAACTACTTTACACCGCGTCCACGTACAGACTCTACGTCTATAGTCTATACGTGGACGCGGTGTAAAGTAGTTGTTTGCGTAAGCGGTTCGCTAGCTTTACTGTGGCTCATGTGCGACTTTTAATTAGTGGTTTTTACCTACTGATGATGACAACTTAGTTGTCGAAATACGTATTTAGGATACGATTAATAATTGTGGAGAGGGGTTATATACCTTTTTTAATTTTTACTTAACCACAGTCTCCAAAGAAAGAATTTTGAAAAATATATTTTTAAAATAGATTACATAGTTTGAACTATCATTGAAAATTAGACAAAGTGACAGGTAGCCCTAAGTCGAATCAAATTAAGACACAAGTGATTTTATTCATGGCTTAGGTACATCTGAAAAGCTTTTTTTAACTCACACATTACTTACTTCATTTGTTGTAAAACAAACTATGACCCAGTGGCGGCTCTTGATGACGTACGATGTGCGCTGCTGCACGGATGAGACTGCTTCGTTTAAGCTTTCATGTATACAGAGAAGCAAGTAACCGTACCGAAATCTTCCGAAATAGTTCGAAGTAGTCTCATCCGTGCAGCAGCGCACATCGGTCATAGTCTATAACCGGGTTTTATATGAATTACTTGTTAAGTATTTTACACCAAATCCATATCCAGCATTTTCGCTATTTATCTCTCATTATTATTTCTTACTTATAAGTAATACTTATAACAAATAATAACAATAAAAAGAATAGTGGTTGACTAAATATAATAAATAACGCCATAAAAAGTGAAAATTTCAAATAAACGGTAATCAAAAACTGCAAATCACAATGTAATAGCATAGGATGCTACATATTTGGAACGCAGGTTACTTTAGGTACTCATATATGACTAGAAATACATTTCGATCATTGACCAGTCCTAGTAGACGTTTACTATTCTTGGGAATTCATCGAATAATCGGGTATTAATTTTATTGCATAGTAAAGTTGCTAGCACATGTTATTGATTTGTTCAAACCGTTTATCTCGTAAATTCTAAACGGCTTGAGTCAGTCAGTCTTAGTTTTCAAGTAGCCTGAATTAATGTTTATCTCGTATATTTCAATCAGATTTTAAGTTTCAAGCGACTTGAACACATAGAGGCAAACAGACACTTATTTGTTATGAATTTTTAAGAGTTTCTGATTTAATTTTATTTAGATTACTTTCGACAGTCGGAAATAATCATATAGGTAAACTAAAATTTTAATTTAATTATGAAACAAACATGTAAATAATTTACATATCTGTAACTGTATACTTGGACAATACCTCGTAATGAAGCAATGTATACAAATTATACAAATCTTTATAAATAGATCGATGGCAGAAACATATGTCTTAAGCAGAAGTAAATGCTGAAAATACGAGGTATTGTCCAAGTATACAGTTACAGATATGTAAATTATTTACATGTCTGTTTCATAATTAAACAAAAGCGTTATACGGCATATTAACGTATAGATATATTTAAAACCTTTTTTATATATTTACCGCCATCTGGCTCGTTTTTGAAGGACTACACCCGTATTGTTTTCGTTTCGTACCAGCTTAGCGGGTCAAATGAAAGATCGCTTTTTTCGGTAAAGTCTCTTTCGTCCGTCAGATGTCACTTATTAAATAATTGCCACCTGATAGGATGAGATTTGCTTTATCTAATAGGCGGTTCGGCTAAATGTCATATACAGATACAGATCTATTTATAAAGATTTGTATCATTTGTATACATTGCTTCATTAGCTTAACTGACGACGCCTATAGATGGCAGAAACATATGTCTTAAGCAAAAGTAAATGCTGAAAATACGAGGTATTGTCCAAGTATACAGTTACAGATATGTAAATTATTTACATGTCTGTTTCATAATTAAACAAAAGCGTTATACGGCATATTAACGTATAGATATATTTAAAACCTTTTTTGTATAAAATTTTAATAATTCAATATAATTTTGACAATGCTTAGGAAAAAATTGAAAGTGGATTCATACGTAATCTGTCTGATGAACGCAATCAACGTAAACTTTATCTTCCTATCTTGCAATAATTAATTAACTGTATTAAATTACAAATTAAAAAAAAAATACGACTTATAAGGGAAACAAATGAGTTAGGACATTAAGTTCTTTTATTATTCTTCATATTATGTTATACAGAGTGGCCAAGACAAAAGAGGCCCGGAGTTATACTATACGTAATATTTGAATCGAGCGCTCGAGAGGCGTCACGTGATGTCTAGCGGCCATTCCGTGTTAACTGTCATATTGTGTTTGCCAGTGTTGCGTTGTCAGTTGTTAAGGGTGGTTGTGAATAGGGTTCTCCATAATGCTGTTTTCAATCGAACAAAGAGTGTTTATTGTTGAAAATTATTTGGAATGTAAATCGTTTGTAACATTAAATGAAAGGTTCACGATAAAATATCCACAAACGTCTGCTCCTTCTAAAAGTGTTGTGCAGAAAATGATTACTAAATTCAGAGCTACAGACGGTTTCTTCACCGGAAAATATTCAACGTGTTCAAGAGACTATGCTAAGAAGTCCACGGTAATCAACTAGACGTCTATCCTCCCAAACTAAACATCAAGCGAACGTCATGCCAGAACATGTTGAAGCAGTTGCATATGCGAGCGTACAAAATAAGAGTGATGCAAACATTAAAACCCACGGGCTATGCAAAACAACAACGTTATTGCGATTGGTTACTCACTCATGTCGCTGATGGTTATCTGGATCCGAATCTATACTTTATCACAGATGAAGCAGAGTTCCATCTTAGCGGGTATGTGAACTCTTAAAACAATCGATATTGGTCAACGAACAATCCCCAGAAACGCTTTGAGGTGCCTCTGCATGATGCGAAAATAGGCGTTTGGTGTGTAGTTTCAGCCCGACGGATTGTAGGCCCCATTTTCTTTAATAACACCGTGACGTATGAAGTGTATGTAACAGAATTGTTGCAACCATTCGTAGCGCAGCTGACTGAGAAAGAACGAGAGTATGCGTTTTTACAGCAAGATGGTGCCACGGCACATACTTCACGGTTTTCAATGTCATACGTCCATGGAATTTTCGGAGAAGAGCGAACAGTTTTCGCAGGTTTATGGCCTCCCAGATCGCCCGATCTGTCTACCTGCGATTTTTATTTGTGGGGTTTTTTAAAGGGTAAAGTGTACAGTAACAACCCGCATACAATTGAAGAGTTGAACACCAAATGAACTGGCAAAAGTTTTTCAAAACTTGTTGAGACGTGCTAATTTGTGTATCGAAGTTCATGGTTAACAGTTTCAACACCTCCTGTGAACTATTGAATGTTCACTATGTTGTTATTCATAATATTCTCTATTTACTACTTTTAAATAAAAATTTATAATATATTAGTAATTCACTTTTCTGTAAGTATTTGTACTACTGTACCCGGTACGAATTTTTATCTTGGCCACTCTGCATTAACATAAATCAAAGCACTTCGACCCACGATTTTGAAGTGACATTATCTATTTGTAATGATCTATCGATATCTATCTTGCATTGTTCGGACTTGATATACCAATGTTATGGTTGATGTTGGCTCGTGGCTGTTTGCAATGAATCCGGTTTCTGGCGGTGATGCTTCAACGTCAGTTACTAGAACCAAGACCCCGATGTTGCTTCACCGTGCACAGGTTGTAAGGCTGTGTACACTTTACTTTTTAAATCTTGGGCACCTGTTGGTTAAATGAATAAATATACTTTCATCTAAATATATTTATTTACACATATACATTTATTTTGGATCTACAACGACTTTTACTAACATAAACTGCTGTTGAGACTAGTGTTTCTTGTTAAAATATGATTGTTTGATATGAATGTTATGAAGCAGAGTGTGTGTCATATACTGATGTTGAGTTTGTACTGATCTGTTTTGTTCTGTTACAAGTAGGTAAAATAGATACCACTACCCTTAAGTATTACATATTGTAACGCATATATTACTAGTAATTTCGATAGTTAAAAATTTGTATAATGTTTTCCTTTTGTGGGTATTTATTCTATCGTTAGTTGAAATTAGAAATTTCGTCGTAGTAATGATGGTATGATTTAAATTTAATTAAAATTGCGATATATTGCACGTTGATGTAGACAACTTTGTTTTCATTATAGTTTGGTTTAGTATCGTTCAGATGTTACGATTGTAGATGGCGTTTGGAATTCGCAATAAACATGGTAGAGTTTGTATATTGTAAACAGTTAGTTTGGTAATTGGGTTAATTTATACCAGTTTTAGTGCGAATCTTTATTTTCAAAATTAATTAAAATATCTTACGGTTTTGTCTGTAGTGAATTCAGTTAGATTGTCATTTGTATTTTCATTTAAGATCTCCTCAGTTATTGAAGCTTCAGAGACATCTCGTGTTTATTTTCTAAGGTATGGTCTGTGATTAAAAATTCTTTATTACGAACGTACCTAATTAATATTCTTTATCAGCTAGGTTCCGTATTTTATTGCCTTAATTTTGATGTAGCGAAATGTTTTCTAATTATCTAATTCGTATTATAATTCTTCTCTACAGTAGCTTAACCTATCGGTTATTTTTGTAAGAACTACGCATGTTTTCGTATAAGAGAATCGAGTTGGCGAAAGCTCGTTCTATTTTGCTGTCGAAAGTTTCATTGATTAACATGTGTACGGAAATTGTGTACTTTACAATTGTAATGGATTTTAAATATTGTTAATTTACTTCGCTATGCGGATCAGAGTCATTATTAATTCATTTAAATGATAATAAGGATATAGTGTGATATCAGAATATCGTTTATCGCTACCAATTTCCTTCCGACGCACAATCTATTGCCCTATAGTAGGGCGCAAGCACGTGTACTTTACACGTACTAGGACTACTTTTGCAAGCGCATGGTACTTTCCACAAAGCCTGCCCGAATAAAGATATTATATTATCTCTGCTTCATTTAATATATTTGTTAAATAAGAACCATTAAAAGTAGACGTTAAAACAGTATTATTAAACTTTGCCCGTTTATTTTCAAGAATATATTTCATCCTGAATTTTAATCCAAAATATCTTTGAAATGCGTTAAAGTATCGGGAAGGCAGGAAGTCGAATGCTTAAATCATTTTCCAACACAAACAAATTTAGATACTTTTCAAGAAAATCATCATTTCCGTACAAACATTCCAGTTAAAGTCGTAAACTGCATCTGTTTATGCTACAAAGTAATTAATTTTAGCGCAATAATTTCAACAAACTGCATTTGTATAAACTGCGCTTCCCAAAATTACTTGCACATAAATTTATCTAAATTAACATATTCCAAATTGGCGTGTAGCAACTGGGAAACACATTAAGTTACAGTGTGTATCATTTGTTAGAAAAATGTAATATTTGGTAATTGTTTACTTAAATTAAGCTTATAAACTATACAGTATGTGTTAAAAGTAGTGTAAATCTATAAAAACGTAAGCTTCAGTATTATGAAAGTGTTTACACGTAAAAGTAGGCTTGAATTAATATAATTTATGATTCAGAATAATTGAAACATACATGAGTAGGTAAACCCCACCAGTTTTGTATAATACAAAGGTATTTTTAATAATATAAAATATTAAAAATCTGGTGTGAAGAACACAAATGCAGGTTCACTATTAATATTTTAATTTTAATTTTAAGGGGCGTACCGATGAGCTTGTAGAAAAGCGAAATACGTATCTACGTCTCTGGGGATAGAAAATATTAATAGTGAACCTGCATTTGTGTTCTTCACACCAGATTTTTAATAATATTTTATATTATTAAAAATACCTTTGTATTAATTTATGATTACTTGATTTAAAAAAATATTTTAAAAACAAATGAATATTTGAAACGTCATGTGTTTAGATAATGTTCTTAGTTTCTATATTTTTAAAAGATATGAAAAATGGTCTCGAATTATTCAATTTAAAATGTTGGAAAATGGTCTTACTTCCAAACATCGTGAAATTCCGTTTAATCGTTAAATACGTCGTTTATTTTTAAATCCGTAGCTCTTTAAACCAGCTCAGATATACAGGATGTTCTTGAAATAAGGAGGTAACGTATGTAAAATGGAAAGATGTAATTATATAGAAAATGAATCTAAAAAAATTGAGCCGATTACGACGCAAACCTCAAAATTAATAAACCCTTAAAAATTGAATTACGTGCCGCCTATGAACTGAAAATATCCAGAATGTGTTTAAATAATAAATACCTCTATTAAAGTTATATACACACATACGCTACAGCGCATGTTTATATACGTAACTACTGTCGATGTTATAGAAACTATAACATTGTTGTCTGCTAAAGTCAATAACCTCAATATATTTACGTACAAAATCAGCTGTTTATAAACTTGTAGAACTGACCTAAATCAGCTATTTCATGTATGTTTTTGTTTGTTACGAGAAGTAACAAATATGAACTATTGAGATCATGTTGGTCTGCAACCTTTGTAATAATCTACCTGGTTCTAGAATAATTTGAGACATACTTGAGTAGGTAAAATCTCATCATATTTTGTAGAAAACAAAAACATTTTTAATCATAAAAATAATGTTAAAAAGCGTGTGTGGAGAAAACAATACAAGTTCATAGAAGATAATTTCACACAGATATGAACTTGTATTGTGTTCTCCACAACCGATTTTTAATAATATTTTTATATTGTTAAAAATGTTTTTATTTTCTACCTGTTTCACACGTGAATAAGAATGCGCAAATGTAAAACATATCGAATCTTACGTGTGTACATTCGATATGTTTTACTGGTGGGTAGTGAATTCGCAACATACATAACAGAAACTGTTTGAATTATTTATACACGTACGCGATATTATGAAATAAAAAAATTATCGCTGAACGTCTTCTTATCACAAACCGAGTTACATTGAATCGAAGGAGGCGTGTGTGCTTCTTTATATACCCACATAACCAGATATCTACCAATTTTTAATTTGATTGGTTCCAGTGCAAAAGTTGGCATGGTTTAAGTGCTCTGACGTAGGAGACATGCAAGAACATGTTCAGATATGTCAACTCAATGTTCGACGGAACAATATTTCTAGTAACAAATTAACTTTGAAATTTTGTAAAATTTATTGCGTTTAGAAATCTTGACGTGATAGCGCAAATTTTAAATCAGAATCAGAATGACAATAGACATAAACTACACGTATTGGTTTATAAGAAAACCAAACTGTGTTCACCAGTGTAACCCCATACTATTGACAATAACGGAATTCCTTTCAGTATTTCGTACATGCAATTTTGCCGGATGATACTTTATTCAGGTGTTTTGATTATCTTTACATCTGTTTTTAACTTTTTTCCCATTTCCTCCTTTCTAAATTGTTTGCACATATTGGGATTCAGTAATTCTCAGGTCTTGTTTTTGTTAACTGTATTTGTTTAACTAACTCATCGTATCTAACTTTGTTACGTTTATCTAACACTAATAGAATTTTTCTTTTAACTTTCATGACTGGAAAGAATCTATCCTGCGACTTCTATTTCCTTGGTAAATTCCTCTTTTGGTGTTGTTCTTCTCGAAATTACCTAAGCTTTTCTATGAAATGCACATTGACCAGCGAATATCGCATTGGTAAACCACGAGTTTATCGTGCCGAAGGTTCTGGGATCGAATCCGGGACTTTGTTGTTCCGAAAGTATAATTTTCCTTCTTGTTGAGGTGAATTTCGACAGCAAAGTATCTGAAGTCTATCCACGGGCACAGGCGTTTTAATAACTTATGGCCTGCCAATTCTTTCTGTAATTGGCGTTAAGCTGTTGAGCAATACTAATGTATGAGTTATTATTAGTATTACCACTGTCTGAACTCTTTTTCTGATTAATCACTATTTTGCTTTCGAATTTCTTTTGTTGAGTTTCTTTGCGTTTGTAGAAATGTTGAATCACTATTGTTTATGTCATGCAACTCTACAAAAGCCAAAGAAGATTGATTTATTTGTGTCCCTATAAATTGATAAATGCCGTACTTTAGTAATATTTCCCATATTTCGTTTTTGATATCTTTCTTGGTAGTGTTTAAGTATGCAATTTCACTTGCGAAAAATTAAATCTCTTGGTGGGTTTATTTGAATTATATTGAAATATTATTATATTATAAAGATATTATTGGCCATATCTTCAGATAAAATTATTCAATAAATATTCTACAGATTATTTTATGTTGAATATTCAATGAACACAAAACACTTTTTGTTATTCACAATCAGTATTCCCCCTACATGTGTACATCCATTCCACTTGAATTCTAAGTAATGCAGGAGTCTCTCCATTCATAAACACAATACTTTAAATACCAGAAGAGTTCGTTTCATTTGTCCGTTTGGTGTTTACGCTTTTTGTGCGGTAATCGCTTTCTCGCTTTGCGTTTTAATATAGAATTGTTTTGATTATAAATAGCTTAATGAAATGGTATTTCCGCAATGATAGCGTGAACTAGTCACGTAACTGAAATTGTTTAACACTTAGTTTGTCTCTCGAAATCGACCTGTTTATGTTAATTTACAATTTATTCGTTCAATTTTTTATACATTTGTTGTTACCCTTATATTATAGTGGAAGTGCTCACACTCTACGAAAAAGAATGGTATTTGCGACGTATTCGAAAATAATTTTGTCCACGTATACACAGTGTATACATGGACGCCTTGTAAGGTGCTTCATGATTTTTTGTGTTAGCGCCATGTTCAACACTGTGTTTATTAAAATTATCTACTGAGGATGACAATTTAGTTGTTGAAATACAAATTTGGGATAATAATAATAATATACTTTAATACTAAACAGGCTAGGCCCAATTACAAGGTATATTATAATTATAATTACATGACACTGCAGTGCAATTAAATGAACTATGGACTTAAATAGTGCTGTCCATCCGCCAGCCAACCTCAAACAAACAGATCATCCAGCATTCTGTTGGCTACGTTGGAGAGAATATAGGTAGGGCTCCGGTTCAAGACGTTCGTTTTCGCGAAGGGAACCATAAATGTAACTTCGTACCAGGACTTCATACGAGGAACCAAAAACGACATTTGCTACAATGTGAACGGGCAGTCAATAATGTTTTTCATTAGTTTATTTAGGAATTTGCTACAAATATTCTCCCTTCTCACGCTTGGAGATGACATGCCATGGCGTAAAAGCAAATCACCCTGGGATGCACCACGTTCCGGGTAGATACCATCAGTCTTGAATGTGAGGTACTTCAAAAACAAAAAAGAATCGCAAGCATAGATGGGATACCAAATTAATGAGGTATATTCCATTTTACTCAAAACATAAGCATGGTACAGTGATTTAAGCAAAGTGAGATCTCTTTAAAGTATTTTGACACACGCATGATAAATGCCAGAGTTTTGTAGACATCCAAGATCCTTTATTTCCGTCTTACTGGTTAAGATATTGTTTTTAATAAAATACGAGGATTCGCGAGGCGTAGCAGATCGAGTATAAGTGACAACGCCGCATTTGTCAATATTTAATGTAAACTTGAAACGGTCACACCATGCAACTAATACGTCTAGATTTTGCTGTAGTTGTAACGATATCGTCAGTTGTGGAAATCTCAGAATATATTTTTATATCATTTGCATAGAATGTGTTCTGCTCCAATAATTTTGTTGTGTCTACTGGCGTTCCTCAGGGATCAAATTTGGGTCCTTTGCTATTTGTTTTGTATATGAATGATCTCCATTTCCAAGGAAAGTGTCCCATTCTCGCGTACGTCACATAGCATTTTCTTTGAAATATATAAGACGGAAGAAGACTTATAGATAGAAGTTGGAACGAGACCAAAAGATCACAACTTAGGAAGTAAAATCTCATGATCAATTGAATCGAAAGCCTTGGATAGGTCCGTATAAATTACATCAACCTGACCTCTGCCGCCTAAAACCTCACCGATATGCTGAACAATCGACGCCAAATTGGTGACAGTAGATCTACCCGTGACAAAACCATGTTGGTTCGGTGAGATATGAGAGCGCGTGCCACTAAATAGTCTCGTGTATAATACCATCTCATATAGTTTGGCGAAGTTAGAAATAATATACATCAGCCTGTAGATATTAATCTTCACACGATCTTCTTTCTAATGCACGACGATAATTCTTGTGTTCTTGCACCGATCAGGAAATATATTAGTTGTTATAGATAGATTAATAAGTAATTTCAGAGGATATGCCAGGACAAATCTACAGTCACGTATCAAAATACTCGGTAAGGAATCATCTCCAGCGGTGTATTTGTTAGGAAAACTGGTCATTAAATCATTAACTCATATTCGGAGGTCAAGAGAAGGAAAAGAGCAGGGAACGGTAGTCCGATCCATCACAAGTGAAGCCTGACAAGGAGGTAGGCACAGTAGAAAACGTATCCCCGAAGGCATCTACAATAGTACTGGAATCCCCCTTTTGCACTTAAAATTTTAAAATGGACCCCCCACCCGACGAATCGGTGTGTGTAAAAAAACATGTGTTTTAAATTCAGAAGGAGTTAATTTCATGTGTTTAATTGCATTGAAACACTCATAATTTTGATTAATGGCAGATCGGGCGACCCTGCTTATTTTCGCACAATAAATTAAACATGTATTTAATGTCGGTCACTGCAGATCTCATAGCGATTTCTATGTTTCTAAGACGAGAGCGCTGCGTTGTTTTGATGTTGGTCATTACTGAAAATGCCATTTCGCACAAACAAGTGGATGCAAATGGTAAGAGAACTGCCATTGCAAATTCAGCGAGTATTTCTACAAGGAATGGTTTTTGCACCCAAATAAACTGTTAAATCTGATAGAAAATATTTTTAAATTATTCTTCCGCACATGACAAATGATCAATTATGATTTTCTTAGTTAAAGTATCAAAATTATTTTCTGTGATAAAATCATAGGTACTTGAAAACATTACGAATTTTCCACATTTAATTTCCATAACTTTATCTTCTTCATAAATGCCATACAAAATTAATATGCCTTGCAGGGACATATTTAAATTCATTTAATTTCTCGAATATGTCTGACAAATAACACAATTTGCAAACCTAAGTTTCATTGTGGAAGAGATTAGAAAAATCGAGCTTTGTTTCTGATAAAAATATCATTATCTCATCTCTCAACCCTACTAATCGTTTTAAGGCTCGTCCCTTTGACAACCACCTTACTTTTGTATGTAATAAAAGTTCGTAATCTGCTCGCATATCCTTCCATGAATTTGTAAATGAAATACTTGTATTGTATTGTTTTTATTATTTATATGTGTAATTTATAGAAGTGAAAATTATTTTACATATTTTTTATTTGTAATATTTCTAAACATGAATCCATAGTAAATTTATAAAATATTTCAAACAAAAAAATTGATCTGTAATCAATTTTCTGCGACCGCCAAATATTTTTCGCGACCCGCTACCGTGACCCACTTTGAGAATCACTGCCTTAGAGCATAAAAGAATAATAATTTAAATAATCGTAATAAACAACGTAATTTACTCAATTATGCTCCTGTAGAAGAAAATCCGAACCAAACCGGCAAACAAATTACACATTCACACAAAATTTAAAAACGCAGGAAATATTTGCTGAAGACTATTACAAATGTATGGAATTTTGTCATTTAATGAGACAAAAAATTACGATCGAAAAGCCTTATTTAAAATAAAATAATTTCAAACATACTTGAGTGGGTAAAACCGCACCAATTTTGTATAAAACAAAAAGCCTTTTGAATAATATAAAATATTATTAAAAGTTGGGCGTGAGGAACACAATACAAGACGTAGATACGTATTTCATCTTTCTACAAAATCATCGGTACGCCCCTGCTGGAGAGATACATTTACAAACATAACAACTTCGCTATCTCACAGAAATTATTAAGATATAGTCTAGAAGCACATTAAACGCAGCCCATTGAAGAAAAACGCCGAAGCAACTATACACTGCCTCGATGAACTTACTATAAATGAGAACCAATGAGTATTAAATCTCACTTTACATGCAAATGTCGCCAAACGTGCTGCGTGAATGTCTACATTTCGACAAACTAAGTTTGTACCACCGGGAGCATGAAAAATTGAACGACTATTATACATATCGTACAAGTTATTTTGTTTTTTCTGCATAACCATAAGATGCACAATTTTTAGACTTGCAAATTTTAAAAGGACGGTACCGTTTAACCAATAACGACTGTATAAAAGTTTATTATACAAATAGAAAAATGTTATCCTTCTAATTTCTTTTGCTTCCGATGGTACCAATATGCATTGTAGATTAAATAAATAAATATTCTGTTTACTGATGACTGATGAGTCGACATTTTCTTTACACAGACGTAATGCAAATACTGTTTGCTGATTAATACTGATGTGAATCAAACCACATTGGCTGCTTATAGCGTAGCGAGTGATACGCGTTTGACCAACTTCTTATCAATCAATTATTTAAAGCTCCAATCATGTATATATGGAGTTCAAAATTGGTTTCTAAAGAATGTAAGAAAAAAGCTATATCAGATCAGATGGCAGAAATTAAGACAGGAGAAACGAAGATACTAGAAAAGACCTTAAAATAAAATCACAAAAAGTCAGAATAGAAGAAATAAACAACTTGATATCGAATACGATAAAAGTTAACAGAAATGTTCAAAAAATAAAGGAAGCCAGATAAATGGGAAAAATAGAAAATATATATAAGTAACTTGTGGCAATAATATTATCGAAGTGTTGAAGAGAAAAAGGAAAGCATGGAGAGATGCAAAAATGATCGATGAAAGGGAGGAATAGTTAAACTGAAACATATTAAAACCGTAAGAAAGAAAACCTCTACAAGTATGTGAACATATAGGATTATGATAACAATATATTATGAAATAACCTTTACGAACAAAATAAAACTAATATGGTTCAGAGCTAAAATGCAACTGCCCGAGATTGAGAACAAATTCTTCGTAAGAAATCCAGCTATAATTCGCAAGAAAAATATGTATATTTTTTTTACTTTTTAATACATAGAAATATTTTAAATAAAACTTTACTTTTAAATTTTCCTGGAAAATTTTCGTTTAAAAGGCAATTGTTAATATGTGGACTGATAATACCATGACAAACCGAGGACATAAAAATAATTAGTTGACACAGTATAAAGCACTAAGTGATATTCTCAGCTTTTGTATACGTAATTTATTTAATGGATATTTTGGAATTATACACATTTGCTGATAAAGTTAATTATGATTTTATTTCTTAATCGATATTGGTATATATATATATATATATATATATATATATATATATATATATATATATATATTATATATATCCTATTCATAAAATGAAGTTTAATAATACGAAAGTAATTTAGTCATTATTCATCACTGTGCATTCTAGGAAAAATACCTACTATCAGATTATTTCATTATAATATTGCTTTGATGGCTGCCATCTAATATGAGGTGACATGTTATAATTTATGATATAATCAATGTAGGAGTAATTTTGTTTGATCTTTTTTTTGATCGTGTTTATTCATTTCGAGGGAAGATCTTTTTATCGTATACAAAATCAATATATTTTCTTTTTAACTCCGATATTGTGTAGAGTCCCCCGCGAAATTATTTTTACAGCTTCAACGTCATCGAAACACTTCCTTTCCAATTTTTTCTTGGTTCAACGGAATAGGAAGAAATTACATAATACGGGCACATACCTGTCATGTTAGATACTAGCGAATACTCAGAAAGGTATGCGCACAATTCACCTCAATCGCAGTTCTTCATTCAACTCACAAGCATTCCTACTGGATTCTTGTCCGTTTCGATAACTCATCGATTCTCATTCGGTGGTCATTGTTGATTCTTGAGCGAATTAAATTAACATTTTCGTCAATCCAACTGGTTGAAAGGCGACCGAAACGTTGCTCGTCTTCCAGGTTTATTGTGCCTTGTCTGAATCACTCAAATCAAGCAAAAACTTGTGTCCGGGTCAAGGTTTGTTCTTTGAGTGCTTGTTGAAGCATTCGATAAGTCTCTGCTAGAGTTTTCTCCAAAAGAAAACAAAACCTGACACATATCCACAGCTCTTTTCAATCACCCGTCACGATTTAGCAGATGTTGAGCGTTATAGGCTCGGAAAAAGTAGCGTTATAGCATGTGATTTCTACAACAGCTGGTTACTGACTGTTCAGACACTAACACAAGTCGCACCTATTGGCGAATGCTGTATATATATATATATATATATATATATATATATATATATATATATATATATATATTATATATATATATATATATATATATATATATATTATATAATTATATATATATATATATATAATTAGTATGAATATATTTGTCCTGTTTACGCAACTGAAAAACTCTGATTTTATGCTCATAAGAGTACGCATTTTATATAGCGCGCACTGTACATATTTATTATTTATACACATTTTGAATCTTAAAAACACACAATGTTGTATTAGATTTACACTTTATTATTATTAAAGTGTAAATCTAATACAACATTGTGTGTTTTTATCATTTGATATGGATTTACATCAAGTAAAGGCAGAATCGATTCAATCATTTTGAATCTGATACAATTTTCAGGGGTCTAAACAATGTTATCTATTGTAAACATAAACATTGCAGCATATGTGTAAATTAAAAGGAGGTGTTTCTAATAGACATTCCGATAATTCCTTTAATTTTCAGGAGGTTTTTAATTTTGGGGTTGGCGTCGTAATTTACTCACAATATTTTAGATTCATGTTCTATATAATTATATCTTAACATTTTTCATACGTTGTCTTTTTATTTCAAGGAAAATCTGTGCATATATTTTGTGTATGTGTACATTTCAGAAAATCTTTGATTGCTTGACGTTTGCACACGAGATTTTCCTTACTATCTTCTGATGTATGTCTAAGAATCAGCTGCATACGTGGATAATATAAGATCTCATTATTTAATTAATCTGGATCTGTATCGGCGTTTCAGGGGGTGTTTTATTGTTGTGAAGTTATTAGTTTATGTGTAAATATGCTTGTAAATTACACTTTATAGCAATTGTATAAGAAAACGCACGAAGCAATGCACTTTCGTCATGAACCAAAAACAGTGACATCTGTATTGCTAGTCTTATAACAACGAAAATAGTAGTCTTATATATTACGAAATTTATAATTTTATTAATCTGGAATATATTATATGTATAAAATAGTAATTGTAGGATTATTCCGATGAATAATATTAATTAAAAATTATAATTTTGGCGTCATTTCAACTAGTTTTTATAAAAGATATTAACACAAGATGTTAGCCATCATGAAAAATCGTTTACATGTAACTGCCGAATCATTTGACCGTATTTGGTTGTTAAGATAATAAACTTATTCACCATGGGAAAACTAAAAAAAAGAAAATGAAAAATTTAAAAGGAAATTATAACGTCTCAGAAAGATAGCTAAAGTTGGAAACGTTTTTCGACAGCATTGTTTAATTTATTAAGGCAACTGTACAAGTAACATCAAAGGGACGAAATCGTTGCTCGTGGTTCGCAAAAAAACACTGGCAGATACGACAGAAAAATTATATAAATCTCTTTTTCAAAACAAAAGTCCGCTAAAGAATTGCTATATAACCTAAAACCGCATGAAATGAATATATCAAAACAAACATTGGGATTTCGTTTATACACTGTCGAAATCAGACATCGGTGTCTAACAAAAAGTGTAGACTAACATTTAAAATAAAGAAAGTCTTCAACATGTAAAATTGCATTCAAATTGTACAGTTAAATATTGAAAGAAATAAATACTAGATACTAACAAATATTAAATTAATCCTTTCAAATTCATTTTTCTCGATCATAGATCTCACGCATATACATTGATAACTAATATGGAAATACACTTGTTACAACATTTAGTAAGCAAAATTTATTGCGAATATTCTATCTGAATAAGGTCACAATATGTAATAGCAACTAGCGCAACTCTGACCAACATAACAATTCACTTGATATTATCATACACTTTCACACATGTACCACAAAAATATAGCATATCGATGTGAAACACATCAAGCGAAAGCAAATTAATACAAATATGTATAAAACATATCTGTATCTGTACACATGGACGTACACTACGTATTTAACCAGTAGTCACTTCAACCGCAGACACATACTTTTCTATCTAAACGATGTCATCAGTACGAATTTTCGAAATACAAAGGTTCACTTTCGCAAGTAATAACAATTTTATTGTGGCCGGTGTATGCTGTAGTAGTGACCATTGGTTAAATACGTGGTGTATGCTCATGAGTACAGATACAGATATGTTTTATGTATATTTGTATTAATTTTTTTTACACACATTTTGTTAATATTACGCCAATACGTATATGTACAAACATATACTGTATGACAAAAAAACACATCATGTAAATAATAATTTGCTTCCCTAATATCAATTAAATTCATTAGAAATATTGTAGTTTTATGTAAAAACGTAATTTTCACATTTAGGAAGTTTTTAGAAAATCATAGCTCTACCCTCTAAATCACCTACGCCCCTGGCACTTTTTGTTCGCGCGGCCTTGTGATGACATATGTGGTATTCTGTAAATGTCTTCACTATACCTTCATGAAATTCGTCCATGAGAGTGATGCATTTACGCTAAAATTGATTGTTGATTGATTCAGCGTTAAATCGCATTTGGAATCATAGAAAATCATGTCTCGAAGATTTTCACGCGAAGTTTTAAGCGACTTTCTTTTAAATGCTGTATAAACCAAAACTAGTTCACAAGAACGAACTGTCAAGCGAATTTTTAGTTAGAAATGCCAAATTTTACGAATATGACGCTCGAAAAGCGCGAACACCATTTAAACCACTGAATTTCAAAAATTTTCTTAGCAAACCTCGTATGTCCATATAGACAAATACTTATTCTTTACTTAAATTGGTATTATTATATAGATTCAGCTTTATAAGTCTGTATTTTTGTTTTACAATGTGGACTCATTCTTCAACATTATTTGAGAGAAATTTCATTATCTCTACCAGGATTATATAAAATCGATAGTACTTACTTTAGGATAGCTACTTGACTTTATGAAAGTATGCTTTTGTCTGCAGTTAAAACGATCTTATCTCAACTTTACAAGTACTACTTGAAACTGTTATGATTAGAATAAAGATATTTCATTTTCTATGAGATTTTGTTATTTAGTTACGATGTTTCTTCATTGTCTCATATAAACATTACAAAATATATTGTATTGTATCTGATACTATTGATTTGACAACATCCTTGATGTTTCAAAACTTATTAAACAATAAATTGCGGATTATCTTATTCTGTTTGTAAACGAAACCTCATTATATTCAATTAAAAAGAAATGGAAATTTGCAAAATTTAATAGGCGAGTTACATTCTTTCTACTGATCCTAGTGAAATAATACTCAATTTTTATAAAAAAAACACATTTATAATATTTCAAAGTATTTACCTACATAGTCAAAGCTCCAACCGTGAAAATCAATCTTCAAAACATTTTCTCCAATCGCTCCGTGTTAGGTTATTTGATATTTAAATACGCCATCCGCTTTTTCGGGGTATCATTAAGGAATCATTAGGAGCCAGATCTGGATTATACTGCGAATGGCCCTTTATTGAAATATTTCGGGTATTTAAATACTCAATCGTTCCAACAGCAGTGTAGGCTCAAGCGTTATTGTGATACAAGATGATCCTTCCTCTCAGACTTGAGTCAAACAAACTGTAGTGTGCCATTCTGTATTAGCAGTATGTCGGTTCTCCAGCGCTACAGTGAAAGCATGTCCATTAATCCCAAAAATTGTGGCGACCATATTTTTGTTTCGGGGTTTTCTCGATTAGCTTTTAATGGCGTCAAGAGCCAAACTGCTGATGTTGATTTTTTAAGGGATCATCAGTAGCAGTGGCGGCTCTTCAATGTGAGCAAGTGAGCAATTGCACAACCTGGAATTATGAAACAAAACAAGCCAAGCGGCGACTAACTGTGAAAGTATTTATTTATTATGTATATTATGTATTCATAGTTATTAACGAGGAACGTGGCACGCTAACAACGTACATGCACCGATCGTCGTCACAGATATAATGAGCAAAGCCCAACTGTTGCTCCGTTAAGCCATTAACATTACATTGAAGGTGGGGCGAACTGTATTTTGCCCTACTTCAATGTCGTATAATACATAGCGTCTGAGCAAGTGGTCCTGTCTGTTCACGGCCGTTGTAAAATGAATTCCGTCTCTGCTTTAGAGAACAACGCGTTTTCGCGGTTAACGTATGATAAAAAAATCGCAGTAAAAAATCTTAAACGACCGATGCCTCAATTATGTTTAGAAAATAAACAATCTGTTAAAGGTAAAGACGTTATAAGAAAATTCAAAATGGATCTTTTGTTTGGTGGTGAACCGTCTTGGTCAAAGAACGGAATAAGAGACTTAATTCATCTTAGTGCTAAAATTATTAAACATGAAAATTCCGAAGGGCATTTGAAAAATATATTTAGTCTAAGAATGTTAGGAAAAAATAACATTCAGAATGTTTTAGATTCATCATATAGAAAAGCAATTTAACAACACAATGAAAAGGTAACAAAAAATAGGCATGTGTTAAATTTAATAATAAATTGCATTAGATTTTGTGGCGCGTTTGAACTGGCACTTCGGGGTCATGATCAACAGCAAAGTCGAATAACAAGGGCATTTTCGGGAATTGATAAATTTTACGGCAGAATTGGATAAATCGCTCAGAGATCGCATCGAAGCAGCACCGGTTTTTAAGGGATTATCAAAAACGATACAGAATGAGCTGTTTGATGCAATGTTGAACGTGTATCATGAACAAGTTGCCAGTGAAATTAAAGCAACCGACTTGATATCTGTGATAGCTGATGAAACCACAGATGTGTCCAATCAGTTTCAGTTGGTGGTTGTTTTAAGATATATTGTGAACGCGAGACCGGTCGAAAGATTTTGGAAATTTCTTCTGCCTAGTGGACATGATGCTAATTATTTATCTGCCTCCATCCTAACGAAATTAGTTTGCTTGTTGATGACCCAGAAAAACTGATTGCACAGAGCTATGATGGGGCAGCAGTCATGAGTGGTGCTATTAACGGCGTGCAAAGACATGTCCAAGACCAGTATCCAAGGGCTAATTTTGTACATTGTTATTTTTGCCAACGAAGAGCAAATTTTGACGATACAAATTTCTGAATATTTGGGTCCTCGTTATAAGTTCCTTAATACTGAAGAGGATTATTATAAACTAAACATAATAGTTAAAGTGAATGACATTTACAATACGCTTCAGAATCCCGAAACAAATACGGCAACAAAAATACTATCAACAACCTTTATGGATATAATTTTTCCAGAGTATCCAATGGGAATATATCAGAATTTCAAATGTATAAACAAGGAACAGAAATTTTGAAAAAACAAAATCTGTTTGAATGGTGGAAATCAAACGCCAGAAAGTATTCTACCTTATGAAATATAACCATCTTGCGATTCCAGCTACGTCACCATCATCAGAAAGGGCATTTCTATGTCCGGAAATATTGGTGTCAGCTAAGAGAAGTTACCCATTACCCGATAATGTCAACAGTATTTTTAAAAGAAAATAAAGAACATTACTTTGAATCGAAAAAAAAAATTAAGTTACCACTAATTATTTCGAGTAACGTATTTAATTTTTTTTTATTTCCTCTAAACTATTAATTTCTTACTTTAGACCAATTTTAATTACAAATATCATAAAATTTGAAATTATCAGTGTGAATTTATTTTATTTGATTCATTATTTCGCATTTTTAATTTACAGTTCGAATTTCGGATATTTCGAATATCAAATATCGAACTTAAAATTCTATTTCCGAATATTGGAACTTTCAAATTTACTAAAATTCGTAATTTCTAATTTAAAAATTTTTGAATTCAACAGGCTTAATGTCAGCACTTATATTTACGTACCCTAGTGCACGAGGAATCTTTTCAAAGTTCTGGTAATTATGTTACTGTGCTTTTCATTTGCTTCACTGGTTTAAGTGTATAAGTCTTGAAATCGTATACCATAAAAACAATTTTCAATTCGGGAAACAGATTATAGAGGCTGAACGATTATGGACTACGGGACATCTATTTACAACAAATAGAAAATATTTTGTAATATCAATGCACTAATTCTATTGCAAACATACGAAACTCATTATATATACATATTATACTAATACAGTAATGAAACCACTTGCTGTAAGATCTATTGATCTTAAAGCAAGCAAATTACACACAACATTATTAGAGACTGGATCGAAAAGTTATTGTTGATGTCTTGACTTAAAATTAATTGGAATCATTACTATCACTTGTATCAAAATAAATAATAAATTCTGCCATTTCATTTTTATGGATAACAACCTCCCTTTTCCCATGGTTGATACAATTTTTCCACATTTCTGGTGTTACATGTTCCAGTGCATCCTGCCATAGTCTAAAAACATTGTCTGCCCCTCCCCCATATATCCCTATATTATCGTTGTAATATTTTTTCACAATTCCCCATACTTTGTCATTTGCATTGAATGTACAATGATATGGGGGTAATCTAAGTACGTTGCCAACTTATCTGCCACACACTTTTCTTGGTTTATGCCTTAAATTAAATAATTCAGTAGTGCTAATTATAGAAGTAAAAAAACTAACTGCTTAACAAGTTGCAGGAGTTGTGGTTTCAAAGAGTTTTCATCATATTGTATTTTATTTTCATTTAACCAACCCTGGATGATATCAATCGTTTTCCACATAGAAGTTGGGATACTTTTTTCAGTAACACTATGGTAAGGTGCATTGTCTATGACGATCAGAGATGGCTGCTCTAAATTTTTAAGTAGCTGTTCTTCAAACCATAGCTGAAAGTTACTTGAGTTCATTTCTCCATGATAGTCTAGATCATTTCCTTTTGATGGAAATGTAAGCAATGCTTCAGGTATAAATCCTTTTCGATTACCAGCATGAACAATAATATATCTAAAAAGCATAATATACTAACTTCTTTATATTTGTAATATTATTCGTTCACTAACCTTCGCCCATCAACTTTAGTCCTTTGATACTTTGAACATTCTGATCTGCCCACGATCTCCTATAGTGCCATTTTGGAAAATCCATGTTTTATCTACAAAAACAGGCTCCCACTCCCACAAATAATTCACAGTTTTATTTTGAATATAACCCACCTGGAAATTAGCTCGACCAAGAATAAAAGGAAATTGTTCCATTAGTGCTCTCCAAGGATCATCTTTTTCTAACGAAAGCCAATGTAAAATTATTGATAAAGATGTTCTACCACCACTATATATGCTTCTCTCTTGTAGGGTGTCATGCAAGGTCTTTAGCGTAACATGTTGTTCTGAAAGTTATACATATGATATCATTATGATATAATGAGATACAAAAAATGGAACTTACTATTTCAATACATATCATATATTGTATTCCGAATAGCCAGTCACGAATACTGATGACTGATGACTAGAGCTGAGGATGTTTACGGTACGGCAGGACCGTATGTAGTGCATCCCCACATTTAACTATTTATCTAAATATTCTCTGAAATGATTTGCCGGATCTCATAAATTAATAGAGTGATATTTTAGTATGCACTGGATATTGTTATTATACAAAATCATAATAGCCATTTGTATTTATGGATCGTAAATAATAATACGCATGTATTTGTATTTGGTTGTGAATTCAATTTAAACTTAAAACGAATCGTAATATTTTAACGACAAGCAGTCCTTACAATACATGCATTCGAGACAAAGTGTGCAACTCTACGAATAACTTCCATAATTGATCGAAAATGGACATTTTGGAGCTGAAGTAAAGCCCCTATTCTTAGAAAATTTTATTACTGTCGTTAAGAACTATTATTATAAACAACAAAGGCCTTTTATTAGTGTTGAAGTTTTAGTTTCATTGAATTTCCATGTTGTAAGTAGTCAATTGTAAAGTGTTCATTCATAATATTCTAAAACAAGGTGTAACTTTAACTAAAATCCAGAAAAACACATTCTGATAATATATTACTAGATTAGAAGCTGTGTTTATTACTATTTATTATATTATTTTTATAACCAAATGCAATAAAAACTACGAAAACAAAAGAAACCTCGATTTATTAAAATCTTGTCACACAGCCTTTCAAAGCCTGGCAACACATATTTTGCATATATTTTATATATACTACCTACTTGAACTAGGTGAATGAAGTTAGAAGTTATAAGTTATAACTTCTAACTTCATTCACCTAGTTCAAGTAGGTAGTATATATAAAATATATGCAAAATATGTGCTGCCAGGTTAGAAGTTATAAGTTATAACTTCTAACTTCATTCACCTAGTTCAAGTAGGTAGTATATATAAAATATATGCAAAATATGTGCTGCCAGGCTTTGAAAGGCTGTGTGACAAGATTTTAATAAATCGAGGTTTCTTTTGTTTTCGTAGCTTTTATTGCATTTGGTTATAAAAATAATATAATAAATAGTAATAAACACAGCTTCTAATCTAGTAATATATTATCAGAATGTGTTTTTCTGGATTTTAGTTAAATTTACACCTTGTTTTAGAATATTGTGAATGAACACTTTACAATTGACTACTTACAACATGGAAATTCAATGAAACTAAAACTTCAACACTAATAAAAGGCCTTTGTTGTTTATAATAATAGTTCTTAACGACAGTAATAAAATTTTCTAAGAATAGGGGCTTTACTTCAGCTCCAAAATGTCCATTTTCGATCAATTATGGAAGTTATTCGTAGAGTTGCACACTTTGTCTCGAATGCATGTATTGTAAGGACGGCTTGTCGTTAAAATATTACGATTCGTTTTAAGTTTAAATTGAATTCACAACCAAATACAAATACATGCGTATTATTATTTATGATCCATAAATGCAAATGGCTATTATGATTTTGTATAATAACAATATCCAGTGCATACTAAAATATCACTCTATTAATTTATGAGATCCGGCAAATCATTTCAGAGAATATTTAGATAAATAGTTAAATGTGGGGATGCACTACATACGGTCCTGCCGTACCGCAAACATCCTCAGCTCTACAGTGATGACTTTCATCAGTATTAGTGACTTGTTTTTACCGATCCCGTGTTTTTTTGGACTGCTCAAGGGTCTACCTTCCATGATATCTTTCGATATAACTGAAACAGTACTAGAATGAAGTCGCTGTGAATACATTAATTTTTTTTCAAAATAAATGTTCTTTTTAACGCATATATTTCACCTTTCGTATATTTCTTGGACCACCATTATCACGTATATACTTTTTCAAAATAGCAAATCAAAGAAGTAACAAGATTCTTTGATTGAGAATTCAAACATTTCGGGATTCTGAGGTTAGATGTAGAACTTTTCACCTGATAAGCGGACGATTACCGATTAGTATCGCGATGTGAGTGTTGTTTTGAAAAAAAAAACAGTTAAGATTAATATAAAAAACGCGAAGTTCAAATAAAAGAGGGCATAAGTACACAATAATAAGGAGAAGCCCGGTAGCAATTAATTCAAACGTATTCAAATTTCCAATGTCAATTGTCACCAGCGATTGTTGCAAATGCGCATTTTGGAGGAGGTAATATGTGAATACAGCTGCGGCTACTACAAAGTCAGACAGTGTGACAAATAATAAATGTTGGCTTTGTAACATGGTTTTAATATTGAAGTTTATAAAAACATAACTGAAAGAAAGTCAGTGGCGTAATATAAAATATTATTAAAAATCTGGTGTGAAGAACACAAATACAAGTTCAGTATTAATATTTTTATGAACGTGTCCGAACATATCCCTCCCCAGAGACGCAGATACGTATTTCATCTTTCTATAGATTCATCATTACGCCCCTGCTGGAGAAAGGATATCTTCAGACACATTCACAAAAAAGAACAACTTTGCTATCTCACAGAAATTATTAAGACCGATCGTAGAAGTACATTCAGCGCTGCATATTGTCAGACGACCGAAGTAGTTCACATAACCAATGCAGAACTAACGAAGTGTTTCCAAAAATGGCATTGCCTTATCTCTAGAAACTGTATTTTTTTGTCTTCACTCATACTTACGGGATAACCGCATGTGTAATGTACCAAAATTGAAACATACATGAATGTGTGAAACCCCACCACTTTTGTATAATACTAAAGTATTTTTAATAATATAAAATATTAAATATCTGGTGTGAAGAACACAAATACAGGTTCAATATTAATATTTTTATAAACGTGTCCGAACACTCGGTGTTAATAATTTCTGTGAGATAGCGAAGTCGTTCGTTTTGTAAGTGTGTCTGAAGATATCACTTCTCCAGCAGGGGCGTACTGATGAATCTGTAGAAATATAAAATACGTATCTGCGTCTCTAGGGAGGGTTATGTTCAGACACGTTCACAAAAATATTAATATTAAACTTGTATTTGTGTTCTTCACCCCAGATTTTGAATAATATTTTATATTATTAAAAATACTTTTGTAGCAGAATAATGGTTTCCTAGAATAATGGTTTTATTCCTGAAGCAGAATTAATCTTTGCAACAAACAGTAAAAACATGAATTAATACGGTGATATAAATCGAGAAAATTTTCTGGAATTGTTCGAAAATCAGCTGCCTAAAAATTTAGAAAACCCTTCAGTTATTATTATGGATAATGCGATCTATCATACGACAATAATAAATAAATCTCTTACTTCATCTTCATAAAATACCAAATTCAGGAATGGGTAACGATAACTAACAATAAAATCAACTTTGGCAAGACAGCTTAAAAATATAGCTACTGGAATTGGTTGGGTTGTTAATAATACTGTTAATAATAAAATAATTACTAAATTATCGTGTTTTTATCAACGTTTATTTCATTTGCGATGTGCCTGATGCTCATGCCATCCTCTAGCCTAGTTCTAATTATCGACTTTTGCACTTCGTTTAATTGAGGGATTTTAAAAATTGTATAATTTTTTTAATTTGGCAGAATGTGTCAAAAGACAGTGTCTGAATTTGTAGAGGCCGCAACTGTACATTTGATTTTTAATAATGGCATCCCTTAATGTAGATGGTGAAATTCGATATTATGATGCCTTCTTGAGACCCCTTAATGTAGTGAATTTCGGAACTTAGAGTGAACGGAGTATAAGGTATATATAAATATTTACCTTTTTTTTATATCTAATTTCCGACCTAAAATGTCACAACGAATACAAAGAATAGAAAAGAAAACAGAAGAAAAGATATCCACCCAACTCAAGCAAACTCTCTTTTTATATGAAACTGAAATGTGAATAAAAGGGCAAACGTTTTTTAGTGGAGGCTTTGTGCCACATATCTCCAACTAATATCATTGCAAATAGTATAGATGTATACAGTTGGTAGCACGTGTTGTAGCTGTGCAACATTTTACCGGCATATATGTATGTAGGTTAAGTGATGGGAGATGATGAGAAATAACCAAGGGCACGACGCATCGGAATATAGGGCTTTATCGATCCCGAAATCTGTTGCGGTGTCGCGCCCAACAACAGAATCATATGGTGCAGCTTAACAGAGACGCGCGAACGATACAGCATGACTACAGGGCACGTTGGACTAGATGAACACGGATTATTGAATGAAAATTGTACGAGTCAATGATGTATGCTTGTATAGTAAAAAAAAAACACCCTCACTGTTCACTTTCGTTCGTCAGACTATTAGTAAAATCGTGGCCGTGATGCTAATACGTAAATTAATCACTCAACCCTATAAAGGTGGATACTGTGAAAGAATAGAGGGAGATTATTTTGTTGTGTTAAAGAACCTTTGGTAATTAAATACGTATGAATAATGTTAACACATAGAAATTTGTTAAAGCGCACATACGAAAAATTACTTAGAGGGAACGATTATGCAGTCAACCATTTATTAGAAGGATAAAATGTTTCAAATATAATGGTATATTGCCACACAATATTAGATTCTGAAAATTTTACTACACTTTCTCAAAGTATTCTTGAATATAATAAAAATAATATTTACACGTATTTAATTGCACCCAACAGTAAAAATCAAAACGAGTTAAAACAACATAGCTCTAAATGTGCATTATAAATTATAAATGAAAGTTACATATTGAGTTCAGTTCAGTTCAAAAACCAAAAAAGAAAAACTGACAAAAAAACATCACTAAAGTCACTAACCTCTTAGTCCCTATAAAAATGTCTTCATAATAAATATTACCAAATTTGCACATTTGAATATGGACCTCCTCAGCATAATTCCTGTACGATGATGAATCGTGTAAAATGTATCAACATGTCTCGCGGCTATCCTTGGAACGCAGAAACCAATATTCGACAAACGTTGCGTATAGTCTACCTGGTTGTGAAGAAGTTTACATAAAAATATTGAAAAAGTTGTCTCTCTACGTGTAAGCAGAGAATCCAACTTGTGCTCATGGAGTAGATTGCAGAACATGAAAATAATTCGAATAGGTCATTAATAAAGTTCAGATTTTTATGCACAAGAAATGCTCTAAATATGCGCATAAATATGTCACGTTCTTCCCAAAAATATATCAAATATATGCTTAATTTTTCCATTTATTCATTTTTATGTACTTTATTTTTTATGTATTTGGCTTACCTATTGGAAATCAAGGAAAGAGTAGAAAAACAACAAAAATTAGTCTAGATTACATTTATACATAAAAAATAATGATTATTACATAATATATAATAAGAACATTGCATAATAATATGGTAAAAGATTACAATTAATATAATTCTATGGATGTTCCTTAATAACATAATAAGTTATTATGTTATTAGGTAACATCCATAGAATTATATGTATAGTTATTAATAACTATTCACTTTCGTAATGACATGTACTTAACTTATTATTGTACCAATTAATCATTAACTGCTTTTCTAGATTTTCGACACTAAAATTTCATCTTCTAACTTATAATGTTTTTTCTACAAACACCGTTAAAAGTTGACATTTTGACACGGCTAACTTTAATTAAAAATGCGATTTTATAGCGTAGCGTGTTAAAAGTAGTACTTTTAACACTAGTGTTAAAAGTAAATTGACATGACAGTTTGTCAAAACTGACAACATATATTAAAGTGATTTTTATTACTAAATGAAAATTACATATTTCTTGGATAATTAATATTAAATGTACAGTTTGTGTAATTCGTGATATTTATTTCCTGTGTTGCAGTACTTTCAGAATTATTATTCTCGCTATTACTTCATTTTCTTTATTAAAATACGAACTCATCTTTTGTATGAATTGTGACAACTTAATTTGACGTAATTTAACGGTTGCGTCCAGTTGTGTCAAAACGTATTCCTGAGCTGTCAAATTTGGTCAGTGGAGTTTCATTATATTTTATAATAAAAATTGTGTTTGTAGAAAAAATATTGTACGATACACGTGTTAAAAATGCTATTTTATTTCACTCGTAAATTGCGACACTCGCTAACGCTCGTGTCGCAAACTTTTACTCGTGAAATAAAATCGCACTTTTAACACTTGTATCGTAAATAACTATTTTTCTACAAACACCGTTAAAAGTTGAGATTTTGACACGGCTAACTTCACTTAAAAATGCGATTTTATTGCGTAGCGTGTTAAAAAGGTCACTTTTAACACTTGTGTTAAAAGTAAATGACAGTTTGTCAAAAATGACAAGAGAAAATTCCGTACATATCAAATGATTTTTATTACAATGAAAATTACATATTCTTTGGATAATTAATATTAAATGTACAGTTTGTGCAATTGGAGATATTTATTCCATGTGTTGCTGTACTTGCAGAATTATTATTTGCAGACAAATACCTAGTTCATAAGAACTAAAATATCGTGATTTAAATTATCATTTGCAATAGAATTATTAGATAGATCTGGGAAGATGGAGTGAGCAATTTTGTTTTTATTTTCTAGAGAATCCTCTAGGTAACCTTCAGCAACGGTGGAACTTTTCCAGCCTCCATGTCGCTTAATTGAGCATAAGCTTGCACCAGAATCTGCTAGCAACGTAGCAGATGAACGACGGAAGCAATGTCCTGTATAAGATTCTGGATTCGGCAATTTCAAAAACATTGCGATAATTGCAGGCATCTTGCCAAACGAATTTATTCCAACAGCTTGACTTGTGCATTTATTATTAGCGTATTTAATAAATAAACGTCGATGTTTTATATTAGATGGACGTAATGCTTTGTATTTGCGATACAAGTTTATATATGAGCCAATAACGGTAAATATTCTTTGAGTATTGGTTTTAGTATCTGGTATAGTAACTACTAACACATTTCCTCTATCTTCAATGTCATCCACAGTCATACGGCATAACTCTTCCCGGCGAAAAGCGCCAAATATACCCATAACAACAGCTACTTTGAACAGCATATATTTTTCATCTGATGCTTCAGAAATAAATCTATCAATTTCTTGTCTTGTCAATATTTTTGATTTTCTTGGTCGGTAACCTTCTCCTTTCCGTTTCAAAAATGCAATAAGTTTATAATATTTACTAATATCATGGTTGTCTTTTATATTTAGCAAAAGTTTTATCATCGAAAAATGTGACCAAAGAGTAGAAGATTTCCAAATTTAATACCTTTCTTTAAAATATGCTAGTAGAACATTTTCGCAAAATTTACCTATCACATTATTGCATCTGCACCATTCCATAAACCTTTTGTACGCAATTTCATATTGTTGCCTAGATTTTGAGGGCAACAAATCTAATGTCGCTTTATCAGCGGCTTCAATTAGTGCACTCGGTATTACCTCATTTTCTTTATTAATACACGAACTCATCTTTTGTACAAATTGTGACAAATTAATTTGACGTAATTTAACGGTTGCGTCCAGTTGTGTCAAAACGTATTAATGAGCTGTCAAATTTGGTCAGTGGAGTTTCATTATATTTTATAATAAAAATTGTGTTTGTAGAAAAAATATTGTACGATACACATGTTAAAAATGCTAATTTATTGCATTCGTAAATTGCGACACTCGCTAACGCTCGTGTCGCAAAGTTTTACTCGTGAAATAAAATCGCACTTTTAACACTTGTATCGTAAATAACTATTATATTTTGAAAACGTTCTTTCGACTTCAACTCAAGTGATATGTGCTTATTTTAATGACGCCAGATGTTCGGGGTCTAAATGTAAATTTTTATCTTTAACAGTCGAACTTCATGATAAAATGATAATGATAAAATCTTTCATATTTCTGTTACCTTTTGAAAACCATCATTCTTTGTTGTAACACTATAAAATTTATCTAGTATAACTTTACCAGTTCGACCTGGAACATTTTTCAATAAATTTTCACAATGTTCTACAATAGAAATTGACTCTAATAAAGATATTTGATCAGTCTCTAGTTTTTTAATTAATCCTCTTAAAAAACTGTAACGGGCTTTAAAATACGTCAACTGATCTAGAATCGTGTTTTTCGAATAATCTTCTGGATTTTATAATTGATTCAGCTGAATCGGAAAAATCTAATACAATGTTTTTTATATGATTATAGTTATTCGCGTAGAATATGGCAGCGTCTAACCACGTTCCTCATCTGGAAATTACTGTTTCAGGAGGAACCTTTGGCAATTTTTCTTTATATAATAATAACTAAAGACATACGCTAAACAAGTCACGTGGATTCAATTTTTGTACAAAATTTTAATTTGCCCCTGTTTCAGTCATATTCGTTGCCGCATCTGTGTCAGTCGGCAGAATATCTGGAGCAAAAAAAGTCATCAAACTTTCATTAACGAAGCGAACAATTTCTACGCTATTGGTTTTCTCTAAATCTTTCGTACCTACTGATTAAAAAAGATTTTGGAAAAATATTTTGGTTAAGAACACCAACTAGTAAATTTGCAATATAGCGACCACGAACATCAGTCGTTTCATCAAAAATATGCGATTTTATGCTAAAGCTTAATTTGATGCAAAATATATAATTTTTTTATACTGTTAATCGCATTATTTCAGTGTAGAATGGATATTACAATTGAAACAGACATATAATATACATATCTGTAACTGTACACATGGACAATACACCTCGTATTTTCAGCATTTACTTCTGCTTAAGACACGTGTTTCTGCCATCTAGGCGTCGTCAGTCAAGCTAGTGAAGCAATATAATACAAATGATACAAATCTTTATGAATAGATCTGTATATAACATTACGCTGAAATCGCCTACAAGATAAAGCAAATTTCATCCTATAAGGTGGCACTTATTTAATAAGTGACATCTGACGGACGAAAGAGACTTTGCCGAAAAAGGCGACCTTTCGTTCGACCAGCTATGCTGGTACGAAAAACGAAAAAATACGTATATCGGTGTAGTCCATTAACAACGAGCGAGATGGCAGTAAATATACAAAAAGGTTTTAAGTATATCTATACGTTATGCACGTATAACGCTTTTGTTACAATTGAAACAGACATGTAATATACATATCTGTAACTGTACACACATGGACAATACACCTCGTATTTTGGGGCGATATTCGTAATAATAAAAAATGTTTTTTACATAAAATCCGAAGTTTAGTCATAGAATAAAAGGTGACCCGAATTAGATCCTTGAGGTACTCCTAATGTTGGGACAAATTCGAACGAATAAAAACCATTGTAGTGTACGTCATTAATTCTACCCGATAAGTATGAGCGAACATGACGACATGAAGTTGTCACCAAAACCGATTTCACTCAATTTCCATCGCAGGATGTTATGGTCTATAATAGAGGTAGGGAACCTTTTTACCATTAGAGACCACATTAAATTAGGCAGTAATAAAGAATTTTTTATAGATCTTTTAGTTCTAATAAACAACTACATATTTAAATACCACTTCAAATAAAAATAATGTCGGTAGAAGTATTTTTAAATAATTTTATTAATTATTAAGAAATACAATAGAAGAATAATAATATTAAGTTGTAAAAAAACGAACATAGCAACAATAGGTAAAATAATGTAAAAATTTTAGTGGGATATTTGCTTGCTCGAAAGAAATTGAATATTTGGATCAAGCAAGTAACTTGCAGCCTTAATTGATCCTCTAAATCCATAATTTGTGTTCCTAAACTAGCTTTAATTTTGGTCATGAGAGAAAATGTTGACTTGCGGCAGTAAGTACTTCCAAAGCAGGGTGGTAAACGGCGTGCATTCGCTCATAAGATGGATCTTCCCCCAACTTAAATAACTCCATTGGTAGTTCCGTAGAAGCCTCGGATATATCTACTAAATATGGTTCAAATACCAGTTTCATAGCAGGAGTGTGCTCGTAAAAATCTGAAAATCTTTCAGTACATTCTTCTATTAAAGGAATCCAAGACACCTACACACTCATCTAATATTTTATTTTCACATTTCTGCTTATTCAGTATTTTGCTGTATTCTGCAGATATATCCGGGCGAGAGAACAATGTTTTGAAAAATGTTAATTTTTTTGGGAAACGCTTCGTTTTTTTACCTTTCAGATGTAATGTACAATTACTCCTATTACATATATTTTTATAAATTATATTTACTTAGAATTAGAATTGTATTAGAGATTAGTCATGCATTATAATTATTATTTAGGCATACTACATCGTACAGACGGCACCTACTAAAATGTTGTCATAAAATAGAACACATAAAAAAACGTACATTTTCCATTCAACATATTTGTTATTCTTTCCTTTCAGTGCTCATTATCTCACGACTTTAAATTATTGCGTAGACCTAACTTTGACCGTAGCTTACCACTTGAAAATACATAAACGTAGTGAATATGGTATACCTACTCTTTCTTATCATACGTTACGATACAAAGGGACACACTTTTGAGTTTAGTCGGAGTCTGAACACAATACTTCTAAGTCGATACGTTAAACTAAATAAATCAGTTCATAAGAAAATTCTAACTCTAATTCTATTTTAATATTATATATATATATATATATATATTTAGTGTTAATAAGGATTAAATTTCTTATTTATTTTATTGGCCGTGTCTTAATATTAAAATAATAGACTTTTTTATTGGTTTAGCGACCTTTAATGAATTTTAATGTTTTTCTCTACGACGTTTAACATATTTCTTTGATATTCTATCTCTTGCTGGAATAAATCCCCTATAAACATTAATCCGGCTGACGAAATCGTGTTCGTCAATAAATAAGAAATTTAATTCTTATTAACACTAAATATTGAAAACCATGGTTGAAAATATGGTAATAGAACACAAAAGGATATTTTCTTTTACGGTAACTAAACGGAAGGTTAGAACAACTCTGGTAAATGCCTTCGGAAAATATCTTTTATTGACGAACACGATTTCGTCAGCCGGATTAAGGTTTATAGGGGATTTATTCCAGCAAGAGATAGAATATCAAAGAAATATGTTAGACGTCGTAGAGAAAAACATTAAAATTCATTAAAGGTCGCTAAACCAATAAAAAAGTCTATTATTTTAATATATATATATATATATATATATATATATATATATATATATATATATAATGTAAAAGATAAGCAAGTGTGTTGTTATTTCTCATAAGCGGTGGAACATTACGCTATTTAAGAAATATCCCAAATCCTGACGTGACGGAGCGAATTTTAAATCAGATTCAGAATCAGCACGACAAAAGACATAAACTACACGTATTGGTGTATAAGGAAACCAAAGTTTGTTAACCAGTGTTACCCGCTGGGAAGCAAATTTAAATAACAGAAGAGAATATATTCTTGATTAGTTCGTGTATTTTGTTTGTTAAAAAATTAATAAACTTTTAGTTTAATAAAAACGCTACGAACTCATCTTATGAAAGTTATAAGGTGGTTGCCTCCTCAGGCACTGGATGTATTTGTTGATTTAATTAACTTGCCTGTCAGAACTCTATATTTCCATTTCATTTGGTCTGGTCGTGGAGCACTGTCGTCCGCGTGTTATGCGGCGGCAGACGTCCATTGTCGGCCCTTGTTTACTAGTCGTCCGTTTTTGACAATTTATTCGCAGACAGTCATTCGCATGGTACACGCAGTAGCTAACAGATCTTCCAAAACCGAAGACGGATGCGTGGCGTAATTGATTAATTTACATGGGCTTTAAATATTTTAACAGACTACCGTCATACATCAAGCAGTCATCAAGCTTAAAACAATTTCAAGCGAAAATGAAGGTGATGCTTCTGGGGCGAGTATTGTACTCGTTGGATGAGTTCGTTGCGGGTCGACGTTGGAGTCTCCCGCGTTTCTGTTTTGTGGATGTGAGTGTTCTTACACTTACAGAGCCTACATGCATATTTTGACGGATTCCTGGCAAATTACTTTACAATGGAACTTGGACTGATTCTCCTCAAGACATCGTCGATTGTTTTGCATCACATTTCTCCGTAGCCTATTCGGGTGCGGATATTGATACTGTACCTGATACTTTTACACTATTTGAGTCGCTTGCCATCTACCCTGTAACACGGGAAAGTATTGAAAGTATTATGTCTACATTTCCAAACAAATTCACTGCTGGTGATGATCAAATTCCAAGCTTCGTGGTTAGAGATTTTTGCTCCGTTCTTTCACAGCCGCCCACCAAAATAATTAACCTTGCTGTCAGAACGTCAACTTTTCCTGATAGATGGAAACGTGCGCGCATAGTGCCCGTCTTCGAAAAGGGTAAGACTATGGATGTATGTAATTACAGACCTATATCCATACTTTCAAGTTCTATATAATTCAATTTATCTTTTTGTTTGTTCCCATATATCACCCGTTCAACATGGTTTTATGACAGGATGCTCGACTACTACTAATCTTGTGAGTTTTACCCAATACGTATGTGAAGAGTTGGATTGCCAGGGACAGGTTGACGTTATTTATACAGATTTCTCCAAGGCTTTTGATACAATTAATCATAAACTTCTTATACAGAAACTTAATTGTTTTGGTCTGAATATTGCTTTTTGTAAGTTAATCAACTCTTACTTGTCCAACAGATATGGATATGTTTTCTATAATGGTTTTAAGTCATTGGAATTTGTTACATTATCTGGAGTTCCACAAGGATCGAGTTTGGGACCTTTGCTTTTTAATATATACATCAATGATTTGTTTCCATTAATGTCTTGTCAAGTATTAGCATATGCAGATGACGTTAAGCTCTTTCATTGCAAACATAATCAACGCGATGTAGACATGCTTCAGGATAACTTGAGTGCACTGGCCAATTGGTCCGAAAGGAATAAGCTTGTTTTGAACGTTAACAAATGTTATGCTATGACTTTCACTAGGAAAAACCGTCCATACTTGTCCTCCTATTCAATTTATGATGTTCCACTCACTCAGGATGAGTGAAATTAAGGTCTTGGTGTGTCATTTGATTCATTTTTATCGTTTAACAGTCACGTTCAAAAAATTTGTTCGTCTGCCTCAAGAATGTTGGGATTTACTAAATATTTCATTGATGTTGCGCTTCTGGAGTCTTTATATTTCGCTCTTGTTCTTCCTAAATTGGAATATGGGTCTGTCGTTTGGTTCCCTCATTATATATCGCAGCAACTTCCTACCAAGCGTGTAAAGCGACGCTTTTCGAAATTCTTGATTTACAAAAGTACTGGAGTGTACCCAAACAGAAATGTTTCCTATGATGAACAAAGGCTACGTTTTGGGTTCCAGACACTTATTGATCGGAGGATTGAACAAAGTGCTCGTTACTTATTTAAACTTGTCACCAATAAAAATTGCTGAAAAGCCACGTCCATCAACGGAACGTACAGACGCGCTTCGGTCTTATTGGAGCTTATCAATGTACGGTATCTCGAAGACGGATATGGCCTTTCACTTCTATACTTTTGTGTATATATAGTTAACATTCTGAACTTACTGCAAATGAGAATTAATTAATATTAAATCTCATTTTTACATGTAAATGTCGCCTTATGTGATGCGTTAATAACTACAATCCGACAAACTAAGTTTGTACCTTCCTGGTAATTAGGATAATTAAAAATTGCTGAAAAGCCACGTCCATCAACGGAACGTACAGACGCGTTTCGCTCTTATTGGAGCTTATCAATGTACTATTAGTATTAGTACATTGATCAATCAATTTTGGACATTGTGTAAATACAAATGTTACTATTAATATCAATAAATAGTTGAATTTTTTCTTCAATTAGTTATATAGAAATTTTGATTCAATGTCACTCACATGTAGAAATAAAAAATTATTTTACAAAGTATTATTTAAGAGTCGTGGACAAAGTATAGTATTCTACCCGCCACTCTTTGCGCCACTCGCTTGGCTCGTGACGCAAACTTCACCCTAGTGAATAATAGCCATAATTATATGCTCGTTGAATAATATACTATTATTTTGGCATACTCGCAATGAGATATTAGATATAAATGATTTTGGTATGCTTGCAATAAAGAGAGCTATTTTGATATGATGCTTTAGATACATATAACTGTTTTATTTAATCGACGTGTTAGATAGAACTAATTTTAGTGTTGGTTCTTGCCAAGAACGAAGGCTACATTTAACCCCCATTGGTAACATAATTTATGGAAACTAAATACCTGTCTTGACACATGTTTAGTTAGATTATCTAACCGCTATCTCAATCTTCATAAGTCATTGAAAATTATTAAAGAATAAAAAATGAAATAAATACTAAAGTACATTTAATTTTAAATAATATGGTAATAAAATGTGTTTTATATTGCAATAGTATTGGGTTCTAGAACTATAAATATTTGTACCTATATACGAATAAATATGTTTGCAGTTGTGAGGGTTTGAATACAATTTAAATATATTGAAAATTAATAAACTAGAATTTATTATTATTTTAGTAAAACGTAAAATACCACTGTATCATAAGAACTGTCATAAAGATTTAAATTAATTATGAATGTAAGAAATTTATGACATGTTAATAAAACTACCCTACGAACACGCTTAATAAACCCCCTGTAAAGTAATTATATTCATGTGAATAGGCATTGAATGGTCTGAAATATTTAAAGTTACACTCGAATATTAAAGTAAAATAAATGAATACTGAAATGCTCTTACATACCATATGTTCGAAATCTTTTAAACTTTAGAAACCCATGAAACACAATGACAGTTGCATTTCATTTATCAATATTTAAGAAATAATTTCACAGCTTTCTAGACTATAAAAGATTTCGATCACATGGTATAATAATAAGAACATTATATTTAGAACAACTGAATTTAAGGAAAGCATTTTCAGATCAAGTAATACTTGCAAACTACAATATAGATTTGCATGCACGAAGCACCGATATAAAAAATTAATTACTTATCTATAACCTACTTTCAGCTCCACGATATAACAATTTATTTGTATACAGTTGAAATAAAAGTGAATAAATACAACTTTTGCATTTGCAAACTCAGACAATTCGCCCTCTGTGCTTAATTTGTGGAACTGCAACTATCATATGAAGTTCATATTGCAACATTTTTTCTGTTTCCAACGTTTTTATCAATAATTTCATTTTCACTAACTATATTTTGTTAAAACAAGATCTTATAATCCGCAATCGGCCCTAAGGAATACACTCCAGGAGTGGACTTAAATGAACAATATATTCCGAAATTGGGCACAGTAACAACACTAATACAATAATACGTGACAAGCTATACATTATATATATGTATAATGTATAGCTTGTAATGTAATTATGTAATGTATATATTATACGAATTTGTCAAACTCGGGTTTGTCAACGCCACGCAGCTGGGTTCCCCCTGATCGTTCTCAATAACTATGTTTACAAGTTACGATATGTATCTATAAAAGTAGTTGCATCTATTGCGCCGAAAGTATTTTAGTTAGATCGTAAGCGCCGTTTGTAGCAAGTCGCTCTTTTGTTTAGTTTTACTAGTTACTTAGGTTCTATTGGGTAAATATGTCCCGTCCACATCCGTCATGAAATACTTTTGAAAGGTGGACATAAGCTTGCGCTAGAATTCGACGGTATTTAACTTCGATGCAAAATTTGCAATTTAATACTGTCATGGTGAGTAAAAACCCGCGTAGTAAAACATCTGTCGGCAAAAAGCATGTAATTCGGATGTAATTCTAAAAGCGTGTAACATTCCATGGAATACGGTGAATTAGCCTAAATTTCTTCACATTTCACGAAATTGTGTTAATGGGAAATATAGTGACTTGCTGGTCCCCCCGGAATCCACTTTGAGAAAATATTATATGTCCCTGGTGTACGATGAAATTATGACTTCAATTGTCAATGACAAATGATAAACATATTTGGGTGTCAGTAGATGAAACCACTGACGTTAAAGGACGCAATATTGCAAATGTTTTGGTTGAGGTGATAGACAAAGACATAGCAATCTCTACACATCTACTTGCATCTAAGAGAATCGAAATAACTAATGCAGAATTTATATCACGTTACGTAACACGTAAAAAGCACGATATAAATATAGAAAAACTGTTATTATTTGTAACACATGGAGCTGCCGATATGAAGGCAATTGGTCGGCTCTTAAAACAAACATACAGTAGTATGACACATATTACATGTTTCGCACATGCTCTTCATAGAGTATCAGAGGAATTTAGAAAATTCTACCCGAATGCAAATAAATATGGGCATATGGGGCAGTTTTTCACAAAATAAATTCTTTCGTGCAGGGAACTTTAAAAAAACTTTCTTGACAGAAGATAGGAAGGGGTATTGTTGTATTTCTTTGTTTCATAGACTGTGGATGATACATTTTGACAGGATCAATACTGGAATATAACATGTCCATTGCATAAGGTTGATCATAATAATTGGCATTAATATAAGATTTTTTATTAACATCTGGTGCAATAACAGGTGTAGTATCTTTTCGAGTAGCGTCATATTGATTTTTTATAGTAAGTTTACTATACAAGAAAATGTGGCGTAGTTGCCCAAGCAACGTCACCAGTATCAACCGGATATGGTAAATAATGACGTTTTAGACCAATGATACCATTAACTGGTTTATAATTATAATCTATAACAATTTCACCAATTTTAGGCATAAAACTCCATCTATCATACATTTTATCAATGGCAGGCCATCCACAAATATTTCTTTGATATTTATTAGTATTTGGAGCCGGAAGTTCACGACTACTGTTACTTACTAATACAAAATACATATTGACATGTCTAGGTATACCTAAATTCATTCCTAATTGTTCAGCATTAAAATTATTTGTACCATACAATTTCTTAATAAATGTTTCTCCATTAAAGTCATTTACACCTGTCGGTTTCATTGGTGAAGCAGCTTCACTGTTATAAGTACCATGACGACTATATACTTTTTTATTTAAACCAATTCCAGAGCATCCAATAGAAACATGTTCAGATGTAGCAGTTCCGGTGAGAGTTGTTCCATAGTCAAAAGCTGTTCGTAATCCTTGAGGAACTACTGTGATGTTAGCATTAAGAACTTTTACACAAGAATTTATTTTGTGAAAATCTGCCCCATATGCCACTACCACCAGAATCTGTTATAACGCGCTGGGGCGCATGGATACAAGCAGCATCCTATTATCACATGCATTTTGACGAAATTAAAGGTATAATATAGCTACTGGCAGTGGCGGCTCTTGATGACGTTCGATGTGAGCTGCTGCACGGATGAGACTGCTTCGTTTAAGCTTTCATATATACAGAGAAGCAAGTAACCGTACCGAAATCTTCCGAAATAGTTCGAAGTTGTCTCATCCGTGCAGCAGCGCACATCGTACGTCATCAAGAGCCGCCACAGTACTGGATCCGAATGATGCTACTTCTGTTACGCGCTCAACAAGTATTTATGGACCCAACTATTCAGGTAGATTTAGCGAATATTCATGAACATTATTGCAGAATACCTGTAGCCATACGACATCTAGAGGTTACTCCGACCAACCCACAATTCGCCAATTCCTTTCCCAATTACCTACAGCTTCTGCTGATAATGTAAAAGAAAATTGAAGCAGTTCTAAATAACAATCTAGGATTTCGCACGTACGCCGAACTTGTTTGATGGTAAAGAAGTAAATTTTTCCGAAGTGGGGATAAATGTGCCGTCACTGACAAACTTTATGTACTTTATATGCTCCTTTTTCATGTAGATATTGAACGGTCGTTTTCAATATATAAGTGGATTTACGGTGACAGACAATTATTGAACCCTGGATATGAACGGTGAACAGTCAGGATGTATGATGTATTTTATAAACTCTACAATTTTCCTTCTGGAGAAGATGTATTTACTCTTACTTGGCAAGTACTTGTTTCTTTATATGTGTTTTGATTCCCGTGCGAAAAATGTTAAATCGGGATTCATGACGTCCTCGCTCCGTCCCCGGTATTTACATCATGTACCCCTAAGTACCGATTCCTTTTTCTTCCGTTTCTTTCGTAAAAAGATTAAAAATCATGAGTTCGTAATCATTTACCTGATAAATGAAATAATTAAGTTCTCATAAAAATAACGATTTCAGAAATATAAAAAACTTCGACATAAACTAATTCTCGAAATTGTTTTATGCGCATAAATAATTAACAACCGCGATAACATAAAAAAGCTTGGTTGAAATTAGTACACAAAACCGCGGGCTTCACTATATTTAACAGCTATTATTTTAATCTCAAAACAAATCGATAATGTATGTATGGTTACCTGACCCATAAACAGAGGACTATTTTTGTCCTCAGTGAAAAACCACATCAGAAAAATTTGGCGATTTAATAATTAAATAACTCATTTGATCAGATAATACCATATATTCGGAAGCGGTAATCCAATAGCAGCATAGTATGTTTTCTCTTCTGAATATTTTATGAAATAATCGATGAATACGAAATTATTTTTCAATTCATAAATGCTTTTTTAACCATTACATTAATACTTTTAATGCAGAATTACGATAAAAGTATTTTTTTAATTATTAATTGGTCGAATAGTTTATCAATTACACTAGGAAATAAATATCCGGTTCATAGTATTACAAAAATCCCCGTTTGTTTGATGCACTTCAATATAAATTGCTACTAACAGTGCTAGCAAATGATGTGACCGCCAGTAGAGTACTATAATATTATAATAACATATTGTACCTTGCGTACTTCACTAAACTGTTATCAAAATTTTCTGTGGAAGAAGTGGAGGCTCTTAGAACATGTTTTGAGATTAGTGTTATTCCTATACGGTTGTGCTGTAATACTTATTCTTTATCAGATGTCAGTAATTGGCTCAGAAAAGGTTCGCTATTATTTTTATCCATTTTTTTTTTAATTTTATTTGAACAATATTTGTTTTGGGTTAACACAATTCTGATTGAGATTTCGATAAAATTTTTATTTCAATATATTGTTTGGACATTTCCATTATGTGTGGAATACATCTGTCAAATGTCCTCCACGGAACATCCTATAGGACTGGATCCTTTTGAGGTAATTTTAGATCACTTGTCGGCACATAGCGGGCAATGGGTCGGCCATAACTTGGCGGATGTTAGTTTTCAAAGCTTTAAGAGTTTGAGGATTGTTCGCATGAACACGATCCTTTGCATAACCATACAAAAAAATCCAGCGGTGACAAATCGCAAGATCTTAGTGGCAAATTCATATCACCAAAAGAGAAATTACACGTCCGGGAAACTTCCCGCGTAACAAAACCAAGACGTGTTGTGCGGTTTGTGGCACCGTCTTGTTGAAACCACATATCTCCAACATCTTATATCTTTAATTTCACGCCAAAAAAAAATTGGTCATCATGTAGCTGTAGTGAGGAGAATTGAGGGTTTGTGCCACACCTTCGTCATTTTCAAAAATTTTAGAGGCCTATCACACCTCCAGACGAAATGCCACACCATACTGTGACGTATTGTGGATGCAATGTTCTTTCGATAGTTTCGTATGGATTTTCACTGTTCTAAATGCCACAATTTTTTTGTTGACATATCCACCAAGCAAAAAATGAGCCTCGTCACTGAAGAAAATTCGATGCGAAAAATCATCATCCAAGCACTCAATCAGCGTATGTTCTTACGCATTGCATGGTCAGCCGGCTTCAGCTCTGGAGTTAGCTGAATTTTATATGGATGAAGATGCAAATTCAAATGCAAAATAGGTCATAATAGACCCAAATCCTGTGCGCGCCGTGTAATAGATAAATTTGAATGTTCTTCGACACTTTCACTGACAGTAGCAATATTTTCGTTCGAGCATGTGTTTCGATAATATTTCGGACTTACAACATCTGTTACAGATTCAGTTTCTTTAAATTTTTTCACAGTTTTACCTATAATGCGTTCAAATGGACGATTATGTCGATCATAATCTAATCGTGATGCACAAAACGTATCTACTATAGAATCACCATTTCTTTAGTAATGTAATCACTGTTTAAACACGTTTAGCGGTATTAAACGATCCATATTTTAAAATGGCAGGCCTTAAACTAAACATATGTTACCTCGAATGACAGTTCTATACAACATATGTCACTGAAACAGGACTACCAAATCTGGACCACGAAATGAATAACTCTATATCTGTAAATTAATGTGTAATTTATTTGCCGATTTGGTACGGATTTTCTTCTACAGAAACACAGAAGAGTAAATTACGTTGTTCATTAAAATTATTATTTATAGGCCTTTTATGCTGTTGAGGTGAAACCTCAAAATTGTTAATAACGTGTTGTAAAGTACAGAGAGAAGGTTGTTTCGCAAAATTATTTTCGGATACCTTGCAAATACCGTATAATTTTATGATCGAGTTTTTCCTCAAGCGTGAGCTTGGCCATAGAATAAAACAACAACAATTTCCTTACACAACTGCCATTTAACGGCAAATCGGATGCCAAATAACTTTTGTTTGCTGTCTACTATCTCCACTATTATATTATGCTGAATCATTTGATCGTACAATTCCAATGTTCTTATATAAGCCCCAACTCACTGGGCCTTATATAATATACATATATATATATATATATATATATATATATATATATATGTTTTCTTTCAGGTTTTCGCGGGTAGTAGTATGTGTTGTAACTGGATTCCAGGTTTTCTTCCGCGTTTCCACTGTTTGGTCTTCGTAAAGACCGGTGCCGGTTTCTGGACGACGTTTCGGAAAAATCACATTTGTCATCTTCAGGTCTGCGATAAATGTCTGCTTCTGGTTACTCGTAAACTGACGTAGTCGAGTTTAGGATGGTGGTTATGTACCCGCTTAGCCTTCTGGTTGGTTACACTTGGTTGAGTGTGTGCGCGGCTCCGGGTCGTTGGACCTGTAGCTGGAATGTACTGGCTGGGTTGCGGTGTAGGTGTTTTTGTTTGTTGTTGACAACTTCTTTACTTAGTACTGGTTTCCATGCTGTTGGTAGCCCCTGGGTATCATCTCGCGAATTCAAATTGTCCAGACGTATCTCAATTTCGATAGCTTCCCTGATAATTCTAGTTTTCATATGTTCTATGTTCGCCAATAATTTGGTATTGCTGAAGTCTATCGTGTGGGATGTTTCCTTTACATGCTGAGCCATAGATTAAGTTTTCCCGTCTTTTCTTCTTTTGGTGTTCGTCTTTTCTTACGTTTACCCGTCTGTTTGTTTGGCCAATGTACGTCTTCTCACAATTAAGGCGGAATTTCATATACTCCCTGGTTTTCTAAAGGTATTCTTATTTTTGGATTCCGAAGCACTGTGCTGATTTTTCTGCCTGCGTTGAATGTGGTTTCAATGTTGTGTTTTCGTAGGACTCTGGATATTCTGTCGGTGGTACCTTTGACATAGGGTAAGTAGGTTTTGGCTATTGATTCCTCTTTTTCCTCTTGTGGAGTGGCTTGTTTAGGTTTTAATGCTTTGTTGATTGCCCGTTTGCTAAAGCCATTCTGCTGGAGTGCATTGTGAAGTTTATCCATTTCCTGAATGACGTTATCTTCATCTGCTAATCTCTGTGATCTTGTTACTAGGCTCTTCACTACTGCTTGTAACTGAGCTGGGTGGTGGTGAGACTGTGCGTTGAGGTACCGATCTGTATGTGTGGATTTCCGATACACTGTATGGCTTAATTCTCCATTTTCTTTCTTCTTAACCAAAACGTCGAGGAATGGTAGTTGGTTGTTTGATTCTACTTCTATTGTGAATTTGATTTGGATGGTACTATTCAGATGTTCCAGGAAGTCCTTTAGCTGATCTTCTCCATGTGTCCAAATCACGAACGTGTCGTCAACATATCGTAGCCAAAGTTTGGGTTTATGGGTGGCCGTCCTGAGTGCTGTTTTCTTCAAGTCTTCCATGAAGAGGTTCGCTATTACTGGTGATAGTGGAGAGCCCATCGGTGCGCCTTCTATTTGTTTGTAATGTTGATCGCCGTAGACAAAGTAGGTGTTTGCCAGGCAGTGTTTCACCAGGTTCATTATGTATGGTGGAGGTTGGTATTTTCTTTCGATGGTCCCTAGAGCTTCGGTTACTGGTATATTGGTAAACAGTGACACTACGTCTCTTTCTTCAATATCTCGACGAAGTGGCTTGCGTTCTTGACGTAAGACTCGGCTTCTTCGGCATGTGGTTGTAGTTGTTGGGCTAGGTATCTTGCCAACTGTTGAGGTGGTGACACCAAAATAAAAGCTCTCTTAGAAGATCCGGCATACCAACCAATCACTACGGATCCAACAACATACCTGGAGAAAACAACTAAAACTAAAATCAAGGAGAGTTCCATCGACAAGGAAAGTGTTTAGATAATTTCTTAGCCGTGCATTAAATATATCAATTGATAAATTCTTGGAGTTTTTCGGCTTTTATGTGAAATATTTACAAATATCAAATTAGTATGTAACTGCAAAGTAGGTGAGGATGTAAAAATTGCTGTCTACAAATTACAAAGCAAATCATACGAAATTTTTTAATCGAAAAATATTGTCTACGTTGGCACTTGAACTCAAGTCTACGGTTTGCCGGACCGTTGCTTTACCACTTGTTTTAAATATAAATGCTTTTAAGTAAAGCCAGACCTTTAATCGCCAACTGATTGAATTTACCATATCATACCAAGGTCACGAAAATATTATATATATATATATATATATATATACAGGCTGATTCAAATTAAGCGCGCACCATTGCTATCTCTGTTATTATTGATTCTAGAAAGTAGGTTAAATCAGCAAAGTACTAGTGTTTTTAACATTGATTAGTATGCAGTTCATGAAAAAAAAATTGAATAACGCATTTTCGAGAAATTCTAAAATTTATAATTTTTTTAAATGGAACAGCCTGTATATTTTTTAAAATTCTGAATGATAATGTTTTTTGTAATATAAAAGTTTCAATACACTATTGTCTTAAAACGAATAATAAAGTAGTTATAGCGGTTTCTATTTCCTTCTAAATGTTGTCATTGCTCCGCTAACTTTTGACAAAACAGATACATATTTTGTGTTTAATGTTTATTTTAACATATTACAGCTTACAAAATTAAATTAAAAAGAAGAAAAGAAAGTACATGTATAATTTATAAATACTGCTCAAAGGTGTCACCTTCCTGCTCAATACATTTTCGTGCCCGCTTCAGTACACTCTGGGTGGCTCTTAAGATTGTCCTTCTATCTAATTGGCGAAAAACTTCTCTGACCTTGTCTTGCAATTCGCGCACGTTGTCGTATCGCGTTTTGTACACCTCATTTTTTAAGCAACCCCAAAGAAAAAAGTCTAAAGGTGAGAGGTCAGGGGAGCGTGCTGGCCATTGAATTGGACCATTTGTACCAATCCACTTTTCGGCAAAGATGGTGTCGAGGTAGGTCTGCACTAGGTGATAGTTGTGTGCAGGAGCACCGTCCTGCTGAAAGTATAAATTTTGGCGCATCAGATAATTGGCGTGATAAAGGAAATCCTCTAGAACGTTACGAATAAATTCCAGATATCTGTTTCCTGTCAATGTACCATTGTAGAACAGTGGACCAACGACTACCGAACCAATTAATCCGCACCAAACGTTAAAACTAAATCGAACTTGTGCAGCATGTGGACGAACTATTAATAAATTTTCTTGAGACCAGTAGTGACTATTTTTCTTATTAAACATGCCTCTATTTGAAAAATTTGTTTCGTCACTCCATAAAATACACTGTGCTCCATTCAAATTTTCATCACAAAAACTAACAAACCAATGACAGAAAGCTAATCTCCTGGCGGAATCTCTTGGCTGTAATGTTTGAGAGATTCTGAACTTAAAGGGAATATACTTATGCTTTTTCAAAATTCTTTGAACTTAATGCCTTAGTAGCATTCCTAATGGAAAATTCGCGATGGGCTTCAAAATATGCTAACCCTGTAATTTCTACTTCTTCGTTGACGACGATATTTTTCTTTGTTCTTTTCTTTCTAAATAAGCAATCATGTAGTCTAAACTGATTGTAAAGTTTTCGAAAGTAACGTCGATCTGTCTGCTGTCGTAAAGGATAGTGTTCAGCATAATATTCGCTAGTCATTGAATTTTTACGACATAAAATGTATGCTTCCAACATATCGCATTTCTCCAAATGAGGAAATATTGTCAAACACTAAGGAAATATTGTCAAACACTAAGGAAATATTGTCAAACACTAAGCAACAAACACTAAGCAACGAAAGTAAAACGAAAATGTTTAGAAAAATAAATAGAGAACTAATAAACACAACACAAAATAAAAAAAAAAAAATTTTAATAACTAAACGTACGAAAGATTTATATTCAGTACGTTATAGACATTTACAGAGGGCATACATACTATTTGTTCTCTTTAAAGTGAAAGAAGCCTACTACTGATTTTACAGAATGAAAGAGTATCTTTGACATCAAGTAAATTCCACCGTAAATACTTTAATATTCGTTTTAGGACAATAGTGTATTGGAAATTTTATATTACAAAGAACATTAGCATTCAGAATTTTAATAAATATACCAGGCTGTTCCATTTAAAAAAATTATAAATTTCAAAATTTCTCGAAAATGCGTTATTCAATTTTTTTTTCATGAACTGCATGCTAATCAATGTTAAAAACACTAATTTAACCAACTTTCTAGAATCAATAATAACAGAGATAGCAATAGTGCGCACTTAATTTGAATCAGCCTGTATATATATATATATATATATATATATATATATATATATATATATAAAGATAATTATTTCGTGACCTTTGTATGTTATGGTAGATTATTAGTTGGCGATTTAAGGTCTGGTTTTACTTAAAAATGCATATATTTAAAACAATCTTACATGTTTCGGCAAGTGATACCTTTCTCAAAGAATTTAAAATATAAATGACAGTATATTAATATATATATTATAAATTCTTTAAGAAAGGCTTCACTTGCCGGAACATGTAAGATTGTTTTAAATATAAGCATTTTTAAGTAAAACCAGACCTTTAAATCGCCAACTAATTAAATCTAATATATATATATATATGGTTGTTTTAGATATTCGGCGATTTAAGGTCTGTTTTACATTAATATGTATATACATATTTAAAATATACTCTTACATGTTTCGCTAAGTATTACCTTTATCAAAGAATTATAAATGACAGATATTGTCAAAGTTATATATTTGAAATATATACATATTAATGTATATCTAAATCAACTATATTGTACAAAGGTCACGAAATAATTATCTATATATATATATATATATATATATATATATATATATATAAATATAATATTCTCGTGACCTTTATATGATATGGTAAATTCAATCAGTTGGCGATTAAAGGTCTGGCTTTACTTCAAAGTATATATATTTAAAACAACCCTACATGTTTCGGCAATGACGCCTTTATCAAGGATATAAAATATCCTTATATATATATATATAAAACAAAAAGGAATTGTTTCTTGGGACTAGCGGCCAGGTAATTAAAACAATATTTAATTTATGTTGACGTTTCGGTACTATATATAGTGCTTTTTTCAAAACTGTAACATTTATTGAAAAGCTAAAAATGATACAATGTTATTTTCTTGGCCGTTGTTTAAATATATATATATATATATATATATATATAAATAAATATATATTATATACACGAAGAATGTAGCAACATGACCAAATTTTGGTATGAACACGTAATCATTTGTTTAGAAGTGCGTCGCAAGAACTTTTGTTAACAGAAGTTCCATTTCGAAACACCTAAACTGTCAATTGTTGTTTTGTTTCTGGTTGATAAGAATATAACCACGATTCGTCAATTGTAAAGATGTCATATACGTGTTTAGAATATCCGTAATTGAATTTTTTCAGCATTGCTATGCACCATTTTACGCGATCGTCTTTCTGAGTCGTGAAAAAATTTTTCTCACGGCCAAATGAGTGTGTAAAATTGAATATATCGAGGTCCTAGAAATGTACAAGCATACCTAAATCTCATACTTTACATGACGATCTTCTTCCATCATTCGACGTACACCATTGATACTTTCCGCAACTGCAGATGTTGCAGAACGCCCTTCTCTTACTTGACCCTGAATCGAAATATGGTCCTTGAATTTTTGAAACCAGCGATATACCATTGTTATTGATGGCGCTTCATCACCAAATATATAAATTAAACGTTTAATACATGGGTATTGGGTTAAACCACAATAAAAAATCATAATAATAACAGTTAACTGTATTTTCAATACAATTAGCAAACTGTAAAGCTGGACTTTAAACAAACTCACTGATACTTTGACAATCGGACAAAAACGTCGTATTTTTCACATTGCAGTATATCAGTGCACATGAATCATACATCAAACTAAACAGCATTGCCAAATTCCTATATCTTGACTGTCCCTGATAGTTTAACTAAGAATAATGAATATTTTGAAAATCAATGTATTTCTCATGATTAGGTCATAACAGAGAACAACTTGAAATATTGCCGGAAAATCTAGAGGTAACTTAAATAGAAATATATGAGAAAGTACGGAAAGCTTATTTCTTTTTTTCATTTTGCACCAGTAAGCAGTTGCAGTATCGAAAGGATATCTGCAATATTCATAAAGTGCATTTTCATAAAGAAAATTTCCAGTATTCTTATTTGTAATACAAATAGTTTATTATTATAAATTCGTACCTTAATCTTATTTATTTTCCTTAATATTAATTATATACTTGTATTCAAAAAGTATCGGAAGTTATTAAATAAAACGCAAAGTACACATTCTTCCAAATTTATTTCATCTCCTTCAAAATAGTTCCCTTCCGAAAGAATACCTTTATTCCAGTTTTTCTAATTTCCATAGCAGCTCTTAAAGTCGATATCAGATATAGCATTCAGAGCGCGTTTAGTATCTTGTTTTATCACTTCCATCAATTCAAAACGGTGATCACGAAGCCATTTAGAACAAGTAAAAATGTATTATGGCGCCTATTATCATGATGCAAAAACCACAAGTTACCTGTCCACAATTCAGAGTGTTTTAATCTTATGGCTTCCCGTAAACGAGGCATTGCAGTCAAATAATATTTCTTGCTAAAAATGTGTTCGATTGGAAGAAATTCATAGTACATTAAAAAAATTGGATGATTTTTGAACCAATCGAGATGATACGTCTGATGCCCAAATGGCCTATCAAAACTGTTTGTATCAATCCAGAGGAAATCGCAGTATTGTTCACTAAGTCTTTTGACCGCCGAAAGAAATAGTAAAACTATACAAAAAGAAATGATTACTACCATCCACCCAAAACTGGTTTAGAAAATAAACAGTAATGAATTCTTCAAGAGAATAATAATCCAAAGCACCAAAGTTGGCTGAGCATGCTGAAAATCGTATTGACCTGCTGAACCGATTAATTCTATAGAGAATGTTTGCGCGTCTGTGAGGCTAAACTTTTCGAAAAGAAACTGATGACAATTAAACAATTATCTCTACGAATACGCTTAATATAGATGAAGATATATAGACCATAAAATTGACGAAAAACATGACCCGAAGATATGATGCGATAATCGACAACAATGACAACTGGATAATGGTAATGTTAAAATATATTTTTGGCTTTTTTAAATTTTCCTATAATAAATCCTTTTGAAATAATTCTGGTTTCTTTTATGTTTAACATACTGTGTATAGAGTGTATGAAGATTTTGTGCATACACTATGTATATTATTCATTCATGAAACTTATCGTAATAGATTTCGAAATATGTAAATAGCCTAGACTCTAAGTTTATTTGATCTAGACCAAAGATATATATCCACATATTTGTACATAAGTATGTACAACATAACATGTACAAATGTATGTAAATTGTAATATACAACGTCTACGTATATGTGTATGTTGTGCATTATATACATAACGTACAAGATTTCTGCTTATTTGAATTCATTCTTATTTATTTACACTTCCTATAGGGAAAACAAATATGTTACACAAATAATGAAAATGAGAAGTATTCAAACAATTCGTATACGTTTATGTATTTAGTTACGTTACTTTTCCTATCTAGATTTCAGTGTGAGTAGAAATTTCATATGTTACTTGAAATGTATCCACGACCAATAAATAAAGGTTCAATATATGTTTTTACTGCAGCAAAAGGATATACATGTTCATGAAATTTCTTAAGAAATTTACATAGATATTACGTGTTTTTATTATGAAGGCGTTATCAACTTTCTTTAAAAGGAATATAGAAATGTAGAGAGTGGATCAAATATAAATTGTTTTTTTTATTGTTAAAATAAAATGGATTAATTTTATTTTTACAGTCTCCTTTTTCACGAGAACGGATTGATATACAAGGTGTGTATAAATTGTCGCAAAAGCTACACGTAGCATTCTTCGTTCGGTTCTGAATAAAAAATCTTAATGTCAAAATGTCGTATCATGCTTCGTAAATTCGTAAATGTCAAAATTTGACAGTAATGATTTTGATTGAATTCACTTTGAAATACAAACCTATTGTTTTACAACGTTGCCAAGTGTGTTTTTCGTGGAAGTACGATAATGAATAAATGTTTAAAACAAGCTTTTAAATCAAAAAGAAAACATTTACGAAATAATACTAGTAAAAATTTTTTCTTTAAACTAAATTGCATCTATTTCTATTAACAGATATCGAAGAGCAAAGGTTAGTTACGCACTAAAAGTCTGAACTTCAAGAACCCCGTGAAAACAAACGAAGCATGATACGACATTTTAACATTAAGATTTTTTATTCAGAACCAAACGAAGAACGTCGCTGCGTGTAGCTTTTGCGACAATTTATACACACGTTATATAAGTTCTGCAACTCTATAAAATAAGAAGAGACAAAATAATGAAACCGGTCTCAAAATTACGTAAATTTATTGTATAAAACGAAATTTGTTATATTGTATATATTTATATATGTATGTCAGATACAAGTAAGTTTAGCATAAAAGAATTAAACTATAATATTTCAAATTTTATAAATAGTAAACGTGCATTTTCAAATTTAAACCACTGTATAACATACAGTAAGACTTTCATTAGATAAGAGGCGGGATCCTTTAGGTATATTTGCAAATTTATTTTTATTACTTTATACATTAGACCACTCGTTTTATTACATAGGGTCATAGTAAATAAAGGGCTTAATCTGTATATTAATTTTTAATATTACGTTCCTTAGATATATATAATAAATTGTATTACTTTATTTATTACGATGAGAACAGGGTTTTAGGAAAAGATGATCCTGTATTGATATGATAAATACTCTTAAGAATTATTATAGAAGAATCCTTGGAATATCAATCACCATTATATTTAATATTTGTAGATTATGAAAAAGCATTTGACTCATTGGACAGAGACTGTAATGTGGATGGCACTTAAAATATTGGAATGCCTAAGAAAATGATCAACCTAATAAAGGAAGGATATAATGGATACAAGTGTAAAATATTACACGAGGGGAGAGTGTCGGATGAATTTCAGTTGAGGACAAGGGTTAAACGAGGTTGTATTCTCTCACCATTGCTGTTTTTAATAGTGTTGGATGAAATTATGAACAGAGTGATTGAAAAAGGAAACAGAGGTATAAAATGGAATCTGACGGAATATCTAGAAGACCTGGATTTCGCGACGACATTTGTTTCCTCTCTCATAGTGCAACGCATATACAGGAGAAAATTGATGTCTTATTTCTATCTACAAGGATGTATTTCATTCAAAGAGAACAAATTTTACAGAAAATAACCTTGAGAAAGTATTGCTATGATGGAATATAATAATTAATATATATATAATAATTAATATTAGTTAATACTCCTTTACTCAACTTGAACTACAAAATGAACAAATAAAAATGTAGTTCGTATTTTATAGATTACCACCCGTTTGTTTTCCAATTATATAAATAAAATTAAAAATTTAAATTTAGACATACAAATTTTCAATAGCACGCCCGTGGGCGAAGAGTCATCGGCCTTTCGTGCCCAGTCCCTAGTTATTGTAAATGTTTTAACAAAAACTTGTTTTAATATTTAATAATATATTCAAAATGCACTTCTACAATAAATAGCTCAATCGCAAAACTCATTTCTCACATTTTATATGGCCCTGAAATATAATACTTCGACATCAAACGTTTCCGCAAGTTCACGACTTGAAGAACCTCTTATGTATCCCGTAATCATTTCAATTCATTCATTCTTGAACGGTATAACTAGACATTCTGTAATAAAATAAACATTTACTAAATTATAGTAAATGTGGTTAACATAATGACTAGAGAACGGACACGTTTACCACCCAGTGCAGTACTGGCGAAAGGCTGTATTTCTAAAATATTTAATTTTATTTATATAATTTGAAAACGAACGGGTGGTGATCTATAAAATTACGAAATACATATTTATTTGTTGAAAAGTTGTATTTATAAAGTTTTTAATTTTATTTATATAATTGGAAAACAAACGGGTGGTGATCTATAAAATTACGAAATACATATGTATTTGTTGAAAAGTTGTATTTTTAAAGTTTTTAATTTTATTTCTATAATTGGAACATTTTTATTTGTTCATTTTGTCGTTCAAGTTGAGTAAAGGAGTATTAATATTGACTAGCAATAGGTTCTCAAGGGTTTCTTCTGTCAATTTTGTTCTCTTTGAATTAAGTACATCCTTATAAATAGAAAACGTCCTTTCTATTTATTTTTTCTAATATTTTTTTATTTCTTCATATTTAGCCGTTAGATTTTGTGGAATTGTCTCCATACATAATTGCTGCAATGTAATTAAATCTGGATTTCTATTAAGAATTGCTTCAAACTTTTGCCGAAGACCACATCCGAAGTCACTTGGAATACTTTTCAAATTATTAACAGCCACATCTGATGTGGTTAATCCGTCATTTAATTTGAGATTTCCATTTTCAAAATAAGTGATTAGTTTTGGCAATTTTCCAAAGTGTTCGTGAAGAAAGTACAACTGATTTTTTAAATTTGGGATTTGTGTGAGCTCCTTGCACTCACCAATACTTCTAGCATCCTCCTTTAGCCGTGTTACGAAATGTTTTAGACTATCGAAATTCTCAGCATAATAACTAGTAGCTTCCAGCCATGTTCCCCATCTAGTTATTACTGGCGTGGGAGGCAGTGACAGAGATGGAAATTTTTCCCTGAAAAGAGCTACTCTCAATGGTGCTTTTCTGAAAACTTTTTTAAAAGCTGATACAAGTCTATCAACTTCCGGAAAAGTGTCTCTGATATATTCACAGATTCTGTGGAGAGCATGTGCTACACAAGTAATATGCAGCATATTAGGATATGTTTTCTTCAATAGTCTGCCTGTTTTTAACATATACGCAGCACTATCACTGACAAATAAAAGTATTTTTTCTTTGTACGTGGCGTCCGAATGAAGCATTTTTTGCATATTCTCCTTAATGGTTTCAGCAACTGTTTCCGCATCAACTCTATTTATAACACTTGTTGCTATTACATATGAGTTATAGGGAATAGTTGGATGTAGTACACCAGCTACAACATTTACCACACAGCGTCCTAACATATCCACCGTTTCGTCGGCGCTTATCCATATGTATTGATTTAAAAGATGGCTTATAATGCGTTCTACTGTTCTCGTATAGCACCTAGAAACATAATATTTGCGTAAAGTTGATTCATCAGGAACATTTCGACCAGTATATTTTTGAAGAAATATTTTTAAAGTGGGTTTGATAAGTTTATTTAATGGAATATTAGCCGCCATAAAAGTTTTACAGAGTTCAGATGTGTTCGCGATCCTAAGTGACGAATTTTTGACGATATTTTACGGATTTTGTAATAAATTTCGGAATCACTGACAATGGACATACAATCAGTATGACCGTCAATCCAACTCGCCATTGTTTTACAATGCCGTTCTCGACATTCTTCCATATCATGTCTGAAAAAGTAACTTAAACAATGCTCTAGATCTAAATAAATGAAAACTTAGATTCTGTGCGTAAGTTATTGAAACTGAACGAAATTCAATGCACACTTACGTCGAAATAATTGGTAGAAATAGATTCAATCAAACGATATTAAACAGGATCTATCACAAAAATTACGATGTAATTAACAGTTAAAACTGTGAAAACAAGAAACTTACTCACAGCACTTTATTTATCTTACGATATATACTAATAAATAAAATACATTATAAAAACCCCGCTTCTATCTACGCTCATGAAAACACTTTAAAAAACACTATATTCTCCGAATACAATAGCTGAGTTGTCCATTGTTATCGCGGCGAGACCAGGTGGCCGAGTAAGTCAAACAAATACTTCATTGAATTACGCCGGGATGTACTGTGCGACGTTATACACAATTCCAATTGCCGATTGCGTTTTATGGAAATTGCATCCGTTCTCTAATAATGACATTTTATTTTCTTAGTAATGCACAAAAATTTCATCCCAGACAATAATTCTTTTATTTTTTTAAAACTAATTTGTAAATATGTGGCAGTTTTTCTAAGAGAACTTATGCTACTAAATTCTGAATCACAATATTTTTATAAATGATTGTCGAAAAAACTTAACATTGCTTGAAATAAATAATAATAAATTAAATCCATCTTGACATATTGTCGGCAATTTCACGCAAAAGTTATTGTCATGTTACCTAAATAAACTTCAATATACTTTATTTATACATGCGTTGCAATTAAACATTATACAGGGTCCATCTAAATTCAACTGACAAAATTTTTGTGGTGATGGAGAGTAATAAATGCAAGTACTTGTTTAGTATCTTTTTACTCTGTAAACGCCTTATTGGAAAATTAAATGGTTTTAAAATACTCCATGTCAACCGACATGTTAGGTTTTTTTTTTGTTAGCAAACACATATTCCAGATACAGTTCAAATCTTATTGGAATTAAATTCTATTAGAATAGCGTTATTAATAGATACTAAGCATAATAAGAGACACAAAAACTGCTATTTAATCCTGTACTGCATTCTTAGGTTGATTTTTTTATTATCACTGTTAGTGTATTTCAAATTCTATATTAAGAATTTACATGGAATAATTGCAATAACAAAATTAGAAAATTTTATTTTAACGGAATAAAAATATACAATGGAATTTGGATACATTTAAGAGAAATCTTAAAACAACTAGAGAATGTTTTCAAAATTTTGACCATTCATTTCAATACAAGCATTGCACCGCGGAATCATTGACCGTCGGACACGCTCAAATATTGTAGGTGTTTGTGCTGCCAAAGGTATTCGTTCCCTTAGTTCATCTTGAGTTTGAACAGCCGTTTCTTAGAGATGGTCTCATAAGTAAAACTCCAACATACTTAAATCAGGACTTCGTGCAGGCCAATGTACAGGTCCTCCTCTACCAATCCATCTTCCTGTATAGATATCATTTAAATACCTTCGAACCTCATGTCCAAAATGCGGAAGCCACATTCTTTGTCCGACACCATACGGTATATCTTCAAAAGGATCGGAACGGAAAGTTCTGTTATGGAGAAATCCTAAATAATTTTTTAGAAGTTAAACGGTGTGGCAAGAAATGTGGTCCAGTCAATCAATCGCCTGTAATTCCAGCCCAAACATTAAGGAAAGCTAGTTTTGATGATGCCGGGTGAATGTTGCGTGAGAATTTTCGTCCGCCCAAACATGCAAATTCTTATTGTTCACAGAGCGTTCGCAATGGAAAGAGTAGTCATGTGTAAATAATACTATACTTTAAAAAAACACTGCCTAGTGACGCTGCGCTGCTCTATCAGAAGTTCCACACTCACCATACACTAAGCGCATATCGGCATACTCAAAAATATGTAATTTTCCATTTTTATGAATCACGATGAATAGCTTAATGACAATATAAACAAATTAGACACATTTATGTCGTTGCTAACTTGATAAATTTATATAGCTAAAAAAAAGAATAATCTACAAATGTATAAAAAGATGTAAAAAAAACATGTCAGTCGAAATGAAGTATTTTAAAACAATTTAACTTTCCAATAAGACGTTTCTAGAACCAAAAGATACAAAAAAAGTTCTTCCATTTATTACCCTCCATCATCACAAAAATTTTGTCGATTGAATTTAGACGGACCCGGTACATATGTTCTATAGAGCTTGAGATTAAGGAGTTGATGCACGTCATTATACTAATATCAGTCAGTAACATTCTTATAATCAGAATTTTGTCAAATTAAGTCCTTCTTGCCTAACAATTATCAAGAAAATAATTTAAAATGATTCAAGCCATTTATCAAATACACGAACAGTATTGGATGCTTTATTTCTAGCAATAGTGATTTGATTTAGGTAGGTATAACAAGTGTTCATTTGAAAAGTCAATCTAGTAGCATGTGATTTACTGAGAACATTTTGAAGTATGTCGTAAATTAAAATTTACTACTTAACCTACGAAGTCGTATATTTTGACAGTTTCATACATACAAATAAATAACAAATAATAGGTATTTATTGAAAACTATAACAAATGTTGAAAATGTTGTCCTTCAAGATCAATGCACTTTAAAATCCTCCGTTCAAAATTTCTGATGATATTCTGCAACATTACCGGATTGTTATTAATTTCCATTCATTTCTGTTCGATTCTCTGTAGCATATCATTCAAATTCAATATAGGTGTTCGAAATATGTTATTTTTTAGATAAGGCCACAAAAAGAAGTCGCAAGGTGTTAAATCGCATGAACGTGCAGGCCAGGCCATTTCAGTATTTCGACTAATTATACGCTCATCAAAAAATTCTCTTAAATAATCCAAAGATTCTTCAGTACAGTGACAAGGTGCTCCGTCTTGTTGGAAATATGCATTTTGAAGTTCATCATCATGCAACTGATTGACAAATGGTTGTAAACTTTCCGTACGGTACTTTTGAGCAGTTAACGTTCCCTGAAAAAATATTGGTCCAATGATTCGCCTTTGGCTTATCGCTGCCCAAACACCAATTTTCTCTGGATGTAGCGATTCTTCATTAATTACATGTGGATTTTCACTACTCCAAATTCTTGTATTTTGTGAATTTAGGTATCCCGTTTTATAAAACCATGCTTCATCAGTAAAGATGACTCTTTGCGAAAGTTCTCCATTATTGTTCATATTTACAAACCAATTACAAAACTGTAGTCTACGTGGGTAATCAATTTTTAACAATTCTTGTACTGCTGTGACACGGTATGTATAAAGTTGCGTATCTTTTTTTAATAACTTGTGAGTTGTACCAACAGAAAGGTGTATTTGTTGACTCAAATGTCGAACAGATGTTTGTGGTTCATTTTCCATTATTTCTTCAACACAATTGACAACTTGAGGTGTACGTTTCTTAACTGCTCCGCTGCCTGATTTTCTTAAGAGACTACCAGTTTCAGAAAAAAGTTTTAAAGTTCTATCCAAAGTATTCTTAAATTGTATATAATCTATTACAAAATGTGGAAACTCAACTTGAAATTCTACCATGGAATCTTGAACTGAATAAACCCATAAACCATCAATTTTATTACCACTTCGAAAATAAGCCTGGACTAAACAAATTTTTATGTTCTAAAGTGAAACCCATTTTAAAACTGAGAAGCAATTTATTTAAACCAGAATCGACGCACGATTATTTTATGCACTAACTGATATTTGTGATTGACATTATCAAATGTCATTTGGATTTACGTTTACGGAGCTACAAACACATACTAACATATTTGCGTCTTATTCTATCAAAATTTCAAAGTAACCTAGATTGAATTTTCAAACGAACACTTGTTATAATATACAAAATTATACACAACATTTACAAAAAAAAATGTCTCCGCATAATTATGAAATATATGATATAGTTAATATACAGTAACTAAAAAAGTTATTCAATATCTGTAGCGTACCATTCATCTTCGCTACTGTCCTCTTCTAAAGAAATTATTACTTCTGGAATGTCATCTCGATCGAAACCTACTTCCCTTTCCCATCACTGTTGGGTCAGCCTTTCAGTGTGGTCTATAGTACGTGACAATATTTCAGGTGTAATGGTGCTTAATGCTTCTTTCCACATTGCAATGTATTTTTCCGTGCCCAATATGTTTGTTATACCCTAAATATTTTCTGTCGGGTTGAAAATACAATGGTAATGTAGCAGCCGCAATACCATAGGACCAGATTCTTCTGCAATAGTATCAGCTTTATATTAGTTAAAGCCACCAATTTCAACAACACCTTCTTACAACTATCTTCTTGAAAAGGTATATATTGTTTGTCCCTTATTTCAAGAATTATTTGTTAATTTATATTCAAAAGACTAATGCTAACATGCATTGTCCATTAGAATTATAGAAGGTTCTTTTAAAGTTGGTGTAAGTTTTGTTTGAGACCATGGTAAAAAGCTATTTTCAATAATTTCTCCATGATAATCATCATCTTTTGTTTTATAATTAAATATTTTCGAAGCTTCTGAAATAAAACCACTTCTGCAGCCTGCATGCTGTATTGTATAACGTGAGACCTCAGATTTTATATTATGAACACTATGTTTAGTGCCATCGGGCCATGATCTAGATACTGTTCGTACATTTTTTACACATTTACGTTTTGGAATATCTGTTTCATCTAAATATATAAACTGCCAAGTATCTGATCTCAAATATTTGACATAGTAATAATAATAATAATAATAATGCCTTTATTTTCCCAAACAATACATTTTCATATATCGAACAATATGGGTTAGAGAAAAGAAATTATAATAATAATACATAGGGTTCCAAAATCTCCTAAAAACATCATTAGGTAATTCCGTAAGTCCTATTCTTGGATCGCCTTTCCTCCAGCGAAAATCAATTCTTTGTAGAATCATGCGAAGAGGAATTGAGCTATCACTAGGTATAGATATTCTTGTTTTAATACTTGGGGAACGGAACTTAAAGTAACCTGCTCTTTATTCTAATACATTGGATAAATCGTATCACGAATGTCAAATTCTGTTGTTCTCGAGATTTCATTTACAGGTTTCTTTCTTGATTTAACTTTCTTAGGACTAAAAACCTGTCCCTCAGATCTAACAGCTGAATTGATTTTACTTACTGTTGCAACATAGATAAAACCAAACTTATCAGGATAGAAAGAAACCTCCCTAACATAGGACTGAAACCTTACAAGCGCACCATCCACAGAATTCACAAACATCCTGAAGAACTATTGGCGCCACAATATAAATTTATTTTGGGTCTAAAAATGTGTTGCTTTTGAAATGAAACACATAATTAATGTTTAAACATTAATTATTTGTTTCCTTTCAAGATGAAAATTGATTCTCCAAGACCGAGTCAATTCAAATGTTATTATCATTTTCAAATACATATACCATCACATTTGTAAAAATGTATAAACAGAGTTTAGTTTACATACAAACAAATATTTACTTAAATGTATTCCAAAATATAAAATGTGATAAAATAAAAAATTTAAAAAAGTTCCACTTTGTGCTACTATATATTTCTAAATATAATAACATGGGAGTCTAGGCAACAAAATAGTACAAATTTATTAAATAGCCATTTTCTATATTATTTGTAAGTGGTATGTGCTTGTAATTGTAAGCTAGATATATTTTGTATATATCTGCGATCCTTTCCATTGATAATGTTATTTATACCTTTCACATTATTCTAAATATATAATTTGGGTAAATATTCTAAAATGCTGTCTATACAGTCATCTGCATGTGATTATTTGCAAAAATTAAAACTGACTGAACTTTTTAAAGTTCATTTAAATAAAAACCTGACTGTTGGGTAATTGTTTATAATAAATTTCACATTATTAATTTTTGGAAAATTGATAATTGACAATTCCCTATTTATGTACATGAGTTTCTTGTGGATAGCCCTATTATATTCCTTTTCTTGTATGAATTTATAGAAATCTGATATTGCATTCGCAGTGGACACACTTTCTGCCAATCTTCAATTTGACAATGAAGCCAATAACATACACCAAACCATTCTCTTGCAGAGGCTGCAAGTGTCAAAATTTTCAGGAACTGTGAATTCATAGTCATCACTACAAGCAAGAATACTTGCAAATTAAAAAAAATATATGTGAGTGTTAAATTCAAACACAGCAACCATACCTGATTCACATTTATAAATCGTGTCAAAGTTACTAAAATGTTGCTCTTATTGGTCTCACAATTCGCACCAACTCTTTGTCCTGTGATTGAGACTTGCTTGTTGAAACACTTTGGCAACATTTGCAATAAGTAGGTACACACCCTTTGACTAAAACTATTTCACTATGATTCACGAAATAAAATGAAACAAATAACAATAGTACAAAATAAAAACTAATGCTATAGTAAATATTACGTCGTACAATTCAAACAAATACCACCGCAACCTAACTTTGCATTTTGCACTGCGCTCGCCTATTTTTCTAGCGATCGACAAACTTTATGTGCGACATCTATGGATAACCTTAACATCTTGAAGAACTCGTCTGCCATGACAGTTCCACTTCGGGATATGTTAGCTTACACCTCATGAGTTGCAACACTAACAGAAGGAACTTGAGCAACATACTAGAATATTTAAAATTAAATTATTAATTTGAAAACATAACAAAGTAGATTTAATTTCCTCATTTATAGCAATATTATCTCGTTCTTGTGTAAAGTAATTAATTAAAGATGCAATTAGCATCTTGCTTTGTTTGCAAAAACTTTTTGCATATTATATAAATATCACCAATCTAAAAACAAGAACAGAAGTTCTCAAAATAAATTATTAGAAAATGTAGCTCAAACAGTAAAAGTATAAAATAAATTATAAAAAATAGGAGGGCAAATTTGACAGGTATCAAAAATAAACTAACTAATTGACAGAAATAATAGGACAACATTGCACTTTGGTAACCTTTCAATGCAACATAAGAAAATTAAATTTATTTTTTCGTTGTTCTAAAGTATGTCATTCATTATTCCTTTTTAATGAACGCTTCTGTGAAATGCTTAAATTTATCTAAATATAAAAGGACGCATACTATTTTTGTTAAATTTATGTTAAAGGTTGTGTATATCAATATCTCCATTTTGCATCAAATTCGCGTTGCTCTATTGGCTATGACACGCAATATTATCATCATTAATGACGTGCATCGATTGCTTAATCTCACAGAGTATATATAACTCTTATAATTTTTTTGGGTATTATTATGGGCATCGCCAATGTGCAATAGTACTCAACAAGTTTTGTATTTCTCTGTGCTTTCCTTCTGAAGAGCACGTTCTAGTTGAATTCTTTTTTACCCTTTCTAAAACATGTTCTTTTAATCTGGAAACGGTTATCCATTTTCAGATCCTTCATCTTCTTGTTTGTAGATAGTTAGTGTCGCTTGTACTGCTTTACTTCCCTTTCTAAACTCATACAATAACAGCTCCAGAATTTCGTTTTTGATTATCCATTGTAGGATGACAGGAAAATATGGATTGACAACGTCGTAGTACCATATGAGCAAAAATTATTTAGATAAGGAATGGCCATGGTTGGGAGAATCACGTCTTTGATAGGTTCAGCCTGTTGTTGGTTCTACTTGTTAGTTGGATGTCAGTTTCGATTTGAAGTTTTATTCGACATGATTTAAATGACAAACTGATTAGCTAACATAACCAATATAATTATAATCAACACTGACATTTAATTGGCAACAACAAGCTGAACCTATCAAAGACAGTGATCCTCCCAACCATGGCCATCCCTTATCTAAATAATTTTTGCTCAGGTATACTTATTGTTTAAAACAGCTAGATTTAAAATCTACAAAATAAGAAACATTTTTATATGCTATGCAAACAAAGTTACTGAATTTTTAAAAAAAACGACATTTTTGTCCGAATAACCTAATAATTCAAAATCACTCAAAAAATCAATATAATTCATTGAACATTGAAGAGTTGTTCACAATTATGATCCACCATGGTTTAAATTCTTCTAATACAAAAATTATGATAAAATCTAAAGTCAAATCAAGAAAAGTAATTATTTTTATAATAAAGTGAACGCGATGAAGAAAATTTTACAATATCTTATATTACCCTTTTAAAGTTTAAAGTTTTAAAAATTGAAATAGCTAATGCGAGTTTGGAGGGCGGACTGATTCGTACAGAAACAAAGGATTAATTTAAATAAACTAACTTTATTTTTCTACATAAACTTCACTTAATAGATACATTTTTTTATTTATTTTTATTCCTTCTCGAAAATGATTTTCTTCTAACCCTGCAAAATAATCGTCCACTGTTGAAGTTAGTTCTTCATTTGTGCAAATTTTTTTACCTCCGAGAAAATCTTTTAATTTAGGGAGTCAGTGCTAGGTCTAGCTAACATGGGAAGTGCGGTAATTCGAACCTTAATTCTTCAATTTTTTTTTTGCAGCAACCGTACTGGAATGCACAAGTGCATTATCATGGCGAAAGAGCACTTTCTTCTTAGTCATTCCTGGATGCTTTTCAACGATAATTGTCTTCAAACGATCTAGAAGGTTTACGTAATATGTCTTGCCCTTTTAAAGATAGTCTATCAACAATATTTCTTTTGCATCCCAAAATACCGATGCTATCACCTTTCCCGTCGATAAAACTGTCTTGGGCTTTTTTTGGAGTTGGTTCCCCACGTTTGGTCCACATCTTCGGCTGTTGTTTAGATTTGGATGTATAATAATGAACCCATGTTTAGTCACAAGTAACAAATTTCCGGAAAAAAATTGTGGTGTTGCATTTCAAAAATATCTAAATTATTCATCGATATTAGACAGCGAACACATCTTTGGTCAGTCGTCAGTAAACGCCCATCTTGCCAAAAGCTTTCTCATATCAAGTTCTTCGTGCAATTTCAAATGCCTACTGCCCCTGCTATTTCTAACGCTTTTAATCGTCAGTCACTTAGCAACAAATCATTGACTTTATCTGCCATTTCTGGACATCTAGCCGTTTTCGGCCATCTTCTAAGCTGCTTTTGCCACGGTTAAATTCATTTTTCCACTTTCTGACGGTTGTATACGAATTACAACCCTCACTCGGTGTATCTCACATATCATCATGGATTTCGGTAAAGGACATGCCTTTCTTTAAAAGATACTTAATCACCGCACAATGTCCAAAATTATTCATTTACTCTTAATTAGTAGCAGGGTGAAATTTAAAAAAATTGCCTGCCAAACACGCTTTGTCACATATTTTTCAAACACTAACAGTAAACTGACGAGGCATAGGTTGTCAAAAAGTGATGTGTATTTTTTTTATTTCACAGCCTACTCTAGTCAATCGCGCGAATAAGTTAACCCGCCCGGCCAACAATGTGTCTAAAAAAGAGGATTGTATAATTATTTTATACTTTAAATTCTTTAACTATTCCACAATCGTTAAAATCCGTATAGTACACTCTTGAAAGAAGATGGCCTTTAATTTTCGCAAGATTGGGAATTAAAATAGTTATATAAAACAAGTATACATTAATATCTTTAATTAATAATTAAGATTTAATCATTTTTAATGTTCGCTTTTGTATAAAATACATTCAACATATAATAATTGAATACCATAAATATGAACCAGACTATACGAATACATATATTCATTTTGGGTGAAGCGTGGCGCTTCTCGCATAATCCAGAAACAATGGCAATCGCGACCATAATTCACTCCAAACGCTGGCGATAAACCAGTTCCTTTTGTTATTACAGTGGTAAAATAAATTTTGACGGATTTCCGTAAACAACCACAAAATGCGGTCTTCAATGTAGTGGAAAAATACAAAAACAATAAAAATTACGTGTATATGATATCTGTTCTTATTATCAGCATGTGTCGATTTTCGTTTTTACATTTTTTAAAGTAGTTATTTAGTTCATAAATGTACTTTTCTTTATTATTATTTCTTTATGTACAATCTGCGACAACTAATTAGCCTCGCAACAAAAATACAATTTACAGAATTGTTTTAGGTATAAAGATAGTTGTTTTATAAACAAAGAAGGCTTATGGGCGTATATTTTTATTTGTCAGTTTTGACGCAGTATACAAATTTTACTGTTACATGACTTACAAGCGACAAAACCACGACAACGAAATAGCCTCACCAGTAAAAAAACCTTATTTTTAAATAAATTGTGTTAAAAACAATAGATAATAAATAGTCAAGTTACATTAATTTTGGAAATCAGTGAAATACGATAGGACGCGATAAAAGGTTGAGTACGGAAGAAATAGGTAGAATTAAAGCATTGCACGAAGAAGGTTACTCCAATTGAAAAATTGCTGGTAGAATCAATAGAAGTTCCAGAGTTGTAAATAATTTTGTCCGAAATATGGAAAACTATGGAAAAAATTACAGAGGCGGCAATCAAACTGCAACCAGCGAGAGGGAAAGAAGAGATATTCGACGCTAAGCGTCTAATTCCTGTTGTACTGCCAGAAAAATCAAGCAAGCCGTGCAATCTGTGGTGAGCTTGAGGACTGTTCAAAGAATAATTAAGAAGTGCGCACATCTAAAGCGACGTAAATTACAGAAAAAGCCGGTTTTAACGCAAAGACATAAAGGAAATAAACTAAATTTTACGAGAAACCATATGGGCTGGATTGATCAGTGGCGAACAGTTCTTTTTACGGACGAAAAACGATTCTGTTTGAATGGCACCGACGAATATTTGTATTATTTTTATGACTTGCGAAAAGAAGAAAAGTTTGTGGCTCAATATCATAACAAGCAAGCCGGGGTAATGATATGGGATGCTATTTCTTATAACGGTGTGGTGCATCCAGAAATTTTAAATGGTATTCAAAATGCCCGAAAGTACAGAAACCTATTAATAAGAGTGAAACCCAACATAAACAGGATCAAGGATTTTTCAATATGATCACGCTGCGATTCACACCGTACAGATTATTAGTACCTAGTTTGAAGACTAAAATATAAAAGTCCTAAAGTGGCTTAGTGTGTCACCCGATTTAAATATTAAAAATATAAAAATGTCTGAGGATGACTTAGGTGACGATTATATGGTGATGGTCAAGAGTATCATAACACTCTACAACTAAGCCATGCAATAGAGGCTGCTTGGAACGTCATACCCCAAAAATATTTAAACACTTTGTTCAATTCGTTACCAAATCGAATATTTGAGGTTATTCGCAAGGGGGGAAGTCACATTCATTATTAATATTGTTACATTAATTCGTTAGTTCTACAGCTTTCAATTTTGTAGTACTATTTCAATATACACAACCTGAGTTGTCTTTTTTTCCATGTGAGGCTATTCAGATGTCACGGCACCTACGCCAACTTTTTTAATTGAAGTGCAATTAATGTTAAAAATTGTATTGTAGCAATATGACAATAAAAATACTTTAGTCGCCTTTATTCTTAAAATAATAGTATAAATTACTTTTTTGTAAGGCCACTCAGTTGACACGGAGTGTATGACATTTGAACATATTTTAATAGGTAAAAGTGATTTTATTTAAATGGAAATAATAAAACATTTGTACTAAATACATATAAAGGTTTAATAACTTTTTTTGTTAATTATATTTGCAGTCGCTGACTAAAATATTAGGAACACGATTGAATTTTGTTGCTTAATGAAAATACGTAAACAACTAAACAACTAATTTATATGAAAATTTTATTTTATTTTCTTTGACGTGAATACGTAGGAATTATAAAGACATTTAATTAATATTTGATAAATTTGAAACAGACAAAAACAAGAAAAATCCCAATGAGATAACAACCGAGTGTTATCACGCTGGTGATTTGGCTAAGAACATATCTTCAAAGGTTGTACAAAGACGCTGCGCTTAACACCTTCTTTCTCTTTCAGATTGATCTATTGAAGATGGCAACTTAGTTGCCGAAAGCAGTATTTAGAGTTTATTAATTCATATTATGGTTAGGTATTTTTCTTGTTTCTCCCTGTTTCAGACTTCTCTCCACCATCCACCAATATTTTCACTAATCCTGTACGCTTCTTCAAAATTTTTACTAATTTTGTTCAGTAATACGAGTAAATATCAAAAAATAGCGAGACTGGTGCTGTAGTACAAAAATGAAATATTTATTTAAAAACTTCAACAAACATCCTTCAAAGCACTCTCTATTCTGTGCAATACACTTGTCCCAATCGTTTTGTCCACTTGTCATAAACATCTAGGAAACCATTTTTTTAGAGTCTATTTAGCATACCCCTTGTTGAGCTCTAAATTCGACTTAAATTTTCGACATCTTATTTTTTTTTAGCTTCAGGAAACAAATGGAAGTGACATGGAGCAAGGTCAGGTGAGTAGGAGGGGTGACCCATAATTTCCACCCCAAATTCTTCAAGTGTTTGTTGACAAATCGCTGTTCTGTGGGTCGGAGCATTGTCGTGATACAGGATCCAACCGATGTAATGATATATCGACCGTTTTTTCTTTAATTTTGCCTTTTGGGTTCCTCGAAGTATATTAGAATAGTACTCTCCAGTTACTGTATATTCTCTGGTACCTAGAGTACATACAGTAACTGGGGCATTATTTATGATCACATTGTACCAATGAGATCATAAATAATGCCCATTTATAAAAAATTAAGGGCATCACTTTACCGGCGCTTTTCACAGTTTTCGCCTTCTGCGGTCTTGGACTGCTTCTGTGTTTCCATTACGTCTTTTGAGACTTTAATTCAGGGTCGTAATAATAAAACCAACTCTCGTCACATATAACCACATCGTTTAAAAGCTGTGGATTATGTTGGTGTTGCCTTTTTCAATGCCGACAAATTGTCACTCGATTGGCTTTCTGTTCATTTTGCCGCGGTACTTTCGGTACTCTAAATATTTTTTAAGTGGAACCGTAAGACAAATTAACAATGTCATAAATTTGATATATGCCTGATTATATGCATGATTTGGGTCAAGTTGTTAATTTCTGCAATTTTTGAATCAATCCGTGCAGTTGGTGGTCGGCTGCGTCGAGGTTCATCTTCCACTGATTCACAACCGTCTTTGAATTTCTTATCCCACCAAACACTCTACATCGTAATAAACTATCATCTGGGTATGCAGTTTTAATCATTTCGAAAGTTTCAGTTGGAGTTTAGCGAATAGAAAATTTTATTGTATATCTTTGCTTCACTCTCATTTTTTCGATGGGTACGTCAAACACTGACAATTCAGTATTTAATTTATAATAAACGTCAAAAGTTAAATCAAAGCCTACTTGAGGATAAGTACATTAGAGATGGGAGTTCATGTTCTATTCTTTGTATTATAAAATTCTAGTTGTGAAATAAGTTATACCACCAGTCTCATTATATTTTGATATACCCTCGTACATGGCTTTGAATAAACTATTCCTTTTATGTCCGGCGAAGTTCGGCAACAAGGCAAAACTTTTAAATCCACGGAAGTTAAAATTTTTCTTTGTGCGTTTACATGTACGGTCCTCCTCTTGTATTGAATCCATTAATGTACAATAACAAAACTGATTCTAACGCTATTTGATATTGTTTTTGATTCATCATAGAGTCTTCCACAAAATAAAAGTTAAAAGACTGCAAATGTTTTACTGTTTTAAAATGCAGTTTTTATTTTATCGGTCTGTAGGATATCTTCGTACAAATTTAGCCCTTTCTGTTGCCATTTATATCTTCGTTTTATTACTGAAAACGACCTACGTAAAAAAAATAACAAATTTGATATTCTTTATTTAATAATAGTACAAGAGAATAATTACATATTGTAAAATATTTGCCTTTCTGGGTTCTTTTAAATAAAACTAACGGTAATTTAAAAACACACTAAATTCACTTAGTAACTGATAACTAGAGCTGGGAATGTTTGCGGTGTGCCAGGATAGTATTCAGTTAAACGCACGAATATAATGACCTTGTTTCGATCGGTGATGCATGCGTGATTTTATTGCTTTACATGCATTCGCTATTTATATCACTTAGGTATGTCAGTTATGTGTACTGTATATAAATAACACACTTACCTTATTTACGATTATTATAGCATAGCGCCAAGTGGATAAGACTTGCAGTAAGTTTGTAGCATTAGATACGTTTCCATATTTGTAGCGGTGAGCGATGTACGCCGTGATGAATAAATTTTTTTATATTTTGAGAAAGACCGCTCGACATCTACGGGTGTAACACACGCACAATTAAAATAATCTTTATAGATAGAAACCGAATCTACACTTGCACCATTACTAATTTGTTTTAATCTGGTAAAATCAAAATCATTGTTTATCACACTCTCGAACTTTTCTATTACATTAACATTTTTGTTGTCATTTACTGCGCATAGCTGGGCGTGTACATCGTCCAGTATTTGCAGTGACTCCGCTAACGATAATGCAGTATTTTGAAATTTCTCGATTGCGTTAAACAATCCTATATGATTGTTATAAATAGTTTGTAAATCTGCATCAAGGGAAGGGTTTTGAAAGAGTCTCTGGCTTTCCTTAATGGCTACAGTTTCGGCAGGATTGAATTGTAGAACCACAAATTTTATTTGTTGGAAATACTTGGCATAATAAAATGCCGCCTTTAACCAACTTCCCCAACGTGTAAGGATTGGCTCTGGTGGTTCGGGAATACCAGGGCACCGACTGTGAAACTCTCGAATTCGTTTGGGAGATTTTAGAAACACTTTTTTTGTGGTTGCTATTAATGCATCCACCTCTGGATAACATTGCCGAATAGTTTGTGCCACAAGGTGTAAAGCATGAACTTTACATGTCACATGCAAAAGTCTCTCACAATCTGCTTTAAGAGAACGGCCTACAGAACGCATTGTCGCAGCACCATCGCTCATAAACATCAGGAGTTGATTAGTTGAAACTTGAAATTTTTGTAGCGTATCGAGTAATTACTTCGCTAGTGCACTTTTCCAATCTTTTGCTGGCTAATAAAATGGGAAATGTTGATTTGACAGGATCTAGTACACGCACTATAATATTCACAATAGAATGTTTTTTTCGATCTGTCGTTTCGTCGACACATACCCATAACTGTTTATCATTTACTACTGCTTTCATTCTGTTTTCAATGTCCTCACGCACAATTGGTAAATAGGTGAGTAACGTTCTCCGTGCCGGTAGCTTTATGTTGGAATTGTATTTATTCCAAAAGTCGTGAAAGGCTTTTTTATCAAGCAGGTGAACTGGCACATCGCAGACGAGTAGCATTGTCAATAAATCGAAAATGAATTGCGTTTTAGACAGCACATTATTTTTTTTGTCTTTGTGGTGTACACTTTCAACATGTCTTTTACAGTCGTATTTGTCCCAGCAAAGTAACTGTTTATCGCATAATTTACAAACCACTTTTGCTCCATTATAATACAAATCGGGAAAGTCTCGGATAAATTTCTTCACGTCGTTATACAATGGGCGCTTTCTTGGCTTGGGCACGTCCGTCATACTTATTAAATAGAGCTCAAGACAACACACGATCACGTTGCCAGTTCACGACTAACTAAAGTGTTTCGCTGCATCGTGTTTATACGCTGGTGGGGATGCACTACATACGGTCCTGCCGTACCGCAAACATCCTCAGCTCTACTGATAACTACTAATAATATTTATTTCACATTTATATCGCAATACAACCCGACGACGATTACTCGTTGAATCAATCCTCTCCCTCTATTCCAAGTTCTTATATAGTTATAGCTTATTCGGGGGCCTTTCAGACGCTCTTTTCTAGGAGGTACTGGAGATTTGATGACGTATTCGGCGCGTGATACCGCTTGCCTGACGTGTCGGATGACTCACATCATAATATCGTGCAGATATGCACAGTATTTTTTTTATGACGGCCTCACATTATAGAGACGAGGATCGGTATTGTGGGCTCCTTTGTTTTTTTTTGTGGTGCTTCCTTGTTACTAGAATTTCTCCCAGTTCTTTTTTTATGTATTGAACTAAAAGCTTTTTTCATATCTATATATGATGTTACAACAATTTTCCGTTTCCCGATTTTTTTTTTTTGTTGAGTCCATGTTTGCTGTAATTGTTCCAAATTCTTTTTGAAAGGCAAAGTTTTTGCTTATTACATTTGTATTTTTCTAGATCTAGCCTAATTCATTTCTTTTTTTGTATATGGCAATTATAACTTTTTTTTAGATGTTTTGGATATTCTCCATTCAAAATGCTTTGGTTAAGATATAGGTACATTAGGCCAGTTTTATTTAGTTTGATTATATTTGAAGGTATTTTGTCAAATCCAAGCCCTTTGGTTTGCTTTATGTTCTTAAAATTTGAAGTCGGGTATAATTCTTTTAGTTATAGTTGTGGTGATGGTCTTTTTATTATTAAAAATTTGCGGTTCAGCCAGTTTCTTTATTATACAGGGTGGTCCACGGGAAGCGGACGTTTTTGAATCGCGCAGTACTTGGCGACTGGTGGAGGGAGAAACTCGTGGTGAAGGTTATTCAACGCCCCATTCCATGCCATTTAGTTGTCATCATGCCGCTGTGGACGAAAGATCATCGCGTGTTTGTATACGATACCTTTGTAAAAAGTGGTGAGTCTGTTATTGAAACTCAACGATGCTTTAGGCGTCACTTTCGTATTGGTCGTCATGGTGAAGTCCCAAGTCGGAATACAATTTTAAGGTGGGTGAATGCATTTAGATCTAAAGGATCAGTAATGAAAACAAAGCCACCCGGCCCTACTCGTACTGCACGTACACCACAAAACGTGGATAGAGTGAGAGATGCAATTCAGCGCAGTCCCGGCCGTTCCGCAAGGCGTCACGCAATGGAACTTGGACTGAGCAAGAGCACAGTGAAACGCATCTTACACAAGGATTTAGGGTTTCATCCATATAAAATTATGATTGTACAGAAGTTAAATGAGCCTGATCATCAACAACGCATTACGTTAGCTGAGACAATGTTAAACATTGAAGAGAATGAGGATATGAAAATTGTGATGAGTGATGAAGCTCATTTCCATTTGAATGGGATTGTTAATAAACAGAACTGCCGTTATTGGGCCTTGGAAAATCCTCGTGAGCTACATCAGAGACCATTGCACAGTCCAAAAGTCACCGTTTGGTGTGCTGTAGGAAAATGTGGAATTTTCGGACCATTTTTCTTTGAAGAAAATGAAAGTACTGTGACTGTGACTTCTGAACGATATGTGAATATGATGACAGACTTTTTCATTCCGGAACTTGAAAGACAAGAAATCGATCTCGATCACGTATGGTTTCAGCAGGACGGGGCTACTGCTCATACGGCCCGAGCCTCTATGGCAGCAGTTCGAGCATTGTTCCCAGGGCGAGTGATCTCACGGTTTGGTGATGTTGCGTGGCCACCACGTTCACCGGACTTATCAATGTGTGACTTCTTTCTATGGGGTCACCTGAAGGCACATGTTTACAAAGAAAAGCCACGTACTCTAGAAGAATTGAAGACTGCAATTCGGAACCAAATTGAACTAATCAATGAACAGTTACTGATAAAAGTGGAAACAAGTTTTCGAGAAAGACTTGAAATGTGTGTTCGTTGCAATGGCCGTCATTTGGGTGATGTAATTTTTAAAAAATGAATCAAGGTATTTTTTTTGTAAATGGCATAACCTTACCTTTATTTCTATAATAATAAAATTTGTCTATGTTTAAAACTTTAAGAGCAATTGTTTTTCTTTAATCCATCCGTTTCCCGTGGACCATCCTGTATTAGCGAACTATTTATTGATTTTATTTGAGATTAACTTGTCTTCCATTACTGTTCCGTCTTCTTCTTGAATTTTTAGTCTTTCCTTTGTGGTTTTTGTGTTTCTTTGCAATTCTTTATTTATTATTATGTTCCATGTTTTAGCTGGGTAAGATTGATATTTCTGGAATAGTTTTATGCAATATATTTTTATGTATTCATTTTGAAAATTTTATTTTGGTTCGGTAAATGAATGTAAATTGATGAATAGTGTTTATACTCATCATTATTAAATTAATTTACGCCGTCTCTATGAAGCAGCTTAAAACGCAGTCGTTCATTAAAATAACCGAAATTGGCACCAATAACGAAATAGAAGCGCTACAATTGGGTCAAATAGTGTCTTCATACTATTTGGTCCATTGTAAAGAAACGTGGTTTCTTTGTTTTAGTGTCAGATATTTTAACCAAAGCAGCAGATCTCAGATCTTCAATATCGTTAATCTTCAGCTGACTTAATTCTTGTTTGCAGCATGCGCCATTTATACCAATAATCAATACCATTTTGGTTAAAAGATACTTGTCGTCTGGAGCTTCGTGGATATTTTTGAACTTTTTCAGTTTGTAGCTGTCTGAGTTACACTTCAACAGTGCTCTTAATTTCAAATATTTCGTTATATCTACGTTATGATGCACGCAAAGGGTACTTCGAAGCATAGAATACTGGGTCCACAAAGAACTGGGTTTGAGTTTTTCAAATGTACCTCTCAAACTCTCAAATGTACGCTATCAGTACATTTTCAGAAAAAAAAAACGATTTTATTGTTTTTGTTTCGCCAATCCATAAATTGTAAGAAAACTCGTACCTGTCCTTGGTTTTAGGTAGTAAGTAGTGGTAGTAAGTTGAGAGAATTGTTTTTTGCGGCTTCAAGTACTTCTGGTGGTGTACATTCCATATCTATAGATGAGTCGTTGTCTATATCTATCGTTTTCTACATAGCCGATAATAAAATAACATAAAAACTCATAAACTTACCAAAATTCGTTTGTAGGTCACAATTTGCCCGAAAATTTTTAACGTTTCTCTTGCTTCTGAGCGCTCAGATAAACAAAATAGCAACATACTTGATAAAAATAAATTATTACGTTATAACCATGCGCTATGATAACCTACGAGTTTTTGACAGACGAATGAAATTGTCAACTTTCATACCTACTCAATTGTTTGAAATTGACATCTTTTTTATAGTGTCGTAGGAAAAATATACCGAGATATCAAAAATTATCTTGGTCAACGATGGCCATGGAGTTAAATTCTTAATTTATAACAAGTGTTCATTTGAAAAGTCAATCTAGTAGCATGTGATTTACTGAGAACATTTTGAAGTATGTCGTAAATTAAAATTTACTACTTAACCTACGAAGTCGTATATTTTGACAGTTTCATACATACAAATAAATAACAAATGTGATTGACATTATCAAATGTCATTTGGATTTACGTTTACGGAACAACAAACACATATTAATATATTTGCGTCTTATTCTATCAAAATTTCAAAGTAACCTAGATTGACTTTTCAAATGAACACACGTTATGATCCTTTTGAAAAAAATCTGATAAAATTTTCAAGTTAAGTGTCATGCTGACGTTAAAAATTTGTCAATATATTAATCTTAATGTCAGTATGATACATAACCTGAAAATTTTATCGGAATTTTCTCAAAAGGACGATATAAATTAAGACAGATGTTGGTCACTCCATAGCCACCGTTGACCAAGATAATTTTTGATATCTCGGTAAATTTAGTGTTACATGCAACCATAACCAAAGAAATATATGCATAACCTGCATGTCAAAATAATAATAATAATAACGAGTAAAGTGGGAATATGCAATTGTTCAAAAGCATTCTTTCATTTCTAGTTTTATATAAATAGTTTCCACCCAAGAAAACTATGCTGAAATTATAATTTTAACATTTGAACAAATTATTTTAAATGTTATTTATAATTATAAACGCATACTCATGAGAATATGTTTAGGAATAAGAAAATGTTTTATGATGAGCCAGGACATTTTTTATTTTAATATATGTTATAATAATTTGATACTTGATTAAAAAGACGAATTATAATTAATAAGCATTTAATTTTATTAGATATTTTCTGATAGAAATTAAACATTGGAAAAATAATATTGTTTTAGTAAACTAAAAGAATACTCATTCTGAATTGAACAGTAACATCTGTTGTCTCGCTCGATTTAATGAACATTGATTCTAAAGAGAAAATAAACGTGTACCTATATAACAATTTTCTTAATCAATGACTATAAAAAACTACGTTACCGTGAAACAGACGTAAGGTTGCCTAGGCGAAGAAAACAATTGACCTTTAACTTGCATATGAAATGTACGCTGTTCGTTTTACCGTAGATCCTATACCTATTATTTCGATAAAAATTCTTTATTGTGAGAATCTTCGTCATGGGAATGTGTATATTGAAATTACCCGGCACGGTTGCTGAATAATATAAATTGTTCTCTCCCATATTTGACATATTAAACTGAAGAAAGCTTCTTTCATTTTCGAGTGTTTATGTCATTACGATAAATTTCAAGAGATATGTATTTCATGATTCTTTTTATTTGTTTATAAGCATGTTTTTTTATCAATATTTATATGGAATTTATATCATGCTAAGACCTTTTTTATTCACAAGATTCACAGTCAAATAGAATTCCCTTTCCCATAAAACCGCATCTTTCAGTACCTACTTAAAACACAATAAAAACCCAATTTTCATTAAAAACATATAAATATAAAAAATTAATGTTAAATTCATTTTATTCATTACAAAATGCCTGGATAGTGGGCGGCTTATTTAGGTACACTTGGGATTCGAGGTATTGCTACAGAAAGTAGTCTGCAGGCGATAGATTAGGTGATCTAGGTGACCAAGCAATGTCTCAAAAATCGGAAAATAACATACCCGGGAAATATAGTTCGGAAAATACGAGCAGTATGCACTGTGTCACCATTCTGCTGGAACTAAATTTCGTCATGAATCTCGAAAGGCATTTCTAACGTTGTCACCATATCTTGGTATCGTTCGTTGACAGTTACAGTCCTATTATTCTCTTCAAAAAAATGTGCGCCGATGATTCCAAAACCAGAACGTAACTTTCTCAGCGTGTTGTTCCTGCATCTGTATAGGTTGTAACATCACTCCAATATCTGTAATTTTGTTTATGAACGCACCCGCATAAGTGAAAATGTGTCTCATCTGACGTTACTAATCGAAATTCAAAACATCCGGTTTATTATTTATAATCCGGGCGTAAATAGAAGCGGGAGGAGTTTTTATAATTTATTTTATTTATTAGTTTATATTTCGTAAGATAAATAAAGTACGGTGAGTTAGTTTCTTTTTTTCATAGATTTAACTATTAATTATATATGTACTTCGTAATTTTTATAATAGATCCTGTTTAATATCGTTTCATCGAATCTACTTCTCCCAATTATATATGTGTCGCAGTGAATTTCGTTAAGTTTTAATAACTTACGCATACATTTTTAATTTTCATTTGTTTAGATCTAGAACATTGTTCAAGTTACTTTTTCATATATGATATGGAACAAGGTCGAGAATGGCATAGTGAAACAATTGCGAGTTGTTTTAAGGGTCAAACTGATTGTCTGTCCATTGCCAGTGATTCCGAAATTTATTGCAAAGTTTGTAAAATATCGTTAAAAAATTCCAAGAAATCGCACGTAAAACGTCACTTAGCATCGTAAACAGATACAAAGAAATTAGACCCGTTAGAATCTGACAATTTGAACGAAGAACTCTGTTAAACTTTAGTGGCGGCAAATAACCCATTAAATAAACTTAACAATCCCACCTTAAAAACATTTCTCCAAAAATATAATTGTCGAAATGTTCCTGATGAGTCCACCTTACGCAAATATTATGTTTCTAAGCGCTATACGAAAGCAGCATCTTTCAAATCAGTACCTATGGATAAGTGCCGACGAAACTGTCGATATATTAGGACGCTGTGTGGTAAATGTTGTAACTGGTGTGCTACATCCAACTATTCCATATAACGCATATGTAATAGCAACAAAAGTTATAAATATGGTTGATGCGGAAACAGTAGCTAAAACCATTTACGAGAATATGCACCAAATGCTTCTTTCGGACGACAGATACAAGGAAAAAATACTTTTATCTGTCAGTGACAGTGCTGCATATATGTTAAAAACAGACAGACTATTGAAGGAAACATATCCTAATATGCTGTATATTACTGTGTAGCACATGCTCTCCACAGAATCTGTAAATATATCAGAGACACCTTTCCGGAAGTTGATAGACTTGTATCCGCTTTTAATAAAGTTTTCAGATAAGTACCATTGAAAGTAGCTCTTTACAGGGAAAAACTTCCATCTTTGTCACTGCCTCCCTCTCCAGTAATAACTAGATGGGGAACATGGATGGAAGCTACTAGTTTTTATGCAGAGAATTTCGATAGTTTACAAAATTTCGTTACATGTTTAAATGACGATGCTCGAAGTATTTCTGAGTCCAAGGAACTAATACAAATTCCAAATTTAAAAAATCAGTTGTACTTTCTTCAGGAACACTTTGGAAATTTGCCAAAACTAATCACTTAATTTGAAGATCAAAATCTCAAATTAAATGATGGATTAACTACATTAGATGTGGCTATTAATAATTTGAAAAATATTCCAAGTGACTTCGGATGTGGCTTTCGGCAAAAGTTAGGCGGAGTTTTTAATAGAAATCCAGATTTAATAACATTGCGGCAATTGTGTATGGGGACAATGCCTAAAAATCGAACTGCTAAATACGCTGAAATAAAAGAATATTTCCAATATGCACCTATAACCAGTTGCTTTGCAGAAAGGACGTTTTCTATCTACAAGGATGTATTTCATTCAAAGAGAACAAATTTTACGGAAGAAAACTTTAAGAAAGTATTGCTAGTTAATATTAATACTCAACTTGAACTACAAAATGAACAAATAAAAATGTATTTCATATTTTATATATCACCGCCGGTTTGGTTTCCAATTATATAAATAAAATTAAAAACTCTTTAAAAATACAAATTTTTAATAATACGTCCGTGGACGATGAGTCATCGGCCTCTCGTGTCTGGTCCCTACTCATTATTAGAGACCGGACACATCGGGCTGAAATGACGTCATTACGACGGACGATATAATTAATCTACAACATCTGTAAGTACATCAGGCAGTTATTGAATAGCACTATTCATTCGGTTAACCGCACACAAAAAATAATGTGCAGTTAACCGAATGAATAGTGCTATTCAACAACTGCGTGATATACTTACAGATGTTGTAGACTATTTATATCGTCCGTCGTAATGACGTCCATTTCAGCCCGATGTGTCCGGTCTCTACTCATTATATAAGATTTTTTAATGTTAAAGTTTGTATTGTTCACAGTCATTTCAATGAAATTAATTTAAAACAAATATAATACTAAAAATAAAATAAAAAACAAATATGTATGTATTTTATCTAACTAAAAAGCTTACTTGTAAAAATTGGTAACATTACTGGATACAGGTCTGCGATCCTTTCCATTAAGTATTTACACCTTTCGCATAATTCAAGATCAACAGCTTTCTTTATAAAGCTTATTAATTTCAGTTTCATTATAATTAGTCTATATTTGTAGTTCTGGCATAATATACAATTTAATTAACATACATACATAAACATATTCAATATCTGTTAGAAACAGTTTAGGTTTTGACGAGTAACGTCAAACGTATGTTTATATCCAAATACACATGAAAACGATGACCAGAATTTGATTTTGAAGAAACGCTTCCAAATACGACACAACTAGCCTTTCCCATTTTGAAAACTACAAGCAATTTTTTTAGAAACAACACTAAAGCAATATTTTAGTTACTACTTATGATCGCACTTTGTTTTATATGGTAGCTATTATTAGCTGTTACTGTCGTGAGCAAAAAAAAACGGGACAGTGTCAAAATCGTTATGTCAATTTCCTTTATTTTTTAGCGTTGTAATTTTAATATTTGATTAACTTTCAAACTCTACGTCAAAATATAACGAACCATCGAAAAAATTTATAAATGGAGTAGACTTTGAAATTGGGTTGATACTTTAACCACTTCCACATAATGACATTTATTATTTGACATTGAAACTATAAGTTTGTGTCAAATTTTTCAAAACTCTTATTAAGAAAATTGTTTGTGTTTAGATGTAAATGGACAACATTTTCAACAACTTCTGTAGCTATATGTAAATTTTGATTATGATTTCGATATTAAATAAATTATTTGTTTTCTTTTTTGTTGTAGTATCATTTCAATGCCATAACCTTTTTTTACATTGAAACTGTCAAGCATCAAGTAATGTGTCATTATGTGGAAGTGGTTAAAGTACCAACCCAATTTCACAGTCTACTCCAATTATGAATTTTTTCGATGGCTCGTTATATCATAGTTTATAATTCAAAATTGAATATGCCGCATCTTTCGAAAACTGATAAAGCTAGACTTGTTACTAGTTTGTAAAATGGGAAATCATTCAATTTAATATTGGTAAAAGTTCAGCCGCAAGAATATATAAAAAAAAAATGGAGGGGAGAGGATAATTTAAATCGGAAAATGATTTCCGCACGTAACAAAATTTCGAATACGCAAGAAAACGAAACATTATTTACTGAGATTAGGCACAACCCTTTCAAAACATTAAAGGAAGCTATAAGAACAACACAATTTCCTGTCTTATCTTGTAACACAATGGTTACAAGAGAATGAAATTTAAACTTGAGATATCCAGCCCTACAGTCCTTATCTAAATCCTATTGAAAATGTATGGGGATTAATGAGATAGAGCTTCTACCCAGGAAGAATTTTGGGAGATTGTTCATAATGCTTGGCATCAAATTTCTACAAATTTTGTACAAAATATTATCGCTTCAATGTCTACAAGATTAGATGCAGTTAATAATAACGGTGGAATGACGAAATACTAATTATTTTAATGCAATAATTATTTTAATTTAATAAATAATCTTTCTCCATCGTTTTTAGTAATTTTTATTTACATTTATTTTAAAAATGTTTAATAAATGTCAATAAGACACACATTTTTGACAATTCCTGACTTACTATTATAAGTAAAGATAGCCACTTAAGTAGTCACAATTTAAACCCACGCAGAAACAGTGTCCCGTTTTTTTTTGCTCACGACAGTATGTCGATGACAAAACACAGTTAATAATAATAGTAAAAAATACAAAAACACGCGAAATAACTGCTTAATGTAAAAATTACTGATTCCTAACCAAAACGCTACAAAAATAACCATAAAAATAACGCGTTAACTGTGTCACTATCACGTGTCACATAATTAAGCTAGATTTCTGAATTTCCTAGTTAAGAGTCACCTTACGTTTAAGGAGAACTTCATTCTAGACGCCATGACAGTTCCACTTAGAGAAATGAAGCTTTCATTCTATACTTGTTATAATTATCTATAGTTACTATGAATACCCGTTCTGTCACCAACCAATTATCCATACTGTCACAGACTATTGTGACAGGCGAAATGGCATATGTCAGTGATGACACTGATGACTTAACAATAAATATTTTCTCTCTGTTCGTTACGCTACCTACAATTAGACTTTACAGGTCGTCATAAGCTATTGCCGCACCTTTTAAAATGACTCAATTATAATATATCATCTAAGCTGCATCATATTTTAATAGCTACGCAAATACTGACACTAAACGTGTACATGGTGGAAGATGACCCATTTATATTTCCATGTTTTTTTTTTATTGTAACGTTTAAATTACCTTTTATCCAACACCTCCTAATAATAAACCTATAACTATGGCGATTTTAAATCAATTATGTAGCTTATAACTCACTAGTGAGTTAAAAACATAATTTATCTCACTAGTGAGATAAAACAAGGTGAAATTTAGATTGCATAGAGACATTCAAACTGCTATAGTATTAACACATTTATATTAATTCTAAAGGGTAAACAATAGCAACTAATTAACATTTACATTAATATTAAAGTTGAAGGAAATCCTCTTTGTATCTGACTCTGCATTCAGGTTATTCGAATTTAGAGTTATACTAGAAGACGTATTTGAAGTATCCTGAACAGAAATTTGATGACCAGAAGTCGAGGACGTTAGACTGTCTGGACCTTGTATCTTTCTGGCTATATAAATCTTGTTGGATACTGAATCTTGTATATAACCTTCTGCCACAGTGGACGATTTCCACCCACCATGTCGTTTAACTGTTGTAATATCAGCTCCTGCGTTTGCCAGAAGAGATGCTGACGAACGTCTCAGACTATGTCCTGCATATAATTGAGCTTCTGGTAGGTTCAAGAAAGATGCAACCTTCTGAGGTATCTTAGAAATGGTGTTAATTCCAACTGGCTGGATAGAGCATTTTTCTTTCTTGTAATTTAGGAAGAATCTGCCATGTGGAATACCTTTTGGTCTCATACATACATATTTTCTGTAGAGGTCAAGAATATCTGTTGTAAATCCTTCTGCCATAACAGTGAAACTTCTAGATACGTTTGTCTTTGTGTCAGGTATCGAAACATACAAGTATCCTCTTTTATCTTCTATATCGTCAACTTTCAGCTTAGTTATTTCATCACAACGACACGCACCTGATACACCCATTATTAAGGCGACCTGCATAGAATACACGAACGAATAATGAATAAATACTTTGAATTAAATATAAGAAAATAAATAATACCTTCATCATCAAATATTTATTGTTAGGAGCCTCATTCAGAAACTTCTCTATATGTAGCCTCTCCAAGATTTTCGCCTTTTTGGACTTGTGGGTTCTTGCCTCACTCTTCAAATAGGAAATCAGTTTTCCGTATTTCGATATGTCACTATTCATATACACTTTCAAAGTACTTCTTAACATGGAATACTTCGTCCACAATGAAGAAGGTGCTATTTTCCTTCTATAAATATGGAAATACGCCAGCATAACTTCTTCGTTAATTCCAGTGATACTTTGCTGTTTTCTCTATTCTTCAAAATGACGAAATTCTTTGTCGTAATTATCCTTCGATTTTTTTGGCAGTAATTTATAACATGCTGCTTGAGCTTCTTTCTTAACTTCTAGCGGAACGAAAACAGCACGGCAAAATAGCCTGATGTGATTGCATCTTATACGGATGCATGTGTAAGTTTTTCTTTACAATTTTCTGACATGTTCCATAAGAAAGTCCAATCTCTTGAGAAAGGCGTTTCAAAGGTTTTGTGGGTTCATTTACCATACGTTGACGAACATCATTTATAACTTGTTCCGAACGAACAGTTGGTCTACCAGTACGTGATTTATGACCCACAGAACCAGTCTCGCGAAACACACCAACACAATTGGAAAGGCAATTATAAAAATCTTTGGTAATTACAGCTAACTCTGGAAAGTGCTCTCTAAAATCATCCAAACATGCACGTTGACTGTACACCCAAATTCCATCAATTCGCACTCCACTCCGAAAATAGGCTTCAATCATGTACGCTTTTTGCACTATATTGTAAACCATATTTGAATTTACTCGAATGTGCTATGTTTCAAACTCGACGTTCAAACTTGCTTTCAGCAATTCTAACACATTAATGGATGACAGATAATGTCACTGTCTTCAGACATACAATTTATATTACAAAGCCATCTTCGTCCTAGAAACTTTATGATATCACGGTACAATAAATAACTAAAATGACACATAACTGCAACCAAAAAACTGCACAGGATTTTTATACTGTTTCTTATAGATTTTTACTCACTAAAACTACGAAAGATACTCGGAAAATTCTATCTCGTCAGGTTTTCTTGCAAAACTCGTGTTTGTCGTTTCATTTAGAGTGAAACGCCCGTTTAGCGAAAAGTGAGGAATCTGTGTATGCTGCCATTTGTAGCGATTTATTTGTAAGTAAATTTAATCTTTCAACGTCTGTCCGTCGTATGACATATTCAAAAGGTATGTCAAACAGTGTCAGGACTAGCCCGTTCCCTTATTTCAATCTTTTATTCATTTCAAATATATCCGTGATTTCGTTCTGAATGCGGACTCTTGCCGTTATTGAGTCCATTGTTACTTTATTAATCAAATGTATTTCGGAGGGATGCTGAATCTATACAGTATTTTGAAGAACAGGTTTCTGTTGATTTAGTCATAGGCCTGTTTGAAATCAATGGATATGTTGCGTATTGTAAAATGTCTTTGCCTAAAGTCGGTTTGGTATTTGGTGATCAGATTTTCTGTAATGGGTTGGAGATATTTATTAAGAATGTATGTAAATATTTTGTAAGCTGAATACAGCAGCATTATTCCACAGTGATTTTCACATACTAGTTTGTCCTGTTTTTTATAGATTGGGCATATAATTCTTGTTTTCCAGTCGTTAGGAATGGTTTCTTTGCTTCATATTTTGGTCATCAATACAATCTGTATTAGGTTTTCCCCTCCTAATTCATATAGTTCTGAGGGGAGTTTATCAATTCTTGTCGCCTTTGCAGTTGGTGGTCCTATTTCTTCTTCTCATTCATCTTGATGCAGCATCTCTAGGGATTGATCTTTTTGCTTTTCTGTCTCTAACAGAGTTAAAGTTATTTTCCATCTTTTGTATTCTTTCATTTTATTTTTTTCGGCTACGGCATATCTTATCCGCCTCGTCTTGCTTCCTCGAAGTATGTTATTCTTTCTCTCAACTTTCTTTCCATGTATTTCTTATAACATTCATTTCATTCTTCTAGGGCCTCTTTGCATTCTTTGTTGAACCATTCCGTCCTTTTCTTTTTCTTTAATTACAAATTTAAAAAAAGAGCAGTGTAAAATATTTGCAATAGAATGTAAAGCTTTATTTCTGAATTATTTTTTAATTTCTATTCAAGTTTAAATACACAAGAATTCAAAGTCATATATACATTCATTTATGATGATCTAATTCAATATAAAAGCAAAAATGTGTGATCAGGCGTCAACATCAATGTATATTTGTTTTTGTACCATTTTCCTTTATTCCCTCAACATGGGTGCATGGGTTAGCTATCCCACTGCCTGATTTTTTTAAGGCTACCAGTTTTAGAAAACAATTTTAGTAATTTTGTAATTTTTTAAGTTTTTTTAATTGCAACTCTTGCATAATTTGGAAACTCAACTTGAAAGTTCATGTAATTCGTCTATCTTGAAGACTATGGAATCATCTTCATCGGCTTGAGATCATTGCAAACCATTATGTATTACTGAAGGACATGAACTGATTTGTCCACATGAATTTTTCATTTTTGTAGCTAAATTTCGAGATTATTTAGATGTACTTGTAAATTTTGTAAGGTAGAGGTAAGATTATTGTGCAATGCTAGGATTGTTGTATTATCCGCGAATGTGGCAGTGGTGGGTATATTGAATTTGAAATACACATATCTATAACATGGCTATACATATTATATCGATTTTGTTAAAATAAATGTAAGTTGTCATAGATAATTCGTTGTTAATGAAAGTAAATAAAATATAATTTTTATAAAAATGTCTAAATACACTGCTTCAAATAATTTATTCACAGATAACAATATATTTTAATACATGTAAGTGAAAAATGTTAATATGAAGATATAGCTGAATATGAAAACTTGATTAATTCAATACATAACGAAGTACATAATCGGTTTCAAAGAAGTTTAGTAATTCCAGGAAAAAAAGAGAAAATGAAATTTTATAACAGAGAATTATTCGCTGTTTTGGTCAAAGTTAAAAAAAAATTAACTGATAAATACAAGTTCATAGGACAACAGAAAATGTCACCTACCTTACCAAAAATATGTTATAAAGATATAAGAATAAATGACTCAGGAACAAGACTAAACTGAAATGAAGCTACAGGTATTGTTTTGGTTGAACATTTTGAATTTCAAACTTTTTAGTCAAAATTTTAGATGTAAAATAATGGTTTCATTCATTAAACAGGGATTTTCAAGGGAACATATAAATAAACTTGAGATTTTAAGGTAAATTTCTTATGGCAATAAAATATTTAAAATATAATTCGACATATAGGTCATGTTGATATTAAAATATGTGAATTTAAAACCTATATCAGTACCCAGTCAGCAGAAAAAGCAAAAACGTAACTCTTCTGTCTAATGAATGTAAATAGTTCTAAATACTAATATATTTAGCTTATTAATATTTATATACAAAATGTAAATGCTACTCTATTTTTTTGACCCTATAATGTAACTTAATCTTACCAGCATTAACCTATAGCATCTGAACAATTTCTAGAACTTTAAAATTGAATTAAAAATACAGAAAGAAGGTTATAAATTAACATTATAGTGTCTATATTTTCAATATACGAGTATATGCAGAGGCATCTGTACGTAAAATCTGAGTGTTATGCTATATAGAACATTAGAAATAAATATTTATGAAGCAAATGGCGAAATTTTCAATACTTCAATGAAAATTGATAATATTGCAAGTGACTATACGAAATATTTATTTTATAATATATACCCTTTCACCCTTTTTTTATTGTCTTCCTACAATAAAACGCTCATAAGAGTTAAGCATAAGTATATGTTTGCATAGTGATAAAAAGAACTTTGTTTGTCAAAAAATCGTTTTGAAAGTACTCTTTTTCACTATTTTTACCCTTTTTTAACTATTTCATTTAACAACATTTACTTATTGCAGTTCTAACATAGTATAAAACTCAAATTACTAATGATTACGAGCATTAACAACTTAATATTCGGGCAATACTAATTTTTATAGTTAATATTTTTATAAATACTGAAAATTGTTAATTAGTAATTTTTATTTCTGATTTGAAAAATACACAATTTCAAATCATTTCTGACAAAAAATAACTATTCTCTTTTAAAAAGTATAATTTTTAAAATGAAAAAATGAAAATATTCTGACGAATTGATTTTTAACAAAATGTCAACGATTGTTATGACATATTTGACATTTATCACTCTCGTAACCGTTGATTTACGATTGTATAGCAAACGCCAATTAAGTTGGTGCGAGGAGGGGGTGCGCAGAAAACGTTTTTAAAAACGTCTACCCCCACTACTCAATTAATTGTCAGAATACATTTGTCATTAACGTTTGACGGAACATAATGTATTTGCTAGGGGATCATAAAGTGATATACGCTCAGAGGTTAGAATTATCTGACATTTGATGTAAAACCAAATACAAATATCCTCACTACTTCTAATCCTGCGCGAACTTACCCCTCCTCGCGCCAACTTAATTGGCGTTTGCTATACTTAATTTGTGCTATTGAAAATGGGTCGTGGTGAAGCTACTTCAAAGAAAATTCGTGAAATTGTGGTGAAGCAGTACAATGAAGGGAAAAGCATGAGTGCAATTGGAAATAATTTGAACTTGGCGAAATCCATTGTAGGAGACATTATTAAATATTATGGAGAAACAAATAGCTACGAAAATCGAGGTAAAAGTACTGGACAACCAAAAAAGTGACTTATAGAATGACGAGACAACTTGTAAAAATATGTAAAACCCACCGAAGAGACATATAGGGATGTAACGGGTTGCTTCAATGCAGAAACCTACATTTTTCAACAGGATGGGGCATCATCCCATTCGGCAAAATCAACAAAAAAATTGGTTTGAGGAACATGACATAAGAGTTTTAGCATGATCTTCAAGCAGTCCAGATCTCAATGACCGCATAAAAAGTTACTTAAGGATAATCCCCAACGAACAATAAATGAATTAAAGACAAAACTCTCAGAAATTTGGGAATCCTTTACACCACATGATTGCAGGTTGCTTATGGAATCCATGCCGGTCAGAGTAAAAGCTGTTATAAAGGCCAAAAGTGATGTGACTTCGTTATAAGTCATGTAATAAATGATCGTCCGAACAAGTTGTCAATGTAATTTGTTCATTTATTAATTTGTTAAGCTTCTTTGTAGTTGAGCTTGAGTAAAATCTATTCTTTTGATAAATATAATCTGCCATTGTATGCTAAAGCTAAATATGTGAATATTAAATCAAATTACAAACTCTTAAATAGAAAATCAGAATATATTTCTAAAAATTGGTATCGTAAGAACATTAAGTTGTTAGGGCTCGTACATCGATGAAAATGGATACTGATAGGAGAGTTTTTATTTCCAGTTATTGTAACACCATCATACTCTCTAACAACTTCGAGTTGGTTCTCTAAATCTACATGCTTGTTCGTTAACGGAAAATTTTCAATCTGTGTTACAAAAGTGGAAGGTTTTTCAGATGGAAAATAATACGTGGAGCAATTTTCATTTAGTTATTTTTACTTTCCTCGATGCAACCCTCCGCGACTGATATCGATGATCAACCAGCATACCGTTTTAACAGTACCTATAATTTCAATGCCAGAATCGGCTAATAACGTCGCGGAAGAATGATGAAAACAGTGACCAGTGTAACACTATGTGTGGAAATTTAGAACACTGTCAAGCTTACGAGGCAACTGAGATGCAAATGCGTTTATGCTCATTCTCTGTAATGTGCATTTGCCAAAATTGTAGTAGATAAGAAAAATCATGCTTCACATATGTCTTAATCTACGGTATCTTCTATACGGTTCTAGGGTTTACTGGTGTCGATTCGGGCAGAATTGTAAGTACTCTGGTTTCATATTTCTTTGTAGTTGTAATCGTAATTACCAAGACATTGCCCCTCTCTTCAATATTATGTATCGCTAAATTATACAGTTCATCACGGCATCTCAATTGCTTTGGATTATAAAGGATACATCTTTACTTAATTCTAATCAATTAAATTCAACAAACGTCAAATAAATTTTGATTAGTTAACGTCAGAAATGCAAATATGCACCTTTTAAAGCCGGCATAATGTTTACGCTTCAACAGAAAGCATTTATGGTAAAAAGTTAATTTCAAAGTGGAAGATTAGTGGATGCAGTATTGCAATATTCTTCTGTAATATGCATGCAACAATTTAAATTGCAATTTCCGAACGCTGCGTTTAATAGTAATCAATTTGCTAGGCAGCTAAGAAGAACAGTTTTGAATTTTCGGGAAACTGGATACGCTGACAGTAATGAATGAAAATAATATAAATAGAGTAAAAAAATGCAATTCGAGAGCGACCTACCTAGAAGACTTTCCCAACAATTAAATTTAAGTATTTCAACGGTGCACAATATTTTAAAGAATGATATACGTAGGTATGCATCCATACAAGGTACAAATAAATGTATGTATTAAGAACTCCTACCTCTGAATTATAATAAAAGAATACTATATTGTCAGTGTCAGGTTAGCAATTAGCTGAAAGAAAATAATTGGATCTATTTTTTCGACCAAACTATAAATGCTCAAAGATATCGTAACATTATGTTGGAACCGTTCATTAATCAACTTGACGATGATGAACTACGCACTGGTTATTTTCAACAGAATTCGGCACGTCCACATGTTGCGCAGGCTAACATGAATTACTCGTAAGTAATTCATGTTAGCTTTTGATGACATTGATAAGTAAGGATCGTTTTCCACCACGTTCATGTGACCTTATGTCTTTAGATTTCTTTGTGTTTCCTTATCTAAAAAATAATGTTTTAAAAACTCAGTGTACACTTTGGACGATCTCCAGAACAATAATAAGCGCCTATTCGAAGAAATTAACGCTGATATGTTAGAAAATGTATTCAATAACATGAAGCCGAGAATAAATTTATGTATTGATAATACATAATGGACGACATATTCAACCATATTTATAATTTCAATTTTAAATTAAATATTTGTAATTTTAGTTTTAAATTAAACACATATGCAAAATTTTAACAGCTATTGACAAATAAATTTATGTCTATCAAATCATGAAGTTTCTAATTTTTGGTTGAATGTTGAATAGAGATACATTTTTTTAAAAATAAGCTACTGGCCAGTGCGATGTCGGGTGTTTATAAACATCGGTTTGTTGTACACATACACATCTTTGGTGAACATGACAAAACTATAAATTTAATAATTAGATAATGGCAGACGCATTGGTTGCTATGGAATATTTTACAAATTATTTGTCATTAATACATTCTTAAATCAAACTAATTTTCCTAACGCTTTTCTTTGAAAAGCAAACTGATAAATATGTGATTTAGATAACTTTGACATTTAAAATGTTCTGAAGTATAGGTATATACTAATTCTAAAAAAGTGCAGGAATCTATGAAAGACTAGGTTGGTGCAGACATAAAAAAAGGGTTTACTGTTAGAAATAAAATAGTTTTAATCTATTTTTCGAAGGTATATTTCACGTACAAATCTATTTTACAAAACAATAATTTTATTAAACCCTCGAATAAAAATGTGATTACAAGCAAGAAGTTTGGAGATTTACAATGGTAAATGTAAAAGATAAAGTGTACAGGCGAAAAAGAACAAGAAAGTAACTTACCTGCGCATCGAGAACATTAATTCAAATAGATTAGAATTTAATAAAGTGCTTGAAAGAATTTCTTTCACCTGTATGTATATAAGCTTACTTTCTTCAAACGTTGATTGCGAGTGTTTTTTATTACGCACAAAAAGACTAGATATTATGTGCAATCTATAAGATTTAACATTATCAGTTATTGATTGATTTTCTCAATTCTAGCGTGTTCTTGCAATATAAAAAGGCACAAGGGATTGTGCTCTATTCTTTTCAGGATAAATATAATAGTGTGATAAAAAAGAAATGTTATCTTCTAAATTTTCTAATATTAGATTTTACAATTTAAATAAATCTATTGTTAAATAGATATTCCACATTTCTTAAATATTTCTACCTTCACGAATTTATGTGATAAATATTTTTATAATTCATTTGTATCAACATTCAAAGAATTTATTATTTTACATATTGGAAGATTTTAATTGTCATAATTGTTAAATGTCAAACTTAAATCATCTGAATAGCCTTGAGTTGATTTCTCAATATTAGTTAATTTTGACATAATAAGTTAAAGTAGCTTGGTTAAGTACATTATGCAGTAAAGTTCATGTATAAAATAGTGTAACAGAATATGAGATTAATTCGAGTATGTGATCGTATATTAACGAAATTATTACGAAAACATCAATTTCACATAGATCATTTACGTACATATGCGGATATTGGAACGATGCCTGATTTTCTAAAAGATGTGCCTAATATGTCTAACCCATCACTTTACGCAATCGTACAATACAATTTTCACAAAGCTAGAGTTATAGTTGAAGAAAAACTGATAGAATCTTTAAAACACATAAAAGGGGAAGCTCCGATGGATTTAGTAGCGCGCAAACAAAAGGTAAAAAATATAATGTCGTATTTGGAGGAATGCGATTCAATGTTAGAATTGAATTATCCTATAAAAAGGGATGATGGTACTTTTGAAATGATTCGTGGATATAGTTGTATGCACAAATGTTATAAGTCACCTTGTAAGGGTGGTATGAGATATACTCCTGATATTGACAGAGATCAGGTGTTTGCATTGGCATGCTTGATGACATATAAATGTGCAACTGTTGGATTACCTTATGGTGGTGCATCGGGAGGATTGCGTATAGATCCTAAAAAGTATTCCATTAATGAGTTAGAAAAAATTACTAGAAGATATACTATAGAATTAGGCAGAAAAGGTTTCATAGGACCTGACTTAGATGTACCCGGACCTGATGTGGCAACTAGTGAGAGAGAAATGGCTTGGATATCGGATACATACCATAAAACCTTTGGTTATAGAGATTTAAACGCTCATGCATGTGTTACTGGAAAACCCGAGAATCAAAACGGTATTTATGGACATATCTCAGCTACCGGTAGAGGTATATTTTATTCATTAGATATATTTGTTAATAATGAGGATTCAATGAAATCGCTTGGCCTTATTACAGGCTGGAAAGACAAAACTTTTATATTACAAGGCTTTGGCACTGTCGGTACTCATGTAATGAGATACCTTACAAAAGCAGGTGCTAAATGTGTAGGAGTTTCTGAAAAAGATGGTAATATAGTTTCGCCACAGGGCATAAATTTTTCAGATTTGCAACACTATAAACTAACTAAAGGAACTATAAATGGTTTTCCTGGTGCTCAACCGTATACTGGACGAAATTTAATTTGCGAACCTTGTGATATTCTCATTCCTGCAGCTGCTGAAAAGCTTATAACAAAAGAAATTGCAGTCAGAATTAAGGCAAAGATAATTGTAGAAGGTGCCAATAGTCCAATTACTCCATCTGGAGATAAAATTTTATTGTCAAAAAATATTATAATAATACCGGATTTATACGTGAATGCAGGTGGCGTTACTGTGTCTTATTTTGAGTGGTTAAAAAATATTAACCATATGTCTACTGGTCGACTCACATACAAATACACACGAGACTCAAATTATATGTTATTAAGATCTGTGCAAGAATCTATAGAAAGACATTTTGGACAGGATGGAATGAAAAGGATTCCTATTGTCCCTTCAGAAAGTTTTAAAGAGAGGATAGCCGGTGCTTCTGAAGAGGATATCGTCAAATCAGCTTTAGCCCATACTATGGAGAAATCTGCTAGACAAATGCTCAATACAGCAAAGGAATTTAATTTGGGTACAGATTTTCGTACAGCTGCATATGTAAGCGCCATAGAAAAAGTTTTCTATGCTATATATGAACCCAGTTTAACTCTATAAAACCATTTTGAAACACATAAGAACTATTCGATTTTTACATTTGTTACCTTGTATTATTGTTTGCATGTGTTATTTAATTTATTTTATAACAACATAAGTAGTATTAGGTCCTAAAATGTAAATAAATATGTTTTTGTTACTTTGCTTGATTCTATGACGATAATTTTTTTAGCATTTTAGTGGGATATATCTAGCCATATAAATCATAAAGCAGCATAAAGCAAAAATAAAATAGTTTCAGATACGTTCTATATATCATTTCATTTTTTCTTATTGGAAATGGAAACTTATTTCCAAGTACATAATGTCGAATAAACTATATACTTTTTAACAAAGTAATTTTAAAGACACTATATTTGTCCGATAAAGAGTGGGGACACGTTTTAAATACAAGTTGCGATTGTATCCGTCAGATGGAAGTACCTGGATTATTTTTGCACTTGTTATGTAGACAGTGATAGTTGTTTTGGCGTTCGTCAATGATCAGCGCTGAATATGCTCTAATAACTTCTGTAATATGGCAAGGGTGTTGTCTTTGCGAACGTGTCTCTCCAGTGGTGGAGCACTGACGATTCTGTTGTAAGATGAAGCACGTATCTGCGTCTCTGGTAGAGTTGAGACATCGTTGGAAAACATCGATGTTAAAAAAATATAAAAAAAGAAACATCGATGCTATTCCCTTGCTATAAATATGTATGTTCAGTGTTAAGGAACAAGAATTATTATTGATTAATGGATAAGAAATTAAGTTAGGTTATGTTAAATAGAATTAGTAATGTTTTTTTTTTCATATTTTTAATTTCAATTTTAGATAAGTTTAGCAATAGACAGTAATTTTAGTTTATTCCATTTATTATTCAAGGTTAAGTTCCACCCTCAATATCACCTTGGGGTTGTGGAGATCGAACATACAATTTGTTATTTATACAACTTACAATCTATTATTTATACTTATTTGTAATTTTTATTGCAACAAAGACATTTCATTCGGTTAACTGCACATCAATTTTTTGTGTGCGGTTAACCGAATGAATAGTGCTATTCAATAACTGCGTGATGTACTTACAGATGTTATAGTATTTTATATCGTCCGTCGTAATGACGTCATTTCAGCCCGATGTGTCCGGTCTCTAATAACAACGCATTTTCTAGCCGGTTTGAAAGTTAGAAATCTTCAGTTTACCAGCTAATCGTCAGTAAAATTTTTTAATCAAGAAATATTGACTACAATCGCCTTCTAGACAGACATAACTTCAACTCTTTAAAACACCATCGAGAGGTTAATGCTGCGCGATTTATGTGTAGGTTAATTGATGGTCGAATTTACTCGCCTTAGATAGTAACAAAACTGTATAGCTTTTCACGTGCCTCGAATGACGTTAAGATCTAATGCTAATTTGTATCCACCAAGAGCTAAAACTAACGCGCTACTAAGAACTCCAATTAATTTTATGTACCAATGTGCGTATTCTTATGTTATCTAAAATGTACCGTTGTGTGGATATTGACATTTTACGGGAGGTGTAAGATGAGGTTTTGTTTGTTAGTGTTGTTTTATTTCATACATTTATATTTTGTATTTTTATATAATTTAGCACACATCTGCCTCTTTCTTTTTATGTATTTATCCTAGAAATGGAATTATCTGTTGGGCAATAAAGATTATTACTATTATTATTATTATTATTATTATTATTTAGTGTTTTGTAACTCATCGCACAGAAGCGTAATAGATTCAATCCTAGTCTTTGCGTAAACGCCATGATTCTCTGTAAGTTTCTCTATTCTCGATGTAAACAGATGGCAATAAAATTGAAAAATAGAAATTTATTTTAGATAACATAAGAATGTATTTTTATTTAATATTTTTCTACTTATTCTCACTGTATCTACATATAAACTCTTTATGGTGACATGTAATTCATTAATTAATTAATAATTAGAATTCATAATTAACATTGACTAAACAATGCGTATATGTTTGTTTTCCAAAATACAGAAATTTTAGAGTAAAAAGTTTTGCACAACATTAGTTACGAATCAATTTCTGCCAGTCCACAACATAAGCAGAGCATAATAGGAATTCAATAGAGACCACGAAATGACGTCAACGCATGAGGGAACAAAACTTCAATAGCGATGTCTACCTACAATACGTCAGTTCATTCATCGAATGCCGTCACCAACCTTTCTTTTTAGTATCGACACCTAACAGCATTTTAATTATTCTGCGTATTCTGCGATTAATCATACCTCCATATTTCGGCTGTATGTATAGCAATCGGCATTTCATTAATTAAAAGGCTTTATTTACTCGCGGATTCATTATTGATTCTTAAGACAAACATCAATGAAATATATGTTTATTCACATTTTTTTACTTTGTTGTTTATGTTTTGTATAAGTATTTTTACGGTTCGTTGAATAAAGCGATTATTCTTGAATGAAATACAGACACCATATAATTACCAATGACTGAATTATTTACAGACATATGCCTTGATATTTACATAGCACATGCATGTCTTAAAATGTTATTGACCGCATTACTGAATAATAAACGATTCAAATAAATCATAAAAAGTATTTGTAAATACTATAGAATTACTTTGGAATATATCATTTTAATCTTATACATGAATTATTTATTAGAATTTCTACCTAAAAGGAAACCAAAGAAAGTGCTGAATAAATTTCCAAAAGGTGTACTGAACAAATGCCAATTAGTTTCTTTTTCTTGACAAGGAGGTACATTTTCGCTATGTAATAATTCAAGATGAGCTAATACATGGTGATTTATGGATTCCTTATTGATTCAGTAACTACGAAATTTATAAAAAGACACTTTGATTTTGAAAGCAAATGTACAATGGTATAGTAGCAAGTATTCATAATAGCCTCTATATATATATATATATATATATATATATATATATATATATATATATATATATATATATATATATATATATGAGCTAAGATGGGCTAAGATGAGCTAATACATGGTGATTTATGGATTCCTTATTGATTCAGTAACTACGAAATTTATAAAAAGACACTTTGATTTTGAAAGCAAATGTACAATGGTATAGTAGCAAGTATTCATAATAGCCTCTATATATATATATATATATATATATATATATATATATATATATATATATATGTATATATATATGTATATATATATATATATATGTATAGCAAACGCCAATTAAGTTGGCGCGAGGAGGGGTAAGTTCGCGCAGGATTAGAAGTAGTGGGGAGATTTGTATTTAGTTTTACATCAAATGACAGATAATTCTAACCTCTGAGCGTGTATCACTTTATGACCGCCTAGCAAAGACATTATGTTCCGTCAAACGTCAATGACAAATGTATTCTGACAATTACTTGAGTAGTGGGGGTGGACGTTTTTAAAAACGGCTTCTGCGCACCCTCTACTCGCGCCAACTTAATTGGCGCTTGCTATATATGTATATATATATATATATATATATATATATATATATATATATATACAATATGACTGAAGTTTCCTTTTGTTAACTTAAGTAATATAAAACAAACTTAAAAACAATAACATTTTTTAATTTAAAAATTTAAAATAAAAATATAAATTAATCATAGCAACAAAAACGATATTTTTAGGATAGTTAATACGTACTTTACATGTCTACAACAGGTGTTCGAAGTTTCCCCCACCGACTCGCACACACAATTCCGCGCGTCGAATGAGTGATTCGTAGACACGCTGAAGGACATTTTGCTCCCGTATGAAAGTACTTGCTTCATTCACACGATTTTGCGGTTCATCGATGGTATTCATTTCATTTACATAAACCAGTTGTTTTAAATAGCCCCAGAAGAAAAAGTCCAGCGGATTTAAGTCAGGAGAACGTGGTGGCCATGCGACAGGACCTCCGCGTCCAATCCAATGATCTTGATACACACTATTTAAATGTCTACGAACAGTGTGTGTAAAATGTGCCGGAGCACCATCATGTTGAAACCACATCTGATATCAAATATTAAGGGGGACATCTTCTAACAGCGGTTGTAAATTATGTTGTAAGAATTCTAAATAAGTTTGGCCATTAACACGAGCTGGGAGAATAAATGGGCCGACGATAAAGTTATCTATTATTCCTGCCCATAAATTTAGCGAAAATCGCTATTGATGATGCACACGAAGGACCGCTCGAGGATTGTCTATTGCCCATTGATGCAGATTATAAGTCCCTTCACGTGTAAAAGTAGCTTCGTCTGTAAAGAGAATATTAAATACAAAATTATCGTCCTCGCGATTTCTTTGAAGCAACCATTCACAAAATTGTACCCGAGCCGGATAATCACGAGGGTTTACTGTTTGCACTCGTCGGTAGTGAAAAGGATATAGTTGAGCTTCTCTTAAGGTTTGCCAAACAACAAACTGTGGTACGTTAAACCGATGAGCAAGGTGTCGTGTGCTTAACGTTGGATAATTCTCTATTGCCTCCAAAATCTCTTCTTCAGCAGCTAAAACGTTTTCAGCACGTCCTGAACCAGTATCTCGACGTCGAGGTTGTAATTCTCCGGTATCGCGAGCCCGCTGAACAACTGTTATAAACGTAGGTGCAGACAGTACATGTCTATTCGGAAATAATTGGGAATATCTTCGACGCGCAGCATGACTATTCTGTTGACATTCACCGTAAATCAAAATAATATCAACTTTATCACTATTGGTAAAGTGGTATGCCATTTTATGTTCATACAAAAATCTTTTTAAACTAGCACTAAAGTAAAACTATAACGTCTTATTACTATGAAAAATTCCATTAAACTAATATTGAATCTACGAAACATTGCACGCATTGTTTTGGTTGACGTCACTATGCATCCAAACAAACCGGACATTTCATTTTATCACATGTAAATTATATGAAGTTAAGAATAGACTATTTCAGTTTTATAAAAATTATTTAGAAATAGTCTCTTCTTATTTACATGTGATAGAATGAATTGTCCGATTTGTTTGGATGCATAGTGACGTCAAAGAAAATGCGCGCTATTAACCAGGGGAAAACCAAGTAAACTGCAATGTCAATACCGTCTCACACCCTAAACTTGACCCTGACACAGTTTGTTATCGTTACGGTCACTCAACGGTCAGTGACCTATTAGGTATGAAATGTCTACAGTGAAACTTGAAAACATTGGGCTGTTATAAACAATTTTTTTTTGGCGTTTCTAGACAACTTATATTAGAAAAAAATTTTACTATTTTATTTGCTATATTTTTTAGTATATATCCCCAAAAAAAAACAAAATAAAACTTCAGTCATATTGTATATATATATATATATATATATATATATATATATATATATACATATATTTTTAAAAAGTTTGATTTCGAATAGGTTTCTCTAAAATAGTTCTCTTTGTAACATGCTTTTTCACCATTTCTGTATTTTTATTGTGAAGTAGAGTAATATGAACCCATGGAATAGAAAAAACAATTAGCGGTTGGCGTCCTTTCTACTAAAAGCGTATGAACGTATAATTTTTGTGCTTTCCTAAAAAAATTTATAATTAAAGAAATAGAAGTGTTACGAACCTGAAATTAGTGTTTAAACAACTTAATAAAATTAAGCTATACTTTGAAGTACTTTTGAACACCCAACATTTCTGATACTCCTGAAAAATTCCAGAATCTTGACCAAGACGCAATATTCAGAGCCTGAATTACAGTCTTCTCGTTAGAAACGCTGCCGTAACAGATGCCGTAACTACTGTGGAATTTCGTAAATACTTGCCGTAACTACTATTGCCGTAACTACTGTAACTACTATTGCCGTAACTACTGTTGAATTTCGGTTCGAAGAATAAAAAATACTTCTTATCATATCTCGTTTCTCTTCGTTAGTGTATGACATTTTTGTATTATTAATGAACAATAAATGAAATGTTTGACAGATTGAAATTCCATGGCTACCTTATTAAATCTTATAATTTATTCTTTCAAATAAAACCTAATGTCAAAAACTTTAGTCAGCATGTGGTACATGGTTGAAATCAGAAAAAAAAACTCTTTCTGAAGATGTCTAAATCCAATATGGCGCCTATAAGAAATTAGATAGTTGATGATGGCTAGAAAGAAACAAAACGTCGTATAAAAATTTAGAGTACACCACTGGATAGAGGTTTAGAAATGGCCACAAGGATGTGTTTTTATTTTTTCTCTACAAGGCCAAATGCCGGTGCTACAGGTAAAAGAAGAAAATGGGGTTTTCGCGTTTTTTTTTTTAATAACGAAGGTCATTTGTCACAGGTCTATTTTCTTTACGGATTTATAACAAACATAAAATTTAACAACTTTGCCAAATTTAAACCTATACTCTATCTCCAATAATAAGCGAGATCCCCATGGTGAGGCCCGAAAATGAATCAGCCTCTATATATATATATATATTTTATTTAATTCGGGATGATTTGATTGTGTTAATTAGTTGATGGTATTTTGATATTCAATTCCCGTATATTGTAGAGAGTTGTATTCTCGTAATTTGTTGTTTATAAGATTAAACAACGTGTCCTGTACGTCTCCTAAAACTGTAAGTTTTTATTTATGATATAAAACTTTGATTAATATTATAAGAATATTTATATTGTATTCAATATTGTTATTTAGGAGATTTATTATTAGTAAGAATAAATAATAAAGAGTATTATTAAACTTCTACGTAAAAAAAATAGTATAATTGTAAAAGTTTGCTCGTTGGTTTCAAGGGTATTTTTTTTATGCGCTTGATGATCGCGCATGTGTAAGATTTTTGATCGTGTTTCAATATTTATATATAGTGTGGTTCTCTGGGGAGAAATTAAAAATAAACTTTATTATTTTAAATAATTTGATCGGAAGTAATTAAGAGGAAGTTTTAATTCACTTAGCTGACATATTCAGTGAATTGTTTTACCTCAGGAATTGTTGAATGATACAATATCTTTATACTCTATGAAGATATTTTTTTTATTTTTTTATTTTGTATTAAAGTTTCAGTTTAATTTTATCCTGTGTTTAATTTTGTGTTCTGGCCTTTACAATTAATTAATTAATTCAAATATAAGTAACTCAGAAAATATAAGTTACTCAGAAAATATAAATATACATTATCGTGAATTCTTTTACTGGCGCCTTAAAAATTTTGTAGAAAAGACCACGTATTTCCTTTTTGGAACCCTGAGAAGTAAGAAGTCCCATTTTTTTGGAAGTCAACCGGCTGAGTATCCTAGTTGGGAAGTTTAGTTGTGGATGGTGGCACATAAAATCTACAAACCACTATTCATTGCAATATGTATAACTAGTAACCTATAAATATAATTTTTATGTAATTGGAATTTAACATTAAATTTTGTGAAAATATACACCTGATTTTTATAAAAGACGCGATTTTTCTTCCAAACAAATAAACATGCAGCATTAGATATCCTTGATTGCGAGAATTTACCTTGAGCTCTGAAAAGAACCCCATGCTCTCTAAAGGTTAAAAAAATATCAGATTTACTAGCCACATTTACAGTAAGTAAAATTTAAATATATTAATTTTTTCGATATAAATTCATTAAATAGCCAAAGGGCATATTGATATCAATATATATACATACATATATTAAGGAGCATTTTATTAATGTATCAAAAATGCATATTATACCAGATTAGACCACCAATTGTACTGCTTGATCTGCTTTTTAAGCATTTACATTAGTGCGTATCCAACAGGAAAAAGATAAGGTCTTTCTTCCACAATTTTTCCCATCTTCTATACATCTCCTATTTTTTTCATAATATTCAGTAATAGAATATAAAGGAAGGAGATCAGCTTCAGTTTAAATCAATCAATCATCAATTTTGAAAAATTATTTTTGTATTGAAACAGAGTATAGTAAGTTTAAATTGTTGAAGCCCTTAGATCAGAAGTTTTTATTAGTTTTCGTCTTTAAGAAATGTATTTCAGTTCTATTGGAGCCATGGAAAGTATTATTATTGTTTCCGCATTATTCATTATTTTATAAATTATGACCAATAAAAGATACGGTACAATAACAACAGTGGCCATGAAAATGATATAATTTAGAAATTGAAAATAATGAAATTACAAAACATTCTGATATATGAGAGTGCCTTTTCATTAAAATACTTATTTTAGGACAAAAGATAAATTTTATTTATCAACATAATTTCCATACAATTCTACACACTTAACCCAGCATCTTTCCAATTTTTTAAGTTGTTTAAAAAAGGAATCTTTTGAAAGCTCGTCAAAATAGGCGTTCATTGCGGATATCATCTTATCATCTGTCCCGAATATCTCCACCAAACCATTTTTTTTCAAGTTTGGGACACGGGACTGAATCACTTAAACTTCCCTTCCAATAGTCAATAAAGATTACTCTTTTGGAATTCGGAGAAAATCGTGGTCATAATCTTGTTATCTGATGAAACGATATCCAAGTTTGCTACCGTGCGTGGGCAGGCGCAGTCTTGGTGTAACGAAGACGTTCAGAAACACAATTTAAAAAGGAGCCTCTATTTAATGTGTATGCCCTTAGTCAGTGGAGACGGTCTGCATTGACTAGACAGATGGTAGGGAGCGTCACTTAGTTTTACGTACGGAGGCTCGGTACTGAAAACTAAGAAAAGGGTTGCGCGTTCGTATGCGCATGCGCTTACAGACTACTAAAAATAAATCAAAACGACAAGCTAAACAAAAGGAGAAAGGGGTATCTAATACAAAATAAGGAAACGAAAATAGCTAATTCGTATATTGACAAAAAAAAACAAGTATTAACAAAGTGGCTTTCAAGCTGCAAACGAATTTACATTGTAATAGAATGATAAATTGCTTAGGTAATTCGGTATATTATGACATTAATATATATCGAACATAAAACAAAAACACTACATTAAATTTGTATTGTATCAGCAAAATGCTCTATAAATATAATAAATTGGAATAAACTGCAAAATGCACCAAAACTATTACAATTTAATTATTCAAGCGATTTCAAATTAATTTATACCTAGGATCAAAATCTAGTTCTACCTCAGATCTGTAGCGGAACCTTGCAATGGAATTACACACAGTATATTACCTAAGCATTAGTAAAATCATATCAAGAAAAGTTATGAATTTAACAGAAATTACAATTTATTTAAATTTTCTAGTTCGCCTATGGTTTGCGTGGTGACGAATCAATGCAATATATTTCGAGAATGTTACACAAAATTCTTAAAATTACGTAATTGTGTGAAATCAACTCAATTAACCATTTATTTAAAAAACAAAATCATTTTAAATTCTATAACTATATATGTACGATAAGCAATGTTAAAATTATAAAATAATCAAATAAATTCTTTTAATAAATACGTGAATAACGCGATAATTTATCAAAGTTCCAAATATACATATATACGAATATAACTATATAACGGGTGTTCAGAAACATTCGAAGTCAAAGTAGTCCTTGAAAATATGAAGTCATGTCTGAGATAGATTGATTTTTGACAGACATGAGTTGACATTTAATAATTATTACAAATCAGATACTTATGTAAAGATATACGATTTTTTGTTCAGAGCCCAGTTGACTTCGAATGTTTCTGAACAGCCGTTATATAACTAAGACTATATGCCGTTTAAAGTTGCGTCAATATGGAAATCGTTATAAAAGCAAATATAAAAAAATAAGAGAAAATCTCCCGAAGCGGGATCAATGCTCACAATCCATTCTAGATGGCGCTAACTTGATCACAAAGAAAATAATTAATAAAATGAACTAAATTTGATAAATAAATTTACAGTGCGATAAAAACGTGAAAAAAAAATGTAACAAGTTTCATCTACGGTAACATCGACAAAAAAATTATGTTGAATTTTATATTTGAACTTAACCATACAGTCATTTGAAACTTTTGATTTGCTTAACAGTTAGCAAGCACGACACCCATCTCGCGGTTAGCTTTTTCATATTTAAACATTGATGCAACATATTGTGTGCCAATTCGGTTGAGATTTGCTTAGCATTGGCTGTTTCATACACTTTTATTCGGCCGTTGCGTAGGGACTTTATTCAGAATTTCTAGAGCCGTTACTACAAAGGTTTTTAGTGTTGAACGTGTGATATTTTTACACCCAAAAATAATGTTAAAGTTTTTCTATGAACTTGGTTACTCCAATTTGTTTCTCTATTTAAAAAGTGGTATATGATTTATTTTAAAGAATTAAAATATTTTTTGGATTAATATTTTTAGCAAATGTATTGCACAAATTAAACAATATGCATACTTATAATATTTATTATTTGTTTACAGACGTACGTTAGAAAATACCAAGGGAAGAAATTAGGGTCTATCGAACCTCATGTATTTGCTCTTGGCGAAGCCGCATATGCATCCATACAGACTGATAAACCTGGCGGCGGTAACAAAAACCAAAGTTTAGTCATAAGCGGTGAAAGCGGCGCCGGAAAGACTGAAAACACCAGGTTCATACTACAGTATTTGTGTTCGGTAACCAGCGGCGTATCTACGTGGGTGGAACAACAAATTTTAGAAGCGAATACTATCTTAGAAGCTTTCGGTAAGTTAAACTGAACTTTATTATTAATACTTTTATTGTTAGCAAGAAGTTTATGAACTTTCATGTAGTAAATATGTTTATATGTTAGAATAATTAAGAAAGTACATTCTTATTTTTATTCTATGTGTAACATTGTTTAAAAAATTAGTTTACATGACGTATTTTTTTACAATTTTTAGTAAAACCCGTATATATTATAGTAGCCGTATCTCAGTAAAGTTGCCCCAGCTAATAAAAAAAAGCTTTTATTAGCAAATATTTCCTTTAGAAGGGAAATTTATGGAAATCAATACCATTTTGTAATGATATTGACATTGTTTATTAATTTTTAACGTATTACACCAAATTCTATATCAATAAAAATTAAAGATAACGCTACCATTAAGTTACGTCGCTTTTTCCACCTACTACCACTTCGATGCGTCTCGACATAGTTTTAACTAGGATTTGACATTCATCAGGTGTTAAATTGTCCAAAATTTCTTAAAAGCGAGCACGTAACTCTGGAACTATTTTATTGACTGCGAGTGCAGCTCGTGAAATATTGTTTTTGGCCATGCAGTCTTTCAGTTTTTTAGCTGTATGGCAAACGACATCATCTCGTTGAAAAATACATTCAACATTATTCAAACGTATTTATTCTCTAGCGGTTCAAGTTATTTTGTAAAACGTTCATGCATTTGTAAGCGTTTATTATTTCTTCTACAAAGTACGTGCAATCTCCCCACACATCTAGCTGATATACAACCGCATATTACAACAGAAGCCGAAAACTTAACTTTCTTTTAAGGCAGTCACTGTGAAAGACTTCCCGTTTGATTCTTATAACCCGGTTTCAACAATCACTAATTCAAACCTCAAATCACAACAAGAAGTATGCATATTATTCAATAACGTCTATCCTAACCGTGCTCCTATTACGTTGTCTTGTGTTTCCAAATTAATTAAAAAATACGTAGGCAACGGAAGCGTGAAGGAAAAGCCAAAGACGGGAAGACCAAACACTGCTACTGGTGGTGATGCATTAAGTTTTTTATAATACAAAGGTATTTTTAATAATATAAAATATTATTAAAAATCTGGTGTGAAGAACACAAATGCAGGTTCGCTATTAATATTTTTTGTGAACGTGTCCGAACATATCCTATCCCCAGAGACGTAGATACGTATTTCACCTTTCTACAGGCTCATCGGTACGCCCCTGCCGGAGAAAGGATATTCCCAGACACATTCACAAAAAAGAACCACCTCGCCCTATCACCGTAATTATCCAGACCGGGCGCAGAAGTAAATTCGGCGCTGCCTGTTGTCAGACAGCCGAAGTACCTCGCATACCGTCCACATAATTAATGTGAAGTAACGACGCCCTTCCAAAGGTGGCACAGCCAATCTCTCTAGAAAACTGAATTTTGTTTGTGTCTTCACTCATACTACGGCTTAACCGCATGTGTAATGTATCAGAATAATTGAAACATACATGAGTAGGTAAATCCCACCAGTTTTGTATAATACAAAGGTATTTTTAATAATATAAAATATTATTAAAAATCTGGTGTGAAGAACACAAATGCAGGTTCACTATTAATATTTTTTGTGAACGTGTCCGAATATATCCTATCCCCAGAGACGTAGATACGTATTTCACCTTTCTACAGGCTCATCGGTACGCCCCTGCTGGAGAAAGGATATTCCCAGACACATTCACAAAAAAGAACCCCCACCAACTAACTGACACTGTCCCAGCCGAGTGTAAACACTTCGTATACTCGCCTCAATTATGTCTGGGGATATTTGTGTAAGTTCTACGCGAATTCGTTCTTTTAAATCTTCTAAATTGTCTGCGTGTTGTACTTACCGAGGCTGTAGACTATTTATATGGTTTATCGTAATTTCGGCCTCTCGTGTCCGGTTCCTAATTATAAATTTCAAAATCCTGATTATGTAAATTGTGGTTGGTGGTGCTTATTATTTTTATATGTATGTTATTTAAAGTCTGAGATTAAACATCTATGATCTTGTTTCAAATAATCGAGGATCTTGTATATTTAAGATTCTTTTAATTTCTTCAGTTGGATTAATATTTTTATTTTGTTTAGCTTTATTAAAACATAATAATGGCATACCATCATCCCAATATGAATCCTCTTTGATTTCATATGCATGAGAGCCCTAATTTTTTTTTTCTATCTATTGTGTCTATCTTTTAGAGACTATGTTTTTTTTTAAGGAATTGGAGGTTGACCAGGAATTTCTAATGTTAATGACTTACCTTTTATTTTATCATCTATTACATTAACAACTTTGTTTAAAATATTTGGTAATAGTGGTCTAGCTACTGCAGCTAATGTAGGGGTTAAAAAATTTATAAAACCACCATGTATTTCACCACCATCAACAATTTTAAACTTATCTGTTAAAAGCATTGACGAGCCTTTTTTAATAGTAAAACTCATTTATTTCAATAAAATTACCTTCAATTTAAGAATTTTTTTAAATAAATGTTTATGATGATACAAAATGAAGATTAAAATGAATACATAATAATCTAATGGGATCAATTGTCCGAATCTGGAGATCCTCCACTGTCAGTTGAAGATTATTCACTGGAATAGGTTATTTTATACTAAGCACTAATATAATAATTATTAATACTGTGATAACTCATCCAAAAACGCGTCACGCGTCATACCTCTGGTGTTTTCTCGAGGCCTAGGAGAACGCTCTAGAAGAGTATTCACCACGATATAAAAGCCGCGTCCAAGAAGGGATGGGACATTGAATCCTAGAGCCTCGCGCAGTAATCATAAATATAGATACATAAATATATAATAAATATATGTGCTTATTGTTAATAGTTAGTTTTATATTGTTATACGTTTTATTATTAATATAGTGTGTGTCTAAAGTTATCGTTAGTTTTATTTAAGAACCCGAAAAGACAAACTTTTACAGTGGTGCAGGTGTGTGGTTTTATAAATAATAAACTAAATAGACAATTAAGTGTTAATTAAGTATTCGTTAAATAAATATACAATGCGGAAAGACGTTATTTTAAATATCGTGATGGCCAACAGAATGAAACTGACGGAATTAAAAGTGTCCGAGTTAAGATGGGAAGTAGAAGAGAGGGATGAGGGTACAACTGGAAAAAAGGCGATCCCCCCAGCAACGGCTTCGCAATGTGTTGATCCAAGAAGGCGAGGATCCAGAGAATTATATCTTTCAAGGCGGAGATGCTGACGTGAATTTGCTGTTAATTCAAATACAACAAATGGAGCAGAAAAGCCTTGAAACTTAGCAAAAACTCTAGAACAAATGGAGCAGAAGAATCTGGATAGTGCGAAAAATATGGAACAACGATTAATAGAGAATGCGCAAATTCAAATGCAACAAATGGAGCAGGAGAATCTGGACAGTGTGAAAAGTTTGGAACAACGATTAATAGACAATTCGCAAACTTTGGAACAGCGTCTAATAGATTCACAAGCGAAGATGGAAGAAAGAAACCTAGAAACTTCTAGAGTTCTCGAGAAAAATTTAGAAAAGAAATTACTGGAAAATTCTAGAACTTTCGAGAAAAATCTGGAACAAATGGAGCAAACTTTGGAAATGATGGAAAAGAAGAATTCTGAAATTTCGAGAGCTATGGAGAAAGTTCTAGAACAACGACTAGCGGAAAACTCAGAAGCGTTAAAGGAAGAGGTTTTCATAGCTGTAGAAGAGAAAATTGGAGAACATTCTAGACTTTTAGAGGCAATAATTACTCAGACGAAATTACCCGTTAGCACGAGTCAATGTAATCCCAAGCAGGTCAACGAAGAAGTTATACCGCGGCCCATCGAAATAAAAGAAGAACTTGTGGCTATTTCAAAGACCAGAATCAAGCCACCAACCTTTGATGGAAAGACGTCATGGGCAGCTTATCTGACGCAATTCGAAGCGGCCGCAGAAGCAAACGCATGGTCTTCTGTCGAGAAGGCGACTGCTTTAGTCATAGCACTGAGGGGTGATGCTTGATATTTTGCAGATATTGCCTACTGAGGAACGTAAAGATTATTCTCAACTCATTAAACGCTTGGAGATGAGATATGGCCATGCGCATTTGGAGCAAGTATACCATACCCAACTGAAGAATCGATCACAGAAGAAAGGCGAGAATCTTCAGGAATTTGAGGCAGATATTGCTCGTCTAGTTCGACTTGCATATACATAATTTCATGGAACACCTAGCTGTCCAGACGTTCATAGATGGTCTCCGGGATATTGATACGCAGCCAGCATTAAGGTTGGCAAGACTGAAACCCTTAATTGATGCTTTGGCGCAAGCGCTTGAGTTTGAGACTGCAAAACAAGCCTCTCGGAACCATGCTCGTGTCTGCACTGTTGACAAGCAGGAAAATGAGGAGTTCATGGAGCAGGTGGTTAGTAGAGTTCTAAACCAGATCAAATCAAATAAAAGAGTACTGCGATGCTGGAATTGTGGAGAGATTGGTCACGTTCGGAGTAAATGTGGTAAGGTGGCCAAGAAAGCATCGTCTGAGCAGCAGGAAAACTAAAGCGGGTCGATGAGCGGGGGCAATCATCGATCCAGCATCAGGAAGCCCCAAGGACGCCTGGCCAAGTCGCATCCTTGCAACATCAAACCAACGGCCTGTATGTGGACGCTGTTATGGAAAGGAAGACCTATGCTTGCTTGCTAGATACCGGATCGACGAAAACCATGGTGCGACCCGATTTAATTCCCAGAAATAAAAAGTTATTTTCTAGCAAATGGAGACTTAGGACAGCAACAGGAGAAGCAGCTTCTGGGGCAGGTGAAATAGATGTCAACTTAATCATAGGTCCAACATCAATCCGACATCGTGTTCTCGTAGCCGACATAGAAGAACAAATAATCTTGGGATTAGACATCATGAACACCTACGGGTTCCAGTTAAACATGAAAGAAGGCACTTTAAAAATAAATAGTGAGGAATTGTTTCTTCATGGGAAAGATTGTGGGAATGTACAAGTAATTACTGCAGAGAATGTTGTTCTGGATGCAAGAAGTGAGACATGTTTGACGGCGTGTATGGAAGGTGATTATTTGGACGGAAATGTTACAATGTTGGAACCAAAGGCTGATGATGGCGAGGTGGGCCGAGGAATAGTAGTTGCCAAAATGCTGGTTAAGACTCAGAAGACTGTACCGATAAGGGTAATGAATGTGAACCATTACCCTGTTTCATTGAAGAAGGGTACTATTTTGGGGTGGTGTTCACCAGTGTCGGCCGTCGTTCATCATATAGAGGCGAAGAAGAATGGATTCGTGCAGGTTCCTGAGAAATTGTCCAAGATTATCGACTCCACCTGTCAAGGATTGAGCAAGAAGGAACAAAGCCAAGTTAAGCATTTAATCAAACATTATGAAGACGTCTTTGAAACTGAAACTGGTACGAAAGGAAGAAGCAATATTGTAATGCACAAAATAAATACCAGCGATGCAAGTCCAATTCGACAAGGACCAAGAAGGTTACCTCTGGCAAAACGTGAGGAAGCCAAGCAAATTATACAAGATATGGAAGGCCAAGGAGTAATTGAACCATCGAATAGTCCATGGGCTTCACCAGTGGTCCTTGCCAGGAAGAAGGATGGATCTACCAGATTCTGTGTGGACTATCGTCGTTTGAATAGTGTGACCAAAAAGGACAGCTATCCTCTCCCAAGAATAGACGATACGCTAGACACCTTGGCAGGAGCAAAATGGTTCTCCACTCTCGACTTAAAGAGCGGTTATTGGCAAGTGGGAATGGATCCCAATGATAAAGAGAAGACTGCCTTCAGTTTAGGTACAGTACTCTGGCAATTTACGGTTATGCCATTTGGACTGTGCAACGCCCCAGCTACTTTTGAGCGACTCATGGACACTGTACTGAGGGACTGTCTTGGATACCTGCCTGGTATATCTCGATGATTGTGGTAGGGAAGAGCTTTGAAGATCACATGAAAAATTTGGAAGTAGTATTCCAGAGGTTGCGAGATTCCAACCTGAGTTTAAGTCCAAAGAAGTGCCACCTTTTCCGCAAGGAGGTAAATTACCTTGGACATGTGGTTTCCGGAAAAGGAGTTGCTGTGGATCCAGAAAAAGTAAAAGCTGTGGAAAATTGGCCGGTACCCAAAGACAAACATCAGCTAAGAAGCTTTTTGGGATTATGCACGTATTATCGACGCTACGTTCCTGGATTCTCCAACATTGCAAAACCACTTACTCGCCTAACAGAAAATCGAGCATTCATTTGGAACAACGAATGCCAAGCGGCCTTTGAGTTGTTAAAAGGTACGTTGATTAGTGCACCTGTTTTAAACTATCCACTGCCATCTGGGAGGTTTGTTCTGGATACGGATGCCAGTAACGTCGGGATTGGTGGCGTGCTCTCTCAAATCCAAGATGGACAAGAAATGGTCACTGAATACTTCAGCAAGACCCTGTCCAAACCGGAGAGGAACTACTGCGTAACCAGGAGAGAACTATTGGCAGTAGTTAAGACCATTGGGCACTTTTACAAGTACTTTTATGGGCTGAAGTTCCTGCTCCGCACTGATCACGCCGTCTTAAAGTGGCTCTTGCAATTTAAGAATCCAGAGGGTCAAGTAGCTAGATGGATTGAGAGGCTATAGGAGTATGACTTCGACATTGAACACAGAGCAGACCTCAAACATCAAAATGCAGATGCCCTTTCCAAGAGGCCCTGTCCAGAAGACTGTCGATATTGCAACCGAATCGAAGACAAATCGGCCAACGCTCTTCGAACCACCGTGGTTGATGACCAATGGCAACCTGACAATTTGCGCGCAGATCAAGAAGCTGATCCGGATCTTTCAGTCCTCAGGGCTTGGAAGAGAAATGGGCAAAGACCGACCTGGCGAGAAATTGCTCCCCATTCACGAGAATTGAAGTCATACTGGGCACAATGGGATTCCTTAACCATAGAAGACGATCTCCCGAGACGTGAAGTCGAAAATCACGATGGAAGCGAGCGGAAGATGCAAATGGTGGTTCCCAAGAAAGAATACCAGAGGTATTGCGAGAACTCCATAATGGTACTTCTGGGGGACATTTTGGTGTCCATAAAACACTGGAGAAGGTGCGCCAGAGATTTTACTAGGTGAATTGTTCACGAGATGTGAAAGAATGGTGCCGAAAGTGTGCTAATTGCGCCGGAAGCAGTGGTCCCCAGGTCAATACAATGTAGGAAGCCCATTTGAAAGGATCGCCATAGATGCCGCCGGCCCTTTTCCAGAGAGCGACAAAGGAAATAAATACATAATAGTGGTCATGGATTACTTTACCAAATGGGTTGAAGCATATCCATCTGGAACTAAGTGGGCTGAAGCATATCCATCTGGAACTAAGTGGGCTGGAGGAGAGGATTTGCATAACAGCAGTATATAGATCACCAAGTACTTGTCCATTACTATTTGTTCAAGAACTAGAAAACTACTTAAAAGGTACTCAAAAGAATTTTGTTCTGCACGTCATAGTGGGTGATATCAATATAGATATTCTTCAGGAAACCAATTATGCGCAAGAATATTTGAATATGTTATCCAAGGAGGGATTTACATCACAGATAAATAAATATACAAGAGTGCAGAAAACCCAAAAACCATGCTTAGATCATATTTTCGCAAAAACATATATTAAGCAAAGAAACTAACTCCAATAATTTTAGAAGACGGAATTACTGATCACTTTCCGATAATATTGCATGTCAATGTTGAAATGAATCGACAAAATGATCTGACTCCTGATTTGGACCAATACAAACGATATGTGGATTATCGGGCAATCAACTATCAATTAAATTCAGAAAATTGGGATGATGTGTATAATGCTCAAAGTGTTGATGACAGTATGAGTATCTTTATTCAAAAAATAAAATACTTTATTTCGGAAAACACCAGATATGTAAAAGCAATAAGAAAAACCACTGGAAGAAAGCCTTGGATTACATCGGGACTTTTGAAATCCATCAACAGTAAAAATTACATGTATACGCAGGTTAAAAAATATCCAGACAATGAACTGCTGCAACAAAGATACAAAGAATATCAAAATTGTTTATCTACATTAATAAAACAAAAGAAAAAAGAATATTATCGTTCAAAAATATCTAAGGGAGGTCAGAACTCTAAAACACTTTGGAAAACAGTAAATGAAATATGTAGCAAAAATGGGCAGGGGGGGGACTTGGATCATATAAAAGTCGGTGATGATGTAATAGATGATCATCAAGACATGGCAAATGTGTTTAATAAATATTTCTCGAGTATATGACACAAACTAGCACAAGCGATTAAGATTCCTAAAAAATATAAACCTATTGATAATGAAATAGAACATACAATTTTTCTTGCCCCTACAAATGAAGCAGAAATTAAAAAATATATAGCGGAGTTAAAAAATAAAAAAGCACCGGGTATAGACAATATTACATCAGAAACATTAAAGCAAATTGCTGACCAAATTGCAAAACCACTCACTCACATAATTAATAACTGCCTCGAGAATGGAATATTCCCCGCAGAACTAAAGATAACCGTTGTGAAACCACTTTATAAAGAAGGAAGCAGCTCGTTAACTTCTTTGAAAAATATCATGTGCTTTCGGATAATCAATTTGGCTTCCGCCAGGCGAAATCCGCACAGGATGCAATAGCATACCTAACTTCGAGGTTATATAAAGCAATTGACGAAACTTGTCCCTGTGTATGTGTTTTCGTAGACCTAGCGAGAGCGTTTGATACGGTATGCCATGCAGGGTTGCTGCAGAAGTTGGAAAAGAATGGTATAAGAGGAATAGGCCATACATTACTAAAAAGTTACTTGACTGGTAGAAAGCAACTTACGAAAATGGGCGATAAACTTAGCGATGTGGAGGACATAGTATGTGGTGTTCCACAGGGGACTGTCTTGGGTCCTATATTGTTTGCTTTATATATTAATGACTTACTACTCGCGGACATTGATGGTGACATAATAAGTTACGCAGACGACACTGCAGTAATTTTTACGGCCGATAGCTGGAAAAAGCTAAAAAATAAAGTGCAAGAAAATATGAAGAAGATTACGAGGCATTTGGATTATAACTTACTTACAATGAATACATCTAAAACAAAATATATGTCATACACCTCATATGAAGCAAATCTGCCTTGCATGGGATCACTCATTAGTGACGAAGGAATCAGTATTGATGAAGTAGAATACACAACATATCTTGGAATAACAATTGATAGGCATTTACGATGGAATATACATATAATACAAAAGTATTTTTAATAATATAAAATATTATTAAAAATGGGGTGTGAAGAACACAATACAAGTTATATATTTGTGAATGTATCTCCTCTCCAGAGACGCAGATACGTATTTCACCTTTCTACAGGATCGTCGGTACGCCCCTGCTGGAGAGGAGATACATTCACAAATATATAACTTGTATTGTGTTCTTCACACCCCATTTTTAATAATATTTTATATTATTAAAAATACTTTTGTATTATACAAATTGGTGTGGTTTTTACCCACTCATGTATGTTTCAAATTATTTTGGAATATACATATACACAACATTGTCAAAAAAATCAGAGGTTTGTTATATAAATTCAAATATCTAAGAGAGTTGTTATGTAAACAACAGATGCAAACATTATATTTTGCTTTAGTACAATCACATATACGATATGGCATTGTTGGATGGGGTGGTGTAGCAGATTGCCACTTAAAGAGTTTAGAAGTTATTCAAAAATACATATTGAAAATTATGATGAGAAAAGAGCGAACTTACCCCAGTGACATCCTTTTCAGTGAGGCTGGCGTAATGGATGCCCGACAGATATACTGCCTGGAAACACTGTTATACCTCAAAAGTAGGAAAATTGGAATACCATTACTCAACCATCATTATAGTACAAGAAATAAGCTTGCCATTACAGCAAAACCTCGACAGTTAAAATCAATTGGCCAAAAAAGTTTCACCTACCTCTCACTGAGGCTATATGATCAAATTCCTGAAGAGCTTAAACATATCCCATTCTCATACGTCTGGAAAAAGAAAACTAAAATATGGATTTTTAGTAAGCAAAGAAAATTTTACCACGACATTATAACCGGAAAGAATACTTACCTGCCAATGTAAATAAAAGAACTTGTTATAGCCTCTATACCAATTATCATGACAATATAACCGAAAGAGACACTTACACTTGAAATTGTGCACACGAGCTTTGAAATAATATAATTAGATGCTCATAACAAAATACTTGTATTTTCATGAGTTATTCTCCTTTTGTTTATTTTCATGTATATTGCTTAACTGTCTGTATTCAGGATTGAAATTATATCTATTATTATATTTATTGTTTGTAATTTGTACATATATATGAGTTTTGAAATAAACATATATTATTATTATTATTATTATATGCTCTACCAAATCAAGAAGCTGGAACTGTAGTAGACGTGATTGTGAAGGAGTTCGTCAGCCGTTTTGGTGTACCCTTGGAACTTCATTCCGATCAAGGGCGAAATTTTGAGTCCAGTCTATTCGAAAAGATGTGTGGACTTTTGGGCATACGGAAGACGAGAACAACTCCCTTGCATCCACAATCAGATGGGATGGTAGAGCAAATGAACAAGACCATGATCAGACACTTATCCAAAGTGGTCTCCGAACACCAGAGAGATTGGGACGAACATTTACCACTATTTCTAATGGCGCATCGGGCCTCCGTTCAAGAGACAACTGGCCAATCACCAGCAAACGTGCTATTCGGGAGGGAACTCCGATTGCCCTGTGATTTAAAGTTTGGGAGCAAGCCTGGTGAAGATCTTGCCGGAGAAGATTATGTCAGCACGCTCAGACGACGACTAGATAATATCCATGAACAAGTCAGACATAATATCCAAGATGCTAGTGACAGAATGAAGGAGAGCTATGACATCAACGCCGAGAAGAGTGGTTACCATGAAGGCGATCGGGTTTGGTTATATAATCCACAACGCCGACGGGGCCTATCTCCAAAACTTCAAAAGAATTGGGAGGGGCCATGAGGTGTTGAAGCGGATCAACGATGTAATATACCGCATCAGGCGAACACCTCACACTAAGCCAAGAGTCGTACAGTTTAATCGATTAGCCCCATACTCTGGAGACAATAATGACGAAACCGCTGACTTGCGTCTATTGGATAACCAATACCAGGAACTAACCTTCGAAGACTTTATGGAAGAGTATTCTGGTTCGAAGATAGCTCGATTTGGGGTAACCATCGAGAAACATCAAGATTTGTTTACGGTGCCGCCAGACTACGCGCTTGCTCATTGCGTAGCCCGAGATCTGCGAATGGCCAAAGGAATTGCCAGGGAATTTAAAGAGAGATTTGGCAGAATCGAAAAATTAAGGCAGCAGGGACCAGCAATTGGGAAAAGTCTCCAAATACTAAATGAAGAACAGCCCATATTTTATTTGGTCACGAAAGAAATGTCAAACCTGAAGCCAACCTATCGTGCCTTATGGGAGGCCCTGGTCCACTTACGAGAACAAATGTTACAACAAGACATTTTGAAATTAGCAGTTCCAAAATTGGGTTGTGGATTAGACCGCCTGGACTGGAGAATTGTAAGGAGCATGTTAGAAGTAATATTCCAAAATACTGGTATGGAAATTCTGGTATGCAGTTACCGGCTTGAATATTCCTGTACATCCAGGCAAGATAAGACGGTGGACTGTTATTTCGATATGACGTCACAATGTAACAAAGGCCCTACCTGTCGATTTCGCCATCGTTTGAGGGAACCAAAGTATGAGATGTTTCGGGACGGGGGCAATGTGATGACTCGTCCAATAACGCGTCACGCGTCATACCCCTGGTGTTTTCTCGAGGCCTACTAGAACGCTCTAGAAGAGTATTCACCACGATATAAAAGCCGCGTCGAAGAAGGGATGGGACATTGAATCCTAGAGCCTCGCGCAGTAATCATAAATATAGATACATAAATATAAATACATAAATGTGCTTATTGTTAATAGTTAGTTTTATATTGTTATACGTTTTATTATTAATATAGTGTGTATCAGAATAATTGAAACATACATAAGTAGGTAAACCCCACCAGTTTTGTATAATACAAAGGTATTTTTAATAATATAAAATATTATTAAAAATCTGGTGTGAAGAACACAAATGCAGGTTCACTATTAATATTTTCTGTGAACGTGTCCGAATATATCCTATCCCCAGAGACGTAGATACGTATTTCGCTTTTCTACAAGCTCATCGGTACGCCCCTGCTGGAGAAAGGATATTTCCAGACACATTCACAGAAAAGAACCAGTGAAGGCACAAACAAAATGCAGTTTTCTAGAGAATTGGCTGTGCTAACCTCTTTGGAAGGGCGTCGTTACTTCACATTAATTATGTGGACGGTATGCGAGGTACTTCGGCTGTCTGACAACAGGTAGCGCCGAATTTACTTCTGCGCTCGGTCTGGATAATTACGGTGATAGGGCGAGGTGGTTCTTTTCTGTGAATGTGTCTGGAAATATCCTTTCTCCAGCAGGGGCGTACCGATGAGCTTGTAGAAAAGCGAAATACGTATCTACGTCTCTGGGGATAGGATATATTCGGACACGTTCACAGAAAATATTAATAGTGAACCTGCATTTGTGTTCTTCACACCAGATTTTTAATAATATTTTATATTATTAAAAATACCTTTGTAATATAGTGTGTGTCTAAAGTTATTGTTAGTTTTATTTAAGAACCCGAAAAGACAAACTTTACAATACATACCTTTGGATTTCATTTATGAAGAATAATCGTTCTTCGTAAGTTTCGAATAAGATTCTTGCACTTTGGTTAAGATTTGTAATTACCACTTCATTTGCGATGTTTGTATCTATAGTGGCTAGATTTAGATGTACTCCAAAAAAACTTCCTGATGTGTCTAAATTTGTTATAGCAATAAAATTATGTTCTTGTAATGTATTCCAACGTCTTTCAGTGCCCCATTGTTAATACTAGTACATAGATTTTCAAAATGCATCTCATTCAGTTTGACGTTCAAACTCTTACTAAGTTTGTATTTTCTATATCTCTCGTATTTTTCCATAATTTTTTTGAGTATAAAGTAATTAGCTGGCAAAGATTGTTTACAGTACTGACTAATACACAAATATTCTTGTAATTAATAGTATTAAAATATTTAACGTACAAATAGCAATTGACAAATAATTCGTAGAAAGGAATTATTACGATGATTAAAATATTGGCTCACTAGCTATATATCTTAAAGGAATAATGGGAAGTCAACATGAGGAATTTATATACGAGGACTATGTAATATGTAACCAACATCAGGGCAGACATACATATTTTAAAAATGTTGAAAGATTTTAATAGATCAATACATGGTTCTATTGTAAGAAAATAGGTTCTTTCCAAGTGACGCCAGCACCCTGGAATGATTTATTAAATTTTCAAATTTATTGTAAATAGAAATATTACCTATTTAATATTTATCGTTGTATGGAATAAAATTATAATGTTTATCAACAATTGCTTTTATTGGAAAGACATAATAAGACAATAATAATAATAATAAGACAAAATATTCATTTTATCTGTATAGTTTTTATTTATTTTAAATTTTTTGTTTTTTACAAATATGTACTATGTAGTCAATTAATTTGTTAAAATGTTTTCAAACTTTGATAGGTTTGTAATGAATAATATTTTATTTATTGGCAGTTTAGGTAATGAGCTATGAATTTATGTACTTCATTGGATGATTATTAAGTGATTTAATTTCCTTCAAATATCTTTTGTCAGAATCCATTTCAATTTATTTATATTTGAAATAATTATGTAACAATTTATTTTACATTGTTGAATATTTGTTATCAAAAAATTGTCTATATTCATGTTTAGGGTGCTTTATAATAAATAATAATACAGTAAATATATGATAAAAATAATAATTATTGACAACTAACCAGGTTACAAATAGTTAGTGTCATCTTCTTGAATATTGAATAAAAGATAAATAATTATATAGGTGGCAAAGCGCTTCTTTTGAAAATACACATTCAGATACAATATAGGGTGGCCCTGGACTAAACGCCTACCATAATTCAACAATACTTTGCTAATGATAAATATAATTATGAAAACTTAATGGGGTCTATGGCAGATACCGCCATACAAATAGATAATCAAACGAATCTAGTATATATTTTCTAATTTTATTATCGTTTATCAAAGCTATTTGATACTGACTACTTTTATAATACATATGCAACTATGAAACAAGATACTTTGAACACGTTAGAACACGTATAAACCCGTCAGGTCGTTATGACGTTTCATTTTCTAAATACATCTCGCCATTAAAATGATAGATTATCAAAAATAATGGAAATTCGTGTTTTGTAACAAATTTTATACTATTATCTCTGAAAGAAGCAACATAATTATTTAAAGAAAAGACTGTATAAAAAATAAAATCATATTCCTATATTCATACATTGCATACGATATTTGCTTTCGTTAAATTTGAAAACATAATGTGTGGAGTGAACTCTTGACTTTTGAAATATGTAATTTGAAAAAGCAATGGAATATTGATAAAAGTAAAAATGAAAATGTCAACAGTTTCAGATGTATTGTGTTAGGCGTAGGTGTAGTTCCATTTCTCGCAAACAAACTTTGTCATAATGCGTAGAATATAAATCGCTGCTTTTAAATTGCCAGGTAAAATATTCATTTCTTTTTTCCTATGTTTACCCTCTTACCAACCGCTGCTTCGTAAAATTAATTAAAACTGAGTATTTCAATAGTCGAGGTACATTAGCTAAAAGCTCTATTTTTAGTTTATTATTTTCATATAAAATAAATAACTAAATACCTCACAGCGAGAAGCAAGTTAATTAAAAAAATTGCAAAACTTTTTTAGGCAACATCTTCGAATAGTTAAATTTATTCATAATTTTATAAATCAATTGTTTATTTTGGAATTTTAGCCATTATTTTCTTCAATCACTTAGAACAGCGATTCTTAAACTGTGTTCCGCGGAACCCCGGGGTTCCGTGGAGATCACTCAGAGGTTCCGCGAAAGTTACGTGTTTTTTTTATAACATTCAAGGAAGTAACATAAAAAAAATAATAAAAATTTAACGGAACAACTAAATTCCACTTACTAATCTGGTTAGTCGGTGCAAATGCGACAGTATTTAAAAGCAGCCGCCCTGGTATAATCACGGGAAATCCCGGTATGGTGATTCCCCGGCTCAATTCTTTGTTGATCATTACACTGCGAGTATCCGAGCATAATAGTCACTTGCCGATGTGTGTCTTATAAATAAAGTGATTGAAAATTAAAATAAAGTGATTGAAAGATAATTAAACTGATTGAAAGTTATTGATAAAGTGATTTTGTTTATTGATAAACTTTATTGGTTCTGTCTAAAACCAATTGTTTAAAACCAAACTGTCTAAAAACTGTGTTAAAACCTAGAAGCGTCTGAGAAATTCTTGTTACCGATTTCAGAAACATCATTTTGGGAAAAATTTGCTTAAACTTTATACGAGTGATGTATACAAGTGATACATAAAGCTATAACTTTTATACGGAACCGAGTACTTATTCTAGACACATATAGCATTAAGATAATAAACGAAAAAAAATACCTTTTTTAATTAAAAAATGAGAACTCCCTCTTAAAAGGTAACTGGTGCTGTTATTTTTGTCTTAAAACCATTTTCGATATTTTGTTGCAGGATGCCAGAGGTGGCTTAAAGAAGGCACTTTAAAGCATTCTTCTGCAGAACTTGACTCTTCTGTTTCGGACCCAGCAACTAGCTCTTTTGCTAAAGATAACTGGTAATAATAAAAGTGATGCAACTGAAATCGCCACAAACGAAATTAGGCCAGTAATGGCCTCTACAAGTAATCAACCCAGAGCAGTTACTAAAAAACTAAGGAAATATGATGAAAGTTATATATGTTTAGGATTCATGAACGATAATGATAATCCTCAGAGTGTTATAAGCAACAAAGTTCTACCAAATAGCTCTATGGCTCCAGCTAAAATGCGTCGTCATTTAGAATCTGTTCATGGCGAGCTTAAAGAAAAAAATGTTGAATTCTTCATTCGGAAGCGTGACGAACTTTTAAAATTAAAAACGGTTATGGTTCAAACCACAAAAACGGCGAATGAAAAAGCAAGTGAGGCTTCTTACTTAGTCAGCTATCTGATAGGTCAACGCGGTGAAGCATACTCAATTGCGGAAAATATTATTAAATCTTCATGTATGGAGATGGTAAAATGTGTGTTAGGTGAAAAATCTGCAAAAGAAATGGCTAAGATTCCACTTTTGAATGACACGGTAGCTCAGCGCATTAGAGATTTAGCAGCCAATATAAAGAATGAACTTACTTTTCGTCTCAAATCATGCAAATTTTCATTACAAATGCATGACTCAACCGATGTATCTGGATTCGCAATATTAATTGTAATCGTTAGATATCAGCATGAAAACGCATTATTTGAAGATCTTCTTTTATGCAAATCTCTACCAACACGTACTACTGGAGTCGAAATATTTGGTCTTCTAAATTCTTTTCTTGAAGAGAATAAAATACCATGGGACAACTGTATTGATATCTGTACCGACGAAGCAAAGGCCATTAGTGGCATAATTAATGGGGCTGTACAGCTTATTAAAAATATAGCTAAAAACTGTTCTAGTAGCCACTGCATGATCCATAGGCAGGCACTTGTTGCTAAAAAATTATCCCCCAGTTATAAGAATGCTCTTGATGAGGTCATCAAAATCATTAACTTCATAAAATCTCGACCGCTAAATAATCGTTTATTCAAAATACTCTGTGAGGAGATTGGAAGTGTACATACATCTCTTCTTTTACATACTGAAGTCAGATGGTTATCTCGAGGAAAGATACTAACCCGTTTTCTTGAGTTAAGGGACGAGGTGCGTGGTTTTTTTTAGAACACAATTTTGAATTGAAAGGTCGATTATTTGATAGAAATTGGTTACTTAAAATTGCCTATTTAAGCGACATTTTTACAAAGATAAATGAACTTAATTTAACCCTCCAGGGCAAACAAGTAAATGTATTTATTGCCCACGAAAAAATTCTTGCTTTCAAGAAAAAAATAGAATTTTGGACAATTTGTATGCGCTCCAACGAGTTTGATTGTTTCCCAACAATAAAAGGCTTTTTAGAAGAAGAAGGAGTTGAAATGGCAGAGGCATTTATTGAAGAAAGTATTCAACATCTGAAAGGATTGAGTGAAGCTTTTAATAAGTATTTTCCAAATGAACAGCAGATTAAATATCAAAATGAATTGTGGATTAAAAACCCATTTATTTTCAATGCACGACCTTCGACCATGTCAACGGAAGAATACGAAACTTTTATTGAAATGACATCTGATTCATCATTGCAAAATAAATTTAAATTAATGCCATTAACAGAATTCTGGTGCAGTATAAAAGATGAATATCCTCAATTGTCGCAAAAGGCCGTGTTGGTTGGTGCTTTTACCATTTGTAACCACATATATGCGAAACGGGGTTCTCAGCTTATTTGTCGACAAAAACTAAATACCGGAACAGACTTGATGCCGAACCTGACATAAGAATTCAACTTTCATCAATTAAGCCTAATTATTAAGTATATTTGTGATAATAAAAATCAATATCACTCATCCCATTAAAATTAAAAGTTAAAAGTCCTGTAAATGTAAATTTAAGTTATTTTAAGAACTTTTGTGTTAATTTTTGAATTACTTTTTGAAGAAAATAAATATTTTTTGAAATAATTGTCATTTTTGTTGCATAGTTGCATTTGTTGCCATTTACAGAATGTTACATTAAAAGCATACTATTGAAACAAACCAGGGGTTCCACAATAAAAGTGACTACTAAAAAGGGCTCCACTTATCAAAAAGATTAAAAAACGCTGACTTAGAATAATTGAGTAAAAGATAGCATATCGATGTTTTAACTAGTATCAAGTGTAAAATATAGTAATACAAAAATGTTAAAAATATATCTCTATATACTGTATGACATGGAAACTGCAACACCAAGAAGGGGTGCGAATTTTTTGACCAAACTTGGTAGAAACGTATAACTATTCAAAGGCAATAATTGATTAAAATTTCAAAGAAAAAAGACAAAAGACTAACACAATTTAACATAATTTTTATTAATAATGTGTCGAGCCGCCCCTATTAGTTACACACTCCCTCACTCTTCGTGGCATTGATTCGACTAGGTGGTCGATATCCTCTTGGTGTATGGAGTCCCACGCAACCTGTAATTCATGCCGGAGAGCTATTAGTGTCTGCGGGGGATTGGCTAAATTCATAAGTTTTCGTCCCATAATGTCCCACACATGTTCTATTGGCGAGAGGTCGGGGGATTTGGGTGGCCATGGCAAGATATTGACATGAGCCTCTTCGAAGCGATTTATAGAAATTCTCGCTACGTGGGGAGTGGCATTATCCTGCTGGAAATGTGGGTCTTCGAGCATTTGAAGATATGGAAGTATATGGGGTTCTACCACCTCATCAATGTAACGCTGGGCGTTCATGGTGGCTTGGATGAACACCAACTGAGACCTACTCCCATATGCTATAGCACCCCATACCATAACACCCACTGCTCGATGCACATGCCTTTCAACGGAAAATTGAATATCACTACGTTCCCCACGTCTTCGTCTGACCCTCATACGGCCATCATGCATCCCTAGACAAAATCGAGATTCATCACTAAACACCACCTTATGCCACTCCACGATCCAATGCATTCGCAATCTACACCACTCCAAACGTTGCTGTCGGTGTTGAGCCGTAAGTGGTAACACAAGATGTGGACGATAAGATTGTAAGCCGAAACCCCTAATTCGGCGATAAACGGTTCGAAGGGTTACTGGACGACCTTGATTACCTAACCACACGTCAGCAATTGATCTGGTACTGGAGAACCTGTCTCTTAGTGCCATTAGGCGAAGGCGGCGGTCCTGTATCCCATTAGTTCTTCTTCGGCCTCCGGTTCCTCTTCGACGTCTTTCCTGACCCTCCCTAGTCCATGATTGATAACAGCGCATAATGGTGGATTGGTTCCGGTTAAGGCGATTTGCAATTTCCCTGTATGAAAAACCACCTTCTCGCAAACCAACAATTCGACCTCTGTCGAATTCGCTTAATTGGCGATAATTTCCACGTTGCCGCACTCTAGGCATAATAAAACTCTCTAAACACGTTAAACAAAGGTATAATAAGACAAAACCGTTGAAATAAATTTGAAACAAACAATAAATACACCACACATTAATGTCAGCGAAAACTGAATGAAGTGTCAGAAGTGCCATGACCACTTGATATATCGCAACAAAATTTTAATCAATTATTACGTTTGACTAGTTATACGTTTCTACCAAGTTTGGTCAAAAAATTCGCACCACTTCTTGGTGTTGCAGTTTCCATGTCATTGAGCATATGTACACGTGGATATACATTTCTTATAATAGATTATCAAAAATAAAGGCAATATATATATATATATATAGTAAATTCAATCAGTCGGCGATTAAAGGCCTGGTTTACTTCAAAGTATATATATTTAAAACAACCCTACATGTTTCGGCAATGATGCCTTTATCAAGGATATAAAATATAAATTTATATTTATATATATTTAAAACAACCCTACATGTTTCGGCAATGATGCCTTTATCAAGGATATAAAATATAAATTTATATTTATATTTTATATCCTTGATAAAGGCATCATTGCCGAAACATGTAGGGTTGTTTTAAATATATATACTTTGAAGTAAACCGGACCTTTAATCGCCGACTATAAAATATAAATTTATATTTATATTTTATATCCTTGATAAAGGCATCATTGCCGAAACATGTAGGGTTGTTTTAAATATATATACTTTGAAGTAAACCGGAACTTTAATCGCCGACTGATTGAATTTACCATATCATACCAAGGTCACGAAAATATTATATCGTATGATCAAAAAGTCTTTGGATCGCGATAGCCATGAAGTGTAAAAACCATCTTAGAATTATTTACTTCTGTACTTTGAAGTACACATAAGTCACAAATAACATAGATTTTAGGTTATGGTAATTAGTTGCATTTTATGTATATTTTATAACCAGCTGATTTGAAAGTTGTCAAATAAACGTCAAAACTAATTGAAATAAATCATTTTATAGATATCTCGTAAATTCCACGGCAATAGCGATCCAAAGACTTTTTGATCATACGATATATATATATATATATATATATATATATATATATATAAGTAAAAATTAATTAACGGGTGAGCGGTCTGTCAAGTAAAAATAAAACTCCTTTATTCCACTCTATATTTCATAACGGATTTGTTACTTCATCAGGAGTGTCTACATGTTTAACAAAACCACAATATATTAAACAATATAACAATAACTAAATACTTACAATTGAGAGTTAAAATTTAGCAAACAATGGCACTAAACATGTTAAAATTCATCAAATTTAAAACATCAAATCAATATGCTGTTAGTTTGTCGTCAACCTTTTAAAAACAAATCTACATAAATGTTAAAATATAAAACTAAACTTACAAAACACACACCAAAAACCTGATGTCATAAAAAATCGAAACCAACAACAACTACAAATCAAATGATACAAGGACTGGTTAATAAAACTTGGCAGGTCAAATTGGCCGAGATCAAGTGCATGATCCACCAGAGCACAAGATCTCTTACCAATACGGACATCACTTTTGTGTTGTGTGATACGCTGTTTTAGCCATTGTGGCGTTTGGCCTATGTATGCGCCACGACAATCCGAACATGGTATCCTGTAGATAACATTACTATTTAAAAACAAAGGTGTTACATCTTTGGTCTTACTATACAATTTTTTCACAGTAAATGTGTTGTATTTAGCTATTTTAATGTTCCTAAATTGTTTGAAGTGTGATATACATAATTAAATGAGTAAGACCACCAATATACGGAATTTTTTTGTAGATCACACTATCCGCTACTTACTATCCATAACTTAAGTTACCATTTCAATTTTTCGATTTTTTATGACATCAGTTTTTTTGGTGTGTGTTTTGTAAGTTTAGTTTTATATTTTAACATTTATGTAGATTTGTTTTTAAAAGGTTGACGACAAACTAACAGCATATTGATTTGATGTTTTAAATTTGATGAATTTTAACATGTTTAGTGCCGTTGTTTGCTAAATTTTAACTCTCAATTGTAAGTATTTAGTTATTGTTATATTGTTTAATATATTGTGGTTTTGTTAAACATGTAGACACTCCTGATGACGTAACAAATCCGTTATGAAATATAGAGTGGAATAAAGGAGTTTTATTTTTACTTGACAGACCGCTCACCCGTTAATTAATTTTTACTTATACAGTACGGTCGATAATACTTAATAGTCTATATATATATATATATATATATATATATATATATATATATATATATATATATATATATATATATATATATAAGGTGTCCTTGAAATAAAAAGACAACATATGAAAAATTCAAAGATTAAATTATAAAGAATATGTTCCCAAAATTCCCTCTCATAAGCGAGAAAATAAAATAACAAAGATATTTCAAAAATCCTGTTACGCTACTGAATATATCATAAATACTATAGTACCCGAAACTTAAAGGTGACCCACAATAGCAAAATGAATAGTCTTGTTATTGTATATCTCGCTTCAAGTTCATTCTGTTGTCGATTGTTACAATTTTTCGATAGATTGTAACTTAATAATACACGTAAAGCATACGTCTTGCATGTGTTTTCAATATATCAGCTTTAAATATTTTACAAGCATAAATTAAAATAAATAAACTGTTGACTCAGGTTATTGAACCCTTGCCATAAGAAAACTTATCGCTTGTGTTTATAAACATTGCCGCCTTTGAATACAATGGGGTATTCTGATTCCGACATTCCCATTTAAATTTCTCTAACAAGAAAAGAACATTCTCGTAATACACATGAAATTTGAGTATGATTTTTAAAATGGGTTTATAAATAAATCTAACAAACGACTTAACTTTAATTACATATTTATTAACTGTATTAAAAACCTGATTTTGTTCGAGGTATTGACTTTAGCAAACAGGATATTATAATATCGACAGCTGTTACTATGTAAACATATGGTGTGTGTGTAATTTCAATAGAGGTATATATATTTACATTCTGAATATCTTGAATTCATTAATGGCACATATTAGAATTTTCAGGGGTTTTTAATTTTGGGACTCAAAAACATCCTAAAAATTGTATTACGTGACGCCTATGAATTCAGAATGTTTAAATAATAAATACCTCACACTAACACCTCACACGTAACAGCTGGATGAGATGGACAATAACAAAACTATTCTTTTTTTAAACTGCCTACTCTAATCGAAATAGGTTTGCTAAGGATCAATAAAATATAGTCCGGAATTCAATATACGTAGGAGAATTACTGAATATTAAAATTTAATGAAGTACTGAATAAGTTGGTATCACATTGCAAAAGCGGATTCTAAAGTGGTAAAAGTAGAAAAGGAAATCAAATCAGGTAAAGCTGAAGCAGTACTTGCGAAGAAATTTTAAATTTTAAAAATAGAAACGATCAGAAGCAACAATGTTAGACGAAGAATAAGTGCAAATAAGACCTTTTTAGAGAGTATTGAAAAGGGTAGTTTTAAATTATCCTGGTGTACATACGGGTAACTTGATATCTTATGATTATGAAATAACAATTAATAGAAGATTGGAATCTCTGTAAAGAGAGTGTATAAGACAATGATAAATTGAGTTTGAGTTAACGACAAGCTGTATAAAGCACGGAGAATGATATTTTGCATATATTAGAAAATAAAATAATAAATGTTTATTATTATACAGTGCGATCGAAAAGTCGCACACATCAAAATAAATGTACACATGTATTTTACAACTTTTTATAACCTTATATCGTATACACTTATTAGTATTACTAACATTTTACATGTTTTACATCATATGCAGCACGTTTACACTGATTTTGTTAATCTCCGTTGATATTTGACCTTTCCTTTAAGGTAACCCTACAGGAAATAAGCTGGAGACGTTAAATCGGGAGAACGTGTGGGCCGTAAACCTTTAGAGATGATACGTTCGTCAAAAAACTGGCGTATTGTTTCATTAGATGTGTGACATGTGCCCCGTCCTGCTGCAACTAACAATCACGTTAATCGATTTCAAGCAACGAAATAAATTGTGAAATGATGTCTTGGTACGCAATACTGTTCACATTTGCACTGACTGATTCATTTTCGAAGAGAAATGGGCCCACTATTCGACGACGTGATACGGCACATCACACTCCAATTTTCTGTCAGTGCAAGGGGTTTTCATTAAAGACATGAGGATTCTCGGTTGACCAAATTCTTATATTTTGACTATTCGCGTATCCACTAAGGTGGGACCACGCCTCATCAGTGAAGAAAATATGGCCAAGCTCTTCAATTCCATGCTTGTTGACGAATGTCCGAAACCATCTATAGTACACTAGGCGCTTTTGTTTATCCGGCTTTTTCAATTCCTGAACACTACGAACATGATATGCACGAAATTTTAATTTCTTCATCGTTTTTTGAGCACCACCATACGAAATCTAAGTCTGTTGATAGTCTACTCAAGCTTCTTGAAGACTAACGCAGCATCACATTTCTAATCTCAATCAGTTCAGCGACTGTCAGAATGGCCGATCTCCCGATTCTCTTGTTGTCTGCAACTAATCCGCATTCATGGAAACGGGCGATTGATCTCGTTGTTAGGCACTGCGGTATCTAGATATTTCTCACGGCATTCGTCTGCAACACGTGCACATTAAGAACTGGAAAAACATTGTTCAACAATAAAAACTCGTTGCTCTCGGGAAAACAACATGTTTACGAAGCAGTGATACTAAGTAAATACTAAGTAATATTTCCATTACAATGGCGTCTAGGTTTGCTGTTGGTAATACATGTGGGGCTATCTTGCGGAAACCGATAGAAATAATTCAACGAAACTACCGAGATGTCAAAAATTATCTTGGTCGACAGTGGCCATGGAGTGAAAACTGTCTTAATTTATCATCCTTTTGAGAAAATTCTGATAAAATTTTCAGGTGAAGTGTCATGTCGACTTTAAAATTTGTCAATACATTAATCTTAATGCCAGTATGACACTTAACCTGAAAATGTTATTCGAATTTTCTCAAAAGGATTATATAAATTAAAACAGACGTTTTTCACTCCATGACCACTGTTGACCAAGATAATTTTTGATATCTCGGTACCCTGTTCGACATATAACACCCGTACACTAACATATTATCAATGTAAACCAGGCTTATCAAATTTGACATGTCTTGTCAAATTTGACTTAAGTTAAATGATATTAGCAATGTATGTATAACCTATGAAGTCTATAAGTGGCAGTATGAATATATTTATCCCGTTTGCGCAACTTAAAAACTCTGACTTTATGCTCATAAGAGTTGTACGGGTTTTATATGTCGCGCAGTGTACTATTTATTTTGATGTGCACGGCTTTTAGATCTCTCTGTATTTAATTTATTATTTCGGTTAGGGAATAATAAAGTAAATATAATTAAATATAAGGTTACACCTGATTTATTTAATTATCATTATACACTGTACTACAAATAAAGAAGAAATAATAACGAAATATTTATTTGGCCTATAGTTATATTAATGTTAGTTTTCATTATTGATTGTATTAGTTATATACTGTTATATAAAATATTTTAATATTCTAGTCAAATAAGCAATATGTATTACTTACAGGTAACGCTAAAACGATAAGAAACGATAATTCTAGTAGGTTTGGGAAATTTATGCAAGTCTGTTTCGACTCAAGATGGATGATTGCTGGTTGTATTATACAAGACTATTTATTAGAACAATCGCGATTAACATTCCAAGGACCAGGAGAAAGAAATTATCATGTATTTTATCAATTAGTAGAAGGGGCGAAGGTAATGAATATATACTATTTAATAACCACAACATATTTAAGTTTTTATATTTATTTGCAGCACAACAAAGAATTAGCAACACAATTACGTTTAAAAGAGGCCGAATTTTACCACTATCTCAACCAATCTGGTTGTATGAAAATGGAAGGTGATGCGAAACGATTAGATAATTTGAGATTGGCATTCAACGTCCTCCAAGTACCTCCAAATATGTGCAACGGCATCTTTCAGACGTTAGCTGCAATACTTTGGCTGGGAAATCTAAAATTTGAAGTAAATTGATTTATAAAAAGAAATTTTGTTTTGTTAATAACATCAGTTTTTCAGGATGTTGATGGTGAACGATGTCAACTTACAGCGGAAGATGAAAAAATTTTGATAATAATTTCGGAACTATTAGGTTTGGAACTGGAAAGTTTACGTCAAGTTGTTCTCATACGGCAAATCAATGTTAGAGGAAATATAACCGAAATTCCTTTAAAATTACAAGAGGTAAGAAATATTTTTAATCTTAGAATGACGAAGAGATATGTGAATATTGAAACGTCATTACAACGTTAAGAAATAAACAGTAATTTTATCGCTTCAAATATTTATTGTAAACCACTACAATATTGCTTCGCCATATAATAGCTTCAGCGGGTGGATGAAAACTACATACATATGTATTTGAAATGCAAACTGAGAATATATATGCTAATATTAACAAGAATAGAAGGGATGATAAGTTAAATTTAGAAGGGGAAAATTGTTGTGTACTTAATTATTTAACACTGAACCTAACTTATTATATTTGTTGATTTCTAATCTTTCTAATAAATTAAGATTTTTGCTTTTATTCTGAATGTGTAAAGTTTTGAAATTTTATTAAATATAGGATTAGATAATAAACAATGATTAGTAAAAGTAGAGTCCGTTTTTTCGTCTTTATAGCTTCTTTCGTGTTCATTCTAATTTCGAACATCCTTCCCGTTTGTCCTATGTAAACTTTTCCACGTTCTTCGCATGTTAACCTGTAGACACCCGAGTTTAATCCATTGACTATTTTGTTTTTGTTGCTTTTAATTATTTTCTGTGCGGTATTTTCTACTTTAAATGATATACATATGTTCTTAAGTTTCTTAATAGATGTTCAGATTTTTCTGAAATTTTCTCCAAGTAAGTAATTGAATTATAAGTATTTGTTATATTGTTTTCTAGTTTTGCGAAAATTACACACAGAGTTTTAGCTTTTTGGTGTCTATTCAGAATGTTATTGATGGTATCTATGGAATAACCATTATTTAGGGCTATTGCGTAAATCCTGTTTAGTTCAAGATAGAAGCCATCTTTCTGCCTATGAACAAGCTATTGTAGCGATTTACAATAAATATTTGAAACATTAAAATCATTATATTTTTCTTAACGTTAAGAAATATTCATCAAATTTATCTAGCAGAAAGTAAGTCATTTTAGTTAAAGAAAAGATAATTGGTAAATAAATATATTCAATTACTTTAGTCACAACCTTAATTTTTTAAATACATATCCTCAAAAAAAAAATCTTAGTCACCATATACGCAAGTATATAAGTGTAGAGCAACCCTCTGAACTAAAAAGACACATTCTATTAGTAAGTTACTCTCTTCCAAAACTTCTATCTTTCTCCACTAAAAAAAATGCTCCAAATGTATTTTACACTCCTCTATAATTAAAATCTTTTTATTTAAGTGAATTTTGTAGAGAGTAAAATAAATGGTAACTAGAGAGTGTGCAATGTCTGAAGGGGAATATAGCGGGTGGGGTAAAACATTCTAACCTGGTTAAAGCAACTTTTGCCATGTCTACAGAGAAGCATTAGATCCACGCATTGTTAGATGTAAAACGATGCCTTTTCTATTGCTAGGTTCTAGACATTTTTCTTAAATTACCAATTTTAGTAAATCGAGTTGCTCACAATACTTATTAATGGTTTCTCTTCCAATTTCGCCTAACGCAAGGCATGTTAGTTGCGAATCGTTTTCCAAACATTACAAACTTGTGCGTTTAATATTATTGTAAAGGGTCCACTTTATATCCCAAGTAATAAGTTGCTTTAAAAATGGTCATTGTCATTGCATTTATAAAAGCACCCCATATTGAAATGCGACCCATTAAATTATTTTCTGTTAAAGTGTGAAGAGTACAAACATCCATGTAGACTTTAGACTTCACGTAGCCCCACAGAAAAAAGTCTAATGGTGTGATGTCACAAGATCTAGGCGGCCAATTTACTGGTCCGAAGCGTGAAATTAAATGTTCACCGAATCGTTCTCGCAGTAAAGCCATAGTTTCACGAGCTGTATGGCTAGTGGCGCCATCTTGTTGGAAGTAAATGTCTTGTAGACCACGGGTGTCTAGTTCAGGCAGCAAATAGTCCCTTATCAAGGCGCGATAACGGTCGCCATTCACAGTCACATTCCGGCCGGCTTCTGTTTTGAAGAAATATCGACCAATTATTCCACCGGCCCATAATCCGCACCAAACAGTTGTTTTGTCTGGATGTAATGGTAGCACTTCAATCTCTTCAGGTTGCTCCAATCTCTTCAGGTTGCTCATCACCTCAAATACGGGCATTTTGCTTATTCACGTACCCATTAAGCCAGAAATGGGCCTTATCGGAGAACAAAATTTTTGTCGGAAACAGTGGATCTTCTGCAAGTTTATCAAGAGTCCAACGGCTGAAACGGAAACGATTCGGAAGGTCGGTCGCCTTTAGTTCTTGCACTAGTTGAATTTTGTATGCTTTTCAACCAAAATCCTTTCGTAAAATACGCCAAGTTGTTGCATACGACAAACCAAGCTGTTGAGAACGGCGACGAATTGATTCTTCCCGGTCTTCGCGTACACTCGCTGCTACCGCCGCTATATTTCCTTCACTACGTGCTGGATGAGGTCTATGTGGTCACGTATTATCCATTATTGTAAATTGAGTTTCAAACTTATTGATGGTATAGCGAATTGTGCTTCGGTAGGCCGATTATGTGGCCCATATGTTGCTCTAAGCGCACGATACACATTCTTTGTAGAACGCCCATTTTCGTAATAAAGCTGTACTATTTGTAGACGCTGTGCCGGGCTAAGTCTTTCCATTACGTAATGTCAAATAGTACTGAACCAGAATGCGCAGTCCGCTGACGCGTCGCATGCGCGCTCAGCCATTAAATCCCCACCTAAAAAAGTACCTCCAAATGAATCGCCCATTATTAAAAGCATTATCTTAACCAGTAAGACTGGAATAAAGGATCTTGGAGTCTTATTTGACTCAAATCTTGCTTTTAGATCGCATATAATTAATATTTGTTCGGAAACCTATAAATCTCTGCTGGAATTTATGATACGTGTGTTAAAATACTTTAAAGATATCACTTTGCTTAAATCATTGTACCATGCTTACGTATTAAGCAAAATTGAATACGCCTCATTAATTTGATATCCCGTCTATACTTGTGATTCCATTACCTTGAACCTTGTTCACCATAAGTTTTTGAAGTTTCTCACATTCAAAATTGATAGAGTTTACCCGGAAAGAGGTGCATCCCGAGATAATTTGCTTCTACACCATAGCATGCCATCTCTGACCGTAAGAAGGGAGAATATTTGTAGGAAAATAATAAGTAAACTGATTAAAAACAATATTGACTTCCTCTTTATACTTGAGCGAATGTCGTTTCTGGTTCCCCGTATGAACTGCAGGTGTGGCGCTACATTCATGATTCCTTTTGCGAACGAACGTCAGGAAACGGACTCCTCCATATATTCTGTCCAACGTGCCAAAATGGTTCGCCAGGTAGACGACAATACATACGTCTATACCTTCCTTTGTAATTGTATATTAATGTTTATGTATATATAATGTACCCGATAATAAAAAAGCATTAAATAATAATAATAATAGTTCATACCTTACCATGCCCCAACAGCTAATGCCAATTATAGGGCATTGATTTATTGCTACGCCTGCACCCATGGAGTGACTTAATATTCGTCTTAAACTAACCCTCCCAAACACCGGCATCGGATTAGAAACCAAGACTCCGGCATGATGAGCCAGTAATTTAGTACTGAGTTATCAGCCGGCTAAATTAAATGCTGAAAACGCACTTTATTTTCATACATTACCAAATGGTTAAGCCAAGCCATGCGTGAAACACTACACAGTAGAGTGAAGCTTTTTAAGCTGCCAATTATTAGACTATCTATGCGTATAATACTTAGAACTTTCTGAACAACCTAATATTTCAATTCTTTAATGTATATCGATCGTCTTCAATAAGTTAAAAGCAGTTGTAAGAGACATCGACTTGTAGATACAAATAATATTTTTGATGTGAAAGTGGCTATAAATGCAGGGTATAACTTTTCATTGCATAGTATTACATATCTAAAACATTTTTATTAGATTACATTTGGTCTTGTATTACTTATTTCTCGAATGGCCTGGTAAATAATATGAATGTTAAAATTAAACAATTAAGCAAAAATAAATAAGCACAATGTTTATGTTAATATAAATGAGTAATAAATTTATGTCAGTTAAAATAAAGAATTTCCAAAATTTTCAAAAAGATTTATTTTAACCTTTGTCATTGATTTTTATTATTTTAATTTAGGCTGGTGAGAATCGACATGCTATGGCAAAAGCGTTATACTCGAGAACATTTGCTTGGCTAGTTAATCATATAAATACCTGCACAAACCCCGGTCAAGATTCTACTCGATTTTTAGGTGTCCTTGACATATTCGGCTTCGAAAATTTTACAGTCAACTCTTTCGAACAACTGTGCATCAATTATACCAACGAAAAATTACACAAATTCTTCAATCACTATGTGTTTGCATTGGAGCAATCAATCGTGAGTATGAACACAATAAATGTCTTATTTACATATAATTTTTCGTAAATTTTAGTATAAAGAAGAAGAAATTCAATATAATCATATCGCCTTTACGGATAATACCTTATGTTTGGAATTGCTCGAGAAACCACCCCGATGCATATTGCGTTTGCTGACTGAACAATGTCATTTACCTAGAGGTTGTGATGCTTCATATATTTCAAATTTACATGCAGAATTTGAAGCTCATGAAAGATATGTTAAAGGTAAAAGATTTTTAGTAGTTTATAACTGGGACAGTTTAATTTTTTGTATAAATTCGGTGCTGCTTAAATAAATTAAATATATTTTTCAAATGTATATCCGGCGCATTCCGAAGTATGCGCCGACACTGTGGGGAAATGTGTTTTCCTCACAGGGGTGCCGCGAAATATTACAAAATGTTTATCATTTTCAATTCAACGGGATAAGACGAGACATCTAACAGACTTGATCCAAACCAGTACCAATAACTTTTTGCAAAAGCCTCTACAAGTGGTTATAAGATGGCGCTCTATTTTTTCTACAAGTTTTTTTGATTGCTTTCAGTTTCTAGTAATGGGCATAACGAGTACATGGTACTCGGATGTTTTTAATAATCGAGTATTTGTAACTCGGATAATCTTACAGCGAGTTTTTAGATTGATGCATAATACTTTTATGTAGCAGATTATTTTATATGGACTTATAAATTGTTTAACATGCTTTAATATTGAGCTCCTTTTGTTTCCGAAGATGTTTTCTTTTTCTGCATGTAAGCACACCATAATTATTTGAAATTTTAGTACCTTCATAGTTATTATACTTATTATTATTGTTATTATTTATATAGAATCTTAAAATTGTGTTCTTTTGCAGGAAGATAAAAAAATAGAAATGTACGCCTTTTAATACAGTATGCGGCAAAACAAAGGTAGTTGAAATTACAAACGTATTCACAAATCATCAATATATAATTATACCATGTAATAATTAACAACGACAACACATGTCTAAATGCGTCGGTACAGCATGTGTTCAGAATGTGCACCCTTACGTTTTACACATTGTTCATAACGGTACCTTAGATTGTTGAATACAGGCTGCTGCAAGGACACAAAAAATGACTGTATTCTTCTTCCGTAATTCCACGGGAAATTATACGATCTTCAAAGTGTTGTTGCAGAAGAGTAAGTGACTCCCTCGCTGTATGGGCTGTAGCTCTATATAGCTTGCTGTATCCACTGTCGGCGCAGTGGCAGGTTTCTTGCGCGGCAAAAATATGCAAATCCCGTACAAATGGGGCAATAATAATGTCTCTGTAGCGTTCCTGATTTACTGTTAGCGGGTTCTGTGCATTGTCTTCAACGAAATAAGCGCCCAATATTCCGTGTCCGGATACGGCGCATCAAATCGTAACCCGCGCACTACGCAGTGTTTTCTGTATGAGAACATCAGGCCGTTCAAACCGTAGAAAACGAGTTGTTTGACGGTTGATGTATATGGCTTTCATCTGAAAACCATTCAATACAGAAGAAATCTGGTTCCGCATAAGTTTTAGCGATGTTCGTCGTAAACTACGCTTTGGGGACTGTAACACTTGTTGGAGAAGTCGTCCATGATTCTTGTTTGTTAACGGTCCTCGGGCGGCCAGTTGTTCCCTTCCGTTAACACAAGACTTATCCCATACAATGGAGCTTTTCGATGATAGCTAGGATTGTTTTGTTACTTGGTGCTCTCTTGTTAAATTGCTATGTTCTCTAACATGGCGTAGGCTCGGTCCATTCTGACGCCCAACTCCGTATGACCGTATGAGAACCATAATTATAACACAAACCCCAACACTAAATACGCAATATGTTAAAGTATTATATAGCATAAATAAACACTTGGTTAATATTGAAACATAAACCACAAACGAGTGATTGTAGTACTTGAATGAGTACTTTCAAGAGTACTTGAGTAGTGCTCTTGTCAAGCAATAATCGAATGACCGATTATTTTTGCTCGAGTTCACTAGTAATTTCTCCAACATTCTCGATACTTTGTGTTCGCATATGTACAGTGTGATCAAAGAAGGCTGATTGGATTGATTGATTCAAGCTATTTACAACATTGTGTACTGTCAAACATTATTTGTCATTTTGTATTTATCATTGGCTCTAAATTTCCATATATTATATAAATATGAACAATACTTCCAAGTACTACATGGCCATAAAGTTATTTTACTTTAATACCGATTTTTTTAGTGTACCGATACAATCTGATATTTTTGATCGCCCTGTATTTACTACGTTACTACGTAAGTGTACAATATTAAAATTATAGCGGCGGTGTTAATTCTAAAAATACGGATCGACCTAATCCTCTCTTCACTATTACAATAAATCTATTGAGATTGCTAGGCTCACTGGGTAAGATAAATTTGTCGACTATACTAATTTATTTATGTATGAGACGCGAAAAAAAATCAAAGTAGATATTAGTGTAAAAATCACTTTTACAACAAAATCGTACAACAATCGTACCCACTAATATATCAACCAGCCCAATACTACAGGAGTTGCCTTGCTCAGTTCGTGGATGCCACCAGGGAACCTTTTTCTGAGGCAGTCGTTTACTATGTGGGCCATAGTTTGTTCCACATTTCCGCGGTCGCAGAGGCTAGTACCTGCTAGCTTCGATTTATGTCGCATTGAGTTACACTTTTGTGGCCTGTGCGAAACTTTTTTAATTGACCATTACCTACGTGGGAGGGTTACGCCCGGCGAAGGTTCTGCGGATTAGAAATTAAATCTCTATCCCTCAATTCAGGGTATTGTTTGAGGAGAGCTCTCCAGTAATCACTCACATTGATGGGGTTGCTTAACTTCCGTATCCAACTAAATCGGTCTCCTAGATTTCAGTCGGAGCCTGGGGACGCTCTACAAATCATCGTGTATAGAAAGATCAATGTTGTTGCCCATTCATTATGTGCCGCAGCGAGGCGTTTGATATCCGACGGGGTAATGTTGGAAAGAATTGGTAGCCAGAGACTAGAAGTGAATCTAACAGTACCGTTAAGTTGAATATCTATTAGCTTGGTGTGAGAGCTTCGATGCTAGACAGTAGCACAGTATTTAGTAGAAGAGTAACTCAGTGCAATAATGACTGCCGTTCGCAAGGTCTCCCCATAAATTGCGGGCAAGTTCACGTAATATATTATTGCAAGTCCTCACCTTTTCACTAGCTTTATAGAGGTGCTGCTTTAACGTCAGAAACCGGTCTAACGTTACGCCCAGATATTTAGGGTGAGGGTTGTGACTGACCCGACTACCACCAAATTCAATATTCATCTTTCTGTTGGCTTCTTTGTTACATAAATGAAAAGCACATGATTCGGATTTTCAAGGATTTAGTTGTAAACGCTATTTCTTATACTATTCGTTTAAAGCCTGCAGATCTTCAGCAAGTTGTAATTTTCCATCCGCTAAATTCTTGATTTGTGTGCATAAAACCAGGTCATCTACATATAAAAATTTTCATGATTTTGTTGGTGGGAGACCATTAGTGTAAATGTTGAACGTTAGAGCAACCAAAACCGAGCCTTGAAGAAGCCAAGTTTTGCAATTACTAATTCGATTGTTTAGGCAGACTGCGATTCGGCAATTGCTCAGCATATTCTGGATGAGTTTGGTTAATTTAACACATGGATAGTTTTTTTTTTATTTAAAAAGCAGCGAATGTTTTCAGGCCCTTCTGAAAAATTGTTTCAATGTGCGTTGTTAACGTCATGACTTCACAGTGGTTCCTTCCCGTTCTGAAACCAGCTTGCTCCATATTAATAATCTCGTCGACGATGGGCGCTATTCTATTGTAGATACACCATTCCATAAGTATAACAGATAAGAGAAATATAGGTCTGTAGCTTTCAGGATCTTCCGGCGACTTACCAGGTTTTAATATTGCTATGATTTTTGCTTTCCGGAAAATGTTAGGGATGTCTCCAGTATCTAAGATGCTATAAAAATTTCTCATCCATTCTCGGGCATACATTTCAAAATTTTTGATGAATTCAGGAAAGACATTGTCAACACCAGGAAGGAACCTTTCTTCAGTAGAAAAAGGAAATGACGAATGCGAATTCTGTGGGAGACCAGGAAAGGTATTTTAATTACTGTTTTAATATCTCTAACAAAAGCTCTATCGCCAAGCACATTATTTCAAATATTTCAACAATAAGGTTGAGATCTATTGGCGAAGTTTGTTTGTAGGGTAATGCTGCCAAGTCTAGTTTTCTAAGCAACGACAAGCTTTTTTTACTAGAATAATTTCTCTCCATTTACTTTTCTGAGCATCATCTAGTTGACTAAGAATTTGATCAGCTGGTTCATTGTCGCCACTTCCAGAATATCGTTTGTAAAGTTCTTCAAGGTCATTTGACCACCCTGGAATGTACTGTCTTCTATAACCATGAGGAATGGAGTTTTTAGCAGCATCAATCAGTACTGTTTCGAATTTAGAATGGTTTTTAATACATACAACAGTTTTTTGAAATTGTTTATTTACTTAGATGTTGATAAAACAATATTTTTATCATACAATATTATAAATTATATATAGAAATTCAAATTCCAGAAAGATATTTTTATTTTTGTTATTGGTTGATGAGTGTCTTCATCAGGGATGGCCAAACAGTCGATCGCGATCGATCGGGAGAGCTTTTGGAGTCGATCGCGAAAAAATTAAAAATAATCGCCCCACAAATTCGAGTTCTCTCGAGCGTCAACTCTAGGCCGTCTCTGTTTCTCATTGGAGACCCTGAGGCAATGCAACTGGGCAAGCTTCAGCGACCCTTCCCGATTTTTCACGTATTAATCAGATTAATATAAAAATCCGCGACGACGCGACAGTATGCCTGTCATGACTGAGTATCTGAACGACACGTAACATTTGAAAGGTAAAATGAGTGGGCGAAAAAAAATAAAACGTACCATTTTAATAACGATTGGGAGGAAGAATTTTTGTTTATTATGGTCAAAGATAACTGTATTTGTCTAGTTTGTCGATTGTCAGTGACATTGCCCAAACGCGGGAACTTAGAAAGGCATCATAAAAATATGTATAAAAACTACGAAAATGATTTTCCGCAAAAAAGTGGTAAGTGGAAGATTTGAAAAGTAGTTTATCAGTAGCTGCAACAATCGCGTCTTGGCACAACACAAGAAACCTTTCTAAGATGGAGCTGTAGTAAAAGAATCATTTGTTGAAGCGGCGAATGTATTATTTGATGACTTCAAAAATAAAACAGAAATTATACCTGCTGTCAAGGATGTTCAATTATCTCGCCAAACTGTTACTAGACGTATCGAAACCATGAACACAGATTTGGAATCAAAACTAAAAAATGATATGGAATGTACATACTTTTCTTTGCAGTTTGATGAGTCCACCGATATGATTGCTACTGCTCAATTATGTATTTTCATTCGGGTGGTATTTTCTAATATGTTGGCTAAAGAAGAATTGTTAACGTGCTGCCTTTAAGAAAGAACTCGCGGAGAAGATATTTACAAAGTTTTCCTAAATTTTGTAATACAATATGAATTACCGATTTACAAACTCGTGTCCATTACAACTAATGGAGCACCATGATTAGGCAATCAAATTGGGTTTGTTGCATTGTGTCTTACTAACGAAGACTCCTCATTTTTCGTATTCCATTGCATCATTCATCAGCAAGTTCTATGTTCAAAAATACTAAATATGAATGATGTCCTGGATATTGCCACAAAGATCGTGAATTCAATCCGTGCGCGAAGTTTGCAACGACGCCTCTTCAAAGGGCAATTGGAAGCTACCACTCTGCCGAGCACACTGATTTACTTCTTTATAAAGACATAAGATGGTTGTGTCCCGGAAAACTTTTAGAGAGATTTCAAGAACTATTACCTGAAATCATTTCTTTTCTTCACGAACGAGATGTCGACACTGAGATACTTAAAATTGAAAAATGGCTCCGTGATTTAGCTATCCTATCGGATGTGACAAATCATTCGAATATCATTAATTTGAAACTAGAGGGAAAAAATAAAACCATTATCGATATGGTTAGTGCAACAAACGCTTTTATAAATAAATTGAAGCTGTTGATTAATCAGCTAAATAAAAAGGATTATACAAATTTTCCAGCTTTGAAAAGAAGGGAACGTTCTTACTCAAACTATGACAACTACGAGACACCTCTAAGAAACATTCAGAGCGAATTTGGAAGACGATTCTCTGATTTTAAGCAACTGACGGATATTGTAACTTTCATGGCTTATCCATTTTCAGGTGAAGACGTTGAAAAAATTGCTACTGAAATATCAAACACTTTTAATATGGAGGTCTCTATTCAGTACAAAAGTATTGCAGATAATTTCAGATATACATCTCAAAGCCAGAGCAACTAATGGCAAATTTTGGTCTTTCATATCCGGAAACAAATATACGTATTTGAAACAAATAGCTCTTCAGTTAACAGGATTCTTCGGATCAACTTACTTGTGCGAGTCTGCATTTTCAGAAATGAAAATTGTTTAAACAAAATATCGCAATCGACTAACTGACGAACATCTCTCAGCATGCCTGCGGCTGGCACTCAGTAATTACGAACCGTCCTTGGATAAGTTTGTGACTAAAGAAAATTTCTGATAGACAAGTATAATATACTTGGTATTTATATATTATACGTAATTACAATAAACCATTTTTATAAATGTTTTTTTTTATTTTAACCAGACTACTCCTAGTAGTCGGTAGTCGATCGCTTGTCATCTAAATGTTTTGTGATATATCGCAATCTCTAAAAGTCTGAGAACTCCTGGTGTACATAATAATTACCTATACCATTTTTAAATCAATAACTGGTTTTGTAACTCTGCTTCATAATGTTATTAATATTACAATAAAATTTAATTTATGTGATCATAATTATAATATTTTTAACTATTATTTAATTTATTTTAGGTGAAGATAAGCGTAAATGGGAAAACGAATTCGGAGTAAGACATTATGCTGGCACTGTGATGTATTCTGTAAAAGGTTTTGTGGATAAAAATAGAGATGTGCAACAAGATGTATTTTTTGATATTATATCCCGTAGTAGTAATGAATTTGTTCAAAATCTAAGTGCATATCAAGATTTACAAACAGCTATTAATGCTAGAGCTATGAGTAAGTAGCAAATTTATCATTATGACAAATTCGATTTAAACAACTAACTTAAAGAATTTAATTGCATATTATTTTTAGCAAATGGTATATCAACAGTACAAAGAGGCACCAGTAAAGGAAAACCCACGGTGTCCGATACTTTTCGACATCAACTGCAATCGTTAATAGATGTATTACAATCAACCACACCTTGGTACGTGAGATGTATAAAACCAAACGCGCACAAACATCCGGATAACTACGATGATAATTTGGTGCTAGATCAACTTAAATATTTAGGAATGTTAGATATTATTAGAATACGAAAAGAGGGTTTTCCTATTCACATGAATTTTGAAGATTTTATTACCAGATACCATTGTCTTTCGAAAACGAAATTACCCGCAGATCCTCGAACAGGTTGTGAATTAATAATTAAAATCAAAAACATTGCCAAGTCAGAATGGCAAATAGGAAAACAAAAAGTGTTTATGAGATCACATGTTCACGAACCTCTAGAAGAAACTAGGAACCAGATGCTCACTAGCAGGGCCATACTTATACAAAAGACGTACAGAAGATATAAAGCTCGTAAAGATTATCTCCATATACGAAATGCTGTTCTGCAAATTCAACATGCTTATAAAGGGTGGAAATTAAGAATTGAATTCCTTAGGAAAAGGAGAGCCGCAGTTGTTATTCAAAGTCATCTACGAGGTGTTTTCGCGAGAGAAGTAGCTGCAGCTTTAAGGGAAATGAGAAGAGTTGAAGAAGAAATGCGTAAGAGAGAGCTGATGGAAGAAGAAAGAAAAGCAAAAGAAGCAGAACTTGCTTTACAAGAACAGGAACAAGAAAGAAAATTGGAGCTAGAACAAAGCGAAAGGTAAATTCGACGAAATCTTAAAATCTACTTAGAATTACAAGTTTAAAGCTGGTACTGTATTGTGATGGAAATACGAGCTTTTAATATAGAAGTCTAGATTTCTTATCTATTGGCTAAGATTTTCAATGGAAAGCTTTTCTTATTTACTTAGTTAATCATATTTATCTACTGACACCTAAATACAATAACAAAATTACTCACGGCATTTCTTACACACATATACATCAAACGTCCAACACTTGATAGCAATTTAAAGATTAAAAAAAACGAACGAAAGCATTGTATTATAAAGGAGACTATTATATTACCCACCCAGCTATGAACGAAAGGTGTTATGCGAGCTGTTTTTTATTTTTCAACATATGATCCACTAACAATTACACTCTAAAGGTGCGTTTTAGCGAACTTGTTTGCATAGCTCGTTTAGCTCAGCTCGACTATGGAATAAATAATTACCCAATCGTATCGCGCGAAATAATCACGTGTTGAGGTAGCACAGCACGGCGACAAAACTTGGTCAATTCCAATTTTTATAGCCGAACGAGACGAACGATCACTTCATCTGTCAAATTAAATTTGTCAAACTTCACCTGACTTTTAAGATTGTGTACCGTTTTTTGGTTGTTGTTTATGCATGGACGTTGTAAACGTTTACGCGAAGTAGAAACGTTGTAAACGTAACTTAACAATTTATCAAATAAATCGGGTGTCATTCTATAAGAATTAAAAAATGATTCCTTGTCCTGAAGCCGCATTTCTAAACTTAAATTGTGAAATGCACCATAAATTTGTCTCTTTGTAATAAAAGTCTTATTATGGTTTTGCATTTTCAGCAATTTACAGTAAAAATAACAATAAATTAAATTTTTTCTCCGTTGTTGATCCAACACAAACCAAGTTTGAAAGAATTTTTGGTAGTATTAATAGCCAGCATCGTCAACTGTCAAATAGAAATGAATAACCAGAACTGTCAAATAGAAAATGCGCTAAGACCATGCATGGAAATAAACCATTCTTAGCTTTGCGAGCTGAGCTAAACGAGCTATGCAAACAAGTTCGCTAAGACGCACCTTTATTTCAACGTTTTTAACGTTTTTCTAATAAGGCTATACCGTTCAAAAAAATTCTTTTGGGAAGTCTTTAAAAAATTCCTCTCTCGCATCTTTCGGGCAAACATCTGAAGAAATGCTTTTTTAATTTAGAAAAGAGATAATAGTCACTCGGTGCCAAGCCAGAGCTGCAGGTTAGATGTTCCATCTCTATAAAACCACAATCGTTGATTATTTCTCGGACTTGGAGAGCCTATTGAACTCTGCAATTGTCATGGGGCAGCATAATCTTTTGACAGTTTATGGATTATTTATGCTGTATTGCAGTTTTCAAATTTCGTATCGTTTCTTTATTGATAACTTTCCTCATTAGAGACGGCCATGCTTTTTTTATGGTTGGTTAATCTGTCACGAACATATAATTTTTATAGTTTGATTATGTCATGTGTCATGTAAATGTGTTTAGTTTTTAAAAAAATGTTTATTACAATAGTCAAAATTAAAAGGAAATAATACTAAAGCAGACGTTGGAAATGTTGACCATTATTTTAAAGACAAAGATAAACTCTAAGCTTCATGCTTTCAAAGCCATTTAGTAGGGTTTCTTGGGTTATATCAGCACAAGAATTCACAATAGCATTACGAAGCTCTTCGATTGTGTGATACATTACGAAGATTTTCGATTGTGATGTCTGGTCTTGAATATATTTTTTAAATATAGAACAATAAAATAGTCTAAAATTGTCAAATCTGGAGATCTTGGAAGAAAATTAATAATTTTTGTATCGAAAATTCTTGCAAAAAAGCTATTGTTTCTCGAGATTTGTGCGCTGATGCATTATATCTTGTTGGAAATATCCTTTCATAAGTTCATCATCATTAAGTTTATTAATATACATCCCCAAACATAAAGAAGGTAACATGGTCAAGAGATACTATATTAGAACTAATAGTTTTATATAGCAATCAACGAGTTTTGTATATAAGTACATTCGGTAGATTATAAAAAAAATTAAAAATATAATTAGAATTTCTTCTTGATCCATTGTAAAATACAAAGAAGAAAAACTCTCAGTAATGATAAAATGGTGCAATTTTCGAAGTGATGCTGCATCAATAGTTGCTGCATGTAAATGCACAAGTGGAAACCCCACTTAAATATCCTGAAAGATGAAACCAAGCTTCATCCGAAAAGAAGCATTTGTCGAGAATGTCATTATTATTTGTTATTCAAAAACCATAGACAATACTGTGTTCTCGTAACAAAATTCTACCATTTTATATGGAAACAATGACAATTGAACTAACTTGTGATAGTTGCAATTGATTCCATTCCATTCGATATCGAATATCCTCCTAGCACCTAGAAAATGAACAGCAAATTGCATATCGTTTTCTAGAGCTCCACCGCCAGATTTACGAGTTAGTGCCCCTGTTTCGCGAAATTTAATAATACAACCTTCAAAATGTTTTTGCAGTTGTGCGTAAGTAACTGGCAGATTAGGATACTGTTACCGGATATCCCGTAAGCACTGATTAGTGGATCGATTTTCTAATTTTTGACCAGTTATATAGTAACTTTGAAGAATAAATATTGTATGTTGTAACTCTAACATTATAATAAAATAATTTAAAAAATATAAGCGTTTATAATTTGAATTTATGTATGACAACTGTCAGATATTTTAAGTTTTGTAAACCTTTGCATGTGCACCAATCTTTGATTACTTAATTACTTAAAAAAACAACTTACTATAATGAGGAAAGTTTTTGAAGGCTCGTTACTTCTGTAATTATAGTTTTCGTGTATACAATTAACAAGATTCCTTATGTATCCCAAAACACCGTCGCCATCAGTTTTCCAGAAGAATTTTGCGTCTTCACTTTTTTTGGTGGTGACGATCCCTTGTGGACCTATTTGCATGTATTCTGGTTTTGTCAGGGAATCCCAGTGATTCACCCAGGTCTCATCACCTGTTATAATTTTCAAAAAAAGGTTTTTGTCGTCAGCTGAAACCTTCAAGTGTTCCTCATAAATTTGTTGCCGACGCAATTTTTATTCGAGGGTAAGCAATCTGGGAATCCATCGTGTTTGTTGATACTTTGTTTATAAATCACGCAAAATTTTTAATACTGTGGCTTCTGATATCGCTATATATATGTTCTAACTAAATTGCACTAATTTTTAGTTAAATTAAGCTTTGTAAAAACAGTAAAACTCTCTGGATTTGTATAAATCCTAATGTGGGAGCTATTTGAGACCAAAAGCTTGCTATTTGCCACTTAATTTTTCATGGTTAGGTAGGTAATATAAAAATCTCCACTTGAAGATAACTTAATGCTTCATAGAACATTTTCTAAAAATTATTCAAAAGCTGAATAAATTATAGTACTAGATCCTTAATTTACTTTTTCATTTATAGAGCTGCCCAGAAAGAAATTGCTGCTCTTTCCCATATGGCCGAACAAATGAAACCAAGATTAACCGAACCCGTATCCGAAGCCGTTGACCTTGATAATTTATTCGCGTTCCTCTCAGACGTACATCCACAAAATCGTAACCAAATTATCGATGAGATTGGTGAAAAGATGAATGAATTAGTGGAAGATTTGGATGTAGAACTTGAAACTGTAATCCAACAGGAATTAGAAGGTTTAGCACAGGAACAACAGCAAGCACCTACACCTCCAAAAATGGGTCTTCCATCATTGCCTGAACCGACTGGACCACCACCCCCACCTCCTCCTCAAGAACCGACCGTTATACCAGAAGCTATTACACCTCCAGAAAAAGAAAAGGACACAACCAACGAACCAATTTATGAAGCTGTATTACCTAGAGATGAGCCTACGTGCGTGTCTCCGCCTCCACTGCCTGCTCCACCTAGATTACCTCCAGAATCTCCAAGACAAAGTCCCCCATTATCAAGAAGTAATAGTACTGGTGTAAGTATACATAACCTCTGCATTAATAGCAATTATAAATCAATATACTCAATACATGCATTTCTATTACTATATATTCTCTTTATATGTATTTTAGCCGCAGTCATGGAGGTTCTCACAAGAACAAGATTTGAATAATGCTGATCGTGAGCAGAGAAGAAAGTTCAGAGTTGAGAAGAAACTTCAAGAATTATCAGAAACTCAAGAAAAAGAAAGCAATGTAGACGAAACTTATCACGATATGGTAGAATTTGCCGAAACTTATTACAATTCACATGAACGCAGTCCAGAAGGAACAATAATGGCTACACTGACAAGAAAACGCCAAAGTTCCGAAATGGTACCTAAATATGAAATGGTAACCTATTATAAAGGCAATACCATCCCAACTTCTCATATTCATATGTACGATCCAGATAATGTTAATATCGCTTGTACTATCTTCAGGGTAAGTGTGATTTATAAATGTTTTTGTCACAAGAATTTTCTAAATTAGATTTAAATAAAATGTTCATTTCGTGATATTAGACGAATACAGAAAACAAAGTTGGGGCTTTGTTTTGTACATAAATAAATTGTTAATATGTTAATGTAATTGAAGGAATAAAGATATTGAATATACGAGGTGCTACCCAGTAATTCCCGGAATGTGAAAAAATTATAAATTATAATAATTAAAATTTCTATAAATTAGTTATTTACCTTGGTTGTTTGATTAATATCCCATCTTTAAAGTTTTCTTATTAAATAAATTAATAATCTAATTGTACTTGTTATTAATTTCATCACCATATCTCTCGATGATAAATTTTGACATTGACAGGTAGATAACCTGCATACCATTTAATCTATATCCGCATTTCAAGAATGCAGAACATCATAATTTATACGAGAAATTCATGGATAACTAGATGTAATTCTTTTTGAAACCCGTTGTATAAATTTTATTAGAATTGATCAACTCCTTCGGATTTTCGGAATTTTTTGAATGTCAATATACGAGGGTGGATCAATAAATACCCGTGTTAGGAAAGAAAACGCAAGTTTTTCACAAATTTTTTATTTATTTTTCAACGTAATCACCTTTTAGTACAATAGACTTTTCCCAACGTTTCTGCCATTTCGTTAACCCCTCCAAAAAATACGATTTGTCGAACTCTGCAAAATACGCTTCTGCCTCGACGATAACCTCCTCGTTTGAGCTGAATCTTTTTCCCCCGAGCAACGTTTTCATGTTGGGGAACAGAAAGAAGTCGCAGGGAGCCAAGTCAGGCGAGTACGGTGGGTGCGGCAGCAATTCGTAGTGCAGTTCACGCAACTTTGCCGCGACAATTCTGGATGAATGTGCTGGTGCATTATCGTGGTGAAACAGCACTTTTTTCTTAGCCAAATGGGGCCGTGTCTCCTTCAATTTTATATCGAATCGGTCCAATAATTCACTGTAGTACTGCCCCGTGACCGTTCTTCCTTTCTGCAAAAAGTCCATGAGGATTATTCCGTTGGAATCCCGAAAAATCGTGGCCATGACCTTTCCGGCCGATGGGACCGTCTTTGCCTTCTTCGGAGCAGATTCACCCCGAAAAATCCATTGTTTTGACTGTCGCTTGGACTCTGGCGTATAATAATGGATCCAGGTTTCTTCAACGGTGACGACTCGACGCAAAAACTCCTGCGAATTTCTCTTAAAGAGGTCCAAACACTGCTTCGACATTGACAACCGTATCCGCTTGTTGTCCACCGTAAGCAATCGCGGCACCCATCGCGCCGACACCTTTCTCACCGATAACTTATCATGTAAAATATTAATTGCCGTTCCGTACGACACGCCTACGGCCTCTGCTACTTCGCGCACTTTTGTTCGGCGATCAGCGAGAATCATGTCGTAGACCTTTTCAACGATTTCCTCGGTAACCATGTCTGCCGGGCGGCCTGGGCGCTCCTCATCAAAAACAGATGTACGAGCACGTTTAAATTTGTTGAACCAATATCTTACGGTTGTCATAGATGGTGAAGGGTCCCCATAGACAGCATCCAACTTCGCTTTTATTTCTTCGCATGTTTTTCCATCCAAAAATAAAAAGCGAATTACCGATCGATATTGCTCTTTTTCCATTTTATCGAGAAACACGAAACACCTGTGATACAACTGGCTGCCAAATAAAAACTAACCTATGAATCAGTCCGATATTTATTATGGTGTTGTCTGACAGATGGAAGTACACGACGGTAATGCCAACTTCCCTCAGCAGCGCCACCTGTCTTCAAACACGGGTACTTACTGATCTTCCCTCGTATATGTAGATAACTTGTGATACAACTCTTCAAGAGGACATCATTCATTTCGTTTCTTCATACATATCAATTGTAATGTACCAATAGCAAGGACTGCATAAAATATTATTACACAATTTTAAAAAACTTTCTCTTTAACATCCAATCACTTCTTACTTACACAAATACTATTATACTATCAAAATAAAACAACCGTAAGGCGATATTCCAATTTATATGTCAACTAATGTATCTTAATCATCTAAAAACTAGGTCATGTTACACATATTCACGTTTTTACAGGATCTATGTAAATACACTCGCGGCGAATTAAATGCTGAAAAAGAATTGACTGTCATACAGAGTATTATTGGGCATGCTTTGGAAAGAGAAGAATTACGAGATGAAGTATTAGTGCAATGTATACGTCAGACGACAAACAATCCGCAACCCGAGAGTGCGGAACGCATATGGCTTCTCTTGTGTTTATGCGTAGTCGCATTTCAACCATCTAAACTGTTACATAAATATTTCATTTCTTTTTTGCGTAAAAACTTAGTACAAGGCGGTCGGATAACTCAGTATGTCCAATGGTGTTTAGATAATTGCAAGAACACGAAAGTTACAGTACGAGAATATGCACCATCGTCAGTAGAAGTAGCTGTAAGTAATTCTAATTTGCATCTACGTAGTTTTAATTATTTTAATCGTTCAATATACACTAAAGTCGTCTTTGTACTAATTTAATAAAAAATTATTATTACCTATCTAATCATTACTCCACTTCAGGCAATGAAAAGATTAGGAACGATAGTGTGCAGATTCTTTTTCTTGGATGGACGCACCAAAGCGATAGATGTTCATCCGACAGATACTGCAGGCGATGCTGCGCGTAAACTAGCTGAAAGGCTTGGTTTGAGGACATTAGAAGGATGGGCAATTTATCAAAGCCGCCCAGATGGTGAAGAACACGTTCGAGCACATCATTTTCTTTACGACATAATTGCAGCATGGGAAATGTAAGTTATTTATTGTCTTTAATTTTGAATATAATACACCATTTTTATTATATTAGTAACCAAAATAAGTTAGCCCCCGTAAGTGGTCTTGCCACTCTGGGCAGACGAAGTACAACAACTGTTAGCGGTGGAGAAAATAGATTTGTATTTAAACGTAGACTGTTTAAGACAAATCGCGAATTAAGTCAAGATCCTATTGAAGTTAATTTACTTTATGCCCAAGCCGTACATAGTGTTGTAAAGGTAATCTTTATTGACTTTTCGTTTTCTTTCTTTCGAAAATTATACGTTTTAGAGTGACGACTTCCCAGTTACTGAAAAAGTTGCTCTTCAATTGGCTGGTTTACAAGCACAAGTAGCTCTTGGCGATCCAAACACTAACAGTAAACTGGAATATTATACAGATATAGATACATATTTACCATACCGAATAAGTAGAGCTCGAGGTGATGATGTTTGGGTAAGTTCACTATAATTATAATAATTAATATTATTTAATATACCGGGTGTCCTTGAAAGAAAAGACAACGTATGAAAAATGGAAAGATGTAATTATACCGTGATATCATAAAGTTTCTAGGACGAAGATGGCTTTGTAATATAAATTGTATGTCTGAACTTAAGTTAGGAACTATAACTCTGTTTTGTAAATTATTTTGACAGTGACATTATCTGTGATCCATTAATGTGTTAGAATTGCTGAAAGCAAGTTTGAACGTCGAGTTTGAAACATAGGACATTCGAGTAAATTCAAATATGGTTTACAATATAGTGCAAAAAGCGTACATGATTGAAGCCTATTTTCGGAGTGGAGTGCGAATTGATGAAATTTGGGTGTACAGTCAACGTGCATGTTTGGATGATTTTAGAGAGCACTTTCCAGAGTTAGCTGTAATTCCCAAAGATTTTTATAATTGCCTTTCCAATTGTGTTGGTGTGTTTCGTGAGACTGGTTCTGTGGGTCATAAATCACGTACTGGTAGACCAACTGTTCGTTCGGAACAAGTTATAAATGATGTTCGTCAACGTATGGTAAATGAACCCACAAAACCTTTGAAACGCCTTTCTCAAGAGATTGGACTTTCTTATGGAACATGTCAGAAAATTGTAAAGAAAAACTTACACATGCATCCGTATAAGATGCAATCACATCAGGCTATTTTGCCGGTAGACTACCCTAGACGTCGTGCGTACTGCCAGTGGTTTGCAAATAACTTAATAGAAGATGATGACCTGCTAAATTTGTCATTTTTCTCTGATGAAGCATGGTTTCATCTTTCGGGGTATGTCAATTCCCAAAATACTCGAATGTGGAGTAGTGAAAATCCTCATATTTTTATTGAATCGTTTCTCCATAATGCGAAACCCTATTTTTTTTAATTTCACAATTAATGCTGAGAGGTATAGAAACATTCTGAATGAATTTATTGAACAGTTGCATGATGATGAATTGCAATATGGATACTTTCAACAAGATGGTGCAACGGCACACACAACACGAGAAAATATTGCTTTTCTTCGTGAGTTTTTTGACGATCGGTTCATAAGTTTACATACGGAATTTGAGTTTCCACCACGATCACCTTGTTTGACAATTATGGACTTTTTCGTGTTTCCTCACCTAAAGAATAGAATATTTAAAACTCCTGTTGCTAATTTGCAAGATATGTAACAAAGAATTATTGACGAATGTGCATTAATAACGCCCGCAATGCTGCAAAATGCCTTTAACAGCATGAAAAGGCGTGTCACATTGGGAATTGAAAATAACGGACAACAATTTCAACATTTGCTTTAATTTTGCCTTTTTTTATTAATAAAATTTTGAATACAAGCTGAGCTTGTTGTTTTATTGTATCTTTATTAAATCAAATGACATATTTATTGATGTCACGATGACACTATCAAAATAATTTTCAAAAATTAAGGTTAAGTTACCAGTATGATAATATGGATAAAGTTCAGACATATATTTTCTATTTCAATGCCATCTTGGACCCAGAAACTTTATGATATCGCGGTATAGAATATGAATCCCAAATTCCCTAGCAAACGCGAGAAAGAAAATGACAAAGATATTTATAAAATATTTGTCTCCTCACAGCATTTCGAGGAGTGCGACCAACTATAACATAGAATAGGGGTAGCGTTAGGTAGCGAAACAATTGTTCCCGATTCAGTCAGTTTCGGTCATTACATGTGCACGTTCGATATGATTTACATTTACGTGTTCCGGTTAAGGGAAACAGATAGATTGTTACCAAATTACGAAGGTTGAGGACATGAAATGCCCATATAGAACACATACCTTAGTTTTTAATTTAATGTATTTATTTCGAATAAGATACGATAGCGATATAAATACAGAAAATAATATATCTAAGGTAATTTCAAAGTAGGATTGTCTCCATTGATCTATCCTGGAAATGTGGATCTTCTGCAGGCAGAGGACAACCAGTTCTTCGCCAGGCGATGTACGAGTATATAAACATCGTGCAAGCCACGTAGTATTTGTGGGTTTAGCACGAATGTTGCTTTGTCTATCACATCTCTCTGTGCGCGGATTGTTTACCGTTGAGCCAACTCAACGTTGCCCAGGGTGTACTACGAGGAGGTAATGCACACTTACACCACTTAATTTTTAATAATTTACTTGCATATAAAATAAAAGTATAAATTTTTAACAACTGACATTTCCCTATATAAGTTTATTGAGGTTATTGAACCCTAAACATACAACGATGTTATCTTGTAGTTTTTATATATAAGTTCAATGGATGTATTATTTATAGACATTCTGAATTCATAGGCGTCACATAATACAATTTTCAACGTATTTTTAATTTTGGGGTACGCGTCCTAATTGACTCACAATTTTTTGGATTCGTATTCTATATGATTGCATCTTTCCATTTTTCATACATTCAATATATTCCTTTATTTACCTTTACTTTATTGGTGCAGTTTTGATCTAGTAACAAAAAAGGATGAAGTTTTATTTAATAAAACGTTAAATTGTGCATATCATTAAAATTACATATATTTTATAATATTGTAAAGAACCTGTCTTTTAGGGTTCGTTTAAATAAAACTAACGGTATTTAAAGAACACTATATTAACAATGAAAGTACTCTAAAAACGCTTAATAACTAATAAGAACAATAACAGTAATTATTTCACATTTATAACTATATTCTAACATGACGGTCGTTGCTTGAATGTCTTTTCCCTGGTGAGCGCTATATAGTTCTGCAAGGTTCGGGAATAGTCCGGATTTCATTCCAGGCCTTAAAACACTCGGCGGATGACCTCATCCCCAGGTCTTCGCCTGACGTAGATTCGGATGACTCACAACACAATATGTTGGTCACTTATTTTTTTAATGGGATGATTTAGAAATTCAATTTTAAATATATAACAGTAATTCAAAAATGTAAAAATAAACAACTTTATATATACATGGACATACACAACGCATATTTTACTCATTAGTTACTTCTACGTACAGACGCATGTTCCTAACTCCTCCTTGTCGTTGCATACGGGTGACGGGTATCACATTAAGAGTGCAAGATTTAAAATGTGCCCTACGTTCGTTTAGTTAGGATAGCGGCACTGAAACTATAACATTCTTCATTTGTCATTGTTGCGATTAGTAGTCATGCAGCATTACATAACGGAACAACGCGTTATTGTTGTGAAAACGCATTATACTAGGTGGCGCAAAATTAATCACTCTGTCGGAAGATGTTATAACTTTTGCAAATGGCGTCGAACGTCAACCATATTTGACATTTGTGAACTAGACAGCTGCAGAATACAAACAGACAAACAATGGAGCGCTATACTCCGCAAGAGCGTGGAATAATTGTGTCGATTTTTTTACCAATAATCAGTCGGTGGTGTTAGCGCAGCGTGAATTTCGTCGTCGATTTCCTAATCGTGTCGCGCCAACTGGACAAACATTACGCCGCTTAGCTGCTCGACTCGAACAGACTGGAACCACAAGAGATCTTCCAGGGCGTGGCCGCCACCGGACTGGTCGTTCTGTCGAGAATATCGCGGCTGTGGCTGCTGATGTTGCTGAGAACGAAGAAACATCAACCAGACGACGTGCCACGCAATTGGGCGTCAGCAGACGGACCCTACAGCGAATTTTAGTGAAAGACTTACACATGTTCCCATACAAAGTGCAAACAGTGCATCAGTTAATGCCTGCTGACCTTCAGTCGCGTGTGAATTACTGTAGAACCATCCTCAATCTCAACAACGAAGTGAACGATTTTCAGTCGAAAATCATCATGAGCGACGAGGCGCATTTTCATTTAGGCGGTTACGTCAATAAGCAAAATCTTCGTTTCTGGGGCACTCAAAATCCGCGTGTGATGCACGAAAAGCCGTTACATCCACTCAAGGCTACTGTGTGGTGCGGTGTTCACGCGGGAGGAGTGATTGGACCGTATTTTTTTGAGGACGCCATCGGCAATACGGTTGCTGTTAATGGCGAACGCTACAGGGCCATGATAAACGACTTCTTACTGCCAGAATTGAATAAGCGGGGCTTGGTGAACATGTGGTTTCAACAAGACGGTGCAACCGCACACACAGCAAGAGCCACAATGGATATTGTGAAGGAAGCATTTCCTGGTCGCGTAATCTCCAGTTTTGGCGATTTGGCATGGCCAGCAAGATCGCCCGATTTAACCATCCCAAACTTCTTTCTTTGGGGCTTCTTGAAGTCGCGGGTTTATGCCAACAAGCCTTAGACAATCGCAGCCCTTAAGGAGAATATTCGACAGGAATGCGAACAGTTATCACCAGAAATCGTGCGGAAAGTTATGGAAGATGCGATAAAACGGGCACAAATGTGTATCAATACTGGCGGCAGCCACTTGGCGGATATCATATTTTCCAATTAACAGAAAAAATTGTAAAGGTCCAAATAAAGATTTTCACCACTCAAAAAAAAATTTTTTTATTTACTAAAAAAACAAAATTGGATGATTAATTTTGCGCCACCTTGTATGTATATTATGCGGATACAGTTCGCAGACTTCTTGAAATTTTCGGAAGACGAAATGCACCAAATCTGTCAACATTTCAAAGATTAATTAATAAATTCGAGGAAACCGGTTCGACTGTTAACAGAAAAGTAGCCATACGGCGTCGTACCGCGTGATCTCTTGAGAATATTGCAGTAGAGCGTGAAAGTGTTACCGAAAATTAAAAAAATCGATTCGTCGTCGTTCTCAAAAGTTAGACATTTCGAGAAGCACCCTGCACCGAATACTCACCAAAGATCTGCATATACACGCGTACAAGATGCAGTTGTTACAAGAATTCAAGCCAGCAGACCATGGATAGCGTCGAGAATTTGTTAATTAGGTGTTGAAAAAACAACAAGAAGACGACGATTTTTGGAAGTCAATCATCTTTAGCGATGAAGCGCATTTCCAACTTTTCCCTACTTTTTCGAAAATGGTGCTGAACAAGCAGTAACAGTGAATGGCGTACGCTATCGCTACATGCTGAGGGAGTTTTTGTGGCCACTGTTGGATGGAATGGATATCGAAGGAATGAGGTTTCAACAGGACGGGGCAATCTGTCACACAGCGCACGAAACAATGGATTTGTTGCGAGAAAAATTTTCTGAAGGTATCATCTCACCCAATAGCGACCGGAATTGGCCCCCACGCTCGTGCGATTTGACCCCGTGCGTCTTCTTTCTTTGGGGGTACGTGAAATCTTGTGTATATGCCAACAATCCACGAAGAATTCCTGAGCTGAAGGTGAGATTAGACGTGTTATTGGCGAAATCGAACCACAATTATGCGCAAAAGTCATCGAGAATTTCGTAAAAAGAGCGAGAGCGTGCTAGCAGAGTTGTGGGGGACATTTGTTCGATTTTGTGTTCCATGTTTAATCGCAGTGTGTACTTTATAGTGAAAAAAAATTTTTACACTTTTTGAATATATGATGCATTTTATTACAAAATTAAATATTGCGCTCTTAATGGGACACCTATAGAAGCATGCCAATAACATACGTTGCCGCTAAGTATAAAATTTTATACGTTACATGTCATGAGAAGGGGTCTCGAGACATCTGACGGCTAAAAGAGGGACGTCGGCAACAGTTTTTTTAAGTACCTAGACTACTACTAAGAGGAAAGTATGCGTTTAACTGTGTAATTCATTACTCGTAGTCTAGATACCTCCAACATGCCATGTAAAAGATAGCATATCGATATTTAACTAACAGCAAGTGTAAAATACAGTACATAATACAAAAATGTTAAAAAAGTATATCTGTATATGTATACCCATTTATACATATACAGATATGTTTGTTGACATTTTTGTATTATGTATTATTGTATTTTACACTTGATGTTAGTTAAACATCGATATGCCATCTTTTACATTGTTTAAATATTTATTTATCAAATTAATAACATCAATTAATCAATATGAAACAATATTTAAATATACATTTAAATATTGTTTCATTTATTATTTCTTATTGAAACATTTTCGTAGGTACCCATAATTGCTCAAGCACATAAACAGTATGGAGCAGGCCGTTCAGAACTAACAGCAAAGGCTTTGTATCTCTCTTGTGTTATGCAATATCCTTTGTACGGTACTACTATGTTTCCTGTAACATATAGAGGTTACTGGTCATATGGAAACTCCCTAATTCTCGGCGTTAATAACGAAGGTCTTATGCTAATTAAACCGGACGATAAATTTGTTTTGAACGAATATCGGTATCCAGAAGTTGAAAGCATCATGTTGGATCCAAGTGATAGTTTTATAACGATAACCTTATTAAGACATCCGAATGATAATAATCATAAATGTTTTGTTTTTGAAACTGCGCAAAAGAATGAAATTGGTTCTCTTATTGCAAGCTATTGTCCTAATTTAGCAGGATGGATTACGGAAAATGAAATACCTACGAAGAAAATAAAAGGTAAATAATGATTAAAAATAAAATGTTTTAAAATTATGTGTGCTACTTTAGGTATGACAAATGAAGATCGGGTACGGCTCTATCATAACTTAGTGAACAGTAGACGAGCTTTAGTAGATAGCGAAATTTTACGCAAACCGACTGACGCTGCAGGAAGTTTCTTACGAAATACATTAAGAAGATTAAGTAAGCATAAACTAGATAAATTAAGGCAGGAACATGGTGGTGATACCGGAGAAACTTACAAAGGCTTCCATTATGCATTTTGGGCTTTCAGTAGACAACCATTACCTCAAAGTATAAGTCGCTTGCCAGAACCAGAAGAACAAGTTATGTTACAGGTCTTCCAGATTATACTTAAGTATGCAGGATTAGGTCAAAATGGTAAGTTCTTAAGTTGATAATTTGAATGAATTTATGAAGTAAACAATTGATTATGATTATTATAAGACAAAGCTTTTTTTCTCAAGTGTTAACTTTAACATATTTCTTTAGAGTTATTCAATTTATATTTAATTGATTTTCAGTCAATCTAAAATGCTTTTATTAACAAACAATTGCACCAATTTTTCAGGAGAAGTAATTAGACGTGCAGAAGATGAACATATAACGCTACTTCAAACAATCCTAGAAAGATGCATGCGAAAAGAATCTCTTTTATGCGAACTGTATCTGCAACTAATTAAACAGACAACGGACCATCCAGACCCAAATTCGCGTGTGAATCTGCGTCATTGGGCACTTTTATCGTTAGCATGTTCTGTTGTTTTACCTCCACACAAAGCCATTAGACGATATCTTATCTGTCATTTAAAGAGGTGCAGTTCCGACTATGTGACAGAAGAGGGAAAATTCGCTAGATTTGCGGAAAAATGTTTACAGAAAACTCAGGGAACAAGAAGAAGGCAGTGGCCTCCTTCTAGAGAAGAAATTCTATGCACTATAAATCGCAGACCAGTATACGCACGATTCCATTTCATGGACGGACAATATCATTCTGTAGAATTCCATCCATCCGCTACAGCTAGAGATGTTTTGGAAATAGTTAGGGATAAAATTGGGTTAAAATCAAATGCTAAAGGTATATACATATTTTAGTAAGTAATGTACAATATTACTTTAAAATCATTATAGGTTACGCTATATATGAGGTTCTTGGCAATTCGGAAAGAAGTCTTGCAGCTGAAGAAAAAGTGGCTGATGTAATGGCTAAATGGGAAAGATATAGAGCGGCATCTGCAGCAAATGCGACCAATAATACAGGCACGGCGAAAAGAACCCGGCCACAGCATCATTTCTTCTTATTTAAAAAACATTTGTTTATGGATAATTTCATTAACCTAGACGACAATGTAGAAAAGGAACTTTTATATCATCAAGTTTTGCATGATTTGAGAGCAGATAGGTTTCCAATCACAGATAAAGAAGCGGTAAGTACGTACTGTCGCGAGCAATAAATTCTGGTCGTCAAAGTCATGCTTTGACACAATGGCAAAGCCTCCATTTTTTTATGCTACTGCATGAGGCACGGGTGAATATCAATCATTGGTTTCACTAGTCATATAACGAGAAAATACAAGGCTTAAATATACTCATCAGCCGGAATGAAAATCTACATTGGTCTACTAAGTCACCCGATCTAACGACGAATCATCCTCTACCAAGGCAATGCAAGCTGGTACACAGCTCGCAAGACAATTGAATTTTTAACGCAACAAAACGTCGAACTGTTAGGCCATCCTCCGTACAGTCCCGACCTAAGTCCCAACGATTTCTTTACCTTTCCGAAAATCAAGGACGGACTGTGTGGTCAAAGGTTCCAGTCGTCAGAAGGATCTGTCGATGCCTTCAAAAATGCAATTTTGACTGTACCAACAAACGAGTGGAATAACTACTTCCAGAGTTGGTTTGAGTGCATTAATCTTCGTGAGGAATACTTCGAAAAACAATAAAGTCTTTAAAAGGTATCTACTCTTTTATTCCAGCTCTATATACAAAATATAAAATACTACCCTCGTACTTACGCACAACTGCAAAAACATATTCAAGCTTGTGTTATTAAATTTGGAGACACAGGTGCAATAACTCGTAAACCAGTGGCAGTGGAGCACCTAGAAAACTAACAGCAAATTGCATAGAGGATATTCTACGTCGAATGGACAACTCACCTAAAAAATCAATCACAAAACTATTCCAAGCTCATTTGTCAGTAGGAACATGTCATACTATTTTAAAGAAGGACTTAAAGTTGTTTCCATATAAAATTCAAGCAGTTTTGAAACTCAAACAGATAGACTTTGTTACGAGAACACAGTATTGCTTATGGTTTTTGAATATCATAAATAATAATGACATTCGCGACAAATGCTTCTTTTCGGATGAGGCTTGGTTCCATCTTTCAGGATATTTAAACAAGCAAAATATGAGAATTTGGAATTGGTGGAAACTACGCTAAACCCACAAAAAATAGGCGTCGGCTAGCAGTTTAGCCGCAGTTTCAAGATGAATTATTGGGCCTATATTTTTAATCAAACCATAACCATAAGATATCGAAATGAATGATTAGGGCCGTTTATTAATGAACTTCATGATGTTGTACTTACGGAAGGATATTTTGAGCAAGATAATGCACCAGCGTACAAATCTCGAGAAACAATAGCTTTTGCAAGAATTTTTCGATACAAGAATTATTAATTGTCCTCCAAGATCTCCAGATTTGACAATTTTAGACTGTTTTATTTTTCCGTATTTAAAGAATACCATTTTCAAGACCAGACGTCATACAATCGAAGAGCTTCGTAATGCTATTATGAACTCTTGTGCTGACATAACCTAAGAAATCCTAATAAATGGCTTTGAAAGTATGAAGCGTAGAGTTATACGTTGTCTTCAAAATAATGGTCAACGTTTCCAACATCTGCTTTTGTATTATTTTCTTTTGATTTTGACTATTGTAATAGAAAATTTTGGAAAAAATAAATTACTAATTATTACACACATTTACATGACATAACCAAACTATCAAAATTATACGTTTGTGGCAGAATACGTGCACTATCACCAACCATTAAAAAAAAAAGCATGGCTGTCTCTAAAGAGGAAAGTTTTTGAAGGCACGTTATATTCATATTTAAATCGAACAACAATTCCTCAAAATTGTTTCCAAAAGTTCAACCAGAATTTAATTTATTTGATATTCTTTTTAGTCATGGATACTCACTGTACATATCAAGAACCAGTACAATATTTATATTCTTTAATCAAGATTTGGAAGTAAAAGTTAAATTCCATATTTAATAAATTGACAAGTCAAATGAATCCCACTTTTCACCTACAACCTGATATTGATATAATTCACTTTTTTTTTATTGAAAACTTCAATTGAATTCTATTAGAAACATTTGGTGACGTTTTGGAGACGTCTTGTTATTAACAACGTGGACGGCCATAGATTATTTTGTTTTGTAGTTCAAACAATTACTTATTATTGTGTCAAGAATTCAATTAATGATTATTTTTTTCTATTCTTTAGATGATGTTAACGGCGTTACAGTCCCAGTTAGAACTCGGTGATTGCAACGAAGTTTCACACGACTACAGAGCTATAGCATGTCATTGTTTACCAGCTCGTTTAGTACCTGTATTGCCTCAAGATGGCGTTGCAATGCATCATCAATCGCTGAGAGGAATGACTGCGTCAGAGGCTAAACAAGCATTTTTAAATCTTATACAGAGTTGGCCTTTACATAAAGCAACAATATTTGACGTAATGGTGAGCATTATTCAGTTCAATAATTTTACATATTTCATTGAATAATTTCAGCAATCTTTCACCTCAAATTGGCCTCGGGTATTATGGTTGGCTGTAGATCAGACTGGCTTACATCTACTGGAACATCGTTCAAGAAATACTCTTTGTACGTACGATTACAGCAGCATTTTAAGCTATTCTCCGGCCTTAAATTGTTTAATGATTATAACTGGTAGTGCTTGTAAACAAAGCAAAGTAATACTAACAACAGCACAAGCATTCCAAATTGCGACCCTCATACGTGAATACATGGAAGTATTGCACAGTGAAACTACTGAGGCAAAACGTGCACAAACACCAAGAAGTCGACCTGTCAGTGCTTTACATCAGAATACCCCTTTGGTACCGCCTCAACCTAGCTAGAAGAGGGTTACGTTCGCTGATCAAGTTACCGCTGCTGTTTATTAATTGCGCTTTGTCGTTAAGTTTTCTTCCAATTTGTTGTATTAGTTTAATGCTGACGAGTGAAATACATTGCATGCACTTCATGGGAATTCTCCTACGTGCGTGTTATGAATAAATTTTTAATAACTTATTATCATTGATTTAGAGTGAAATCTATATGACATTCTGTATTCATATAATTGTTGAACCCAAAACTAGCCCCTGTAACACTTACATTAATATAATGTGAGTAATATTTACATAAGTTGTTCCCAATTAATATTATCCTGTTAATTTGATTCACTTGTCATCTTGATTTTTTCCATGTTTCAATAAAGCAGCAGTAAATTGATCAAGCGAACATTATATATATATATATATATATATATATATATATATATATATATATGACTAATACTAAATAGTTCAATTGAATTCAAGCCCATATAAAAAGTATTTGCCATATTATATATAAAAAAGGAACAATTACAATACCATAACAAGTGTTTTCGTCGTATATTGGATGTGGTACTACATTGAATCTATAGAATTGTATTTAAACTGCCAAGCACAGAATATTTGCTATTTGGAAGTTATTATTCTGACAAACATAAGAAAATACAATACAAGAGATATATTGGTTAAATCACTGTGTAAATAAGATTTTTCTATTAAATCTAACTCTAAATTTATATTTAAAAAAATATATAGATTGATTCTTAAAGCAAAAACATTTTATATGCCGTTCCTGTATAAGAATTTGATATTTATATAATTTTAATACCAAAGAATTGTTACCACTTCCACTAAAATTGTTTTATACTAAATTAATTATGAAAAGTATTTATGTATGTCATACAAGCGATATAAAAATTAGTTATATTACTAAAAACATAGAATGTATAGGTATTTTCTAGCCTTTAGAATTTTTTTACATTTGTCTATTTTCTTTGTAATTTACTTAGGAAATCTAGTAGGTATTGATAGATTTAGGTTTTATATTTCCAGAATTAATTATAGGTTTACATACATATACTTATTAGTTATCATGATTTTGCAAAAATGTACACTAGGCCGTTTGATATAAGAATATCGTAAGTTTTATAAAATAGAAAAATTAATTTAACATTTATTGTTAATCGCAAATTTCTTTTCTAACCTCAACTTTCATAAACATGAAAAATTAACCTCGTTTACGAGGGTTGCAATAACTTTTGTCCACGACTGTATAATAATATATACATTATTCGTTTGATTCCTGCATTACAATGATGTATTTTCACTACTTTTTATCACTATTCATCCAATATGTTAAGCATTCATATGACTGCCATTTCTTTCCTATTTTGTTAGTAAGCCACGGCTGTTATCTAGAAGTCAAATTAATTACTCAAAATGAAACGTCAAATTTTAAATGCAAAAATATTTTCATAAATACCTAACAGTCATGGATAAAGTATAGTATTCTACTCGCATATAATGGTTATTATTTACACGGGGGATGACTTCACCCTGGTGAATAATAGCCATCATTATATGATTGTTGAATAATATACTATTAATCGTATATTTGTAAATTTTACTTTATACTTTAAATAAGCATAGGTTTTTTTTTTACAATCAGTTTTATAAATCTGCCCTATTCTTTTCAATGCCGTATGCTTTTATGAAACAGTTTATAGTTATTTACGAACCAAGTACGGGAAAACATATTTCGCGAAGGAGTGGCCAGTTTAAATGGACGCGAATTTACGAAATGTTTCCCGCATGAAGTTTTTACAATATTTTTTTAACGAATATGTACTTTAATAATACCTACTGCTAAATATGTGATCATTTATGATACACTGCAATCTGTTATTAATTCAAAAATTTTGAGTTGGCACTATTGATTATTTGAAAGTATTTGTGTATTTTTAAGCCAGTTCCCACTTATGCATTAAAATGCAGCAAGTTTTGATGCATGAAAAGTATGCATTATGCATCAAAAATTGCAAAGATATTCACATCTATGCAATTCCATGTGCAGTAAAATAAAAACAGAAAAAAATAGCTAGGGATTTAATTTTTAGGCAATCACACATTTTAATTTGTAATTTTACGAAAATGAACCTGTAAAAGTTATAAAATTGAAAAACAAAAAATATATGTCTATTACTATCACATGTTAACATTTACCATTCAACAACAAAAGTGAGGTCATATATTTTCGATATTAAAAGTGAAACCGTCCAAACACATAATACCAATGTAAAATTATATATTGGTAACGTAGTATTCCCTAGCTTTCACTAGAATTGCATGCAATTTATTGCACGAATTTAGAACATGTTCTAAAGCCGTGCAGTAAAAAATGCATGCAATTGGTGGAAATGCATAGTGTGAACGCAAAAATGCAGCATTTTTTTCGTGCATTAAAATGCACATGTGGGAACTGGCCTTTAGGATTAGGGGTTTATGATTTTAAATATCACTAAATTAATCAAGTTACTGTAAGTATAGCAAGCGCCAATTAAGTTGGCGCGAGGAGGGGGTGCGCAGAAGCCGTTTTTAAAAACGTCCACCCCCACTACTCAAGTAATTGTCAGAATACATTTGCCATTGACGTTTGACGGAACATAATGTCTTTGCTAGGGGATCATAAACTGATACACGCTCAGAGGTTAGAATTATCTGACATTTGATGTAAAACCAAATACAAATCTCCCCACTACTTCTAATCCTGCACGAACTTACCCCTCCTCGCGCCAACTTGATTGGCGTTTGCTATACCAACTTTACTGCCTACACGAGTGCTTAAAATAGAATTTCCCACACCCATTTGTATGCGTAAAATTGTATATGAGTACAAAAATGCATTTATTGATGTAACTTTATAAAAATGTAATTTCAATACATGAAATTTTCAAATTATAAATCAGTTTATAATAGCTTTTCATCATTTATTAATTTTTCTTAGCCTTTGTTAGTTGCACTGAATATAATTTACTTAAAGGCACTTATTTTTTAAATATTTTAGGTTTACTGACTACTCTAATTAGTTTTAAAGTTTATAACAAATTTAGAAGATATATATGTGCATCCAAAGACACTGACAAGGATATAAATAAGCAATTTGTTCACATTGTAGCAAAAGAATTGATAAGAGAATAAGAACGTAAAATGAGTATATTTGGAATGATGGTCACAGTTACAAGAGGATGTTAAAAACTTACCAAGTATAATTACACACAAAACAAATAAAATTCGGTAAATAAAATATACCGAATTAAATAGGTATGTAAGTGATGAAAAGACCAAATGCATATAAACACTTGAGAATATGTGAAAAATATGTTATTAACTTTATAAAGAAAGGAACAATAAAAGCACTGAGAGTAGCAAATAATTGCTAATGGTATATAAATTGGCATTTATGGAACATTTAAATCAAGAAATATCCCCAGTATTAATTAATGAAAAGGATAGAAACATTTAATAAATACAATATCACAACATATTTTTAAAAAGTCTTTATTATATGTGAATAGTTGCAAAAAACTTCAGAAACTCTTTTAAGATAACAAGTCCCATTTATCTTTTTATTATAAGTAGAATAGTTGAGCAGAAAAAACTACTGGCATAATATTTATGAACTTGTTGGAATTTTCTAATATGTCAAGAAATACTTTCTAAGGAAAATCATTATAACAAAAGTTGGAAGTACCACAATAACTATAATTTAATAGTCCTATGGAAATGAAAGAAGTATGCTTGCATACAAGAAATGCTCAGTTTACATCTGAAGAAATGATTTAATGATAGAAGTAGAAGAGACTGCATCAGTATATTACAGTGTGTGAAGAGCTTACTACTGAAAGCAAATCAAGAAAGCATAAATTAATGATCAGAAAGAAAAGAATGCTCAAATAAAGCAACAGACAAGTCATTATTAGCCCAGCATTTAAAATATTTGGTTAATAGAATTTCTAAAGTAACAAACAAAGTGGGAGCATGTAAAACAATAAGCAATACAATCTAAGGATGAATAATTATCTGGAAATAAATCCTTTATATGCTCATTTTTAATATAAGCTTTCAAACAATAGAAATCACAATGAAAAAATAAAATGACTTTCAACTTTTGATTTTTTTTTAAAGAAAAATATAATTATTTATTGAATAATTAGTGCCATTTTTTATTAGACAATCATGTACATATTTAAATGTATGGATTAAATGCTGGTATACTATGCTTCACATGCAATGGTTAAGTTTTTGTATACAAAATCTTAGCATTATTTTTGATATATACATACATTCTATGCACCAGAAGAATTAAATTTCTATATTTAGCGTTAGTTTATAATTAATCTTTTATATTTTGTTGACATACATATAATGCCTTTGTGAGTTATTTTAGTATAAATTTGAATCTCTCTAAATAGTGTACCTACACTTATAGCATGTATAATTAAATTGTGATAGTTATTAATTCCATCTATCATTAACTGGACATAATAATTTAAATTAATACCATAAACAAATATGTAAGTATTACTAGTAAAAATATGAATGTTTAATAATTGTAAATTGTGTAAAAAGACTGATGTTGCAACAATTACATACACAATTCTTCTCAAATTATTTGCAAGAAACATAAAATAAACATTTCATTGTCTGAATCTCAATTTAAAATATATGTCTACTGTATGTTAAGTGTTTATGAAAAATTTGTGTGGACAAAATTTTAAATATGAACGGACAAAATCGATGGAGTAATCCGAAATCGAGAACAAGTAACTAGTCAGTATGTATATAGTAATTTGTACAGCGCTTTTATTTTTTTATTTCAAACTTGCATTTACCCAGTTTGTAGTGATGTTTGGTTCATATTTTTTATTGTGATTTTATACATATATTTTCTATTATTATCTGCTATTCTTTTGTACATTTTATGTAATAAAGTTATGAAAATATTTATATCTATGTAATAAATAGTCAAGTTAATAAATATAGTGTTTTATTAGATTTGATAGAAAACATGATATGGAATTTATCTATAAGCACTTCCAGTTAAAAGTAAAGAAAGTAATTATTGTTAATTTGGCATAAGCACACTTAGAATGCAGTTCAAGCAAAATAGCTTTCCCAGTGAAGTGCAGATTGGGGAAAGGGAAGCCGGATAGATATATAATGTGTATTAGTAACAAATATAGTTCGCCGAATAGACTAAGTATAGATACCATAGATATATTAAATTATTGATGTTTTAATTATACAGAGAGATCAACGAAGGTTGACCGCGGCGCGTCATAGTCATGGAGTAATTGCCGCATGTCATATTCTGAATTGTATTTCGTTTGTGCAACATCTATTATTTTACGTTTGAATTATTTCCGAGATTATTAACATTTACTTAATTTGTGTTTTAATAACTTAAGAAATACATTCAACAATTGAAAATATCTTATTAGAAATTATTTAATATAGAGGTCGATATTACATTACATATTTGAAGATATTATGTACGAGGGATAAGCTGCATTTATTGAGAATAAGAAAATCAAGTAGACTGTGAAAAATAATCAGTGTTTATTTAGAGCAACTCTTTATCTGTCATTCAACACTTTGTTGTTGAGGTTATGTTCGTTATAACTCAGCTATAGCAAACGCCAATTAAGTTGGCGCGAGGAGGGGATGCGCAGAAGCCGATTTTAAAAACGTCCACCCCCACTACACAAGTAATTGTCAGAATACATTTGTCATTGACGTTTGACGGAACGTAATTTCTTTGCTAGGGGATCATAAAGTGATACACACTTAGAGGTTAGAATTATCTGACATTTGATGTAAAACCAAATACAAATCTCCCCACTACTTCTAATCCTGCGCGAACTTACCCCTCCTCGCGCCAACTTAATTGGCGTTTGCTATACTTATTTTTTAAAAGTAAAAGAAAATGGAATTAACAAGAGAGCACTTTCAAATCATAATTTATTATGATTTTAATAAAAGGGGTTTAAACGCTTATAAGTGCAAAGAGAGTTTAGATTCAGTTTTTAGTGAATAAGCATCTTTCTTGGCTACAATTTACCAATGGTATAAGGAATTTAAACGCGAAAGGAATTCTGTTCAGCATCAAAAAGGTCAATATTTAATGTGAACATGACATAAATATAAAAATACAGATAGTGAATAAACTGAGTAGCTAAATTATTTAGCACAAAGTAAATATAAATCAATATAAGCACACATCGAAAAAAAACAAATCAAAATTCTTAGCCGAATGCAGTAAAGGTGGTCTTGAAAACATATTTGTTCTAGAAGTTCCCGTTGCATCTGTTTCAGACATTTTTATCGACAAGCGCAGTAAACAAAAACCTTCCCGAGACACCAGAGCAGATAAATCGATCTTGTTCGTTCAATTCAATTTCTTAAAAATTTCACACAATAATCTGCCTTTCTTTAGCCAGTAATTTAATCCCATGCCAATTAAGAAGCTGAGCATTATCCAAACCACGAGTAGGATAAATTCCATCAATAGAAATGAAAGCAATTTCAGAAATTTAAGTTGGGATGGCTCGACTTTATTAATGTGGCCATTGTATTGGGATACTACAGCACCATACTTGAACTTGCCAATAACTAATGCGTAGAAAAGGGATCTAAGTGCTGCTAGGCCGCTGAAATCTTTGAACGTCCGAATAATAAATCTTACTAATTAATCACTAAGTGGCAACAGAAGAGATGTGATCCAAAAAATTCAGCTTCTCATCAAATATGACTTCAAGATCTCTCACTGTGCTTTACGTAGATCTCAATGTTATTCAACAGACAACGAATTATTTCTGTTTGTTTTCCTAGTAGAAGATACAAACAACACTTCTCTACATTTAAATTGTTGATTTAATGAACACCAATTGCTAATCACATCGAGATTCATTTGAAGGAGATTCATATCTTGGTTATTATCAACAGTGTGCTAAAGTTTGAAATTATCAAGAGCAGCTGGTGAAAGTAATTATGTCATTAATAAATATATTACACTTGATTTTTAAATATAGGTGGTCGGTATGTAATCATTGTAGTACACATAGTTAGAACTCTTCTGGAGATAGGAATTCATGACTATCAGTACTTTTCGCAACTACTTAAAACTTCCTATGGTGGGTTCGTTAGCACGAATACGAGAACTCCGTGTATTCTGTAACCACGATTACCAGCAGCTCGTAAATCGCGGTAGCGCCCTTATAGTCAGTATAGCAACATTTCGTTAAGAATCACACTACCATCTCACTGAGCTTTACGCATTGGCAACTGGCTGGCTGCTTTGTCACTCCAATCCACCTAGGCAAGGTAAGTCCCAAGAGGGTGTTTGTATTGAGCAACTTTTTAACAAGCGTTTTTCATGGACTTTTATTGCTTGCGCCTTTTGCAGTTTAGTAATAAAATTCAGAATTAAACATACGTTAAATGTTATATTTATTGGAGTAATCTTAACCTTTTTTCCCCAACATTTTTTAGGATTAATTAATACTAAAGACATCTATTTGTACGGTTTTTCTTAATGATAAGACAATAAGAGTCTGTGGGAACTACCTTTTTTTTTAAATTGGTAGTAAATGTATTCTGCTTGTTTAAATTAAGCATTATGTACCAGTTTTGTATATAACAGTCTGTGTTGAATTTTAATTAAACACATAAAATCTTGCATGAATTACATATTTATTTGAGCATACGAATATACATTGTTCACCTAGGCTTTAAAAAGGTAATAAATACACAAATGTAATAATATATTGCCAATACGTATTTAAGAAAGCACCATACCTTCAGCAGTATAGTAAAAACAATCAACGAAAAGTTAACAAAAAAACTATATACGCAATGATAAATTATAGAAAGTGATAATACAATACTAATAAAAACAAAATATAATAAAAGCTGCACACAATCTGTGTGTATAAAAGCGTAACCGACAATCGAATAAATAAATAGAATTATGCGGTTAAGACACATTTTTTGTTATTTTCCGTAACGACAATCATTTTATTATCTTCATGGGATACAGTTATATTCTGATTTCCTGTGGGAGATGTTAAACACTCATCAAATGGAAATATTATGCTATCATTACATATTTCAACTCCATTAGAACAATTCAAGATGTTGGACAAACTACTTGGCAATGCTGACGTATTCGTGTGGTAATTGTGGTCTAATTGAATTTCTTCAGAATTGTTACTTCCAGGCATACCTTCAATATTTTGGTCTAGGCCATTGGGAAATTCCTGAGCAGATATTGTCAAAATATTATCTGCTAGTATGTCACACATTTGATTCTCAGCCTGTGTACCATCGACTCCCAATTCCGTTAAATTTTGTATAACGTTTGGTGATAAATTTATTTGTTGCTTTGTTTGATTATCAGTCACTATATAAACTTTATATACGACTTGATCCGCAGGTGTGTTGGATTTCACTATCATAATGGAACCAGGTTCTAAATCCTCTCGTTTTTTGACATCACTTATAGAATTTAAGTCTAGTTTCGTTCTCTTTCTTAACTGCGTAATGTCCCCATTAGATATATCCTGTGAACGGGCCTTAGGTATACGGCCATATCTCGTTGGCTTCAATATATTCGATACATTTTCCGGATCACTTTCACCCTCGTTGCCAGAAACCTCGCCTTCTTTATTTTGACCTGTAGTTGTTTCCGACTCACGCAGGCTATCGTCTTCGTCACTATCCGACAAAACGCCATCAATACCACTCTTGATTGCTTCATAAGGTGTTTTCTTCCGTTTTTTTAATGGTTGTGGTGTTTTCTTTACGACGACTTTCTCTGTTAAGGTCATATTATCAATACCTAAACAAAAAAATTCATTTTTAAAAACTACGAATGTAATCGTCTTACATGAGTTTGTATAGTCGAGATATGTTTTAACATCAGCAAGTACAAATCATATATGCTCACAAAAGTCCTTTTTTCATTTTTAATTGGATGTAAAACATACTTTGATTGTCTAATTGACAATGTCATTTTAATTTAATTAATACTCAAAAGGACAAGAAAACTTACTTAGCTGGATAAATTAACAATTATAACAAAATTGAAAAACGGTTAAACTACGAGATGGCGCGAATTTACAGGAATCTTCTTTACTATTCTGTAGAATCATTCTCTAATAGGTTAAATATGAGTACAATCTGTCAATTAGTTTTATTTTCGACAGTACGTCAAAGTGAACATCTGGTGTGATTTTGTAATAATTGAAAAAACTGAGTTGAGAGCAGTGATAAAGTACTTTCATTTAAAAGACTAACACCAACCGAAATAAAAGCAGAACTGGATTCTACACTATTAGAATCCACTCCTTCGTTTTCAAGGGTTAAAAACTGGATTACCGAATTCGAGCGTGGTGGTATGAGCACAAATAATGAACCCAGTAGTGGACGTCCAAAAATTATTACCGGATATGATTGAAAAAGACCACCGTATCGTCTTGGATGACCGTCGAGTAAAAGTGCGCGAGATAGCAAACATTATTGGTACTTCAAATAACAATGTGCACAGAATTTTAATTGAAGAATTGGAAATGAAGAAATATTCTGTACGTTAGGTGTCGCAGTTATTCACACCGGAGCAAAAACTGAATCGTTTGAATGTTTCTAGAGACTTTTGGCACGTTTTCACCGCAATCGGAAGGACTTTGTACGCCGTAACATTACCGTCCATAAAACCTGGATCCACCATTACACTCCCAAAATCAAAGAACAATTCAAACAATGGACAAAAAAAAGGTGAAAACAATAAATGAGGAGTATTATGCTAATTCAAAGAAATATGACCTCATTTGACAAACAAAGAAAAAAGTGCTTTTCCACCAAGATAACGCACCTGCCCACAAGTCTGCGATTGCAATGGCAAAAATTCATTAATTAGGATTTGAATTGGTGCCTCATTCGCTCTATTCCCTAGATTTGACTCGCAACGATTATCATCTCTTTCCAAACCTGAAAAAATGTCTCGGCGGTAAGAGATTTTCGTTTAACTCCGAGGTAATCGCTGCTGTAAATAGCTATTTCGAGGATTTAGATTCATCGACCTAGAATGAAGGCATTACTAATTTGGAATATCGTTGAGCGAGCAGCCTATATTGAGAAATAAAATGTTTTATATCAAAAAAAATTGCGTTTTCTTTGTTAGGCCATGTAGTTTCCGAACCGCTGTTGTATTAAAGAAATCGATAAAAAAAAAGGCGGATAAATAAATCTATTGTATTAAGTGTAAATAAAAAGCGGGAAAAACAAGAAAATTCTAACGGCAAATAAGCAGATATTGTTAAAAGGATTTCAAACCAGGAGCAAGACTACATTTTAGTGCAATATTTTAGAGACCATCCCTTCGAAAGTGGAAGAAACGCTATCCTTCCTGACTTTCGTTAAACAGCAAGTCGACGGTAGGAATGAAAGTGAATATGAAACCACATTGCAGCAAAGACGATTCACTTACCTGAAGAACACAAGAAATATAGGCTATGATTTGCTTTAAATCATACAAATTACGGATTTGATTTTCAGGAAAATGATCCTTTCCATTGAAAAAATCCAACTTCATAAATAGTGGAATCATGCACGTTTATAAAGCACGAAATGAGATTTGATGAGCGATATACATATAAATAAGGGAAGACTTATGAGAATTAAATTTAAGTACCTGATAAAATATAGTTGAGCATAGCTAAATTAGAAATCTCGAACATTCAATGTCCAGCAGATTAAAGGCAGTTATTGATGCAAATAGCGATCCAATAAAATATTGACTGTATTTTTTCTCAATAAAAATAGTTAATTGTTCAAATTATACACTATGATCTAGATCTCAAGTTTTTTCTTAAACCACGTTATACTCTTGTATTTAAAAAAATCGCGTACACCATTTAAATCAAGTAAACATATTTTTAAAGTTTTTTTATCGTTTAAAAACGGACTTTCTGTCATTTAGACAAAAATTATAAAGGTTATGTGCTTTTTTTTAGATAATTTTATTTCAATATTACATTAATATTTAATAAAATACTTTGCTTTAACGCAAACTTTTGGTATTTGCATTTTTGATTAACTTAATTGTCACGGTATGACGTTTAATAAACGTTATAAAAATACAAAATTAAACGGGGAAAAAATTGATGTACGTATTTTTTTGAATACAATCATATCATACATGAAAAACACAATCACTCTAAACAAAATTTGGAAATTGACAGTTTGACATTTTTTGGTTGTATTAGATTTTTAACCGACTTCCAAAAGGTGAAAGGTTATGAATTCTTAAATATATTTTTTATGTTTGTTCGCGTATAACTACTCAAGGGGTTTGTCGATTTTAATGATTCTTGATGCTAGCCGGTATTGAGTTAGTGCAAACAAATGACTACTTTTTAACTATTAGCTTGTTTCTACATTAACGATTTTCTTCAACATAAACCGATGAGTACGTTCCACGGCAGTCTCATTTGAAAGCCGCTTATGTATTAAATGTAGACGACACTCTTTTTCGCGCATAGTTTCTCGACTTAACCTAGAATTTACATGCTTGTGCATTCCAGAAAGCTTTTATTCACGTACGGAGTTACTTTTTGCATTACGTTTCATTGGTTGTCTTCTCTTAGCTTTTTCAAGCCGTAGCTTTTTCATTTGTTATGTTTGTTATCATTTTTTTTTCATACAAGAAGCACCTTCCTATTATAGGCGAACATATAATAATGCAAACAAAAGAAAAAATAGTGTGAAGTCAAACATTTTTGGAAAAAAAATAAAATCGACTTCAAAAAAGACCGCAAACAATAATTTTGCTCTAAAAGGCACAAAATTACCTTTTTTTTTAAATTGTATGTCATTATTTATTACATAGAGCAGATCAAACTAAACTTTTGGGAGTCGGTGCTAAATTTAAAGCAAAAGAAAAATGAATATAAAATGAACTACCTAACACAATAAGTACACCATTATTAAATCAAATTTTTAAAATTCTCGCGCATTGAAGAATCCTTAAATGTACACTGGTTTCTAGACATACAGGCATAAAAAACGGTTGGATACAACATCCAACCAATCTCGCCCAATGTTGATGCGCGCCCACTTGAGTAGTTTTTGACGATAATGATTGGAAAGCAAAAGTTTCGTAATCACAATCTGATATGCATTGTTTTTCACGTTAGTGTCGATGTTTATATAGGTTTTCTTAGATAACTGTTCTTTTTTAAGGCAAAATTGCTTCGTGCTGCCTAGATATTGTTTGGTGCTCGACTTGGGACTTCGGTTCACTTTTGCGTCACTTTATAACTTTCTCTCCAGATTCGTACAAACCCTCGAGACTAGTGTAGATAGCAGGCAACTGCATTTATTACCTTCGACCCTTTAATACAGCCCCAAATCGCTTAGTTTACATACCGGATTCTTTTTTTTTAACATTACACATACATTCCCTATCTGTAGTGATAAAAAAGACTAGTCAATGCATTAGTGGCACAATAGGCAACCAGTTATACATCAGTGAAGTATCTTGCCATGGAGATTGGAAAGGTTAAAAAAATTGACATTAAAAATGTCAAATATTTATGAACTTTTGTTCATACATGAATCTTAAATTAAAAACATTTTTTGAAAAAGAGATAATTTATTCAAAACGTGAATAAAGACGAAATTGCTATCTTTTCATGGCAATGATAATGTGGTACCATCGGGAGCATGGAAAATTGAACGACTCCTATTACACATTCTACGAGTTATTTTAATGTTCTCATATTGACTTTATATGTACTCGAATAAAACAGCACATGCTTAGCATATTAATAACAAATAATCGAAAACATATATTTTTAGTTGAAAAACGGAATAGAGTAAGTAATCAATATTTCGAAGTACCACCATTACTTTCCGCAATTGCTTGAAAACGCATGGATGCAACCAAATTTCGAATGTAATTTTCTTCTAAATCTTCCCAAGCGTTTTCTATTGCTGTCCACAATTTTTCTCTATTGGCTGGTCGAAAATTTATTTTATAAATTTTTTAGTATCATGAATCATGAACGGAATAATTGTCGTGTTGAAATATGAAATTGTTCAAATGTTCTTGTAAACCAGACGGTAACATAATATCACTTAAAAAAGTCTTATGGTAAATTCCTGTAAGCCTTTCATCCACTCTCCATCAAACACCTGGACCATTATTGGAAGTCTATGCCCAAACATTAACACTAAATCGACAACTAATTTTACAATTTTTGTATAGCATTCAAAATACATATCTGGAATTCCATAGTCGATAGAAGCATATTGACCCGTTAGGGCAGAAATGAAAAACTTTTTCACCTGAGAACATGACTGAACTCCAGAACTCATCACTTCTATCAACATAATTATGCGCAAGTTTCCCTAGGTTGCTTATCTTGCTCGATGAGAAATGGTTTTCGTGCAGCATTTTGATTTCTCAAATCTGATAATTTTATTCGTCTGTAGGCAGTCCATTTCGAACCAGGAACATTACTTTGATGGATTGTTGACACTGCAGTTTCAAAACAATTTTCTCCTAAGTAATATATTAATTCTTGGTCTTGCTGTTGCGTTGATATTTTTCGAGGACCTGTTCCAATTTTTCTTCCTACGGTTTGTTGTTCGCGCAACTTATTTTTTACGTTAAATATACAGAACTTAGCTTCATTAAACTCTTCAACAACAGCACGCATTAAATATCCACTTTCCAACATACTAACAATTTTTACTTTCTGCATTACCGTAAGATGCACCATTTTTCGACTTGAAAATTTGACAAGGACGTGACAGTTAAATTGCATTTCATTAATATGTCAACTTTATCAAGACCAATCACGATTATATAAGAGTGTTGTATACAATAGAAAACTGTTGTCGTTTAAATTTCTATGCTCCCGATGGTACACTGCGTTTGCGCAACGCATACGTCTGGTGGTTGAAGCAAACGCTGGTAAATACGTACTGTGTGTCCATGTATACAGATACAGGTTTGTATTATTTTGTAGCAAAGCTTGATCCGAGCTCTCGCATCAATATGCTAATTTGTTTTTGGCATATCACGCCACCTGGCGACAAGTTAATGTACTCACAGTAATATGCGAATTTTTTCTTTTCCTATAATAGCTTAGCTATTCGAGAAGAAATCACTTTCATCGGCGTAGAGTGTTTTGTCCGTCAGATGTCACGAGGTTATCTGGTGTCATCTGATAGAAAATTTGCTACTTGACCGAAAATGTACTACAGTCGTTTGTCTTCGTAAACCCTCCATTGACAAAGTCGTTAGACAAAAAAACACATGCGTCTGGTGGTTGAAGCAAACGCTGGTAAATACGTACTGTGTGTCCATATATACAGATACAGATTTGTTTTTATCAGATTTGTATTATTTTATAGAATTTAAGCCAGGCTTATCAAATTTAACACGTCTTATTTGACTTAATGAATTTATTTGTCCCGTTTACATAACTAAAAATTGTTGTACTCAAGAGAGTTGTGCGGGTTTTATATGTCGTGCAGTGTACCAGAAGAATAATAGTTTATGAACGGTCAGAGACACGTTTTCCGTTAATTATCCTAACAGGCTTATACCTTGTTCGAAAACAATTTCAAATATTTTTAACAAATTCAAAGGTTGTTTTCTAAATTCCCACAAAAAATAAAATAAAACCAATCACGTGTTAACAGAACACATGAAGTGTGCAGAAGAACGGTCTGTAGGATCGTCAGATGTAGCCAGGCATTTTGGAGTATCGTACAGTATGAACAAAAATTCCTTAATATTTGATATTAAAGTTTTTTTAACCGCTCCAATCTCCATGACAAAATACTTCACTGGCGTATAACTGGTTGTCTACTATGCCACTAATGCATTGACTATTCTTTTTTTACCATTACACATAGGGAATGTATGTGTAATGTTAAAAAAAAAACCCAGTATGCTGATACAAAGCATTGCTTTTTTCACAACTGATACTATACTGAAATATAATTTACATTGCATATTAGTTCTCTTATACCGTACCTGTAACATCCCCACCCGACCATTTAACCTTTATTAATTCTAGGAAATCGCTCTCTTTTAATTACTATACAGACTATAAATATTGATTTTATTTACACCAATTTAAACTTATTATATCAGTATTGGTATGTTAGTATGATGTATAATTAGATCTTTTTGTTCAATAGTTTGTTTTATTACATTGGTAAAACAAATTAATTAACAAGAACACTCACACAAAAAGCACATGAGCAATTCTTTTTTAACTAACCTTTTATCTTTTCCATCTTCTTACTGTTCTTCCTTCTTTCAAGTGCATGTGCTCTTATCGCTTTTGCTTCTTCTAATCTCTTCAATGCTTCAGCAGCCCTTTTCTCTTCTAGTTCAAGATCCTTTCTTAATTCAGTCATATCAAATTCAGTAGGTTGCATGACAGCTTTATTTATAAGAGATTGATTTAGTCTTTCCTCTTTCTTAAATTTCATTTTCAGTTCTCGTCTTGTTCTATTCGGAAACAATTCACACATTATAGTAAAATCTGTGCCTATTGTATTCAGAGCTTTATAGAAACGCAACGTCTCTTCTTTAGTCCATTCCTTTGACCGTCTAATTCTCTTGTATATTCCATAAGAAGTATCATCATCGCCGTTAACAATTTCAGACATCTGTAAGGCTTCGCGACCTTTTTTAACATCCGCATTTTCAATTACTAAACTTTTTTCATCAACTATGATTTCACCGTTGGGGCCGACCTTTATTTGTGGAGCAGGAAGTTCATTATCACTGTCACTCAACGCCAGTGGATCATCAGCTTTTTCTTCATCTGGTTTATCTCCTTTTATTGATTTTGTATCACTTATTTCACTGGATGTAGTATTTTGACGCTTTCTTTTCTTGTTACTGAAAAAACGGCTACATAAATAGTAAACCTATAATTTATAAAAGAAATTTAAATATTGAATTCAACAGTATTTGATAAATAGTATCAAATGTATTTCACATACAATTTTTTCAACATTCTGTCACAATAGTACAAGAATTGTACGAAGCCAATAGTCCACAAAGACTACAACTTTGTAACTGGTTTATAAACATGAACAATAGATTTATTTTTACTGATTAAGCATGTTTTAATATGTATTAACAAGGAAGGATCACATTTAGTATAAAGTTTTTAATTGGAGACTCGATGTCATTGTCTGCTCAGTTCTATTGCTCTTTAAAACGTAAATAAATCCGTTCTTTTTAGAATTTGCGAAGCATTAATGTACCATCCTATTGTTCTTGATACGGATTTTCGCCTCCGAAAAAACGCAAGCGTTTAGATTTAGGGCATTTATTATATGCTAAAAAGCAATGTTCTCTAAGTATGTATAAACAGCTGCAAACTGACAAACCAGATCTTAGGAAAACTCTTATTTTTAAAATTTATAACACCGTGGGTAAATTTTAATGGATTGAATAATGTGACAAATTTTTATTTTCGACAGTATATCGGACCATAAAGGAATCTAATGAGACTGGTACAGTTACTGCATCTAAACACAAATAATAACTACCTTTTTAGTGTTGTTACATGTGATCAAATACTAAAACACTCTATCCGGCAAATAGTGCATGCTGTCTTCTACAAATTACAAACTACCTACTTTAGACAAAATTTTGATGAAAATAAAGAAACGTTCAGATTTTACTACAAATGTGCCGTTCATCACTTTACAAATTTATGAAGACTTCAGTACATGAAAGGAAACCGTAAAAATATTCTAGTAGAACGGAATGACATAACATGGAAACGAAAATATTTAACTAAAATTAAGGAATTTAGAAGGGAAGGTAGACCAATTTATTATTTAGTCGAAACTTGGGTTAAGGAAGGTCATGCAAAACAAAAAATATGGATAGACAACACTATAAAAAATCGACATCAAACATTCATTGAAGAATTCATGGACTAAAAAACCCGTAAGCAAAGGGGAAGAGGCTTATCGCTTTACACGTTGGAACTGAACATTGGTTTGTCGGTGGAGTAAGTTGCTTTTTGAAGGTAAAAAAAACTGGAGATTGACCATGAGGGGACGAGAACAGCTTTAACATTATTTATTGCATTTTGAATATGTTGACAGATATTCTTCATTATCTACAGGTGTCGTGTAAACTGTGGGCTTAAGATGCCCCCACAAAAAATAATCCATTGGGGTTAAGTCTGTTGAACGTAATGGCTAATTTATAGAGGCGTCCTTACTTCTACCAATCCATTTGTTTTAGTATTGTTGATTTAAGTGATTTCGAACATTTAATGAAAATGAAAAATCTGCAGCACCGATGAAGAAGTTATGCAAATAGTACATTTTAATTTTCTTCGTCGTGTAAATTTTTGTATACGTGTAAATGGTGGACACTTTTAACAATTTTTATGACATTTTTATTATTTTTTTGCATGCTTTAGTAACATAATGTTTTTGTTGACTGTTACTTTAAATTATTAAAATACAAATTTCACAAAAACCATGACGGTAATTGAGTCTTTTCTGTAGTAAATAAGTTACATAATCAAAATTTTGTACTTAAACCCCTCTTCTGCCATTGACGTAGGAATTTGAAATACACAATTATTAAAAACCCCAAGTTCTATGGAATGATGTTGCCCAAAATTTTGATATGGGTTTTTTGTCTCGTAAAACTGTCAACGTACTAAATTTCAACAAAATCGAGTAAGCCGTTTCATATTTATAATAAAAAAACTATGTCAGAAGTGTAACTTCAGCGCCGTATAGCGCCCAATCTAAGCAACTTTATACTAAGGTAAGTTGTTTTAAATCGGCTTATTTTACTGTAAGGACTATGTAGAAAGTTTTTATAAAGACCTTTTACATACACATTGCATATGTGTCTTGGATTCTTTAATAGAAGAATATACTGAAAGATTTTGACGAGCACACTCTAGCTATGAAACTGACATTTGAACCACATTTAGTAGATATACCCAAGGGTCCTACATAATTAGAAATGGAGATATTTGAGATAGGGGAAAGAACGGAAATTACAGATGCTCATTTAGAGGAGTAATTAACGCAGCACGTTATGAACCTTGATCCAGGTATTCAATTACCTTCAAGCAAGAAACAAATGCAAATATTCCACTAACTTACTATAGTACTTTCAGAACACTAAAAAAATTATAGTTGGTGTGGAAAATAGTTTCAATAATTTTTTCTACAGAGATAAACGTTTATAAACTTTAACTGAGCAACAATAATAGCGCATTTTAAGTGCAGTTTCTTACTATTCAAACAGCAATCTATTTCCTAATGGATATTATGATATACATAAAGAAACATTGGTCAATTAATGCTTAATCTAGTTGTTGTAGTATATTCTTTTGTACTTTATTACTTATTATTATTGGTAATATAAGCAGTCTTTTTGCTTTATTAATTATAATTACATGTAAATATGTGGAGCGTGAAATAAAAAGGAAAGTGTCAAAAAATAAATACATAAGAATACATACTACGAGGGCGTATTTTTATGTTATCTACCTAGCCATGAAACAAAAGAGTGACGATGTCAAACAAATTATTGAAAATTATTGCTGTCACTGTTAGAAGTATTGCAAACGCCAATTAAGTTGGCGCGAGGAGGGGTAAGTTCGCGCAGGATTCGAAGTAGTGGGGAGATTTGTATTTGGTTTTACATCAAATTTCAGATAATTCTAACCTCTGAGCGTGTATCACTTTATGATCCCCTAGCAAAGACATGTTCCATCAAACGTCAATGACAAATGTATTCCGACAATTACTTGAGTAGTGGGGGCGGACGTTTTTAAAAACGGCTTCTGCGCACCTCCTCCTTGCGCCAACTTAATTGGCGCTTGCTATACATGTGCTAAGTTGTGTTTAGTTTGTGCTGTTTATAGAGACTTGAGACGGTCTATTTCTCGATAAAATGAGTGAAGCTAAGGTTGAACATCGCAGCGTAATAAAGTTCCTGACAAAAGAAGGCAATGGTCCAAAAGCAATTCATGAAAGAATGGTTGCTGTGGATGAGGAAGATACACCATCTTATTTCCAAGTAAAATATTAGTCTAAACTCTTTCGATGGGGCCGAAAGTCAATCAATAATGACCCAAAGTCCGGACGACCCGTTGAAGCTCGAACTGAAGACATTGTGCGAAAAGTCGAAAATTTGGTACTGAAAGATCGGCGTGTAAAGATCTCTGTCATTGCCAATGAAGTCTGTATATCCGAAACAAGTGTCCTCAAAATTTTGCGTGACGATTTGGGTATGAAGAAGGTGTCTGCACGGTGGATACCCAGATTGCTTACACCTGAACAAAAACTGTACAGAAAAGAAGTTTCTCGAGAAAATTTGGTCAAGTTGGAGAGGGACAAAACATTTTTATCTGGAATTATCACCGGGGATAAGACTTGGGTATATTACTGGGACCCTTCTACTAAACAAGAATCCATGCAGTGGGTTCATAAGGGCTCTCCACCACCAAAAAAGGCCAAGACACAATTTTCTGGAAAAAAAACTGATGGCAACTGTTTTCTGGGATGCTGAAGGAGTCTTGCTTATTGAATATATGCCGAGAGGGTCTACCATAAATTGAGAGGCCTACGGAAACACAATTAAAAATTTAAAAACTGCTCTGGAGGAAAAACGCCCGCATTCTTATCCACAAAAAAACTTGTTGCTGCACGACAATTGTCGGGTTCATAAGGCAAACAAAGTTCAGCAGATAATCAATGACTGTGGGTTTATAGAGTTAAGGCATCCACCTTATAGCCCCGACCTAGCTCCGTCAGACTTCTCATTCAAAAATTTAAAAAAGCATCTCAGAGGAAAGCGTTTTGCTTCTGATGAAGAACTTAAAGAAGCTGTTGAAGAATATTTTGCGGGGTTACCGAAGCAATTTTTTTCTGAGGGTATGGGGCAACTGGAAAAAAGATGGAATAAGTGTATTAGTTGAAGGGAGTTGTGTAGAAAATTTTTTTTTTGTTCTCTTATGTGCTTTTTTTCATGGCTAGGTAGATAACATAAAAATACGCCCTCGTGCCTATTTAACAACTATATGTTCCAATATTCCTAATATAAAAATCCATTATGAAAATATAACCAATATAAAAAAAAATTCAAAGTAGAAAGCCTAATAAAGAACGATAGGGAAATAAAAATAGATTCAAGAGAAAATTTGGAAATATGGAATAAAAGGGGAAAACAATAGACTGAAACAAATAAGATATATATTAGAATCAGAGTGAAGCAAAGAAACTTTAACAACTTATAGATAGATAACACAATTTTGTAACTGTTTTTTCTTTAAGCCAAAGAAAAAAGTATGTATTTGTTTTTGGCTATTATGCAATCAATGTTTTACCTCATGGGATTTGTCGCAGGATTGTAAAATATGAGATCAATCATAGTAAGCTTCTGTTTGTCCGGTTTTCCATTGCCAAATTTCATATTAAATTCTCTTCTTGCCTCAGCGAACTTACGTGTCTGTTCAGTTCTTCGACATTTTCGAGGTGCCACCGCAAACTCTTTCCTAGTAGGAGATATCGCTTCATTTGTCGAATTACATTCGTTAACGCCAGAATTTGCTGAACATACCTGTAAATATAATTAGGTTTATAGCATTGAACAACTTATATTTTCTACACGGACTTTTTAATTACTTACAGAATCGTTCCTAATTCTGCTGTAACTTCTTCGTGAATCATCTTCAGATTCACTGGCACTTCCAATACTGAAACTGGTACGCCTTTGATGAAATTTAGGTACCGCTTTTATTCTTCTATTTAAAATTTTAGTAGGGCTTGCAGGTGGTTGCTGATAGTCAGTATCTGAACCGGATTTTGTAGTGTCCTTAGTAATGCCTGAAATATTGCAATCAAAAATAAACTGGTAACTTTCAAGAGAATAATAAGATAAGATATTAAAAATCAAATACGAAACGCCAGAGCAATATTATACTGTTTGTTCCTTATTGATATGCGAATGTTTAAGGGTGTGAATCTCATGAATCATGAAAAATAAATGATAGTTTGCTTTATAAACTATGGTTCAAAAATGTTCCGTCACGAAAATACAGAGTGTCGAAGTTTTAGGAAAAAAATGGAAATTAATTTTCGAAATCGCTTGAGATATTTCAGTTAAATTTAATACATAGCAACTGTTAATAAAGGCGCATATTTTTCTTTAAAAAAATTATTTTTAACTTTAACAGTGGCGTGCGTACGGGCACATACTTTTATATTTTTTAAGAAAAAATGGTACCCCGTTCTAATGCAACTAATTCCCCCTTCAATTTGAAATATAAAAGTTGTTTTCCTGTAATGCGCCGTTTTTGAGTTAAAAATAAAAATCGTTGAATTGTCCGACAATATTAATATAAGTATCTAGTTGCCCTGGAATATGTCACTTGCTTTTTACATCTGACATTTGTTAGTAAGTCTGTGTCATTCCAATCTGTTTAATGTGAATTATCTTTTTCATAGACCTACCATTTTCCGACACCTTGTATTTTCGTAACGGAACATTTTTGGACAATAGTTATCATTTATTTTTCGTGTAGATTCACACCCTTAAATATTCGTATATCAATAAGGAAAAGCCTGTATATAATGGAAATTGTTTCATTATAAAATGGTTGTCTGTTCAGCAACCCTATGATAGGGTAAAAATTAACAAAATAATCAATTGAAAAACTTCTTGTAGCAAACAAGTTTTTCGAAACTGAGAAATAAATAGTTCAATGATGAAAATTATCTTTAATTTCCTCTAACATCAAATTCTAACTAGATAGATTACAATTAATCAACTATGGTTCTCGATGAATTATATATATATACAACTACTATAAAGTAGGTATAACGACAATAATAAAAGTACTGTTATTCTTAGTTTTATTTTCTTTTAAATAATTATTTTTATACATTTCAATACTTCGGAAGCGTTTAAACTTTAAGTGTATATACACAGTATATTATTGGGCACAAATGATTACATGATGAGCTTACCGCGTGGGCAATTTTCGATATAAGATTAAAAATTGCTTGAATCCGTAAACTAGTAAGGACGATCAATTCCGGTTACTGTATATTAAGTTAGTAGTCTCTTGAGAACTAGTTTATTATTGTGTTCTACTTCACTAAATAAAACTATTAAGTCCGTCTCTAATACAAAAGACACTAAAAAAGTTTACAATATAGCGCCAATGATTATTGTACGCAATGATAAGTTCAGTGTAGGTTGAGACTTATTGAACCCTCCAGTGAACCCGACGCCTAGGCTTATTTATGTTGTTCACTGAATTGTGACAGTGTAAAGAGCTCATTATATCATCTTAGTCAAAAACCACAAGGCAATTTTACCCGTGGATTAAGTATTGATGTTTGCAGAAAATGACTCCTGTGTCAGAAGATAATTGTTCAGATAGTTCGGCCATATTCAGGTGGTATAAGGCGTTCCAGATAGAAAATGTTGGCTTGAAAGATGTTTTGATGTTTACCAAGGAGAACATTTATGCTGTTTATGCTCGAGTCCGATAGACATGTAAATTATTGTGAGATAGAAGAATGTCTACGTATTGATGCACCACCAATTGATACCATTTTGCACGAACATCTTTGAATGAGGGACGTGTTCCTTTGGGCATCCCATGTCTTAACCAATGAGCAGATGGTAGGATGCGTTTCGTAGTGCCGAGAGACGCTTGAGAAGTTTAAAAATAGAACATTTCCTTATGTTAATATCTTGACAGGCGACGAAATCCAGCTTTATTACTATGCAGTGTCCACTAAAGTATAAAACAAAGTCCCGTTCTTTGAAGATGAAAGCATACCCGTCTGAAGGAAAAACTTAATCTGTTAAGAAGAAAATTGTAGTGTTCTTTTCGCGAGGAGTTGTTAAGTGCGTGGTGTTGAAAACACAAAAGACAGCCACCGCAAAATATCAAGAAGTGGCTACAGTTGTTGAAGCACTCAAAAACCGAATATTTAGCAATAACCGGACTGAAGGTGCTGTAACATTCACCCTGCAGTTTATGCGACATTGCTGTTTCCCCGTGTAAAAAAAAGGTTGAAAAGAAGAAAGCTTTCGATAAAAATCTTATTAAGGCGTGTACCCAGCTGTCAGAGAAAATGTGGAAGAGTCAGTTTTATAACTGGTTTCGAAGATGTATATAGAATGTAGCGAAAATTATATTGAAATATTGTAAAAATGACAGCTCAATTGCAAAACTTTTGTAGTTCTCTTGTACTTTCTATAAATTTAATTTCAAGTCTAAAAAATTATAAATCGTACCATAAATATTATATAGTTTATATTAAATAATTATAATTTGCATAAGACAATTTCCAGAATTACTAGGTAGTTATTATCTTTAGTGGTATTATGAGCTCCACAAAAACCTTATATTCAAAGAAATTATCTCAATACACATTTTAATTCGTAAATTAAATACAAAGAAAGTGTTTATGCGTAAAGTGTAAAAATTTTAAATAGTTTCTAGTATATTTCTCATTAAATATATTTAATAGTTAATTTTTGAATCTAATACAGTACAAATAAAATATCATTATCTTCATGGAGTTGATTTAATTTTATAAAACTATTAAAATCTATCATCAAATACAAATATGCAAATTGGCATGTTCAAATTTTAATTTCATAGGTATAATTTAATTTGAATCTTTTTTATATATGTTTACCAGGTAAAAAGTAGACTGAACATTACATTATACATATTTACTTTGTTAAATCAAAAAAATAAGTGCATTCCAACTTTATTAATCTGGAATTGTCAAGTCTAAATTAGAAAACTCTATTTTTTTAATTTAGGGTCAAATTAATATACAGCATAAGTAAAGCTGAGCATTCAAATAATTACCTATTTGAAGATTTTCTATTGTTTTCCAAATTGTAATAGTGCATATCTCATAAAAAAAATTTAACATAAATTACCTTCCCAAATATATTATATATTTACTTTTATATAAATTGGTAATTAGTAATTACAAATACAACACAAGTCATATAAACCATAAATAATTGATGAATATCTACTACAGAAAATTGAGCTTGTGAGTTTAGTTAATTCCAATGTCACCTTCACATTTTTTTGAGTTATTAGTGATTTTAGTAAAATACAATTTAGCCAAATCAACATATAAAGGAAAAAATATAAATTGCATATTCCAATATTTGTAAAATATGTTTAATTTTGAAGAAAGTAGGTATAATTAAATTTGTATCAAAGTTCAATAAGTGGCTGAATATATAAAATAATATTTACTAAACAAATAGTTAATTATACAAAAAAGATAAGAATTTCTGACCACTATTGAAAACATGTTAATGAAATTATTTTATAAAACATGTGCTTGGGCAACATGCCAAACTCACCATTTTACTAGAAATGTATTGATTTAAAATGTGATACACACCCAACTTTGATACATGTGGCCCTGTTTGTGGCTCAGTTTTTTGGATTAACACTGAAGTATTGATATTATTTGATGCAATTTCTATTTCATTCAAATTGATGTTGGCACTTTCTTGAACATTCTCTTTGTTTGGTTCAGCTTTAGCTTCCTCAATTTTCTCTTTGGATTTACGGCTTAAAACATTAACACATATTGGAGGTTTTAAAAATTTTCTTCTGATAGTAGGCACTTTACATGCTTGAGTTATTTTTTCTGAGACAGTCCTATTCAAACCTGTATTACTTGTGATGATATTATCTTTGGTTGTATTTTTAGATATATCATCACGTTCATATGGTAGTAATTCATTTTTAGTGTTTGGAGCTTCTGCCTCTGTCTTTATTAGATTTTTTTCGTTCTTTTCAAAATCATCACTAACTTGTCCGTTAACATTTGTCACTTCAACATTCGAATTAACGTTTGATATATTTTCATTTTCTTTATCAATTACATCAGGAGTATTGACATGTGAATCAGTTTTCGCATTAAGGTTATGTTTGTCGATTATTTCCTCAGATTTGCTATCGGTATCATTTTGTCCTTCTGTTACGTTATCACTTATTACTTGATCAGTTTTTCTTCTTTGGGGTATGTTAGCTATGCCTTTTATTCTAACTCTTCTTGATGCCATTTCGTTTATGAAAATTATGATTATAATGAACAATGTATTCGAATTCGTATGTCACGCCGATTCATTATTAAATTGTTAACAGTTTTGTTATTCCATATGGAGTGTTCAGTCATTGACATACACATGGCAAGAGAAAATTTAGAACAAGAGTAATTCACCACCTTTCTTTTTAAAGCAATGTCTTGAAACGTGATCGAGTAGTGGGAGATATTATAGCTATATTCACGTAATTATTATTAAGTTGGCAATCCTAAAATAATAAAAAATTTATTAAAAAACAATTCACAATTTACTTTCATCTTTCCAAAATTTAAGTTTTGTTTTAGAAATTATTTCATACAATTATGACGAAATATAACTATAAAACAATAATTATTATAATTAAGCAAAGTTAATACTAAATATATATTTTTCAATATTAATAAGTATTTATTTTAAGTAAATTACGATAAAGATAAACAAACAATTTAACAATTTTTCATTCAGAAATTAGTGGACAATATAAAAATGAATATTGTGCAATCTACTACATATTAAGATAGCAGTTTCTGTCAATACGAAATATGTCGTACATTTGCATATTTTGTATATAAAAAAGTTATTCCGGTTTTTATCGTAATTAAATTTCAATTTTGGTTCGTAATAGTTCTTCTTATTTTAATTGGACTATAACTATGTAATTTGTTTTCAGATTTAAATTATTAGTAGCAGGCGCGGCTCGTGATAACGTATTTTGGTTTGCAGTACAATGATACGAGTGCCTCGTGTGTTTTCGGTGTTTACTAAGCAAACGTTACAGTTAGTACACGAGAATACACGAAGCACTCGGATCATTGTACTGCAAACCAAAATACGTCATCACGAGCCGCGCCTGAATTTAGTAGATACCTAACGCCTACGTAAGTTGTTCATAATTATGAACGAAATTCTGGGAACGATTGATAATTTTTCGTATTTTTGTAAATATTGAATTATAAAATTTACAATACCAAAGCTTTATTTACAAACAAGATAATTATCAGAAGAAAAAATATACTACGACAAGGAAGCCGCAAAATATTAGTACATTACCAAATAAAGTATAGTTCATAAAGTATAAGTTTTCAGTTCAAGGCCAAATTCAAAGCATGTGATTCAAATCAGTACTGCAGAGTCAAATAAAGTCAATAATCAATCGCGGAAATAACCGTTTGTCATCATAAAATATAAACGTCATGTATTGCAATATTGTCAAAATTTTAGTATGTTACTTGCAATATAACCAAAGAAAGCATATACATAACCTACATGTCAAAATAATAATAATGAGTAAAGTGGGAATATGAATAGTTCAAAAGTATTGTTTCTTTTCTAGTATAAATATATTCATTCTATCCAAGAAAACTATGCGCAAATTATTACTTTAATATTCGAACAAATTACCAGCCATCTAAGAAATATTCGGTAAAATAAATAGGTAGGTTAGAAATGTCAAAGTGATAATCAAACAATTTCGTACTTATTGTCACTAATTGATATTACTATTTATTACCAGTATTGTTCTGAAAAGAACGGATTTTGTAATTTTTTATGACAAACTAAATATTCAAATTAGACAAAGACGTACGTCTTAACTTAAAATGACAAACGTGAGTAGTATTATAGCGCGTATTCATGTGTGTTAGAAAGAGATATAGTACAATTTGCGGTTCCCACTTGGGCAGTACGAACTGAAAACTTATACTTTATGAACGAAAAAATGTTAATATCAGTCTTAATTGTGAAGTCTATTATTTTGAAGATTATTCCATACATTATTAAAGTACGAATTCGTATTTGTAACAACCGTTACCATTAGATTTTTCTGTTATTTTCCCTTTTATTCGTATACGGTTTCCTATTGCACTTTTGCTAAAACAACCTCATACCATAACAATTCCTCTTCCGTGTTTTATAGTAGGTACTCCATATCTTAAAGCATTTCCCTTTTTTCTCCATACTCTATCTCGTTTGTTTGTTCTAGTTCTAATATTTTCCAAATACTTCCAAAACCATGCTGTACATTTTGCTCTTTCCAGTTTGACTTGAAACGTGTACATTTGCCAATTTCATCATTTTAGTTATAAAATGAAGAAATTTGTAGAATTTGTTTCACGTATAATTCTCATATCTTCTCTTTTTGCTGTTTGTTACTTACTTTCATTCTTTGTTTTATTTTGGACAGTATATTGGTTTGTTCAAATTTTTCTTCAAATTCTTACAACGCCATTTTTTGAAAGATTGTAGGTACATATATGTATTATTTTTAAATATTCGTAATTTACAAACTGTTAATGTTAAGCTATTTATCTGATTTATAATTTTAATATGTATTATCTTTACTAAAATGTCGCCAATAACACAACACAAAATTAACACAAAAATGTCATTGTATCCACTATCTTCTCCAACGATTTTTCTCAGTAAAAACATTCTCGGTGTTTTCTTATAAAATAGAATAAATACGGATTCATACAAATAGTTTTCGACGAATCTAAAATACATATTGCTATGAATAGTGGGTTGATAATTTAGCACGCCATCATCCACAACTAGTTTTCCCAACTAGGATTTCTCAGCCAGTGAATTTTCAAATCTGAGACCTCTAACTTCTCGGGTTCCACTTAGGAAAGACGTGTTTAAAATATGAGTTGAGCGCCAGTACACTTGTACACAAAAATTTTTATTTATCTATTTTTTTATAAGTTAAGTTTGAAGTAATCTCTCTTTAAGTTTCTTTCAAATATATTCTTTTATATAGGTATGAATTAATCAGCAATATTGGAATGAGTAAATAAAACAAACGCAGGTTAAAAATTAAAATAAATATTTGATATATTAATACAAAAATAAAAAAATATATCAAAGTATAAAGATGCTGTATCATATAACAAAGATGTTGGAGGTAAAAACATTCATTGACAATTGACCGATAAATGAATGGGAAACGTCCTCCTTAATGACTCCGAACAAAACTTATCTAAAAATAATCAAGTTTAACATTAAATTCTCCCCAGAGAACCACACTGTATATTCAGATACTGAACTGCGAACAAAAACTACGCATGTGCTTTACCATGCATAAAAAACCTGACTCCACTCGGACAAATTTTTCATTTATAATTTTAACAAAGAATTTTAATACTAAACTGTATTATCTGTATGCTTAAAATTTATATATCTTATCTACTTGTTCTAATACAATAGAACTATAATTCTGATAATTATGACGTCTTAAAAATTTTATTTTACTTACAAGATTAATATGGAGACTCTCACAAAAAGGCGCAAAAGCAATTTAATTATCAAAATATCGGGAATTAATATCTAAATAACAACTATAAATCACTTGCAATCAAATAAAAAAAAAAACCGAACTAATTAAATATATTTAAAATATATTTCACGAAACAAGCAATCTTTTCGTTCGAAAGCTAAAATTCGTCTCCTAGATTGACCTCGACTTGAAATCCTCGGATAACAAGTTTTTCCTCCTTTTTACCCCTCGCAAAATTTATCCTATACAGTCATGTTACATATAAATGTACATTTTTAAACATTAATACATCGCGCAATTTTCAGTATTTTTCTGATGAAAAATCCACAGCAATATGTAAACAATTTAGGTATTACTTTTAGCGACAGGTAGATAAACTATACATACATGAATTATTCATACATGAATTATTCAAGAAGATATTTTCCTCCATTATTTTTTATTGCCTCCAAATGTTCTGACAATTTTTCGATTTCACGCCTTAAGAAATTCGTTGTTTTGAATGTGAAGAAGTCGTCACGCCAATTTTGAAACGCGACGTCGTTATTAAAGGTGATTTTTCAAAAAGTTGTCTAATAGAGAGCGAAGAAGACGGAAATCTGACGGAGCGAGATCAGGAGAATAAGGCGAATGTTGAAGACCTTTCAACCGAGTGTTTCAATAAACGTTTCTATAATACAATATGATCATTTATATTTACCCTCTAGCAAGCCATGAAATTATTTCTTGAAAATATCGTGTTGGTAGTGACAAATAAAATACATCTGTCATTATGTGTATGTTCTGATAAATAAAACGCATCTGTCATTAATGTATTTATTAATTGACATTTAAAAATGTTTACAACAAATCATAAAGTTTTTCTGATCGAATCATACTTTAGGAATGGTGTAAAATTAGAAAATGGAGAATGGTCGTACTCCTTGCAGCCTTGTATAGAAGAATTTCCGGCAGAATTTCCAAATTTTCCAACAACATATGACAGTTTGCGGCAATTAATTCAAAAGTCAGTGGTTAAATTCCGTGAAACAGGGTCTGTGTCTCGAAAACCAGGTGCTGGTAGACCACTAAAGCGGACAGTTGAAAATATAGCAGATGTTGAGGGACGAATAAATCAATCACCTAAGAAATCGATTCGTAAGCTTTCACAACAAACACAACTGTCATATGGGACCTGCCAGAGAATCCTTAAAAAAGACTTACAAAAATTTCCATACAAATTTCATTGCGTGCAAGAACTTTTACCAATCGATCATGTAACCAGAGTTAATTACTGTCAGTGGTTCTTAGGTATGATTAATAAAGATGACGTTCTTGACAAATCCTTCTGGTCCGATGAAGCATGGTTTCATTTATCAGGATATATAAATAAACAAACAATGCGCATCTGGTCTAGTGAAAATCCACATGAAATTCTTGAAACACCCTTGCATTCACAAAAAATAGGCGTTTGGCTTGCTGTTTCTCGTAGACGGATTATTGGTCCAATATTCTTTAATAATACGATAAATGCAGAATGATATCGTAATAATTTATTGCTACCATTTGTAAATCAATTACATGATGATGAGCTCCGCGAGATATTTCCAGCAAGATAATGCAACAGCCCATAAGACAAGAGAAACGATGGAATTATTGCATGAATTCTTTGATAATCGAATAGTAGACTTTCCACCACGATCTCCGGATTTAACAATTATGGACTATTTAATTTATCCACATCTAAAAAATAGAGTATTTACGAATCGTCCACATACAATTGAAGAACTTACTAATGCTATCCGAAATGTCTGTGAGGAAATTACACCACATAATTTAAGGAATGCCTTCAATAATATGAGACGAAGAGTTGCGCTATGCATAGAAAATGAAGGAGCTCACTTTGAACATTTATTGTAGCTGTTTTTATTATTAAACTTTTTATTTTTTCAACTGAAACGTTTGTATGTAATTATTTGTCAAAATGACAAAACCTAATCTGTCATCAGTATAAAATAACCTATATCACACACACGCTGCAAAATAAGTTAACTTAAATTATGGTACCAACTTAAGTTTAAAAAAGAAAAATGTCATTGCCTTCTAGAGGGTAGAAATATATGATCATATGGTAGTAGTATGAGGACGTGCGTTATCGTGCGGCAAAGTTACTGATTGATCTTTTTCTTGAAATCTCAGTAGTGATGGTTGTATTCCTCCAAAGTATTTAATAGTAGACGACACCTTCTTTGCCCCACCAGATGCACAGTATTGGCGTACGTGAATCAGTATCAGCTTTGCTCGGGGAGTTCGCTTTTGTTTGTGATTGTTTGTTCTTTTCTGTTCTTGATGTTAACATGCCACAACAAGCCATCAGTTTTCTTCACTATTAACAATGTGGGACAAAAACCGGTCGATGTAGTGACGAGCTAGAAAAGAGGCACAAATGTTGACACGTTTCGCTCAAACCATGCGGCATCCAAACACCCAGTTTTTCAACTTTGCCCAGTAGTATTATGGTTAATTGGTCACATTCCACTATAATAGCCAATTCCCGAGTTCATTGACGTGAATCATCATGAATTAAAGCGTTCAGACGATCTTCATCAAAGTGCGATAGTCTTCATAAACATTGAGAATTATTTATGTCAAAGTAGTCGACTTTAAATCGAAAAAAGCACCGAAATGTTTAATAAGTTTTCTCCATCAACGGCATAAATGGCTCTAGCGATTTCCGATGTGTCAACTCCACTGTTGAACGCAGCCAAAAGCATATAGAATACTTGATGTTCCATTTTCCTTTGCCAATAACACTGGTTTTATTTAGAAACTATGTACAATTTTTGTTTCTTTTATAGTTCTAACAACAGTAAGTAATAACAATAAATTTATTCTGGCACGTCAGGTTTTGGAAAAAAAATATAATATTAATTAAGTATGTACTGCTGCGGCCGTTAAATTTCGCACTATTTGCTATCAAGCTGCTTTGCTTTTTGAATATTTACCAACTGCAAACCTGATTTTTTGTGTCAATCATCCCATTCAGAATATTCTCACAGAATATTTTGGGCGTATCACTAAAGTAAAAAAAAACTTAATACAAATAAAAACTGCTTTATTATAAATAGAAAAACGATTACAAAAGTCACTGTTTTTATGTTTTGTGGAGCCGCCATGGTTATTTAAAACATTTCGTAAACTTTTGGGCATAGAAGAAATTAAGTTTCGCATGTTGTAAGTTTGTTGAAGTGATGCCATTCGCTTTGAATTGTATTTATTAATTCGTTTCTGTTTTGTGGTAGAAAATCATAATTGTATATATTTGCGGTCGTATATCCCTAAATATTTTCTATTGGGTTTAAATCGGCGTTTTTAGCTAGCCACGGAAGGCAATTGGTATTATTTTGATTCAACCAATTCCATACAATATGGACTGTATGAATAAGTGAATTATCCTAAAAATGAAATGGATTATTACTGTTGAGTAACATAACAAACGAGTAAAATAACAAAATGAAGTACATATTATTATACTTTATTTACATGCTAGAAGATGAAGTTATGTTGAAACCTATCTTACTGGAACGAAAGCGTCACATTGTTACGTAGGTCGTGTATTTGCAGCCATTTACGTTTTAAATTGAAAATAGCGCTTTTGCCGCAATTTGCTATGCGGTTGCAATGACCACCCTCCTTCGAGTTTTGCAATAGCAAAACCCTTTTCGGCGTTTGTAAGAACATGGTTTGGCATTATCTAGTTGAAACGCAAATATTACGGCGTCTATACGGTGACAGATATTGCACTGACAGTAATGACTAGACACCGGACGTATCAGGCCGAACTTACGATAGAACATATAAATAGTTTATGACATCGCAAAGTACATACAACACGTAGTTATTGAATAGCAGTATTCATTCGGTTAACCGCACATCTGTCTTTTGTCGTTGAATTGTGACCCAATTACTTCAATATTGCAGTTAAATTCCTTTCTTCATGGGCGTAAATAGAAGCGTGAGGAGTTTTTATAATTTATGTTATTTATTAGTTTATATTTCGTAAGATAAATAAAGTACGGTGACTTAGTTTCTTTTTCATTGTTTTAACTGTTAATTACTTCGTAATTTTTGTAATAAATCCTGTTTAATATCATTTCATCGAATCTACTTCTCCCAATTATTTTGACGTAAGTGTCCAGTGAATTTCGTTAAGTTTCAGTAACTTACGCATACATTTTTAATTTTCATTTATTTAGATCTAGAACATTGTTTAAGTTACTTTTTCAGATATGAGAGTGAACAACGTCGAGAATGGCATTGTGGAACAATGGCGAGTTGGATTAAGGGTCAAACTGATTCTATGTCCATTGCCAGTGATTCCGAAATTTATTGCAAAATCTGTAAAATATCGTTAAAAAATGCCAAGAAGTCGCACGTAAAACGTTACTTAGCATCGCAAACACATAAGTACACAGAAATTAGGTCCGTTGGAAACTGAAAATTTTAACCAAGAACTCCTTAAAACATTAACGGCAGCAAATATTACATTAAATAAACTTAACAATTCCACCTTCAAAACATTTCTCCAAAAATATACTGGTCGAAATGTTCCTAATGAGTGCTACACGAAAGTAGTAAAACGCATTAGAAGCCATCTTTCAAATCAGTACCTATAAGTGCCGACGAAACTGTCGATGTATTAGGCCCTGTGTGGCAAATGTTGTAGCTGCTGTACAACATCCACCTATTCCATATAACGCATATGTAATACCAACAAAAGTTATAAATACAGATGATGCGGAAAAAGTAGCTAAAACCATTTACGAATATGCTCCAAATGCTTTATTCGGACGACAGGTACAAAGAAAAAATACTTTTATTTGTTAGTGTGTTAGTGTTAGTGCTGCATATATGTTAAAAACCGGCTGACTCTTAAAGGAAACATATCCTAATATGGTGCATATTACTTGTGTAGCACATGCTCTCCACAGAATCTGTGAATATATCAGAGACACCTTTCCGGAAGTTGATAGACTTGTTTCCGCTTTTAAAAAAGATTTCAGAAAAGCACCATTGAAAGTAGCTCTTTACAGGCAAAAACTTCCATTTTTATCACAGCCTCCCTCTCCAGTAATATATAGATGGGAAACATGGTTGGAAGCTACTAATTTTTATGCAGAAAATTTCGATAGTTTACAAAATTTCGTTACATGTTTAAATGATGATGTTCAAAGTATTTCTGAGCCCAAGGAACTAATACCAATAAACTTGCTTCTTCTGGTTCTGCATGATCTTCTTCACTCGAAACACCTATGGGTCTTGGTACTGTCAAGGCTACCGAATGAGATATTGGACGAGTAGCAGAGGACAGACTAGCATAACTAATATTTTTCTTATTTTTGTTGTAAAACCCGAAAGCTTTCGTACAGCGAAAGTTGCAAATAGTTGAATGGTCCGTTTGTTCACATCATAGGTCTTGCAAATGGCATAGCGCTTTCCTTACCGTTTAACCAGCTTCTCAGGAAAACAGCATAGCGTGGGCAACAAGTATCGGAAGCCCATGGCTTGTCGTGAAAATATAGCTTTTCTATTAAAGGTGTCATATTCTGCTTATGCCGTGAGTAGTGAATTCTCCATATACATAACAGAAACTGTCTGGATTATTTATACACGTACCCGACATCATGAAATAAACAGACGTTCAGCTATCACAAACCGACCTTACATTAAATCGAAAGAGCCGTGTGTAGCTCTTTTTATACCCATATACAGCTCTCGCAGTATAAGTTGACGAGCGGTGGGGAAGCGCCGTAAACGTATTTAAGAAGCGTACCATCCACCTGTCTGATTCAGTTACTGCATAGCGAATGATATGCAATGATACGCAATCTACTCTTCCTCTATCTGCGCGAACTCAGTCCCACCCTTCGTCAACTTATAATGCGGGAGCTGTAGCCAGATATCTACCAATTCATAATTTGACAAAATGGGCATTGTTTAAGTGCTCTGACGTAGGAAACATGCAATTCCACTTAATGTTCGGCAGAAAAATATTTTTAGTAATATGTATCTCTCTTATATAAAAATAACTTTGAAATTTTGAAAAATGTAGTACGTTTTTTGAAAAAACTGTTTAAGAAAATATCTCAAAATCCTAACGTGATCAAGTAAATTTTAAATCGTATTCAGAATCAACATGACAAAAGACATAAACAATACGTATTGGTGTATAAAAAAACCAAACTGTGTTGACCAGTGTAATTAATACAATCTTTGCACAAATTCAAAAACTATTAAACAATAACATTAAAATAACTTTGACATATGCTCAACAATTTTTTTCATTGTAGAAACCAAGAACACTAGAAACTTATGCATAAACCTGAATACATACTGTCGTGAGCAAAAAAAACGAGACAGTGTAAAAATCGTTATGTCAATTTCCTTTATTTTTTAAGCGTTGTAATTTTAACATTTGATTAACTTTCAAACTCTACGTCAAATTATATATCATAGTTGATAATTCAAAATTGAAAATGCCGCATCTTTCGAAAACTGATAAAGCTAGACTTGTTACTAGTTTGAAAAATGGGAAATCATTAAGAAGTGTATCGGTTCAATTTAATATTGGTAAAAGTTCAGCCGCAAGAATATATAAAAAAAAATGGAGGGAAGAGGATAATTTAAATCGGAAAATAATTTCCGCACGTAACAAAATTTCGAATACGCAGGAAGACGAAACATTAGTTACTGAGATTAGGCACAACCCTTTCAAAACATTAAAGGAAGCTATAAGAACAACACAATTTCCTGTCTCATCTTGTAACACAATAGTTACAAGAGAATGAAGTTGAAACTTGAGATATCCAGCGCTATAGTCCTTATCTAAATCCCATTGAAAATGTATGGGGATTAATGAGATAGAGCTTCTACCCAGGAAGAATTTTGGGAGATTGTTCATAATGCTTGGCATCAAGTTTCTACAAATTTTGTACAAAATATTGTCGCTTCAATGTCATCAAGATTAGATGCAGTTAATAATAACGGTGGAATGACGAAATACTAATTATTTTAATGTAATAATTATTTTAATTTAATAAATAATCTTTCTCTATCGTTTTTAGTAATTTTTATTTACATTTATTTTAAAAATTTTTAATAAATGTCAATAAGACACACATTTTTGACAATTCCTGACTTACTATTATGAGTAAAGATAGCCACTTAAGTAGTCACAATTTAAACCCACGCAGAAACAATGTCCCGTTTTTTTTTGCTCACGACAGTACCTACCTATAAAAGTGTTTGTTAAAATTTGTTGCGTTTTTGATATCGTATCTATGAATATGTCCTCATATGTATACATAGAAAATAACATATTCACAAAAGACTGTTTCCAAAAGATTAGATTAATTGGATGTATACAAGAGGTTTAATTGTAAAATTAAAGTTTAAAATTTTGACGTGGTTAAACAGGGGAAAATAATCCAAAATTATATTATTGCTATTATGCCATTTTAGGAATCATCTAAAATTTACCGAAACTTTCTATGGTAAGCCATAAACTACTTTTTCATTTGTGGTAGAGCGACAAATGAATTTCGTTACATTATCGACGAGTGGTCAAGTTAATTGTAAAACAGAAACAATACCTTATCAAAGGAAACTCCTCTTTTCAAGATAATATTTATATAACAATAAAATAAATGATAATAAATACTCTACTAAATCGGTAATTAAAAATTAATCAAAAGGCAAAACCTTATCGAAAATGTCCTATTCAGATACTTTAAAATTTCTATTGAAGTAAATGAATTCCGATAAAATATTTGAATATTATCTGCTAGTCTTTTAATATTACTTATTTCTGTTCTTGTTGAGTTCCCGTGTAGGGCATCAGCATTAACAATTGAAGAATATCGCTCTTCAGGCATCGCAAATATTTATCAGATTGAACTTTTCGATGTGTATACATATATTTTTAAGTGAACATGTACTGTAAGTGGTGGGAAGTTGTTAGGTAAGAATATTATTGTTCAGGTGTGTCAGGTAAGTAAGTCAGTTAATCGCGGTCGGTGCAAGTTGTTCCACGGCCATCTTAGTGGTCGTCATGTAAGACGACTTTCTATTAATTTTTTTGTGCCACAAACAACTGAACCACATTATAAAAGAATATATAAACTTAAATTAAAAAGCAATTGTCAATATGGGTTCTAAAATCGAATACGTAGATTCTTCGCAAATATACGCTACAAGTTATGTGCGAAATTCGAAGGCAATAGGCGTATTGTGGGCAATATTCACTATATGTTATGCTATTATCGGTGTTGTATCTTTTGTCACTCCGGAGTGGATAGGATATGTATCAGGTGATAATCCAGGAAAGTTCGGTTTGTGGTCTACTTGCTATGCTGAAGAACAATGTAAAGGAAGATTAGAAGAATTTATGAGTATTCCAAACATTCCATTTATGGCAGCTACTATTTGTGTTGGTTTAGCTGTATTAACAGCTCTATTAACAATTTTTACAATGCTGTTCTTCTGCTTTTGTCAGACTACAACAGTTTTTCACATTTGCGCTTGGCTGCAATTAATATCTGGTAAGCATTAAAAATTTAGACTAATAATATTTAAAAAAAAGTAAAGTAACAATTTGATATTATGAATATATTTATATGAAGACACACTAATAAGTAATATTAACAATAACATGTACATACATGATCATCTTGTAATAGCTGAAAAATGAACAATTTATGATAGAATGACTTTCCTTTTTTTAATTCGAACAGTATTTAAGTATATGCGGTCCGGAAATGAAAATGTTGATCAAAAATACTGCACGTGTCCAATTACTTTCACATGCTGTTTGACATTGAAGTATTTTGTTGTGGTATTTAAAAAATACCCAACATTAATAACAAGATTCCTTATTTAATTGACAAATGAAACAAACATTTGTCAAATAATAACAAAACTATTACTTCTAAAAAAAACATTTGCAGCTCATTTATAAAACTACATATAGTATCCAGCTTGCTTTAACACGTGTAAATAGTCTTATTGTCTGAGATATATATTCATTAATCAAAATTTTTAATTATTATCAGTAAAACAAATATGCAAAATTGTTGTTAAAAAGTACATCAACTAAATTATGAGTTTTCTGTGTTTATTTAATGTTTTTTTAATCAAATAAGGTAATTAAAATAGTATATTAAAAACAAATTTCATAAGGCACCATTTTGCCGCACGAGATCAGTTTAGAAAACGAGCCGCGACAGCGGCAAAAGGACTTATGTAACGAGTTTCTTATACTATTTTTCTATTTTGAATTTTTTACATTAATAAATTGGAATTATTTAATTTGAAAGTTCAGAGTTTATTTTTATATAAAGCATGAAGCAGGTCACATTGATACTTGACATTTTCAAATTTAAATCTTGCTTTCCGCAAAGTATATCATGGAATACTGCATATTTGTGAATATTTTCTTCAAATTACAAATTTCTTTCTAAAAATTCTAGTAGGCGGAAGGTTTAAATTCGAGGGATGAGCTGAATTTATTGAGAATAAGAAAATCTAGTAGACTGTGAAAAACAATAATTTATTTAGAGCAACTCTTTACCTGTCATTTGACGTTTTGTTGTTGAATTTACGTTCGTTATAACTCAGATACTTATTTTTTAAAAGTAAAAGAAAATGGAAATAACCAGTGAGCACTTTCGAATCATAATTTATTATAATTTTAAAAGAGATTTAAACGCTTTTGAGTGCAAAGAGAGTTTAGATTCAGTTTTTAATGAACAAGAACCTTCCTTGAGTACAATTTACCGATGGTATAAGAAATTTGGACGCGAAAGGAAAGGAAAGTCGTTTTGTGTCGCATCATCTTTCTGGCTTCCGAAAAGCAGAGAGTGTAAGAATTTTCCATGAAACTTTAAATTTCTTAAATAATGGCGGGCATCAAATTTTTTCGAAAATAGTGACAGGTGACGAAACTTATATTCCCTTTTCCGAACTTTCTACCCCCAAGATAGTCGTGTATGGATTCATGAAGATGAGGAAACTCTTACAATAACTAAGAAGTAGCGAGCTATAAAAAAGGTTATGTATGCAGTATTCTGCAGAAGTGCGGGCTTAGTAAATGCAATTAAGCTAGTTGGACAAAAGATAGTTACAGCTAAATGGTACACTGAAAAATGTTTGCCTGAAGTCTTCAGTAGAGTTCCAGACAAGGGAATTATGCTCCACCATGATAATCCATACGAATAAGCCATACGGCAGTTTTAACGCTCCAGTTTTTAGCTGGAAAAAATATAAAAGAAATAGAACATCCGCCGTACTCATCTGATTTAGCAATGTGTGACTTTTGGCTATTTTTTGGGCTTAAACGCAATTTGCGGGGTAGAAGGTTTTCGTGTGAAGAAGAGACTGAGTTCACGCTTATTTTTAAGGTATTCCGAAAGAAGACTGGTTGGGAACTTTCAAACAGTGGAAAGAAAGAATGGTGAAGTGTATCATTGCTGAAGTGAATTATTTTGAGCATATTTAAAATAAAATCCTAGAAAATATTAACTGTCTTTTTTATTCTTAATCATTTCAGCTTGTCCCTCTTATAACAATTCAAAAATAACTGGCCATGGAAAATACTAGATTTCCAAATCTTCTGGTAAAACACTGCGGCATTTCGTGGTCTTTAAAATTAAATAATAATAAAATAAAATAAATAATAATGTTTTACAATACTTACGTGACTTACATCAGTACAGTTGTATTCAGTACAATACAAAACCGTAATAAAAGAATAAATGACTGTAGTAAGAAGGGTACATTAGTAAATGGATTTAAAAACTATACAAAGAAAAAATATATATGCTGCCGACTGTTATATTTTCTAAACTAAAATCCGATTATTATTAAAATTGTATTTTTTACAACTAAAACTTTATTCTCATCTAACCTTTCACCAAGAGGCTTTTTCCAGAGTTTGGAGATGTTTATCCGAAATATGTAAAATTTAGAGACCGAACCAGTATGCTATCATTGAAGAAGATAATGAAAGCTTTTTCGAAAGAGACATTTTAGACTTTAGGATGCCGTATATTTTAACTAATAAAATAAGTACCTAATGTAAATATTGTGTTTTAACTTTGTGGGATAAAATCCGACATTTCACATGAAAAGACATAATACAAATAAATAATCATACGCAAATATATTAAACTGTTAATATAGGCAGCTTTGTTAAGAGAGAATTTGTAAAGGAGATGGTGAATCCGCATGACTTGTATTCTAATTTGAAGATAAACGATCTCTGCAAGTTTGAATATTTCAAAGATCAACTCTAAACTCTCTTTATTTGAATATGATGAAATTATAATTGAATATCACACGTTCCTATGAACTGTCTACTAGAGAAAACCAAACGTTATGTATCAAAATTTTTGCGTTTTTTAAGCTTTTTTTGCATGTGTTAGGCTCAGTAAAATCGATATCGTTTTCAAGCAGTATTATCTAAACTAGTATAGTTTGCTTTAAGTTTAAAACAGGATTATTTATTTGGCGTATATGAAACATTAGATACATATGCCTTTTGATCTTAAATATCTATCTAATCATCCAACCCTTAAGTCCATATTTGATGTTTGTGCATTATATTTTCGCGATAGTTTTCTGATAAACAATGTTTTTCACAATTTAATATTTCAACAATGAGAACTGAAATTAAATAATTATTTAATTTTGTTTTTTTGCAACTTAATTAGCTGGCTGATATCTCTGCATATTCTTCACAAATTTTCTCTTAACAAAGTTGCTTATATTATCAGTTTGAACCTTTAATATATTTGCGTATGATTATTTATTTGTATTATGTCTTTTCATGTGAAATGTCGTATTTTATCCCACAAAGTTAAAACACAATATTTACATTAGGTACTTATTTTATTAGTTAAAATATAAATCATCCTAAAGTCTAAAATGTCTCTTTAGAAAAAGCTTTCATTATCTTCTTCAATGATAGCATACTGGTTTGGTCTCTAAATTTTACATATTTCGGATAAACAGCTCCCAACTCTGGAAAAAGTCTGTTGGTGAAAAGTTAGATAAGACTGAGATTGAGGAGATGACTGATAATTTCGTAACTTAGGTCAATCATTTTCCTCACCGTAATTTTCGAAATGTGAGACCTGGAGTTGTGGAAAATGATCGAACCATGTCTGTTCACAATACATTTTATAGTTCACCATAGCCTTTTTCAAGTCCAAAGTTACATTTGAGAGCTGTTTATCACTCTCATCGACATCGATGAGTTATCGTATATCTATTTTTTTTATTGCAGGTAACAATGCATTCGAAAAAAGACATTCTTGGCGCTCTTCAGACAGTTTATCAGGTACCCACTTTTCCAGATTTTTCATCTTCACAATAACGAATCACTGCTACAATGCGTTCCCCGAAAGTGACACAAATTTGTTGATGAATGGATTTCAAAAGGCTTTAAACTGTTGATTATAAAGAACTGCCTTAGGCCCCTTTCGGAATCAATTATCAAGGTTTTAGCGCCTGCGTGGAATTTCGCGAACCATCACTGAGTGGTGCGTTAATTTACAGGTTCCTCTGCTAATGCGAAATGTGTGCCTTCAGTCGCCCTGCGAAACTGGTCTAACTACTATAGAAAGAAAACACAAGAATTATCTATTATTCTTCAATATAATTTCTAAAACTTCTATGTACTTTTTTTAATAATATATAATAAAATATTATTAAAAATCGGGCGTGGAGAATACAATACAAGTGGAGTATCTTTCCAGGCATTCAGGCACGTGTTTTATCTTACTATAGAGTTATAAGTGCATGCTGCCGGAGAGAGCTTTTTCCCGTAAAGTGATGGCTCCAAGTTTCGGCCACAGTTACATAACGCCGCAAAAACTTACTTGGATTGTGCTGGTAGATATTCAAACATTGAGTTTAAATTGTCACGCGATTTCGTTTTTGGTGGTCTAACAGTAAGCGCGGCACCCATCTTCTCGATAACTTTTTTTATACCCAAATATATATGAAAAATTTTGAATTCATGTTCAGAAGAGATGCTTATAACTAAAACTATCTCACGCACCTTCAATCGGCCATCTTTCGACACCAAATCTCGGATTTTGTTCATTATTTTCTTGGGTGCGACTGTAAACGAAGGACCTAGGCGTTCTATGCTATTTGTGCTTACATGACCGCAACGGAATACAGCAAAAAAAAAAGCAGAACCTTCGTAATGCTTCTTTAACCTTCTTTCGTTTTTTAATGGGTTTTCTCCGGAAAAAATAGTGTTTTATCAACACATGAAATTCATTTTATTTCTGTATTCACAATAAACTACAAACTTATTCGCTTTCGTAACATATGAAACGATAACATCAGATATATCTACTTAAAATTTTGCATCTAACTTTGTTAGTTATCACAGGGATCGACAGTGGTACACAATGTCAGTGCCAGGGACGGAACGAGGACATCATGATTCTCCATTTAACATTTTTCATATGCGAATCAAAATACGTGCGAAGAAACAAGTACTTACCAAGTAAGAGTAAATACATCTTCGTTAGAACAAATTTTGCAGGGTTTATAAAACATATCACATATCCTGACTGTTCACCGTTTATATCAAGAGTTCAAATGATAGTAAATCACCAATAATTGTTCCATATGCTCATGTGTTAACAATTGTCTGTCACCGTAAAACCATTTATAGGACATTGAAAACGACCGTTCAATATCTACTGATCAAATGGGGGCCTAAAGTACATAAAGTTTTTTAGTGACGGAACTTTTATTCCCGGTTTGGAAAAATCTACTTCTTCACCATCAAACAAGTCAAAAATTCGGCGTAGAGTACGAAGCCCTGGATTGTTATATAGATTCAAATTTTCTTTTCAAATTGTCAGCAGCAGCTCCAGGTAATTGGAAAAGGAGTTGACAAAGATCATATACAATATTCATGGCGTTAGTTATAGAATATTGTGGTCGGAGTAACCTCTAGATAGTAGCTGGTAGCAGGTATTCTGGAATAATATCCGTGAATACTGACGAAATCTACCTGAATAGTTCCGTTCATAAATACAGCTGTGTAAAATAGAAGCAGCATCATTCGGATCCAGTAGCTGTATTATACTTTTAACTTTATCAAAATGCATCATGTGATAATAGGATGCTGCTTCTACCCATGTGCCTCAACGCGTTGCAATAGGTTCTGGCGGTAGTGGTACAAAATTATAAAATAAATTTTTGCGTGCAGGTGCCTTCACAAAAACTTTCTTGACAGAAGATATCAATTTATCTGCATTCGGGTAGCATTTTCTGACTTCCTCTGATACTCGATGAAGAGCATGTGCGAAACGTGTGATATGCGTCATATTACTGCATGTTTGTTGTATGAGCCGACCAGCCGCCTTTATATATGCACCTCCATCTGTTTACAAATAATAACACTTTTTATTTATTTATATCATGCCTTTCGCTTCATAGCGATTTCAAATGCGAAGTTACGTTACATGGTATAAATTTTGCATTAGTTGTCCCGATTCTCTTAAATGCATGCAAAAGTGGATGTGTGCTGTCCATTGTATATTTACGCAATAAAACAATAGATCGGCCCTCTATGAATTCATTTAAATCCCCTCCTGGAATATACCGCTGACTGCCAATCCAAGTACTTCAAGAGTATCTTCAGAAGGTTAAAATCAGTAAAGTAAACCAATATATTTAAGTCCGATTTTTAACCATTATAGAAACAATCTACTTTCTATTTTTTAATCATAGTAGCATTGAAATAATATTATTTGTTAACGTTTGACAATTTAGTTTCACGTTTACTTAGTCATTTAAACTTAATTGACATAATACGTCTTTTTTAGACGATTAGAAGCAAACAATGCCAAATACATTTAGTCATAAAGAGTATGCCGACATGGTTTTCGTTTATGGTTATTGTAATGGTAACGCAACTAATGCAATGGATGAATATCGACGTCGCTTTCCGACTCGAAGAATTCCAAACAGGAAAGTGTTTCACAATGTATTTACAATTTCTGGAAAAACAGGAATGTTTCCAAGTGCAAAGATTGTTTCTGAACGGAATCGCGGCTTAGATGTGGAACTTGAAACAAATATTCTCGATATGGTGGAGAGAATTCTGATATAAATACGAGATATGTTTTGCAACCCAATTTCAAACTAAAAACACGGCCACTTGGAAAATCGCAATTTATACAAATACATTTTATTTAGTGATGAAGCTCAATTCACTCGCGATGGAGTAAATAATTACCATAATGAACACCGATGGTCAGACGAAAATCCACATGTCACAGTTGAGCAAAACTTTCAAAATCGTTTTAATATTAACGTATGGTGTGATATGTTGGACGGTCAATTATTTGGTCCATTTGTATTAGATGGTCGCCTTACTGGCGAACTGTATTTGAATTTTTTGGAAGTTCACTTGCTAGAAATTATGGATAATTTAGCATTAAATGTTAGACAATGGTTGTACTTTCAACACGATGGAGCCCCTTCACATTTTAGTGCAGATGTTAGAAATTTGTTGAACCTTCGTCTTCCCAATCGTTGGATCGGTAGAGGTGGACCACAAAACCGGTCACCGAGGTCACCAGATCTTAACCCTTTAGATTATTGTTTGTGGGGCTGGCTAAAATCTTTAGTTTATGCAACAAAAGTGGATACGAGAGAGGCATGAGATAGGATCGTATTTTTAATGCTGCAGCTACCATAAGAAATAATCGCCGATCAATTAAACATGCAACTCGGGCAATTAATAAACGAGCAAAAAAATGCATTGAATTTGATGGTGGTATTTTCGAAAATAACTTTTTTAAATTTTTAATAAATGTTCCGTTTTAAATATTAAATCATCATTTATTTCTGTAATGGTTAAAAATCGGACTTAAATATATTGGTTTATTTTACTTATTTTGACTTTCTGAATATACTCTTGAAGTACTTCCTTTTCCTCCTGAAACACCCTGTATTAATCTTAACGATCCTAAATCGGCACGTTACCATCAAACCATATATTGAAATACCCGAAAATTAAATATATGAAATGCTTAAGAATATTAAACATTTACTACAACATTTACGACATTTAGGAAGAACGCTATTGAAAAATTGATTGTGGAAGTCGTTACTTCCTGATAGTTAATCATTTTGATACTACATTTTGATACATTTTGATATTATCATGGTAAAAAAAACAAAGTAATAGTTTTTTGTGCATCAAGGACGTTATTAGTTAAAAATATTCTTTATTTATTTTAGCGTTTGTAATTTTTTTTTAAATTTTATAATTGATGTGCATTTCCCACATAACAATACTATTTGACTTTTACTAATTACAATAAGAATCCGAAAGATTACTTAGAGTATTAACATCGTTTTTACATAATTTATTCAAAATAATCTCTTTTGGCTTTCATGCTCATATTAATTATAGGGTACAACAATTATTATTAAATACTTTACTGAAATATTGTCTAATTTAAGTTTGACTTCCTTATTGCGCGAAATATATGAATTAATGAAATGAAAGTGTTGTTTGAAAATAATGACTAGGTAATAGAAATAGATTGATGAATTTCTTAAACTTTACGTAACGTACATGATAAAATTATATCTTAAAGCTATGGCCGGAAACCAATTTAAAATTTACGTATTGTTAACATATAGGCAACGCTGATATGGGTATGTAGTCATTTACAATAATCAATTATTCCTTACTTGTCGAAACTGCCTCATTGCAAAACTATAAAAACAGAAATTTTATTGTTTGTGTATATAGGAAAATAAGCAAATAATTGATTTGCAACGATTAATATTCTTTGATAAATGTAAAGATGCACACTTTCAATATCAGAAAATCAATTAACTCGTAGTATTAGGAATCGTAAGTATAAATTTTAAATCAATTTAATTGATACCGCTTAAATTATTTTGCATTTAAAAATAATAGTAGGTATATATTGGGTCCGAGCATACGATAAAAATCGAATTATTTATTAAACAAAATACTTGTTTGTGGAACTCTTTATTATAGCGTGACGAACTTTATATTAGCTTGTTAGTGAATGTTGCAAACAGCTCTTTGTAAAACATTATATACATGTATATGTATATATATATATATATATATATATGGTAAATTCAATTTGTTGGCGATTTAAGGTCTGGTTTTACTTCAAAATATATATATTTAAGACAATCCTACATGTTACGGCAAATTATGCCTTTTTCAAGGAATATAAAATATAAATGACAGTATATTAATGTCATACATTTGTAGTTGCTATGGATAAAATTATTCAAAGATACATTCCAATTTAATAATAATAAATCATGCCTTTGTATTCTAAAATAGATAGACAACAAAAACAGGGAAACGCAAGATATGAGTTATTATTATGTATGCGCCCGTGGAGCGACTTAAGATGTTAAGCTGTCGGTATTCGCCTTAAACTAGAAGGAACACCACGAAAACCTACTCGGACAGCCAGACAGGAATCAAAACACGGAACTGTCAGCATGATAAGCAAAAGTATAGATATTTAAAAAACATAAGATATATAATTATATAACAGCAACATATATTATGATGGTAAATTGCAGATCGTTACATAATTAAGTTATAGCATATACTACTTAAATTTTTTATATCACTTCTGTTGTTAATTGAATTTTTTTCATGTTTAATACTAATCATTTCTTTAATTTCCCTTTTCATTGTGTGTTGTTCTTTATCAATTATCTGTGTGTTTTCAAAATCGAAATGGTGGCCGCGTTGTAGTTTGTGTGTAGATAAAGCAGTTTTGTCTGTTTTAGAGTATTTGTGGGCTTGTATTCTTTTGTATAAATATTGTTTAGTTTGACCTATGTAGTAACTATCGCAATCGCGACATGGGTTTTTATAGATGACATGTGTTTCTAGATTTTTTTCTATTTTAGGTTTAAGTTTTGAAAATAGATGTTTATTAGTATTACTAAGTTTATATGTTGTAGCTATATCATATTTTTTTAAAGTGTATTTAATTTTTTCTGATAGTTGTGGAACATATGGAATCGTGATATATGTTGTGTCATTGTTTAAATTGTTATTGGTGTCTGCAGTGTTGTATATTTGGTGGATTCTTTTTTTAATTGGTATAATAAACCCACAGATTCTTTTCGATATATGAATTACCACTCAAATGCACCTACAGTATTCAATAAAATGATTATAAATAATCTGACTGATAGAGCAGACATGGTTAACCGAATGAATAGTGCTATTCAATAATGACGTGCTGTATTAGCGATGTTATAGACTATTTATATGGTCCATCGTAATTTCGGCCTGATGCGTTCGGTCTCTAGTAACTAAGAGTCCACTTTTTCATATGTGAAAGAACGCAAATAAATATTAAAAGGATATTTTCTTTGAACCAAGATTTAAACGATGATTTTTTTTATATTTATTTAAAACATTACATATTTTTTTAAATTTGTTCGATGACATAATTTTATACATAAGCAATTTCATTGTAACTTAAATTAAAATTAACATAAATTTCTTTCTTACAATTTAGTACAGACGATTTTAAAAGTAGGTAATATAGATAATTAGTTTTTTATGGCTCATTATGAAAGTATCTGAATGACAAAGAATGTTGATTTTGATCGTATGAATGTGGAAGTACATGATTTCCTTGTATGACAAGATACATTTGCCTAACTTTCTATATTAGTTAGTTACAAACATATTTACATGCTCTAGTTTATTACAGTGATGTATTTTGTCTGTAGCCAAGACAACAGTAATACCATATAATAATATATAATTGTGTTTATGTAAAGTAAAGCATAATAAGAATAATTTTTGTTATTTATTATTAAGAATCTACTATCATATAACAAAAATATGCAATGCAATGGCGCCATTAGTTTTCTAATAGAACTAATTAACTTTTAACAATCCACTAATTATAATTATTAAATATGTAGGTACATTTGTAACATTTTTAAACTATATTTAATTAACACTTTCGGCCTTTCTTTTTGCCAATAAGCATTTATCTAAGTTGCTTTTAGTTAACAGGTTGCAACAGTTAGCTTAATATTTAAGAGGGAATAAATTATATCCAACATACTATCAATCAACAAGTCTATAATAGTGTCTAATTCCGATACATTCAAAAATAATGGAATGTAAGGCAAGGTGGGATAACTGGGACCTAGTTTTATAACTTTTAAAATGTGATCTTTCCTGGTTGTTCCAATTTTGGATATCAATGCCAACAAATTTGGTTGTATAATCTTTATAGCGTTGGAATCCATTCGTATTATTTGTTGAAATATTAATTTTTTACTATTGACATGTCAGTGGTCTCAGTTACCCGAATTTGTGGAGGTAACTGAACCCTCCCCTCTCATTTTCGTACTATGCTACATCCAACTCTATACAAGGTAATTGGACCCATATTTGTAATGTGCTTGTTTGTCATACTAAAATTCGTTGTTATAGATCTTATGATTTTAGAGATATGGAGTTTGCAAGGAACAGTGACAAGGAAAACCTACGGATGAAAAATTAGTACATCAAGATTTATTAATTAATTAAGAAATCTTTCCATTTCAGAAACATTATACATATTTCTTTTGTTTTTCTCGATAGGTTTTTTAATTATTCTCAAAATATCTTCTGGACTATAATCTACATAATCTTCTTTGTTTGGCCGTCACCAAGCATTGATTTTTGTACATTTATACATATGTTTTACTCTAACTGAGCCGTCTTCAATCGAAATCACTTGACCAGGATAATAGTCACCGTCATAATTAACAATTACGAAGTCTTCAGTAATAACTTCAACAGTGTCGTAAACCTCTTCTTCTTGGTTTTCTGCAAAATCGTTTATGTCAGTAGAATCCTCACTACTTGATGATGAAATAACGTATTTCCTTTTCTTAGCTTGAACAGGCTTAACTGCTCTTTTTTCGTTTTTTCTCGGTCGTTTCTCGCGATAATTTCCTTTTTTCTTCTTTGTTTTTTCTTGTTCTTCTAATTTCTCGATATACTCTTCGGTGGTTTTAATTTCTGTTCCAGGGCAAATTTGACATTTTTTCACAACAAGTGAATTTGGTTGCCACTTCTTACAAGCCCTAACAGAATGTCATCAAATGATTTTGATTGGAGATCAGTATTATTAGACGGTGGCAATGCATTTTGTTCTGGTGTATCCGCAGTTGTATGTTGAGAAACATTGTGGTTGTTCAATATTCCTGAATAGTTGTGCTATTTTAGGGTTCCTGTTCAGGCTTAATCAATTATGCCAGTGATGTAATGTCGGGGACCAAATTTGAATTTAATGTTCGCGTTTGCTCATTAGTTTTGAGACTTGATTGTTGATTCATTTTTTGGTCTTTGTGCCTTTTCAAATCATCTGGCCTAAATATAGACTCTCCTACACGATTTTCATTTACTCGACTTCCAGGCGATTAGCATCATATATCCCTGTTGCTTTAAAACCTTTTCGAATGTTGTCAATCGATACACAATCGTAGACTTTGTTTAGCATTTCTTTGGCGAGGCTTGGTAACTTTGGAATGTGTTCCGCTTTCCTTAATTTAATTGCATCTTATCTGAGTAATCGATCAAACTATGTTCATTATAATTGATTCTGCTCTTATGAGTTCGTCTCTACATCTGGCGTTCCTGAAGGATCTAATCTGGGCCCTCTGCTCTTCTTGACGTACATTAATGACCTTCTCGATTGTATTGAGTGCCATGTACTTGCATACGCTGACGTCTGAGCATGACCCTGTATTTCTTCAACAAAATCTTGATCGTTTGACTCATTGGTGCTTCTCTAACAAATTAAAAACTAATGTTGCTAAATGTTGCTCTATTTCATTTACGCAAAAGCAAAATTCAATCCCTTCTTCTTATGTAATACATAATGAATTCATCACACAATCCGATACGTTCAAGGATCTGGGTGTACATATTGATAGCGAACTTAGATTTTCCTTCCACATCGAACAGCTTTGCAGCTCCACCTACAGAAAATTGCGATTTATTATGCGTGCTGCTAAGTACTTCACTAATCCTGACATACTTAAATCGCTCTTCTTTGCATTCGTTGCTAGTGCTTTGGAATATGATTCTCCCGCCTGGTCTCCTTGCTACGTTTCTTATCAGCTTTCTATTGAACGCCTGCAGCGGAAATTTCTAAAATTTTTGTCTTATAAGCTCGACGGGACGTATCCTCCAAGGGGAATCGATTATGATTCCCTGCTTGAAAGGCACAAGATGCAATCTTTTACTATGCGGCGTAACATGCATGGTGCGCGATTTGTTTGGAAGATTCTTCATAGGATTATTGACTGTGCACCATATGCCGCGCCAATCCTCCAGATTTGTCAATACTCTCATTTATCCGACTCCCAGAACCAACCTGTTGCTTAACAGGCCTCTTTACGAGCCGATCTGCTAATAGCACTTATGACGACTTGTTCATGTTTGTGGTGCTTATTATATTAGTTATTTATACTTTTTTTTCATTTTTCTTTTCTCTCTTTTTTTTAATACTTAATTTGGATTTTTTGCTTTAGCTTAATTTTATATTATGTATCAACTTTAATTTTGGTTACTTATGTTTTTTGTAATTTGTTTTGTGTATTTACGTGCATACATTTACATTTATATTTATATTATACCCTGTAAATGGTCTCTGTAGGGTAACTAAATGATATTATTATTATTTGAACAAAATCTTGTTTAGGTATCCACTTTCTTAGATTTTGCCGCTACTATTTGACCAGTTGTTTGTCCCAATCCGTTAAAAAAAAGCCAAATATCGCGACATTAAAGGCTGCAATATATGTGTTGTATAAGAGGGCAGCTTTTGAATATGCACACCATTTTTATATGATTTATATGGGTAGATTTATATGGATAGCATGGCCATCGCATATCAGTAAAATAGGGCGATCTTAGGAAATATTGGGTAAAAACATATTTTAAACCAATTTAAAAAAATTATTTTCCTTGGAACTCCACACAAAATCTTCTGTTTGATAGAATCGATTTTATTACTTTCATGAGACAAAGGTTTCACGATGGATCAAAAATTTTTTCTCAAGAGAATTTTGTGGTTTATTGTGTCATACACCGCCGAAAGATAAACGAAGACTACTTAGTTTCCCCCCCTCTCTCGAAGCTGTCCCCCAGATGTTGAGTGAGGTTTAGGACTTGAGCAGTGCATAATTTCTTAAATTCAAATCCTGCTCGTTGAGGGACCAGATGACTCTCTATTTCGGTCCCGATTTTATTAAGAATCAATTATTCGTATAATTTAAATGAAGAACGCAATAACGATATTGGGACGGTAACTCTTTGCATCATTTCGTAGTTTGCCTTATTTTGAAACGGCTACTATTTTAGCTTTCAGCCATAGTCTTGGGACATATTTGTCACACCAACAGGAATTTAGGTGCAGAAATAACAAAGGGTCTAAGTGCTAAATTGTCGAAAAATGAGATATTTGTATAGAAAGATTCTATGGGCCATCGACTATATCCTATCAAACGGACAAAGTACCAGGACTTCAAATATCGTAAGTAATCAGGCAGATAGGCAGCGATTTCTGCAAGTGATCGGTCATTTTCTCATCAAAGGGATCAAGTGCCATAATAGGTACTGTCGTATTGACGTGTTGTCTATTTATTTTGTTTACAATATATCGTTTTGTGCTTCACGGTTGTAGAATATTGTAAAGAACTATTCAAAATAAATCCGGAGAGTCGCAAACAAGAAATGGGAAGATTAAGTGATGAACAAAGACAACGAAAAAATGCAGGACAATCCTATAAAAAAGAAATGGGAATACTGTAGCTGAAAAAAGGTCACCTAACCTGGAAGTAAGTTATTGTTTTTGTTTTTAACATGGAAGGGTGTACGTGACCGTTGGACGGTCCGAAAATTATTCTTATATGCTGTTCGTTCACTTTTTACCACAGCTTGCTTAGCGCAGTTAAGTTTGTTGTCTATTGAACATGATATAGTGGATTAAATACTCGCTGCCGGTCGGTATACTTTTTTTTTCTTCATATCGTAAACAACCGTTCGATAGTTACGTAGAAAGGTCCTTTTAACATGTATAAATGATCCCGTGACTAACGTGTAAATATATTTTTTTGTGTAAATCCTAAAATGTTATTTTTTTTCTTACAACAGATAACATGTAAATGCAAATTGAACTGCAAGTCGTTGAATTGCGCCAATAGATTGGCTCTTTTTGGAAAATACTACGAGTGCAGGCCTGATGTCCATGGAACATACATCATGGGTTTAATACAGTTGACTGACGTGAAGAGAAAAAGGCATGGCTCATATGAAGTTCCTCGTGACAATCATCGTCAAACTACCATCCCACTATAGCCTTCCAGACGAAGAGGGTAATATTGTAGTTGTTTATAAATCTACTTTTATGAATATTTTCCATTTGACGAAAAAGCATTTGGAAACTATTATACAAAAGAAAAGAAGCGACAAAGTGGTTTATAAAGAACTCGTACAACCCCTGAAAAATTTACACAGGATGATAATAAACTTGTTACAGAGCACATAAACGGCAAGTCTCATTATTCGCACGGAAAAAAGTACAAAGAAATATATGAGTCCAGATTTAAATGTTAACCGCCTTTATAAAGCTTTTTTGCAGAAATATCCACACACCTTAGTAATTTATAAGTTTTACAGAAAAGTATTAAAAGAAGACTTTCCAAATGTTTCATTTAGAGCACCGCGAAGTGACACTTGTCGAAAATGTGACGCGTTAAATTGCGAAATAAAAGCGCAGGATGAAAGAAGTTGAAGAACAATGTTGGATTTGGAATTGCACCATCGAAAGGCAGAAGCAGATACCATGCTCATGAAAAGGGACATCGCATCGTAGCAAGTGTCAGGAAGCACCACGAGTGTGTTTTCAGTGGATTTAGAAAAAGTCATGTTCGTACTTACTTTGACCCACCCTGACATGTTCAACTTAAGCCAACTTTCATGCTATAAAGTAGGAATCAACTTTAGGGATATCAAGCATTCATACATGTGCTGCTAGCATGAAGGTGTGGCAGGACGTGGCGGTAACGAGATTGCGTTTTGCTTGTTACGCGTCCTGAATATAGCCATTACAGAAAAAAGGATGTTGTTGTGTGTGTACTGCTAAACGGAATGATTGTGTTTACTTATGTGTTTTGGTGAGTTGTGGACTCTTTGATACTATTGAACATAGGTACCTTATCAGTGATCAGAGCTTCCATCAGGAACATAGGTACCTTATCAGTAATCATAGCTTGCATCAGTGCAATAGGGATTTCGCATTGATCGAGAAAAGAAATCGTAAGTGCACTCCGATGGTACCTGAGGACTTACACGATGTAATACTGTCAAATACACACACACAGGCCGATTTAAACTAGTAGATATGTCACAGAAAAAAATTGTGATATACAAGCGGCAGCTGACAAGATCTTAAATCTCAAACAAGTGAATATTAGCAAAGTTGTAAGATTGAAAATTGACTCCCAAAAACCTGGCTTGTTGTTTACTGCTGAATCTTTTTCTGAAGTAGCACAATGGAAAGCAACTTCGATATTTAAAAGAGGAAAAACCATGAAAGATTAAAAAATGTGGCAATTAACCAGTTACTACATATAAATAAGGTCGGTGATTATAAGAAAAAGCGCTTAATATCAATGATTCCTTATCTAAAAGAATTATAAACACCAAGAATTTTACTCTAATTTAACCAAAAAATATATTGGCATTTTTGGCCCGTTTCCCAATTTTTTTAAATTTGTGTTTATTATTTTCAAATTTTCATTTTTTTTTCTGTTGTTTGCATCGTAACCTATTTAATCGTAAGGCAAATTGATATATTAGTTTATTATTTGAAAATAAAATGTGTGTCATTTTGGTGTGAAAAGGTTTTTTCAAATATTTATTTTTTACTTTATAGAAGTGAGTGAGCCATTGTAAGGTTAATGGGCCTAGGTTCCTTAGTTAGGGATGTCATCTGTCTCTGGAGGTTTGCTGTTATTCAGAGACCTGATGCTGAATACTAGCGTTAACATTATTTCATAAAATATTTTCAAAATTGTATGCACATATTGTGGCAAACAAAACTTTAAATTAATATTTCAACTTAAAATTTATATAATTTTTTTGTATCAATTATATCAATGTAAAAAATAATAATAATAGTAAACCAATCATTATTTTCTTTCCATTTTAAAATATATATTTAACAAAATTACAAATGCATACTAAGAGTTGAATGCATTTCACGAAAACTATTTTACGCTTGATTTCTCATGAATAAACATAATGCGATGCATAATAGAAACATTTTCAAACCGGAACATCTAAATGAGGACGGGCAATTATCTAACCTGTAGCTTGAAATAGAGATAAAGATTGAACAAACTGCATATTAAATATTTTCCTATATACTATAGTTAACGCGTAAAAAAATGAGTAAATATAATAAATTACTTTTGCGGCTCCGTTAGTTGTATTAAACGTGACATCAACGACACCATCTAACTGTCCTTTCACGCAATAAATATTGAATTGTCGAACACGTTTATGATTTACTGTTTAATTTTTATGGAAAGACATTAATAATGCAATAGAGAGAAAAAATTTAAAGGACGTCATTGATTATAATGTATAATTAAATTTATTTTGTATTCTATATATGGGTAGTGGTTTGAATTATTACAATGTATTTAAACATAAATTTGTTTATTAAATATACTTCTGTAGCATTCATAAGTAATTTAAAATCCAAAATATTTCTATCACTACTTTTCTTCAAGGAAAAGTGATAATTTTTTTTCTAATATTTGAATATTATGTCATTAAATTATATCTGCACTTTTTCCATTACTGTTATGCTATCCATAACAGATAAGTCCGTTAAAAATTTAACAGCTATGACCGTTATTAATTAATAACAATGCCTTTAGCAATAACGTTTTTTTTTGAAACATGATAACAATAAAACACTCAAACAGAATGATTTTTGTCATGTAAGTGTGAACAGCTACTAAAATTAAAATAATAATTTGATTTGTATTTCCTGAAATGACAAATTTTTTGAGCATGTTTTTCTCTTTCTTCATTATTTGGGCAACTTTCTAAATTTTGTGATTGGGAACTAAAAAGTTGTTTATAGATCTTGATTTTATTGGTAACTAATTCTTCGAATATTGTTCGGCTACCGATGACGATTCCCAGTCTCCGAATTATTTTAATGTAATGTTAGAAGATCGCCACCGCTACTTGCAAATATTGTGGCACTGGACCTTCGAAAAAAATTAAATTTTCAGGGTTTTCCAATCTTGAAAATTATACTGGCCGACACGATTTTTGTAACACAGTTCAGCCCATCATTTTCACAATGCTAATATCTTTCTAATAATAGAAAAAATATTCATATAGCCCTAATACGTCCAGTTTTCAATGGACCATTAGACTCTTTTATATTATCAGGTGGTAAATTTTATGAGGGGCCATTTAAAACCGGTTCATTTTACAACAGAAAGATAACCTAAAATGAAGTGCATATAACATTGAACTTATTTTCTTATTCAGTCTTCGTTTGATTTTCAAAGCGAGTTTGTGTGTAGTTAGGAAGGCTTTTTCAACCACGAAAATGTCAAGTGAAAATTTCTCCTGACAAGTTTTGTTATATTTCTGGTGAGGTCACAGGCCAGACTATTTTCTGAAAATATGACAAAAGCCTATTTCATGTATTTTGGCGTTTGAATCGGAGATCAAAACAAGCAGTCGGCTCCCCATATGTGCTGTGTCAGCTGTAGTGTGTCATTGGTACAGTGGATGAAAGGGAAGAGAAAAAGTATGCCTTTTGTTGTTCCAATGGTATAGCGAAACCCACCAATCATTTTGACGATTGCTATTTTTCCATGTCAAAGACAGAAGGTTATTCCAAAAAAGAAAAGCGCAAGATCGAATATCCGAATTTGCCTTCTGCCATAAGACCTGCTCCTCACAATGCAGACTTACCAGTACCGACTGCGCCTTTAGATTGGCAAGATATTGTTTTGGGAGATAATGGAGTTAGTAACGCATCATCAGGCAGAACAGTGTACCGACCCCAATTTTACCCCAGGTCCCAGTTCCGGCGAGCCACAGTTGATTGTTCAAAGTGAGTTAAATAATTTAGTACGTGATTTGGGATTGTCAAAGCAACAGTCACAACCTCTTGCTTCACGTCTTAAGGAATGGAATTTACTAGCCAAAGATACAAAAATTAGGGCTTTTAGGAAAAGAACTAAGGAAAAGCTACGTTTTCTGCATTTTGCAATATGGAAAATTCGTTATGTGCGTGTACTGATATCGATGGTTTAATGCAGGAACTCAATATCGAGCATTCTCGCTGTGAGTGGCGCTTGTTCATAGACTCATCGAAACATAGTTTAAAAGATGTATTATTACATAATGGAAATTTAAAATCATCTATACCACTTGTCCATTCACGATGAAAGAAACCTATGAAAATATGAGAATCCCTTTAGATGTAATAAACTACAACCGATACAAATGACAGATATGTGGGGATTTAAAATCAATTTACTAGGACTTCAGGGAGGATTTACAAAATATTGCTGATTTCTTTGTTCTTTGTGAATGAACATTATGTAACTAAAATTTGAGCGGAAAGGAGTGAATTTCAACAGGGAACTCAAAATGTTAAGTATGTGCCCCTTGCAGACCAAAAGAATGTTCTTTTGCCTCCTCTTCACATTAAACTTGGTCTGATGAAAAATTTTGTGAAAACTATAAATAAAGAGGATGAAGGATTTAAATACCTAAGACAAGTCTTTTCCAATTTAAATCTTTCCCAAATTAAAAGAAGGTTATAATTAGAAAATTGCTGGACGATGTTAATTTTATTAGAAAAGCGCAAGAATTTAAAGCTTGGAAATCATTTGTAAGTGTAGTGAGGGGATTTTTAGGCAACAATATGGTTGCTAACTACGAAAAACTAGTTAATGAAGTTTTAGACTCTTATAAATCGCTTGGTTGCCGAAAGTCATTAAAAATTCATTTTCTCCATTTCCATTTATCATTTTTTCCTAAGAATTTGGGCGTTGTCAGTGACGAGCAGGGTGAAAGATTCCCTCAAGATATAAGAACTATGGAAATTTGGTAAAGAACGAAGCTGTGATCCCCCCATAAAAGGAAAATATAGAATTAGTGTTTCGAATAAATATTTTTGAAATTTGCTTTTTTCTTAGATGTCAACTTAATATAAATTATAAATATAGTCGACATATAGGGTTAAACACTTGTTAAATCATTTTTTCGATAAGTATTACATGGTACCATTCTACATGTGGTTTGTCTAATGTAATAAGAAACCCTTACGTGTTACAACTTTTTCTTGGCCATTTTTGTATTTAGATAGGTTCATTCTACTACAATATGCTATTCAGTTTTATGTTATCATTTTTTTTTGTCGGCCAGTGTTCCTTCAACTCCTTCAAGTTGTCTTGTTTCTATAATCGTAAAAAAACGACAAGGGCTCCAAATCAAAAGGTCGAATCTTGCATATTTTCTACATAAATCACATCTTTGAAGGATGTATCATTTGTAATTACAAATTTCCTCACTTATTTGTTTTTTGTGCCTTGCAAACTAACTACAAGGGCGATTCGTAAAGTAAGTTCCGTTTGGTTATTAAAAAAAAACACCAATACATCAAGAGGTTTTTATTTTATACAACTTAAAGCTACTTTTCAGCTATTTTTCTACATAGTTGCCATTAAGATTGAGACACTTGTCATAGTGATGAACAGTGGCGTAGCTAGCGTGGGTGGCTCCCTAGGCGGATATTGAGGTGTCCGATAAACGAAAAGTATGATTTTTTAACGAATACAAATGAGTCATTAATAATTAAGTTACAAAATTATAATACCTGAAAAATCGGAGACTGTGGCTTTTAAGTGAATAAAAAAATTAAAAACCCTTACCATGCATTAATATCCGAACGATTCTCTCTAGCACTACCAGACTCACACTGAATCAGACTACACCACAGTGCTGCGATCGCGCCGATATCCCACTCCTCTGCTCACTAGGCGGAAACGGAACTTACTTTACGAATCGCATTCGTATTATGAATCTGTCCTCATTGCTATCTATAGACAAGGTGACAAGTTCTCCACGTCTACAAGCTTCGTATATTCCGAACAATAAAATCACTTTGTCCGCCAGAAAGTACTCATTCAGTTAACACTTTTGCTTTCTTCAGGTTGCAGGACTCGGATTTTCTTTAAAAAAAAGTTTAAACACACGTACCAAGTTTAATTTAGAAATATTAATATTTTTATGTAGTTTTAAACACATTTTCAGCAGTAAAATTTCTATCTATATACTATTTGGCGCAATTTTTTTTTCATTCATTTATTGAGTAAAACCTCATCGTGCTTCGATATTTATGCTTTTTCGCCAGTTTACGAAATCTTTAAATTCTTTTTGTATCTGTTTCTTGTTTACAAATGCAGTAAATTTTGAGTTACTCTAACCACTTCGCCAGGAATTTATTGATAAATTTCAGAAATATTTTCACTTTCCATAGTTCTATATATTTTTTGTAAAATAGTAACGGGTGTTCAGAAACATTCGAAGTCAAAGTAGTCCTTGAAAATATGAAGTCATGTCTGATATAGATTGATACATTTACTTAATACAATTTTATAGGTTATCATACACGCAAATGTCAGTTTATGTCGAAATATATTACTTTAATATGCCATATTAATTAATATAAACTAGTCAAATAATGATTTTAGAAGGTAACAGTAATTAATTTGCAAATTTCAAATTAAGTATTTTGATATTTTAGAGAATTTTTGCTGAACAATAGCACCTCTTCATGCGATAACCGGAAGAAAATACATAATCCAATTAATATGCTATTCATTCTTGTGTAATAAAGCACATCTAATATGTAGTAACATGTAAAAAGACAATGCAGAATTAAGAAGAAATAACTTTATAAGAAAAGGTTTTATTCATCTTATAGTGACAATAGTATCTAGTTATCGTACTAGTTTAATATATTAACATTCAATAAATTATTGTAAGAAATGGCTTAAAATAAATTTGAAACAAATAAATTGTTTGTAGAGTCCTTAGATTACAACCTTATAATAAATATCATAAATTGTAGTTGTATAAATTACCAACAATAATGACCATAATTATAAAACATGTTGAAAATGTCCACCACCTTCTTCCAAGAATTTTACGCACCTCCTCCGAATGCTACTAAATACATTTTGCAGTATGGGACTATTTCTAAGTTCACTAATTTTATTATAATTCTGTCTTGGAGATCTATATAATCTTGCACTGGTACTTGATAAATTGAATTTTTTAAAAAAGGCCATAAATAGTAATCACACGGTGTAAGATCACAAGATCTTGGAGGGAATTCATGATCGCTGTTCAAACTAATTAACAGATTTCAAAACACTTCTTGTAACATATTCATTGTTTCCCCCGCTGTGTGAGCTCTAGCACCATCTTGTTGAAAGTATCCCAAAGCTAGTTCATCATCGCGAAGTTGATTAAAGAAAGGCAATAGTATTTCCTGTCGATATCTTTCTGCAGTCAAGGTACCATTAAAAAAAACTGGACCAATAATCCTTCTTCTACTTATAGCGCACCAAACACCAACTTTCTGAGGATGTAAAGGAGCTTCAACATACAAATTATTGGGCTTTGTATCACTCCACATTCTCATGTTTTGCAAGTTAACATATCCACTAACATGAAACCATGCTTCGTCTGAAAAGAAAGTTTTGTCTAGGACATCATCATTAAAATTATTTGTAAACCATTCGCAAAATACTACTCGTCGCGGATAATCAATATCGAGGATTTCTTGCAAACAAGTTATACGATATGGGAATAACTGTAAATCTTCTTTTAAAACTTTATGGCAAGAACCAACTGACAACCCGGTTTGTTGAGCAAGAGTTCTTACTGAAGTTTTAGGGGCATCAGTAATTATTTCTCTAACATTCCCAATCATTTCTTCTGTCCGGACTTTTGGTCGCCCACCACTCTCTTAGCGTCCCACACTACCAGTTTGTCGAAAAACTGGAACAATTCTGATTAGTGTATACTGAAAAGTATTATAATCAAAGGCAAGGTTGGGAAATTCATCTCGAAATTCTTCCAAACAAGCTTGAATTGAATACTTCCACTGGCCATCGATCTTTTGACCTTTTAAAAAATATGCTTCAACCATGAATGCTTTGTGTACGTTAGTAAATACCATTTTCAAAATTAAAAAATATAAATTAGTATCTTCGATATTAGATTCTGACAATTTTTGACAGACAACAGTTGACATTTAATAATTATTACAAATCAGATACTTAAGTAAAGATATACGATTTTTTGATCAGAGCCCACTTGACTTCGAATGTTTCTGAACACCCGTTATATTAAAAAACAAGTTTCATAAGGCACCATTTTGCCGCACGAGATCAGTTTAGAAAACGAGCCGCGATAGCGGCGAGTTTTATAAAGAGCGAGTGCGGCAAAAGGCCTTATGAAACGAGTTTTTTATACTATTTTTCTATTTTGCATTTTTTACATTAATAAATCGGAATTATTTAATTTGGAAGTTCAGAGTTTAATTTTTATATAAAGCATGCAGTTGGTCACATTGATACTTGACATTGTCAAATTTAAATCTTGCTATCTGCGAAGTATATTATATTACATAATACATATTATTTATTAAATTTTCGTTAACATTACTTGATTTTTTATTTAAAAATATAAACATGAGTGACTTAGAAACTAATATATCTTGTTGTCAATTGTATACAATATACGTTGTTTGTGTAGAGTACGAACATATATCATATCTGTCAAATGTACTTAAATTCGTAATATCAAATGACAGCAATGATATTTATTTCTGTGTTCCAACTACGCCAACATTGAAAAATGAAAAAAAGCGTATCGAAATGAAGCTGATTTCGATACTGTTTTGGGTTTCATAATTAGTTCATTTCGAACGCAAAATAGAAAAAATATATAGTAGGTTGCTGCACAACCAAGTTACATTCAGAATTCTGACTACTTAACTCGAGCTTGTCATTATAAATAATTTTACCAAAATAGGATATTTATTTCATGTTTTATTACGAAACTAAAAAACAATATACGGCGGATATGTATATAACACACAGATAATTTATAGCTTCAGGCCATAGAATTTATCCTTGTCTGCGATATCAATAATATCAGCCTAATATCAATACGAGGGGTATTGATATATCCTTAGTCTACTATTGAAACAATTTAAATTTGGGACTTTATTTTATTATTTAACATAGTCTCCTCTTAAATAAATACACTTAATACAGTGCAACGCCTTTAACCCTTCTAAGAAAAAGATCCTTCTTTGTCTGCAAATCAGTCTTCCACAGCTTCTATTACTTCTTCGTTACACAAAAATTAACGACCGTCTGAGGTATAGGGCGGGTGGTCCAGTAATTCGAACCCCAGATTCCGAATTGTATTCGCGGTAATGAGCAATTTGTATGCAGGGGCATTGTCATTTTCCCCTAAATTTTCTCTTTCAGGGTTGTTAGTAATTTAGAATATGAATCTCCAGTGATGTTCTGATTCCACGAATATCCCAAAAAAGAAACTGAAGCAAGAACCTTTCCAAAGGATTTTTTAACTCGAAACTTCTTAGACCTTGGAGAACCATGATAATTCCACTCCATTTCTGTTTTGTTTCTGGGCCGTAAAAATGGGCCCATGTATCATTCATAGTCGCAAGACTGTTCAAAAATCTGGATCTCCTTCAAAACGGACACAGATTGACCGTGACGTTTTCACTCTTGTTCGTTTGTGTTAGACGTTCAAGCATTTAGGAATCCATTTTGCAGAAATTTTTTTCATATATAAATCGACGTGAACTATATGATGGACATATTCATATGAAATGCTTAGTACCTTAGCTATATGTTTCAGCCCAATTCGATGGTCTGATAATATTCTGGGATGAACTACGTCAATATTTTCGGGAGTAGACCCCGAAATCGGTCTTCGTGGTCACTTCTCATCTTCAACGTAAAGTTTTCCTCTTTTGAATGACGTAATCCAATTTTGACAGTCGAAGATGATGAACATTGATCGACAAGTGTGTTACGCATACCTCTTCAAATACAAGTATTTGATGATGCCTCGATACTCCAATTTGTCGATTTTCACATTTGCGTACGACATGCTTTCTTTCAAAATTTACTGCACAGCAATATTTCAACTTCTTGACCTAAAATGTTACTGCGACTGGTAAAATGTCATTATTTATTGCCATTATAACAAGCTTTTGTTTTGTTCAAGGAAAAGGGCCTAGGCTAGATATCAATACCTCCTCGTATACTACAATAATTAATTTGTTATTCTTTTTGTATGTATCAAATGTACAGCTATGCTCATAAAAATCTATTACCAAGTTTTGTAATTTTTAATTTGCTTTAATACATACTACGATTACTGCTCTGACAATGTGTCAATTTAATTTTTTTAAATACTTAGGGCCGATTTGTTCACCTTCCAGTAAAGTATCAAGTAAGGGTAGAGTGAAAACATTTAGAGAATAGCACATACGTCGTTACAAAGCTACGCGAACAAAAAGTGACAGGGGCGTAGGTGATTTCGAGAGGGGTGATTTTTGGAAATAATTGTTAAAATTATGTTTTTTCATAAAACTACAATGTTTCTAATGAATTTAATTGATATTGGGGAAGCAAATTATTATTTACAGTATTAATGTGAATCTTTAAATCTACCTCGTTATGAATATTGGTGCTAGTATAAATTAAATAAAATTAACTCAATAAATTTTTCGCTTCATAAATTTTCTTATTTTAGAAAATTATTATTTAAGTTTATTTTACATTTATCAAATCAGAATTATTATAATTTGAAATAGATATTGGCTTATTCCAAGCTACAATAAAGATACATATAAATATTTCATGTTATCTAGAGGGTATATTGTTATAATTAATACAAGTTAACATCTGTAAGATTAAATTATTTAGAAAATTTTATTTTTGTCAAGTAATATTACAATACATATGTAATAAAAACAATAACAATGTAATACATGTATGTTAATGCCAGTATATACATGTGGTATAAAAAAGTAACAAATTGTTCTATTTTTTAAATTTTAAGTTAAAAAAAACATAAACACCAATATAACTTAATCGTAAGCGGCACGCAACTGTTGTACAAACACTCCTAAACTGGATCAGATGTGATATAATGAACTCGACCAACCCTAATATGTTCATAGCGCATTATGGCGTATGTGCTATTCTCTAAATGTTTTCACTATACTTATAGAAAGAAAGCAGGTTGCCTGCTTACTGGTAGCTGGCGCCGATCAGTAACAATAATGTAACAAGTAATAACCTGCATCTTCTCTGTCTAGGTACGTCTATCAGCATTGTGACATTATCGGCACCCATCGGCGCCGGTTACCAGTAAGCAGACAACCTGCTTTCTTTCTGTATGTACCCGTACGCTAGTTGTAAGATAAAGCCTTACTTGACAGAGTAAGTGTTTATTCACAGTTAAGTAAAATTTAACCGACCTGTAAAATTACTAACTTGGCAAGAAATTTACTTGTTGTTCATCTAAGTTATAAAGTATCAAGTGAACTCTTATGTAATAGAAAATTCAGTTATTGACAAGTAAAATGGATTTATTTGAAGACGTTGACGATGTTCTAGCCAATGATTTTGTGTTCAAAATTTTAAACTAAAATTTGTAATAATTTTCTTCGTAATCTGTATATGGAACCAGATTCGGTGTACCACCAGCAGTTTTGCACAGTTCATATTTATTCGCATTCTTTTTCTTCTTTAGAGATCTTTTCTATCCTTCGTGTTTAATTTTCAGCATTTCCACACTTCTATTTGTCATTAATTGACAATTAAATTTTTGTGTGGAGTTCCGACCAAATGTCCTACTTTCAGAGGGAATTGTTGAAAAATGTACATAAATAATTCTATAATATTAAAGTGTAAAGAAAACGCGGGAAACTAAAGAAAATTTTAGCCAATCCCTTCGAAAGTGCAAGAAACGTTATTCTTCAAGTAAGTTTTCCTGGCTCCCGTCAAACGGTAAGTCGACGGATAAAAAAAGTGATTTACGATACCATATTATAGCAAAGAAGATTCATTTATCTCAAGAATAGAAGCAATCCAGTCTTTTAATTCTGATTCTTTAGGATTGGACATTAGCAAGTACTGCACTTGAGCACTATTTTGCTTTAAATCATATAAATTAACAAAATGTGATATTTTCCAATTAAAAAAAATTCAGCGAACAAATAGTGCATTTTTATATAACACAAAACACAAGTTTTTTGAAGCAGTGTATAAATATCAATGATAGAAAATATTTTCAGTTAATGTGTGGACATGAATAAAGTGTGTCGGAGGATTAAGAAATCATTTACATGAATAAATTACATTCATATATTAAATAATGCGATGCTACCATCCATCCAATAAATTATTCTTTAGAATAATTACATGTTTCAACATGATAATTACCCTGTTTATACACCTAATGTAATTACACACTGGTTTTATCAGAATATTGTGTAATAATATTACGATGGATTCCTAAAAGTTCAGACATATAACCCATAGAAAATATCTGTACGCTGAGATGATAGAACGTATCTCTAGAATACGTGTTAGGAATAGAGAATCAATTTTAAATACTGGAAAAATATAGTTGGGCTACAGACCTGTATTAGATATTTCGTACTTTCAATTCACAGGAGATTGAGGGCAATTATTGATGCAAATGGGGGCCCAAGAAAATATTGATTGTATTTTTCGTAAATTTATATTTAAAAAGTATTAGTCCGAGTTAGTTGGACCACCAGGTTAGTTGGACCATCGGCGCAAACGGGCCTCTAGGTAATGCGCCATAATATTCCCCACTGTCATTGTTCTTTCTTCCTCGTGAGTAGGTTAAAGTGGACACAGCAGTGAAAACATTCCATTAAAATATTTATACTAGTAGTGTATTACCTACCATAATGACACAAAGGTATGATCAGAATAATTGAAACGTACATGAGTAGGTAAACCCCACCAGTTTTGTATAATACAAAGGTTTAATAATATAAAATATTATTAAAAATCGGGTGTGAAGAACACAAATACAGGTTCACTATTAATATTTTTGTGAACGTGTCCGAACATATCCTTCCCCAGAGACGTAGATACGTATTTCGCCTTTCTACAGGCTCATCGGTACGCTCCTGCTGGAGAAAGGATATCTTCAGACACATTCACAAAAAAGAACCACATCGCCACATCACAGAAATTATCCAGACCGAGCGTAGAAGTAAATTCAGCGCTGCCTGTTGTCAGACAGCCGAAGTACCTCGCCCCGTCCACATAACCAATGTGAAGTAACGACGTCCTTCCAAAGATGGCACAGCCATCTCTCTAGAAACTGCATTTTGTTTGTGTCTTCACTCATACTACGGACTAACCGCATGTGTAATGTATCAGAATAATTGAAACATACATGAGTAGGTAAACTCCACCAGTTTTGTATAATACAAAGGTATTTTTAATAATATAAAATATTTTAATAATATGAGTTTTGTGAGGCAAATGAAATAGTTCTTCTGTGCTTACCGAGCCACACCACTCATTTCTTGCAACCATTATACAGATCTTTTTTAGGTCTCTTAAATCGAACTATTATTCAGAGTGCAACCGATTTATGAAAATTAATCCCTCTAGAAAAATAACACGGTACCAGTTTGGTAAACTGCTTGGGGATTCATGGAGTCGTAAAGAATGGGATATCTGGCTTTCAAGCTACTGGAATCGTTCCGTATACTTCCAGATTATGCCTGAAGAATCAGAATCAGCACAAATAGATCCCGAACAAGCTGATGCACCACCTATCCCAGACAATATGACTGTATAAAAATCCAGGGTACCTATTCAATCGCCAGTTCCTGGTTGTTCTGGCACCGCAAATACCAGACATAACTCCAGGAAAATTTCTAGACAGTATTTCACCAGCTGTGAATATGTTAAGAAACAAAGTCGCCAAGTTGCCAGTGTTTTGACAAGGATACAAAACATAAATACACAAAAAGAAAAGAAGAAGACAAAACAGAGTAAAAACCAAAAAAGAAAATTGAAGAAGCAAGGAAGAGCACAAACACCGAATGATGAAGAGTGACACGTCGACTAATAGTGAAGAAGTCTTGCACGATGACGACAGTCTAGAGGAAGAATGGGATGAAAACAACTGTACCGGATGTCAGGAAAACTATGCTGAAACACAAAGTAGTGACGACTGGTGCAAATGTGTTCGATGTGGTAGATGCATGAAATGTGTGAACTATTTGGCAAAGTAGTCTTTAAAAGAAGGGAATAAGTATTTATTTCCTGTATTTAAAATGTATTATATATTTTCTACCATAATGTTTAAGTTTATGATTAGACTTGAGTTTGACAGTGGTCTAACTATCCCATAGCAAGCAGTCCAACTAACCAGCATGCTATGGATTGTTTGGACCACTCATTGTGTTACATTTTTTGTTCATTTATTAAAGTATGTTTAGTTTTTCTTTAGACTGCAATAAAAATTAAGTATAAAATCATAATATGTATTTATTGCTAGCAGTTACTAAATAATTCTCTTAAAATGAATAAAAGTACAGACAGCATTTTGAAAAAAAGTGGTCCAAATATCCCGGACTTACCCTATTTCTTGATAAAAATAGTTAATTCTGTGAACTTCTAGCTTAAGATACAATATACAAAAAGGTTGTGTTTATGTATAACAATACGTTATGCACGTATAAAGCATTTGTTACAATATGAAACAGACATGTAAATAATTTACATATCTGTAACTGTACACATGGACAATACATCCCGTATTTTCAGCATTTACTACTGCTTAAGAAATATGTTTCTGCCATCTAGGCGTCTTCAGTCAAGCTAGTGAAGCAATGTATACACATTGATACAAATCTCTTAAACAATAGATCTGTATCTGTATTTACATTACGTTAAAATCGTCTCCAAGCCATAGCAAGTTACCTCCTATCAGATGGAACTAATTAATAAGTGACATCTGACGGACGAAAGAGACTATGCCAGAAAAGGCGATCTTCCGCTCGAATAGCTAGGCTATTACAAAAACGGAAAAATACGTATATTGGTGCAGTTCTTAACACGCGCCAGATGGCGGTAAATATACAAAAAAGGTTGTGTTTATGTATAACAATACGTTATGCATGTATAAAGCATTTGTTACAATATGAAACAGACATGTAAATAATTTACATATCTGTAACTGTACACATGGACAATACATCTCGTATTTTCAGCATTTACTTCTGCTTAATACATATGTTTCTGCCATCTAGGCGTCATCAGTCAAGCTAGTGAAGCAATGTGATACAAATGAAACAAATCTTTATGAATAGATTTGTATCTGTATATACATTTCATTGAAATATAAAGCAAATTTCATTCTATAAGGTGGCACTTATTTCATAAGTGACATCTTACGGACGAAAGAGACTTTGCCGAAAAAGGCGACCTTTCGCTTGTCTGTTTCATATTGTAACAAATGCTTTATATGTGCATAACGTATTGTTATACATAAACACAACCTTTTTGTATATTTACCGCCATCTGGCGCGTGTTAATGGACTGCACCAATATACGTATTTTTCCGTTTTTGTAATAGCCTAGCTATTCGGGCGGAAGATCGCCTTTTCTGGCATAGTCTCTTTCGTCCGTCAGATGTCACTTATTAAATTAGTGCCATCTGATAGGAGGTAACTTGCTATGGCTTGGAGACGATTTTAGCGTAATGTAGATACAGATACAGATCTATTGTTTAAAAGATTTGTATCAATGTGTATACATTGCTTCACTAGCTTGACTGAAAACGCCTAGATGGCAGAAACATATGTCTTAAGCAGAAGTAAATGGTGAAAATACGAGGTGTATTGTCCATGTGTACAGTTACAGATATGTAAATTATTTACATGTCTGTTTCATATTGTTAAGATACAATATTTGATGATTTCAATTTGACGGTTTAACATTTTTGGTTGTACTAGATTTTTTCGAATATAATTGTACATATTTAAATAGATTAAACATAAAAGTACTTTATTTACATACTATTGCATTGCGTTCAAAGCAAATTCGTTAAATTCAATTAGGATCGAGCAAAAAAGTTGGTTTCCACAGGAATACTTTGAACGAATAAGAAAAGAGACTAATAATTGAAACAAATACCGAATAATCAGAAATCAGAGGGGTTTTAAATGGTCTAATCAAAGCTCGAAAATTAGCGTAAAAGCAGTGAACATTGAACTAATTACAAATACAGTACAGCTTCTAACCCGGTCATACTCGTATATGGGACCAGACGACGTCCGACTTTAGAATTGTCCGTATTTCTGAATATACGTTTTATTACTAATAAAAATAAAGTTACAAAATAGAGATAGAATTCAATATTTATTATACTACGTACTAAAACACTTTTCTCTATATGTTAGTGTACAATGTGTACATACATACATATATACTACATATTATTTATCCGATATGAAATGAGTAATAATCGACTGTTATAACTTATTTAAATGATTTTTCCTCGCTTTTTTCGCTAATCTTCTTAATAGCAAGATATCTTGCATTGCCATATTGCTTTCTTCGGCCGAGTAAATGCAAACCGAAAATGATTCTACTGCATCTGCGTTCTTAATTTTCTTTGAAAAATTCCCTTCTTCATTCTTTTCATTCTCTTGATTTTCTTCTTATTCTTCAATGCATTCTATCAAATCCAATTCATTTTCTCCTGTTGCCCACTCTCTTATTTCATTGTCGGTTAATTGACATACTCATTCAACTCTCTGTAAATCTTCTTTAATTCTGATTAAATCATTTCCATTTGTACAATTTGTTTTTTCCACGATCGCAAGTGAAATTTCATCTTCTGGAGTCCATTCTTCTTCTATCGCCAATAATTGCGACCAACTCTTTCTAATATTGGTGATACTTATATTTTGCCATGCCTTATTTAAATTTGTAACTTCATCTTTCAAACTGTAATCCTTCAACATCTTCACAATGTCTGAGTATTTACGACATATTGTAGTAGAAGCTTTTTATACTTCACTTTAATGTTTTGCATGAGATTTTGATCCATCGGCTGAATCGAAGCCGTACCATTCGGAGGAAGAAACATTACACGAAAATTGGGATCAGTATTCAAATGGATGCGACGGCGCATTATTCAGAAGTAGTAAACATTTTTGTTCCTTATTGATATTTCCTAAATGACTTTTACCAGATGGAATAAAACAAGTTTTGAACCAGTCTTTAAACAAATCCCTTGTCGTCCATTCTCTGGTGGTTACTTTATAAACAACAGGTAGATTGATGTTTTTAAACGATCTTGGATTTAAGAACTTCCCAATCATCAACAGTGGCAGCTTATGAGTTACTGTCCCATTGCACCGACATAAATGATGCTCGATCTTTAAAAATTTTTCTTCCGGGTGCTGATTTTTCATTATTATGAACCCAAGTGTTTCCAGGTAGAACCTTTAAAAAATAGCAGTTTCGTCTGCATTATATATTTAATTTTCGGACAGGCCCATTTCCATAACGACTTGCAAAAACTTTTCTCGAAAAGGAGCTACAGCTGCCACATCACTTGAAACACGTTCGCTTACGATATCTTATGCCGTACCTGTGTTTAAATTTGCAAAGCTATACATTACTTGTCATAAAATTTTTCCGGTTAATTTTTCGCAGAAAAATGGATTGCTCAAGCGACCTTTTGCATGTTCCCTAATAGATATAGATATGTTCACCTTAGCTGTAAACATAATCTCAGGTGCCATACTGTCCGCCGGCATTTGTAATATCGGTTCTCTAAGTATAGTTGTCGTGGTGTCTTTATGGACCCCTACAAGCATATTCGTACACTATAAGACACTGGCTTTCACGCCTAGGGATCACAGCCATGGCCTTCACTTTCACAAATAGTTCCAGCGAAGGTAAACCCACAGTGGCCTCCATGGAAGCGATTCTCGTACTGTTTATGACTCCGTGATTTCCAACAGAGCCTGTCGTAATTCTCCCACCGTCGATGTCAGCTCCGCCGTCCTCCACTAGACAACTGCCCCATATGTAATAGTTGGTCTTACTACTACTGTGCACAACCAGTGTATCGCATTTGGTTTTAATCCCCATGTCTTGCTAACGGCTGCTACATCTCCAAGAGACCTGCGTCGCCCTGTCTGTCACTTTGACTAAGTGTCTGCTCTAATTCAGTGTCGCATAAAGTGTTATACCTACTCTCATCCTAACAGTCTTACATTGCCCAGACGATTTAATTTTTTCATATCGGTAAAGACTAACAACTCTGTTTTTTTGCGGATTAACAGTCAGGTACTATCTCTCCACAGTTCGCAGAGCGTTTCGCATGATGCTAGCCACTGTTCCCGGGAATTTCCTCTGGGATACAATGATAATGTCATCAGCAAACCCCTGCCTCCATATTCTCTATTCATTAATAGACTCCATATTCCCTGGTCATTTAATATCCTGATAAAATTATCCACTATTAGACTTCATAGTAGCGGTGAGAGTACTCCTCTTTGAGGGCACCTTTTGTTGTCTTCATGGAGATCGTTGTTTTGCCGTTTGGCCTGAACTATTCTGGTGCGCAGCATGTTATAGACCCAATTTTCAGATCTTTTAATGATTGAATGGTGGAAGACGTTGAGGTATTATCTAAAGCCCTTTCTATGTCTAAGAAAATTGCAAGCGCAATTTCCTTATGGTGTAGGCTAATTTCGAGCTCCCACCTCCACACCACGCTAATTTTCTATTCACTGTAGTACATGATCATAGACACTAGGACTGACTCATAAATTCTTATTTTAGTTCTTATTAACATTTCTTTTTTTATTGAAAATTTATAGATTTGCTGACTATTATGCAAATAATTATTTGCATAATAGTCAGCAAATCTGAAGAAAACGCAGAATGTAAGAACTAATAATTAATTTTGCATTTGATATTCGTGTTTTATTAACATACTGAGTAGGGAACCTTTCTAACAATTTATCAAAAATGTTTTTTGTCTTGTGTTAATAATCTTTAAAAGAATATTTAATTCAATAAAATGAAAATATATGAAAGCCCACGCTCTAAATTGCGAAAATACAAAGAATAATAAGTTGCATCATTACTACTTATTGCCAATAATATATTCTTGAAACAAATACGTATTTATGCGCATCTGTAATTCAAGGAGTGTTAACATTAATATATAAATGACTGTTTGCAATCATATCGTGATTATTCATATTTAAAAACCATCTGTGTATATAACTTATACAATCAGTTTATATTGATTTGAAAATTTCTCTATGAAATGTCAGTTGCAATCTGAAAAAGAGTATTTGGTATTTGCAAAAAAAGAATACCGAACACTTTCATATTGTGATAAATCTTCTGTTCGGTTCGTTTTAATAAAACATACGGTAATTAAGAATAACTATATTTATAAAAAGTACACTAAATAGTAACTGACAATAACTACAGCATTTATATTTATTTATATACATTTATGTCTAGGATAGTTCACGATGATTGCGGCTTGAATGAATTATTCTTTTCATGAGTCGTTGAATTTTGTTTCGTGGTCGAAGTTGCCTCCATTTCCACTCCATTGTTTCGTATCTCCCAGGGTTGTGACGTGTTTGAGTCTGATTAATAATTAATCGTGTGTTGTTGTGTTTTTGTGCGGTCCTGTGTTGTGTATGTGTAGTCTGTGCGTTCGTCGCTTTTTTGCGTTTAAGTCATATGTGTTCGTTTACTGGTCATCATCATTTTTTTGCGTTTCAGTTTTTGTGTGTTTTATGTTTATTGTTGTAAAGTGTTATTATTGTCTGTGTTTGCGTTACGAAGTATTGTATTTGTTCTTTTGTTGCGTTTGTCGAGTGTAATGTTATTAGCATATTGCCTAGAGCAAGTGCTAATTCGTCAACTGTGTTAAGTGTTGTGTTTTTTTGTTTTTGTGTCCAGGGATTAGTTGTTGGGGGTGGTGCTGGTATGTATTTAGGTTTGGGTGTGGTTTTGTTTGCAGGGTTGTTTGGGTTGTTAGGACAAGTATGAATGTGGATAGGTGAGGACCACCGCAGTTTGCACACTTTGGTGGGGTTGTTTTCGTCTTTGTACATAAGTGTGTCGAGTGTTCGTCTCCGCATTTCATGCATTTGTAGTTTACATTACAGTTTTTTTGGTGGTGTCCAAAAGTCTGGCATTTGTGACATTGTATTATGTCTGTCCGTTTGTTTAATGGTTCTATTTTAATTGTGAGTCCGCAGCAATCGTGTATGTTATAAATTGACTTGTACTGTCTCGTTAGTTCAATTAGCACAAGTGGTGCAGGTATGCCGTGTTTACCGTTCATTCTTTTGATTTTTAATGTCGGGTAGCCTTGGTCAGTCAAGTCGTCTGTAATGTCAGTGTCGGTGATAAAGGTAGGAATGCCACGCATAACTACCTTTAGTGTCTTTTCGCTTCTCAATTGAAAAGTGTATCGTATATGTTCATTGTCGAGTATATGTTTACGTTTTCGGTAGTCTTCGTCAGTTTTCGGTTCGATGTGAATACCAGGTTTTACAAGTTTGTTATGTACGGTGTTAATGTTGTGTGTTTTAAGTATGTGTCGTATATGTGCCCATTTGTCTTTTTCTGTTATTATTATTGGTGCGATTTTGTGTTGTGTATTGCGTGTTTCGGTTTTTGTGTTTTGTGTAGTGTTTGTTTTATCACTTACCCTGGGAGTGCTGTTGTTTGAAGTTGACGGTTGTGGAGTGAATTCATTTGCGTCTTGTTCCATCTTTTCCTCTGCGTTAGATTTTTCGAGGACACTGTAGGAGTTTTTTATTTCGACTGGTGTACTTGCGTGTTCGGTTTGCTGTTTTTTCGATGTTTTCTTCGGGTTTGTGAATGCGTTGGTGATTATGTTTTCATTTTCCTGTTCTGGTTGGATTTTTGTCGGTTTTATTGGGCTTGTTTCTTCTGTGTGATGTATGGTAATTTCCAGTTTTGCTGTCGGATTGTCGCGATCTACCATGAATATTTGTGATTGATTGCGCAAAAGACGTTGGATGTCTTCTTCCTCAGTGGTTTCTTGAATTATGGTTTCAGCGTCTCTTAGTTGTTGATCGGTACATCTTCTTCTGAAGTTGGGTCTCAGCGCCAGATTAGTAATGTAAATAGTATTATAATCTACTCCTTCTCCGGCCATTTCTTCCGGGTTCGTTTGACGAATGTCGTCGTAGGTTCTCTCAAATACGATACTGCTAGTTCAGATATCGCAGTGAGAATGTGAATTATTCTTTTCCTTGAGCGTTTATATAGTCCTCTGCTTTTCTCAATTCTTCGCCCTCTAGTCTATTCGGAAAAGTCTGATGACGTGCACAGCCGGTGACATCATCGCCTATCGCCTGGATCACCGGCTGACGCAACGTCGCATGACACACATCACAATATGTGTAGGTGTACATACGAGGATGATTTGACATTTTCGCCGTGATAAGTAACGTGTCTTCAAAAACTTTACTCATTATAGTGGGCTGTTTTTTAAGTAATTAAGTAGTCGAAGATTGGTGCACCTGCGAAGCTTTAGAAAACTTCAAATTCTGACAGTTGTGATATATAAATTCAAATTATATACGCTAATATTTTTTAAATTACTTTATTATAATGTTAAAGTTACAACATAAAATATTTATTATTCAAAATTATTATAGAACTAGCCAAAAATTAGAAAATAGAGATTGGGTTAATTCCATTAATCAGTGCTTACAGTATTTTCGGCAACAGTATTCTAATCTGCTAGTTACTTACGCACAACTGCAAAAAGATATTCAAGCTTGTGTTATTAAATTTGGTAAAACAACAGCAATAACTCGTAAAACTGGCGTAGAGCAACTAGAAAACGGACAGCAAATTACATTTGACGTCGAATGGACAACTCACCCAAAAAAACAATGACGTAACTATCACAAGTTCACTTGTCAGTGGGAACATGTCATACTATTTTAAAAATGGACTTAAACGTTGTTTCCATATAAAATTCAAGCAGTTTCGAAACTCAAACAGGTAGATTTTGTTACAAGAACACAGTATTGCCTGTGATTTTTAAATAACAAATAATAATGACATTCTCGACAAATGCTTTTTTTCGGATGAGGCTTGGTTCCCTCTGTCAGGATATTTAAAAAAGCAAAATTTCTTTTTAATTCAGAAATTAATAAAATAAATGTAAACGCGCATTTTGTGGCCATCCTTGTTTACAAACAGAAAAGTAATGAAAGTTTGATCGAAATGACATTTGCCTTTTGTCTAACGTCGACAATTACAGGTAATACTGATGCAACATTTGGACTTACATTAAGGTCATATTTAAAACCAACAACTCGACACAATTGCTAGTTTTTGAACTTATCTTAAGTGATTGCTGGATTTTTGTTTGGCTATAATGGGTTTCGATACAAGCAACATTTTTTATAAAGAATAAGTTTTTCTGCTAAAACTCGTATTGAAAGAGTTTCCCTATAGAAAATCTCATCAGCTTACACATTGCATATTAGCTACCTAGCTAACTAAGCAGATCATCAAAGAGAATGCAGTAACTAAACCGGGTCCCGTATTGAACTACATATCCTCTTCAAGGTACGACCACGGTCTTGTTTCTATTGAATACAAACACGACCTCGGTGCGTCCAAATACGACCTCAGTATGTGTTACATCTTTCACCACTTTGTTGTTCTTAGAACGAGGCCACTAGGCTAAAGGAGGACACGCTCATATATATAAAGAGATCCCTTGAGATCTCGATATACAGACACACACACAGAGCCCGAGAGAGTATATTATAGAAACCTCCTTAAGACTAGTGTCTATTTAGTACTATGTTATATTGTTAATTGTTGATTCTTTATAATGGTGTTATTTAATTATATATTGATATCCAAACGCTGACCGTCCATCATTTATTATATCGGCGAATCTGCGTACCAACGCAGCGATGTGCCCTCCGGGACCAGGTCACATCACATGGCGATCCTGCCCATGTCTGACATCACGTGACGATCCTGCCTTTAGTTAGATGATCAGATATCACATGGCGACGCTGCCCACGTCAGATATCACAAGAAGTCAAGATTCTTCTGCGTAAATGAATAACACTGCTGTAAACAACATTAAAGAATTATTTTGAAAGTTATGTGATAAACTATTATTCGCAATTTTCATTCTTATAATACGAGTATATAAGAAGTATAAATCCAATAATAATTCATATAATTACCATGAATAATATATTATTTAGAATGTTGCTACATTATAAAAATTATACGAAATCCTTTTTCAAACATTCCAAACACAAAAATAATATTCATTATATCTACGTTTTAACGGCTGAACGGCGCAAGTTTTAAGAACGTCGAGCAACGGAAGTGAAAGTCCCGTTGACTAAGGCTTCAAATCTTGGGACCGGAGTGTGAGATATCTATTTTTTTCATGATCAGTATCCTCTCCAGTTACGCTTAAATGTTGAAGAAGTAAAAGTCATGTCAACATTTCTACCCTCGTACGTTGAGGTGTAGTAACAATGTCATGGAACACTTTACACACTCCATATATACTCTAACCGGTTTTGAGTCTTAACAAACTTTCAGCTTAAGGCATTGAGCGCTATACACTTGCCACAAAAAAAATAGTAATTTGAAAAAGACAAATACCCTAAAAAAATTATATATCTAGTAAAAATGGTAATGTACGACCACACAAAAAAACAACAGCAAAATTCGAGTTGAATAGAAGCGTATGTAAGGGGAATATACTGTCAGTATTACTATTCATAGTAACATTAGCCAAGATGAAAATAAAGAAACAAATATCGACCTTACAATTCACACAATATATGTCCAGGAGATTGCATATACAGACGCTGGCAACCACTACAAGAAATAAAATTGAATTAGTAGATATAGTCAGACTAATAGAAGGAAAAGTAAATCCAAAAAACTTGTCATTGCAAAATACATTGTAGCAGAAACTATAAACTGTTGAGAATTGGACAGTATAAGTTAGAAAAGGCAGCGACAATAAAATATAAGTGTCCCATTAAGAGCACAATATTTAATTTTGTATCCATCATATGTAAAAATTTTTATTTCAGTATAAAGTACACACACTGCGGTTAAGCATGGAAAACAATGTCGAACAAATGTCCCCCACGACTCTGCTGGCACGCTCTTGCTCTTTTTACGAAATTCTCAATGACTCTTGCGCATAATTGTGGATTCGATTTCGCCAATAACAGATCTAATCTCCGCCTTCAGCTCAGGAATTCTTCGTGGATTGTTGGCATATACATGATATTTCACGTACCTCCAAAGAAAGAAGTCGCACGGAGTCAAATCGCACGAGCGTGGAGACCAATTCTGGTCGCCATTGCGTGAGATGGTTCGTCCAGAAAATGTTTCTCGCAACAAATTCATTGTTTCGCGCGCCGTGTGACAGGTTGTCCCGTTCTATTGAAACCTTATTCCTTCGATATCCATTCCATCCAACAGTGGCCACAAACACTCCGTCAGCATGTTGTGATAGCGTACGCCACTGTTACTGCTTGTTCAGCACCATTTTCGAAAAAGTAGGACCCTATTATACCGCCAGCCCAGAATCTACACCAGACAGTAATTCGTTCTGCATCCAATGGCTTTCCATGAATCACTCGATCCTCCTCATCCAAAATCCGACAATTTTGAGTGTTCACGTACCCATTAAGTTGGAAATGCGCCTCATCGCTAAAGATGATTGACTTCGAAAAATTGTGGTCCTCTTGTTGGTTTTTCAACAACCAATTAACAAATTCTCGACGCTGCCCATGGGCTGCTAGCTTGAGTTCTTGTAGCAACGGCTTCTTGTCCGCATGCATATGCAGATCTTTGTTAGTATTCGGTGCAGGGCGTTTCTCGAAATGTCTAACTGTTGAGAACGACGACAAATCGATATTTACAACTATTGACAGATTTGGTGCATTTGGTCAGCCGATAATTCCACAAAGTCTGCGAAGTGTTTCCGCATAACATTCTCCATACTTATAATACGTTTTCACAACAATAACGCGTTGTTCTGTCGTATAATGCTCCATGACTGCTAATCGCAACAATGACAAATGAAGGATGTTAGTTTCAGGGCCACCAACCTAACTAAACGAACGTAGGGCACATTTTAAATCGTGCACTCTTAATGGGACACCCGTTGTATTAGCATCCTCATACATGAGAAGAACTAGAGAATGCACAAAAGACGAAGATGGACAAATGGACTATAAAACATTTCACACCAACACGACATTATTGAAAAAGGATAAAAAACTTGACAAAAGTATGAGTCAGAATTTACAAAACTAAAATAAGACTCACAGTAGTAACACATGTGATAGAAACAGCAAATTTATCAACCAAAAGAAAAAATAAGTTAAATTTTAGACGGCTAAAGAACCATAAAATATATGTATAAATAGGAGAAAAAAATGTTCCATTTCAAATTTTATCAAAGTGGTTTCCATGACGGCGACCAAAAGTAGCGTGGAGAAAACAAGTTGAAAAATATATTTAGACATTGTAAATAAATAACCGAAGAAATAAAATATGCAGTGGAAAGGAACTGAGAAATGTAGTAAAGTAAGCAAAAACGCGTCAAAATTTATGAAGATGTAAATGATGGTATGGACTACTATGAACTGATTTGCTTCGATAAAAGAATTTCCCAGAGTTTTAGTACGACTTCAGTCCCTACGGAAACCTAAATATATGAATATATGTTGTTATTATATAAATATCTATCATATGTCATTTAAATATCTGTACACTGGCTTATCATGTTGGCAGTTCCGTGTTTAGATCCCTGACTATGCTGTCCGAGTAGGTTATCGTGATTTTCTTTCTCGTTCAAGGCGAATTCCGACAGCTTAACATCTTAAGTCGCTCTACCGCCGCAGACATAATAATAACTCATGACTTGCCAATTCCCCGTAATTGACGTCTTGCTGTCTTGAGTTCTGAACCATGAATTATTATATATATATATATATATATATATATATAATAATTCATGGTTCAGAACTCAAGACAGCAAGACGTCAATTACGGGGAATTGGCAAGTCATGAGTTATTATTATGTCTGTCTATATATATATATATATATATATATATAATAATTCATGGTTCAGAACTCAAGACAGCAAGACGTCAATTACGGGGAATTGGCAAGTCATGAGTTATTATTATGTCTGCGGCGGTAGAGCGACTTAAGATGTTAAGCTGTCGGAATTCGCCTTGAACGAGAAAGAAAATCACGATAACCTACTCGGACAGCATAGTCAGGGATCTAAACACGGAACTGCCAACATGATAAGCCAGTGTACAGATATTTAAATGACATATGATAGATATTTATATAATAACAACATATATTCATATATTTAGGTTTCCGTAGGGACTGAAGTCGTACTAAAACTCTGGGAAATTCTTTTATCGAAGCAAATCAGTTCATAGTAGTCCATACCATCATTTACATCTTCATAAATTTTGACGCGTTTTTGCTTACTTTACTACATTTCTCAGTTCCTTTCCACTGCATATTTTATTTCTTCGGTTATTTATTTACAATGTCTAAATATATTTTTCAACTTGTTTTCTCCACGCTACTTTTGGTCGCCGTCATGGAAACCACTTTGATAAAATTTGAAATGGAACATTTTTTTCTCCTATTTATACATATATTTTATGGTTCTTTAGCCGTCTAAAATTTAACTTATTTTTTCTTTTGGTTGATAAATTTGCTGTTTCTATCACATGTGTTACTACTGTGAGTCTTATTTTAGTTTTGTAAATTCTGACTCATACTTTTGTCAAGTTTTTTATCCTTTTTCAATAATGTCGTGTTGGTGTGAAATGTTTTATAGTCCATTTGTCCATCTTCGTCTATTGTGCATTCTCTAGTTCTTCTCATGTATGAGGATGCTAATACAACGGGTGTCCCATTAAGAGTGCACGATTTAAAATGTGCCCTACGTTCGTTTAGTTAGGTTGGTGGCCCTGAAACTAACATCCTTCATTTGTCATTGTTGCGATTAGCAGTCATGGAGCATTATACGACAGAACAACGTCGGAATTCTAGCTGTAAGTTTTCTTTTTTGAATATATTAGTATGAGAATAAAGTGTATATTGCAATTTTATAGCTTCTCCTGATGTAGTCATTAATAAATTGACGAAATATTGAGAAAGGAGAAAGAACATTTGAGTTTTAATGTAAATAGACTGATAATCCCAATATTAGTGAATTTATATATATATATATATACACATATATATATATATATATATATATATATAAATATAATTAATTTAAACGAAATTATCGACCGTAATATATTGAATAAAATAAATTAAAAGCGGGCAATCGGTGTGTCAATTAAAAAACTAATTTATTAATTATCCCTATATTTCGCAACAATTTTGTTGCTTCTTCCGATAAAAATGTAGAGTTAAAAAAATAATAAATATTATTTTTTATATATATAAAATCATTCTTTAATAAAAGTAATTTCGACAAATATGTGCAGCCGCACTAAACTTGAATAAAATGAGCAAATCTACAATAATACGAGGACGGATTGATATATGTGGTCTCCAACTCGATAAAATAAGAATAAGAACAGACAAAGTAACGAAATCAGTCTCAAAATGAAGTAGGATTTATTGTACTGTCAATGTACATAATTAATTTTCCATATAATCACCATTTAGTGCAATATAGAATTTCTTCATTTCGTTCATGGAAAAACTTTCTTGTTTACTATTGATCCAATTGCGAACTCCAGCCCAAACTTCAGTGTCTGATCAAAAATGTTGACATTTCAATTCCACCTTGGACTTGGGAACAACCAGAAATCTGAAGGTGCCTAATCAGGACGTACGGAGGGCGCAAAATAACCGTGCTTGTCACTGTCTTTATCATTTTGTTGCGGCAATGCGGTCTGGCAAAAGAAAAAATTCGTTCTTTCCGGCCTTACTCTACGGATACGATTCTTTAGTGATCGGAAAGTTTTGCGGTATCTTACTAAATTAATCGTTGATCCCTTCGGCAGATATTCGGTATTCGATATTCCATTGACTGCCGCTTGTTTTCAGGGTCACAATGATGAACCCAAGAATTTTCCCCGATTGTGACATTTATGAGAAAATCATCTTCACGTCGATACTGGTTGAGAAGTTCTTGACAAATGTTTTTTATTTGTTCTTTCATGACAACCGTTTACTATCTAGAGACCCATCTGGCGCAATTTTTCTGTAATTCTACGTCTGTACAATGTACTTGACTTTATCGAGCAAGTTGCCTCAAAGGGCCTCAGTCGAACCCACTGGCAAACATTCTTCACATTCATACAGTCATTACCATAAACAGCTATCAAACGCTTGTAAATTTCGATGGGAGCGCAACCTTCCACCGTAAAAATTCTAGCACGGATCGTTGCTTGGTATGCTTCTCATAAATCAAACTCATGATAAATGACACTCTTACTCAACAACGGTACACAAGAAAATGAAACTTTGCTTGCTAAAACGAGATACCCGAAATTACCGTTCGCAGGTTAGAAGTTGTTTCTATCCCCACTACCACACAATGGGGTTGTTGGAGACCTTATTTATCAATCCGCCCTCGTACATAAAAGTTATAACTGGGAATAGCTTACTTTAGTGGGAAAAATATTCAAAAAATAAGTTTTACTGAAAATTGCGTTAACACTTTCATATGGGATTTATTAAATTGTATAATATACACAATGCATACATTCTATTTCGTAAAACAATAAGTATCAGCATAAAATCTGTCTGTACTGGTACAATCCTGAGAATATTTTCATTGAAAAAGTATTGTTCATTTTCTATATAGTTGTATAGACGTATGACTATATGATTATATTAACATTATTCGTTAAATATTAATTATTATTTTGCGTTATATGTGTATATTTAAAATCATTTAATTTAAAGTGAAATTCTTAACATTCAAAAGGTGTTTCATACACTAGTAATTATTTGATAATAAAAGCATTTTTTCAAGCAAAAAATTCTCAATTTCCATTTATAGATTTTTTAATTTTACTTATAGAAGAAACATATTCTCATCGGTTTTAAAATTATAAAAAAATGTGTAGCTTAAAAAGAGATTTACTTTAACAAGGATAAAGTGAACCATTTTGTGAAAATAATAATAATAACAATAAAATAATTTATTATAGGTCCAATGTTACTTTAAAAACGTTTACATAATCACAATAAATGAAACTACCTGATTATTGCCTACAGTTCTTAAAAATTACTTTCAATTCGATGGCATATTAGCCATTAAAATTGATAGTACTGATATTTTAACACTATTCCGTGCAGACACATATTAAATTAGTCGGCGATTTAAGGTCTGTTTTACTTTAATATGTATATATTTAAAATAAAACAGACCTTAAATCGCCGACTATCTAAATCTACTATACAGTGTGGTCATAAAGTTTGGAACCAAGCTTATAACCGCATTATTTTACATTTTTTGGAAAAACGCTCGGACAGGTAAATTTTCTTTTTTATAACGCCATCTTTTGACATACAATTTTTTTCTATGACATCATTGGTTTTCGAGTGATGACGTTATCAACACTTTCTTTAAATGGCAACCATATTATTTTTTTCTCGTTTTTGGTAGATCTTTATATCCACCAAATAGTGATATAAAACAATTGGTATGTTGCATCACAATTTTTTTGAAAAAATTATATAAATTTAGAAAAAAATACGAAAATTTTATTTTTGTACAAAATTAAAATTAAATTAAAAAAAAATCTGAACTTAAATTTATTGTAACAGTTAACGTAAATTTTCAAAATGGACCCCACCAACCAACTGACACTGTCCCAGCCGAGTGTAAATGCTTTGCGATCAATAGTAATCTGCGTTATTCGCTCCAGGTCAAAAGAAATTCGTCTTTCCAATCGGCCAATTACTTATTAAAAAATCTTATTTAACATTAAATAGTTTCACAAAAAAGGGCCAAAGAAGTTTAATTTATTTAAAAAATTGCCCGTTAAATGTTAAAATTTATCAGAACGTTTATTTTAACGTTGTCCCTTACAGAATTGGCCCCTATATATATATATTATATCTTCTTACGATGCTGAATATGTCAATATATATCTATACAAAAACTCATATAATCCCGCAATAATCTCATCTGTGCGTGACATTCTGAACGTTAGTTGTTAATTTCTACAAATATAAATAAAGATTATATGGCCAATTATTAATTATCATACAGAGAAAGGCATAGAAAGGAAATTAATCACATCCAAAGATTTGATATACCTTCTAAGCATTTACAGAATTTGATGAATTCTTTGCAACTGATAATATATCAAATGAATGAGTATAATCCGAAGTTTATGTTCATTTTATTTATTTCTCACTAAAATCGGAGAAAATTCATTGATTACAGACTTTCGGTCCACATTCATTTAATTTGTATTTCAGTTTTATTTGCCTATAGTCAAATAGATTTAATTGCATTTATTTTACTTATTAAATCATAGGTTTTAATTTTATACTATTTGTAAATGTAAAATGTACAGAAAGGTCTTGCAGTTCCCCAAACATTTAATTTGCTAATTATCGTAAGTGGTCAGGTATTATATTGCTTATGCACTGTCTTGTTTCCTACGGTCATAAAATTCTTTATTCAATACAGGTATAACCTTCTTGTAAATTCATTCATTTGCAGATGTAAACCTATATAATAGCATAAGTTTTATTGTTATATTTCAGTTATTGTATTTATTATATTGAATGTTACAATGTATTCATATTTTTACGATAAGGTTTAGAGATTACGGTTTAATTGCATGTTTCCTGTATTCTTAGAATAGTGTTCTTTATCTCTGGACCACCTGTTTATTGTAATTTACGTACTCGGTATATTGCCATTAAATACCTGTAACAATTGTATTGTTTGTATTTAGTACTTAATATTTATTTCATTTGCCAGTATTACAATTAAGGGTTCATGTGCATATTGTTTATTTTAATCCATTTATGACGTTAGTAAACTACATCATATACCTTTCCTTGAAGAAGGGTAAAATATTTGCATCGCAATTTCAATATAATTATTTAGTTGTTGTTTTCCTCCCTTATAAATGCCGGGGACAAAACTCTCATTGTAAAAATAAGTAAAAACAATAATAATCAGTTCCAACCCAGTTCTCAGCGATTTCACTACAAGAATATAATATATTAGCCAGTTTCTTAGTCTTTCCTATTAAGGCCAAATTTTAAAATGGAACTCCAAGATTCAATTTATTAATAATTATCTTGTAAATATATTAGTGTTAATTCAAACTAGCGTATTTTTCAAAACATATTTCGGTCAAACACATTCCGAAAATTCCTTCAAACCAGCAGAAATAACAGATCATTTTTCAAAGTATTTAAAAAATGCCCGAATATCCCCTCTGTACAAGAAAGGTTGCCTTGATAACATAAACATAACTACAACCTAATAAGCCTGTTGACGAGCTTTTAGAAATTATTTGCAAAAGCTACGTGTGAACAGTTTGGAGATATTAGAGACCGCAAAAAATTAAAAAAATGTATAAAATGTATATGTAATACAATTCCGGGAACAGCTGGATGATTAAGATCATGAACTCCCCAGATAAAGGTACATAAATATGTATATTTCTTTACATGCTTATAACTGGACTACTTGTAATCATTTATATTAACAAACTTTCATTTATAATTAATTGTTGCTGGTATTACGATACTTTCTTTTGTATATATCTACGCAAACCATATGTCAGCCCATACTTTCCTTCAATTATGTACATTTATTTATACTTTAAGTCATTTATAGTGAAACTCTAAACAAATCAAAATATTTATTTTTATTTAGAAAGCCACTAGAGCATATGGGATTAGCAATAAAACTAATTAAGCTATATATATTACCCCGTGTCCTTGAAATAAAAAGACAACGTATGAAAAATAGAAAGATGTAATTATATAGAATATACATCCAAAATTCCCTTTCGAAGAGAGAAAAAAAGAATTTTTTGTCACGACACTGTGCGATCAACTATATTATAAAACACGATGTCTCAAAATTGACGAACAATAACAAAAAGAATACTTTTAACGGAGGAAGTATAATATACAGGAGGTACATATCGAGACGCCATGAACAATAAAACGGCTAGGACATGCGCAGTTCCGTTATTTTAAAAAAATGTTTGAAAACCACGTCTGTCCCGAAACGCGCAGATATCAATATTTCGCTATCGGTACAGATCATCAATACACGATATTCGGACACAGACACGGTTTTCATTTATTTACTTTCGTCTATATATACGAATTATTTTGAACAATTGCATATGAGATGAGATTTGAATAATTATCAATTCTCACATGCTATAAGTTCCGCTATTTAATTGTCGCACCTCGTATGCTGTAAGAGATATACTCCGTGTGGTGATTATTTAAAGAAAACACAATCTTTCTATCCTAATAGTTTATTCAGGTTTGCAGAATATCTATGTTATTGAATAATTAATTTAAGTGTGTATATCTGTCTTTATTGTTATTACGAATTTATGCGAAACTAAATTATTTAGTTGTGAAGGAGCACAACTAAACTGTAGAAGAAAAAAGTGACGTTACCGAAACTCTTGACAATACTAGACTGCAGTAGAGAAAAGTAACTTTATGTCTGGTTGTTTCATAATGCATTGACGTTATGTAGTATGCCTACTGCCCAATATGACATGATAAAAATAAAATATAATCTAAATAACTATTTGTTTTAGCAAATACGCTACGTGTATTATTTTTAAGAAGAAAATCTAGGCACCATCCCTTTTGTGGTTTGAACAAAACCCTCTCTTCCATTCCTACATTTATGAGGTTTCATTTGTTATCGCTGTACCTGCTGTCCTAAAAGATAACGAATGAAAAATGGAAAGGCACCATCCCTTTTGTGGTTTGAACAAAACTGTCTCTTCCATTCCTAGATTTATGAGGTTTCATTTTGTTATCGCTATACCGGCTGTCCTAAAAGACAACGAATGAAAAATGGAAAGATTAAATTATATAGAATTTATACCCAAAATATTTTCCCAAAATTTCCTCTGATTAGTGAGAAAAAAACGAAAAAGGCATTTAAAAACTGTTTGTCATACCGTTGAGCGCTGGACTATATTATAAAAGGCGATGTCTTAAAGTTGACCGACGATATCAAAAAGAAAATTTTGTTATTGTCCATCTCGCTTTAAGTTTCGTTCATTGTCGATCGTTACGTACGTTCGATACAATTTACATTTACGTCTTCGATTAAAGATAGATCACTACCAAATAGGACGTTAAATGCCCGTAGAGCACACATCTTAGATCGTCTTTTAATACATCTTTTCTAAAAAATTCATCAAACCCTTAACATATAAAGCTGTCTACACAATGTTATCTTTAGAGAACGGACACGCTTACCACATGACGCAAAGCCCAGTGCAGTACTGGCGAAAGGCTGTATTTCTAAAATATTTAATTTTATTTATGTAATAGGAAAACGAACGGGTGGTGATCTATAAAATTACGAAATACATATTTATTTGTTGAAAAATTGTATTTATAAAGTTTTTAATTTTATTTCTATAATTGGAAAACATACGGGTGGTGATCTATCTATCTAAAATTACGAAATACATATTTATTAATTAATTTTATTTATATAATTGGAAAACAAACGGGTGGTGATCTATAAAATTACGAAATACATATGTATTTGTTGAAAAGTTGTATATTTAAAGTTTTTAATTTTATGTCTATAATTGGAACATTTTTATTTGTTCATTTTGTCGTTCAAGTTGAGTAAAGGAGTATTAATATTGACTAGCAATAGTTTCTCAAGGTTTTCTTCTGTCAATTTTGTTCTCTTTGAATTAAGTACATCCTTATAAATAGAAAACGTCCCTTCTACATCGCAACTGGTTATAGGTGCATACTGGAAATATTCTTTTATTTCTTCATATTTAGCCGTTAGATTTTGTGGAATTGTCTCCATACATAATTGCTGCGATGTAATTAAATCTGGATTTCTATTAAGAATTGCTTCAAACTTTTGCCGAAGGCCACATCCGAAGTCACTTGGAATACTTTTCAAATTATTAACAGCCACATCTAATGTGGTTAATCCGTCATTTAATTTGAGATTTCGATTTTCAAAATAAGTGATTAGTTTTGGCAATTTTCCAAAGTTTTCGTGAAGAAAGTACAACTGATTTTTTAAATTTGGGATTTGTGTGAGCTCCTTGCACTCACCAATACTTCTAGCATCCTCCTTTAGCAGTGTTACGAAATGTTTTAGACTATCGAAATTCTCAACATAATAACTAGTAGCTTCCAGCCATGTTCCCCATCTAGTTATTACTGGAGTGGGAGGCAGTGACAGAGATGGAAATTTTAAGAAGAAGAGCTACTCTCAATGGTGCTTTTCTGAAAACTTTTTTAAAAGCTGATACAAGTCTATCAACTTCCGGAAAAGTGTCTCTGATATATTCACAGATTCTGTGGAGAGCATGTGCTACACAAGTAATATGCAGTATATTAGGATATGTTTTCTTCAATAGTCTGCCTGTTTTTAACATATACGCAGCACTATCACTGACAAATAAAAGTATTTTTTCTTTGTACGTGGCGTCCGAATGAAGCATTTTTTGCATATTCTCCTTAATGGTTTCAGCAACTGTTTCCGCATCAACTCTATTTATAACACTTGTTGCTATTACATATGAGTTATAGGGAATAGTTGGATGTAGTACACCAGCTACAACATTTACCACACAGCGTCCTAACATATCCACCGTTTTGTCGGCGCTTATCCATATGTATTGATTTAAAAGATGGCTTCTAATGCGTTCTACTGTTCTCGTATAGCACCTAGAAACATAATATTTGCGTAAAGTTGATTCATCAGGAACATTTCGGCCAGTATATTTTTTCAGAAATGTCTTCAAAATTGGATTGTTCAATTTAAATAATGGAATATTAGCTGCCATAAAAGTTTCACAGAGTTCTTCGTTAAAATTGTCAGATTCCAACGGGTTCAATTTTTTTTCGTGCTTTAACGATCCTACGTGACGCTTTACGGTTGATTTATTGCAATTTTTTAATAACGTTTCACACACACAAATAAACGAAATTAAATAACGATATTTTATGCACGCCTACGTGAAAATAATTGGAAGATGTTGCTTAAATGAAAAGAAAAGGAATGTACGTGCTATTTCTCTTACGAAATACGATAAACTTATTTATTTTATCTACGTACTCGACACCACTGAAAACACTATATTCTCCGAATACAATAGCTGGGTTGTCCATTGTTATCGCTGCGAGACCAGGTGGCCGAAGGAATCAAACAAATACTTCATTGAATTACGCCGGGATGTACTGAGCGACGTTATACACAATTCCAATTGCCGATTGCGTTTTATGGAAATTGCATCCGTTCTCTAGTTATCTTCTAGTTTTTATAAACATGAACACTGCATTCAATAGCGGTATTTTTTATATACATTCTAAATTCATTGTATTTACTTCTCGTAACAAAAAAAAAAACATTTACGTAATACATGTAATACACATTTCAAATTTTTGCGTATCGAATTTTGAATAAAAATAATTTACAAAGAACAAAACTCAAAACTACGAGTATGTATTTTCTGTAAAACATTGGAAGTGTAAAACATTACTATGAACTATATAATATAAACTAAAAGATGTTCCTTGTTAAATTAGTTCTTTTAGATGTTAAAACGTCTTCAAAAATAGAAAATGTCCGTTCCACATCACAACTGGTGATGGGTACGTGATTAAAATGTTGCAAAAGTGCACCATACTTCGAATGTATAGATTTTTCAATCGGCTCTGTGCAGAATTGATATTGTAATGTTTGTCTATTCTGACTGAATGTTTGTCTTTCTGCGGGATTCTTAAATAAAACGGTAATTTAAACACACACTATATTAGCAATAAAAACTGAATATATTAAATAACAATCTTAACAACTATAACCATCATAACATTTATTTGTATTAACATTTATATATATTTAGTCCACACTATTGAACTAGGCCGCGATTATTCGTTGAATGATCCCTAACCACTTCCCGTACTATTCCCGTACTTCTCTCGTGTTTTTCTTGATCTTTCTGCTTCGATATATTTCTAGACTGTGCGCGACGTGAGATATCGTCGGATGACTCATCACAATATAATATATTCAAATCTGGATTTCTACTAAATACTTAACTTCTTGTCTCAGCTTTGAGAAATATCTTTTTAAATGATGAAACTAACTTATCAACATTTGGAAAATGACCCCTGATGTATTCACATACTATGTGTAGTGCATGTGCTGCACAGGTAACGTGTAGCATACTGGGATAAGATTGCTTCAATAACTTTCCTGTTTTTAACATATAAGCTGCCGCATCAGTCAAAAATAATAGCATCTTGTCTTTATAGTTGTTATCCGATGACATAATATTATGAATAAATTGATTAATTACTTCTGTAACTGTTTCACCATTTACGACTGGCAATATTTTAGTTGCAATTAAGTATGGTTGGTATGAAATTGTCGGATGAAGAATACCAACGACTGCATTTAACACACATCGTTCTGCACTTACCCAAAGATACCAGATAGGTTGGTTCGTATTTTTTCAATGGTTCTCAAATAACATTTTGGTAAGTGGTATTTACGTAAAGTAGATTTAACTGGTATATGACGATCAGTATATTTTATAAGAAACCTCTTGAGGTCTGGATTGTTGAGCTTTTTGAATGGGATATTGGCCGCCATGAAAGCTTCACACAGTTCTTCGTTAAAAGTGTCACATGCAGATGGTCATATGTTATCTTGATGAGTTTTCAAAGAAACATGTCTCTGCACATTACACTTTTGTGGACGCCTTAAACTTAATGAACAGGCACTGCAATATATCTCGGTATCATTACGAATATGCAACCAATCTGTATGGCCTCTAATCCATCTTACCATGGTTGCCCTACGAGAATTCTCCATAGTTAATGAAAATAAAGAGAAATACTAAGAACAGAAAGAAATGGACTAAAAAGAAGAAACGGCAATTACTCCAAAAACAAGGTAGTAAATTAAACTTAATACATATTTATAAAAAATTATAGGATAAATATACAATATAACAATATAAAACGGATTTTTTTAAATACTAAACGTTGTAACCAAATAACACTGAAAAAAATGAAACCTGATCGCGAGATCGAAACGCATGTGTCTGTAGTTGAAATGACCATTGGTTAAATATGTTGTGTATGTCTACATGTGTGCAGATACAGATATGTTTTAACATATTTGTATTAATTTTTTTTCCAAATTTACCATTAATATTTATGAATGAACACACATCACACGTCATAGTATTAATACTATACTTCGTGTTTTCAAATAGACAAATTATAAAACGTCCAGCCACAAAGTGCGTATACGATTGGTTATCGTTGAGCCAATTTGCACCCAACCAAAATGTTCAATTATAGAATTTAACAGTTAACGTTGATTGTTAAGTTTCTATATAAAGCATTATTACATTTATTTGCGATTTTGAAATCTTCGTGTTGCTTTTTAACGATCAAATTAGTTCTTTTTAGAACTTCTTACGTAAGAAATATTTGAAAAGAATGCCATCAAAATTTTTCTAATATACACATAGCTATTCCATTTTGTCTGTCTATTTAAAAAAGTAGTATAGCTCATATGAAAACCAAATTAATACATATAAAATAACAAGTGTTCATTTGAAAAGTCAATCTAGTAGCATGTGATTTACTGAGAACATTTTGAAGTATGTCGTAAATTAAAATTTACTACTTAACCTACGAAGTCGTATATTTTGTCAGTTTCATACATACAAATAAATAAATAACAAATGTGATTGACATTATCAAATGTCATTTGGATTTACGTTTACGGAACAACAAACACATACTAATATACGAGGGAAGATCAGTAAGTACCCGTGTTTGAAGACAGGTGGCGCTGGTGAGGGAAGTTGGCATTACCGTCGTGTACTACCATCTGTCAGACAACACCATAATAAATTTCAGACTGATTCATAGGTTAGTTTTTATTTGGCAGCCAGTTGTATCATACGTGTTTCGTGTTTCTCGATAAAATGGAAAAAGAGCAATATCGATCCGTAATTCGCTTTTTATTTTTGGATGGAGAAACATGCGAAGAAATAAAAGCGAAGTTGGATGCTGTCTATGGGGACCCTTCACTATCTATGACAATCGTAAAATATTGGTTCAACGAATTTAAACGTGGTCGTACATCTGTTTTTGATGAGGAGCGCCCAGGCCGCCCGGCAGACGTGGTTACCGAGGAAATCGTTGAAAAGGTCCACGACATGATTCTCGCTGATCGCCGAACGAAAGTGCGCGAAGTAGCAGAGGCCGTAGGCGTGTCGTACGGAACGGCAATTAATATTTTACCTGATAAGTTATCGGTGAGAAATGTGTCGACCCGATGGGTGCCGCGATTGCTTACGGTGGACAACAAGCGGATGCGGTTCTCAATGTCGAAGCAGTGTTTGGGCCTCTTTAAGAGAAATTCGCAGGAGTTTTTACGTCGAGTCGTCACCGTTGATGAAACCTGGATCCATTATTATATGCCAGAGTCCAAGCGACAGTCAAAACAATGGATTTTTCTGGGTGAATCTGCTCCGAAGAAGGCAAAGACGGTCCCATCGGCCGGAAAGGTCATGGCCACGATTTTTTGGGATTCCAACGGAATAATCCTCATGGAGTTTTTGCAGAATGGAAGAACGGTCACGGGGCAGTACTACAGTGAATTATTGAACCGATTCGATATAAAATTGAAGGAGACACGGCCCCATTTGGCTTAGAAAAAAGTGCTGTTTCACCACGATAATGCACCAGCACATTCATCCAGAATTGTCGCGGCAAAGTTGCATGAACTGCACTACGAATTGCTGCCGCACCCACCGTACTCGCCTGACTTGGCTCCCTGCGACTTCTTTCTGTTCCCCAACATGAAAACGTGGCTCGGAGGAAAATGATTCAGCTCAAACGAGGAGGTTATCGTCGAGACAGAAGCGTATTTTGCAGAGTTTGACAAATCGTATTTTTTGGAGGGGTTAAAGAAATGGCAGAAACGTTGGGAAAAGTGTATTGTACTAAAAGGTGATTACGTTGAAAAATAAAAAAAAAAATTGTGAAAAACTTGCGTCTTCTTTCCTAACACGGGTATTTATTGATCCACCCTCGTATATGCGTCTTATTCCATCAAAATTTCAAAGTAACCTAGATTGACTTTTCAAATGAACAGACGTTATGAAATAAATGTTAATATTCAAATATTATTTAATATAATTTGTTCCAGCAATTTGTATGATTGGCGGTTGTGCATCCTTTCCTGCGGGTTGGTCAGAAGAAGATGTTCAAAAAATATGTGGACCATCTGAGGGTTATGCCTTGGGAAAATGTGGTATAAGATGGGCTTATTTACTAGCAGCGATCGGTTGTTTGGACGCCGTTATATTATCAATATTGGCTTTTATACTAGCGACAAGACATATTCGCCTCCAACCAGATCCACATTATGCACCAGCAAGTTTATTTAAAGGTACTGCAACAACAAAGGTTTTGTATACAATATTATCTATAATCACTGGGGTCTTGTTATTTCAACATTACTTTCATTACTTTATGAAAAGCGTTTAGTTTTTTCAGAATTAAATTTTTAATTAATTATTTGATGGTGCAGACACTTCTTGGTGAAACACTCTTGGTGAGAAAGAGTCTTGATAAAATAAAATTCACGTTTCCTCAATTGTATTATTTTTAAATGTATAGCTATGTATTGCGTGCCCATAATGTGTAATTTAGATTGTTGAATATGTACAGTAAGCTGCATTTGTATCCGAACGGCTTAGAAAAAGATGCAAAACAATCCTCAAAACTTTCTTCCATTCGTTCCTTTTATTCTAATCTTAGTAAATAATAGACACATAGTTTTATGGCACCCCCTGCGGTGCGGGTTTAATGACAAGAGAACAGAACCGAAGTAATGCATATAAACTTTGACAATAGTTACATCAGAATACAGTTTCTATAATTAACACACACATGAAATCAAGCGTTTCAAAAATAGAATAGTATAAAGTTTTAGACAATATTAGAAATTAAAATCTGCTTCGATTTGAATCATTCTCTTTGTTTGTTGGAAAGAGGATATTTAAGGGTAGATATCTTTTTTGAAGTCGGTTCAGCTTTTTTAAAGTGTATTATATATGTAAATAATAGTTAATGTTTTTACTATAACAAGTATTTTCTACAAATTACAACAGAAAACTACAAATTCCAGAATAAACAAAAAAATTATTCTAAATATATACAAATTTTAAAATAAAAATCTAAATTACAAAATAAATAAAATGGGCATCAAAGTTATATTGTAAATATATATAATGTTAAACAAAATAAAAATACTAAAATAAATCAAGTAAACATGAAATATATACAAACTTAAAGTAAAAATTCCTCAATACTTGGTCCAGTAACCATTATTGTCTATGGCATTTTGCAACCTTTCAGGCATAGATGTGACAAGTCTTTGGCAAGTTTCTTTGCCACACAAATTATCCCATTGTTGCATAACATGAGCCTGAAGGTTATCTTTATTCCGAACAATGTTTTCCCAATTGCGCACCATAATCGCCCACAAGTTTTCAATTAGATTTAAATCGGGTGATTTGGCAGGCCAAGGGATTAGTTCAATATCGGGATGATGATGAAACCAATCCCTGACTAATGCAGACGTGTGCACTGCAGAATTATCATGCACAAAAGAAATTCTGGCAGGTGCTGGATATAGGATACGTACACTTGGCAGCATTACATCTTCGAGTATACGCATATATTCAGCAGGACCCATACGCGGACTAATGGACACCAACTCTCCTAGTCCTGCGGCTGTCATCCTACTCCAAAATCTCATATTGATTCTGCCACTTTGCCTGTTGCGAATAACGTGCCTAGGATCATATCTCGTGTTATTTATTCGCCACAAATATTTTCTCGAGTATTGTACGGAAGACTTTCTCGTCACAAAAAATTACATTTGCCCAGTCGCGATGGAGATTTTCCTTGCGAAATATAATCTTCTCTGAGTATGTTCTAAGGTAAGGTCTATTTTTTGGGCTGGCTTCCGACAATGTAGACCATTCCAGTATCTACGAACTGTGGTTTCGCTGCAAGGTATATTAAAATGCTTCTTTATGGCGGATGCAGTTATAAAAAGTGTTGCTTCTAGCTCCTGCATAATTTCTAGCTCCTGCATAATTTCATCCATCTGTTCATCATTAATCTTTGGATTAGGGCCAGATTTTCTCCTACTTGTTAAGGCCGTCTCCTCATTTTCTGTCCTCCATCTAGTTATCCAATAATAGACTTGTGTTTTCTAAATTAAATAACAAGTGAATCCATGTTCTCAGATTTTTTCAATAATATTTCGTGTAAAGAATTCACGTCTATGCGAGATAATGAATAACGTATTACCAGTACTATAATAGATTGTAATAATAAATCTTACCGATAAATTTATCCTATCTGCAATATCTTCCATGGATAAGTCTGATTCCCAGAGTGTTATCACACGTGAGCTTGAATAGCCAGGCATTTTTTGATTAAATATCGGTCAATAGCCACAATATTAGATAAAATATATTAGAACGTCATTACGACGTCGTCATTACGTCGGACGATATAAATAGTCTACAACATCTATTAGTACATCACGCAGTTATTGAATGCACTATTGATCTAGCTAGCGCGCACATCTGTTTTCATCGAGAAATGCGACGTTTTTTTGTTGGATATTTACAGTTAAATTTCTGTTTTCATGGGCGTAGATAGAAGCGTGTGGAGTTTTAATAATTTAGTCTATTTAGATTATATTTCGTAAAATAAATAAAGTGCTGTGAGTTAGTTTCTTGTTTTCATAGTTTTAACTGTTAATTACATCGTAATTTTTGTGATAGATCCTGTTTAATATCGTTTGATTGAATCTACTTCTCCCAATTTTTTCGACGTAGCTATGCATTGAATTTCGTTCAGTTTCAATAACTTACGCATACATTTTTAAATCTAGAGCATTGTTTAAGTTACTTTTTCAGATATGATATGGAAGAACGTTGAGAACGGCATCGTAAAACAATGGCGGGTTGGATTGACGGTCATACTGATTGTATGTCCATTGCCAGTGATTCCGAAATTTATTGCAAAATCTATAAAATATCGTTAAAAGATTCCATGAAATCGCACGTACGTCACTTAGCAACGCAAACACATGCACAGAAATTGGAACCGTTGGAATCTGACAATTTTAACGAAGAACTCTGTGAAACTTTTACGGCGGCTAATATTCCATTAAATAAACTCAACAATCCCACTTCAAAAATATTTCTCAAAAAATATACCATGGATAAGTGCCAATGAAACTGTCGATATATTAGGATGCTGTGTGGTGGTAAATGTTGTAGCTGGTGTACTATATCCAACTATTCCATATAACGCATATGTAATAGCAACAAAAGTTATAAATACAGTTGATGAGGAAACAGTTGCTAAAACCATTAACGAGAATATTCAAAAAATACTTCATTCGGACGACAGGTACAAAGAAAAAGTACTTTTATTTGTAAGTGACAGTGCTGTAATATGTTAAAAACAGACAGACTATTAAAGGAAACATGTCCTAATACGCTGCATATTACTTGTGTAGCACATCCGCTCCACAGAATCTGTGAATATATCAGAGACACCTTTCCAGAAGTTGATAGACTTGTATCCGCTTTTAAAAAAGTTTTCAGAAAAGCACAATTGAGAGTAGCTCTTTACAGGGAAAAACTGCAATCTTTGTCACTGCCTCCCTCTCCAGTAATAACTAAGTGGGGGACATGGTTGGAAGCTAGTAGGTTTTATGGAGAGAATTTCGATAGTTTACAAAATTTCGTTGCATGTTTAAATGACGATGCGGAGTATTTCTGAGGGCAAGGAACTAACACAAATTCCACATTTACAAAGTCAGTTGTGCTTTGTTCAGGAACACTTTGGAAATTTGCTTCAACTAATCACTTATTTTGAAAATCGAAATCTCAAATTAAATGATGGTGTAACGACATTAGATGTGGCTATTAATAATTTCAAAAGTATTCCAAGTGACTTCGGATGTAGCCTTCGGCAAAAGTTAGACGCAGTGTTTAATAGAAATCCAGATTGAATTACATTGCGGCAATTATGTATATAATAATTATAAAACAACAAATTATAAAATACTTATTTCATATACACATGTGTTTGTCATACAAAGTAATATTTCTCAGTGGGGAAATTAATTAATTAATTTAGATGATTGTCATGCTTTATCACAAATATAATTATTTTTAAGATAATTTGCTTTAGTAATAGTAATAATGGAGAGAAGAATCAACAATAGAACGAAAGCATTTAAAATAAAATTTCGTTGAAATAGATATTACTAACTCAACTAGAAAATTATTTTACTTATATAAATTAAAATTCAAATAAAAATATCAACAACTTTCATTTCGAAACATTGGTACAGTTGTTGACCACAAGCAATTACTAATATATAAATGGGAATATTTACCTAAGTACCTCATAAATTACATATGTAATCTAGTCGACTAACGCTGATACCAAGGGAAGAAAGTTTTGAGAGGATGTTTAAATTCTCCCATAAAATGTCTCTATCTAGTCTCGTTCGGATACAAATGGAGTACATACCTAAGTCTGAAGTTTCTGATCGTGTTAGAGCGAAATTGTCTAATGGAATACCGTGCTGTTCTACCTGTAGTATTTATTATACACGTTAATGTCAAAATATTCTCAAACAAATATTTTTAAAGAACGACACTTTAAAAAGCTTTCAATAGAAGTTGAATTTTTGAATTTAGGAATAGACCGAAGGATAGCATAGGCAAATAAGAAGTATCATTCTGGCTGGATATGTACTGGAGTTACAAGTTATATTAATTATTTATTTATTAATTACCTTAATTGCAGTAGTAAAAATTACTAATATTAAAAATGGCCCTCTACGACATCTTTACTAATGAAGATACCTATAACTATCGATTTTTATTAGAAGTTCAGTTAATTGAAATCGTTTGAACCATTCTTCCAGCTATTACATTAATTTTTATAATACAAAACTATTTGCCAAATGGCAAATGATGTTTTCTTCGCAGTAATTTACTTTAAAAGTAATTAGTTAATGAATTATGTAGTGCATTTCATTTAATATTATAATACCAAGGTCGTCGTACCTCGATATTTATTGGGCAATCTCTTGGTCTATTTTAAATTGTTATGGATATTACACAATAAACACTTATTGCTTAATTTGTGAAAAATTAGAACATGTTTGTATTTATAACAGGGTATTTGTGTATATTAATATTTCTTCAGAAATTAGTAAACCAGGCATATACATTTTAAATCTACTAATTGCTGAGGTTAAGAAAGGGCAATGACTAAAAATAAACAATTTATACACAAAATAAAATATTTTGTTACATACTGCGAGTGTTAATTGATAATGTATTATCCGTTTTGTAAAATCATGCCCAAAGAACTGCTTTTTCAAGAGTTATAAATAAACGACACCAACGTCAAAGAAATTTTATAACGATCGAAATAATTGCTAATTAGATCTAGATTCGATATAATGTGAATTGATAGTAGGTTTGGTGGTAGCGGTTCATGATACAAAGCTCCTTATAATGCTATACTGAGAAAAATATATAGTATAGGTTACTTCCCATACTACAAACTATAGTTTGAGCTATCAAGTATAATAAAAAGTACAACATTATTGTGACTTCTTAAAGTGGTTGCAGAATGGTAAAATAGTAAATGAGTTGATGTAGAAAAATAGTACTAACATATATATATTGTAGTAGGACATACTCATATACAAAAGGGGCCCTAGAATTAAAAATACAGAACAATTTTTAGATTTGCAATGTTAATTTAGAACATAAGATATGGTTGGAACTGCATTTTTCACATGTCATATCAATAAAGTTAAATACGCGTTTTTAATTGCTCGAATTTGAATCACGTGCTTATTTATTTTCTTGTAGTCATTTGCTTAAGTCATTTTCATCAACATTATTATTTTACCGAAGATTTTTAACTTAATTGATTGAATATATTTTTGACACATACTATGGAAATAGCTGTACCTTGTTTGAATTGTATACGGCGGGAAATATCCCAATTGTAAACAGGTATCAAGCGAAATATTGAACATTTCAAAAACAGTTTTGTCTATCATAAAATTAAAACTATAATTTCTGTAAAATATCCAAACGATTAGTTATAGTAAATTATTTCATTTATAAACATTAATAACGAGATTAAATAAATACAAACAAGAATTACGAATAAGATGCCTGGATAAAAAAACAAACGAGAGTTAGCGTGGGTAATTAAAAATTTTGCACGCGTCGACATATTTAAAAAATGTGATCCTGAAATTTAGTGAAAAGTAGTAAATAAAGTATTATAATCTCACCATAAAATATATCCTACGTATCTCATACCTACAAAGTAACGATCGACGAAATTTCCACAACCTAAAACCTTCCTGGTCGTTTTAAAACGAAATTCCATTTACCGGGGGACGCTACCTGCATATTTACCCATACCAAGAGACGATATCTGAATAATTCCACAACCAGAGCCTTTATCCTGAGTATATGAATCCAAAACACCCTCCGAACATCCTGTATCCTCCGTCAAACCAACTTGAGTATTTATTTATTTACATTTCCTAAAATATTGAAATTTTTATTTTAATTTGAACACAATCGTTGATATTATTATATGTATACCAACTATGTTAATACTTAATTAGTATACCTCTAAAACTGAAAAATACAGTTCCCTTGCGTCATAATTTTAGTAACTTTAATTAAATTTATATGCATTAACTCATTAAAATTAGTTAACCTAACTATTATGAACATATTTGATCACGTGACTATTGATAGGTTAATGCATCTTACTATCATGTTAAACACTTACCTTTTTGAATAGAATTTTTCAATTAAACCATTTATTTATGCTTTTCACTCTCTTGTTTTATTTATTAAATTATACGTCCAGAATCACCATATATTTAATAACTTGTTTTAACACATACATCTATATTCTATTGGGCACCGAACTCGCACATCTACTATTATTATTAAAGTATAATTTCACTAGTATCAACACAGCTAGGCAGCATTTAGATTAAGATACACATAAGGCATTAGACAATAAGTTTTGCACTTGGAAGAGGCCTCTTAAAGTTAAGTATAAATGGTTTATATACATTTATTTATGTTCTGAATTTTATGCAAGTGACAACTGTAATATTTAAACTTAACTCCATCTTTAGGTCATATTTGTAACTACACTTGTCAATTTTTAAATTATTTTTATATCACTAAATATTAATTCATAAAACCTTTCATTTATACCTATTTAACGTAAATTCTCATGCTCATTAATCACACCTATAAGGCCTTTTAACAATATATTATAAATATAATCCCTTTCTCTCTATTTTATTATTATACTTCTTTTGCCATTCGCTGTGAATGGACTAAACGAACCAAGGTTATAATATCAATTTTCTTTTTACTGGTCACCCATTCATAAACTGACCACAGTAACGTCGAAATAACTATGTCAATTGTAATACTGTTACTTTAACTACATTGCTGTATTGTTTGCTGTTAATTTTATAATGTTATTAGACATGTATCGATCTTGATTTAGTCATTGACGTAGGAGTCGTTAAGTGTACAAGATACTCGATATAAATGAAATTCACTGTTTTAGTGTATTTCGTTTATAATTCGTTATTGAGTTTCAACAAGTGTCCCTCAACAATTAATTGTTTACAAAAGACTACTATATATAATAATAAAAAATTAATAATTTTATTACTATAGCGTCGTATTAGGTACTTATAGCAAACAATACTAATTGGTTTGATTTTCATAATTTCCTTTGACAGGATCGAATGCACATCATTCTTCATACAACAAATAATGATTTATGTTACTTTTAGAATAGTTAAATTTTATATTTGCATTTCTCTATTTGAGTACTACCTGTGTTGTGTATTACCACAACATACAACAATTTCAAAAGTATCGTTTTATTTACATATCAAATGTTTGTAAAATCTACCACAATACCACACTACAAAAAAATAGTTTCTAGTATTTTTACTCTAGTTAGATTAAATACTTGTTTTTTTTCTTTATTGAACTACATTTGTAGTGTATATTTCTACAATACATTCACTACAAATATTTTGTTCTTCGTACTACATTTTTCCCAATGTACAGTTGCAGCTTTTACAAACTCGAGACATCGGCTTTTGACACATTCTCAAATTAAGAAAATTCGTAAATTTGACTTTTATCCGGTATGGTTATGTTAGTGTCAGTTTATTGTAAGTCAGACGCGTACACAATTTTTAAAATGCCTCAATTAAACGAACTGCAAAAGTCGATAATTATAACTAGAAGACAGCATCAGCATTAGGCACATCGCGAATGAAAAAACGTTGATAAAAACACGATAAAAGTCAATGATATATTGCCCATGTCAACACTTTTTAAATAATTAATACCTTTCGCCACCTACTTGTTTTGCTTTCACAGATTTAATATTCTCATCTTGCCGTGGTTTTTGAGAGCTTCCATCTTGAAAAATTCAGATTTCATCAAGAAAAACAAACTGGAAATTCATTTTCATTTTTGAAATGCATATATTGTTGCAAAAACGTTATTTGTATTTGAATTTTTCCATTTTTAAATTTTTTATTTTATACGCCACTGACTTTGTTTCAGCTAAAACTTCAATATTAAGACCATGTTACAAAGCCAACATTTATTATTTGTCAAACTGTCCCAATTTGTAGGAGCCGCAACTGTCCTATCGAATTAAAAAAAAGTGGTATAGTAGTGAAGTTATACGTAATAGTTATTTACGATACAAGTGTTAAAAGTGCGATTTTATTTCACGAGTAAAAGTTTGCGACACGAGCGTTAGCGAGTGTCGCAATTTACGAGTGAAATAAAATAGCATTTTTAACATGTGTATCGTACAATATTTTTTCTACAAACACAATTTTTATTATAAAATATAATGAAACCAAATTTGACCTCTACCAAATTTTACCACTGACCAAATTTGACAGCTCATGAATACGTTTTGACACAACTGGACGCAACCGTTAAATTACGTCAAATTAAGTTGTCACAATTCATACAAAAGATGAGTTCGTGTTTTAATAAAGAAAATGAAGTAATAGCGAGAATAATAATTCTGAAAGCACTGCAACACAGGAAATAAATATCTCGAATTACACAAACTGTACATTTAATATTAATTATACAAGAAATATGTAATTTTCATTTAGTAATAAAAATCACTTTAATATATGTTGTCATTTTTGACAAACTGTCATGTCAATTTACTTTTAACACTAGTGTTAAAAGTACTACTTTTAACACGCTACGCTATAAAATCGCATTTTTAATTAAAGTTAGCCGTGACAAAATGTCAACTTTTAACGGTGTTTGTAGAAAAAGTCAATTTTTAAACATTTTAGTATTGTGACGTTGCTAATGCACTTAAGATTATAGTAACGTGCAAAAGTCATTTATGACACTTATATGTTATTTGACACTTATACTGTCGTGAGCAAAAAAATCGGGACAGGGTCAAAATCGTAATGTTAATTTCCCTTATTTTTTAGCATTGTAATTTTGACATTTGATTAATTTTCAAACTGTACGTCAGATTATCTATCATAGTGGCTAATTAAAAATTGAAAATACCGCATTTTTCGAAAGCTGATAAAGTCAGACCTGTTACTAGTTTGTAAAATCATTAAGAACTGTATCGGATTGGTTCAATTTAATATTGGTAAAAGTTCAGCCGCAAGAATATATAAAAAATGGAGGGAAGGGACAATTTAAATCGGAAAATAGGTCCCGAACGTAACAAAATTTCAAATCCACAGGAAGACGAAACAATAGTTACTGAGATTAGTCACAACCCTTTCAAAACATTAAAGGAAGCTATAAGAACAATACAATTTCCTGTCTCATCTTGTAACACAATGGTTACAAGAGAATGAAATTTAAACTTGATATTTCCCGCCTTACAGTTTTTATCTAAATCTCAATGTATGGGGATTAATGAGATAGGTATAACTGTTACCCAGGAAGAATTTTTGGAGATTGTTCAAAATGCTTGGCATCAAATTCCTATAAATGTTGTACAAAATATCGTCGCTTCAATGTCTACAAGATAGATGAAGTTATAAATAATAACGGTGGAATGACGAAATACTAATTATTTTAATTATATTCTTTCTCTATCGTTTTTAGTCATTTTTATTAGTATATATTGTAAAAATGTTTAATAAATGTCAATGAAACATACATTTTTGACAATTCCTAACTTACTCACAATTTAAACCCACGCAAAAACAGTCCCGTTTTTTTGCTCACGACAGTATGTTATTTGAATATTTAAATTTGACGACTTCATTTAATATATACCTACATTCACGCAGCCTAATTTAAACCGATTAAAATGTGACTGTACCACTTTTTTTAATTCGCGATTGTACTATCACGATTGTACTATCGTGAGCAAAAAAAAGTGGTACAGTCATATTTTAATCGGATTAAATTAGGCTGCGTGAATATAGATATATATTAGATGTACGCGTCAAATTTAAATATTCAAATAACCTATAAGTATCAAATAACATATACGTTGATATACAGATAGGTGTAAGTGTCAAAAATGACTTTTGCACGTTACTACGATTTTAAGTACCTTAGCAACGTCACAATACTAAAATGTTTAAAATTTGACTTTTCATATAACTTCACTACTGTACCACTTTTTTTTGCTCACGATAGTACATGTACAGACACTTAAATACAAAAGTATTTTAAGCGGTGTAAAGTTTTTTTAAACGTTACTCAAACCAATCATTGGCGTAAAATGCAAAATGTATTGCAAAAATTATAAATTAAAAAAAAATTATTAATAAAACTGCAGATAGTGTCCTGCTTTAATTAAATTTCAAAAATATCATTTCGAATATCAGAATACAAAACTTAATATATGTCTCTCAATCTAGTTTTGATAATAGATTTTTGCGACGCTTTAAAAAATAAACTGATTATTAGAGCTGAGGATGTTTGCGGTATGAGGATGTTTGCGGTATAACCATGGTTATATCATGTAACCATAGTAAATTACTATGGTTACATGATATAACCATGGTTATACCGCAAACATCCTCAGCTCTACTGATTATGGATTTGTCAAATGCGACATTGTCATCAAAATGACTGATGAAAATTTGATTTACACATTACAAAATTTTAAATTTTTGACATTCACGTCATGTGTCTGAGTTTTCATCTTCGCCTAAAAAACCCGAGTATTTTGTTTGGTGTAAATCTGAATGCGTCTGACAATTCCAGACAATTCCTAACATGACAGTTAAATAAAGTAATTTAAAATGTCAAATTTGAACCAGCTTAAGAAGTCTTTTTGATAACGCGACTTCAGGATGAACTAAACATAAGTAAAAATACAGTGTAACGGGCTGAAAAACGTTTGCATGTGTTAATATTCTTGGAAAAAAGAAACTAAAACAGTGAAAACTAATCAAGTTTTTTATAATTTGTATTAAGTATATATGTTACCGCGAAAGACCGAAAGTAGTGGTTGTCGACATACACCGGTTAATGTCGACAGACACCAGATAAATAGGTGAAAGACCGAACAATTATTAGTTATATTATAAATTCGGTCCTTCACCAGTGTATGTCGACAAACACATATAAGCCTCAGTCAATGTCAGAAACGACAGGACATTTATTATAATATAAGTTTATTATTCATATTATTCACGTCACTGCAAACCATTCATTCTGGAATTTCCAGCTATATTTAATTTACCCTTCACAGGTATTTGTAATTTCTTGCATCTATTCAAATTCACAATAGGCTTATTAAGAAACGAATATTTAGTTCTTAGTTTTGTTCCATTTATTACCGTAGTTCATTACAATAGCTCTAGGATTTCCCAAATTCAGAGGGTTGTAAACAGTTTACTGTTTATATATTCTTTTAAATTCAAATTCATAGATCAGTTCCAAATGATCAATCGGTAAAGACAGTTCTCGCAGAGACTTATCTAATAGACAACCCGTGGCAGGTGAAACATCATCACCTTCAAGCGGCTTTTCACTAGTAATCAATTCGCAATTTGCAAAGAAAAGTTAATTTCCAGGGATGAGATTTCAGGTCAAGAAATTTCGGTAAGAGAAGCAGCTTCTGCTAATTCAAAAAGTGGAGGGCAAGGCTATACACACTGTAACTGCAAAAAGAAGTGTTCCAGGGCTAAATGTAGCTGTAAAAACAATAGGCTTTTGTGTAATTCGAAGTGTCATGGTAGCTTAAGTTGTTGCAATAAATACGGTTGCCATACATTTACTTTGTTTTTTTTAATTTCATTTCAAGAAATAAAATGCATTTTATTTGTTATATTAATACTGTTTGTTGTGTTTGTTTTAAGTTCAACAATTTTTTTGTGTTCATTTGAAAACTTCTTGCATGTTTTAATCAAAATAAATAATAACCTATAGAGTTTTATTTTGTTTTCTTTTTATAAACAAATTCTTTTAAACATACACCATGAGTCTATAATGAATGTTGACATTCGCCGGTGTAAGTTAGAAATAATGATATTTGATGAATATATCGGACATACGGCAAGTAACTTGGTGAATGTTGACATTCACCAAGTTACTTGCCGACTATCTCGACTATCACCGGTTTTCGGACTTTCACGGTAACATATATAAACAATGTTTCACCAAGAACCATTTGCTACATCTATTATCAAAATTATATAATTATAGTTTTCTATAAAAATACTTTGCACTATGCCTTATAATTTGTTTGTATATTACAGGTGAAATGAATAGCGGTTTTGTGAATGATGCTGGTAGCATTGCCGGTTCAAGAAAATCTCTCAATCTACATCCTGTGCTTCTCATGCATCCAGGTCAAGATGACACATATTCCCAATTTTCTCAAAGGACTGTTCCTAGATCTACGCATTCGGGCCATTATTCTCATCCTTTGCATCACAACTATCCCCTTTAAAGACGTTGATTTCTAGTGATATCGTTGCATATATTTTTGTGTAAAAATGGTGATTTATTTCGCAAAATGTTATAAGTTTTGAGTGAATGAGTGATTGATTGATTGAATGAATGAAAATCTGAAGATCAAGAATATTATATTTTATATCGATAAATGTTATTTAATCAATAGAATATTATATTTTTATTTGTACATATCATGTCTGACTATAAAATGTGTTGTGTATATCGTATGTTAATATTTTTTTCGATAAAATATTTTTTTTTAAATAAATTTCTTGAAACTTTTTTATTAATTTAATCTAGAAATAAAATGTATACAGATTCTTAATTCAAATCTAGTGATTCATCTCACTGCACTTTAGGTCAAATAGCCACTTTTTCTGTGCTAAATTAATAACTTCTTCAAAACCATGGTATTCAAACTAAATCCTGTAGGAATTTACTATGTAAGAATAAATCTATTAAAAAATGCAACTTAACCCATTAGCGACCAAAAATGAACCCTTTTGCAACCATTAATGCAAACATTATAAGTAGTATTCTTTTATTTATTTTAATTATTGCTTAAATCTAATTCGTTTTGTAAATTTAAATCAAATAGGTCCTCTTCAATTTCATTAATTTCATCGTCTTGGTTGCTAAGGTGAATTTCTTCTATGGTTTCGCTGCAACATAACAGTTCAATTGCTTCAGGTGGAAGAGTAGAATGTTTCCGCTTTTGCAAGCGCCTATTTAAAAATTTTGTGGAAATTAATGGATCTGAAGTATCGACAGCTCTATTAAATACGTCTAGCAGGTTATTGGTACGATTGTTTCTGCGGGCGTGATGCAATCTATCGACTTTGTATATCTTATGTCGCGATTCAGCTGCTTCTTCTGCAAAATAACCCATTGGAAGTGCTGTATTTTCTAATATTTCTTTTGAATGTATTAGTACTTTATGTACTGTGGAAATCATTGGCAACCAAGGATGTAGATTCTGAAAATATTTTGCTGCTTCAAAGCAATATGTTTCAAATTTACTTGAATTAATTGCAAATTGGCAGGATAAACAAATCAAAATGATTTTGAATCGATATATTAAATCTTTGTCGACATTAGTTATTTCAGAAAAAATAACATGCTCAGTAAAAGCTCGACGAGCAGTGTTTCCGTCATTTGTGGAACCGGAGCCACCTACTCTGGGCATGTCGACACGTAGTCCGAGCTTTTTCTAAAAAGCGTTTTGTATGTCTGTTTTTCTTTTTAAAATAATTAACTTATCATCTCCTCGTACCTGCCACTTTTGTAATTCGCATTTATAGCCTAAATGTAATACAAATTCAAAAAATCTAATACAGCAATGAAGGGGACTAAGTCCAAACTTTAAGTTTTCATCTTTTGCCCGGAATATTTCACTTTTGTAATTAAATGTGTTCATAAAGTCCTTCGGCGTAGCAGCACAAATTGAACAAGCCTGGTTTGATCTAGTTCCAGTTATAAAGTTTAAAACTTTTCCATCAATTAGTGTTAAAAATAATTTAAATCATACTTCAACAAATTTTCCATCACCAATTGATATTCTTACGCTTGCCAGAGCGTCAATTTCTTTTTTTAAATCCAGGTCTTCCTTTAAAACAACTTCTTTTGTCTCCTTTATGTACTGCAATTTTATGGGCCGACAAAATCTTACAAACTGTGGTGTGCGGTTGTTCCAAATTGGCGTTCCGGATAAGAGCAGTAACCTTAAAGGAATAACTGTAGTAGCTAAAAGAGAGGCATCACAGCTATTTGACGAACCTGCCTCATTAAAAGTTTGTTTATATTGCGACTGACCAGTGCTGCTATCAAATCCATAGCTTAATATTAATACCGATCCCAAAAAATTCGTCTTCTCCGCTTCCATTACAGTTTGAAAAACTTCTTTTTGGATGTCAACAATTCTTTCAGCCGTATGCAGTAAAATAGATTGCAACCAAACTTTGGCAAGGGTCTCATTTGCTATTATACCCTGAGGTCGACATTTCAACTTAGCAGCTGTAATTTTCCTATAATGTGGATATATATCGCAATTACGTAATTTGTTTTCGTGGCGTATTGCATTATATTGTTCTTTGGAAAAATTATATTCAAGAAGAAAAGCTAAAGCCTCATCCGCAGATAGTGGAATTGGCTTTTGGAGATCTTGATAGCAAACCCTACGCATTTTTGATGGTCTTGTTGGGCTTTCAATAGGTACTTTCTTTTAACACTGCAGCTAAATCAGCATCACCGTGCTTACGAGCTGATATTGCTGCTGCACGAACGACAAGATTTGTATCAGCTTTCTCATTTGAAAGGTCTGCTACTTCTTTTCTTTTCCCAAATTCTGATTTTGCGTTGAATGGCACACGTGGACGACCAACAACTTTTTTCGGTGCCATTCACCACAAAATTTAAATCTGAATTGAACCACGCATGATTTTGATCCTTAAACACATGCATCCTTCTGTGACATTTTTCCCACTTTTGAGCCAACTTTACGCAAAAAAAATGTAATGTTTGCTTTATATGTTTCTCCATTTTATCCGAAATCGTATTAGCTTCAATTCTTTCAACTATATGCTTGAAACGGGCATCAAACTTTTCTTTTTTATGCATTTTTTTCGCCATATTTCTAACAGTTCAATTTTATTAAAACAAAGGTTACCTGAAAAAAAGAGGCATTACTCGTAAAACGCAAAAAATAGCAGCTTGAAATTAATTGCAAATAACTCATTAAATATTGCTTAATCTATGTTTTCAATTTCAAAGAGGTCAAATTGGGTCAAAATTTTGTATGGCTTACAGAAGATCAAACATTTAGAGAAATTGCACCATTTTAAGGTTATGTACTCTGATGGGTAATTTTCAAGTATACCGACGTAAACATAAAGCAGTATCAATGACACACATTTATACTTACTTGTCTCTTTATTTTGCATTTTACAGAAATTAATTATCGTCAACACAATTCGAGAAACACACACTTAAAGTTGACCAATAAATAAATACTGATCTCGCTAGCACATTTGTAAAAATATTACTTCGAATGACTTTGACATATATATAACGGTGCTTTATATTTAGCACAAACAAAAATTAGGTATATTTGTTTTGAATGGTTTCCTATTACAAAAAAAAACAACAACGAAAGTAAAACTGAACTTTGATTTTTTCACTTTTGCACAGAAAAAGCGTCCGTTTGACCTAATGTGCACTGGTTCAATTGTAATTATAAAGACCGACTAATCTATCAACAAATAGAATATACGAGGGGTATTGATATCTAGTTAGCCTAGGCCATTTTCCTAGAACAAAACAAAATCTTTTTATAATGGCAAGAAATAATGACATTTTAAAAGTGTCACTGTAAGATCTTACGGCAAGAAGTTGAAGTATGCTGTGCTGTAAATTTGGAAAGTAATCATGTCGAAATCAAATGTGAAAATCGATTCATTGGAGTATCGAGGCATCATCAAATACTTGTATTTGAAGAGGTTAAGTGGTAAGGAAATTTACGAAGACATGCTTAACACACTTGGCGATCAATACCTATCATATTGGACTGTCAAAAATTGCTGGTTTGATGACTAAGACGAATCTTTTTTTAGAAGGGTTAAAGGTGTTGCAGGTTCGCTGTATTAAGTGGATTAATTTAAGAGAAGAATATGTTGATTAATAAAATATTCTAAATTCAACTTTTAATTGTTTCAATAGTAGGCTAAGAATATATCAATATCCCCTCGTATGGTATACGGGGCGGGGGGGGGGGATTTACTCGGCCTAACAGAGATGGCGCAAATATGATCAAATGACTATTACTTATATTTATCAAGTATGATCCTTAGATGACATGCGGCGAAGTTTCAAAGTCACTAGATATATAAAGTTCCGCAATAGGTAAAGAACTTATGTTAGAGAGAGTACATTTTGGACCAAAATGGAGGTTATAGCGTGCGACACAACGACCACTAGTAACGTCTTTTCTTGTCTTTATTGGTGATATACGTGCGTTTTGTTATACATAGTTGATTTAGTTTGTAATTTACGTTTAATTTATCAAACAATTGACAATTTTATAATAGTGACAAAAACCCCTGGATATTTTCTTCATAAATATACAAAGAGTCTAATTTTAAAAATACCTATTAAAGTTTTAAATTTGTTTGGCCGTTAATTGTTACATGTTCTAAGAGTTTATTAGATGAACTTTTTAGAACTCATTTTTAACATTTTGTTATGCAAAACTGACATGATCTAACAAACTTTGATCGATACAAAGTCTTGATTCAATCTGGAAATAATGGAAAAGAAGAATTCTGAAAATTCGAGAGTTTTGGAGGAAGTTCTAGAACGGCAACTAATGGAAAACTCAGAGGCGTTAAAGAAAGAGGTCTTCATAGCTGCAGAGGAGAAAATTGGAGAACATTCTAGACTTTTAGAGGCAATAATGACCCAGATGAAATTACCTGTGACCATGAGTAAATCTGTTGCTCGCCCAAATCGCGTTCTTGCAACACCAATTGTGGACGTTATTATGAAAAGAAGGATCTATGCCTGCTTGCTAGATTGGATCGACGAAAACCATCGTGCGACCCGATCTAATTTCCAGAATTAGAAAATTATCTTCTAGCAAATGGACACTTAAGACCGCAACTGGAGAAGTAGTTTATGTGGCAGGTGAAGCAAATGTCAACTTCGTTATAGGACCAACATCGATTCGAGATCATGTTCTGGTAGCTGAGATACAGGAAATAATCTTGGGATTGGACATTATGAACACTCAGGGCTTCCAGTTAAATTTGAAAGAAGGTATTTTAAAGATAAATAATGAAGAATTGGTTCTTCTTGAGAAAAACTATGAGTCTGTAAGAGTAATTACATCAGATAATGTTATTCTGGATTCAAAAAGCGAGACATTTTTGACGACTTGCATGGAGGGTCATTATCTTGAAGGAAATGCTACAATACTGGAACCGAAGGCTGATGATGACAAGGTAGGCCGAGGGATAGTAGTTGCAGAAATGCTGATTAAGACTCAGAAGACTGTACCGGTAAATGTAATGAATGTGAACCATTACCCTGTTTCATTGAAGAAGGGTACTATTCTGGGGTGGTGTCAGCCAGTGTCGCCGTCGTTCATCGCATGTAGAGGCTTAGAAGAATGGATTCGTGCAGGTTCCTGAGAAATTTTCCAAGATAATCCACTCAACTTGTAAAGGGTTAAGTAGGAAAGAACAAAACCAAGTTAAAGATTTAATCCAGCAATATGAAGATGTCATTATCCTGAAACTGGCACGAAGGGATTGTCACGACAAGGACCAAGAAGGCTACCACTGGCAAAACGTGAGGAAGCCGAGCAAATCATACAAGATCTGGAAAACCAGGGAGTAATCGAACCCTCAAATAGTCCATGGGCTTCACCAGTGGTCCTTGTAAGGAAGAAGGATGGATCTACCAGATTTTGCGTGGACTATCGTCGATCGAATAGTGTGACCAAAAAGAACAGTTATCCTCGCCCAAGAATACGCGATACACTAGATACCTTGGCAAGAGCAAAATGGTTTTCCACTCTCGATTTGAAGAGCGGCTATTGTCAGGTTGGAATGGAGCCCAACAACAAAGAGAAGACTGCCTTTAGTTTAGGCACGGGGTTTTGGCAGTTTACAGTCATGCCATTCGGATTATGTAACGCCCCAGCATGTAGTAAGGGGACTGTCATGGAATACCTGCCTGGTATATCTTGATGATGTGATTGTGGTAGAAAATACTTTTCAAGACCACAGAAGTATTTGGATGAGGTATTCCGGAGGTCAGAGACTAAGCCTAAAGAAGTGTCATCTTTTCCGCAAAGAAGTAAATTACTTTGGACATGTGGTTTCTGGAAAAGGAGTTGCTGTGGATCCGGAGAAAGTGGGAGCTGTGGAAAAATGGCCCGTGCCCAAATATTGTTACACCTTAATTTCCCTTTTTAATATCGATTAATAATGTTCATTATTTATTGACGAGTTCCGGTATCTTATATTAAATACGTTCATTCGGATACTTGTCCGCCGTCTGTGGTTAACTTTGGTAAGTATATCATCCCTTCCGCTTACACGCGAGTGAGATTCGAGGATTAGCAGACAGACCTTATTAATGTAAAGTCGTTTAAAAAATTACGAATGTACATCTTCTTAATGGAAGTTAATTCACGCATCTTTGACCTTTAGTTAATTCATCGTTCATAATCGGATTTGCCGTATTCAATTTAACTTCTTTTAGCATAACTTAAATTCATTTTTGTAATATTAATATAGTTATTAGCATTTTTAATGCCATATTAATCAATTTGCACAGCGGCTTAGAGCCCAACTCATTTAAAATTCAATATATCTTGTATAGCATAACTTAAAAGAATTAATTCTTGTGAATTAAAGTATTTTTCTTACTTGCATTTAAGGTCAAATTATTCTTTCGTATATTGGAAATTGAAATCTAAATTTTGTAGCATATTCCGATATCGATATATTTTATAGTAATTTCTTCTGCGGTCACAATTGTTTTGCCGTGTGAATTGTTTTTGCCGTGTCGTACGTGACCACAGATGTTCTTTTTCTGCATACATGCAGGTGTCGATAAATGACGAGGCATTTTTGTAATTTCATAATTTTGAATATAAAATTTAAATCATTTGTATTTGTGAGTAGAATATTTTGACTATCCCTATTTCTGTTTATAAAATTATTGTGAATTTATCTCTAATGGTACCTTTAGAAAAAAATTTGCGGGAATAAACTATGTAATTAACTTAAGTAATTATTTTCCATTTATTATTAACAGTATTATTACGTTCAATTTTTGAGATATTATGTTTACCATACTGTGTTCGCCTTTTTGCGATATCTAGTTTTGGATTTTATATAGAGTTATATATATTTTTTTTAATTTAACATACAGTCGGTATAATTATTCAGGGTGAAAATTCAATTCATTAATATTTCTTTATTTGATTTTAGTCAATGCTTAAATATAATACTTCCATTTACATAATTATATTATAATCATTTATTTTCCTTTGTTCGTGCATATACGAATTATTTGTTCATAAGTCTTTTTTCATTACCTTGGCACTCCCCGTAGCAATTTCCTTTTCAGGTATCCTAGGCAGCAATTTTGAAGTTAGTACGTGGGTACTTAGTAAGTCTAGATATATAGCGTGAGTTTAAGTAATTTGTATGTGCATGAGCCGAAGATCACGCAATATCTTTCTCAGTTTTCAGTCTGAGCTTCCGTAAGCAAAACTGAATGGCGCTACCTTCTAACTTTTATTTTAGTCACCCACACCCGTCTCCACTGACTAAGGGCATATATAATAAATAGAAGCTCCCATACTTTGTGCGATACAACTACAGTTTTTTTTTTATCTCGACCATCTTCAGACGCTTTCGCTGCGCCAGCTTCGCGAGTAGGTAGCAAGATAATCATGAGTTAAGAAGCTTTTTCGGATTATGCACATATTATCGACACTACCTTCCTGGATTCGCTAACATTGCGAAACCACTAACCCGTCTAACAGAAAACTGAGCATTCATTTGGAACAACGAATGCTAAGCATCCTTTGACTTGTTAAAAGGACTTTGATAAGTGCATCTGTTTGAAGCTATCGACTGCCATCTGGAAAATTTGTTCTGCATATAAATGCCAGTAACGTTGGAACAGGTGGTGTGATTTCCCAAATCCAAGATGGACAAGAAAAGGTTATTGGATACTTCAGCAAGACCCTGTCGAAACCAGAGAAAAACTACTGCGTAACCAGACGAGAACTACTGACAGTAGTTAAGACCATCGAGCACTTTTACAAATACCTGTATGGGCAGAAGTTCCTGATCCGCACTGATCATTACACTTTGAAGTGACTCTTGCAATTTAAGGCTCTCGAGGGTCAAGTAGCTAGATGGATTGAGAGGTTACAGGAGTATAACTTCGACATCGAACATAGAACAAGCCTCAAACATCGAAATGCTGATGCTCTTTCTAGAAGGCCCCGTTCAGAAGACTGACTCGTCGCAACCGAAGCCGAACCTGACCTTGCAATTTTAAGGGTTTGGAAGAAAAAGGGGCATAGACCAACCTGACAAGAAATCACTCCTCGTTCACGAGAACTGGGCACAATGAGATTCCTTGATCATCCTAAGACGTCAGGTTGAAAATCACGATGGAAGTGAGCGGAAAATGCAACTGGTGACACCCAAGAAAAGGATACAAAGGTATTGCGTGAACCCCCAATGGTGTTTCTGGGAGACATTTTGGCGTTCATAAAATACTAGAGAAGGTGCCCCAGAGATTCTACTCGAGATGTGAAAGAGTAGTGCCGAAAATATGCTAATTGCGCTGGAAGTAGAGACGTAGACGTGCACCTATGCGGCAATACAATGAGGGAAGCCCATTCGAAAGAATCGCCATTGATTTCGCCGGGCCATTCCAAGAACGTGATAAAGAAAATAAATAACATTAAAGTGGTGATGGACTATTTTACCAAGTGGGTCGAAGCTTATACCCTGTTTAATCAAGAAGCTGGAACGGTGGCGGATGTGATCGTAAAAGAGTTCGTCAGTCGTTTTGGTGTACCTCAGGAACTCCATTCAGATCAAAGGCGAAATTTCCAAATCAGTCTTTTCGAGAAGAGTGTGGGTGTGGAAGTGTGGGTTTTTGGGCATTCGAAAGACAAGAACAACTCCCTTGTATCGACAATCAGGTGGGATGGTAGAGCGAATAAACAAGGCCATGATCAGACACTTACCCAAAATAGTTTCCGAACACCAGAGAGATTGGTACGAATACTTACCAATATTCCTAATAACGTACCGGACATCTGTTCAAGAGACAACTGGGCAATCGTCAGCGAACGTGTTGTTTGGCAGTGAACTCCGACAGCCCTGTGACTTGAGTTTTAGCAGGTGCATATTCGCACTTTTTTTCATTCTCACTGTAAACCATTTTGACTATTTTATTAAACAAATGTCACTTATCAAACATAATAGTTGTCATTTTCATAGCTTACTTTAACATTAACTTTTCCATAATTACAGAGCTCGAAAACGGTTTAAGATACAGGTATCACATGGTATATTTTTGAAATCAGAATAAAAGATCATTACAAAACCTTAACAATATACAGGCTTTTCTATTTTAAAATATTTTTTTTGTATCACATCGAATCTGCGCGCTACTGTGTTTTTTAAGGCATGTAAAAAGATTCAGTCACAGCGGCTCAATTTTAGTTGAAATATTTTTTCATATATGCATAATAACGATGATACAACGTGAGTAATTTATAATAAATAACCCTGTACATGTGTTTTCAATACATTTATCAACATAATTTCTGTTGTTTTTACAGGAGATCAGGCAGTTATTTCAATATCAAGAATCAGGTTGCGGGATATTTTCAGAAAAAAATTAGTATAACCCCTAGAAGACCTCAAAAGTAACAACACTGTGTTATAAACTTATAGGAGAAAACCTCCTGTTAAGCTAAAATTAAATAAAATTCATTAACTAAATTTATGTTTTGTATATTTTAAACACAAGCAAAGCAAGCCAAATTAAGGAAATTCTTCTTATTTATATACACTAAGGTACAACTTAAACATCACTTTCACGGAATTTTTTTAGATAAACCATAACTTTATTTTAATAAACTCGTAAAATCATATGAAACATTGCTATTTTTATACGTTTTTTTAAGCACAAACGTTAATATTTCAATAACTTTTATATTTTCAAGCTGTCAACTTCAAATCACGGCGTCCAAAGTTAAATTAACTATTGGAGAACAAGTTAATCGCAGTAGGTAGGCATGTTTATGGATGTATGCGGGACATATTTTTGTTTAGAATTCGCAATAAGAGATGGCAATAAAATCGGGAAGTGAGGCAGTAAAGTATTATTGTGCGGACCTTTTAAAATATATGTTAGTTTTGGTGATTCCCCAAATAGTTGCCAGAAAAAAATAAGGTTAAAGAGTTGATTATAGAACAATAAACATATTATTTTATGGAATATATATTTATACGAAAATACTTTTGAAATGGTAAGAATACTGTTTTGTTATATAAATACCAGAAATAAATTCTTAATAGATTTATCAAATTACTTGTAGGAGCAATCGTACCAGTACCGAAAAAAATGTTGTGTACCGGGGTGTGGAAAGAGATTTGTAGATGATCCACAAATACGGTACTTTACGTTTCCAAGAGACGAAACTTTATACAATAATTGGTTAGCAGCAGTAAATAATAGTGCACTGTTAGAAATGCCTCAGAAAAGTGCTACATTCATATAGTGTTTGTCAAAGGCATTTTCAAGATAATCAGTTTCAAACTGAAGAAAATTAAAATTAAATCGTGGTACAATACCTACTGTACATTTATCATTAGATACTGATTCGCAATGTACATTAGCTATAAGTTGCCCAAGCACTTCAGGTTTACAAATTGGCACACCACAAAGAAGAAATATATCAGTTGATGCAAGTTGTCTGAATACATCAACTTCTATATCAGTTTCACCAGTATATCAGTAAAAATATTACACCCCAAAGACGTAAGTTACATGTAGATGCTGTTTTAGTTAAGTTCCATATTCATTCACAACATATGCAATTACTACTTATTTACTAAAGGCTTTGTGGATATAAGATAATTTATTTTTTAACTTACTGTAACTAGTAACATTTCACATTAAGTATATGTATATATTTTCTTGATTATGTCTGTATTGTTCGTAATAATTTTTCTCTGATTCTAAGAAAAATTGAATTTTTAGGAAGAATGAACTGGTTGGATTCTCCTGGTAAACAGGCCTTAAGAAAAGAACTTGAACAAGTAAAAAGAAACATCTCAAAAATGAAATGGAAATTGACCAAATCTAGAAAAGATTTATCTAGAGCAAAGTCACTACGTAATAATGACATCATTAAATTAATTCAAGACAATAATAGCACTAGTAAATTAGAAAAAATATCTAAAACAGCAGAAATGTTTATTTTGTCCCAAGTCAAACCCAAAAAACTAAAAAGCAAACCAACATGGAACCAAAAAGAGAAAGTTTTTTTTTCTAACTCTATATAAAAAAGGTCCACATGCTTATAGATTTTTACAAAAATTTTTTATTTTACCATCAGTAAGAACAATTGGAAGAGTTCTAAAGAATATTAACATCAATACAGGAATTCATCACAACATTATTAATTACATGAGTACTATTAAATTTTAAAAAAATCCGTTAATGAAATTTTGTAATTTAATATTGTGTGTTCAAACTGATTATCGCTTTAAAGTTAAGGAAAATCTAATACTACACAATTTTCATGCATGCCATTTAATAAAATGCTTACGAAATGCTTTAATTGACAAAGATATACACCATGACACTGGTATAGCCAAATGGCAAGATATTTAATGTCTGTATGAAAAAGATGGTATTAGTATTGATTCCAAATTAACCAAGCTAACAGAAAATCATATAAAACCTGTGGGAAAACTAAAAATGAAAGTGTCACTAGCAACACAAGTATTTAGTAATACGATATATTCAGCTATGAATTTAATAAGTGCATTTGGTGTTGTTAATTGGAAAGGTACCGCAGACTTTCTAAAATTTGGTGATAACCTATTTGATAGCCTGAACAATAAATGTAAAGCAGTCAAACCTTTAAGCAAAAATTCTGGACATTTAAAATTTTGGGCAGAAGCTAATAGAAAACTCAAGAATTTAGCATTTTATAAAAATGGAAAAAAGTCTCTGCACCCCATCTGTTAATAACTTCGTTGTAACAATTAACAACATTGAGAAATTGTGGAACATATTAAAGGAATCAGGATTTTGTTACCTTCAAACAAGAAGCCTTAATCAGCATCCACTAGAAAATATGTTTGTCAATATTCGCAGTTTATGTGGCAATAACACTAAACCAACCGTCGTCCAGTTTATAGCAGCATATAAAACTTGTCAAATCAACAGCTTTTTAATTTCAGTGGACAAGAGTAACTGTGAAGAGGATGGAACTTTTAGACTGTGCAATCTTCTTGAGTCTGAACCTTCTCCTAGCACAATTAGACAGGCAGCAGAGACGGTAAGTTACACTGTTGAACACGTAAAGTGAGAACAAATACAGCTTTACAATGTATTTGGAACACTACTAAATATACCCAAAATTTCAAATCAATTGATGTTTGGATTTATCAACTGGTGGATCGATGGCATAGTACTGTAAATAGAGCTGCGAGTAAAAGTTTATGTGAATTGTATTTACACATATCTCTATTCTTTAATCATACCTAATATCAAAATAGAAATAAAACTAATGGTTAAAATCTTCATTTTTTGTATTACGTAATTGTAAATGACGACAATTGTTTTGCCAGCACAGTGGCTTCATCAAGCATTTACAGCTAAAGAGCACGTTACAAACTGTCGTTTTACGATTATGTATTAAAAAATTCTAACCTTTAGGTTTATTTCTATTTTAAATTATGGATCTTCATCAAGGAAAAGCCGAATCAATTCAATTACATAATATCAAAGTAATACACAGTTTATAATTTTAATTATGTATAATTTGTAATTACCTATTTTAAATATACTTATATTTTTAACTTTAAGCTCAAATATTTGAAAATACAAGAATTATATCTATGTCTATAATAAATTTAAAATTCTTGTATGTGCTATTGCGGCATTTAAAATCCGGACGATTTGATATTTATTTTCAGTTATAATATCACAAGAGCATAGAAAATAATCGATTATATTTCCGAGTCACGAGACGTATTCTGCGAAATATTCTGTTTTAAGGGTATACGTCGAGTGAAGAGGTTATATAATGGATTATTTTCGTTTGCTCGAGTGGTATTCGTTACGATTATATAAAGAATTAACTAACGAAATTTTTTTATTGGTTGAAATTAAAAGTACAATAATTATTATAATAAATATTTGTTGTATTATCTTTAGAAGTTGAATTTGAGGTGCTGGTAATGGTAGAGTTGGCAGAATCTTGTTTATTTCTCATTTTTTCAAGTATCTTGCTATGGTGTTCATTAGTAAGCTTTAGATACGGCTTCAGAGATTCAGATGATGAGTGGCCTGTTATCTTAATAATTTCTTGTAAGTTTGCTCCAGATTGTGTCAAGATGTTAACAGCGGAAGAGCGATTGGAATGATTAGATATTTTTTGCTTCTTTGTATCAAGTCCTATACTTTCTGCCGCTGAACGTGTCCATTTACTTAATTGATTAAGGCCTACAGGGCAGTTTTTATACCATATTTTAGTTTTCTGCCAATCAGGATTAGGTATTAAAAATAGACGATTGGTTTTAATGTTTGGTGTTCTTTTGCTTAAAATTTTCTTCAACAGACGTACTGGACACTTCCCTTCACAATTTTTATTCGGTGACAACCATTTAGATTCAGCTGTATGTTTTTCGCCACCTTGTGCTGTCTTTGAAAATATGGTATTGTACTCAATACGTCCTGTGGGTTGACCATAATTGTCGCATTCTGCTTTGAAATAGTCAATTAAGCAAAAGACTGCTTCGTTTCCACGCCACGCCAGTTCCACAGAACAAATTTGATAAAAATTTTTTTGTAAACCGTCTGGCGTATTTTCGTCAAAAAATGACACAATTTTGCTAATTTCTTCCGCTTTAAGGGCGACAGAACTTGTTTTTCTTTTTTCAGGAATTGCTTGTAACTTTTTCCTTTTAGCTGCCCGCGCCTTTCTTTCATCTTCAAAAATTACGCCCCTGAATGGATTTGTTTCTCGATTAAACTCTTCATAAAACTTTTTCTGGACAAGTTTAGCGGAAATATTCCAAATTGTTTTCACGGTACCTTCTTTGTATTCGGTGCCGTCTGCACGTTTCATGCCCAATCTTTCAAAATACTTGCTAATTGTTCGTCAGAAGTTTGAGCACAAAGTTTATAATTTCGCTGTTCACAAAATTCCGTGAACTGTTTCCAAACATATTTATGTGTTTTAACGGTATTTTGCGGTGTCAAATCTTCAATTTCTTTATCTATTTCGGTCCCCGAGCTTATACCAAAGCGTTCCATGTCGAAAAAATTAAAAAAACCTTATGAAAATTGCTGAATATATTTTTGACGTTTATCAACAAACTTCAAAACACTTGTTACCATGACAAAATTCATATTGTTGGAGGAAGCGAAACACCAAAACGGTTATATCACGTCGTCAAGAATATATTCACTTATCAATTCATGGTAACTATGTAAAATTTGTAATTGCTATTGGCTAAATTTCAAATGAGTTATACCATGAGATCAAATAACATTGACCGTGCCGCGTCACTGATATGCCGCCCTTACTATGATTTTGCCACACCTTATTGTAGTAGTTTGAATTATTTTGCTAGAAAGGTTGTCAAAATATTCATTGTCATTTGTCAATTAGTATTATCGTTTTATATCTTATTATCGTTCTCTCTTGCCTTCGTTTTCTTGTATTTTTATTTACATATTAACAAGCTATCTTTCTCAAGACAATAATAATTACTTAACATCGTTACTGTAAGTTAAATTTGTTATATTTAATTATACACAAATATCACTTACATTTTTATTTTATTTTAGGGTTACGTTGATATCAACAATGCCATTTACTGGAGAACAAGATAAGTTTCTTTTGGAAGCTTATTTTCGTGGCGGAGAACTGTTGCCGAATGGAGAGTGGAAATATTCCACTGACTCATGTAGGCATCAATTTCATGATCGATTTCCAGAAATGGAATTCCAATATGATGTTTTTGCTAGATACGTTAATCGCCTTATAACTCGTTTTCGAGAAACTGGTAGTGTATCAAAGAAACGACCTGCTGGTAAACCTAATTTGTTAACAGAGGAAGTACTAGGAGATATTCAAGAAAGGTTTAATGTAAGCCCTAAAAAATCTTTGAGGCAACTATCAGCACAAACAGGTAAAACTATATTTTGCTTAATGCATAAAAGATTTTTTATTGTTATTTTCTATTCAAATAGGACTATCTTATGGAACATGCCATAATGCTACTAAGAAGCTACATTTGCACCCATATAAAGTGTATGTAGTACAGGAATTGTTGCCAGCAGACTTTGTAAAACGGAGAGAATTTTGTACGTGGTTTAACAATAATCTGGCTGATGATAATTTGTTGGACAATACGTTCTTTTCAGATGAGGCCTGGTTTCTTCTTAGTGGTTATGTCAATTCACAAAATTAGCGACACTGGTCATCTGTAAACCCTCATGTTTATGTTGAAACGAATATGCATCCATTTCATGATCGATTGATAAGCAAAAATAGATGGCCCCCTCGCTCGCCTGGCTTGACGCCTTTAGACTTTTTTCTCTTTGGGTACTTGAAGAACACAATATATAGAAACCGGTTACACACGTTACCTGAGTTGCAAATTGCAATTACAGAAGCTGTCAATAGTGTTACAGAAGAAACGATTGTGAATGTTTTTAATTCCCTAAAAGCTTGTGTTAATACATGTTTGGAAAATGAAGGACATCATTTTGAACATATGCTATAATTTCTACACTGTTTGTGGTGTAAATTACAAATTTTATTTATTAGTGACAATAAATTCTGAATAAAATGTAATATTGTTGTCTATTTAAAACTATATCCAATAAAAATATTGTAAACTGGAGAGTATGCTTATTCATTCATTAAAACACAAATTATTGTGTCATAAATTATTTGAAATATGTTTAATAATTATCATTTATCATCCCGTAAAATTTTATAGAAGTAGTTTGAATATTAAACCATAGATGTTGCACGAATGAAATGCAATTCGGAATATCACACGAGCGGTTCTTTCACTATTCGTATGGAGCGGAACGGTCAATGTTATTTGATCTCACTGTATAATCACTATAATTAAGCATTGTAATTCGGTTCTTGTATAATTGAATTGTTGTGCAGATGACAGCATACTGACATTTATCTGTAACCTCTCACGCAAAATTATATACATTTTATTATAAAATTGTTACTGAGTTAATAAACGAAAGACAAGAATTTATTAATCAGAATACTACAATTATTTGGTTTTAATTTTTAATACTTTATTTCAGCACCATTTCTGTCTAACACCTCTTGTAAACGTCTAGAAATAGATGTTATGACATTATGTATAAATTCTAGTGACAGATAATTCCAAATATCATGTTTTTTTTCGCAGACGCCCGATTTCTCAAGTTGAAATTTGTCTCAGCCATTTTCTTGCTGTGTAGACACACGCGGGGAAATGTGTTGCGGTCACTGCATTTACTATTGTTTCGAACAGATCATTTCTTATACAATTAATAAAATTTTCATCCTGTTCGGGAGTTGACGCAAGGATACCACCGGAGCCTCGTTTTCTATTAATAGCTGAGAATTCTTCTTCTAGTAACGTAATTATTTGAATTTTACTTTGAATATTCAAATGCGGCACATTAACTTTATATTTTGACAAACCTGAATATGAAACTGACAGATCTGTAAACAGAAACAAATAGATATAAAAAAGCCATATTCAAACCAAACAAATTAAGTCTCCGATTTTTAAATGCCGCAATAGTATGTTAAGCATTAGTTAAATGTATATGATGTGTCACTATCAAATATGGGCTCATTATATATATATATATATATATATATATATATATATATATATATATGTGATATAGATGTAGATATAATATACTTATTATATTTACAAGTACTTCATTAGATTCTAAGCAAACAATTTCTTTAGAATGAAGAGCAGGTTCCAGCTGGCGTTAAAGAAAAAGAGATGTCCAGAAATCTACTTTTAGAAGTGGCCAAAATTCGACAAAATACTGCAGCGTATATAACTGGATTTTTATGTCGAAAATTAATGAAGAACAACTGTCAAAACTGTAAGAGAGATTTATTAACAGACAATGTAAAGATATTCAAGCTTATATAGCTATTGAAGACGCTGGTGGAAAGCTAATGTATCCATCAAACGCGTTAATTGCGGAAATTCTTTATAAAAAGAAGATAATCTTTCAAAACATCCCAAATTACTTGGATAAGAATTTATTAGACATGAACGTAAATTTAAATTTAGAATATTTAAAATGTCAACACCGAGAAGAAATAAGTTCCTGTATGTGTTATTCCTTAACAGTTATTATGGCAAATCATTTTATAAAACTCGTCAATAAAAAATTGTCTAAACGAGATGCTAGACCCAATACGGTTGCTGATGCCTATTTACAACAACATGCATCAAAAGTGTTGTAATATATGATTTATCTAATGAACATATTTAATAAAATATTGCTTTTGTAAAAAATAGCGTTTACTTTATTAAAACTTTCAATTTAAACCCTGCAAAAAGACGTGCCAAAACAAGTGAATATTGTTGTTACTGGCACATACTATTCTATTCTTGATGTTATGTGGAACAAACATTAGCAAAAGATGCTTAAGTATAGTTTAATTGCAGATTAAATATTAATTGAAATATTATTTTTTACTTTATCTAGCGACAAAATGAAGATTTTATCTGCATTTAGTCACTAGATAAAGTATAAAAACTTGCATACTTCTAATACGAGTAAATACAAATATAAAGCTATTCAATATTTTTACGCCGATGCAAGAAACCGAAACGTTATTTAAGGATATCCAAAACCACTCAAACAACATACAAACAAAATTGCAACTACCATATAACGGGTGTTCAGAAACATTCAAAGTCAAGTGGGCTCTGAACAAAAAATCGTATATCTTTACTTAAGTATTAATATACTAATTTGATAACCTATAAAATTGTATTAAGTAAATGTATCAATCTATCTCAGACATGACTTCATATTTTCAAGGCCTACTTTGACTTCGAATGTTTCTGAACACCCGTTAGTAATGCGCCCATATTTGTTGAGTGCTCCGCGCCATCTAGTTTTGGTAGATTTTTTTGAGTATTTATTAACTATGGTGTATTTAAGATAAATATCCTGGTCCCAATATAAACGATATAATTGTAGACCTTGAATGAACCGTTTACATACCGACTGTGTGGAAAGACCGGGGATTCACAGAACGAAAGTTTTGATACATATAAATACGCATTACATAGGTTGTTGGCTTATTGCAAGATTTGATTTTGAAGAAAAGTAGCTGTACTGTACGGGTTAGTAAAATGGACAACAATCGTAGCAACCAATTGAATCCAAATAATTCTTCATATTGGAGAAGTCGAGGATTCGAAGGGCGACCTAATAATTGGGAGTGTAAGTAGCCAAAATTTTTGCATAATTATTTTGAATAATTTTAGAATGTTCTTAACAAGTGTGTATATAGGTTTCCGTGTAAAAATTAATAATTTTGGTATTTCTATCTTACAGCTGCGTGCGTAGTTCACCAGTTTTTTATTACTAGAAATTTAATTAGTCAATATATTAAAATGTCTATTGTTATAATTTGAAATAATTTAAAATTTATTTTTTTCAATATTTGTTTTTTTAATTAGTATCATTTAATATAATAACAATAACATTAATAACTTTAGTAAGATCGTTTAATGCTCTAGATCATATTTAGTTATATAATTATATTAAATTAAAACCTTTGTAAATTTGATAGAGTAATGATATTAATCATGAATGTTTGAATTAAAATAATAGTTTTTGTAATTACCCATCTTTTTCAGAAATTACACACCAAAGTGTATGCGTATGCACAGTAGTATATATTTTAAAAGAATTTTCTCTAGTCGGTCTGCTCTATAATCAGCAACAATTAGTAATTATAGGTGCATCAGCGTTTTGAAAACTAGATTTTGTGGGAAGAGAGACCCCTCAGTTTAGAAATGAAAAATTCAATTAATGAAACTGTAAAATACACCTATGCCAAATAAATTAGTGATAATTTAAAACTGAATTATAATGTGTTAATACTAAATTTTCGTTTCATTAGGAAAATAAATCCACATTTCTAACATAATTTTTTTACTTTCAGCAAGAACGTCTTCTAACTCCGGAACTCAAGGAATGGGAGTTATGGAGGGAATTATGGTAACAATAGACGTGATAAGAATAATTGCATCATTTTTTAGCAAATAGTATATCTGTTTGTTTTATATCAACTTGCATTTATAATAAAAATTTTACCTGATGTTATTTTGATTCAGTGGACATGAGGAATTGATGAAATTCAGGTGGTAGGCATAATATATGAGCTATTATTCCTATGTTTTTAGTTGCAGTCAGTAAATCTACAAATCATTAGTATGTATTCAAAAAAGGGCTCACTAAAACGTTTGTAAATAAAATTAATTTATGCCAAACATTGTCAGCTGATTGTCAGTTTTAAATGTTTATGTTGATTGTGTTTTAATATATATTATTAATTGTGTTATTAATTTGTCTATTGACCTCTTTTGTGGGTAAGTACCAGTCTACTTAATATATATATTTATTTTAGAAATTGTTGCTTACATACATCATTCAGAACTGATGTTCAAAAAGGGTGTAGCATGCAATAATGCATTTAATAATAACGGTGATGTTTTATGCTTCATGTTCTCATGACAAGATGAGAAAATTGTTGCTTAGAAATATTAATAGATCAGATTTAGTAAATATGCCATATACTGACTTTGCAATCTGCTTGGAGGGTTTACAATGAACATTCCGACAGCAGGAAAATGAAATTAACAAATAGTCGCTCAAATATAGAAATAAATACATTTATAAAATGTGGACCCAGTGTTACAATATTTGTAATAATTTTTATTGATCTATAGTAAATTTATTAAATTTTTTTAAATGTAATGTAATGAACAATGTACCTACAACCCAGAGATAAGGAGGAGAAGGGAAACTTAACGTTAAAAAGTGGTACCCTGTTTATTTATAGCTCCTGCTAAAACTGTAGTTAGAGCCACAGTCGATTGGAAAAAAAAGCGCGACTTTTAAATTTAGTAATATTGTATTTTAAAGGCTTGTTCGTAGGTTCTACAGTCTACACTATTCCATAAGTATGATGAAATACGCGACTATGAATACGAAAAAATAAAAGCATCTTAGTATGCTCTTAGTGGCTACTAATAGCGTACTTAAGACCCTATTAACTTCACGACTATGCATAAGGCAGTACATATATGTATAAATCAAAAATATGATAATTTCCACTAAAGTCACTAGATATACGAGTACAAGGTTCCTTAGAAATGAACACAAACATTTTCAAATTTACCGCGTTTGTCGACCAAATATGGACGTATAATGCGGTACTTTGTAACGGGTCTTCAGAAACATTCGAAGTCAAGTGGGCTCTGAACAAAAAATCCTATATCTTTACTTAAGTATAGCAAACGCCAATTAAGTTGGCGCGAGGAGGGGTAAGTTCGCGCAGGATTAGAAGTAGTGGGGAGATTTGTATTTGATTTTAGATCAAATGTCAGATAATTCTAACCTCTAAGCGTGTATCACTTTATGATCCCCTAGCAAAGACATTATGCTCCGTCAAACGTCAATGACAAATGTATTCTGACAATTACTTGAGTAGTGGGGGTGGACGTTTTTATAAACCGCTTCTGCGCACCCCCTCCTCGCGCCAACTTAATTGGCGCTTGCTATATCTGATTTGTAATAATTATTAAATGTCAATTGTTGTCTGTCAAAAATCAATCTATCTCAGACATGACTTCATATTTTCAAGGACTACTTTGACTTCGAATGTTTCTGAACACCCGTTATATCTAGTGACTTTAATTTCCACTTTTAGATAGCGATATCTAGTATTATAAATAGGAAGGACCGCCAATTCGTCCACCATTTTGATTATAAAGTCTGCACTACGATCATCAAAGGTACCGACAGCAGCTGTCCCTATTGTATGTTTAATATACTGTGGTCTAAGCATCTGAAATTGAGTTGCGCAGGTGCAGGGTGATAGTAATCGAAGGAACGACTTCGTGTGTTCGTCAATTTAACAATTTCTAGGTTATTTATGAACTTTTTATAGTTGAAGTAGTTCTGCCGTTTATTGTTTGTTTATGCTTATAGTGTTTTATAATTAGAGAACGGACGCAATTTCCATAAAACGCAATCGGCAATTGGAATTAACGTCGCTCAGTACACCCCGGCGTAATTTAATGAAGTATTTGTTTGATTTACTCGGACACCTGGTCTCGCCGCGATAACAATGGACAAGGCAGCTATTGTATTTCGAGAATATAGTGCTTTTTAAAGTATTTTCATGAGCGTAGATAGAAGCGGGGTTTTCATAATGTTATTTTATTTATTAGTTTATATTTCGTAAGATAAATAAAGTGCTGTGAGTAAGTTTCTTGTTTTCATAGTTTTAACTGTTAATTACATCGTATTTTTTGTGATAGATCCTGTTTAATATCGTTTGATTGAATCTATTTCTACCAATTATTTCGACGTAAGAGTGTGCATTGAATTTCGTTCAGTTTCGATAACTTACGCACACATTTTTAGTTTTCATTTATTTAGATCTAGAGCATTGTTTAAGTTACTTTTTCAGACATGATATGGAAGAATGTCGAGAACGGCATTGTAAAACAATGGCGAGTTGGATTGACGGTCATACTGATTGTATGTCCATTGTCAGTGATTCCGAAATTTATTACAAAATCCGTAAAATATCGTCAAAAATTCGTAACTTAGGATCGCAAACACATCTGAACTCTGTAAAACTTTTATGGCGGCTAATATTCCATTAAATAAACTTAACAACCCAACTTTAAAAATATTTCTGAAAAAATATACTGGTCGAAATGTTCCTGATGAATCAACTTTACGCAAATATTATGTTTCTAGGTGCTATACGAGAACAGTAGAACGCATTAGAAGCCATCTTTTAAATCAATACATATGGATAAGCGCCGACGAAACGGTGGATATGTTAGGACGCTGTGTGGTAAATGTTGTAGCTGGTGAACTACATCCAACTATTCCCTATAACTCATATGTAATAGCAACAAGCAACAATAATTTCTTTGCTAGGGGATCATAAAGTGATACACGCTCAGAGGTTAGAATTATCTGACATTTGATGTAAAACCAAATACAAATCTCCCCACTACTTCTAATCCTGCGCGAACTTCCCCTCCTCGCGCCAACTTAATTGGCGTTTGCTTATAACGGGTGTTCAGAAACATTCGAAGTCAAAGTAGTCCTTGAAAATATGAAGTCATGTCTGAGATAGATTGATTTATGACAGACAACAGTTGACATTATAATTATTACAAATCAGATACTTAAGTAAAGATATACGATTTTTTGTTCAGAGCCCACTTGACTTCGAATGTTTCTGAACACCCGTTACTTACTGAAAAGGTCATGTGCGCGTATATCTTTACTTAAGTATCTGATTTGTAATAATTATTACTAATGTTACTAATGTATTATTAATGTCAACTGTTGTCTGTCAAAAATCAATCTATCTCAGACGTGACTTCATATTTTCAAGGACTACTTTGACTTCGAACATTTCTGAACACCCGTTATGTATATTTACAGGAAAAGTGCATTTAGGTTAAAGCATTGTTATCCGACAATTTGAAGAACGTCACAGTTTTACAGAATTACTAGAATTTTCAAAGCAAAGAAAGCTACAGTATTCCAATTATGAGTTTTTTTGCAGTATGGAATTAATGTACAATTTGTGTATGATATTATTGCCAGAAATTTGTTTTAAAAAAGACATTTACAAAATATTGTATGCAACAATTTCAAATGAAATTCGTTTTGAATACTTAATAAAGTGCAATAGCCACAAGGAGCAACTTTGTGCCCCTATAAGAAAAGAGTTTATTAAATTAATTATTTTCAATTATTTGAAGGGAGAGCTTCCCGTTTTTTATATTTTTTCAAAAGTACAATAAATATTTAAAATCAAAAAGAAATAATTTCACATTCATGTTTGATCATTTCTTATAAAATCGGTCCTTAATGTAATAATTATTTGTACTATTCAATTGAAAACTACCTGTTTTCACTCCATGTATTTATGTATTCAGAGGTTTGATTCGATTAGATTTTAAATTTGTTATGGGCTGATAAGCCCTTGAAAAATTCTTTTACAACAGTAATGTAGGCTTTTCTCAGTTCTTGTTAGCTTAAGCAATCTGTTAATATAATTAAAACTCATATTGTAGGTACAAACAATTACTTAAGAAAATTATTTTTATGTGATATATATTTTGTGACAATGCCTGAATTTTTAAATTTTTAATTTAAAGATTGTTTTTTTAATTACAATGATGTATTTTATCATTACCTATAAAAACTTTTAGTTCATTATATATGAGTATTTCTTAATACCTATCTGTACTAAAATCTCTTCAATTGTCTTAATTTTGCGAATCAAAGTTTAATCCATGTATTTATGAAAATATCAATAAATCTATAAACATATTTAATTGTATTTTAAGAAATTCAATGAATGACAAAAGTGCTATATATAATATACTTTTCATTAAACTTAATTTCTAAATTATCATACAGTTTATGTAATTTGCAAAGTATAAAAATAAATTTCGGCTGTATGTGTCTCTATTTCCGAGCTTTGCTTTTTTGTTCATTTTTTAAGGTACATAGGTATACATGAATTAAAAGTGATAAAAACTTGTTTAAAGGTTTGTTCGAGACGTCTACAGCTTCTACATTATTCCACACCGGTGTAGTATGTGTACCGTCAAACATATGCTATACATATTACAACGGTGTAGAATAGTGTAGACTGTAGAAGCTACGAACAAGCCTTTAAAATACTATATTACTAAATTTAAAAGTGGCGCTTTTTTTTCAATCGACTGTGGCTCTAACTACAGTTTTAGCAGGAGCTATAAATAAACAGGGTACCACTTTTTAACGTTAAGTTTCCCTTCTCCTCCTTATCTCTGGGTTGTAGGTACATTGTACATTACATTACATTTAAAAAAATTTAATAAATTTACTATAGATCAATAAAAATTATTACAAATATTGTAACACTGGGTCCACATTTTATAAATGTATTTATTTCTATATTTGAGCGACTATTTGTTAGTTTCATTTTCCTGCTATGCCGAAATGTTCACTGTAAACCCTCCAAGCAAATTGCAAAGTCAGTATATGGCATGTTTACTAAATCTAATCTATTAATATTTCTAAGCCACAATTTTCATCTTGTCATGAGAACATCAAGCATAAAACATCACCGTTATTATTTAAATGCATTACTGCATGCTACACCCTTTTTTAACGTCAGTTCTGAATGATATATGTAAGCAACAATTTCTAAAATAAATATATATATATATTAAGTAGACTGGTAACTTACCCACAAAAGAGGTCAATAGACAATTTTAATAACACAATTAATAATATATATTAAAACACAATCAACATAAACATTAAAGTTAAAACTGACAATCAGCTGACAATGTTTGGCATAAATTAATTTTATTTACAAACGTTTTAGTGAGCACTTTTTTGAATACATACTAACGATCTGTAGATTTACTGACTGCAACTAAAAACATAGGAATAATAGCTCATATATTATGCCTACCACCTGAATTTCATCAATTCCTCATGTCCACTGAATCAAAATAACATCAGGTAAAATTTTTATTATAAATGCAAGTTGATATAAAACAAACAGATATACTATTTGCTAAAAAATGATGCAATTATTCTTATCACGTCTATTGTTACCATAATTCCCTCCATAACTCCCATTCCTTGAGTTCCTGAGTTAGAAGACGTTCTTGCTGAAAGTAAAAAAATTATGTTAGAAATTTGGATTTATTTTCCTAATGAAAAGAAAATTTAGTATTAACACATTATAATTAAGTTTTAAATTATCACTAATTTATTTGCCATAGGTGTATTTTGCAGTTTCATTAATTGAATTTTTCATTTCTAAACTGAGGGGTCTCTCTTCCCACAAAATCTAGTTTTCAAAACGCAACGCTGATGTACCTATAATTACTAATTGTTGCCGATTATAGAGCAGACCGACTAGAGAAAATTCTTTTAAAATATATACTACTGTGCATATATTTTGGTGTGTAATTTCTGAAAAAGATGGGTAATTACAAAAACTATTATTTTAATTCAAACATTCATGATTAGTATCATTACTCTATCAAATTTACAAAGGTTTTAATTTAATATAATTATATAATTAATATGACCTAGAGCATTAAACAATCTTACTAAGGTTATTATTGTTATTAATGTTATTGTTATTATATTAAATGATACTAATTAAAAAAACAAATATTGAAAAAAATCAATTTTAAATTATTTCAAATTATAACAATAGACATTTTAATATATTGACTAATTAAATATCTAGTAATAAAAAACTGGTGAACTACGCACGCAGCTGTAAGATAGAAATACCAAAATTGTTAATTTTTACACGGAAACCTATATACACACTTGTTAAAAACATTCTAAAATTATTCAAAATAATTATGCAAAAATTTTGGCTACTTACACTCCCAATTATTAGGTCGCCCTTCGAATCCTCGACTTCTCCAATATGAAGAATTATTTGGATTCAATTGGTTGCTACGATTGTTGTCCATTTTACTAACCCGTACAGTACAGCTACTTTTCTTCAAAATCAAATCTTGCAATAAGCCAACAACCTATGTAATGCGTATTTATATGTATCAAAACTTTCGTTCTGTGAATCCCCGGTCTTTCCACACAGTCGGTATGTAAACGGTTCATTCAAGGTCTACAATTATATCGTTTATATTGGGACCAGGATATTTATCTTAAATACACCATAGTTAATAAATACTTAAAAAAATCTACCAAAACTAGATGGCGCGGAGCACTCAACAAATATGGGCGCATTACTAACGGGTGTTCAGAAACATTTGAAGTCAAAGTATGCCTTGAAAATATGAAGTCATGTCTGAGATAGATTGATACATTTACTTAATACATACAATTTTATAGGTTATCAAATTAGTATATTAATACTTAAGTAAAGATATACGATTTTTTGTTCAGAGCCCACTTGACTTCGAATGTTTCTGAACACCCGTTATATGGTAGTTGCAATTTTGTTTGTATGTTGTTTGAGTGGTTTTGAATATCCTTAAATAACGTTTCGGTTTCTTGCATTGGCGTAAAAATATTGAATAGCTTCTAATAAGTGCAAATATTGCGTACAACACTTTTATGTACTCTGGTGGCAACAGCTCGAAAAATATTACTGGGTTTTAGAGTGTTTTCAGTTTTGTAAGCATTGTAGGCCACAACGTAAATTTTTGTAAACTCGCGATAGTTCATAGAAAATTAAAAAAGATAAGTGAATAATTTATTCAAGAACTTAAAAATTTGGTAAGTGAACAGTAACATCATACAATTGCACTATATTGTCATCAAGCCTACTACCAAATATGTTTAGGTTATTAATAATGATGCGATTTATTTTGGGTTTTTAAATATTATTTATAAAAATGGAAAAATTGGGAATGCAAGAGCGAAGCTCCTTATGGAGCTGCAGATGCCCTTGATTTGGTGGAACAAAGCAAGGTGATTACTGGTAGTTATAAGGCAAACATCAGTGACACTGAATCCTTACAATATTAAATCAACAACAATTGAATATTATTGTTTTTTGTCATATACTTAAATTCCTTACAGTTAGATGAAACAGCATCGGGGGTTTATTTTCTACTTACATATAGCAAAAATGAATGTGAGAAAAAAGCATTTATTTTTGGCCAAAATTTTACACAAATCATGGTACGAAATGGGAAAAGGAAGCAAGGAAATTATATGTGTAAGTTTTTATTTATTACTTAAGACATAATATAGTTAATATGTGCTCTGGCTTAATATTTCTCTATTAGATATACAATGAACAACGAAGCTGTAGAAGCAGGGTTTATACTTTGCCAAAGTGACACATGGCTTGTAGTATCACCTGATTGTGTCATATTTGAAAATGAAAACCCAATAAAATTATTGGAAACAAAATGCTCTTTGCAAGTAAATGATATGAAAATGTATTATTAACTATAATAATTTTAACATTTCCATTTTATAGGCAGACCTTTTGGAATTGAAAGAATTGAGCCATTCTGTCCTTATTTACAACAAATGGGAAGCTGGGAACATCACTTTTAAAAAAAATTATATTTATTACTGCCAAATACAAATAGGCATAACATTACTTAATCTCAAGGAGTGTGACATTGCCATATTTTGTTCATTTGACATATCAATAAAAATAAATAACGGGTGTTCAGAAACATTCGAAGTCAAAGTAGTCCTTGAAAATATGAAGTCATGTCTGAGATAGATTGATTTTTGACAGACAACAGTTGACATTTAATAATTATTATAAATCAGATACTTAAGTAAAGATATACGATTTTTTGTTCAGAGCCCACTTGACTTCGAATGTTCCTGAACACCCGTTATTAAAATTGACAGGAAATTTTCAAAAAAATATGTTAGTAAAATTAAAAAATATTTATTTTCAGGACATATTACATTTCTTATGCTTATCTAAAAAATAAATTAAAATATAATAATGTAAACTGGCGCACAAAAAACCTGACTCATTGTATTGATATTTAATAACATTTTAAGTATATTTACATGGTGTGAATTAGGTTTGTGAATGTGGAGCTTATATACCAACTTTTTGTTATACTAAGTGCAGATTAAATGTCACATATATTAATTAGTAATTATACAACAAAACAATTATATACGAATGTAGAAATTTTATTATTCATAATACTAAAGATCAAGCAAAAATAGAATTAATTTTACGAATTAGTATTTTATTTTGCTGCCATTTTCTTTAATAATTTCTTCCAAACGCCTTGGCATAGAAGTAATCAAATTTTCAACATGAGCTAAATCTAAAGCTTCCCAGCATGCAATAATTTGTTGCCAAAGTTTTTCCACAGGATTTAAGATCTGGACTGTTGTTTGCTGACCAGGGCAACACTTCACTATGATTTTCTTGAAACCAATTTCTTGTAGCAATACAAGTATGAGCTCGATAACTATCTTGCTGGAATATAAAATTATTTTGATAATTATTCCTTGCATATGGTAACAGAATATTTTCCAGAATACTGACATACAAATCGCCATTAAATCTATTTTGAGGGAAACATATGGCCCCTCGACCATTAGAGGTAATACAAGCCCACACATTTATAGAAAAATTACCATTTTTCATTAATTTTTGAGTATACTTTTCATTGTATCTCGTATTTTGTGGTCCATATACCCTCTTTCGGCCGTCGTAATGTGACTGAAATATTTTCTCGTCTGAAAAATCACTATTCCAAAAATCCATTCTATTTACCATAAATTCCAGTGAAAATCCTATTCTCGCTTCTTTATGGATTTGTGTTAAATAGTTACATAACCCCGATTGTCGAAGACGGGGACGAGTTGTTCTAACAGAATCAAGAAAATTTGATACATCTGTTGCAGTAACTGCGCTTTAAAAAGGATTACGTCTTAAAACATTGCATAATAGTGCAGTCATGTCTCGAATTTGAAATTTTTGGACGTCCTGGTCATATATTTCTATTTAGTCTAGCCTCATTCCGCCATTTTCGACATGTATGAAGAGCAGTACATTTGTTTATTTGAAATCCTTCAGCCACTGTCCTTAGATATGAACCACTTTTTATTTTAGTGGAATAGTTACATAACCCCGATTGTCGAAGACGGGGACGAGTTGTTCTAACAGAATCAAGAAAATTTGATACATCTGTTGCAGTAACTGCGTTTTAAAAAGAATTACGTCTCAAAACATTGCATAATAGTGCAGTCATGTCCCGAATTTGAAATTTTTGGACACCCTGGTCATATATTTCTATTTGGTCTAGACTCATTCCGCCATTTTCGACATGTATGAAGAGCAGTACATTTATTTATTTGAAATCCTTCAGCCACTGTCCTTGGATATGAACCACTTTTTATTTTAGTGGCAACTTGCGCGCCTTGTACTTCATTTAATTAGACCATTGTAGTAATATTAAGACTTATTACATGACACATAACAGCTATAATAATTATTACTTTGACATATTGAAGATCGTTTTATTATGCAAAAATAGAGTGGATCAGTTTTTTGGCCGCCAATTTACGTTCAGCACCTTTTGAAAAAATAAAAGTTTGATATACTATCCACATTGTTTTAATTAATTAATTACTAAAACAGAAGTTGCACAATGTCTGTAGTTACAGCCTGCTACACAAATAGACAAGGATGAAACTATTATTTTGTCTATGGCTACAAGCACATAATTTGAAAAGATCTTATGGAACTATTAATTTTTTTATATTTACTTAAATTACTATAAAGAAAATTATTAAGTTTTAGTCTTTTTAATTAGAACGCAATGACAAAAAAGACGTTTTTCATATTGATCTATTTTGTTTGTCCTACACTTTATTGGAAATTGCCGATAGATGACGCCACTAACTAATCTGCACGTCGCCTCCTATTACTCTAGGTAAAAAATTTGTTATAGAGTAAAATCGCTTTGGGAAGACACCAATCTGCGCGAGCGAATCGCGCAACCTGAGTATTAACGCCCTCAAAAACAGGTCGGGCTGGGTCTAAATTAGCGCGCAATTTAAAATTCGAATTTTACGTAAAACGTTTTGTATTTTTATTTCGTGTGCAGCGAAAACAACATATTTCATTTATTATGTTCGTTTGCCATGAAACATAATTTCATAAACACATTCTATTGTCTGAATGAATAATAAAGCGTTATTATTTTATTTATTTTCAAGTGGGATTTTTAACAGATATACAACTAACAATATCTGGTTCAATTATTTATTTTCATTATAATTTAAACATTTACATATATCACAGTTTTTCTTCTTTTACCAAGATTTTATTCATTATATTTGTAAAGTTATGAATATTCATTCGGAGTAAAAATAATTTGTTGTTTACACGTCGTCTTTTATTACTACATAATTATACATAAATACCCTTAGTTACTAATGACATAAATACAAAGATATTTACCATTAAAAATATTCCCTACAAACAATATTTATTTCTTGCTATCGTTTATCATTGCTTGCAATATACGACAAAAATTACATTATGAGTATTATGACAGTTTAAAGAGTAAAACATAATTTACCATTCATATTTCTCTTTTTGATAAAATTGTACACGTTATGAATGATTTCCCGTGATTGTTCTGCTATTATTTGTCTTTTTTTCACTGGTATTTCAACATCTGCTGGATCACGACATCCAGATGTGGACGGTAAACTAGACATAATAATCTATAACAAATAAAGTACATGTTTCAACAAATCCTATTAAAAATTCATGAAAAATAATGTAATACCTACAGATATAAAGGCCTTCTATTCCAAATAGTTGTGAAAACAACTGATTTTGTAATAAAATAAACTCAAACAACTGATTTTGTAATAAAATAAACTCAAACAACTGATTTTGTAATAAAATTAACTCAAAGAACACGATTGACAACTTACGGACGCTAGAAGACAACTGGAGAATATTACAGTCAATGTTATTCGGCCTGTCTATACATGCAAGAACTATGTCTTTCTCTCTCGTTTGGGGTACACTTTTCTTTAAAAGTTCCAAATTGGTTTCTGCGTCAGTGTCTTCCCAAATTGACACTACTCTATGTACAATATTTATAATCAACTATTGAAAAGCTTTATTGTTGTATAGTATAGTATTTATGTTATGACCGGCCTTGCTTTTGATTACTTTAGCCCACCTATGTTAGATGGCGCTCCACCATATCTATTTATTTTTACTATATTGGTGTATTAATAAATTATTAAAGAAATTGTAACGATTTATTATAATAATCGAGGACGGTGCTCGAGATGGTTTAATCGCTATTTTAGTTATATTCAAAGCTTTATCATATCATCAAAGACCAAAATAATTAATTTTATTATGACTATTGATTTTTTAGGCAGCGAAAAGTGCCAAGAACAAAATTTTAGATTTACTAACCAAGATAATGTTGAGATCTTGTTATATTATAGTCGCAATAATGATCAATCAATGTGAACTTAATATATGATACCATAAAATAAATAAATAAAAACTACACTTATATACTTTACTAGTGAAATAATAGAGGGCATTATTATAATAATATACAAATCAATTAAACATACCGATAGTTTTTGTAGATATTGCGATAGGGAAGTTTATTAAACCTAGTAAATGTTTAAGGAATAGTTCAATTACGGCCACCAAGGCGATTAGTTCATAGTAAAAACCAGAAGCGAAATATTTAATTTTTATCGTCTGTTTCTTCTCAAATAAATATTCTTTTTATGATAAACATCAAAACAATTTGTTGGGAATTTATTTATAAAAAGTGTGTTTCTTCGATTAAATATTTTCAACTTTCATATATTATATAATGTAATCAAACACAAACAGTTTTTATAAATAAATTTACAAATTATTTGTTGTTGATTATAAAAAGAACATTTAGCTTTAATTTGTAATGAGAATCTGGGTTAATAAAAATTTACAATAAATCTTACACTAATTATATATAATAAACAATACATAAGTATTTCACTGCTAGATATATTTTTAATTTCAAGCAGAATATTGGATCACTTACAAAATAGTAACGATACCCACTACTGTATTATACAGATTTTTATTGCTATTATTGTTATTGAACTAACAATAAAGATACAAATACAGAATTTAAACAGAACAATATATGAGGCAAATTGGCAATATTAATTATTAATTCTACAACTAAAACTGAATTATAGAAGTAGTATTGAAAAATAATTCATAATAAATATTAGAGCAAATACACAAACAGCTATCATGCAAAAAAAATGATTTATTAAATAATATTTATTCTAAATTGCAAGTTGATTCTACAAATATGTTAACCTTGTTCAATGTTTAAATTCAACATTGGAAAAGTGATCAATTTATACAATTGCAAAATAACAAGTGAAAATTTACCTCGAGAACATACAAACTCTCCAAAATATATAAAACTGAAATGAATTTGGGACTTCTTACTCTATGTTTGTATTGAAAGTCTTAACTTCTTGCAGTGTGAAGCATACTCTTTGTAATTTTTTACAACTTCAGTAGTTAATAAATTTAATATGCATACATTAATATGTATAATATATTAAAGCGCTGCCTAATATCTAAAAAATATATAAAATTATAAATTTATGACTTGTGTTAAACATTATACTTCTATATTTTGATGTTCTTAACAGTGTTGGAGGAATTACTGTGCTTCTCAGTAACACTAAAATAGAAATTATTTGTAAATACACATTTTTATGTTCATAATAATTTCATACCTGTATCATCATTTTCTGCTGTATTTATAGAATCAAGATCACTTCCAGGAATTTTCTTTGAAGTGGAAGGAATGGGATCCAATATACATTGAATTTCAGAATATTGATATTGTATAAATGTACTAAAATACAATTGAAATATGATACATATTGTCAATAGAAATCTGCCCGTATACATATGTGATTCAGATCCAATGCTAAATTAAAAGTAGAAGAACATGCATAACAGCAGATAACTGCATCATTTTGTATACTAGGGCGAGTTGACTTATTCGCGCTATTGCCTAGAGTAGGCCGTGAAATTAAAAAAAAAACACGTCACATTTAACAACCGATGTCTTGTCATGGTTTACTCTGTGTTTGATAAATTTTGACAAAGCGTGTTTCGTAGGCAATTTTTTACCCTGCTACTAATTGAGTGTAAATGGATAATTTTAAACAACGTACAGTGATTAATTCAAGAAAGATATGTCCTTTATCGAAATCCATGATAACCGAGAGATACACTGAGTGAGGATTAAACTTCGTATATAACCAGGCGCGGCTCGTGATGACATATTGTTGGGCCGCGTACAATGATGCGAGTGCTTCGTGCTAACTGTAGCGTTTTCTTAGTAAACACCGACAACACAAGAGGCACTCGCATCATTGTACGCGCCCTCCCAAAACGTCATCACGAGCCGCGCCTGAATATAACCGTCAGAAAACGGAGAAATGGCGGAAGCAGCTTTAGAAGATGATTCCCGAAATGAACGGCCGAAAACGGCTACAAGTCCATGCTTTGTTGCTAAGTGACCGACGATTGAAAGCGTTATAATAGCAGAGGCAGTGGGCACTTCAAAGGGATAGGTGCTTAATATTTTGCACGAAAAACTAGATACGTGAAAGCTTTCGGTATGTGGGTGCCGCGTTTAATGACGACGGAACAACGATGTATTTGTTACTTGTAACGAATCATGGGTTCATTATTATACACCCGAATCTAAACAACAATCGAAGATGTGGACCAAACGTGGAGAATCAACTCCAAAGAAGGCCAAGGCAGTTTTATCGACGGGAAAGGTGACGGCATCGGTATTTTGGGATGCAAATGGAATCTTGTTAATAGACTATTTTCGAAAGGGCAATACCGTAAACGACGCAAATCTTATAATAATCCAGCGGTCGTAGCAGATCTTTCATGCGCTCCAGGTATTACCTTTTGCCCCAGCAGCTCTGAAATCGAAATTCTGGAAGGATTTGCATCTATATGCCATTCCAAATAAGATTGGACCGTTGGGAAAGATATTCTTCATTTATAGTAATCCTATTGTCGCGTATATTTTCTGTGTATTATTCTAGTTATTCCAAAATCTCGCAGGGAATCTAAGGAATAAAGTTTATTTTGTAAAAACATACTTGTGAAAAGTCAAAGAATACATATAAATGTCTAACTGAAAATCAAAAAAGTAATTTCTTTGTAATTCATAAAAAATTTCCAAATTTTTATTGCCAAAATGTAGTTAAAGTCGGTCTATATCTTTCTTTATTTTATATTTATCGAAATACAGCTGTAATCAAGTTCATTGACCTGCAAAAAAGTCGATAACATTCTGGAGAATACTTATTTTTAACAAGAAGGTCCTATTCATAGATAGTGACTTATTGTTTTCTACCAAAATATTCTCGGTCGCGTATATGGTGATGTTTTTTTTTTTGATATCAATAATAAGCCTTTTACGTCGAATATCGACAAATCTATATCGAATTAATTAAAATGTGAATAAAATTAATAGTTTGAACGTTAGACTTCTTTTAAAAATAAAATTATTGTTTATAATAAAACAAAAATCGTAAAATAATGTAGCGTGTCCAATGGAATAGATAGCTGGTTCTTAATTATTTGTGTGGAATTACATATTTACATATAATTTTTTTGTCTTTTGTGGTGGTACTGACAAATACCGATAAAACAATATAATTAATCGGTAAAAAGAATTATGGATGAATTAGAGATGGAAGCTAGGGCTGGGCGAAGTATCGATACATCGTCCAATACCCGATACCTCAAATAACGAAGGTATTCCAAAACATCGATACCTATCGATACTATACCGATTCCAGTACTCGCTAAGTATCGATGTATCGGGTTGGCGATGTATCGGGTAGCCATGTGTCGGGTAGCCATATATCGGGTAGCTTACCTTTGTTCATTTTTTTAAATGTACATAAAGAATTTTGAAGTAAATATTGCTATGAACTGTGGTTTTGTATTAATTTTACCACCATTCACGACAAATCTATCCAGCTAGGATATTCGGTCGGTTTATTTCCAAAAAATGGGACTGCTTTCCTCCCAGGGTTCCAATCGGAAACGTGGTTGTCTCTTCTACAAATTTATAAGGCGCCAGTAAAAGAGTATTGACGAATGTTATAATTATATCTTTAAGTTACTTATTAAAATATGTAGAAAGGATATTAAATTAAAAATCACAATATAAAATTTATATGAAATTTAATACAAAAATAAAAAAAAAATTAAAAAAATCTTTATAAAGTATAAAGATTAATATTGCCTCATTTAACAATATTATAAAGGTAAAAATAACGCATGGAAATGACCGCAGCATACGTCTAAAAAACCTTAATGACAGCCGATCATAGATAATAGATTACAAAGAAACTTTTTAATTTCTCCCAGGAGAACAAAAATCAAAATAAACAAACTAACTTGACAGCCCGAAGCAAACTCTAACGCATGTGCACCCACATGTAACAAAAAATGCCCTTGAGATACCAATCGTATAAAGTTTTACAGTTACAGAATTTTTTTACTAGAAATTTTAAAAATCCTTCGTTTGTTATTTATATTAAATATCTAAAACTAAAAATTTCAATAAGATAATAATAATACAATATTCAATCCATTCAATATAAAAAAGATATCTATCAATAATACATTTTACTTACGTAAAAAAAATATATTCAAGACACGTGAGTAAGAAAGTGTAAAATATAACAATTACGAGATAAACAAACTCGTATAAAAATCGGTAATGAATTAAAACAGCACCAACCACTAATTAAATCAATAATAACCCAAAGTTACTTTAAAAAGATAAAAATTAATCTTTTTATAAACACAACTTTCTTATCTCAGAGTACACTTGTGTCTGTCTAAAGGTCAAAGCAAGCGCGTAGGCTTAGAATGTAAAACCAGTTTTTTCACAAAAATAATAAATTTAAAAAAATATACACTTGCGTTCAAAATAACTGTTCAAAGATAAATACATAAATTTTTAAAATATTTATGGGGAAAAGTCCACAGCATTATGTATGCATTATATATATATACAGGGTCCGGCAACGAAGCGGGGACGGAAGATTAAACGCGTATTTGAAAGTTAGTCAAATATTTAGTCATCGGATATCCTTCCGTACCATCAAGCGCTCGTTTTAAAAATATTTAGTTTTATACAGGGTGTTCCAGATGGAAATTCCAGACTAAAGTTGCATTTTTTTAAATGGAACACCCTGTATATTAATAGATAAAATGATCCGCGCTTGAAAGCTGGTTACATCGATATAATGTTGTATGGGTCTAAAGTTGATAGTTTCTGTGTAAATAATTATTTTACTTGATAAATTGATACATTTCAGTTGGCTATTCTGCATAAGGAAAATCAAAAGATCTGAGAATAATAGAATAGATTATTTTCTACTAGTATGCGCTTTCGTTGCTACGTGAAATAAATTCTGCAACTGCTCGCGTTATACAGGGTGTTCACAATTTCGCAAAATCGAAGAAATCTCGTAATTTTTAAATGGAACACCCTGTATATTTTTAGCTCATCGAAAAGCCCTTTTACTACGCTTTCTATTGATACCTCATTTGATGCACCTAGGATGGATCATTTGCTAATTATTTCTTTTTAGAGTTGAATTAATGAAAAATGCTTGTATTTTTAGAAGCTAATTTGCGCTTTTAAACCTTCTGTAAGATCGGATATTCAACAAATTATCCATAAATGGTCCATAACAAGAAGAAACCCCATTAAGAACGAGAAACAGTTGATTTTCACTCAGCGGTGAAAGCAAACATTAAATGAATATAAAGTAATATAGCATTTTCAATAGATTCACTGCCGATCAAGTTATCTGGTGTCAGTTTTAAGCTTGTATACTTAATAACCAAGTTGTCAAAAATTTCGTTCAATCTTACACAGTATTTCGTTCAATCTTTAAAAGAAGTTGCTATAATGACTAGTTTTAGTATTCAAGAAATGGTGAATATGATATTTATTCTTGGGGAGTGTACAAGAAATTGTCTCCTAGCAAGTAGAGTATATGCAGAGAGATTTCCAAACCTTGAAAGAAAGCCAAGACCGGAAGCATTTGAAAGGTTATTAGAGAGATTTACAGAAACTGGTAGTGTAAAGAAGAGAGAAATAAATAAGCCGGTAATCAATGAAAAAAGCGAATTGGCCGTATTATTAACAATACAGAAAAATCCACATATAAGTATAGACGGTATTTCAAAGGTAATCGCTATTGAAGATAGGAGCGTATGAAGAATTTTAAGAAGTCATAAGTATCATCCGTACCATATGGAATTAAATCAGGAATTGCATGGTGATGATTTCATTAAAAGAACAGACTTTTGTGGTTGGTTGTTAAATAAAATGCAAGAAATGCCAAATATTTTAACAAAGATTTTGTTTAGCGATGAGGCTACTTTCAAATGTAATGGGACGGTAAATAAACATAACATGCATTATTATGCAACACAAAACCCGCATTGGATACGTCATGTAGACAATCAGAATAGATGGTCTCTTAACGTCTGGGAAGGTATACTTGGTCCATATATCATTGGGTCGTACTTTTTCGATGGAACCGTTACAGGCGATACGTATTTGGCATTCTTGCAGAACGAACTACCTAATTTACTTGAGCATGTGGATGCTGACACCCGACAAATTTTCTGGTTGCAACACGATGGAGCACCTGCTCATTACAGGCTTAACGTTAGGGAGTTTCTAGGGCGATGGAAGAAAGACAAATGGATAAGACGAGGTGCGGTCCAATCGCTTGGCCTCCACGAAGTCCAGATCTTACTGTCTTGGACTTCTACTTTTGGGGATATGTCAAGGCTCTAGTTTATGTGGAAGTTCCTACAACAAGGGAAAATATGATGGAACGCATAAGAGAGGCATTTAGAAATGTTCGCCAAGAAACATTACAGCATGTTCAACAGAATTTCACCAGGCGGCTTCATTTATGTATTGAAAGACATGGAAGGACATTTGAAAGTTTTCTTTGATTTATTTGCATTTACTATTTACATTTACTTTATTTTTAGTTACTGTGCTACTACTTTTGTTAATTGAATTAGATGTTGTGGTTAATAATTAGTATTTATTTAAAATAATGCAAACTTTTAATATTACACGTACTTGATTCTTTCCTACATGATTTCGATTTATGTTAAGCTAATTAGGTATGTATTGTTTCATATTAGGTATTCATAAAATAGTTGGTTTTACAAAATTCTTTAAAATACAAATTAATTAGTGCAAATTTTTTATTAAACTAACGCCAGATAACTTAATCGGCAGTGAATCTATTGAAAATGCTATATTACTTTATATTCATTTAATGTTTGCTTTCACCGCTGAGTGAAAATCAACTGTTTCTCGTACTTAATGGGGTTTCTTCTTGTTATAGACCATTTATGGATAATTTGTTGAATATCCGATCTTACAGAAGGTTTAAAGCGCAAATTAGCTTCTAAAAATACAAGCATTTTTCATTAATTCAACTCTAAAAAGAAGAAATAATTAGCAAATGATCCATCCTAGGTGCATCAAATGAGGCATCAATAGAAAGCGTAGTAAAAGGGCTTTTCAATGAACTAAAAATATACAGGGTGTTCCATTTAAAAATTACGAGATCTCTTCGATTTTGCGAAATTGTGAACACCCTGTATAACGCGAGCAGTTGCAGAATTTATTTCACATAGCAACGAAAGCGCACACTAGTATAAAATATTCTATTCTATTATTTTCGGATCTTTTGATTTTCCTTATGCAGAATAGCCAACTGAAATGTATCAATTTATCAAGTAAAATAATTATTTACCCAGAAACTATCAACTTTAGACCCATACAACATTATATCGATGTAACCAGCTTTCAATCGCGGGTCATTTTATCTATTAATATACAGGGTGTTGCATTTAAAAAAATGCAACTTTAGTCTGTCTTTTCCATCTGGAACACCCTGTATAAAATAAAATATTTTTAAAACGTGCGCTTGATGATACGGAAGGATATCCGATGACTAAATATTTGACTAACTTTCAAATACGCGTGTAATCTTCTGTCCCCGCTTCGTTGCCGGACCCTGTATATTGAAGAGGTACGTATATGGTGTATAAGAAACGCCACCACGTTCGTGCGACAAAATGAAGTGCACGCTGATGATCTGAGAATAATAATAATATTAATTGATGTAAATAAGATATTGATTGAAATATTACTGAAGCCTCTACGTTCTGGTGACTATTGATAAATAGCTAAAGAGCTATGTATAATAATAATAGAGTAATAATAAGCGATATAATTATTAATTGTATAGTACGGGAATCGTACTATTGGTTGGCCGCCTTGGTCTGTTTTAAACCTATTACGTTAGATCACCAGCCCTTCTCATGTAATGTCTCAGGCTACGGCTAGATGTCGGAGAACAAGTATTATATTTTACAAAAATTAGGCGTTATCTCTCTAGGATCCTCGTCGGTTGATTTATCCCTCTGTATATGGTAGAAAATTGTTTAATATTATTACTAAATTATCTCTAGCTAAGCAATGATAAATAAAAGAGTTTGTTTAAACAAATAAGTGTAAATATTTATTGAAATAAGATATCTATAAACAATTAATAAATAACGTGCCTAACGACAAAATATGGAATTAATATAGAGTGCACGTGTGAATTAAAAAGGTTATGTTTTAATAGCAATGTTATTATCAAGTATATGGTAATATAAATAAATAGACGAACAAATAACAGGTGAGTACTACAGGTCTTAATAATAAATGTTCATTCACAAATTCTGAGTAAGTTAGCAATGTAATTTAAAAGTAAAATCAAGAGTTTGTATTTTAGTAAAGTTTTGTTTTGTTAAAAAATTAGTTTTCGAAATAAATAGATTTAATTGAACCTGTTTCTCGTAGAATTCAGGCAGGTATCTTGAATAGAAACGGCGTTGGTCAGGAAATTCGAAGTACGGATCAAATACGGTGTTTTCGATACTGCGATGCCGGTGTTGGCGTTGTTCGACGGCGTTGGTATTGCTCGGGCCGGTGTTCCAACAAAAGATGCTTTGCTCGATCACTTGCCGATCTTCGATATGATCGCCTCCAAATCTGGTTCTATGGTTGCTCAAAGTTTAACTACTTCGTTTCTGCGTGATTTTAGGATTCTCTTGCAGGTATTTTAGGTTTTATTAAATTTTAACTTTGGAGTAGCAATTTTTCCTGGCAATCGTTACAAAATTTTTCTACTGACGCTCGATAGCAATTATTTCTTTCAAAGCCTTGTAAAAATTATGAAAATAGCCTCGAATTTTACTTCAATTACATTTGATAATGATTTAAATATAAATGCAATATTAATTCTAACATGGAAACAAAATTAATATAATAATTTACAGATAGTTGTAACGGCTTTTTCAATGTAGGGTTATGTTATATGAGTGGAATGAAAATAACCTGTTCGCGGGTTTTAAAAATTAAAAAAAGTGGGCGTGTCTAATTAGTATCGATACAAAATTTGAATGTAGATAAATTAGCTATCTGTTAATTTCGCGCTAATGACTTTAATTTGAAAATGATAATAAAAATATAAAAAGTAAATTTTGAAATAAATATAAATTAGTTTGAAATATACAAAGTTATCGTAATAATAATTTATTTACATTTCGATACTAATTTTACAATTTATGTCCGCCAATTTAGCTATTCTATTGAGTGTTATTTTTATGTTAATTTCTGTCTTTCCCTTTGCAGTTAGCTGGAATAATGGTGCAATTTGCCCCATAACAATATATATATATATATATATATATATATATATATATGATAATTTTGATGTTCTCGCGGTTGTATGATGAAATGATGGTTTCTCGGGTTCTTGGCCGCGTGTGAGATGTGTCCTTAGAAGGATTGTTGTCTCGACGTTTCGACGGGATCGCACTCGTCATTTTCTAGAGTTGTTCTTTCACTTGACGCTGAAGAGTAACTGCGAGTTACTCTTATATAAAGATATAAATTAGATAACGAGTTGGTAGCCCAAAGTCTAAAATACTAAATTATAATTTAATAGGTACTAGTTAATATGTATGCAACGATTGATTCTAAGGAGTCAAATAAGAAAGGAAAAGGACAAACACAATTAAATGACAATTAATTTATTGCATTTTTATAGTTATAAATTAGATATAAAAAATTAAAAAAACTGCATGCATAATGTTAATATTTATTTTCAGGACTGTTATATTTATTACCATAATTGCTGCTGTGATTCCCACTATTATTAACATTATATGTACTGTCATTTTGATTACCAAATTCATTTTTGGAGACACCAATCCCTTGTGCCATCGCTGAAAATATACATTAAATTATTATATTGCACATTTTGTTGTTAGAAAAAATTAATCATTAATAAGTAGAGCAGATCAATTTCCGTGCGCGCCATAAGCGCCGGTATGGGAGTTGTAATTCGTAATATATTAGAATATGCGATAGAATAGGGACGCAACATGAGCTTGTTACCGATATAAGTATAGAAGTAGAGGCATTTATTCTATCAGAAATAATTATTATTATAATAATTATAATTATTAAAATTGCAATACAATCATCCTCACATCGGCGTACATGGCGCGCACGGAAATTGGTCTGCTCTATTAATAAGTATGCTTTATGTGAGCACCTATTTATATAGTTAATCAAAAACACAAAACTTGGTAAAACAACATGTATACTGAACACGTATTTTTGTCTTTAAATACATTACATTTGAAGCAACTTGAAAGTAAATGTTATAAGTAAATTTTAACTCACGTAAATGCGTACAAACTATTTCCCATTAAAGTTTTCATTTTCGTTATTTTGAACATATACTATGATTTTTAATAGATTGAATATATATACAGATATTTAAATTCCATCAATATATGTAACCACGCCTTAATTGGCGTACAAACATATCTAATTATTCAACATTTTCAAAACATTCTGATATATATTACACGATATTATTGAAGAAATGGTAAATATTCTTATAATACCGTAATAGTGAGGCGTGGTTTATCTACAAGGTCGTCTTTATTTTTTATATTTTGCATTTTCTACAGTTGTTTGGATGTCCTTTTTTCAGGATATTTTTAATCAGTCGACATTGTGTCCCAATAAATTATTCTTAATACAGATTATAAAAAAAAACATTCGTTAAGTTTCACTGTTTTATTTTATTGTTTTGGTAATTTCTACTAGTCTCAAAGAAAAGGGCACAACTTGCTATGTAATGTATAAGGGTACATATTGCTGTGTAGTTTCTGCTTTAAAATTAAATTAATATAAAAATGTGTGAGCAGTTACGCAAGCATATTTCTGTTGAGATTCTGTATAACATTTGGATATCTCAGGGCAATCTTTTTGGGTTCAACTAGGCCTAGGGTCCAAAGTTGATGCAAAGAAATAATACAACACGAAATAACTGTTTCAAATTATTTTATTGTCTGTTTGTACGTTCACATCTCATTTTATTGTAGGTAACTTAAAATACTTCATTCTTAACTTATACCTTATCAATGAAAATTTTATATACAAATATTATTTTGTGAATCACACACGTATAGCCTTAGAGATTTGATTCCGATTCAAATGAATCTCGCAAACAATGACTTTTGAGGATTTCACTCACAAAAGGGGGTATTTGCGCTGCTAATGCTGAGATTAGTACTCAAAGCCTGTATCTATCTGACATGTGGATCACTGGCTTCTACTGATATCTCTTTACAATGCGGCTATGTTATTCAGCGTCTATTTAAGTGGAAACGAGTTCCTACAGAATAGGACGCTTATCATCACACTGTATAAGTATTTCTTGTTTTCCACGCCTATTGTTGAACGTTTTAGGTTTAAAGCTTCAATGGCACAGATATTTCGAGAGTATTCGGGGAACCCTACTTTCTCGTACGAAATAATTTTATTAAAGACTTATGTAACTAAAAGTAGATACATAATTGTATAATATATTAGTAGTAATTGTAACATTACTGATATATTTACTAAATCTTTATGTAAGGAAAAATTCATACCTTTTAGAAATGCCATTATTCATTATCCTTTATTTTATCTAAAGTTCATTTAAATTTGTATAATCTAAAGATGTAAAATTCCAAATCGATTTGATATATTTGCAGTCAATAGAGGAGAGTGTATTAAGGTAATTTTGTATTCTTACAGTTGGAAGTGATGCAGAATTATTATGTTGGAGGCTAATACGAACCAAGCAACAAAGTGCATTGAGTGTTAAAACTGTTGCAGGAACTGTAAATGGCAAGGTTTAATTTTAGTTTTGCTCGTATAAAGTTTAGCTGTATATAAAATAATAAAGCCATAACAGTTAGCTATCGAGCGTTTTATTTAATAAATACAACAAAACAAAAATTTAAAAAAAAATTGCAGATCAATGCGTAACACACTTCAAGCGTATGTATACAAAGTGTTACAAATAATATACATAAACATATCTATATCTGTACGCATGGATACATGGATTTAACCTGCGTTAATTTCACCACGGACACATGCGTTTTTGTCTCACGACGTCATCAGTATGGCTTTGTGAAGTAACGTTTAAAGGTTTGCCTTTGGGCAAGTCAGAAACGCATGTGTCCGTGGTTGAAGTGTGGTTAAATACGTGGTGCATGTCCATATTATTTATATTACTTTGTATAAAATAAAAATAGTTTAATACTTTTTTCTAAATTAATTTAGTTAAGCATATTTTTTATAGCTTAAATAATTGAAATTAATACCAACAATAGATGGTTGAAATGTATTCTATTATGTTCTAAGCAAACATTTATTCGTCGCTTTAAATTTTCAAAGGGTTGTACTAATATTATTCATTTCATTTTGAATAGCTGCTTACAGTTTTTGGAAATGATGGTATTATTATTTAACTGTTCATTAAAACATTGGCGAAAAATTATGTATTTGTTTTTTAAACTCAAATGGAGAATTGTTTGCACAACGCTTACTTTATAGAGTTGCATATGCAGTGTATTGGTAAGTTTTCACAGAAAGCTCTAAAATATCATTGAATAATATCTACGGCAATATGACAATAAGTAAAAGCAATTTTCTAATACTTATCTGACTAGTTAATTTTGCTACAGACTTGTAAGTGTTACGTTACATACTTCAATGTTAGCTAACACATCTTGTTACCTACTTTAGTAGGTATACCCTTTGACTTTAGTTACAAATACAATTTCTTTCTTCAAATCAATTAATAATAAAACGTCTTCGTGTATTTGAAGGCATCACAATTAATAGGAAAATCAGATAAATGCTGTACAAACTGACCAATACTATTTAAAAGTGAATAATTTTAGTTTCCTTCGGAATCCTGAGTTCAATTTCGTTTCTGTGCCATTCAAATAAAGGCCTATTGTTCCGATTTAAACAGCTAAAGAAAATTAATAACCGCTCGATAACTATTAAAAGAACACGAAATCTAATCTATCAATTTCGACGATACTATCACGCCATTCATCGTTTGTCAAAACCTTTAGTGAAAAATATAGGTAATTATACAGTGTCCTTGAAATAAAAAGGCAACGTATGGCGTAAACATGGTAAAAAAATATGTAATTATATAGAATATGAATCCAAAATATTGTGAGTCAATTACGACGCGAAACTCAAAATTAAAGATCCTGAAAATTGTATTATCTTCTGTCTATAAACTCAGAACGTGTATAAATAATAAATATGTACCTTTATTGAAGTTACACATCGTATGTTTGCATACGTAACAGTTGTCGATGTTATAGAAACTATAACATCCTATATGCTAAGTGGATTATTAAAAATGAAGATGTGTGTTACATACATTTACAAACCCATTTTAAAAACCATACTAAAAATAATTTCATGTCTATTACGAGAATGTGCTTTTTTTAGGAGAAGTAAGAAATAGAATACAGCTATTGAATTTAAAGGCGGCAGTGTTTATTTATAAAAGCGCTAGAAAATAACATTGTGTCTATGTTTTGTCACGATAAGGGTTCGATAATCTGGAACAAAAGTCAACTGCTAAAAATGTATACTTCCTTGTGAATTTGTAGAAATGATATATTAAAAGAAAATGCAAGATGTGTGCTCTACAGGTATTTAATGTCCTACTTGGTAACACTCTATCTTTAATCAAAAAATTGTATCGAACTTATTTAACGATCGACAACTCAACAAAACTTAAAGCGAGATGGACAATCAAAACAATTTTTTTTGTAATTGGCGTAAGAATACAAATCGTTTAAAGTGCCGGGTTGCAGCTATTAAAACAGAACTCACCCCACAGCAAAATCAATCTCGTTTGCTTTTTGCACTAAATTTTGTCTACAGAGCCAATATTTTTGGAACCGTGTGATATTTAGCGACGAAAAAATTAGTCATCTAAAAAATGCACAATTAAAGTATATCGGCCAGACAATGTCAGGTTCGATCCACGGTATGTGTATCACTACCGACCAGCTGGTGATTTCAGCGTCAATGTGTGGGGGTGGATTTCGTCAAGAGGGATGGAGGTAGTATGGAGAATCGACAGAAGATTTGTGGGTCTAATTTATCTGGAGATAAACCAACGCAGATTTTTGCCAGAAAGTGTGGAACATCTTTGGGAAATTTCATCTATATGGAAAGACGTTAGCAACGAAGAACATTTTATGCGTTCTTTATATGAATCAATTCCCGCAGACTACAGAGAGTTATCGATGTAAACGGGGACATGACAAAATATTAAATTTTTATTTGTGTTTTCGTCTAAATAGTTGATTATGCGATATGTTGATTATTTATTTATAACTAGAGCTGAGGATGTTTGCGGTACGGCAGGACCGTATGTAGTGCATCCCCACATTTAACTATTTATCTAAATATTCTCTGAAATGATTTGCCGGATCTCATAAATTAATAGAGTGATATTTTAGTATGCACTGGATATTGTTATTATACAAAATCATAATAGCCATTTGTATTTATGGATCATAAATAATAATACGCATGTATTTGTATTTGGTTGTGAATTCAATTTAAACTTAAAACGAATCGTAATATTTTAACGACAAGCCGTCCTTACAATACATGCATTCGAGACAAAGTGTGCAACTCTAGGAATAACTTCCATAATTGATCGAAAATGGACATTTTGGAGCTGAAGTAAAGCCCCTATTCTTAGAAAATTTTATTACTGTCGTTAAGAACTATTATTATAAACAACAAAGGCCTTTTATTAGTGTTGAAGTTTTAGTTTCATTGAATTTCCATGTTGTAAGTAGTCAATTGTAAAGTGTTCATTCACAATATTCTAAAACAAGGTGTAAATTTAACTAAAATCCAGAAAAACACATTCTGATAATATATTACTAGATTAGAAGCTGTGTTTATTACTATTTATTATATTATTTTTATAACCAAATGCAATAAAAGCTACGAAAACAAAAGAAACCTCGATTTATTAAAATCTTGTCACACAGCCTTTCAAAGCCTGGCAGCACATATTTTGCATATATTTTATATATACTACCTACTTGAACTAGGTGAATGAAGTTAGAAGTTATAACTTATAACTCTATAAGAGACAAACTATGGAAAGTTATTCAGTAAGGTAGGCAAGAAATTGATGTAGAAATTGTAAGAAACATAATACCGTCTATGAATAGAAGACCTCAAAATGTTTTAATCACGCTTAATATTAAACAATGTTTCTATTTTATTCTCCTACAAGCTACGAGGGCGGGTTGACTTATTCGTGCGATCGCCTAGAGTAAGCCGTTAAATTAAAAAAAATCACATTTTGACAACAGATGCCCTGTCAGTCAGTCAGGATGATGCTAATTTTGAACATCATGCAGTGATTAAATATCTTTTAAAAAAGGTATGTCCTTTACCGAAATCCATGATATGCGAGATACATTGGGTGACGGTTATCCTTCGTATACAACCGTCAAGAAAATGAGGAAATGATTTAAGCGTGGTAGGAGTAGGTTAGAAGATAATACCCGCAGTGGACGGCCGAAAACGGCTACAAGTCCATAAATGGTGGATAAAGTCCATGATTTGTTTGCTAAGAGACGACGATTGAAAGCGTTAGAAATAGCAGAGGCAGTGAACATTTCAAAGGAACGGGTGCTTTATATTTTGAACGAAGAACTTGATATGAGAAAGCTTTCAGCTAGTTGGGTACCGCGTTTACTGACGACGGAACAAAGACGTGTTCGCTGGCAAATATCGATGAATAATTTAGAAATTTTTAAACGTAACACAAGAGATTTTTTGCGCTGATTTGTTACTTGTGACGAAAAATGTGTTCATTATTATACACCCGAATCTAAACAACAGTCGAAGATGTGGACCAAACGTGGGAAACCAACTCCAAAGAAGACCAAGTATTTGTTCAGTTAAATAATTGTTAAAATTACCCTTAGAAAAAAGAAAATATAACATCTGAACGACTTTTTTTAACTTCAAATCTCTTTTGGAACAAGAAAAATTCTAAAAATTGGTATAAAAATGTTCCAATAGGAATAAACATGATATCTACTTGGACCAAAAATTCTGCATCTAAAATTGGACTGTATATCACCAATATTATTACCAATCATTCAAACCGTGCTACTTGTGTTTCCCAGTTAGCCAAAGCAAGAGTAAGTGATCAACAATTAATAAAGGTAACTGAACACTCTTCATCATCATCAATTAAACCTTATCTCCAAATCGACCCTGAACATCACGAAAATCTTGTCAGTAATTTACGCGAATCAGACAAAATAGGTCAAAACAATTATTCAACATGTGTAGAAACCAACGAAGAAAAGAACATTAAAATTAGTACACCAAACCAAACAATTTATAATAATTGTGCATGTAATAACTGTTCTCTTGCTTTCAATTAAAGTTCATTATTGTTTTTGTTTATTCATATAGTTAATTTATCTTGCCAAAAAAACACTCTAGCTTTTCTTTCACGGATAAATTTCTTTTTAACTAAAAATTTTGCCAATCAGTAATTTTGTTCAAAAAAACATTTGTTCATGTAAGTTTTTCTCATCAAATTACTGATTGGCAAAATAATTTCGTTACAAAGAGAAATTTATCACATAAAAAAAATCTTGTGTTTACTTTTGATAATTTTCATAACACAATGATTTTATTCACTTATCGACAAGTAACATTTTTCGATATTATGACGAAGCATTACTAAGGCATTAGATGTCAAATTATTTAAGCTGTGTATACTTAATGGATTTTGGGTCGTAATTAGAATAACTGCTTAATCTGAGGCAAACTATAAATAAAAATAGAGCAGACACAGAACAGAAATATATTAACTAAAATACTACCATTCTGATATACATATTTTGACTCCAAATTAATTTAAATAGATATTTATAAAATTTTGCTAACGATAATAAATAGCTGCTTTAATGTATTTACTATTATTTAATAAAAAACAAAATATTCTAAAAATATTTTAAATACTTACAATTCCAATTACTAGGTCGATCTTCGTACCCTCGGCTTGTCCAATATGAATAATGATTTGGATTTCTTTGGTTGCTGCGATTCGCTTCAGTCTTTTTATCCATTTTAATGACGGGCAACTACTAGATATTTCAACAAAATCAGGAAAACTAACTGTGAACCACTATGAGTACCAGAGAAAAGAGAGTACGAATAACTGAACAAAGAGAATATATACCGAAAACTTTTGCTTTGGTAATCCCCGATATCTCGACAAATACGTTGTAGAGATATGAATTTTATGATTTATTTCACTATCATTATTATTTAGAAGAAAATTTTATTGTTTTTGTTATTATTATTGTTAGATAGCACGTCACTTTAATTCGATATCAATAATTCGTCTACTAAAATATAATTGAATAAAACATTATATACAAAATTTGGATCGTCAGTGGGGGATTTACACAGCGTGAAATTCAACCGACTCCGTTCGAGTTTTCAATGAAATACCTCTGCTTGTAGAATATAGATATATAGATAGGTACATACAAATTATCATGTAGTTATCTACAATTCACCAGTAACCAAAACAAAAGTATGCAACTTCTTGACGTTAAGTATAGATGGCAATAGTACTTGTTAATAATTAGAATCCGGATTATATGCAAAATTTGCTTTTTTTAATTGCCTTAATAATAGTTAAAATTATTGACCGCTTAATTTTTTAAATTTATATTTTTTTATTTTGTATTTTTCTGTATAATATTAGTAATTTTTATGACATAATTCCAACAAAAAAAAATCACCTTATCGATAAATTGTGCGTTGTCAGCACCTTTGCGAACAAATGTAAAAAAAATGTCAGAATAGTATATTAAAACATAGCTTTCTTTAAGCACTATTTTGTCGCACGGATTTTCTAAAGAACGAGTGCGACAAAAGGCCTTATGAAACGTGTTTCTTATACTATTTTTTCTATTTTGCACTTTTTACATTAATAAATTGAAATAATTTATTTTGAAAGCTGTGTTTTATTTTTATTTTTTTAAATATGGTATCCCCGAAATATTATCTTAATTTTCGTTAACATTACTTGATATTTTATTTAAAAATATGCACATGGGTGACATAGACACGAGTATATCTTGTACTCCACCCCAATGTTGGCATTTTGCTTTTTTATGTACTGTCGTGAGCAAAAAAAACGGGACACTGTTTCTGCGTGGGTTTAAATTGTGACTACTTAAGTGGCTATCTTTACTCATAATAGTAAGTCAGGAATTGTCAAAAATGTGTGTCTTATTGACATTTATTAAACATTTTTAAAATAAATGTAAATAAAAATTACTAAAAACGATAGAGAAAGATTATTTATTAAATTAAAATAATTATTACATTAAAATAATCAGTATTTCGTCATTTCACCGTTATTATTAACTGCATCTAATCTTGTGGACATTGAAGCGACAATATTTTGTACACAATTTGTAGAAATTTGATGCCAAGCATTTTGAACACTCTCCCAAAATTCTTCCTGGGTAGAAGCTCTATCTCATTAAACCCCATACATTTTCAATGGGATTTAGATAAGGACTGTAGGGCTGGATATCTCAAGTTTAAATTTCATTCTCTTGTAACCATTGTGTTACAAGATAAGACAGGAAATTGTGTTGTTCTTATAGCTTCCTTTAATGTTTTGAAAGGGTTGTGCCTAATCTCAGTAACTAATGTTTCGTCTTCCTGCGTATTCGAAATTTTGTTGCGTGCGGAAATCATTTTCCGATTTAAATTATCCTCTTCCCCCCATTTTTCTTTATATATTCTTGCGGCTGAACTTTTACCAATATTAAATTGAACCGATACACTTCTTATTGATTTCCCATTTTTCAAACTAGTAACAAGTGTAGCTTTATCAGTTTTCGAAAGATGCGGCATTTTCAATTTTGAATTATCAACTATGATATATAATTTGACGTAGAGTTTGAAAGTTAATCAAATGTTAAATTACATCGCTAAAAAATAAAGGAAATTGACATAACGATTTTGACACTGTCCCGTTTTTTTTGCTGACGATAGTATATCAATTCTGTCACATGTAAAAATCAAATGTCAGCAATTAGATGTTCGAACAATGCCAACATTGAGAAATCAAAAATAGTGTATCAAAATAAAGCTTATTTCGATATTTTCGATACTGTTTTGGGTTTCGTAATGAGTTCATTATGAATGCAAAATAGAAAAATTGTTTCTTCTACTTCCATTTCTAATTTATTTATTAGACATTTATAATGACATTCATTACAAGGTCACGGACCTTAGCGCCATATTGTTCTAGTTCTACTATTGCATCATGGCATGCTAATACATACACACGTAAATGCCATATATCGCAAAAGAATAACATATTATAGGAATAACATTTTAAATTTTGAAAAATTACTGAAATTACATCGTTTTGTTCACTTGAGGATTATTTAAAGGGCTGAAAGAGATAAAGTTTGCTATTGCCATGAGCATTTGACAAATAAAAATTTTCTTAATTCAGTCACCTACTCTTTGCCTATGTCGTTATCCTACTGTTTATTTAATATTTCGCATATTAATACGCAAAATAAACAACACTGAAATGCGTGCCATTGTCTCCTTTTTCAGGAATATGCAGCAACCTGTGTTCTCGAATATGTTTGACAATCTGCCTAACCGTTATGAGCAGTGCCTACAACGCCATGGCGCACATTTTGAACATGTATTCTATAGACATAATAATGTATAAGTAATAAATAATATACTTCAGTAATTTCAGTGTTGTTTATTTTGGCGCATACTGTATTATAATTATAAAAGAAAATAGTTCTTTTTTTAAACATTGATTTTCCGACATTTATGTGTCTTGTTTATATGTAACAGTTCGTTAGATATAACCCTATTGAACATAGTTGTAATTTGAAATAAATAAATTTTGAAAATAGTGTATGGAATCCACAATTAATCTCGTATTCTTCACGAGCTTTAATTAACTATTATGCGCCATGAAACGCCATCTAAACGTTTACAATTGAATAAAAGCATTATGGTTCTTGACGTACAATCCAGAGGGCGCGCAAAATGCTTCAATATAAATGTTTTCTTATATGCTAAGATTAATATATAAAAATACCAAAATAAATTTATTTAATAATGGAGAATACCTGCAAAGCAACAACAAAATGCGAGTTCTTCTAATATTCGATTCGGAGTGTCTCCATCTCCTGTTCATAATCAATATAAGAGCGCCGATCAAGTCCCCTAATGAACTACCGGGACGTTCAAATAGGGATATATCTTTTTCATATTAACAAATAATTTGAATTAAATTATCGCTTAGTAGATAATGAAATATCATGTTTGAGTATACATATATTTACAAAATATCATAGCTGCATAGATGTTAAGTTATTTTTTAATCGTAGTAATGGGCTGTATAGTTTCGTATACGTATAGTAGCTTGCAATTGTACAAATCACTCCAGTAACACTTTTTTTTCAGCAATATACTCTAGAAAACGTGTTCCTTAGATACTTTGTCAGATTTTGAATTGAAAAAAGTGAATATTTCCTTCTTTGGGTTCAACATAACATGTAGCATCTAAGTACTTCTACGATTGCGAGTATCAATACGTCGGTGCTATATGTATGTACTTTGCTTGTACAAAGTATATGATAGTGCCCCTGTAATACTTTTCTCTACTGTTGATAATAACTTCATTTTCAAAACACATATCCCAAATCAAGCTACATTGTGGCAACAGTTATTTTCAAATAACTTTTAGAGTAGACATTGTCTCCATTAAGTAAAATGGTAATATGAGAGGGAAAAGCCAAACAAATACAGGAATATACACTTCAAGCATAAGATATCTACCTATTTAAGCTAATATCACGGATAAGCATATATTTCTATTTAGAACTGTGTATCAACTGAATGTAGCACTACTTGTATTCTGTGCTTGTCTTTCAGTTCCATATCATACCATGTTAAATATTGTACTCTTCAAGCTATCTGTTATAACTTATCTGTGCTAATACTAATGGGATGTTGACAAGAGTTTTGATACTGATTGTTTATTAACTATTGAGCAAGGGATTTATTTGTAGGAAATTATTAAATTTAATGTATTATTACCATATATCTAAAATATATTTCAATAAAAAATACAAGTTCTTAAATATAAGCAATATATTGTATAAAATATTTATTTATAAATTTTTAAAACATACAAATGCTCACTTGGTATTTTCCTTTCCTTCAGAATACTAACATGGAATCCCATTTTCTTGATAAAGTAATCTATTTCTTGAAGCTTGTTTTCTTTTATAATTACCATATAACATATTCCTTTTAAACTTAACATTTGAGGTAACCGTTTTAAAAAGTTATCAATAACTTCACGACCATTAACACCTCCTGCCCAAGCTCTTGCAATACCATTGCCAATAATCTCATCTGAATTAGTAACAACATATGGGGGATTAAAAACAACAATATCAAACATGTGTTTTTTAAAACATGATAATAAATTCATATTACATATTTCAACTAGCACATTATTTATCTTAGTTGTATGATTTGTTGCTTCACAAGCTTCAAAATTTATATCTGTAGCAAAGCATTGTGCATTTTTAACATATGAAGCTAAAGCAGTTATTATCACACCGTTTCCTGATCCTATTTCAACAATAACATTTGGATTGCTTTTAAGAATATTTTCAATATCTAATTCTAATGCATCTAATAATAAAAATGTATCTTCACTAGGCTCATATACATTTGAATAATTGGTTAAATTATATAGCGGTGTTTTAAGTGTCATAATTATATCACAGTATCAGATGAATGTTCATTCACTAATGTGTCCAATATCACTTTTCTTTTAACAGTATCACGTTCAATAGATTGATGAACTTTATTTAGCCTGTCTTGGGCATGTTGAAGCACATTAGTCAAAACAGTTACTCTGTGTTTTGCATTTTGCAATTTTTTGACATATGCATCCAAATCAATTGTTGACTGCTGTGATTCAGATATTTTTTTCAGTTCTTCGCTTAAGGATTCAATACACTGTTTTAATTCCAGTTGAGATATTCTGAAATAAATAAATGTACACAAGAAGTTTGCTTAAATTATTTTACCTTGTAGCGCGTACACGTTCATCCAGCTGATCCACAGTTGGTTTAATTAAACCCATTAAGCCTTCGGCTAAAGCATCTCTCGTGGGATTGTCACAAAAATTTTCTGTATTTTCATCATCTATTGAGGTTGCTGTACTTTCAGAATCAATATCCATTTTGTGATTTCGACATGTCAATATTTGTTTTGATAGCCATAAGAAATAAATTATAGACAAAAAGTTCCTAAATCTGGATTTTTTTAAGAAAGAAATAACTTGTAAAAATTATACCAAATTATGATTATAAGAAATGGAATAAATTTTCGATCTTAACAAAAGAACATTTTGATTTTTAATCAAATTATAAAGTAAATTTTCTTCATATAGAAATTGACCACATTTAGCGAATACAATTCTTCAGCCAACTAGGTACTTGGATTGCAATTAATTTAACAGAAATGGTTTATTCTACTTATATCCCAAGATATATAGAGAAGTTTTAGACTAAAGTCACATAGGTAATGCCACAAATTTCTAAAAGTCTAAAAGAATTTTTATTTTATGATTTTCGGATAGGTTCCTGAAAATACACTGAACTACATTGTCTTAAAATTTAAATCAAAATAGTTAATTACGAATAATGCATTTTTGTTATCTATTATTAATTTATCTACTAACAAATAATTAGACGACTATTGTCTAATATTAAATTTTTTTGGTGAACGCAGCTATTGCAGTTCTAAGCATTTAATAAATCTATTCAACCTACAAGTAGTAAAATTGAAATTCCACTAGTTTTACGCGCCAAGTAAAAACTATGTTGCAGTATGCCTTTGTTAATTTAGGTTAGTTCTTATGTTATAGTTAAAATATTTCATTATTTTGTTTAATTTAAATTATAAAATATATTTTATTTAGAAGACTACAAGTAACGTAAGTTTAAACATATTTTTGAATGTTATTACTTTATATTATTTTCAATATATTGAATATTAATGAAATAAAATGTGATATTGTTCTTGATAGTTATTGTTTATTTTGTATTATATGATAATTTCTTTTTTAAAATACATTTTTTTATAGACCATCATAGTCTATACATACCAACTTTTTTGTTTTATGATTATTTACTTTAGTAATTTTTTATAAATAGTATGAGGGCTGTTTTCTTTTCTCTGTTAGTTAAGTATAGACCTATTAAAAATAGCTTAATCATTTCCTTTATTTATTGCACAATTTATTATATTTTTAAATTTAATAATTATCTTTTTTTTTAATAATCACCTTTAATTGTGAACCTTAAGAGCACTAATACCAAGTTTTTACTGTCTTAAAACCCCATTTAATTATGTAAATAATAAACAATATACGTAAAAGCATATGAAACAAAATGTTGAAAGGAATAGTAAAAAATTTTTCTTAGAATTTTTTGCCTTTATATACAGGGCCCGACAGGGATTTATGACGTTTTAAAAAGAATCAGAACTCAGTCATTTTCTATGAAATCAAATTTTAACAGAGTTTGTAATTTCATAATAATTTGAAAAACGTAAAAACAGCAATTAATTGCGGAAGATGTCCTCTAGGTGATAACCGTTTTTATCTCTGCACTCCTCCAGTCGAGTAGTGAAGTTGCCCATATGCCTTTGTAACATGTTAACAGCAGAAAGCTCTGCAAGGGTATCGGGTCTTTGAATATAAACACGGGCCTTGAGGTATCCCCATAGGAAGTAGTCGCAGGGAGACAGGTCAGACAATATCCCCGCGCAGCGAAATGTGTTGCCCTGGGAATTGCTGCCTTAACAAATCCATAGAATCCCTTGAAATATGACGAGTTGCCTCGTCATGCTGGAAAAATACCCTTCCAAAGGGAATACGTCATCTCAGTTCGGGAAGAAAAAAATCCCGCAACATCGTAACACAGTGCTGTGTTGACAGTTACCGCAAAGGGAATAGATCCCAACGACAAAGAGAAGACTACCTTTAGTTTAGGCACTAGGTTCTGTTAGTTTACGGTCATGCTATTTGGAATAGACAGAAGCAAGAAAAATCGCTAACCACAATATCTAAATACGTATTTCGGCAAAAGCCTGTCTAAACCAGACTTCCAGAGGTGGATCTACTGGGTAACAAGACGAAAACTAATGGCAGTAGTCAAGTCCATAGAGCACTTTTACGCCGCTTTGAAGTGGCTTTTGGAATTCAAAAATCCTGAGGGTCAAGTAGCTAGATGGATTGAGAGGATACAGGAGTATGACTTCGACATTGAACATAGAACAGGACTTAAACATCGAAATGCTGATGTTCTCTAGAAGGCCCTGTCTTCTGTGTGTTGTGTATGGGAAAAATATTATGAGCGACAGTGCAGTGCAAAATGGTGTATGGTTGGTCGAGAAGGATGAACTGATATCCATGCTGAAGAAGGTCAGGGAAGGAAGTCTGTACTTACAGAGGACATTGTCGATGAAGCTCTTTATGATATGGTGACGGTACAAGTTGCCTACCACAAATTTTTCGTATGGTAGGTTCAGCGAGTGAGTTCTGCGCTAAGGTTTTTGCAACTCTACAATAAGAAAGGGAAAGCTTTTTTGGAAAAAAATTCTCCCAACAAACCAAAGAAGTTCAAACAAGCCCTGTCCGACAGAAAGTTTTTGGCCACTGTTTAGTATTGCTGTTGGAGTTCATGAAACCTGGGATTACAATTATTGCAGCAACATACTGTGAAACCCTAACGCGTCCTCCAGGAATTGTCCTTCATGATAATGCACACCTTCACGCAGCAGAACAAAGAAGCTGCTCAAGAATTTCGAATGAGGGCTGTTCGATCATCCGTTCTTCAGCCTGGACTTGGCACCAGGTGACTTCTATTTGTTCGTCGGAATGAAAGTGTGGTTGGGTAAGCAGCGGTTCAGTACTAGTGAGGAACTAAAACCCTTTGTGCACGATTGTATGAGAACCCAGCCGGCAACATGGTATGAGGAGGGTATACAAAAACTAATTCCACGTGACTGTAAATGCTTTAATGTCGATGGCGATTATATTGAGAAATAGTTCAGATTCATGTGTAAATCTTATGTGTATGAAAACTTTTCTTTTTGCATGTATTTGTTTTGTTAGCTCACCGGAACTAAAACAAATAACTTTTGTATTTACACTTGATGTTTTCGCCGACTTATATTTGTACTTAACATATTCATTTTTGTTACAGATAGCATATTACTTAGCAGACTTAGAAAATTCAAGAAAGTTGTCTATTAATGAAACAAATGGCATCCCCGTACAGAAAATCTATAGTAAAACGCAACCTAAATAATTCTTTTAATAATAATGTATCTCTGCTTAGCCCATCATCTATCGTAAATTATTCAATAGATACTTCAGATGATGATAGTTCACTCGTAATTAGACTAAGAAAATCAAATAGGCAAACCCAAAATCAACAAAGGAGTATTGGGAAAGAAGAGAAGGTTGTAATTAGCGATGACAGTAATTCTATTATATTTATAAACGAGAGTGGGGGAGATTCTGAAAATGGAAATATTTCTCCAATGAAATCACGAGAATTACGAATACAAAATATGAAGGACCCACTTGTTCTTTTAGAACAGATTAATATACAAAATTTTTTAAAGAAAGGATGCACTAAAAATAATTCAGGTAATATGTTCTTGTCGTAAGTTTAAATATATTATTGCATACTATATGTTTAAATTTGTAATTTAAAGGTCATACCGGGTGTCTGCTAACATGTGTCTCAAAATTTGGAGTCTGGTTCTACCCTTCAAAACTATTAAGAAACGCGTAATAAACTATGCTCGGAAATCAACGCCGCCCCGAGATGTATCACTTTTACTTAAAGAAAATAGTGTAATTAAGTACAATTTATTTGGGCTAAATAAAGTAGGCTGCGTTTAATATTAGAAAAGTTCAATTATGATAATTCACTTAAGTCTAGTATGTGCTTGTCAGTCATATGTGTCGCGTTAAATTAGGTTTGCTCTTGTTGAAATGGCTGAAGATTACACGTATGCAGAGATGGCTGGCATGTATTTATGTTGAGCCCGTGCTTATGGTAGTGCAAGAAGAGCATGTCGTATCTACTATGAAACGTTTCCTAATCGTCAATTCCTTGTGATAATACGTTCACACGTATCGATCAATGCGCAAGGGACCATGGGACATTTTCAAAAAGTGCTGTTGATTCTGGTAGGCGCGAGTCGATTCGTACTCCACAGTCAGAGGAGAGAATCTTAAATATCATCACTAGAAATCCTGGGATGAGCACTCAGAGAATTGCTGCAGAAAAGGGAGTCGTTTGGAACGTATTAAATGATCAGATGCTGTATCCGTATCGTGTACAGTTGCAGCCTCTACAAGCTCAGACACCGACTTTTGACATTCTGCCAAATTAAAAAAATTCGTAATATGTAAATTTGACTTTTCTTCAGTATGATTATGTTAGTGTCAGTTTATTGTAAGTCAGAAGCGTACACAATTTTTAAAATGCCTGAATTAAACGAACTGCAAAAGTCGATAATTAGAATTAGGCTAGAGGACGGCATGAGCATTAGGCACATCGCAAATGAAATAAACGTTGAGAAAAACACGATAATTTAGTAATTATGTTCTAACAGTCTAACCAATTCCAGTAACTATATTTTTAAGCTGCCTTGTCAAAGTTGATTTTATTGTTAGCTATTCCTGAATGTGGTCTTTTGTGAAGATGAAGTAAAAGATTTATTTATTATTGTCGTATGATAGCTCGCATTATCCATAATAATGATTTTTGAACCATTCTAAAAGATTTTCTCGATTCATGTCACCGTGTAATCCATGTTTTTACTATTTGTTGCATAGATTAATTCTGCTCCAGAAACAAAACCATTATTGCTACCAGCATGTATAACTATGTATCTACATAACAAAAGTCAATGGTATATTGCCCATGTCAATACTTTTTAAATAATTAATACCTAATGTAACAGAATAATTTGAGACATACATGAGTGGGTAAAAACCTCACCAGTTTTGTATAATACAAAAGTATTTTTAATAATATAAAATATTAAAAATCTGGTGTGAAGGACACAAATACAAGTTCAATATTAATATTTTTGTGAACGTATCCTTCTCCAGAGACGCAGATATGTATTCCTCAGTACGCCCCTGCGGGACGCCCTGCGAAAATTGGAGAAGTTGTAGATTATAATTATACTTCTGGAGAAGGATACGTTCACAAAAATATTAATATTGAACTTGTATTTGTGTCTTTCACACCAGATTTTTAATATTTTATATTATTAAAAATACTTTTGTATTAATTAATACCTTTTGACATCTACTTGTTTTGCTTTTATAGATTTAATATTCTCATCTTGCCGTGGTTTTTGAGAGCTTCCATCTTGAAAAACCCAGATTTCATCAAGAAAAACAAACTAGAATGCATTTTCATTTTTAAAACGCATATATTGTTCCAAAAACGTTATTTGTATCTGAATTTTTCCATTTTTCAAATTTATTATTTTATACGCCACTGACTTTCTTTCAGTTAGGTGACATTTTATTAACTTCAATATTAAGACCATGTTACAAAGCCAACATTTATTATTTGTCACACTATCTGAGTTTGTAGGGGCCGCAGCTGTACAACGTGTGCAAGGTTTGCAATCGACGGATTACCAACCAAGACGAAATTTTTTTCGATGGCTTTGGAAGATAGATGCTGAAAATCTACAATTTCTCTCGTGTACTATTCATAGACGAAGCGGGATTCACCAAAGATGGAATATTGAATTTCCCATAATACTCACGTCTGGGCTGACGAGAACCCCATTCCATAATGGAATCTAGACACCACACAAGTTCTCCATAAATGTTTGGTCGGGCAACATCGGTGATTTTCTGATAGGTCCTTTCTTTTTGCTTAACAGACTGACGGGACCTTTATACCGAGATTTTTTGGAAAACTCTCTTCGAGAATTACTAGAAGATGTTTCCTTAGAGATAAAAATGCCGATCGTCGGTTGCTTAACGAGCAATTCCCTGTAAGATGGAAAGATAGAGGTGGACCGATACCATGGCCTGCCTGCTCTCCTGATGCCAACCCGTTGGATTTCTTTTTATGGGGATATGTAACACAATTAATATATGCTTCTCCTGTAAATAATGTTCAAGAATTGCGAGAAAGGGTTCAAAATGTTTGCCAAACAATACGAAACAATGCAGGTATCTTTGAACGGGTAAGACAATCAATGATGCGTCGTGCTATGCTTGCATAGCAGCCAAAGGGTAGAACCAGAGTCAAAATTTTGAGACACATTTTAGCAGACAGCTGTATATGTATACATACATTACAAACGTTAAAATTGCGCTATTTTTTTTCTTTTTTCCGTTAATTTCTGCATGACAATTATTGGTTGTTCTTTTCTAAATTTGATTAATTTTTTGAGTAAGGTTTTGTTATAGCTTTTGGTGTTTTCTACCGCTTATAACTTATGTCTGTGTTTAGGTGGAAATCTATTTTTGTTTACATGTCGATAATATACGGGGTTTTTCAATAAGAGCGATGATATAATAGGTTTGTTCCAACAACTACCGGTTTAGTTACGGTACGCGTATCGTTTGGTGATCATTTTGTATGCAGGCGTTACTGTTACACGCTTTTGGACCGGTGATAATTATAAAGAAGTTGGAACGTATTTCTGATCGTTTGATTTTCAATCTATTTTGTAGTTTTACCAATAGTAATAATCGTAATAATCAACTTTGTTCTTTCCTATGATATTGTGTGATATTGCCATTAGCAACTGTACATGATGAAGTATGTAATGCGCATGTCAGTATAAACGGTACATGCTTCAGTGTGTGAACTGTTTTGACCGTCCCGTGACTGGTTTGTGTATGATAAAAATTTAGTGGGAATGATTTTGGTATCGTCCAATGTACGGTCAAAAATTACGTTAGAACGCTTGTTTTGCAGTGGGCATTTACCGGACCGTCACTGTACGGTTTTCTTACTGAGTTGGAACAATATTAATGTTTATTTGGCCAACGGTATTGTACTAATTACAGGACAAATACAAAATTATAAGTACACACAGTTGGCTACAAAAAAAAAAACGGAAAATGTCAGATTTTTATATTTTTTCATAGTTTGAAAATGGCTTATTTCTAAAAGGTTATAGAACTGACGATAAAATGAACTTGACAACTTTGACGCAGGCATCAAATTATGTGAGCCGGTAGTTTTTGAAATCAAATGGTAAATATAATGTTAATCCTCGTCGCATTACATAAAATCAAGAGCAAAATCACCAAGAGTATCTACTAACGTATATTCAATAAAGTCAATAATTTAAAAACAACAAATTGATGATTATCAATATTCGGTCATAGCTCCGTTTTTTCAATAACCAAATGCAGACGTTTAGGCATTGAATTAATTAGGCCTTGACAATATTCCACTGTTAAATTATGTCACTAATCTATTATTGCATTTATAAGAGCTTGACGGTTTTGAGGAAACATTTTTTTCACCTTCAAGCCGCATACATTTCAATGGGGTTACTAACGTCAGGGTTTTTGGATGGCTATAGCAATACAATAATATTGTTGACCTTGAGCCGGTTTTGTACAAAGAGCTGACGTGTGGATCGAGCAATTATCTTACTGGAAAACAAGATTATTGAGAGGAAAGACTTCACCGACCGATTAAAGCATAACTTCTGGTGTAAGTATTAGCGTTGAGTCTGTCCTCCACAATACAGAACGCTTCAGGTTCCATGCCTAGATACTAACAGAAAAGCGGCCAGATGAATTAGATGGCTGCGTGTATCTTTCTACAAAGCGGGTATTTATTGGCCTATACACCTTCACCCTGCCATCATAATTTGATTTAAATGTTTTTTCGCCTGAAAACACTATATTATTCCAAAACTGTTCTTCTTGCAGAAACTGAAGCACACAATCAACTCGTTACTCTTTATGAGCATTAGTGAGAAACGGTTTTTTTGCAGCATAATAATTGCCCAACTCTGATCTCACAATCCGGCGAGACGCTGTTGATCGGGACGCTGGGAAGCGTGTTTCCCCTATAACTTTTACAGCAGTACTAAATATCCAATTAATTCATTATCTTCATTTACGTTGATGCTTTCGGTCGACATGATCCATCTCTTCGTCTTACTGTATCTTCATGCAACCATTTATTTTTTATTCGACATGTATCCACTCCTAACCTAAATTCTGCTGCTAAATCAGTCATTATCCTGCCACCTTCAAGATACGCGACTATTCTAGCCTTATCCATAGCATTCAAATGCGGTATTGCAGCAAAAATTATTTTAATGTGAGTGACATAAATGTACTGCTACTATAAATTGCTGCACATGCAGCAATACATGATTTATGTTTCGAACAATTTCCAGCAGAAAGCCATTTTAGTAAATTATACTTGTTCATTTATATTCAGCATCTTTATCTAATCTAAACTATGATCTAGCAAAATAAACCCGTAGCATACGCTATATTTTCTAATCTTATTCGATTAACAATGATGCATTCGAATGTGAATATTTCGGTGGCCGGTAATATCCCATAAGACACACAACATTTGTTTGTTAACGTGTGTGTCTTTGATTTAAATATCTTGAAAAAAGTGGAAACAGTTTGTGGAAACACCTTGTTTAATATTTATTTATGTTTGTTATTTCTTGACCAATATGGTATAAGAGCACCATTATGATGGGAATATTTTGGAAATGTGTAACTTAACGACCCGAGTTATAAGGTTTAAATAGGATTATCCCAAATCCCTTACCCGAAACAGTGGTCACTTTGCAAATGAGATGTAGGCCGTAACACAAAAATGTCCTTTTCTTTTGAAAATTCCTTTCATTTAATATTTTCTCGGAAGTAAGTAATTTTAATAATAATAAATACAATAATTGTCAATACAATAAAAAACAATTTATTATCAATTACGAGTATATTGAAAAACTATAATGTAATGTCTTTACGAGCCTTCCAGTGTTAAATATATAAATGTGTATAAATATTTGATAACACATGCATACTTAGATACTTAGCATGCTAAAAACGAGCCAAACGATAATTGTAAGTGATCGGCATCTCAAGGGGATTAGAAAGGTTTGATATACCTATCCATTCTTCTGGTCGATCTCATAAAGTCGGGTCCTTATTATATGAAATGAACTTTACATATATCGACGTGCCCTAGATATGTTTGTATATATTAAAGATTTTTTAAATTGTACCGGACCGTTACTTTACCACTAAAGCTTAAGTGGTAAAGCAACGGTCCGGCAAACCGTAGACTTGGGTTCAAGTCCCAACGTAGACAATATTTTTCAATTAAAAAAAATTTCGTATAATTTGCTTTGTAATTTGTAGACAGCAATGTTTACATCCTCACCTACTTTGCAATTACATACTAATTTGATATTTATAAGTATTTCATATAAAAGCCGAAAAGCTCCAAGAATTTATCAATTGATATATTTATTGAACGACTAAGAAATTATCTAAACACACATATATATATATATATATATATATATATATATATATATATATATATATATGTATATATATATATATATTCTTCTGATAAATAAATATAAACAATAGGCATAGGAATTTGGCTTGAAGATATTTGCGCTTGTTCATAGTTTCTTCTCGGTGTCCGCGTTGGAATCGCTTGTTCTTCCTGAATCTGTAATGTTTCAATGCAACCATGTCAAGGGCATATAAATGTAGTAATATAACGGGTGTTCAGAAACATTCGAAGTCAAAGTAGTCCTTGAAAATATGAAGTCATGTCTGAGATAGATTGATTTTTGACAGACAACAGTTGACATTTAATAATTATTACAAATCAGATACGTAAGTAAAGATATACGATTTTTTGTTCAGAGCCCACTTGACTTCGAATGTTTCTGAACACCCGTTAGAAATTTCTACAAATATTGTTTTCGTAGCTCGTTAAAAGAGGGCGTATCACATATTCGTTGCACTTAAGATAACATGTAGTGGCATTAGCATTCTATGTTAGCATTCTTGTGAATCACATGTGTCTGCTAATACAACACATGTAATAAACATAGTTTGAAATAATAAAACAAAGAAAACTAAAAACGGTGAATTTTATACAGGCCATTTTGTTGTATCAATGTTGATACTTCTAACCCGATATTAGAAAACGGTTCTACGGTGATGAACGGCAAGAAATTGAATGTATGGTAAGCCATTTTCATTGTTTTCAATACTTATTGAGTAGTAAAAGAATATCTTTTAATGTTTACATACAAGCAAACTCTATATTAATCTAACTATGTCGACACGATTGTATATTTAGTACAGAATTATAGATTATAATAGAGTTTTATAATTAGAGAAAGTTCATTTTGTCGGCCGGGACTTAGTACTAAGTTTGACCGACCGGCTGTGTTATATATCTAAATCAATTCGCATGATGAACGAAATGAACGTATGTTCTTATTGTTGAATGTGTTGTAAAAGGTGTAGATCGCCACAGGTTCAGATATACAATATTGCCGACCGAATTTATATCGAGCGCGTTACTGTGCGCCGGCAAAATGAACCATCTCTACTCATAATTAATGCTATTAATATTTGATTCTTAATCGGCAAATGAAATAGGGTTATTAAACTGTAAAAGGTACAATTAGGCGCAAATTTTTCAAATTATTTAAATTAAGTACAAAATATTAATGAGACGGATATGATAGTAAATTAAATTTCAATTAAGTTAAAACATCGAGTTATTATGGAGTGAATTCGAAGCTATTCAAACGATAATTATAGAAAGATATTCGTTGCGTTTGTACATCGCTATTTTTGCTCTTGGATTATCGTCTTAATTTTTAGGAATTAAGCTTGTTTATGTTTCTATATCTAACGGTTTTGTGTTCTGGATTGAAGAGTAATTTAATTTTTCGTGAAAATTCTATTAAATAGCTAGAAATTTCGGCTAAATAAAAGAAATTACTATTTTATTTCTATCTATAAAAATGAGTTGTTTCTTTCTTTTTGTTTCATTTTTGTAGATGCGTTCTTTCCCTGTTTATTCATAAAAATAAGATTTACGTATATATACAGTCTGTTTCCAAAATATTACTTTTATTTTCCTTAGTTTCTTTTGTGTTTAGCTTTCGTGGTTTAGTCTATCTAATAATACGCCGTGACAGGTTCAGAAATTTTCTCTCAACTCTCTATTTATTTTTCTGCGTTATTACAAAAATTGCTTCTTCCTTCTATTATTTTGTTCTTATTTACTGCTGAATTCAATATAATAAAAATATGAACTGTCGTTTGTCTATTTGCTTATCCGATTTTTCATTGGATAAAGAAATTATGTAGTAATTTAGTAAAGATGATATTGACTTCCTAAAAAACGGAAATTGTCATTTCACATGGCTCAACCGATGTTGGTTTCGACGGAGAAGATTATTTAGGTGGTAGCTGATCGCGAACAGCGAAAGAATAAAACAATAATTTTCAATCTTCCGCAAATGGAAGACGTTAATAAGGCTGAACAAGTTGAATATTACAATGCTTAGATATGCCCACTGTTGATAATCTATTAGACTAGGAAAGTATGTGCAATGTAATCACAATAAAAAGAGGTATATTAAAATCACTTTACGTAACCCTGATACTGTCCGTGATGATCTTTTAAGAATTTAAGAAATTTTTCAGACTTCGGTTCAGCCTTTAAATACCGATAGGTCCAACTCGCAACGGGCCATAGGGAACAATATACGTATGGAACGTAATGCGATGTGGCAACGTGTGTACGATGCCTATATTGAGTGACTTTCTTAAAATTTAAATTTATTTTGCAGAATTATTGATTTTTTTACTTTTATCTTTTAGAAAACGTTATTGTTTTTTTATTACTTAAAATTACTTTATATGAAAAATAGTATACCATAAAAGTGTAAACAAAGACAGTATACATTGAAACGAATATTCATTCAATTGTATTGTCATGAAATTGAATTTGTCAATCGTTGTTAAATTTGTTAGAATGAATAGATATTTATATTTATCGGAAAATACTAATACTTAAAGCAAACAAATAAGGTGTAGTGTTTTGTTATAGGAATGTATAATATCCATTTCTTCCTGCATATTGATTATGCAGCTGATGCTTTCGTAATATGCTCATATTTGTATTATTTCGACTTATACTTCGGTCGATACATACCGACTTCCTTCAAACCAGGAGGAAGCTACAGTTGTAATTAAACTATACTTTTTTTTTATTACCTACGGATATTCACAATTCCAAAATACGTTACAATATTGCTTATTTTAGATTGTAATTAGCTGAATGCTGTCGCAAAACTGATCTCTGCATTTTTAAAAATGCCAGAATAAAATTAACCCCTGCCCTTATTATAATTTTACAAAGGAACAGACACGTACTTCAATTTCTACGAAAAACTAAGCCTATAGTTCATGTATAATAATAATAATAATATTTATTTATTTGCCCAACAGGTAATCCCAATTACAGAGCAATAAGTACACAAATTAGATGTATGAATACACATACTATGTTAAATTATTACATAACTAAAATAATTTTGATATATAACAAATAAGTAATACCGATAATTATGATGTCAAGGTTCACATATGCTTAGTGTCCACCTCTCCAATGAATATGTCACTATAATATGCCTCAGCATTCCTCATCATGTGGAATATCGGTGATCTCATCAGTAGATTCGTCCTTGGAGTCGACAGCAAGAAAGTAACAGGGTTACGGGTACTAACGCTAGGCACATTGAATCTGACCCTAGACAACAGCGCGGCACAATCAATTTTATTGTTAAGAAGATTATGAAGAAACCTTGCGCTGTAGTTAACTCGACGAACAGTCAAAGACTGAACCCCATAGAGTCGAAGCAGTTCTTCATAGGAAGTGTTCCAGTCAGGATATACACGATTAGATTTGAAAAGAGGTATTTTACAAATCGGCGCTGTATACGTTCAACTGGAAACTGTTGCGAGATGTAGAAGGGATACCAAACAATGGACGCATACTCGAGTTTCGGAACTATAAGAGTGAAATACAAAGATTTTAGCAAGGAGATACTGCTGAAGCACCCCGAGGCTCGAATGAGGAAGCCCAATGCTCTCGAAGACGAGTGGCAGATGCCCACAATGTGATCATTAAAAGATAGCTCCGGATCAAACGTCACTCCCAGGTCCCTTACCGAGTTTGTGTTATTCAACTGCTGATTATTTATAAAATAACGTAATAAGACTGGTGCGTTCTTCCTGGAGAATGACATCACCACACATTTGTCGATATTCAAAGACAATTCATTCCTCCGAGACCACTCCACAAGAATGTTAACATCATGCTGCAAGCCAATAGCATCACCTGGTTTGGCGATAACAGAAAATAGTTTGATGTCGTCTGCGTAAGCTAGCGCCTGACATCTTAACAGTGGAAAAAGGTCATTCATATATAATGAGAATAGCAAAGGTCCCAAGTTAGAACCCTGCGGTACTCCAGAAGCCACTGCAAAGGTGTACGATTTATAACCATTATAAAACATAATTATATCGATTTGATAAATAAGATCCCAACATGTATAAATTCGGAGATAAGCCAAAGCTATCAAGTTTTTGAAGTAGCAACATATGGTTGATGCTATCAAAAGCATGTGAATAATCCATATAAACAACATCCACTTGACCCCTACTGTCCAAGACTTCATTCGTATATTGCGTGAAGCAAGCTAGATTTGTAGTAGTAGACCGACCCTTCATAAAACCATGCTGGTGCTGTGTGATATATGAATGGGTATTGAAGTAAATAGCATCAAACAAAACTTGTTCGAAAATTTTTGCAAAGTTTGATAAGAGCGAAATCGGTCTGTAGTTTGAAATATGTCTGCTATCACCATTCATGAATACAGGAACAATACGGCCGCACTTCCATCTATCGGGGAAGGATGATGTCTGCAGTGCTAGGTTTATAATTTTGGTTAGTGGTGCTGATAGAACAAATTTGGTGTCCCTGATCAGGAAGCTGGGAATGCCATCATCACCAGAGGTAAACCTATCAGGAAAAGTAGCCATTATGCTGGAAATAGTATGTTCAGTAATGCGACAAAGAGAAAAAGGCTGACATTGAGATTTTAGAGTGGGAGAGTCAACAATATTGGCGGTCGAGAACATTTCCGAGAAATTACTGGCAAATGCGTCTACAATGGCTTGTGGTTTGTCAAGCCAAGCATTTCTATAAAATAGTTTTCCAGGAATACGTGAGGTTCCTCTCCGGGAACGTACGAAAGACCATATTCTTCTAGGATCCGCCGTGATGCTGGTCTCTATATTCACCATGTATGCAGTATAAGCAGTAGATATTTATGATTTCGTTAGTGTACGCAGTCTTCTGAACTCTTCATAGAACATCGGACTATTAGTACCTTTCCATTTACGCCTATAATAATTTTTTGCTTTAATGTTACATTTAATTTCATTATCGAACCAAGCGGGAAAATGCGAGGTGCTTTTCGACATCTTCGGAATAGTTGAATCAAATATATCGCTCAGAACATTGTAAAACCAATCCAGGGCGAGATTAACATCATTAATACCATCTAGAAAGGACCAATCAACCTCCACCAAGTCCTCATACAGTTTTTCATAATTCGCCTTTCTGAAGTTGTACTGACAGTTAGTAGATGGAAACTGATCCGGTCTCAATGTAGATAAAAACTCCATATTAACTGACAAGGCAGGATGATATGCGTCTTCAGGAACAAAGGGATGCTGGTCGTGGGTAGTGCTTAGATTGTGATCCAAGTTCGACAAGACCAAATCAAGAAGTCGACCGTCAGCATTCACAATCGCATTGTATTGCTTGAGTTGTAAAAAATCACAAAATTCCAGGAAAGCAGAAACTCTAGTACTCACTGTACTGGAACTAATATGTTCATAATATTGTGGTAAATTAAAATCACGAATAATTAAAATAGGTTTGTTTATTATAAGGATTTGAAGTGCTTCGAAGAAGGTATCCAAAGCAGAACTCGGTAATTCAGGTGGAATGTATATAACGGAAATATAGAAATTGAAATTATGAATAGTGCACTTGCAAATGAGAAGGTCAATCGACGGCACCAGAGTTTTTAATTCAGAGATGTCAAGCACCTCTAATGTAAATTCAGTTGCTAAGCCCAACAGAACACCACCACCTGTGGATTTTCCCACAGAGGCAAAATCTCTGTCGCATCTGACAGTGATAATACAGTGATAATGAAGACTGGAGCGCTTGTCGACCTACGAAGTTGTACTTTACTTGTTTATTGTTAATAAAAGGCTGATGGAAATATTACGTGAGATTTTGGTATCTGTATTATAATAACAGTAATAGTAATGCTTACTGATTACTGCTGGATATTAATCCGGGATGGCCTGGAGACAAAATATCGCCGTAAAACATACGTAACAAAATTTTGAAGTAAGTGTAACATTATGAACATATCCACTTTGATATACAGGTGCCCTTGAAAGAAAAAGCAATGTATGAAAAATGGAAAGAAGCTATTATATAGAATATGAATCCAAAAAATTGTGAATTAACTACGACGCGAATCCCAACATTAAAAACCCCCTGTGCCGCCTATGGATTCAGAATGTCTATAAAAATACATCGATTGAATTTACATGGAAACATACGCTGCAATCTTAATGTTTCTAAAAACTCTAAAAGATAACGTTGTTTAGACGGCTCTACAAGGTACGAATATTTCAACTGTGAATCATTAAACTCATTTTTTATGTTTAAATGTAGAAACTGTTGGTTCTGGAAACAGATTTGTAAACAGGTGGAAAGCTCAGATGAAATGTTCGAAGTGTTCGTCTTCAGCGTGGAGGCACGCCCCCATGCGACGTGAATAATTGTCACGAACTCGATGAAAGGGTGTCTCAAACAAACAAAAAAAGGGGGTCTAATACACTGTGCTGCGTCAAAAATTTGTTGTAGGTCTTCTATGTTTTCAATCTCTCCAGCAGTAGATAAGGGTTTTCATATAATCGCACAAAAAGAAATCGAGTGGATTTAAATTGGGGTTGCGAGGAGGCCACATTTTGGAACCTTTACGTCCGATATGTGGTATTTAAAAAGTCGTATACTGATCGTGAAAAATATGGGGGTGCTCCGTCGTGCACAACCAGACGTCAAGCGGTATATTGTCCAGATAGTCCGGCAACACGTTTTCCAAAAATTCTAAGTAACTTGCCCCATTTAGTCGCTCTGGAAGTGCGTGAAGTCCTGAAGAGTATCTACAATACATTCACCGAAAAATGATGCTGAAACTAATGTTGTCTTGCCACATGCGGATTGGCATCAGCCCAATAATGTGCATTATGATAATTAAGATCGTGCACGACGATTTGGAAAAGGCTCCTATACATAAGACAAGTTTTACGGGCATTTCCACAGTAAATGTAAATAATATCGAACAGTTCATGCGTTGTGTAAGGCATAATCGTAGTGTACACATGCAACAATCTGAATTGACTGAGACACAGGTAAAACTGTTTCGCTAATTATAGTCGGAAGAAAATTGAGTGGCGTGACAAATATTTTCTAGATATCTTCGTAAATTTTTTTCTGGTGTTTGAGAAAGAATTTGCGGAAAATACTTTAGATTCATATTTTGTATAATTTTTATACCTTGTCTTTTTCTTTCAAGGACACTCGATATTTCAATATAACGCACAACACTTCGTAGCAACATTTTCACAAAAGAAGTTGATTTTTGTTGGCCAGTGTTGTTTTTGTTTACCAATTAGTGCGCACAATTATGTTTATTGATTTAATCTGTCATGTAATGTTCATTCACCAATGAAAGAACTTAATTTTATAATTAATTTCCAATGTACAAAGAAATTGCAGCGGTTAATGGACTAGTAAAAATTGAATCGAATAATGTACTAGTTATGAAAGTGAATATTTGAAACAAATGAAAATCTTTATTTAAACTTTATTTACAGCGAAAATGATCACAGAATAGTTATTTTTATAGTAAGTGCGCAAAGCATAGGTTTTTTGAGTTGAGAATGTTGAGTTTTTTGCCGAGACAGACGGTCGAGACAAAAAATACGAAATCGAAAACTCAAAAACTGCTTTGCACACGGAACATAAACAATGTTTTTTCTTCAATTGTAGTAATTTAAAACTAAAGACGGCAGACTATGTGCCCGAACAGTAGCGTGATGTGGAGGGATCGAGTAGAGGCGTACGACGATCAATTCAGTTGCCGTTGAGACGTTGTAAGCGATACATTGTTAACACAATCGTGTTGAAAATGTCGGGAGTGCGTAGAAACAATGCATCGACTCGGTTGCATGCTAACGTAGTAAAGAAATTTTTACATCGGTTTGCCGTATTAATATATGAAGGTACCGTAGTGAAATGTTTAGTTTGTGAAACAACTTTATTAACTTGGAAAGCAAGTCAGTGCCAAAGACATATAAATAGTGACAAACATAAATCGAATAATAGTGGACGCAGATCATATAATAAATTTGTGTGTGATTTAACAATGATGTTAATTGCGACCAATATACCAATGCAGAAAGTGGAACACCCAATGTTTCGTCAGTTTTGGAAGAAATACAATCGTACGTGGAAATTACCAGCAAGAAGTACGCTACGGAATTACGTACCGTCAGTGCGTGAGAGAATAGTAAATTGTACGAAAAATACGGTAAAAAAAAATTCCTGTGGTTAACAATAGACGAAACTACAGATATTAAAAAACAGTCCATCCTAGCCATTCTAGTACGGACGCTGACTCCGCAAGGACCTTCTCCTCCTTATTTACTAACCTGTAAACGAATGCAAGGGTGTACTGCCAGAGCGATATATGATGTATTAATAGAAACACTACACAAATTTGAGATTTTACCGAAGCAAGTGTTAATGTTAGTTACCGATGCTGCCAAGGTTATGTGTTCCACGGCAAACTTACTCAAAACGATTCAACCAAACCTGCTGCATGTCACATGTTTGCCTCACGCTTTACACCTTGTAACAAACACTATACGTACAACTTATCCTGATGTGGATCAACTGATAGGACAAACGAAAGCGGTTTTTCTTAAATCTCCGAAACGGATTCGGCTATTTCATTCGCTGTGTCCTGATATACCCGAGCCGCCGCAACCAATTCTTATACGATGGGGTACTTGGTTAGAAGCAGCATTTTATTATTATAAACATTTTGAAAAAATTAAATCAGTGATTTTACAACTAGATGCCAAAGAAGCAGCTGCAATACGGCTCAGCCAGGTTCAATTTAACAATCCTCAAGTTGCAGCAAATTTAAAAATTATTTACGACAGTTACGTTCCAATACTGGACGCAATAAAGAATTTACAGAACACTGCGCTGTCCTTATCGGACTCATTAGCAATTATTGACCACGTAAAACTAGTGCTGCATATCCTTGAAGATGAAAAAAGTGATTGTGTCCGTGAAAAATTTAACAGTGTATTAGATAAAAATGTAGATTTTACAAAATTAGGGCAACTTTTTACCAATACTGAAGATCCGTTGTACAGATACAAAGAGCGCTTTAACTATGCAAATATAACATCTCTCAACGTCGAACAATCCTTCTCTGTATATAAACATATATATACGTCGCTACGTACGAACCTTTCCGAGACTAATACAGAAACATATATTATGGTGCAGTTTTTTCATCGCGCACATCCGCATTTTTTTGCAACAATGTAAAAATCTTTGGTAAGTTATTTATGTTTTTTCTTAACGTTTTGTATAGGGATTCGATATATTTATTTTTAAGTAAGCGCACTGTTATTCTGCTAAACTCTCCACGCAACGCCACTGCTGGGGTACATAGTCTCTGCCGTCTTTATTTAAAACTATAGATTAATATAAATTTAAAAAATGCCACCTACATAATTACGGCGACTACGGCAATTGCGCTGAGTTGTCTTAGTTACGAGTGTAAATAAATTTGTGCAAGTCGGTTAAAGTTTGATTGCGAAATTTGGGTCCCAGTGGAATCCAGTGATGTAAGCGAAAACCTAGAGGTGAATGAAATTGCAAATCAAGCAATTGGAGAAAATAGTTATTTTTCTCAAAATGACACATTGCATACTGAAATTCATGAAAAAAAGTGACGTCGTTTTTCATGAATCTCAATATGCAAAGCGCCATTTTCTAACCGTTAAAAAAATTTCTTTTTCACTGTTAAAAAAACCTTTTTTTCATTGTGAAAATTTTGTTCATATTGGGGTATCGATTTGACGGACATAATGCTAGAAATTGCTTGATTTGCAATTTCATCCACCTCTAGGTTTTCGCTTGCATCACTGAATTCCATTGGGATCCAAATTTCGCAATAAAACTTTAACAGATTTAACACAAATTTCTTGACACTTTTTTATTTACACTCGTAACTAAGACAACTAAGGCGCAATTGTCATAGCCGCCGTAACTATGTAGATGACATTTTTAAAATTTATATTAATCTACAATTTTAAATTACTACTATTCGAGAAAAAACCGTTGTTTATGTTGTTGGTACTGCTATTGCTAGCAGCTACATTGGATCTCATCTTGTCCACTATTTGTTGATGTTGTTCTTTGTCTAGTTGTAAATAAGACTTAATGGAATTACTGTTGTTGTGTCCAGTTATTTTCATTAGTTGCTGTCCTTCAACACCAGCTTTCGCAAGGACCGATACAGCACTAGATCTGATCGAATGGTTTGATATTTTTCGTTTCTTTGTATGCAATCCATATTTTTCTGCTTCAAATTTTACCCATTTACCAATTTCATGAATTCCAACAGGAGAGTGTTTGTACCAGTGGCTGGAGTCACTCACATTCCAAAATGGATTTTTTAAAGCCGGGTGGACATAATGCTGATGTATTAGCAAAAACATTGCTGAATGGATTGCAAACTATTTTAAATTCTCCTTCTGCGTCTGATAACAATAAACTAATCGCTCAAAGTTACGGTGGGGCGTCCGTGATGTGTGGTAAGACAAATGGTGTCCAAGCTATTATCAAAAGAACGTTTCCATAGTGTTACGGGCATCAATTAAATTTAATTATTGAACGATTGGCACAGTGCAATAAAAATGTAAAAATTTTCTTTGCAAATTTGCAGTCATTTTCAAGTTTTTTTCTCGATCGCCAAAACGAACGGTAATTCTTGATGAAATAGTCAAACGTAGATTACCACGCGCTGCTCCTACACGCTGGATTTTCAAAAGTCGAACTGTGAACACATTATTTGAACACCAGAATTTTTTCAAAGAATGTTTAGACAAAATTATTGACGAAGATGGGGTAGATTCAGTTACTATTAGTTACTATGCTCAACTGCAAAAGGCAATTGAACAATTCCAACAGCAAATTATTCACATTAGAAATTTAAGAAATTCTACTGACAATGACAAACAAGAACGCAATAATGAAGAACCTGCAAGGAAAAGACAAAAAACGACAGCTGGAGATAACGGAGCTGTTATTGCAAAGGAAGTATGTGACACTATTTTAAGCCAAATTAGCGACCGATTTGATTTTAGAGATCACTTAAGTGCGGCAAAATCATTTGATTCTCAAAATTTTAAAACTTATAGCCATTCATTTCCACAAAAAATATTTGTTGAAACTGTGAAATCTTATCCTATGTTGGACAGTGTAAAATTGAAAAGTGAACTTTCAGTAATTTATGAGCGTGATAATATGTGTGACGTAGGTGGTGTTTTTCCACTTTTAGTGTTCATAACAGACAACAACCTAAAAAAGGTTTTGACGGAAACATACAAAGTGTTGGATATTATTTGTACAACGCCCATGTCGACAGCAGAATGTAAACGATGTTTTTCCGCACTCGAACGCATTAAAACTTTTCTGAGAAGCACAATGTCAGAAGATCGACTGAACGCATTGGCGGTCCTATCAATAGAAAAGAAGTTCATCCAGTCTATCCCGGATTTCGACAATAAAGTGATAGACGTCTTTTTTAGCATGAAAAATAGAATGGATTTTATGTACAAAAAATAGGTAAGTTTTTTTTGTGCCCACCCTCTTTCATAATTCACGAGCCGCCACTGGATGATTATACGATTTTTTAAATTAGAAAGAAAACTGAAGATTAGATCTCGTGAAACTTTAAAGAATGACACCAAAATTACGAATTTTTCCTACTACAGCATTGTGTTTGATACTTTAGCGACGAAACACAGCATTTGACGGTTCAGTGGGAACTGATTCGGGGTTATCACTTAATAACATCCTTCAATATATGAAGCGAACATGTCAAAATGACCCAATCTACATTCGGATTAGGTCGAGATAATACAAGTACGCTGTATATGCTGATATTTGCAATAAATATTTTGGCGAGTTAGTCCAGATGTTAGCATATTGTGATGTGAGTCATGCGATGACGTCAACACGTGTGTCAGCACGTCATAAGACTTTTGCCAAAGAGACTGGAAAGGGAACCTTCGAGAGCTTCCCTAGGACTATATATAGCGCTCAAGAGGGAGGCAGAGGCATTCAACCAGCAACCGCCGTGTACTTGATATCATAATAATAAATGTGTATATACATAAATATGAATATTGTTATTATAGTTATTGTGGTGCCCTATTTTGGGCGCCATGGCTACAAGCACTTCATTAGGGGGAAGCCCATAAGATGGCGCTATAAGTTTTGGGTCGATGCAACGCGTCTAGGGTATATAGTCTATTTTGAACCATACCAAGGTTCTTCTATAATGCCAGAAAAATACGAGGTTCTGGGCCTTGGTTCTTGCGTCAGTTAGCAATACGCAGACATTTTGACATCAACCGGATTCGAAAATTTTCATTTCTATTTCGACAATTTCTTTACTTCATTGTCACTGATAAAAGAACTAACTTTCCGAAAAGTAAGGGCTATGGGTATAATCAGAGAGAATAGAATCTCAAAGTGCCCTTTGGCTAATGTAAAATCTGTCAAGAAAAAAGATAGAGGAGCCTTTGAATATACATTAGTTCATAATGAAATGATTAGTAAGTCGATGGAATGACAGCAGTGTTTTAACAATTGCTTCCAATGCTTACTGTGTATGTCTCTTAATTCCGCAGTTACATTCTAATGATGTTCTGCCTCCGCAATTACCACACCATATAATTTATCGTTTACTTTCCAGTTGTTTATAGTTATTATTATATGTTTAAAACATTCAAAATTATTTATTTCCTAGTAGTGTTTAACTCCACTGTCCTTTTAAAAGGACGCACTTTATTTCAAAAAATAAAACTTGAATATTTTATTTACCAGTTTTTTATAGCTTTCTGATAACTAATTAATCTATTGATCCCGTGTTTAAACAGATTCGCAACTAATAATAGTCTCAGAGTTATATGGGTTAAAGCATCAGTGATAGCCATCACCAAATTTTAATTTAATGTAAACGAGATAAGCAGTTTTCTACTATAAAAAAATGTATGTAATTTATAGATCTTGCTATATATTATTTTAATATACAGTATGACTAGAAATATGCTGAATTAAAAAATATTTATTGTTCACCTATTTTAACAAAATTGATGAAGTTAATATCTATTATAATGACGAATGATATGCTGTATATGCCCACCATTTTGTTGGACGCACAACTGAAGGCGGTGTTGGAGATTTCGTATCATGTTTTAAAATGTAGGTTATTGCAAAGTTCGGATGAAACGAATGATTGCCATTCTTAATTCCGGAATTGTAGTGGGTGGATCGTTTTGAAAAATTACTGTTTTCATCTTGCTCCAGATGTATGCATCGGGGTGAATAAAGTCCGGGCTATGTGAAGGATAATTAAAGTCTTTTTTTCGGGAAATGACTGTCACCAAAATGAGCCCTACTCATTCTCAACTATTGACTAGTGATGTGACTCATCGCACCGTCTTTCTGAAACCATTGTCGATGCAACAACAGATTTCTTGATCTACAGAATTGCCTGGGGTCCTATATAAAAAGTATCAATTTGCTATGGATATGTTTCACTGTTGACAGTGGCAGTTCGCCCTTCATGATCAATTATGAAATAAAGGTTGATAATCACATTTCCAGATACTGCACACCATATGATCACTCTCTGTTCGTGAAGTGGTGCTTCAGCGATTTCCTCAGGAGGACTAAACGCAATGCTTCTAAAACTCTGCCTGTCAATATCGCCAGAAAGTGAAACATTGGGACTTATCTCAAAAACTCATCATCTTCATAAATGTAAGCCAGGATCCGAGCACAGTAAACTAAACGTTGTGTTTTATCTTTTTGGTTCAGGTTATGGCACTTTTGAATATTGTAAGAGAAACCACCAATATTTTTGACCATTAAACGTACAGATTCTTTTATATCCAGTTTTAAGGCAGTTCTTAATATGCTTCTTTTCGGTGATTGTAAGCAGCATTACTCATTGTATGTTAACATTGCCAATAGTTTTGAATTTGTTAACAATGTACAAAATAACACACTGATGGTTTAGGCTTTTGAAACATCTGCTCAAATTGAGATCCAACCCATGTAATGCTGGGTCCATTATTTCTGCCAGACTCGTATGAGCGATTAGATGCTTCACATATAAAAGCTTCTTCGGTTGTGAACATCTTATTCACAAACAGTGTTTTCTATCCTAACAGATAACAGGTTAATATTTATTAAAATAAGTTTGATAGCAGTGTCATTTTCGTAACAACTGTGAACAGAGTTACAATTTCGGTACTCTATATTTACCGTCATAGTGTATTACGATACAATCATGATAGCGGTAATACAAACTGCGATCACCATAAGCAAATACAGACTTTTAAATTGCGTATCTTAACTTTACTAATTTATTATACCTTGGTTTAATAAAATGGGATATTTATTTTGTAGTACTTACATTGTTTCTTTTCCAGGAATTAAGACGTGTAATATTTCCCCAGAGAAGAGTATCTTTGTCATAAATACTTTAAAAGAAAAGCCAGTTTCACACAAATTGCAACAGTCAGTTACTCAAAGTAAACCAAATTCTTTAATACAAGACTCTACAAGCAGAGAATCTAAAGAAGATAACATGAAAGGACTTACACAGAGTTTATTCCATTCCTCTCCAAATAAAAGTGTTGCTGATACAGAAAAACTGCTTAAAGAAAAGTTAAAAATATGCGATGATTTGTCTCCATATGTTTCCGGCAAAAATTTGAAACCAAATGTTCGAAAGTCAAGTCGTAATCGGAAGGAAATATCATATAAGGAATTTGAATATTCTATTAAAACCCCTCCTAAAAGAAATCGAAAACTAAGTACTGATAGTAATTCTTCTGCAGTAATAGTTACACCTAAAAAGAAATCAAACATTTGCTCTCCGCAAAAATCAAACCGTAAATCTAATAAATTGTCTAATGTATCGCCAAAAAAAAATCAAACTAAAAATAGTGTGAAAAATGAATATATAACACCTAAAAAGAATAGAAAGTTTCAAGGTGGCAGCAAACATTCTCCAAATAAAATATACTCGACACCATTAAAAGAAACTGGTCGTTACACTTCAGTGAAAGACAGAGCTAAGAGAAGTATCAGCACCCCAATACGATTCCGTAATTCTGATGATGATGATAATGAAACGTCGCCTAGAAAAAAAACGAAACATGGCAAACGAGATATAGAAAATTATTTAAGTAGTGATGAAAATGGACTGGCAGAAGATTTTGAGAAAATTTCCATTAAGCATACAAATACTAAAAATAATAGTGTAATGAGCACACCTAATAAAAGGTGTCAACACGTGAAGAAATTTCAGACTCCCAATAAAAGAATGGAAATGTCAGAAAATATAGCAAAGAATTCGGTAGTGTTGCGGAAAAAGGTTCAAGATGTGAACGATGCAAGAACCCCAGATAAAAAAGATGGTTTCATAAAAAATTCTCAAACGCCCAAGAGTGCAGTCAAAAATACGCCCAGTGCTAAAGTAAAGTTAATCAGAGATGGTGTAATTACTCCTTCCGTGCAAGTACGTGCTACTCCTGTCAAGAAAGACCGCACACCATTAACTAAAGCAAGAACGAAATTACATGTTTCATATATACCTAAAAAATTACCATGTAGAGAAAAAGAATATGATAATATTTTTAATTTTTTGGAAGGAAAATTATTGGATGGCTGTGGAGGGTTAGTACATATATCTTATTTTACGTATCTCTTTCATTTGCGTGCATTAAATTTGTTTAAATTAAATAACCGTGAAGGTCCGGTTTTATAAACGATAATATTCTCCAAACTTGATTTACTAAGCAAATAGTTTAATTTATTTCATAGATTTAAATATTATGAATAAAGCTTACTAATAGCGCCAATAGGATGTGGTGTAGGTTCGACAATAAGTAGCGGGGCGGCGGTGGTAATACAACCTTCAGTATTATTTCGACTGTACGCGATCTATTGTATATATGTGTATATATATATATATATATATATATATACAGGGTGAGTTTTTTTGAATGTTTAGCATTGGGATCTCAGAAACTACTGGAGATAGAAAAACGCTTAAATGGGGAAATATGCGCAGTTTTACGAGCTTGATTTAAAACTGCTTTTGTTTCTCCGGTAACTTTCATGGCTTATTAGATATTCAAAGAAAACTAAATTTTACGATTTTCTTTAAACATTCTTAGCATCGTTAATAGGTAATTAATAGGTAATTTTAGAGAAAAAGTGTTCAGACAAAAGTTTTAGATAATTTTACGCCAAATAAAACTATGTAGCTAATATTTTTTTTCGTTCATCATTATCGAGTTATGACACAAACTTGTGTTTTTTTAAATGGAAACCATAGTTGGTTTTGACATCATTAAAAAGCTTATTTTTTTGCTGATTACAATGATATAAGGTTTGATATGGTTATTTTAAAAAATAAAGAGGATATAGACATTTTTATGTTTTTTATGGAAAACAATTGAATTTCGAACTGATAAAATACAAACCAAACGAAAACTTATTTTGAAATCTTATGTAGTAATAAAATGAAAACTATAAGAACTTTTATTAAGGGCACACAACATTATTAATGTTCAAAGATACCTCCATTATTATTAATACACAAATTGCAACTCTTCACAACAGAATTTGTAGCATTGCGGACTTTACGCCTATCGATGTTATTAAAAGTAACAAAGACAGCTTCTCTTAAATCGTCGATTGTTTCATATGTTCTTTTGTATACTGTGTCCTTTAGTACACCCCACAAGAAAAAATCCAAAACTGATAAATCAGGGGATCTAGCCGGCCATTCAATGGGTGCATTTCGTCCTATCCATTGATTAGGGAAGTTCAAATTTAAATAATTTCTAACATTCAGTTGATTGTGCGGAGGCGCTCCGTCATGTTGAAACCATTGCAGCATTGCTGGGGTTCTTAAATTTAAATGATCTAACATTTCCTCGAAATCTTGTTGTAAAAAATTAAGATAACGATTTCCAGTTAGTGATCCATAAAAAATAAGGGGGAAGAACAGTTGATCCTATAACACCACACCAAACATTAAACCCAAATTTAATTTGTGGTCTCCTATGTTCAACGTGAAGTGGATTTGTTTGAGACCAAATGTGCTCATTGTGCCTATTAAACATTCCACAATTTGTGAAACGAGATTCATCAGTCCATAATATTTTCATTGAAAAGTGTGGATCGTTTTGACACTGATCTTTAAACCATCTACAAAAAGCTATTCGTTGATGTTATCACCTTCATGTAAAGTTTGTGATACTGATAATTTGTAGGGACGAAATTTATGCTTCTTCAACACTCTGACAATAGTGCGTTGAGAGGAGCCCATTTCTATTGAAATTTGTCGGGTCGATGTAGATGGATTCTGAGCGACACTTGCTAATATGTTTATTTCTCTATCTTCATCCATCCCTTTTTTTGATTTTGGTTTAACGAACGAACCATAATCTGCTAAATTATCTCATAATCTCTTAAAAGTAGGTAGCGACGGCTGACGTCGATCAAAATAATTTTCAAAATAAACTTCAGCAGCTCTAGTAGAATTTTTCTGGCACTGAATGTAACATTCAACCATATCACGCTTTTCTACGTTAGAAAATTCCATAGCCAATGCAAACTTATGATTAACGGCTGTTTGCACCGCTTATAGTTAAGTTACAATTAAATTAATTAATAGTTAATTGTCAGTGTTTGACAATTAACTTGACTTAAAAGTAAAAATTAACAGCTCTCACTTCTGTGACTCAACGTGAAAGCAATGTTAGTATATTTATCTCGACTGCTCCAACGAACACTATTGTAACTCAGATTTTTCGTTTTTTGAATTACAAAACACCAAACATTTTTTTTTAAAGTTTTTATCTTATAAAATGAACAATCATAGAAATGTCTATATCCTCTTTATTTTCTAAAATAACCATATCAAACCTTATATCATTGTAATCAGCAAAAAATAAGCTTTTTAATGATGTCAAAACCAACTATGGTTTCCATTTAAAAAAACACAAGTTTGTGTCATAACTCGATAATGGTGAACGAAAAAAATATTAGCTACATAGTTTTATTTGGCGTAAAATTATCTAAAACTTTTGTCTGAACACTTTTTCTCTAAAATTACTATTAACGATGCTAAGCATGTTTAAAGAAAATCGTAAAATTTAGTTTTCTTTGAATATCTAATAAGCCATGAAAGTTATCAGAGAAACAAAAGCAGTTTTAAATCAAACTCGTAAAACTGCGCATCTTTCCCCATTTAAGCGTTTTTCTATCTCCAGTAGTTTCTGAGATCCCAATGCTAAACTTTCAAAAAACTCACCCTGTATATATATATGTATATATATAACAATTGATAAATTATTGGAGCACATATATATATATATATATATATGTGCTGCTGTAAGTACTATTTCGTAGTCTTACGTTTGTTTTAAATGACGCAGTTACATACGTCGCGAAAACGACCAATGTCGGACACTGTTAAAAGCTTTTGGCAGAAATACCGGACTTATATTATAATGCCGCTAAAATACAATGTTTACTTTGTAATATCCCTTTAATGTGTTGGTCCAAAAGAGATTGTCAATGTCACGTCAATAACAAACAACATTCTTCAATAAAACTACACAGACTACACTATAAAAAATTTAAATTTAATGTATGTGTTACCTTTATTTTATGCAATCTAACGTTTTATATATTAGACGACGAAGCATTTAGCATGCTTTCCTTAAGGCTGAGTTACAGTGTATTTTTCCCTAGAATTACCTTTAATCATTTTACGATGACTCAAGCGTGACTGGGACAAAAAATACTAATAATGTAGACTATTTTCTTTAAAATTTTTTGTTTACTTTTAAAATAAGACGATTTAAATAAAACTAAACTTTTAGATGCATGTATATTTCTGGAGTTCCTGGAACTGGGAAAACAGCAACAGTAACCGATGTCATCAGAAAACTTGAAGAAAAATCAATAAATGGTGCCTTGCCTAATTTCCAGTTTGTAGGAATTAATGGAATGAAATTAAGTGAACCTAGACAATCTTACGTTGAGGTAAAGCTATTAACGATATACTTAAAATGAATATATCATTAGGTATTTTAACACTGTTGTTGCTATATCTTGAGTTAGTTTATCAGAACTTTTCATCGTATAATACATACATTTTTATATATTTCTGTATAAAAGATTCGGCTATTGTTAAAATCCTTCTTCTTCTTCTTCTTCAGGTGCCATCTCCTCTCAGAAGGTTGGCTATCATCACGGCTATTCTCATTTTTGATGCTGCTGCTCTGAATAGTTCAATGGAGCTGCATTTATACCACTGTCTCAAATTATTTAACCAAGAAATACGTCTTCTTCCTATATTTCTTCTTCCCTGTATCTTACCCTGAATAATTATCTGTAGCAGAGCATATCTTTCCCCTCTCAACACGTGGCCCAGATATTGTAGTTTTTTTTATCATTATTGTGTTCAATATTTCCTTCTCTTAAAATCCTTACAAACTCCCATACCTTTAAAAAAAACTTTTGGAATAATTAAAGGACTTCAAAGGAACTGAGTTGCCTTATAAACTAATGGGGGGAAACGTACTGTTAGGCAAAAAAGTAAATAAATAATTTAACTAACTTTAGAGCATAAATACTTTAAAGTGATGTTTTGGTTAAATATTGGCACATATAAATAAGACAATTATCCGAAATTTGGCGTGTTTTGGGTTAAATTATTTTTTTTTGGGTTAAGACTACGTTAATGGGGGGAAACGTACTGTTAGCCAAAAAAGTAAATAAATAATTTAATTAACTTTAGAGCATAAATACTTTAAAGTGATGTTTAAGTTAAATATTGGTACATATAAATAAGACAATTATCCAAAATTTGGCGTATTTTGGGTTAAATTAATTTTTGTTTTTGGCTAAGAATACGTTTCCCCCCATTAGTTTATAAGGCAAATTAGTTCCTTTGAGGTCCTTTAGTGATTCCCAAAGTTTTTTCAAGATGCCAGAGTTTGGAAGGATCTTAACAAAAGCCAGCGATTCACTTTCTACTTCTAAAACTGTTCTTTATATAATTAATTTCAGCAATATTTTTTATTATATTTCACACTAAATATACAAGGGGGCATTGATATATTCTTAGCTGAAACAATTTAAAATTGGGTCTTAGAATATTTTATTATTCAACATAGTCTCCTCTTAAATTAATACACTTAATACAACGATCCTGCAACGCCTTTAACCCTTCTAAAAAAGGATTCCTCTTAGTCTACAAACCAGCCCTCCACAGCTTCTATACCTCTTCGTTGCACAAAAATTGACGTCCTTTTCAATTTTTTTTTAAATCGAGGGAACAGCTAATAGTCTGAGGGCTAAGTCTGGCGAACAGGATGGGTGTTCCAGTAATTCGAACCCTAGATCCCGAATGGTATTCATGGTAATGCGCGATTTGTGTACAGGGGCATTGTCCTGCAAAATAACACAATTTTCGCTAACATGCCACGTCTTGTTTCCTTAATTTTCTCTCTCAGTAATTAGGTAATTAGTAATTCAGAATAAGAATCTCCAGTAATAGTCTGACCCTTTTTTAGTTAATCGATCATAGTTATTCCACGGGTATTCCAAAAAACTGAAGCAAGAACTTTTCCAGCGGATTTTTGAACTCGAAACTTCTTAGGTCTTGGAGAACCGTGATGCTTCCACTGCATCGATTGCTGTTTTGATTCTGGGTCGTAAAAATGTTTCATCCATAGTCACGAGAAGGTTAAAAAAATCAGAATCTTTTTCAAAACGGGCACAGATTGACCGTGATGCTTTCACTCTTGTTCGTTTGTGTTCGGTATTCAAGCAATTAGGACTCCATTTTGCAGAAATTTTTTTTATATATAAATCGACGTTAACTATATGATGGACACGTTCATAGAAATCTCCCCCCCCCCCCCCCAACTATATGTTTTAGCCCAATTCGATGGTCTGATAATATATTATGTCATGAACTGCGTCAATATTTTCGTATGTAACGGGTGTTCATTTGAAAAGTCAATCTAGTAGCATGTGATTTACTGAGAACATTTTGAAGTATGTCGTAAATTAAAATTTACTACTTAGCCTACGAAGTCGTATATTTTGACAGTTTCATACATACAAATAAATAACAAATGTGATTGACATTATCAAATGTCATTTGGATTTACGTTTACGGAACAACAAACACATACTAATATATATGCGTCTTATTCTATCAAAATTTCAAAGTAACCTAGATTGATTTTTCAAATGAACACACGTTATGTATATGATGTGCCTGAAATTTATCAAGTTGACGTTACTGTTTCCAGAGGCAAACACATCATTATTACATATGTTGGATCTGAAAGTGGTTGGATCGATGAACCACTATTTTCAGCAAATAACCTTAAATATTCCTGTGCCGATTATCACGAAGATATGAATTTCCTATCTCTGTAACTTCTTTGAGGTTCAGACACGCGCTGGGCAAAATTTTTTCCAGTTTGGCCAATTTAAGACATATTCCATTCGCAGGTTAACCTACAGACACCCGAGTTTGATTTTTGTCTGTTTTGTCTTTATTGTTTCTTAAAAATCGTTCAATTGTTATTAGTTTTATATGCTATGGTACCGTTAGTAGCTTTTTTGATTAAATGACCAATTTTGTTTGAACTTTTACTAATAAACGTTAAGGAAGAATACTGTACCGAATCCTTTATTGATATTTTAGAATCTGTCAAAGAGCGGATATGTGCTTTTTGTTTGTGTCGGAGGATTTTTTGATAATATATGAATAGCCGTTATTGGAGGTTAACGGAAGGTCAACTCCATACAAAAACACTACTAAGGGAGATGGACGGAAAGTTTTCAGCCAACCTAATTCGTAGTAACAAAAAAGAAATTAAAATAATTACCGGGTTAATAACCGGACATTGTCCTTTAAGGAAGCATTTGTACAGCATGGGCTTGGTTGGCGAGCCCTGGTGTAGAAGATGTGAAAAACAGGAGGAAACTAGCCTTCATGTAATATGCACGTGTGAGGAACTGAAGGAACTCAGACAGAAATATTTCGGGATAGATCTACTGGATCCTTCGAGTGTACTTACACTTCCCCTGAAGAGGATAGTGGCTTTTATCGAGGACACAAGACTAACAGAGTGGAACTGAGAGATCTATTGGGGATAGTACAAAGAGCAGTGTGCTCAAGTGCCTGGACGTGCTGGCGTCCAACCCAAAACATAAGAAGAAGAAGAGCCGTTATTGGTTGCAATAGTATGTATTCTATTTAATTCTAGGTCGAAATTAGTTTTATTAAGTGATGTCTTCACTAGTCTATGTATCATAGAATCATACGTGACTTGTTTGTGATTTAAAGGATGAAAGGAAGAGGCATGTATCATCCTCTAAAACACAAACTAGCCGCGCATGCGACTGGTTTGAATGAAATAGAATACATACTATTGCAACAAATAACGGCTATTGATATAATAATAATAACAATATCCTCCAACACAAACAAAGAGCTACTAACGGTACCATAGCTTACAAAACTAATATCACAATTGAACGATTTTTAAAAAGCAATAAGGACAACATGGACAAAAAATCGAACTTGTGCTTCTATAGGTTAACCTGCGAATGTAGTATGTCTCTTATATTGGCCAAACTGAAAGAACCTTTGCCCAGCGTGTGTCCGAACATCAAAGAAGTTACAGAGATAGAAAATCAGATTCTACCTTTGCTAATCATTGTATAGAACACAACCATAATTTCAATAATAACTTTAAGATACTTCATATTCAAAATAAAAGTAAAAAAATTGATCTGTTAGAATCGTTAGAAATTTCTAGATACACAAAATTAGGGTTAGCTTTAAACGATCAAACTGAACTATGTAACTCTCCACTACTGTCATTAAACTTGTAATCGATTATGTAAAGTATATAATGGCTTGTACTATTGTAAAGTTATTATTATTCATCCACCTGATGAAGCCTTAGTGCGGTGAAACATAGTTGTAATTTATATTTCGTTATGGAGTTTCAACAGATGTGTCCCTCATCAATTAATTTTTTATATCATTTTCACTTAAATATATATATATATATATATATAATAACTTCGTGACCTTGGTATGATATGGTAAACCTAATCAGTAGGCGATTAAAGGTCTGTATATTACTTCAAAATATATGTATTTAAGAAACTCTACATGTTTCGGCGGTACGCCTTTATCAAGAGTATACAAAATTATATTCTGTCATTTATATTTTGTATACTCTTGATAAAGGCGTACCGCCGAAACATGTAAAGTTTTTTAAATACATATATTTTGAAGTAATATACAGACCTTTAATCGCCTACTGATTAGGTTTACCACATATATATATATATATATATATATATATATATATATATATATATATATATATATATATATTCACTGCTCAACTTTTGAACTGGTACACTTACAAGAACATATATAAATAACAATTTTACTACTTTTTGATCAACACTTTCTTGCTTAATTGATAGTATATGGTTCTGGGAAACACTTTTAAGGCGAAGAATTAAAAGAATAAATCTTAAATAACGAGCTTCAAATGTTTTAATAGAAAAATAACAAAATCTTCATTTTAGTATTACAGAAAAGTTTGCTTTGGAAAGAAAAGATAACCAAACATTTAAAGATTAATAATGCGTGGGGCCTCCTCTAGCTCTTATGACCTCCTGGCAGCGTCTTGGCATGCTGGAAATCAAATTCCAAATGTAATGCTGAGGAATATTTTGCCATTCATCCAAAACGGCATTTCGGAGCTGATGGTGATTGTTTGGATCCAGTCCTCATGATCTTATCAACCTCTTGGTATTACCCCCCATACGCTCTCTATGGGATTAAGATCTGGAGAGATCGCTGGCCAATCCATTTGCGTAATATTGTTCTCTTCAAAAAATGTATTGATTTGTCTTGTGCTATGAGGACGCGCGTTATCATCAACAAACACAAAACCATCGCTTATTTCATTAGCAAATGGCAACACTACAGGTCGTAATACCTCATTAAGATACCTGACACTATTCATTGTAGCATTTCCAAGCATAACTAATTCAGTACGACGAGTCGGAGAAATACCTCCCCAAACAGTAATTGAACCACCTCCATAAGCTTGATGGTAAGTCACGTTGTTCTCAATATAGCGTTCTCCTCTGTTTCTCCAAACTCTAACTCTTACATCTGAGCTATGGAGACGCACTCTGGTCTCGTTACTAAATGAACAACGACCCCAATCTTCAAAATTCCAATTTACATGTTAGTGTGCCCACTCTAGCCTTCTTCTTTTGTGGGCTCTGGTCAACAATGGGCATTTTTTAGAAGATCTGGACCTTAAATTTACCCCGTGGAGCCTTCTTCTTACTATTTGAGTGGATACTTGAGTGCCTGTTGCATTCAATAACTGAATTTGGATTGTTCTTGCAGTAGAATATCTATTCGTTCGACACTGAATCGTAATTAAACGGTCCTCCCTGTCTGTTGTTCTACGATTTCGCCCTCCGCCGTGTCTATGTTTGACAGATCCAGTATCATTAAAACGCATTCGCACTCTTCTGATCACATTGTGGCTCACATTGAAATGGGCAGCAACAGTTCTTAGCGATACACCAGTCATAAGCATTCCCATAGCTTGGCTCATCTCTTCAATACTTAAATGCCTTAATGGCATCTCTAAAATGCAATCAACCATTCTGCATTAAAACTTCTTCGAGGAATTAGCAAAAATTGTCTTAAAACTTGAGAAAAGTATAAGCGTCCGCGAGCTCAGTAATTGCACTTATGACAGATAATAATAACAAACAACAATGGAGTCGCAAATGTCATTCGACAGACATTTGTTTGCATTCTAAAACACAGCCCTGATCATATAGGAAGTCATGCCTAACGCCTACGAAGGATTGTTTACTTTTACTGCATGCTATATAAGTGTACCAGTTCAAAAGTTGAGCAGTGTATATATAAAGTAATACTAAATATAAAATCAGAGATGTGCATAAGTACTTTTATGGTTATATATGATTCGCATGTCTCTCTTAGATTTTAAAACAACTAACTGGGAAAACCGTTCCCTGGGAAAAAGCTCAGTCTACTTTGGATACACGATTCACGAGGCCAGGAAAGAAAACTTTACCAATAATACTACTTGTAGATGAGGTGGGAACGCAATATTTAACAAAATAATTGTTTTTATCATAACTATTTTTCAGCTTGACATTTTATGTACCAAAAGACAAGACGTTGTTTACAATTTATTGGATTGGCCAACCAAAGCATCTGCACAATTAATTGTTATTACAATTGCAAATACTATGGATCTTCCTGAAAGGTGATGAGTGGTATTTTTTTCAATATATATATTCAGCAGTTCCTTTATAAATTTTAGGTTACTTATGGGACGCGTGACTAGTCGATTGGGTTTAACACGCTTAACATTTCAAGCGTATACTCACAAACAGTTACAAGAAATAGTTACATTGAGATTAATAGGCACTAAAGTGTTTATTCCGGATGCAGTGCAATTGGTAGCAAGGTAAATTATGCACGTTACATTTACATTTTTGCGCCCGCTATATTCGAGCAACTGCAGTTCTATCTTTTAATTACGAAAGTCGTGTCAATCCTTGGATATGAGTTTCAGTTATGTGATTGTTGTATTTCTTGTTTCTAAAAGCAAAAAAAAAGAAACACCAGAGAAAATATATCTGAGAGGCAGGCGGGGCTCGTGATGACGTATTGTAGGGGCACGTACAATTATGCGAGTACCTCGTGAGTTTTCGATGTTTACTAAGAAAACGCTACAGTTAGTACACTAGAATACACGAAGCACTCGCATCATTGTACGTGCCCCAACAATACGTCATCACGAGCCGCGCCTGCAGTGAGAGGTATCATTCATATTTTATTCTATTTACTTCCTGTCTCATTTGGACTTTTAGATTTCATCTAAATGCTCTCTTACGAATTTTTTTAGAATTTTTCTTAGTGTCTAAACTGGTCACCTGCTGAAACAACCTTTGTTACAAGAGCGCATAGGCGATTTTTCAAGGAAAGTGCACTAAAATAATAAATTTCTATATATGTAATTAGAAAGCATTTTTAAACTACTACTAAGTCAATATTATATTCGAGGGCGATTCGTAAATTAAGTCCCGTTTTCGCATACAGAGAAGTGGGGATATAGACGCGATCGCAGCGTTGCAGTGCAGTCTGGTTCAGTGTGAGTCTGGCAGTGCTAGTGAGAGAATCGTTCGGACATTCTCTCGTGCTACTTTGGTCGTTTAAAATGACTGCTGCAATTGAAAATCCCGCCAACTGTGAATTGCTTACTGTTATCCGATTTCTGTGTGCAAAGAACATCATTCATCGTGAACTTTGTTCTGTTTATGGTGAAAATCTCATAAATTAAAGTATGATCAGAAAATAGTGCCGAATTTTTCGAGAAGGACGAACTAATAATGTCCATGATGAAGAACGGAGTGGAAGACCAACTGTTGTGACGAATGAACTAGTGGGTAATGTCAAAGGAAAAATTCGCGAAAATCGGCGATTCACAATCAAAGAACTGAGTGCCTTTTTCTCTCAAATTTCACGTACAGTTTTATACGAGGTTGTTACTGAACATTTAGGTTACCACAAATTTTGTTCACGATGGGTGCCAAAACTTCTTACCGAAGATCATAAAATAAAGAGAATGTGATCGGCACTAACTTTTCTGACACGTTACGATGTCGAAGGTGAAGATTTCCACAGGCTTATCGTAACAGGTGATGAGGCTTGGGCCGCCTATGTCAACGTTGAGTGTCTTTTTAGTCAATGTACGAGGAAATCTATATAAAGTCGTCAAACTTTTTCTGCGAGAAAAGTCATGGTCACTATCTTTTAGAACAAGAAAGGCGTCTTTCTTGTAGACTTTGTGAAATGAGGGACGACAATAAACACTGCACGACAGTGTTACAGTATGGCTTAATTCACAGGCGGCAGAGTTATATGAAGAAGGCATTAAAAAGCTGTTTCATCGCTGTGACAAATATCTCAATGTTAATGGCAACTATGTAGAAAAATAGCTGAAAGTAGTAGCTTTAAATTGTATATAATAAAACCCTCTTTGGTGTTGGTTTTTATTTTTAATAACCAAACGGGACGAATCGCCCTCGTAATATGCAATTTAGCCGCCGTTATTATCGACTATTTCTTCTTAGCGTTTTACCAAACTCGCATAAAATTTTCTGCATGATGTGTGATGAAACTGCCAAATGAATTTTCAATTCAAATTCGACACTTGCTTTTCCTTCAGCTTGATTTTCGTGTAAACCTACATCTTTCCACTTCACACTTTATATCAAAAACTACAATATCAATGTGTAAACACATAAAATACTTGTGAATACAAATTAACATACATATCTGTATACGTAGACATACACAACCAGATATCTCGTTGTCAGCTAACGATATAAGATTGTGCTCATCTTGCGGGAGAAAATCTAAAGGCGTCTCTTCATAACTGCATTGAGGAAATTGTAGTATCGAAACATATGTGTCTGTATGTTGAAGTGACCATTGGTTAATACGTTGTGTATGTCCATGTATACCGGGTGTATCAACGATCCGACAAAGTACATTTGGTCATAAATGGTGAATATAATAAAAAATTTATATGTTGGAGTTAATAGAGTTGCTATTGCTGCACATTCTAAAAATGTGTAGACTTATACAGAACGTTGGCACAAAAAAAATACATTTTTTTAAATGTATGTAAGTCTAATTTTTGATGATACAATAAATTTGGAATATTTTTTATTAAGGATACTTATCAGCTAGAGCCAGTAGTTTTCGAGATATTTACAATTAAAGAGAAAAAGTGACATTTCTATGTGCGTCTTTAAGTGCCAATAATTCGAGAATGCCATGGCATTAAATAAAATAACTTGGTATGGCGTTTGCACAAGGTGTGCCATGAGATACTTTTGTACGGAAATTGTTCTAATGTATACTGGATGTTCGCGAAAGTTCGATAAAATGAAGGGAATTTGCGCTAAAAATCTTGTGTATTTGAAATGCAACGTCTTATATTTTTTTATGCCGATAGATTTGAGAAGTAGAAAATTTAAAGCGGTGACGGGGCAAAGAGAGTTATATCCCCACCAAAGCTGCAGTAGACGTTTAGGAATGACCGTGACTGTCGCCACCGCTACCCGTCTACTTTCAGACAGTCACATATCAGCTGTGCTTGAGAATGCAAACGAAGTACCCACATGTGTTTCTTTGGGTGTTCGTTTAATAGTGAAGTTGACAGTTTGTGTCAAATTTTGGTTAAATTAGCATTACTGCACTTGAGTTCGACCACAACAATTAACATTAGCGTCCTATGCGGTAATCACTTTTTACGTAAATATAAAGATTGATCAAATCAAACATGATAATCTTACTTTTCCAAACATTTATTGCCAATATTTGTCAATTACAATTATTTAAGAAACCTTGATAGATTGTGCCGCGTTCCAAACAAAAAATGTGAATAATAAAAGCTAACAGAAAACAGATACGTACGACTATGGCAAGAGATGTTAAACACCAATTGACAATAACTATAATTCTCAGTGTAGCAAATATAAAGCAAAGAAATTTCCAAAATTTTACAAACGTCAGCTTCAGTATTAAACGGATATTTGTTTGTAATATGTTGCGATGTCTAAACCAAAAGGCAATTTGTAATATTCTTAATAAACATGTTTATTGTCAAAATAAAAATGGGAGATAAATTCTTTAAAGCAAAATAAAATTCATTCTAAACATTATTTTCTGCAAGGAGATTTAACCCCTTGCAACAAACAGAATCACATTCTATTATCGTAAAAAGCTTTTATAACGTGAAATAATAAACAAATTATTGCTGCAGCTCTAGCAAAGTTGTAAGTTTTTTATTGTTATAAATTTGACTTCTATATATGTGTTTTTTCCTCCTGGTTTGAAGCAAGTTCGGTATGTATCGACCGAAGTATGAGTTGAAATAATGCAATAGTTTTTGAATAACACTAATATATTTACAAATTTAGTCTTGGAGTTCCGTTAATTTAATACAAATGCAGTATCTGGTCTTAATACTAAAGACCGAGAAAACTGGCTAATAAATAATATTTGCTCCTATTTAGATCACTGAGATCTTAGTAGGAACTGTTAGCTAGATCGCTGAGACCGAAGCTAGAACTGTAGTTAATTCGAAGAGATCGTACTTGGAACTGTATTGAGCTCAAAGAGATCTTGTTTGGAACTGTTTTTTCATTTACTTATTTTTCGGCAAGAAAGTTTTGTCCCCGCCTGTTACAAGAGAGGGAAGAAAACAACGAAACTGATTACACAGAAATTTCTATACAACTATTTTTACTTTTCTTCCAAGAAAAATATATGCTGTAGTTTTCAACGTCATAAATGTATTAAAATAAACAAAATACGCCGGAAACCCTTAATTATAGAAAAATAAAATAACTCTTGAAATAATAAATATACAATACACAGGAAGTGCGTTAGAGATAAACTAAAAATACAAAATTAAATCTATTTTTCATGAACAATATGTATCCCCAAAGGAAGAAATCAGGAGCTGACAAATCTGACAGTCACTATCACGCTAAACGTCTACTGCAGCATTGGTGGGGTTATCTCTTTGCCCCGTCCCCGCTTTAAATTTCCTACTCGAATCTATCTGTATAGTTATATTAAGTGCTTTAGTAGCAGCTATCTTTTTTGTTAACTATTCCCTATACCTATCTTCAATATTTTAGAAGATATTCAATTTTCTTTAAAAAATCCGTTTCTCTATACATTAAAAATCATAGAAGCCATGAAAAAACATAGTAGCTATGAAAAAAAATTGATATAACATCTGTAGTTCTGTCAAAATACCCGCAAGATTTAAAGCTACGATTGTTGATCTCTAATGCGTTATTGTTGTATATTTTGTTCGTGTTCATATTCGTTTTTGCGTTTTATTGTTATTTCATTTATTAAGTTATTTTAATAATAATGAATTTCTCAAAGGAAGAGCTAGTTGACATGGTATACATTTTGGGAGGACAAAAAAAATTGTTTACTTGCGTTACGCATTTATCGGATGCGTTATCCGAATAGACATGAGCCGCCGAAGAAAACTTTTGAAAATCTCAAACATAAATTTGATACTTATGGTAGTGTTAAGTATAGTAAAAAAATCCGTAGTAAATAAACACACCGCTACAGAGGAAAAAAGTTGGAAATTCTTCTTCATGGCGAACAAAATCTGCATATTAGACACATCGCAGTCGACGGTAAACCGTACAATGAAGAAGTATGAACTCGACCATGATATGGGTCGAGAACTACTTAGAAATTATATCCTTATGATGACTATGAAAATCGAATTCGTTTTTGTATTATAATGGGAAGACATCAATAGTAATCCTTATATGCTATCAGTAATGGTCTTGTTAATCGGCATAATATGCATTATTGTATACAGACCATTCAATTTTAAAAAATGTATATTTTTTGTGCCAGCGATTTACGAAACATTCTGTATAACTCTACACATTTTCAGAATATGCACCAATAGCAACAGCATCAACTTCAGTATATTCATTATTTATTATTATTATTATATTCACCATTTATGAGCAACTGTACACACGATTTAATAATAATGATCTGGGACAATATGCATTTTCTAATGTAAAATGCACTTAAGTCACTTTGACGTTGTCCATTTTATTTAAAACGTCAAAGTCGTGTGTTACGCAACATGACAAAAATTGTTAATTGACAAATAAAGTCGCATTCACACTATTAAAACAATTTAAAAAAACAAATTATGTCAGTTTTACTGTCCCAGATCATTATAAAATCGATAGTACTTTGTCAGATCGTTGATTCACCCGGTTACAGATACAGATATAATTTAAAAATATTAATTTGTATTTACTCACACTTTATATTCAGAATTAAAACAATGTAATTAGATCGTAAATATATTTACATATAAAAGCTAATGCGTTGTCTTATAATCGCATTCAATACAACAATTGAAACAGTCAGTGAGTAGCAAATGCCGCATCATATTAAACTTTAATTATATAATTATTTGTGTATATCAATTTTAGTTGTTTGAATTTTAATTCATTTCAAAATCTATGACACTAGGATTAAATTCAATTGCTTTTCAACGTTATTTTTCTAAAATTATGTATTGGTTAGCAAAGTATATTTTGAAAGTTTCAAATTATAATGTTGTGATTCTTAATAATTTGTGTGCTCAGTTTTAATTCTATTGTATTTTATGATTTAATCCTTACAGAAAGGTGGCCTCTGTATCAGGTGATGCAAGAAGAGCATTAGATATTTGTAGAAGAGCGGCAGAAATAGCGGAATTAGAAAGCCCACATACTTTGGTTTCAATGTCGCATGTTAACGAGGCATTGAATGCAATGATAACACAGCCAAAAGTTAAAGCTATAAAATATTGTTCTAGGCTACAGCAGCTTATATTACAGTCCGTTGTTGCAGAGGTATACATATCTTAATAGTCTTCGAAAGATTTTGAATTTTATATATTGCAGGTAGAAAGGACAGGTGTGGAAGAAACTACATTTTCAGATGTATATGTAATGTTTGAATCTATTGCCGCTATTGATGGATTTCAGAAAGTATCTTGTACATTAGCTTTGGCAGCTGTGTCCAAATTAGGAGCATGTCGCTTACTATTGACTGATCAAAAATGTAATGATTTTCACCAAAAACTGATTTTAAATGTTAGTGCAGATGATGTATATTATGCACTTAGAAAATTTTAATGCTTTTATTGTATATAAAATTAAATTGAATTTATTTTGAATTCTATATTCTTGATGATCTGACAATTTTTAGTCACTTGTTTTTATTGTAAGTTTTAAATTATTTTATTATAATAAAGATTAAAGTATTAGTTAAAATAGAATACTATATTTTTCCCTGCACAAAACAAAACCCCAGCACTCAAAGCAATGGTTAAGTATAATAATGAAATCTTGTTTTTTAATTTTAATGGTAACTTGCTAAACATATTGTAATAGAATTAAAAACACACTATATTGTGATGACTCATCCAACAACGCGTAGCGCGTCATACCCTCTAGCATTTTCTCAATCGTTCCGCCTGCGTCGAGAAAATAAGCCACGATATAAAAGCCGTCGAAGAAGGGATGGCGACATTCAATCCTAGAGCTCGCGCAGTACACATAAATATAGATACATAAATATAAATACATAAATGTGCTTATTGTTAATAGTTAGTTTTATATTGTTATACGTTTTAGTATTAATATAGTGTGTGTCTAAAGTTATTGTTAGTTTTATTTAAGAACCCGAAAAGACAAACCGTTACAGTGGTATTCAGGTGTGGACTAATTAATAAATAATAAACTAAGTAGACAATTAAGTGTTAATTAAGTATTCGTTTAAATAAATATACAGTGCGGAAAGACGTTATTTTAAATATCGTGATGGCCAACAGAATGAAACTGACGGAATTAAAAGTGTCCGAGTTAAAACGAGAATTAGAAGAGAGGGATGAGGATACAACTGGCAAAAAGTCGATCCTCCAGCAACGGCTTCGCAATGTGTTGATCCAAGAAGGCGAGGATCCAGAGAATTATGTCTTTCAAGTTCCAGGCGGAGATGCTGACGTGAATTTGCTGTTAATTCAAATGAAGCAAATGGAACAGAATAATCTGGATAGTGCGAAAAATATGGAACAGCGTCTAATAGATTCACAAACTCAAATCCAACAAATGGAACAGAAGAATCTGGATAGCGTGAAAAATATGGAACAACGATTAATAGAGAATGCGCAAATGCAACAAATGTGGTAAAAGGACCAAGAAAGAATCCGCTGAGAATCCGAAAGTCTCAAGGACTCCCAAATCGCATCCTTACAACATCAAACCAATGGCCTGTATGTGGATGCTATTATGGAAAGAAGGACCTATGCTTGCTTGCTAGATACTGGATCAACGAAAACCATTGTACGACCCGATTTAATATCCAGGAATAAAGAATTACTTTCTAGCAAATGGAGACTTAGGACAGCTACTGGAGAAGCAGCTTCTGTGGAAGGTGAAGTAGATGTGAATTTTATCATAGGTCTAACATCAATCCGACATCGTGTTCTCGTAGCCGACATAGAAGAACAAATAATCTTGGGATTAGACATCATGAACACCTACGGCTTCCAGTTAAACATGAAAGAAGGCACTTTAAAAATAAATAATGAGGAATTGTTTCTTCATGGGAAAGATTGTGGGAATGTACAAGTAATTACTGCAGAGAATGTTGTTCTGGATGCAAGAAGTGAGACATTTTTGACGGCGTGTATGGAAGGTGATTATTTGGACGGAAATGTTACAATGTTGGAACCAAAGGCTGATGATGACGAGGTGGGTCGAGGAATAGTAGTTGCCAAAATGCTGGTTAAGACTCAGAAGACTGTACCGATAAGGGTAATGAATGTGAACCATTACCCTGTTTCATTGAAGAAGGGTACTATTTTGGGGTGGTGTTCACCAGTGTCGGCCGTCGTTCATCATATAGAGGCGAAGAAGAATGGATTCGTGCAGGTTTCTGAGAAATTGTCCAAGATAATCGACTCCGCCTGTCAAGGATTGAGCAAGAAGGAACAAAGCCTAGTTAAGGATTTAATCAAACATTATGAAGACGTCTTTGAAACTGGAACTGGTACGAAAGGAAGAACCAATATTGTAATGCACAAAATAAATACCAGCGATGCAAGTCCAATTCGACAAGGACCAAGGAGGTTACCTTTGGCAAAACGTGAGGAAGCCAAGCAAATTATACAAGATATGGAAGCCCAAGGAGTAATTGAACCATCGAATAGTCCATGGGCTTCACCAGTGGTCCTTGTCAGGAAGAAGGATGGATGTACCAGATTCTGTGTGAACTATCGTCGTTTGAATAGTGTGACCAAAAAGGACAGCTATCCTCTCCCAAGAATAGACGATACGCTAGACACCTTGGCAGGAGCAAAATGGTTCTCCACTCTCGACTTAAAGAGCGGTTATTGGCAAGTGGGAATGGATCCCAATGACAAAGAGAAGACTGCCTTCAGTTTAGGTACAGGACTCTGGCAATTTACAGTCATGCCATTTGGACTGTGTAACGCCCCAGCTACTTTTGAGCGACTCATGGACACTGTACTGAGGGGACTGTCTTGGAATACCTGCCTGGTATAGCTCGATGATTGTGGTAGGGAAGACCTTTGAAGATCACATGAAAAATTTGGAAGTACAGAGGTTGCGAGATGCCAACCTGAGATTAAGTCCAAAGAAGTGTCACCTTTTCCGCAAGGAGGTAAATTACCTTGGACATGTGGTTTCCGGAAAAGGAATTGCTGTGGATCCAGAAAAAGTAAAAGCTGTGGAAAAATGGCCGGTACCCAAAGACAAACATCAGCTAAGAAGCTTTTTGGGATTATACACATATTATCGACGCTACGTTCCTGGATTCTCCAACATTGCAAAACCACTTACTCGCCTAACAGAAAATCGAGCATTCATTTGGAACAACGAATGCCAAGCGGGCTTTGAGTTGTTAAAAGGTACGTTGCTGTTTTAAACTATCCACTGCCATCTGGGAGGTTTGTTTTGGATGCGGATGCCAGTAACGTCGGGATTGGTGGCGTGCTCTCTCAAATCCAAGATGGACAAGAAAAGGTCATTGGATACTTCAGCAAGACCCTGTCCAAACCGGAGAGGAACTACTGCGTAACCAGGAGAGAACTATTGGCAGTAGTTAAGACCATTGAGCACTTTTACAAGTATCTGTATGGGCAGAAGTTCCAGATCCGCACTGATCATGCCGCCTTAAAGTGGCTCTTGCAATTTAAGAATCCAGAGGGTCAAGTAGCTAGATGGATTGAGAGGCTACAGGAGTATGACTTTGTCATTGAACACAGAGCAGGCCTCAAACATCAAAATGCAGATGCCCTTTCCAGAAGGCCCTGTCCAGAAGACTGTCGATATTGCAACCGAATCGAAGACAAATCGGCCAACGCTCTTCGAACCACCGTGGTTGATGACCAATGGCAGCCTGACAATCTGCGCGCAGATCAAGAAGCTGATCCGGATCTTGCAGTCCTCAGGGCTTGGAAGAAAAATGGGCAAAGACCAACCTGGCAAGAAATTGCTCCCCATTCACGAGAATTGAAGTCATACTGGGCACAATGGGATTCCTTAACCATGGAAGACGATCTCCTGAGACGTGATGTCGAAAATCACGATGGAAGTGAGCGCAAGATACAAATGGTGGTTCCAAAGAAAATAATATCAGAGGTATTGCGAGAACTCCATAATGGTGCTTCTGGGGGACATTTTGGAGTCCATAAAACACTGGAGAAGGTGCGCCAAAGATTTTACTGGGTGAATTGTTCACGAGATGTGAAGGAATGGTGCCAAAAGTGTGCTAATTGCGCCGGAAGCAATGGTCCCCAGAGGCGTCGACGTGCACCCATGCGCCAATACAATGTAGGAAGCCCATTTGATAGGATCGCCATAGATGCTGCCGGCCCTTTTCCAGAAAGCGACAAAGGAAATAAATACATAATAGTGGTCATGGATTACTTCCGCATATGCTCTACCAAATCAAGAAGCTGGAACTGTAGCTGACGTGATTGTGAAGGAGTTCGTCAGCCGTTTTGGTGTACCCTTGGAACTTCATTCCGATCAAGGGCGAAATTTCAAGTCCAGTCTATTCGAAAAGATGTGTGGACTTTTGGGCATACGGAAGACGAGAACAACTCCCTTGCATCCTCAATCAGATGGGATGGTAGAGCGAATGAACAAGACCATGATCAGATACTTATCCAAAGTGGTATCCGAACACCAGAGAGATTGGGACGAACATTTACCATTATTTCTAATGGCGTATCGGGCCTCCGTTCAAGAGACAACTGGCCAATCACCAGCAAACGTGCTATTCGGGAGGGAACTCCGATTGCCCTGTGATTTAAAGTTTGGGAGCAAGCCTGGTGAAGATCTTGCCGGAGAAGATTATGTCAGCACGCTCAGACGACGACTAGATAATATACATGAACAAGTCAGACACAATATCCAAGATGCTAGTGACAGAATGAAGGAGAGCTATGACATCATCGCCGAGACGAGTGGTTACCATGAAGGCGATCGGGTTTGGTTATATAATCCACAACGGCGACGGTGCCTTTCTCCAAAACTTTAAAAGAATTGGGAGGGGCCGTACGAGGTGTTGAAGCGGATCAACGATGTAATATACCGCATCAGGCGAACACCTCACACTAAGCCAAGAGTCGTACATTTTAATCGATTAGCCCCATACTCTGGAGACAATAATGACGAAACCGCTGACTTGCGTCGATTGGATAGCCAATACCAGGAACTAACCTTCGAAGACTTCATGGAAGAGTATTCTGGTTCGAAGAAAGCTCGATTTGGGGTAACCATCGAGAAACAGCAAGATTTGTTTACGGTGCCGCCAGACTACGTGCTTGCTCATTGCGTAGCCCGAGATCTGCGAATGGCCAAGGGAATTGCCAGGGAATTTAAAGAGAGATTTGCCAGAATCGAAAAATTAAGGCAGCAGGGACCAACATTGGGAAGAGTCTCCAAATAATAAATGAAGAACAGCCCATATTTTATTTGGTCACGAAAGAACTGTCAAACCTAAAGCCAACCTATCGTGCCTTATGGGAGGCCCTGGTCCACTTACGCGAACAAATGTTACAACAAGACATTTTGAATTTAGCAGTTCCAAAATTGGGTTGTGGATTGGACCACCTGGACTGGAGAATTGTAAGGAGCATGTTGGAAATAATCTTCCGACATACTGGTATGGAAATTCTGGTATGCAGTTACCGGCTTGAATATTCCTGTCCATCCAGGCAAGATAAGACCGTGGACTGTTATTTTGCTATGACGTCACAATGTAACAAAGGCCCTACCTGTCGATTTCGCCATCGGTTGAGGGAACCAAAACATGACATGTTTCGGGATGAAACTTCATTCTTAAGAAGGGTGCAATGTGATGACTCATCCAACAACGCGTAGCGCGTCATGCCCTCTAGCATTTTCTCAAACGTTCTGCCTGCGTCGAGAAAATAAGCCACGATATAAAAGCCGTCGAAGAAGGGATGGCGACATTCTATCCGAGAGCTCGCGCAGTACACATAAATATAGATACATAAATATAAATACATAAATGTGCTTATTGTTAATAGTTAGTTTTATATTGTTATACGTTTTAATATTAATATAGTGTGTGTCAGTTATTGTTAGTTTTATTTAAGAATCCGAAAAGACAAACCGTTACAATATTAATAATAAAATACACTAAACACCTAACTATAAAAATAATAGCATTTATTTATATTTACATTTATATAACAATGTCTATATATTTATTTCACATTTATACTAGTCGTGACACATCACCCAAATGTGCCAGCCAAACGGCTATTTAGACAAAACGGGGAAATAAGACGGTTGAAAAAGATCACACCATCTGATCTAGGGACTAAAATTATATAATGGTGTTACAATTATAATCGAATCAGTATCTGTGTAGGCTGCTTGACATTTATCTCCAAACACCGGTTTCATATAGTCATAGTGAAATTCATAGATTGATGATTTAGAAATATCTAATATCGCCATTCCTACATAGACAGGTTTATTAAAATAGATCTCTGTTTTGTTGAGTTCAACAGCTACGAAGTTCTCATTAAATATAGTCGCCGATTTGAATTCCGGCTTTGAAATTAAAGCTTCGGCACCATATCGTCCTTCCCATTTATTTACCAACTTCACTATACTATGTTTACGTATATTTTCCATCGTCTTCCCGAAAACAGCGTTGTTCATCAGTTTAAACATTATAAACATCTAAAATATATCCTATATCGTTCTCATCAGGTATATCCATAACATTGAAATTTTCGACATTAGATATCCATCGAAATCCTCCATAGGGCAAATATTGAGACATTGCCCATCCATATTGGTTATTGATGTCATCATACATTATAAATTTGTCAGGTTTGGACGAATCATAATCTGACATGTATTTATTATTTGCTTTAAGGTATCTATAAGAACATTGACTGACTCCTCCTCTGATCCCACGTTCAATAAACATGATCATATCTAGGTCTGTTAGTAATTCTAAGGTTATATCAGTATGTTTAAGCATACAATTCCATGTGAATCCGGGTAAGGTGAAGTAAAGTCCTGGATCAAGTCCATATGTTTTCAGACAGCTACTTCTAAATTGTTCGAAAATGCAGGTTAATAGTAACACATCCGTCTTCAGATATAGGTCTGAATATTCACCAAAGTTTTCGATATTAAATTCATTCCATACTTTTTGCGCATGATCATAGTCTTCATCTGAAATATCTTGATCGTTTAATTGATTGAAGAATTTAGATTTTTCTGGGAGCTTCGTTTCCTTGAATTTCTCTTCTGAGTCGAAATAGTCGTAAGGGTATACTCCTTTTCGTGTCAACAGTTTCAATTTTTCACCGCTTAGATTATAAAATTCAGACATAAGTTCGGGATATTCTATTAAATATGATGCTAAGGTATCGAGTCCGGAAGCCATAAATCGAAAAGAATCAATGAATCTAAATTTAATTATATTCTCATCGATGTGCTTAGTGAATGAAATATATTTTTCTTTGGTTGTTGGCAAAACATCTATACGTCCCTTTAAATCCTCAGCAAATTCTTTATAATGAAGTGTGAGTCATATCCGGTTAGATAATGGAAAACCATCGGAACTGTATGTGTATCTTGATAATTCACATTACAATCTTGATGTGCGGCTAATCGGTATTTTAATAATAATAATAAGTAATAACTTTTTTCTTTTCATCCGAATTAAACGATTTTTCGCAAATATGACATATTGTAGCGTTTTCGTACAAATATTGTTCATCAGATGTTAACTTGTCCATGGGTATGGGGCACAAAAATACTGTTTCTAAATCTTCCGCAAAAGCTTTGAGTTCCTTAGTAAACCATTCTATACAATCTTGACCACGATAACTTCTATAAAATGATAATGACTCATCATATGAACACTTGACATAATATCCAATACTGCATGGTTGATGTTCTTGATATTTATTTTGAATTTTACATGGCGCAAATCGGCATAAATAATAAAGGGTGCTTTCACTTTATTTTTAAAATTTTTAAATTTTATAAACTTGTTATCTTCCGTAGGCAGTCGGATCTTACAGTCGTTCATTTCTTGACAATCTACGTAATGTTCATCGAGAGCGGTTTTCGTATAAAATAGTGTAAACAGCGGTCACAAAAATACATTTTTCCCACTCACCTTATAGTAAGCATACCATTAATACATTGTTTCTATAGACGTAAGTTGGTTTTACTGAAATGACTGTGATTGTTATGACAACGGGGCGTAAGTAATTTACTTACGTCCTTTAGGGAAAAAAAGTGCGTCAAAACACGTGTTCTATTAATTTATATTTATGGTAATATTACAGTTTGTACAATTAGTAACATTATTAACAAAATTGGGATATTTATTTATATTTCTTGATAATTCAATGTTATTATCACCTACTTTATCAGCAACACTTAATGTCTAATTTAATTAAATTAATTAATTAAATTCCAAGGTTGTTCACCGTTACTGTTTATCATGATTACATTTAATTTTTGAGTATTTTATTGTCTGGAGAGTGGGAAAAATGTTATAAGCAATTCGGGAGGTAACATTTACCAGTCTCGAACTATATTGCAAGTCCTCGGGCAAGCCCTCGGACGCAAACTAGTCCTCGACTGGTAAATGTTCCTTACCTCCCTTATTACTTAAATAACTATTTGTTTTATGCTTCGATAGCTGTGAGGATACAAGGCGTGATAAGTTCTTAATCCAGACATAATGATAACTAGGAGTTGATTCATTATCGTCCTCATGCACTTCATCTTCGTTATAGTAAAAATCTTGAATAAGTAGCAAATTCACATGTTTAGCTTGTTTCATTTTTGTTAGGTACGTAGGTAAGGTGGTGAATTTTTCATTAGTTTTTTTCAAAATATAAACATTTATTGATACGTCGTTTTGCTTTTCAAACCGCGGAATTTGTTTCATCGTCATTGGGAACTGAATTCCTGTTAATTTTAGCACAGATGATGGGTTCGGATACTTCGTAATTCTGTGTGGGTGCTTATACACGGGATATAACGCTGATAGACGGCCCATGCAAAACATTTTTGATCATAATTTTTTACATTCACAATTGCATGCTTTCTTTTAATACATTCTGGCAATTCGATGTAAGATGATCCCAGTTGTGGTGTAAATTTATTAATATTTATTTGAAGATTGATTATAGATGATAAGGCCCAACCGCTATCTTTTTCTTGAAACTCTTCGAGTTCAGCGAGAATTGGCTATTGTATGTAGTTAACAAACCATTCTTTTAGGTTAGTGTCTCGGTAAATTGCAATATTTTTAGTATTAAGATATTTCATTTCATTAATTTCCTGTTCAGCCTGTTGCTTTGTAAATTCACCACAAAACATTGTGTTCACCTTGATGATCTCTTCCTTCTTCAATACATTTAAGATTCTTCTGCGAAATAATGTAGCAGCATCTTCCATAAACAATTTCGGGTCAATATGATGTAGATTAATAATAACACCGGTTCGTATTCGCCCCTGAAAAGCGGATTGAATATCTTCCCATTTAACATGGCTAGAAGCAGTATGCTTCCTCGGTGTGTAACCCCCTCCACTTATTTGAAGAGTGCGAAATTTTTGTTTGAAACTTTTCACCTTGGCAATAGCCGTTATAAGTTTTTGTTTCTCACCAACATTTTTAGCACTACTCAACGAATTTTTTAATGCTCAAAGAGTTTGATTACACTTTTTAATATTTACTTTGAGATCTTCCATGTGAAGATTGGTATTGGAAAGCGAAGATTTAATTTGTTGAACAGATTGCATCTTGACTCAACGATGGACACTGACTGAATGACTCTCATACACATATCCTCCGCTATATATTATATTCATTTAATGAGATAATAATGATCACGTGATAGCTTTACTATTTTACATACGCAATTCCTTAATCATAACATCTGACAAAGCGCCCTCGAGGTCTCGCGGTGGTCGCGTATGAAACTATAACTATATACATATATTATTTTCAACACCACACCCTGGCAACCGCTTGCACCTCCATGAAGAGTCCTGGTGCCCCCTTGCAGGTCTCGGGGACCTCCTTGCAAACCTGGCATCCCCTTACACACCAATGCAGGCTCCTGGTGTCCCCTTGCGGACCTCTTCAAACCATCATGAGTTTTCGGTCACCTAACTCACCCCTATGTAAAACTCACCCCCCACATAAAATTATAATTTCTTACCTTCTCCACCATAAGGTAATATATTGTAGGAGTTGGGTATGCACAATGGGAACCAGGGGTTGGCGCATGCGTATTGACGCTTCCCGTCAAAAATGCAAAATGAACCTCCATTAGAAAATACATGGGATTTTGGCTTAGAACCCGCATAGCTTCTCTACTATCTACCTTGTCATTATTTCAACCACAGAACATATATTGATAGAATGGTAACTCCGAGAGTGGGGGTAAACCTTTAATTTCACGCCTCTTACAGAGACACCGGTACTAAAAACAAAAGCGCGATTTTTAAACCTTGATCTTCTAAAGAAGTAACATATATTAAGTTACATTCCGACAAGTATGTATTTTTACTGAAATATTCTCTATTTTATCTGAAAATTAAATAAAAACCATTCATTAACGGCATATTAATGGTTTTTATATAATTTTCAGTTAAAACAGATAATATTTCAGTAAAAATACATACTTGTCAGAATGATGACGATTTACTATATGAATATAAAAGAAACCAAAATGTCTTATTATAAACGTTTACTAATAAAATAACAGATATTATAAAAGAACAGCATGAAAGCAAGTCATTATAGTACAGCAAATTATCTTATCTTATATATTAATTCAAAAAACAAACAATTTGTAAAATTTAAACAAACAGGAAACATTCATCTATTTATTTTTAATTCGCCAATTATTAGCGAGTATTTTAATTTTATCACCATTACTATCTCCTCTTAATTGATTAGATCCCTTTAAAATTATATTTATGTCATTAACCCAAGAAAAAATTATAAACTGACATAACATTTTAACAAAGTGCTCCTTCATATTAGGATGTTTTGAACAAAAAATAAAATCAAAATTTATTTCATTTATGAGTATTGCACACAACTTACAATAAATTTGATCCTACAGACAATAGTTTGGTAAATTATTTGAAATGACGTCACTGCATTTATTAAATAACAACATGAAATTTGAATTAGGCAGAAGCAATTTTTGTTGTAAATTTTGTTTAAATAACGGGTGTTCAGAAACATTCGAAGTCAAAGTAGTCCTTGAAAATATGAAGTCATGTCTGAGATAGATTGATTTTTGACAGACAACAGTTGACATTTAATAATTATTACAAATCAGATACTTAAGTAAAGATATACGATTTTTTGTTCAGAGCCCACTTGACTTCGAATGTTTCTGAACACCCGTTATAATTACTTGGTGTTCTGCCAATACGGTTTCTGACATAAATTTTGAATTTAGTACTGGCGTGTTAGAAAGAGGTCACCATAATAGTAAATGGCGCGAAGGTTTGAGTCCGTACCCCCTGATTTCAACTACTACTTTCTAGAGTGAGTATAACGTCACTTTTTTGTAAATAGATATATAATTATATAACAAAATTAAATATTAAATAAAATGTAGTCTATAAATAGAGATTTTGATTTATAAATCCATTTTCGGTAGATTTTTAGTTAAAATCGGTAGATCGGTAGATAATAGTGAAAATCGGTAGAACTACCGAAAAAATTGATAGCAATGGCAGCACTGCTTCGAATGTTTCTGAACAGCCGTTACAAATAAATAACAAATGTAATTGACATTATCAAATGTCATTTGGATTTAAGTTTACGGAACAACAAACACATAACGGGTGTTCATTTGAAAAGTTAATCAAGTAGCATGTGTTTTACTGAGAACATTTTGAAGTATGTCGTAAATTAAAATTTACCACTTAACCTACGAAGTCGTATATTTTGACAGTTTCATACATAACGTGTGTTCATTTGAAAAGTCAATCTAGGTTACTTTGAAATTCTGATAGAATAAGACGCAAATATATTAGTATGTGTTTGTTGTTCCGTAAACGTAAATCCAAATGACATTTGATAATGTCAATCACATTTGTTATTTATTTGTATGTATGAAACTGTCAAAATATACGACTTCGTAGGTTAAGTAGTAAATTTTAATTTACGACATACTTCAAAATGTAGATTGACTTTTCAAATGAACACCCGTTACAAATAAGGTCCGTAAAGTTGGCTCCCACATTTTTGCATTTTCAAAATTTAAATACGCCATCGTTTTGTGCTCGTTTTGTGCCGTTATGCACGAATTTTGTGCTCATTCCCTTCCCGAGATATTCGCGTTTGAAAATTGGGAGCCAACTTGACGGTGGCTCCCACATTTTCGAATTTTCAAAATTCAAAAACGCCATCGTTTTGTGCTCGTTTTGTGCTGTTTTGTGCCGTAAAGCACGAATTTTGTGCTCATCCCCTTCCCGAGATATTCGCGTTTGAAAATTGGGAGCCAACTTGACGGTGGCTCCCACATTTTCGAATTTTCAAAATTCAAATACGCCATCGTTTTGTGCTGTTTTGTGCCGTAAAGCACGAATTTTGTGCTCATTCCCTTCTCGAGATATTCGCGTTTGAAAATTGGGAGCCAACTTTACGATGGGTTCCAAATTTTCGAATTTTCAAAATTCAAAAACGCCATCGTTTTGTGCTCGTTTTGTGCTGTTTTGTGCCGTAGTGCACGAATTTTGTGCTCATCCCCTTCCCGAGCTATCCGCGTTTGAAGAGCAGGTCCGTCAAGTTGGCTCCCACACTTTTGCATTTTCAAAATTCAAATACGCCATCGTTTTGTGCTGTTTTGTGCCGTAAAGCACGAATTTTGTGCTCATCCCCTTCTCGAGATATTCGCGTTTGAAAATTGGGGGCCAACTTTACGATGGCTTCCAAATTTTCGAATTTTCAAAATTCAAAAACGCCATCGTTTTGTGCTTGTTTTGTGCCGTAGAGCACGAATTTTGTGCTCATCCCCTTCCCGAGATATCCGCGCTTGAAGAGCAGGTCCGTAAAGTTGGCTCCCACACTTTTGCATTTTCAAAATACAAATACGCCATCGTTTTGTGCTCGTTTTGTGCTGTTTAGTGCCGCAAAGCATGAATTTTGTGCTCATCCCCTTCCCGAGATGTTCCCGTTTGAAAAGTAGGTCCGTAAAGTTGGCTCCGTTAATATCTCGTTAACGACTAAGCTTACGAGAATTTCTAGAGAGTACGAAAGTGTTTAGAAATGGAACATAAAAGAATTATTTTAGGAAAAATCTTAAAAATTTCTACCGGAAGTGTCACTTTTACTCTTAGCGCAAAACGGTTTTTGGCTATTATCGCTGAAAATAGAAGGTTTTTCGTAGGCTTCCTAAGTATAGAAAAGTGTTTACAAATGAATTTTGAATAACTTTTATCCAAAGACTTTTTCAAAATGTTGAAAGAAATTTTGAAAAATTGTTCATAATTTACGATCACGAAAATTTCTCAAGAGTACAAAAGTGTTTGAAAGTAGATTCTCAAAAAACTTTTCTAGAAAAGTTTTTCAAAATTCCCACCGGAAGTGCCACTTTTACTCTTATTGCAAAATATTTTTAACTATTATCGCAAAAAATAGATTTTCATAAATTTATGAAGTAGGTATACAAAACTATTAAGAAACTAATTCGTAATAAGTATAAAGAGGCCGTGTGGTGACCACATCTCTTTTTATAAAGAATGTCTCACATTGCAAACTTTAACTTTTAGTAACTCTTTTTTTTTAGGTAATATTTTAAATTCAAAATATTTGGTATATTATATCTCAATATCTAAACTGCCATTACTTGATTATACAGAACATAATATTCAAAAGCTCTTAATGTTATAACCGTTTCTTTCACAGTTGGGAGAAAAATTTATTTGTAAATGTAGTTGCAAAACACATAACCATCAAAGACATCAAAAGGAAATAGGAAATTACAACTTATACATATATTTTTCAAGTAATAAAAATGATCGTTTTGCAATGCCAAATAAGTAATATACGTTATATTGCTCTTATTTATTTGCCAAATATTCGTTCGAGTGAAGCTATCAACGGAAACGTATGGCATACGGACAGTCCGCCATACGTTTCCGTAGTTAGCTTCACTAGAACGAATATTTGGCAAATAAATAATAGCAATATAGTAAGTATAAAAACTAATTAACAAATTTATTATAAAAACACACTTGGCTATTTCACAATTTTTATTAGATTATTCCTAACATATGTTTCGGCTGTTATGCCATTGTCAAAGAGTATCTTAAAACTAAAACTTAAAACAGTTAGAAATAATCTAATAAAAAATTGTGAAATAGCCAAGTGTGTTTTTATAATAAATTTGTTAATTACAAAATGTTTCACCAAGAAGTGTCTGCTACGTCAATTAATTAAATAAAAACTAATATAACGGGTGTTCAGAAACATTCGAAGTCAAGTGGGCTCTGAACAAAAAATCGTATATCTTTACTTAAGTCAGAATTTAATATCGAAGATACTAATTTGATAATCTGTCCTATAAAATTGTATTAAGTAAATGTATCAATCTATCTCAGACATGACTTCATATTTTCAAGGCCTACTTTAACTTCGAATGTTTCTGAACACCATCCATCTCAACTGAAGAGGGTTGGCAATGGAATATTTAAGATGGCATTCGTGGGTAGTTACCACACCTGTAAACTCGCGCTAATGTTCTTTCAAATGTTTTTGACAGTTCTCTCGACTCAAGTTTGGACAATTTTTTCTTTACATATTTATATAAAAAATATATAAAATTTAATTTTCAATGTTTATTATAAGACAGAATATTTCATATAGAATGTTACAATGGTTAGTACTTGAAATATATGTAGAGATATTCATGTGCAAATGATAAATACAAATATAATTCACTAAAACAAATCATTAAAAATATTGGTCAGATGATCTATATTGATTTGTGCTGTATGTGCTGGTGCACCATCTTGTTGAAAATAGCCATTATGTAGCTCATGCTCTTCTAAATTATTAATAAAAGGCTCTAATATCTCTTCTCTATATCTTACTGTATTTATAGTATCATTGAAAAAGAATGGTCCAATAATACTTCGTCGTGACATAGCAATCCACACTCCTATTTTGATTGGATGTAAACTTGTTTCTTGGTATACATGTGGCTTATCAGTTGACCATGTGCGATAATTTTGGCTATTGATATAACCTGTTAGGTGAAACCAAGCTTCATTAGAAAAGAAAGTTATATCTAATCTTTCATCGTCATTAATTGTATTGTTAAACCATTCGCAATAATTTATTCTTTGCTCATGAGGATATAACTGCTGTAATACTGACACATTATATGAGTGCATATACAAATGTTTTTTAAGAGCCCTCTGCACACTTCCATATGATATATCTACAATAGTTTTTCTTATATACACATTATTTCTAGTTTTAAATTTACACACCAACCTGACTGTGTAGATAATTTCCGAATAGATTTATTAGGACTGACTTGTATTCTATGCTCTATGTCAGCTATGGTGTCATCGGTCAAAACTGTTGGTGTAACTTCACGCTTTCTTTTAAAATACTGCCTGTTTCCATGAATCGCTTCACCAATCTATCTCGATGCTGTACAAATGTATTATATACAACATTTTCATTCCCATATTCAACAATGAACTGGTTAAAGTAGGATTGTGCTGAGTACGTCCATTGTCCATTTTCATCTTGCACGCCACTATGAAAGTGTGCCATAACAATGAAAGTATCTTGCTGCACAGAGAACGGCATCGTAAATAAACGCTACAAATATAATTTATACAACTTCTAAATAATCTTTGGTGTTGTTTACATAAACCTTTAAGTTGTAAAACTTGCTTTAAAAATCAAATAATAGTTACCAATAATCTAAAGGCGGATTGATAATAGTGTCTTTATAAAAAATAGATTTCGAAAAAGACGAAAACGTGAAAATAATAAATAATGAACGTGAAAAATAGCAACAAAATCATAGCGAACGAAAAACGATAGTGGAAATTATTCATGGTTGCTATCTGTTTAACATAAAATTGTACTAATCTCGGGATTTTTACAGTGCCAACCCCTTCAGTTGAGATGGATCACTCCTTATATTACTTATTTGGCATTGCGAAACGATAATTGTTATTACTTGAAAAATATATGTATAAGTTGTAATTTCCTATTTGCTTTTGATGTCTTTTGATGTTATGGTTGTGTTTTGCAACTATTTACAAATAAATTTTTCTCCCAACTGTGAAAGAAACGGTTATAGAATTAAGTAGTGATGGGTTGCTACGAAGCAAACTGCTATTTTGAAACTGCTAACTAGCAGTTTCGCAGTTTGTAGCAGCTAACGAATATGAAAAGAAACTGCTACTTTTTGTAGCAGTTTTCTGATGCAATTATTTCTGACGTAGCAGCTCTAACGGAAAGTAATATTAAGCTAGCAATATTTTTTATGCAGCAGATTAGAACTATTTTAAGAACTATTTATAAACTATCGATTCAGAAACTTCTTTCACGTATTAGTAATAAAAAATGGATGGTTTATTTTAATACTAAGGTAATACATATAATCAGTTTTCAAATACCAGAATTTAATTGCATTTGTATTGATTATAGCAAAACCAAATAACAATCAATATTGAAAAAGACAGAAAATGTTGTAACGTTTATTAGATATTATGTAAGACAATAAGATATTAAAAAATAGCCGTATTTAATGAAAAATGCTTTATTTAAAGTATATAGTATGTATGTTGCTATATAGGAGAAACTGCTACAAAAAGTAGCAGTTTTTTTAAACTGCTAACGAAAAGCAGCAGTAGCAGTTTGTACCTGCTAATGAAAAATAGCAGTTTTACACATCACTAGAATTAAGAGCTTTTGAATATTATGTTCTGTATAATCAAGTAAGTAAGTTTAGATATTGAGATATAATATACCAAATACCAAATATTTTGAATTTAAAATATTACCTAAAAAAAAAGAGTTACTAAAAGTTAAAGTTTGCAATGTGAGACATTCTTTATAAAAATAGATGTGGTCACCACACGGCCTCTTTATACTTATTACGAATTAGTTTCTTAATAGTTTTGTATACCTACTTCATAAATTTATGAAAACCTATTTTTTGCGATAATAGTTACAAATATTTTGCAATAAGAGTAAAAGTGGCACTTCCGGTAGGAATTTTGAAAAACTTTTCTAGAAAAGTTTTTTGAGAATCTACTTTCAAACACTTTTGTACTCTTGAGAAATTTTCGTGAACGCAAATTATGAAAAATTTTTCAAAATTTTTTTCAACATTTTGAAAAAGTCTTTGGACAAAAGTTATTCAAAATTCATTTGTAAACACTTTTCTATACTTAGGAAGCCTACGAAAAACCTTCTATTTTCAGCGATCATAGCCAAATACCGTTTTGCGCTAAGAGTAAAAGTGACACTTCCGGTAGAAATTTTTAAGATTTTTCCTAAAATAATTCTTTTATGTTCCATTTCTAAACACTTTCGTACTCTCTAGAAATTCTCGTAAGCTTAGTCGTTAACGAGATATTAACGGAGCCAACTTTACAGATCTACTTTTCAAACGGGAATATCTCGGGAAGGGGATGAGCACAAAATTCATGCTTTGCGGCACTAAACAGCACAAAACGAGCACAAAACGATGGCGTATTTGAATTTTGAAAATGCAAAAGTGTGGGAGCCAACTTGACGGACCTGCTCTTCAAACGCGGATATCTCGGGAAGGGGATGAGCACAAAATTCGTGCTCTACGGCACAAAACAGCACAAAACGAGCACAAAACGATGGCGTTTTTGAATTTTGAAAATTCGAAAATTTGGAAGCCATCGTAAAGTTGGCTCCCAATTTTCAAACGCGAATATCTCGAGAAGGCGATGAGCACAAAAGTCGTGCTTTACGGCACAAAACAGCACAAAACGAGCACAAAACGATGGCGTATTTGAATGTTGAAAATTCGAAAATGTGGGAGCCACCGTCAAGTTGGCTCCCAATTTTCAAACGCGAATATCTCGGGAAGGGGATGAGCACAAAATTCGTGCTTTACGGCACAAAACAGCACAAAACGATGGCGTATTTGAATTTTGAAAATTCGAAAATGTGGGAGCCACCGTCAAGTTGGCTCCCAATTTTCAAACGCGAATATCTCGGGAAGGGGATGAGCACAAAATTCGTGCTTTACGGCACAAAACAGCACAAAACGAGCACAAAACGATGGCGTATTTGAATTTTGAAAATGCAAAAGTGTGGGAGCCAACTTGACGGACCTTTACAAATAAATAACAAATGTGATTGACAGCAAATGTCATTTGGATTTACGGTTACCGAACAATAAACACATACTAATATATATGCGTCTTATTCTATCAAAATTTCAAAGTAACCTAGATTGACTTTTCAAATGAACACACGTTATACAAATAATTAAAAAAAGAATGGTAATTCGTTTCTTGTCTTTTGTAATTCATTTAAATTTTTTTGAAGTCTCAAAAATTCTCTAGATAATTCCAAAAATTCCCTTTATCCTGATCCTGACATCTATTGTTATTTATGATGACTATCTTAACAAGAAAGATTTGTATTTACATAATTTTTTTAGTTGAGTTCATAAAAAAAGAATGGTCGAATTGTGCCGTTCTTTATAAAATACAAACAGGAGTATATCTAATAAATGATAATATTTTATTAAAGTGTTAAGTTTATAAATTAGTATGTGTATATCACAATTTCTTCAGAACATATACTTTCTAGTATAGAAAATATAGTACCATACAAGAAGCTTAGGTTAATTTTAGTTAACTATAAATAATTATTCCACTTAATGCATTTATAAGAACATATTTTTATAAACTGAAAGTATAAATTTAAGGTTAACATTTAACATTATGGTCAGTGATTGTCAAAGTCTAGACATGAAAACAGATGGAAATCCTAGTAATACAGGAAATGTATGGACGACAAGTACAGATTTACCACAATTAAGTCATGATGTAAACCTGAATTTATTATTTAACTTTGACCTAAATTTAAACTATTTCAGGAATGTTTACCTGTCATTGGCAGTAATCATGTGTCCTCAATATTGTCCCACTTGGAGCCACCAGAAAAAGGTCTCCCAAATAACTTAGAAATGTCTCAAAGCATGGAGTTTATAGTACTTCCTAATCCAGATTACAAATTGCCTACAAGCTTTAATGCTATTACCACAAATAACTATGTCACTTTAAAAAATCCCGAAATTGCTCCAAAAGATATTAAATCAAAACTATCTAGTGACGTAAATTATATATTTTGTGATTTATGTCCATTTTTATGTACCAATGAGAAGAGACTTACTGACCATATACATAATGTTCATGAAAATGGAAATACAATTAAGTTAACAAAGTTTAAGTGTCCAGCTTGCATAAATATTTTTTACCATAAAATGTCATTAAGGTCGCATTTGATTAATGATCATTTAGTTAGTAATTCTGATCTAAATAAGATAATGAACATGATAATAAAGAAAAAAGAGATGGACAAGTTAGATTTCAACAAAACCATTTCAAAACAAGTGGACATTACTATTAATTGTAAAAATGAATTTGATTTAAAATTTGGTGATAAATTAAGCAAATTATCTAGTGAAAAGAATCTCAGTGATGACAAGAAACAAAATAATAATGATTTACTTGTTGCAAATAATGTGTTACCATCATCAAATGAAGTAAATAATGATGGACCAAATAACTTATCTACATCGATCATTGTAAATTTGCCTACAATTGATATATCACCAAATAACACAAAGAAAATGTTTAATAACTACATTCTTTATAACTCACTAACCAAATGCTTAGATAAGAAAATGCAAAAATGCAGTATTCCATTATGTAAAGTTAGGCTTCAAAATATGGAAAAATTAAATTATCATATTAAATGTCATGTAGATTCTAGCTTTAAATGCCCTGAATGTAATAAAATATTTTCTTTTTGGAAACCATTAACTGGCCATTTATGGAGGTTACATAAAATCGATATGGAATTATATTCATGTGATAAATGTGACTACAAAACATTTAGTTTAGGACATTTAAATAATGTTCATAAATTGATACATAGTGATACAAAACCATTTGTATGCACTGTTTGTATGAGAGGATTTAAAAATTCTAAACAATTGCGAAACCACAAAAGTTCTCATAAGCAGAAGACTGACAAAACTCCTACCTTTATTTGTGATATTTGTACCAAATCATTTTCTGATAGAAGGCAGCTAAAGATACATACTGACGGTGTACATAAGAAAATTAAACCATTTCTATGCAACTTTTGTGGTTATAAAGGTGCTACTAGGAGTTCCTTACGAATGCATATGCGGCAGCATACAGGTAATATTATGAAGAGAAATAAAAGACTTTTTATATCTAGCTTGTATTAATAACTTATATGCTTGTTTGCAAATGCCCCTTGTAAATGGCATTAAGCGGTTGGGGGGAATTATTATTATAACCATTACTTTTTATGTAAGTGTATTGTGTGTAATTTTGTGGTGATGCCACATACATGTAATTCATTTTCATATATTGTCATCAAGTAAGGTTTGTAATTTTGAATTTGTATACTTTTGTCATTTTAATCCCCTCTTCATTAACGACATGCTCTCATACTCAAATACTTCATCTATCTCTATACATTCTCTATACAATTTTCGATTCAATTGAGTTTTGTTTTGAGTCATAGTTGTAAAGATTATGTGTATAAATTAGAACTCACGTGTTAGATAAAGAATTAATGTTAAATTCTTGTAAAACTAATCAAGTTTATTGTTTTCTTAGTTTTTGGTCTGAAACGGTGTTGTGAACACGTTTGCTTTTTTTCGATTATTTCATTTTCATTGGGAAATTATATTTACCGTAAGGGAACAGACGTTGATAGATACTTCAATGCGCAATCCTGTACGAGAGCGTAGTATTAATCCATGCCATCAGAACCCTAATAACCTTACTTAACTACTCTACTCCAAACAGAATATTTAATGTATCATATAATTCTAAATTCAAGATAAGCTGCCAGAATTCTAAAGCATCTCATATTTTGTCATGCAAGTAATTGCTCGTCGCATTAGACGACGATTATAATACTTTAAAAACTTATGTACAGCATTTCATGCCTGTGTTATATTGTCTATGTTGGTTAAACAAAACGTTCACTCGGCAAACATGTTACAGAACCAGAGCATTGTACGAGGGTGGATCAATAAATACCCGTGTTAGGAAAGAAGACGCAAGTTTTTCACAAATTTTTTATTTATTTTTCAACGTAATCACCTTTCAGTACAATACACTTTTCCCAACGTTTCTGACATTTCTTTAACCCCTCCAAAAAATACGATTTGTCAAACTCTGCAAAATACGCTTCTGTCTCGACGATAACGTCCTCGTTTAAGCTGAATCTTTTTCCCCCGAGCCACGTTTTCATGTTGGGGAACAGAAAGAAGTCACAGGGAGCCAAGTCAGGCGAGTACAAAGCAAATGGGGCCGTGTCTCCTTCAATTTTATATCGAATCGGTCCAATAATTCACTGTAGTACTGCCTCGTGACCGTTCTTCCTTTCTGCAAAAAGTCCTTGAGGATTATTCCGTTGGAATCCCAAAAAATCGTGGCCATGACCTTTCCGGCCGATGGGACCGTCTTTGCCTTCTTCGGAGCAGATTCACCCCGAAAAATCCATTGTTTTGACTGTCTCTTGGACTGTGGCGTATAATAATGGATCCAGGTTTCATCAACGGTGACGACTCGACGCAAAAACTCCTGCGAATTTCTCTTAAAGAGGTCCAAACACTGCTTCGACATTGACAACCGTATCCGGTTGTTGTCCACCGTAAGCAATCGCGGCACCCATCGGGCCGACACCTTTCTCACCGATAACTTATCATGTAAAATGTTAATTGCCGTTCCGTACGACACGCCTACGGCCTCTGCTACTTCGCGGACTTTCGTTCGGCGATCAGCGAGAATCATGTCGTGGACCTTTTCAACGATTTCCTCGGTAACCACGTCTGCCAGGCGGCTTGGGCGCTCCTCATCAAAAACAGATTCGTTGAACCAATATCTTACGGTTGTCATAGATGGTGAAGGGTCCCCATAGACAGCTTCCAACTTCGCTTTTATTTCTTCGCATGTTTTTCCATCCAAAAATAAAAAGCGAATTACGGATCGATATTGCTCTTTTTCCATTTTATCGAGAAACACGAAACACGTATGATACAACTGGCTGCCAAATAAAAACTAACCTATGAATCAGTCTGAAATTTATTATGGTGTTGTCTGACAGATGGTAGTACATGACGGTAATGCCAACTTCTCTCAGCAGCGCCGCCTGTCTTCAAACACGGGTACTTACTGATCTTCCCTCGTAATAGTGTGCTATGCGTATTCGAGTATTTACTTGCCGAACACAGGTTGAAAGTAAAACTCAAAATCCTATGTAATTCTTTTCGAAGTTTATGGAATAAAAGTCTACAAGTTAGATTAATTAGGTGTAATATATAATTACAATCATTGACTATTACTGTAGTATTTTTGTTTTAGGAGAAAAACCATTTTCTTGTGATTCGTGTTCATATACTACCGCCGATCATAATTCCATGAGGAGGCATAAACTACGTCATACAGGAGAGAAACCTTATAAATGCATCCATTGCGATTATGCTTGTATTCAAAGTAGCACGTACAAAGTTCATTTGAAGACGAAACACCCAGGTTTGGAGAAAGATCTATTATATTCTTGCCCTGACTGCGCTTTCAGATCAATAAATAAGGATATATTTTGCGCACATCTTCTAACAGTGCATAAATTAAAAACTATGTAATTTATGATTTGGTTTTGAAAGATTTCCGTTAAAGATGTTCAATGTAGATTATAGAATCATAATATTGATACCAATTTGAACTTGAATGCATTGTTTGATTACCTAGACTCTGATAATGTTGAATTCATAATAATGTCTAAGAAGTATTGCTACTTCCTACTACCTTCCTCTAAGTTGATTTGAATAATATGATAAAATGTTCTGATTTCTGGGTATTTGTAATATCTACTAAGAAATATTTAAAATTAAAATAATACGAGTTTTTACACGAAGTTTATATAGATTTTGTAAAATTTATTCTACTGTAATATATATCTGAATATAGTATAGTTGAAATTAAATAAATTTAATAGATCCAGTTGAAATTAGTAAATGTTTTGCACATTATTTAAGATAACATCATTTTAATTATGAAATAGTAGTTTACAAGGTGAGACCGTTATATAAAACTTTACGTGCGAGCATGTAGTTTTATAACTGTCGAACATTGTACATTGTTTTATGTTATTTTGAATCGCAAATTTTAAGGAAAATATATGTATCTTGTTGCAAAAAGAATGTCATTTAAGAGTTTAATCTAAAAGTTACAGTTGTTTGTATTTGACGGGGGCCGGAAAAGCTGCTTTAGCTGAACGTTTAATAGAGAGTGTTAAGGATATTGAATGCAGGGGATTTGTCAATGCCAATGACCAAATTAATTTTATAAATGAAAGGAACTTGATAAAAGTTGTGATTGGCGACGCTGATATCAAAATTGTGCCTGCACTGGAAGATGCTGTTGGATTGGAAGAGAATGCTGAAGGATCCGTGACGATTGGTTGCCGAAACGCAGTGCTGCCATCGGTCCGGGCTGCCGATGGTGAGGGGTCTTCCGGTGCATCATCTCTGGAGAGCCTTGGGATTCGAACTGGACAGGATTTTTGGGAAGTATAGCGTCTTTTTTACTACTTAATACGCAAGGTTTGAATTCCGACGAATTGTTTTCATTCTTGCAAGATAAGAATTTTCCTTTATTTGTTTGTTTAACGGAGCATTGGTGCGACGCGCTTGAATCTTGTGTCGTGGAACGGTACAAGGTCGCTTCTTTCTACGGCAGGTCCAAACATATTCGCGGGGGAAGTGTTATTCTCGCGTTGCGAAGTGTTGGATATTGTGCAATTGATTTCTGTGATGATATTAATGCTGAATTCGAGTTTGAGGGATCGTGTGCATACTTTCCGGATCTTAAAGTTTATGTAGTGTGTGTGTGTATAGATCACAGCATGGAAATTTTAGTATATTTTTAAAGAAATTGGATTTGTTGCTCTCTAAGTTTAAATTTTCAGATTCTATTGTATTGGTGGGGGATTTCAATCTCGACTACGCGGGAGTGTCGTCCTTGTCGGGTCCTCGCACTGGGCTTGATAACGTTTTGTTGAGTTATAATTTGCGCGTGCATAATAAAGAACCTACTAGAATAACAAAATCTTCTAGAACATTACTGGATTACGTGTGTACCAACATTGGTGCAAATATAATGTCATGTGATACTGAGTCTGTCAGTTTTTCCGATCATGAGTCGGTCTGTTGCTCATTCCGTGTGCATGCTGGGGCTCTGCCTGTGTCCCGACGCGAGGGCCGTATTTATAGTAGCAGTAACTTCTCCAAGTTTTACAATTCCTGCGTTGACACTGATTGGTCGGTGAACGGTGACGAGTCGGTGGATGATAACTTTCTGTCGTTCGTAAACAGTATCGTAGAGAATTTTGGGGCTTCTTTTCCTGTTGTTAAGATCAAGCCGCGAAAGTCCAAGCATTGGCTGACAACAGGAATAAAAATTTCAATTAACAAAAAAAGGTTTGTACTTTATATCTAAATTTTTCAGTAGTCCACATTTCGTCGCTTACTTTAAAAATTATAAAAAAATTCTTAAGGGGATAATTAGATTATCTAAGAAGAACATTTATGCTGCCGGGATATGTTCTTCCAATAATGTACCGAGGGAAACGTGGAGAACGGTTCGGGAATTGACCAATACCTCCAAAAAAAACGATAAAATCACATGTGTCGAAGTAGATGGCATATTGGAGGGCGACGCTAAGGTTGTCTCCGAGACACTTAATAATTATTTTACAACAATTGCTGCAGACTAAGCGCAAAAAATTAATCACGCAATTGATCCTCTATCTTATATGAAAATTAACAGGGCTAAAAATTTCTTCTTCTTCCCTACAGATACAACTGAAATTGAACATACGATTCGGGAAATTAGGAAAGAGAATTCGGGTGGGTCGGATGGTGTTCCCATGAATATTGTCCGGTGGCTGCCTCCTCCGGCCCTTGTGGCATTCGCTGATTTAATAAACATGTCATTTCAGAGCTCTGTATTTCCTACTTGTTTCAAAATTGCAAAAATAGTTCCTGTCCATAAGGGAGGATGTGGATTTGGGCCGTCCAGCTACAGGCCCATTTCCATATTGCCTGTATTATCTAAAATAGTTGAAAAGATCGCGAACAGAAGAATTCGTAACTTTATTGGGGGGGGGGGAGGATTTGTTGGTTAATTGTCAGTTTGGCTTCAGGCCCCACACATCTACGTCCGATGCTATTTATTATTATCTCGAGAATGCGTACAATTTCATTAACGAAAAACAGGTCGTCGCGACCATGTTTTGTGATTTGGCGAAGGCATTTGACTGCGTTCCGCACTCGCTTCTTCTCCGGAAGCTCGAATATTATGGGTTCCGGGGAGGAGCGAATGACTGGTTGAGATCTTATTTGCTTGGGCGTACACAATACGTTAGTCTGGGCTTTGGGACGGGTTGTGTGGAGTCTGGGGTCAGGGATGTTATATGTGGTGTGCCGCAGGGTTCGGTTTTGGGTCCGACGCTTTTTCTCTTATTTATTAACGATCTTGCACTGTTGGACACCAGGGCTCACATTGCATTGTTTGCCGATGATACAGCATTAACTTGGCATGCTGCGGACCCGCGATCTCTGGAGGGCCTGATGAACGACGAGATTCCGATTTTTCAGAATTGGTTTAATGCTAATGGAATTACCCTAAATTTGAGTAAAACACAACTTTTAATTCACAAACACAATTGTGTAAGTGTGAATATTGAGATTGGAGGCATCACTTTAGAGCCTGTGAACTCCGTGAAGTTCCTTGGTCTGATTGTGGAGCCAGGCCCTTGTTGGACCGGGCATGTTCGTCGCCTTTCGTGTAAGCTCTCATCTGCTTGTTATGCGATTGGAGTGGTGCGGCGTAACCTGGGAGAGTCCACGGCTAGGACTGTATATTTTTCATTGTTTGAGTCTCGTCTACGGTATTGTATAGCATTTTGGGGATTCACGACCGCTGGGAATCTTCTTTCGATTTTTAGGTTGCAGAAGCGGGCGGTGCGGCTCTTGTGCGGGGCGGCAGCGAACGCCCACTGTCGGCCGTTGTATGCGGATAGTGGAATCATGACGGTTTATTCATTGTTATTATACGAATCATTGTCTATCATCTTTAAAAAGTAAAGCAATATCCAGCATAGATCTGATATTCATTCGTATGATACACGCGGCAAAACTTCTAAATTTACCAAAGCCCGCGACAAGTGCGAGTCGCGATTCAATAGTTTATATGGGCTTGCAGTATTTCAACAGACTGCCACTGAACATTAGGCAGTCTTCAAGCTTAAAACAGTTTCAGAGAAAATTAAAGGTGCTGCTCCTCGGGCAGGTTTTGTACTCGCTGGATGGGTTCCTTGCGGGTTGACGTTGGAATCCCTTGCTTTTATTTTTAAATTGTTTTTATTTTAAATATTGCTTTGATCATGTATTTTTTATTAGGTGACATGTATTTGTTTGTTTTGGCAACCTAATAATTTATTATTATGTGTTTATACTGTAATTGTATGTGTATATTGCTTACTGTCCACGCACTGTATGTACTTATTGACAATAAATCCTATTCTATTCTATTCTATCAAGCAAGTATATCTACTTTGTTACTATAGTAACATTTCTGAATATTTTTACTTACTGTCAAGGAGAACTGTAGTGGATGATATGTCTATTATTTCTTTAAGTCTATTATTTCTTTAAAGTATTTGAGGAAATTCATAGAAATTCAGATCCACCTGCTGATAAAGCGTCTAACTACATCCCTGATAGAGTTTGTGCAGCAGCTGAAGAGACAAGTAGGAAACTAATGCCAGAAAAATCCCGTAATCGGTATGACAATGAGTTGATCGTATTCAATCACTGGAGAGAAAGAAACGCTATCCGCAAGGTATTAAATGAAACTGTAGTTTTAGCTTATATATCTGGACTAGCAAAAGCATTTAAAGCGTCCTCTTTATGGAGTAAATTTTCCATGTATAAAAAAACTTTGTAGATCAATGACAACGTAGATATATCTAGGTTCGGAAAAGTGGTGGCTTTTATGAAAAATCAAAATATTAATTACTTGCCGAAGAAATCTAAAATTCTGACGGCAGAGGAGTGTAGAAAATTTCTCATGGAAGCACCAGATGACCTATTACTTTGAAAAATAGTGCTTGTGTTTGGGTTCTACGGCGCATGCTGCCGGGATGAATTAGTGAAATGAACCCTTGAGGACATTGAAGACCATGGAAAATCTCTACTGGTAAAACAGAGATACCAAGACTCACACTTCAAGATCCTTTATCATACCTGACGCAAGTTCATCCTACGATCCTTACGCAATTTACCGCAGATATGTTGGCTTACGTCCTCCTAATGTTGGAACCAGGCGCTTTTTTGGTGGGATATAGAGGAGGAAAGTGTGTCGGGTAGCTAGCTGGTATGCATATTTATTATTGGTGCTGTTCCAAAAAAAGTGGCGACATTTCTTGGACTGGACCATCCTGAGAATTATACCGGACAGTGTTTTAGACATAGTAGCGCTAGCATGCTTGCGGAGAGCTGTGGAAATCTTTTGGCAGTTAGCAGATGTCTGGAAATCGTCTAGAGTAGCAGAGAATATGTTGGAACAATCGATCAAAGGAAAGGTGGAAGTTGCCATAATGGTTCTCCTCACAATGAACTCCAATAATTGTCTAACTGGCTCAATGTCAAATTCACACAGTGTAGGGAATGGCGAGCAGGCTTTTGCAAAGTCAAAAAATTCTTATTTGATAATTAATTGCAATTTCAATTGCACAATCACAGTGCATGTACAGTAACATGTTTCTATAATGTAGTTTAATATTTGTTGTGTTCATGCATTGAATAAATATTTTTTGACGTATAATCGCTCAAATGATATGTGAGATGACAAGCCCGTAATTTTTTACAGGCTAGCACGTTAATTTTTATGGGTTCTGATCGTAAAATATTTTTTTTCTGTTGGTCATATTTTAAGTCACCTTTTTAATATCTAAATCCTAAACTAAAAACAGCAGTTTAAAACACGAAACAAATAGCAACAATTAACAACGAATTAATATAATTACATACTCAGAATACAAGTCAATATGTAATAAAAATTCAATTTTCATTCTTCTGCTCATTTTTGTGAAAGTGAAATTCACATTTATGAAAATATTGAACACCACTGGTTGATGATGATGATGATGAAGTGTCACTTGTAGAGAACTCGGCTGTAGTTGTGGTACCTACTCCCAAGCCCCTTTCTGGCAATGTTGATGCGTTCTTCTGCACAATCTTCGATGTATCCTTTTGCGACGGTAGAAAAACGCCAAACGCATGTCGTTTCAGTGAAATTAGATCTCCATCTCCTGCAGCTACCAAAGTTGCGGAGCTTCTTCGGAAGCAGTGTCCCGTATAAGTTTTAGGATTCTCTAACTTCAGATACGCGGCAATTTTAGAGGGAAGTTGACCAAAGGTGTTTATTCCCACAGGCTGTCGAGTACACTTCCCATTATTATAAAACAAAAAGAATCGACCATAACATGTTTTCACGGGACGTAAAGATACATATTTTCGGTATATGGTTAAAGAGTTAAAGCCTTCTCTAATAGTGGTAAACTTTCTATCTAAATACGTTTTTCTATCTCGAAGTGTTACAATGAGAACGTCCATAAATACCTTCACAAATATGTTTCGTCTGCAGCTCCTAACAAAAATTTTTCAATTTGTTCGCGAGATAACACCTTCGTTTTTTTCACACCACGGCCTATATTTATCTGTTTGAGGTAAGCAATTACACCACCAAACTTCTTAATGCACAGGTTTTCTCTCACATTTAAAGAGGACTTCAGCATCGAATAATGCGGCCAAAGTGATGCAGGTGACAACGTTTCTTGCTACAAATCAAATTAATTAATTATAAATAGAATTAATTAAGAAAATTTCAAACTTGGAATTACCAAACAAATGTAAACTCATTTCTTTTGATGTCTCGAATTTGTTCACTAGTATCCCACCCCAGGAGGTAATAGATTTAATCACTTTACAACTAGAACGTAAAAACACGAACATTGTCACAAAGACCGAAATTTTACAGCTCTTAGAAACGTGCCTGGAACAAAATTATTTTCAATTTAAAAAGAAATTTTATAAATAAACAGAGGGTCTAGCAATGGGAAACCCACTAAGCCCCTTATTAGCAGAAATTTTTATGAATAATTTAGAAACTAAAATTAGTACACATCCCTTGTTTGGTAATTGTGTATATTGGATTAGGTATGTTGATGACATATTAATTTGCTTTAACGGTTCCGATAGACAATTATAAACTTTACATAATTATATCAACACTATTCACCCCAAAATAAATTTTACTATAGAAACAGAAATAAATAAAAGCATTAATTTTCTAGATTTAACCATATCACACAAAACTAATAAACATGAGTTCGCTATATACCATAAACCAACACATACAGATACCATAATACACGCTAATTCTTTTCATCCTATAACACACAAATTGTCAGCATACCAATCAATGGTATATAGATTAATTCATGTACCTATGAGTAAAAGTAATTTCGACCTTGAACTAAATAAAATATATACAATAGCATTAAACAATGGTTACTCTATAAATATTATCAATAACATCTTGAATAGCCAACAAAAATCTAAAACCCTTTCCTTAGTTTACCCAAAATTAAAACACAAGATAATTAATTCCTACAATTCAATCACTTACTTAGGAAAAATTTCGGAAAAAATTGGTACTTTCATTAAAAAAGTTAATAACGAACATATATCATTTAAAACAGACAATACTATACAGAACATTATTAAAAATAACAAAGATAAAATAGACAAAGAATCAAACTCTGGTGTGTATAAGTTAACATGCGAAGATTGCAATAAGGTATACATAGGACAAACGGGGAGGACATTCAAAATTAGGATGAAAGAACACGAGAGAAGCCATAAAGAAAAGAAAACAGATTCAACTTTCGCAAATCATTGTCTAGAAATTAATCATAGATTTAATATAGATTTCAAAATTGTACACATTCAAGGAAAAAGTAAAAAACTTAACCTGTTAGAAAACTTAGAAATTAATAGATACAATAGTTTAGAATTAGCTTTAATTGACCAACTAGATTTAAACAACTCCCCACTACTAAATTTAAGATTATAACCACCATTCCCCAATAATTTTCACATAAATATTCTAACTTGCATTGTACATATTCAGTATTCATCCACCTGATGAAGCCATTGTATGGCGAAACAATATTGTAGTGATTTACAATAAAAGAATTTTTGAAACTAGAAGTTTAATTACTTATTTCTTAGCGAATTAATTATAAACTATGTAAATGAATATGAATAATCGTAGACTTATCTTCTTGTCTAAATAGGCGAGAATTACCTCTTCTGTTACCGCGAAGACCTTGTTATTTTCTCGCCAATGATAGAAACTTCAATAAACTTTCTCGTATGCAGCTTTAGACTTCACCGGTAACAATTTTTCCCGCAATAAGTTCGCTTTCTTTAAAATATTTTCAGGAACTTCATTTGACTTTCAATTTTCGTTTATAAAATAAACAATTTATAAACAACAAAATTTTGAATAACACATATGCGAAAACGCTTAAAGTATCTCGGGTGTCTATGCAACTTCGATAACGACAACCTTGAACTTTAAGCTTTGGTTTTCGCACTTGTATTATTAATAACTATACTTCTACGGAAACGGCTTTGTTAAGGTGTGTTTGCGATTCAAAATAACATAAAACATTTTATTTGTTAATCTGAAAAGTACACAATGATCAAAACTGTTAAGAAAAAAATATCCATAAAGCCAGAATACATATTTAAACAATCAATATCGTACGACAAAGACAAAAATAAATAATTTCAAAAAACAGTACCTATATGGCATAATCATGTATGCAACAAAGTTGACTCTTATCTTTAGACATACATTTACTTGATTGCCTTCTCAATAGAAATATATTTTTACTTTCCTCTTTGACCAATGGATTTTAGATTCATAAATATGCAGGTATTTACAGAAAGCAATTAAACATTTTGGCATTGATTATACAACACACCTGAATCATTCGATTTTTTTGTTCTTCCAGAATCAACTTTACTTATCAAAAAAGTAATTTATTTATAAGGCACAACTTTTTAGGATCTTTTTTTATTTTTGAGGTGCCTTCACAAATATTGTTGATTTATAGACAAAAGCCAGTGTAAATGTTTAAAGCAGATGTGACCGAATTTAAAAAACAATTGCTCTTGACGTGGCGCAGATCAAAGTGTTATGTTATAAACTACATGTACCAAGTAAATTAAGTTTCGTGTCATCAATTTAATGTTTAGTAAAGTTTTGTGTCTGAGGGGAAGGTTCGCGGGTTTAATGGGCCGCGTTTTACCACATAAAATAATTTACTAGCTCGAATTCGAAAGTTCCCTAAAAACAAAATAAAATTGGTAATATTTAATATATATATACTTACTTTTTTTATAATTTTTACTTCACATGCTTAAAGTCAAACTTAAAATGCTTAAATTCGTCAAACTTAATTTTTTTGCGTAATTGTGTATAAAACTGTCTAGAATATGGAATTTTCTAATGAAAAAACTAGAAAATATCCAGATGCTGTATCGTTCTTTTTTGTAAATAATAAAGTTTCTGATATCTAATTTGATCATTGGGAAATAGAATTATAGAATACACTAAAACTTCAACTACTGTGAATAATTTAATAAAAATTACTATTCCTTTATTGTAAATAGGCTCAAAAATTTGTACAGCATGATATTTATATTAATATTACAGTAAAATTTAGATTATAATATAAACGACGTATAGTCCAGAGTATATATTTTAACATTTTGTTAAGAAATCAAATATTTTACTTAGATCAACAGTGAACATCTTATAAAAGACAAAAGACATTATTTTTACAAATTACATTGTATTAAATTTTATTTATATATTTAGATACAGTTTCTTACTTAATTCGTAACCATGTTATTTTTTGTTTTTAATTTACTTAGCGAAATTGTATCAAAAATGTTTATGTATAATGCAACCAAGTAAATCTGACCCCTGGAAAATAAGCGAACTAATTTACTGACGGTTTGCCCCTCACTCCGCCGTTATATAACATGCGAGTGAAAATGATTGTCGTCCACGTGACCAATTCGTGCAAGCCATATCCACCCCCACAACGTATGTATGCATTTCGCCTTTGTTAGAGCTCGTCAGCACACGATATCCTGGAAACAGACATGATTTGCGCTTTTACACAGCGTGTATATATGGTTAATATGTACTGTACTGTAGTGTAAATGAGAATTAATGAAATTCTATTAATAAATTCAGTGTCCTATCACTTAAATTAAATTAGGTGGCAAAATTTAGCTTTATTTTGATTTTTTGGAAAATTTTAGGAACTGATATTGTTTAAATATTGACAGAAACACTTGTTACAAATAAATTTATTTGGTATATATTTTGTGAACATCAATTATTTTAATGCGATTAAATTAACAGTAACTGCTGAATATGTCTGCTGTGGCATTCCAAACATACAATTACCCTTCTCTTCATGTTTTTAAATATTCTTTGCCTTATTTCTTCAATATTATGCATATTTCATCAATATTATGCATATGATTTCTATAAATTTTATTTTCAAAGTCCCAAATAAATAAAAATCGATAGGTTGAATCTGATGATCGTCCCCTGCCAATAAGACGATCACCATAACATTGCTATAAAAATTGTATTGTCTGTACTGCTGTATGGGCAGTCACTCATCCTGTTGCAATTCATTATCGTGTAATTGGCCAATAAATTGCTGTATGTCATTGCGATATATTTCTGCATTAATTCTATCATGAAAAAATGTGGTTCTAATTATGCGACCTGTTGATAACATATTCCCATCTTAATTGGGTGTAGGGGTATTTCTACAGAATTGTGTGGATTTTCTATTGATCAAGTACGATAATTCTAACTATGTGCATAACCAGTTAAATAGAACCATATTTCATCTGAGAAAAACGTTTAATCCAATATGTGAATATTATTTAAACGTTCTTTAAACCATCGACAATATAGTATTCTAAGTTGAAGATCACGTGGAAGTAATTCATAACAAACAGTAACTTTATATGGATGCATGTGAAGAGTCTTTTTCAGTGCTTTTCGACAAGAACCATAAAATACGTCTACATAGAAAGAAATTTGAGATATTAATATAATTGTTTATGTACTAGTGACAATTGTCTAACTGATTTATGTGGGCTTCGTTTTATTTGAGTTTGAATATCAGCAACCTCTGCTGCTAACACAGTTGGTTTGCCTGTGGACTTACCAACTTTTAGTTTCACAACGATGCAGGAGTTTTTGTTTATGACAAGTACAATTTTCATAACTAAAAACCACTTTGGGAAATGCCTCAGTGAATTGCTCAATACAAAATTGTAAAGAATAAGTCCATGTTACATCTGGATTGCGATTACCACTTCGAAAATGAGCGATTACATTATGCGTCATATCCCGATGTAAATGCTATATTTACAAAAACGTTTCTAAAATAACATTAATTTAGCCAGTAGTCATAATAATTAAAACTTTTTTAATGTTATACTCACATCACACACACAAAGTTATTAATCCAAAAAATAAAGTAAAATATAACAATAACAATTACTTGAATAAAATATACATATGAGAGTGAAATTTTCTAAATTTTGAAAAATAACTGGTCACGTGGGCGAGTATCATTTTCGCACCTATATTATGTTGGAATCTGATTTTGTATGTCCCTGTAGAGTCGATAATATAACATGTATAAGTCCATTGTCATATTAAGCACCGCCATTCTCGGTCGGCTCACAGAGGCGCAGAGAAGCGAGAGGTTCGGGTGATTCACTTTACCAACGCTTCGCGTGCTATGTGTATGTAGTACATGAACATCTATGATAGAGTGAAATTGTTTATAGACGTATTTACGAATACGCGTAGGTGTAATTTGAATTGAAAGCATTTTTTTTAAATAACGCGCACTTTTATTTCAGTAAAGCCAACGCAGTGATTCCGCTGTTTGCCTATTCTAAGTGGCGGTGTTTAGTCATTATTATTTTTGTTATACCAAGATATCAAAAATTATCTTGGTCAACGGTGGTCATGGAGTGAAAAACGTCTGTTCCAATTTATAACATATAATCAAAAAGTCTTTGGATCGCGATAGCCATGGAGTGTAAAAGCCCATCTATAGAATTATTTACTTCTATAGTTTGAAGTACACATAAGTCACAAATAAAAAAGATTTTAGGTTATGGTATTAGTTGCATTTTATGTATATTTTATAGCCCGCTGACTTAAAAGTTGTCAAGTAAATGTCAAAACTAATTGAAATAAATAATTTCATAGATATCTCATAAATTCCACGGCAATAGCGATCCAAAGACTTTTTGATCATACGATATCATCCTTTTGAGAAAATTCTGATAAAATTTTCAGGTTAAGTGTCATGCTGGCGTTAAAATTTGTCAATATATTAATCTTAACCCTGCTTTACATTTACGAGTAAATCGTATGCCAACGTCAGAAATCGTAAATGTAAACGTGAAATTATAACTCGTATACGGTTGTTGAATAGAGCGTAATCCGATTAGACGTACGAATCTTTGGAGTGTTTATGGAATGTATAAATCAAGAAGCACCGTGACATTAATCCCCGCAATAAAGGGTACGAATTAATTGCCGATATAATGAATATTTCCCTGAATACAGTAAAGAAGAATATAAATACTTTACGATCTTCGTATAGGTAATCAAGAGAAAAAAGAATGTCTATGTCAAAATCATTTTATTGCTCAATAAACTTTTTTGTGTATGTTTACCATACCATGCAATGTACAAAATGTACTGTAGTTCACTCTCGTAAATTTTTTGTATCCATCTCTATTTTCAAATAACAAGTCTTCAATTCAAAAAAATTGTCTCTTTTGTAGTTAGTGTTTCTTTTACCCAAATTTTCCTGAATCTTCTACGGCAAATATCATTGCGCTTTTTCATTATCATTAATAAAACCATAGCAAAACTCGCACTTTTTCTTACTGGAGCCATTTTTAAAAATTCAATATCGTATACGACTCTGCTACAAATGTAAATATCAGGTATTACTCGTATACGAGTACTCGTAAGTGTAAAGCGTGCTTTAATTTTAACCTGAAAATTTTATCAGAATTTTCTCAAAAGGATGATATAAATTAAGACAGACATTTTTCATTCCATGACCACTGTTGACCAAGATAATTTTTGATATCTCGGTATATGTGATATATATCGAGCGATCAAGATAATTTGTAATCGACTCAACCTTGAAACCGAAATCGTATGTCGTAAATACATTCGTCCTCAGTTGCATAGTTTACATTAACTGTTGTTATTTTAGCTGTCAACTGACATTCTACTTGACGTTTGTAATGTAAGTGCAGTTCAAGTAAATACATACGATTTCGGATTCAAGGTTGACTCGATTACAAATTATCTTGATCGCTCGATACTTATGAGGTTATCTATGCATTTATTTTTTACAAGAAACGGGTGTTCAAACAGTCCTTATGTCTCGGACAGCCGTGCACAGTAAGCGCTTTTCTATACTTAATCTATTCAATGTAACCTTAAAGAAAAAGTCTTTCGAAGTCACATTAAAAATGAAAATTAACATTTTATATATAATTAATCAATTAAATAAATGTTTGATATATTAAATATAAAAGGCAAATATGTTAATATTAAATTTATTAATAATAAAAAAAATAATTTAACAAACTCGATTTATGTCAAATAAATAGACCACGCAAGTGCTGTCGTCATTTTTGCGGAAGGTCAGGGATCGCGTTCCAAACAAACGGCATTTAAGTTTTTTTCATAGGGTATTTCGTATTGTATTTGGAACGCGTTGCAAATTTGAAGTGAAAAGTTGTTATTTATAAGTGAATTTTAATTGTTATTGCATGTAGGTATGAACGACGTTGTTTAAAACTGATAATAATAATAATATTAATTGTTTTATAGCACGGTTATACTTGAGTAACTAAAGTACAAAAGTGAGGTTAGATAGATATACATAATGGTGATGTGTTTTGCTCCTACTTGCAAGCATTAAGTGAAAAAAAGGGATGCACTATTTTTACTTTTCCTACAGAAAAGGCAGAATTATCGAGGTGGAAAAAGCTTTTTTGCGGTCATTGCTAATATTTATCTGCAATTAAAAAACACCATTGCCAAATATTTTGTTTTTAATAACTATAATATGTATATTGATATTTTGCTTACATACTTACCAAGTAACAAATAATATTAATATAGGAAGATTAATTAAAAATCGTTTTACCCAAGAGTGTCTATACGTTTCAAATGACGCTTTAAATTTGTTTGGAACGTAGATCCTGACCTACCGTACAGAAAATGGCGATTTGACGTCACGCTTGCGTGGTCTATTGTAATTTATAAATAACTATAGATCGTTCCAACCTCCGTATTCAGAATACGTCTTATGGGAATTTGTTTCATGGTTGCCAAATCATCCAATCAGCTGTACATTACCATTTCCGGTTAATTATTTGACATTTCACGCGATCAAATCATAACCTTTATTTACGTTATTTGACGTTGAAGATGCAAAATTATTGAGATTCATATGACATTTTGCTTATTATTTTATTAAAGTAACTAAATTTTAACAGAGTGCATAGCGAATTCGCTGCACGTAAAATTATAGGAAAGAATACTACAAGGAAAATAGCTGTATTTCAATATTTATTAACAATACTACACACATTTCTAAACAAATATACATATGAACGAGATCTATGCAACGTCATGGCCAGATAAATGTAGTACAACCTTAAATTTCATATATGTCATAAATTTGATATACATATTATTATTGTAAGACGAACTTCAGCTTAAGCTACTTGTCATAATAAAATCAAATGTCAGATCATACTGGAATATATTTACTTTATTATTGTTTGAGTTAAGAAATATAAGTTAAAAGTATAATAAGTTAAATTTAAATTTAAAATTGAATTAAGGAATACGAAAAATAACTTTAATAATAAAAATTTTTTAACAAAAAGCTAATATTTTGTTGGACCGCCATCAGCATCAATTACTGCCCTTAACCTTCTAGGCATGGAAGCCACTAAACTTCTAAAATAATTTGGTTTGTGAATGAGAGATTGCCAAGCATTTTGAATTGCTTCCCACAATTGGTCCTGATTTTGAAATCTTATACGTGACATACTTTTGGTCATCTCGGCCCATACGTTTTCTATTGGGTTCATGTCCGCACTCTTGGTACTCCATTGCAAAATCTCAATGTTATGCTCTTCCATCCATCGCGACACTATGTTTGCACTATGAACTGGGCAATTGTCATGCTGATATATAAAAAATGTTATCAGGATACACATGTTAGACTGATGGTAACATAAGATTTTCCAAAATATGAATATAATTCTGGGAATTAAATCTCCCATTTATTCTATGACACATTCCAACATTGTGGTAACTTATCCATCCCCAAATATTTATAGAGAATCTTCCTTGCCGATCTGAATTATCTATATATTGCTCCTCGTATCTTGTACCGCCAGGTCTGTAGACACGAACAGAACCATTACTTGTGGATTGAAATGTTTTCTCATCAGTGAAAACTACATTTTCCCAAAACTCAGGTCCATTGTTTATATGATTTAATGCGAACAAAAGCCTGGCTTGCTTCTTTTCTTCACTAACCTGATTTTTTTTGGCTGCAACACGCGACCTTATGTCGCTATCTCTTATTCTCCTGTTTGCAGTTCTACGTGAACCAGGAAAAATGGTCTCCGCAACTACTACTTTCACTGAATCGAAAGGATGTTCTCGGAGATGTTGAACTAGATTATGGTCCCAGTACCCGGCTTTCTGTCTATGCTCTCATCAGTCTCCCATCTTTTCTTAACCTTCATCACGGTGGTTTTATTTAACTGCATTTGCTGCGCAATTTCCCTAATACTGTACCCTTCTTGTAATTTAATTAATATACAAACTTTATCAGTTGCGGTTAGCTTTCGTGCCATCGTAAAAATATGTTTGACGTTTAATAAAATTTAAAATGATTTGACATATAATTGTCAAAATACTAACTTACAACATAAAAATTTATTAAGAAAAGCTTGTACTACATTTATCTGGCCACGACTGTACAGTGAATATTTACTGCGATATTGGGGTGTTATGCAATTTATTAAATTAAAAACGATGATGATCCTTTAACAAATAATAGTTTCCTGTAATTGGTAGTAGTAAACTGTAATTACATTTATAACGGGTGTTCAGAAACATTCGAAGTCAAAGTAGTCCTTGAAAATATGAAGTCATGTCTGAGATAGATTGATTTTTGACAGACAACAGTTGACATTTAATAATTATTACAAATCAGATACTTAAGTAAAGATATAGGTACGATTTTTTGTTCAGAGCCCACTTGACTTCGAATGTTTCTGAACACGCGTTATTATATTATGTTATAAATAACGTTTATAAAAATCAATAAAAATACCCATATTACCCTGTGCATATGTCAATAAGTTGCAACATAGCAACCGGAAGTGAAGATAGCGTTAATGACAGCAACTAAGGATAGTAAGAGATAAAAGTTGCTATATATCCCATACTGAATACGGAGGTTGGAACGATCTATAGAGAGCCGAAGGCGCTCACCGCTACGTGAATGTGCATATAACATGATCTACGGCATTTGTTTAAATAAGCTTTCATTCTCCCGTATTTGTTATGTGAAAATAATGTTTATTTATAAAGTATATAACTCATAAGTAGCTCTTTAGTATTATATTTTTTTACTTCACAATGAGACGCCTAGTCCGATTCTGTTGTACGGACGAAATATCGCAATTCTACTTTGACATTATATTTAAGAAAATATAGCAAAATATAGTATTAGTCTATTACAGACATGCATTTCCCGTTCAACAGCCCCCCGGGACGTAAAGACTTTTTGAACACATTATATTGTTCTTAATGAAATTATTAAGATGAATGGATTATAAAACGACCTTACTGAATTTATGTTACTTTTGAATATATTAATGTGAATTTTAGAAAAACATAGACCTTTTACACTTGAAACCAATAAATATGGTATGTATGATTATAAGAATAATCCTTAAAAAAAACTATTTCATTCAGAACTAACTTTTTCAAGTATTATTTATATCTATTTAATTTGATATTAATAATATAGGTATACTTAAATTAGCATTTATTCTTCCACGTGTAATATGTAAAAAGTTTTATCTTAATTTATAATATGTAATTTGTTTTAGTAAAAATTATTTTATTCGAATGCAATAAGATTATGCAGATAAAAGTGTGTATATTTATTTAATAATAATTTATTTACGCTTAGCCTATAAAATAAAAATTGTAAATAAAATATGTTACATTCAATATACATTGTTGTTTCTTGTTTATATATGGAAATGTGTTTTTTTAAATAGATTTTAGTAATCTTTAATCCGCGAGTTCTGGACGGTAAAAGTGTGAATATTTATTTTACGATCCTGTAGAATTTCATAACGATTTTATACAATTCGAAGTTATTTTTTTAACAAACAATCCAGAAGCTAGTCATTTATATATTCTCCCGTGTTGTTGAATTGAAGTAAACTTGCTTGGATACTGCGTCCTGAGAAGGAATCGTGCCCATTTAATCTAGTTACACTATGATAGGTGTTAAGTCCCATTGGCCAAGGGTTTGAATCTCGGGATCGGTGGCTGAGAGGTCGATATCCTCTTCAGTTTAAGAAATTGGGTTGCCATACATACGCCATTTTTTAAAAATTAGATAATACTGATATTAGGCGATAACCCGTTGCCAAAGATCTGTCATCAAAGTTAAATATGGAAAAAATATAAACTAGTTTCCAATTATTAAGGGAAGACCCGACATTTAGAGAAGGTCTGGTATATTATTGACAGGATTTCGTTTGAATGAGTTCAAACATAATTAGTTTCTTAAGGAAATTATATTTTATTTCTAAAAGTTTTATAGACAACTTTGCAAAATTAATTTCACTTTCAAGAGTTTAACTTAAAGGCACTACTTGTGTGTACGAACAATGTCATGTCAATACCTAGTATATGCTGCAATGAAATCTTTAGTATTTTTGACTCTTTGATAGTCACGTAAAATCCAGTCCATGTTTGGAAAACCTGGTTTGAATGGCTGTGGATCTGTATGAATTCCAATTGCTTCTTCACCTGGACCTATAATAAACACCAGATTTCCACTATAATTTTCAATGTACTTTTTAAATGCTACGCTATTATTAAAATAACAAAATAATAGGGCATATTTATGGTTTAATTTTACACTATCGTTGTTATTGAAATAGGTCAACTCTATTAACGGCGGGACGCTGTATTTACTTGTCCACCATTCTTCATTTATTTCATATCCTAATACGTCCAATTCTGAAATATATATTAGTAATTAATAAAGCATATATCCTATACGCTCATTAGCAAATACGTCACAGATAGTCACTGGATGCAAACAAACTGGGTTGTACATGTAAATCTCCATATCTTTGCCGTTCACGATTCGAAGAGGTGCACGTCTTAATATGCGATTTATAATAAATTATTATAAATTGCATATTATGGCGATTATTATTATTAATAATCGAGGACGTTGCTAGGTGACGAAGCAGCGCCAAGTCACCTGCGCAGCGTCCGAGATGGTTTAAATCGCTAATATTCTATGTAGTTATATTCAAAGCTTTATCGTATCATCAAAGACGAAAATAAATCAATAATTTTATTATGATTATTAATGATTTTTGAGGCAGCGAAAAGTGTAAGAACAGATTTTTAGATTTACTAACGTTTCAATAAGCAATGTGTCAAATATTGAAATCAATGCAATGTTCACTATATGCAAATGCTAAAGAAACTGAAGATTTGGCAATTGCACACACGAATGGCATATCATTCACATTTAATAATTGCGATAAAATAGATATTAATGTTCAAAAGTAATTCTGTGTCTAATATAACGTGCCTTCAAAAACTTTCCTCATTAAAAACGGCTACGTTTTTTGGTAATGGTTGGTGAAAGTGCACGTAATCTGTCACAAACGTAATTGTTTGCATCCAGCCCCTTTCAAAATGGCGGTGATGACGTGCACTAAATGAGCATATTAGAGTAAATATTTAATATCGAACAAATAAATCTATTCGAATTGTAATATATTTTTAGAGTTTTTAGTTAAACGCTTACATTTGTAAATTGTAAATCATAATACCGTATTTCGAAGACTAAATTAAATATTCAATACCAAATCTGAACGCATATTTTTTTGTGTTTATACGATTTATTTTGAAAAAGCAACATACGAGGGCAGTTCAATTATGATGGAGACAAACGCTGTAGATGGCGCGCATGTATGTTTTGAAGGTCGCGGCTTGAGTATGTGATAGCTGGGTCCCTTACGAACAGTGTGGCATGGTTTTCGTCGCGAACGCATGTTTTACGCGCGTACTACGACCATGAGTGACCGTCAAGTGCCGACCGCCGTTGCGCAACGTATTGTCATTCGTTTTATAGTGAGGGAAGGCGTTAAAAACTCGGAAATTTTTCGGCGATTGCAAAATCAGTTCGGTAGTGAGTGCCTGAGTAGGGCTGCTGTGTTTAAATGGGCCAAAGCGTTCAAGGATGGCCGCGAAACCGTCGAGAATGAACCGCATGATCGTCGACCGCGAACCAGCATCACACCAGACAACATTCGCTGCGTAGAACAACTCATTTTGGAGGACCGTAGGATGAATGTTCGAGACATTTCGGCTGAACTCGGCATCAGTATTGGTAGTGTAGAGTCTATCATCCACGAACACCTTCAATATCGCAAAATAACGGCGCGATGGGTTCCCAAACTGTTAAACTTCGAGCAAAAATTCACGCGGTTGGAAGTTTGTCGCCGCTTGCTGACGCGATACGAGGCGGAGGGGGGCGGTTTTTTAACGCGAATCTTCACTACAGACGAGACATGGGTACACTATTACACTCCCGAAAGTAAGGTGTCGTCTAAAGAGTGGAGGAAGAAGGAGGAAGGGGCGCCAGTCAAAGCGAAGACAACCATGTCCGCGGGTAAGGTTATGTGTACTGTGTTCTGGGACCGACGGGGCGTGCTGTACGTCGACTTCCTGCGCACACAACGTTCCATCAATGCTGCATACTACTCTAACCTTCTGAAAACACACGTGAAACCCGCTTATCGCTCGAAACGGAGGAGCATTCCAGCGCGAAGTGCGATTCTTCTCCAGGATAACGCGCGCCCTCATACCGCGCGTCTCACGCTCGATACAATATCGGAATTGGGGTGGGAGGTACTGGAACCCCCCCCCCCTACAGAGTCTGGATTTATCACCTTGCGACTACCATATGTTTGGACCACTGAAAGAAGCCCTCGGAGGTCAAAGATTCAACACCGACGACGAGGTAGAGGAGTTCGTGCTCACATGGCTGTCCGAGTTGCCCAAGGAATTCTTCGATACCGGCATCAAAAAGCTTCCGGAGAGGTGGAAAAAATGTGTAACCAGTGAGAGGAAGTACCTAGAAAAACTGTAAATTTTTGTAAATTTTTTCGATAATAAATAAACGTGTCAGAGCATTTGTCATATTTGAACCGCCCTCGTATTTGCATATTAAACGATAGACTTTTTGTTTTTAGGATCATATGAAAGTAAAAAATGAAAAAAACATCACGTGTATTCCTTCTTACGTTAAATTAGTGTTCGAAGTCACATTCTGATTGATGTTATTCCATTATCTAATTGCTACTCTTTTAGCTCATGCTGAGCAGCTCATAGCGCATACAGTAGGATGTGTGTATGGCATACGAACATTCACAAAGCCCAAGGAGTAACTGCTAATTACTATTGATTTATACTAGATTTATAATTTAAATGATCATACAGTATTCTTATAAACATTTAATTCTATGTTCCACAAGTGCAAGCGTTTCAATTTTTAATAAACCGCTTAACCGATTGGTTTACGATCGGCTTAAAGTCACCAAAAACGAACGCCAAAGCATCCGAGATACCATTGATTTTGTCATTTTTGGTTATTTTGTGACATTAGTGCTATTCGACGTTGAAGCAGTTTCTAGCAGTTGAAATAGCAAAAATTAATCTCTGCATTATGAGATAAAAACTATTTTCAAGTACAAAAATTTTCAATGATTTCGCTAAGAGAATGAGAAAATCATCTTCAGGAAGTGTATGTAACGTAAGTACCATACCATGCAAAAGTATTTTTTTTAATTCAGTAAAAATAAATTTTACAACAGCACATTTTAAAATTTTTGGTGAAACACATAATGATTTACTATATGATATACTTAAGGTGGGTTCCAATTTCCAATAACTACGCAGTCGACAAAAGTTTTAGAGATACATTAGCTAATGATTAAGCTATTAGTTTTTGTGAATAAACATTTCGAGATATCTTAAAAAAAAAGTTAAAAATATCTTAACTACTGGGGCAAATGGTCTGTTTCTTTTTAAAAAATATTCTTATTTTATTCATTATAATTCTAAGTTTTCGAATTGATAACGGAGTTATGAATAATAAACTAAAGTAAACGTGGGAGTTTATACCTCTAAGTTTGTTTATCTGGCTTCTAATGAATGTAACACTACCTAATGAAGTCAATAAAACATAAAATTGTGTAGTTTCATAATTCTTACGTAAACAGATGTTTGGATTTCGCCAAATATTTCGGAGAAGTACATAAGCAAATGAATTTATTACGCCCTTCTGCGATTAGCTATAAATTCTAAAAAGCGAAAAATATCCGTGTATTATAGGTACTTAGGTTTCTTTCACAAAATAATAATTGTCACAAATTATTTATTTGAGTTGGATAGATTTCGAAAATTTTGGAATTGTTATTGCGGCTTCAAAAATCGTGATGGATTAAACGAAAGAGCAAATATATATATATATATATATATATATATATATATATACAGTGTGGTCATAAAGTTTGGAACCAAGCTTATAACCGCATTATTTTACATTTTTAGGAAAAACGCTCGGACAGGTAAATTTTCTTTTTTAAAACGCCATCATTTGACATACAATTTTTTTCTATGACGTCATTGGTTTTCGAGTGATGACGTTATCAACACTTTCTTTAAATGGCAACCATATTTTTTTTTTCTCGTTTTTGGTAGATCTTTATATCCACCAAATAGTGATATAAAACAATTGTTATGTTGCATCACAATTTTTTTGAAGAAATGATATAAATTTAGAAAAAATTGCGAAAATTTTTTTTTTGTACAAAATTAAAATAAAATTAAAAAAAATACATCTGAACTTAAATTGATTGTAACAGTTAACGTAAATTTTCAAAATGGACCCCACCAACCAACTGACACTGTCCCAGCCATGTGTAAACACTTCGTATACTCGCCTCAATTATGTCTGGGGATATTTGTGTAAGTTCTACGCGAATTCGTTCTTTTAAATCTTCTAAATTGTTCGGTTTGTTAAAATACACTTTCGATTTCAAATAACCCCCAAAAAAAAGTCTAACGGAGTCAGGTCAGGAGAACGAGGTGGCCATTCTATGGCGCCTCTCCGTCCAATCCATTTATTGGGAAATATTTCGTCAAGATAGTGGCGAACCTCTACACCATAATGGGGAGGCGCCCCATCTTGTTGAAACCAAATATTTGGATGGGGTACATCACCATCCTCGTGATTTGGGAAAATAACAGCGAGCGCTGGAACCAGTTCAAATCTTAAAAATTCTAAATATTGCACAGCAGTCAAATTTCCTTCAAAAAAATATGGTCCTAAAATGCGTCGTCCAATCATTCCAACCCATACGTTAACTTTTCCTCTGCGCTGAGTATGACACGCTTGAGTCCAATGCGGATTGTTCTGCGACCAATATCTACAATTATGGCGGTGAACAGATCCATTTAGGCAGAACGTACTTCATCTGAGAAGACGATGTTTTCCAAGAAATTAGGATTTTGGTCACAACGTAATATTACGTCTTCACAGAACTGCAGTCGACGATCTTCGTCATCCTCATGTAATTCCTGTACAAGTTGAACTTTGTAAGGACGATAGTGTTCTTTTTTAAATAAGTTGACGACAAATGAGTGAGCCACCTGATTGGCTAACGCAAGTTGTCTGGTGGAAACATGATGCCTTTCTTCTGCTTCTAGAAGCACATTTAATTTCACATCTTCTCCTACTTGAGGTCTACCTTGCCGTGGTCGATCTTTTACGGATCTAGTTTCGGTAAACTTTCCAACTAGTTTTGTCACCATAGACCTGGTAATTGGAGGTCTATCAGGGTGTTCATGGTTAAACAATTCGCATGCTTCTGCATGCATTCTTTGTCTGTCCCCATACCCAACCATAATTAAAATTTCGATTCTTTCTCGCTCAGATAAATGTGCCATTTTTTATATTAGCGAAAATGAACAATTTTTACGCAATATCTCAAAAATCTAACGTCAAAAATAGAAGTAAATAATTCAACAATGTTGTCGCCATAGAAACAATTTCAAACTAAAATTTTTGTACATAAATTGTATAAAAGAAGCAAGAATGTCATAAAGAAATATCTTGCAAAAAAGTGCGTGTTTTTGTTTTTGTAAATTTTTTGCATAGTAACATGAGTACATGTGCTTTTGACGATCCGGTTTGTTCAAGAAGAATATTTAAGTCCTCACACAAGACAGAAGTGTGAAAAAAACTTACTTACATATTTCAGTAAATTTTGTAAGCTTAATTAGTTTTTGAAATCTTCAATTTTTGGGCGATAATTTTAATTAAGAAATGGTCTGCCACATCATGTCAATTTTTTAAATAAATTAAACTTCTTTGGCCCTTTTTTGTGAAACTATTTAATGTTAAATAAGATTTTTTAATAAGTAATTGGCCGATTGGGAAGACGAATTTCTTTTGACCTGGAGCGAATAACGCAGATTACTATTGATGCCACATCATGTCAATTTTTTAAATAAATTAAACTTCTTTGGCCCTTTTTTGTGAAACTATTTAATGTTAAATAAGATTTTTTAATAAGTAATTGGCCGATTGGGAAGACGAATTTCTTTTGACCTGGAGCGAATAACGCAGATTACTATTGATCGCAAAGCATTTACACTCGGCTGGGACAGTGTCAGTTGGTTGGTGGGGTCCATTTTGAAAATTTACGTTAACTGTTACAATAAATTTAAGTTCAGATGTATTTTTTTTAATTTAATTTTAATTTTGTACAAAAATAAAATTTTCGCATTTTTTTCTAAATTTATATCATTTTTTCCAAAAAATTGTGATGCAACATACCAATTGTTTTATATCACTATTTGGTGGATATAAAGATATACCAAAATCGAGAAAAAAATAATATGGTTGCCATTTAAAGAAAGTGTTGATAACGTCATCACTCGAAAACCAATGACGTCATAGAAAAAAATTGTATGTCAAAAGATGGCGTTTTAAAAAAGAAAATTTACCTGTCCGAGCGTTTTTCCTAAAAATGTAAAATAATGCGGTTATAAGCTTGGTTCCAAACTTTATGACCACACTGTATATGTGTTCATTTGAAAAGTCAATCTAGGTTACTTTGAAATTTTGATAGAATAAGACGCAAATATATCAGTATGTGTTTGTTGTTCCGAAACGTAAATCCAAATGACATTTGAAGTTATAACAATCCAGTAATGTTGCAGAATATCATCAGAAATTTTGAACGGAGGATTTTAAAGTGCATTGATCTTGAAGGACAACATTTTCAACATTTGTTATAGTTTTCAATAAATACCTATTATTTGTTATTTATTTGTATGTATGAAACTGTCAAAATATATGACTTCGTAGGTTAAGTAATAAATTAGAAGCATTGAAAATATTAGTCCCTTTCGCCATGTTTTATCTCTGTGTAAAGGTTTTTCGTCAATGGTTGCGCTAAAAACTAAATACACAGGAATCCTGTCACTCGAAAACAATTTGGTTTTGTGTGTTTCTAACGCAGATCCACGCATGGAGAAACTTTTAAATCAAAAACCAATGCAACGATCACATTAATATTTTTTTAAAAGTGTAGGTACTTATTGTAAGTATAATGTTTTTAATAAATGATTTTGTCTCGTAAAATTATTTTTCATTATTGTATAGGTTATGTCGCGACTCCCCTTCAATATCGCTGCAATGATTTATAGCAATATTTACTTGCTTTTATGGCATAAAGAATTTTAAAATGATCAAAGAAGCTGTGAGTTGGAAGGCGGTTGAAGTACAGCATCGCTGTGTAACTGAGAGCAATATCACGGGAGCAGTAATTACTAGAGAAGCAAATTAAGGTGCGCGTCATAGGCGTGCACTTTATAGTATGTACATATAAGAAATAATAAGTTGTAAATTTATAAAACGTGGTTGAACACTTACTGTTTATATTCCAGTTTATAATAAACTTATTCACTGCGTCTGACAATAGTCGTTTTGTCGAACTACTAACTGCAACGTACAACAGTCCCTCTATATACATATACGAAGGAATACGTACCGCGTCCGATATATTATATATGTGACATTATTATTATTATATATGTATAACAGTCTGTTGCAGAACAAATACGCGTCGCTCTCAATATACATGCAATATCTAATATCCCAGGCAAATTGTGGAAACCGCAGATCAGGAAGAAGAAAGCTGCGCGTTGATCTGGTACGCCAGTGGAGCGCACCTCGAAATTGGCATCTCTACTAATTACTTGTATAGATCTACTTTTAATTTTCTTGCAAATCTTTAACTTAAGATATCTTTTTAGAGTTGTTTTTTATCCTCTTGCACAAACATTAAAGCACGCGTAGAGTCTGTGTTTGCTGGATACCGCGTTCGCTAACATCGGGTTAATAAACGATTTGTGAATATTGAGAACTATGGTCAAGAATAAGGCGGAAGGCCATTGTTACTACGGATGAAACTTGGTTATATTATGATTCAAAGATGAAACAGCAGAACTCGTAATAAGACATGGTGAATACGCACATGGATTCACACTGTACTATAGTAATCAACAATTATTATAAAGAAGTTTTGTCAGTTAATGCAGGATCATAGCCTCAGTGATTGGAACTGATTGGAATGTGGAAGCTTCGCCACGATAACTCTCGCCCGCGCATGGATATTTTGTGATAGATTTTTTGAACAATAAAAATGTGTGTACATAGTTTTAATATAGCTCTATGTGACTTCTATCTATGTCTACAAGAAAAAAAAACTTTAAAAAAATGTCGTTTTCAAAGAAAATTTGATAGTTGATTGTGTCAAAGTTCTCATAGAATGGCTTCTGTCAATTGACAGAAGTTGGTAGAACCGTTGAGATAAGGTTATTATTGCATTAGAAGAGGACGATTATATATATAACGTGATAAAAGTATCTAACTAAAATACCTATTAAAAGTCAGAAAATATTCGGTTTCGTGGGGAATGAACAATATTTTGGCAAAATATTTTATGGCAATTTGTTTTCCACAAAACGTGACTTTGTGTACTCACTTTTATACAGAGAGGAAGAGATTAAAGAATGGAGAGCGGTTATATAAGCAGCCTCCATCATTAACGCGCGTACGATAGACAATAGTTTTGGTAATCTAGAACCAAAAACTTTTTTTCGGAAGGAGAGGTGGTATATTGCTTTTTTATATTAACAGTTTGCTGTGTAAATGAACAATATTTCCGATAACATTCGAAAATTCAATTGGAATAACGTTAGGCACAATAGGATTCTTTTAAAATAGCAGAGCAATAATATCCCAAAAGGTAAAGTGACTGAGAAAGAGTATTCCAGTCGCCCCTCCCGCAACGTACATAATTAATTGTAACGATTTTTTAATTATTTATGATCAGAATATTATTTATTGCGGTCCCATTTCAAGTATTTTGCTGTTTTCTCAATCTGTGCAGCGATAAATCCAGATCGATATTTTTCGAATTGCATATTGAGTACGGCAGGAGTACTATGAAATGTGCAGTTTTTTCTATATTTTAATAAAATTATATCTCATTGTATCCCATTTTTTTATATTCCGTCCCCTTATTTCAAAAACCTGTCTAATTTGCATGTATTTTTCCGTTCGTATTTTTCCTTTTTGGACATCAAACATAAAGAAAAGTAGATGCAAGAATTCTAAAAATCTCTACTTTAAAACGAAATCCAATGTACTATAAATGTGACTTATAAATTATTAAAGTAAATATTTAATTTGACAATCCTGAGAAATTGGCTTGTCTGATTATTCGTTTAACTTTTATTTTGACAAATTTGAATTTAAAAATCAGAAGTGTTAACATAAAGTTGTAAAATTATGGCCAGCTTAAGAAAAAAATCATTTTTAGTCAGCCGTTAATATCAATCAAATGGATATATTATTATTATGCAATACAAAATACAAAGAATTCAAATAAATTTTACCTCAAAGTAGCCCTTGGAAATTATGATTATGTCTTAGCTTGTTACTAATTTTAATAGGAATTTTGTTGGTTATGAGATGAGATATTTGATTGAAATGACAAATGTCAAAATAATAAAACGAACATTTTTAAGTGAATGAAATATGTTTATTTCCAACAAACAAGCAAAATTTTATAAAAATTGTTCAAAGTGTCCACCACCTTGTTCGAAACATTTCTCACATCTTCTAATGGAGGAAAAAGTGTTTTGTAGTATCGCATTGTCAATTCCATTAATTCTTTCAGCAATTCTGATTTGAAGGCCTGCAAGATCAGGTATCTGTACTTGATAAATTGAGTTCTTTAAGAATGGCCATAAAAAGAAATCACATGGGGTAATGTCACAAGATCTTGGTGGAAATTCATGTTCAGTGTTTAAACTTATCAACCGATTTTGAAAAAATTGCTGCAGAATATTAATTGTTTCACCTGCTGTGTGTGCTCTAGCTCCGTCTTGTTGAAAGTAACCCTGTGTTATTTCTTCGTCGTCAAGCTGTTCGATAAATGGCATAATAATTTCTTGTCGATACCTTTCTCCTGTTAAGGTTCCGTTAAAAAAAATAGGGCCAATAATTCTCCTTCGACTAATCGCACATCATACACCAATTTTCTGCGGATGAAGTGTGGTTTCAACAAAAAAATTATGTGGTTTCTCATTAGTCCACATCCTCATATTTTGTGAGTTCACATATCCATTCAGATAAAACCATGACTCATCAGAAAAAAAGGTTTTGTCAAGAAGGTCATTATCAAAATTATTTAAGAACCACTGACTAAACGTTATTCTTCTGGGATAGTCGATTTCCTTGATTTCTTGATAACAGGTCATGTGATATGGAAATAAATGTAAGTCCTTTTTCAAAATTGTATGACATGTGCCAATTGACACACCCACTTGTTGTGATAATGCTCGTACGGAAGTTCTTGGTGCATTATATATAATTTCTCTTACATTATTAACTAGCTCTTCTGTACGCTTTTTCGCCCGACCTGCGCCTTCTTTCTGTTTAACACTCCCTGTTTCTCTGAAAACCATAACGGAATGTGTCACTGTGTGCCGAAAACTGTCATAATCAAAGATGACGTTAGGGAACTCATTTCTAAATTCTTCTAAACAATCTTGAAGAGAATACTGCCATTGTCCTTCAATCTTACGTCCGTTTCGAAAATAAGATTCTAGCATGAATGATTTGTGTTGTATAGTAAAAACCATGTTAAATCAATTTTAAATTACAAAGCAATTTTTGTCAACTATGCATCTGTCTAATTGACAACTAATGCAAATTTAAATTATTAATAATCAAAAATCATACATTTTTAAAGGAATGGCCTACTAGAGGCAAAGCTTATTTGAACGCTTTTTACAATTAATGTAATAAATTTCTGATGTTGCGAGTAATAAATTTTGGTCGTCAATGTCATATTAAAATTTGAGTAAATTGTCACAATGTAGATTTTTGCCCTGATTGATTCTATCCATGGTCAACGAAATGTCAATATAAGTTTGAAGTTTGTCAAAGTCTTGTTTTTTGAATTATTTTTAATATGGTCTCAATATCCTATTTTAAGAAAAGAAATATTATTTCCTTAATAGAATCTGGACTCTCTAAAGCTACGGTAGCATCTCGTCTAGGACTTGTAAAAAGTTTCGTAAATTTTATTAACATGTGACAGATTAAATTATAGGCTAGCAGCATTATAACCGTTTCACAATACAGCAACTCACATTTCGTCAAAAAATGACATGGACGACCAAAATTTGTTGCTCGCAGCTGTACCTATACGAACAATGATATTAAAATAGCTATTTATGGTATAAGTGAATAAAGACAAATTTTATCCACGAAAAAATTGTTTAGCGCACGAGGTGCAAGCCGAGTGCGATAATGTTTTTGAGTGGATAAAATTTGCTTATTCACGTGTATCATACAAGTTTTTTTCCAATTTTGCAAAAGTTTCAAAAAAATTTATTGATTAGGTAATTTATTTACATGTATATTGATTGTACTATTAATAATTTGATGAATTCTTAAACCAGGAAAGTTGACTCTATTTTCGTCAGAGTCAAGTACAGTGCAAGCTAAGTTGACTCTACTTTTGTCAGGGTCAAGTGCAGTGGAAGTTCCAGGCCTTTCATTTGAATTTACATCTGTCAAATTTTTTTTGGCCGTGGACATTTTTTGAGAAATTGATTCGTCGATATACTGTTCTGCTACTGTTGTCAATAGCAGTGTGAATAAAGGTGTTGCTAGAAACACTTTATTCACTGTTTTGGATTAATTTTATTCACCTTTATGATTAAAATGTTGTTTTAATAATGAAATTCAATATATGTAATGATCATTTTAATAAGTAAAATTGGAAAAATAATTTTTCGCAATTGTTATCGCACTTTAATAACATATTGCGAACTACGGTATTATACTTACAACCCTGTTCAAACATTTACAATCACATTAGGGGGAGAATTTATAGTTTTTATTACGTATATAACGTGTGTTCATTTGAAAAGTCAATCTAGGTTACTTTGAAATTTTGATAGAATAAGACGCATATATATTAGTATGTGTTTGTTCCGTAAACGTAAATCCAAATGACATTTGATAATGTCAATCACATTTGTTATTTATTTGTATGTATGAAACTGTCCAAATATACGACTTTGTAGGTTAAGTAGTAAATTTTAATTTACGACATACTTCAAAATGTTCTCAGTAAATCACATGCTACTAGATTGACTTTTCAAATGAACACCCGTTATATATGTATTTACTTACTACTATATTCCTTGAACATCCATTCTAATAAACCGCATCCACATCCAATGGAAATAAGTCCACTTAAGTGATTTTCTACTATTAATTTTTGAAGGAATTCAAAATTATTCAAACTTGGCCAAACCCAAAGTAAACTTCTAACTAATTTATCACTTACTGAATTTATATTTAAATTTAAAATATCTTCCCATTTTTTTTGTTTATATAATGTTGTAATTAAGTTTTTAAACTCATCGTCCTCCATTGACTAAGATTTAAACTAAACTAAAAATATCTTACACGTGCTTTCATGTTCATGGGCATTGTATATTTAGAACGTTGAAATTTCCAAATTGTGCAATTTAAATAATAAGTAGGTATGTTTAGTTTATGTTTATAATCTTCATTAAACCATAAAAATATTTATACAGTCTGAGTTAAGTAGAAAAGTTAATTTAATAATAAAAAGCAAATAATATTTTATACATAGGTAGTTCAAATAAATTTAGCATTAAGTCACTTCCGTGCAAAATATGTAATAATTCTTAACGTCATAACAATATGCATAAGTTCATCGAACTTTTAAATATTTTAGGTAGACTTCTCAAAACTTTATTGACGCGTCTAGCTTTTTTAATAACTCATAAATACCGAAATGGGAACTGTCAGAAATAATATTCACGAAACGATTTATTTAGTCTATTTACGATAACACAGGAGACTCGTTATAATCGCATCACACAGCATTGCTAAGTTTTATTTATACTGATTTCATTTAATACGTTTTAGATTATGATTTATAAAGTTAAATGATAGAAAACAACATGAAAAATACTACGAATAATTACAGTTGTGACATATAAGTTAACACATATAACATTGACAACGTTGTGAAGGGTAGGTAACATAATATATCCCAAATGCGGCAATAACATGGCCTGTATGTTAGCAATTTGTGTCCTTTCATCGGTTCTCTACTTACTAGGGTAGGTCTACCGCGGCTACCATACCAGGAGCGTCGAGTGGCGTGGGCTGCGGTTCACCTTTGCTCGTCCATCCGCGGTACATACTTCCGCATGATCCGATTTGAGGACACTGCCAGGCCACAGTTTAAAGATATATAAGATATAAAAAGATATATCTTTAAACTGTGGCCAGGCGGTGAATTTGACTAGGGCGGTAAATCTGTCAAAGAATAACGCAGGTGTAATAAGGTCAACTCAACGCAGACAGAAACCTCGCGTAGCCCAAGAGAGCAAGAGAGACTGCGAAGGCATAGCTTATCGAACTAAAAGGATCGATAGGCTATGCCTTACCTATCGATTCTTTTAGCTCGAAGAATTTTCAGCAACAGGTGTCCGAAAAGTTATGACAGAAATAATTGGCTTTTGGCGCCCAAGTGTTCATGGCGGCTTCAATTCTTCGATATCGGCTCTTCTCATGCTCTTCCTATCATTATGAAGCAGAATTCGAAAAGCGTCGGATTGTTCACTCGCCAATTGAGAACGTGACTTGGGATTAGACCGTTGTGAGACAGGTTAGTTTTATCCTACTGACGACCAACCGTTGCGATAGTAATCCTGCTCGACATGAGAGAAAACGCAGCTGGTCATTTAAGTGCTCACACTGGTTCAAATGGGTGGTCGGAATCTAGCATCCGTGGGATTATGCCTGAACGCCTCTAAAGCGGTAAACTTTCTAGGCAAAGGTGGCTACGATACTCTTAGGAGTTCCAAGCGTCGAAAGGCCCAAAACAATGTGACTTTAGGTTACTGCGCCTAATATTATTGATTATGACGTGACTTGTTATTGCGAAAAAATACAATTTTAAAATAAAATTAGAATAGCAGAAAATTTGTTGAAAGGTAAGAAAAAAGCTTATTTGAATCGAAAATATAATAATAATAATAACATTTATTACTCAACAGTCAACACCAATTACAGGACAGTAATAAATTATAAAGAATATATATATATACTTAATTATAAATTTAAATTAACACATAACAAATAGTAAAAAATAATATATTTGATTACACTACATACATAAGTTAGTTTCTTTTTGAATTGTGAAAGATATCTGTGAAATAATTATCCGCTATTCTGCACATACTACACAAGGGCGAATTTGTCAACAAATTGGTTCTCGCCGTCGGTAATACAAATGTTGAAACATGTCTAGATGGGCAGTTAGGGACATAAGAGTCCAGTTTAAGTAGTAGATCTCTGCAGTCAATAATCCCATTCAGTAGCTTCCATAAAAACATGGATCAATATTCTTATCTTCCTTCATGAAGGAATTGGAAACGATGACGTATTAATAATAAATTATAGTCGACAGCCTTAAATGGATACTGGCCGTCAGCCCTAAATGAAACATTTCAAAAATCGTCGTTGTATCTTCTCAATGCTTAATTGATAACAGACATAATATGGTGATAATGGAACAATACTCCAAACAGCTCGAAACAAACGCGAAATATTTTAGAGTCCTAAAGCCACTAAATTGTCTGGAACGGGGTTTTATAAATCGTAATCGTTTCGAAGTCGTTGTAGAAACATATTCAATATGATTCCTGAAGCTCAACTGTCGATCAAAAACTACACCCAGGTCTTTAAACACATCAACCTTAGATAAAACTCGTTCATCAATATTATTTGATGAGGAAATGGTTGCATTTTTTCTAGTATAGGTAACGACCTAACATTTATTGATATTTACTTTCAAGCCATTCGCCCGACACCACAGAGATAAAACGTCGACATTCTCCTGCAAAATTCGAACATCGCTCTCGCACGATATAGAATAATATATTTTGATATCGTCAGCATAAGCCAATGCAGAACATTTAAAAATGCCAAGAAGATAATCTATGTATATTATAAATAATAATGGGCCTAAGTTCGAGCCCTGAGGTATACCCGATGTTGTTCGAAGTTCGTAAGAATGATACCCATTGTAAAAAAATAACCTGATCATTCAGTTAAAACTAACTATAAATTTAGACTATTTTTAAATGAAACTTGTTGAAGATATTAATTTATAAAAAAGAAAGATTTCGTAGAAATGTCTAAGATATTATTTATAGTAACACACATTCCACATTGTATGTTGTGCTGCAAAATAATTTGATGTTTTTCCAGTCTTTTTCTTGAATTGTAGTCTACAGCCGACGTAGTTATTAACAGTAAATATCAGCAGTCATTGGCGGCTGGTACTAAAGGGCACAAGGGCACGTGCCCACATAACCACCAAGATAAACACACAAAGAAATTCGCATGTAATTCAGTGCATTATTGTATTTTATTATTTTACATATTTTTATAACGATGGTATCAACGTTTCCTTCCGCACCACAGACACTAGCGCATAAACGCTAAAACTATGTTCCGGGGCACGATTTCAGATGTACCTATTCCGAATATGGATCGGCCGGTTCCGCTTATCTTCGCCATATGCGTTTATATGCGTCGCTTTTGGGGCACAAACTCACTCGACTCCACTTAACGTGTTGCGTTTATTGTGATGGAAGTTAATAGTGTGCAAAATCTTTTAAAAAACCTGCTATCATTTGAGAAAAACTTTTTTTTAAGAAGAAAGAAAGGTCTATCCCTGAACGTCAAATAAACTACACTTCGAACTTACAATAGACTATTCAATAAAAATATATGTGAAAAATATGATTGGATTTACGGATGTTCACTAACAAATAAACTATTTTGTTTTATCTGCTTAATTTTTAAGACAGAGGGTTAGTGCATGGAATAAACAAGGGTTGAATGATTTAAAGCATATCGCAGAAAGGGTAAAGAAACACGAAAATTATGTTTTTCAAATGAATCCATGCGTGGATTTTAGTGTTCTAGGCAAAGTGGATATACGTGAACAGTTAAATAGTGCTTATTTGCGACATAAAATTAAGTACAACAAAGATGTGGAAAAAAATCGTCATATTTTGCGCAGGTTAATTATGTGTATAAAATTTTGCGAAGCTTTTGAATTGGCATTACGAGGCCATGATGAGACATTGACGTCGGAAAATCCAGGTATTTATGTAGGCTGAATTAGACGTTGTGCTTACAATACATATGAAAGGTTCACAAGTGTTTAAAGGCGTCTCAAAAACTATTCAGAACGAATTGCTAGATGCAATGCGGCAAATTTACAAGCTGGAAATATTTTAAAAAAATAAATCTGAAAATTTCATTGCTTTGGTGGCCGATGAAACTACAAACACCTCTAATAATCAGCAAATGGTTGTTATTATTCGATACGTGTTTAATGGACAAATTTTTGAACGTTTTCGGTCTTTTTTAAGGCCGGGTGGACATAATGCTGGTGTATTAGCCAAAACATTGCTGAATGAATTGCAAACTATTTTAAATTCTTCTTCTGGGTCTGATAACAACAAACTAATCGCTCAAAGTTACGATGGGGCATCCGTGATGAGTGGTAAGACAAATGATGTCCAAGCTATTATCAAAAGAACACTTCCATATTCACATTATATTCACTGTCACGCGCATCAATTTAATTATTGAACGAGCGGCACAGTGCAATCAAAATGTAAAAATTTTCTTTGCAAATTTGCAGTCATTTTCAAGTTTTTTTTTCTCGATCGCCAAAACGAACGGCAATTCTTGATGAAATAGTCAAACGTAGATTACCACGCGCTGCTCTTACACGCTGGATTTTCAAAAGTCGAACTGTGAACACTTTATTTGAACACCCGGATTCTTTCAAAGAATGTTTAGACAAAGTTATTGGCCAAAATGGGATGGTTTCAGTTACTATTAGTGAAGCAAGTGGTTTATTAAAACATTTGAATGAATTGCTCGGAATTTCTCTACTGGTTGAAAATATTTCATTTCATCATGCCACATGTTGAAATATTATTTAATCAGATTCAAATGCGCGGGATTGACAGTGCTCAACTGCAAAAGGCAATTGAACAATTCCAACGGCAAATTATTCACATTAGAAATTTAAGAAATTCTACTGACAATGACAATCAAGAACGCAATAATGAAGAACCTGCAAGGAAAAGACAAAAAAAACGACAGCTGGAGATAACAGAGCTGTTATTGCAAAGGAAGTACGTGACACTATTTTAAGCCAAATTAGCGATCGATTTGATTTTAGGGATCACTTAAGTGCAGCAAAATTATTTGGTTCTCAAAATTTTAAAACTTAGTCATTCATTTCCACAAAAAAATGTTGATGAAACTATGAAATCTTATCCTATATTGGACAGTGTAAAATTAAAAAGTGAACTTTCAGTAATTTATGAGCGCGATGACATGTGTGACGTAGGTGGTGTTTTGCCACTTTTAGTGTTCATAACAGACAACAACCTAAAAAAGGTTTTTACGGAAACATACAAACTTTTGGATATTATTTGTACAACACCCATGTCGACAGCAGAATGTGAACGATGTTTTTCCACCCTCAAACGCATTAAAACTTTTCTGAGAAGCACAATGTCAGAAGATCGACTGAACGCATTGGCGGTCCTATCAATAGAAAAGAAGTTCATCCAGTCTATACCGGATTTTCACAACAAAGTCATAGATGTCTTTTCCAGCATGAAAAATAGGAGAATGGATTTTATGTACAAAAAATAGGTAAGTTTTTTTTTTTGTGTCCACCCTCTTTCATAACTCACGAGCCGCGACTGTCAGGATGATTCTTGGTAGGCTCCGATGCATTACTAACTTTCCTGTTGAAGTCCAAATAAAGAATATATCGGGAAAGCTCGATTTTTTCTACTTGAAGTTCGTTTTCCTTTTTCAATAATTAATATAATCTTCGAAAAAAAATCAAAAACTATTTAATTAAACATTACAAAATGGCTAACACACGTCTAAAATTTTTTTCAAGGCACTCTCACCCTAGAAACCAAGAACCATACAAACTTATGAAGTTATGAACCAACCTAATATTTAATATTCATTCGATGTAATAGTTATTTATGCACCAAGGGCGTTATGGGTATTATATTGCGCGAGGTCGACGTTAATTCAGGCCGAGGGCTTCTGGTCCGAGGGATAAATGTCGACCGAGGGAAATATAATTGCCAGAACGTCAGTGGTTCATACAAGATTGTATTTTTCCCTTTTTTTTAATTTCTTAAGCACAAAATTCAAATTACATTGGAAAAGTTCAGCATCTTTACGAATCTAACATGGCTCCTTGAATCAGCGATTTAACCTTAATTTTATTTTAAATGACAGTTGTTGACACTTTGAAGTTTTCACGTTGTCAATATGTAGGAACTCTTAATTTTAATAAACAATGCCAAAGTTTTGATTCTTTCTTTAGACTTTCCTAGAAATTCAAATTATTAGTTCTGTAAAATGTATATCCTTTCTTCTCGGGCCTTATTTATACTCACACAACATTAAAAACTGTAAATAAATTAGCGGGCAATATGAGCCACATCGCCCTGTTATAACGCCTAAGGGCGATATAGTATTGTGCAACCCCGTTAGATGGCAGAAGAAAACTAGTACAATTTTGTGTATTTACTTTCTCGATATGAGTGTAGGATCAGGACAACCATTTTTGATCTCTCTGTAGAAAATGTAACCATAAAATACGATTTCAACTAACACTTTGCGGGCATAATTATATTTTAAAAATTGTTTGGTAAAACATGGATGTATTGATAAGCCACAAACGGTAAAAGTTTGAGAGAAAAAGCAAACTACCTTAGTTTTGTGTCGGGTTATTTGGCGATCTTCGTGGCCAAACTAAAACAGCAATTGGCTTGTTAGCTGAAAACTGATATTTTAATAAGACAACAATATTAAGTACTTAATGGTCTTGGTAAGCAGTCGTTTTTCTTTGGGTTTTACTATCCCTTTTATGGCGTTTTTGACTATTTTCAAATCATATTCAACATCTCATAACAGTAAACTATTATAGATTCGCATGGTTAGCAATTTCACGACAATCTAGTTTCTTTTAGACCAATAATTTAGTCCCTCTGAAATTTGTCCAATCGATGATAATTTCCATGTATTTGGGTTCTAGGCATAATAATTACATTAAAAAAGAACAAATTAGCCAATAATGGCGAATTAATTAATAATTTAAGTAGACAGACATATAGAATATCAATTACACCAGTCACTTCATATATGCTCATTTCTTAAAAATAAATTATTGTATTTCAGTAGTTCAACATTTCTGCTTAAATTGGCCGAAAAATGTCCACTTAGGTGTCGCAAGTAATTTCACGAGGGCGTTTTATTTACATCTCTAGTTATGTAATATACTATTATACAGCCTGTCCCAGCTGACGCGGTTTCTTTGATAATTTGTTTATTTTACAGTATAGAGAAAAAAGTTTCAAATAAATGTTGTCCCTATTTAAACGACGCATTGCTAGAAAATATTTTCAAATATACAGGGTGTCCCAGTTATAGAAAAAGCGTATGTAACTTTATTATTTTAAATGGATCACCCTATATATTATATTTTTTTTAGATTCTACATGATATTTTAAGTAACTTTTATTAAAACCTACCTATACCTATGTGCTTTTGTTTTCGAGAAAATAAATATTTTATCAAAAATTTTGCAATTGCAGCCCTCTCGTTAATGTGCTGTAGGATCAATACTAAAAAAGGTAGAAAATTTTGGTTTGCGCAAATTGATACGTCTTGAATTGCTTTACTATTTCCAATATTAACATGTACGGATCCTTTTGTTGACATACAGTTACTGGCGCCAACATTTGGAAACATTTAACTGCCAGTAACTCTGTTTTTTTAAATAGGACACCTATATCTGTTTACAGGGTTGGGTGTAAAATTAAATTCTCTTTCTTTTGATATAAGAATGTACCCATTTATCTTCAACCGTTTTAGAGAAAAATGTAAATTTCTTCTGCTACTGTCGAAACAGACCACTTCAATTTGCACGAAGTAGGCTACGTAACAATAATATTATGGCAGATATTATATTTAATAACCATTTGAACCATTTATAATTATACACAAGTAATAAGCTTAATTTAAATTTGTATAATAAACAATTTTAACAAAACAGGACTTCTCAACAAATAAAAACATGACATAAACATAAAACGCAACAAAAACAGTTTTAAAAAGACATAAGGAAATGCGTGAAATAGGAAACGCACATTACAAATGTAGTGTTCATTAATTTATTTTTCGAAATGTCTTCCGTTTTGGTCGAAACAATTACGAACACGTTTTTTAAACGATTGTTCAACATTTCTCAACATGATTGGGCTGATTTCTTGAAATGCCAGGGTAATCCGCTGACACATATCTGCCGGTGTAGTCGGTGGCGTAACATAGGCTTTGTCTTTAATGAAACCCCATAAAAAGAAATCACAACTTGTCAAGTCTGGTGATCTCGCGGGCCAGCTTACTGGACCTCCACGTCCAATCCATCTATTGGGGAACGTTTCGGTAATGTGCGTTTCCTATTTCACGCATTTCCTTATGTCTTTTTAAAACTGTTTTTGTTGCGTTTTATGTTTATGTCATGTTTTTATTTGTTGAGAAGTCCTGTTTTGTTAAAATTGTTTATAATACAAATTTAAATTAAGCTTATTACTTGTGTATAATTATAAATGGTTATTAAATATAATATCTGCCATAATATTATTGTTACGTAGCCTACTTCGTGCAAATTGAAGTGGTCTGTTTCGACAGTAGCAGAAGAAATTTACATTTTTCTCTAAAACGGTTGAAGATAAATGGGTACATTCTTATATCAAAAGAAAGAGAATTTAATTTTACACCCAACCCTGTAAACAGATATAGGTGTCCTATTTAAAAAAACAGAGTTACATACTGGCATTTAAATGTTTCCAAATGTTGGCGCCAGTAACTGTATGTCAACAAAAGGATCCGTACATGTTAATATTGGAAATAGTAAAGCAATTCAAGACGTATCAATTTGAGCAAACCAAAATTTTCTACCTTTTTTAGTTTTGATCCTACAGCACATTAACGAGAGCGCTGCAATTGCAAAATTTTTGATAAAATATTTATTTTCTCGAAAACAAAAGCACATAGGTATAGGTAGGTCTTAATAAAAGTTCCTTATAATATCATGTAGAATCTAAAAAAATTATAATATATAGGGTGATCCATTTAAAATAATAAAGTTACATACGCTTTTTCTATAACTGGGACAAACTGTATATTTGAAAATATTTTCTAGCAATGCGTCGTTTAAATAGGGACAACTTTTATTTGAAACTTTTTTCTCTATACTGTAAAATAAACAAATTATCAAAGAAACCGCGTCAGCTGGGACACCTGTATAATAGATTAAGACAAAAAAACAATTAAAATTTACTTTTGTAAAAACTTATATTTGTTGCTAAAAAAACAAAATCAAGAAAACGGTATTCTACACATTAGTTATTTCAATCTATATATTTTTTATATACTAAGAAGTTCGTTGAAATCAGTTATATACCATTTTGCTTTGGATTTTACTGCTTCTCGAATAACGTTACCACCATAACCTATAATATTAAAAACAGTCACAATCACAATATAATATGTATAGTCCATTTATAGGCACGTCATAGTCGCACCACACAGCGTTGCTAAGTTTTATTTATATTTTTACATTGAACGCTTTTTAGGTTATGGTTCATAACTTTAGAAGTCAGAGAACAACTTTAAAAAACAACACGAATAACATTCCGACGTCGAGAAGGGTAGGTATCATAATATGTATGTCCTAAATGCAGCAGTAACAGGACTCTTTATGTTAGTAATTTGTGATTAAGTTTTTCCACCTGATATTAGTGACTATGACGTGCCTCGTCTGGAATCGTACAAGAATAGTGAACATTTAATATTTTAGTGTGTATAGTTTATTTTTTAAATAGAGAGGCGAATTCAAAAATGGTCCGCGATAAATTGCGTATACCGGTACTCTTGAAATAAAGAGACAACGTATAAAAAATGGAAAAATTAAATTTAATCATTAATAATTATATAGAATATATAATCAAAATTCTCTCTCATCTGCGAGAAAAAAAAATGACAAAGATATTTAAAAAAATTAGGTTACGCCACTGTGCGACTGAATATATCTGAATACTATCGGAGATGAAATCTTAAAGGTGACCCACAATAATAAAAAGAATAGTCTTGTTATTGTCCATCCGCTTTAAATTTCATTCGGTTATCGATCGTTACATACACTGCCCGACATTTAAACCCGTACACTAATATATTATCAATGTAACCCAGGCTTATCAAATTTGACATGTCTTATTTGACTTAAGTTATAGGTATTAGCAATGTATACCTATGAAGTCTATAAGTGACAGTATGAATATATTTGTCCCGTTTCCGCAACTAAAAAACTCTGATTTTATGCTCATAACTGTTGGCCGAGTTTTATATGTCGCGCGTTCGATACAATTTTTCGATTAAAGATATACTGTTAGAAATAAGACTTTAAATACAAGTAAAGTACACATCTTACATGTTATTTTAATACATCATCTTTAAATTTGACTTTCGTACCAGGTTATTGAACTCTTACCATAACAAAACAGACACAATGTTATCGTGTTTATAAACATAAACATTGCCGCATTTAAATTCAATAGCGGCGTTCTATTTCTTATTTCTCCTAACGAAAAAAAAACAATCTCGTAATATACAGCTACGAGCAATAAATTTTAGTCATCAATGTCATTCTTTGACAAAATGTAAGTTGAATGTATTGTGAAACGATCGTAATGGTAGTAACCTATAATTTAGTCTGTTACATCTCAATAAAATTTAGGGAACTTTTTGCAAGTCCTAGACGAGATGCTACCGTAGCTTCAGAGAGTCCAGTTTCTATTAAGGAAATAATCCTTACTTTGTTAAAATAGGATGTTGAGACCATAATAAAAATAATTCAGAAAACAAGACTCTGACAAACCGCAAATTTACATTGACATTTAATTGACAATGGATATAATCAATCAGGGCAAAAATCTACATTATGAAAATTTCTTCAAATTTTAAAATGACATTGACGACCAAAATTTATTGCTCGGAGCTGTACAAGAAATGATGTCATTTCTAAAAGTTCACAAATATATTGGTGTGATTTTTAAAATGGGTTTGTAAATTAATATAACACACATATTAATTTGTAATAATTCAATTCACAATTAAATAACATCGACAATTGTTACGTATGTAAACATACGGTGGGTGTGTAACGTCAATAGAGGTATAGCAAGCGCCAATTAAGTTAGCGCGAGGAGGGGGTGCGCAGAAGCCGTTTTTAAAAACGTCCACCCCCACTACTCAAGTAATTGTCAGAATACATTTGTCATTGACGTTTGACGAAACATAATGTCTTTGCTAGGGGATCATAAATTGATACACGCTCAGAGGTTAGAATTATCTGACATTTGATGTAAAACCAAATACAAATCTCCCCCGTACTTCTAATCCTGCGCGAACTTACCCCTCCTCGCGCCAACTTAAGTGGCATTTGCTATACATATTTATTATTTATGAATTTGGAATATTTTGAATTCATAAGCGGAACATTCAAAGTGGAATAAGGGATTTTTAATTTTGGGCTTCGCGTCGTAATTGACTCACAATATTTTGGATTTACATTCTATATAATTACATCTTTCCATTTTTCCTTTCGTTGTCTTTTTTTTTTAAGGATACCTTGTATAATTAATTATCGTTAAACCGTTGGTGCACCCGACAAAAATTTGCAATTTTTTAAAAATGTTACAATTGACGTTGTTGATTGTTGTTTCTAAAGTATATATGTATAATTTTGATTTTTAAAAATTCATGTTCCTTTTTAACGTTAAAGATTAGTCATTCTTAGAACTTCTTACGTAATGTCATTAACATTTATCATTTACAACATGAACCTAGCTATTTAAATTTGTATCTCTACATATTTCAAAAACAGAGTATAGAAATAAAGAGCCAAATTGTCCATGTAAATATAAAAACATGTCTATATATTTTCTAAAACCGTTGGATCTAGTTTTATAGGTTATACTATGTTTGAACACGTTTTATATCGAATCCGACCAAATTGGTCAAACGATGTTGTACAATTTGTCTTCTATTTAGCGTGTCTTAAATGACGTAACGATGTGGGATATTATTTAGATTAGGGTAATGTAAATTATACAAATTGGTTGCACTATATGATTTTAGTACCAATGAAAGCATCAGCAGGAGGACAAGCTTCCAAATCCGTAGCACCATCACCAACCAAAACAATGTTTCGGTATCCATATATTTCCTTTAGTTTATTAATGACAACAGCTTTTCCCCCAGTTCTGGATGTCGGTTCGCCTTCATCGAATCCAGCATAATCACCTGTAAAGGAAATTACAATTACATTTCATATTTTTAAAAATTATTCTCTTTGATAATTACCATTAAAATAAAACTTAAGTCTGTTTGCAAATATGTTTTCATTGGATATATTTAAGCTTTTAGCTATGGGACCAATAATACTTCTAAAACCACCTGATATAAGAAAAACAGGAATTTCCTTCTGATGAAGACGTTGTACCAAATTTCTATAAATAAATAAACCGCAAAATTTAATCTTTGCTAAAGTTTGCAACATACTTAATTCCGGACGACAAAGTTGGTGGTTTAGTATGAATAAATTGTCGTAATTGAGTTAAACTGGGCTGAATAATATCTAAACGAAGTTTTAGGGCTTCTTGATAAGTCATTGTACCGGTCATTGCTTTACTAGTTCTAAAAATAAATATTTATATTAACGAAAATTATTAAAAAAAATTAAGGGCCATAATTTTTTTTAATACTATCCTAACAATTGTTAAGTAAACATGCGCAAAATACTAAAATTACTCAACATCTAAAATTTTACTTACAAATTTGCTACCTCGTCACCCTTGCCGCAAAATTTAGCCAATTCATCTATGCCTTCTTCTCTAATTACAGTTGAATCAACATCGAAACAGATGGCATCAGATTTTTGCCAAATTGATTGAATAGTTTCGGACATTTTTAATATAAAAATCTTGAGCAGAACTGTTAAAACTTGCCGCCTAATTAGAATTTAAATAATTTATTCTGAGCACGTTTCGTATTTATTTTGTTCACTGTGCCATTTTAATTATTTGTTTAACAAAGAAGATAAGTGAAGGTCAAAGATTAGGAAAGCAATTCTGTAGTACTTATGTGTAAATAATTAGTAACCATACTTTTCTTGGACAAAATATGTATACCTGCCATATACTAAACTCACAAATGAAATGTGGTCCTATTTTGAATAATACAAATTTAAGATGTGCATTTATTAATTTTTATTTAAGCGTCAGTAAAAGTTTACAATCAATTTTTATGGTAGAATGTTCGAAATAGCACCGACAGAGGACGCTAGACTTATCATTTTTGTAAAGTCACTAGATATTTAAAACACACGTGCTTCCAGGGTTCAACACCCTGCACTTATGCGCATGCGTCTCCGACGTTTTATAATATAAATTATAATGTACATATATGTATAATAATAATAATTATTATAATTATAATAATAATTATAATGTATATAAATCGTAATGCATAATATACGTTGTGTGACGCACATTGATGACGCAACTGCGTTCTTAGCGTAAAAATACTAGTTATAGTTATAATATGAATAGTAATAAATTATATTTCTACTGGTGATATCTCCAAAAAGAAACACTTTCAAATACCGCGCCAAGCGCGATGCAGGCAGGACAAGGACAGAAGATTTTCTTCTAAAGTTTTTTTCAAGTATGCCCCCAGCACAGAATAGACCAGACCCAGCAATAGTAGTTCCAAGTAGTTCTCTGATAGTAGCTCTGATAGTAGCATTGCCGGTTATCTTTGTTTGGTGGTTTGACAGTCTCTTACTTTTGAGTCGATTTAGTATTTTAGTGGATAGATTTGGTAAAAAGAGTTTTTCAGATAGTGTTTATTAAATACTTAATTTACTACTTTTTTATAGGCCTATTTTTTTTAGTTTTAACAGAATTGTCAAAAGATATTTAGCTATGACTGCTTTTGAAGGTACAATATTCTATTAGCCCTACCGGCATTATTGACGTTAAATATGTTTCGTTTTAGAGTTTGGGGTTCTTCCTGAAATTGCAAAAGCAATTGAGGAAATGGATTGGACGTTAGTGATTTGAATTTTATGTATTTCATGTATTGTCATGTATCAATAAAATTTTAGGTTACCAACTGATATACAAGCTGAAAGCATCCCTTTAGTGTTAGGTGGTGGAGATGTTTTAATGGCTGCAGAAACTGGTAGCGGTAAAACAGCCGCTTTTTGTTTACCGATTATACAAATAGTATGGGAAACATTAAAAGATATTGAATCTGGAAAGGTAGCCAAAATGTCAGCAAATATTTGTAAGTGAAGCTTAAATTTGAAGATAAGAAGTCAACAGTTTTTTGTATTCCAGCACCTGCTTGGACAATGTCTACTATAGATAGGGGTAATGCTGTGGCTGTATCATCCTGTGGTCTGCGTGTACAATCAAGAGAACAAAAAGAATGGCATGGAACCCGGTGCACTAGAGGTGTACAAGGTGGTAAATGGGGATATGAGGCCACTGTAACCGATGAAGGTTTGTGCAGAGTTGGATGGTCATCATTGCAGGCCAATTTAGATCTTGGTACAGATAGGTAATAATTTTAACAATTAACATTTATCCCCAATAACATATTTCTTTTTAATTTTATTCTTACTATTCAATTTTGAAATTAAATTAATAAATAATTATAAATGGTTTCTGAGAATTGGCAATTTTACTCATTAGGTTGCATGTTGTTATTTATGAACGTATTCAAACTACAAATTTTGAAATTTTTACTAAAATAATTTTTTATTATTGGTATTAGTAATATTTCTGTTTTCCAATGTTTACGAAAATATTTTTATCAGTATTTGTTATTTGTTCAATAATAATAATATAAGCTTATAGCAATATAAGAAAATTTGGATACTTCAATATTTTTAGGTTTGGATATGGTTTTGGAGGTACAGGAAAAAAGTCCAATAATCGGCAGTTTGATGATTATGGAGAAGCCTTTGGTAAAAGTGATGTTATTACATGTTTACTTGATTTTGAGAAAAATGAAATTAAATTTTTAAAGAATGGAACTGATCTAGGTACTGCATTTACCATAAGCAAGCAAAATGAAAATGTAGCACTTTTTCCAGCTGTGGTTTTAAAAGTATTATTATTAGTTTTCTGTAAGAATTGATTGCTATAGTTAATTGGTTTTAGAATGCTGAAATGGCTTTTAATTTTGGAGCCAAACCATTTAAATACAAATTACCTGATGGATTCAAAGCATTACATATAGCTTCGGGAGATAATCTTGCTATTAATACTAATGGATCTTCTAGTACAACTTCATTCAAGCCAGCCAACAATGCACCTCAAGCTATTATTATTGAACCATCCAGAGAGTTAGCAGAGCAAACTTGCGATCAAATAAAAAAATTTAAACGTTATTTAGAATCACCAAAAATTAGAGAGCTGTTAGTTATTGGTGGTGTAAATGTAAAAGAACAGATATCTATATTGCAAAATACTGGAGTCGATGTAATTGTTGGTACACCAGGCCGACTTGAAGACTTAATTCAAGGGGGTTATATATCTTTAGCAAACTGTAGATTTTTTGTATTGGATGAAGCAGATGGTTTACTTAAGTCAGGATACACAGACTTGATAGAAAGACTTCATAAACAAATGCCAAAAATTACGGCTGATGGACGCAGGTTACAAATGATTGTTTGTAGTGCTACTTTACATGCTTTTGAAGTTAAGAAAATGGCTGATAAGTTAATGCATTTTCCCACTTGGGTTGACTTAAAAGGTGAAGATGCTGTACCAGAGACTGTACATCATGTTGTTGTTACAATCGATCCTCAGAAGGATAAGAGTTGGAATAATTTACGAAGACATATTATAACTGATGGAGTAAGTTTTTCACTTTTCTCAATATTACCAAGATTTAATTTGTTTTTAATCATTTCTAATTTTCCATAGTTCATTGTCTATATAATACAAATCTGAAAAACAATTATAATTATGACTTGAATATTATTTTGGATCTACTACCCCACCCTATTATATTTTGTATCGCATACGTATTTTTTTATTAATAAATTACTTAAGTAATGCATTCATGAATAATATTGCAGAAATATCAACGATACGTTCAGGTTAATTGGTTCTCATAAAAGTCTGGTTTTATTTTATAGTTTAGGTTTTTTTTTTGTTAAAATAGTATAGGTTTTACATATAATAGGTACAGTCGCGGCCCTTGAAAATTCACAAAAACATTTTAAACGGTGTAAACTTTTTTTAAACCTTACTCAAACCCAGGCGCGGCTCGTGATGACGTATTTGGGAGTGCATGTACAATGATGCGAGTGCCTCGTGTGGTTTCGGTGTTTACTAAGAAAACGCTACAGTTAGTACACGATAATACGCGAAGCACTCGCATCATTGTACATGCACTCCCAAATACGTCATCACGAGCCGCGCCTGCTCAAACCAGTCATTGGCGTAGAATACAAAATAAATTGCAAAAATAGTAAATTTTAAAAAATGATTAATAAAGCTGCAGGATAGTGTCCTGCTCTACTTAAATTTAAAAAATACTATTTCTAATATTAGAATATAAAACTTGACTTCAAAATTAGTACCTATTTATAAAAAAAAAAACTAATTGTAATTCTGATAATTGCGGCATTTTAAAAAACTGACTATGAATTTGTCAAATGTGACATTGTCATCAAAATGACCGATGAAAATTTGATTTACAAAAAATTTTAAATTTTTGGCATACACGTCAAAATCGAGTGTCTGAGTTTTCAAGGGCCGCGACCGTACTATCGCGGCATTTAAAAATCAGACACTAAATTTGTTGGATTTGAATATGGCTTTTCAATCCTTATGTGCGCACCCAACTTTTCCTACGTTGATACGCACCCGGGGGGGTACCCCGGGTGCGTATCAACCACCTCCAGTTTTAATTACTCTTTGAGTTCATATGTGAACAGAATCATTACAAATCGATTTACTTAATTGAGTAAACCTCGTATGATTGAATATTATAATAAGGCTGGCGTCGACACAATAGACCAAATGGTGACACGATGCACCACGAATAGGCGCACTCAGAGGTGGCCTCTTGCATTTTTGAAAAGTCTTTCTGGAGTTAAGTAAAAACTTCAAAAAAGGTATAAAACTCCTTGCCACAATTCATATTCGTATCATAAATACGTATAAGTTGCCATCATCAGTAGGTAAAGCCACTAATCAAAGTGTCGCACATGGGGCACAGTAAAGCTAACATATAAACGCGCAACTACTTTGCACGGCGTCCACGTATACACTAACTTTAAAATAAAATTCACAGACTACAAATTACGACAAACCTGACCTCTCTTAAGAAAAATCATCACATGTGTTTACTATCCATTATCGGCCCTCGACCTTTTCTGCCTCTTTTCTAAGAATGAAAAAAAGACAACTATCCGCAATATTACCATTGTCCAAGTTCAAGGTATTACTTTTATTTTTAACGATATGAATGCTTTCATATGCGTCGAGATCTCCGGTGTTATTGATGGCTTTGACATGTTTTAACCCTTTAACCGACAAGATCTGTGTGTAGGGCATGATAAGCTACCCTAGATTTTTCTGGCCTATTAAATCTGATATGTGATATGTGTTCTTTATACCGGGTTATTATCGAGCGTTTCGTTTGACCTATATATTTTAAATTACAATCGTCGCAATTAATTTCGTATATACCTGATTTCAAATTAAAATTAACCTTATCTTTGGTATTACCTAGGAGGCTTTTGATGGTGTTTTCGGACCGAAAAGCAACTTGGAGACCTCGTTCTTTAACAACTCTATTAATTCTTTCTTTGGAGACTGTGGTTAAGTAAAAACTTAAAAAAGGTATATAACCCCTTACCACAATTATTGTGGTAAGGGGTTATATACCTTTTTTAAACTCTATTAATATTTTTCGTGATTCGGTGGTATGGTAAACACATGTACTTTTCCTCCTGATTACGTTGAGATATCAAACTTGTAGATTCGCGGATGGTCTTTTTTAAATTAATTTTTCTAATTCATTTATTAATTATTTCTATGTCAAAGCCATTATTTCTCGCGATATTTTTAAAGCCATTAATAACACCAGAGATCTCGACGCAAATGAAAGCATTCATACGTTAAAAATAAAAGTAATACCTTGAACTTGGACAATGGTAATATTGCGGATAGTTGTCTTTTTTCATTCTTAGAAAAGAGGCAGAAAAGGTCGAGGACCAATAATGAATAGTAAACACATGTGATGCCGTTTTTGCTTAAGAGAGGTAAGGTTTGTCGTAATTTTTAGTCTATGAATTTTATTTTAAAGTTAGTGTATACGTGGACGCCGTGTAAAGTAGTTGCGCGTTTATGTGTTAGCTTTACTCTGCCCCATGTGCGACACTTTGATTAGTGGTTTTTACCTACTAATGATGACAACTTAGTTGTTGAAATACGTATTTAGGATACGATTATTAATTGTGGTAAGGGGATTTATACCTTTTTGAGTTCTTGCACTTTTCTTCAACATCATTGATGTTGGCGCTTTTGCAGCACATATTATTTATTATGAAAATAATAGTATGCTCAAGAGAAGAACGAATGAGCGTCGTACTTTCTGGCGCCAATTGAGTGAAGAACTTGCCAAACCAGTGATTGAGGATCGCTCTTTGAATAATCAAATCACGCGAAATCATTCGACGAGACTCGCAATTGAAAGCGTGGTGGAATCCCCGATCACTGCTTCCACTTCTGCTGCAAGAGAAGCTGAACCTCGTGATAGGTCTGGCAGAAAAATAGTTACCGGCTCGTGCCATATTTGTTATAAATTAACCATAAAAAGGCGTAGGAAAACTCGTAAAAGCTGTAAAAATTGCGAGAAACCTGTGTGCGATGAGCACTCAGTAACAAAAGTTACATCTATAGACTGCCAGAAATAAATAAATGTTTATTATATTTACACTATATATTATTGTATTTGTTTATTTATTAACCAATTTTACCTCAGTGGAACATTTATTAACATTAACATTGATTTACAGATGAATATATCAAATTTTTCTTTAGTGGGTACCGTGGGTGCCCCCTGAGACTAACCTTACTTCAAGTTCATTTTTTTATGGCAAATTTTTTTTTCGAATATCGTGAGAGTTAAACTTCTTAGATCCGGAGGTTCAGATAGAAAATAAATTTTCAAGAAGTTACAAGCAAAAATGTGACGAGGTGGGTATCCGGGTACCCGGGTGCGCACATAAGGGTTAAAAGTAGATAGATATGTAAACTGGCGGACAACAAAACTGTCCGACCACATTTTGACTTCAATTATGCAGCTAAAAATACACACAAAAACCATAATAAGGTATATCGATAGTTTACTCAAATTCGTTTTCATTGATGTTTATTTCTTACGGATTCTTAATTTTTGCGTTTTTCAGAACATACTAAAACTTTGTAGGAAAAAGAAATTAAAAAATACACACTATATATTAGGGAAAAGTAATTAAACCAAGGAGTGTTTAAAAAAACTTTTAATTATAAGACATGCTAGTTATAATATACACATAAAACATTACATTTGAGCGTTTATTCTGTTGATACATTTTTTATACATACAATATGATCAAATATTTCTACCCTCTAGAAGGCCATGAAATTCTTCTTCTTTAAACTTAAGTTGGCAATATAAATTTAAAAATGTGTTTTAAGTGTAAGTCGTGCAGGTTAGGTTATACCGTTGATAGATTAATGTCAATAAACCAATACAGTACACATAATGATAAATGTATTTTATTTGTCACTACCAACATGATACCTTGAATAAATAATTTCATGGCTAACTAGAGGATAAATTTATTTGATCATATGGTATTATAACCATATAATTTAATTGTCTCACTTTCTTCAGATATATTTATTTTAAACTTGCAATTTAATATTAAATTTATGCAATATCATCACTTGTATATAAAAATAACGGGTGTTCAGAAACATTCGAAGTCAAGTGGGCTCTGAACAAAAAATCGTATATCTTTGCTTAAGTATTAATATACTAATTTGATAACCTATAAAATTGTATTAAGTAAATGTATCAATCTATCTCAGACATGACTTCATATTTTCAAGGACTACTTTGACTTCGAATGTTTCTGAACACACGATATTAGTAATTGAATTACTTACAATGTTAGCCTTTTATGTATATGACAGTCCCAAAAGTCAAAACTAACATTTTATTGGTCACATCAACAAGATCTTCTTTTGAAAAATGTTTTACGCAAACATAAATTGTCTTATATAAATACGCGTGTTCGCGGCTGAGCATACGTAACAGTATTTAGTCATTTTTAATTTTACCTGTAATTTTAAAATAACAAAAATTTATAATCTTTTGTTCCTTTTATATATTACCTTTCTTAGCGTCAAAAAATATTTGTAGTCCTTATACCAATTATGTCAAACTAATTGTTTTACACTGAACTATACAAGTGTCCCGTATCGCTATGTTGAAATTTTAGGAGTGTAAAGTAGACTTCATTTCAAGTAACAATAACGCAAAACTTGTATATCCATTTTTATTTGTTTCAAAGTTACAGATCTATGAATGTGATTGTCAGATCATGAAAAAAAATGTAATCCCAAAGTCAATAAAAACTGATTTTATTTAAAAAAGTTCAATTAATAATATTTTCGAAATGTCCACTTCCTTGTTGAATGCAGGCTTGTTGCCCGTAAGCCAACAGAAGTACTCACCCGAATTTCATACTTGTTTTGTCGGATTTGCTCGGCAGCCAGGTGAATACGATCCAACAACTCTTCTCTTGTGTTTGAAACTTGCGCGTAGACTAAATTTTTCATGTACCCCCATAAATAAAAGTCACGGGGCTTGAGATCGGGTGATCTGTGGCCACGCAACAGGACCACCTCGACCAATCCATCTTGGATAATTGACGTTAACCCAATTTCGGACAGCAATTCCGAAATGTGGTGGTGCCCCATCCATGTGAAACCATATGTCTCGTCGAACATTCAGTGGGACATCCACTAAAAGACCTGGCAGTTCGTCAATAAGAAATTGAAGGTAATTGTCCGCATTTAACCTGCCAGGAAGAACGATGGGACCAATCAACAAGTCATCGATTAGGGCCGCCCAAACGTTAATATAAAATTCATGTTGAAATTTAGATGGGCGTATAGCTTTGGGATTTTCTGATGACCACATGTGCAGGTTTCTCAGATTTGTAACACCACTTCTCGCGAACGTAGATTCATCTGTCCAGAGGACTGTTCTGCAGAAATTAAAATGAAGCTGTGACTGTCTTAATATCCAGGTAGAATAAACTAGACGAGCATAGTGGTCTGCCTCAAGCAAACCTTGTCTCTTGCGATAGTGATATGGATATAAGCCCTCACGTTTTAAAATTCGCCAAACTGTCGATCGTGGCACTCCTAGTTGTCTAGCGATTCGACGTACACTGAGAGTTGGATCCCTTGCAACAATAGCTACTGCTTCCTCTAAGTCTGGTGGCAAATTTACTCCTCGGTCGAAAAGATAATCACGCAGTCCGCATTTCCGAAATTGTCTGTATACTTCCAGAAACGCTCTGTAAACCGCTCGGGAAACCGATGTCGGTTTTCAATAACTGCTTGACGTGCACTGCTGTTACAGTAGCCATACACAAAATGCATGTCCGCATACTCTTGAGAAGAAAATCGGTACGGCATTTTGAATAAAGAAAACGTGTCCACTCACTAATAAGCTGTTGTATGAACTGAAACGTAATGCAATCCTTTATTAAAAAATGCAACGTTAACAGTCATCTGAACATTTGTTTATTGTATGATATTCATGGTTCAGCACTTACGAAATAAGTAAAAACCTTCTTTATCATAAATCAATTTCCAGAACTCTTTTGTAATCTCCAAGAAATTACTGTATGCACTACGACACGTATTTATTTATTTTAGGATAACATTTTATTTATGCGACATTAACAATCACAGCCCTGTTATTGAATCGTATAACTTTTTTTAAATAAAATCAGTTTGTTTCGACTTTAGGATTACATTTTTTTTCATGATCTGACAATCACATTCATAGATCTGTAACTTTGAAACAAATGAAAATGGATATACAAGTTTTGCGTTTTTGTTACTTGAAATGAAGTCTACTTTACACTCCTAAAACTTGAACATAACGATACGGGACACTTGTATACTCGGTTAAACTTAAAAAAAAAATAAAACTGTACTAAAACTATAAATAAGCTAAGTTTAATTAAAAATAAACGAAAATTCGAGACCGCAAATGACAAGCGCAACGCAATGTGAAAGCAAACAAGATAGTCGTCGAGGATTAGCGAATTGGACAACTGTTCGCGTTTCTTGTAATATAAGTTGCATACGTTCAGTAAACTCGCAACATCCCTCTTGAATATTCCCCTTAAATTTGACGATTTGACGGGTATTAAGTGGGGTATCTATATGTATGTGATCTGTGCTTTAGATTTGACATACGATATGAAGCAAATGTGATGTGATCATCGATATATGTAGTCCGTTTGTCAGTGCGGTATTTAGTATAAAACTAAATAATGTGCCATCGAGAAAAATCATAATTAGAGTAGACTATGTGAATGGATTGTTACCGTTGACTGAAAGAATATATAAAGATGCGCAACGCTGTATGCTACAGCCTGTCTTACTCCTATGTAGCTCCGCATATCTCTTGCCTACTTAGCCGCTGTTTCGTGGCGCCGTCAAGCGATAGTTTTTGAAACAATTGTGTTTATTTGGATAACAACGATAATACGAGAGAGAAACGATATTTTACAATGCGACTCTAAAGCAGGCTTTACACTTACGAGTAAATCGTATACGAACGTCAAAAATCGTTAATGTAAACGTGAAATCGTATACTCGTATACGCTTGTCAAATAGAATAGAGAGGAATCCGATTAGCCTTACGAGTTTAGTACATTAAAAATGGCGGAAAGTAAATTTTCGGCAACAGAACGGAGGAATTTATTAGCCTTTATGAATCTTTGGAGTGTTTTTGGAATGTAAAAATCAAGAAGTACCGTGACATTAATGCCCCCAATAAGGGGTGCGAATTAATTGTCGATATAATGAATATTTCAGTGAATACGGTAAAGAATAAGATAAATAATTTACGATCTACGTATAGGTAATCAGGAGAAAAAAAGAATAACAACTATCTCAAAATTATTTTATTTTTTATTTTATTGCCCAATAAACTTTTTGTGTGTGTTTATCATATCATGTAATGTACACAATGTATTATAGTTCACTCTCATAAAATTTTTGTATCCACATCTATTTTCGAATAAAATAAGTCTTTCAGCAAACTTTCAATTCCAAAAATTTGCCTCTTTTGTGGTGTTTCTTTTACCCAAATTTTCATGTATCTTCTGCGGCAAATATCATTGCGCTTTTTCATTATTATTAATAAAAGCATAGTTAAATTCGCACTTTTTCTTACTTGGAGCCGCTTTCTAAAATACAATATCGTATACGACTCTGTTACAAATGTAAATGTCAGGTGTTACTCGTATACGAGTACTCGTAAGTGTAAAGCCTGTTTAACAGCAATAAATGCTTTGTATTATAATAATAATATTATTATATTTATTATATTAATATATTATAATATAATATTATAATAATAACACTGGCCTACAACCATTTTGGTGCTGGAGATTGTAGACCCGATTTTAAGTATGTCTTACATGGCGATATCAAAAATGTTACTCGTTTTCTTCTGTCAGCTCTAGTTCCCGAGAAAAAAAAAACAATTCACGAAAAAATATATATTTTATTGACATTAAACATCAAGAAATTGTCTTTTGAGTGATTTTCTAGAATGAAACTGACTCGGGCAATCTCGCATGATTCCCCAGCAATAGTCAGCCATCATATGACTGTCCCACCTTCCTTGGTATCTATTCTCCATTGTTTTTAGGTCTTGGTGGAAACGTTCCCCTTGTTCTTCGCTTAGATCTCCTAAATTGTGTTGGAAATGATGTAGATGACTATTGATAGTTTAATTTTATACTCATATTACAGCCTAAATCTTTGAATCGCACCAGCATTTCCTCTACTAGTTCTACATAGTTGTCAGCCTTATGATTTCCGAGGAAATTTTGTGCAACTGCTACAAAAGATTGCCAGGCAAGCCCCTCCACATCATTCATACAAGTCTCAAAATTAGTTGTGTCTCATCAATTTACGTATTTGAGGTCCATCAAAGATACCTGCTTTTAGTTTTTCAGTACTTAAACCAAGAAATTTGTGAGAAATAAACTGGAAACATTGACCAATTCTATCGAGAGCCTTAACAAATTGCTTCATTAGCCCTAATTTTATATGCAATGGCGGAAGAATGATTTTTTCTCTTGAAACTAAGGGTTCATTTATATCATTTCTTTCCCCAACAACAAGAGCATCTCTCACAGGCCAATTTTTTGCAGTCCAATGACGTGATTTAGCTCGACTGTCCCAGAGACAAATAAAACATGGGTATTTAGTATAACCACTCTGTTGACCCAATAAAAAATTAACCATCTTCAAGTCGACGCAGATCACCCAGTTATGTTCAATATATTTTATTTTTGGTAAAAGATTTGAAATTACCTCATATTCTTCTTTTACACATGTTGAGTGAGCAATTGGAACGGGAGCATATTTATTTCCATTATGTAGAAGAACTGCTTTTAGACTTCGTTTACTACTGTCAATAAAGAGACGCCATTCATTGGGCTGATAGATCGTTAAACCACTCACATTACAGCAATACACAAAATTTTCATCAGATGAAAAAAACTTCAATAACTTTCCCTCTCTCGTGCGATATGTAGACACTCGAACATCTGAGGAAGACAATTTTTTTCTTTTAATCTTGACGCTAGTAACTCAGCACGTTCCTTCGAAATATCTAAGTCTCTGATGAGGTCACTAAGCTCATTTTGCGAAAATGGCTTAGGATCTGATGTTATTCCGCAGTATTGAAAGTCATCATCTACTTGGGAAGAAATAGGTATTTCAGCTTCATCCTCCTGAGATTGCTGCACTACCTGGTGAAAAGTTGGTATTGGAACATTTTCTGAATGAGAAACAGGTCTTTGTACTGAAGAAATATTGGGGTATTTCCATTTATGGCGATTGTTTTTGTTGATGCCCACTATATTAATCATACAAAAGTAACAGTCGTCATAATGATTTTTTTGTTCTCGCCATATCATAGGCACTCCAAACTTCAAAGACTTACGTTTCCCTCTGTCCCATTGTCGCAAATGTTCAACGCATATTTTACAAACACTATGAGGCACCCACACTTTATCTTGGTGTAGAATTTCAATACCGAAGTAAGCAAAATACAAACGACGCACTGTGTTTGTAATCGATTTACGCTGATTTTTCAGTATGTATTCACCACAAACATAACAAAATATATCAGGATCGTTAACACAACGTCTGGACGTACTAGCCATAATGAAATAGTAACACAAACTTTATCGATGATATTGTAATAATGACTAGTTACGAACAAGACCGATAACAATTCACAATGAGGGTAGTAGGTAAACTAGAGCTGATGAGTTAAAATGACGTATGTCAATATCCTGTACATTACCTACTTTATCGACAATTCAAACAGAGATGCACCAAAAAATTTTTTTTTTGTAGGCCTGTGTAATCTGCGATCGACCTCTTTGCGCTCTTCCGTTTTATTTACAAAATAAATAATAAACTTGTATTCGAAAATACTTATAAATAATAATAAAAACCTTCGTCCAGACTAGCAAAGTTTATATATGATTAACTAGTATAAACGTTAGTATGTTTAAAAGATGTTTCTCAGTTTTCTGGTATTTGTTTATAAAATCCAGAGGATCCTACTTTAATATTTCTGTTAGTAGATATTTTATTCCCATTTTCTTTAAATGTTCCCATAATAAAAGAATTGTTTGTAATGTCCACTGAAAACCATATATGCAATAGATATTATTTCGTCTGCTACTACCTTTAAAAACTTTAATATTATTGAAGTTTGTACCGCTTTCTGCAATACATCTGTAATGCGGGCATTACAACGCACATTTTCTCTCTTGTGAGTTGTGCACTTTGCTTTCAATGAAATATTCTTTATTAAATTATTATTTAAGCTTGTTCTTAAATTCAATACTTTTAACAAACTTTGAATTGTTCTTACAGATGGTAATGTGATTTTTAGAATACGTAACATACATTTATAAGTTACCGTGACATGCTACTTCCGTACAGGTGTGAAAGTAAATGGCGAGTGGCAATATTCAATTCCAGAATGCATGGCTGTTTACAACAAAATTTTAAGTAATGAATGTCATTATGTGGAAGTGGCTAATGTACCAATCCTAAACATTTACATAGTCTACTCTAATTATAATTTTTCTCGATGGCATCTTACAAAATTTGGTTAATATCATATATTGTTAATAATAACGATAAACATAGGAATATAGAAGTAGGTATCTAATTATAAGAGTCAGTACTTAATCATTGCACCAATAGCTTCTAAAACCTGTGCAAGTCTGGTTGGCATTGACAGAATAAGGTTTTCCAAATATCCTGATCCTCGCTTAATTCCTCCCAAGCATTCTCAATTGCCGCCCATAATTCACTTTTATTACGGAATCTTAAATTTCATTCATACATTCGTTTCACCATTACAGCCCAAACGTTTTCAATCGGATTTAAATCTGGTTGCGTGATGGCCAAGGTAATACAGAGAGAGGAAAAATGGTTGTCCTGATCCTATACCACCTTCCGCCACATATCAATATTTACTTCCACTTTGACGCGCAGTTATGCATAGGCGTAAAATGTTTTTATATTTTGTCATAAATGTGAGCAGTTAGTCAACCAACTAGACACTTTTGTGATGAATTGTTGAAGCATAACTGAATTTAGAATTAAATTGGTCGTGGTTAAGTGTAAGCGGCATTTTTCTCAGATTTTACGCTAAAATCATAAATATTAATCGCCAAAAAGCACACCTAACGTACGTCTATGAATATAAAATGATATTATTTTGTTATATTCACTAGAAATAACTAAGATGCTAACTTCACATGGAAAAATGGATGAAAGTATTGATATATGCGCCGTGGAAAGTGATGTAGGATCAGGACAATCATTTTTGCTCTCTCTTTATGTCAACGTTCCGATTGGTAATCCACTGTGTGATAACTCTGACGGTGTGCACAGGATTGTTATCTTGTTGGAAAACGAAAGTATTATTAGGGTATGTTTGTGATATTGACGGAAGCATAACATTCTGTAAAATGTCTAGATATGATTGTGAATTTAAACGGTCTTCAATTTGGCATGCAACTCCTGCACCCTGTGCACACATCCATGCCCAGACGTTAACAGAAAATCTTTCAGTTCTATTTGGCGGAGACACATATCTTTCACCACATCTTGTGTTTCTTAGGCGGTACACTTCACGTGACGGCCATCGTGTCTTGGTGGGAATATTTTTTCTTCCGAAAATACTCACAGAACTTTTGTTCGCGATGTACATATATAATTTAATGAAAATAAAACTGGATTGTTTATTTTCTACATATAATAACTGTTTTTTAGCATTTGTATGATTTTTTAATTTGGAAGTGCTAATTCTGCGGCGTGCTGTTGACCAAGATCCTGGAAAATTTGTGTGAAATACAGCATCTCTTGCTGTTTTGAATGGATTTTCTCTTAAATAATCTAATAAAAATTCATCTTGTTGCTGATATGAAATTCTTGGCCGCCCTAAACCTTCTTTCCTTTTAACACTTCCACCTTCTTCCTATTTTTTCTTAACACTCAAAACCGTAAATTTATTTATATTAAATATTCTAGCTGCATTTCTTATGGACCATCCTTCTTCTAATTTTGACGATATTAATACTTCATCACATTCAGATAATTTTAACATTTTGATTGATTTACATTGACTAATGTCAAATTAGAAATGTCACCAGAAAGGCCAATTTAATACAGCCAAAACTAGGTGTACAGGATTTTGTTGCCTCTATTTGCTTCTGCTTACAGATCTATCAGTGTCATATTCAGGTTTGTCAAAATATAAAGTTAATATGCCGCATTTGAATATTCAAAGTAAAACTCAAATAATAACGTTACTAGAAGAAGGATGGTAAGTTAGAAGATTAACGGATAGATTTAGCGTGGGGAAGAGTGCCATTTCAGATATCAGGATTAAATGGCAGCGTCGAGGAGTTATTAATAGAAAACGAGGCTCTAGTGGTATACGTGTATCAACTCCCGAACAGGATGAAAATTTTATTAATTTTATAAGTACCGATCTTTCGAAACAATAGTAAATGCAGTGACCGCAATACATTTCCCCGGGTGTGTTCGCACAGCAAGAAAACGGATGAGGCTTGGTTCCATCTTTCAGGATACTTAAACAAGCAAAATATGAGAATTTGGTCTGCAGAAAACCCTCATGAATTTGTGGAAACTACGCTATATCCACAAAAAATAGGCGTCTGGCTAGCAGTTTCAAGAAGACGAATTATTGGGCCTATATTTTTTAAATAAAACCATAACTGCTGAAAGATCGAAAAATCGAAATGAATTATTAGAGCCGTTTATTAATGCACTTCATGATGATGAACTTACGGAAGGATATTTCCAGCAAGATAATGAACCAGCGCACAAATCTCGAGAAACAATAGCTTTTTGCAAGAATTTTTCGATCCAATAATTATTAATTTATCTCCAAGATCTCCAGATTTGACAATTTTAGACTATTTTATTTTTTCATATTTAATGAATACCATTTTCAAGACCAGACACCACACAGTTGAAGAGCTTTGTAATGGTATTGTGAATTCTTGTGCTGCCCGAGAAATTCTAATAAATGGCTTTGAAAGCATGAAGCTTAGAGTTCAACTTTGTCTTCAAAATAATGGTCAACATTTCCAACATCTGCTTTAGTATTATTATATTTTAATTTTGACGATTAGAATAAAATTAAAAAAAAAAACTAAATTACTAATTATTATATACATTTACATGACATAACCAAATTATCAAAATTATACGTTTGTGACAGCTTACGCGCACTGTCACTAATCATTAAAAAAAAGCATGGCCGTCTCTAATGAGGAAAGTATTTGAAGGCACGTTATATTAGAATATTAGAAAACGTTTTTCTACGTTCTGCAGAAATTATATACTCTGAAAGAAATTTCGTCTTTTAACACTACAATTGTCCAGTTCACACGGCAAGAGTCGTTTCTCAGTGATTCAGAAAAAATAATATAGAGTGTTTGCTGTGGTGTCCTAGAAGTTCAGATCTGAACCCCACCGAGAAACTGTCGGGATATATTGTTAAAACGATGAGCAGGAGTAATTTTAAGCAGCAGATGTCCAAGAATATCTAACAAAACAAGTTAACAAGTTAAAGTTACATTAAAGGACACTACAACATTTTTCATACATTTCATTTAAATAAATATAATTGGTTTTTAACAGAAATTGGTAACAAAATTATAGAATGCCTGAAATATTGTTTTCTTCAGTTTGATTTTTTTGATTTTATGTTTATATTCTTACTTACATTTTATATTTAAAAAAGTTGGACATTGACTTTACTTTATTCACTGAACGTATAGAATAATTACGAGGTGTCCACGTCTGAAATGCGTGCGTAGCCCATTTTACAATAGAGTACTTTGCTAACGCATGTCTTAAAAGGTTTTGGAAAAAAGTAAAAGTCAGTTTTTTATTTTATCTTTTATTCTTTTACATTTTAACAACAATATTATTCTTTTATAGTTTTAATTCAATTAAACTTAACATTTACATGACAGATAAACGCCCATGTTCTTCTATGGCACGCAATTCGACTCTTACATGGCTCATCAGTCTTTGGACGGTAGCAACGTGGACTTCCCAAATTTTCTGAAAGATTCTGCATCTCAACTGCTCCTCATTTTGGGCTTCACAACCACCATCATATACCTTTCTGCTCAAATAAGAACAAAATTCGTCAATGGGCCTCGCCTGAGGAATATTTGGAGGGTCATCTGTCTTCGGAACAAGCGTGATGCCGTTTCTGGCTAACCAAGCCCTTGTTCTTCTGGAGTAGTGGCACAAGGCTATGTCAGACCAGGACATTATTTGGTCTAAAATTCAGGTTTATAACTAAAAATTGACATAACTAACAAATTGCGTTTAAATTAAACTATTATCTGTCAGATCTGGTCAAGCTTGGCCAATTTAAATACAATAATTATTGCTTTATAATAATAGCCTGTTGTAAAAATATTTTTGACTTTTACGAACTGGATACAGAATTATACTACAGAATAGGGATGCTAGTTGCGAAGGTCCAAGTTCTTGCTATAATTGCCTCGTACTGGTTGTTAGAGTTGACGAAGAACTTTTTGATCTACAGTTGAGGGTCTCACTGAGGGTATTTTTTGTACCGGTTTTGGGCGATACGATCCGGATGACATTTGAACATTTTATCTCACACAATATAAGAACAATATCAGCAGCACATTTCCTCAATTTCCAATAATGGCGCAATATTGTCAAAAGCGTTGCACTTCTATTGGGCATTTTTTTTGTAGTCTGTGTATAGCGACCCAATGTCTGAAGCTGAAAACTCGATAAAAACACCAGAATTGCATAGCGTAGGATATATGGCGTGTGTAAAGTATTCCATGGGTGTTACTGCATTTCCTCGGCGTAAATGTATAAAAATGTTGATTTGACTTTCATCTCCTCAACATTTGAGGGTAACACGCCGGTTTCGAGTTTTGAACCCTCGAGCAACGAGACTGCCGTTGCCTGACGCTCTTGCCAACTTACACCGTTCGCTGATAGTAACAATACTTCTTAGTTTGATGTATGACATATAAACATTCGAATTGTTATAGACAATTTATCGATATAATAGAGTACTTTACCTAAAAACGAAAAAAAACTTTTACACAACCCAAATATAATTGACTTCAGTAATAATTTTAGTGTTTCAAATATTTACTGCAAACCACTACAATACTGTTTCGCTATACAACGACTTCACCACGTGGATAAAAACTGTTGTCTAAAGTTTACTTCCTCCTGATGAAGCCATTGTATGGTGAAACAATATTGTAGTGATGAAACAGACATGCAATATACACGTCTCTAACTGTACAGATGGACATACACCTCGTATTTCCCAGCATTTATTTCTGCCTAAGACACGTGTTTCTGCCATCTACTATCAGGCTTTATCAGTTAGGCTAGTGAATAATGCTTAAAAAATCGCTTCATAAGGTATAGCAAATTTTGTCTTATCAGGTGGCACCATATAGTGACATCTGATGGACAAAAGAGACTATGCCGAAAGTGGCAATCTTCCCTTGACCGGCTGTGCCGATACAGAAGAGAAAAAAAATACGTATATAGGTGTAAATCCATTAACACCAATTTTATGTGCCATAAGGTAAACTTGGAAAATGCAATATTAAATTTAACAAATGGGTAAATAGGTATTTATAGAAATTTAAACATAAGTGTTGTAAGTATTATTTATATAAAAATTTGTTGAATGACATGGATATTTTTTGCTATCTTTTATTAAAGTTTTCATTATTGATTTTTTTAAAATTGTTAGTAGTAAGATAGTATTAGTTCAGTATTTTAATTATGTTACTCTATTCATCACTTTGAATATTATTTTCATCACGAGAGACTTTAAGATCTTGCAATCATGCAGTTTTTCCAGCAACATAATATAACAATGTCAACTGAATGGTTGTTTCTGACTATAATCTTTAGGACAGTATTTCTTATTAAAGTACTATTTTATATTCTAGGTTCATGCGCAAGATAATGTAAGACCAGGCAGTACAAGTCCTGAAACTTTAAGTGAAGCAGTAAAAATGCTTAAAGGAGAATATTGTGTAAAAGCAATTAGAGAACACAATATGGATAAAGCAATAATTTTCTGTCGAACCAAATTAGACTGTGACAATTTGGAGAAATATTTCAAGCAAATTGATAGAAATTATTTTAGTTGTGTTTGTTTACATGGAGATCGTAAACCTAATGAACGCAAAGGCAACTTGGAAACATTTAAGAAGGGAAATGTAAAGTTTTTGGTATGTACTGATGTCGCGGCAAGAGGTTTAGATATCTCTGGATTACCATTCAGTAAGTATATTTAGTTTTACTGAATGTATTGAGAATTAAAAAAATTTCTCTGACTTTAGTGATAAATGTTACATTACCTGATGAAAAGTCAAATTACGTTCATAGAATTGGTCGTGTTGGACGTGCTGAGCGTATGGGATTAGCTATTAGTTTAGTGAGTTCGGTTCCAGAAAAGGTACGTCAATTTGTATTAAGAAGTGGTTTCTTATCCAGATACATTAAAGTTATGGCGATTAAATGTTGGTAAATAATTTATGTTATACAACGTGTCCACTTAAGTGTGAGACAAATGGGAAATTTTTTTATTTTTGATTTCACAGAAAACTTTATAGAAAAGAAAAGTTCGTGCATCCTAAGAAACTTGATATTTTGTATTCAGGGTTGCGTTGTATTACTTGGTTAGAGGAAAAATTAAAAAACATTGAAGTTGCCGTAAGAGTACGCTACACTTATTTTTAAAGATATCAAAAATATTCATTTAAAAATGTTGTTTCAAATTTCAAAATATGCTCAAATACGAATTGTTATTTAAAATTTCGAAAAAATAAAAATTAAATTATCGAGCAATAATAATAGCAAATACGCAATAGTTTTTAACATCCATCTATGTGACAGTAGTTCTATGGTTGTCATTTGTATTGTTACTTTAGTAATAAATTTTATGTGATTGTCAGATCCGCTGTCACTTTAATAATTAAGTAATTTTAAGACAATTCATTAAGTTATTACCTACCAACTATGGCTGAACGGTTAACTATGCAAGAGCGAGCTGAATTAATTCTTATTTGCGGAGATAACTACAAAACATGTAGAGACGCAGCTGATATTTTTAATGAAAGACATCCCAACAAATTTATTAGTTTCCAAAGCGTCTCAAGAATTTGTTGTTTTTGTTAATTTCATATTTATTTTGTAATATAAAAATTTATTTTCATAAAGTTATATGCAAATGATTTTTGTTTCATTCTATTGCATTTCAGCGATAAAAAATTGATATCGAATGTAAATGATTTCACGTGCAATTACATAAAATTTATTATTAAAGTAACAATACAAATGACAACCATAGAACTACTGTCACATAGATGGATGTTAATAGTTATTTACGAACCAAGTGCGTGAAATCATATTTCGCGAATGAGTGACCAGTTTAAAGCGCGAGCCGTAGGCGAGCGCTTTATGGACACGAATTCGCGAAATGTTTCACGCACGAAGTTTGTACAATATTTTTTGTACGAGAACTATAAACAGTAATAATATTTATATAAAATATAAATATAATTTCAAAATTTTTATATTTATAAGTATTTTTAACAATATTACTTGTATCTGTCAGGATGGCCGAGCGGTCTAAGGCGCCAGACTCAAGGTTTATCTTGCCCGTCATACGGGTTCTCGAGCGTTCTGGTCCACTCTGAGGGCGTGGGTTCGAATCCCACTTGTGACAATTTTTTTTTTAGTTTTCTATAAATTTAAAAAATAATATTTGTTGCTGTTCTGACATTGAATTACATACCTTCCAAATATAACAATTTCTACTTCATTTCCTTTTATTTTCATAGAAAAACAACGAACTGGGTAGCATATTATTAAGGTTAGGGATTTATGATTTTAAAATGTCACTAAATTAATCAAGTTCCAGGAAGTACCAACTTTACTTTGACGCACTCGTGTTTAAAGTGACTTTTTACGCACGCAAATCGAATCGTGAAATGACAGGTTTTGATAAGCGAGTACAAAATTGCGTATTTGCTATTATTATTGCTCGATAATTTAATTTTTATTTTTTCGAAATTTTAAATAACAATTCGTATTTGAGCATATTTTGAAATTTGAAACAACATTTTTAAATGAATATTTTTGATATCTTTAAAAATAAGGGTAGCGTACTCTTACGGCAACTTCAATGTTTTTTAATTTTTCCTCTAACCAAGTAATACAACGCAACCCTGAATACAAAATATCAAGTTTCTTAGGATGCACGAACTTTTCTTTTCTATAAAGTTTTCTGTGAAATCAAAAATAAAAATATTTCCCATTTGTCTCATACTTAAGTGGACACGTTGTATATTAGTTCTTTTATAAATTTATTTCAAATAACTCAAGTTATGAGAATTTTTATAGAATACGTTAAAATGTTACGTTATAATCTCCTAATTTTCATAGCTTCAATTCATTGTAATTCTGAGGTGGTTTGGAACACAGACTGGAGAAAGGTCAAGATATGCTAGTCTTATGTTAGTTACAAATCTCTATAACCCGTTCGCATCCTAAAAAACGGCACAGCACTTCTGGGAATACCATACAGAGTTGCCATGCCTCGTGAAAAATATTTGAATAAAATATTAACGCAAATACAATATAATAAGTTAGCAAAACGTGTTTTAATTCTAAAACTTTCGATAAATTAATTTAAATAATTATTAAAACAGAGATTCTGATATAACATTCACACGATACGAGAGACTGTTAGAGTAACTTGTGTGCAAACTTTATCTGCGAGATAGACGTGTATGTTTACTGTTTGTAAATCCAGAACTAATTCTTGCTTCATATCGCTGTATGTAGTTTATCCCGCTGGTTTTCATAGTGTTATTTGCTAATTGATTTGCCAGCGAGTATCATCAATAATTACGTGTATGTTTAAATAGTTGTTTCTTCCGATATCAGTAAGAACTATTTCTTATACCTTACCTTTTTTTTTGGTATCAAACTTTTTATTGCAAAGATTTGTGTACACTCTATGCCAAACTTTATTTCCATTCCTTCCGCGGCCTTCTACTCGTTTCATAGACACGTGACGGGCCCCTCGGTGCAGAAGACTTCTCTTTCTTTTTTTTCCTTTCGTTTATTCCTCTTTACTCCAGTATTCCTGTCTTAATTTATAATAACTAATTGTGTGAATTGTGTTCAAATTATCAAGAGTAGTTCATTTGCTATTCAATGCGATGGATGTCTGGGTTTCTTGCACAGTAGTTGCGTGGGGTTGTCTGAAAATGATATAATTATGACGCGTGCTAAATCACGATCAGTTAAGGTTGTCTGTAATTCGTGTAATAACAACATGATTCAGTACAAAGTTATTAATACCCTCATGAGCGCGCTTAAGGACGATTTTAGTGCTGCTTTGAGAAAATTAACAGCGGAATTCAATGAAAAATTTGAATCATTCAATTCTATTAATTATGAAGACGTTTTGGACGAGCTTGGTGAGAGGCAATGACGAAAACAAAACGTGATTATTTTTGGTCTGCCAGAGGCCGCCCCTAGTCTTGATGTTGAGTCTCGTGTGGTGTCCGATAAAGTAGAGGTTTCGCTGGTCTTAAAAACCGTTTCTCCCACTCTTGACCTTACTGTAACCGACCCGCGGAGATCAGGACGCTACGATGCAAGTAGGATGATACCGAGACCGATCAAAGTAATTTTACTTAATGAGTCTGATGTTCGCCTTATTATTAAGAATTCCCGTCGTCTGAAAGAAACCAAACACAAAAATATTTATATATCCTACGATAGGACGCCAAGACAAATTAAAGCCTTGCTACCACAACGCGACCAAAATACAACAACAGGCAAATAACAAGAAGGTTGCAAGTTGTTCTGCAAAACCTTCCTCTCTCGATCTGACCCACCTGAAGGTGGACGTTCCGTCGAACACACCCTGCCGGCCAGCTCAATAGATTCGAAGAGCGCACGAGTCCCGAAGGTCGCTTGCTGTTATGGTGGCGTCACCGAATATTAACACCTGCAAGGTTCACCCCGTATATTCGGAAGCGGGTGGAACACAGGTAGCACCAGACACAAGAGAGTTAGCCCCCCCTCCCCCTATTACTCGCTGCTGCTATAAACGAGAGACTTTGCTTATCTCAACACAAGTAGGAAAGGAAATCAAACAAAACAGTTATCAACAATAACAAGATTTTATCCCAAAAGAAGTTATTATATCACATCTGTTAACGCCGGTCACAACTAAACAAAGGTGCGGTTAAATAGTACTGAGTTTGCCACTACTACATATATAAAAAAAAAAAGGTTAATTACCAAGCTTAAAATAAAAGATTTATATATTGAAATAATCTATATCTAGAGATCCAAAACAGTAATTGAAGATTTATGTAAAATCAAAATCAAGAAAAAGTAAGTAGCAGCTTTAAATTTTATAAAAGAATGAAAATGTTTTAAAAGAAATCTGGATATAATACAAAATAAGGCGAGGATGTACCTCACTGTAATTAATTCATTAAGTGATAATATCAATTCGAGGTGGCATTAATCAATGTGAAAAACTTTTACGCAAAATAATTAGCCACAAGGTACAAAAGTTAATATGCCACCTTACAAAATTAATGGGTATCGCCCCAGCAATGCTCCAGGCGTAATCTAGAGTTTTAATAAACAGGAACACCTGTTAAGCTAACATCACCCTGTATACACAGGTGATAAAATGATGAAGGATTAAGTTAAATGTACGTTAAATAATCAAGACATTAAAAATTTAGAACACAAATTAGGAATTCATAACAGTGGTTCTTTACAATAAAATTTACAGAATAAAATATAGCAGGGGTGGCCAAGAGGTCGACCGCGAAGGCGATTTAGGTAGCCCCCAAGAGATAAATAAATAAACTGAAAAAGAAGACAAAAAAATCAAGTGTATTCGCGCCAATAACTACCCACGCGCTTTGGTCGTAGCGCAGTGCAAGTTACGCCATCTAGTTACACCAGGTAGTACTAACTTGCCTAGAACAATATCGACGGTGGCGATGGAAGATTCGTGAAGACGCGCGAGCGAACGCTGTGTGGGTTCGCGAGTTGTTTCTCGAAATTTCTAGATGTCGCTATCCCATCATATAATATAAATAGCTGGCGGAAGCCACAGCCAGTCAGTTTGAATTCAGAAGCGATACGAAACGATAAAAAGTGCGTGAAGAGTCCTGGACTGAGTGCGTTTGGACAGACGTATGCGTTGTGACTGTGAATACAGAACTCTCGGTCGACATCGTTCGTTCGTTCGTTCCTCACGTGAAATTCGTCAGGCAGCGGCGTAACAGTAACGTAGGGACTTTTGTGAGTTTGACTTTTATTTAATAAAAATGAGTGTGCCATCTGGTTCAAGTGCAAAAAAAAGTAAGACTTACCATTATCACAGTGAGTGGGAAGAGGATTTTTTTTTCGTTATGGTCAACGGCAAATGTGTGTGCCTAATTTGTAATTCAAGTGTAGCGTTACCGAAAAGAGCAAATGTGGAAAGGCACTTTAAAACTACACATTCCAAATTCGCCACAGATTTTCCATTTGGCAGTGAAATTCGGAAGGTAAAAGTACGAGAATTAAAAAGCAGCTTAACAATCTTTTTTTACGAAACCAGACTTGAAATTAAAAGCTGCTACACTGGCGTCATTTGCTGTTACGGAAATATTGATAAAACGAAAGAAACCTTTTGAAGATGGAGAAATGATCAAGGAAGCCATGCAGAGAGCTGGAGAAGTACTGTTTAATGACTTTAAAAATAAGAAAGAAATTATGTCAGCCATAAATGCCATTTCTGTCACGAAACAGTGTGATGCGACGAAGTGAAGCCTTAAGTGGAAATTTGGAACAATTGCTTAAGGAAGACTTGCAAAAATGTAGTTTTGATTAAAACATTTAAAAGTCTAATTCAAGTGCATGCATCTCAGTTAAGACGAGGTGAACTAAGAAACTATAAAAACATGGAAGAAGAATGCACGCACAACTCAAATCGGGACTTTGAAACTTTCGCCAGACAGCTGGAGAACTTGCACCTGGAGTTCGAAAGACGGTTTTTGGATTTCTTCGCTCGCGAAGAAGTGCTAAGTTTCATGACATTCCCTTTTAATGAAAGCAATGACCTTCACAGCTTGACTGCAAAAATCGGCAAGTTAACTGATTCTGAATCTGTTGTGGTGCAAGAAGAAATAATTAAAATGAGATGCGACATATTTCTGAAAGCAAGAACATTTGGCAGTAATACTGATTTTTGGAAACTGATTTGCAAAGAAAAGTTTCCATGCCTAAGAAAGGTTGCCTTATATTTGACTTCGTTTTTCGGTTCCATCTATCTTTGCGAATCGACATTTTCTACTATGAATACAATAAAAACCAAACATCGTTCTCGTTTAACAGATGCCCACTTAACTTCCTGTTTGCGCATCGCAGTTACTTCTTACACTCCTCAATATAATAAACTTGTGGAGAATATGCAGTGACAAATATCCACTCAAAAACCTAATATTTTGTTTTCAACGTATATAATAGAAAAATACTTACTAACTTATCGCTAAAATGTTTTATTTCTCTCTTGTAAACTCTACCTTAGAATCGCCCGCAAGAAACATTTTTGAACACAAGTAGACCTCAGAGGTCAAAAGTTTGGCCACCCCTGAAATATAGGATAACTAGATCTTGACGTAACCCCAAATTAGATTCGAAGGCTCGACTGAAGGTTCTAAGCGTCGTGTTTTAAATCAACAAAACTACAGGCTGCTGGAGAAGCCAGACAACCAGTAAATTAATTAACTAAAAGATTAAGTATGAAAGAAGTCAGGCGTTTAATGCCTTTCGAACAATGTAAGAGGGTGAAGCCCGGTGACTGACTACAGTTAGCGTTTAAAATATCAAAGGTTGCACAGAGAAGGGTAAAGCTCCTCTCTAGTGCCCACTAAAGTTTAAATAATCTAACAAATAAATCTCTAAAAAAAATAATTTAGAAAAGGATAATTCGGGGCTGATTAATACCCACTTTTAGTTAAGAAAATTATATCAGCAACTACTTAGCTTTAACAAATTTAATGCCCAGATTTCCTGAATTCTCTCCTCGTGATAGCCCTCACGGAAGTAATTCGGAAATGTCGAACTCTGAATTGTATCAACAGGGAACAGCCGTCATCTTGGTGATGCTGTCTAGACGGAAAAGATTTCTTCGGTCAGGAAGTTCTGAAGATATCAGATGCTCCGCCGTAAGAGGTTTAAGTAACCCAACACGGGACTCCTACTAAAGTTCGCTAATCTTCGCTGCCAATCCAAAATTTAGATCCAAAACGATAAATGGCTACCACGTGGTATTTCACACGATAAAATCCCGAAGTATAATAAACGGTTATAAGTACTTGAAACCTGGGTAGATAGCTCCAATAACAAATTAAATCCTAAGAAAGATAGAAGATTCGAAATAAGTAAAGATACAATAGATAAAGATATTTCTTACCGCAGATATATAAGACCACACTAGAGTAGAACACAAGTTAGCGCTACTAAGACTTAAGGGCAAGTTCCCGCCGATCTAGGCAAAAGTAGTGAACAAGCCGGAGATACGTCATATACAAGAACGGAAAACTGGTAATTTGAAAAGAAGGGAATTTAATTTACAATAAAACATAAACGGGTGCAAGAGTGTACAGCCAGGCCAAAAAGCGACGTGGGGTTAATTAAAACTCCATAATTTAGGGTGAAAATCGATAAAATAGACCAAACGAATGTCTAGATATCTGTCAAAAGCTAGATAAATCAAATGTTGTGAGATGGCGCTCCGAGCGAGAGAAAATAATTACACCAATAAAAGTAAATTAACAGGGATAATTAGACAAATAAGCTCTAGAAATGGTTCACGACATTCTAAAAGAATTTCTACAATTTAAGTAATGAATTAAAGGAACAAGATCGGATTTACAAACAGATATAAACTACAACGTGACCAAGCATTTAAAATAACAAGATGTCGGACTCCTCGACGTGTATGAAACATATACCGGAAATATATATAGAGTCGGCCAAATTATTTGAACAAGAATAAATTTTAAGAAAATATCGAGGTTTAAAGATGCCCAAGCGTTAGTTAATTGACAACAAAAATCAATAAAATATTAATACACGAAAAAGGTGAAAAATGAAAGGATTAAATAGATAAACGTAGGAAAATAATGAAATAAATTTATTAAAATTTCCTGAATGATCTCAAAATGATTTTACGAACGTAACAGCCTTTCAGAATTTGAAAGAAGAGCTAAAAATTCGATCCTCTAATGTGAAACCGGTCCCGGGGTTAAGTACATTCGCGGGTCTCCGAAGATTGTTAATTTAAACTAAGTGATAGCTCCAAATACGACGACAATTTTTTACGATGCTATCAGAATGTGCGAGGCTTAAATACGAAGTTCTCAGTTTTGTTCAATGGTGTTGTGTCCAGCAACTTCGATGTTGTTTGTCTTACAGAGACTTTGTTGAATGGTGGAGTGTCGAGTGATGAAATTTTTCCAGAAAATTAGTCTGTTTTTAGGTGCGATAGAAACATTGATGCACCAGGGGTGGAGGTGTACTTGTTGCCGTGAAAAATGATATTTCGGCCAGTATGTTAGATTTAAGTTTTCTTAGACTGAATGTTGCTTGTATTGATATTGTTGGTGTCAGATTAATTGTAAACTGTAACGCACAGATATTTATGTTTGTATTATATATTCCGCCGTCTGCTTCTTTTGACGATTACCAACACTTTCTATCTTTATTAGAGCATCTTCATTACTTTAGTAAATGTGAAACAAAAATTGTAATCGTGGGTGATTTTAACATTCCTGCATACAATCTAAACTTTAATGACCAGAAATACCTCTTTAATAATTTTCAACAATTTTTTGATTTAACTTAAAAAAATTACATAACCAATAGTAACAACCACCTACTGGATCTAGTACTATCTAATATTGCGGGCGCCGTTGAGAGGAGTGATTCTACGCTATTTCCGGAGAATGAGCACCACCCGTCGCTTGAAATATCTTTAGATGTATGCCTTATCCGTATTGCTCGTTTTCAATTGGGTGAAACTGAGACATGCTACTATTTGTTGTATGGTATGCTGTTGGATGTTGACTGGTCTGCTGTTTGTGCAATCGAGGATGTTGATGAGGCTTGTACTGCCTTCTATAATGTTTTATACACATTAATTCTTCAGTACCAAAATGTCAGAAAATTTAGTAATCTCTGACGTGATACGGTGCATCCGCAGCAAACATAATGCACACAGAACATATAAAAATTATGGTACAGACTTCTATTATGAACGCTTCAAAATTCTTAGAGTGAGGTGCAAGTCTTTGATAAGTGTTTCCTACAACAACTACATCGACAATATCCAGCAATCTATTACTCAAAATCCAAAGGATCTGTGGAGGTATGTGAATAAAAAGCGTGGGTGGACTAGGATCCCGGGAGTTATGAGGTATGGTGAGGGCGAGTTGGACACACCACAGGAAATCATTGAAGCGTTTGGTGATGACTTTAACAGTGTGTACATCGAATCTGATGATAGCTTCAGTGAAAGTTTTACAGAAGTAACTCAGTCTTCTTCAACTATAGATGTTACGCTTTTCATTGAAGAAACTGTTTTACAGAAATTAAAGAATAACTTTCTTAGTGGAGTGGGCAGGATTCCTGCTTTCGTGGTTCATGATGCGGCCTACGTACTAGCAAAACCATTATGTTATCTATATAATTTAATATTAAAGCAGTGCAAATTTCTCGAGATCTGGATAGTTTCACGTATCTGTCCGATTTTTAAAAGGGGTGATTCGTCTAGTTTTATGCGGAACCGATCTACTACCACCAATCTCGCGTGCCTTACACAGTATATTTCGAAGTGTCTGGATAGACGTGGTCAAACAGACGTAGCTTACACAGACTTCCAAAAAGCCTTTGATCAGATTGACAACCATGCTCTTCTAGGAAAATTGAAACATATGGGGCCAGCGCTGATAATGCTTCTTTCATTTTACCTATTTGAGAGAAGACAGAATGTTGAGAATCGTAATATTAAATCTATCGAATTAGCCCAACATCTGGTGTTCCGTAGAGTTCGAATCTAGGTCCACTGCTGTTTTTGATTTTTATTAATGATATGTCAACTGTTGTCTCCTGTGAGCATCTACTATTTGCTGATGATCTGACGCTATTTTATGAGGTTAATACCGCGGAGGATTGTCTTAAACTACAGAAAGATGTTTCTAACATTGAAGAATGGTGTAGAGACAATCATCTAATCTTGAACATAGACAAGTGCAGGGTAGTAACGTTTAGTCGCAAGCATGATATATGTATGTTTGACTACACAATTAATGGTCAAATATTGGACCGCGTGTCGAGATTAGGGACCTAGGCGTGACCATTGACAGCAAACTGTATTTTATCGATCATATCAATGAAACAATAGCTTCTGTTTACAAAAGCTGATGGATATATATACAAAAATTGTAAGGATTTCCGCAGTGCTGATTGCCTCAAACCGTTCTATTGCGCTTTTGTCAGATCTAAATTAGAATACGCATCCCTCATATGGTATCCGATCTACAATGTACGTATTAAGAATGTGAAGTCAATTCAGAGACGTTTTTTAAAATATATGATGTTTGTCGAGGACGGGGTTTATCCCGCCAGAGGCATTGACTCTACGCTAATGCTGAACAGGTTCCACTTAACTCTCTTGGAACTTAGACGAAATATAAGCAGTGTAAAGTTTTTATACAAAATCTTGCATAACGATACTGACTGCCCTGCTTTGTTGCATAAAATAAATTTTATTGTGCCTCGATTCAACAACCGCCAAAGCAACCAATATAATGGTAAAGTCACCCATTACAGTTATTTGTAAGAACTTTAATTATATTTCTCACCTATGTGATATTAATTTTGATACAATTCATTCGATCTCGAATGTTATCTTAAGTCTATGGATATGTCTCTAATCATATATACTCTTTCGATATGTTAATTTTAGTTATTAAATTTCCTGTACTTGGGGCTTCCCGTTTGAAGTAAAGATTATTATTATTATTTGATAAATAAAGATTATTATTATAATAAATTATATTATTAAAAAAAGGCTTTAGCATTGGGGATTTATGTACTTTAATGTTTGTGGTTGGTATTTGACTGCCATGGTTATGAGATACGTTTGCAAATAGCATAAAACATAAGTTACAAAATAATCGATTATATCGAAGTCTCTGGGTACTATATATAGGCTTATCCATAAGTAAGTTACATTTTGAAACTGCCATGATTTCCTTATAAAGTAAAGTATACACAACTTAAAAACTGGTTTTTATTGGTAAAACAATGGGGTCTATTACAAAGCAAATCACTTCAGCGCAAATTTAGAATATGTCCGCCATCTTGTTCTTCAACAAGAAGCAGCCTTTCTTTTATACTGTGGACAACATCGTGGAGTAAATTACCTGGAATAGCTGCCACTTGTCAAATTGATTCTGAGCTGCTGGATAGTCGTAGGATGACTGACTTAAAAACCCCTTTTCTTTAAGAGAGCTTCATAGCCAATAATCTGACGGATTAATATTTGGAGAAGCGCTGGCCAAGGATTGGGAAAGTTTCTGCTTATGATACAATTGGCAAAAGTGTTAATTAAGATTTTTACTGGAGTGTAAATATGGGAGGGGTGCGCCATCTTGCATGAAGATGATATTTTCAATATCGTAATTGTGCAATCTTGGGATAACATAATTTCGCAGCATGGTAAAATATCGTTCTTCAGTAACTGTTTTTAATTGCCCATTTTGATTTTCCACAAAAAAGTATGATTTTAAAATGAATTGGGATGTGAACCTAATCCACACGGTTACTTTCAAATTATGAATTCCTTGCTGAATTACAATATGCGGATGATTTTCCGACCAAGTCCTACAATTGTGTGTATTGACACCTCCACTCAGTTGAAAATGCGCCTCGTCGGTCCAAAAACGTTATCCAACCACTGCGGAGTTCGTTGAATTTGTGCTAATAGACGAAGAGCAAAATCATACCTAACTGGTTTATTCGTTTCTTTAAGTTCAAATAAAACTTGCATTTTAAACGGATACATTTTTAGATGTCTTCTGAAAGTTCGCCAATCCGTGGTGTAACTTATTTGGAGACGATTTGCAACTTGATTAGCGCTACATATTCCGTAGTTATTATTTCCGGCTATTTCTTCAGTATCACGTAAAACTTCAGCAGCAGTAATATCATTCGTTACTTTAGATCTTCCAGATTTTGCTTTATCAGTAACGCAACCAGTTTCTTCAAATTTATGAATCACCTTGCGGTAAGCCTGTAAACTGCACGGTCCGTTTCTTAAGTTATTGTTTCTTATGAATTTCCTTATACCCGCTACTAAACTTTTTGCACATTCATAGTAGCACTGAACAAGACTTATACGATTTTGCAACGTCAAAAGCATTTTTCACAGGGTGAATATCTGTCAAATTTAGTAAGAAAAGCTAACGTTTCTATTTTTATCAACAAATAAAAAATGTGATCGACGAGTAAACCCTATTATTTTATGAACACAAATATGTTTTTATTTTGTGTATCTTTACTATTTAACAAAATGACGGCAATTTCAAAATGTAACTTACTTTTGAATAACCCTATATTATATATCTTTTTTAAAGAGCTAACTTGTTATCAAATTCTAATCTACTCATCTTCCATTTCATCTACCTGCCATGTTTTTTCCTCAACTGAAATATATAATATAATAATACAAGCAAATAAGAATGTTAATTACCTATATAATTCTTTTTTACTTGATTAATGTAATTAGTCCATTGTTTACATATACAACTTAACTTAACAACTTAATCATATGCTCCTGTCTGTTAAAGCCAGAATATCAGTCACTTTGAAAGTGGTATTGCTCATTCTAATAATTTTTTTTTATTTGAGCTTATGTTTTGGGTTGGACGCCAGCACGTCCAGGCACTTGAGCACACTGCTCTTTGTACTATCCCCATAGATCTCTCAGTTCCACTCTGTTAGTCTTGTGTCCTCGACAAAAGCCACTATCCTCCTCAGGGGAAGTTTGAGTACACTCGAAGGATCCAATAGATCTCTCCCGAAATATTTCTGTCTGAGTTCCTTCAGTTCCTCGCACGTGCATATTACATGAAGGCTAGTTTCCTCCTGTTTTTCACATCTAACTAGGGCTCGCTAACCAAGCCCATGCTGTACAAATGCTTCCTTAAAAGACAATGTCTGGTTATTAACCCGGTAATTATTTTAATTTCTTTTTTGTTACTACGAATTAGGTTGGCTGAAAATTTCCCGTCCAGCTCCCTTAGTAGTGTTTTGGTATGGAGTCGACCTTCCGTTAACCTCCATTTGTTTTTATGTTCTTTTTCTAGCCATAACCAGATTGTAATGGGACAAATTACAGCTATCTTATCTCAAAGCATTTATATCAAATTAAAAGAAAATATTAAAAGTTAATTTATTTAAACCAAAACAGACACACTGTATAAATTCTAATACGTTTCCCGCCATATAAAATAATATTGCAAAACATTTCACAATTATATTACGTAGTTATTTCAATCAGTTCCTTTTAATGCTACATCATTATTTTGTTAGAATAAGTATGTATAGTTAGCCATATCAAAAAACTCTATAAAAGAACCTAGTGCTACATAGATGAATCAAAAGGACCACTATATTACATCATCTACCAAACCAGTGCGCTCGAGAACTTTAGAAGGAACTGGGGAATTCACCGATAGAAAACAAAAGTTAGGACGCATCCAAGAGTCCGAAAGGGACTCACTTGATTCAAGTCAGTATTGCGAGTCCGACGTGCTACCCCCGGACGCAAAATAAGTACATATTGTATAGCAAGAAGCCTCACTTGCCTACAAGCATAGTCTTTCATATAAAAGTGAAATCCCACGTTAAAAGCAATCAGGGCTCTCGTCTGGATATCAGGCACCCTGAAACGTGGGGAAAGTGCTAAAATAGTGAAGTAGTTAGTGCGTCACCCCAGAAGCGTCAAGTCAGCGACAAAGGGAATAGCCAGTAGTGCGGCGTGTTAAAGGTTAGTTTTTTATAAGAACTATAATAATCTGATCAGAATAAACAGTCTAAACCGGCGCCAACATTACGGTATCTCGCCCCCCCTGCGTAGTTTAGTTTTATTAAATATGTCCGATTAAACCTAAGTAAATTTGTAACTAATAATTTATAAAAGTAGCAAGCTTTATTTATTAATATAGGTATATATTGTAACAATCTGTTTTTTATTTCAATTCTTGTAATATAAAATCCATCACAAGAGCATAACAATCAAAAGGAATTGATTGAGATATTTATTAAGTATTTTAGAGGGATTCAGTTATTTACACCTTAGTTTACTTTACGCTCTGAGAGAGAAAGGCGTAAGTCACATCTTGACTTACGTGCTTTACCTAGAGTCTGTTTATTGTTCTCTCCGCTTTAGTTTAGCAAACCGGCAATCTTTAAAGTCATTTATACCTTAGAGGGGGTTCTACCTCTTGGCGCCCAGCAAGAGTAATTAAACAAGTTAATTACATAATATTCAAATTAATCTATTCTCAATATTTGATAACTGCGGTATGTAATTCTTTTTATCGCCAAAGTTATCATTTGTCAGCAGCAACCTCGGATCCCTCGACGCACGGGCTGTTACAATATAGCATCGTGTGGAACAAAAGAAGAGGACTGTTACAAGATTTCCCTTTTAGCGGAATCCTTAGTGATTCCACATACAGGTTCTGGTCCTATGAAGTTCCTATTAGTACCTTCTTTGGCCAGTTTGTCGGCTATCTCATTGCCTTTAATTCCCTCATGTCCTGGCACCCATATCAGCGATACTGTATTGTCATGTGCCAGTTTATTGAGGACCTGTTTACAATATTTCACCAGCTTAGACCTGGTAGATGGGTTCATAATGGCTTTAATAGCCGCCTGACTATCAGTCATTATGTTAATTTTTTTTGTTTGCGCAGCTGGCTTCCCGAATTTCCTCGGTGCAGGCTGCGACTGCAAACAATTCGGCCTGGAAAACCGTAGTATGTTTCCCCAGACATATCGATGTCTTCGTTCCAGGGCACATTCCGCATATGCCTGCACCTGCCCCCTGACTAGATTGTGATCCGTCAGTGTACCAGGTGCCGGCACCACAATCGATCGACCGACTTTTTGCGTGTTCTCTGGTCGGTATAAATATATTCAGCTTAGCTGTAAACATAATTTCAGCTGCCATACTGTCCGCCGGCATTTGAAATATCGGTTCTTCCAGCATAGTTCCTGTGATATCTGTATGGCTCCCTATAACCTTATTAGGACACCATACGTCGTTGGCCTTCATAGTTCCAGCGGAGGGAGACCCACGATGGCCTGCGTGGAAGCGGTTCCCGTGCTGTTCATAGCTCCTGTGATTCCCAACAGAGCCTGTCGCTGGAGAGTCGTGAGGAGCCCCACCGACGATGTCCGCTCCGTCCTCCTCCACCAGACAACTGCTCCATAGGTAATCGTTGGTCTTATTACTACTGTGTACAACCAGTGTACCACATTTGGTTTTAGTCCCCAGGTCTTGCCAACATCTCTTCTGCATCTCCAGAAGAGCTGCGCCGCCCTGTCTGCCACTTTGACTAGGTGTCTGCTCCAATTCAGTTTCGCATCAAGTGTTATGTCTAGATATTTCACTTCATTGGTTAGTTGTAACTCTTGTCCAAAAGCCTTACGCTACCCAGATCATTTAGTTTTCTCATGTTGGTAAAGGCTACCAACTTGGTTTTTTGAGGATTGACTGTTAATCCCTCCTCAAGGCACCATCTTTCCACAATTCGCAGAGCATTTCGCATAATGCTCGCCACTGTCCTCGCAAATTTCCCCTGGGACACTATGACAATGTCATCGGCGAACCCCTGCGTCCATATTCCCTGGTCATTTAATGTCCTGAGGAGATTATCCACTACTAGACTCCATAGTAGCGGTGACAATACGCCTCCTTGAGGACACCCTTTTGTTGTCCTCATGGAGATCGTTTTGTTTTGCATTTGGGCATGAACTACTCTGCTGCGCAGCATGTTATGAACCCAGTTGCATGTGGTGCTTTTTATTTTTCTATCTCTTAAAGATCGTATAATGGAAGACGTCGAGGTATTATCGAAAGATCCTGCATAGAAATGTCTAAGAAGACTGCAAGTGCAATGGTAGTGTAGGCTCCTTTCGAGCCCTCTCACCAGGCTATGCAGGGCACCTTCACCTGATTTTCCCATCTGGTATGCCCATTGCAGTGGGTGTAGAGGAGATCTATCCAGAGCCCCTTCTTTAATATTTAAATATATCATTTTTTCCATAGTCTTGAACATAAATTGGTCTAAATGATTTAGGGTGGGTATATGTTCCTTTTCCGGGCTTCGGAATTATTTGAGATTGTATCATTTCTATGGAATTAAGCATGATACTGACGTATTGTGTGACCAAATCTTACTGTGGTATCTTTCCCGGGCCTTCACTTTCTAACAACAATATCCATATTGCCCTAAAATAACATAAATAATAATTCATTAGGCGCTAATACGAAATACTTTCATTTGAAGATAATAGTCCCTGAATAGTTATAAAAACTACTGTTTTTAGAATAGGATGATGCTATAAGGAATGAAATGGAAGAGGTTAAAAATAAACAGATAAACACAACAACCAATAACTTTTGACAACTAGAGGCACAGTAGTGGATGATGCAATTGATTTCACTTGATTTAAACTGTTTAACAGAATTTGACAACGTTGCACACTAGTAAATGAGATAGTTGTATATGTTAATTCTATAATTAAAAAGAGATATATGCAGGTATATATTTAGGATTAAAGAAAAACTTTTCATTCATCGTATGCAGTTGTGAGCATATTTGCCATTTTTAAACATACTATACTGTTATCAGTAGAGGTTCTTACGTACGATGTAAGCTGCTGCACGGATGAGACTGCTTAGCTTAAGCTTTCATATATAGAGAGAAGCAAGTTGCTGCAACCGAAATTGTTCGAAGCAATTTCATCTGTGTAGTAACTTACATCGTACGTCATTAAGAACTGCCACTGCTACTTATTGAAGATACAACAAAAAATATAGATAACTTAAAGAACGTAAATTAATTATGTTTATATACATAATTGATTTACGTTTAACTTTCAAATACTAAATTGTCATGTACAAAAAAGTTATAATTTAGTATTTGGCAGGTGTGGCTCGTGATGACGTATTGTTGGGGCACGCACAATGATGCGAGTGTTTCGTGTATCATCGTGTACTAACTGTAGCGTTTTCTTAGGAAACACCGAAAACACACGAGGCACTCGCATCATTGTACGTGCCCCTACAGTACGTCATCACGAGCCGTGCCTGGTATTTGGAAACGAAGACTGAACACGTGCTGCTTAACAATTTTTTTTTGTTAATATTACGCTGTCCTTGGGACGTTGTAAATAACTTTTTACAGCTATGTTCATGTATTTCTAATTTGGTTATTTTTGTAAGGTATGGTATCATGGTGAATGGTGTTCATCTAGAGGACGCAATTGCTGGAATACAAATTTGACTGATGTAAAAGGTTGCTGCGTTTGGTATAATGAACCTCAGGTAAAGAAATTTTTAAGATTTTCGTTGCTTATTTGTAATCAATCATATTAATAGTACCTGGCAGACATAGAAGACCATTTAAACATTACAATTCAGCAAGTAGGAAGCGATTTGAAAGTTCCACATGATGAATTTGATGGAAAAGTCGTCTACGGGGAGAAGCGTCAACATACTGGTAGTAACTATGTAACTCATACAGCACAGATGGGCCCAATTGTACAAGAATTATCTAAATTAGAGAGTCAAGCTCAGATAATGTATTTGAAAAGACATATTTCAGCCGGCAGAAAATAGATCTATTTTATTATTTTAAATAAGCTTGCTTTTAACTTGCCTAATTTGATACAATTAATTTATTAATTGAGTAATTAATATTATTTTTTGTGGCGTAATATGTAAATTGGTAAGCGAATAATAAACATTTTTAATTTCTAAGCAACCATATGCAAAGTATTATATACCTAACCTTCATTTTTATTATTTATTCCTTAAATTAGTTAGCCTACAAGTCTTTGTTAAACTATCACTAATGAGTTGTGACGAAATAAATGTACATTAAACACTAAGGCCCGGTTTTATAATCATACCCTTAACGGAGAATTATCCAATTGAGAATTAAAGTTAATCCTGTCATTAACAGTCCATTAAAATATTTGAGTTTCATAAAAGGTGGGGACCAATTTGTTAGCTAATGTAGCAATTAAGGAAATTAAAGTTATGTTGACAGCCCTGAATTCATTTTCCCTAAGATTTTGACATGATTTAAGTTACCAGCTTGTTATTTTCTTGTTTAAATTTCGTTCAGTTGTTTTGAAAACTAACTTAACCGACATATTTGAAAATATTTTCTCTGCAAATAAAAAACTATGATGAATCCTGCGAAACGTGTGCGTTCATGCAATTTTAATAAAGAAGATGAAATGTTGTTATTAGATGAAGTTTTAAAATTAAAAAACGTGATTGAGTGCAAAACCACAAACAAACTAAGTGTAGGAGAGAAGGTTTGTATGTTTAACATTAACTAGTAAAATATTAAATGCAAAATATTACTAGGAAATCGCTTGGCAAAAAATTGCAGCTTCATTTAATGATAAAAATCTACTATCTAGGTCTGTTGACCAATTAAAAACCAAATATGACAACCTCAAGGCAAAAGCTAGGAAAGAGGTAGCTAAGCTTAAACTTAGTCGGACAGGTATAGGTGGTGGCCCTGGTTTTGGTGATCTGGATTGTATAACAGAAGCAGTTCTAAAAATTATAAACTTTAAGACGGTGGTGGGCTTTGAAAATAGATTTATGGTGACAGTCAAACAAATGTATTGCAAGATATTTATTTCATACAATTTTTTTAAATTTTTTCAATTACAGAATTTCATGGATATAAATGTTGTGGAGGACAACAAACTTTTGTTAACGATAGTTGATGAGCCAGTAATGATTTCAATACTTTATTATTATTTTATTGCTAAGAGGTTTCTTTTAGGTACAATCTAGCAGAAATTATTCAGAAATTTGTGAGGTAGCTATGTCTTCAGAAACTATAGAAAATGTAAGTCTTGAAAAGTATAATATGTATGAACTAATATATTTTTAAACAGTTATCATTTGTGGAAGAACATGTGGATGAGGTACTTGTAAATATTACTACCGGTAGAGGTGATGAAATGCTAATGCCAAATACAAACGGTGCAGTTTCAGAGGTAGGCTGCCATTTTTCAATTTTAACAATTTATTTACATACCACCCATTACAAAAAGTGTAATAATAATATATTTAATATTTACTTTAATGTTATGTCTTTCCAGGTTTTAGAAGATTCTGAACCTGAAACAACTAACTGGAGCAAGTATACTCCCAAAAAATTAAAAGCAAAAGTGAATGAAAAGCTACGATCACATTCATATAATCCAGTAGCAGAAACTAAGGCTGCTTACTATAAGAGGAAACTGGAAATTACTTTTCAGGAGGAATCCAAAGAACGTGCCAAGCGAACGTGATGCTGAAGAACATGTTAAGAAAATGATGCTTCTAGACCAGGAATTACTAAAAAATAAAATAGAGCTGGACAAATAAATGAAGTTCTTGTAATTTTTTTTCAATACATATCTTGAAAGTATTTTAATATTGATGTTTCATTTCTATTTATGTCAAACAATTGTAATAACATGATTTTAAGGTTTGAAGCTTTTTTAAATATTTAAAGATTTTACAATGATATCGTTCAATTTTTGTCACCAAAAACTGAAATAAAAACAAGTCGAATGTAACGAGCAAATTGTAAAAATTTCAATTATTTTCCTAATACATCAATGATGAAACTTGTTTGTCTTTTACTTAACCTTGCAGTGAAGAATATCAAAAGATAATTGTACCATAAACATTACGAAATATGTTAATAATAAAGAGCTGTGATATAGTTTAAGGAATTTATTTTTTATAAGTAAATATACATATAATACAAGTCAAATATTTTAATTAGATTATAATAAAATATCTACAATTGAGCAAAGTGCTCGTTTATTAAAAGTTGTCGATAATGCCTGGCATTATTAACAATATGTTCAACATTATCATTTTCATCATATAGATCTTCGATATTTTCCACCTCTTCTTCAGGATATAAATCGTTCATATCTATTGCGATGTTATGCAACACTGCAGTAGCAACAATAATATCCATCACACGGTCAACTGTTGTCGCATTCCCACCCTCAAAATAGGGAAACGACGTTTCCACACACCATACTGCCTCTCCACCACATTTCTTGTTCTTATTATGGACTCGTTATACAAGTTTTTTGCTGGTGTTCTTGCTTCTTGTAATTTTGTCATTAAATATGACTGCAAAGAATATCCACTATCACCCACCAAAATATATCTCCCAAAAGTACAATTTTGAAATTTTCTTTTTAAACTACTATTGTTAAAAATAGTTTGGTCATGAGTTGCTCCAGGCCAACGTGCTACAATATTTTTAATTTAGTATCACTGACAGTTTGTACATTTAATGCGAAAAAACCTTTTCTCGATCTAAATATTTCGGCATCATCACCACCAGGTGAATCAATTTTTATCAATGTGCAATCTATTGCACCTATTACTCTGGGAAACCTAGCTATGGCATAAAATTTCTCTGCAGCTCTTTCCATTTCAATAGCATTTTCATACATATTTATGTAACGAGCGCTTAGGGAAGCAATGGCTGTGGAAACCCGTTTTATTATTCGGCATGCTGATGCTTTTGATACCCCCATAAAGTCTGCTACAGCTATTTGCATATTACCAGAGGCGTAGTATCTCAATGTTAATAATAGCTGTTGCATTGGCTGTATAGATCCACCTCTATAAAACATTGTTTAAAGTTACTTCTAAAAAAATGTATATATAGTCAGATAATACCTATTTGTATCCCTTTTAATTAGTGGTTCAATTTCCTGTAACAAGGCTTGAACGGTTTCCTTCGTTAATCGGAAACGATCAAAAAATTCTTTTTCATTAAAACTACCAAAACAATCTTTTCTTTCTTTATAAACTTTCCTTCTTCTAAATACAATATATTCATCATCAGATGAACTCGAACTTGAAGAGCTTGGATGATGCATATTAAAAAATGTGTCAAAATAAACTTTTAACAGGTAGTTAGATAGACTCGAAAAATGTCACTTGAAAAAGCGAACAAAATAGAGGTTAACTTAAAGAGACCATTAATTCTTAACTAGTCACTAGTCTTCTTCTAAATACAATATATTCATCATCAGATGAACTCGAACTTGAAGAGCTTGGATGATGCATATTAAAAAATGTGTCAAAATAAACTTTTAACAGGTAGTTAGATAGACTCGAAAAATGTCACTTGAAAAAGCGAACAAAATAGAGGTTAACTTAAAGAGACCATTAATTCTTAACTAGTCATTTTGGTGTCATTAGTACTAACGGAGAATTAAAAGATAATTACGGATTATGAACCTGATATTTTTATTTTAATTAGGAATTAAAGTTAATCCTCCCATTAATTCCATTATGAAACCGGGCGTAATAAACAGTTTTACTCACTAAAATAAAATTTTAAAAAAGTCTGGATTTTAAAATGTTGTTTTTGGCTTTTTTTTTGTTGGAATTTATTGAACTACAGTTCAGGTCCGATGTTTAATTCAACACATTCATTGATGGATAGTTGTGGTGGAGACCACAACTTGTACTATTTATTTTGATCTGATTTTGATTATGTAATAGTGATATCTCAACATATACAATGAAATCAGGTATTTGTATAGTAAATTTGTACTAAAAATTAGTGGAATTTTGCAATTTTATTTCTATTAGATGTATTTACAGATGGCAAGTAATACTTGAAACTTTGATAACCGCGGATCCATTAATCTTGCATATAAGAAGTTCTAAATTAGTTAGAAATTGCTGTAATTAAAAAATATATTTTATATGTGTGTATATGACACCACCATCTATTATACATAGATATATTATTATACAAGGTGTGTATAAATTGTCGCAAAAGCTACACGTAGCGACATTCTTCGTTCGGTTCTGAATAGAAAATCTTAATGTTAAAATGTCGTATCATGCTTCGTAAATTCGTAAATGTCAAAATTTGACAGTAATGATTTTGATTGAACTCACTTTGAAATACAAACTTATTGTTCTAGAACGTTGCCAAATGTGTTTTTCGTGGAAGTACGTTAATGAATAAATGTTTAAAACAAGTTTTTAAATCAAAAAGAAAACGTTTACGAAATAATACTAGTAAAATTGTTTTCTTTAAACTAAATTGCATCTATCTCTATTAACAGATATCGAAGAGCAAAGGTTAGTTACGCACTAAAAGTCTGAACTTCAAGAACCCCGTGAAAACAAACGAAGCATGATACGACATTTGAACATTAAGATTTTTTATTCAGAACCAAACGAAGAACGTCGCTGCGTGTAGCTTTTGCGACAATTTATACACACGTTATATAGATTATAGACATACATTAAAATGTATCTAATTACATATTATCAATATGCGGTGGTAGTGATGGTGTAGTCGAGTCTGTCGAGGTACTAGATGATCTTCCGAAATCCCCCATCTTATAAAAATATAATAGTTTGTACAAAATAATTTAAATTATCATTACACAAAGTTGATAAAAAATGTAGAACACTAAATTTTACTTGCAGGAATGTTTCTCAAATTATTAAAATATAATATCAACAATAAAATCTTAAAATAATCCTACTCTAAACCCACTGTAATTTTCTTGAATGAATTATTGTGGTTTGTAGGATACTTGTAAAATCATAACTGTTAGTAGATACATTTTTCTCTTACCTGTCAGGGAATCCAACGTCTAAGAAATATTCCTTTTCGGTTACAGAGCCAAATCGGATATTATATATGGTTGTAGCATGTATAAGATTGTCTTGCAATTTAACGACGTCGACTGGTTGATTCTCATTCATTATTTCTATATCTTTGAGGTATAAATATAAACGAGACTTGTCTTCGAATTCTAGTATTAGACATTTAAAATTTTCGTTTTTTAGTTTTAAATTAAACACGTAAGCAAAATTTTAACAGCCATTGATAAATAAATTTATGTCTTTCAAATCATGAAGTTTGAAATTTTTGGTTGAATGTTGAATAGAGAAAGGTTTTTTAAAAATAAGCTACTGGCGTGCCACTGCGGTGTCGGGTGTTTATAAACACCCGTTAGATATATGAAATTTACAATTAAAAAAAGGTTCATCAATAATGCTACAAGATAAATCAAACATTGTTAAAGGTGGTTTTATTACTTTTCTTAATTCAGTCTTAGCAAATATTGGTTGTTGATGCAATAGATAAAATAAAAGGTAAGTCATATTTGCCATTTTTAAACATACTATACTGCTTATCAGTGGAGGTTCTTACGTACGATGTAAGCTGCTGCGGATGAGACTGCTTAGCTTAAGCTTTCATATATAGAGAGAAGCAAGTTGCTGCAACCGAAATTGTTCAGCCATTGATAAATTTTAAAATTTTTGGTTGAATGTTGAATAGAGAAAGGTTTTTTAAAAATAAGTTACTGGCGAGCCACTGCGGTGTCGGGTGTTTATAAACACGTTAGATAAATGAAATTTACAATTAAAAAAAGGTTCATCAATAATGCTACAAGATAAATCAAAAATTGTTAAAGGTGGTTTTATTACTTTTCTTAATTCAGTCTTAGCAAATATTGGTTGTTGATGCAATAGATAAAATAAAAGGTAAGTCATTAACATTAGAAATTCCAAATCAACTTCTAATTCCTTTAAAGAAAACATTGTTTCAGAAAGATAAAGTTATAATAGGAAACAAATATTAGAGCTCCTATGAATATGAATAACAAAGAGGATTCAGATTGTGATGACGATATTCCATTATTGCGTTTTGAGAAAACTAAACAAGTCGAGAATATTAATCCAACATACGTATAAAAATAATAAGCACCACCAACCACAATTTACGTTATTCGAATTTTGAAATTTATAATTATCATGAGTTACTATATAACTTTGGAATTATAAATTTTTCTGGTAATGAATTACCAAATGAATCAAAGATATTCACTGATTTAGTAATATTATTTACGTACATAGCAACTCAATATGTTCCAGTATTCCAATCCAAATTAAAAATATATTTAAATTATCTACTCCATATGTTAATAGTTTATTTTTCGTTATTTGCAGTTAATTAAAAAAAAATTACATTTGCATTCCTAATATTTTTATATTCTTTAGTATTTCCACCAACAGCTTTCAATTTATTTTTATATTCTCTGAATGATTCGTAATTACATAATTTTTACTATTTTTACTATAATTGTTTAAACATTCATTGTATTATCATTAATTATTACACTTTTATGGATAATTATTTCACTATAACTCGATTTCATTCCAGCTGGTATAAATGTGCCAGTTTGTTGAATATATATTAGGTGTTGCTGTCTATGTCTTCCTTCTGTAAATAATTTTTCTGCCAAATCTGTTATACCAGTTTTCTTATGTGCATTATCAAATATATTAAGACTTAATTCATTTCGAATTCTATCTTTTTCGTATCTATATATATTAAAATAAATTCTTTAATGACTTGAATATCCTTTTATAATTCGTTTGCATTAGGTAAAAAATAATTTTTTTCTGAAACTGATTTTCTTTCCATATCAAATATTACTTCTTGAGCAATTGTTGATTTACCAGATTCAGATGGACCATAATTATTGTTATTTTTGTGTGATAATAATTCACAACCCATTTTTCTTTCAATCAGTGTTCTCCATCCAAAATTTATTTTATCATTATCAAATAATTTTTTCTTTGGTCACTATTAGCCATAACTAGTATTAATTAGTATTTATTAATAAATAAATATATATTTATAATAAGAGTAATGTGAGTGTTAAGTATTATACGCATTTACCAAAGTCGATTCAAATATATTAATAAGTAAATCGTTAAAAAATATAATAAATACAAAAGATCAATGGACTGCGATAAATAATGCCAAAAATTATTATAAAATAAATTTAGGAACTGAATACTTAAATAGATTGTCTAAAGAAAATATTTTAAAAAGAAAATTTGTAAAATTGAAAAAATTATCACAAAAGCTTTAGATTCGGCACTAATATTAATTAATCAAGATTCAAAAATAAAATCATCACAATAAATTGATAAAAATCCTGATACATCCACAAGTACTCATTTCAATATAAATTCAAATACAGTTGGGTTGCATTTGTTCGCAAAAAAACGCTAAAGAATACAAAGAGAATAAAAGATGATCGAATAGATGTTCAAGATTTTGAAGAAAATTTTAATAAGTCTGTAAAATCTTTATCTAGTAAATAATGTCACTGAATTATATACTGAAAACAGAATTTTAAAAGAATTAGGAATTGTAGATACAATTGAGAAAATGGATGAAGAAATTGGATAGTTAAGATAATAAAATTATTAGATATGTTGACAGATAAAGAGCAAAAAGACGTTTTCAAATACTCTTTCAATCACCAATAAATGATCACAAATGAATTATTGGATGATGCTGATTTAAAAATTAATCAATTGTAAACGGATAATAAAAAAATTAAATGGTTATTTATAACAGGCTTTCTAATTTGCATATTCTTAGAAATATTAGATATTATTATTGATTCTTTGATTTTAAATATTTTGAGAAAATTATTTTTTATTTTACTCTTAATGTGCTACTCAATCTCTGTAATATTTGTAATTCTTTTATAAATTCGCTGGTCGAGTCACGTATACATACTTTACTTTTTAAGATCCCCACAAGAAATAATCGAGACGAGATAAATTTAGTGATCTGGGTGACCAATTAGCGGAGGGACAATACCTTATCTATCCAATGATTTAGAAAAATTTCATTCAAATAAGCGTGAACAGGTAAAGCGTAGTGTGGGGGCGCTCAATCTTTAGAAGATTTAAAAGCACGAATACGCCAAGAAATTAGAAACATTACCGCTGATGTCATCGACGACGTTCAACAAGAATTTCTTAATCGCATTGACTATTGTCTGATTGTTAACGGTGCTCAATTCGAACATTTAATTTAGATGATTATTATTATTATTTAGATGAATATTACTTGAAAATTTCCTTATGTAAACATATTCCAAAACTACTTTGTCGTATGTAAAAAAATCTGCCCTTTCTAATTCTGTAATAAAAAAAGGGCGTTTACATTAAAGAACTAAAAATAAAAATCGACGTGTCCGAGGGTTTTTTTTTTTGAAAAACTCTTAATTTTTATTGAATTTATCCGCTACTTTACGAATGCACTGTATAATAATTATTAAAGCTACATTATGAGGCCCACGTACTGTACTAAATTAAGTAATAGACACTTACCTGCTTAAGATTCATTATTCCACAGTCGATAAGATCGGAGAAAGAACTACAGCATCAGATATGTTTCGACATTTGTTTCAGCAAGGCGTGTTCTCCGCGATGGAAATGTATTCTTATATTCTGATGATGTTCTCTAAAATTATTTGCCGGATCTGATATTAATATTGTAATGTTTGTCTTTTCGGGTTCTTAAATAAAACTAACAATAACTTTAGACACACACACACTATATTAATATTAAAACGTATAACAATATAAAACTAACTATTAACAACAATAAGTACATTTATGTATTTTATATTTATGTAACTATATTTATGTTTCCTTTGCGAGACTTGGGTATTGAATGAATGTCCATCCCTTCTTCGACGCGGCTTTTATATCTGGTGAATACTTTTCTAGAGCGTTCACGTAGGCCTCGAGAAAACATCCAGAGGGATGACGCGCCTCGCGTCATCGGATGAGTCATTACATTGCCCCCTTCTTAAAAATGAAGTTTCATCCCGAAACATGTCATGCTTTGGTCTCCTCAAACGATGACGAAATCGACAGGTAGGGCCTTTGTTACATTGTGACGTCATATCGAAATAACAGTCCACGGTCTTATCTTGCCTGGATGGACAGGAATATTCAAGCCGGTAACTGCATACCAGAATTTCCATACCAGTTTGTCGGAAGATTACTTCTAACATGCTCCTTACAATTCTCCAGTCCAGGCGGTCCAATCCATAACCCAATTTTGGAACTGCTAATTTCAAAATGTCTTGTTCTAACATTTGTTCTCGTAAGTGGACCAGGGCCTCCCATAAGGCACGATAGGTTGGCTTCAGGTTCGACAGTTCTTTCGTAACCAAATAAAACATAGGCTGTTCTTCATTTAGTATTTGGAGACTCTTCCCAATTGCTGGTCCCTGCTGCCTTAGTTTTTCGATTCTGCCAAATCTCTCTTTAAATTCCCTGGCAATCCCTTTGGCCATTCGCAGATCTCGGGCTACGCAATGAGCAAGCGCGTAGTCTGGCGGCACCGTAAACAAATCTTGCTGTTTCTCGATGGTTACTCCAAATCGAGCTTTTCTCGAACCAGAATATTCTTGCATAAAGTCTTCGAAGGTTAGTTCATGGTATTGGCTATCCAATCGGCGCAAGTCAGCGGTTTCGTCATTATTGTGTCCAGAGTATGGGGCTAATCGATTAAAATGTACGACTCTTGGCTTAGTGTGAGGTGTTCGCCTGACGCGGTATATCGCTTCAACACCTCGTATGGCCCCTCCCAATTCTTTTGAAGTTTTGGAGATAGGCCCCGTCGACGTTGTGGATTATACAACCAAACCCGATCGCCTTCATGGTGACCACTCTTCTCGGCGTTGATGTCATAGCTCTCTTTCATTCTGTCTCTAGCATCTTGGATATTATGTCTGACTTGTTCATGGATATTATCTAGTCGTCGTCTGAGCGTGCTGACATAATCTTCTCCGGCAAGATCATCACCAGGCTTACTCCCAAACTTTAAATCACAGGGCAATCGGAGTTCCCTCCCGAATAGCACGTTGGCTGGTGATTGGCCTGTTGTCTCTTGAACGGAGGCCCGATACGCCATTAGAAATAATGGTAAATGTTCGTCCCAATCTCTCTGGTGTTCGGAGACCACTTTGGATAAGTGTCTGATCATGGTCTTGTTCATTCGCTCTACCATCCCATCTGATTGTGGATGCAAGGTAGTTGTTCTCGTCTTCCGTATGCCCAAAAGTGCACACATCTTTTCGAATAGACTGGACTCAAAATTTCGCCCTTGATCGGAATGAAGTTCCAAGGGTACACCAAAACGGCTGACTAACTCCTTCACAATCACGTCTGCTACAGTTCCAGCTTCTTGATTTGGTAGAGCATATGCTTCAACCCATTTGGTAAAGTAATCCATGGCCACTATTATGTATTTATTTCCTTTGCTGCTTTCTGGAAAAGGGCCGGCGGCATCTATGGCGATCCTTTCAAATGGGCTTCCTACATTGTATTGGCGCATGGGTGCACGTCGACGCCTCTGGGGACCATTGCTTCCGGCGCAATTAGCACACTTTCGGCACCATTCTTTCACATCTCGTGAACAATTCACCCAGTAAAATCTCTGGCGCACCTTCTCCAGTGTTTTATGGACTCCAAAATGTCCCCCAGAAGCTCCATTATGGAGTTCTCGCAATACCTCTGGTATTCTTTTCTTGGGAACCACCATTTGCATCTTCCGCTTGCTTCCGTCGTGATTTTCGACCTCACGTCTCAGGAGATCGTCTTCTATGGTTATGGAATCCGATTGTGCCCAGTATGACTTCAATTCTCGTGAATGGGGAGCAATTTCTTGCCAGGTCGGTCTTTGCCCATTTCTTTTCCAAGCCCTGAGGACTGCAAGATCCGGATCAGCTTCTTGATCTGCGCGCACATTGTCAGGTTGCCATTGGTCATCAACAACGGTGGTTCGAAGAGCGTTTGCCGATTTGTCTTCGATTATGTTGCAATATCGACAGTCTTCTGGACAGGGCCTTCTGGAAAGGGCATCTGCATTTTGATGTTTGAGGCCTGCTCTGTGTTCAATGACAAAGTCATATTCCTGTAGCCTCTCAATCCATCTAGCTACTTGACCCTCTGGATTCTTAAATTGCAAGAGCCACTTTAAGGCGGCGTGATCAGTGCGGATCAGGAACTTCTGTCCATACAGGTACTTGTAAAAGTGCTCAATGGTTTTAACTACTGCCAATAGTTCTCTCCTGGTTACGCAGTAGTTCCTCTCCGGTTTGGACAGGGTCTTGCTGAAGTATCCAATGACCTTTTCTTGTCCATCTTGTATTTGAGAGAGCACGCCACCAATCCCGACGTTACTGGCATCCGTATCCAAAACAAACCTCCTAGATGGCAGTGGATAGTTTAAAACAGGTGCACTGATCAACGTACCTTTTAACAACTCAAAGGCCGCTTGGCATTCGTTGTTCCAAATGAATGCTCGATTTTCTGTTAGACGAGTAAGTGGTTTTGCAATGTTGGAGAATCCAGGAACGTAACGTCGATAATATGTGCATAATCCCAAAAAGCTTCTTAGCTGATGTTTGTCTTTGGGTACCGGCCATTTTTCCACAGCTTTTACTTTTTCTGGATCCACAGCAACTCCTTTTCTGGAAACCACATGTCCAAGGTAATTTACCTCCTTGCGGAAAAGGTGACACTTCTTTGGACTTAATCTCAGGTTGGCATCTCGCAACCTCTGGAATACTACTTCCAAATTTTTCATGTGATCTTCAAAGGTCTTCCCTACCACAATCACATCATCGAGATATACCAGGCAGGTATTCCAAGACAGTCCCCTCAGTACAGTGCCCATGAGTCGCTCAAAAGTAGCTGGGGCGTTACACAGTCCAAATGGCATTACTGTAAATTGCCAGAGTCCTGTACCTAAACTGAAGGCAGTCTTCTCTTTGTCATTGGGATCCATTCCCACTTGCCAATAACCGCTCTTTAAGTCGAGAGTGGAGAACCATTTTGCTCCTGCCAAGGTGTCTAGCGTATCGTCTATTCTTGGGAGAGGATAGCTGTCCTTTTTGGTCACACTATTCAAACGACGATAGTCCACACAGAATCTGGTAGATCATCCATCCTTCTTCCTGACAAGGACCACTGGTGAAGCCCATGGACTATTCGATGGTTCAATTACTCCTTGGCCTTCCATATCTTGTATAATTTGCTTGGCTTCCTCACGTTTTGCCAGAGGTAACCTCCTTGGTCCTTGTCGAATTGGACTTGCATCGCTGGTATTTACTTTGTGCATTACAATATTGGTTCTTCCTTTCGTACCAGTTTCAGTTTCAAAGACGTCTTCATAATGTTTGATTAAATCCTTAACTTGGCTTTGTTCCTTCTTGCTCAATCCTTGACAGGCGGAGTCGATTATCTTGGACAATTTCTCAGGAACCTGCACGAATCCATTCTTCTTCGCCTCTATGCGATGAACGACGGCCGACACTGGCGAACACCACCCCAGAATAGTACCCTTCTTCAATGAAACAGGGTAATGGTTCACATTCATTATCCTTATCGGTACAGTCTTCTGAATCTTAACCAGCATTTTGGCAACTACTATTCCTCGGCCCACCTCGTCATCATCAGCCTTTGGTTCCAACATTGTAACATTTCCGTCCAAATAATCACCTTCCATACACGCCGTCAAAAATGTCTCACTTCTTGCATCCAGGACAACATTCTCTGCAGTAATTATTTGTACATTCCCACAATCTTTCCCATGAAGAAACAATTCCTCATTATTTATTTGTAAAGTGCCTTCTTTCATATTTAACTGGAAGCCGTAGGTGTTCATGATGTCTAATCCCAAGATTATTTGTTCTTCTATGTCAGCTTCGAGAACACGATGTCGGATTGATGTTGGTCCTATGATAAAGTTGACATCTACTTCACCTGCCACAGAAGCTGCTTCTCCTGTTGCTGTCCTAAGTCTCCATTTGCTAGAAAATAACTTTTTATTTCTGGGAATTAAATCGGGTCGCACGATGGTTTTCGTCGATCCAGTATCTAGCAAGCAAGCATAGGTCCTTTTTTCCATAACAGCGTCCACATACAGGCCCGTTGGTTTGATGTTGCAAGGATGCGACTTGGCCAGGCGTCCTTGGGGCTTCCTGATGCTGGATCGATGATTGCCCCCGCTCATCGACCCGCTTTAGTTTTCCTGCTGCTCAGACGATGCTTTCTTGGCCACCTTACCACATTTACTCCGAACGTGACCAATCTCTCCACAATTCCAGCATCGCAGTACTCTTTTATTTGATTTGATCTGGTTTAGGACTCTACTAACCACCTGCTCCATGAACTCCTCATTTTCCTGCTTGTCAACGGTGCAGACACGAGCATGGTTCCGAGAGGCTTGTTTTGCAGTCTCAAACTCAAGCGCGTGCGCCAAAGCATCGATCAAGGTTTTTGGTCTTGCCAACCTTAATGCTTGCTGCGTATCAATATCCCGGAGACCATCTATGAACGTCTGGACCGCTAGGTGTTCCATGAAATTATCTGGCGCCATCGGATATGCAAGTCGAACTAGACGAGCAATATCTGCCTCAAATTCCTGAAGATTCTCGCCTTTCTTCTGTGATCGATTCTTCAGTTGGGTATGGTATACTTGCTCCAAATGCGCATGGCCATATCTCATCTCCAAGCGTTTAATGAGTTGAGAATAATCTTTACGTTCCTCAGGAGGCAATGTCTGCAAAATATCACTAGCATCACCCCTTAATGCTATGACTAAAGCAGTCGCTTTCTCGGCAGAAGACCATGCGTTTGCTTCTGCGGCCGCTTCGAATTGCGTCAGGTAAGTTGCCCATGACGTCTTTCCATCAAAGGTTGGCGGCTTGATTCTGGTCTTTGAAATAGCCACAAGTTCTTCTTTTATTTCGATGGGCCGCGGTATGACTTCTTTGTTGACCTGCTTGGGATCAGAATGACTTGTGGTAGCGGGTAATTTCATCTCAATCATTATTGCCTCTAAAAGTCTAGAATGTTCTCCAATTTTCTCTTCTACAGCTATGAAAACCTCTTCTTTTAACGCTTCTGATTTTTCCGCTAATCGCTGTTCTAGAACTTTCTCCACTTGTTCCAGACTTTCTTCGAAGTTTCTAGTAATTTCTTTTCCAGATTTTTCTCGAGAATTCTAGCGGTTTCTAGGTTTCTTTCTTCCATCTGTGCTTGTGAATCTATTAGACGCTGTTCCAAAGTTTGCGAATTGTCTATTAATCGTTGTTCCAAACTTTGCACACTATCTAGATTGTTCTGTTCCATTTGTTGCATTTGAGTTTGTGAATCTATCAGACGCTGTTCCAAATTTTGCGAATTATCTATTAGTCTTTGTTCCATATTTTTCGCACTATCCAGATTCTTCTGTTCCATTTGTTCTAGAGTTTTCGCTAAGTTTCCAGGCTTTTCTGCTCCATTTTAGTTTGTGAATCTATTAGACGCTGTTCCAAGGTTTGTGAATTGTCTATCAGTCGTTGTTCCATTTTCATCAACAGCGAATTCACGTCAGCATCTCCGCCTGGAACTTGAAAGACATAATTCTCTGGATCCTCGCCTTCTTGGATCAACACATTGCGAAGTCGTTGCTGGAGGATTGACTTTTTGCCAGTTGTATCCTCATCCCTCTCTTCTAATTCTCGTTTTAACCCGGACACTCTTAATTCTGTCAGTTTCATTCTATTAGCCATCACGATATTTAAAATAACGTCTTTCCGCACTGTATATTTATTTAATCGAATACTTAATTAACACTTAATTGTCTACTTAGTTTATTATTTATTAATTAGTCCACACCTGAATACCACTGTAATGTTTGTCTTTTCGGGTTCTTAAATAAAACTAACAATAACTTTAGACACACACACTATATTAATATTAAAACGTATAACAATATAAAACTAACTATTAACAACAATAAGTACATTTATGTATTTTATATTTATGTAACTATATTTATGTTAACTTCGCGAGACTTGGGTATTGATCCCTTCTTCGACGCGGCTTTTATATCTGGTGAATACTTTTCTAGAGCGTTCACATAGGCCTCGAGAAAACATCCAGAGGGATGACGCGCCTCGCGTCATCGGATGAGTCATTACGATATGCTATTGTAATATGCACTAGATATTGTTCTTATACAAAATCGTAATAGTCATTTGTATTAATGCATTATAATACGCACATACTTGTTTGTGCTTCAATTTAAACTTCAAATGAATCGTAAATCTTGAATGGGCGGCTGTCCCAACAATACGTCTCTGTATTAGGGACAAACTGCCGCAACTCCAACAGCGTAACAGTTATCGATCTGTGAAATATATATCCATGTAGTACGATAGTTTAGCCTTAACTACTCTTACTATTGCTATTTGCATCGGGTAGTTGTCCCTGCAATCCATCGTTGCATTCGAGACAAAGTGCGCAACTCTAGTAATTGTACCAGGGCTGAAGCTTCAAACTTGCTGTCTAGTCACTTATTGACTACACTACTAAAACAGTATTTGTTAGTAATTAATGAAAATGTATCGGAAAGTTTTTAACTCTGTGGTCTAGAGCAGAGTGGCCTCGAAAAATACAGACGACTAAATTTAATGCAGTTGGTGATATATAAATTCACTTTCGATTCATCTGAAAAATAAAAATCCGAGTTGCTCAGTTATCCAGTTTTTCATTCACGGATCTCAGTTTTTGTCATCATAAACTTTCCTCAACTTTTATCGCCGTCATGCTGCCGAAACACAAATTGTCACTTCTAACTTTGACGACGATTTTGTTGATGCTAAAGCCCATTTTGTTTTAATTCGTTTTAAAGAACGACGTTTATCTGCTGTTTTCTTTTGTCCATTATCGCATATTTGATTTGCCGTGCTTCCGATTTCTTCATATTAAAAAGGATCTACTAATTGCTGATGGACTACTAAAGTTAATTTTCCTTAACTCGTAATATTTTTTAAACAAAACTAATTACTTTCTGTCGCAATTAAAAAACTGTACATACTTCGTAACATCTTACGTGAAATGCATGTACAGGCAGCGCTCACTTTACGTACAGCCCGCTAAACGTACGATCACCAATGCGCCATATGTTCATTTACTACCCTCCATCCGCATGAACGTACTTAATATCCATACGAACGAATTGCTGGCATTTTTTTCCAAAACCTGTCTCCTCGAGATTGAATACTTGTTGTACACAGTAGTCGTCGCCATATTCTATCATCGTTTTAAAGTATTCAGGAAAAGCATTTGCTACATTAACATCAGCACTAGCTGCTTCGCTGGCCACTTTGATGTTTTGTAATTTAACTCGAATTTTAAATCTTTAAAACCATCTCCGACTTGCGTTGAAAGATTCAGTATTTGAACTTTCCCCCATAATATGTCAACTTTCTGTGAATTTTTTTAGCCTTTCCTTGGATAATAGAACGGCTTAATCGGTTTTGATCATCTAACCAGAGCTTTCAAAGTGATTTCATTTTCTGCATCGCATTTGAACGTGCTCGAGTTGCAAATTCGGTTGTATATTTCCCCCTCTTTAACCGTTTATAAAATATAAAAATGATTGAAAATCATTTTTATATTTTGTACGTCAATTTTATTATTTTTTAACTCTACATTTTTTACCCCAGAAGAAGCGACAAAGTCTGTCGCGAAATATAGGGTAATTTAATAAAGGAGTTTTTTAATTGACCGCTTACCCGAATTTTAATTAATTTTTGATATATATATATATATATATATAATATATATATATATATAGAATTCAATTCAAGTTAATTTAGATTTATTTAACTTCAGTGTTTTATTTATTTTGTAAAAATAAATTTCCGTATATACTTACATTTCATTGGCTTTATTACGACTCTGGTGAAATATATTTCACAACTCCGTCTGTTTGCATTAAAAGAGGTACAAACAGACAACTTTTATCAATACCATCGCGCTAGAACATTCATATATAACATGTTAAATGTTAAGTTGATCGATTGTACATTGTCGGCACCGATAAATCACTCCCGATACGGGATAGCGCCGGTTCTGCAGTCTTAAGTATCCCGTATACATAAAGGTGCGTCTTAGCGAACTTATTTGCATAGTTCGACTATGGAACAAATAATTAGCCAATCGTATCGCACGAAGTAATCACGTGTTCAGGTAGCACAGCACGGCAACAAAACTTGATCAATTCCAATTTTTATAGCCGAACGAGATGAGCGATCACTTCAACTGTCAAATTAAATTTGTCAAACCTAACCTGACTTTTAAGATTGTGAACCAAAGAGATTGCAATATTGTATATTTCTGTGAACTGTTGTTTATTCATGGACGAAGTACAAAATTTTATCAATTTAGGATCAGCTAAAGAGGAATTGTATAATGTGCGGCTAGCCAATTACAAAAATGTATATATAAAGCAAAAACTGTGGTAAATTGTTGTAAACGTAACTTAACAATTTATCAAATAAACCGGGTGTCATTATATAAGAATTCAAAAAATGATTCTTTGTCCTAAAGCCGCATTTCTAAACTTAAATTGTGAAATGCACCCTCAATTTCTTTTTGTAATAACAATCTTACTATGGTTTCGCATCTTCAACAATTTACAGTAAAGATAACAATAAATTGAAATTTTTATTCGTCGCTAATCCATCACAAACCAATAACCAGAACTGTCAAATAGAAAATGCCTTAAGATCATGAATGAAAACAAACAATTCTGAGCTATGCGAGCTGAGCTAAACGAGCTATGCAATAAGTGAGCACTGCCTGTAATTGTAACTAAATAATCTAAACATCAGAATATTCGCTTGAAGGCTTTAAAATGGATATTTTGATTTAGTATAGCACAACTTAACACAACTGCTCAAGTCGTGTTTAATGTTAAATTGCGTTTACAACTTAAACATAGTTATAAAAAACCTAGTCTGATTAAAGACTAAGCTAATGAAGATATTAGTGTTTTAATTTAAAAGGTCATTCACATTATGTTTACAATTTGAAATGATAATCTCGCACGTAAAGATCTTCATTTAGTTGAAGATTAAAAGTTATCCACGAATCACATTCTTACGAAAAGGTAAAATCCCATATTCTTTTAAAGAATGAAACTTTTAACTTAACGTTTTTCAATTAATGTTGCTAAAGAACAATACTTAAATTGAATTGCTAGGTTTTTAGTGAACACCTTGTGTTTTGTGATATAGCATTCAGCTTTAGTCCTGTGGGTAGGTTTTAAAGTTATTTATAGTTGAATTAATTCATATTCCGGTATTAGAAAACTTTAATAAAATATAATATAATGCGAAAAATACAAGCAGAAAAAGAAAAATATAAAGTAACTTCAAAATATTTATTTATAACATCTTACTTTGCCGATACAAGGCATGGTTCATATAAAACAATTTGTGGAATATGTTTCATATCCACGTGTAGAAATAGTAAAATTATTAACAAAAATGTATAAGAAAATATTACAATAAAGAATAAGAGTTTTAGATAGTAACTTGATTGTAATTAAAGCACATATCCTGTTTGTTTATACAGAAATTGCATAATAATTGGCCATTGTTCTCATGAGAAAATATTTCAGTGACTGGTCATTTTGCCATTTCTGTGCGAATAGAGCTACTAAAGTGTTATTTCGTTATAATTTTCGGGTGGTACGCCTTTACGTGGCTTTAAGACATAGTTAGCAAGTGAAACTAGCTTATAATGTATAGGCTTTTCTTAAAACTTTCTATGGTTGGTAATGTAACGTGGTCGCTGAAAATTGCACGAAAACATATGCTTTATAAAACAATTTCACTTGTCAGTTATGCTATAGAATAACATGAGGTTTTATAATGAAATTACATATTTAGAAGATACTCGGATAACAATTACAAACAATATTTATAGAATCTATAAAAGTTGATTTATTATTCTGTTAAATTGCATAATTTTTAAATATATGAAATACAAGAATTGGTTATTATTAAAACCGGACAATGCAAAGTGAAAGCGACATTTATAAATTAAACAATTAAATAAATATATATTTTCTTCCCACAAACAAAATTTCTGTTAAATTCAGCTTTTAAATTGAATGCTTCTATTGTGTTGTGATATATCAATATTCAGGCACATAATCTGAATTGAATGATTCTACTGTATCATAAATTACGAGTCGAAATATTTCATATATATGACAACACAATGCAGCAGTATTTTACAGAAATTCCATTTGTGAGAAAAAACACATTTACCCAAATTGCTACATGTACACAAGTTAGATAAAATAATGTGTCGTATATCCTTCTGTTTGTCCAAGATTAGTTATTACTTGATAATATAACTAAAAACTGTATTTTCGTAGAAATTACACAATTTTTGACAAATAATTTTAAAATTTTATATTGATATAGTGCAATCAATAAACTCTATGAATATAGGTACATAAATTGGAATTGTATATTGTTAAAAAAGATCTATTGAATATAACTATTAATATAAATTGCAGTTTTTATAAGGAAGTTTTACGAGTTTATAGAGTAACTTTTTTTGTTTGGAATTATACTTTCTTTTAATCAAAACGCAATGTATTACTTCAAGGAACTTAAAGAAGAATACTCAAGGTTTTTTCTTTGAGTTTATTTCTTTACCTTCGTTTATGACGTACGAGGAGATTTTAGTAAAATAATGATGAGTCTTAAAATTTGTATATGGCACAATATCTAAATTCACACTTTAAGAATTGTATTCTATTATAGCATTTTCTAGGTAATAATTTGTACGATTACGATCCGCCAGCTTTTACTAACATATGGAATAAAGCTTATTTTGATACAATTTTGTGATTGCTGTAGAATTACTATTATAACCTTTTGAATCTGTATCAAATCTAAGTGAAGTATATATATACTAAAATGGAAGATTTCTCAATTATTTAAATATTCTTAACCTATAAAATAAGTTAATTTAAGAGTATGGTTATAATAAATAGATAACTTCAATGCAATGATTAATCAAATACAAATTATAATATCAAAAAAATACAGTTTGAAGTGCAAACTCAAAGAAAAAAGCTATAACATTTATTAATTTGATACTTTTCAATTTCATTTTATTTTTATACATTGTCATTAAAACAGTTATTAATCTAAAAGTCAATATAAAAATTTCTGATTTAATGTTGATAACATTATGTGATCGTTAAACTTCAACAGAGATAGGTATTAATACCAAATTATAAATCTAATAATTTAAACAATATGTTTATAAACATGAACAAATATATATAATGTTGACAATGTAAACAGTTATCAACTTAACTTAATTTTTATTTGTCAATATCGTTGATTTTTTCCCAATCGTCATCAGTACTACTGCTGCTGTATGTACCAGTACTAGATGAAGATTCTTCGTTCCTTAAAACTGTTTTTGAATGCTTCCTATTAGTTACTTCAGTGTCCCTCTTCTCTTCTTCTATAATATTTATACAACTGTTTTTAGCGCCATTGGAGGAATTTTTTATCTTGATGGGTGATTTATCAAAAAGTATTTCTTCATTTAGACAATTACTTGTCTTTTGTAGCTTTTCCATACTTTTTAGTTTAGTTTCTAATTCATATTGTTCAAGAAGACGAATTTGTTCTTCTTCTGATAATTCTAAATCATTTGCAAAATCTTCTGAAGTAAAATTAAATATACAATATTAATATCTAATCATCTAATTTAAATATAGGTAGCCCTAGATTTATGCCGCAGCTTCTACAATAGCTGGCACAAATCAAATCGGTGTAAAAGGAACCCAAATGTGATGAGAGGTATAGGTTAGATTCAACATAAGTGAACAATAGATATAACTTTTTATTAATAATACAGTATATGTAATAATAATAATTCATGCCTTAGCATCCCCCAACAGCGTGACGCCAGTTACAGGGAGTATTGGCAGGCCATGAGTTATTATTACGATTGCACCCGTGGAGCAACTAAAGATGTTTAGTTGTTGGCATTCACCTTAAATGAGAAGGTAAATCACGAAAACCTTGGATAGCCCAGTCTCGGATCTGATCCCGGGACCCCCGGCATGATAACCCAAGTGCGTTACCACTAGGCTATCAGTCTAGTGGTCACGTAAATCTTACGAAAAACAAAGTGAAATTTCAAAGGGTCGAATCTCTTATATTTTTCTGAAAAAAAGTATGTATCCACCTTTTTACGATTACACCTCGTTCCCAGTCGTTGTCTAACTCACAAAGTTATTTCGTCAAACTTTCCATGGTTGAAAAGATATGCTTTAGATAGGCCGTTTTCATAACTCCTAGAGCTTCTTTTTCGCCCCCTTCTTCTCCCTCCTCTGACTGTTGACGATTTAATTCTTCAGTTAACTCTTCTAAGTTTTTATTCGAGAGTGGCTGATCATGGGCTTCTAAAAGTTCTGTCACGCCTTCAGCAGTAACTTCGTTCGTCGACTGCACACGCAAGTCTGCTAATATTTGGGAGCATGTAAGCAACCTTGACATCCAATGGATTTGCTATTTCATCAAGGGTTTGAAGATGTCTAGGAGTACTGCTCAAGAAAAGAAGTGCAAGTGAAAAAAATAATTTGTGGACCTATCTGTGAAAACAGCTTGCGTGACCCAAGCTTTCTTGTTCCATTTCAACTGGTAACATGATTTTTTTTTTGATCTCTTAAAGCACGTGGTGTCTGCGAATGATACACTAATATTGGTTTAAGTTTCTGAGTTCCTGTAACATTTCCTCCTAACAAAAGAGTTAATCTATTTTTAGCATCTTTGAAACATGGAATGGAACATTTTTCACGTCAAATGAAAGTTCATACTGGTAAGTTTTTCTAAGACAGTCCGGTCTTATCAACATTAAAGAGCTACCTCATTCTATACCCTTGATATTCGTTAGGAAAAGCAGCTGCCGCCGAAACATCTGTATCCGCTTTATAATTTTACACTACGGCAGTTACTTCGGGATTTCAATCTCATAAACCAACCCTTGCTTTCCAAAAATGTTTCTTCGCCTCCATCTGTTTCCTTTAGATTATAAAAAATCGATTTCGTTTTTCTATTATAACAGTTTGAGTCAAAGGAAAGTTTTTTTATTTCCATCATCCACCTAACACGAAAACAAATTTTCCATTTTTTAAAAAAATTTACATCAGCTGTAACTCACATGTTTTACATTTTGTATTGATGTATATTATTACGCAGTGTTTAATTCTATCTATATTTTTTATAATGGTATTAACAGTCGATGGAGGTAAGTTCAAAGATCAACAGATATTAGGGCGTGTTTGTTTGCCAATCGTCAATTCTTCGAATTACCTCAATTTTTGTTTCAAGGGAGATAGATCGCCGTGCCTTTAGCAACTTTGGAGCACTTTTTTTTATTTCACATAACCCTTTTAAAAAATAAATCAATTTGATTGAACGCACATTGTACCAGTAAGACTACGAAAATCGGAGAATCACACGTCGGATTGTGCAGCGCGTTGTTGTGAATTGACGTAAATATAGCCGGCGTAAATCGAGGGCTACCTGTACTACTATATATAAAAGTCTCAGTGGGGTTTAAACAGACAAATTTAGAAGCATATAGAATTTGTTTCATTTTAACAGTTTTATTGAAATGAATACATGCAGATATTTATTTTGGATACAAGACTAACTATATCATATTTTTTATAAATATAAGTAACAGTATGAACTAATGGCTAACATGTATTTATAAAAAAAGAAAAGAAAATTTGATTAGTAAGTAGCGATTCTATGAAATATGACGATTTAGTTCCTGAGATGGCCACGAGATATCGTTTTTGTACTACCTATGTCAACCCAACTTCAAAGTATTGGGTCTTATGAAATATAACCATGTCTTATCAGCTTCCAGCTTTTGACACTAGTTATGTTGCCAAGAAGAGTTTTTTCTATTTTTCCCTTCATTTGTGTTTAGTATTGACTAAATTTTTTTTTTACTACTGCGATTTTCAATAATGCATTAATATTTCTAGTTTGTACGAAATTGTACGTCTTGTAAGTACAGAATTACAATAGAGTTTTCTAACCTAAAAGGTAAACATCAATTTTAAATGTCAAATTTCAAAAAATCCATCTTATGTACAGTCAATTTATTAAGTAAATATCCCTAATGTTAGAAATTTGGCAACTATAGTGCAATCTCCATAAAAGAGATACTTCGAAGTTAGGGTGACATGGGACAGTAGGAATTAAAACTTTTCAAAAGTAATACGTTTGAAAAAGTATACATAAAAAAAGTATACATGGCAATTCATGAATGTATTTTTCAACGAGAGAACTTTACTCCGTAATTTTAATATTTCTTGCAATACCTCAAAAGATTAGGATTTTATTCAAAGAAAAAGGTCTTAATTACTAATAATTCGTATTGTAATGGAATTATAGATTTATTGTTTTATTTTACTCCTGTTTAGAGGAGTTGGAGCTATAAATACCGTTCTTATTGTATAATAATAATAATAGGTATCCGTAACAGGCGTTGAAGAATTCCACTATGAATTTGTAACAAGGCGATTAGAGTCTAGTTCATAGGATGGTAATGTGGCAAGTGCTATGCATCGAGCATCTAGAGTTACCTTCAGATCTTCATTTTCCAGGGATTGCTATCCGTGACCTTACGGATTTATTTAGCCAACTAGCCGCAGACCACTACAGTCCCTAGCATAGAGGTGCATTTTGAGAACTAAATTGTAACATCTACAGCTAAATTCAATCCATAAGTTTTTATTTTTGATAATAATATCCAAAAAAGGTTTTACATAGACCCAATGGATCAGATATCAGAAATTTTTTTTTTAGAATATTTTTCGTATGGGCGGTAAGGAAAACTAGTTAAAATGTAGAAAAAGGAATTAAAATGCAGGATTAATTCGTCAACGACTGAAGCTTAATTAATTTCAATTTTAAAGCATAAAAACAAAGAAAACTGGATTTACACAAAATTTCTGTGTTGTCTTGTGTTCTTTACCTATTGTAAATAGCTAATTATGAATTAAAATCTATTAAAATTCTTTATTTGATAAATATTATAATAACACTTGCCTACAAATTTCGACTGCTTTTAATCATCATAAATAAAATATACTATTTTATGATAATTTAAAATATGTTAATACTTTCTTACCAGTACGTAACAAATTTCCAATTTACATATATTACTCTTACGACCTCTTTGGGGAATATGAAATTGCATAGAAGATATCGAATGCACAAACTCACTTAAAAAATCAATCGCAAAACTATCACAAGTTCATTTGTCAGTAGGAGCATGTCATACTATTTAAAAAAAGTTGTTTTCTTATAAAATTCAAGCAGCTTCGGAACTCAAACAGGTAGATTTTGTTACGAGAACACAGTATTGTCTATGGTTTTTCAATAACATAAATAATAATGACATTCTCGACAAATGCTTCTTTTCGGATGAGGCTTGGTTCCAAGGTTAGTAAATACATTTAGTAATCTTGGCTTGGTTCCATCTTTCAGAATATTTAAACAAGCAAAATACGAGAATTTGGTCTGTAGAAAACCTTCATGAATTTGTGAAAACTACAAAAAATAGGCGTTTGGCTAGCAATTTAGTCGCAGTTTGAAGAAGACGAATTATTGGGCCTATATTTTTTAATCAAACCATAACTGCTGAACGATATCGAAATGAATTATTAGAGCCGTTTACTAACGAACTTCATGATGATGAACTCACGGAAGGATATTTCCAGCAAGATAATGCACCAGCGCACAAATCTCAACAAACAATAGCTTTTTTGAAAGAATTTTTCGATACAAGAATTATTAATTTTCCTCAAAGATCTCCAAATTTGACAATTTTAAACTATTTTATTTTTCCATATTTAAAGAATACCATTTTCAAGACCATACATCACACAATCGAAAAGCTTGGTAAAGGTATTGTGAGTTCTTATACTGACATAATCCAAGAAATCCTAATAAATGGCTTTGAAAGCATGAAGCATAGAGTTCAACTTTGTCTTCGAAATAATGGTCAACATTTCATCTGCTTTAGTATTATTTTCTTTTAATTTTGACTATTGTAATAAATTTTTTTTGAAAAACTAAATTACTAATTATTACACGCATTTACATGGCATAACCAAACTATCAAAATTATACGTTTGTGACAGAATACGTGCACTGTCACCAACGATTAAAAAAAAGCATGGCCGTCTCTAATGAGGAAAGTTTTTGAAGGCACGCTATAGGGAGTGATGCAATACTTGTCCAATGCTATGTTTTAAAAGGTTATTGGCATTGTGAAACCGTCTTTTCGGACTTGATTTACGCCGTTATATAACAAACGTTACGTGCTAAAAAGAAACGTAGACCAGATTTGTTATTGTCATTCCTAAACCTAAGCCCATTGCAGACCAGTGAAATTTAACAGTCAAAATTATTAATATTAAAGATAAGCTTTATTTAATTTTTTATTACTTAACAAGTCTTCTATTTCATATAATTGCTTTACTAATCAATGCAAGTATTTAATAGTAATAATAAACTAACTACTCTTTACCTTGTTCCCATTTTAAGTCATCTTCAGTTACTTGTTTTTCTTTCATTTCACGTTTTTCTATTGCTTCCTGCATTGCAATATCATCTTCCACAAGCGCTTTTTTAAATAAGTACCTATTGATATTAATTACAACTGTTAATCTTATTTTAAAGATCAATAAGATAACTCACCTTTTCCAAAATAAGGCATGACTCACACTCTCTGGTACAAGTTTCGCATATTTATCGTTTAACACGGATGATCCAGCAAGGTGTTTGTTTACCTTCTGTTCAGACAATTGGTCGTCTACTATTTCTAACCAACATTGGTACCGGTTTTGAAGAGATATTTCTGGATCTGTTAGAAAAGTGGCGTCGTTCTTTTGAAGTTCATATACTGCTTGCTGTATATATATAAAGAAGTTAAAAATAGATTTTCTTGAGGAATACTACATAGCTAAATCTATAATCAAAAAGCAAAACTATTTCTGATTTCAAATCTTATTATAGTGGTTAGCAATCGAATTAAATTAAAGTTAGTTACCTAATATGAAGATAAGTATAAATTGTTTATAATTTTATGACAGTTTTATATCCATACGCGTATGGTTGCACATACGAGGGTAGTTTTTTATATTTTGCATATAGAGCTGGAATAAAATAGTAGATAGCTTTTAAAGACTTGTTTTTCGAAGTTTTCTCGACGAAGATTAATGCACTCGAACCAACTCTGGAAGCAGTTATTCCAGTCTTTGGTACAGTCAAAATTGCGTTTTTTAAAGGCATCGACTGCTCCGTCTGACGGCTGGAAACTTTGGCCACACAGTCCGTCCTTGATTTTCAGTAAAGATAAAGAAATCGTTGGGACTTAGGTCGAGACTGTACGGAGGATGGTCTAACATTTTGGCGTTTTGTTGCGTTAAAAATTCAATTGTCTTGCGAGCTGTGTACGAACTTGCATTGTCTTGGTGGAGGATGATTCGTCGTTGTGGGTTGGTTTCTCAGATCTCAGCGATGACTCGCGGTAAACAAATAATTGTATGTATATCAATCGGCAGTAACAGTTCTTTGGTCTTGTAGAGAAATTGTTGCTACATGACCTGCTTTCGAGACAAATGCCGTGACCATCTTTTTGGAGGCACTTCCTTAACGGATGACTTGTCGGCTTTTCGTCAGCTTGGAACACACAAATAGGTGACTGGCGTTTATTTTCTTGCTTGTATGAGGAAATTCAAGATTCATCATCACTCACGATGTTGTAGACGTTTTCAAAGCGTCCTGTGTTGAAGCGGTATAGAGTTTTTCGACACCAACAGCTAGGGTGAGCTGTTTTCTGTTCTTCGGTCAACAGATGCGGTGTCCAACGGAAAACTAATTTTTTTGCACACAATTCTTCATTCAAAATTTTTTGAATTGAGGTTTTTTAAATCCTCAATGATGCCTAAATTTTGCAGTATGTCACATGTCGACCTTCGTTAATGAGCTTGCGCACAGCATCGACGCTTTCCTGAGTGACTGCACTTGTTCTTGGATCGTCGCTAAGGCAAATCCGTTCACGTTTGAATTTTCCATAACAACGAGAAATTGTTGACTGATTTGGAGCTTCATTACTGAAAACAAACCAACTCGGCGAAGCATTCTTGTTAAGGTAATTGTCTTCGAAAACTATAAAAAATTATTGCGAGAAAATTTTTACGGTTTAATTTCATTTTTCGACTAATTTGTCAATTTTGACAGTTTCTTGTAGCTACAACACTATACGTATCGCGCTGAAACTTTGGATTTAGAGTAATTAAAGATGGAGGTTAATTTTTAGTAGTGACATTTGATTAGTGGCGTCCTCTATGTATCAGTATGCAAAACATAAAAGGATCCCTCGTATATACACACTTATGCGTGTTCTCAGTAATTAATATGTTCTAAAAAACTTAATTGTAAAAATGTAATAATATAACCGTTCTATTGTCAGTAAGTACCTATAGAGTGTTATGTTATCTATAATTTATATATTGTGATATAAGCTCGAGGTGTTAAAATAAACTTCCTTATACTGCGTTTCTATATCAGGACAGGCTAGATATTCATCCATACAACTTTACAGTGAACTTACTTGATAATACACATGAAGTACGGAGGCTTAAACGATTCAAACTTTTAGACCTAGTATAACATCATTTACAAGGATTTGTCATTGGCAACGAAGATAAAAAAAATACCGCGTTTGTGTTATTTATTTGTTTTAAAGCGGCCAATAGCCTAGTGGCAACGCACTGGCTTATTGTGCCGGGATTTCCGGAGCGCAGCTGTCCGAGAAGATTTTCGTAGATTTCTTTCTTATTTAAAGTGAATGCCGACAGCTAAACATTTTAAGTTGCTTCACAGGCGTGGGCGCAATAACAATAAATTATGACCTGCCAATCCCCTCTGTATTTGACGCTAAGCTGTTGGAGGATCCTAAGGCTTGAATCATTATTATTATTTACTAATGCGAAATAGCAGGAAGTGATTTCTTTAGAGTCTAATGGAAATTACTGATTTAAAGAAACACAATGTTTTAGTTTTTCCATGGAATGTTCCACAACTAGTATAATATATCAGCATTGTGATAGAAAGAAGATCATTAAAACTAATATTTATCTTTAATAAGTTGAAGGTTCGAACCCACTTTATTTTGTTATTGACGCTACGAATCAATACTACAAAACTCTGCAACACCATCTATTACATTACCTTAATATAATACCGAAAAACAATGTATTATATACATTTATGCCGACAATGTTCATTGAACAGTGCAAAAACCATTATCTATAGCAATTTTAATATTGTACAATTATCGTTGCTGAAATGAACAAGTAATTTCCTGATTTACAGAATACATTAAAAAAACCTTTAAAAGCATGTGAAAACATTGAATTAATGCAATATTCAAGTGCGAAAAAAAAATATGAAGATCTAAAAAAAGAGAAGATTGCAGTAAGCATTGGAGCATAAAAATTGAACAATAAAACAGTCGGCAAATGTTCTGTAGATAAATGAGAGGTGTTCGGCTAACTAAAGTAGTGGGCATGAGTAGAGAGGTTCATTATAGTACGTAGTTCATCCCACGAGCGAAGTGCGCTCAACGTTGGCCTGCGGCGACTGACAAAATAAGTATATGTGCGCCCGTGCGATTACTCGAATAAACCTCTCTAGTCATGAGACAATTTATTGTAAAAATGCTTCGAAAATGTTACAAAAAATAAAACAACAGCGGTGGTATTATTTTAGTTTATGGTTTTTCCTACTAGGGAATAGGAACGTTATGTAGAATTCCGAGAATAATAATGCGCAAGAATATTATCGTGAAATATAGTTCATGGTATTTTCTTTCGGAGCAGAATTTTGTCTTTATTCAGAATAATTATTAAAGACGGTCATTCTCGGTCGGCTCACAGGCGTGTGGACGAGCGAGAGGCGCGGGAGATTCACGTTATCAGCATTTCTCATGTTATATGTATGTAGAACATGAATACATGAACAGCTGTCATAGTGTGGAGTTGTTAATCGATGTATTTACAAATTCACGTAGGTGTAATTCGAATGGAAAGCATTTTTATGTATAACGTGTACTTCAATGTCAGTAAAGCCAGCGCAGTGACGCCGCTGCTTACCCACCTAAGTGGCAGTATTTAATAATCATAAGCACATGGTTTAGATGCGCAAAAATTAAATTAGCTTGAAGAAGCTGTTATTGTATGTGTAATCAGCGCCACAAAGTGCCAATCTTAATCCTAACTAACAGTGTAGTAACTACTTCTAAGGAACAGATGAACCTTTTATAAATATTTCAGACCTTTAGTAAAACTAATTTGAAGAATCACATTAGTTCTGGAAGCTGTTATGAATGCAAAGTATGATTTTTTTGGCGATAAAATTTAATATGCATGTGCAAATAATATGATTTTAATTATTGTTACATATATTTATTACCTTTTATTAGAATATTTTTTTTCAGTTTGAATTTAAATAAATAAAGTGAGTGGTGTGTAAAACGTTCTTTGGTTTCTCGACATTTGTTCTTTGTTCTGCTGTCTGAACAATCACTGGGTTTACAATGATCGATCAATCATAACTTGGAGCTAATAAGTACGATGACCAGCTGGGAGGCATACATAAAAGAGAGATGCACATGCAGTTAGCTCAGTATTCGTTCACTTACTTTAATGAGAAGAAGATAACTGCGATGTTATCGAAACGTCGAGATAACTTTCCTCAATATCAAGAATTAATGTGGTGCAACGAGAAACTAATGTATTACACTCACAAGAATATTAGAAGGAATACATAAATATTTGGCTAAAATGTCTTTTTTACAAATTAGAAAAAATAACTATGCTAATACTTTTCATTCAAATAGAAAATTACACTACTAATTAAAAAAATTTTCAGTATGTATACCTTGAATATCTTTTTCTATATTTAATAGGAATATTATATAAAATATTTATATATGAAAACAAGCAAAATGATCTCATACAAAGTAATAGTAAGAAAATTTGGTGAAAAATGGTAAGTATTTTAGCTTATTGTTCCTTAAACACATTAAATCTCTGAAAATCACAACTAATGTTTTCCTGTATTTTTGATAGAGAGTACAAATAGCTTTGCAATTTCTTTTAAGTCTCAATTTTATTAAAAATAAAAAACTTATGTATATTTTAGTATATAGATTTACTGTATGTAAATATGATTTATAATATATATTTTAAAAGTTGTTAAACAATTTTGACACTGTTTTATTTATATGATTTTACAAAACATCTAAATTTTGTGTGCTTCTAAATATGTTCAATTTGATGAGATAGAGAAGTTTTAATGTGTTAAAATATTATTTTCCAAGTTAGTCAAAAAGGCCACAAAAAACAAATGGATTATGTATTTCAGATTGTAATTTATAGTTGGTTATAAATATGATTAAAGTTTAGTACTATAGGTAGAATAAACATGAAACATATAAAAAAAAATGTTTCATAAATGTACAGGTAAATTATCTGATTTCACTTTGTAAAAATTTAATTGCGATATATAAAAACCCATATGTGTTCTTATCTAATCAAGAAAAATTGTAAACAAATATATTTATAAGGCAAATATAAACATAACAATACCTGCACTTTTGTTAATGTTATTATTTCTCCATCAGTGATTAAAATAGCTTCAGTATCTGAATCATCTGGACTAGGATTTAAAGCCTCGTTCATTTGTCCTTAAAAAGCAATATTATATTGTTGTTATTAAAAATATATTATAACTACCTATAAAAGTACTAAATGTTCTTCTCATTGAACTAGCTGTGGAATCTGGTTCATTTAACTAAAGCATATATTAATGTAATATAAATATATATAATAGATATATGATTCTGGATACGTACACCTAAACTCTTTTCTAAAACCGATCCTGTTGATGAAACTACATTACTAGCCTCATTTTTAACAACTTGTCCAAATTCTCCTAAATCTTTTTTAACAAATTCATAAACTTCATTACTCTGCAAATTATATAATTAAAATCAATACAATCTTTTAATAAAATACTAACTTTTAGTTTTGCAGCGTTTATCCATGATCCCAACCAACTTCCATTGCTGAAACAATATTCCTTATAAAAACAAATAACTCAGTTGGTGCATATGGAATATTTTTTAGTCTTTGAAAATGATATTTATTAAATGTAATTCCAACACTGTTAATAAATACTTACTTTATGTTATTTTCAGCCATGTTAATAAAATTGTAGTATAAAAGTTTATAAATATATTAGTTTTTAATAACACAAAAATTTTGACAGGTTAAAAACGTCATTTAATATTTTATTTACAATTTTATACAGCTGTTTTGTAATTAATTGTGGTTAAAAAATATGTCGCATGACAATTAGGAAACTGTAATTGCGAAACATAAATTTTATTAATATTGCTGATGTACAGTAGAGTTCGCTACTTATGTAGATTGGATTCTTATGGAAGAAAATAAGTTGGTTTCAAAAGGTAATATAAATAACAAGAATATAGAATGGCTGTTTGTAGAAACGTAATTTGTAGGGCAAAAGATTTAATTTATTTATACTAGAAATTTTTATTAGAATACCTAGATTAAGTATAGCTTGAACCAATGTGGTGTTTTTTTGCGATAATATGCTTCATCAAATTACTAACTAATTACTAATTTTATTAAAGGGAGCTTTACAATATTGTTATTTTTATAGAATGTTCGTAGTAGTAAATAATGAAAAGAGCGATTTTATTATATTATATATAATATATATATATATATATATATATATATATATATATATATATATAAACATACTATGTAATTCGAACAAAATGTTTTTATGTCTTTTATCTGAAGAATCTAATCTACGCTAATCTGTGTTGTTTTTGATTGTGAACACATCTCAGATCCTGCTTATATTGTATGTATTTATGGAAGTGTTCTCAGATGGTTTTCAACCTTGTTTAATCACTATTTCTATGGCATTTGGTTTTAAGTCGATATTTAACTGCCTTTACCTGAATTTGTTTAACTCTCAAGACGTACTGTATGCTGAAATCTGATTAGATCATTAGACCACATGGTATTCTAAACTTCTGTATTCATGATTGTGAGTCAATACTATGGGAACCTTTAATTTACCTTTGGAACTTCTACTTTTCCCGAGTTTTGTAAATTACCTAAGTGGAATATTCTTACAATTTACTGTTCACACATTCAATACACGTATGTAGGTACTGTATGAATAAAGAGATTATTATTATTATTAATTCCAATTTACAAAAAAAAGGTGATAGCTCGAACGTACGAAATTGTCGTTCTATAGGTATTTTGTGTGGTTGTGCAAAGGTATTTGAACAGCTTCTTTATTCAAAATTTTACACTTGCATTAAAACTTATATTTCAACTAAAGAACATTGTATTTTTGGTTAGGTGTTTCATGGTGACAAAGATTCTTCAGTAGTCGTCGACTGATTGGCACTTATTAGAACAACCGAAATTGTTATATATCACGATCTTAAATTGGTTTAATCTTTATCAATAACAGTTGACGAGTCTTGCAACATAAATGATACAGCGTAAGTTTCACTTTTTATACGATTTATTTCATCTACAGGTCTTAAAGAAGAACTTTTAGGACTTTTGTCACTCAAAGGTCAAACATGTGGAGAGAATATTACAAATGCTGTAATTGAGTGCACGGAAAAACATATTCCACTCGATAAAATTGTAAGGCGTAGAAAGCGCATCATTCAACAAGAAGCGCTTGTGCGCAGACATTTAAAGAAGAAATTTACAAAGTTATGGAATTGGTGATTGAGATTATTAACTTCATTCTAGCTAAAGCTTTTAACCATCGCCAATAAAGAATTTTTAGTTGAAATGGCGAGTAAGTGCGCATATCTTCTGCTGCATAACAAGAGGAAACTCAAGAGGAAACGTTTTAAATTGTTTCGCTTTTTTGTTAGCAAAAATTAAAGCATTTCTCATTCAGAAAGGTGTTCACTATCCAGAAGTAACGGAGGATCAGGAAAATTTTATTTCTTGGTAGACGTCACGTTTCATTTAAATTAGCTTAATCGTAAACTACAGGGAAAAAGAAATACAATTTTTTCGATGTTACAAGAAGGTCATTCGAAAACAAATTATTTTTGCTCAAGATTTTTAAAAACAAACTTTGATTTACTTTCCAAGCCTGCTGAAACATCGCCAAGAAAGTAATTCTAATATTGACATTGACTATTTCAAAATAACATTTTAAATATTCGGGAAGCTTTTCTCAACTGGTTTTAGGAATTCAGAAACAGAAAAGTGACGCTAACCTTTGTTTTAAAACCTATTAATGCTATCGTAACGGAATTAAATTTTTCTCCCTTTAATGTTGACATTGGCAACTTGGAAATGCAATTAAATTTAAATTTAAGAGAATTATTCAGTTCTAAATTTGAACGCCTTTGTGGTGATATGGAAATATCCTAGAAAAACAAATGTGAACCTAGTTAGCAGTGGTCTGCTTTAAAAGAGTTGGAGAAGAACGAAATCATGATTTTTAATACTTGGAATAGTATTTCTGACTCATATGATCAGTTGAAAAAATTAGTGTTTACTGTTCCTTCCATTTTCGGTTCTATTTATTTATGGGAACAATCTTTTTCAAGCATGAACCTTAAAATTAAAAACTACAAAATACAACCCTGACTTGTCCAAACTTTCCAAGGAGATGCAAGGCCATTGTTCACATTAAGTGTTTGTCGGTTATTGTCATGATTTAATTTTGTAGATACCTTTCTTGCAATTTAATTTTAATCAATAAATAAGTTCATTATTAAGCATGATTAATTAAATTAATTAAGGCTTAAAACTTTAATTAAAGTTTATTAAATTAATAAACAGTGATAATTTCCGTTTACGAAAAAAATCTCAATCGTTGTCTGTTGATATTTGGCTCTATTGTCTAATGAGTTTGCCAACCACTGGTCTAGACTGGCATTTTGTCTGGAGTGTGTACTGATAGATTCCGGTTTTATTAACATTTATGAAGCGGCGCAAAAATTCAGGGGTTACATTGAAAACACTACAAACACTGCTTTGAAATAGTTGACGTTCTTGGTCGATTCCCAAATTTCTAAAGTCCACGTTTTTTACTAGTAGTTGCGTTTGTCAATAGAATTAATAAAGACTATAGTGCTGACACTGCTGACTTTCCCCGCAATGTGTCCTTCTGTATTACAATTACAGATGTTTTTTATAAATTCTCAACGCTTTATTTTCTCGTCATTATATAAAGTTTACCTAACTTACCCTAACATTATTCTATGAATAATTTCAGAAACAAGGCAAAATAAACTGCAAAAACAAGAGTAATGTTGCTACACATTAAATTGTTGGAAAATCTTGCCCTTAGGCAAACAATAATGAATTTATTAATTGGATGACACAGAAAGTGAGACCCCGATGCTCACATGATAGAGAATGACAATTTTTCTGATTCTGATAGTACGGTTGAGGTTCAGCCTACTTATCCCCTCAGAAAAAAATGAAACATACGCGCCTTCAGTTTTCATATCCGCAAGATAATATTCAACTTATTCCGTTTGTAGATCCTTTACCCATAGAGGTTCGAAACATACCTACTGATGTCTTTGGAATATTTTACAAAATTTGCAGTAATGCGCTACATTGTGGATCAGACAAACCTTTATGGTGTAAAAAAAACTGGAAAGAGCGTAGACACCACTCCTCAAGAAATAACAGATTTGATTTCAATTCTGCTGTCAATGAGCGTTATACAACTGCCATCAATTGTAGATTATTGCTCAATTTATTCCAAAATAACACAGATAACAAATATTATGTCTTCAAAACGATTTAAAATACTTAGACCTATTGTACAATGACAATTTAAACTAACACAAACCACTAAGGACATGTGCTATAAAATTCAACCAATTTTGGAAAAGTTAGAGAAAACTGTCAAAAGTATCCATTTGAAACTCGGTATTCAATTGATGAAACGATGATTGCCTATAAAGGAACTTATGCTGGTAACTTGAGGCAGTATATCCAGAATAAACCCCACAAGTGGGGATACAAGTTTTTTTGTAAGAGCTGGTGTTTCAGGTTACATAGTAGTCTTTATACCATATCAGGCATGTACAACATTTGATTCACTAAAGCATATTGCAAATTAATTAACTGAACAGGAAATACGGACCAGTATTGTGATAGTCCTTTGTAAGACTATCGAAAAGCCAGAAGTATCTGTAATTTTTTACGATAATTGGTTTTCAAGTTTAGATCTCTTTATTTACTTGAAGGAAAAATTTGGTATCTCTCCTTAGGAACCATAAGGTCCAATAGAATTGTTGGTTGTACTTTAGAAGCTGATAAAATATTGTTGAAACGAGGAAGGACGTTCCTATAAATTAATAGAGCATGTGTTCTGATGGACATTCTTCCCCTAAAGGACGTAAGTAAATCACTTACATTAACTTACATTGTTATTAACAACAACAATAATTTCAGAAAAAACAATTTACGTCTATAGAATCAATGTATTACTGGTATGCTTACTATAAGGGCAGTGGGAATAGTAGGTATATTACGTAATTAGAGTTGCAAATAGCATATTATGCACGTGTGGTAAAAGTGTGTAATTCCATGAGGGCGGAATTGCTTTATAACTCGGGTGTTGTACTATATCTTTTCTACGATCGCCATGATGCTGACAAAATTTCTAAATAAGTACCTTTTGTTGAAGACAAGTTCGTGAAAATACAAATTTCAAATGTCAAATATCAAATATCTGAAATGACTGTCACCAACATAAGATCTTTAAGAAGCAAAAATGCATCAACAAGTCTTCTGAGAACTAAGAAAATTAGTTGAAAAAATTACAACTGTTAAAATAAATTGCATTTAAATTTTATTATTGAGCGTTAACCACACAAAAAGATAATTGTTTCACTACTTTTATTAATTTTTTAAAATTGACAATTGATGGTTAAATGTGTTTGTGGGCGGAGTTAATTTACAGCACACGTGCGTAATGAATAGGGACCGGATACGAGAGGCCGATGGCTCATCGCCCACAGGCGTACTATTGAAAATTTGTATTTCTAAAGAGTTTTTAATTTTATTTATATAATTGGAAAACAAACGGGTGGTGATCTATAAAATACAAAATACATTTTTATTTGTTCATTTTGAAGTTGAAGTTGAGTGAAGGAGTATTAATATTAAGTAGCAATACTTTCTCAAAGTCTCATCTGTAAAATTTATTCGCTTTGAATGAAATACATCCTTGTAGATATAAAGCGTCCTTTCTACATCGCAACTGGTTATAGGTAGGTACATACTGGAAATATTTGTTTATTTCAGTGTATTTAGCAGTTAGATTTTGAGACATTGTCCAAATATACAATTGCCACAATGTTATTAAATATGGATTTATATTAAAAACTGCGTCTAACTTTTACCGAAGGCCACATCCAAAGTCACTTGGAATATTTTTCAAATTATTAGGGGCCACATCTAATGTGGTTAATTAATAATTTAATTAGAGGTTTTGATTTTCAAAATAAGTTATTAGTTTTGGTAAATTTCCAAAGTGTTCCTGAAGAAAGTACAACTGATTTTTTTAAATTTGGAATTTGTATTAGTTCCTTGCACTCAGAAATACTTCGAGCATCGTCATTTAAACATGTAACGAAATTTTTTAAACTATCGAAATTCTCTGCATAAAAACTAGTAGCTTCCAACCATACTCCCCATCTAGTTATTACTGGAGAGGGTGGAAGTGACAAAGATGGAAGTTTTTTCCTGTAAAGAGCTACTCTGAATAGTGCTTTTCTGAAAACTTTTTTAAAAGCAGATACAAGTCTATCAACTTCCGGAAAGGTGTCTCTGATATATTCACAGATTCTGTGGAGAGCATGTGCTACACAAGTAATATGCAGTATATTAGGATATGTTTCCTTAGAGACATAGAAATATAAACTAATAAGTTAAAATTATAAATAACCCTCACGCTTCTATCTACACCCATGAAGAAAGGAATTTAAGAGTAACATTGAAGTAATTGCGTCACAATTCATCGACAATAAAACAGCTGTGCGGTTAATCGAATGAATAGTGCTATTCAATAACTGTGTACTTAGCGATGTTATAGATTATTTATATGGTCCATCGTAATTTCGGCTTGACGCGGCCGGTCTCTAGTAATGAAGCATTTACTAGAGGGGTTGTTGGTGTGATTTTCGCTATTTACACTAACGGTGATAGAAAAATGTATTTTTTCAACTCCGCCGTACAATAATAACGATAAAATAATAGAGTACATAGAGGGAGACACTCTTCTCATGTTATTTAAATGTACAGTCGACACTCTATATAGTGAAAGACCAAAATGTTGGCGGAAATTTCACTATATAAAGAGAAAAAAACTCACAAAATTGAATTATTAGAAAAGATTTTATTAAACATTTGAAAGTTTAAATACATAGCATGTAGATAATGTACATACTGTACACATTACATATTGCTATAGACTTTTCCCCGCAAATATTTTTAAAAGTTTTATTATTTATGAATGTATTTTTATTTTGAATAATATTTAAACATATTTGACTTGCGCAGTTTGAGCAAGCCGTTTTGCTTTGCTGTGTACGAATCTTATAACTGAATTTTTTATATGGAGCAAGCGGGTTTGCTGTATCCGAATGAGACGCTAGTGTACTCTGGGTGTAGAAAGACGTGTTTATTATAAGATAAATTTTTATCTTTGTTAAGTAACGTCGTGATTTTTTATTTAATTAGTGGTTGGTGTTTGATTTCATTACCGATATTTTTATACGAGTTAGTTGATCTCGTTATTGTTTATTTTAATAAGCTTTCTACATCATGTGGCTCGAGAAAATATATATATATTTTTTTATTTACGTAAGTAAATTATATTTAAGGATATCTTAATATTATTATTACATATTATCATTATTTTGAATGTATTGAATTTTGTATTTTTCCATTGTGTTAATTTTGATATACAGGGTGTTACAAAAATTTAGGGCTGGCTATACATAGACGGTTTCTACAACTAAAAATAAGCAAAAAAGTTTAAATAAATTTGTGTCCTGTAATGTTTCGTTACTGAGTTACGGCCACTTGAAGTTTTTCGTATTGGATGTCCGACACGTGTGTATCTCGTCACAAATTATCGCGCAGACGCGAAGCGTTCGTATTGCATGTTTGAACAAGTCGCCGACAAGTGAGTAACTTATGTTAATCATATTCAGTAGGCAGTCCGTGTTTTTTGCTGTCAGTCGTGAAAGTTGATTAAGTCATTTGTGATTAGTACTGTTTTCTAATTAATAGTATAAAATGGCAGATTATTCTTTCGAAGAGATGTCCGACATGCATTTAATGTATGGTTTGGCACATTGTAACAGAGCAGAAGCAAGAAGACTTTACGCAGAATATTTCCCAAACCGACGTTTACCAAATGAAAAAACTTTCGAAAGGCTTTATATTAGATTAAGAGAAACAGGATCATTCAAACCAGTAGTCCGAGATCGCGGCAGACCACGAACCACAAGAAATTTGGAATTGGAAGAACGTTTGTTGGATCGTGTTGAAGAAAATGCAGGTGCTAGTACTCGAAGAATGGCATTGGCATCATGTGAGTGTATGGCGTATTTTAAGAACTAATCAGCTTTTTCCTTACACCTGCAAAGAGTACAGGGACTTAGTGAGAATGACTTCCCATCACGAGAAGCTTACCGTGTATGGTTGTTACGGACATGCGCCGCCGATCATCTCTTTCTGTCGTGTGTGCTCTTTAGTGATGAAGCTGGCTTTACAAGAGATGGTATCGTCAATTTTCATAATTTACACCAGTGGCAACAAGAAAACCCTCATGCTATTATTCAGTCCAGACATCAAGCGCAGTTTTCATTAACGAATTTGTGATTGGTCCTTTTGTACTTCCACCACGACTTACTGGGCAGAATTATCGTTATTTTTTAGAAAACGACTTACCAGGTTTGCTGGACGATGTTACACTAAATGTTAGAGGACGCATGTGGTTCATGCACGACGGTGCACCGGCTCACTTCAGCCATACAGCACGCGAATTTTTAAATGCCGTATATCCTGGAAGATGGATTGGTCGCGGCGGACCTGTAGCATGGCCTGCACGGTCTCCAGATTTAAATCGAATAGATTTTTACGTATGGGGACATTTAAAGTCTATGGTATATTCTACTCCAATTCAAAATATTGAAGATCTTCAACGTAGAGTGGAAGATGGATGCCACCAAATTCGAAATACACCAGGAATTTTTCAGCGCGTGAGGCAGTCCATGATACGACGAGCTGAAGCTTGTGTTGCTTCCCGTGGAGGTCATTTTGAACATTTACTAGAAGAAACATAAGAAACTTCCGTTTTCTGTAACCTTTTCTAAAATAAAAAGAAAAAACCTCAAGTGGCCGTAACTCAGTAACGAACCATTTTAGGACATAAATTTATTTAAACTTTTTTGCTTATTTTTAGTTGTAGAAACCGTCATGTATAGCCAGCCCTTCATTTTTGTAACACCCTGTATATATTTTATTCTTAGTTATTTGATTTAAATGACAAAGAACGTTTTTTAAAATTTCTAATATAAAAAAATTTTCTGTAACTATAAAATTTTGTACGCTTGGGATATCAAGGGCGTATTTTTTCATGTGATTGCATATGCGTTTAAGTTTGTTTCGGGCAGGCATATCAGTTTTGTTTATTTTGTTTCTTGTGGGAGAAATTAAAAAGCATCTTTGTAATTTATTAGTTTTAGTTTTGATCGGAAGTTAATAAAGTAAAGGAAGTTTTTATCGCATGCAGCTGTCACTTCCATGCGATATTTTTACCTTAATAATATTGTTTAATGACGCAATATTAATCTTTATACTTCATAAAGATATTTTTTTAAATTTTTTTAATTTTTGTATTAAAGTTTCATTTAAAGTTTACTGTGTGTATTTTTTTAAATTTAATCTTTTCGTTTGTGCTCATAAGTAACTTAAAGACATAATTACTATTTCTCAAATAAATTTTGAGTGGCGCTCAAATATTTTACTAATACAATTGCGTTTTCCACTTTTCCGATTGGAACCCTGAGGGAAAAGCAGTCTCATCTTGAAAATTAACCGACTGAATATCCAAGCTGGACAGATTGGTTGTGAATAGTGGTATTATCAAATTCAAAACCACTATTCATAGCAATATGTATGTATAGCAAACGCCAATTAAGTTGACGCGAGGAGGGGTAAGTTCGCGCAGGATTAGAAATAGTGGGGAGATATGTATTTGGTTTTACATCAAATGTCAGATAATTCTAACCTCTGAGTGCGTATCACTTTATGATCCCCTAGCAAAGACATTATGTTCTGGCAAACGTCAATGACAAATGTATTCTGACAATTACTTGAGAAGTGGGGGTGGACGTTTTTAAAAACGGCTTCTGCGCAACCCCTCCGCGCGCCAACTTAATTGGCGTTTGCTATACAGGGCTAAATACTACATACGAAATAAAAGGAATACATAATACAAAATCTGTTAATACATACATATATATGTATGTACATTTAAAATTTGTGTAGTCTTGAGAAATTGCTAAATAACACACATACATACATATTATGTACTAGGAAAAATAATCAGTTATTTTCTTTTGCACATTACTTCTGCAAAATAATTGTTGCTCAACAAAATTCTCGAATTTATTCAAATGGATAAAGATTGATCAGGTACACTTTCCTGCCCCCTGAGAGTAGTTCGCACAATGTCAAATGAATTTCTTATTTCATTTTCACTAAATTTAGCAGGACATTCCCCGGTTTCAGTTTCTTCTTCATGATCTTCTATAATTTTTATATCGTCAATTATGTCTTTGCCAGTTGGGAGATCTGTCGTGCCAACATCATTGTCGATTTCTAAGAAATCTTCAAGTAAAAAATCTGCGTCGACGGTAGCAGTTTTTTGTAGAATATCCCATTGTTTTCTTAAGGTAGCGAGATCCATTTCGTCTTCTTCTTCCTAAAACCTGCTTTAGAAAAGCAGTTTTTGATTGTTTTCTGAGAAACATTTTCAGTCCATACTTTAGCGACTTCGGTTATACACTTTTTCAGGGTAATCAATTTTTGGACTGGAAGGTTGTTATCAATCGCGTTAACAATTTTGTGGACAATTCTGTTTCGGTAATGATGTTTTATGTTTTTTATAATATTCTGGTCCATGGATTGCAATTTGGAGGTCGTGTTTGGTGGAAAAAAGATCAGTTCAATATTCGTTAATTTTTTACTTACAATAACTGGATGTGCAGGACAATTGTTTATAAATATCGCAATCTTTCGCTTTTGGCTTTTCATTTTCTTGTCCAGTTCTTTGATCAATCTTTCGAAAATCTGAGAAATCATACTACTGGCGTAATCTAACTCCAGAGATTTAACTCCTTTTAAACAACTGGGATTTTTGCTTTTACATATCAGCAGTAACTTCAGTTTTCCTGAGCCATTAATGTTTGCTCCAACCATCAGTGTCACCCTTTCTTTACTTGTTTTAACACCAAAACATTTCTCACTTTTAAAAGGCAAAACATTTAAAAAACAAACCGGTTTCATCACAATTGAAAACGTTTTTTAGCTCGTACTTTTTCAATAGACTTTTTAAAACAGTTTCAGTCCAACAGTCCTCCTGACTAGCGCTTGCACTCTCGCCGGACACCGTCTTGAAAACAATTGCATTGCGAGTCTTCCAGGCACTCAACCACCCTTCACTAGCTTGAAAATTAACGCAGTTAAATTCTTTAGCAAATTGTAGAGCCTTATGCTTTATTAAATTTCCCGATATTTGTACGTTTTGATCGTACGGGCCACTTGAAACCATCGTAAAACTGCTTCATTTACATTCTCGTAAGAAAACACCCGTACTCGTTTTCGACTGCTTGCAACATTCGTTTTCTTGATGATACTTTCGCGACTTTTTATTATCAGAGAGACGCAAGTTGGAGAAACACCGAATTTTGCAGCAACATCAATTTTTTTGCAGCCTTTATCAACTTCCTCCAAAACTTTAATTTTCTCAGCTAAACTTAAACACACCCGCTTGGACATCTTAACTGATTCTTAAACAAAAACAAACTGAACCTGTTTGGGAATTACATATGTAATCTAGGCCTCGACTACATACATATAAAATGGGGTTTCCCCGGGATTCTCACAGAAATCTATTATACCTGATTTAGCGTTATGAACGCGTTAAGAAACTTTTCAAAACAGTGCGTTTTAAAAATGGAGTTCGTGCTAATGTTAGGTAGAAATGGGAAACCCGAAGTGGCCAAAATCTCAATAAATGCATAAAAATTTATACATGAAATTCCGGTAAATATTTTATTATATAGAGTATTACTATTTTACAGATCCACTATATACAGGGCTTTTAACATGAAATTTTTTTAAAATATTCTAGGGCTTGAAAAAATTTCACTATAAAGAGTTTTTCACTATATGGAGTTTCACTATAAACAGTGTCGACTGTATTTATGTTAGCTCCGTTGTAGAATAATAACGACAAAACTGCCGTCGAATAAGAATGAACTCTTTCAATATAAGGTTGTGATCGAAATTATTATACGCTTGAAAAAAAAAAATTTGTTGTTTTTTAATACATATTTTGTATGTAGATAAAATGTTTACAAAGTCTTTGTATTTTTTCATATATTTTGGCAAAAATGCTGTATCATAAATGTGCAGTGCTGCCACGTGGCTACTTCTTTCTTTTACCATGGATAGGCAAAGTTGCCTTTTGGCTACAGTTTCAAAAGTCGTTTTTCCAAGATTTTTTCTGTAATTATGTACGACAATGTTTATAGCTGAGTATAAAGGACATGTTTACGAAACTATAGAATTTTTAAATGCGTTTTAGAGACAGGGTTAACCTTCCGTTGTTGGCGCGAGATCCTAGAGACACCGTTACTGGCGGCGGACTATGACTCCGCATGCCATTTTCTTGGGTCAACCGCAAAAAATGGTCTGTTTAGTATTTATATGGTTAAAACAAACACTAAACTAATTGAACGCTCTTTATTATTTCATATATAGAATACATATTTTGAGTATTATAGTAATAAACATTGTAGTTACGAATACGACCTCGAAACGAATAATAAGAGCAAAACATTAATTGAACGATGGGAGTGACTTAGGTTTAGGTGTAACATACAGTACAAATGGAAGTTAGATGTTCCAGGCACATCAATTTTCCACACATTCGACAGGAAAATCGAGTTGGTCTGTTCTTTCTTCTGTCACAATAATGACAACGTCCTCGTGTATTCTCAGCATTTGCAACAGGTTGAGGATCTTGTAATCCAAGTATTTCCTTCAATCTGGCTGATATAGTTCTGGGGATATTGGTTTGGGCTACGCGAACACGAAGATAATTATCAGCTAATTCAGAAACAAGAATGTGCAAAAATTTTCGTCGAGGGATTCTATGCTCAGTGTTTTGCAAATGAAACAGTACCATAGAATTCACTCCAGCTATATTCAGCAAGGCATAAAATATAACCATTGGCCATCTTTGAGTCCCTCTGGCACAATCATATGCCGCGCACATTTTATCTAATGTGTCTACACCCTTCGACTCGTTGTAATCAATGATCATTTCAGGTTTACCTGTTGGTTCGTGGATCTTATCGTCGTGATGCAGACTTGATACCAGTATTACGTTTTTTTTCTGTTTCGGGATATATGACACCAATGTTATATTTTTATCATATGCAAACATACTTGTACCTATCGGTCTTTTTTGTGGATTTGAAATTTCTGCAGGTAGTTCGCGTTTGTTTTTGCGAATAGTTCCCAGAAAAGTAAACGTGTAATCCGTATACATATAGCGTACGTACTAATGGGATACTGGTAAACCAATTATCACACGCCACGTTCCGTTTTGAATGTCTGATTGGTTCAACAAGTCTTTGAACAAGTGCTAAAGGGGAATTATCCAAACGCCAAGGTCCATCTGGCTGTGTGCCAACATAGACTTCCAAATTGCTCGCGTAAAATGTCTTTGAATCCACCATAGCATAAACCTTTAGGCCATACCTATTGGGCTTGCTTGGGATGTGCTGGCGAAAGCTGCATCTCCCACGGAACGCCACTAACATTTCATCAATTGTTACATTTTGAAAAGGAGTATATGCAGATCTACACTTTTCGACAAATGGGTCAAATATTTCTCTGATGGGGGCTAATTTGTCTGTCTTTCGCCTCTCCACGCGTGTGTCCATATCATCAAATCGTAAATGTTGCAGTAAAAAAGTAAAGCGAAATTTAGACATTGTGAGGTGGAATTGCTCAACACCAGTCCCACTGTTGCTCCACAACTCTTCCACATTTAGACGACTGGACTTCAGTACTCGAGCTTAATAAAGCAAGCTAATCAGTGCCTGAATCTCAGCTTTATCAGTTTCTTTTGCATTTCTTTCACGACTGTATTTTTCTTTATTCTTGCCTATATGTTTGTTTGTATATTCCACGATTTTTCCTAACATGTCATCATCAAAAAAATATTTCCATATTTCATAAGCACCTTTCAATTTTTTTACAGCTACCTTAGGACCCGGCAATCGCGTAATCAGGTTCTCCGAACGTGTTCTACTTGAAGGAGGAACATGTTTGGACCATATTGATCCATCTTTTCCAACAAAATGTTGTCCCCATGAAATCGGTTCTTCCTGTTCACCACCAGAAACTTCCTGTTCCGTGTCTGAATCTTCCTCCCGTTCTTCTACACTATCTTCCATAGAGTCATCTTCTTGATAATCATTCGCGACTTCACATTCATTATCATTCTCACTGAGACATTCTAACATAAGTTCATGCAGTCTCCTTTGTTCCTCCTCGTAGGACCACTTAGGGTGATACATCCAAAGAATACATTATTATGTATATAGCTGTTGAAAATGTTCATGTATCTTACCTTATGCGAATTTCAATAACGTTTTCACTGGCCGCGGACTCTCACTCCGCAATATTTTATAAAACAAAAAGTACTACACTGATACACTTCAGGTTATAGACTAATGTTCCTTGAAACTAGTTCGACGAATACCGTGACGGGCAGATTTCGGGGGTGGGGAAATGTTTAGTAAATCAAAAACAAAGAATGACGCGGACTCAGAGTCCGCGCGCCAGCAACGGAAGGTTAAGAAAGTTAGAATATATGAAAAATAGTATCCTATTTTTAAAATGATATATAGTACATGCATATGTATATATTAAACGGTAATAATTGTTTAACTTCCAATTTAGAAAATGCGTTTTCATCTTTATTTTACAGTTTTTTTTTGTAGTTTCTGCGTATGTTCGTACTATTCCTTTTCAGTTTTATTCTTTGTACTTGCGTAAATCTATCTGGGTGTAGGTCCCAGATAGGTAGGTACGTGCTTTCATCGTTGTGTATGGATTTGTGCTCGGTGTTTGTATATGTAGATAGTGCGTGGTCAGATGGCAGTTTGCAAATTATGGTTGCTGGCAGTCGCATACCGCGCTAGACGGCTAACTCAGTTGCCGACGATCAGGATCGTATTCTAAAAATCCACTTCGAATCTAGGTTTATTTGGAAATAAATTTTAATGTGCGGCATTTATATTAATTACAGTTATGTTCACGAATATACTTAAATTTAAAAAAAAAAAACTAAAGAGTTTAGGAGTAATTTCGCGTATGTATAATATAGAGGTATCTTTAATAATATAAAATATTCTTCACACCAGATTTTTAATAATATTTTATATTATTAAAGATACCTTTGTATTATGTAGATCATAGTTCTTTCAATGAGGCCTTTAATATTTTCTAATTTATCGAGAAAGTAGACAATAAAATAGTTATAATAAAAAAAAAATAAAAGATACAATTAATTTTTCAATTTAAATGAAAAGTACTTTACTTTTATGAAGTTATGTACACATGGACATACACCTCGTGTTTTCCAGCATTTACTTCTGCTTAAGACACGTGTTTCTGCGATTTACTATTAGGCGTCATCAGTTAAGCTAGTGAAGTAAAGCTTAAACAAATCGCCTCATAAGGTATAGCAAATTTTGTCCGATCAGGTGGCACCATATAATCTAGTGACATCTGACGGACGAAAAAGACTATGCCGAAAGTGGCAAATGCTGGAAAATACACACGTGCTTAACGTATTGATATACTTAAACTTTTTTTGTATATGAAAATGGTTCTCAAATCTTATTTTAATAAATTATCAAAGAGTAGTGTCAAGTATAGTGTGTTTTTTAGTTATTTAAGATGGCTTAACAATATTTTGAGCCATAAGGACAAAATATTTGAAAAAACGGTAAATGTTGTTTGTTTTTCTACTTAACATCCCTTCTTGGAGACGATATCGCACCACTGTTTTAATAATATAACATCTGTGGACTTGGTTTCTTCTTATTATTCTCTGTAACGAGATGCGGGTTCCAAAGCAATTATACTACCATATGACAGATTGTTTTCTCTTGTTTAACTCTTGTCGACCCATGGTCACTTGCTTTCTTAAAATGATGCTCAACTATTTCCATAATTTTTGCGTCTATCACTTCATGCCGCTGATCACTATCCGATGGCAACTGCTTCATCACAATTTTCCATTCCCGGTAATTTCTCAACAAAACTGGATAGGTAGGAGTGTTCTCTTTCTTCTTCTTCAGCTTCACGTATTTCAACTGTTGGCTGCGACTTCTTTCAGAATTGAACTAGTCTTGCAATCTTGATTTTATTCAAGTCGAAAAGTTCATTGTAATTTAAGCCTTGTATTCTACTGATTGTAATTAGAACTGGAGGAGATGTTGTCTATATCTTTGTTCTAAATTTTCTAATATACCCTAGTCTATTGATTGCAGAATACTGGTTATATTCTGCGAGAGTTATAGAACGGATATCACTGAAGCGTAATTCTTCTTCAATTCAATGCGATGGTGCATTATCGAGAAGTAAGATGGTATTAGGGGATTTATTATTTTCCTGAAGAAATTTTTCTGTCTGAGGAACAAATTCTTAAAAATTTCTCTGCCCATCCATGCATTTTTTTGGATCTATATGAAACAGACAAGGCATTCATGGATTTATTTTTAAGTATTTTAGTTAACTTTCCTACGTCAATCGGCTTCATGTTGTGTTTTTTAATAACATTAACGCGAGCTAAGATTAATACAAGGGGCAAGCTGAAATTATTGAGAATAAAAAGCAAGGTTAATATTATCTAGGATTTTATTTTAAATATGCTCAAAGTAACTCCCTTCTGGAATGATACACTTGACCATTCTTTTTTAAAAGAATGTTTAAAAGCTCTCAACCAATCTTCTTTCGGAATACCTTCAAAATAAGCATGAACTGTGGTATCGATCTCTTCTTCAGACGAAAACCTTCTACCCTGCAAATTGCGTTTAAGCCCAAAAAATAGGCAAAAGTTACACATTGCTAAATCAAGTGAGTATGGTGGATGTTGTATTACTTTTATATTTTTTCCAGCCAAAAATTGGCGAGTTAAAATTGCCGTATGGGACGATGCATTATCATGGTGGGGCATAATTCCCTTGTCTGGAACTGTACTGAACACTTCAGGCAGAAAAATATCAGTGTACCACTTACCTGTAACTGTCTTTTGTCCATCTAGCTTAATTCCATTTACTAAGCCCGTACTTCTGAAGAGTACCGCATACATAACCTTTTTCATAGCTCGCTGCTTGTTAGTCATTGTAGGAGTTTACTCATCTACGTGAATCCATACACGACTCTTGGCGGGTAGGAAGGTCGAAAAAGAGAATATAAGTTTCATGACCTGTCACTATTTTGGAAAAAAATTGGGGCCCGACATTATTTAAGAAATTTAAAGTGTCATGACAAATTCTTACACGTTCTGCTTTTTGAAAGTCAGAAAGGTGATGCGACACAAAACGACTTACCACTTTTTTTCAATGTAGGTGATCATGTATGACTGTTTTAGCAGCTGAGTATCCAATCTTGAGTTGAAGCTCTATTACCGCTTAAGTGGCTTTATTGTCCTCTTCAATAATTTTTTAACAGCAGCAATGTTTTTGTCGGTAACAGCCGCAGAGGGGGCGCCCTGCTCCTTTTTGATGCCGAACAGATTTTTTCGCTTTCAAGTTCCTTATACCATCGGTAAATTGTAACCAAGCAAGGTGCTTGTTAACTAAAAACTGAATCTAAACTCTCTTTGCACTCATAAGCACCCAGAATCGACGCACGATTATTTTATGCACTAACTGATATTTGTGATTGACATTATCAAATGTCATTTGGATTTACGTTTACGGAACAACAAACACATACTAATATATTTGCGTCTTATTCAATCAAAATTTCAAAGTAACCTAGATTGACTTTTCAAATGAACACACGTTATATATGTATATATATAAAAAAATGAAAAAATAGAAATTTCGAACTAGTGTAAAGCTGGAAATAGTTTAAGGAAAGTGCGGGATCTGTTTTCTATCAAATATCTTGACAGGCCGGAAAAATTCAGGCGATTACTAGGAAATTTGATTCTAAGGCTTCATAATAAATACACACAGAAAGAAAATTAAAACCCCCCACATACTTTCAGGAGACTTAAAATTAAATGTGTTACGTTACATTGAAGAATGCCTCATGACACCATTAGGTAAAATAGCATAACAATTTAATATTTCGAAGACGTCTGTATTTAAAATTCTCGAAGAGTACAAATAAGTTTTCTAATTACCAACAATTATTTAATGAAGATAGAATAACACGTGTTAATTTTTGCGAAACACTATTTAATTTATTAAATGAAAATCATAATATGTTGAAGAAAATATTTTTCACCGATGAAGCGTCTTTTTTTTCGAACACGTATTGTTCCTAGATTTGAAAATTTAGCCATTGAAGGTTCCTGGTTTCAAATGGATTGAGCCCCAATTCATTCAACTGCAACAATTACAAATTTTCTAAATTCAAGTCTTGCTGATCGATGGATAGATTTATCGCCAAATGACTTTTCTTTGGGGACACCTTAAATCTAAAATTTATGAAAATGTTCACTAACATTGAAGATTTAAAAGCACGCATAAGTACAGCCTGCGACGAATTACGAACTATACCGGATTTGTTAACACACTCTTTGCAGGAATTTCATAATCGACTCGCATATTGTATGGAATGTGAAGGTGGATATTTCGAATATTCATGAAAAAGTTAAAGAATTATAAATAAGAACAATTTTTTTTTCAATTTACCATAAAATTTATATTAATATTGTTTGTGTAAGTTAAATTTTAAATAAATTATTTTCACACTTTTTTGACACTGACAACTAAAATGCCTTATTACAAGTGATGACACTCGCATTGTTGGTTGCATAACGTTCCCATGTATTGACGTATTTATTTTAAAAATGAACATAGGTGTATTCATGTGTTATGTCCAGTGATATAAAAAACTCACGATATATGAAGCTTGAAGAAACCAAACACAAACAATACCTGGTAAAGGGCATGTTAGAGTAATGCACAACCTGTTATACTATGGCGCGATCAAAATATTGAAATATATTTCAGCACAACAGACAAAAGAATGATTATTCTAAATCGAGTCGATCACTAATCATTATCCGGCATATAAGTAAATCACTATCGATTTTACTACTCATTTCGAAAAGACGAAGAGGAACCAAATGCCTTACTTCTAGATGAAGGCTTACAAAAATTGACAATACTCAGAGAAAGTCTTTCCACCGGCTGAAATACTATAATATACAAGCATGACACACCAGTGCAGTCTTTCGTTAGTTTTGAGAATTCACCCATACAGGTATTAGAAAGGCAGCTTGTTAAACAATTGCAACTGCTTTTAATATGTCTTTAAATAGTCTGAATTTAGTACATTTCCTACTACTTGTCAAAGATCAAAAACACACAGAAAACTTACTAGTCAATTTCGTGTGATTTTGTTGTTCACACAGTTATCAATAAACAATAGTGATCACTAATATAAAGCACAACAACCGGGCACATATTATTAGTCTAGCAAAATACTGCAATCATAATATATATTGCGCTTATAATAGTTATCATTAACTACAGGTTGAGTATGGGGACTACATGTTGGTCCAGACATAGAACCAACCTTATACTACAAAAATAGTATTGATCGATTGAGAACAAATATCAATTATATAGCTGTGAGGGTGCGTAACCACCTCCATAAGTCCATCCGAACAGGCAAGGTACTACATCTAAAAATATGGCAGAAGAACTGGTTGATGGAAAATGCTTACTATTTTTTTGGTTTTAAATTCTAACTGCTATAAAATTTTAATATGCTTTATTTACTAATCGCAAATTTAGTTTTGTTAGTTAAATGTAACACATATGTTGATATTGAATATTCGATTAGTGTGACAATGTTGTCAAAAAAATTGAAAGATTACAATAAACAATCAATCAATCGTGCATTAGTGAAATAAAAAAAGAATAAATATGCCCAAGGATTGACATGTAAACGCGCTAGTGAAATTTGAGCGGTCCTTGTCACTAACATATATTAAAGAGGGGGTCACCTATAGCATTTGAGAGCACAAGAACTATGAAATTATCAAAATCGAAATATTAGTCTGTAGCATGAATAAGAGATATGTTGCGCAGTGACTATTCTATATGGAAATTTTTGATTGCTGACAGATGTACCACTATCATACACCAATAATACACAACCGAGTTCATGACTTAGTACAATCTGCAATCTGCCATCTTTGATTGACAGGCTCTTAAGTAAGATAAAGAATAATTTATTAGAATATCAAGTTAGCACAAGTTCGTCTCACTATATGGAACAACATCGCATGCAAGATGATCCTTCTTGTTGGTCGATTGTGTAGTATATTTTACATTAATAGTACGATTATTTTCCAGCTCTATTGTCGAAATCTGAAGGGCCTCTAACGGGATTATCATCATTGCTTACGATAGTGAATGAAAGATTTTGAGAATAAAGCATTGCCTACTACCGAGAACCCTGGAACTCTGCTAGAGATATGTTTGTGATTTAATGTATGGCCCTAAGAAGCCATGCATACTTTCTGCAATATCTGAATAGTGTTCATACCAAGATTAAATGGAAATTCGGAATTAAAACCAACTACCCTTATTTTACATTATAGTAATGAGGGATAATAATGGGAGCTTAGTAAGGACGATTTACTGAGAGCGACTCAGTCAATTTGTTATTTAAACTTTAAATCGTAAACTACTTGTGCAAGCTGATGTATTAGTGAAAACGTCGAGAACAAGGAGTAGTAACTATAATACAAAACTATTATAGTTAGGCAGTAGGGGCGTGCTGACGAATCTGTAGAATGTTGAAATACGTATCTGCGTCTCTGTGTTCTTCACACCAGATTTTTAATAATATTTACTAAAAATACTTTTCTATTGTACAAAATTGATGAGGTTTTTGCCCACTCAAGTATGTTTCAAATTATTCTGTTACATATGCATGCGTTTGATCCGTAAAGAGTAGTGAAGACGCGATAATACAGTTTCCAGAGATACGGCGGTACCATCTGATGGAAACACTTTGTTAGTTCTACAGTTGTTATGTAGACAGAGCTAGTTACTTCGGCTGTTTGCTAATATGCCGCACTGAATGTACTTCTACGGTCTGTCTTAATAATTTCTGTGAGATAGCGAAGTTGTTCTTCTTTGCGAATGTATATTTCTCCAGCAGGGCCTACTGACGAAGCTGTAGAAAGATGAAATACATATCTGCGTCTCTACAGAAGGATACGTTTACAAAAATATTAATAATGAACTTGTATTGTGATTTCACATAATAATTTCACAGATAATATTTTATATTACTAAAAATACTTTTGTATTATACAGAATTGGTGAGGTTTTTGCCCACTCAAGTATGTTTCAAATTATTCTATTACGAGTAGTAACTATTATTAATGTAGGACTCTAGAGTAATAATACACAAACACAGAATGAAAAATATCAGCATATGTTCATCAAAAACCACGGATAAAATTTCTAGAATACTCCCATGATATGGTGGACTTCGTGTGGGGACTGCATGTCGGTCCAGACATAGAACCAACTTTATACTACCCAAAAATAACATCGATCGATTGAGGACAAATATCAATTATTTAGCTGCAAGGATGCATAACCATCTCCATAAGTCCATCCGAACAGAGAAGGTACCACATCCAAAAATATAGCAGAAGAACCGGTTGATGGAAAATGCTCTCTATTTCTGATATGTGAAGGCACTAGTAAAATTTGAGCGGTCATTGTCACTAATATATATTAAAGAGGGGTCATCTATTGCATTTGAGCACAAGAACTACGAAATTATCAAAATCGAAAAATTATTCTGTAGGATGAATAAGAGAGGTGATGCGCAGTGACTATCGTCTACATGGAAATTTCTGATCGCAGACAGACGTACCACTATCATATATCAATATACTACACAACCGAGTTGATGACTTTGGACAATCTGCGATCTGCCATCTTTGATTGACAGACCCTTAAAGAATAATTTATTAGAATATCAAGTTACCACAAGTTCGTCTCATTATACGAACGAATATCACAATCAAGCTAGCACAAGTTCGACTCACTATACAGAACAACTTCGCATGCAAGATGAGCCTTCTTGTTGGACGATTGTGTAGTATATCATTTTGCATAATAGTTTTATTAGATTATCTCGCAGCTCTACAGTCGAAATATGTCCATTTTCGTTTCGTTTTTTTTTCTTTTTCAACAACTTTTGTTGTAGCCAACTCATCTTTGAAGATCCAAACTATCGGTTGTTGCTTTTCTTGAGATTATACCTAAGTTTCATCACATGCAATGATATTGTACTAGGTGGCGCAAAATTAATCACCCTGTCGGAAGATGTTATAACTCTTGCAAATGGCGTCGTACGTCAATCATATTTGACATTTGTGAACTAGACAGCTGCAGAATACAAACAGACAAACAATGGACCGCTATACTTCGCAAGAGCGTGGAATAATTGTGTCGATTTCTTTTACCAATAATCGGTTGGTGGTGTTAGCACAGCGTGAATTTCGTCGTCGATTTCCTAATCGTGTCGCGCCAACTGGACAAACATTACGCCGCTTAGCTGCTCGACTCGAACAGACTGGAACCACAAGAGATCTTCCAGGGCGTGGCCGCCACCGGACTGGTCGTTCTGTCGAGAATATCGCGGCTGTGGCTGCTGATGCTGCTGAGAACGAAGAAACATCAACCAGACGACGTGCCACGCAATTGGGCGTCAGCAGACGGACCTTACAGCGAATTTTAGTGAAAGACTTACACATGTTCCCATACAAAGTGCAAACAGTGCATCAGTTAATGCCTGCTGACCTTCAGTCGCGTGTGAATTACTGTAGAGCCATCCTCAATCTCAACAACGAAGTGAACGATTTTCAGTTGAAAATCATCATGAGCGACGAGGCGCATTTTCATTTAAGCGGTTACGTCAATAAGCAAAATCTTCTTTTCTGGGGCACTGAAAATCCACGTGTGATGCACAAAAAGCCGTTACATCCACTCAAGGCTACTGTGTGGTGCGGTGTTCACGCGGGAAGAGTGCTTGGACCGTATTTTTTTGAGGACGCCATCGGCAATACGGTTACTGTTAATGGCGAACGCTACAGGGCCATGATAAACGACTTCTTACTACCAGAATTGAATGAGCGGGGCTTGGTGAATATGTGGTTTCAACAAGACGCACACAGCAGGAGCCACAATGGATATTGTGAAGGAAGCATTTCCTGGTCGCGTAATCTCCCGTTTTGGCGATTTGGCATGGCCAGCAAGATCGCCCGATTTAACCATCCCAGACTTCTTTCTTTGGGGCATCTTGAAGTCGCGGGTTTATGCCAACAAGCCTCAGACAATCGCAGGCCTTAAGGAGAATATTCGACAGGAATGCGAACAGTTATAACCAGAAATCGTGCGGAAAGTTATGGAAGATGCGATAAAACGGGCACAAATGTGTATCAATACTGGCGGCAGCCACTTGGCGGATATCATATTTTCCAATTAACAGAAAAAATTGTAAAGGTCCAAATAAAGATTTTCACCACTCAAAAATTTTTTTTAAATTTACTAAAAAAGTTATTCGAAAACAAAATTGGATGATTAATTTTGCGCCACCTGTACATACACTAATTGGGACAGCGATTTACGGTAGACCTGCACCACATGAAAGAGTCTTCTCTTTGAACTGGAAATTGTAGCGAATGAAACGGAAGTAAAGTTTGCATACTTTCAAATGTTTGTGTAAGATGATGTTAATGAACTTCACACTTATCTTCAGGGTTGATTGAATACTGCTGACAGTAATATGCTGGTCATCTTCAATCATATCTCGAACAAGGCCAATATTATTTTCGGTAACAGCTGTTTTTCGCTAAGAAACGCGAAACGAATCATTTAAGGAAAGTCGACCACGTAGATGTACATTGCTCCACCGTTTTACGGTAGCTAAGGAACATGACTCGTTTACAAAATATCTGATTAATTTACTCAAAAATTTCTTAAATTTACTGGGTACTCGAGCTTTAGGCTTCCTTATAAGAACGTGCAAAGGATTCTCTAACGTGTTTACATTAAAAATGTTATATTTTAGTATGGTACGTTCTAAACTGGAATATGCCTTTGTCGTGTGGTATCCCATATATACTTACCAGCAACTTGGCTTGGAGAAAATTCAAAGGAGGTTATTGAAATATGTTTCGTTCAAAATTAATGGAATATATCCACCGCGAGGTGTAAGCTACAATAGCCTTTTAAGTGAGTACGGCAGGGAGTCATGGTCGGAACGGATGCATGCTTTTAGTGCCAACTTTTTAATGAAAGTTGTTACAAACAAAATTGATTCTCCGTCACTACTCGGTGAAGTACAATTTCTTGTACCGAATTACGGCACACGTTCATCGGCTACATTTTCAGTTCATCGTGCTAGAACTAATGTTTTGGCTAAAGCTCCAATGGTCCATATGGCGAAAAAACGCCAATAAGTATTGTGAGGATACTTTAAATAAATAAATTAGTTAGTTTGTCATTTCGTTTATATTGATGGTAATGGATTAATTTAAATGTGTAAATCGAATTAGCACTGCAACATATTGCAGTGAACTTTTCCCCGAAGAAGAATTATATTGAACTTATATTGTATTTATGACATTTATTTAAAATGTATTTTGATTTTATAGTGTATATTTAAATGTTTATATTTTTGAATTTATTATAATGGCCAGAACTGTATAATAATTTTGTTTAGGATGTAGTCCGTCTTGCGGCCTTATTTTGTAGCTTTGTTGTACGATGTCCGATCTTTTTCGGCTTTTCATCGCCAGAGATACCAGAGTTGTTGAAGCATATGGTCGGGATAAAAAACATCATTTTTTACTTCCTGTTGTATTTGATTTAAAGTCGGTTTATTTTATTTTAGTGTTTTTGTTGTGCAGTAAATTTCATTTACGAATGTTACGAGTGTTGGTGATCTCGTTTGTATTAAATTTAATTATATTTGGTATCTCTCGCTACTATAGTTTTTTTTTTCTGCGAGTAAAAGAGTTGCTTACGTAAGTATACTTTTTACAGTTGCTTTATATAAATTCCTATTTCGATAATTTGCTGATATTTGTGCTTATTTATAATTTTGATTTATTTCTATATTAACTTATAATATAGATAGATAAGAAAATTACCATATTTTTTTGAATGAGGGAGTTTTTGTGTCACGATTTTCTAGAACATTTTAGTCAGGATTGGAGGGGAGATTTGGCCTTGTGTTTAGTTCGCACAAGTAAAGTTAAGTACGGTTTGACGTTTTGTCTGTTTACGTTTGAAATTAGGGGTTATAATTTAGAATTTGAATTTGAGAATTTTCTTAATTATCTATTAGTTTTATGTTTGCTCGCGAGTCACAGGAGGTTTTTCTCTGTGTGCGTGTAACTTATCACACAGACTGTTTCCTCCAAGCTTTAGTTAATCATGCTTTAGCTCTCTTTACATTTTGTAAAGAGTATTTTTTAATTTTTTTAAAAATAAACATGGAAAATCAAATTGTGAATTTTTATTAATGACATTTTGAATTTTATTTTCCACGTTCTTGCTCGTGCGAGAGCAAGACCTGAGGTACGAAGTTTCAAGCTAGAAGAATCTACGATTGCGCTAATCCGGACATTTGTGGTGAGCTGAACTTATAAGCAAAGGCACAGTTCACTGCAATATGTTTCTGTATTTGTATTTTTATATTATCCTTTATGTGGATTTATGTATCTGTTGGACAATAAAGACTATTATTAGTATTACCACTTAAGTCACGTTTAAAATTGTAAAGAAAAACAATTCAATAATTCTCTTCGTTCAATTAAATCCTTTTTTGTGCAAATGATTACTTTAAGTCTTTGTAAAAGTACTCAAGTATATTTTTCAATTGTCACTTTCAATTGTTATTAAGCTTGTAAATAACTATGTTAAAATATCAAGCAGAATTTGTCAAAATACCATGGCTTATTAGAGAGACTTAGCAGAAAGAGAACAGCCGTCGTATTAATTTCATTAAATTTTACATATAGCCGTATGCTTTTATGCAAATGTTCAAGTATTTTTTCAGCAGAGGTCACAGTTTGCTCATAAGACAGCTGCTGTTGTCTGTATAAAAGTTATTGCATGTTAATTTATATATATTATACAAACCTATGGCCATTTTTAGTGTTTGTAAACTTTTACAGTCTTCAAAACTTTTCATTGCAGCTATTATCTGAATGGCTCTCGCTATCTTGTCACCTGTCTGGGATTATGTTAATTTTTAGACAATTTTTTCAGCTTAAGTGGTATCGATATTATTCATATCGATAAATGCATTATGTTGTTGTGCGTTGCTGTCCAGACGTATTTTGTAATATGTTTTATAATCATTATTTTTGAGATATATTCGGCTTTATACTTATAGTCACTGCAAATTCATTTCGTGTGATTATTTACGAGTGACAAAGGTTTCAGTTCTTTGAGCACATACTCATATTTGACACTTGGCAACATCAAGAGCTGTTATGTCGTTATGGTGACTTATTTTGGCAACAAATAATAACAATTCATAACATGTATCTGTTGTTTGGCTCTAAGAGAATCATTTAATTACGTTATACCTGATGGTACATGGAAATAAAAAGTTAGTTTCAGGAGTGACGCAAATGAGAAGAAGGACCCTCGCTGAAAGCACATACAGTCCCATCTGTTCGTAAGGCAACGATTACTGTGTCTGGAATTGTAATTTAATATTTTGAAAGATAACCACGATAAACGTAGAATATTATTCCAAACTTTTGCCTGGGCCATTGCGTCAAGCGCTCTTCAAAAACCGTCCTGGAAAGTTGTATAAGCGACCATTATCACAACAAGATAACGCCAAATCACGTATCGCTCGTCAAACTACGGCACATTTAAATGAATTACGCTGGGAATATGTTCCTGATTCACCTTATTCACCTTATCATCTGTTTTAGTGATTCCTCACCCTAAATGAGATAAAAAGTACTGTAAACCAGGCAAAAGGTTCTTAAAAGTTTTCCGAAGATGACCCAAAAATTTCGCATTTACATAAGTAAACAGTTAAATAGAAGTTATATTGAAAAAATGCAATGTAATATAGATGATAATTAATAAAATAAAGAAATAATAACACAATTCCCAGAACTAATATCTCTCTCACATTTACCGATAACGTAATTTATGATATCCAATTTCCTATTACATATTTTACACTTGTCACTTGTGCTTATGTCGCTTCTTAAGATTTTCTAGCAATAATATGGTTCTGACTAATAACGACAAACTCTCTTATTTCTGCGTATAAATCTTTCCATTAAAAGTAATAATTTTCTCATCTTTTTTGTGATGGTGGCCTCTTGTAATCGTTTGCAATAATAATAATTCACGGCCTAGCATCCCCAAACAGTACAGGGGGTATTGGCAGGCAATAAATTATTATTAGGCCCGCGCCTGTGTAGCGATGTCTAGCTGTTGGCATTCTCCTTAAACGAGAAGGAAAACCATGAAAACCTTCTCAACAACCCAGTCCCGGATCCGATCCTGAGACCTCCGGCGTAAGCCAGCGCGTTACCACTAGGCTATCAGCCGGTATTGGAACACCAAAAAAATAAAATGAAAAAAAATTTCTTCCTTTACTTGTACCATATATTAAAGTACATAATTACTCTCTCACACACACACACAAGCTTGAAAAAATTATTGGTTGTTATTGTTTGAGTTTCTGCTGCAAAAGTTGTTATTCATTTTGAAGCAGATTCGTATTTTTTGTTTGATTAATACTTTTTGTTCATACCGCGCAGTCGAGTTTATTTACGTAATAATGACAATATATACATTAACAGTTCAAATTACATCACATGTAATAAAGGGTTTTGATATATCGAATTATGAACTTTAGTTTTGCAAGACACATTAACAAAATAAATAACATAAACATGTTCATTACACCTTCTCATTTCAAGTATGGAAAATGATGTCGTGATATGAGCACGTCAGCTGTGCTGGCATCCAAGATCTCTGTCCGTGAAATTTGCTATGACTGCCTGACAAGTTTCAACTTGGGTCCCGCCAACAACCCGTCGAATTTCCTCCTTCAAGAGATGTTTCGAGGTTTATTGACATACACCAATGACTTAAGAGTACCCCAAAGAAAAAAGTTACAAGTAGTTAAGTTACATGACTTTGATACAGCATTTCGCGAAATGGGGCGATCCGGAAACCGCTCATGGAGCAACTGAATTGTTTCGCGAGAAGTGTGGCAGGTGGCACCATCCTGCTGAAACAACAACTGTTGAATGTCCATTTCATCAAAATGAGGCCACTAAAAAAATCATTGCACGGTATCGGCTTCCATTAACTGTCTTATGCTCAAACGAATAAGGCCCGATGATGCCACCTGCCCAAAAGCCGCACCAAACTGTCATTCGCTGTGGATGCGGTTCTGCTTATTCATGAATCCATTTAAGTGGAAGTATGTTTCGTCACTGTAGATAATTTTGCTCGCAAAGCCGTCGTCAGCCTGTCGTCTTCTCAAAAACCAATCAATAAACTGCCGCCTTTTCTCGTGATCGTCCACTTTCAACTGCTGCGTTAACTGCGTTTATGGATGTTATAACAATACAAAACAATGTCACTAACCGATAAACAAAAATTTGTCAGGGATTTAAAACCGGCGCGCTTTTTGAATGACCCTATATGTTCGATTGAAAATTATGTTTTCGGTGTTACTCACGTACGTCATACACATACACAGTATACTTACGTTATTGACAAGTTCTTCTTGTTAAATATATTACAAATTTATTAATTTAAATTTAATATTAAAATTAATAAGACACTTTTCCAGTGTTCTTTTATTTCCTTGACCCCGCATTTTACTTATTTGAATATTTCATTATTGAAACTTATGCTAATATACAATAAGAGTTGGGAAATATATAAGAAGTGTAAAACGATTTTTGTTTAAATTGATTACAGACTATTCAAGAAAGTGTACTTTTATTAAGAATTAAATTAGATTAGTTAATTAGTAGAAATAAGGCGTGTGGATTTTACAAAGTTAGAGAAGAGAAACAGTTTCTTGGTTTCACTTTGCGTTTGAAGTTGCGCTAATATAATATATTGACAATATTTTTCATAGTTGTAATACCACTATGTTATATTTAACAATACAAATTTATTTAATTTTCTTGAAATATTTTACTGCATTTATTAACAACGGCAAAATAAAAATATTAATGGTTGCAAATATAATAAATAAAGAAGTCCGGTTCTGGTTTTGTCTCGACCATCAGTGGACATATATTAGCTCTGGCTGTCACCCGCTACTGTACTGACATCTGGCGACCAATAGTTGCTGCTCTAACTAACCGCATCTTACCTGTCACCGGACGTTTCATTACCATTCTCCTAAATCTGGTCCCCGAGCGCGGCGGAAAACTTTTTTCCACTAGTCGTTCCTTTTTACTTTTCGAAGAGTACGACCACGCCGTGAACGACCAGATTCATTTCGACAAAACATATTTCATAGTTCCTTCATTCAAATGTTCGCTTTACGTAATTATATTACCCGGCCCATGTTCTTCCTTCTTTTTTATTTATTTGAATATTGTGTACGGCCGTAGACGTCGCAAGTCTTGGATTATGACTTGTATGTATACACTCCCTCGAAGTTTTTTTTCATTTTTGTTTGTCATTTTTAATGGTGGAATTTATTGAATCAAAAGTTGTTTTAAAGCATTCGTGTGTTTGTTCTTATTTTATTTTCTGCAGAAATCATTGTTATTATATTACTGGATACACAACAAAATTTCTTATAAAAGGCGGTCCATCGGGTACGCTGGATTTAATTTTAAAATGGAACATAGTAAATTATTATTGAATTAAGCAATTTTTATTGATTTATAAAGTAGATATATTGAGATTAATTAAGAAATACGATGTCAGCCATATAGATGCCGTGGTTGTGCTGGCATACCCTGACTCTTTTGTTCAAATTTTCGAAGACTTTATTTTTCCAAGAGAGTTGACTCAATTTCAGTAATAATGCTTTGAATATCTGTTTTCAGTTCAGGAATGGTTTGTGGTTTGTTAGAATAGATCTTGGACTTTACAAAACCCTAGAGGAAAAAACCACATGGCGTCAAGGAACAAAATCTGTGCGGCCAATTAACGTCAGCATTTTCGAAAATCACACGACAAGGAGAACATCTTAACAAATCAATAGTTTTATTGCTTTACCTAGTACTATCATAAATACTGTTACATGAATTTTTAGTTGCAAAATAGAAATGAGGAAAGATTTCATAACAATTTTTCCAGCACTTATTTACCAATAAATAAGTAACAAATATTTTAACAAATTATTCAAAATGGCGTCCATTTGCCTTAACACAGAATTTTAAACGCTCTGGCCATGCATTTATTGCAGAACGTACGTTCTCCATTGGGAAACTTGTCTCTGCGTGCCTTAAGGATTGCTTCAGAGACACCAAATGTCTTTTAGAGCACACCATATTCTCTAAATCCGATTATAACTTGTAATCTAAGAGATTAAGTTCCGGACTAGAGGAAAATTCGGTACGTTACTCTGAAGCCATTGTTGAGTTGTTCTGGCCTTGTGTGCCGGTGGTGAATCTTGTTGGAATGTTCATGGTTCACTATTAAACAATGTGTGGTTCAATTGTTTAATAACGCATTCTAAACCATTTTCCTGAGACACGGCTGCTGAGGTTTTAACTTCTTTTTCACAAAAATGAATGTGAACAAAAGGGTTTTGTTTTTCACTCCTTCGCAACCGATTTTCCACTAAACCATTACGGATAAAGGATGATGACTTCTTTGTACCCTTGGAACCAATTGTTCTGCTTCTTTTGAAGATCTAGTATAAATACTGCCATTTGGTTTATTAAAAGATTCTTCAACGGTGAAGATCTTTTCATCTGTGAAAAGGATTCGCTGATGTTATTCATTCGCGTATCGAGTATGAATGTTACGATTTTTGTTTCCGTTTCCTTTTTAAATCAACGGTAAGAAAATGTCCCGTGCATCTTTTATATGCTGTTATTGCAAGGTCTTGATTTATGATCCGCGACGTCGATTGGGTCAATATTTTCATTTCGTGGCTCATCACTTTTTGTTTCCTTAATGGATTATGCTTACTTGTTTTAAACGCTTGTTGAGTCCTAACAGTGCGATGTCTTCCTGTTCTTTGACAATCTCTAGCGTTACTGTTGTCGTCGTGTAATTTTATGGCCGGGAATACGAACATACGACTGATTTCCAGTAGTTGCAACGTTTTGAAAATTGAAGATTTCTCCATACCACACTTATGGAAAGCAATTACAGCAACATGGTTCTCTCCGTCTCCCAATTCCATTATCAAACTGTATTTTATCTTTAAAATTTGCACACACTTGAATGCAGCAATGTCAACTGACAGGAAATACCCGAATTTTGTATATTTTATTTGTCACAGCACATGTGATTTATGCATAAAGTTTGGTAATAGTATTTATGATAGTACTGATATCATGTGGTACCATCCTGTTGAAACCACATTTCTTAAAGGTTCATATCATCCAACTGATCCCATAAAAGGTTAACATTGTAATAATTTCCTCTTCATCAGTTCGTTTAATCAAACACACGGTGTATTAAAAATAACTATATTAATAAAAAGTACACCAGATTAACTTAACAAATAATTAATTATAACAATATTTATATTTATTTATATACACATTTGTAACTACGATATTAAGTACACGGCGCTTGCTTGTTCAATGAGTTCTGCTTTGCCTTGACACTTCTTATAGGCCTCGAAATTTTCTCGAACGTTCGCTTTCTAATTTCTTTGGGAAAAATCTAGGACGTGCTGACGTGTACGGCCGGTGAGGTCACCGAAACGTCGCACAACACAACACCGAAACGTCGCACATCACAACATCATGTCACGATATCGTACCTCGTTTACAGTTAAAGCTTGGCGTAACTCATTCTCAAAAAAGAAGTGTCCAACTACACCTTCAGCTCATAATTCGCACCAAACTCTCTCTTTGTAGATGCATCCGTACTTTTTTTTGAAAAGCACGACGATTTTTATTGGTCCAAATGCGACAATTCTGTCTATTATCAAAGCCATCCAAATGAAAATGAGCTTCATGGCTAAAAGTGATATTCTTTAACAAAAATGTCAATTTGCATTACCCGGTTACTGGTTGTTTTCATTGGAAATGGTCTAGTGGCTGGAGCTCCTCCACTGAGGTAATTGAACTTGGTATGGATAGAGATGAAGGTTTTTAGTGAGAATTCGTTGCACTAGTATTCAACTATTGAGAAGGAAGAGGCGTTGATGTTTCCGGAGTCTCAGCGATTCTGACGACTGACACTAATACACTGAAATATTTTCGACTGACCACACAGGACGAGGATCCAGTAGAGTTTGTTTGTTAATAATCGAATCAGTTTCTTCAAGTTTTTTAATTAATCTTCGAACGGTGGACTCATTAAATGAATTCTAGATACCAATTCGTGCTTTTTGAACAGTGTTCGCAAAACTTTCGCCAAAATTCTTAATTTGTTTTAACAATATCAATATGTGGTTGTCTTATTTAGTTATCCATTTTTAATCATCTCTATGATTGCGTATGACAAATGTCAAAAATTAGGGTTGCCAACTTAAATACACTGCTCAACTTTTGAACTGGTACACTTACAAGAACATATATAAATAACAATTTACTACTTTTTGAGCAACACTTTCTTGCTTAAATGATAGTATATGGTTCTGGGAAACACTTTTAAGGCGAAGAATAAAAAAGAATAAAATTTAAATAACGAATTTCAAATGTTTTAATAGAAAAATAGCAAAATCTTCATTTTAGTATTACAGAAAAGTTTGCTTTGGAAAGAAAAGATAACCAAACACTTAAAGATTAATAATACGTGGGACCTTCTCTAGCTCTTATAACCTTCTGGCAACGTCTTGGCATGCTGGAAATCAAATTCCGAATGTAATGCTGAGGAATATTTTGCCATTCTTCCAAAACGGCAGTTCGGAGCTGATGGTGATTGTTTGGATCCACTTTTCGTGATCTTATCAACCTCTTCAAGTAATCCCATACGTCCTCTATGGGATTAAGATCTGGAGAGTTCGCTGGCCAATCTATGTGCGTAATATTTTCTCTTCAAAAAATGCATTGATTTGTCTTGTTCTATGACGACGCGCGTTATCATCAAGAAACACAAAACCATCGCCTATTTCATTAGAAAATAGCAACACTACAGGTTGTAATACGTCATTAAGATACCTGACACTATTCATTGTAGCATTTCCAAGCATAACCAATTCAGTACGATTCGCAAAAATACCTCCCTATGCAGTAATTGAACCACCTCCATAAGCTTGATGGTAAGTCACGTTGTTTTCAATACAGCTTTCTCCTCTGTTTCTCCAAACTCTAACTCTTCCATCTGAGCCATGGAGATGCACTCTGGTCTCGTCACTGAATAAAAAACGACCCCAATCTTCAACATTCCAATTTGCATGTTGATGTGCCCACTCTAGCCTTCTTCTTTTGTGGGCCCTGGTCAACAATGGGCATTTTTTTGAAGATCTGAACTTTAATTTACCACATGAAGCCTTCTTCTTACTGTTTGAGTGAATGCTTGAGTATCTGTTGCATTCAATAGCTGAATTTGAAGTGTTCTTGCAGTAGAAAATTTATTCCTTCGACACTGAACCGTAATAAAACGGTCCTCCCTGACTGTTATACTGCGATTTCGCCCTCCGTCTATGTTGGACAGATCCAGTATCATTAAAACGCATTCGAACTCTTCTGATCACATTGTGGCTCACATTGAAATGGGCTGCAACAGTTCTTAGCGATGCACCAGTTATAAGCATTCCCATGGTTTGGCTCATCTCTTCAATACTTAAACGCCTTAATGGCATCTCTAAAATGCAATCAACCACTCTGCATTAAAACTTATTCGAGAAATTAGCAAACATTCTCTTAAAACTTGATAAAAGTATAAGCGTCCGCGAGCTCAGTAACTGCACTTATGACAGTTAATAACAACAAACAACAATGGAGTCGCAAATGTCATTCGATAGACATTTGTTTGCATTCCGAAACACAGCCCTGATCATATAGGAAGTCATGCCTAACGCCTACGAAGGGTTGTTTACTTTTACTGCATGCTAAATAAGTGTACCAGTTCAAAAGTTGAGCAGTGTATAAAAAAATGGTGGAAAATTGAAATCTAACGTACTCGATGGGCCACCCGTTAACATAGTTATATACTACAGATAGACAAGTAAAAGGGCAATAACTATTGGCAAAAAATACATAAATCATCTAAAAAAGCTATTGTGTCAAAATAGGTTATGTAAAGTTGGAAATGGCAATCACCAAATGGGGTACTAAGCATTAATAACATTTTTAAATATTACAGATTTGAAAATGGCAGTAATCCACATTTACGATAATAACATTAGTACAAAAGACAACATTCATTTTACAAACACTTTGCTAGTGTCTAATCCATTTTTGAATCCAAGATTCATATTTATTCAACAAAATTATTTTGATTATAAACTTACGAAGCTATCAATGATTCCTATTTCTAAAAAGATATTTAATTGGCCAATCTTCTCTCAAGACGTGCTTGTTCTAATGTATAGTATGACAATGATGGTGGTCAATTAACATCACCATTTCTTGAAATAATTCTTCCTGGAAATTTTTGTCTTAATAAAGCAATTGTTTCATTAGCAAAATAAGGTGTCGCATCATCCTGTTGAAATAATCAATTCCTAGATCAATATCATTCAGTTCAGACCACATAAATTCAGTTAACATCTCACGATATCAAACATCACTGTTACAGCATCACCAGTAGCATTTTGATGCACACCAAATAGTGACTCGTTGAGGATGTAAATGTCTTTGATAAATCACTCTTGGATTTTCCTCACCACAAATTCGATATTTTTTTGGTTGTTAACAAAACCACCAATTCAAAATATGCTTCACCAGAAAGGATGATTTTTGTGAAAAGTCATCTGGTTGTTCTTTAATCCAACTGACGAATGTACGACGTTTTGCACGGTCCAATGGCTTTAGTTCCTGTGTTATTTGAACCTTATATACCTTTGAAGTTAAATCATTTCGTAAAATACGACATGTTGTTGATTCACTGAGTCCAACTTGTTATTGAACCTCGACTAATGGACATTTTAGGTGTGTCAGCAACACTTTCACAACTGTATCTTCCACCGAACCGATCTCTTGAAATTTTCTAATAATTCGACCAATAGTTTTTTCAGATGGACGATCATCTAAACAATAAAATTCACGTAATTTTCTAAAAAAAAATTTCACAGAACGCTGATTTTCATATAATAATTCAACAATTTGAACGCGTTGTTGTAACGTGTAAGAAGGAATTTTTATAAATGTCATACATCACACTTCGTAAATGTCAAAACATCCAGAGGAATTCAGTGCGCCATTTATATTTTATTTATTTTTAAAATAAGGCGTTCAATTTGAAAGATCCATTAGTATTGCACTGGCACTATAACATTAATAAATAATAGTTTCCCCGTCACAGTTGAATGTCTGTATGTTTGTAATAGGGTAAGTGCAATTTCTGTGTTATATCGGAATAGTGCCGTGGCTAACGTTACTCATTGAGAAAACATAACATCGGTATCCGAGATTTTAACAGGAACTAAACCCGGTCGATCTTTCTAATGACTAACTGCCTATACCAAACCAAATCTAGTATTTTATAAATGCAAATTTGCAAAGATTTAGTACGATTGAATCGCAGACGGTGCTGAACAAAATGAGACTTCCAGAATGCATTCCTTTCGTGGCAGAGACGTGTTCAATCTGGCAACCCAAACGATGGCTTACTATTTGGCTGGAAGGTAGGTCACATCTGATTGGTCGTAAGTATGAGGTTTAACTCCATAAAGTCAATTGATGGTCCGATGAATTTTTTGGGGGTTCCGGATGTTTTAGTGGGCTCTGAAAATGAGTCATAAGAAATTTTGCGTAACGATTGTATTTGCTGACGCGAGTATTTGTTTCATACTTGGAAACAGCGACACGGAAACTTTTATAAAATTTCAACAGAGAGTGGTTTAAGGCATTCTTAGAAAGTCGAGGTGCGATTAAAGATGAATCTTGCAGGCAGCGGAAGGTTTTCGACTGTAAAAAGTTACGAGAATGTCCACAGAATTCCGGATTTTCTACGTTTTGGTCGTCGGTAGACTGTCAGAATAATCGGTGAAGAGTTGAATTTGATTCACACAACTGTTCAGATTTCTATTAATGAATTTGGCAGGAAGAAAATCTGAGCGAAAATGGTTTCTAAAAGTCTTTCGCAGAATCAAAAAGATAATAGGCGGAAAACATGAAACATGTTTTGACTTTTGGCACAGATTGTAAATGACCCTAATTTACTGGAACGTGTCTTTACTGGCGACGAGTCTTGGATTTTTTAACGAGATTCGGAAACGAACCATAAACTCAGGGATGGTACACTTCAATCTCGGCACGATAAAAAAAAGCCAGAATGACCAAATCAAAGATCAAAAGCATGCCGATGTGTTTTTTTTTTGATAGTCAAGGGATAATTAAGAGTAATTTGTATCTCAAGGCCAAAGTGTAACCCAGCATTTTTATTGAAGAAGATGTTCTTGAAAGACTTGGAAGTCTTTCGTTGACATCGAACATGAAGAAGATTAAAAATTAATATCACCGTTTTGGGACACTAAACAACACTGCAAAGGCCATAACTGACCAGCTAAAGGCGATTCTGACATCGGAGTTCCATTGTTATGAAGAGTGGAGAAAACATCCAATACTGTCTGGCTTCCCAAGGCAACTATTTTGAAGGAGATAATGTGGAATTTTAATTTCAATTGTATAATAGAATGATAAAAAAACAGTTGCCATATTTTATTTACACACTTCGCAAATAAATACAAAATATGCGTCACTTATTGTGTTGTGTTTCTAAAAATCTTTTTTGTCATGAATAATTTATAGATTTGAAAATTGCGCGCATAACATACATTATATATAATATGCGTTAGCAGTTTTTATAAATTATTCGAAAGATTCCTTTATGCGTTATTACATTTATTTTCATATATAGAATTAATTAAACAGTTAATTTAAACTTGCAAAATAAAAGTAGTAGAAATATAGTCTTGCTTGTTGAATAAGTATTCTGTCTTGAAATATGTTAGCTCAACTATTTTCCGTGTGTTCAGTGTGCCGTGATCGAATAATACTACAAAACGGACGAACAAGTTGGAACGATATTAATATTAATAAGGGCACGTCAATATGTCACTACATTTTTACTTTCTATCACAAATAACGACCGACTCCATTTTAAAGCTCAAATATCTACAGCATCATTTCGTAATCGGATACGTAACTGTCTTCCCAAGAGGATGTATACTTCTCACGCATTTAAATCTGCAATTCTAATATTCGTTACGGTTAAATTAAAGCAAGTAGAAATTGCGATATATATAATTTGAAACTCATGAATTCCAGTAAGAACCCAAATGTTCGCACTAGATTTTATGAGGCAGTTTGTTAAGCTTTTAACATATAATTATGATGAAGTGGGTTAGAGAATGTAATTTTTCTTCTCATAGTACAGAATATTTAAACAAATAAAATATGCTAAAGCTATCTAAGTTCTGTTAATTGCAAAAAAAAAGGAATTAAGAGAATAGAATAATGGGGACCATGATAATTTATTTCTTTATTTCATAAATAGTTTTAGTTTTATAAATATTTTATGAATATTTTTTGTTACGATAGAGTTTGAAAAACGAGGGTGGAATGAAATATTTTCGGGTTGACTCGGTCTTATTTCAAAAGTATTTTTGTTTCCATACGAGAGTGATTTTACAAAAAAATAACTTTTCAAAAGTTTCGCCATGATGAATATAATGCTGACTTCAGCAATTATTTTAGCAGTCTACTGCCAAATTTCGCCCAAATATGTTAGATAGATAAGTTTTTATAAGCGTTTAAAGAAAACTATATCTTGTTTATTACGGGGACAATTTAATGCATACACTAAAAATCCCATATACCGCTGTATTTTTGTTACTATCACAGCGGTAAAAGTTTACCCTAATTTCTTCAGTGACAAAACGGAATCTAACTTTTAAAACGGTATAATTCTAGTAGGTTTAGCAGAATACCGCTCACGGTGCGGTCCTTAGTTACCCCAACATGACAACCAAATCGTAAACAAATTTGAAACAGATATCCACAACGATGTGCCGCAGAATACTGTAAATTGAACTACATCAATTTGGCGGCCATTTTCGCTGTTTTGTATGGAAAGAAAATACGAAATCATGAAAGAAACGTCCAATGAAGATTTAACTTTAATTTTATGTGACTGGGCATTTAACATGAAGAAGAATAATGGTGAACATTACGAAGAGAGTGCAGTTAAGACAGTTTGGAACACTACAGCAAAATTGTTCCAAGAAAAGTACTTTAATGATTATAAACGGGTTTTTAATCCGTTCAGCGACAATCAATTTAAGAAAGCAAGAAGCACCCATGACACGAAACGCAAAATTTTACAAATAATTCCATAAGAAAACAATAGGTGTGGTCTAAAGTTCTCACAAAACAAGAAATTTTTGAAATATTATCTTGGAATGAAGATAAGCCTACAGGGTTCCAAAGAAAATTTTACCATATTGCTGCCTATGAATTAGCCTGGAGAGGTGGAGAAGCAGGAAACTGTATATTCGATTTTAAAATGGAGACAGACAACAGTGGACAAGAGATCGGAAGGATTTAATATAATCCAGTATTTTCAAAAATTGCGCAAGTAAGAAATCAAAGATTGCCCTACAATAAATGGCTGGTTGTAAACACCAAAGAAGAAAACATATTGTTGTGGATTTTTCCATCCAGAGAGAGAGAGAAAAAGATGGAAGATTTAAATTTTGAACAACATTTGAATTTTATTGATATTTATTATATTTGTAATTATATTTTTGACTGACTCTGTATGTTTATTAGTTTAAACGTATGGATGCGGACAGTATTGGTACTATTGAATTAGATGTAGGAATTTTTCGCGGTAAATTTAGTTAGAGATATCAGGACTAGCAAAGTAACTGGTTGTAGAGTATAAGAAATTCATTTTTATTCTCTGTTTTTAAGTAAAGTCGGGTTTTTTATTTTAGTTTATGCATTTATTCCTGTGCATGTAACGTTATTTCGATTTTTACGAGAGTTGGTGATCTCGTTGTTGAATTAATTAAAGTATGGTATCTCTCACGTAGTTTTTGTGTTATCAGTGCTTAGATCGATGTAAGTTCTATAAAAACATTTAATTTATATAATTGATACTACGATTATTTTGCTTATGTTTATAATTTTGTGTATAATTTGCGATAATTTTGACATTTAAAGTAGTATATGAGTATTAGAGAAAATTGTCATGTTTTTTTTTTAGTGGAGTTTTTTCTTCAAGATAATATTCTAGAACGTTTTAAATTCAGGTTGGATTTTTTTTTATTAGTTATGGGTTGATTTTGTCGTGTTTTATTTGCGCATGACTGTAAGGCTGTTACGCGGTTTCGATAACTTTGTAGTTGTTGACATTTGAGTTGTAGGGGTTAAAGTAGAGGTCAAACTTGACAAATTTCTCAATTATTTATTAATTTTATGTTTGTTCGAGAGTCACAGGGGGTTTTTCTCTTTGTGCGAGTCATATTCATAAAGAGTCTTTCCTCCTAAGCTACTGTTAATTTGCTTTAGCTCCCTGTACATTCGGTAAAGGGATTTTTTTTTTCTTTTTTTTATTTTATTAAATATTGTAAACTAGCTAGATGTGTCTTTTATTAATGTTTATTGTTTTACTTCAAATATAACCTGGCCCATATCTGCGAAGATCGACCCGAGAGAAGTGAGCTCAAGGAATCTACAAGACGGAACAGCTGGAAGCATAAGTTGTAGTGTGAACAAAAAAGATTAATAAGTAATCAAAAGCAAATTCCACTGAAATATGTCCAGTAACCTTGTTCAAACAAATTATGAAGAAGCATTGAAATATTCCGAATGTCGAAAATTTCTTTTAACGCCAAATGCTTTTTGACAAAAAAAACAATTCGAAAGCATGGTATTCCACTATTGGAATAAACGAACTATCCAAATGGACTAAATCTTCGGCGAAAAATATTGGACATGACGTCAAGCGAGTAAAAATTACGAGCCATTCCAATCGAGCTGCTGGCGTAACTGAATTGTCCAGAAGTGGTATTGGTGAACAAAAAGTAGTGAAAATTACAAGACATAGCAATCTATGTCATTAAAACCATTCAGTGGGACCAAGAACACACTAAAATCAGAAATTCCATTCGTACTACTGCTACTATAACTACTACTGAAAATAATGGGTGATTCATTTAGAGATACTTTTTCTAAAAGCAAAGAACAAATGAAAAAGGCCACTTTATTTAAGAAACTTGATTATCATACAAAAGAACCATTCTTTACAATTATTTTTTAAAGATTATTTCTCTCAAATGTTGGCCGCGACTGCGGTTAACGTAGTCTATTCTGCTATTCCAATTTTCAATGACGCGTTCTAGCATTTCGAGTGGTATTTGTCCAATGACCCGAGTAATATTGGCCTCCAATGCCTCAATTGTAGCCGGTTTATCCATGTAGACTTTAGACTTCACGTAGCCCCACAGAAAAAAGTCTAATGGTGTGATGTCACAAGATCTAGGCGGCCAATTTACTGGTCCGAAGGGTGAAATTAAATGTTCACCGAATCGTTCTCGCAGTAAAGCCATAGTTTCACGAGCTGTATGGCTAGTGGCGCCATCTTGTTGGAAGTAAATGTCTTGTAGACCACGGGTGTCAAGTTCAGGCAGCAAATAGTCCCTTATCAAGGCGCGATAGCGGTCGCCATTCACTGTCACATTCCGGCCGGCTTCTGTTTTGAAGAAATATGGACCAATTATTCCACCGGCCCATAATCCGCACCAAACAGTTGTTTTGTCTGGATATAATGGTAGCACTTCAATAACTTCAGGTTGCTCATCACCCCAATTACGGGCATTTTGCTTATTCACGTACCCATTAAGCCAGAAATGGGCCTCATCGGAGAACAAAATTTTTGTCGAAAACAGTGGATTTTCTGCAAGTTTATCAAGAGTCCAATGGCTGAAACGGAAACGATTCGGAAGGTCGGTCGCCTTTAGTTCTTGCACTAGTTGAATTTTGTATGCTTTTAAACCAAGATCCTTTCGTAAAATACGCCAAGTTGTTGCATACGACAAACCAAGCTGTTGAGAACGGCGACGAATTGATTCTTCCCGGTCCTCGCGTACACTCGCTGCTACCGCCGCTATATTTCCTTCACTACGTGCTGGCTGAGGTCTATGTGGTCGCGTATTATCCATTATTGTAAATTGAGTTTCAAACTTATTGATGGTATAGCGAATTGTGCGTTCGGTAGGCCGATTATGTGGCCCATATGTTGCTCTAAGCGCACGATGCACATTCCTTGTAGAACGCCCATTTTCGTAATAAAGCTGTACTATTTGTAGACGCTGTGCCGGGCTAAGTCTTTCCATTACGTAATGTCAAATAGTACTGAACCAGAATGCGCAGTCCGCTGACGCGTCGCATGCGCGCTCAGCCATTAAATCCCCACCTAAAAAAGTACCTCCAAATGAATCACCCATTACAAGCATGCAGCAAACTATAAGCGAAAAACAAAGAGATTCTGAAAATCAATTTGTATACAACAATTGTGTTCTTAACAACTGTACTTTCCCTTAAAATAAATAAAATAATTTTCACCTTGTTTGTTAATTTAGTGATATTTCTAAATTACCTAATATGTAAATTAAATATTTAAATTGTCGTACCGAATTACACTCATTTTTAAAATTTTTTAATAGTTTTTAAATTTTTTTAACATTTATAATTCGATTTTCCTTGTCTTTAGGTAATTAACTCAAAAAACTGCAATAAAAAAAATACTCGTAATTTTTTCAGAGGCGGTTTTTTTCATTATATTGCCAAGCAACGAAATTTTTATTGAAGTGTCAAGTTTACTTTGACAAAAAAGCTCTCGCGCAATTATAAGTGAAAAAAGCATTTCGTGTGTTAAATAAACATTACTTTTTACGTAGAAAAACTGTACAGCTCTGCACGAAAATATTTTTACTCACGATCGGTTAGTAAAGAGAACATTTCTAACCTTCAAACCGGTTAGAAAACGCGCTATTACATACCGAGGCATGTAATAGCACTTTACCGGCTAGCTTATGTCACTTTATCGGTTAGCTTTTGTCACTTTCCCGACTAGGTAATGTCATTTCAGTATTGTTGAAACGTCAGTGTCATTTAAGTAATTGTAAATTGTTACGTTACCTAGCAACAGTATCTAATCAAAGTTTTTGTCAAAATGCTATGAAGCATTTTTTAAATTTAGTAATTTAATAAGTTTATATAATAATTAGTTACTAGCCGATCGTGAGTAAAGTAGTATACAAACCTCGTTGGAAAGATTCATTCCCGTTTCGAGATTAAGTTGACCTCGATTCTTCGCGTCTCGGTGAACTTTCTAATCTCTCGACGGTAATGAACCATGTTTCGCCTCGGTACCTAATATACTATTTTTCAGCTGCACGGTAAATATTATGCTTTGTACTGAATTAAAAGATGATCTCCATTTTCCTTCATTACTTACAGTTTTTTTTTGCATAATACAAATGCAAATTTACTCCTATTATGCAGCAAGCTTGCTTTGAGGCTTGTTCTTGACGAATAAAGGAATAAGGGCCACTCAGATGAATCATATTCTATTTCAAAAAACTTTATTAGTACTTGAACGTTACTACAAAACACGAGATTTTCTCTATTTGGAGAACAATTTAGTGAATTCTTTCTCTCGTTACATGTATCACGAAAACGAGGATTCCGGCTGACAGCAGGTTTTTATTTTTTAGTATTGACCCTCGCAAAGCGGCAGTATCTTTTGAAATGCCTAAATCTCGAACCAGGTCATTGAGCTCGCCCTGAGAAAAAACTTGGGATTCCTCATCCACCAAAAATTTGATTCATTTTGGGGAGGTAATGTGTTTTCATCATCAGAAGGACTCAGGATACTATCCAAACTGGAAAATGGGTGTGGAACTGGTATTTCAGAGCTATGAGGCACTGGACGAATACCTGAATTAAGGTTTGGTTAAGATATTTTCTTTTTATTTTTGGTATTGCAACCTTTCACATCTACCCAACAGAAATAGCAGTCGGTATAAAATTCGACATGTTCGAGTGTTTTTCCAAAAAACAAACATATGAATTTGTTCCAACCGACACTTCCCCGTTGTGTTTGTTGAGTTGTGTTTGGGTTATTCTGCAATCCTACAATGCATGAAGTGAAAGGGCAAAGAATGTTCGTCAAATTTTGTTTCAAACTTTATAAAACGGCAGCGGAAAATGCTTAAACAGGTGTTTGGTGAGGATACTTTAGGCTAGATGCAAACTTATGAGTGGTAGGACTGTTTTCAAAATGGACGTCTGTCGGTTGATGATGATGAGCGCTCCGGTTGTTCATCAACGGAAAACACAGTACGAAATATGACAAAAGTGCGTGATGCTATAATTCAAGACCGAAGAAGTATTGCTGCGAAGTTTGTGTCAAGGTTACTCAGGATTGAACAAAAAACGGCACCGCGTTTATGTGTGCACAGAGCTGAAGAAACTGCCGAAAGAGATGCGAACTTCAGTACCAGAGTCATTACTGACGCCGAATCATGGGTGTACAGGTATGATCCTGTAACAAAACAGCAGTCATCGCAGTGAAACACCACGGTCGAAGAAAACGCGGCAAGTTCTTCGGCGACTAAGAGAAAACGTTCGAAGCAAGCGACCTGCCAAATGGGGCAACAATTCGTGGATCCTGCACCACGACAGTGCACTAACCAAAACGTCACTTGTGTGTCAGTTTCTAGCCTCAACAAAGAAGAACCTCACCTTCCCCACTCCCAAGATCTTGTCCTTTGTGAGTTCTTGTGCGCCGTTTTGAGACGATTGAGGAGATCCAGACCTAATCGCAGGCAGTGTTGGACACGTTAACACGCGAACATGTCCAACACTGCTTCCAGTCATGGACAAGTCGCTGGGATCAATGTATTCATGCGGAAGGAGAGTACTTTGGAGGGGATAGTAGTTAATAAGAACAATTTATTGTGTTTTCTTCGCATTCCGGGAATTCTGGGTAGCACCTTGTGTTTCGTTTGAAAGTCACTCTCTTGTCAAATCACTGTCGTATCAGCAATTGTATTATAATCTGAACTAAGATGTATGTTTAGATATTTATTGTTATTTAAGTTAATTTAAATTAAAGAAAGCTGCAGAAGGTCTTGTTATATTAAATGCGAAGCAAAAAATTTTCCGCATCGGCACGATTATGTACAAATATTAAATAAACTCCGGTTAGGTTGATAATAAATTATCGATTTCGCCGGTGGTTCTTTGGTGTATCTCAAAAGCCGATCGCCGCCTCTAAATTTAAGAGACGCCTTCTCGTCTGCTCTTTCGTTGTGGCTTTCCTGAGCTACGACCCGTGTGTTCAAAGCAGCTCCATACATATACATCCATTCGTACATATACCATACTAAATACAAGCAAACACATACGAACGTTGGTATACGACTGTATACTGACTACGCACACACGACGACCAAAAAGAAAGAAATAAATATACCGTGAAACTCGAGATTGAATTTATGGTCACCGATAGAATAAATTCTTTTGTTTATATAGTTTAAAAACGTAATACGAGAAATAAAATCGTAGATAAAGTTATAAATGTTCCGAATAGTTAAATAAAACCATGTTCTTTTTTTTAGTAGGTAGGCAAGTAATACTATACTATATATTTTAAGAATACTATTCTATGCGTTCGTAGATACTGATAAAATTAAAAACAAGTTTATTAAGAGACTCTGTTTTTCATATTTATTTGGTATTTCTTTATTTTATTTTTTTACTTATCGATATACGCCGCTGGGCAGTGTTTTTGCTCAATTTTTTTTACTATGAATTTTCCAAGAAAATTTTGAATAAATTGTTAAGTTACGTTTACAACGTTTGCTACAGTTTTTTCCTTATAGGTATTGTTGGGACAACTGCACTGTTACGTGGACTCGATGCTCCTGTGTATTGTTTCACCGCGCACGGGTTGTAAGGTCGTATACGCACTAATTATTTACTCGTCGGTTATAGTTTTTAATGAAACGCGGCACTCTAATATAACACCTTTATTTACAAATTTACACTATTTGTTACATAAGAATTGTTGATTTGATGATAAAGCAAGACTGTTGTCTAGTTGATAAAAATGAGATTGGTGTCTCTTAATATTAAATGTAGACTGTTGTCTTGAGCAATGTTCTTATGACTGTTGTCTAGAACGCTGTTGACATTTGCGACTGTTGTTGCGCACGCTGATCTGTTGTGACTATTTAAGAATTGTAAGCAAAATTTACCCCTAATTTTAGTAAACTCTGGTATAATTAACAAAATAGGCCGCATCAGAATGCGACCAGATGACGAACAAACGTCGGCAAAATTCCCAAGAACCGCCTTGTTTGTAAACTGTGCCTACTAAAATAGCAAACATTGCAGATGGTTTTTAATTCTATATTAACTATAACTAAAATTCCCAGTTTATGATGCTTGCATATGATAAAGCCTTTGAAAGTTCCAAACTGTGTACATGGCACGTTCAGTCATAAAACAAGGTAAATTGAAAAATGTCTAAAGAGTCCAGTAATAAAATAAGTACCGAATTGAATAAAGGATGATAAATATGAACGATGCCGCATCTTAAATTCAGGGAAACGTTTGCATTTTAATACGATAATAAAATATAGTTATACAAAGGTTTCAATTTTGTACCTGACCCTTAGGTTCAAATACTATATTCTACGATTCCTTATATTTAATATATACAAAATGAATAATACTTATATTTAATATATAATACAAATTAATTTTGTTTATAAGACGAAACAGGTATATATATTGTTGTAATTGTATAATGTGGCTAATCGCACATTATACAATTCTTCATTAGCTTGTACTAAATTGATAAAATTTTCTCTACTTCGTCCATGAATAAACAACAACCAGAACAACGGTTCACAGAAATATACAATATTGCAATCTCATTGGTTCACAATCTTAAAAGTCAGGTTAGGTTTGACAAATTTCATTGATCGCTCGTCTCGTTCGGCTATAAAAATTAGAAACGACCAAGTTTTGTCGTCGTGCTATGCCACCCTGAACAGGTGATTACTTCGCGCGATACGATTGACTAATTGTTTATTCCATCGTTGAGCTGAGCTAAACGAGCTTGCAAATAAGTTCGCTAAGACGCACCTTTCTGTATACGGGATAACAAACTAAAACAAATATAACGAGGGATCATATAAATCTGGAGACGAAGTAGGTTTTGCACGAAAAAACGTATTTTCTAACTTAAGCATTTGTAATATCAACATACATAATTTTTAATTTATAAATTTTATTTATTCAAAAGCCACATGCCATCCAACGAAATAAAATGTTATAATGAAATAAAAATGAAAAAGCAATATTACTTAATTTCCACTTTATTGAGGTAAAATCCCACTACAATTGTTTCGAAACACAGTGTTTCCTTGGATGGAGTTGTATTGCAAACTAAACCTAAAGTATGTTGACAAATTTAATGTTTTTATGTTTGTACTCGGTAAACTTTGTGTAATAAAGTTTATATCTTGAATAGAAAGTGCCTACTATTGAGCCATCTTTCTGAGTATAATTATTGTTTTTTATTATAATTGGAGAACGGATGCAATTTCCATAAAACGCAATCGGCAATTGGAATTGTGTATAACGTCGCACAGTACATCCCGGCGTAATTCAATGAAGTATTTGTTTGACTTACTCGGCCACCTGGCCTCGCACGATAACAATGGACAACTCAGCTATTGTATTCGGAGAATATAGTGTTTTTTAAAGTGTTTTCATGAGCGTAGATAGAAGCGGGGTTTTTATAATGTATTTTATTTATTATTTCGTAAGATAAATAAAGTGCTCTGAGTTAGTTTCTTGTTTTCATAGTTTTAACTGTTAATTACATCGTAATTTTTGTGATAGATCCTGTTTAATATCGTTTGATTGAATCTATTTCTACCAATTATTTCGACGTAAGTGCGCATTGAATTTCGTTCAGTTTCAATAACTTACGCACACATTTTTAGTTTTCATTTATTTAGATCTAGAGCATTGTTTAAGTTACTTTTTCAGACATGATATGGAAGAATGTCGAGAACGGCATTGTAAAACAATGGCGAGTTGGATTGACGATCATACTGTTTGTATGTCCATTGTCAGTGATTCCGAAATTTATTACAAAATCCGTAAAATATCGTCAAAAATTCGTCACTTAGGATCGCAAACACATCTGAACTCTATAAAACTTTTATGGCGGCTAATATTCCATTAAATAAACTTAGCAATCCCACTTTAAAAATATTTCTTCAAAAATATACTGGTCGAAATGTTCCTGATGAATCAACTTTACGCAAATATTATGTTTCTAGGTGCTATACGAGAACAGTAGAACGCATTAGAAGCCATCTTTTAAATCAATACATATGGATAAGCGCCGACGACACGGTGGATATGTTAGGACGCTGTGTGGTAAATGTTGTAGCTGGTGTACTACATCCAACTATTCCCTATAACTCATATGTAATAGCAACAAGTGTTATAAATAGAGTTGATGCGGAAACAGTTGCTGAAGCCATTAAGGAGAATATGCAAAAATGCTTCATTCGGACGTCACGTACAAAGAAAAAATACTTTTATTTGTCAGTGATAGTGCTGCGTATATGTTAAAAACAGGCAGACTATTGAAGAAAACATATCCTAATATGCTGCATATTACTTGTGTAGCACATGCTCCCCACAGAATCTGTGAATATATCAGAGACACTTTTCCGGAAGTTGATAGACTTGTATCAGCTTTTAAAAAAGTTTTCAGAAAAGCACCATTGAGAGTAGCTCTTTTCAGGGAAAAATTTCCATCTCTGTCACTGCCTCCCACTCCAGTAATTGTTTTGGGCGAATGTGGCTGGGTTTGACACTTCTGCGTAATCACGGGTCGTAAATCCGTAATAAGTAAATTTCGTTGAATCGTCGTTAATTCAACTTTTGAATAGAAATTCTTCCGTTGCTCAGTGGTTCGCAGAATAAAAAAACACTTGTTGAAGGCGCAACACTCTTTAATTATTAAGTAATAAACAAAAACTAAATTTACATAAGCGACAGCAAATATATAATTACAAAAACTCGGTTACATATCTAATTTCAGTAACGCTTGAAGTTGCTTGGAATAGCGCGTGTATTCCCCTTGATGGATCTTAGCAAACTTAACTGTATTCTGAAATGTATTAGGCAAGTAAAGGTGAATGCCAATCATAATACACTTGCGATTGGTCGAAACAAGCTAGTTGCTTGGTTTTACCCAGACGTGACTTGAGATACATCGTGTCTCCGAAATGGTATTGTTTAATACCAAAGGCCCTTAATAATGCGACCGTAATAAAACTTTGTAAAAGGTTCGTCTGGTTTAACGGACAACGGCGTGTCTATTACAATAGGCGGTAAACTTGGGATTTGAACATTAAAAGGCTTAACTGAGGTGCCTATACATACGGTGACCTTAGCTGCTATACCTTAAGTAGGAATAATAGAAATAGTAAAAGACCGGAATAAATAACCATCAACTAAGTTGATAAATTCGTGTTAAATAGATTTCTAAAAGGGATGTTATAATATTGGGGTTAACGCTGTCATAAACGTTAATAACGGGGAATGCCTGATTCCTCTGAATGAGGTAATAAAATTCAAAATTAAAAAGAAATCTTAGAATACATAGAATTACATGCCTAGAATTAAATTGATTAATTAAAAAACTTATTAATTAAAAACGTTGTCCAGGTTTCTGGACAGTAATAACTAGATGGGGAACATGGCTGGAAGCTACTAGTTATTATGCTGAGAATTTCGATAGTCTAAAACATTTCGTAACACTGCTAAAGGAGGATGCTAGAAGTATTGGTGAGTGCAAGGAGCTCACACAAATCCCAAATTTAAAAAATCAGTTGTACTTTCTTCACGAACACTTTGGAAAATTGCCAAAACTAATCACTTATTTTGAAAATCGAAATCTCAAATTAAATGACGGATTAACCACATTAGATGTGGCTGTTAATAATTTGAAAAGTATTCGAAGTGACTTCGGATGTGGCCCTCGGCAAAAGTTTGAAGCAATTCTTAATAGAAATCCAGATTTAATTACATTGCAGCAATTATGTATGGAGACAATTCCACAAAATCTAGCGGCTAAATATGAAGAAATAAAAGAATATTTCCAGTATGCACCTATAACCAGTTGCGATGTAGAAAGGACGTTTTCTATTTACAAGGATGTACTTAATTCAAAGAGAACAAAATTGACAGAAGAAAACCTTGAGAAACTATTGCTAGTCAATATTAATACTCCTTTACTCAACTTGAACGACAAAATGAACAAATAAAAATGTTCCAATTATAGAACTAAAATTAAAAACTTTAAAAATACAACTTTTCAACAAATACATATGTATTTCGTAATTTTATAGATCACCACCCGTTTGTTTTCCAATTATATAAATAAAATTAATTAATAAATATGTATTTCGTAATTTTAGATAGATAGATCACCACCCGTATGTTTACCAATTATATAAATCAAATTAAAAACTTTATAAATACAACTTTTCAACAAATAAATATATAGAATTAAGAAATACTGAAAAAACAAGTCAATCAACGGGAGGAAACGTACAGACGGCGTTTCGTTCTGATTGGAACTTTTCAATGCACGGTATTCCTCGAAGACGGACATTGCTTTTTCATTTCTATACTTTCTGTATATATAGTTAACATTTGGAATTTACTGCAAGTGAGAATTAATGAATATTAAATCACATTCTTACATGTAAATGTCGACTTATATGATGCGTTCGTAACTACAATCCGACAAACTAAGTTTGTACCAGTATGCAGAACACACCCTTTCGCGACAACGAACTTCCTGGTAATTAGGTTAATTAAGAATTAAGAAATACTGAAAAAACAAGTCAATCAACGGGAGGAAACGTACAGACGGCGTTTCATTCTGATTGGAACTTTTCAATGCACGGTATTCCTCGAAGACGGACATTGCTTTTTCATTTCTATACTTTCTGTATATATAGTTAACATTTGGAATTTACTGCAAGTGAGAATTAATGAATATTAAATCACATTCTTACATGTAAATGTCGACTTATATGATGCGTTCGTAACTACAATCCGACAAACTAAAGTTTGTACCAGTATGCAGAACACACCCTTTCGCGACAACGAACTTCCTGGTAATTAGGTTAATTAAGAATTAAGAAATACTGAAAAAACAAGTCAATCAACGGGAGGAAACGTACAGACGGCGTTTCGTTCTGATTGGAACTTTTCAATGCACGGTATTCCTCGAAGACGGACATTGCTTTTTCATTTCTATACTTTCTGTATATATAGTTAATATTTGGAATTTACTGCAAGTGAGAATTAATGAATATTAAATCACATTGTTACATGTAAATGTCGACTTATATGATGCGTTCGTAACTACAATCCGACAAACTAAGTTTGTACCAGTATGCAGAACACACCCTTTCGCGACAACGAACTTCCTGGTAATTAGGTTAATTAAGAATTAAGAAATACTGAAAAAACAAGTCAATCAACGGGAGGAAACGTACAGACGGCGTTTCGTTCTGATTGGAACTTTTCAATGCACGTGGAATACCGTGAACGTTGATTGACTTGTTTTTTCAGTATTTCTTAATTCTTAATTAACCTAATTACCAGGAAGTTCGTTGTCGCGAAAGGGTGTGTTCTGCATACTGGTACAACTTAGTTTGTCGGATTGTAGGTACGAACGCATCATATAAGTCGACATTTACATGTAAGAATGTGATTTAATATTCATTAATTCTCACTTGCAGTAAATTCCAAATGTTAACTATATATACAGAAAGTATAGAAATGAAAAAGCAATGTCCGTCTTCGAGGAATACCGTGCACGTTGATTGACTTGTTTTTTCAGTATTTCTTAATTCTTAATTAACCTAATTACCAGGAAGTTCGTTGTCGCGAAAGGGTGTGTTCTGCATACTGGTACAAACTTAGTTTGTCGGATTGTAGTTACGAACGCATCATATAAGTCGACATTTACATGTAAGAATGTGATTTAATATTCATTAATTCTCACTTGCAGTAAATTCCAAATGTTAACTATATATACAGAAAGTATAGAAATGAAAAAGCAATGTCCGTCTTCGAGGAATACCGTGCATTGAAAAGTTCCAATCAGAACGAAACGCCGTCTGTACGTTTCCTCCCGTTGATTGACTTGTTTTTTCAGTATTTCTTAATTCTTAATTAACCTAATTACCAGGAAGTTCGTTGTCGCGAAAGGGTGTGTTCTGCATACTGGTACAAACTTAGTTTGTCGGATTGTAGTTACGAACGCATCATATAAGTCGACATTTACATGTAAGAATGTGATTTAATATTCATTAATTCTCACTTGCAGTAAATTCCAAATGTTAACTATATATACAGAAAGTATAGAAATGAAACAGCAATGTCCGTCTTCGAGGAATACCGTGCATTGAAAAGTTCCAATCAGAACGAAACGCCGTCTGTACGTTTCCTCCCGTTGATTGACTTGTTTTTTCAGTATTTCTTAATTTTTAATTAACCTAATTACCAGGAAGTTCGTTGTCGCGAAAGGGTGTGTTCTGCATACTGGTACAAACTTTAGTTTGTCGGATTGTAGTTACGAACGCATCATATAAGTCGACATTTACATGTAAGAATGTGATTTAATATTCATTAATTCTCACTTGCAGTAAATTCCAAATGTTAACTATATATACAGAAAGTATAGAAATGAAAAAGCAATGTCCGTCTTCGAGGAATACCGTGCACGTTGATTGACTTGTTTTTTCAGTATTTCTTAATTCTTAATTAACCTAATTACCAGGAAGTTCGTTGTCGCGAAAGGGTGTGTTCTGCATACTGGTACAAACTTAGTTTGTCGGATTGTAGTTACGAACGCATCATATAAGTCGACATTTACATGTAAGAATGTGATTTAATATTCATTAATTCTCACTTGCAGTAAATTCCAAAAATAAATATGTATTTCGTAATTTTATAGATCACCACCCGTTCGTTTTCCAATTATATAAATAAAATTAAATATTTTAGAAATACAGCCTTTCGCCAGTACTGCACTGGGCTTTGCGTCATGTGGTAAGCGTGTCCGTTCTCTAATTATAATATTCATTTAAATTTGTCAACATCCTTTATCATCCGAGGAAGACACCGTGTGTTGAAACAATTGTAATGGGATTTTACCTGAATAAAGTGGAAATTAAATAATATTGCTGTTTCATTTTTATTTTATTAACTATGAAAAAGATTCTCCCTTATGCAGGATTCGAACCCACATCCGTGGTTTGCCGGACAACGCTTTTTTTTCGGTAAAAAATTCGAATAATTAGCGTCCTAAAATGTAGAAAGCATTTATTTTATTCACATTACTTCGGCGAAAATGCAATTTATTTGCTACAAATTTGCCAACTACGGGCAATAATATTAACATCTGTTTCTGAATGCGTTTTAAGACTTCCCGACGATTCGAACTTCAGCACCTTATTAGCTTAATGGTGAAAGCGTGGACCGGCAAACCAATGGACGTGGGTTCGAATCCTGCATAAGAGTGAATTTTTTTTTCGGTAAAAAATTCGAATAATTAGCGTCCTAAAATGTAGAAAGCATTTATTTTATTCACATTACTTCGGCGAAAATGCAATTTATTTGCTACAAATTTGCCAACTACGGGCAATAATATTAACATCTGTTTCTGAATGCGTTTTAAGACTTCCCGACGATTCGAACTTCAGCACCTTATTAGCTTAATGGTGAAAGCGTGGACCGGCAAACCAATGGACGTGGGTTCGAATCCTGCATAAGAGTGAATTTTTTTTTCGGTAAAAAATTCGAATGATTAGCGTCGTAAAATGAGAAAGCACTTATTTCATTCACATTACTTCGCAAAAATACAATTTTTTTTGCTATATATTTTACAAAGCATGTTGAAATTTTCCACCTCAATACATTTTGTACATCTCCTTTTTACGCTTTCAAGAACACTGGTTAATATATTATGATGTTAATTGATTTCAATAATTTTTTGTGTAATTTGGACTTGAAGGCGTGCTAGATTTGGAATTTGTACATTGAAATTTTTTTTAAATAAAACGCATGGAGTGATATTACGAGATCTTATATTTTGTGATGTGTTCTCTTACTCCGTCGTACTGAAAATATTTTAGTGTTAACTCATTTACATTTGTACAATTTTACATTTACATTAATTTGTCAATAAACGGCACCAAAATTTTTTGTTGATGTTTTGTGCATTTATGGCTCCATTAAAAATATAATTCTTCTCCTATTTATGGCACACCAAACACCAACATTCTGAGGATAAGCAGTAGTCTCAACATCGTGTTTTTTTTTTCAGCACTTCATATTCTCATATTCTGTGAATTAACATGCCCATTAAGATGAAACCATGCTTCATCTGAAAAGAAAGTTTTGTTTAGAAGGTCAATGTCGAAAGTATTTAAAAATCATTGTCAAAATTCTAATCCTCGGGGATAGTCAACTGGATAGATGTCTTGATAGCAAGTGAGACGATAAGTAAATAAGTATAGATCCTTCTTTAATATTTTTTGGCAAGTGCCAAATGAAAGGTTAGTTGGTTGTGATAGTACCCGAATTGAAGTTCCTGGGGTTTCATCCTCTTACGTTATCAATTACTTCTAGTGTTACGTTTCTTGGTCCACCACTTCCTTGTTTACGCTTCGCACTACCTGTCCCTCTAAAGAGATTAATACAGCGCCGAAGAGTGTGTTGAAATTCGTTGTAATTGAAAAGCAGAACCGGAAATTTAAGTTGAAATTCTAACTATATCCAAAAATTAATTTAATTTTACAATCGCTGAAATACGTTTAAAGTTATGCAAAATGCCAGCTCTGACAACCAAATGTCAAATTTTAACCTTGACAAATATGTATGCATGTATGTTGATATTAGATATGCTTAAGTTAGAAAACACGCTCATTATATCATTGACAATGATTTGATCGTTTTCCAAAATATTCTCCGTGATGATCGATAGATGCGCTATTACATAAGCTTGATCCAGTTTCACGGCCTTTTTCCATTCCGATTGAGATATCTCCAAAACATGCATTTTGAACGCATCAACCGCTTCTCCTGGGTTGAAAATCATTGACCACGTACTTTACTCATTACTTACGAAAGCAAAAAGAAATAATTGGATGCCGGTGGATGACCCATCAATTAGATTTTTAACCGGTTAAACATTGAGTTGTTTGTCTTGATGTGTGAAAGCTCGCATTGTGATGGTGAATAATGCTCCTGCGTTGCTGGTTGCCTTTTGTCTACAAAATTAAACATTTTGACACATGTTTTTATTTTGAAAACTGATTTTATATAATTTTGGTAGGCTGATTTCAAAAATTCTATGCATTTATTTGTATCACGTAAGGTTTTTTTGCAAATATTAAATGAAAAAAAACGATATTTCTAAAAAAAATTATTTGTTTATTGAGTAAAAAGGTGGAATACAAGTTAAAAAAGTGGAAAAAAATACTTTACTCAGTCTTTTTTAAGTGAAATATTTGTCTTTTTGCCAGAAATCTGCGTTGTCCGGACATTCGGTTGTATGTTTTTAAGAGCATATCCCGTTTTAACATCCAGTAGTAGTCCGCCATCATCGTTATGCTCTATCTGCCTTGGTATCGCCGTTCCATTTCCTTAATGTCTTGGTGAAACCTCTCTCCCTGTTCTTCGCTAACTGCTCCAAGATTTTCAGGAAAATAGTTCAAGTGTGAAAACAGGAAATGCACTTTCAAACTCATATTACAACCTAGACGATGAAAGTGTTGTAACATATTTTGAACAATATTTTCGTAGTTTTCGTCCTTAGAGTTCCCAAGAAACTTATCAATTACTTCTTTAAATGAAACCCAGGCGTTTTTCTCGACATTGGTCTTTGTGTTTTGAACATCCTTGTCTTTGCATAATGTTCTTATCTGCAGCCCAACAAAAATACCTTCTTTTAACTTGGCATCGGATAAGGCTGGAAATGTCTCGCACAAATATTTAAAACACCGTCCATTTTTGTCTAGGGCTTTAACAAACTGCTTCATCAAGCCAAGTTTGATATGGAGAGGAGGCAGTAAAACTTTTTTGGGGTCAACCAAGCTATCTCTTAATACATTTTTGCTACCAGGTGTAAGGCTTGTTCTAGAGGGCCATTCTATTTGAGTCCAATGTCTATCCCTTGCTCGACTATCCCACTCACAAATAAAGCATGGAAATTTTGTATAACCTCCTTGTTGTCCTAGTAGCATGCACAGCACTTTAAGGTCACCACAAAGCATCCACTGATGTTCTTGGTAGTTTATTTTCTTTAAAAAAAGTTCAAAATTTTCATACGTTTCCATTAAATGTACCGAATGGGCAACGGGAACCGAGGCCAGCTCGTGACCATTGTGCAATAAAGCGCCTTTTAAACTACGCTTACTTGAGTCAATAAACAGGCGTCATTCTTCTTTTACATACGGCACATTTCCTAATTTTGAAATTAAGTCAGGAATATTGTTGCAATACACTAGCGGTCCGTCTTGAGTAAAATATTGACATAACTCGTTTTCGCGATCCCGGTAAAAGCTTGATGTGACGCCAGGTGCCAGTAAATGTTTCTCACGAAGTCGGGAGGCTAACAATTCGGATGCATCCTTTGGAAGGTGCAAATCTCTAATTAAATCATTTAGTTCGCTCTGGTTAAACACTTCGGGCTCTCTGAAATCTGGTGTGAAATCTGAGTCATCTGGGTCGCAATTAGATTCCTCTGATTCTGACGATATGACGTTTTCTACTGTTTTTGGGGCGGCAGGTATCGGTACATCTGGTCCATGAGGAACTGGTCGAATAGCAGAGTCAAGATTGGGATACACAATTTGTTTCTTATTTTTTCTGTTGAATCCTTGAACATTACACGAACAGAAATAACAATCATCACTGTGATTTCTAGGCTCTCGCCATACCATAGGAACACCAAAGCTTAGACATTTCTTCCTACCTTTTTGCCAGTTTCTTAATGCTTCAACGCAAACGGAACAAACAGTATGAGGAGCCCAGGACTTATCTTGGTCGCCAATTTTTACACCAAAATAAGCGTGGTATACATTTTTCACAAACGAAGTTATAGTTTGCCTCTGCTTTACTACGACATAACTACCACAGATATAACAAAAGTTATTCGGATTGTTCACACAATGTCTTCTTTCTATATTTATACGTTCTAGAACACTTAAAATACGCAACAACGAAGACAACAAGCGCGCGGACACAGTAGCACGACGACTAACACAACCAAACTGCACATAAGCAGGTTTCAACGTTGTATTGACGCTTCTGCGCCGACTCTGTTGCTTTGCTGAGAAATCTAATATTAACCAGTGTTGCCAAATCACATTTAATTTCATAAAAATCAATTTATTTAAAAATCATGCCTAACATGGAACAAACATATTCTTGTCATAGGTATGTATATTAATAAATTAACATTTTTAAGACATAGAGCGCTATAAAAAAAATTTACGTGATAGAGCAAAAATATGGCGTTTTTTGGAATAAGGGCCCCGAAACATATACAAATTAGCAAACAGCTTTCAAACATCAAAATCACTGTAGACCTGTGTAATTGATCGTGTATCATTCAGAATTGACCGTTCTGTGATCCTCTAATGTATCGATACTCAACCTGGGGTCGCGGTAATATTAAACAGGGTCGCGAAATAGTAACCATCTCTTCGAAAAATCATATTTATCTTTCGGGAAATACTCCGTCAGTTTTTAGCTCATGCAAATGCATCTTCATGCAAACCAAACAATGGTAAATAATAGTGTCTTGTTCATTCAAATTTTTCTCAATATAATCCGAAGTGAGTGGGAACATATCCAAAGCTGTAAAAGCGAATAATCCAGATATCAAGCTTCTTAATGAAAGCATGAACATTGTCTGTCATTAATCAAATGTTTTTATGACGTCCTTGTAAATTCACATTCAAGTCGTTTAAATGCGAAAATATATTAGCTAAGTAAGTCAATAACAACATGCACTCATTATTCTGTAAAAAACAATGAGAATAGCGTTTGTTTATCCTGGAAAAAAAATATTAATTCATCTCGCAATTTCAATGCCCGGGTTAACACTTTCCCTCGCGATAACCATCTAACTTCTGTATGGAAAAGAAGAGATTTTTTATTTTCGACCATTTCATCGCATAGTTTAGCAAACAGCCTGTTCTGTAACGCTCGGCATTTATCAAAATTAACTATTTTTACAGCTTCACAAAGAATTTGATCGATATTTCCCGGCATGTTTTTTGCGACAAGAGCATGTCTGTGAAGGAAGCAGTGCCTTGATATAAAACGATCTTTTAATATTTTCATTAGTCCTCTGTTCTTTCCTGTTATCGCCTTTGCACCATCACTACATACTGCAATACATTTTGTCAAATCTATGTTAATATAGTTTCTAGTAGCTTCATAAAAAACATAAAAAAGAGATTGTCCTGCTGCATGGCTCGGTACTGTTTTGCAAAACAACACATTTTCTTTGATTGATGTATCCCTAACACATTCATTCCTCACAAAACAAAAGAACTGAGACATGTTTATTACATCTGTTGAGTCATCAAATTGAATACAACAAAATCACTTGAACTCACTTCCGGAATTATCTGATCGTGAACATCGGCAGCCATGTAATGGATTCGCCTTGATATTGTGTCGTTAGAAAGTGGATTTTTTTAATTTTTTTTTGCTTCTTCCACGCTTAATAAAATACTGACCATATCAATTGTAGCAGGTAATATGAGGTTTTCGACGGTTGTATGGGGTTTAGACATCTTAGTTACTCCTAATGCTTCTATATAAGATGCTTCAAGTATACTTTTATCAGTATGGGTTGACTTACAAATAAAAGTTTGTTGTAACAACATAATTTGAAACATACTTGAGTAAGTAAAACCTACCAATTTTGTATAATACAAAAGTATTTTTAATAATATATAATATTATTAAATATGGGGTGTGAAGAACACAATACAAGTTCATATGTATTTTTGAATGTATCTTCTCCAAAGACGTAGATACGTATTTCACATTTCTACATGATTATCAATACGCCCCTGTTGGAGAAGAGACACATTCAACAAACATAACTACCTTGCTATCTCTAATACAGTTTTTTATAGATACGGTGGTTACCGACTATAAGGAACACCACGGCTAGTTCTGCGATTATTATATAGACAGCGTTGAATATTCCTTCACGCTCTGTCTTAATAATATCAGCGAGATAGCAAGGTAGTTATGTTTGTTGAATGTGTCTCTTCTCCAACAGGGGCGTATCGATAATCATGTAGAAATGTGAAATACGTATCTACGTCTTTGGAGAAGATACATTCAAAAATACATATAAACTTGTATTGTGTTCTTCACACCCCATTTTTAATAATATTATATATTATTAAAAGTTTGTTGATTTCTCAAGGTATGTAATTTTCTTTTGAAAAATTCCAAGAGTTTGTTTTTATGAGTCGGATGTTTCGTTTGCAAGTATCGAACTAATTGTGATGGCTTCATGCTTTCATAAGAGAGAACTTGAAAGCAATCAACGCACTGTGGCTTTCCATCCAATGAGGTAAAACCATCATTTAAATAACTGTAATTGTATAACCTTGTCTTTTTAGCAACCTATTCACTGAATGTAGATGTCTCACTTCCTTTTTGACAAATTTATCCTTTTCGTATAAGAAAAAAAAAATTAGTTTCACAGTTGAACGCACACTAAAATAAAAACACCAGAGGCACGCGCCGTATTCGAAACTTAACTGAAGTACAAGTTGGAAGTCCTAGACGAGATACTGCTGCAGCTTCAGAGAGTCCAGTTTCTATTAAGGAAATAATCCTTACTTTGTTAAAATAGGATACTGACACCATATTAAAAATAATTAAAGAAATAACACTTTGACAAACTGCAAGTTTATATTAACATTTCATTGACAATAGGTATAATCAATCAGGCCAAAATTCTACATTGACATAATTTACTCAAATATGACAATGACATTGACGACCAAAATTTATTGCTCGCTACACGTCATACATGCCCATCGCTATAAACGCAACGACATAAAATAGTAGGAATAGTAATAAAGAGCCATCGAAAAAATTCATAATTGGAGTAGACTGTGAAATTGGGTTGATACTTTAGCCACTTCCATATAATGACATTTTTCCACGGTCGGGAGTAGAAATCAGTTTCTATGACATCAAAATTAAAACAGAAGTAGTCGATTATTCCCAAGGGAGTATAATGCTCCCAAGGGAGTTTACATTATGGAGAACGTTTGTGATTCATGCAAAAAAAAGATATTGTTTATTTTGTAGTTATGACAATAACTCAACGACTACTAAATAAATGCTCAAATCCGAATACAATAATTCTGGTGCTACTTACTTCATAATGACAAAATATGTGTTTTTAAGTTAATGAGACCGTGGAAAAAATAGTATATACCATTCGGGAGAGATGCTATTTTGTGCTCGGTGCATTGTAGCCCTCGGGCTTCAAATTGCACCTCTGCCAAAATAACGCATTTCTCTCCCTTATAGTATAATATACTATTATTATTTGACATTGAAACTATAAGTTTGTGTCAAATTTTTCAAAACTCTTATTAAGAAAATTAAATTTGTTTAGATGTAAATGGACAACATCTTCAACAACTTCTGTAGCTATATGTAAATTTTGATTATGATTTCGATATTAAATATTATTTGTTATCAATGCCATAACATCGCAAGGGTGTTGCATTTATATGTTGTTCTGGGGTAGGAATTTCATATGTTAACGAAAAATTTAATGTTGGCTAAGTATTCGCTGTATTTAAATTTTGTGATCTCGTGCCCGTGTTATATGTTTGGATTTATTGTTTGTTTATGTAAGTAGCATTTAGGACTATGGATAATAGTGTATAGTTTTACCATTTTTTTGATATTATTAGATGTAGATTTATTAGATTAATATTAAACTGGATAGTGTCATATTCTGAAACGTCAAACTAGACAATTTTTGAAAATACTATTGTATTTCTTTAAATTCATCTAGCATTATACGAATTATGTTTGTTTGTTATTTTCATGTGAATTTACATTTTATGATATATTTTGAAGATATTCAAGAAGCTGGAAGAGAATCAAATAGAGTATGGAGAAAAAGAATGTTTCGTTCGATTAAATTCTGCATTGAATAAGTCTAAGAAGTTTATGTAATGGGTTCTAAATTACATATATTGATTGCAATACAGAAGTTAGTCGAATGAAATATTATTTTTCCTTCATACATAAAATTTGAATAACCCCAATAATCATTTAACTACAGCTATGTTGGTTGCATACACAATTACCCCTTTCCCCGCATGGATCCCAGTCCACAAGCTATACATAGGGATCTGTTTTACTATTAAGTTACACATCTATATTATTACTGATCTGTGATTTCATCTCTAATTCATAATATCAATTAATTCGATGTTTTGACTTACGCCATTAATTTTCATCCATATGAACCAAATCAACACTTCTGGCTCAAATTATTTACTACAAAATAGAACTGTATTTAAAAGTAAATTGCTTTAAGATTATGTTTATATCTTAAATATTCTAAATTTTATAACATTTTTTATTCATTAGCTAAAATTAGCTATATTTATTAAAATGAATTTTAATAAAATGTTAAGAACAGTATGGTTAAGAATGAATTTTTCCGTGATGTCATTCATCATTCATCTCATGACATGTAGGTTATGTATTTATTCAAAAAACCAAAATATTCAACAACAAATCGTGCCAGTTTGAATATAGAATACACAAAATGTATTTGTTTACTATAAAAGCTTATTTAATATAGAAGAACCATAGCAAATTTAAAATGATAAAATCTCCTCTAAATAATATTTTAAGATGCACTAATTGGCACTAATAGAAGATGATGTTCATTCGTTAAGAAAAAGAACTGATAAGTCTTACTCATGCTTCATGGCAGTGTTTTAACATTATTTTATTTAGATGCTGTGTAAAATTTTGACAATTTCATCAGCTTTTATTTACTTTCAATATGTTTTTCTATGTCTGAGTTTGATCTTGAGCAACTATATCTAATGCAATACCTTTTGTAAGTAAGCAATAAACTAAAATTTTTCTAGTGTATTTTGCTAAAAAAATACCTTGAAATTTTTAATTAATTTATTTCAAAACAATAACAAACAATTCAATATATAGCTTTCAAGAAATCAATACTTCAAAAGTTGCATTTATATTTATCAGAGGTGCTTAATTTAGTTTCACAAGTTGCTGAGATTGTGAATTCAAAGGTTTTCCATGCATATTTGTAATAAATGTAAATTCTTAATCTATAACTAATAAATAACTTAGTGAAAGGATACTTACTGAAAATTTATTTATTTGTGTTATGAAAAAATCAATTATTTGCTAGATAGAAAGAAAATTAATTAGAAAAGCAATAAAACGAAAATAAATCAAAGTAAGATGTCAAACGTCAAATTTTAATTATTCGACTATCGTAGTACAGGGTGTTATGGCGGGCGGAAGATCGCATGTTATCTCTGTCTATCTTATTGGTCTTACAGCGAAGACAATCCTACATTTTCGTTTCAGTGTTTTATTTTTGTTTAACCATTGGGTTTTGATATGAATATATACATTGCAAGTACCCATGTCCCTGATAACGTCTCGCAGCTAATGACGTGTGTCAAAACATCGAGTGGACAGATTCTAGATACCTGCGTTGCGCGCTGCAGTGTGACACATTTGACATTTGACAATAAATGATAATAAAACACTTGTAGACCGTGTGAAGCTGTGGTGTGATTCTAATCAATTCTAATTAAGTAGTTACGTTAACTGGATGAAGAAGACGAACTAGTTTGCATGCCGCCGCAGCTTAAACAGATTGCAAGTACGATTATATATGATTAAATCGGCTAAGTTGTATGGAAATCAATACGAAAAATTCTCATTTCATGAAATAACATTACCTAAAAATCGAAACGTCAAAAGTTTAAAATTTCCTTCGATTTCGGAAAAAATCAAATGTACGTGTCGGTATTAAAGTTATTTTTCTTTACTCGTGTGTTTCATTTGTAATGAAAAATGAAACTTTAGTGCCTTGATACATAAATAACTATATATATATAGATTATAGAGAAACGGATTTTTAAAAGAAAATGAAATATGTTGAGATAGGTACAGGACATACTTAGCGAAAAAGATTGTTGCTAAAGCACTTAATATGACTATTTAAAAAAAATATAGGACGTTCCATTTAAAATACACGAGATTCTTTGTCACAAATTTCCTTCACTTTATCGAACATTCGCGAATACCCAGCATACATTAGAACAATTTCCATACAAAATTATTTCATGGCATACCTTGTGCAAACGCCATACCACCAAGTTATTTTATTTTATGCCATGGCACTCTCTAATTATTGGCACTTAAAAACGCACTTAGAAATACCGTGATATCATAAAGTTTCATAATCAAAATTAAAGCAAATGTTGAAATTGTTGTCCGTTATTTTCAATTCCCAATGTGACACGCCTTTTCATGCTGTTAAAGGCATTTTGCAGCATTGCGAGCGTTATTAATGCACATTCGTCAATAATTCTTTGTTGCATATCTTGCAAATTAGCAACAGGAGTTTTAAATATTCTATTCTTAAGGTGAGGAAACACGAAAAAGTCCATAATTGTCAAACAAGGCGATCGTGGTGGAAACTCAACTTCCGTATGTAAACTTATGATCCGACCGTCAAAAAACTCACGAAGAAAAGCAATATTTTCTCGTGTTGTGTGTGCCGTTGCACCATCTTGTTGAAAGTATCCATATTGCAATTCATCATCATGCAACTGTTCAATAAATTCATTCAGAATGTTTCTATACCTCTCAGCATTAATTGTGAAATTAAAAAAAATAGGGCCAACAACTTTGCGGCGAAAAACTGCTAGCCAAACACCAAGTTTCGCATTATGGAGAAACGATTCAATAAAAATATGAGGATTTTCGCTACTCCACATTCGAGTATTTTGGGAATTGACATACCCCGAAAGATGAAACCATGCTTCATCAGAGAAAAATGACAAATTTAGCAGGTCATCATCTTCTATTAAGTTATTTGCAAACCACTGGCAGTACGCACGACGTCTAGGGTAGTCTACTGGCAAAATAGCCTGATGTGATTGCATCTTATACGGATGCATGTGTAAGTTTTTCTTTACAATTTTCTGACATGTTCCATAAGAAAGTCCAATCTCTTGAGAAAGGCGTCTCAAAGGTTTTGTGGGTTTATTTACCATACGTTGACGAACATCATTTATAACTTGTTCCGAACGAACAGTTGGTCTACCAGTACGTGATTTATGACCCACAGAACCAGTCTCACGAAACACACCAACACAATTGGAAAGGCAATTATAAAAATCTTTGGGAATTACAGCTAACTCTGGAAAGTGCTCTCTAAAATCATCCAAACATGCACGTTGACTGTACACCCAAATTCCATCAATTCGCACTCCACTCCGAAAATAGGCTTCAATCATGTACGCTTTTTGCACTATATTGTAAACCATATTTGAATTTACTCGAATGTGCTATGTTTCAAACTCGACGTTCAAACTTGCTTTCAGCAATTCTAACACATCAATGGATGACAGATAATGTCACTGTCAAAATAATTTACAAAACAGAGTTATAGTTCCTAACTTAAGTTCAGACATACAATTTATATTACAAAACCATCTTCGTCCTAGAAACTTTATGATATCACGGTATAACTTTTTCTTCTTAATTGTAAATATCTCGAAAACTATTGCCTCTAGCTGTGTATTCAATAAAAAATATTTTAAATTTAACGTATAATCAAAAGTTAGACTTATATATAGGCCATTCATTTTAAAAAATGTATTTTTTTTGTGCCAGCGATTTACGGAACATTCTGTATAAGTCTACACATTTTTAGAATGTGCAGAAATAGCAATCCTATCAACTCCAGCACATGAATTTGTTATTATATTCACCATTTATTCGTTGATTCACCCGGCACTACCTGTTAATTACTAATTAGCAAAATTTAGCCAATTTCTTATTTTATTATTAATTATTATATTACTCGTAATCATAATAATAACGGTCCTATAAGAATCAGTTTAAATATAATTTTAACGCCTGATCTATTAAGATAAACTGAGGTGATCAATTGCATTCATAAAAATGTGCTTACAGACGTACAATACATCTGCAACAGACGAAATGAATGTAATAACAATAACTGAAGATAAAATGTGGACATTTTTTATAGCTTTGTGTCTAATAGAATAGTTAACAGTACATTTATTATATTTTGTTTCGTTCAAAATAAAAATGAATTCTATAGTTATGTACTTATCTTCTTATGTCGGCAATCCTATCAACTCCAGTACATGAATTTTTTATTATATTCACCATTTATGAGGAAATGTACTTTGTCAGATCGTTGATTCAACCGGTACTACCTGTTAATTACTAATTCGCAAAATTTAACCAATTTCTTATTTTATTATTAATTATTATATTACTCGTAATTATAATAATAACGGTCCTATAAGAATTAGTTTACATATAATTTTAACGCCTGATCTATTAAGATAAACTGAGGTGATCAATTGCATTCATAAAAATGTGCTTACAGACGTACAATACATCTGCAACAGACGAAATGAATGTAATAACAATAACTGAAGATAAAATGTGGACATTTTTTTATAGCTTTGTGTCTAATAGAATAGTTAACAGTAGTACATTTATTATATTTTGTTTCGTTCAAAATAAAAATGAATTCTATCGCTCTGTACTTATCTTCTTATGTCGGAGTGCAATAGACAATTAAAATAGTGCTCGCTTTTCGAACTGCATGTATAAAACGAAATATAACACCGCCCATTTAAATTGAGTGTTCAAAGAATTTTATTGGTTGGTTTTTAAGACTTTTATTCTTTTTATTTTGCGCAGTACGCATTAATGTGTGAAATATAACCTCGCCTCTACGAAACTATGCATGTACATATAACAAATTTATATGAAATTTAAGTTTATTTCATAATTATAAGATTATAAAATGGTAAATGAGTATACGAATGAATTAAAAATAGTTCGTTTCATGTTAAATGTCAAAATGACTGTATTATGTAATTTATGGTTTAATGTTACGGCAACTTTTCAAAACATAAAGAGGAATCCAAATAGTTAATTTTCGGCAAGTATTATTAAAGACTCAGTCCAACGATGAATATTTAAATAATTAATTTGTTAAAATTTCATGGTCTGTAGGTCGGTAGTGTAAATTGAAAAGCCCGGTTCTTCTTAAATTAATTGTTACGCTCAAACTAGCTATGAATTTATTTCTTTACATACGTTCATGCATATTGATAATTCTTTGATTTACGTGCGTATCATTTACAAGTTACTTTTTTTATATAATATTTTCTAGAGAAGATATTTATAATACTGAGTTAGTATATATCATAATATAATTAATCTAATAAAGAATTTTTGTTTCTCAGCCAATGTACGTACGTTTTTTTTTTTATGAAACAGCACATAAAATAAATAGTAAAAATTGATTTATATTTATATAATATACTGGTTGTCTCAAAACTTACGCCCCAGAGAAAACTGACAAATGCTGACGACAATCTAAATCCCAAAAATTCAAACGAAGAAAAATTAATTGCTTGTATAACAGAGCTATTAGTTGTTTAAGATCCATCAATTCCAGAAAGGGCACTCTAGGTGTTAATGTGAATAAGATCAGTTGTTAAGCTTATATTGTCACTTTGACAGAATGACATACCTGCCAAAGTGTTAACATCAACATGTTAGGTTAAGGCAGATATCATTTAAGATGTTATACTCGCCATCATATTGTAATGTTTGTCTGTCTGGGTTCTTAAATAAAACTAACGGTGACTTAGACACACACTATATTAATAATAAAAACAAATAACAATTTAAAAACTAATTACTAACAATAAGCACATTTATGTATTTATATTTATGTAAGTTCATTCGGCGATGATTTGGTATGGAATGGCATAAGTCCCTCCAGACTGCTATTTATATTAATGGGAAAACTTCTGGCATATTCGATGTTCGCCTAAACTTTTCATGTGTTACGCATTTACATTTTCTGGATGGTTCTCGACGTATGAGATCATCGGTGACTCATCACCTAGAGCTGAGGATGTTTGCGGTATAATCATGGTTATATCATGTAACCATAGTAATTTACTATGGTTACATGATATAACCATGGTTATACCGCAAACATCCTCAGCTCTGCAGTCATCACAATATTAATCTATTTTTATTATTTTTTTAATAAAACAACAAATGTCAGTTATGAGAAGAACCTTGTTTATTCTAATACACCTGAACTTGTCATAAAAAATAAGAGAAATAGGAGAAAAGATGTAACATAATAATAATAATAACAGAAATAACAGCCAAAAGGGATCATGGAACGAAAAATCAATTCAATCAGGGCAAGTGCTTAAAGTAACCACTATTCATTTGTAAGCATAATCATACCCACCGCAAAAGACTCGTTTAGAATTCGTAACTATTCTAGGAGTAATTGTAGCAAAGGCTTCCTGAATGCGACCTCTGATTTGTTCTTCTGTAGTAATAGGATGCTGTATACAGCAGTTTTAACGTGGCCCTAAAGAAAGAAATCCAGAGGATTTAAATCGGGCGCACCCAGGCCAGTGTTGTGGACCGCCATCCATCGACCAGGTTACTGCTGATTTAAATTTTTCGAACTTCTTGACTGGAGCCATCTTGTTGAAATCAGTTGGTAACACGAAAAAGAAGTGGAATGTATTCAAGCAAATTCGGCGTTCAAAAATTCTGTATAAATGTGTCCCGTTAATGTGCAGGGAATTCAAAAGGTCCTACCTGGAGAGAGAAGTTAGATGACATGTAAACTAATTTATATTGAATACAGACCAACCAGCCTAATAGACCAACCCACAAATTTATGGAAAATAGTTTTTGAAATGCTCTTGAAAATAGAGCATATGGATTTTTTCTGCCCATATGTGCCAATTACATCCTTGTCTGCCGAAAATAGATTCATCAGTAAAAAACAAATTGAGTTACAGAATTAAGATTGTTTTCTTCTTGATTTAAAAGTCATGTACAGAATTCTCGCCTGGCAGGGTAATCTTTTGGCTGCAAATTCTGCGCACGCGTATAATGATACGGACGTCGTTCAGCCTCATCACTCGATGTACAGAAGTTTTCGAAATATTCTATTCTTTTGAAACTTCTCTATTGCTTTCAGTACCTTCTTCAAAGGCATATGAAATAGCCTCTTCATTTACAGTCCTGGGTGCACCACCAATCTCCTTTCTATTATGTAAAATTTGACCTGTCTCGATTGTTCGTGCGATAGGTCTGAGGATCCTTTTTTGATCGAGGTGACTCCTGTTAGGAAAGCGTTAGGCATAAACGCTTGCTGCCTCTCTAGCATTCCGTCCACATTCTCCGTATATTATAAACATTTCCACATAATTCGCGTTAGTATACATAATAAAAGAGCACAGTTGAGCACGATGAGGGTACTGAAACGATTTGAAAGAAACTTTGACACTTACGTTTCTCAAAAGTTCCATAGTCGACCAGTTTATTGACAACGTAATAAAATATGTAACCTAGCAACAATTATGAAAAATCCTCCTGGATGGTTTACAACACTCTGATTTGTTGAATTATAATGTTCTTTCTTCGACATTATTTATTTGTCATTTTATGATGATTCCTTTTTTTTTCTCGGGGGCTGAGTTCCGGGACACCTGTATATTTACATAATAGGAGGGTGAGTTGACGGCAGAGTGACTTTTCAATGAAATAATGAAATACTTATTTTAGGGTAATATGTTTTATTTTTCAACAATATTCCCTTCCAATTCTATACATTTAGCTCTGCGACTTACTATTTTTTTGAAACTGTTTGAAAAGTAATCTTTCGCAAGCTCGTCAAAATAGATTTTCGTTGTGGTTATCACCTCCTCATTTGTCCCGAATCTCTTTCTCCAAGCCATTTTTTGAGATTTGGAGACAAGAAAAAATCACTCGTCAACATGGTGAATGAGGCAGCAATTCGTATCTTAATTTGATAAAACATTTTTCTGAATGAATGTGGTCGTCTTTCTTCAGTTCGGATCGAAACATCAGCACAATATTGATCAGTTATTGTACTTCTGTAAATAGTCAATAATGGTATCATATAAAATCGTGGTCATAATCATATCGACAGAAAAAACGGTAATCCGAATTTGTGTAGACTGTGGCTTGAAATCCGAAACAAGCAGAAACAAGAAAAGTTCTAAATGACAATATAAATTAATAAACTCTAAATACGATTTCGGTAGCTAAGTTGTCATCTTCAGTAGAATAATCTGAGAAAGAAATGTAGCGTGAAGCGTAGCGCATTTGGTTGAGGTACTACAAAGAAGTTCTTCACCCTATTGCCAGTGGGATAACATTGTATTATCCCAGACGCTAGTGTAAACAAAGCGTCTTTGGTTAAGTACAACTTTTGAAGAAGCTCTTCACCAAATCCCTAGTGAGAACACTTTGTTATCACAGATGCTACGTTTAACACTATTCTTTCTCATATTGTTCTACTGAAGATGACAACTTAGTTGCCGAAATATATATTTTGAGTTTACTGATTTCTACTGTGGTTAGAAATTTTTCTTGTTTCTGTTTCAGAAAAAAAAGGCTTTTGCCTTCTTCGGAACACATTCTCCAAAAGAAGTGTTTTGACTGTGTTTTTGTCTTTATGGTATAGTAGTGCATCCATGTTTCATCTACCATGAAACATAGATGAAAAAACTTTCTTGAATTTCGTCTGAACTCAACCGAATCACTTACAAATAATTCCATGGGAAGGAGTAGATTCATCATTTATCTCTGTAACTTTCTTTAAGTTTTTTCATGGTTTTTTCAAGTAAAAAATAATGTTTAATTAACACGCGAAATTTTTTTTCTCCGTATCAATACAAAAACACGAAATAGTTTCTTCAAACAATTGAAAGAACTTGTCTACCTGACACATTTGAGCGAAATTTTGACAGTAGGTTTCTAAAACATGGTTGAAGTCAGCAATATACTATTCATCATTATTCATCATGGCGAAAGTATTGCCATCTTTTGAAAGGTAAGTCTCCCATCAAACCACTCTCGTGCATTATATATATTGTTATAGGGTAAATTAATTAATTACTAGAGCTCCGCGTTGATGGCGCCAATTGATACAAGGTATATTATGTTCATGTATTCATTTAACCTTATATTGTGAGTGTAATAGTTGAAAGGGTACTTACTGTGTATTTAAATGAGTCTAGCTCAGTCGTATTTTCTATTGTAAGACAGTCTCATTTTCTTTTGGATGAATGCAACTTCATGTATATATATTGCTAGTTTGCTGAATAACATGTACTAAAATATATAAATAAATGAAAATCGAGTTGTCTAATTAAGGAAATATTAAATTTATTTACGTATATAAGAATTTATATACATGGTGTTAAAATTGTGCAGAGAAATTATTTCTATGTTTAACAGGAACTCTATGCTGGTGTTTTTAAAGGTAGACCTGTAAATAAAGTGATATCGGTGTGTTTACTATCAACTTCTACGGTGAAATGTAAAAGGAAGGTGTGCTTAAATATTATATATGGTTAATATATAAGGTAAGAGCAAAATTCTATTTAAACAGTTGAAAAATTGATGTTTTTCAAAGTTGTAATACCTTTATTTCTTTTAATTTTCTTATTCTTGTAGGTAAGCAGACATGAAAGGATTTAAAGGTGGTCTTGGACGAATACAGGTGTAGGAGCTTAGGATATGGTGTTATAAATAAGATGCGGATTTGCTGGATAGTTATATTCGTTTCTGAGTGCAATATAAATGTTTCGACGGTAATTTTTGAGTTATGTTTTTAATATCGGCAAATATTTTAAACTTGGTTCCCGGTATATAAATACTGTTTCTTTCGCAGTTAATAAATTTATTGGAGTAATAAAAACAACGCTGTTACTAAATTTTTATAGAGACGCTAACTCTTCTTTGTTTTTTCTTTCCATGGCCTTATCTTCATATTAAATTTTGTGTTTTTGTTAAAATATTGTATTACGATATAGTTATTTTAGAGAATACCAATTCATCAACTGACGTTATAAGTTATAATTATTAATTCCAATTATTAAATAAATTTATATAATTCTTAAATGATAGTTTTTGTACATAACCAAAATATAAAATTTGGCCGCGCTAAATTTTCAAGTATAGTTTTTACATGACATTTTCAAAATATGTATAATTATTAATTACTTTTCTTAACTACTAAATAACAATACTGTTAGATTTTTACTGTTTAATATATATAACATTTGCTAACAGTGTTGTTATTTAGTAGTTAATATTATCGATTTTTATCAAATAAAGACAGAATCAATCCAAAAATTACTTTTCTGACTAAATATGATCAATTCGATTATTCGAAGTATTATCGAATTCAGAAATGTAATTAATTATTGAACATAACTTATTTTAAATTATATATTAATTTCGGAGTTGTAACCACGTCTTGGAATTGTTCTTTTATCGACCTTTTTTCCACTCTTGTGATCGGCATCTGTGGAGCTGTCACTACTATTGATCTTGCTGCACTAAAGCTTAATGTCTGTTAGTTTGCAACACAGTTGTGTAGTAGCTGTTCCGGGTCACTGAAAGTCACGGTTGAGTTGCTTAAATAGAAAGGTTTGAAAGGAATTGTGTAGAGGATATCAATTATAACCGCTGAGATTATCAGAGTATTTTAAGATTTCGAGAAGAAATCGTCTTTGAATGACTATTTATTTTTGATTAAGATGTAATTTCTTTTAATGAAATAAATAGCAGCATATTAATGTTTCTTCTCCATATCTTAAATCCTATTTTTTAACAATTTTCTCATGTTGTATGCCCTTTCCTTGATTGAGGCCAGTTTTTTCTCCCTGTTTTAGTATATTTTTGCCATTCCTATTTCATTTTCTTTCTGGATAGCTTACCTTTATTTTTCCTTATAGGTTCCTGGGAGGTTTAGCCTCCTAGTTTTTCTGATATCCTAATGAAATTACCAAACCAACTCAGGTTTTTGCTTTATCATTTTTCTTTAGCCAATCTTCTTCCCAGTATTTTCTTTTCCATTCCTAGAAAACCCAATATTTTTTATAATATTTCATTTCCACTCTTTGTATGCTATCTTCTTGCCTCTTTATTAGCATTTTGTGCAGTAGTATCAGCAGATACATTGTTTGAAAATAGATATATCAGTTTTCTTCGTAATTTGTTTGAATATAATGTTTTTTGTTAACATGCGTAATACATATTGTAGTATTGGGTGAGGTATTGGGTGAGTAGTATTGGTCTATTCAATTTTTCAATTAACTACGTCTAAGCCTTTGAAATTCATAAAATAAAAGGATTTTGAGATTATAAAATGTATATGAATTATTAATTAATTGCAAATTAAATCTAATTCCTGTTTTAAAGACAGAAGATAAAACACAGACGTTTTTAATGGCAAGTAGGGAAAAGTCTCACTAGCATTTATAGAAATCTGGGTTTTGATTTATAATTATAAATTTCATTAGGTAATTGAAAATTAAGCCTATAGTGTGAAACTAAATATCTCACGAGGTAGGGATTGTTTTCTCGCCATATGAATATGAAATAGCACACTTTTCTTTTAAATACAACCATATTGGAAGAATTTCAAATAAATCCATAAGCTTCGTAACTTTATAAATTTAAAATAAAAACAGATTGTGTCATACCTTGGTGTTTTGTAGAGTACTACACTCACTGGACTAAGGTAATGCACAGGCCTGATTGTAAGATTTATTAAAAATCAAACTAAAACCTTTAAAGTTGTATATACATATATATATATATATATATATATATATATATATATATACATATATTCTAATAATATTCTAATAATAATAAAGATTTACATGCTATGTTTCATTTTGAGATAAAAATATAATCAATAATGTTTATCATATTTAGAAATTCATGTATATCTTACAAGGTGTGAACAACAAACGTATAAAATTTGATATCTTGTCGTCTTATTTCTCGCCCTGTAACATTGGATGCTAGCCCTAGTTGCAAAAGAACTCCTTTGATTATAAAGACCCTGAGAATAATTCATAAGAGTCTAAACATTATATATGCGTGCGCAACGATTCACATTTGATATAATTGGAGTCGATTTTAGGATCAAACTACACAGAAATATGTATATGAGGATTGGGACTTTCCAGCTGTTGTAATCACACATAGCAATTCGACAACTGCGTTCGCAGATAAAAATGCATTGCTCACTGTAATGTTGAAGCAGTTACCATTCTGTCGAGACATTTGCTAAGAGGCACCTTGAAAACAGTATACATATTGCTATGGATTTTTTTTTAAATATTTAAATATTTAAAATCAAATATTTTGTGAAGGCACTGTACATTATAAATTTTGCAAGGGAAAAACTGGTTTTCCGGCGTAGAGATAGAGGTCAATTCGGGGAGACGTATTCTAGCTGTTAAACGAAGAGGTGTTTGCTTCGAGAGATATATTTAAATATATTTAATTAATTCGGTTATTTGATTGAAAGTGATTTATAGATGTATTAGAGATTTAAATTCTCGAGATTTAAAGAGTTAAATTCTCGTATGTATTTGATGTTTAAATTGATTAAGCACCTTCTTCCTAAGCGTCTCCATTAAATAGTTTTTGTAATTATATAAAATTTTTATGACGTCGTAAATACTTAAATTATATTTCTATTGTATTGAAACAAGTAGATAAGACATTTAATTATTAACCATACAAATAATACAGTTTAGTATTAAGAGTCTTTGTTAATATTATAATTGAAAAGTTTGTTTGATTGGATTCAGGGTTTTTGTGCATGTTAATACACATGCGTAGTTTTTGTTCGTGGTTCAGTATCTGAGTATACAGTGTGGTTCTTTGGGAAGAAATTAATATTAAACTTGATTATTTTTAGATAAGTTTTGTTCGGAGTCATTAAAGAGGATGTTTTCCAGTCATTTAGCTGGCAATTTTCAATGAATATTTTTACCTCCAGTATTTTTGTATGATACAGCATCTTTATACTTTGTAAAGATATATTTTTTTAATTTTTTTAATTTTTGTATTATTGTTTATTTCACCTTTTATTCTGCGTTTGTTTTACTTACTCACTCCAATTTTGTTAAATATTAATTTTATATAAAATAAGTAAATAAATTTTTGTGAACTTTTCACTGGCGCTCAAATATATATTTTAGACACGTATTTCCTAAGTGGAACTCGAGAAGTTAGAGGTTTCAGATTTGAAAATTCAACGGCTGAGAAACCTAGTTGGGAAAACTAGCGGATGGTGGTGTAACAAATCTTCAACCCACTATTCATAGCAATGTGTACATATATGCATCTAAGTTAGTATATTATTTAGGTATGTATGTATGTATGTATATATACAGTGCGTTTCTGAATTTATACGAAAGATTTCAAAGGGTGATTCTTTAGCAAAAATTAAGGAGGGTCTTTCATATAACTTTTTGTTCAACACCCTTTTCCCTCCAAGTTACAGTCCTTTAAAATTAGGTAAAAAAATTTGTTTTTATTTAATATATCCACTTTGGAAAAATTTAGAAGAATGAAATTTGGCAGATAACTGATGCTAATAAAATGGCAGTTTTTGAGTGTTTTTGTTACCCTAAAATGTAATCACAAGGGGCTGAAAAAAACAACCCCTATAATATTTTGCATTAGAACTTTTTAATGCGCCTATATTTTCCTATTTAAAAAATTGATTTAAAAAGACAGACTCAATCTGCAACTTTTTTATGTCTTGACTTTTTATCATAAAATTGTTGTTTGATCACAAAAAAATAAAATACTGCTCAGACTCTTTTTCCATAAATTCACAGAGAGGTTATTATTTATTAAAAAAAAATCAAGTAAGCTGCTGTCAAATGAAGTCATATGACAAATAGTTTTATTGTCCTGATTTTCTCTGTGTTATTCTTTAATCTCTGAAGAATTAAGTAAATAAAATGGCAAATTACACAAATGCCGAAATGGCAGATATGCATTTTTTATATGGTCGTGCTAATGGAAATGGATTAAGAGCTCGGAGGCTTTACGCTGAGTTATATCCAGAACGAACATTACCCCATCATAGCGTATTCGCCCGTATTCATCAACGTTTACGAGAAGTAGGAAATTTTTCAAGAACAACCGTCGATTGCGGACGTTCTCGAGAAGTACGAACTGTTGCACTAGAGGAGGCTGTTCTTAATTTAATTGAAGAATCTCCCGGAACAAGTACGAGACAAATTGCCCGAGAGTTAAATGTGAGCCATTGCACAGTATTTAGAATTTTAAAAGAACAAATGCTGTATCCCTACCATATCCAACGAGTCCAAGCGCTCTTACCTCGAGATTTTCTACCTCGTTTAATTTTTTGTCAATGGATAATTCAAATGATCACAGAAGCTCCGCAGTTATTATCTCGTATTTTGTTTACTGATGAGGCAAGCTTTTCTCGGGAATCTATCAGAAATTTCCATAATAATCACATATGGGCAGATGAAAACCCACACGAAATTGCTGAATCTAAATTTTAACATCAATTTTCATTGAATGTGTGGCTTGGTGTTATTGATGATTATATAATTGGGCCATATTTTCTCCCAATAAGATTAAATGGAGACGCATACTGCCATTTCCTTGAAGAAGAGTTACCCCAACTTTTTGATGATGTTCCTGTGCAAATTAGGCAAGAACTATGGTTCATGCATGATGGTGCTCCAGCCCACTTTAGTAATAACGCTCGTCGCTACTTAGACGAAGTTTATGCAAATCGCTGGATAGGACGAGGAGGCACCCAGAATTGGGCTGCCCGATCTCCGGATTTGAATCCATTGGACTTTTGCATTTGGGGTTTTCTAAAAACACTGGTTTATTCCACTCTCGTTGAAAATATCGATGATTTAAGGGATCGTATCATCGAAGCACGTGAGGCTATTAGAAATACACCTGGATTATTTCAAAGAATACGGAATTCAATTTCAACATTTATTATGATTTTTGTAATTGAAATTTTGTCCACGTTATTATTAGTTTTTTTTTTGTAATTTGTTAATTGTTATTAGTAGTACAATTATTGTTCAATCCGTTCTAATTTACAATATTCTTCAACTAAATAAAAAAATGCCATTCTTTCAATAAAGTTTTATTTAGTTGTGAAAAATGTTTGAAGTCCTTATAAAACTGTTTAGAAATTAGAGAAAATCAGGACAATAAAACTCTTTGTCATATGACTTCATTTGACAGCAGCTTACTTGATTTTTTTTTAATAAATAATAACCTCTCTGTGAATTTATGGGAAGAGAGTCTGAGAAGTATTTTATTTTTTTGTGATCAAACTAACAATTTTATGATAAAAAGTCATGACATAAAAAACTTGCAGATTGAGTCTGTCTTTTTAAATCAATACTTTAAATAGGAAAATATAGGCGCATTAAAAAGTTCTGATGCAAAATATTATAGGGGTTGTTTTTTCAGCCCCTTCTGATTACATTTTAGGGTAACAAAAACACTCAAAAACTGCCATTTTATTAGCATCAGTTATCTGCCAAATTTCATTCTTCTAAATTTTTCCAAAGTGGATATATTAAATAAAAACAATTTTTTTTACGTAATTTTAAAGGACTGTAACTTAGAGGGAAAAGGGTGTTGAACAAAAAGTTATATGAAAGACCCCCCTTAATTTTTGCTAAAGAATCACCCTTTGAAAACTTTCGTATCAATTCAGAAACACCCTGTATATATATATATATATATATATATATATATATATGTGTACATACATATCAAAATAGATTATGTATGTAGGTATGTATATATGTATGAATGTACGTATGTATGTGTGCATGTATATATGTATGTATGTATGCATGTGTGAATGTCTTCGTTTCCTATTATTTCACATATTGTTAATTCTTTTATATTTTTCGACAGAATCTGGAAAAAATATGATAACCTTCCACACAACATAAGGAACACACACACAACATTTTATCAAAATCGATTATCTAGTTTGGGAGTCTCTAAATAACTAATTAAGTATTTTTGATTTTTATATATATATATATATAGAAAAATTAATAATTAAAAATATCTAACAAGTATATCTATTTACTTACGATGTATGATCTATCCAACTAAGCACTATTAAAAAATTAAGAATTAGATACTTTTATAAATTTTCTATTTCAAATTAATGTTTTCGGCCGTCCAGTAACTGTTTGAATGTGGAAAAAGATCGTTCAACATTGACGCAAGCAATTTTTAACTCTTACATGTTTCTACACTTATGATCTTCTTCAAAGAGCTTTTTTTTTAATATGAACATTCAATTACATATAATTATAAAAAATGACAGTATATTATATTTTGTACTGTCATATTTTATAAGTTCCGTTGTCATGGTTTTTATATAATTATTTGAAATTACATTACGATATGTTCTCCTATAGAAATTCATGTAATTTCACATATTGTTAATTCTTTAATATTTGCCGATAAAAATTGGAAACAAAATGACAACCTTCCACACAACATAAGGAACATACACACAATATTTTATCAAAATCGATTCTGTAGTTTGTGAGTCTATAAATAACAAATAAAATGTTTTTGATTTATATATATATATATATATATATATATATATATATATATATATATAACGTGTGTATAAATTGTCGCAAAAGCTACACGCAGCGACGTTCTTCGTTTGGTTCTGAATAAAAAATCTTAATGTTAAAATGTCGTATCATGCTTCGTATGTTTTCACGGGGTTCTTGAAGTTCAGACTTTTAGTGCGTAATTAACCTTTGCTCTTCGATATCTGTTAATAGAGATAGATGCAATTTTGTTTAAAGAAAAAATTTTTACTAGTATTATTTCGCAAACGTTTTCTTTTTGATTTAAAAGCTTGTTTTAAACATTTATTCATTAACGTACTTCCACGAAAAACACATTTGGCAACGTTGTAGAACAATAAGTTTGTATTTCAAAGTGAGTTCAATCAAAATCATTACTGTCAAATTTTGACATTTACGAAATTACGAAGCATGATACGACATTTTAACATTAAGATTTTTTATTCAGAACCGAACGAAGAATGTCGCTACGTGTAGCTTTTGCGACAATTTATACACACCTTGTATATACATATATACATATATATATATATATATATATATATATATATATATATATATATATATATATATATAGATTAAATTAGCTGCACATTCTGTAAATCTGAATTTTTCAATTACGCAAGTAAATTGGATTGCAAAATTCCTTGTTTATATTTGATGTGTCTGTATTTAAGAAGTATGTTATAGAATATAGATAATCAATGAATATTATATCTTGTACCCGTAAATTTAAACTGTATACGTATAATAGATATGTACGAACGTAACGATACGTTCAAAGTATTCAAATACGAGTGTAACGATATGTTCCAAAAGTAATCAAATATGAAAGTAACGATATCTGTAATCATTACTTCGGGTTCGCGTGTGTGACGAATACTAATGTACCGAATAGTTACTTTTTCGATATCACTAAGTATCACACATAAACTGTCACAATTCTCTTGTTTCAATTCATCTATTCGCTTTATAATTTTCTAGTTAATTTGGTAGAACATTTATCACCCTTGTTACAGTTATCATTTTTCATTTACATGAATATATTATATTAAGACTTGTTTTTAAATGAACTGTTGTACATCATTTTACACTAGATTGTTATCAAAGAACTATATAAATTTTATAATTAATTAGCAGCGAAAATTAATGACTCAAATTAATAAATGTAGTATACAATTCTCTATGCTTTACTCTTCTTTTTTATTCCGAACACCGACTTAATTTATGTCATAAAATGTACATACATGTTATTCTAAACAAAGCAATGCAACAAACAACCTTTAGGATCTTGGAAGAATGTAATTTTCTTAATTATACATATTTTTGGTTATGGTAGAGCGGTCAAGTGCGAGAACGGGCAACAGTTGGTAACACTTGAAGTGTCCAGAACGTTTCAATAAATTGTAGACGATTCAAGCACATATTAATTATTCTGTATGCACTTAGATATCTGCCATCCTGACACTAATTTTGTAGACTTTACGACAGTTGTTCGAATACAGGAAGCAAGTAGATGTGCGCATAAGTTCAAAAACACCAAATAACGACAAAATTATGGTAAAATTTTAACTTCAAGCTCATACATATTTAACAGAATAATGGTAAACTCTATTTATTATATATAACGTTTTATTCTAAATATTTATAATATGCATATAAATTATAAAGTTTATTGTATTTATCTTTTGTTTAAGTTTACATTAAAGACTTTAATGTGGTTAGAAAAACTTATTTAATTAAATAAGAAACTTTATATAGACGGATCTGTGCCTTAGTAATATTCAAATAATAATAATAATAACAAAAGCAGTCCAAAACTACACACCGGTACACTTAGCATTAAACAATCTCACACGCAATTCATATCATGACTTATCTTAGTATTATACAAACCTAAGTAATACTTACATGAAATTATAGAAAATACGCAATTAAAGATATAAATATTCAGCAGGAGATGCAATTTATACACTGAAATCATAGATCATATTACTGCAAGATGTAAAACACTAGCATAAACAGAATATTTTAGTAGGTATATATATAATAATGTAGCTAAAATACTACATCAAGCGTAGCACAAAAATACAACATCATTAATAATACATCTACATCCTACCATAAATATACACCTACAAAAATTCCTGAAAACCAGAGATGCAAACTCTATTGGGATACCACAATACATACAGACAAACAAATTTTAGCAAATAGACCATACATCCTACTTTAACATAAAGTGGAACATATGGAACATAACGTTAACAGGAAATATTCAAATAAAATAAAAAAATACACATCACTAATGAGAGAACTTCAACTTCAAAGTATCTGGAAACTGAAAAAAACGTATACATTATAATCTTCATTATGTCAGTTAATCACACTTCAAATCATTAAAATTACTAAGAATTAATGCAACGATCAATAACACTGATCAACAAGTTTTCATTTTTTTTATTTTTCTTTAGAAACTTTTCGTTTCTTTTATAGTTTTAACAATAATAACAATAACCAATTTATTCTGGTACGTCAGTGTTGGGACAACTAGTGGATTTTGTCGTCGCTCCTATGTTGACTCACCGCGCACGGGTTGTAAGGCCGTATAGGCACTAATTTTTTAATCTTCGGCGACAGTTATTAATGAAATGCGGCACATCCAATTTAACACCTTTATTTACATATTTACATTACTTCATACATACAATTTGTTGTATAATGAAAGACGGTTGTCTTTTGATAAAATATGAGACTGGTGTCTCTTGATATTAAAAGTCGATTGCTGTCTTGAACATTGTTCTTACGACTGTTTGTCTAGAACTTTATTATGTTAAGACTTGCGACTGTTAGTAATTTATGTAGACTGTAGTCTTGAACATTGTTCTTACGAGTATTGTAAGAACGTTGTTCTGTGGCAAATTGCTACTGACGACGTGTCTTAGTGACTTGCGTTCGCGACTTGCTTTAGCGACTTGCTTTAGCGACTTGCTTTAGCGACTTGCGACTGTTGTCATCGCTCGCTGAACTATTTAAAAACTTTTTAAACATTGTAAGCAAAATTTACCCTTCCCTTCAAATAACAAAATAGGCCACATGCGGCTAAATGACGAACAAAAGTCGGCAAGTTACAAAGAAACGCCTTGCTTGTATAAATTGTGCCTACAAAACCAGCAAACGTTGCATCTAGTTTTTGAATCTAACTGTATACATGTGGAGGCACGTTAACTAATAAAATATAACTTGAAACTTATCTAGAAAATGCAGCAATAAATAAGTGCCGGTATAATAACATTGATGACAAATATGTATGCGACAATAAATTAGTGCCGGCATGCACATCTGATGAGTCATCAGTGATGACAAATATGTAATACGCGGTATCATAAATTTTATAGTGAAACGTTTGCATCTTAATACAATAAGAAAATAAATTATACAGAAAGTATTAATTTTGTTTCTGACTCTTATAATTTAAATACTATAATCTATGATTTCTTATATTTACTGTGTAATATTAAAATGAATAATACTTATATTTTAATATATAATACAAAATTAATAATATTTATGTTTACTATACGATATATAAATTCGTTTCGTTTACAAGACGAAACAGTCAGATTTTGGAAAAACATATCGAAAAGTAAATTAAGTAATATTAATTATGTATGTACATTATATGGGGCTGTATGGTATCGTTTAAAATGTTTTTCATTTTACTTTTCTTTTATACTGTTAAAATTGTACTTACGAACTTTTTTCTTTTGCCATCTTGATTGATGGTAATATTATTGTAACTAGTACACGACTAATACAGTTTGTTGGAATGTAAAAGGATCTGGTAAAATTAAGGAAATCCCCGCTATATTTATTTTTCGTTGTTAGATTACCCGGGCAATCCCAAATAAACCTCGTAACATTTCCAAGTAATGTGGTTTCAAAACACTGGCTCTTGTGTTAGCTGTTTATAGTAAATCCAGCTTAACTTGCTATTCACTTCACCTATCTATTCAACGGTTTGGAAGATTATTTTATTGTCGGCTATAAAGTGTCTGTTTGCGTTTGGTATTCAGTTAATGGATGTTATTTTACAAGTATGCGAAACGTCTTAGTGATAAAAAGTTTTAAGAAATACTAGCCGGTAGACATACAAATAAGAAATCGCAAAAGTGTAATTATACTGACAAGAACATTAAATAGTTATGTGAAGTCATAGATTGTTTTTTAAAATAATACTTTGCTGAGAAACGGAGGTCAAATATGCAGTTATAATGAAAAAGGTTCGAAATATGCACTTAGACAAAACAACAACTAAAATATGGATTTGCATATGCACTTATGCAAATGCATAATTATTCGAACCCTAGTTATAATTCTCATCATGGTATTGTAATATAGTGAAATTGATTTCTATTAAACATACTTTTTCAATATTAATAAAAACAACCTTTTGGCTGTGTTAGTAAACACAAGAACACATTAAAAAATTATAAACCTTTATTTGTTTCTGTATTTGTTACAAATATAAACTTTTATTGTAGGATAGGGTTTATTAGAAAACAATTTAGGATATTTTTCTTTTAATTTTATTACTTCATCTTTTTTTGGTGGGATTTTTTTCTTGACATGATTTGAAAAATATTTTTCCGCGACTTTCTTCTGTTCTTATGTTCACGGTATTAAAGAATGCTTTCTATTCTTAGTCGTTTTAGTTCTAAATTCACCAGGTTTAATTTTTTTTTTCACTATTACTAATGTAATCATTATTACTTTTGCTTTGATCTTATGCTTCGTTTAACATTGGTATTTCTTCGTGATTATTAATGACACTATCTCTTTCATTTTCTTCAATATATTCAGCGACTATTTCTTCCAAACTTTTGCCTTTAAATCTTTCAATAGCGCCTTCTTTAGATAACATCAACAATTTACTAAATTATGCAGTTTGATATATGGCAGAGTGTCTGACAAGGTAGTTCGAGGTTTTTGTATAGTTATTCCTTGGTCAAAAATGAGAAAAAAACTTCTTATAAACATGGGTCGAATTCTCAACTGTTATAGAGATATGGGTGGTCAAAGATGCGTTATATACCTATGATAGTTTTTCACTTTACTTATAGAAAATCTGCGAAATTCTTAGCTTTTAAAGTAATTTCCAATTAAAAGGCGTTTCCAAAAACCTTTATTTTAAAATTGAAACCAGTAATTAACGAAAGAAATATTACAATATAAACATTATTAAAAAAGAATATTCACAACTGTTCACTTGTGCACCATGAACAGTTAAACATAATTCCGCCCTTCTTCTTAACTTCCTCTACCAATCTACATTTTCAATCACTCCTCGTACGTCATCAAAAGCTTGCTCGATTCTTAGTTCATGTTTAGTATCGGGCTTTCGTTGTCCATATACAATTGATTTAACGTGGTCCCATAAGTAAAAGTCCATAGGGTTAATATCAGGCGAACGAGCCGGCCAGTGCACGGGACCGTTCCGTCCTATCCATCGATTTGGAAAAGTTACATTCAACAAATCTGTGACAATTCGGCCATGATGCACAGGGGTTCCGTTCTGTTGGAACCACATTTGCCGACATACATTCCGAGAGACGTTTTCAAGTAGTAACGGAAGCTGATCTCGTAGGAAATCTCTATACATTGCGCTATTAAAGTTTCCCTCGAAGACATTCGGCCCAAGCAATCAGTCCTTCCCAAACATTCACCGAAAAACGGTGCAGAAAATGGTTCTCCAAAATTATATTTGCGTTTTAAGTGTCCGAGATATGTTCGTTGCGGAAATTACTGAATCCCTCTCTGGTGAAATTTGCTTCGTCAGAGAAAGTGTAATCGGAATCAAATCTTCATTTTCTAAAATCCAAGCACAAAAGATTTGCCTTGTGGCATAATCATTTCGGTTTAAGTTCTGGACTAACTAGAGATGGTACGGGTACAAACCATTTTCGTGTAGCGTAGTGTATATTGATGCCTTCGACTGTCTTTATATTTTTGCGATTCTGCGGAGACTTATTCGTTGATCCTGTTCTACTTCCCGTAGGACAGCTTCAGCATTATACCTGCGAAGAACTTCATGTTCCCTTTTTGGTTTGGGAATTATTCTTTTTATTTAAGGGATTGGAAACAGTTCTGGATAGTTTTGTCAAGAGGAGATCTTCGATTCGGATAACGCTCTTCGTACAATCTCGCAGCTCCAACAGCGCTATCATTACAGTAACCATACAAAAAGACCTTATCAGCAAAGTAATATTAATTAGGTATGTACATTATATGGAGCCATGTGGTATCGTCCTGTTTAAAATGTTGTACTTTGTACTTTTCTTTTATACTATTCTTCAGCATTTTCTGATATGTCAGTGTCCAACAATAATCAGCAAGCATTTCACTGTCCACTTGCCCAGATGTTTTTCCATAATAGAAATGTCTTGATGAAATCTTTCGCCGCGTTCATCACTCACGCAGTCGAAATTTGGGAGAAGGAAATCCAGATGCGGTGCAAAAAATGTATTTTAAGGCTCATGTGAAAGCCCAACTTATGGTAATTTCTAAGAAGTTATTTAACAAGTACTATTATAATAATTGCCAGATTTTTGTTTCCTGGAAAATTAAAAACATTCCAAGTAATAAGCTTCATGTCACTTAGGGTTTCTTCAAATCTTGTTGTAGACGTTTAATTTGGGGTCTCTTTGCCTCTTTAAGTTTTTCATCGAGATTTTGGGAAATTTCTGTTTAAGGTATTGGAATCGACTCATATCTTTATCCATTGGTTTTACGAAATTTGTCATCAAACCAAATTTTATGTGTAATGGTGGTAAAAGTATGTTATCAGATTCAAATAGTGACTCATGAAGTATATTCTTTTGTCTGGGAATATACTTAGCCCTGACTGGCCAGACTTAAACAATGTAGTCATCGACTTGATCGATTATCCCGCTCACAAAGAAAACAGTAATTCTTTGTATACCCTACTAGTTGTAAACCGAGTAGAATTGCTACAACTTTGAGCTCTGGCTGATATAGCCTTTGTACATTTTCTAATATTCTGTTTAGAAGAAAAGTTATATTTTCATACGTTTCTTTTAAGAGGATTGCGTGGCCAACGGGGATGAATGGATAAACATTTCCTATGTGAAGAAGATTCTTCGGGATGGCATTGCAAACATCAAATCGTCGACATTATTGCAGTATGAAAGATTCTCGTCGGTTGAAAAATACTGTTATAGTTCTTTCTGACGATTACCATACACAGAAATATGTGTGCCTGGAAGGAGCTAACAGTTTCCAACCTTGGAGTACAGTTCCTTTTATTATTATTTTTCCTTTAGTTTTTGACAAATTCAGGTCGCAAATAAGATGATTTAATTCTAATTGATTTCAGATAGCAAATATTCATAGTTGTTGGTTGATAACTTGCACTTGCTTCTTTTTGTTCTGTGACATTATATTCTTCACTCGAAACACCTATGAGCCTTGGTACTGGCAGGACTTCCGAATGAGGTACTGGACGAGTAGCAGAGAGCAGACAAGCATAACTAATATTTTTCTTATTTTGTTGGAAGGTTTCGCAGAAGAAACGGTGTGTAGATTCTGCCAAGCGGAAGAAATTATGTACTATGCCAATACGAAAGCCTGGCAAGAGTGCGGTTCTTATAAATGGGAGATCAATATCCTAAAGCGGAATTATACGAGGCGAATTCCAAAAGAAAGGTCTCCTATTTTGGAGGAACGTAGAGAAACTTTTTATACGATTGTTGGCCGCATTATTGTCAGTGGCGCTGCCTCCACTCCCAAATAAGCACACGCGCGTTTCGCTAGGATGACTAGTCCTGGCTTGGCAGCCATTCAAAATGGAGCTCTGGTTGAACGCTACCGCCAAGTGCGAAGTTAGAGCAGTTATTCGATTTTTTAAATCATAAAGCGTGAAACCGGTTAAAATTCGTCGTCGTTTGGCAAAAGTGTGGACAGTCGTGCATAGATGTGAAAACCGTTCGCCAGTGGTGTAGAGAGTTTATAGCCGTTCATCTGAATTTACGACGAAGAAAGGAGCGGTAGGCCGTCAATTTTCGACTAGACAGTCGCGAAGGTTGATAAATTAATGCGTAAAGATCACTCTGGATACTATCTGCATTTTGGTTCCTGAGGTTTACTGAGGCACTATCAACAGGATTTGAATGGAAAAGTTGCATTATCGGAAGGTGTGTGCAAGATGGATACCACGTATGCTGACAGCAGGCCGTAAAAAGGTAACGAGTTGATTCTTCCAGCGAATTTTTTCGCCGCTATGCAGATGAAAAAGACAACATCTGAGACTCGATTGTCACGAGCGACAAAACTTGGGCATTCCACTTTACACCTGAGACAAAACGCGAGCACGCGAGTGGCGGCATCTCTCTTCGCAAAAGCCACGAAAATTCAAACAAACACAGTCTGCCGGTAAAGTCATGGCAATTGTGTTTTGGGACCGAAAGGAGGTATTGTTGGTTGACTTTCTGCCTGTTGAGACAACAATAAACGCTTACTGGTACTGTGAAATACTGACAGAACTCAAAAAAGCAATTCAGGACCGGAGAAGGGGAATGTTGAGTAAGAGCGTAAGCATTCTCCACGACAACGTCCACCCACACGTCGCCCGTCAAACCGTCGATCTTATGCAAAATTTAGTTGGAATGTCATCACCCACCCACCATACAGTTCGGACTTGGCACCTAACGACTACCACCTGTTCCCTAAATTGAAGGAACATTTGTCTGGGCGGCGGGGTGAAAGATGAGGTTCAACGCTTCCAGAAGGACATGACAGCGAGCTGGTATGACATGGGCATTGTAAAACTGACGCAGCGTTTACAAAAATTCATCGACCGAAATGGCGATTATGTAGAAAAATAAAGCATTTTTCAACCTTTAAAATGATGTAGCTATTATAGAAAATAAACGGTTATTTGTGTATATACAAAAATGGGTGACTTTTTTGGTATTGCTCTCGTATTTAGAAGAACCGTTTCGAGACTACTAAGCTTTATTAAAAGAGCACAGCTACCGAAAATACTCTAGCAAAACATGAGGCCCACAATAGACCTAGAAATTTAGCAATCAATCTGTGGCTATCTTAAGTAATCTCATCTAATCTAAATGCTTTAGATATTATACAACGTGTTTCAAAAAGAATTACATCTAGTTGCCATCTAGTCTATGAATTTTTCCTATAAATTATTATGTTCTGCATTCTTCAAATGTGGATATAAATTAAAATGGTATGAAGGTTATCTACCTGTCACTGTCAAAATTTATCATCGAGAGATATGGCGATGAAATTAAGAACAAGTACAATTAGATTATTAATTTATTTAATAAGAAAACTAAAGGTGGGATATTAATCAAACAACGTTAACCCAATTTCGGACAGCAATTCCGAAATGTGGTGGTGCCCCATCCATGTGAAACCACTTGTCTCGTCGAACATTCAGGGGGACATCCTCTAAAAAACCTGGCAGTTCGTCAATAAGAAATTGAAGGTAAAACCCTGTAAAGAGTCTTTACAGGGTTGCAGTGTATAGTAGTTGTGCGGAAGCGTTTATGTTACTTTACTGTGCCCCATGTGTGACTTTTAATTAGTAGTTTTTACCTACTGATGATGACAACTTAGTTGTCGAAATACGTATTTAGGATACGACTAATAATTGTGGTAAGGGGTTATATACCTTTTTTAAATCATTCTTGTCTTATACAAGATGTCCCGTATCGTTATGTTCAAATTTTAGGAGTGTAAAGTAGACTTCATTTCAAGTAACAAAAATGCAAAACATGTATATCCATTTTTATTTGTTTCAAAGTTACAGATCTATGTGATTGTTAGATCATGAAAAAAAATGTAATCCTAAAGTCAATACAAACCGATTTTATTTAAAAAAAGTTATACGATTCAATAACGATTCAATAATAAAATGTTATTCTAAAATAAATAAACACGTGTCGTAGTGCATACAGTAATTTCTTGGAGATCTACAAAAAAGGGTGCTGGAAATTGAGTTATGATAAAGAAGGTTCTTACTTATTTCGTAAGTGCTGAACCATGAATATCATACAATAAACAAATGTTCAGATGACTGTTAACGTTGCATTTTTTAATAAAGGATTACATTACGTTTCAGTTCATACAACAGCTTATTAGTGAGTGGACACGTTTTCTTTATTCAAAATGCCTTATCGGTTTTCTTTTCAAGAGTATGCGGACATGCATTTTGTGTATGGCTACTGTAACGGCAGTGCACGTCAAGCAATTATTGAATATCGACATCGGTTTCCCGATAGGCGCATTCCCCATTACAGAACGTTTCTGGATGTACACAGACAATTTCGGGAATGCGGACTGCGTGATTATCTTTTCGACCGAGGGTAAATTTGCCAGCAGGCTTAGAGGAAGAAGCAGTAGCGATTGTTACAAGTGATTCAACAGTGTACGTCGAATAGCTACACAACTAGGAGTGCCACGAACAACAGTTTGGCGAATTTTAAAACGTGAGGGCTTATATACATATCACTATCGCAGGGGACACGGTTTGCTTGAGGTAGACCACTATGCAGGTCTAGTTTATTCTACCTGGATATTAAGACAATTTTTTTTTGATTGATTTCATTTAAACGATTGAAGAATAAGTCTAATTGCCTGTCAGTACCGGTCCACACACATAACACATCATCCACATATCTAAATGTGTGGGGGGGACAGGCAATTAGACTTATTCTTCAATCGTTTAAATGAAATCAATCAAAAAATACAATTCACCATAGAAAAAGAATTAGATAACAGTTTAAATTTTTTGGACCTTACATTAACAAAATCAAATGGCAAATTAGATTATAGTATTTACAGAAAACACACATACACTGACACCCTCATATCTGCAGATAGCAAACAACCCGATAGCATTAAGTTTTCTTCTTTCAACAGTTTCATACATAGATTACTCTCCGTTCCCCTATCAAAACCAAATTTTGATAAAGAAGTTGCAGTCTTGAAATGTCTAGTCGTAAACAACGGATACAGTCCTGATATTATTAATAGATTAATTTCAAAGAAAAAACATAAACAGATTAATAAATTCTTTTATGCAGCCCCCCAATTAGAACCAAGTAATTATCGTTTAATTAATTACATAGGAAAGACCACGAATAAAATTAATAATAGATTAGTTAATTTAGGCATAAAAACTATAATAGTCAATAAATTAAATTTAGGTAAACTTTGGACAAATAATAAGGATACAATTCAAAAAGCAGATAAATGTGGCGTGTATAAATTAAATTGTTTAGACTGTGACGCTTTCTACATAGGTCAAACTGGAAGATGTTTTCGCACACGAATAGAAGAACATAGGAAAGCAATTTTATATTCCAAGAAATGTTCAGGTATATCCGAGCATTGTATAAATGAAGAACACATGGTATCAATAAATAATTTTGAAATTTTACACTGCAAATAAAAGTAAACGATTAGACTTTTTGGAAATAATGGAAATATCTAAAGCAATAAACAAATCATTAAATATAGTAAATGAACAAACAGAGTTTGTAATCTCCCCTATTATTAAGGCTGTTTCTCGTTAATTACTAGGAAAACCCCCATAATACATAACTCACGTTTATGTTTCACAGTGTTACTCCCATTTTTCAAATTATCTATTCATATTTTAAGTAAACCTTTCTTGTTCAGTTGAGAATGAACTGTGAAGTTCGAAACAAATTTGTCCGTATTTTGTAAATAAAATTGCAGTGAAACAAATAACCAAGTGTGTATTTTCTTTACCTTTATCTACTTTACACTCCTAAAATTTGAACATAACGATACGGGCACTTGTATACTTTATTTTTTAGCAATCCGAAAATAGAAAAATCTAACGGAATAAGATCTGGTGACCGGGCTGGCCAAATACCTCTGCTTATAACTTGAGGTGGGAACTAAACTTCTAAAAGCGCCAAATTTTCACGATATGCATGTGCAGTAGCCTCATCTTGCTGGAAGGAGCCCTCATTGAATTTGTCTCGTTGCACTTGAGTTAAAAATAGTGTTAATAACTGTTCTTGGTATAGTTGGCTATTAATGTTATTGTGAAAAAAATATTGCTACTATTTTTCTACGATGAAATACAGCTAACCATACTCCAACTTTAACAGGATGTAAAGAAACTTCGATGTGATTGTTTGGATTGTTTATAGACCATGTTCTGTAATTTTGTTTATTTACAAACTCACTTAAATGAAACCATATAATTAAGCCTACTAGCGTGATCTCTAGGTAAGATCTGTTGAACAATCGATACTTTGTATTGATACATATTGCTATGAATAGTGGTTTGTTGCTTGAATTGTGCCACTAATCTTCCCAACTAGGATACTCAGCCGGTTGACTTCCAAAAAAAAGGACATCTTACTTTTCAGGGTTCCAAAAAGGAAATACGTGGTCTTCTACAAAATTTTTAAGGCGCCAGTAAAAGAACTCTCTATAATGTATATTTATATTTTCTGAGTTACTTATATTTTTAATTAAATGATCAGTAAAGGTATAAGCAATAAAATGAGCACAAAATAAAATTTAAATTAATATTTAATACAAAAAAATCAAAAAAGAAAAAAAAAACTATCTTTATAAAGTATAAAGATAAAGTATTTACAATATACTTCGAGGTAAAAATATCCAATGTATATTGACAGCTAAGTGGATTAAAAGTTTCTCTAATGACTTCCGAACAAATTATCTAAAGATAATAAAGATTATTTTTAATTTCTCCCCAGAGAACCACACTGTATAATATTTATTGAAACACGTTCAAAATTTACCACATGTGCCAACATCAAACACATAAAAAAATACCATTGACTTCCTACGAGCAAAATTTTACAATTATAATTTTTTTTTTACGTAGAAGTTTAATAATACTCTATTATTTATACTTACTAATAATACTCTCTTAAATAACAATCTTGAATACCATAAAAATATTCTTATATATTAATCAAAGTTTTATGAATTCATAAAATAAAAAAAAACTTACAGTTTTTTAGGAGACTTACAAGACACGTTTAAACTTATACTATCGCAAAATTACGAGAATACAACTCTCACCAATATCGGTACTATATATGAACTACCAACAACTATGGTCACTCTCAAAAAAACAATCCGAACTAATTAAATATTAATATATCAATCAATACAACGTTCCCGTATAAATTCATATGTTAATCTCCCAGAATTTTACATCAGACCCCTCAAACATGAGATCGATAACCAAAAAACACTAGTTTTTATCTCACATATGAGATTTAAAACACATCGTATATACACAGATATCCACAAATTATGTACATTCATATTTAATTAATTTATTAAAATACTATTTAGGGAAAAATCCATAACAATATGTAAACAATGCTTGAAAAATTCTAGGGGTGGTACTAGAAGATACGTTCGTTTGAACTGATAAACGATGGAACTGAAGTATGTGGGTTTTCTCTAACAAGGTTTTCTACGTGTTCATCAATATTTTGCTGTGTTCGTGGTCTGCCAGAACTTTTACCTTTTAACACAGATCCTGTAGCCCGAAACTTCTCCACGACTAGACGAATGTAATGATGTAAAGCGATATTATCCACAACTCCATCAGGAAACTGCAAGTAAACTATGACTTACATTTCGTGTAGGAATATTGCCATTCTCCTTTAAGAAATTTTCCACTTCGGAAATAGGCTTCAACAATAAAAATATTTTCTTGCAATGTGTACATTATTTAGTAGTATTGTTTATTATGTAAAAGAAAATATTTGTGAGAAAACAAAATGACAAATGTCAAAATGACATTAGATAAATAGTTAGTTATAAATAAATATAATAATTTGCAAGTACTACTACTTACTCATATATACTTACTCAGCGCCTACTGAGATGAAGTTCTCTTTGAAACACGTTGTACTTTGTTTTGATTTGTAAGAAATATTTCAACAGTTTAACGTTAGTGTTGGCCATGCAGCAAGTTTAAAATAAAACAACAGAATAAATTTAAAAATTCTATTTGTCCCATATTACTTACAATATTTTCAACTTAGGTTTATAATAAAACAATTGTAATTACATACATAACCTCATGTTTAAATATAATACAAGATTTACAAGCTTTGGTTTTTTAACAATTTCATGAAACCTAAAAATTAAAAACTAGAAACAAAAATATATAATAAAAATATTTAAAAATAGATTTAGATTACATTACACGTTTATATTAAATATTTACAACAAATATGTAATAAAACAAACCAACAGAATAATTCTTTTAGGTAATTTCAAATATACATATAACATGTTGTATTATGCTAATGTATTTGTCATTGTATTTATTGTCTAAATATATAGTTAACTGTACAAATATATAGAAAAATATTGTATATTACATCTATTTTTTTAATACAACAGTCTTTATATTTAGTATATTTCTTTGTTAAAAATATTGTTCTCTTTCTATAGTGTGTTCACATATCACACTATAATTTGGAAAGTATTTTTTAATATTGCTAAAGTTAATATATAAATATATTCTATAAAATATCTGTGAGATTATATTGGTTAAATAAAATCGAGTATTCATCAATGTTATTATTTTCAGTCTAGTTATAAGGCACTGCATTAAGTGAAATAATTTTATAATTACATATAAAAGTATACAATGTTGGTGGGCCCAGATTAAAAGGATTAGCGTATGGTTTCATTATTTTTACTAATAAATTAAAAATTATAACAATTTGAAGTACAAGTTTACGATCTGATTCATAGTAAGTATTTTTATTGTTGTTTAGATCATCTGGAAATTGTAAAAAAGGAAACATCGTATAATATTTTTCAAATTATACTCGTTCTATGTTCCTTTCATTTTTTTTATATTCTAATTTGATTTTAAAACTTGCATGTATTTAATTATATTTTATGACTTCTTTGTTCGAAGAATGCATACTACATAACAACAAATAAATAGAGAATTAATTTGATATAAATTATTGTGTTTATGAGTTAAATAACCCTGGATTGAAATTTATTTGGAATTATATTCAAATACAAGATATATGAGAAAATATTTTTTTATAGTGTGTTTATTTTATTCTATGCATCAATTTTAAATGTAAATTTGAATTGGAAGTTAAAAATCCAATAATAAGATAAAATTAATATATTTATTATATTCTTCTTCTCACATGCTTGATATGTTTCATAGAGGGTTTAGATATTTTTCGATATTGTAGTGACCAAGGGTTTAAAACAGAAATGTTGTCTGTCTACGACATTATTTAAGACTTATTTAGAAAGTGCCCTAATGCAATAGAAAAGAAAATATAGAGGAATGGCATACAAATGAATGATGCAAAATTCAAATGGCAGCTTATACTCTGTCATTTGCAGATGATCAGGTTGTTATAACACAAAACATAGATGACATGGAACATATGGCGCGTAAACTTATTGAGGAGTATGGAATGTTGGGATTAGAAGTAAACGTAAATAAAACAGAATACATGTGTATTGGAGGAGAACTTGTTGTTCTCCTCCAAGGAAAACTCTTGAGTACATACTAGATAAAACATTAAACACTGCAATTATACAAGTGTCTGTAAAAGGTCTTTACAAAGGCCTACTATATATCCCTTACAGCAAAATAAGCCGATTTAAGACACTTTACCTTAGTACAAACTTGCTTAGTTTGAGTGTTATACTGCGCTGAAGTTATAGGTACTTCTGAAATAATTTTTTTATTATAAATATAAAACGGTTTACTCGATTTTGCTGAAATTTGGTAAGTTGACATGGTTTTACGAGACAAAAAAAAACATATCAAAATTTTGGGCAACATCATTCTACAGGCGTAGAATTTGGGTTTTTTTAATAATTGCGCATTTCAAATATTTACGCCAATGTAATAAAAGGGGTTTAAGTATAAAATTTAGTTAAGTTATAAAATTTCTGTTAACTGTTACTTTGAATTATTAAAATACAGATTCTACAAAAACTATGACAGTAATCGAGTCTTACAAAGAGTACCTTTTCTGTAGTAAATAAGTTACACAATCTAAATTTTATACTTAAACTTCTCTTCTTCCATTGGCGTAGAAATGCATTATTATTAAAAAACCCAAGTTCTACGCCTATGGAATGATGAATTTTGATATGGGTTTTCTTGTCTCATTAACTTATGTAAACGTATCGAATTTCAGCAAAATCGCGTGTGCCGTTTCATATTTATGATAAAAAAAACATTTTAAAATTCTAACTTCAGCGTCATATAACGCTCACACTAAGCAACTTTGTACTAAAGTAAATTATCTTTAATCGGCTCATTTTGGTGTAAGGTATTTGTGGTAGGTTTTTGTAAAGACCTTTTATATAAATATCTCGGCCTGAAAATAACTAATGATGGGCTACTTGATCGAGCAATCTCTGAGAGAAATATGCTAGGAAGAAGAGCATAATTCTTAACAGTGTTCTGTGAGATAAGCATATCACGAAAGAAAATAAAAGGGGAATATATAATGTCATTGTTAGAAATATAGTTATGTACAGTTGCGAGGTTTGGCCTTTAAAATAAAAGATGGACAGAACCATAAGGGTCACAGAAATCGATTTCTGGAGAAGAGCAGCGGGGAAATATAGAATGGAGCGAGTCACAAACGAAAATATAAAAAGAATGGTGGAAGTACAGCATGATAATGTCTATGATATACGTACTAGACAGCTGATATGGCGTAAACACGTAAAACGTATGTTAGAAGATAAAATTCCCAAGAAGGTACTAAAACGGACACCACAGGGCAGAAAGAAGCGCGGAAGGCTAGGACGAATTTGGAAAGAGGGGATTGACGGTGAAATGTGGAAGAGAGGAATAGAGGATAACATTGGAAAGACTGGGACATGGGAACCTTATGAACCGAGATATATTAATTAATATATATATATATGTTTAGATAATTTCTTAGCCGTTCATTAAATATAACATTGGAGTTTTTCGGCTTAAAGCCGAAAAACTCCAATAATTTATTAAATGTTTTATATATATATATATATATATATATATATATATATGTATATATATATATATATTTAGTGTTAATAAGAATTAAATTCCTTATTTATTTTATTGGCCGTGTCTTAATATTAAATTAACGACCGTAACGAGATTGATGGACTTTCTAAACTCTATTATCCACTCAATAAACAATAGAAGACAACCAACCCCACCCACACACACCAAAATTTTTTTATTGTTTCCCATTTGTAAATACATATACTATGTTTCCCTAACACATGGCTTGACCATGCTAATTTTAAAAACGAAATAGGAAATTTCATTTCTCCAACAAAGACATTTAGTCACACAAAATACTCTGAGTGACGCGGTCGATCCCTGGAAAAAGGCGTGTTTATTTAAAGATAAATCTTTATCTTTGTTTTAGTAATTTCGGTTTTTGTTTTTTGATTTAATTGTGTTTTTGTGATTGCTTAAATCATTACCGATTTATTTACGAGTTTGTGAATCTTGTAATTGATTTTTAACACTTTCTTACTCATTGTGTCTCGAGTAAATGAATATATTTTTTGCATGTTCCGACCACACATGTACACAAATATGTGCTTTGAAACGGAATAAATCGGTGAGTTTTACATCATTCAATTTTCCTTACTTTATTATTATTTTAATTTTAATTTTTAATTCATTCATACAAATGTAAACATATTTTCTTACTTTTCGTTGTATTAATTTTTGTTTCTAGTCACTTGAAAAAGACTTAATAATAAAAAGAGTCGAAACGTCGTAGAGAAAAACATTGAAATTCATTAAAGGTCGCTAAATCAATAAAAAAGTCTATTATTTTAATATATATATATATATATATATATATATATATATATATATATATATATATATATATGTATATACATATAACTTGTAAGTATTATCAACCGTACTATATTAGTGAATAATTAATTAAAAGGGGTAAGCGGTCTGTCAAATAAAAACTAATTTATTTCACTCTCTATATTTCGCAACCATTGGTTGCTTCTTCAAGAGATGCTACAAGATTAACAAGACCAACAACATATTTATGCTTATAACAAAAATAAAATAATTACGAATACAGAGTTAAAAATTAACAGTGACGTAACTAGTCAATTTAATGTTTTAATATAAGGTGATCCATTTTAAAATGTTTAGTTACGTCAGTGCTCTGTATTCGTAAGTATATATATGTAGAATGGCTATAAGGGTTTTAGGAATTCGATAAATAATATTTAAAATTAGATTTTTACTTTGTTTAAAATGATTTCAGTAAATTTAATTTTTCTACGATTGCTAGTGTAAATAGCGAAAATCGCACCGACCCCTTTACTAAATGCTTCATTACGCACGCGTAATGTAAATTAACTCCACCAACACACACATTTAACTGTCAATTAATATTTAAATGTCAATTGATATGTGACATTTTAAATTTGTATCTTCACAACCTTGTATTCAACAAAAGTTAAATTTTGTCGGGATCTTGGCCGTCGTAGAAAAAGTATGGTACAAAACTCGAGTGTTAGAGGAATTACGCCCTCGTGGAATTACACCCTCGTGGGCAATATGCTATTTACAACTCTAGTTATGTAATTTACTATAAATCAGTACAAGACATATTGACTTTCATTATCATAAAACAAATATGAAATAGTAAATTTATTCATTTGAAAGTGATCAGTAAGAATGTAACTATATATATATATATATATATATATATATATATATATATATATATATATATATATATATAGAATTTAATTGGAGTGAGAAATAGCAATTATTCAAATCTCCTCTCACATGTAATTGTCGCTAAATTTGTGCAATTGATTCTACAGTCTGACAAGATTACTCCTGCCGAAGAATGTAGACGCAAACACGTCGCGACGTTAGCCATCCACCTGTGCGGATAATGAAAATTGTATGAAAAAAACCACATCCGTCCAGAAACGTGCATATATCGATATTTCACTGTCGTTACAGATCATCAGTACACGATATTCTAACATGGACATGATTTTATTTTTATACATTCGTGTATATATACGAATTATATTGAATTTAATTGGAGTGAGAAATAGCAATTATTCAAATCTCCTCTCACATGTAATTGTCGCTAAATTTGTGCAATTGATGATCTGTAACGACAGTGAAATATCGATATATGCACGTTTCTGGACGGATGTGTTTTCTTTCATACAATTTTCATTATCCGCACAGGTGGATGGCTAACGTCGCGACGTGTTTGCGTCTACATTCTTCGGCAGGAGTTATCTTGTCAGATTGTAGAATCAATTGCACAAATTTAGCGACAATTACATGTGAGAGGAGATTTGAATAATTGCTATTTCTCACTCCAATTAAATTCAATATAATTCGTATATATACACGAAAGTATTAAAATAAAATCATATCCATGTTAGAATATCGTGTACTGATGATCTGTAACGACAGTGAAATATCGATATATGCACGTTTCTGGACGGATGTGGTTTTTTTTCATATACATATACATATATATATATATATATATATATATATATATATATATATATATATATAAATATATATATATATAAGTGTTTAGATAATTTCTTAGCCGTTTATTAAATATAACAATTGATAAATTATTGAAGTTTTTCGGCTTTTATATGAAATATTTACAAATATCAAATTAGAATGTATGTAATTGCAGAGTAAGTGGGGATGTAAACATTGCTGTCTACAAATTACAAAGCAAATCATACGAAGTTTTTTTTAATTGAAAAATATGTTCTACTTTGGGACTCGAACCCAAGTCTACAGCTTGCCGGGCTGTCGCTTTTACCACTAAGTCACAAATTTCGTATGATTTGCTTTGTAATTTGTAGACAGCAATGTTTACATCCCCACTTACTCTGCAATTACATACATTCTAATTTGATATTTGTAAATATTTCATATAAATGTCGAGAAACTCCAATAATTTATCAATTGTTATATATATATATATATATATATATATAAAATATTTTCGTGACCTTGGTATGATATGGTATATATATATATATAGTATATATATTTAAAACAACCCTACATGTTTCGGCAATGATGCCTTTATCAAGGATATAAAATATAAATGACAGAATACAGAATTTTGTATTCTGTCATTTATATTTTATATCCTTGATAAAGGCATCATTGCCGAAACATGTAGGGTTGTTTTAAATATATATACTATGAAGTAAGCCAGACCTTTAATCGCCTACTGATTGAATTTACTATATATATATATATATATATATATATATATATATATATATATATTAAAATATATGACGTATACTTTCAGGAGCGGAGGTATTGAGATCTCAATAATGTTTATGATAGCGTCTATAAATCTACTTGACTTTATTCTGTTGAATAAGTTTAGAGTGAGCAATCAAGCAGAAGTTGTGCGCTAACGAAGTTATCGCAAAAGAATCTCAAAACTCACGGGGTTCATATAAACCAGATATGCTAAAGTGTAGATATGATGTAACATAAAATTATAATTAGATATCCCAAAACAAAAAACATGGTGATAATTGATAAGTTGATATATTGGACTGGCAATTAGCTTCTTTATATTTTAATCGTATTTAAATTTTCGTGTTTTGGACAGAATAAACATTTTTGTATTCAATTTAAAGAAAAATAAAAATTACTTCGGCTTGTAATTAGTTGGCAATTGTTCACTTAAAATAACTAATTTATGGAAACTAGCTAATTCAAATGTTCTAGCGGTGTAATAATGTGTAAATGTGAGAGCATGATTTTTAAGGAATTTGATCTTTTTTGAATGTATTTGTTTATTCACTTACGACATCTAGGATGTTGTAGATGGAGTAATAAGTAGCATTAAGGATATAAAGAAGTAATAGCTTCAGACACAATTGATCATATGTATTTGTATGTATTTGTTCTCGTCTATTTATATTTTATTTTAGTATGACTTCGACAAAGTTAAATGGTCTGTGTCTGTATGCATCTAATTGATATTTATTATCCATTGTATATAGTAAAACCAATTTTATCTTATTTCCACGTTTCATACTCTCTTATTTTTTGTCTTTTAGTGTAATTTATTCATGTAATTTTCTCTGCAACTGTTTCCAATTTTTACGCTTCTCATTGCTAGAATAATTATATTTCTCACGTGAAAAATTTCCTGGACCAACCATCAGCATGTAATAACAGCAATTATTAAATTTTCTTAATAAATATTTAAAGACTTAACCAATATAATTTTTAATATACATAATTATATAAAACTAACAAAATATACTTGAGAATATTTACATCAAATATAACAATTTTTTATTTTTCGAAGACACCTTTTCAATATGTAACGTACTCATAAATGTATTATAGATCTGTTAAGAGTATTCCATCATAAAAAGTATATTTTGCTTTGAAATGTATTTCCCATACAGATTAAAGCCGATATATAGGAAAATATAACAATATTGATATATTTTTTTTTATTGTTAAACTATAAACGAACTAATCAGCAGAAATACTGGCCTTATTTAAAAAAATATATATACTTTTGAATATGAATTTTGATAAAAAGCGAGTAAACGATTATTGCGAATGTGATTTTATAAACTTTCCTTAACTTAATTTTAATTATTAGATATTATAGGAAACACTCTAGATATTTAAAAAATGTTTACAGAAAAAAAAGAGTAATGTATCAGATTTTTTTTATGTTGGAATTATGCTTATGTATTATGATATCAAAGTAATTATATTTTCAGGACCAAATATCATATATATATATATATATATATACCGTACGAACGCCGGGGAGTGATTGATCTACCACAATGTAGTAAGACGAAGACGAATAGCGAGTTTATGTGGTTAGGGTTCAGAGAGTATATCCAATCGGGTTCTACTGTCTAACTGTACGGGCGTTCCCTTTCTTTATCCAACACATTCTACATACGATCTAAGTACGAATCAAATAATCTCTCTCTAACACATTGAATATTCCTATCAGTCGGTCATTGTGTTCAAGCAAGGCCAATATACTTGCAGTTGGCCAGTCATTACTTATATATCCATCGATCGCACGACGTTGGGCACACGGTATATATATATATATATATATATATATATATATATATATATATATATTGGATATTCAAACACGAAGTGTTTTTTTGAATTTTGTTAACAAAATATCCCTTACACGTACATTTATGAAATGGCTTCAACAAATGTTTTTAGAGTGTTTAAGTCTTATTAAAGTTAAGTAACTTATCAAACTTCATATTCAAGTTATACTTTACTCTTTATATGAATAAAGTTTAGCCTTCACATTTTTATTGGTAAAGTATTTATACAAAATTTTGTTAATCTTTTTTTTTAATTCATACATTCTCACTAGTACTAGCAGCATGTTTTCTTATTTTTCTTTTCTAGCGACAGTAATTCTTAATAATGAGGTACAGAAGTTGCCTTAATTCTGATGGATATTTCTTTGCTTTATTAATAAAAACAATTGTAAAAGGTCGAAACATTAAAAATCTAAACAAACAAATTTACTTAATATCAGAGATTAGACACATTTTCTAATTTATTCTTGACCGTTAAGTATACCTCTTAATTTGCTTTTCTATTTTTAATTATAGGTTAGCGTACTAAATAAAAACGTGTTAAAAGTGGCCGTTATACTGATGAAGACAGTAAATAATTGTCGATATATCTAATTTGACCATGTTTTTATTACATTATTATTATAGCTAACAGCCTACCAACAATTAAAAAAAAACAAATTAAGCAAGGTGGATAGATAATTCATTTTTACAATTTTATCTGTTTTTTACTATGATTATAATAAACTATGTATGTTAGACTTAACTTGTGATGTTAAATAAATATATATACACACATATATATATATATATATATATATATATATATACATACTTATGCATGGTTATTCAGAATAAGTGTCATTAATTTAATTATTAGATTATACTACTAAAATATATGCCAATTGTGTTATTCTTAATTAAAAAAAAAATTATTTAAAAAACATTTATCTATAAATTTAAACAAATGAATTTTGAATATCGCTGACCTAGCTGATATGTGCCGTAGTGTATTCCGTGTTGCTTGCTGATATGCAGACTTATTTGTTTTCATACGGTTTGTTTGCAATGAGCGAATTTATACATAAGTAAATTATGAATGGACCTCGACAAAGCAATTGGAAAAGTAATTTCAGTTTGTCTGCATAAATAAATGCGAAAGAAGTGCGCATACCTGCATATTACGCGCGATATCAACGATGTTAGTGGGTTCATTAGACTCTCGATACCATAGTTGACAACTTCGTACGGTACCAAAACGCACGAAGTAGCCAGAAATATTTTATTAAATACTTTAAAATTAAAAATAAAATTACGTAGCGGACTTTTTACATAAATTTTCTTTTTATAAAATATTAAATATTTTTAATCTAAAATTAAAATTTTTGACATTTATTGAGAATAACACTTTATATATATACATATATATGTAACGAGCCATCGAAAGAATTCATAATTTTTCAAAACTCTTATTAAGAAAATTAAATTTGTTTAGATGTAAATGGACAACATTTTCAACAACTTCTGTAGCTATATGTAAATTTTGATTATGATTTCGATATTAAATAAATTATTTGTTTTCTTTTTTGTTGTAGTATCATTTCAATGCCATAACCTTTTTTTTTACAATGAAACCAAATGAAACTGTCAAGCATCAAGTAATGTGTCATTATGTGGAAGTGAAAGTACCAACCCAATTTCACAGCTACTCCAATTATGAATTTTTTCGATGGCTCGTTATAATATGTTTCATAATTGAATGTCAATATTGAAAGGGCCGATTCTGCAGGTTATTTTAAGAAAAATAGTACTCCTTTTTCGAGGCACAGTGTTGCACCTTTAAGAAAAAAAAATTATCCTAGCATTCATACCACTTCAGATATTCTTATGAAATTCGGTATATGCTTTTTTACCATAAAGCGGTATTTTTCGATGTAAAAATTTTTTTAAATTTTCTACCAGTGGCGTTCGAGCGAAATTTGGACTGAATATGTTTGAAAAAATAATGGTACACCACTACTTTTTCTTTAAATAAAAATTTATTAATTTTAAAAATTAATGGTGCTTCTGGTGCTTTCATTTTGGAACAGAAAAGATTTCTTAACTTTTTTTCATAACTTGAACTCTTTTTCAGTAAAGAAATTAATTCCTATACTAAAAGCAGAAATTAATAGTAGTCTGTTTGTTGTTTTATTAATTTTGACAGTTAAATTAATTCGCTCGTTAAAATATCTGTACAGTTATTTTGAAAATTTTAAAAAATTTAACTTTACTAATCTCGAGTTCGCTGATATTCATTACATGTATGGTTTGACTGATGGCAGCGCATCGGAGGTTAGACGATTGTATAAGCGCTTTCTGGATAGACTTAAACCAGATAGACCAACATTTTCAAACGTACATAGAAGGATAACTAAAACAGGTACTTTTAGGCCAAACGATAAATGTGCCCATCGTATTACAAGAACTTCAGAAATTGAAGAAGCAGTTTTAAATTCAATTGAAAATTCTGAACTTAGCACTAGAACAACTGGCAATAACTTGAATATCTCGCACATTCTAGTTTGGAGATTCCTTCACGATTTTCTGTTATACCTGCATTATATTCAACGGCTCCAAGCCTTACTTCCCCGAGATTTTCGTTTGCGTATCAACTTCTGTCAATGGTTTTTGGAGAATATTTGGCAAAATCCCATGTTTGACTGTAAAATAATGTTCACAGATGAAGCTCTCAAGAAACACTATCAGAAATTTCCACAATTATCGTGTTTGGACCTAAGGAAACCCGCATGGAGTTGTTGAATCTAACCATCAAGAGCAATTTTCGGTAAATGTCTGGGCTGGAATTGTTGAAAATTACTTAATTGGGCCTTATTTTTTGCCACAAGGGCTAAATGGTCATAACTATCGTCGGCTTCTAGATGATGATTTGCCAATATTGCTTGAAGAAGTGCCAATTTTAGTTAGAAATAGGATGCGAATAGACACAATAGACACAAGACGGTGCACCAGCTGATTTCAGTTTAGACGCAAGAGAATATTTAAATCGTATATTTCATAACCGATGGATAGGTCGTGGTGGATTTCAACCATAGCCTCTGAGATGCCCAGATTCAAATAGCTTGGACTTTTTCTTATGGGAACATCTAAAAACTCTAGTTTACAGCACTCTAGTTAACACTGTACAAGACTTGAAGAATAGCATAAGAGCTTCCTGTGACGTAATAAGGAATACTGAAGGCATTTTTCAAAGAGTGCGCACGAATATGAGAAGAAGAGCTGAAGCATGTTTCCTGGGAAGTGGAGGGCATTTTCAACAATTCATCTAATTTTTTTTCTAATGGTTTGAATTGTTTTCGTTCCACGCACACAAAAACCTTGCGTACAAAAACAAGTCAAGGAATCTAATTTGCTCGAAAATAAATGGGCATTTCTAAAACAATTTTTATTTTAAGAAAAGCAGTGGAGTACCATTATAATTTTTTTTTGTAAGTTCAACACTCTGTACCTCAGAAAGGGAGTATTTCCGGACTCATGTTAATATTAATTTTTTTAAATAATCTTAGGAACCCCCCTTTCAAAATTGACATTCAATTACGAGTCAGTCTATACATATATAAAGTTATGAAAAGTAATAAAGAAGATATGCGAAAAATGGTACCATAAGAATATACTCTTTTGCAAAAATGTAAATGAATAATAATCCTCTATTTCTCAGCGAACTATCGTCTTAGTAACAGGATAAATAACATTATATATGCATTAAGGTGGTATGCATTAGAGTAGCAATGGTAGTAATATAATAAAGTAATGGTAATAAAATGAATCGTATATGGGATGTTTGCTGGTGGTCGATTTTATAAAGGTTATTCTTGTGAGTGGAACTATAAATATAGAATTGTACCTGGAGTTAATTCGGGGAACACAAAAAGACATCACCAAGTAAAGAGCAGCCAATATTGTTGTTTATTCAAGATTATTGTTATTTTCTCAGATGTCACAAGGAATCTAAACAACTTATGGTGAATATAGTCCAAAGGTAAGGAATTTTGAAATAAATCATAAAACAAGTAATAATTCACATTAAAAGAAGTGGATTTCGCGTTCACAATATTTAACAGGTAATGAAAAATATTGGAAGCAAGAAGTATAAAACATTGAATGGAAAAGTTATCAATAGATAAAAAAATTTCTGCGTCTATCAGTTCTTGAATTACAGATTGGAGAAAGTTCTATATAAATGTTGATGGTAATCTCTAGAAAGGATAGAATAAATGTTAAGTTCATTTGGATTTGATCCGAAACCATTTAAAACATTTATGACATTGAATGGAAACATTTATTGCAAAAGTTTATTCAATTTACGATTTTTCATAAGTAAATTTTGTTTGTTTGGATAGCAAAATATGTAACAGTTTAAAATATTGTTAGGCGCAAGAAAAATGCTGCTGTGCTTAATTAACTAATATTAAATATTTGACCTAAAGGAATGAAAAATTTGAAAAAAATATTTCAAAATAAACATATTTTTTTAAATTATATGCACTTTAATAAAATCACGTTATTGCACTAAATTGTTCGCGGTAGAAGAAAGAGGGAAACAACAGGAACGCCACGATATGTAAAAACAAAATTTCAGTTACTGTAACACGTTTTTCTAACATCTGCTAATATTTCACTAAAATCATCGTCGTTCTTTTGAACACCATTTTGTGCTATATCGTAAACGTCAGTGTAATGTCCAATTTGTGGTTCTGGTTTCACATTAGTGTTCGGCAAAATCACAGACGTATGTTGAGCTTGGAAATTATAAGTAACGTTAGAATTAAGACTATCGTTTCGGTGGTAGTTGTGATTCGAGTCTATAACATTAGGATCGGAAGTGTTATATTTTAAGTACTTGTCGAATTCCCTAGCGTCCACGTCACTTTCCACATCGCTACGCTCTTCACCTTGTGGTATGAAACCCTGAACTAATGGATAAGCGGGATATTCACCCATGTTACCCTTGTAATTGAGATCATATTCAGATTTGTCCATTATAATGTCGTTTTTGATACTGTACGGAAGATAATCCGGTTTCATCTGCGTTCCCATTATCATTTCTTCTTTATAATAATCCTTTGCAGTGTAATATTGTTGCATATTGTTAGAATAATAGTGAACCGTGTTTGTATTATTAGCTACAGTATTAAGATTATTCTGAGATGTACCTAAAAGCTGTTGATCTTGCGATGTTGCTACAGGTGGATAAAATGTTCCCGTAACTACGTGTCCTTGTTCAACGGAACTTTTATTTGCACACATCACATACATACCGTTTGCCATAGGTACGGAAGTTATTGGCTGAGTGTTAGTATAACTGATTGTATTAGGTTGACGATAATTCTGTACCCTGTAATTTTGTTGCGTAGGACTCAAATTATTGGGAGTGATACTGTTGACATTACTTGTATGTTGTATATTAGAGATACGTTGTTTGTCCTCATATTCCTGTTCTAAAGGTGACAAATCAGGCGTTGGAAGAACAGCATCAGTTTCACTTGAGCTTTCTTTACTTTCTTGTGGACTCTTGGGCTGTTTTAATATGGTTTTTGGTTCCGGACTATGTGTTGGAGATTGATCCGGAGTATGTAGAGAAAATGGACTTTTCTGACCGTAGTTTTGTTGATAGCTGACACTGTAATTGTATTGATATTTATTTTGAAAGTTCACGGGACTATATCTTTTTTCTCCACCTTGCGTATATTCGTTAGTTCCGCCCGGACTCGGAAAATCTAACGTACCATAATTGTTAGTTTGCTGTATTGTTGGCGATAGACTGGAGTTCGGTATGTAGCCCGAATATCTAGGGGACATATTTGGAACGTTGGGACTGGGTAAAGATGTACCGACTCTTGGTCCGACACCAGAAGTTGTCCGTTGTTTGTTGTGTTTCCGTCGTCTTGGACGATATTTGTAGTTAGGGTGTTCGGTCATGTGGATCACTCGCAGTCTCTCTGCTTCTTCGACGAATGGTCTTCGGTCCTGTGGTGTTAGTGACCGCCACTTTTTGCCTGTAAACAATAAAATAACTTTATTAGTATTTAATTTATCTTATTAGTAGAAATGTGTGTAAAGAATTTTTAAATTAATAATTTAATAATTTCTTTACTTTTTATTTTACTATACGGTTGTATTAGGGCCAGTATTAAAAACGATAAAATCTGCAAATTTTATGTAGTAAGCAAGTAAATTTAATTTACTCTATAGATTGGGTATTATAAATAGGGAATAAGGAAACTAAGCAAGTAAATCTACCAATTAATTTACACCCTAGAAAATCGTGGTATTAAATGTTATTCATTGGTTAAATGCGAACAGCTCCACTGTGTTCAATTAACATAACTTTATTTTTAAAAGTTTATATTTTGTGTGTGTTTGATAAGTTCAATTTTGATAATGCCAGATTTATGGGATTGTATTTCACAAATATAAACAAAAGGAAATGGTAATTAGAATTTGTTGTATGTTTTCATTTTATTCAGTGGCTCCATCGTTTATCGAAATGTTAACTGCAAAATACATAGCTATTCAGAGTTATTCTACAAATACTTATTTTACTTGCATGCACTTTTTGTAATACCGGATTTCAATTTATTCGTTAAATTGTTATTCAGAGATTTATTCGCTGTTTATAATACCGGGTTCTTAGAGTAGGAACTTGTTTTGATCTAAATTTTCTTTGATTTATTTATATAACAATGGTCGAAAGCTTTTTATATTTTCCTTTAGTACAATTTTCATTTCTTTTATAGTTCTAACAATAGTAATAACAACAAATTTATTCTGGCACGTCAGGTTTTGGAAAAAAAATATTGAAAAGTAAATGAAATAATATTAATTAGGCATGTAACGTGCCTTCAAAAACTTTTCTCATTAGAGACGGCCATGTTCATTCTATATATATATATATATATATATATATATATATATATATATAAATATAATAACTTCGTGACCTTGGTATGATATGGTAAACCTAATCAGTAGGCGATTAAAGGTCTGTATATTACTTCAAAATATATGTATTTAAAAAACTCTACATGTTTCGGCTGTGTACGCCTTTATCAAGAGAATACAAAATATTTTGTATTCTCTTGATAAAGGCGTACACAAGAGAATACAAAATATTTTGTATTCTCTTGATAAAGGCGTACACAGCCGAAACATGTAGAGTTTTTTAAATACATATATTTTGAAGTAATATACAGACCTTTAATCGCCTACTGATTAGGTTTACCACATATATATATATATATATATATATATGTTTGTTTGTGACAGATTACATGCACTGTCACCAACTATTATCAAAAAGCATTGCCGTCTCTAATGAGGAAAGTTTTTGAAGGCACGTTATATTATATGGTGGTGCATGGTATCGTCCTGTTTAAAATGTTTTTCTTTTATATTGTTCTTAGGCATTTTCTGATATTAATGTCCAGCACTAATCAGCAAGCATTTCATTGTTCCACTGTAACATTATATTCTTCACTCGAAACACCTATCGGTCTTGGTACTGGCAGGGCTTCCGAATGAGGCACTGGACAAGTAGCAGACTAGCATAGCTAGTATTTTTCTTATTTCTGTTGGAAAACCCCAAAGTTTTCGCGCGGCAAAAATAGTAATCAGTCGAATGGTCTGTTTGTTCACGCCAAATCATAGGTCTTGCAAATGGCACAGCGCTTTTCTTACCGTTTGACAAGCTCCTCAGAGTAACAGTACAGCGTGCACAGCAAATGTTGGGGGCCCATGGATTGTCTTGCTGTTCAATGGTTAAGCCAAAATAGTGAAAATATAACTTTTCTATTAAAGGTGTAATATTCCGCTTATGTTGGTGGGTAGTGAATTTTCCATAACAGAAAGTGTTTGGGTTATTTGTACACGTACGCGACATTATGAAATGAAAAGACGTTTAACTATCACAAACCGACACATTGAATCGAAAAAGCCGTTTGTAGTTCTTTATATACCCACATAGCTAGATATCTACCAATTCTTAATTTGATTGGTTGATTGATTGGTTTCAGAACAACGTGGTATAAGTGCTTTGACGTGGAAACATGCAAGAACATGTTCAGACATGTCCACTCAATGTTCGACAGAACAATACTTTTAGTAGTATCTTTCTTATATAAAAGTAACTTTGAAATTTTGTAAAATTTAAAGCGTTTTTTGAAAAAAATATTTAGGAAAATATCTCAAAATCCTTACGTGATGGTGCAAATTTTAAATCTGATTCGGAATTACCATGACAAAAGACATAAACTACACGTATTGGTGTATAAGAAAATCCAACTGTGTTGACCGGTGTAATCAGCGCAATATTATTGTACTGATTATTTAGTGATTTTATTTATTTATTTGTACACAACAGAAAATAAATTTCAAATAGTATTACTTAAATAATACAATTCAATAGCTCTATCAACACTGTAAAAACACTTTTTTCTTTGTGATACTAGAGTATTTTAAGGAATGAAAAGTGTTCCTAAGGGCGGGCTGTACAATGGTAGCTTAACAAAACCAAGTTTAATATTTAAGCGAGCCTTAATCAGAAATGCGTTGTAAAAATATGGTTTAAGTCGAGTTCGTAAAGCAAATATTTAGTAGGGATTTCAGTGTAAAATTTGGTTGAAATCCATGGATTTTGCATTACACGTGCCAATACGTTTACCTCTGCCTCTACATTAATATCTCTTGAAATCTTTATTGGTTTACAGAAAGTACCATACTCTCTCAAATTATCATAGAGTCTCTTAAAAGTAGGTAGAGAAGGCCGGCGACGATCAAAATACTGTTGTGCAGCTTGTAAGACTCAATCATGTCACGCCTTTCCTGATTAGAAAAATTCATATTGATATTTGACGAAACATCAATTGACAATAATTAGAAATTAAATGTCAATAATTGTCATTTGCATTATTATTAAACGCGATGTGTATCTATTCACTGTTTTCATAGCATAGTACTAGAGCAGTTCGAAAATTAAAAGAATGAAAGGGCCATAATTTGTTTATTTATAAAAATAACTATGTCAAGTTGCACATCATTCGAATAGTCGAGCGAAGGTCTTTTTTATAAAGTCATAGTCGGCTATAATTTCCATTAGAGAAAACACAAGTTTGTGTCATAGCTCAGAAGTTATAGCTTAAATGAAAAATTAGGTTATACAGTATTATTAAGCACATAATTACTTATAACTTTCTTCTTTACACATTTTTTCTAAATTCAATAACACTGTTTGCATTATATCTAGTTAGTCATGCATTTTTTCTAAAAAACGAAGAGCTCATTAAATTGAGCTCGTAAAACTGCAATTCTTTCCCATTTAATCGTCTCTCTATCTCCGCTAGTTTCCGAGATCCCCATCGGAAAAAGACTCACCCTGTATATATGTATATGTTTTCTTTCAGGTTTCCGCGGGTACTAGTATGTGTTGTAACTAGATTCCGGGTTTTCTTCCGCGTTTCCACTGTTTGGTCTTCATAAAGACCGGTGCTGGTTTCTGGACGACGTTTCGGAAAAATAACATTTACCATCTTCAGGTCTGCGATAACTGTCTGCTTCTGCTTCTGGGTACTCGTAAATTTTAGGAGTATATAAATATAAATCTTATAGCGTGTATTAATCTATTCTATTAATGATTATTGGCACTAATTAAGGTATGTAAAACAGCATTGTTATTATTGGGGATATCAACATTTTCAAAATATATTCCTGCTTAGCCGGTGATTTTGTCGTCTCGATAGTTAAATAATCCAGTTTTTAATATATAATGTTAATTAATTTTTTCTTAAAAATAGTTAAATAGGTTATGGAACTCACTTAACCCTTTTAAGCTTTTGCTAAATCCCAAACATTGGTGGTTTAACTAAACCACAGAAATAATCGAGTTTAAACTTTAAACCAACTATATACAACGCGCAATTGTCACTGAACGTACGCTAAGTACCGCTAAAGGTTAAGGCGTTACTAAACCCGAATTGTACAACCGACCCTAAATGTCAATTACATTTCTTTGTGCGAAGAATACATGTTAATGCTCTTTATTAAATAACTAACTTAAAGTACGAAGGCGGATTGGTGCGAGTAAGTATTGGAACCTTACTCACTCGCAACACTATTGTGTAAGTAGTGAGGATAGAAACAAGTTCTAATCTGCAAACGATAATTTCGAGTACCTTCTCTTAAAGTTTCTCGTGAAGTTTCATTTTCCTGTGATCCGTGGTTGAGTAATAGTATCACTTATAATGAGTTCGATTTCTGAGATGCGTACCATGCAACGATCCGCGACATAATTTTTAACGCTGTAAGGTTGCACCCCTATCGAAATTATTATTATGATCCCGAAAATAAGCGGTAGTCAATAGAATATCGTCGTCGTGATTCTTCACGTGTACAGAGATTCAAAAGAGTTCTATCAGCGCAGAAACTTATGCTCACCATTTTCTGGAATGCAAAAGCAGTCACTCATGCCGAATATCTGCCTAAGGGATCAACGATTAATTTAACGAAGTACTGAAAAACTTTACGATCACTGAAGAGTATTCGTAGAGTAAAGCCAGAAAGAACGAATTTTTTCTTGCACGACAACGCCAGACCGAATTACAGCAACGAAACGATGAAGGCAGTGACGAACCTTATATTTACGGACGTTTTGCATCGTCCGTACAAGTCTGATTTGGTAACGTCAGATTCCTAAAGTTGAAGGAGGTATTGAAAGGTCAACATTTAAATTGTGATAATTTTGTGCATTGGTAGTACAATAAATTTACTTCTTTTTAAGACTGGTTTCATTATTTTGTTTTTTCTTATTTTTGTTTTGTAGAATTGGAGACCCTATTTATCAATCCATCCTCTAAACTAAACTAGGATATGTGAAAGTTGATACCTATTATTATATTGCTTTTATATACATATATATTATTATGAAGGTGTTATTCTACTACTATATGTGTTTTATGCAATAAAAAAACTTTAATTTTTCTAAATACCTTTATTTTACTGAAACAATTAATATTGTAGCAAATGTATTTGAAAAATAATGATAGGTGGACGTAATCTTCTTAGCTCTTTCTGTCGTGGGCGCATGGATTGGTATTTACTTATCTCAAATGTTTTTAAATTTTAAAAGTTTTATTTTTTTTTGTTATTTTAAAATCCGGTTCGTGGATTGTCGAGAAACAAGAACAAAGAACAGCTAATGTGAAAAATTCTATTGACTCTTTGTAATTGAAATTTTCACATTAGCTGTTCGTTGGTCTTGTTTCTCGAGAATCCACGAACCTGATTTTAAAATAACAAAAAAAAATTAAACTTTTAAAATTTAAAACAAACCTGAGATAAGTAAATACCAATCCATGCTTCCACGACATCTTTAAGTAAAGCCTTCGTTTGAATACATTGAAAACTTCCGTATTCCTCGAAAAAAGAACGGACTGTAATATTTTTCATCCTAAAAATATTTTTAGGTTTCCAAACACGTGGAAATATGAAAAAGAAAAGTCCAGACTATAGTGGGAATGAGCAAAAGCAGTCCATATTAATTTGTAAATTGTAACCATCGCACGTGCGCGGTCGTTGTCTATAATTGCTTCTGGGATTCTGCGTTGGAACCGCACGACTGCTTCCTTCTTGACTGACGTTTCGTAAACCGTTGCAAGAGACATCTTTAGGGGTGCTACTACTGTTGCTGCAGCAGTGTTCGAAATGACGACCAAGAAGGAAGCAGTGTCAAGGACGCGGTTCCAGTCCGGAGTTCCAGAAGTACGCAAATATTTATTTTACGTCTGAAAGCTTTCTTTTGTATGTTAGGGGTAAAGATACGTTAATTTCCAGTTATTGTTTTATAGTTAGAAATTGTGAGCAATCAGTATCCTTCTTTCTAAACGTGCATTAAATTGCCTGGAGTTTTGAATTTAATCGTTCCAAGAAATCGCTTAATAATATTGCATACTTTTGCAAAATACTTACCCCTTCTCACTATTAAGAGTTATAACTTAAGTTACTGAAATCCATACGAATGTTATTAAAGTGCATTCTGGTAAAGATAATAATATTAATAATAAATAATTCATATTTTCAGATTAGCAAAGTTTTTGCAAGCCGCAACTTTATACCTGATCACAGTGCTTTTTTAAGATAAAAATTTTATTTGTAATATAAATCTTGACACACCTTACTTATTGTTAGACGTACCTTCATTTCGTTCTAAAAGTCAAAAAAAATTGTAATTGTTGATTCACTAAATCATCTACGTATAAAGGAAGAACGTTTGAGAAAGAGAAAATTTTCTCAAAGAGAATTTTTCATTTCTCTTTGTGCTCATATATATACGAAACAGTAAATCTCTGTTATGTGTATGTGCGCACATAAATATTAAAAAAAAGCGTTGGCGTACCAAACGATTATATGGACTGGCTATTAAATTAGCGCTTGTGTTAATAATTAGTCGTAAAGAGATGGAGACTGTGGGCGTCATTCTTATGAAATAATTTTTTTAGTGATCAAATTAATGTACCTTTTTTATTATGCGATATAATGTGTTTTATTTTAGAAATTTATTAAGATGCAATACACATACACGTATAGAATGTAGTTTTTAGTGAACGTACGATTGCGATTTCTTTGCTTGGAGGTTCTATTAGGTGCTCTTATTTTTTATACATTAAAATTAAACATAGTTATTGTTTTCCTTGATGTAAATTATAAAATTACATACCTTAGTCTTTAAATAAATTACCAACATTCTTAAACCCTCCCGTTTTCTCCAGAGATCTATTATTATATTTTAAATAGGTATAGTGTTCAGATTGAACACTTTATTTGTTATATTAAGATTTTCTTGATTTAATTATTATTATGTCAGAAAGAAATTAATGATAGAAAGCAAGAGAAAAACTAAAATGTTTTTATATAACAAAAATATTTTAAATAATTCCAAAAATATAAGAAATCGTGTGTGGGGAACACAATACAAGCACAACAAGAGAAAAACTAAAATGTTTTTATATAACAAAAATATTTTAAATAATTCCAAAAATATAAGAAATCGTGTGTGGGGAACACAATACAAGCACAATATTTGTGCGAAAATTACTATCAGGACATGCAGCACGTGCTGCACGTCCTGCGTCCAACTTTCTGACGTAAGACCTTAGAAGATTAAGAATTATAGTATGAAAGACCTAATTTAATAAGCGTAAAAATAATGAATTTATTTTAAATAAGAACTAACTTTTATTAAATCTCACATTACATGCAAATATCGCCTAATGTGCTTACTTAATTTCTACATTTCGACAAACTAAGTTGGTACCAGTATGCAGAAACGCTACACGTCGCGATGGTACTTTCCTGATTGTTAGGATAACGAAAAATTCGTGAAAAGTCACATCTATCCTGGAATGTATAGATGCATTTGGCTCTTATTGGAGCGTGTCAAAACACAGTATCCCGGATACATAATTTTTCATTATCCTAACAACCAGGAAGGTGCCATCGCCACGTGAAGCGTTTCTGCATACTGGTACAAAACTTGGTTTGTCGAAAAGTAGAAATTAACGCAGCACATTAGGTTATGTTTACATGTAATGTGAGATTTAATGCTTGTTAATTCTTATTTACAGTAAATTCAGTATACTAACTATATAGGGTGTTCTGGATTAACTTGTCCAAACTCTAGGGGCGTATTCTACTCACCAAAATAATCATAAAAGTTCATATACAAAATTTACGGAAAACGCTCTCTTAAATAGTTTTGATGGTTTTTCACTATTGTTAATAATTTCGCAAATAATGGAATATAACTTTATTATTGTAATACTTATAACATTTTATTATTTCAATGATCGAATAAAGTTCATCTATATGATCATAGCGAAGGATGGTCCACCTCCCGAAATCTCGTCCACAAAAAGACATAAGGCAAAGGCAAACATTGTCATGTCAATATTGTCTTTAAGTTTCATACATACATGTCATATTGAAGTGTAACACTTTAAGTTTTTCATAATGTATAAATTACACAAATATAGAAATGACAGATATCCATTTTACTTATGGACGTTCAAACGAAAATTTCCAAGAAGCTGTCCGGCTGTATCATGAAACATATTCAGCTCGACATTGTTCAGCTAAAGGTCTTTTGCGCCTGTTCATCGTCATCATGGAGAGAGAGGAACCTTCTCGAAGATTTCTGTCGACTGTGGAGCTAGCCGGACAGTTCGTAATGCTGCTACAGAAGAAGATATTCTTGAGATAGTTGATGCTGACCCAAGTATAAGTACTAGACGAATTGCTGCTGATGTTGGTATTTCATCGAAGACTGTTTGGAATGTTATTGTACCTGTTTCATGTACAGACAGTGTAAGCTCTTTCAGATAACGATTTTCTTCTACGATCGCAATTTTGTCATTGGTTTTTAGAACAGTGACCCTAATTATCATAATAGAGTTCTTTTTATCGATGAGTGCAATTTTTCAAGACATGAAATGAATACTCGTATTAATCATCGATGGTCGGACGTGAATCCGCATGAAATAGCACATACTCGGCATCAACAAAGATTTTCCTACAACGTTTGGGCCAGCATAGTTGACAACTATCTATTGGGACCAGTTTTTTTTCCGCCGAGACTTAATGGTCAGTATTATAGGCAGTTTTTAGAACAAGAGTTAGAAGCGTTGCTGGATGTAGTTCCATTGCAAATACGCCAAAATTTATGGTTCATGCAAGATGGGGTTCCTGGGGCGTTGCTGTAAGAGACTTCTTGAATACGAGGTTTCCTAATCACTGGATTGTAAGGCAAAACCGACTGCATGGCCACTACGATCAGCCGATTGCAATCCATGTTATTTTTTCTTATGGACTCAACTATTTAAGAGACCGTTTTCCTTAAATTTTGTATATGAACTTTTATAACTATTTTGGTGCGTAGAATGCACTCCTAGAGTTTGGCCAAGTTAATCGGAAACACCTTGTATATACGCGAAATATAGAAGTGAAAAGTGTCATATCTGTCCGGAATACTGTGTGTTGACAAGTTCAAATAAGAGCGAAATGCATCTACACATTCAGGATAGATGTGACTTCTCACTAATTGTTCATTAAGCGGAAAAATAATAAATCTCATAAGGTGACGTGTGTGTAACTTACGCTTTCTTGAGAAGGAGATTTAAAATAACCTATATAGCGCCGTGTCATCTTATTATCTCCCTCGCATGCCCTTCCGCACCACCAGGTGGTCATCCACCCCCACTCCCCGTATTACAACGTACCTCAAGTAGCGCCACGCGGCATATTCGACGTGCGAAAACTCGCGGTCGCCGTCTATTAAACGCGCGACAATTTGGCGCATACGATAATTGGACGCGCGTTAATATATTGTAATGCAATTTTGGAACCTACCTTGGGTATTTTGTTACTACAAGTTACAGAATTTGTAATTATGCAAACAGCATTAATTAGAACGGTTTTCTGCCAAACAAGATAGTCCCTTTTTAGAATATATCCAAATAACATAATACTTGTTATAGAATTTGTAATTTTGCAAACAGCATTAATTAAATCGTTTTTCTGACAAACAAGATAATCTCCTTTGTGGAACATATCCAAATAGCATGGATATTAGTTACAAGAGATACATACATTGGTGGTATATATAAGTGTGAGGCACTATCCTTGTAGTTTAGAGTGTCACAATTATTGAAAGTGTAAACATGGTTCTGCAGTTTATTACAAGCAAAATGGGCAACTCGTTGTTACCTTACAACGGCTTCCTCTACAAAAAAGAAAGAACGACTGGAGAGAAGACTATTTGGAAATGTGCGATTATTATAAGAATCGCTATCCAGGAAGAGCACATACGGTGCAAGAAGAAATGATGCGCGTTACATTCCATTTGCATGTTCCTGATGCGGCAAAAGTGAATGTCAAGAGAACTACAGTGAATATGAAGAAAATGGCAAAGCAAGTAGAGCCTTCTAGCCGGCAGTATTGGCTAGCATATCTCCTGAACTACTACACCGGCAGTTTTAGATGTTAGTGTATTAAAACGGACAATTCAGCGGACGAGTAAAGTGGTAGAAAATGTACCAGCTGATCTTAGAAACCTAAGGGAACTTGATGTTTCTGAAGAATGCAAGTACAAAGATGGTAAACTTTTTCTACAATTAGACAATGGTCCTGGTGATGACAGAATTTTTGTATTCTCAACTCAAAGAAGTTTGGATTTTATGAATCATTTTAATTGCTGGTATGCGGATGGTATGTTTTCTTCATTGTCGAAAAGATTATTTAGTCAATTATATACTGTACACGGAATACAGTACAGCAATGTATTAGCAACCGTCTACCCTTCTACCAGATAAGTCTCAGGCAACTTACATTCAATTTCTTGAAGCACTACACATAATCAAATTAAATCTTCGACATGGTAAAGATCCTGAATTTGCATTAAAACAACAACTATTACCAGCTTTAGCTTTCGTCCCATCAAATGATGTTAATGACGCTTATGAATAGTTTATTCGCAGCGATTTTTACAAGGAAAATGAAAATTTGATGGTTCTTTTATTAAATTACATCGAACAACTCCCTTATTGCATACAGTCAAATGATAAAAGATAGCATGGAAGAAAACTCACAGCCGACGCTCACAGTCGCAACCGATGGGAAATTGTATTAATGTGTTTCCTATAAGTCGAACAGCTCCTACAACGTATGTACATAATAAAAACAATTTGAATCACACTTGAGTAGATAAAACCTCACCATTTGCATAAAACTGTTTTTTTTTTAATACAAGTGGTGAGGTTTTACCCACTCATGTTTCAAATCAATCAATTCTACTTTCTAGAAATTCATGGTGTATTGTCCATTCTTGTTGAGCGATTATTAGCTTTAGGGTGGTAATAGGAGGGTTATTTTTATTTAAAATGGGTCGTCCAACGAAATCTCATATTTGTTTTATCGAGTTCAGATGTGAGTTTTCTGACTTTAGTATCTGAATATTCCCTTGTTTAAACAAATCTTGTACCCTTCTCGTGTGGTGATGCTAGTCATTATTGTCGATAAAAATTAAATTTTCTTCAATTTATTTACGCAATGGATAAATTATGGGTTGAATAATATTTTAGATATCTGTTACCTATCAGGTTTTTTTTTGCTTGGAAACAGCATAATATTGTTATTTTTCCTTGGTAAGGGATCTCTTCAGTGGTATATTTACTACCCGAAAAAGGAACGTTGCGTTATTGAGGCAAAAGACAAAAGCTTCCGATTTCTTTGTTATTTTGTAATGTGTTTTCGTCGTTAGCTATTAGAACAAAGTCATCTGTATATGCTTATTTATTTATTATTACTGATTTTAGTATGTCTACCTCTTATCTTTCACGATTTATCAATATCAGAAACTCAGTGTAATGCCTCCATGCCTGATAAATTTATTTGACGATTGGTTATGGGTCTTATTCCTGCATATTCCTTTAATGGCTTTTATGATTTTTTTCTCTTAACTCATGTGCTATTCAAGTTTGTCACACTCTCTGTCTGGTTATACTACTATATATTTTAGATATATCTATGAAACATATATTCTATTTGAATATTTGAAATATGTCTTTCGGTTTGTTCACGGATGCTGTACAATTTTTTAATAACTATGCTCAGGAAAACCCAATGTGGTAAAATTGGTAATGGTGTCTCTGATCTTTTTCCTGGGTCGCGCGGTGTACTTCGAGAGTCTATATTGAGATGTCTTCTTTTTTATGTAATACGGACCAAATGTAGAGAACCAACACCAAAGAAGGCCAAGATGGTTTTATCGACAGGGAAAGGTGATGGCATAGGTATTTTGGGATGAGACTATCTTCAAAAGGGCAAGACCATAAATGCGAACATTACGCAAATCTTCTAGATTGTTTAAAGACAGCTATCGCTGAAAAGCATTCAAGAATTACTAAGAAAAAGTACTCTTTCATTATGATAATGCAACTGTGTATTTCAGTATGGTTTCTGCAAAAGAAACTGAATAATTAAGGTTCGCACCCCTCATATTTCCCAGACCTAGTACCATCTGACTTTCATCTATTTCCTAAATTAAAAGATTTTCTCAGAGGCAAAAAATTCTGTAGAAACGAAGAGCTAACTTCAACAGTGTACGATTACTTTGCAGGATTAGAAGAAAATCACTTTCGAGATGTAATAAAGGAGCTTGAACACAAATGGACCAAATGTATTGAAAGAGGAGATTATGTAGAAAAATAAAGTTTGTTTATTTAAATTATTCCTTTGTTTCTGTACGATCGCTCGAATTAATCAACCTGTTCTCGTAGTGTTATTACTATTTAAATATTATTTGAATTAATAAGTCACTGATTTTGGAAATAGTGCTATAAACAAAATCTTGTTACCAATATTTCTAACTCAACTTACAATATCCTATCAAAAGTTTAAAAATTCTATCATGATTTAGGCTCTAACTTGCTTATCCTGATATTTCATTATAAAAATTTATTTGATGTGATGATAATTTGATCTAAATTCATGTTTTCCAATATGTGTAAATTTAAAAATATTTATGTTAATATCGAAAATATTCCAAATAAATAAAATAATTTACGTAAAAAAATTTGTATTTTAAAATGTTTAATATTTGAAATTACTGAAAGAAATTAATCCATAGATTAATTTAAGATACGTAAATTTACTACATATTAGTATTAAATCGAGAAGCTGTAGATAATCCAAGCTAATAGGTACAGTGGAATTTGAATGTATATACATATATATTTTCACAGCTACTATAACAGATTCTTTGTATTTTATGAGAATGAGTTCGTCAGAAATTTTACATTAACTGAAATGGCTATTCACGTCGTTTTACAAATGAGCATCACAATGCCTTTGTTACTCTTTCATACGGACGTTAACACGTGCGCACGGTCCGACGAAAACATTTTGGTCCATCCCTTTTTCTTTCCTTCTTTTTTATTAATTCATATTTGTTAATGGTTAATAAGTTTGTATACGCTTACAACATAAACATTAATTTAGCTGACAAGCTGTACTGATATTTTCAGACCGGGACGCGCCTATATAACGTAACTGGTCGAAAATTTTTGGAGACGTCTACCTGAACCAGATGTTAGTAGACACTGCGGTGGACAATAGCAACCTTTTAAAAAAACATTCATCATTTGTTCAGATGTAATATTTTCTCATTAACAAGATTCACCTGTTATTTATTACTTTTGACGCGTTTTGTTTCGTTTTTCGTTTTTTTCTTCGTTCAGCGCGCGCGTCTGCCGTTGATTGGTGCGCCGCCTACATCGACGTTTTTTTAAAACATATTTAATTTGAATATATTATGACATTGGATGTAAATAAATTTGTTTTTATTGGGGATTTTATTAACAGATGTCACCACATTGTGTCCAGATTATGATTTATATGATAATGTGTCTATGTTTCAAGTTTCAGCAACATATTTGCATATTTAATGTAATAAGTCAATAATAATAATAAGCTTTTATTGTCCAACAGCATAAACTAATTACAGGACAAAATTATAAGTTAAATACATACATACATAGAAGAGAAAAAGAAACAAGTTACATGAATTAATTAATAAAGTCAACAAATATATTATCATAATGCTCGACACATCGTTGTTAGTGGAATGGAATGGAAAAAGCACATGAATAACGGGAACATAATCTAGGAACCATGAAATTAAGGGAAGATAGGAGAGAAACGGACAATCAATGACACCATTAAGCAGTCTTTCCCGGCGACAACTTAAGGCATCCATGTCATGCTCGGTTAGAAGGGTCGTATAATCAATGCCGCAAAGAGGGTACACGCCATCATTTCTAAGGGATAAAAACTTGAGGAAGCCGCTGAATCTTCTCTACCGAAAGCTGGAGATAAACATAGTGTGGCGACCATACTTGTGACGCGTACTCCAATTTACTCAGGACTAGATTACGGAAAAGGCTTTTAAAAACACGGACACCATTGAAGAATTTACACGAACGCAGAACAAAACCCAAACCACGAGAAGCAGTCATACATAAATTGAGAATATGATAAGAAAAAGAGCAGCGACTATCAAAATACCTACTATTTCTTCTCTTTGCAAATCTTTACCACGTAACGTATACGTAAATGAATTTAAAAGAACTCATTCTCTGTGCAAGACAAAAATATCAGAAGCATAGAAAGTATATCTAGATTCGGTTAAGGCATCATTACAGCATTATCCTGAAATAATATTTCAGTACCTACGTAACAGGGAAGGTTCTATAAGAATACCCAATACCCTGATTCATAATGATATGGCATTGCATAATCAGCGTAGCATTGTTAACGCTTTTGCTGATCGTTTTGCTTCTATGTACGGTATTAGCTCATCTATTCCTTCAGACTTTTGTCAAAATGATTGTGTTCCCTTTTCCTTATCGTGCATCTCAGATGATTTGATTTCATTAATGTCTAAGTTTTCAAACAATAATATGTCGGGTGATGATTTAATTTCGATTATAGTATGTAATGCAAGATATGCTTTAGCTAGACCTCTTATGATCATAATTAATCTATTTATTAAAAAGAATGTATTTCCTTCGTTATGGCAGCGTGCTGGAGTTGTTCCTGTGTTTAAAAAGGGGACTAGGAATTGTTTTGAAAATTCTCGGCCTATATCAATACTTTCACATTTTGTAAAATTGTACGAGAATGTAATATATTCATGTATATATAATAATGCTAAACTATCGGTCTCACCATATTAACACAACTTTGTTCGAGGCAGATTAACGGTAACTAACCCCGTAAATCACACAATATATTTGCCAGGAATTAGATCAGCAAGGTCAAGTAGACGTTATTTATACTGATTTTAGTAGCGCATGTATTTTATAATGGGTTTATATCTTCTAATTTTATTCCAACTTCTGGTGTGCCAGAGGGCTCTAATCTGGGGTCACTCCTTATTGTACTGTATATTAATGACCTACTTACTTCCTTATCATGATCATGAGGATAGATAATTTAAAAATCTACGCCAGTATCCATTCTCTGGACAATGTACTTCAATTACAACGCGATTTAGGCACGGTGGGCATGGTGTTCGAAATTTAGTTTAAATCTAAATATAAGCAAATGTTGCCATCTTACATATTGTACAAAAGTGCATCCAGTTGTATGAATGTTTCTTGTATTTAATAATTAAAGAGTGTTGTGCCTTCAACAAGTATTGTTATTTTGCGAACCACTGAGCGAGAGAAGACCTTCTTATTCACAACTTGAATCAACGACGATTTAACAGAAACTAATCATCACGGATTTGTGACCCGTGATTCGAAGAACTGTCAAATCGAACCACATACGCCCTAACAGATGTTTTCGTATTTTTCGAGAAGGACGAACTGTTCATGATGAAGAACGGAGTGGAAGACTAACTGTTGTAACAAACGAACTTGTGGGTAATGTCTATGAAGAAATTCGTGAAAATCGGCGATTCACAATCACATAATTGAGTGCCTTTTCCCCTCAAATTTCACATACAGTTTTGTACGAGGTTGTTACTGAACATTTAGGGTACCACGAATTTTGTTTACGATGGGTGCCAAAACCTCTTGCCGAAGACCATAAAACAAAGAGAATGGATTGGCACTAAGTTTTCCAACATGTTGCGATGTTGAAGTTGAAGATTTCCTCAGTCATATCGTAACAGGTGATAAAACTTGGGTCGCCTATGTTAACGTTGACATGAAAAGACAGCCATTGCAGTGGAGTCGCTCTAACTCGATTACGAGCAAATCTTTAAGTTGCTGTCAAACTTTTTCTGGAAGAAAAGTCATGATTACTGTCTTTTGGGACAAGAACGGCGTTCTTGTAGACTTTATGGAACGAGGGACCACAATAAACAGCATAGCTTAATTTACATTCGAGAGGGTTCTATGACAAATGTCTCATAATGGCAATTATGTAGAAAAATAGTAATTGTTGAAAGTAGTGGCTTTAAGTTGTCATAATAAAAACCTCTTCATGTATTGCTGTTTTTTTTTAATAACCAAACGGAACTTACTTCACGAATCGCCCTCGTATATTGCACCACTCCATTTTGCACTATTGTTAGCCGTCATAGCTCGAAGTTAATAATAATCCACAAATATGACATTTCTTTGTTTATACCACCTTGTACTTTTGCGGGTTGCTAGTTGTTGCCTTGTGTCATTTTCTATACATTTATACATATTTCGACCACAGATCGTTTGTTATCTAAATTTGAAAACAGTAAATATAGTTTTTCTGTTTATAAACATTTTAAAAATTGCTTCAGGATAGATTCAAAATTATCATATCGAAAGCAATATTTTAATTTTGTTATTATACTCATATAATTAACTATTACATTACTAGTGCCTTCTATTGAATGCGTGTGCATATTAAATGTAATTGGTTTTTAATATGTGCCATTACTTTGTATTGTTCCGAAATTATGAACAGCACTATAGTTATTTAACCGACGCGTTAGGTATACTCCTTTGTTCATTCTTCTTCATTCAGGTTCTTTTTAGTCAATGAATTTTAAAACCTGCTCCCTAACGAAATTACAACACGTGTCTCGTTATGTTTTATAAATTTATGAACCGTCGAGGCATGTTATCTTCTCCCGTTTAAACCAGTATAGTTGTCAGTTTATAAATGTATTCTTTAACCGAGACGACTAATTTTGTTTGTTGGATTAAATTAATTACCCGATTACTGTTGATATGTATTCATGTAAAGTGTTTCTATACACATGTTAATGAGATACGGTAAATTAATTAAATAATCTGAAAATACATTTTTTAGTGGTATCTAGAAAGATGGTGTTTTACGAATAGCTAAATGGTTTATATTAATTGGAATAGAAAATGAGATTTTTTGCCTATAATTGATTTCGATATAACAATTTTAATCTGGTACAATTAACTAATAATTATATGACTATAGCTCCAGATGAAAAAGGAAATGAGTGCTTGTCTATTGAAGACAGTCAAAAAAAAACTAAATGTATTTTGTTTGAGAAATAGTATACGAGTAGTATTAAGAAACTAGAAAGTTTCTAGAGTTTCTAGGAGTTTATAGGAGGTGAATTCTTAAATACAAGGTGGCGCAAAATGTATTCCAAAAATAATTAAAAATGTTCTTTTTTTAACGGTATTTGAAGCAATACATTTTTTCATGCTTCGAAAATGATATCTGATAGGTGATTGCCACCAGAGTTGATGCAAATTTCGGTTATTTTTATGGCATTTTGCATCACGTTCGTCACGATTTCCGGCGTTAGATTGTCGATTTCGTCGTGAATGTTGTTCTTGAGGACCTGGAGGGTCTGCGGCTTGTTTATGTATACCAGACCCTTTAAGTAACCCCACAGAAAGTAGTCTTGGGCCGTCAGATCGAGCGATCTCTCTGGCCCACCAAAATCCCCTAATCGAAAAATCAAACGGCCTGGAAAAGTGTTCTTCAAAATCTCCCTGGCGCCGTGTGGGTGGTAGCACCGTCTTGCTAGAACCACATATCCTTCAACTCCAACTCATCCAGTTTCAGTATTAAGAACTCGCTCATCATGGTCCGGTACCGTTCGCCAGTGTTATCGAGTTTCCATTGTCGTCTTCAAATAAGTATGGTCCAAGCGCATGTTCTGAGTAAACAGCGCACCACACGGTCACTTTTTGCGGATGGAGTGGTGTTTCATGGAGAACACGAGGATTGTCGGTACAAAATTGGGTATTTTGTTTTTTACACGTTCAAAGACGTAGAAATGCGCGTCGTCACTCAACATCAATTTCTCAAAAAATCAGGTATTTCGTTATTCAGCTGCAACACCCTCTGACTGTACGCCACACGGGTTTGGCGGTCGGCTGGCACCAGCTGTTGAACCATTTGAATTTTGTATGGAAACATCTTCAAACCTTTGGTCAAAATTTTTTGAAGAGACCGCCGAGAAATGGCCAATTGCGTTGCGCGTTTTCGCGTCGATGTTGATGGCTCCTCCTCGACATTATCCCTCACAGATTGGATGTTTTCAAGTGACCGGCTTGTTCGAGGCCGTCCAGTTGATTTCCAATCTAGGGTTGATCCAGTCTCTTCAAGTCGAGCCATCAGTTCGGATATTTGTTCCGCAATTCACGTTGAGCTAAAACCAGTGACGAATTATTCCGCAAAAACAATGAAACAATTTTTCCGCGTTCTAGTAACGTATACCTCTCTATTTTGGAACACAATACATTTCGTAAGTGTCGCCTATCAAATGTAGAAAAAAAAACAATTATATTAACCGCCAAATGAAAAAGTTTTAGCGTCTTCAAATAGGGTGATAGTTTTTGCGGTACCTAATATAAGCGATAATTATAAAAAAGAAAACAACATAAGTGTAAATACAAATTTAAAAATTTATAGGGCTGCTATAAAGACCTACGAAGAGCATCTGAAACCATAAATAAGACAAATACAGATCAAGAACAAGAAAAATATAAATTTCAATCGTAGGTTTCCATAATTATAGTAAAACTTATTACATACAGACCATATAAACTATTCTACTGTTTTCTTTCATATCTATTGTAGTGCCCATGTCCCGTTAGAGTATATTCTTTAGCTTTATTCATTTAAGAAAGAAAATCCACTTTGATGCTTCGGTTTTTTTTCTGGAGTAACTTGGTTCTTTTATATATGACTGGTGGCGTCGTCTCGACTACACTTCTTTTAGTCTGAATGCAGTTTAGTTTCTGTTTCACTAGCCCTTGTACATTAGCGTTGGAAATTTCAGATGGCTTAGCTCATCTTCATCTACTGAGTTGACCTTCGTAACCTTATATATATATGTAATCCGGTAGGTAGATTGGGGCTTATCTGAACCCAAAATTTTGTCCAAGCTAAATTTCGTGTCAAATAAATAAAATTTTTCCAACATTAACGGATTATACCTTTGGCAAACAGTACCCCATACAAGATATTAAAATATCATTAATGAATTGCCCTAGTAGGTATAAAGGGGAGAGTATTTAAAGGCATGAATTAACAATATACTACACATACATTCTGGAAGCGAGCTAACTGAACGATGTGATACCCCGCCTATTTCGGTTTTTCTCCTTTCATAAGTAGAACTTAAAGTTGGACGACTAGAGGCAGTCTAACTTTATCCGTAGTGGAGTCTAGTGTTATTTGTCAAGCTAAATAATTTATTTTGAAATTCCATGATACACAAAAGCGGAAAGAATTGAATCCAATCCAATCCAATGATGAAAGTAGTTTTCAAGGACTTGGTGATTTGTTTGCTGCAAAGTACTTCTATTCCAGTCGTAAAATAGTATCTACATTGATATGTGCTTCTATAGGAAACAATTCTACTTTGTTTTCGGAGATTACTACAGATTTAGTGCCAACGCATTGTTCTGTATTAAAAACTCTAAAAAATTATGGTTACAATAGCCACAAGTTGTTGAAATATCAAGAATTACTTGCTGATTATATGTTCAGAAGAATGCAATTTTGTGAATCTATGATAGAAAAACTTCAGTATGATGATAACTTTGTTGAAACATATTATTTACACATGGGTTCCCTTTAAGTAAACTAGACAATTCTTTCACAGTTGGATACCGAGCCAAGCAAAATGAACATTGAAGTTTGTCGTTACATACTCAATATCAGCAAAAGTTAAATGTATTGTGTGGTATACTAAATACCTATATAATAGGTCATTTTTTTATTGACTACACTTTAACAGGGAATAAATTCTACCGACGGTTCCAAGTTTTGTCGATATTGATATGCAGGCAATATAGTTTCAGGAAGATAGATGCGCTGCTCATAATACACTGATTGTACAAAATTATCTAAATGAACAGTTTCGTAATTGATTGATACGTACCCACATTATTTCGATTTCTTAGTCAACCCGCTCACCGGATGTACCCCTGTTGAACTTTTTTTTAAACATTAAGCTACGGTAACTAAAGGCCAATGACTTTGAATGAATGGCGTTACAAAATTATACACACATCTAAAAACATTACTGTTGAAACTTTGGTTAATGCACAAAATCACTTTTATGTTCGCTTAGTATTTTGTTTGGCTAAAGAAGGTGGCATATTCGAGCTATTTATTTAACAAATAAGCAACAAACTATAATAAATAGTATTTAATAAACACTATTTATTATAGTTGAAAAGTCTTTTTTTGGAGACTGCGGTTAAGTAAAAACTCAAAAAAGGTATAAAAACCCTTATCACAATTAATATCGTATACACCAGTGTATGCGTGGACGCTGTGTAAAGTTGTTGCACGATTATATGTGTTAGCTTTATTGTGCCCCATGAGCGACACTTTGATTAGTGGTTTTACCTACTGATGATGACAATTTAGTTGTCGAAATACGTATTTAGGATACGATTATTCATTGTGGTAAGGGATTTTATACCTTTTTGAGAATAATATTTTGATTATTTTTGTAATTCTTTCATCTAGCATTCTATTGTTTATTTTTTATTACATTTATTCATAAACTTCAATAACTTAGCTGCAATATATTACTGGTTTGTTTCCCATTTTCTAGCTTTACATATAGGAAAAATGTTAATGTCTGTTTATTTCATCCTTAATTTTGATTTTTACTATTTTTTGTAATTCTGGCATTTCAATGAATAAAATTAAAATGTAATTTAACTTTAATCACATATCTACTAACATCGTTAGCGTATAGTTACTTCGCTTCCATGGTGTATATTTTGTACACATAACATTGTGCGATGTACGGTAATGTGCAGAAAAATCTCGTACATCTATTTTTCGATATATTAAGTTGGTTTAGACTGGTTTTGACTTATTATTTGTCAGTGTCAAACAACTAAAATATTCAAAATTAACGGAAAATGGAAAAATTTTAATACTTTTAAAATTAGAGGAAAGATGGTCTATAAGAAGGGTAGCAAATCATTATGGTATGAATAAAAGTACAGTCATGAGGTGAAGAAAAAATGGAAACATGAAGGAATTGTAAGAAGAAAAGAAGGTTTAGGACGTAAAAAAAATTCGACCATTGATCAATATGAAGCTGTCTTAAATTATGTAAGGGAAAATCTATTTGAAACAGCGAGCAATGTATTAATTGCAACAAACGTTCCGGCTTCCCAGTCAACGGTACATCGAAGTGTTAAAAGTTTCAATTTGAAAAACTCTGCAAGTGCTAGGAAAATTATATTGACGGAAGGACAGAAGCAATCACGCATCCTATTTTCCTTAAATTATGTTTATCGCCCTCTTCAATTTTGGAACAATGTCATTTTTTCAGACGAGAATGCTTTCCAGTCTACTCATGACGGCCGTATTCGTGTGTACCGTCCACTCAATTCACGATATAATGAAGGATATGTGTCTGCACGGAACAGGTCTCGACGATTTGCCGTTAACGTTTGGGTATGGATATGTGCGTATGGTCCGGGTATAGCGTGGCGTGTGGTGGTCTCTTGAATGAGCAAGTTTTTCTTGATATATTGGAAAACGTTATGCTTCCTTCAGTGAATCTAATATTTCCCAACAATAACTTCATCATCCTACAAGATAAGTGCCCCGTTCGTACAGCTAGGGTGATAATGTAGTGGCTTGGGATGAATAATATTACGTTGGCCTTAGTGCAGGCCTGATCTAAACCCGATAAAGAACGTTTGGGTGTATTAGTCAAACATTTTTAAATGAAACTTCCGACCTCAAAACGATCGAAAACACATGGTAGAAATTGAGCCCGGATGAAAATTATTGGAGGGACCCTATTTCATCAATGCCTGCAAGGCTAAATCAGGTTTTAGGTGCTAATGGAGCAATGACAAAATATTAATCGTTATATACATTTCTTTATAAAATATATTAAATCAAAATTGTTGGTTGTTGTGTTTTATTTACCTAACAACGATTTTATAAATTGGTTTCAATGAGTAATAAGAATAAGTAATACATAAGTTTACTTGCTTTCAAATCAAATAGTGACAATTTCAATGACAGTTTATGACCTATTAGCAAATAAAATCTCAAAATCCATATTTACCGAGTACAAAATACTTCCAAAACTATATTCCTTGATTTATGAAGTGTACGTAATTTTTCTGATCTCGAACAGCAGCATTCGGATCCAGTAGCTGTGTTATACTTTTAAAGAAGGTAAAATGCATGTGATAATAGTATGCTACTTTAACCCATGTGCTCCAGCGCGTTATAACAGGCTCTGTTGGTAGTGGCACATGTGGTAGTTTTGCACGAAATAAATTCTTGCGTGCAGGTACCTTCACAGAAACTTTCTTGACAGAAGATATCAATTTATCTGCATTCGGGTAACATTTTCTGATTTCCTCTGATACTCGATGAAGAGCATGTGCGAAACATATGTTTTTTGTAAGAACCGATTAGCCAGCCGCCTTCATATATGCAGCTTCATCTATTACAAATAATAACACTTTTTCTCTATTTATATCATGCTTTTCACATCATAGCGATTTTAAACAAAAAGTTAGTTACGTGATATAAATTCTGCATTAGTTGTTTCGATTCTCTTAGATGCAAGTAGATATGTAGATATTGCCGTGTCACTGTCCATCACATACGCAATAGAACTCAAGTAACTAATAAAACTAACCAATAGATCGGTCCGGTACAAATTAATTTGATTCGCCTCCTGGAATGTATTCCTGACGGCCGATCCCTCCTCATAGCACATATTGCGAAAGTTGTTAATTATTAAAATTTCATATTTTTAATAGCTACGTTAGATAATATTTATAAATCAAAAATGTAAATCGTTATTTTATTCAAACTAGACTAATTTCTAATATTTTTCTATATTACATTTTTATTTTAGTTGCAATATTAGTTACAACTGTTAATACATTTATACAAGTTAAACATTGCCATTTATTCACTATAATAAGAAATATAACGAGGTCAGATAATAACACGTATCAAAACATGTCAATCGCACATCGCGATTGAATATAGTTTAAATATAAACACTATTCTTTAAATTTTAATGCAAGTTAAGAAATTCTTCACAAATCACTAGGAATGACATAATTATTACTCCACTCACTAGAAAACGTGGAATTCCATTTCCTCAATTTCTATTGTAAACGAAGGAGTTATATCTTGCAATACTGCCATTAATTAGAAATAAATTTCATATTACTATAATTGTGTTATGCATTCTTTGTCGTGTGTTAGCACGTTCTAAAATTAAAATTTGAAAGAACTTTTTCTGTTGCGCTACGTTCTCAAAAATTAGCAACCAGAACGGACTGGTTATGTGAAAAGATGACATCCACATCCAGTATTGTTCGTATTATTATTAAAAATGTTTTTAATATTCCTTTAGTTACGAGATATGATTAATTTCAAATCTTTATTTTTTGTTAAAATTATATTTAAATTTAATAATGTTATTTATAAGGTATGGCATACTATAGATTACAGAAGTAGTAAATGTTCACTGAGAAAAATATATAGTATAGGTTACTACAATGGTTAATATCTCATACTATACGACGATAGTTACGAGTGTCAGCTATGAAGATGTAAAAAAAATAATATTGCGGTTTCTGACAGTGCTTGTTTGTACAATGCAGTTGTGGTCAAATAGTGTAATAAGGTGTTGTAAGAAACACACTAGACGGCGTAGGAATTCTTAGAGTTGATGTGCAAAAACAGTTCTACGTATAAATAATATCTTTCTTTCTTCTGTTATCTCTCTTTCACCTTTCGGTATCGATGGACTGGTCTAAACGAATTGAGCCATAGTATCATTTTTTATTATTGGTCACCTATCCAGCAACTAGCCACTGTAATACCTGTTGGCGTACATCAATTGTATTACTGTTACCTTGAATACACCGCCATATTGTCTGCTCTTAGCTTATGTCTGCTTATACTCTTGTATAATAATATTACACATATCGCTCCTGATTTACCCATGAGCGTAGAAATTATGAGAGTATAAAATAGTACTATTTATAATAATAAATAATTAATAATTTTATTACACCATCCTATTAGGTACTATAAGTCTTATAACAAACAATGCTAAATGGTTCGATTTTAATAATCTCATTCGGCAAGGATCGAATGTGCACTGTTCTTCATATAATAAATAATAATAGTTTATGTTACTTTTAGGATAATCAAATTTGATATTCACATTTCCCTATTCGACTACTAATTGCGTTGTGTATTATCGCAACATATTAACTTTGAATGTATCGTTTTATTTACTTACACACGAACGTTTGTAAAATCTACCACACTACAAAAAAATAGTTTTCCTATTTCGCACACACACTGATCTCATTTTGATACGTATTCGCGGCTCGAAATGAACCTTATTTCGAGACGCAACCTTTTATTATTCAGTGTTGGTTTCCTGTTCAATTTGGAATAATATTTGACACGCTGCTTAATATAGGTTATGTACCTACCAGAATACAAAAGATAATACATGAATGTAGAATAACGACTATTTATTATTATATTTTAGTACTTAAACAAGGTAATAATGAAGCACAAAACTCAATATAAAAATATAATTATGTTAATGTCTTTTATTTTAGTTATTGTAATTAGTATAAACATGTACATTAACTTGCGATGAATCATAAGCATTTATACTAATGCCAGGTAGGTTTTGATTGGAAACTAACGTTTTCCTTGTAGTATTAGTTTCAACAATAACTTTAGATTTTTTATTTGAAGATTGTGGCTGTGAAACGCTTGAACACCCACTTGATGTAGATTGTTCAGACGAGAACATTTAAGCAACCTCAATTATTCTTTTCATGGATGTATCAATATAACCCTCAGCTATAGCTGATGATTTCCTTCCTCCATGTTGCTTAATTGTAATGAAATCACCACCCTTATTTGCTATATGAGACGCACTGGAACGTCTAAAACAGTGTCCACTAAATAATTCAGGATTTGGTAATTTAAGAAAGACCGCAATAAGTTTAGGCATCTTGCCTATTGTATGAATTCCAATTGGACATGATATACAATATCCATTGCGATGGGTAAGAAAGAAACGTTCAATGGTTGTGTTTTTTGGTCTTAAACTTGGTCTTAAACTTATATATTTTTTTATTAAATCAATCCATTGCGATTGCAAAACTTCTAGGTAAATAATTTTTTGTTTTAGGTATCGAAAAAACAATGAAATCATCCTTATATTCAATATCATTGATTGACATATTTAGTAATTCATCTCGTCTACAAGCTCCAGCATAACCTATTAATAATGCAACCTAAAATGAAAATGCTATACAAATTGTGTTTTAATAGAGAAACAGAAATACCTTTATTGCAAGGTACAATTTATCATCAGCATTTTCTATAAAATGATCAATTTGTTCTATATCTAATATTTTAGATTTCTTTGGCTGATATCCTTGTCCACAACGTTTTAAGAATGCTTGTAGTTTAGAATATTTTGATATATCTAAGTTCTTATAGATATTTAAACAAGAACGCAACATAGAATATAATGCCCATAGTGTCGAGGGCTTTTTTATTTCACTTTGTAGCTTAAAATATGCCAATAAAACATTTTCTGATAGTATGTGAACTTCATTTTCAATACACCAAGATTCAAATTGCTGATAATTTTTTTCATATACTACACGAGATTTTTCTGGCAATAAATTTCCAGATGTATTTTCTGCTATTTCACGGAGATTCGGTGGTGTTCCGCTTAGGTAATTAGAATTATCGATCATTTCTTTATAGTTTCTGTTTGAATTAGAATAATAATACATTTTAAATGACATTCGCTATTTAGAAATAGGGAATGTCAGTTTGACCAAAGTTTACATTTCAAAAAAGTAAATGTCACTTATTTTATACAAATTGCATACTATGAAAAATACAAATTTTAAAAGTTATGGAAATGCGAAATAGAAAAAATAGTATAGAAAACCCGTTTCATAGGACGTTTTGTTGTCCTCGTCCTTTGGAAAACTCGCCTTCGGCTTGTTTTCCAAACTTGGCCTCGTGCAACAAAACATCGTCTTATGACACTAGTTCTCTAATATACTATTTTAGTACTTTTACTCTAGTTGGATTTAATACTTACTTTTGTTTATTGAACCATAGCATATACAATTCATTCACTAAAAATATGTATTTCGTTCTCTGTTCAACTAGATTTTTCTCAGTGTACTTGTCTATAAATGAATGATGTTCGCCATCATTTTATTTTTTTACGGTCAGGCTCCTTTATTATCTTTTTGAAAAATATTGATAACTATTACGTGCAAGAATCATAACCAGACCTAGTTGTGCAGACCTTTCAAGAAAATATTAATATAATCTCAAGAATACGAGTTTTGAAAATGAATTAAAACATATATTGGTAAATGTATCATCGTAATTTAGTAACTTATAAGTCTTATCTAGTGCCGTTCTTCTATTTCGTAGACGATCAGTTTTGGGTCCCGCTGATAATGGAGTGCCTTTTTAATCTAAATTTAACTTTTCACAACACATAAGTTTACTATCCTCAAGAAGATCTAAAGGTTTGGTTTCATAATGCAGATTTTGAGATATTCTAGTGATTCAAATCTACCAAAAACACTTTTTACTTAATTTTTATTCCTGGCAGTTGATATCACTTTATAAGTAGTCTTCTTGTTCAGCTATGCACTTGCGTTTAGGAAGGAATTAAGGAAGTCGTTTCCTGTAAACCAATTCTGCTTTCGATTCTTCAATTCTATCAAACGTCGGCCTTATATCTGTAATTTCACACTTTAATTTAAATATTGTACGTCCAATGGCTTTCTGAGTTTCAGTCTTCTGATATCTTCGTTGTTGTCTAGGAGGCCCCAGCGCTAGTGAATTGGGATGTCTTTCGAGTCGTTGTAGATAAAGCTTACTGCATTCCCTGATTGTCTCTACTGTAGGCACATCCAAATTATGTTGTATGTTCCTATTTGTCACAAAGTAGGGAGCAGAAGCAATTGAACGCAGTGTTTCTGATTGGAATCTATCTATGATCGCAATATTGGATTTGGCTGCTGCACCCCATAGCTGAATCCTATAGTTTTAGACAGGGTTAAAAATTACATGATATGCCAAAAGTTTGTTTCTAATTGACAGTTGGGATTTTCTTTCGTGGAGCCAATAGTGTTTTCTAAATTTGGTCAAATTTGGTTTTCTCCATATATGCACTTTCCAGGTTAGTTTCCGATCTAGGTGTAGGCCTAATAAAGTTTCCGACGGTTACAGCTGTGACTGTCCGATGAAAAGCACTTGCTTTGTCTTAACACTTGTCAAGTGGACGACAAAGGTAGTCGATTTGGCGTTCGTGACATTAACATTAGCCAATGAGCGGCGCTGAGTGTTCTTTCATGCTATCTTTTGTGATTTGGTTGTATGTATCATGTACTGACGAGTCTATAACAACACGAAATACGTGTCTGCATGTCTGGATAGCAATTTTTACACTAGTATGAACTTGTATTATGTTCTCCAGACTCGATTTTTAATACTATTTTGATATTATTAAAAACATTTTTTATTTTATATAATAGGGTAGTTCTCAGACGAATTTACTATACTTTACTGCATAACTCTTAAAATTTAAGTAAATAATCACTATTTTATTTTCCTATATACGTTGTAGCAGGTCGGATTCGCACAAATAATGAGAACAATCCAATTATTTTTTAAATTTTCTAGAAGAATCAAATATAAAGTATTTATTTTTAGCTACAGAAGAATGTGCTAATCACCTAAGTTGTCCTCTTAATTTGCCGTATGAATGTAATCAAATACATTGTTATGCAGAGGACATCTTGGTTTATATGATTTATTAAATGATTTAGTTTGTATACATTTCCAAAAAGATCGCTGTTAGATCTCCTTTTTATTAAACAATTAAAATTGTTGGGACGTTTAACTGAATGATACACTATCATTATGAAATGGCATGTGAATGCATAAACGTTGACTTGAAGTATTTTCAGAAGCCATAAAATAAAATTTTATGTACAATTAACTTAAAAATAATACTTAAGCAGGAGGTATCATACATAGACTACAATGAAGTCATACATCTTTAGGCATACGTGCATTTAATTTAATGAAGAAGGATTTAATTACGTAAAAAGCAATAATGAATAGAATAAAAACAACAAAGATGAGATGTAGCCTGTAAGAGAATCAAAAGCATCATACTATTATCATCGTGCTGTTATGAGCACATACAACATAATAACTAAATAATAATTTGCTGGTAAAGTAAAACCCTCAATTTGGAAGATATTCAGAGCGATATCGGAGCTAAACATTCTGTAAACGGAATAAACGAGTATAGATAACTTATAAGTTAGTGTAACTTTGTTGGAGCATGATTAATTGTTGAGGGGCGTGATCGGTGATTGACAGAGCGATTGTGGCTCCGCGGGTGGCCATATTCTGAACTACGAACGTATCCCTTAAAGTCCTTTAACCGTGATTTACCAATGCACAGACCATCTGAATTGAACACACGTTTGTGCTTAGTGCATTTTATAAAAGTTTTTATCTTCTCAACGCAGACGATATTTAATATTTAATTGCGCGTGCAAGAGAGGGGGAGTGACGGGCAGAGAAGGATATCTACTTATGATGTGCTTGAGAAATTTTGTAATGTTTATATTTATGTACTTAGAGGTCTATAATGAAACATACTTTTTCGTATAATCTAAAGGAAAATACATAATATTTGATTACATTAGCATAAGCTCGTACAATTATTGTTATACACTACGCAAAATAATTATCGCAACACCTGAATCTTTTGTCTGCGACCATTTAAACGTAGTGTTTGCTATTAAATTGATCATATGACCTTTTTGTCGTTGTCAGACTGACATCTAAACGACATACCAAAAAACATTTTTTTAACTGCCTGTTTTTTGATAAGTGCCGAAGACGTGCAGTAGAGAGCATTTAAAATATTGTAGTTTATTAGTCAGATCGATTCAATTTTTTATTAAATTACCGTTATGAATGTTCAGCAACGTGTGTCTTTACATCTTACGTATGAAGAAACCGTGCAATGTATCACACTGGTGGAAAATGGCCGTAGCATGCGGCATGTAGCTAGAGTGCTAGGAGTACAGCCAACAACTGTAAGTAGCACGATTTTGGGAAACTGGGAATTATAGAAGAAGGCCTGGGCAAGGTCGCAAAAGAGCTACTACCCCCCACGAGATGATCGTTTTCTGCGGTTAACTGCTCTGCGTACGCGTCATTTCACTGCTAAATTCTCAAGAATGAGCTTTTAGGGGCTAGAAATGTACAGCTTTCCGTACAAACTATCCGCAACCGTCTTCGAGAAGATGAGATAACAGCTCATGTTCCTGCTCACGGTCCACTTCTCACTAGAGAGCACCGGTTAGCCCGATTACAGTTTGCACGCGAACACGCCGATTGCGACATAAACCACTGGGCCAATGTCATCTTTACGGATGAGTCTAGGTTATTATTTTGCGGAGTGTATTAGATAAAAATCTGAAATTTTTGGAAAGAAAACTAACCTTATTACTGGATGGTACAGTTTTACAAAGTATAAAATATTGATTATTCTAAAACAAAATTTCATTTTTTTCTAAACTTGGTTTTATTGCAAGAATTGCAAGAAATTCATTCATTCATTTCACGAAAGAAATAGTATATTGATCAACAAGTTTAGAAAAGTGATAGTTTTCCAGTGAGTGTAAATGTTTGAATTCACGAGTGAGCGCAGCTGACAAGTTGATCAAATTTACACGAATATGGAAATTCACTTTTCTAACGTGTAGATAATGCTATTTTTTAATTAATAAGTTATGGCAGTGTCGAAGAATAATAATATCAAGGCATATCGACATACTCGTAATAACAAAACATATGAGCAAGTAAATAATTTGTAAAAAAACGTTCATATAAAATGAGTCAATCAAACAAAAATAATGAAGAAATTTTAAGAAGAAGAGTCAAATTTATTACTTAAGAAGTCCAAAGCAAAGCACGAGAAAACTTACCAACAGTTATGTGGTTGAAGAAATGAAAAAAAATGTGCAAGGTGCAAATGAAGATATTCTAATTGCGTACCTTTTTGAAAGGGTTTGTTTTATTTATAAGATTTATTAGCACTGATTCTTAAATATTCTTAGGTGGAAATTCTTAAAGCTTCAACACTATGTTCAATGTATTCGATGCTGAAAAGTACTCTACAAATTAATGAAAATGTGGATATTTCTGTATATAAAAAATTACTGGCTTATCTGAACGTTAAAATGATGGTTAGGTGGCAAAAAAATCGAGTTTTATCGATGGATAATGTACGAGTTTTCAGAAAAATCTCCTGATGTCAGTCTCTAATTTGTCGGTGTACTATGTTGCTGTCAGTTTTCTCATCTTCTGGTATAATATTTAATCATTTAACAAATAAGATTTACCATTTACGCTAATAAATAAAATTAATGAAAAACAAGTGTTAACTGGAATTGTGAAGAAAAGTCACAATTTTCTTCATGATTTTTGATTAAACAATGTATCACTTTTCTTTTAACTACACGAAAATAGTTATTTTCATAACAAGTGCGAGAAGATATATTTTATTTTTAAAAATAATTGCTTTCTTGCAAATGTTATGAACAACGTTTTTCCTACAATCGCTTAGAATCGTCGTAGTTGAATTTTTTGGTAAGTTTTTGGCAGATATCACGAACGTGAAACGTCACGGAGGATGGAGATCCACAAGTGTCGCAGAAGGATACATAGAATCATCGATCCAAAATAAGGAATAGGAAAAGCAGATTTTTTGTACAGAATCATCATCTTCTTACACTTAAGGACGATACATTTTTCACGATGAACGCGAATTCGTCCTCTGCGTTCAACGGGATTACTTTTGCTTCGTATTCTATTTCTTCACCCGAAGGCTTAACTGGTGTGCAATTTAATAATTCTAGTAACTGTTGTATCAACATATATAATAATAAATCAAATGGTAGTAGGTACAATCTGTATTTTTAATTTTTTATTATTCCCGCACTAGTGCGGAAATTGGTCATTTCCCGTACTCAATTTGTGCGTAGAAATGTTGAATTTCTTAACGATTGTAGGAAAACTTATTTTTATATATTTTTTGCTATTTAATTAAGAAATAAGATGTTTTTCCTTTCATTTTCGCCTATAATACGGAGTGATTTGATGGTAAAAATATATTCTATTTTTAAATATAATTTACATCTAATTCTAAACACTTGGCCTAGCGACTTTACAATTTTTTTAAACTGTGTAAAAAATACTCTCTTTGAAGTTCGTCAAAATAGGCATTCGTTGCGGATATCAAGTCGTTATTTGTCCCGAATCTCTTTGCAGCGAGTCATTTTCTCAAGTTTGGAAACAAGAAGCAATTACTCGGTTAAATTTAGCAGTCGCCATAGCGGGTGAATGAGAGGGTGCATTGCATTTGAATAAATGCGGTTATTTTTACTTCTGTTCGGCATCGAAAAGTGTCAGTACATCAGCATAATATTGGGCAGTTATTGTATCTCTTTTCTGTAAATAGTCAACAAAGATTACGCTATTGAAATCCCAAGAAATATGGCTATAATATTATTGGGCGAAAAAACAGCCTTTGCCTTCTTTGAAGCACGTTCAGCAGAAGAAATCCATTGTTTTGACTGTGTTTTGCCTTTGGATATATTCAGCCTTCATCAAAGGTATATCGACGAAAAAGTTCTCTTGGATTAAATTCGTACAGTTATTTAAGAGTCAATTGTTCAACAGTAAGCAAACGCGGAACCATCTTGCGGTTAGCTTTATAACATTTAAACGTTGATGTAAAATATTGTATACTCGTTTGGTTGGGATGTTTACGACATTAGTTATTTCAGAAACTTTTATTCGTCAGCTTCTCTTCACACTGGCACACTCTAGAGAGAAATTACTGTAAATGAAGGCCCTGGGCATTCAGCATTTTCTAAGCTCATACGACTTTTACAAATCATTCCAGGAAGGACCAGATTCAGTAAATATTTATGTCCCTTTTCTTTAGTTTCTTTAATGCTTTTTCCCAGAAAAAATAATGTTTAATTACCTCACCAAATTACTTTTTCTCCGTATTAACACAAAAACAATAAACGGTTCTTCAAAATGTATATATCTGCCAGATTTGTGCGAAACTTTGACAGTAAGCTTCTGAAACATGTTTGAACACAGAAATATACTTATTATGGCGAGTGCTGCCAACTTTTGATAAGTCTCTCTCCAGACAAATCATTCTCGGATAAGTTAATATTATAACGGGTGACTATAAATTCTATATATATATATATACATATATACATATATACATATATAGAATATATATAGAAGATATATATATATATATATATATATATATATATATATATATATATATATATATATATATATATAGAATATATAGAATATATAGAATATGAATCCAAAATATTTTCCCAATATTCCCTCTCATAAGCGAGAAAAAAAATGACAAAGACATAAAAATATTTTTGTCACGTCACTGTGTAGCCGATTATATTATAAAAAGTATCAGAGACGATATCTTAAAGATGTTCCACAATAACAAAAAGAATAGTTTTGTTATTGTCGGTTCGTCTAGTTGTCGGTAGTTACGTACGTTCGATACGATTTACATTTATGTCTTCGATTAAAGATATATTTTTACCAAATAGGACGTTAAATACCCGTAGAGCACACATCTTACATGTTTTTTTAATATACCGTCTTTAAAAATTCAGATGCAAGTGTAAATTTTTAGCAGCTGACTTTTGTACGAGGTTATAGAACGTTTACCAGACAAAACTTTTATACAATGTTATCTTCTAGCGTTTTTATAAAAATAAACATTGCAGCGTGTAAATTCAATAGCGGCATTCTGAATTCGTATTAATATTTTATATTTCGTTTTTGTCGTCATAAAGAAACATTCACGTAATACGCATGGAATGAAGTCAGTTCCTAAAAGTCCATAAATTATTTTTAGTATGGTTTTTAAAATGAGTTTGTAAATTAATGTAACAGGCATCTTTATTTTTAATAATTCACTTCACAATTTATTAACAGGTGATTTTGTTATTGATCTCAGCATACAACAATGTTATAGTTTTTATAACATCGACAGCTGTTACGTATGTAAACATACGTTGTAGCGTACGTATGTGTGTGTGTGTGTGTGTGTGTGTGTGTGTGTGTGTGTGTGTGTGTGTGTGTGTGTGTGTGTGTGTGTGTGTATGTGAGTGTGTGTATGTAACTTCAATAGAGGTATTTATTTTTATACACATTCTGAATATTTTGAATTCATAGGCAGCAACATTATTCAATTTTCAGAGGGTTTCTAATTTTGGGGTTAGACTCATAATATTTTTGATTTATATTCTATATAATTACATCTTCCTATTTTTCATAGGAACTTTCAAGGACACCTGTATATATATATATATATATATATATATATATATACATATATAGTTATTTCGTGACCTTTGTATCTTATGGTAGATTAAATTAGTCGGCGATTTAAGGTCTGTTTTACTTTGATATGTATATATTTAAAACAATCTTACATGTTTTGACACATAGTGCCTTTATCAAAGAAATTGAAAATATAAATTACAGTATATAAATGTCAAACTTATGTATCTGTAGTTGTCATGGATAAAATTAAAATATTCAAAGATACATACATCACTTATTTGCAAAAAAGTTTTTTTTAATTAATTAACATTTCAGTATTAGGTTCAAAACAGATTAATTTTTTATATGTAACTTTGTATGTGATGTATATAGAAATGATTGAAGTTTGCTGAAATATGTAAATAAGGCGTTTGTTTTCCTGCTTTTAGCTATATTTTATTGGAACGAAATATTATAAAGATAAATTACATTTTTAGTTATTTAATTTTACATATAAATCTAAAAATAGAAAATAAAATCGAAGTTGACATTCTAATATTTACGCAATGGCTTAAAAACGTTCCTATTTTCTTATATTCTCATTAAGAATAAATAAGTAGCAAACATTGCGATAGATTTAAACAAAATCAAATGTTATTTATTGTATTAATTACAATAATATTCTGACTTTATAAGTACGAATTTGAAAAAGAGCAACATTATGAAACTTATTTATAATAGTACATATATAAAATCCAATACACATTTATACATAAACAATGCTATTTCTTTTTTTAATAAAGGAATTTTACAAAATATTTTAATTTGTCACTCTAAAAATCTTATGCAGGAATTTATTAGTCTACAGTGTGTGTATAAGAAATTTTCCAATTTATGTGCAAGTTAAAATTCGGACACGCTGTTAAATTATTTTTATTGTTTTAACTGTTTCTAACACAATATTTTCGTATACTGCGAGTAAAGAATTTATGTAAATTATACTAAATGTGTATATATTAAACAATAAACATATATAACAGAAATGTTAGATATTTCTAATATTTTTATTTATTTATTTTATAAAATTATTCAAGGTTGTGACTTTAAAATTGTATGAACTTAATAGAAACGAAAATTAATAGGTATATCATGTAATAATGTTGATAATCAAATGAAAATAGAAATAAGCAATGTACATTTTATTCAATTAATTTATTCATTAATATAAACTTTATAATTGTAGGTAATTAAAGCTGCACGCTATTCTCGTAATAATATGATCGAGTGCATCAATCTATAATTATGTTTTTGAAGTAAGGACTCACTAGTACGTTAGAAAGTATGTTGGTGTATAACATTAAGTAGTTATATTTTATTTGCATTTAATGATCTTAACGTTTACCAATAAAGCAAACATAAAACATTTCTAAATGCGTTATTAGTGAAAGAAGCGATTTACAACCGATAAAAATATTAAGGAAATGTTTTCTTTTTGTTCTTGGCTTGTGTTGATTTGTTTATAAATTGTGCTAACGCAATAACGTCCGTATTTGATATTTTAATCTAGTATGTTTTTTAAGACCTTTTTTTCAATAGGGAGGTACTCAGATATTATACCGCCATTTTATTCAGTATTGTTGGACATTTCATTATACAAAGACTTACAGCGTCGAACAGCGTCTACAAATTATGGAAATTTATTTCCAAAATCAGTGTTCAGTAAAAAAAGTTCACAGAGCGCTTCGCCCAATTTACGGAATACATTATCGGCCAACTATTTGCAACACAATTGAAAAATTTCGCACTCAATTTACTCTTTTGACTTCCGTCTACCAACGAGATTGCGTAGAGTGCGCAATGAAGAAAATATCGTCGCCGTTGAGGCCAGTGTTGAGGATGATCTAAATTCATCGATTCGTCATCGGGCGCAAAAACTTGGCCTATGCCCATCGACTTTGTGGAAGATTTTTCGCAAGGATCGTGGCTTACATGCCTACAAGATTAAATTGGTGCATGAACTGAAGCAAACCGACCATCGTTTTCGACGTCAGTTCAGTGGGCGCATGAAAAGTTAGAAATCGAGCCACTGTTTTACCGTCGAATTGTGTTCAGTGGTGAGGTTCACTTCTGGCTCAGTGGCTCTATGAATAAGCAAAACTGTCGCATTTGGAGTGACAGAGTTCCACAGGTGACTCATTAACTACCTATTCACCCCAAGAAATGCACTGTTTGATGCAGTTTGTGGACCGGAGGCATAATCTGGCAATGCTTCTTCAAAAACGAAGAAAATCAAGTCACAATCAAAGGCGACCGGTATAGAGTCATACTAAACGATTTTTTGTTCCCAAAAGTACGTGAATATGGCCTGAAATACTTTTGGTTTCAGCAGGACGGTGTTACATGCCATACTGTCTACGATTATTGAAAGAAGTGGTCGGTGATAAGAATACCTCCAGAAATGGACCTGTACACTGGTCTCCAAGATCATGTGATTTGACGCTTTCGGACTATTTTCTGTGGGGATATTTGAAGTCATTGGTCTACGGAAACAAGCCAACAACTATTGCAGCCTTAGAAACCAACATCGAGACATAGGGCCTCAAATGCTCGAAAAAGTAGTTAAAAATTGATGCTTCTGGATAACGTACCTCTGACGCTCCAGTGGTGGCCATATTCCCGAAATCATTTTCCATTACTAATGTCATGAAACTATCTACAGATTTTAAAAAAATATAATTTTCCTATGTTTTTTATTTCAATTTATAATCCTACACCTCTTAAAAACATACTTTAATAATAGTCATAATAATACTAATAATAATAATTATTATTATAACAATTAGATTTTTACTGCCCAACAACTGAGCCATTTACAGGACAACATAATAGTTCAAAAAATAAAACAAGATCGACTAGTAACTAAAATGTTTCACAGTATATAAATAAATAATAGCAAATACATAATAGCAGCAGAAATATAAGGCAAAAATTTAAAAGAATCGAATATGAACACAAGAAATACAAGGATTAAAATTTACAAACCTAAAAAAAAGGCTAGTAGGTATATACAAATTAATGATCAAATGGATCGATATTCATTTTGTTCGTATTTCTTGCTATATGAGTGAGAGGTACCTTATAGCAGACATTGGTTTCGAGCAGAATCAATAAAAACAGTATCTAAGGAACGCGTATTATGAGCTGGTACACTTAAAGAGACGCGGAAAAGCAGAGATAGAGAATCAGTTTTGTTATTAACAAGTTAGACTAAAAATTTAGTTAGATGGGAAAAGTATAGCTTAGATCTAAAATACCATTAAGTAAAGAAGTAGGCGTATTAATATATAACTGGTTCGATTCAATTGAACAATAGTGCATATAATACGGAGGATAATTAAGATCTTTTACGCCCATACTATTAAATTGTAGAATAAGCAAGCAATAATATAGACCGGCTAAAAGTATGTAACTAGATTTATGTTCGTCTGCTTACTTCATTGTGTTACTATGGCAACTAACATGACTATCTTTTGTTTCCATACAGTATCACTGGTTTAATTTTTTTTTTTATTTTCGTTATTTTTTTATAAATTATGTCATAGCTTTGTAAAACTAATCCTTTTTTGCCTGTATATGACTATTGCGTTATATATTTTTTAATTTTATCTCCAGAATGAGTAAAGTTTGTCTTATAATAGGCATAAATGCGATATTATTTAGTGTATTGTATTTCACTAAATCGGTAGGGTTAGTTTTTACTAAATATGGATAAAACATTCAGAAAAAGAATTAATAAGATTGTTAAACACACATTTTGTGATATGAACATTTTTCCGTGCTTCTGATGTATTTTGGCACCATAAAAACATATTTAAAAACAGAAATTTAATCTAACCGATCACCTATCATCCACGGGTTCTTAGTGACAAGTATTTATATTTTGCAAGTATGCAAAAGTTTGCAAGTATTGCACAACTTTGTGTAATGTATCAGCAGTGATGAACGTACCGGCTTAAGACACATTCATTCATGTCTATTACATCCAAGAAGTACGCACCCAAACAGATCTTGTGCATTGGCAAGCATTTACCGGCAGATGCAGTTACTGCATTTCCTATGTGGTGCTGCACAACATCGTTACTAATGTGTTTGTGTTCTACATACTTGATTTATGTTTATTACTACATTGTGAATAACTGTAAATTTACAAGTAAGTTCAGTATCTAGGCAGTGTGTAAACAATGTCAACAGTTTTTGTTGTGAATGTGAAATTAACTTTTAAATTGCAAAAACTTTCACCGAACGTTTCTTCGAACTTGTATTCATACGAAATTTATTTAAAGTTAAAGTAATTTAGAGTTAAAGAGGCGATCAAGATTGTCAACTTGTCATGTTGATGTTTTTAAAGTTTAACTAAGTTCATATTAGAAGTAATCGCGAAGCTACTATTATTGGATACTTGCAGTTAGCTATCTAACGGGTTAGGATATTGTATATTAATTTAGGTTGGGTTAGATCCACTAGAGTAGATGGTGGGGCTACTGTTACTGGTTTAAGAGACTGGTATTGTACTAGTTATCTAATGGATTATTTACTCAGTTGGAGGTATTAGTATACCTTAGGTTTTAGAGGTAGCGGAGCTTGTTTTTAGGATTAAATGTTAGCGGAGTTAGCTCTTTCACTCAGTTTGAGTTTTAAGGTCTGCTGATAACATATATGTTGTAAGACTTGTGTAACATTGATATCAGGTTAGTTGGAAGGCGCAAAATGCGTTTTGCAGTACCAATGGCGTAGAAAGAACCGAAAGACTATGCCACATATGTTACCTTTGCCTTACTAATATACTGGGCATCGGACCGAAATCCAAGCATACTGTGCAGTATCCCAATTTACCATCAGCTTTACGACCCATCGAACATAATGAAGAACTTCTGATCCCAAAACTACTAGAATCTTGGAGTTTGGATACTTTGTAGCAAACAAAGTGAGGGTGATAGAGAAAAATCCAAGGTCATTTTCTGCTTTCTGGTGAAATTTTACATAACATACATATAACAAAAAAAGTTGATTCTTGTTTGCCAATGTAATTGATGTGATATATGGAAGATAAACTATGGAGCTACAGCGGTTATAGAATACAGTTACGGTTGTTTTAATTGTAAGCCTGCCTTCATATAAAATAAAGTTTCTAATGGAAAATGTTTATAATTGCGCCCTTTAATTCCATTAAATTTATTCAAGTATCTATTGTTTCAAGCCATAATTTCTACAAAATATAGTTTTTATCTGCATATTTTTTGCTGTTGCATGTAAAGGCAAGTTTAAATTTATTTCTCGAGATTTTTAATGGTTTGAATTACATATAAATGAAAGGATTTGGTATTTGCTCTTAGACAAGTTTCGAATTGTTAACGTAGTTAAAAAAAATGTATTATTATGTTGGGTAAACAGGTCAGAAAATCAATTTAAAGCACTTTTTCACTTTATATTCATTAAAAGTCGTTTTAACGACCCTATAAATAACTCGCCTAGTACAAAATGTTGCGCTACTAGTACAAGGAAGACTTCTTGCGCGCTCTATGGGGACGCAACCAAAGTGAAACTTTTAAATTAAATTGAAAATTATGTAAATAAAACTGGTAATCTTATTAGGTAGTGGAGAATGGCTGGGGACGTGTACTTCCGAATGCCATTATTATTATGATATACTTTATTGGACATAAAATAGACATTCCAAGTATTAAGTTTCACAGGGGTACGCCAATAAACGATATTCTGGCCCAATAAAGCCGAGTTTTTAGACACAGCTTGGTGTGTGTTAGTGTGATCTCCCGCCGCTAGGCTACCTAACTATGGTGGCGCCTTGTGGCGAGCAGAGTATTAACTAGACACCCCGCTGAACCGCATCCATCAATCGTTCTCGTTTTCGTTTACCAATACGTTCTTCCTAACCGCAACATTGTTTGAATATTTTCTAAAAGATATGTCTTTTATATATTATATTAAATACAGAGAAGTTATATGTATGTATATATGTATCCATAAAATATTTAGGAAGATTAGAAAATTCCATTAAATGTTTTGTTTTGAAATTGGATCGCCTTACTATACGCAAATGAAAAATTAGGGATCGTAAGTAAATTTTGAAAATATATTGATTTAATTTCAGTTTTGATAAGTACTATATTTTATGCATTATTTTGTCCCATTCTGATACATCTTGTGGTTACATAACCTAAATAGCTTTTATTAGATGAACTAAAACTTTTGTAAAGGGTTTTTTTTATTGAGAGAGACGCATTTTTTCTGTAAAATAAAACAGATGTGAGAAATTTAAGATTAATTTTATTTCGGTGTAAAGTACAGTTATTTCAAATGTTTTCCACGGGAGAGCTGATAGGAATGAATTCTTTTAACCCAATTTTCCATGATTTTTTCACATACATATTTCACATTGTATATTGAAGCCAGTTAAGCGTTTTAAAATTATATCATTTCTCTCTTTTGTAAGTTGACTTATATGAGGGGAACCCATTTTTAGAAAATCAAGCAAGGATTAGTTTTTAAAAAAATTAAATGATTTTATTGTTTTTAATAATATTCCCCTTTTACATCAATAAATTTTTGCATTCGATGAAACCAGTCCTTAAAGCAATGATGTCACTCTCCTGAGACACTTCAGAAATCAGGTTTTTATAATGTTCCACTGCTTCCTCTGATGACGTAAAAGTTATTCTAGGGATTTTATTTAGGATATTTAATTTTTGGAAATAAAAGGAAATCACAAGGTGCTAGGCTGTATGGTGGAAATATTTTTTTCAGAATTTTTCTGCATCATTTAATGCGTTGTTCTTTTTGACTGGGAGTTGTGTTACATTTATTTTTCATGCATTTTGCCGCGTTGTAGATAGATTTATATCCAAATTTAGTTCATTATTTCGTCCTTTGTAATCCCGGTTGCGCCATCTAGAATGGATTGTGTGCATTGTATTTGACACCGTTTCGGCCGGGGCGGTTGGACAAGAGGATTTTGCTGTAAGATCTGCAAGAGTAGAGTCATTTTTTGGTGCTCCGAAAAGCAAGATAAAAAGTCACGCTATACCCTTGTTTTATGGTAAATTTTCGTTTAGCGGATTCAAAAGGGTGTGTGTGTTAATTAATAGAAAGCTTACTGTTGTTAGTGAATTTTTGGGCGTCTTACTGTGAAGCAATTGGACGTAATTAGGCAATTGATTTTTTGTCCGACAAACGGAATAAATATATTTTGCTACGAGGTAGACAGACAACCGAGTAACCAACGGAGACAGAAAAATACAAGCCGATATCGATGGCTGAACGAACACCTGGTGTCATAAGAAAATACGTACTAGCTGTGGGTCTTTTCATCCATCTCCGTCACACACATATAGCAGATTGAGGTATTCTACAAAGATGTTTTTGGTGAATTTTAAATCTTCGTCGTGTGTTGCTTTTTTTATATTTGCTTTTATAACGATTTCCAATTTTTGACGCCAATTAAGACGGCAGATAGTCTTAGTTAATTTCGTATATATGTATATTTGGAACTTTGCTAAGTTATCACGTATTTAATTAAAATAATTTATTTGATATTATCCGATTTTAAAATTAATTATCGTACATAAATTGCTATAGAATTTACTTTTAAAATAGTTTTATATAAAAATTTATATAAATAAATGGTTAATTGAGTTGATTTCACTCAAGTTAGTAATTTTAACGTAAATTAAATAATTCTAACGAATATTTTGCATTAATTCATTACCATGCAAACTACGCCTATGGTTTGCGTGACATAAAAAATCTAAGCAGTATATACTATAACTTAATAATGTAAAGTAACAATCTACAGTTTGCCATCATGAATATATACAATTGTTATATAAATATCTATCACATGTTATTTAAATATCTGCACACTGGCTTATCATGCTGGTAGTCCCGAGTTTATATTCGAGACTAGGCTGTCCGAGTAGGTTTTCGTGGTTTTCCTTAGTTGCTAAATGTACGACAAGATTGAATCAGAAAACCTAGAGACTTGACGATGATTTAAATTAGATGATATCTGAGATAGAGCGAGAATAAATATTGGTTTGTATGAAACCAATTAATATTAAATGCTGCTAAAAAATAAACAAAAAATGTTTAAGAAGAGTCAAACGTATGAATAATGACAATTAATAAACTATGGGTGTTTGGTTAGACACGGAGTTAAACTGGAAAGTTCGTGTACATAACTTATGCACAATCAGAGTATCTTTTTACGATTAGGAAAATAAATTCCTTCGCAGGTTTAGAAGCAGCCTAAATAACATATAATATCCTAAATATATAATTAATCATATAATTAACATTTGCTTTGAGAAAGGTACGAGGGATGTCTTTTTAGTGTTATATAGCACCATAGAGGGCGCCAGTAATAAAACGTAAGGCGTCAAAATTAATCTTAACCTTTACTTAACCTAAATCTAAAGTTTTAGATTTAGGTTAACGCAATGAGGTTTAAGCCTGTGTTGATCTACCGTACGCTAATTTACATTCACATACATCAAAATAAGTATGTATTTAAAACATAAAGATATACACAATTGCAACACAAAATTGGTAATTTGGTTCAACCGTTTTATAGGTTAAACAAATGCAAAAGAAATGGATTACAGTTAAACATATATGCAAACCTAAAAGATATGTCGAACAACATGTTCAAACAAACAAGAGGATACTAATACAAAAATGTTATTATTCCGTTGGGGAGTATCTGAAGAAGGGTGACGTTATTTAAAATAAAAATGTGTCGTCTCTTCTTGGTTACTGTATACTGACTTTTTCTTTGTAATTATGATTGTAATATGTACATTTCATTTCATTTTTTACGATAATAATTTGCATGGCGTGTCAATAATTTTAACTAATAAAATATCTATATATCTATCTATAATTTATTTAAAAAAAGTAATTTCAGCAATTGTAAGATAAGATATTACAAAAGTACTTTTCCTGCATGCGATGAGATTGTAATGTATTTAAGTTTTAGCTTTTAGTATTGTATTAAGTGTCATATTAATTTATTTATATTTTATATTCAAACTTTTCAAGAAGTATATATCGTCTAACGCCCAAAATTCATTAAAATGCAGCATATATAATACAATCGTGTATCCTTAAAACTAGCAATAAATCACTCAAAAAAGTGGCATTGATTTCATAATTTATTAAATCAAGTGAATAATTTAAAACGTTTTCTATAAGAATGTTTAAGCTTCTGCATTCAAACACATGAAACAAGTAATTACATGCGTGAGAGTAATCCATTACCATATCACCACTTCGAGTTTAAACTATAAATTTTATATTCATAGTATTCCTTCATTAAAACATCGCGCGTATTCCCGAGAACTGAATACTTACTTAAAAGGACGTGGAATGTATCAGTCCGAGTGAAAGATAAAATACATATTTACTAGTTGCCCTTGTACCAAAAAGCTATGCCCTATCTGTAACATTTGATCTAGCTTTATTGATTTATTGAATGCATCTAATATAACGCCGATATTCGTGCGTTTATTTTATTAGCACGTAGAAAGGTAACCTTAAAGTAAAATGTGAAACGCATCGAATGAATATCTGCAGATAGGTATTAATTAATTAATTGGTTAGTAGTTAATGTAATAAATATAATATGTTATCTATTAGTGTCCTAATTTTTACATTCATTCAAGTAGATGTACTATTATAGATTATTATGTTAAATTTAGAATTTATTATCGATTAGATAACTAATGAATAATGTATATATTTGATTATTTTTATACATTTATATGTTTTTAATAAATATTTATGTTGATTTATGTCATGAAATGATAATAGCAAACAAAATACTAATACGTATTTAGTTTCTTTTTGGTTTCTGAATTCGAATCTTGTCTTTAGTACTACGATTGTTATCATTTCATACTTGCTCACATAAGATGCCTCCAGAATATTGTTACTACTGTCGATATTGCTGTGTCATATACAGGGATACCGCTGACACACAAAGCTATGCGAATCTGAATAATACGTATAAATGTCTAACTGGAAATCAAAAAAGAAATTTATTTGTAATTCATCAAAAATTTCCAAATATTTAGGGCCAAAATGTAGTTAAAGTCAATCCATATCTTTGTTTATTCCATGTTTAGCGAAATACAGTTGTAATTCAAGTTTATTAACCTGCAAAAAAAGTCGACAAAATTCCGGACGATGCTTTTAATAATAAATTTCTAAGATTTCATAAGATAGCTATTATTGTTGTTTTCTTACAAAAAACTTACTGAGTCGCATATATGGTGATCTTTTTTTGTGGATATCAATAATAGTCTTTACGTCGAATATGTCGACAAACCTATGCCGCATTAATTAAAATGTAATTAAAATTAAATAGTTTGAACGTTAAACTTCTTTTGAAAGTAAAATTATTATGTTTATAATAAAACAAAAATCGTAATAAAACAAAAAGTTTTATGTAGCGTGTTCATTGAGATAGATACCTAGTTTCTAATTATTCGTATTAAATTATTTACATATAATATTTATTTATTTGTGGTGGTATTGACAAATACCGATAGAACAATATAATTCGTCGGTAAAGGGAATTATTGAGGAATTAGAGGTAGAAGCTCGCATTACTGCTCGTATATTTACCTGCGACAGGGTCGGATTCCAATAAAGCAAAATCATTTTGTCGTTACTACGTGCACATTGGACCGCGATTTTTTTATATAAAAGGATTACTCATATATATATCTTTTTCACTCATTTTTTTCTTTGTCGCTATACACAACTAATATTGTCTATTTTAAGGATTATTTGTTCCAATTTGGTATATCGGTTCGAAGAATAAAAAATACTTATCATATCTCGTTTCTCTTCGTTAGTGTATGACATTTTTGTATTATTAATGAACAATAAGTGAAATGTTTGACAGATTGAAATTCCATGGCTAACTTATTTAATCTTATAATTTATTCTTTCAAATAAAACCTAATGTCAAAAACTTTAGTCAGCATGTGGTACATGGTTAAAATCAGAAAAAAAACTCTTTCTGAAGATGTCTAAATCCAATATGGCGCCTATAAGAAATTAGATAGTTGATGATGGCCAGAAAGAAACGAAACGTCGTATAAAAATTTAGAGTACACCACTGGATAGAGGTTTAGAAATGGCCACAAGGATGTGTTTTTATTTTTTCTCTACAAGGCCAAATGTCGGTGCTACAGGTAAAAGAAGAAAATGGGGTTTTCGCGTTTTTTTTTTTTAAAACGAAGGTCGTTTGTCAGGTCTATTTTCTTTACGGATTTATAACAAACACAAAATTTAACAACTTTGCCAAATTTAAACCTATACTCTATCTCCAATAATAAGCGAGATCCCCATGGTGAGGGCCAAAAATGAATCAGCCTGTATATACAGGGTATCCTTGAAATAAAAAGACAAAGTATGAAAAATGGAAAGATGTAATTATATAGAATATAAATTCGAAATATTGTGAGTTAATTACGACGCGAACCACAAATTTAAAAACTGAAACCCCTTAAAATTGTATCATGTAACTATGAATTCAAAATATTCAGAATGTGTATAAATAATAAATACCTTTATTGAAGTTACACATACACATAGTTTACATACGTAATAGCTGTCGATGTTATAAAAACTAGGACATTATTGTATGCTAAAGTCAATAACCTCAATATAGTTACACACAAAATTAGCTATTTTTAAGCTTTTAGAACTGACCTATATCAGCTATTGAAATGAAATATGAATTTTTCGAAAAAATAATTAAGCGGTATTTGTAGGTGTTAAGTCGCGTTACGTCGAGTCACAATCAATTTTAGAACCAATAAACTAGTACAGCTTCAAATCATTTGTGTATGGCAGAAAGTGACTATCTGTGAATGAATAGTATAAATCATTCTGAAATAGTGAGAGTAGAATCGGTAAGATGCCTGGCTTGAGGTACACCAGAAGATATTCGATTTGACGGGATTGTGTACTGAACAGTCTCACTATCTGCAGTCTATTCCTCAGTTAAATCTAGATTCACAATGGATGTAAGCAAAAAATAAAACGTATACGCAACCCCATCATATCCATAACAATAATTAGCAGCGTTCAAGAAGATTACATAAACATAACGTAAACATAGCGTAAACTTCATGTGTCATCTGTCAAAATTAAAAAACTCATGTTACGAAATGGATGAAAAATAAAACACAGATTATTATTACTTCTGTTACCACAAAGACGTAGTGACAATAATATGATAGATACAAAAGTATGAACCATATCAAATTAACCTACCCAGCTCACTATTCTACTCAATTTCCCATGAATTTAACGTAACGAAAACTTAAAGTTGAACATTTTTCAATTTTACGTTTATTTTACGTATGTATGTAACTAACTATACGTAAGAAATACGTGAACTAATTATGAACGCTAGCGATGATCTCAATATATTGAACTTTACGTCCATTGTGAGTGAGGCTTAAGTGAGTATCTACGATAACAAAACGTATAACCTGGTCACCTACTGACTTCCTTACAAGCTTTCAGGTTTCGGTCAAAAGCTTTATGTTTACGTGAAGGTGGATACATTGGAAAAATTAAGCATGAATCGTAGAACTTGCACGTGCAAGAAATTACAGACATTTAAAAGACAATATATGAAACTTATCATGTGCACATTTATAGAATTGAAGTTTCTACTGAGAAATGAATAAAATAGTTTTTTGATCCATTAATTGATATTTTTTTGAATTGACTATTTGAATATATTTTTAGTATATGTAATATACTGTGTAGTTGATATTTCTTAACGATTATTATTAAAATTCGAAAACGAATTCATTCTTTTACTTTTAAAATTATGAATGCAATCTTCTGAATAACATTTTCTGTGACATTTCTAATATGTCGGTTATTTAGAAATAAAAGCGCTAAAATTCATGGTATAATTTAGTGTTAGTCTTCAAGAGTTCAATATTAACGTTACTGTAAGTACCTATTGATTCATATAGCTTTGTACATCAAACACTCATTTGAATAATAAATAATTTGTTTGATTGTAACCGCAACTTTCTTTTTAATTCATTTTTCATTTTAATCTTGAACTAAACAAAATATCTCCATCGATGCCGTAAAAAAATGACAAAAAAGTCATTATGACAAGAACAAGTGCCGCACCCTAAACAAAACACTGTCATCCAGACAGGCAATGACGAGCAATGCATGATGGGTATTAATAATTCATGTGTTCAAACTCCGTGTTGGTGGAACATACTTTTTGGGTTGAACTTTTGTACTGTTAATACACGACTTATTTATTTTTCTTTTCCGTACACAAACGGTCTCTTATTTCTTTCTATTGGTCGGATTTGATGGATGTGTTAATAGAGATACAAGATATCTTCTCTTTATATATTCCTGAATGGGTTGTTCGATTATAAAACTTACATACGATACACGATTGCTGAAAGACTGGCTTAATAAATATATTGATAAAGTAATACCGTATTAGTTTGACCTTTTGATTTTATGACACAGCGCTGGGTGTGCATGAGATATTTATATGTATAGATGTGGGTATGAGGATAGTAATCGCGCGATTCTCAATGCAATGTTGATGATTTTGATGTTTAAAAGACATCCTTATTGTCAACTATGGTAATTTAAGAATAATGAAAAAACGTCTTTTCACATACACATTTCGGTACATACCTATATTACATACTGACTGGTATTTTTCTGGTTTTGTTAAAATAATTAGTAATGGGCTATGTACTAATAGTTCAGTAATATTAGCAGTTTAATAAATTAAATATAATGTTGAACGATATTAATTGCTTTTATAATATTTTATACAGCAAAGCTTTTTAACATTTACAAATAATGAACTACGTCAAGTGGAGCTACTGAAGAATACGTATTAAATGTATATGTGAATTTTTCACAATAGCTAATGCTGGGACTCTCCCATATTAAAGTTTTAATTTTATGTTTTTACGTAAACACGGATAGAAAGTTCTTATGAAAAATAGATGCGGCGTGGCTATTAAATAACGAGACTAATGGTGTAAACCTTTTATTTTAAATTTATACATATTTATTTATTATCCCTTTCAATATACACATCTCCTCTATTTCTACTCCTCCATTCGAATTTTCCATTGTGCAAAACAGTACTGGTAGTCTTCTTTTGTGAGCTCGTTCATGACACTAGGAAGGCGGATGGCCTGACACTGCGATGTTATACTTGGTTAGAAACGTCTTGTCACGATATTCTGGACTGTGTCGTAAATATCGCCTTATCGAGCATGCGTAGGTCGAATTTTTCGACCCAAATCTCGGCGAGTCTAGATGTGTTTTTGATTGTTGCTACTGTGTGACTTTGTTTCGAGAAGATTTACACTGAAATAAGTGGCTTACATGGCGGCAGACAGAGTTTGATGTACCGCAATTTTATGTTTGGGTTGATGCTATTGACTAGGCCGAAGATTTATTGCTCCCCTCGAACATCTATGGGTGAGTAATTTTCCTGCAAATTTTCTTTGCGATATTTCTTCGTGTTTCGCTATTTATAAAGCAAAATTAACATCTATAGGGTTTTTGTCAAAGGTTTTATAACTAATTAGCTGACGAGATTTACCGTTTGAGTTGCAGCAGGTGATCCTTGAGCAATATCAGCAAACTATAAGGCAGATTTATCGCTAATTACGCCGTTTCATCTGTTCAAATATCACTCAAATCTTGCATTCTGCTATAAGAAAATCGGTGACATGAAATATTAAGAATCATTAATTTATTCTTATTCTTTTGTCTTAGACATTCAGTAATCGCTTTGTTCGTATGTTGTATTAAGATAGCTCGCATTAAACTCTACTTTCTTTGGCTTAGGCATTTATTAACTTCTTGGTTCGAAGGTTATTGTAATATAGATGATATTAATTTATTTTTCGTTTCTATTCTCTTGTCACAGAGGAATTTCTTTAATCATTTAACACTTTAGTATTGTTTATACCGTATTGTAATTAATTTAGAGTATTTAATATTTGTGTTGATGCAATTTGTGACCAACTGCATGCTTTATATAAAAATTAAACTCTGAACTTTCAAATTAAATAATTCCAATTTAAGCAATTTATTAATGTAAAAAACGCCATATAGAAAAAATAGTATAAAAAACTCGTTTCATAAGGCCTTTTGCCGCACTCTTTAGAAAACTCGCCGCAAGCGGCTCGTTTTCTAAACTGATCTCGTGCGGCAAAATGGTGCCTTATGAAGCTCGTTTTTTAATATACTATTGTGAAAAATATTGGTATTACAATTAGAAAGAAGCGAAAGTCGCCTGAGTACATACAACTAATTCATGCAAAACATATGCTGAAGTAAAATTAAAAAATATAAACAAATTTGAAAATTTGAATGCGTCTCAATAAAATATGTTTCAGAGTCATACTTTAAGTCTAGTGGTTTTGCAAGATATTTACCGAAAAGATCGTCTGAAAAATTGATTTCGTTAATTTAAAAATATCATTCTCTGGATGACATCCGCTTTTGGCCGGATAAAGTAATATACTATTACGTTAAAAGAACGCTGATCTATCTTAACAGCAACAGTATATCTTTTGTGCCAAAAAATCGAATCACTACAAACTTTCTCAAAGCCGGCTTTTAAGAATTTCTTTGAGCAGTTGAGGTCTCTGGCGTATAAGAAAGGTTGCAAAGCAAATTACTAAATAAATAAAGAACATTAAGATATCTATAAAAGAGATGGATACAAGTGTATTAGTATTAATATTAGTTCTGTTAAAAGGATACTAATGCGGGTAGGCGTCTTAACAATAATAGGAAATGTGATGAATAACGTAATGTAATAATGATGAAATATATTAAATAAAAAAAGTTTTTATTTCATAAGTAAATAAATTAATTAAAACTTTCGGATTGATTAAAATTAAGAAATGAAAGATTCAGTTTTGATAAAGTGTTGATTTTCAGTTCGTACTGCCCAAATGCGAACCGCAAATTGTACTTTTTCTCTTTCTAACATATAAATACGCGCTGTAATACTACACGCGTTAGTCATTTTCACGAATTCTTATTCCTTAAATTTGGTCATGTGACTGTAGAGAATTACTTTATGAACTGAATATGAATGGGTAACAAACAAAATAATTATGTACAGGATGGAAGATATTAATAATTTGTTAGTGTAATTAAAATAATATATAGGTATCGAACGAAAGAAAATATGCTAATATGTGTCGCGGTCGCAGGCACGTGTTCAAAAACAGAGCTTCGGACAACGCCTTGTATACTCGGACGACTACTTTGTCGGACATTCTTTTTTATTACGAAAGCTGAAATCTAAGAGATCATCTTCTCAAAAAATTGGTAAAGTGCGGGGTAGTTTTTACGACAAAGTTAGGAACAACTAATCACATCATAAACAAATGACGCTTAGAAATTAAGATTTAATTAAAGGCGCGAGGTAAAAGGTTTCGACAACAATAAAATTAATATCATTACAAGATTCCTTGTAAAAATACTTCAAAATGTGACATCACACAATACGGTTTAGGAAACTGTTACGATAATGAATTGAAGTCCGACTATAAATTATGTCAGTTGGTACGCGGTCGGTATAATTTTGACAAGTAAAAAATATAATTTAAAAACAAGTAAAATTAATAATTATTGTATAATTAGAATAGAAATGTACGTAACTAGTAACAAAAGTAAATGTAAATTAAAAATTCTTAAAAATTAAAAAAACAAGTAAAATTAATGATTATTATATAATAATAATAAATAAATAATGGTACAGAAACTATATGTATATCATTCCACAAAGTGTCTTACGAATTTTTAACATTTTAAAATTTGATTTACATTTATAAATAACGATTTAAAACGGGATTAAAAAAATTCTTGGTGTATGCGGAGTATAACAGTATGAAAATACGAAGTTTTCGGTAAGGGGGGAATCATTAAAATTATTTGTTTAACTTTAGTTATATAAATATACTAAAATATACTAAATATATATTTTTACTTTAAAATACAGTTTGAATTTCTAGTGTAACCCGTTATGTTGTACTTAATCCTAGAGTTGCGAATCCTGTCCGTGTACCAGAGTTGAATACATCCACCGCTACGTGAATGTACATATAACTTGATCTACGAAATTTGTTTAAACATATTTTCACTCTCCCTTGTCTATACATAAATATAATCTTCATTTATAAAGTACATAACGCATAAGTAGCTGTTGAATAATATATTTTTTACTTCGCATGTTTGAATTAGTCCGAAGCCATAAACGAGACGCCTAGTCCGATTCTGTGTTACGGACGAAATATCGCCACTTTGCTAATCTAACAAAATAATTGAAACATACATGAGTGGGTAAAACCTCACCAGTTTTGTATAATACAAAGGCATTTTTAATAATATAAAATATTATTAAAAATTTGGTGTCCAAACATATCCCTCCCCAGAGACGCAGATACGTATTTCATCTTTCTACAGATTCATCAGTACGACCCTGCTGGAGAAAGGATATCTTCAGACACACGTCTCTGGGGAAGGATATATTTGGACACGTTCACAAAAAGTATTAATATTGAACTTGTATTTGTGTTCTTCCCACCAGATTTGAAATAATATTTTATATAATTAAATAATTATTGGTGAGGTTTTACCCACTCATGTATATTTCAGTTATTCTGTTACATTACGCATGCGGTTATTCTGTAAGTATGAGTGAAGACAAAAAAATACAGTTTCTAGAGATAAGGCAGTGCCATCTTTGGAAAAACTTCGTAGGTTCTGCATTAGTTATGTAGACAAAGTGAGAGTACTGACAATATGCAGCGCTGTATGTACTTCTACACTTGTTCTTTTTTGTGAATGTGTCTGAAGGTATCCTATCTCCAGCAGGGGCGTACTAATGAATCTGTAGAAATATGAAATACGTATCTGCGTCTCTGGGGAGGGATATGTTTGGACACGTTCACAAAAAATATTAATATTGAACTTGTATTTGTGTTCTTCACACCCGATTTTTAATAATATTTTATATTATCAAAAATACTTTTGTACTCTACTATCACTAAAACGTTTTTCAGTTTTGAAGTATTTTGGAATTGTTACATAAAAAACCCTAAAAAATCTGTGCCGCGATGGTTTAAACGTCGTAATTATTTTGTATTCCGATCATTTGTAAACAAAATACAGTTATGCTACCACACATTTACAGAAGAAATGATTAATTTTTCAATCGTTCTGTCAGTACATAATTGGTTTGCGGTGAGCATTTTTTGGGATCGTCCACGTTCAGTATGCATATTATAATTGAAATTAATATCTTTATGAAACGCGTCTTTAATTTATGGAATATAATAAAGAACTCGTTCATATTTATGAGTTGTTGTCGATGTCATTATATTGGATGTCCGACTTGCGTTCGTACAGTACATGGAAGTGTATTGTGTATGTAGATGCGTACGTATGAGGACTAAATTTTTGTAGACTCTTAATATAAGTGCAAATATATGAAAATAGATCATACTTTAGGCGGACGTCAGTGATTATTATTTTAATATTCGTATGTAATTTGTGGTATTCGTTTGACATGTGCGTACATTATGTTAAGCTTGAATATGTATGTGTTATTTTGCATTATTCACTTGATTTAATTAATGAAAAAAGGTTTAGAATAGTTTATTATTATTTGTTTTTCGAACAGAAAATAATTTGCATACATATTTTTAGAGTATACAAATCTAGAATGTTTAAAATAAAACAATAACTTTCGTATACGGATATCATAATGCAGAATGATAATAAAGACAATAATTGTAATGAAGTGATGGCTTATAGCGCAAAATATACTATGTATTAAAAAGAAAATGCTTTTGGATTATTTAATTACTTTTACAACGCTACATCCAGAAATTTTGCAACTTCATGTCATATCCTACTTAGGATGCATCAAAATTAAATTTTTCAGTTAAATAACTCCTTGCATACAGCAAGAATAACACTGTGCTATTTTTAGCATTGTCGATCTTGCCATAGCTACGAAGATCTGGGACCCTTTTCCTTGTTGAACACGTGTATAGGAAGGACATAATCGGTAGTAGATTATTAAATTTATCCCTATATTAAGTAATATTTGTTTAGCAGGGTTTATTTCAGAGTAAATACAAACTGCTTTAAACATAGTTGCTCAAAAAAGGGAGTACGATTTAATAGAAGGTTTTGGGATATTTTTATATTCTAAAAATCTTTGATTAGTACACAATGTGTTAGGTAAGTACATATATAGTCCGTCTAGAAAGTAACCGGAAAATAAGAAGCACTGTTATAATTTTACGGTATATATTTTTATTACTTGAATAATAAAATCACAACAAATAATTAATCTAATTTACTAATAAAATCTCCATTTAACTTTAAACACTTAACTAAACGTTGAGGTACTGCTGAAACTAAGTCAGTGTTATACTTTTCGGTGATGGTGGTTCAGGCTTGTAAAACTGACCGAATCAAATCCTTTTTATTTCGTGGCGTTGCTAGTTCTACTTCAATTTTCATTAATCCCCATATGTTTTCTATATGAGACTAAGATCTGGGGAAGCTGCTGGTCATGGAATTATTGCCAAGTTTTGTTCTTGCATCCAAGCTGTTGTGTTGGCAGAAGTATGGCATCTTGCATTATCCTGTTGAAAACGCCACCTTTCTGGATATAAAGCATGACCGGTTTCAAGAAGAAAACCATTAAGAATTTCGCAATACTTTACACTATTAACGGTGCCATCAATTATACAGAGAGGTATAGCACCACGTTCAGGGGTTACCCCCTAAACCATTATTTTAGTTGGAAATTTGAACGCTAACTTTTTCTCTTGATAGGATCTTTAGATGATTTGTATCAAGCTGAAAACAACTTGCGTCAGATATAAAGACATCATTTAAATTATCGTCTTGAAAACGCTGGCAAAAATCTATTCTTCGTTGCCTTTGTAGAGGTGTCATTTTTTTGGGTTTTCTTGTTAAGTAAACTTGTCTTTTCAGTGAAATGCGGGCGGTTTCTGGACAACCTCATATTTGACCTTGATTCCCAAATCTGTTAGCCAGTTTTCGAACCCTAGGCGTGAATTTTGTGGTCCTAAAGTCACTAAAGCGTTCAGATTGTTTTCAATAATCTTACGCGGTCTTCCGGAAACTGGTCCATAGCTCATATCTCTCCCGTTTCTTAGCCTCTTTATTGTCTCATATACTGCGCTTTTTCCTAGTTCAGTCAATTGCACTAATTTTTTTAACGTTTTGAACACCTCTTCTATACAAATGTTCCACCAACTTTCTCTTTTCTACTTGCGACATTATTTCACAAATATTAAGCCTGTTAACAATCAACAATATTTGACAGCTAATGTTGTTATATGATTTTGGCCATGGCCTACTGTCGCTACAACCTACTTAATGCCTTACTTTTGTATTAGGATCTACAAAAAAGAAATATATTAAAATTAAGAAAAATAATAAAGTCCGGATACTTTCTAGACGGACTATATATATGCACGAAGGCTGATCTCTTTGCTCCGCCCCTGACCCATTTATAGACTAAAACAATTATATATCTTCACGTCGCATTGTAATCTGCTATATATATACAACGCTAGAAACTTACAAGCCTAAACTTGTTAAAGCTGGCCTATAACATGCGCTCGAGTTCCAGAGAGTCACATATCAGTATCAAAATGGATCGTGTCGAGCAACGAGCGGTGATCAGATACTTACGTTTAAAAGGGATGACCCCAACTCAAATTCATTAAGATTTGGTGGATACATTAGGGGAGTCTGCAGTATCATATGATATAGTTAAAAGGTGGTGTCGTTGTGTGGTAGACATTTCTGTACAGATTAATATGCAGGTGGAGTGCCCACAACGGTTTCTATCCAAGAAACTGTTAGAAGGGTCCATGATCGCATGCTGCAAGATCGACGTGTGACTATTAGACAAGTCGTTGAAGATACTGGTCTTTCATACCATGTGGTATATAATATAATTACAATCGAATTGAACACGAAAAAATTGTCTGCAAGATGGGTACTACGAATGTTAACCGATACACACAAGCAAACTCGAAAAGACATTTGCGGTCGCCTTTTAACGTGATATAGACACGACAAAGAAAGTTTTCTCGCAAGATTAGTGACAATGGACGAGTCTTGAATCTATAATTATGATGTATAGACCAAAATAAAGAATAAGGAGTGGACACATCGGTTCAGCACCGCCGAAAATATTCAAGATGCACCCTTCAGCAGGGAAGGTCATACTATCCGTATTTTGGGATGCTCAAGGCGTAATTTTAGTAATATCGTAATGTAGAATGATAATTAAGACAATAATTGTAAAGAAGTGATGGTAAAAAAGAGATGAGATCTTAAAAGTTTTAAAATCTTTTAGCGCAAAATATACTGTTAAAAAGTAAATACTTTTGGATTATTTAATTACTTTTACAACGCTATATCCAAGAAATTCTGCATCTTCGTGTCATATTCTACATTAGGATGGGTTGGGCAGATAACACCATGCATGCAGCAAGAACAACACTGTGCTACTTTTAGTATTGTTGATCTTGCGATATCTACGAAGATCTAGGAATCTTTTCTCTGTCGAACACGTGTATAGGACATAATCGGTAGTAGACTATTAAATTTATCTTCTTCAGACTACGGTGGCGCTTAATCGTGAGGTACCAGAAGTGATGAGAAGATAATATTGATCGCCTCAATAGAAGTATGTCTAGATACACTAATTGTAAGTAAAGGTAAAATATAAATTTTCTGGACAGAAAATTGTGAAACAATTTGCAAGAATTGCATTTAATCGTGAATTTATTGCTATATCAACTATGTTATAGCATTATATTCATTTATTTAGGGTTCCTAAATGATCTGTTTATATGAAAAGATCATTGAAATAGCTGTACCTTTTGTTCACTATCGTAATTTGTATTTAGACCACACTTTTTACTGAAAATGAAAAGAAAAAGCTAAATTCGTTTTTTGAGATATGAATTTCAAAAACAAACAGTTTTTTTTTTACACTAGCATGTATTATTCTGCGCCTAAATACAACGATTCGTTATATAAATAGTTTCAAGTATTGATTAAATAGAAAACTTCCGCTCAACTAAAAAAATATTCATATGAATTCCTGGAAGTAAAAACCGGTCAAAGGAAAGTGCTTTCCGACTTTAGTTTCACCTTCGATACGCCACACAAATATTACCGTTCTATAACGTTTACTTTGAGGTACGCTTGTAGCTTCACATAATAGTAAATAGTATAAAATAGCAAACGACCAGCGCGATAGTGTGTTTCTAATAAGCCCAGGCGGTAATAGCATCGTCGAGTAGTAAAAGTAGTAGAAATGTGTATATGCGAGTATGTAGTAAGCGTTGCACATACGTCGTCTAGAACTATTTTCCACGACGGTGCCTGTGTATAGATGAAGACGCGGTGCATGACGTCAGGATGCGAGAGAAGCACGGCCACAGTGCGCTATCGAGCAAAGCCGCCCGCGACCCTGATTGTAATTCAGAGTGGGTCTGTTAGCGCGTGTCGGCCCGCCTTGCCTGGGTGCGGCCGTCTTAAGTACTGCTAATGCTTTACATCACTCGTTTAGCCTAGGCTTTATGGATTTATATCCACCTCCACGTATATAATAATATCGTGATGATATTTAAAAAAGTTCACTGTATCATTTTCGGTCCACCGACGTCAAATTTACATTTTAAAGTTTACTTGCTAATGTTAGTAGCTAAGGCAAAAAAAATAAGGAATCTTGCCTAGGAATGCTATGCAGATGTAGGAAACCTTTAGTACCTTTTTTTTAAATCTTGCTGATTTATTAATAACATGCCAAAATATACAAAACATCCAATATTACATTAAATGTTCCAACGTATTTATTGACTAATATGGCATAAGCATATTAAAATTCATGGTATATCTTATATAGTAACTATTATTTAGCACAGAAAAGCGACTTTTGTAAAATTTTCTTTTTTGTAAAGATAACAGAAAGTCATTTGGAAGTGTCATATTAAACTTAGGAACATTATACTACCCTTAAGCAGTTATGTTAATCTAGGTCTGGTATACATCTAAATTTATAAATATGTGAATATATCTTGTCGCAAGTTGTTTAAAACCGAGTCAAATAAGTAAAATTTATTATCTATCTAGCAGCGTCCGCCTGTAATTTCGTCAGGAAGTTACAACTAGTAAAAATGGGCAAAATATCATACCATTGGCAATTATTAGCTTGCTAAGGGAATATAAATATTTAGATACAGGAACGTTTGTCATAAATATATCTCACTATATCTGGATTTACGTACAGCAGTGCAATTAAACTAACGGTATTGCAATTGACATAGTTAAACAGATCTTACCATGATCAGTTGCTGAATGGGTGACGAGTAAAAATGTCATTGTGGCTCGGCGCATTCGACTCTCCGACACCCAAAGGTAAAAGAGAAATACTGATTTATTTTATTTTCAGCGTGATTACGGCCAAGTTCTACACTGCTCCAATATTAGAGGAACACTAAGAATAATAGTTATAATGTGTTGCGTAGTTTTTGAAACCAACGAAATCTTATAAGTTGGTCATATTATCGTTTATTTATCATGAAATGAGTTCAATTTGAACATTTCCAATCAAATACTGTCAAACAAAACAATAAAGTAAAAAAAAATTAACTAATAAATTAGATTTATGTAACTATAGAAAATTAAGCTTTAAAGGGAATCTAGTAACGGGTATGTCCTCCACGAGATTGAATGACTGCTCAACACCTTCGTGGCGTACTTTTAATCAAGCTCTGGATGTCCTCTTGGTGTATGGCAACCTATTCTTCGTGAAGTGCCACCAGAAGCTGTTGTAGAGTTTCGGGAGCTACAGATCGACTCCTGAGTTTCCGATCCAGCTCATTTCACAAAAGTTCGATCGGATTTAGATCTGGGATAAGAGGTAGCCAATCTAGAACTTGAATTTTATGTTCTTCCAGGAATTGTCTTGCCTGCATATGGTCTTGCATTATTATGCTGTAACATAAATCTAGTGCTTATAAGAGCTCTAGCAGGTATGACATCATTCGTAAGTATGTCTTCAATATATCTGGCAGCATTCATTCGCCCAGGTATATGAACAAGATATAAAGGTATATGAACAAGGTATAAGATCTGTACGAGTATGAAATGAGATTTCAGCCCACACCATGTCAGATCCTCTTCGAAACCTGTTCAGTCCATTTCTTGAACCAGTCCTTCACGATGGCGTTCAACTGTACGCGTCCAAATTCGAAGACGGAAGACGTCCATCACAACGTGTCAATCGAAATCTTGACTTATAGCTGAAAAGCACTGAGGACCACTGCTCAATCTCTCAATCTGCGTGGTGTTGAACAAACACCAATCGATTTCTTTTATGTCCCAAAGTTTTGACACTGGTCTCGTCGATCTAAGATTATGTTCTCGCACTGTACGGTTTCTGTACAAACTTGATTTCCCATTGCTCTTTTAAGGACACTCTGCAAGTCTCTAGCAGTAGATGTGCGCCGTCTAAGTGCGCAGTTGCGGAAGTATCTGTCTTGCTCAGCGGTTGTCGCACGTTTACGACCTTGACCAGTTCTTCTAACATATTTTCCTGTCTCCAAGTACCGATTCCAAACCCTGCACATCACAGAAGGGCTTACATTAAATTGTCTTGCAACATATCATAAGCTGTACCTTCTTCGATTAATGTTACGGCTCTTACAACTTCAACTTCATTTATGTGCCTCACGATACAGTTTTAGTATCTAATGATATATTATGACACATAATTGACAAACGCACACTAGTTTTTTTAAGAATTTGTAGTTAATTTATTGACAAAAATAATTTTTCCCTAGCTGTTTCACATGCATGATCTCTTATTTCAGGATGATCGGAATGAAAGGGTTGCAATGTTAAAATTAAATTCATTTTATGATAAATAAACGATAATATAATCAGCTTGTAAGAATTTGTCGTTCCCATAAAACTATATAGGACATTACAACTATTATTCTTAGTGTTCCTCTAATTTATTGGCGCAGTTTATTTTCACTTTATACATAAGACTATTAAGATTTCTGAACCAAGTTTTAATTAAGACAGAAAACAACATCTTATTTTTTGTTATACAAAACTCAACCGCCAGATCTTAAGCTCTTGCATCTAAAGCATCTTGCTAGTGGAACATCTACTTTACCATAGCTGTATATTAACTTTCAATTTTACTGAACATATAAAAAACTATTTATTATATTATTTATTAAATTTATTATAAATTGTATGAGCTCATTGTATATATTAGCTTATTTTGTATTATATTTTTATGTTTTCTCGTGCCCGATAGTTTGGCCTTAAAACATTTTTTATGCGTGAGGAATGCTTCGTATATGTTACGCATCTACATTCTTGGGCGATAATTACTGAATCTGCATCGGGGATTTACCGTAGTGATTATATTCGGCAGTACCGCAATTAGCGAAAGATGAAAGGAGACTCGGTATCGGGCGAGCAGAGTGAGGGTTTAAAAGACGTCTGAGATACATAGCGGTGTATTACTCTTAAGACCCCAAGAAGCGCGGTGAAGTAGCCAAAAGAGCTTTTCAGAAAGAAAGCAGGAAGGAGCGATTCTACTAAACAAGTATATCTTCGTAAAAGTAAAAAGCCTGTACGAAAGTGCAATACTTATATATATATATATATATATATATATATATATATATAAATATATAATATAAAAGTGTTCAATGTTCTTTAAAAATAAGAACAACTAGTACAGTGTGAAAATTGTGCTACATTCTGCAAAACTAAGGTGGGTGTAGCTGGATTCAGGAGTTATATTCATGAATTCATAAGTGGAAATATATGTCGGTTATGCGCAATATGTATACATGAATAAACAATAAAAGAGATCAATATTATTAATTACGAGTCTTTAAATATACATATTTATCAACTTTTAATATTTTTAATAGGCTTGTTTTAATTCGCAATTTTATTTTGTCTGTCATTATTAAACAGAGCGTTTTAGATTTCATTTGTATGCGGTCATTTATATTATTTACTGTTATCTTATTTAAGAAACGGGTGTTTTTGATATATATTACACTTTGTAGAATCTGAATCGCCCTAAGTAATAATTTACATAAAAATAAGCAAAAGAGCGAAGTCTTGCAAAGTAAGTTTACTATTTACGAGTACATATATACTTTTCGAATAAAGTCAAGCTAAATGCCAATCATTTTGACTTAACCATTTATGAAATAATAGTTTGTTATATCACCCCACGTACTCTATTTGTATTAATTCATAAATTCTATATAACTTTTAAGACTCCCAACAAAACTTTTCAAAATTTAACTATATTTTATATATATAATTTATTAAAATCAAAAATCAAAGAAACGAAAAGGTAATAGAAACATCAGGACTTAGTTCTACTAATTGAGTGCAGTATTTTGTAACTTTGTTACTTAAATTAGCTAATTGCAATAGGAAAGAATTGTTGGTTATTATTCGGTGATGATAAAAGTAATCGAAATGGATAATGCCCCGAAGAAAAATATCAATTGCATTTAAAATGAGCAAATTTAGCATTGCCATATAAAATAAAGATCGATTGGTGAATTGAAATATGTATTTTGTAATATATTTGAGACAATATTTATTACATGTTTGATGAGTAGTTTCGAAAATAACTAGGCAACTATCTTCAGTATACATATATGATTTTGGTTTGTCGTTGCATATAACGGAAATACATTGCTTTGATATTAGATTTTTCGTACTTCCGGGCCTAAAGTGACAACTTCACTCCCTTGTGACAGGTACTATAGTGTCACATTTAATCCCTCCGGGATTAAATATTGACGAAACTCCCGGAACGATTAAATCAAAAACAAACGAATTTAAGGGATATTTTATTGAAAAATATAATTAATTAGAATGGTAATTAACGTTAATATTCAAATTAATATTGTGACAGTTCGTCATATTGACCAGTCTTTCCTGGGTTAATGCAGCAGGTAACTGACGAGTAACAGATAGGTCCTTTTCATATTGAACTGGTGTTTGTTTCGAAGATCCTGCGGAAACAGGAAGCGAGAATGAGGACTGTGGCATAACTATAGTGGACGAATCGGCGACTTGACCAAATATTTTATCTGAAATTTTTTGTTTATTTTTAATAGACGATTCAATATATCCCTCGGCCACGTTGGAGGATTTCCATCCTCCATGTCTCTTCAGCAGGTCTATTGTTGCTCCCGAATCAGCTAACAAAGACGCAGATGTGCGTCTAAAACAATGTCCCGTATAAGACGTCGCATTTTCTAATTTCAAGAAAGCTGCTATTTGCCGTGGAAATGTACCAAACATGTTTTTTCCTACTACTCTCGTAGTACATTCTTTGTTGATGTATTGAACAAAAAATTTTGAATGAGGTGTCCCTGTCTTTCGCAATGCCACATATTTCCGAAATATCGCCACAAAACTGATGGCACTGTTTTCTGAGTTTTTGATCACAAAATTTCGGTCAATTTTATTTTTGGTGTTTCTAATCGCAATTAGGAAGGAATCGCCCAAATCTCTCACATCGTCGATTTCTAAATCAACCAACTCTTTTCCACGACAAGCTCCCGCAACGCCCAAAATAAGTGCAACCTACAAAAAAATTGATTTCTTAAAATTTCTGAATATAAACAAATTTCCAAATTTACCTTAAGCATTAAATATTTATCATCCGGAGCCTCCCGTAAGAACTGATCTACCTGCTCAGACGTGAGAATTCTTGACTTCTTTGGCTTAAATCCCTCATTTCTTCTCTTCAAAAAAGCTAATAATTTTGGAAATTTACTTATATCAATATCTTCTCTAATGTTAATAACCGATTTCAGCATTGAGTAATGTGCCCAGAGAGTTGAGGCACAAACCGCTTTTGATTTATCATTGAAGTAGACTAACAGCGCATTTTCAGTAGGTTGTCTCACATTTTTTAAGCGGCACCACTTTTTAAAAGCATCGTACTGCTGCTCGTATAGTTTTCTAGATTTCGGTGGTAACAATTCTTCACCTACTTCGGCTGCTCTTTTATCAATATCAGATACACCTTCTTCACTCATGATACCAATAATTATCAATAACAATGTTTCTTTACAATGACACTAGTAATGACAATGTTTCTAAATTATAATTGTCACAACGCAATGTTACTATGGTAACTTATTTCAAAGACAGTTTATTAAATGAGTTGAAGAGAGAAAAAACTGATTGAAATTATTGAAATAATTAATAAAATCATACCGGAAGTACGAAAAGTATCGTATATACCTTGCGACTGAAGTACATTTAATCCTTCAGGTAAATTATGGCCCTCCCTGCGGTCGGGCCATAAACTTTACCTTCAGGATTAAATGTACTACTTCAGTCCCGCGGTATATAATGTACTATTTCTCCCGACCGAGAATAAAGTGTCATCTTATACATCTGACAATTGACATATATTAGACTACTTTATTCTCTAGGGAATAAAATATTCGATTTTCCCTAGGGAATAAAGTGAATACTGTAGTGAATGACTTTTGGTTCATTTATTTAAGTCAAAATTAATTTAATTGTCAGATTGACGAAGCATTTTCATGACAAACCAAATTAATTGAATGACATCAGATCAATCTATCAATCAACTGTCAAACTAATAATGAAATAAATTATTACATTTAAGGTCGGGAGAAAATTTTTGTATGTAATTCGGGAATAAACGTCTATAATCCCTCAACAGAAAACTTACTTACTGTCTCGGGATTAAAACTGTCGTTTATTCCCTTAATACATAAATATCTATTGTTTGATTTAAAAATAATATACTCTCCTCCTCTTTTACTTAAACTTCTTTAATTACTGCTGGGGATGCTCGCACCATTAGTGGTGAACTGCAAAAATCGGGACCATTTTCATTTTCATTATTAGGTGCTGAATACATTTATTGCATTTATTAGTACTAGTGTATATTTGTCGTCTATACAATTGAATATTAAACGATAGTTTCATAAATAATAATTATTGCATATCATTTACATTTTTATGTTAATAATTTTCGATGTATATTCGTATACATATATTTCAAAAATTTAAAAAACTCTAATATATGTGAGCATATTTGAATATTTTAGAAATGCATATGTATAAGCAAGTTTATTCAAGCAATTCGTCACTCCTTTCTTTTTATAAACGTAATTTATTCGACTAATAGTATCCACGCCTTTTATCATTCGTAAAACAAGAATTATGAAATTCATGTATATAGAAGAAAGCTATCAAAATAATATTTAAAAATTTATTGCATCGCTCAGTGTAATTTATATAATCCAGATTACGTTTTGAAAACCATTTTTCATTATTAGCGTTCGATAAACTCGTTTTTACTTCGAGGTTTTCGGTTGTTTGACTTTGCTGTTGCCGTTGTTTGTTGTTATTTCAGTCGGTACTCTCAGCACTATTAATATTTATCGAATGACTAACTATATGTATATATAAATAATCGATATCAATCTATCTAAAGCAACCTACTTCCATAAAACTCCGCGTTGGTCTAGTACTATCGTGTTTTTCAATTTCGAAAACGACACATTTTTTTCGGCTTCGCTGTCGCCTTATTAATAAATAATTCACGCAAATTGCGGATTAACAGTTAGGTTTAAGGCGAGTTTGAGCGACGTGTGCCCGCGGTTTGCACCGACAATAATAATAAAGTTATTAGTCAGCTGAACATATGTCAAGTGCCGTAACAAATACTTTTCCATATACATAAATTACACAAAAGATTTGTTTGTTTGTTTATGTTCTAAAGCGAGATAATTATAATTAACTACATCATAAATATAAACATCTTTTACATTTGAATTTCCTAATTATTTAAATATAACATACACGGTAAAGCTATGCCGAGCTATTATGATTTATTGAATAAACTGGTGCTAATTCTCGTATTTAATAAACATGCAATACGATTTTTAATTTAGAAAATATTTAATCTCTCTCTATATAAAAATTCAGCCTGAATATGTTTGCGCTCGCAAAACTAGAAAAGTAGTCGGTCGGAAATTTTGACCAAAGTTGCATTCGAATATGTGAGTGTTTTTATAGTAAAATAACATTTTTTTTTTAACACGGCGTGACAAAAGTATTCCCACATCAGTAAAATAAGTAAACATAAGCGGCGCAAGAATTTCTCAAATACTTGATGGGATAGTACTTTTTTATTACAATTTTAACCTTTGCTAATCATATACTCCATTTACGCTAACATATTGTTATGAAGTCTTAATGATAAAAACGGAAAATAACTTTAATAATTTAATATGTGTATAGGTTATATGTAAATGTAAGGAAGACGTTATTTAAAAAAAAATATGTCAAAAAAATGTCAAATTTGAAAGGCGAAAATATTAATGATATTGATATTTGAAAAACAATTAAATAAGTAGCTGGGTTTTTGAAAGGAAAAAAAGGAGAAATTATTATTGATTCTATAGAAATGCTTCTCTCACGTTTGAACATAGGCCGCCGTTCTCGACACCCAATCACAGAACGTCAAAGTAGATCAAACTGCAATGATCAAAACTTTTAGACGTAAATGAACGTGTTAGAGTCAGAACTTCTCAAAGGCGAGCGAGTTGAATCTAGAAGAGTAGCACGATCGTTTCATCAATGCCAAGAAAAATTAGATCAATAGCGAAGACGTATGCAGTTGTAATATCTGAATGATCGAGCTTCGCATTACCGAATTTTACCGAATGTTTTTTTCATACGAACCGGATTCAATATATATTCAATACAATACCTCATGTAATTTCGTTCAAATCGGAAAAATGGAAAAAGTACGAAGCCAACGATTAGTAGTTCAAAAATTGATAAACAATCTAATTGAAGCAACAATTTTGACTGGACTTCATGAAGGTGAAGAGGTACTTCCACAAATACCACTTATTCCGACCGATATGTTGCATGCTTCAGAATCGGTAAACCGTATGATCTTTATGTTTATGCAGAAAACGGACAAACAAAAAATGCAGTAAATCCGCTAGCTCTACAATAAAAAATAATTTTCTGTGAAAAATATCTTTTTTTTTTCATTTCCTTTCATTCCACATAGCCACAGCAATGCAAGGTAGGGTATTGAATTGAATGATGTGTTCTCTCGGTGAATCTATGTTCGCTGCAATAATTTGATTAAATTTTCATTCATTTCATATCAGAATGAGCCACAGCGAAGCGTGGCCGGATTTAGCTAGTATTAAATGAGAATTTCTTCTTCTCAATCGATAGCTTTTTACTGCGAGGTGTAAGGCAGTTTGAGCTGAGTTTGGTTTATTCTTTCTTCTTTTATTCCTTCCCATTTTATTCTCCTGTTTTTGGCTTTCTCGTTGTGAGTCTTCCTTCTGGCATTCGGCATACATATCCGAGCCATCTTCTGGTTTTATGTTATTTTATCGTTTATAGATTCGATTCTTAGTTGTCGTTTGTATGTTCCATTTCTAATAATAAATAAGAATTTTTTCTTCTTCTTAATAGTTAGCCTTTTTACCGTGAGGTGTAAGGCGATTTCATATTTCATTTCGTATTTTGTATCTTTTTGTTTTGCCTTCTCCTGAGAAATCTCATTCCCATTGCATTTATTATTGCTCTGTGCTTTTCTGTTAGTGTCCAAGTTTCACTCGTGGGTTTGAATATGTTCTTTACTATTTCGGTTTGTATTTACCCACTGATTTCCCTTTCACTGAACTTTAATAAACTTTTCATTATGTTGAAGATTTTGTCTCCGTTTTTCATTCTTTTATTTATTTCTTTGTCCCACTTCCCATTTCTTCTGTAATCGTTCCCATATAGTTAATATATAATCATCAACTCATTGTATCATTTCATGTTTATTTTTATATTTATTTTGTTTAGTTAATTTTTAAGGATATCCAGGTTATGTTGGAGATGTACTTTGGATTCAGTTAGAACAACGATATCGTCTGCTAACATCAGTTCCGCGTATTTTTATCTCTTCCATTTTCCAGTACCCAAGTTTTAAATTTTTCATCTTTTTTTTGGCTATCGTGGATCGCTGCCGAGATTTGCAACGGCCTCAACGAAAATCCCTGTCTAACACCTACTTCTGTTTTAAATTTTACCTCACTGCATCATTTGTTTTCACCTAGTTTTTGTCATTCTTGTATAGTGATTTCTTTCAATTGTTTCCATGTATACGCCCCAATATTTATAAGAATCTTTTAAAGAGAAATAACATACATATTTACACAGTTTTATATCAATTGCATAATTAATAATTATTAAATAACACATGCAAGTAATATTTGTTTAGCAGAGTTCATTTCAGAGTTAATACAAACTGCTTTAAACATAGTGAACGGTTGTTGCGCACAAAATTGAGTACGATTTAATAGGCGGCCTATGCGATATTTTCATATTCTAAAAATCATTGATTAGTACACAATGTGTTAGGTAAGTATAGCAAACGCCAATTAAGTTGGCGCGAGGAGGGGTAAGTATGCGCAGGATTAAAAGTAGCGGGGAGATTTGTATTTGGTTTTACATCAAATGTCAGATAATTCTAACCTCTGAGCGTGTATCCCTAGCAAAGACATTTATGTTCCGTCAAACGTCAATGACAAATGTATTCTGACAATTGCTTGAGTAGTGGGGGTTGACGTTTTTAAAAACGGCTTCTGCGCACCCCCTCTTCGCGCCAACTTAATTGGCGCTTGCTATACAGATATATATGTAAATGAAAAAAAATACGCATTATTAGCGCATAGATAAAGCTAACATGTCGTCTACTAACAATTTCTCAAGTTTACTAAGGTTCATCATAATCTACATGACCAAAAATATAGTAAGGCGCAATTATTAGACTATCAAATGATATTATTCTTGTTAAATTTATGTTAGCACAATTAGAGGAGAGGAATAGTAGTATACATTTGCAAGATTGGACGAAGGAGAATGCTAAAAGAGCAGCTTTATATGTGTGTCTTGAACGAGCTAGAGAAATAAAAATAAAAAAGTACCTAAAAGTACTGTTTTCTTAAAGGTATAAGTGAAATCCTCATAATTAAGACAATAGTGTTCAAGTATTATTGCCTTAAAAAGCCATAGGCATACATATATATATATATATATATATATATATATATATATATATATATATATATATGGACAACAATAGAAACTTAGTTCTTAAATGTAACTAAATTAGCTCGGTTCTTAAGTTTGTGATAATCTATCTGATTAACTACATAATGAAAAATAAATTATCTAGATTATTAAATGACGTTACTATTATGACAGTTCCTTGTGTAAGTATCGGAGGGGGTGAGTTGGCGAGGAAGAAGGGGGCGAAGGAGAATGAGAGCGAGGGCTAGAGAGCGAGAGATAGAGAGCGAGAGGTAGATAGAGAGAGTGAGATATAGATAGAGAGACATAGATAGAGACAGCGAGAAATAGATAGAGCGAGCGAGCGATAGACAGAGAGAGCGAGAGATAGATAGAGAGAGCAAGCAATAGATAGAGAAAGTAGGAGATATATAGAGGGAGATAGAAAGATGGAGCGGTGAGACGAGGGTGGGGAGAAACATGGGGAAACCCCTTCGTATAATTAATTCAATTGAGAGATGACTTGATGGCGTTAAAAGAACGCAGAAGTGTATGTTCCCTGAATTACAATAGTTTTGATATTGTAGAATGAAAGGTTTCAGTATAATGAAAAAGTTTATTGTCCAGATAAGGCCTAACCATAGTTTATAATGAATATGTTTTTTTTTTTAAATCTAAAAATTAATTCGAAAATTGTTTCAAGAGTGGTGGAGGAATACACCAGAATATAGACAATATATTTCAAAGACAGCATTTTATTAAATTTATAGCCGACAAGTTAAACCACATCGACCAATTCATTAAGGTGATAGATCTACTATCACATCATATGCTGCAAATTCAAAGAATATGGAAGTAAAATAAAATAAATTATATGTAGATTCCTCTATGTAGAAAGTTCATTTACTACTCTACTGTAAAGATTTAGGAAGCGTTTTCTTACAAATTTTCTACATAAATCCTAGAGCGGTTGTTAAATATATGTAGTTAAAAGTGCAAAGCCATAGCTATGATTTAAGGTGATATAAGGACTTTAATAAATTTTAAAGCGTTGCAGTCCAATAAGTTGCATAAAATTAATTTAATTTATTTTTTCAATCACAGCGTTACATATTATTATATTACACTGTCGTACTCAAAAATGTAGATGAAACAATATACGAAAACACTAGCAAATTTGTTTTTTAAACAGCGGGTGCAACTAGACTAACTAAAGAAGCAGAAGGAGAATAACGGAGAGAAGATGATGGAGGAAATTTCTTTATTAGTTAAATGTTGTGTAATATATTGCTAACACGACAATCTGTAAATCAATCAAGTAGCTGAAGTTTTATCTAAAATCAAAAATACAATGTCACTTTGCAGAATTTTGTTTAAATATCATATGTTTGCGAATAATTTTTATAACAGAGTGTTTTTTACTAAGAAATTACCAAATAGAAAAATAATAAGCCATATTTTGAGTTAAAAGTAAAATAATTTTAGAATTACGAAAAATTTCAAGGTCATTAATGCTACTTTTATACAGACAAAGATAACAAGTGGCAGCAATTGATTTAAAAGAAACTAATATCAATAAAATAGATTGTAATAATCAAGTAGTATAAGAAGGTGATATTAAAACACATTTCACATGTAAATGTTTAGAATTCGGCTTAATTAAAAGACTTTAAAACTGTCCTATATTGTTAAAAGAACTTAGTAATAAATGAAATGATAGATATTTCACATGGGATAAATAACGTGAGAAAGTTGACAAGAGATGGAGCTTTGCATGTTGTAAACGTGACTAGTCAGCAGTTATGTAGCAAAATCTTGCGGATAATATTTTACAAATAGGAAGAGAAATAGGGTATTGAACGCCATTTGAACATAATTTAAAGCATACTTTAAATTAATATAAATACAATATGAATATGTGAACGTTTTCGCGAACGTATTAATAAGTTACGAAACTTTGATAAATCGAAAGATTTTTCAAAACATTACAATCCTTTTTGCGGAATAATTAAATAATTATAATGAATTATCGACAAGAAAATATTAGTAAACTTTGCGATGGTATGCCATTTTCAAAAAGCACAATATATTTATGGAAGAGACAACGAAGTGTTGGTTCACAAATTAGTATGCAAATTATAGTCGTGAATGCACATCGCTCGCATAATAATACGTAAAGTGCATAAACAAGTTATCAAACGGAGTAAATAAAAAGCGCGAAATTTTTGAAATTCCACGTTCAAGCGGTATTCGAAAATTTATTATAAACTCAGCTTGTAATTAGCGTTTGATTTATGAACATTATTGAGTTATACCTGTCGAGCTGTATCTATGATCTTAAATTTTAGAAATATCTCTCCGACCAGTCTCGGTTGCTATCAGATGATTTTCATTGGATCGATTTTGTCACTGTCATCAACATATAAATAATATATAGCTGGTAACTTAAATTCGAATATATATTGTACGATATGTGCATCTATATACAGATACAAGTATACATAGATAACTATGTAAAAGTCTAGTAATATTCTTGATGCATATTCGTTTGACGAGAAGTTTTATGGATTGATAAGAAATTGTTTTATATACATGCACATAAAGGCTGAAATAATTGGATCGCTGGGAGAGGTATTTTTCAAAATAATCTTTTAATAATGTATTTCGATTTATGTATCTAATGCTTTAAGATGAAGAAAGATAAAGTTGTTTTAAATGTTTAAATTAGAAGAAATAATTAATTAGGTTTGTGATTATATTTAATGAGATAGCTTCTTAGTTAATTATATAGTTACAAAACACTATTACTTTATGTACTATTATAAAGTTTTGCGATTGCTCGAAGATTTAAGGATCAGTCTTGAAATTTATGGAAAATAGTTTCAGATCCTGAACATATTTTTGCCATCCAAACTACAAAATATATCCCCAGAAAACGCTTAGCATACATAATTTGTGGAACACCTACACTGATACAAACTTATGTATAAAATATGAATACTTTTATTTAATACTAATTCTATAATCTAATGGTCAGGTTTGTTAGTTGAAACCTTTTAAGTCAACGCTCTTTATCTTCATTATTTAGTAATTTGATTGCCAACATATTTTAATACACAAATATTTTATTACATTTCTCATTTTTCTTGCACTGATGGATGTAATACATATCTTTATATTATAGAATTGGACACGTGGAATCTTTGTAGAATTTCAATATTTGAATTGCCGGCGGTGTCCAACAGATTGATTCGATATGTCCACAGTGGCTTCAAGATTCTTTTGTATACAAGCTCTGTCTTATAGTCAGTGTATTGCCTTAATTATGATCTGAAATATTTTCATGTTATGAAAGTACGTATATTTTCTTCACGGCAGGTGTCTTTTCTCCTTATAAAAGCAATGAGCAATTTATATATTTGGTTTTTGTTGCATTGATCCTTATTCGCCATTTATTTAACAACTTTTGGATTTTATCTAGATTTTGTTGAAGATTTTTTGAAGCAGTGTAGATTTGTCTGATACCAAAATGTCGTAGTATGGTCAGCGGTGGTGGTCAGAAGTGTTATGTTTGTAATTACTAAGTCCGCTGTATATTTCAAATATAATAATGGAACTATAACACTACCCTTAGGTATAGGTTCAAGTGAGGAATATTAATTTTTTGTTTTATTATCTATAGAAGTATCTATAGGCTAGGTACGATTTGAGTAATTTGTAATAATATGTTAGACATTCTTTAAGCTTGTACAATAGGCCTTTATAATCCATTACTTTTACATTCCTCAACAGCTTAACGCAAATTATAGGGGACACTAGCAAGGCCGTGAGTTATTATTACCCCTGCGCTCGTTTAGCGACTTAAGATTTTTGGATGCCGGCATTCACCTTAAACAAGAAAAGCCACAAGAAGTTTGCCGAACAGCGGCACTGGAATCGAAACTGGCGCGATAAGTTAGTGACTGACTTATCGCGCTACCACTATCGTGATATCATTGAGCTATCGACCGACTGTTTATGTCACACCTTATTAAATGCTTGACTAGTATCCAAACAAGTTGCAGACTATTGCAGAGTAATATCTCTTTTTTACTAGATTATTTTTTAACTACTCTGTAGATCTGCTCTATTATGCTATGTTACAGTGCAATTGGAGTTTTTTATGGTTTTGTGTGTCAATAACTAGATGTACAGGTTTGAATATCTTAAAATAATTATAATGAAGGATTCGGTCAGTTATTCACTGTCTACGTCGCTCCGATCAGGTTGAAACTTGTACGCATTTTAGATGCGCATATTTACTGCATAGGTGGCTATTGCCATTGCCTTGTGCAGTGACAGTCACACAATGTCAGTTCCGATCAAAACATACTCCAAGTTTGAAGTGCGAGCGGTCATTCGTTTTCTGCATGCAAATAATTCCTAAAAAAAAAATTGAAGACTTACGGAAAAGGCGTTATGAGTCGAAAACAAGATAGTGTTTGGTGTAAACAGTTCAGCGCTGAATGATGATTCCGAAGGTATGGGAAAGAAACCATCAACAACGAAAACGGATGAGAATCAACTAAGGGTCGATACGCTAATTCAAGAAGATCGTCGGCCGAAAATACGGGAAATTGCTCTACTGACTGGCATTCCTAAAAGCTCTGTTTATGAAATCGTATCTGAATTACGCTATCGAAAATTGGTCGCGAGATGGGTACTAAAATTGTTGACCGACCAACACAAAATGCAACGAATTGCGACGGCAGTGTATAGTTACAGGAGACGAAACGTGGGTATACCAACATACCCCCGAATCAAAAAAAAGACTCGATGACGTGGAAGCATTCGAGTTTACCAACACCGAAAAAATTTGAAGTTCAGCAGTCTGCAAAAAAGACAATGGCAACTGTGTTCTGGGATATGCAAGGCATTTTGCTCATAGAGTTTTTACCATCGAAAACAACAATTAGCAGCGATATTTATTGTCAAACTCTCGAAAAACAACACCAAGACATTCGATAGAAACGAAGAAGAAGGTTGACGAAAGGAATCAGGTTGTAGCATGACAATACAAGACCGCACACCTCAAATCACACGAAGGCCTGGTTTCAGAAACACAATTGGGAAGTTATTGTCCATCCGCCCAATAATCTAGACCTGGCTCCCTCTGATTTTCATTTGTTTGGGCCGTTGGAAGCTCATTTGTCAAGTAAAACGTTTGAAGACGGCGACTAACTTCAAGATGAAGTACGGCAGTATTTTAGACATTTGGATCGCACTTTTTAGGAAGAGGGCATACAGAGGCTTGTGCCTCGCTGAGATAAGTGCCTTAACATTGGCGGCGATTATGTTGAAAAGCTAACAGTTCACGCTTTTACTTAGAGTATGTTTGATTTCTATAAATAAAGTAATCTGTCTTTAATTCACCTACATACCTTAGTAACCGCACATTCTTCGTAGTTTGAGATATAATCCTCCCCTCCAAAGTAGTATCATGTAGTAGTACCATGACCAGTGTTATAATCCTTACGTAGTAATCCACATTTCTTTTATCTCTAAAAACTGTATGTGTTGTAGTGTCTGTAAGACGTTATTACTTCATGACACTACTATATAGCGGGTGTATTTTTAACTTGAAACTTTCGAATATTTCGACAAATAAGCAATTCCCCAAAAAATGTCCAGATTTCAAATTTAATAATTCAACGGAGGAAATATATTAGTGTAACTTGGATATCTTAAATAGGAGCACGTATATTTTATTACAGATTCGAATTCTACTCGAAAAAGTAGGTAGGATTTGCCTCAAACATTTCTTTCAATTCACTGTAATGCGCTGTAATCGATTCGAAGATTAGAAGATTCAAATTTCAGACCTGGTTCGAATTTCACACGAGTACATTTCGCAAATTAAAAGAAATTGGGAAACATATAATGTCAGAAATAGGTCTGACAAGAACTGGCCCTGACCAGGGCTACCCTGAAGACGACAGTAGATTGACTGCCGAAACGTCGGATTGTTCAAATCTACAAACGATGGAAATAGCCCAAACAACTACTTAATTAATCATCCATTGTCATCAACTTCTCGTTACAAGAATTGAAAACTTCAAAAAATATGTTTTAAAATCTGGAAATAACTCCTAACACGAGAATTTAATCAAATTATTGTATATAAAATTCTGTTTTTTTTTTTTGTAATTAAGGCATTTAATTGTTTTAATTTAGTTAATTATGGTTTATGCGTCTTATATCGAGCCAACTAAAAAATTCATAATTGGAGTAGACTGTGAAATTGGGTTGATACTTTAACCACTTCCACATAATGACATATTACTTGATGCTTGACAGTTTCATTTGGTTTCATTGTAAAAAAAGGTTATGGCATTGAAATGATACTACAACAAAAAAGAAAACAAATAATTTATTTAATATCGAAATCATAATCAAAATTTACATATAGCTACAGAAGTTGTTGAAAATGTTGTCCATTTACATCTAAACACAAACAATTTTCTTAATAAGAAAGAGTTTTGAAAAATGTGACACAAACTTATAGTTTCAATGTCAAATAATAAATGTCATTATGTGGAAGTGGTTATGAATTTTTTCGATGGCTCGTTATCATATAGATACCATTGATTTTTCGTTTAGAATGTTTTCATACAATTACCAAAAATATTTAAATTTTTCTTCACTTATACGGACGATCATTAATATGACGCACTGTACGTGGAACGCTTGATTATATCCATTGTTTCAACAACTGCCATTGTTAAATAGCCATAATTACTTTACGCAATTATTAATAAATTCATATAGGAACCTATGTCCCCTTATATAAAATAACGCAAAAATATTTGACATTGTTTTGAACAAAATTCGAAAAAGTAGTACACGTTCACGTGACGGAATTTATCTGCTTTCTTTTAGCACATACTTCAAATTCTCTCATATAAGACGGCAACGAATTAATTTTTAACATGGGGCCGGATGTGAGAGATATATTTAGTATAGTCAAGGATAATTTAGTTGAAGAAATTCTATAGCAATTCATTTCTTATTTACTTGCTTGTCTATGTTGCGAAAGAACGATATACGAAAACAAATAAATTGTATCTCTCGAGTCCAGTGGTCGAGAGCACCGAACTTGCTCGCATCGTAAATTTTACGTCCCGTAACCGCAGAGTTTCACGAGGAAAAACGCCTTAAAAGATTACTTTACAACTATGTAATGAGGTTATGAATCTGGTAAGTAGTAAATGCAGTACGGACTGTTCCAAGAAAAAAAAGGAACATTAAAGTGACGATTACGAGAAGTATTACATAAACTTTTACCATGTTTTTGCAAGCTTTTGGAGTAAAAACAGAGAAAATGATAGAAAATTAAATCTTTATTTGATCAATATCAACTATTCTTAATATTTCAAATATGAGCCTTTATTTAATTTATTTTTTAGTTATCGTATTATGTAACTTTTAAATATGTTTCTTTTATAAAGAGTTTGGTAATCTTATGAGGCAAAAAGAATATTTGTGGGAGAAGACATGTATAATGATTTCCAATGGATAGTCTTATATTGGGTTATCCATTTTTAGGTTTCGAAAAAAAATGCAATATCATTCAAATGGCCGCTTCGGGATTTGTGGCAAGACTCTTTTGAAGCAATTTTAGACTACTTTTCGGCACATTTCGGCCGCTATCTCAGCTATCAGTTGACGAATGTTGTTTTTTAAATGTTTTAAAGTTAGAGGATTGTTCACATAAATACGGTCTTTTCCGTAGCTCCACAAAAAAGTCTAACAGCGTTAAATCGCATGATCTAGGTGGCCAATTGACGTCGCTTAAACGTGAAATTAGACACAATAGAGCCAAAATCGGTCGTGTTGGATAGCTTGTTGCACCGTCTTGCTGGAACCACATATCGTCCATACTTTCAGTCGCAGTCCAAAAAAAGTGTGTTATTATTCATTCATACCGCTTCGAATTGACAGTAGTCGCCCTTCCCTTGTCATTTTCGAAAAAAATACGGCCCTGTAATGCCGTTCGATAGGTAGAATTCGTCTCCTAGATGGACCTCGACTTTCACATCATATCCACACTGAATAACCAGTTTTTCCTTCTAGTTACCCCTCGCAAAATTTATAAACATTTTCAATATACAGTCATATCACATATAAATGTACATTTTTTAAACATTCAAATATATCGCGTAATTTTCAGTATTTTTCTGATGAAAAATCCACAGCAATATGTATCAGCGATGTCGATATCAGCGATATTTTTGGTAGTATATTCAGGCTAAAAGGAAGGCTACTGGTATTCTTGGAAGTTTAGCGTGAAGCTGATAGCGGTTGTGGCAGCCCTGATGGTTTGAATGAATATATCTCTAATGTCTTCACAAGTCCTATATTTGCAACAGATATTCAACACGACTTGCTTAATCAGTTAACAATGCTTGTAAATGATTTATCTGGGGATATTGTTTCAAAATCTATTTAGAAATTGCACGGTGGCTTTACATCTGGCCATGATCGAGTTCTAGCGTTTCTAGCAACTCTGTAAATTTGTTCTTCTGAAACCCTTTTGTATATGTTTCGTTCTGTTTTTCAGACAGTTTTTCTAATATCTGAAGATGGTATGAATAGTACCTGTATCTAAGGCTGGCGATCCATTTAGTATTGGTAATTATCGCCCGGAGCTACCATATCTAACTTTGCCAAAGTCTTCGAGCAATGGTTTCTTCTTTAACCATATATAAAAACGTACATATCTCTTTTTCAGCATACTTTCATGGAGAAGTAATCTATCTTATCTAACTTATGTTCTATTATTAAGTATCCATCGATCGCATTGGAGGACAGAAAACAAGTTGGTGTATTATGTATTGATTTTTCTGGAGCTTCGATCGCCTTGACCTTGGTCTTATTCGTATGATTTCAGTGTTTCATTGGTGTTTATTTTCAAATCTTATCTTTCCAATCGTCAACAATATGCATTTTACAATATATATTCTTCCAATAAGTAGACTGCCACCTTTGCAGCACCACAGGGATCGAATTTAGGACACTAATTTTTATAAAGTACGTCATTATTGCTAGCGAACAATTACTTTTCGCTGACGATTTGAAAATTTTTCGTTATATCTCCGATATTAGCCATTATAAAGTACGTCGGGCGAACCTTTTAAATATCTCTAGTTAGTGTAATAGTTTCACTTCACTTTACTTGTTTTTATTTATGAACTTAACTCCGTTAACTTGGATTGTATTAAAGAAATTAAGGATTTAGATGTTAAGTTTGATGCCGAATTGAAGTTCGCGAACCATGTAAACCGAATTACAAGTACTGAAGGAAGGGTAAGGCTTTATTGTCTGCAACTCTAGATTTCTTTACAAATATAAGAGTGTTCCTTTCGTCAGATCGTGCCTTGAGTAGCCTCGATTATTTGATTTCTTTATATGCCAAGTTTTTAAGGTTGCGATTGGATGGCAGATATTCGGATAGAAATGTGGACCATTCTACGTTGTTACGACGACTGAATCTATATTATTTTTTTGAAACAATCTTATCGAATCACCGTCACTTATACAACATTTGAATTTAGTAGTGCCTCATATAAATCAGTACTTTTTGATAACCCTTCGCAAGTACCAACAATCTGGTTAAATAATCAATTTATATTATGTGCTGTAATTTTTAACTCTCTCACAAGATTGTGATATATTTTTTTGTTTTTTAAATATTTTCAAGTTATTTTCAGTTAGTACGCTTGTTAATTCTATACATAGCTAGACTAACTTCATTTGAAGTTGGAGCATCATATTATATTTTATATTGACTGCGGATTAAAAATGAACTCTTTTATAGCAATCTGAAAATGATATAAAAAGACTCAACTGCACAAGTACATTATTATTTAAATTCAATTAAATATCAATATATATTCCTGCAATGTACATCAACAATAAAATAGCAATCATAAAATCTGTTTTTCAAGTCAAGACCAATATTTTTATTACACTGTTTATTGTAGTTCATTGCATTGCAGTTAATTTTTTGAACGACACACGTTCGATGAATGCACTACCCATTATTATGTATATACTTGATAATGTTAACTTTTTTCAGCATTGAGTACATATATACTCAGGGTTTTACCCAAAGAGAGTTCGAAAACCAATTTGTCTCTACTTATTAAACACGTCGCTCATTGATCACGTGGTAAACAGAAAATTTCGAAGGCAACATTACCTCACTGGCACCAGATCTGTAAAACATTAATTTAAAACGTCGTTGCTGTCTTGTACGAATGTTTAGTTTCTTAGTAGTTGCTCTCCTTCCTTTTTATTCTTTTTTTTGTTCACTTGTTTATCCGGGTTACGTATAGAATGGGAAATGCGGGTAACAATTGGAGCCGTTGTTATTTCGTCGAAACACTAATTTGCTCACTCCAAAATTGATGGGGATTAAAGAAATTCACTTAAGAGTCTTATCTGTTCGTATTTTTTTAGACCGGCTTGTTGCATACGTCTAATAGTTAATTTATTTCGTAACTTAAATGGCTGATGTGTATCGTTGATTGTGGAACGGCAGTCTGTGATACATTGCTTGGCGGTCAAGGTTGGTGATACGTATGTAAACGTGCATATATTGTGAATGTTTAGGTATTATTTATACAAGAATTTATATATTATTTATATAGACTTACCTACATTGATACTAAATAAGTTTTACTGCGGGAAGATAAAAACGCAGTAAACACAATTTTAACTCAACAGGTCATGAGTGCTTTAATTATGGAAAAATTTACGCATTTTGAACGATTGATTGGAGCAGTGGTAAGAACACCGATCATATAGTAAGACATTAATGATAATTATCATATTGCTTACGCACAGTTGTCAGTTAAAGTGTTTGTTGGTACGAAAGCAAGTGACGAAATTAATAATTGGTAAACACCACTACTTAGGTAGGCAAACAGCGGTGTCATTGGGTTGGCTATACTGAAATAAAAGTGCGCGTTATTTCGGTTCGAATTACGCCTACGCGTATTCGTAAATGCATCTATAAACAACAACACACTATGATAGTTCATGTATTCATGTACTACATATATATAGCACGCGAATTGCTGGTAAAGTGAGTCTCCCAAACCTCTCGCTTATCCACGCCTATGTAAGCCGCCCGAGAAAGTAGGTCTTTAATATTTGGACATGTAAGGAATCCATGATGAACAAAATCTTGAACGTGAATAAAAATTGACTGCAGTGCGCAGCACGTTGCTAACTGTGGTAAACAACTTAAAATGATAGCAGCGCCGATAAGCAAAAATGTAAAAAAATGCAATTAATATTAAATATGTAGTAAACTGAGAGCGGTAGACAGACCCCCTTCCTCAAGAAGTAGCAAAACTAAAAACAATAGTAAAGATCTAACTCACACATTTGATAAAACATCTAATAAATATTTAATGAACATCACACCAACAAACCAACAAACAAAATAGTGAGACTCAAACAGCAAGCAAAACACCACAAAAGTTTGCTGTATCTAAAGACTATATCACTATATCACTGTGTGGCAAGTGTGGTCGTCCGCCACACAGAACACGCGACAAACAAGCGTTAGACGCTCTTGCAATGCTTACTGACAAGGAGGCCTGTCAAACTTTCTCTTGTCGCAAGGAAAAACTAAATGTTGTAATAATATAACGTAATATTATTAATTGTCACTGATATATCAAATATATATATATATATATATATATATATATATATATATATATATATATATATATAAAATTAAAAATAACGCAGTTGTACAGAAATAGAATGAACAAATTCTATTTATAGCAGAATATAAAATAAAAACACTTCTAAAAACTAAATAACTCTTCTCAAGAAACCAAAGCAATTAAATAAAAGAATTTTCCTAAAGAAACATAATTGAATAACAATTCCGAATAATTTTATTAGAACATATGTTCAAAACGATCACTTGACTGGAAAGCGCAATACTTTAACCTGTTGACAAAATTTCTACGAACATAGGACAATGTTTGATATAATATGTGTCGCAGTTAAGTCAGCGGTAGTAGGAGCTCTGTTGTGTTGAAAACCGCAAATGAACAATTTTACATAACCCCACAAGTGGGGCTAAATCAGGCGATCTAGCTGGCCAGCGAATAGCGCTCCAACTAGATATCAATCTGGTATCAAATATATTGTTTAAACAAAAATATTTTTAATAATATTGAAACACTATTAAAAATCAGGTGTGGTGAATACAATACAAGTTTAATGAACTTAATGTAAATGAGAACCAATGAGTATTAAATCGCAGTTTGCATACAAATCTCACCTAATGTGTTGCGTTGATTTCTACATTTCGACAAACTAAGTTTGTACCAGTATGCAGAAATGTTACACATCGAGACGTTACCTTCCTGGTTGTTAAGATAATCAAAAATTCGTGGAAATCACACCTATCCCAGAATGTGTGGATGCATTTCGTTCTTATTGGAGTTTGTCAACACACAGTATCCTGAAGACAGACATGACTTACACTTCTATACTTCGCGTATATATAGCTAATATATTGAAATTACTGCAAATGAGAACTAATGAGTATTAAATCTCACTTTACATGTATATGTCGCCTAATGTAATGCGTTGATTACTAACTAACTATATATACGCGAAGTATAAAAGTGAAGAGTCGTGCCTGTCCAGGATACTGTGTGTTGACAATCTTCAATAAGAGCGAAATGCATTCACGCATTCCGGGATATAGATGTGACTTTTCACGAAATTATCATCATCCTAACATTATCCTAACACTATCCTAACACTATCCTTTTACAAGTTCATGTTTGTGTGAAAATTGTTTTCCAGACACGTGTTTCATTTTGCTATGGACTCGTCAGTGCATGATGCTGGGAAAGACAAATTTCATTACAAGTACTCCCTTGCTACATATAGCAGGTGGTTTCCTGTTGGCCGTGGGTGAGATGTGTTCTTAGAGTTACCGCTGTCTTGATGTTTCAATGAGTTCGAAATTTTCTAGAGCTGGTCTGTTGCTGGTTGGAGCATGACATTAGGCGTTTTCAAGCTTCAGACAGACGAAAATTTCTTGTTTATTGCTCTGAAATTCTGTTAGTTGTCTATTTTACACAAATTGTAAGATCTGATAGATTAAACATATATTTAAACTATGAAAAGAAGCAGAAGTAAGGTAAGCTAATTCAATACTAAATATTTGCGCCTGGATATCTGTGTACTAAGGTCACGATGAAGACGTAGTATTCAATTTATTTACTCTTATATCTCATAGTTTTTCTGGAAAAGTTCGCATCTAGAATAGTGAAGTCATGGAAATATAATTAGCGTAATTCTCGTATACTAAATTTTACAGTAATGCATAATACTAATAAAAAATAGGTTAAATAATAGTTTCATTTCTTTTGTTTTAGTTTGAAGTTTTTATTAAATCCAGCATATTATTTATATTATAATATGCACATTGATTATAACTTATAGTACTATAAAGTATTTACTATTTAATGAAGAATAATAATAAAATTTTAAATTTATTATCTAATTTATAATAATTTCCATTAAGCGTAAAGTTATATAATTTCAAATATTGAAAATAAAATAAAATATAATCTGTCTGTCTACATACATAGTCGTAGTAGTGTCTTTTCCTATAGACGAGTTGTTAGAAGTTATTGCCCGTAAGATGAGTTTGTTACACTGACGTGTGTGACTAATTCTAATTATTTCTGAACAGATATAATCATAGACATACTGCAATGGCAAAGTTAAATTATATATACAAATTACATGCTGGATCAGTTGTTGAAAAACTTTTAAAAATCGTTTTAATTTTATGTGTGCCTAGAAATATACACCTAGTATATTCCTATTTATTGTTTAGGATAAAGAGCTTTTGATTAGAAGCAGCAGTCCTATATTATCTTATTTTCTGTTAAGTTATTTTATTTACAACTTTGCTTCTTTAATATTTTAAAAAGGATTAATTGCGATTAAGTGCGATTAAATATTGGATTAAATTTATTTTGTTATCACAGAAAGGCTAGTAGTTTATGTCGACGGAGCCGCGTTCATTTCCAAATCGCCAGGAAATAAAACCGTAATAATCGAATTCGTTCCTGGGTTATAGCTTAATTTGTTTATAAAGATGTTTTCATTTAGTCAGTCTTGGTCAGTAATTTTTGTGCTTCTTTTCTTAATAATTAATTTAATTTTAATTAATAACTATGTTTTCTAATTATTGATAGGTGGCACGAAATTCAAGAATTAGGTCTCCGCCGAATTCCGGAATATATACTCAGAAATATAAAATTTTTTAACTTAGATATTTGGACTTTTTAAATCCCAAGGACGTTGAATAATGTTTTATTGCAAATTTCATGCTAGACGACGCAAGTATAATAAAATTTTTGAACTATTTACTTGATACATAAATTTCTGAAGATTTTTCCGCCGAAAATTCGGGCGGAAATGTCATCACTGACGAAACAACGTTAAATATATAACTCATCTTTCTCTACACCACATCCAAGTATTTGTTAATTTATTATTGTAATGTATTAAGAACAGAAGAGAATTGCTTAATCCTAACGAAAAGGCAATTCCCCGGCCAAAAACTTATACTTATTCGAGTAATTGACGTTGTGAATATGGCGAGATAAAGAAGGCATCGTCTACTATCGATTGCTTCTAAGAAATGTAATCGTGACTGTCAACAGCTCCGTCGGCTTGAAGTCGTAATTCAAGCAAAAAGAGCTTGAAGACATCATCATTTTAAATCCACTTTATTCTTCTGATCTCCTTGAATAAAGTTGTCACGCTTCAAAATTTGTTTAACAGCTTCTTTACTTCTAAACCATGTGATTTCTTTTGGCGCGGACTAGAAAAAAATGCTAGATCGTTGTGAGGAAAACGTAGAAAATGGAGAAATAGTATATTGTGTAATAAGTTTGGAATGTGGCATATTCCGCACGAGTGGAAAAGTTAGTCACATGAGCTGAAGGTGAGTGACGGTTCCACGAGAATTCGATGCAGAATTCAAAAATTAAATCCAAAATAGGTATTTCTATTTTAACAAAAAGTTGATGGTCGTAACGTATTTTTGGGTTAGCCTGTGTACATGAATTTATCACCAGAAAAATCGCAGCCAAAAATAAAAATTGAGCGTTTTTCAAAAAAAAAACAAACCCATAAATTTTAAATAAATTTGTTCCAACCCGCACGTCCTGACTGTATATATATATATATATATATATATATATATATATATAGAGTAAATTACTTTCGGATGAGACTGAAGCAGCGCGAGCGATGACATTACAAAAATACTGAACACCTTAAAAACATTGAGCAGTCGCAGCAGTCGGCAGCGGAGCAATGTACGTACAAGACCACTACGAAACACACAGATCGAGCGCCTGGTATCGACTGACAAATAATCGATAAACGTTTGTGCCTCGTATAGTACACGGATTTATACTACTAGCTGTTTCTCTCATTTATGAGGTGTCTCTCGTTCTAATTTCTAAAGTGTGTTTCTGCGCTAGTCTCATCCGAAAGTAATTTTACTCTATATATATGGTAAACTTAATCAGTCGGCGATTAAAGGTCTGGTTTATTACTTCAAAGTATATATATTCAAAAAAACCCTACATGTTTCGGCAATTATGCCTTTATCAAGGATATAAAATATAGATGACAGAATATAAATATTCTGTCATCTTTACTCCTTTATTAAATAACCCTATATTTCGCAACAGACTTTGTCGCTTCTTCTGGGGTAAAAAATGTAGAGTTGAAAAATAATAAAATTGACGTACAAAATATAAAAATGATTAGATCTAATCATTTTTATATTTTTATATTTTGTACGTCAATTTTATTATTTTTCAACTCTACATTTTTTACCCCAGAAGAAGCGACAAAGTCTGTTGCGAAATATAGGGTTATTTAATAAAGGATTTTTTTTTCTTAATTGACCGCTTACCCGAATTTAAATTAATTTTTTATAATATATCACGGTCGATAATTTCGTTTCAATTATATATATTTACTGTGTTGAAAAAGCATTTCAAATGTTTAACTTAGTAGCGGCCATTCCAATTATAGGATCTACTTTCCTATTAAAAAATATAGAAATATCCATATGCAAACAATTTCATTTATTCCTTTATGTTTGCTGTGGAAGTCGATTCATAAGATAGATCAGTTTTCGGTTCCATGATAGTATAGAAACAGTAGGTCATGAAAGAAGTCAATTATCCGTAATAGATAACAAAGGAAAATAAGAGACCGTATTTAAATATCGAATTAAAGCAGTCGAATCCATTATCGAGTTTATCTTTCACTGTGTAAACAGGTGGTGAGGCAGGTTATAACAGTACTTGAATGGACTAGACAGATTGCACCGGCCTAGATCTATATTGAAATCTAGAGAAATATACATTTAGAGTGCGGACTGGCTACCAGTTACTTGTGAACTTTTAAATTCAATCGTTTTTACTAATATAAACTGATGATCGTATCTTTAGACGGGTGCTTCAATTTGTTATCCTACTTGTTTGGAAAAGGATGATGACCGCGATGTTATTCGTCTTGGTTAAGCTGCATTATTTATTGTGAAGCTTTTGAATGTAGAAGAATTTCTGAAATAAATTCTATTTGTTTAATAAGTTTACTACAGAAGGGATGGCTAAGTTCGTTGTTAGTATTATAGTATTTCGACCTTCTTTCTTTTTTATTTTTAACACAGATAAATATGCAAAATTAGTTGTATACAATTTAGTAATAGATTAAGCCAACGTCTACGAATTTTTAGGGCTCTGAATGGTGGAGGAAAACTAATTACAGAAGATTTTGGTAGTATTTTTCATGTTAATAAATATATAGTTAGGAAAAAAGCTAAAAGCTTTCTTTTTTGTATTCATAGGATTCAGTTTGTTATATTTCCTTGAAGTATTGTGAATAATTTCTAAAATTTTACAAATTGCAGATCCTTGTGACCTCCCTTTCTATTCATGGTATAAGAGATTGAAAATATTCTAATATGTTGTCGTAACATGGTAATTTGGCGAACCTAATTTTTTTTGTCTCTTTAAACTTTTTTGTACATTGTTTCGATTTTGTCAAAGCATTTATCATTAATTTTATCGAGTAACAGTCTTATAACAGTAGATACTCAAATTATAGTTAACAGCTATCTCGCTTTTTTATTTATCTTTACTCATCTTCTACTATTACATCACTTTATTATGTTGACAATATACTTAATTCTCTTTCTAAAAATCAGTTAGAAAGTAGTGTGCGCATTATTGCACTAGCCTTTTAAGATCCATTTGGGCTCGTGCGAGAAGACTTGTCAACTATGACGCTTTCTTAATATACGAGGGTGGATCGATATATAAGGTTTTCAACTCTATAAAGTAAACCAACTCAATAAAATAAGAATAAGAAAAGATATAATAATGAAACCAGTCTTGAAATGAAGTAAATTTATGGTACTACCAATGTACATAATAATGAAAAAACTTCTTGTTTACTGTTGTTCAGATTTCATGGAATTATGTTTACTGTGTTCAGAATTATAAGAAACTAACTTGCTTAATGTGCTTACAACTATTATTATACCCCCTGTGGCGATAATTCTCTTATTGTTATTGAATGGATACGGTTCATCTACCTGCAGTATACAAATCCATTGGCCATATTGACTATAAATTAGGGCCTCTAATTAAATAAGAAAATGTCAAATAGATAAATAAAATATAAAAAAAGAAATACTATTCGTCAGCTTTATTTCTAAGAAAAATATTACAAAACGTGTGGATAGATATATCAAACATATAGGTACATAATTGTATATAAGTCATGTTCCGTATATTACGTGTCTTCAAAAACTTTCCTCATTAGAGACGATCATGCTCATTCAAAATTATACTTTTGTGACAGATTACGTGCACTGTCACTAACCATTATCAAAAAGCATGGCGTCTATAATGAGGAAAGATTTTGAAAGCCCGTTACATAAGTATTAAACGTAAAGTAAAATTAAGTTAACAAATGAACATTGTCACTAGGTAGAACCTTCTTTCATTAATCATCGTCTTGCTTGAGTCGTCTGGTAAATTGGTGTGTGTGTGAATCGTATTGCAAATTTATAATTAAAGGTGTTACAATATTATACATGTCTAAATATTCGTTCTCTTTTGTAATTGCGCGTTTGACGGTATTTTTCCAATTTTCAGCACGTATGTGTTCCATAGCATTGTTAATGTAAGTTATGGTAGTTTTACTAAATTTCGGTGTTTTATTAATTCGCCTTCTGGTGTTTTTAAGTTGGGCCCATATCAATTCTATTGGGTTGAAAACACAATGATACGGCGGTAAACGTAAAACTGTATGTCCTGCTTGTTTGGCTCTACTATCTACATAATAATCCTTCACATATTCTTTGTGTCCTTCAACTCTAATAATTAGTTTTTCGTAAAGAGCGATCATTAAAATTTTCACTCGTAGCTGGCCGTGTATATAAAAATTATGTCGTAGCTTTAGTCATTAAGATGTTATTTCAAACATCTGTCAGTGTCAAATATATATTTTAAAGTTTCATCAAAAGAAAAAGTAATGGCCTTTAATGATATGCATAAAGCGTTTATGGTAGAATGTTACTTCCTGACATCTCAAAAAATTGATGGTATTTGGCAGCATTCAATAGAAAATTGCCTTGCGGAGTTTGAAGAGAGATATCCAAATACTGTTCCTAGCTATAAAACTTTCCGTGATACGCTAATGCATTGTGTAAATCTTTTTCGTCAAACAGGCAGTATTTTAAGGAAAAAGGGAAGCGGTCCTCCTCTCAAGAGAAGTCGCGGCGTAATTGAAAATGTCAGACAAATTATTAACGAATCTCCTCAAACATCTATTCGCAGAGTTTCGCAACAAGTAGGGCTTTCGTATGGAACATGTCAAAAAATTTTAAAAAAGGACTTGCACATGTATCCATATAAATTAACTTCTGTACAAAATCTATTACCTACGGATTATGAAAAAAGAACACAATTTTGCCAATGGTTTATTCAAACAATGACAGACAATATTTTAAATCATACTTTTTTCACCGATGAAGCTTGGTTTTATTTGAAAGGTTATGTTAATTCGCAAAATATGCGTATGTGGTCCAGTAAAAATCCTCATTTCTACAGAGAAGTTCCTCTACATCCAGAAAAAATAGGCGTATGGGTAGGTATGAGTCGTCACCGATTAATAGGACCAATATTCTTTGAGGGCACGATAACATCGGAGAAATATCGTAACGAAATTCTCAGTGTTTTTACTAATCAATTGACTAATGATGAACTCCAGGTCGGATATTTTCAACAGGATGGGGCTACATCTCACGTTACACTTGAAAATATTCAGTTTTTGCAACAATTTTATGGCGATAGCATAATAAGTAGAAATACAGCGATTCCACGTCCACCACGATCGTGTGATTTAACAGTCATGGATTTTTTTGTGTGGCCATATATAAAAACAATATTATTTATGAAACACCAATTAATAATCTACAAGAGTTAAGACATAAAATCATAGAAAAATGTGAACACATCAATAACTCACCGCAAATACTGATGAATGTTTTCAATGCTCTACGAAATAGAGTGCGATTATGCTTGGTGGAGAATGGTCAACATTTTACACATTTTTTATAATATTCTATTATTTTGTATAAAAATTATAAATATATTTAATATAAAAGTCAGCATTTCAAATTAATAACTTAAGTTAGGACATACTTTTTGTGTACATGGCTTACTTGAGCGAAAATTTTAATGATCACTCGTTATAATGATTTTCATAATATAAATCATTGGTTTCTAACACTTTTTTAGTACTACATTTTGTAGGAATCTTACTTTGTTATCGCGAATGATATGGAGCGTTATTCATAACTATCACACTACCTTTTGGTAAAGTTGGTAACAAAGAATCACAAAACCATTCTTCAAATAAAGATGAGGTCATATCTTCATGGTAATCTAAACTTGATGATTTTACATTTTTTGTAGGTAATAGACAATGTCCAGTTGATCCTTTCTCTGACCCACCATGACAAATAATTCTCTTCCCTCTCGAAACATCCACGTCCATCTGACACATATTTGAACTGTCCACCCAACCTTTGCTAACAGTATCATGAGTATCATACCACGTTTCGTCTAAATAGCATATTAATTGTCCTTTCTTTCTATATTTTTTTTCCGAAGTTTTTGCAACCTCGGGCTTTTCATACTTGTACGTTTGTCTATTGTGCTAAACGTAAATCTTTCTTTAATGTCAACCACAAGGTTGTTTTACAACAGTGAATATTAATAGGATGATCATTAATACATTTTGTCTGTACATAGAGTACATTTGCTGCCTAATAGTATCGATGTCATAATCATTAACTTTTCTCGACGTTATTCTGTCACTTTTTTGCTAGCGAAGGCCTCCGTCACCTTTAAGTATCTTATATATTGTTCCTGTAGGCACTTTTGTTATTTGGTTTGTCTATCGTTATTTTAATCCATCAGGGTATGATACATATTGAGAATGATCTGTTTTGCGTCTTGTGAAAAACTGTCTTCCAATATCACCATCACTATTCACACTTCTTACTATCAATATCACTAAAAGGTCGCCGCAAACTAATGAAAACAAGAGAGAAATGGTTAAACTGTAACCTTCGAATAGGTATGCAGCAATAATACTAACAATAAATGATTAATACACCAAGTATTATATGTATTATATACATGCCCCACTATTTACTTGAATTGTATTAATTGTTACAATTAGGGACCTAATAGGTACCTATATTACCTACGTATTTACTTATTACTAAAGCTGGGAATCATAGGCACACGGAAACTTTATTATATGCGCATATATGTTTTCAAAGTTCGATGAAAATATGCAGAACTTTGATTAAAATATGCAAAAATATGTAATGTTTAAGTGATAGTTACACAACTAAATTAGTGGCAAAATATTAAATAATGTCAATATAAATTTAGAGATATCATAAATATGTATTATATCAATATTTTATTCGAAATCCTACAAAATGTATGTATAATAATAATAATAAGAATAAGTAAGTTAAACAATGTAACTCTTTACATTTATCTTTGCCTTTGTATAGTATTGTAAACGTTTAAAATTAAATGCTTTTCTAAATTCTCAACTAAAAATGATTTTCTGCGATCCGTCAATAATAGTTTGTATGCTGAAAAGCTTCGCTCAACGTCAACTGATGTAATTGGCGAATACTTATATTTGCAGATAATTGATGGACTCATCTCAATAGTTTCATCGCAGTTTCCTTGCAACACACTGGATAATCTACTAAGCTGATCAAAGCCCTCGTTTTTCTCTAGAACTTGTGTTAATTTAATTTTGAACCGCTCTCCTATGGTACCTCTGATTTGGTAAATTTTATTCTTGAAACTTTGAATCAATTTTATCTATTTACTGAGTTCAACACCTTGAGTTTCAAGTTTTCGTAGTATTTCACTAATAAAATCGTAGGTTACTCTTGACGTATTTGCGGATTATTTAGTTTATCTTTGCAATCTGCAATTGCTATCGAATCGTTTGAAAAAAAGAGACTGAATTCTCTTATCTGTTCAAAGGTATCTGAATAAAATACAGCGCCATCAAGCCACATGCCCCGTCATGTTATTATGGGTTGTGGTGGCAATGCCAGACCAGTTAACTTATCTTCGTATGCTTGAACCCTTAGCGGAGCTTTAATAAATACTTTTTGTGTCAAATTGATACATGAATTAATATCTGAAAATGTGTAACGTATTTATTCTGCTACTCTGTTAACAACATGGGCCAAACATGTTACGTGTATCAGATTTGGGTAAAAAGTCTTCAAATTCTGTGCTGACTTCACCAAATATGTCGCAGCATCCGATAACATCAGTAATACCTTGTCATTTGGAACGGCATTTGGCAAATAAGACCTCGTCAAACTATTGCTTCTAAATTTGGTTATAGTTAAGTTATTTTTAGTCACTACGGCTAATTTGTAGTCCATACAGCCAATAGATTCGTATACTGCAGGTACGTGAACCGTATCCATTCAATAACATAGAGAGAATTAACGCCACAGGGGGTTCAATTACAGTTGTAAACACATTAAAAGTTTGTTTCTTATAATTCTGAATGCACTATATACATTTTTCTGTTTCCGGATATGCTAATGTTCCGTCTTCAGTGGTGTGTATAGTTTAATTTTGTTTGAGTGTTTGCTGTTATTATTATTCATCATTTTTGAAACAAATGCAAACAATATAAGTATTTATTTTTTTAAATCCATTGTGTTTCTCTACTCAGAAGAATAATCAGAAAATACTATTATGTAGTAGATGCAGTTATATTTTTGTTTTTATTTTGTTGTTTCCATTTTTTAATGTACGCCGTTTACATATCACAGTTTATGTGTTAGAAGGAAACATTAAAGTATTTTAAGGGGTTTTAAAGACATTGTATGTATATGACGATTGCTGCACGACGGTCACTGTTAACAGCAACAACGCATCGGTGTTACTACAAATGTTTAATGCTAATAATATTCTTCGGAGTGATGGATGATTATTATTTATTACATGTTCTTCTGTCATGTTTTACTGATGTCTTTAACCTCGACCGCAAACAAAAATCGCCATTCGTACTTATTCGCTATACTTTCTGCGGTATTCAGGGAGAAAAATGAATATTTTACGTTTGTTCTTACATATGCACACGTATGTTATATGATCGTAAGTACGCATGCCTGTCTGTATGTATCTATGCATGTACGATGTCATATTTGTATTCGTATTATAACGGATGTTACCGGTCGTTGATTGACGGCAATTGTAAATTTCCAGACTGACATTGAGAAGAAAACCGATGAAATAGATTTCTAAGAATATCTTAGGTGATTAGCAAACGTGAGAGGCATACATAGTTTTTAATAGCAAGAATTGCTTTAGACTAAATTATTGAATGGATATTTAAATATATCAATAAACTTCACCCAAACATAATGAACATTTCATTTATATTGCGAAGATAGGAATATTATTTGTGTATATTTGCATAAATTGTATAAATAATAATTATTTATGTTAACTTTGAATTAATAATTTAAATCTAATAATAAATATTTTGTTGCATATACTTTTTAAAGGAAATTGAATGAAGATTGTGTTTCAAAATATTCTCCATGATCGATGCACTTTTGCATACGTTTGAGTCAATTTTCACAGCACTTTTTCCATTATATATATTCGATATATTAAATCGGGAAACCGATGTAAAAATTTCTTTACTACGTTAGCATGCAACCGAGTCGATGCATTGTTTCTACTCACTCCCGACATTTTCAACACGATTGTGTTAACAATGTATCGCTTACAACGTCTCAACGGCAACTGAATTGATCGTCGTACGCCTCTACTCGATCCCTCCACATCACGCTACTGTTCGGGCACATAGTCTGCCGTCTTTAATCATTATATTTAATTTAATATCGCTGTCGTTGTTAAACACAAGGGTGCCAAACCTTATTATTGGTGAACTCCCAGAGAAGAGCTCTATTGAAATTCGGAAAAATAAACAGTACGTTTCATTTAAAATAAAAAAGTGAAGATTGTGTCCGGCTAAACCGGAAGTCCGATTTGAAAATAAATATGGTTTTAGAATTCTCTAATTGCCTAACCCTGTATATAGACGTGAATTGGGGCAATTGAATTGACTTTCAAATATAAAAAGGCGCATTTTTGTTAAGTACAGTACTTTTAGAAGCAGTATGAAATTATGTGACATATATATTTAGTAGTAGTAAGCACGAGGAAATATTTCTTTTACATAATGCATTAATAACGTTTGAAACCTATTGGATCGACACCTTTATAAAAAGTAAAAGTGTTTCTATGTAAATACGAGTCTATTGAACCCCTTATCCATATTACAACATGCTCTATTGTAAATGTGAACGAATAAAAATGTTAATAACTTTTAAAAAGAATGGCATCGGACTTTATTATTACATTTATAGGTATGTAATTTATTAATTACATAATTCATTTAGTGAGCAGATGAGAAAAATCAAAGTATAGGTTTCTTTCTTAAATGTTGTGTATTTTTTTAAATCAAAATTCATTCGCGAATTTTAAATTTCGTAGATTTCGGGCAAATTGTATCAACATGGTGTATAGTTATTGCTTTTATAAAAACAGTAGTGAGAACTCACTTAATAATACCTCCAAAAACAAAGTCAACAATATTTTATCACTTCCTTTTCAATATCTAAATTTACCTTAGAAAACGTATATTTAAATAGTTACCATGACAGCGTATACCATTTAATTACATGATAACTATTAGCGCTTCTAAAATTTAAGTCTTACAGTTTAATTACAGTTTACACAACTCACAACTGTCTGCTGGTATAAAGAGCGCACACAAAATGAACTGACAAAAGAAGGACGATCTTGGAAAACAAGCGAAAATTACACGGCAGGGTTAACTTTCATGAAATATTCATACTGTGTTATATTCGGGATTTTAAGAGAGAAAGAGAGAATTAATTTTGGATGATATCTGTACATGGGTGTCAGTTTATTTAGCTGTCAAGACAGACGATGGACGGTGCGGGGTCGCACGCACCGGATATATGACGTCATCGGAAGCACTCAAGTTATGCATACTCACTGACTGTACGCTCCGGACACTCCTTTTCACGGTATGTATAATGGAACATCGCTTTCGGAATTAACCCAAACACACACGCAGATGAGTGTATCCACATAAAGCACTAAAAATTTTAAATTTCTTTGCAACATTCTTTATGTCGATTTCTTTTCACATCAAGAAATAACGAACCTGGAAGGTAAAGAACGTGCTTCTTGAACTAGGTTTTGATACCATGCGCTATTATCCTTTGTGGACTTGATTCGTAAGTTTAAGTATTTGGAGACAAGTTATGCATTAATGTATTTAATAATATAATTAATGAGTTAGCTCTTGCTTAAGCTATAATATAAAATACGTATTTTCGACAGGTTCCTCTACATATTTCTTTATACCGGGCTGGAAAATATTGTAAAAAACTCGCGTTAAAATACATATGCACTTTTGCATTATCCTGATGCTACAAGAGTGATATAAATAAGAACAGGAGTTGTAATACACGAATGCAAACGGGACTTAGTAATCGCCTTATTGCCAGCTGGGGAGTTAGTCTTAACATTCGCTATAGAATATCCCCTTTTTTTCTTTTTCATTCATTAAGAATTTTATTTGACTTCCTTATTATCTTTCTTTTATTTTAAAATATATATTTTTTAACTTTTAGAACAGTTAGTACAAAGTATTGGATGGTACTACGCTAGTAGTAGTATTGTAAATGAGGTTGTCAGTCATTTCGCTTTTACATTTGAAGATAGGCCTGTTCCTACAACAACGGTTCTAAAAATCGTACATAAATTTGAATCTATAGGAAGTATATTCAGATTTATGTACGATTTTACGAAGCAATCAGCCCAGAGTTTCAGAAGACCTGTTGGCATCTCATCTTCACCAACGGCTGTGGTGTTATTCAGATTTTTTATTGCATGTGCAACCTCCAATACGTTTGGAAATGTTTGCGATGTCCACTATACATTACAATTTCTATCTTGATAATTTGTCATATTGTCACACGAATATATTAAATAGTTATTTAGAGCTGTTACAACGTCAGTCTTCACACGTTCGCTTTTTTCACGATCCCTAACATCACCACATTACTCAAATTTCTGTAAAATTCTACCAATAGTTATTCTTAATATTGGATGTAAATTAGGATATTTATTATTGAATTGTTCACAGACTTCGTTATTTGTCCTATCGTGATCGCCGTATCCTTTTATCACCAAAAAAATTTCAAGCAATTATAAATTTTAAAACTGGAACTACATGCAGATAAAAAGTTATTACCGATGTGCATTAGTTTAAGACACCTTACTGTATATATATGTTGAAGCGTTCGGGATATTTCGCCGCGTTTGGATGATTTCGTTCCTTTAAATTCGTCCATTAAATTTGTACTGCGAGCTATTATCCTTGTATCGTGCTGGTATTTCGACGATACAAGGACAATAGCTCGCAGTATGAATTTATCTGAATCATCTAGTGAAATGAAATGCTTTATTTTAACTAAATACAATAACTGATATCAAATTTTCAATCGTGTTTATTTAATCTATATATATATATATATATATATGAAACGTTGTTCTTCGGGATATTTCGCCGCAGTTACATGATTTCGTCCTGAGAAGGACAACTTTCTTCCTGGCGTTTCGGTGACATCACTTTCATCTTTTTCTTCAGGATCTTCTCGTTGTAACTTCAAGAATGCGTCAACTTCCTGTGCTACTGGTATTATATGCTTGCATAGTAGCAGGGACGGGTGTCTGGCTCCTTGTGATTGGTCCGTCGGTTGTTCTGTCGCTTGTGGCTATTGGACGATCGGTTTGTGTTCGGTCCGTGTTGGTGTCACTGGTCTGTCGTAAATTATTAGCATTAGATCGCTTATGCGTAATCTGTCTATTGAACAAGGCGGACTGCCATGTGTCAGACAACCGCTATTCGTCGTCACGTTTGTTCTTACAATTTGGTCGTTTCTCAATTTCTATAGCCTCTCTTATTATTCTGTACGTTAAATTCATACTGCGAGCTATTGTCCTTGTATCGTCGAAATACCAGCACGATACAAGGACAATAGCTCGCAGTATGAATTTAACGTACAGAATAATAAGAGAGGCTATAGAAATTGAGAAACGACCAAATTGTAAGAACAAACGTGACGACGAATAGCGGTTGTCTGACACATGGCAGTCCGCCTTGTTCAATAGACAGATTACGCATAAGCGATGTAATGCTAATAATTTACGACAGACCAGTGACACCAACACGGACCGAACACAAACCGATCGTCCAATAGCCACAAGCGACAGAACAACCGACGGACCAATCACAAGGAGCCAGACACCCGTCCCTGCTACTACGCAAGCATATAATACCAGTAGCACAGGAAGTTGACGCATTCTTGAAGTTACAACGAGAAGATCCTGAAGAAAAAGGTGAAAGTGATGTCACCGAAACGCCAGGAAGAAAGTTGTCCTTCTCAGGACGAAATCATGTAACTGCGGCGAAATATCCCGAAGAACAACGTTTCATATATATATATATATATATATATATATATATATATATAGATTAAATAAACACGATTGAAAATTTGATATCAGTTATTGTATTTAGTTAAAATAAAGCATTTCATTTCACTAGATGATTCAGTAGCACGTGACTGATATGCAATATATTTCCTTCATTTCGTGCTATTTTTCTTCTATTTAATTTTGTTTTCCTTTTTGTTTTTTCCTGGCTGCATTTCTGCGGCGACCAATATTTTTTGTTTTGCTACATTTTTAACACCAACAGAATGCAATTCTAACAATTTTACAACAGCAGAGTCTCATAGTCAGAAGGTAAAATCAAAATAAAAATTCTTATAAAACTTCACTTCGTAATGCAGCATATATATATATATATATATATATATATATATATATATATATATGGTAAACTTAATAAGTCGGCGATTAAAGGTCTGGTTTATTACTTCAAAGTATATATATTTAAAAAAACCATACATGTTCCGGCAATTATGCCTTTATCAAGGATATAAAATATAGATGACAGAATATAAATGTCAAATAATTGAGTTGCTATGGTTTAAATTATTCAAAGATACATTCCAATTGATAATAATAAATCATGCCTTAGTATTCCAAAAAATAGATAGCAAGGTGTGAACATATGTGTTGTTCGCTGCTAGCAATTTGTGTCTCTTTCTGGGTATGGACTTGTGTGTTGGTTGCTGCTGGCAGCTTGCGTCTCTCTATGGGTGTGTGATTTTGTGTGAGCGCGTAAGTGTAGGGTTTTGTATGTTGGTGCGCTCGTGCGTGTGTTTAGTGACCGGTCGCGTAAATTTAGAGAGATCGATGACAGCATATTCTGTCATTTATATTTTTTATATCCTTGACAAGGGCATCATTGCCGAAACATGTAGGGTTGTTTTAAATATATATACTTTGAAGTAATAAACCAGACCTTTAATCGCCTACTTATTAAGTTTACCATATATATATACAGGGTGTTACAAAAATTTAGGGCTGGCTATACATAGACGGTTTCTACAATTAAAAATAAGCAAAAAGTTTATATAAATTTATGTCCTAAAATGGTTCGTTACTGAGTTACGGCCAATTGAAGTTTTTTTATTTTTATTTTAGAAATGTTTACAGAAAACGGGAGTTTCTTATGTTTCTTATAGTAAATGTTCAAAATGACCTCCACGGGAAGCAACACAAGTTTTTCGAGAAAAATTACTGATAGGAAAAATTTTAAGTTAAAAAGAAAATTAATCGGTGGAAGAAAAGCTCGAGTGTTTTTTGGCAAGATAAATTAACGATTTAAATAAATAACAAATAATTATTTTTATTTGAAAGCAGGAGAACAGTTATTAAATGTACAATTATTATAAATTGTTTGGTTTGGTGTACTAATTTTAATATTATTTTCTTTGTTGCTTTCTACACATGCTGAATAATTGTTTTGTCTTATTTTATTAGATTCGCGTAAATGACAAGTTTTTTGGATATCATATTTGTTCCTATTGGAACATTTTTATACCAATTATTAGAATTTGTCTTGTTCCAAAAGGGATTTGGAATTTAAAAAAAAGTCGTTCAGATGTTACAAAAATTTAGGGCTGGCTATACATAGACGGTTTCTACAACTAAAAATAAGCAAAAAAGTTTAGATAAATTTGTGTCCTATAATGTTTCGTTACTGAGTTACGGCCACTTGAAGTTTTCCGTATTGCATGTCCGACACGTGTGCATCTCGTCACAAATTATCGCGCAGACGCGAAGCGGTCGTATTGCATGTTTGAACAAGTCGCTGACAAGTGAGTAACTTATGTTAATCATATTCAGTAGGCAGTCCGTGTTTTTTGCTGTCAGTCGTGAAAGTTGATTAAGTCATTTGTGATTAGTACCGTTTTCTAATTAATAGTATAAAATGGCAGATTATTCTTTCGAAGAGATGTCCGACATGCATTTAATGTATGGTTTGGCACATTGCAACAGAGCAGAAGCAAGAAGGCTTTACGCAGAATATTTCCCAAACCGACGTTTACCAAATGAAAAGGCTTCATATTAGATTAAGAGAAACAGGATCATTCAAACCAGTAGTCCGAGATCGCGGCAGACCACGAACCACAAGAAATTTGGAATTGGAAGAACGTTTGTTGGATCGTGTTGAAGAAAATGCAGGTGCTAGTACTCGAAGAATGGCATTGGCGGAAGATGTCGATCATGTGAGTGTATGGCGTATTTTAGGAACTAATCAGCTTTTTCCTTACCACCTGCAAAGAGTACAGGGACTTAGTGAGAATGATTTCCCATCACGAGAAGCTTACTGTGTATGGTTGTTACGGACATGCGCCGGCGATAATCTCTTTCTGTCGTGTGTGCTCTTTAGTGATGAAGCTGGCTTTACAAAAGATGGTATCGTCAATTTTCATAATTTACACCAGTGGCAACAAGAAAACCCTCATGCTCTTATTCAGTCCAGACATCAAGCGCAGTTTTCATTTAGTGTGTGGGCCGGAATTATTAACGAATTTGTGATTGGTCCTTTTGTACTTCCACCACGACTTATTGGGCAGAATTATCGTTATTTTTTAGAAAACGACTTACCAGGTTTGCTGGACGATGTTCCACTAAATGTTAGAGGACGCATGTGGTTCATGCACGACGGTGCACCGGCTCACTTCAGTCACACAGCACGCGAATTTTTAAATGCCGTATATCCTGGAAGATGGATTGGTCGCGGTGGACCTGTAGCATGGCCTGCACGGTCTCCAGATTTAAATCCAATAGATTTTTACATATGGGGACATTTAAAGTCTATGGTATATTCTACTCCAATTCAAAATATTGAAGATCTTCAACGTAGAGTGGAAGATGGATGCCACCAAATTCGAAATACACCAGGAATTTTTCAGCGCGTGAGGCAGTCCATGATACGACGAGCTGAAGCTTGTGTTGCTTCCCGTGGAGGTCATTTTGGACATTTACTATAAGAAACATAAGAAACTCCCGTTTTCTGTAACCTTTTCTAAAATAAAAAGAAAAAAACCTCAAGTGGCAGTAACTCAGTAACGAACCATTTTAGGACATAAATTTATTTAAACTTTTTTGCTTATTTTTAGTTGTAGAAATCGTCTATGTATAGCCAGCCCTACATTTTTGTAACACCCTGTAAATATATATATATATATATATATATATATATATATATATATATATATATATATACAAGGTGTGTATAAATTGGCGGACCCACTACACGCGGCGATGTTCTTCATTAAATTCGGAATCCAAAATCCTAATACGAAAATGTTGTACCATGCTCCATATCTTTGCACGAGGTTCCTAAAGTTCGGACTTTCAGTCTTGAAGTAAGCATTATTACTCGATATTTGTTGAGAGAAAGAGCTACAATTTAGAAGAAAGAAGAATTGTTGTTATTATCCTTTCGTTAAAGTTTTCTTTTTGATTTTAAAGTTTGTTTTTAATATTTGTTTATTAACTTATTTTGACGAAAAACACATCTGACAACGTTGTAAAACAATAAGTAGGCAGCCTAATGTTGTTCTAGTCAAATACATTACTACTGTCAAATTCATTCTGAAGACAAAGGAAGCCTGATACATCGTTTTAGGATTAGGACTTTTAACTCAAAATTTGACCAAGAATGTCGCAACGTGTAGTGGGTCCGCCAATTTATACACAGCTTGTATATATAAATAGTAGATTAAATTAGTCGGCGATTTAAGGTCTGTTTTACTTTGATATGTATATATTTAAAACAATCTTACATTTTTCGACACATAGTGCCTTTTTCAAAGAAATTAAAAATATAAAGCTTTTCTAACAGTAATAACAAAAAAATTATTGTGGCACGTCAGGTTTTGGTAAAAAAATATAGAAAAATAAATAAAATAATATTAATTAGGTATGTGCTGTATGGTATCATCCTGTTTAAAATGTTTCTTTTTACTATAAAATATATAGTGTCATTTTCTTAGAAAAAGGCACTATATATTATACTGTATACTGTATGTAATTTACTTTCGTTATTAATTTTTAGAATTCTTAAATCCAAACGAAATTTAACACTCCAAAACATATTTTAGTGTGTTGCAATTATCTTGTCAGTACATTAATTTACAAAAAGAAGGCGTACCTGTCCTGAATTCTTTAATGTTTATTTGCAAAAATTAAAAGAGAAAAAACGTGTGGTTATAACGGTTTCGTCATAATGAAGACAATCGTGGGAGTAGACCTACAAATGATGTTGATACGTTGTCTTAAAAAACATTAGCAGTAAATTCAGTAATTAGCTATGTATTTTATTTCACACATACACTTGATATAATATTTGTGCACGAAGAAATAATTTATTGCTTCCGGTAAAAAGTTTTAATACAATTTATACATTTTCAGATTTTTTTATTATATTGCTGAAAAATTTTGGCATGCTTTATAGATCCATCTATGTTAGAAAACATAATTATCTTGACAATTTATTAATTAAGGCAACCTACTTTCCTGACATTAATCACATAATTTATTCAGTCTTTTACTCATTATTGTGGTGATATTATAGTGTGCCGATTCGTATCTTGTTGATAGTTGTTAAGAACAATGCGAAAGTACTGGTTTGTGATACATTCATTGTTCTCAAATTTACATATGGAGGTCTTATACACAAGAATGTTAATATATATATTATTAAGAACAGTTTTCTCAATGAAATTGATTATTATGGTTATTTTGACGTTGCAAAATATTTCGTAAAATTTCGTTTGAAATTTTTAACTACATTGCTGGTACCGAGATATCAAAAATTATCTTGGTCAACGGTGGCCATGGAGTGAAAAAAATTAATTTATATCATCCTTTTGAGAAAATTTTGATAAGATTTTCAGGTTAAGTGTCATACTGACATTAAGATTAATATACTGACAAATTTTGAGGATGAGATAAACTAAAATATTTTTCACTCCATGGCCATCGTTGACTAAGATAATTTTTGATATTTCGGTATTGATTTAACTAAGAAATTGTAGGTGGAGGTGGTTTCCATAAACCATTTCGTATTATTTAAATATGTTTACTAAATGTTAGTGTATTATGTGATCAATTGTTTGTTTGTGTGCCCAACAATCACGTTGAGGGTTATCGACAATTTGCTACTTATTTAGAATTGCCTTAAAAATGTTTGAATGCACCTGAGAAGATTTCATATTTTCGTTTTCGGCAGTGGCGAAATTAGATCGATTTAAGATGCCGGTCGATACTAATTGTACAAGATTAATTGAGCCCTCCAATCCCCCTTAACATTAAAAGGTTAATACAATTGCAGAATAATATTTTTTAACATTGGCTTCCTGGATGTGAATCTAATGTGCGATTAATTGTTCAGTGTTAAAGTTATGTTTGTTTCTAATAAGTAAAGGATTGCTTATTAATCCCATTTTTGAACTGTTTCCGGTTTCTTTCTTAGATTTGGTGGTACAGTATTACTAATATAAGTATGAGAAGCCTAGACTACTGGTATTTCTTTACTGAACAGGTTCGTCTGATTCAAGTCTCCGTTTCTAGCATTGTCGCTAAGTTTATTGTGTCAAATTTGTCATAGCTTATATTATCCGCCCTTAGTATCCTGTATGAAATTGTGAAAGTTTTTGGCAGAATATGCCTCACAATCACACATATATATTTTGCTATTTCTATGTTCTTTATTGAACACGTTGCACCTAAGTCCTTTTTCATATAGTCAAATCTTATGTAAGTGTCTTTTACTGGTGTGTGGCTAGTCATGAAACCTAAAATAATTCATAACGCTGTATTTAATATAAGTATGAGAAGCCTAGACTACTGGTATTTCTTTACTGAACAGGTTCGTCTGATTCAAGTCTCCGTTTCTAGCATTGTCGCTAAGTTTATTGTGTCAAATTTGTCATAGCTTATATTATCCGCCCTTAGTATCCTGTATGAAATTGTGAAAGTTTTTGGCAGAATATGCCTCACAATCACACATATATATTTTGCTATTTCTATGTTCTTTATTGAACACGTTGCACCTAAGTCCTTTTTCATATAGTCAAATCTTATGTAAGTGTCTTTTACTGGTGTGTGGCTAGTCATGAAACCTAAAATAATTCATAACGCTGTATTTTCATCTGAGTATATTTGTCTAGTATACTTGATATCTTTCTTGAATCCAGTCACTTATATCCTTTGGGTTGAATTTTTAGTTATACTATTTGTGCTTCTTGTTTAACGAGTTTATTGGCTTTCTCCTTGCATTCATCTCCATGGTGCCCTGGCACCCAGATCAACTCTACCTTATTTTGGTATACCAAATTCTTTAGTTTTTCGAGATATTGGACCAAACCTTACCTCTCACGCTGATTAAGCTTTGAACGTGACTGTCTGAAACATCAGATACGTGTGTTAAAAGCAGACATTCTGTTGTTTTCTTTTATGGTGCACTGCAGTGTGACATATACCTCCGCCTGAAAAAAGGGGCATATATACCAAGTGCGTATTTTTAGTTAGGTTTTAAATGAGTATATGCTACATTTTTGTTTGTTCTTATTGTCAGATTGTGTGCTTTGTTAATCCATTCACTTTTCATCTCGTAGCCCAAAGTATTGGTACATATTTTGATATTTCTCTTTTCGAGTCATTTAAGGGTAGATATATCTATTTTATTAAGGCTCCACATTGGAGCACAGTATATGGTAAGAAAATTAACAGGTGTATGTGCTCCTGTTTTAAGTGCGTTTACATTACCATTCTCACTAATTCGTGTTAATTTGCTTATTATTTTGTTCAGTTTTTGCTTTTTTTAAATATGCACTTCAAATGACAATCGGAATTCGGAACATTTAAGCATTATCCTGGACAGGTTTCTAATCTTATCGAAAATATTACGATCATATATGTATCTACATATTCTAAATTGGGATTATGTCTCATTTCCTTCACACCTGCCGCGATGCAAGAATTACAATCAACTATCATGATTATATATATGAAATTATTAATTAGTGTCTGCGAAATCAATAAACATGTTTTTTTTATTTCAAAGGCGTTTACGACACTGTCAAAAGACACATCTTGTACTAAGCGATGTAAAAATTCAACATATCAAGCGAGTCACAAAATTTGTATCCTAGGTAGGCCTTGAACGTCTGAGATAGACATATAAGTCACGCCTGAGCTTAGCGAATTGACGAAGTGTCATTTGTAAATAATCATAATTCAAATTGACAAGCTACGATTTAACCTATTACTAATAGTACGAAATATAGGTTAGATCACTTAATCAATCTAAGACATAACTGATTTAATCCATGGCATACTTTGAAAACTTTTTTTGTGGCTCACTCCCTACTATCTCACCTGAGAGCGTTTGTGATATTAACCTTGTCTCATCTAGAAAATAGAGTCCATACTCGTATCGGATTACGACAAGGAGATCCTCTATCAAGAGTATTGTTCAATATGGTACTAGAGAATGATTAGACAGGCAGAAGAGATACAATAATGGATAAAAGTATAAAACTATTAGCTTTTGTTGATGACGTGAATATTATAACGATAACCAAAAGAGACATGTAGCACTTGAGCAAATAGGGCTGTAAATTAACACATATAAAACTAAATACATACATTCAGGAATTCAGAATATAAGTATTAGTTCCCATAATGTCGAAACTGTGAGATAATTTGCGTATCTAGAGAAGAATATACCTGGCAATAAGAACACTTTTGGATTATGCAAGCATTTAAAATCAGATGTTGTGTCCAAAGCCCCAACAAATGTAACATCTATAAAACCTTGATTAGACCTGTATTAATGTATTAAACGGCCTCAGAAATCTGTATAATAACACAAAATTATTAAAACCTACTAGACACATTTGAGAGGAAGGTACTGCAACATACTTATGGAGGAAAATAACTTTGAACTGTACAAGGAATATCAAGATACTGACGCAGTTATTTTCATCAAGTTGGGGAGACTGAGATGGATGGGCCATGTTGAAAGATCGAGTGCCACTAATCCTATTAAGCAAATAAGATCCCAAGTTCCTATAGGGAAAAGACCAAAGAAAGACGACCTAAAACAGGTTTCTTGGATAAGATATTGAGAGATATTAGGATGCTCAAAGTAACGAAGTGAAGGGCAAGGAATAGAAAGAAATGGCGAAAAACTTTACGATAGGTAAAGATCCTATAAGGGTTGGAGAACCACTAAATTACTATTATTAATTATTATAAATTGGAAATCTAATTAAACATGAAGAAAGTTCAATAAATTATTAATTGTCGATTTACCTTTTTGGTTAACATACATATCTGTTATCTCTTATTTCTTAATGTTCCATATAACAAGTGTTCATTTGAAAATTCAATCTAGTAGCATGTGATTTACTGAGAACATGCTGAAGTATGTCGTAAATTAAAATTTACTGCTTGACCTACGAAGTCGTATATTTTGACAGTTTCATACATACAAATAAATAACAAGTAATAGGTATTTATTGAAAACTATAACAAATGTTGAAAATCTTGTCCTTCAAGATCAATGCACTTTAAAATCCTCCGTTCAAAATTTCTGATGATATTCTGCAACATTACTGGATTGTTATTAATTTCCATGCATTTCTGTTCGATTCTCTGTAGCATATCATTCAAATTCAATATAGGTGTTCGAAATATGTTATTTTTTAGATAAGGCCACAAAAAGAAGTCGCAAGGTGTTAAATCGCATGAACGTGCAGGTCAGGCAATTTCAGTATTTCGACTAATTATACGCTCATCAAAAAATTCTCTTAAATAATCCAAAGATTCTGCAGTATAGTGACAAGATGCTCCGTCTTGTTGTAAATATGCATTTTGAAGTTCATCATCATGCAACTGATTGACAAATGGTTGTAAAATTTCCGTACGGTACCTTTGAGCAGTTAACGTTCCCTGAAAAAATATTGGTCCAATGATTCGCCTTTGGTTTATCACTGCCCAAACACCAATTTTCTCTGGATGTACCGATTCTTCATTAATTACATGTGGATTTTCACTACTCCAAATTCTTGATTTTGTGAATTTAGGTATCCCGTTTTATAAAACCATGCTTCATCAGTAAAGATGACTCTTTGCGAAAGTTCTCCATTATTGTTCATATTTACAAACCAATTACAAAACTGTAGTCTACGTGGGTAATCAGTTTCTAACAATTTTTGTACTGCTGTGACACGGTATGGATAAAGTTGCATATCTTTTTTTAATAACTTGTGAGTTGTACCAACAGAAAGGTTTATTTGTTGACTCAAATGTCGAAGAGATGTTTGTGGTTCATTTTCCATTATTTCTTCAACACCATTGACAACTTGAGGTGTACGTTTCTTAACTGCTCGGCTGCCTGATTTTCTTAAGAGACTACCAGTTTCAGAAAAAAGTTTTAAAGTTATATCCAAAGTATTCTTAAATTGTATATAATGTATTACAAAATGTGGAAACTCAACTTGAAATTCTACCATGTAATCTTGAACTGAATAAACCCATAAACCATCAATTTTATTGCCACTTCGAAAATAAGCCTGGACTAAAAAAATTTTATGTTCTAAAGTGAAAGCCATTTTAAAACTGAGAAGCAATTTATTTAAACCAGAATCGACGCACGATTATTTTATGCACTAACTGATATTTGTGATTGACATTATCAAATGTCATTCGGATTTACGTTTACGGAACAACAAACACATACTAATATATATGCGTCTTATTCTATCAAAATTTCAAAGTAACCTAGATTGACTTTTCAAAGGAACACACGATATATATATATATATATATATATATATATATGTATATATATATATATATATAAATATACATATATATATATATATTACTACTTCAGAACGTGTGTAATATTTTCAACATATTATTATGGTTATTTTTTATGTTTTCATTCTTGTAACAACTTATCCCACAGTTAGTACCAATTCACCCCGTATGTGGCGCATTGTTACATTCATAGTGTCCTCTTTAAACATCTGTAGAAACCCTCTGTATGGATTGATTCGTAAATTGCGAACAGAAATTAACCCAGAAGTGTCACATTTTAATTATATTTGTATAACTCACCAGCTTTATTCAAAAATGACCTAGAAAAAGAGCTGATAGTAAAATTGTAACAACCTGCCCCCCTCTCCTCTACAAAATATGCGACCTAAAATAAGAGTCATTAATTTCTTTTCCCATTAAAAATAAGATATTGACACTACAAAGTGAAATTAACGAAAACATTCTCAATTCTCACATTTGCAGGGCATAAGTATGTGGTTAATAGCAGGCAAGATTACCGGCTTAGATAAGAAACATATTGTCTAATAATATATTCCGTCCATTTTTAAATAGACTCGTGAACGTTTTAATACCCTTCGCACGCAATAATAATAAAAAAAAAACTGATATTGTTGTTGAGCAATCACGGAACCCGAACAAACAACGGCAACGAAATTTATTTATCGGCACTACTAGTGTCGTTATGTAAGTTTTGATTCCGTGCTGTTCGTTTTGTTTGTTGTTTCTGAGAAAAATGTGTCCGTCCGTCGTCAGGGCCTGATGGACGTCGATACTCCGAACCAGAGGTGCATTACTAACTAACTGACGCGGTCACTACCAGAAAACGCTTTGTCTTCTAAGCGACGTATCTCTATCTGACCTACGGTAGACCGTACACATAATACAGCGCATAACTACAGTAGATTCGATAGTAGATAGTGTAATAAATGTTTCCGATATCAGATATAAGTTAGTTAGAAGACACAAATGGAAAATGATGATCTATGCAGCAGGTATGTATAAAAAATTGCATTTACGCTTCGATTAATTCCAGGACTATTTTTAGCATACGTAGCGTTTCTTCTTTATTTACGAACTACAGCGTTTGTGACAAATATTCTTGCACTTATTCTTCACTTATTTATAAAGTGTTGGTTTTTTCTTGATCTGATTATAATTATCATAATAAATGATACAAATCACTTGTCAAGAACGATGATGTATAAAAGCTTTATTAATCAAAAGTACTGACACCAATTTTTAAGAAAGTGATTTTTGATATTAAACAACGATTTAGTAAAATTATTTTAAAACTATAATATTTTGAAAGTGTCAGTAAAAATAAATTACCGAGTGATTTTAGCAGTAAATAGATAATAACTTACAATAATAATAATATTTTTCTTGGTAATACCAAAGACAAATTAGATATGAACCAGAAAGCGGGTATATATGAAATATATTGCCGCTATTGTAATTTCAAATATATTGGTCAAACAAAACGCACGATAATAACCCGTTATAAAAAACATATATAGCATATTAAATTCAATAGATCGAAAAAATCGAGTGTTGCTCGTCATGCGTTACAAACCGATCATAGATTGTTTAAAACTTATTAAAGATATAAGCTATCCGAGGGAGCTGGACATATATAAAAGTATTCATATTATTCAAAACAAAAATAACAGATACAATGTCGACAACAGTCCAGTCCCAGTCACTTGTCTGTTTGAATTCTTAGAAAAGCAGGAGATAAGAGGTAGAGAATCTAGGATGTAAGAACAAACACATGTGTGTCATATCTGAAGAGGGTAAGTTGACCTAATTTTAATTTCTTAAAACTTAGTTTATACGTAGATGTTTTGTAATGTGTTTCGCGATACTTTCTGTTAGATTTACTGTGCCCAATGTTCAACACTGTCATTATTAAGTTTACCTACTGAGAATGACAACTTAGTTGTACGTATTTAGCATACGAGTATTAATTGTGAGGGGTTTCATACCTTTTTTAATAATATTTATTGCTCAACAGTACGCCAATTCTTGGACAAAATAAAAAGTTTACATTCGATATATACTGAATTATACATTTAAATTTAAATAAATACAAAAGTAATTACATTTTATTCACGTACAATGATCTTTCAGTCTTTCCAAAATTATGAAATATATCTGTAGTGAACGTCTGTGCATTTATGTATGTTGTAGATAGGCGAGGTGAATTTATCAATAAATTAGTCTTCGGTGTCGGTAACATAAATATTGAAATATGTCTGGGAACATGAAAGTACAGTTTAGATAATACTTCTATTATCAATAACAAGTCCTGTTACCGTTGTTACCAATATCAAGTCAATAATGCTGTTATCAATATCATATCATTAATCCCAATTACTAGTTTCTGTAAAAATATTAACCGATGTCTTCGGCTGCGTTCAAGAAAGGATTGAAAACCATGGACAGTAAAGATTTACAATGCATACCCCTAGTAGAATACTGATTGCCCGTTTTAAATGAGACAAATTTAACAATCGCCGACGAATCATTTCAATTCTTAATTGATGGCACACGTAATATGGTAACCAGATAGTAAAGCAATATTCACGCAGTTCATAGCAAATGCGAAATATGAGGTCTTTAGAATTGTAATGTTACAAAACTATATAGAATTATGTACTATAAATCCCAAACGTTTATATGCTACTATTGAAATATATTCGACATGATACTTAAACCGCAAGAATCCATCAAAAGCTACTCTAACATCTTTACACGTGTCAACATTAAATGAAAGTTATCCATCAGGATGATACTCAGCTGATACAGCTGCATATGCACGAGTTTATACAAGGAGTTGACATTTGTTAACGTTCAATTTCAAGTTATTTATTTGACATCGTAGAGTCAAACCGTTGACGTTTTTCTGGAGGACCTGAATATCAATGAGATTGTATAATATATATTGATATAATTAGCAGAAGGCAGTGTAGGGCATTTGAGGATATTACTTAGCTCGTCTACGTATATTATAATCAATAATGGCCCTAAATTTGGACTTGATGTTAAAAATTCACAGAATTCATCGGATTTGGTCCATTCGATAGATAATTTCTCATCAACTTCAAGAAACCAAGTGACATGCCAAAGTGACTGGGTTCTTTGAGTAAAATGCCATAATTTATAGTATCGAAAGCCGGTGTAACCGACACAGATTTGGCCTCGAGAGTCAAGAGCTTCACTAGTATTTTTTATAATGGTAGTCAAATTTGGTACTTGACCCACTAGACATAAATTCGTGCTGGTTTGCTGACCAATGAGATTTTACATTAAGTAAAATGCGTGAATGTATCATATACTCAAAAACTTTCGCAAAGTTTGATAAAATCGCAATCCATCTATGATTATTTTGCAGTGACGCATCGCCGGTACAAAACCTTGCCCACTTCCACGTATCAGGGAAAGCTTCTTTTCAAATTAAGACATTTATAATTACAGGTATCGCAAAGACAAATCTGAAATCACGGATCAGGAGATTTGGAAACTTTTTTCACCAGTCATTTATCTTGATCAGTTCTTCCTCAGATTCCGGTAATAGCGAGAATGATAACTATTTACTAAATTCATCAATACGAAAAGAAGAACATCTATGTACTCAAAAAAAACTTTTTTTTATAAGTTTTAATAATATGCATAAGTAGATGTACATTTCCCACTCATAAAATTAAACATAATTCAAAAAATTTCCGAAAATGTATTCTAAAATATATGGTTGGAAATATGCAGTGCCATTGTAAAAGTCTTAGTAGAATTACATGTAGTAACAATAGCCATGATGTCGTTTACACTAAAGACACAGACAAGATCGAGATATTTCAGGGTTTGTTGACAAAATACGAAGTATATGGAAGAAGTAGTTGAAGAGCTAAGTTATGACATATCCACAGCTTATCGGCATATTAAGAAATTTGGTTACGTTTCAAAGATGGATTATACTGTGTTAGTTCTTCACAAGTCTAGAAAAGAGAATAAGGTGGGGTAGGTACATATCCTTTATTATAACCCTTAATAAATACTTTTTTTTATCAATAGGGTCCATAAAAATTGATACAATATATAAAAATATTCAGAGTATACAAACATTCAAATGAACACCATCGACCAATTTTACAGGCTTTGCCAGGAAGTTATTTCATAAGTAGGTTGCTACAAACGTTTTGGCTGAAAGTTCTGAACATGGTTTTAGAAAAACATTACTTTTGTAGGTTAAACGCCAGTGATAGATCATAAAGAAGCGAATTTTATTTGAACATTGCTTTAAAGGAGTTAGTGTTGTGAAAAAATAAAATTTTCTTATGAAAAATTACTAATGATGAGTTTCCTCGATTTTTCTGTGTGAGCTAACTCAAAAACAATGCACCAATAGACTTTATCTGGCTTTTTGGGCGAAAACATTTGTTTGTGGAAATTTTTGGAATCCCAGCGTAAATATTGAAATCTGTTGTGAAGGCCGTTCATGAACTTGTTGTTAAGCAAACACGAATGTCGTAAGAGAAATGATACAGATGGACCGGCATCTGACACTGTAAGATTCAGACATTCATAAGTATTGACTTGAAATAATATCAGAATATACACTATCTGCGAAAAAGATTTGTGCTCGTTGGTTTCGGCACAATTTGAGCAAAGCTCAAAAAGCTTGGTATCAAAGGGAACAAGGGAATGGTTAATAAATTCAATTAATATGTTTTAAATTTCATTCACTGAAGACTCATATTAATTCTCGTGATTTAGAAACTAAACTATTTGGGTGTTCCAAGGTGACCCTTGTTTTGTCTTAAAACGAAAGTCATTTGTGTATATATTCAATATAATTAAACAAATAATATAGAATTTAAATATAATGTTAACTTGCAAAATTGTAACTCTTGTATAACATGCTTTTATTACTATATAAAAAGTGCAAACGTTTACTCTTAGTTTAAGACACGGCATCTTTCACATTTGCCAAACTTTATTTAGTTTATTACTTATTTTATTGCTCTTCTTTTTAGGCATTTTACATTCTACCCTGCTGTTATTAGTAAATGCCTTAACCATGTTTCATATCGTTTATTAAATTCACATTCACTAAATTTTGTACCATAAATCCCAGTATGAACAATATAATTATCATAAACTTTGCACTCAGCTTTCTAGCTAGTATACAATTAATAACATCTCTAAGTTTGCTATTGAAGTAGGCACAGTTTACTAAGAGGCGGTAACTTTGGAATTTTCCCAAGTTATGTTATGTATCTGATATCACTTTGTTAATTGTTCACAAGTTGGGTGTAGTTGGGTGTAAATTTTGCTTATTTGTAGTATATTGAAAACAGTCTCGTCATATCAATGTTCATAATAACACTCTTGCTACCGCAATTCTCATTTAATCTCATAACAACCTTATAATAAGAGTTTCAACGAGAGACATCAGTCTCAAAAACCCAGGTAATAATTACTCAAATGGTGTAATTTTAATATTAATGTATATGTAAATAAAGGTGTTACATTGAATTGCCGCGTTTCATTAGAAATTGTTACCGATGAATAAATAAGTTGTGTGTATACGGTCTTACAACCCATGCACCGTGAAACAATGCACAGGAGCAATCAAGTCTATGTAGCAGTGTACGTGTGCCCCAACAAGCCTAAATCCACAAAAGTTACTCATTCTCTCAATGCATCAAAAATTATCTACGCATTTTTCTCTGGTCATGTAGCTATTTATTGATATATAACAATTTCTTTGCCGGAAGTCATTTATAAATTCCGTAAAATAAACCGAAGTTATTTTATCATCATAATAATCGAATATTTGAAGATTAAAAGAGCTAAATTAATATCCATATAGTCCTGATACATCACCCTGTGATATCTTTTTGCGCTTTTGCGGCAGCACAATAATAATAATAATAATAATTAATAAAAAAACGGAAACAGGTTGGAAAGTTTATTCTCTTCTAATAACAGCAAAATATTATGAAGCTATTACTAAGGCTTTGAAAAGGTCTTTATTTTTGGGAAGAAGGTCATCAAACAAAATTGTAATTTATATATGAACAGTATATCTTAATGTTTTTAAAAAGCTAATAGTTATGGAAATATAGGATTGCGATCAAATAAAATAGTATTAAGATTCAATTAACATTATCACGAATTATCTTTTGATACATTAATTAATAAAGAATTAATTAATGAAAAATGAGTTAAATCTAAAAATAAATAAAAATAAAATAAAATTTAAACATTTGTAAATAAAAAATTACATCGCTTGAGCGGTTGAAGATTTTTAATTTGGATTATATTTGAAATTATTATTATTATAAGCCAATTAATCGATATGAAACTTGTTGGTAGAAACGATTATTTAAAAAGAAATGTAATACAAATGAACATACCTACATATTTTATATACCATAGACTCTACAATGTGGATAGATGTGGAACATTTGACGACTATGATGTACAAATGGCCTCTGTCGTGATCGACGGTTATTAATAATGATATCGTGGCCGGGACACGCGGACATGGTCCAGTCAGACAGCTGATGAATGCGGTGTCAAATGCTCAGGACAGGTACACATAGTCAGTACAACCACCCCAGCACCCCGCTGCCCTTTCAAACATCACCCTCGACTACTTAATGACCGCCGATGCTGGACATGAGATGCCAATGTTTCTTCTTTGGGTTTACCTTTGAATTATTATTTTTCATGTTCGGACCTTTCAAAGGAATTTCGTCCTTAATTTTGAAAGGTTACACGAGTTTCTTTTTATTAGATTTTTTTTTAAGTAACTTCAGCATCCAGCGGATAAATACATCAGGAAATTTGTGATAAAGCAGAAAGAAGTAGCGTAATATTTCTATCCTAGTATTATAGTATATAATTTTGAGCAACTATTTTACCTGAATTCAGTATCATATGAAATGTATTAGGAGTTTGTAGACAGATATTCTTCTATAATAAAAGAACAAAATATCGATTTTGATACAAAATTTAAAATTAGGCTTGTCGAAAAGTTAATTGTGAAATACGAGGACGATTCGTAAATTAAGTTCCGTTTCCGCATAGTGGGGATATCGGCGCGATCGCAGCGCTGCAGTATAGTCTGGTTCAGTGTGAGTCTGGCAGTGCTATTCGGAGATTCTTTCGTGTTATTTGTTGTTTAGAATGGGTGCCGCAATTGAAAATCCCGCCGATTGAGAATTGCGTGCTGTTATCTGATATCTGTGTGAAAAGAACAAGAAGGCTGTTGAGATTCATCGTGAACTTTGTTCTGTTTATGGGGAAAATGTCATGAGTGATAGTATGCTTAGAAGATGGTGTCGTATCTTTCGAGAAGAACTGACTAATGTCCATGATGGAAAACGGAGTGGAAAAAAACTGTTGTGACGAACGAACTTGTAGGTAATGTCGAAGAAAAAATTGATGAAAATCAGGATTCACAATCACAAAACTGAGTGCCTTTTTCCCTCAAATTTCACGTATAGCTTTGTAGGAGGTTGTATACTGAACATTTAGGTTCACTAATTTCGTTCACGATGGGCGTTTCTTATCGAAGGCCATAAAATAAAGAGAATGGAATCGGCACTAACTTTTCTGACACGTTACGATGTTGAAGGTGAAGATTTCGTCAGGCATATCGTAACGGGCGATGAGACTTGGGTCGCCTATGTCAACGTTGAGGCGAAAAGACAATCAATGCAGTGGGGTCGCTCTAACTCGCCTACGAGGAATCTTTTAAAGTGATTTCAAACTTTTCTTGCAAGAAAAGTGATGGTCACTGTCTTTTGGGATAAGAAAGACGTCCTTATTGTAGCGATTTGAGAGCGAGGAAGAGCTGCAGGACAGTGTTACAGCATGGCTTAATTAACAGGTGGCAGAGTTCTATGAAGAGGGCATTAAAAAACTTGTTCGTCGCTATGACAAATGCTTCAATCTTAATAAAAAATGTGTAGAAAAGTAGCTGAAAGTAGTAGCTTTAAGATGTATATAATAAAAACTTTTTCATGTATTGGTGTTTTTTTTAATAACCATACGGAACTTACTTTACGCATTTTTCTCGTAAATAATAGGATAGCAGTCTTATAAATGTTTGTGAAAATATTGAAATAATGCAATCACTAATTGTTAACATATAAAAATATAAAAGATAAATAAAAACACGATCTTTATTTTAATTTATACCTCGTATTTAATTATTATCGACTTCAATATACACCCCTCCTTTATCCCTACACTGCTCTATTCGAATTTTGTTTGTGAAAAATAGGGCTAAAAGCCTTGTGAGGTAGTTATGCGTGTCGCTTTTCGTTTCACATCTTTAACGGTCTGAAATCTTGTTCCTTTTAATGCAGATTTGGCTTTTGGGAACATACGGAAGTCTTATGGTGCCAGGTCAGGCGAATAAGGTGGCTAGTCTAACACTGGGATGTTATACTTGGCAAGAAACGTCTTGACAGACAATATACTGTTCGCCGGTGTTTTGTCCTGATGAAGAACTTTATGACTTCTTCTGTCAAATTTGCCTTACGCATTTTTCGTCAATTTTTACAGTTTCGGGATCCGCACAAATAGTTAACAGACAGTCAGATCGGATCAGATTTCCGATTTTTTAAATATTTTCATCTGTTTTTCATCTATTGTGTGTGTCATATTCAACGCCTTTTTCGCCATTTTGGAAACGTTTAAACCAGTCAAATACCCCCGCACGTGATAAACATTAATTGATTTTTAATAAAGGATAGGTCCCAGTAGTGGTTTCATTTGAAATTTTACGACAATTCGTTGCTCTATTAAAACATACCGTATGGAACTGGGGTGAGAGAACGACGGGGAGGTAAATGATACTCCACCAGTACAATAAATAAGAGAGAAGGGACGGTTACAGCACCAGGCGCCAGACGTGTCTGTGCCCAGTGTCATCAGATACGTTGACGATAGATGTGCAGAGTAATTATACGTAGAACATCGATTGTAATGGCAAAGTATACACAACAAGAAAAAAATTATTTAACTCATATGTTTATTCTTCATCATACCATAGAATTGCGTTTTTATTTTGTTATGTTAGCCAACTTTTTATTTTTTTCAATGTAGTGGTTGTGTATCAGTACTTTTTCACCTGAAATCCATATTACAGGCTTATGCAATTTACTAATAGGTACATAAAATTTTTTCTTTTCTTTGATGGAATTATGGGTTCGTTTTCTAAGAATATTTTTAATTTTCTTCTCAAGTGCAGCATTTTATTTAGTTAAGTTAGCATAGTTTTAATTTCTTTTTCATTTGTTTATATTTTCCTTGATGTAGAGTTTGTACATCACCGGAATTTAATTATGTATGCAATCACAGGTTTGTGCTATTTATAAATACACAGATTTTTCTTTTGTTTTGGTGGAATATGCGTTTGTTTTCTCTGAATATTTTTATTTATTTTTTAGTGTACAGCAGTTGTGCATTTTTATCATTATTATCAGCGGTGCAAGACCTCTCATCTTTGAAATACGTTGCGTATACATACGCAATGCGTATGTGTATACCACATCTGCTCCTGGCGTATCCTTATGCTAACCTATGCATATCCAATCAAATGCTACACTATACATTCTATAAACATATCGGAGAAGTAAAGCGGCTGGGACACGTCTTGCGCAGCAGTGCCGTTTTCTTACCTCGTTTACACACGGTATATCGATTTTCCGGTAAAACAAAAAAACATTGGTTCATGCCACACAGCTGTCGGCCGTACGACTTTGGCGCAGGCTTAGTTTGTCCGTAGTAGCATCTGTATAGTTATTTTATAGTCACGCCTCGTATATTTTGTTGGATATTATGTAGGGTTTAAGGTTTCTTTTATACACTTGAAAATTACCAGTGTGTCGGAAACAGCATTGTACAAACGACTACTGGAGACTTCTTGTAACCCTGAAATATATGTCGAGCGATAACAACATTATTCTTGATTCTGATATTATAACAGTGCAAGCGGCGAGCAATTTTAAATAATTATTGAGAAATACATATTGTATTGTTTTTTAACGAAAAATTTGACGGCGATAATCTGTTGGTCCGAGATCGAAAATACACCGTATTATTCTTCTCTGGGTAATAAAGATTTCTCCCACTCGACAACTGCGCCTACACAATTATGTTGTAATTTAATATCGAATAGGCAAGAGAATAACGAACAGTTAATAGAGACATTCTATTGAACAAATTATTAAATTTTAAATTGTAAAATATGCATAATTTAATCGTGCATATTTCAGCATCAGTATGCGAAATCCTGTCGAAATTTTAATCCACATTAATTCACACAAATTTGGTCGTAAAAGTACATTCCAACAAGTAGTTTTTAAAATTTACAGTAATTTTTACGAAATTTCTACTATTTAACATTATTAAATACAAAAAAATTAGTTTTTTTACGGTGTTAATCATTCATTTATTTTTCTAACACCTACTATCGAAATCATTTAGAACTCTCTGCAAATTACTTGCTAATACTATCACCAGATGCCACAATTAAAGTTTCACCAGCATATAAGAAAACTCTTTCAGAAGAGATGATGATTGATAAATAGCATAAAAAGTAGTGGTTCTAATAATAAACCTTGTGGCACGCCTACATCTTGCATATAAATTTTGAAATTATGCTAGTAATCTTAACTTGAATCTGAAAGACGAACTAACACAGTCAAATACTTTAGAAATGTTAAAAAAAGTGTAATGGCTTCTAATTATTTGTTAGTCAATAAATCATTTATGCACAAAGTCACTGCATGCAATTTCCGAAAAAGAATCTTTGATAACAATGCTAATTGCTAGAAAATATTTGAAATTTATTGCAGTAGTTTATGCGCAGAATGATTGCCTTCTCAAAAAAACTTTCAATAGAGATGTGTATTATGTCCAGTGTTTATACGAATTAAGATATCTAAGGTGTAATATTTATTTATTTATCTTTCTATTCCTATGTGTTATATGCTAAATTTAATAAATAAGGAAATATAATTATAGGTAGATATAGAAGTAAGGATACATTATTAATGAATGATAGGAAGCATTCGGATCTTCTTGAGGAGAATTTAAATGTATTGTACTTTACTGTACAGATAAGATTAAGTAATATAATTCATGGCGGAGAAAGCTTTTTACTTTTGAAATTATTAGGTAGTTATATCTATACAGCGATAAGATTAAATGCTTTCTAAAAGAATCCAAATTACATTCACTTGACACTGTTTGTTCAGAGATTTGCTAGCATACTTTTAATTAGTTTTAAATATTATTCCATTAAATGTATGTAAAAAATTGGCATCTGAACTTATGCAAACATCAACATGAACATGGAAATACCGAGTATAAATGATTAAAGCGAAAACGTTAATTTGGAAAGCATAAGAAATTGGCTGGTTTGGTAATTTACTTTAGATTTACCTTTTTGTGTTAGAAAGTTTTAAATAAATATGGATGACATATGGTTAAAATTACTAGTAATTCAATATTAACTCATACCAGAAGTGAGATTTATACAAAATGATAGTTGAAACGTATTTGTTGAACTTATACTACAAATAATAAAATTACGTAAAAAATTATTCAATGAAAATGTTCCAAAACTGAACTCGTCGTGATAAATTGCACATTTGCCTTTTCAAATGCGTACCGTAGTTCTGGCAAATTGTTTATGGGATTTACGTTCTTTAAATAAGGGAATACAGTAATATCTAATTGTGATTTGGGGAGCGTTCCCAGGACGCGACTGACTTCCAGTTAAACTGATTTGGCTGGTCACGGAAGTTCAGCACCTCATCAGTGTGAATGATTGCTGGATAGCCCTCCTGGAACAACATCCTGAATTGAGGAACAGTGATTTAATTTCTAATTTTTTATAACCTGTGCAGGGCGTAACCATCCCACGTAGGCAATGATCTCAATTAAATAGGTTTCATACAGGTCACGGAAGGTGCAATTTAATGCTGTAAAAATGGAAACCAGTAGATACTAGCTTCTGCAACTGCGGAAATGTGGAACAAACTATGGCCCACTTAGTAAACGAATGCCAAAGAAGAAGTTTTCCTGGTCGCATCCACGAGTTGAGCAGGGCAACTCCTGTAGTTTTGGACTGGTTGAAGAATTTAGATATTAGTGTTTTATGACCATTTTTTGCCATAAAAGTGATTTATACATTAATATCTAATTTTAGATTTCGCTTCTCGAAATAAATAAAAATTGTTTCTTCAAAGAATATTAGCCTAATAATTCGTTGGCATACCATTGCCACCCCAATACCTATTTTAACTGGATGCAATGGTACTTGGATTAAATTGTGTGGATTATTTGCTTACCAAGTTCTATAAATATTCGAATTATAAAACATAACCAGACATGTGAAACCATGCTTCATCGGAATAAAAAGTAATTTTTTGTTAGTCAATGTTATTATACAGATGATCATTATTCCACTGACAAACCTAGATTTGTTGCAAAAAAATTAGAAGGCTGAATTTAATGAAAAATTGAAAATTTGTATGGGTGTAAATTTTATTGTTTTTCAGGTTCGTACAAGGATTTCATAACAAAATTCTAGATTGGATGTAGGAAAGGTTAAAAGTACAGTTTAATTAATAACGGGTGTTCAGAAACATTCGAAGTCAAGTGGGCTCTGAACAAAAAATCGTATATCTTTACTTAAGTATCTGATTTGTAATAATTATTAAATGTCAACTGTTGTCTGTCAAAAATTGTCAGAATCTAATATCGAAGATACTAATTTATATTTTTTAATTTTGAAAATGGTATTTACTAACGTACACAAAGCGCGCATGGTTGAAGCATATTCTCGAAATGGTCAAAAGATCGATGGCCAGTGGAAGTATTCAATTCAAGCTTGTTTGGAAGAATTTCGAGATGAATTTCCCAACCTTGCTTTTGATTATAATACTTTTCAGTGTACACTAATCAGAATTGTTCCAGTTTTTCGACAAACTGGTAGTGTGGGACGCCAAGAGGGTGGTGGGCAACCAAAAGTCCGGACAGAAGAAGTGATTGGGAATGTTAGAGAAATAATGACTGATGCCCCTAAAACTTCAGTAAGAACTCTTGCTCAACAAACCGGGTTGTCAGTTGGTTCTTGCAATAAAGTTTTAAAAGAAGATTTACAGTTATTCCCATATCGTATAACTTCTTTGCAAGAAATCCTCGATATTGATTATCCGCGACGAGTAGTATTTTGCGAATGGTTTCCAAATAATTTTAATGATGATGTCCTAGACAAAACTTTCTTTTCAGACGAAGCATGGTTTCATGTTAGTGGATATGTTAACTCGCAAAACATGAGAATGTGGAGTGATACAAAGCCCAATAATTTTTATGTTGAAGCTCCTTTACATCCTCAGAAAGTTGGTGTTTGGTGCGCTATAAGTAGAAGAAGGATTATTGGTCCAATTTTTTTTAATGGTACCTTGACTACAGAAAGATATCGACAGGAAATACTATTGCCTTTCTTTAATCAACTTCGCGATGATGAACTAGCTTTGGGATACTTTCTACAAGATAGTGCTAGAGCTCACACAGCGGGGGAAACAATGAATATGTTACAAGAAGTGTTTGGAAATCGTTTAATTAGTTTGAACAGCGATCATGAATTTCCTCCAAGATCTTGTGCAAGATTATATAGATCTCCAAGACAGAATTATAAATAAAATTAGTGAAATTAGAAATAGTCCCATACTGCAAAATGTATTTAGTAGCATTCGGAGGAGGTGCATAAAATGCTTGGAAGAAGGTGGTGGACATTTTCAACATCTTTTATAATTATGGTCATTATTGTTGGTAATTTATATAACTACAATTTATGATATTTATTATAAGGTTCTAATCTAAGGACTCTACAAACTATTTATTTGTTTCAAATTTATTTTAAGCCATTTCTTACAATAATTTGTTGAATGTTAATATATTAAACTAGTACGATAACTAGATACTATTGTCAGTATAAGATGAATAAAACCTTTACTTGTAAAGTTATTTCCTCTTAATTCTGCATTGGCTTTTTACATGTTACTACAGATTAGATGAGCTTTATTACACAAGAATGAATAGCATATTAATTGGATTATGTAATTTTTCCCAGTTATCGCATGAAGAGGTGCTATTGTTCAGCAAGAATTTTCTAAAAGATCAAAATACTTAATTTGAAATTTGCAAATTAATTACTGTTACCTTCTAAAATCATTACTTGACTAGTTTATATTAACTAATAAGGCATATTAAAGTAATATATTTCGACATAAACTGACATTTGCGTGTATGATAACCTATAAAATTGTATTAAGTAAATGTATCAATCTATATCAGACATGACTTCATATTTTCAAGGACTACTTTGACTTCGAATGTTTCTGAACACCCGTTATATTGAACTAACTGCAAATGAGAATTAATGAGTATTAAATCTCACTTTACATGTAAATGTCGCCTAATGTGTTTCGTTAATTTCTACAATTTGACAAATTAAGTTTGTTGGTGTAACGTTCTGCATACTGCATTCTGCATTTATAAGGAGAAAAATATAAGAGTGTCACAACAGTAGATTTTTCATTAGCCACATAACCAGTTTTTAAAACTGCTTGATTGTTCTACTACTGTGTTATGAAATGGACGATTTTCAACTTGCTCTTTTGGGTACATTTGCTTAAATTGATGATAAGTCGACTGCTTGGAATATGTGCAACTATCATCTTCATTTTGCAAGCCGTTTTGAAAATAGGCCATTTTAATAAATGTATTTTGCTAAACAGTAAATGCTGTTTGGAAACTAATACCAAATCGTTTTATTTCTTTGAATGTTTGACGTATAATTTTTTGATCAATTTGAATTTAAAAATCAGGCATGTCAACATAAATTTCTGGAATTGTTGCCATCTCAATAACAAAAGTATCAATCATTTATAGTCACCTGTTGCTGTCAGATACGTATTAATAATTTCTAATATTTGTTTTAACGAAATAAGCTTTATTTAATTGACATTTTAACATAAAAATTAATTTACAGGAAGTTGTAAGTATCTAAATCGTTTTTATTGTTATTTATTTGGAGGTATTTCTCTGAATACAATACTAATACAAACGAAATCTAACTAACTGTATACGCGCGTAATTAAGTTTTTAAATAATTATAAGCTGTCCATGTCATTGACGTAAATAATGAAATATAAAATGTAGATGACATTTGATTCCTCGGCATATCTTATCGAGCACTGAACTTGGTAAGTATCGAAACGGTCTAACCAGTAAGTCGTTAATAATAACAACAATAACACAAGACATTAAAATGTATCCTTACCGAGTACCTATTTTATGAGCAGTTAAACGTTTTAACATTGTTTTAACATATCGCGGTAATAACTTCTGTTTCTGCCGTACAAGATTGCTCACGCTTATTTGTATGCGTATTTAGGAGTTTATACACACATGTATACATACGTCTTAGGCGTATTCTTCATTATATTGACAAATTATATAACATATATCTACTTAATTATAGGATGTAATGTAATAAATTAAATGAAATATATTAAAACCTTGTTTTTATTGCAATTATATCTATTAAGTGTTTAATTACATTGTAATTTTCGGTATAAGTTAATTATCTGTTCTATTCTGACATTGTAGAATATTTGGATTGTTATTTTCAATTATCTTGTAATTAGTTTGATATAATTGGACATCTACGATTCAAGGAACCATAACTTATTAGGAAAGCCGTTGAAGTATTTTGTAAAAATAGCAATTGCGTTGTCGTTTGTATAATGTACACATATATTATGATATCTTCTTTGTCATTGTACTTGTCTTTATCAATTTAAACAAAATTTAAGCATTTTATTATTCCATGAGAGTTTGACATTTTCGACGCGCTTTGTGTTATTTACACTGATTTGAAAATTTTATCCTAATCAAAAAATGCCTCCTGAAAATTTCGTGCGATGATTGACTTTCGACGTGGACTATCTGAACAGTGCATTGATCAATTCACTTCGACTTTTAGTGATCAAGGACTGTCCAAAACCGCTGTATGTCACTAGTTTAGTGAATTCAATTGTGGCCGTCGTTCGTTCACGGACCAATTCTAAGAAGGTCATCCAAAATCGGTTTGTTGGGGATGATGAATCAATATTATGGTTGATGTTGGCTCGTGGACTAACAGTTTGCAATGACTCGGGTTTCCAGCGGTGATGCTTCAACGTCAGTTACTAGAATCACGATCCCTATGTTGATTCATCGAGCACAGGTTGTAAGGCTGTGTACACTTTTTTAATCTTCGGTGACTGTTAAGTAAATACATGCACTTTTATCTAAACATATTTATTTACACTTATACATTTATTTTGGATCTACAATGAATTATACTAACATAAATTGCTGTTGAGACTGGTGTTTCTTGTTAAAAAATGATTGTGATGGTGTTACGAAGAAAACTGTGTCTTGTTCTGATGTTGGTACTGTGTTGGAGTTCGTATTGATCTATTCTGTACTGTTTTACAAGTAAGTAAAAATATACTACTATTCCTAACTATTACAATTAAAAGCGTATTGGTCGAACAGTGTATTGTTTGACGTCATAACGGGGAATTTTTGGGTGTTATTTAATTCGTCGAAATTATACCTACAAGCAATAATATCCAAGGTTTACGATAGAGTCTTAAAATTCTAATCTTAACTAATAAATACATAATAAAATATCATTACTAATTAAGTACTTGCAGGTGTCATAAAGCTAAGTATGCATCTCCGGCTGGTCCTTCGTTTAGTAATGGATTTTTATGGTATATACATATTTAGGAATCGTGAGCCTATTATACATATTTAGTTAACAATGAGGGTCATATTAAATATAGTCTTTGCATATGTTCACTAAAAACTCTAGGCCATAAACCAAGAAGTCTGATGTATAAAGCAATAAATAAATTTGGAAAAAGATGCCGATTATTAATAATCTTAGGTAATATAACGAGAGGTCTAAATTACAAAGCAGGTAATAAATAGATTTGCAAATGTAAAGGATATCGCTTTCTTAGAATTTAAAGAAAGCTTTAGCATTTGAATGTGCTAATATACGGGGGTTAAAAGTCGAAAATGGATGTTAAAGATCTATATCTATAAAATTGGAAATATTTATTTTTGAATTATATATCCTAAATCTGCTTATATTTAACAATAAAAAATACTTGAAATTAAAATATTACGAAAGGATATTAAATGTATCCTCAACACGGTTATTGTGTTAGAAAATATCAGGTTTGTTCGAACCTGCAGTCACCTGCAGTTCTAGAAGCTCTAGAACTAGTGCGCTTGGCAATGGCACTTTTAAGTACTTGAATCAGGTAGTTCTGGAACTACAAATTCCGCAAACTATTAGTATTCTGTTCGAACTTTCTCGGATTTAAAATTCAAGAACCGTTTCGAACTATTTCCCACAGTTCTCAGTAGAGAACAGGTATTTGAAATTCTAGATGGTCCTGATGGTCTATTTTAACAACATTTAACCATTAGGTTAAACTGTTTCTTTAGTAGATGTTTTTAGAATAGAAATGTGGTTATATTTTGCTCTTGGATAGTTATTTTTTGATTTTGTTCATATTTAATCATTTTGTGTAGTTGTTTTGTTTCTTGTGTATTAATTCCTTTAATTTTAAAACATTTTTGATTAGAAGGATTACTTTGAATTTATTGCAAGAAGAAGTTATATTGTAGAATTATACGTTTATAAAATAAAAAAAAAAGAAATATGAAATAAACATCTTAATGCTACCGTTATTTTATTTTTCATTTGGAAATAATATCAAAATAGAAATTATATATACAGGTTCAAATAAATTGCATTTTCGCGAAGTAATGTAAATTAATTAAATGCTTTCTATATTTTACGACGCTAATTATTTGAATTTTTTACCGAAAAAAATTCGCCCTTAAGCAGGTTCGAACCTACCATTGGTGCATTGGTTTGCCGGACCACTGCTTTACTATTAAGCTATTAAGGACTGAAGATTTGAATCGTCGGGAAAGTCTTAAATCACATTAAGAAACAGATAATATTGTTTGCCCGTAGTCGGCAGATTTGATGCAAATCAATTGCGTTTTCGCGAAGTAATGTAAATGAATTATATGCTTTCTACATTTTACAACGCTAATTATTCGATTTTTTATCCTGCTTAAGGACGAATTTTTTTCGGTAAAAAATTTCCAACTTGATAAGTTATTTAGTTATTTCTAGTTTCTAATGTTATCAGAATTCCTCAAAATTTGCACGTTCGAACCTCCTAAACAAAGGCAAAATCTGCACCATTCAGAACTTGCAAATATGTGAATTTTAAATACTGGAACGATTCAGAATTACTCAGAATTGATAGGTTTAAACAAACCTATCAATGCTGTATGCGAACTGAGAATGCGACATCTTCATGTGACATATCGCGAGATTGATTTATCCATGGCCATCAGCATGACAAGCATACATAAGATATTGCATGAATATTTACCCGTGGAAAGGATTTGTTTCGAAACCCAAGAAGAAACGGTTAATGTGTTCAAAATACATGTTTTGAACATACCTCAATCGAAATGAAAAAAGTGCTGTGAAAATTGATTCAAACGTGTGTAAAGCGCATCGTTCATAAAAACAATCAACAGTTATTTGATTTCGTTTGTTATTCCGGATACATAAATAGCAATCCTCTTGTACCCCGCATTTTATACAATAAAATATGATAAAACTTCGTCACAGTAAAAATTTTGTTAAACTTGAAATATTTTTTACTTCAAATATAAAATTCAAATAATTAGAATGTAAGCGTGTTTGTCACGATAACAAAAAATCTTTAAATTGAACCTCACTGGGTAACAAATTTTTAAAATAAAAAATTATCAGTTAATTATGCGGTGATTAAATGTAGATTAACGTTACTATTAATCAATTTCAGATCTTTCATAATCGTTTAATTGCCTGTTTATAGTCATTTATACTTTAGATAAATCTTAAATTAAAAAAAGAATTACACCCTAATCATCTAAACATTTTAGCGAAATATTTCTACCAAACTGTCTGTATGAAACGTAACTACTAGTTTAGCTACATTTCGAAGGAATAATTAGGAACACAAAATTTATAGAAAACATTATAAACTAATAAGAATATCGATGGAATATTGTTCTAAGTAACAGTTTCTCGTAAGATCAAAGAAGTTTTAACACGTAAGTGTTTGACAGGAATGTCAAGTACCTACATGTATGTAAATACATACAGAGAAAAAAACAGATGAAGTCATAAAGACAACATACATTAAAGTTAGAATACAGACTGACAACATGCACTATTGCATATAGCTAATTATTTTAATACTCGTATCTAAATTTTAATTAATACGTAATATATACGGACTTCAATTTAACAGGATAAAGTTAATAGTAGTAGGTAGCTCAAGATAAACATTATACCTTGACTAATTTAAATTAATAAAATTATAGTATCAAAAGACAGTATACATACTACCGAAATGTAACGATGGATTAGATATTGTTTTATTTACAGGGCTATTACTCCCAAGGAAACGCTGTTATTGTTTTATTTCCTATTATAATTTGGCCCAAGCACCCGTAGAGAAGAACACCGTAACGTGATAACAAAAAAACACATATATTCGTCACTATTCGAGCAAACATTACAGATAGGCAATAAATCAATTTTTGGACAAAAAAACTATGACGAAAATCAGCTTGAAGAAAAGACGGCGGACAAAGATTACCTAACACATGGAAAAGCATTTTATCACGCGGCCTAAATATAACACATACGAACCAAAAACATAACTCACCTGAGAAAATCAAGGCAAATACCGGTATATAGACAAAAAACACACAGTATCGCTCGAAGCATGACAGAAGCACAACAATGACAACCTGAGGAAGGCACCCGAGAAACTGCCGAAACCTTGTTCAGACATCCGCTCTTGCTTTTCCGGGCGCGGAAGTACGTACACACAGCAAGATACGCAAAATAAAAGAACGACACATTTTGACCGTGCAAACCAACGCAACAATATAATATATGATCAAAAAGTCTTTGGATCGCGATAACCATGAAGTGTGAAAACCATCTATAGAATTATTTACTTCTGTACTTTGAAGTAGACATAAGTCCAAATAAAAAAGATTTTAGGTTATGGTAATTAGTTGCATTTTATGTATATTTTATTACTAGCTGACTTGAAAGTTGTCAAATAAATGTCAAAACTAATTGAAATAAATAACGTAAATTTCCCGGCAATAGCGATCCAAAGACTTTTTGATCATAGGATATAAGTGAAAGTAGCCGCACGATGCGGCGTTAAGATGAACTATACGTTGGTGCGCTAAAAATATTATGAATTCGTTAAAGGATAATATGAGCTCTAAAAATAACACCACAATGCAGTGTCAAAATAACATGTAAATAACAAAATTTTATTTAACAGAATGAATACAACATACATTTAAAATATACACATTTTTTTTTATTTCATAGAATATTTTGGCACTGCATTGCCCAAAATAATGTAATAATTAAATCAGGATCTTAAGTTCGTTCCTCCGAAATTGAATTTTTTAATCTATGAAATAAAAAAATAATATATAACGTGTGTTCATTTGAAGAGTCAATCTAGGCTACTTTGAAATTTTGATAGAATGAGACGCAAATATATTAGTATGTGTTTGTTGTTCCGTAAACGTAAATCCAAATGACATTTGATAATGTCAATCACAAATATTAGTTAGTGCATAAAATAATCGTGCCTCGATTCTGGTTTAAATAAATTGCTTCTCAGTTTTAAAATTTAATTCATTTAAAATTTCACTTTAGAACATAAAATTTTTTTAGTCCAGGCTTATTTTCGAAGTGGTAATAAAATTGATAGTTTATGGGTTTATTCAGTTCAAAATTGCATGGTAGAATTTCAAGTTGAGTTTCCACATTTTGTAATAGATTATATACGATTTAAGAATACTTTGGATAGAACTTTAAAACTTTTTTCTGAAACTGGTAGTCTCTTAAGAAAAGCAGGCAGCGGAGCAGTTAAGAAACGTACACCTCAAGTTGTCAATCGTGTTGAAGAAATAATGGAAAATGAACCACAAACATCTGTTCGACATTTGAGTCAACAAATAAACCTTTCTGTTGTTGCAACTCACAAGTTATTAAAAAAAGATATGCAACTTTATCCATACGGTACCATACCATAATGGAGAACTTTCGCAAAGAGTCATCTTTACTGATGAAGCATGGCTTTATAAAACGGAATACCTAAATTCACAAAATACAAGAATTTGGAGTAGTGAAAATCCACATGTAATTAATGAAGAATAGCTACATCCAGAGAAAATTGGTGTTTGGGCAGCGAAAAGCCAAAGGCGAATCACTGGGTCAATATTTTTTCAGGGAACGTTAACTCCTCAAAGGTACCGTACGGAAATTTTACAACCACTTGTCAATCAGTTGCATGATGATGAACTTCAAAATGCATATTTCCAACAAGACGGAGCACCTTGTCAATGTACTGCAGAATCTTTGGATTTATTTAAGAGAATTTTTTGATGAGCGTATAATTAGTCGAAATACTGAAATTGCCTGGCCTACACGTTCAGGCGATTTAACACCTTGCGACTTCTTTTTGTGGCCTTATCTAAAAAATAACATATGTATTTCGCACACCTATATTGAATTTGAATGATATGCTACAGAGAATCGAACAGAAATGCATGGAAATTAATAACAATCCAGTAGAATATCATCAGAAATTTTGAACGGAGGATTTTAAAGTGCATTAATCTTGAAGGACAACATTTTCAACATTTGTTGTAGTTTTCAATAAATACCTATTATTTGTTATTTATTTGTATGTATGAAACTATCAAAATATACGACTTCGTAGGTTAAGCAGTAAATTTTAATTTACGACATACTTCAAAATGTTCTCAGTAAATCACATGCTACTAGATTGAGTTTTCAAATGAACACCCGTTATATATGTTATAAATGTATATTGTATTTGTTCTGGTAAATAAAATTTTGTTATCTACATGTTATTTACAATTATTTATCATTTCCAGAAAATTAGGGTCTCTTTTATTTAAAAAAAAAATAGTGCGCATTCTAAGTGTTTATTTTGTGTTTATACACGCTTATCTCGAGCACTTTCTTCTGTTAATTCCTTCTTCTGCTTTAACATGCAGTATGTATATTTGAGATTTACAACATGAATAGTTTTTTTGTATGTCGTTACCAGAATATTTTTTTTCAGTTAAATTTATAATTTTTAACTTTTCATTCAAAGAAAAGTTTTCGTTTCGACATTTTTAAATTTCAACGGCCAGTATTATCGAAAATTAAGGAGAGAGTGCGGTCGACTAACAGCACCTAACAACATATTCTGCCTATATCTGTCGGTTTTCGAATATGTACTTCCCCGAATTTTATCTGAAAATATTTTTTAACTATTCTCAAGCAAAATTTGGTAAATAACATATTCAAAATAGCTTCTGACATATAAATCTTGCCATATCAGATTCTAACATTTGTTGCATTTTTTAATTTTCACACAAAAGTCTGTTATAGACAGGTTTCGTTGTATATATATTTGTATATCAAAAATAAATTAAAATTCGGGTAAACGGTCAATTAAAAAACTCCTTTATTAAATTACCCTATATTTCGCGACATTTTGTCGCTTCTTCTGGGGTAAAAAATGTAGAGTTAAAAAATAATAAAATAATAATTTTATTATTTTATTCGCGACAAAATGTCGCGAAATATAGGGTAATTTAATAAAGGAGTTTTTTAATTGACCGCTTACCCGAATTTTAATTTATTTTTGATAATATATCACGGTCGATAATTTCTTTTTAATTATATTTGTATATATATATATATATATATATATATATATATATATATATAGTAAACCTAATCAGTAGGCGATTATATATATATATATATATATATATATAATATTTTCGTGACCTTGGTATGATAAGGTAAATTCAATCAGTTGGCGATTTAAGGTCTGGCTTTACTTTAAAGTATATATATTTAAAACAACCCTACATGTTTCGGCAATGATGCCTTTATCAAGGATATAAAATATAAATGACAGTATACAAATGTCATATAATTGAGTTGCTATGGATAAAATTATTCAAAGATACATTCCAATTGAATAATAATAAATCATGCCTTAGTATTCCAAAAACAGATAGACAACAAAAACAGGGAAAAGCAAGACATGAGTTATTATCATGTATGCGCCCGTGGAGCGTCTTAAGATGCAAAGTTGTCGGCATTCACCTTAAACGAGAAGGAAAACCACGAAAACCTACTCGGACAACCAGACAGAAATCAAAACACGGAACAGTCAGCATGATAAGCAAATGTATATGATATTTAAATGTAATTGATATTTAAATAACTTAAGATATATAATTATATAACAAAAAAAATATATTATGATGGTAAATTGCAGATCGTTACACAATTAAGTTATAGTATATACTGCTTAAATTTTTTATATCATTTCTGTTGTTAATTGAATTTTTTTCCTGTTTAATACTAATCATTTCTTTAATTTGCCTTTTCATTGTGAGTTGTTCTTTATCAATTATCTTTGTGTTTTCAAAATCGAAATGGTGATCGCGTTGCAGTTTAATTTATTATATGACATTTGTATACTGTCGTTTATATTTTATATCCTTGATAAAGGCATCATTGCCGAAACATGTAGGGTTGTTTTAAATATATATACTTTAAATTAAAGCCAGACCTTAAATCGCCAACTGATTGAATTTACTATATATATATATATATATATATATATATATATATATATATATATATATATTTAGTGTTAATAAGAATTAGATTTCTTATTTATTTTATTGGCCGTGTCTTAATATTAAAATAATAGACTTTTTTATTGGTTTAGCGACCTTTAATGAATTTCAATTTTCTCTACGACGTTTCGACTCTTTTACGAAACGTAGAGAAAATTGAAATATTCAAGGTCGCTAAACCAATTAAAAAGGCTATTATTTTAATATATATATATATAATAACTTCGTGACCTTGGTATGATATGGTAAACCTAATCAGTAGGCGATTAAAGGTCTGTATATTACTTCAAAATGTATGTATTTAAAAAACTCTACATGTTTCGGCTGTGTACGCCTTTATCAAGAGAATACAACTTAATTACTTGACATTTATATCCTGTCATTCATATTTTGTATTCTCTTGATAAAGGCGTACACAGCCGAAACATGTAGAGTTTTTTAAATACATATATTTTGAAGTAATATACAGACCTTTAATCGCCTACTGATTAGGTTTACTATATATATATATATATATATATATATATATATATATATATATAAATTGATAAATTCTTGGAGATTTTCGGGTTTTATATGAAATATTTACAAATATTATCAAATTAGTATGTAATTGCCAAGTGAATGGGGATGTAAACATTGCTGTCTACAAATTACAAAGCAAATCATATGAACTTTTTAATTGAAAAATATTGTGTACGTTGGGTACGTTGGGACTTGAACCCAAGTCTGCAGGCATTTCTATTCCATTCTTAATTAATAAAATATGTTTTGTGGCACTTACTGAGTTTTTTATTTTTTGCATAAACAATAGTGTTATCTATAGATTTTAAATAAATATATGGGTGATTCATACTGCGATAAAGTCGAGGACGAATTCATGAAGGACGAGTTTTGGTATGTCCGTTATATTTGACAATTTTGTAAATTGTTCCACAAGCCCCCTTATAGCGCCTATATTTTCTGTTATGATTCATCTATTTAATACACGGCAGTCCCTAATCATTGTGTAAACAGACCGCAATGAAATAATTATTCACACCCTTAGGCGTTTTTTATAACTTGAAATATACTATAGATTCATATTATAATACACGTATGCCTTTATTATTTATAATCAAATATTGATAATAGGGGCATGCAGCGTGTTTCTCATATCGAATACTTTTATTGCAGTATGCCGTTCGCACTATAACGTTAAACAGAGTATATGTGAATACGATTTTAAATTAGATCGTTTGTAAAAGTATATTAATTTTTATAGCTACATATATAAATAACTACGTAAAGTGAAGCAGTTTTGTTAATATTTAAGAAAGCTTTTTGAAAAGAAAGTTTTCCAAATATTTTTAACGAATTTATCTTTCATAGGAACTATTGGTACGATAAAATGTAGTAATTTAAGAAACCGTTAGTTTAGTTATATAACTCTCGGATGGTATTTTTAATCGTTTTATTTGGTTTCCTTTCCTGTAATATACGTGAAATTTACGACACTTCTTAAATCATCCTTCGGTCGGATTACATGTGTTACAAACTTAAGCAATAATACATAAGCAAATTACAAAGCAATTTCGTAACTATATAGATAAAATACTATAGATATACACGTTTAATAATAGTATACTCGTATGTTAATAGAATTATTAGAAGTGTATACATACTATTGTATTACAGGCCTAGACGAATATAATAAAGGTATATAGTTTCAATTTTGGGTTAGCATGAATCGACACAAATTCGAATGAGTCTACAGTAAAGGACACCACCTATTACGGACTAGGGATATGGATTCAATCAATTGTAGAATGTTAATAAGGTTTATTTAATAGAACTTTGAAAAGGAGTTTTAATAATTTATATTTCCTAGAAATCATTGATTTCATGGATTTTAATGTCCATATATATTATACAGATGTGGAATCTATGTATTGTGTTAAATATCTAAACTTCTAGTGATAGTAGTTTATTATTAAAATTTCTATCGTTGCTTTTACATTTTTCTTATAATTTTTGGACACTTGCTCTGTACCAACTTTCCACAATTCTTATTTATATTAGTTCTAAAATTTTTTAAATAAGAAGTGATAAAGCAAGATATAAGTAAATATATCGGTGTGTTAAAATATAAACTTTAATAAAATATACAATTATCAATAACTAACTATGGTAACAAAAGACATATTTAACTGTATTTCAAGATCTACATGTTTGTATAAAGGATTCATAGAAAATATAGATTGATAGTTTTAGAGTTCTCTTTTATACCCGTTTTCGTCACCTCTAGATATCTAGAGGATAAAGTTATCGTCTAGATAACTATAAGAAAAGTACATAAATGGGTTTCTTCACTTTTAGATAACTTTATCCACAAGATATTTTTCGTCTAGAGGTTACAGCTCTTGATAAATATAACCTTTAAATATTTCGTAGCCTGTGCAACTTCCTAGGTTAGGTAATTGTTTTCATTTTCCATTGATTTTTTATTAACAGATCGATAAAATCCATGTAGATTAGTATTCGTTAATATTCATTCCGTAAATTATTTCCTTATAGTAGATATAATAGATAGGGTATGTATAAATACAATTAAATATCGAACGAATTATATGGTGAAATTGGAAGATGCATTTTTTTCAGGTTCTCTTTAAAAAAAAGGAAACGATTATACATAAATACAGGCAGAGGTAAGATGTAACTTTTCTCACATCACGACTCAAAATATTTCCGAATGGTTAAGTTTTTTTGTTTCTTAGCATTACAATTATTATTATTATTACTTTCTTTTTGCTTCTATATCCCCCCACCTTAGCCGACCATGGCTGCCTAGAATTTGAACAACCACTACGGGGTCCTCACGTGGGCCGCAGTGTCAGCGTCGCCGACTCCGAAAAGGAAAAGGCCTCGGCACATGCCCCACACTTTTATTTGATTTTATTTTTATTTGCGTGACATATGTTCAAGCACAGTATATTCGGATTCTTGAATCTAGTAATGAATTACTGTAATCATACAATGTCGATTGGTGGTGTTGTTCTGGTGAAAATATTAGCGGCCCTTCTCAGCTCGAAAATAAAAAGGGCTCAGGGTGACTTCCCGGGTGCGTCCACCAAAAGGTGGATGAGCTTCCGAGGTTACCAGCTCACGTTGTTGAAAAGCTGGTTTCGTGAGCCCGCAGGATTCTCAGCGATCTCAAGATAACGAACTTCTGCCTTCGTCACCGCATTCTCCTCCCGTTCCCTTTCTTTTCAGGGTTTGGAAAAGTTCACTTGTTTCTCCGCCTAGTATACCGATGATCAGCGGCTCCAAGGTCACTGTGAATTCCAAATAACTAAGTATTATTTGTAGAAACAGATCCCGATATTTAACCCTTTTTTCGTGCTCTTTATCCAAAATGTTTATCTCAGTCGGATATAACATCTCCTCCATGTATATGGATTTTGTCTCTAATACCACAACCATCAAATCTGATCTGTTCGCTTTGATTTTTGTGGTTGTGGAGAAGAGAAAATCATAAAAGATTTTAATTTTGTCAATGGAGACAATAAGTGGTATATATCCTGCTCGATAAACGATAGGGGCACTTCGGTATCGATACCGCATTTATGTCTCAGATAGAAGTAGAGCACTTTCAGCGTTGTATTATGCCTGTTTATAGATTTGCTGTTATCGTTATTATTATAATTATTAGATAGAATGCACTGTAATATATTACATATATTTTAATAATGGCGGTGTACACACTTCGTTTACAAATCAAAACAATTTGTAAATGCAGTGAAGAAAATCTGTTTTTTTCCTTTACCTTCTAATTAATGGAATATTACTTAATTATAGATTCAAGCGTATTGCTAAAGGATATTCTACGATTTTTATGAATGTTGGAAGTTTTACGTTGAATCTAATTTCCAGCAGTCCTTTATGAAAACTGCTCAATAAAATGTTGCAATTATATAATTTTTCACTTGCTAAGCTAATAAGTAAAAATTCAAATAATACATTGAGTTTTTATGCCACTTGTATTATTGTATTATCTATTAGATACTTATCTACCTGATAAGTAACTATAGCTGTTGGTGAATAAATTCAATTGTATCTTATCTATCAGATATATTTATTTTTAAGATAGCTATCAGGAACTATATCTAAAGATGAAGAAAATGGGCATTAGTAATACTATTAGCAATATTAAAAGCGAGACAAGATGATATTCTATTCATATGAAATTTTCGTCTTTCTTTGATACCGAGATTGCGGAGAAAATTTTTGAAATCTAGTTGCTTAAGTGGTGTCCTTGTTCTACAACTATTTTATTTGTAAAATTTAGTATTTTAAACTAAATATTAAGTTGAGAATTCGTACCTAAGTTTGATTAAACCCAATTTTATACAATCTATCCTTAGCAAGAAAGACAATAAGCACATTAGTTTGACTTGTTACTAACATGCAAGCAAATTACTCGGTTGAACAATTTCTCATTTTATTTAATCGTAACTTATTTAAGTTATCAATAATACTATGAGAGTATATTCAAAACCTACTTGGTAGTTCTGCTGGTCCAAAGTGATCTTAAATGGACTAGTTTTATTTACACAGCATTTAAAGAAAGTAATTTTATGTAAAAATAGAACTTTTGCGTGAATATTTACGAGCAATGATTTTTATGATTTCAAATACGGGTCATGTAGAAGCTCACTTGAGTAGATTTGGTTTACATTTACATGACAGTGTGAGGTGTGGGTTTTTAATATGAGGAAGTATATTACTATGACACATGCAAAATTAATAACTATAGTGTACGGGTTTTAGTCTCTTGTCTTGCCTATATTCTGTAAGAAGATAGTCAAGACAAGAAGAAGTACATATGGACTACGAATTTCGAAACGTTTGTTTACAATTGTTAATACTGTAAACTTAATCCATTAGAAGTTTAATGAGTACTAATAACGGCACACACAACCTTTCTAGAAGTTTTGTAGGTCCCAAACATTAGTCTATTAATATTTATAAAATCCTATTTGGACAATAGATCGGCCTACGTTTGCTACAATGGATATAATTCCGGGATATTCACTGCGCCTTCTGGTGTACCGCAAGGCTCCAATCTAGAGCCTCCGCTATTTATAATGTATATAAATGATCTTTTAACCTCGATTGACTGCCAAGTTCTTGCGTATGTTGATGACCTAAAATTTTTTAAAAAAATCGATACCATCTCCGACTGTAAAACATTGTAAAGGAATATCAATACTATTACTGCCTGGTGCCATGCAAACAAGTTTAAATTAAGTATTAGCAAATGCGCCATTGTCACTTATTCCAGGAAAGAGCAACTTATTGCTTACGATTACGATGCTGCACATGCACCTACTCCAAGGAAGCTAGAAGTCAAAGATCTAGGTGTTTTATTTGATACAGTTTAAGTTTACTGGGTACATAGAAGCAATCTGCAACTCTGCTTCTCGAGCTTTAGGCTTCCTTATAATAACGTGCAGAGGATTCTCTAACGTGTTTACACTAAAGGCGTTATATTTTAGTATTGTCTGGTCTAAACTGGAATATGCCTCTGTCGCATGATATCCCATATACACTTATCAGCAACTGGGTTTGGAAAAAATTCAAAGGAGGTTCTTGAAATATGTTTCGTTCAAGACTAATGGAATATATCCACCGCGTGGTGTAGACTACAATAGCCTTTTAAGCGAGTACGGCATGGAGTCGTTGTCGGAACGGAAGAATGTTTCTAGTGTCAACTTTTTGATCAAAGTTGTTACAAACAAAATTGATTCTCCGTCATTACTCGGTGAAGTACAGTTTCTTGTACCGAATTATGGCACGCGTTTATCGGCTACATTTTCAGTTCCTCGTGCTAGAACTAATGTTTTGGCTAACGTCCATATTGCAAAAAATTCAAATAAGTATTGTGAGGATCCTTTTACTAAATAAATAAGTTAGTATGTCATTTTGTTTATTTTAGGATATAAATGTGTACATGAGCTTGTACTGCAACATATTGTCATGATTTTTTCCCCGAAGAACATTTTAAAAAAACATTTTAGTATATTGAACTTATTTTCAATGTTATTATTGTGTATATTTTGAATTATGTTTGAATATTTATTTGGATTTATTTTGTTGACCGCGCCTGTACATTTATATTGAACAGGTAATAGTTCGATTAGGGAGATTATATTGTACTATGTGTGCCCGATGTCCGATCTGAATTTTCCGGTGGGTGACGGACAGAGATATCTGTTCCTTTGAATGATATAGTTGGAAATAAAAAACTTCATTTTTTGTTTCTATATTTGATTCAACTTCGGTATTTTGCTTATTTGATCTGATGTGTATTTAAGTATCATTTTCGTTTATAACGAGTTTTGGTAATCTCGTAGTTTTATTAATATTAAAAATTTACTCGATATCTCTCGTATTTAGTTTTGTGTGTGAAAAAATGTTACGTTAACGTAAGTAGAAATTTCACATTAGTATTATATAAATTCGATTCATTGTAATTCGATTATATTTGTGCTTATTTGTAATTTTGTATTATTATTAATATTAGATTTAAAATATAGACAGTTAAGAAAATTATCATATTTTTTTTTGAGGGAGTTTTTTGTCACGTTGTTCTAGAATATATTTTTTGAAAATCAGGTTCTGGTGGGAGATTTTATACTTGTCTTTAGTGCGCACGAGTAAAGTCATTTACGAGTTTTGACGTTTAGTCTATTTACGTTTGAATTTTTGGGGTTATTTATTTAGATTTTTGAATTTGAGAGTTTTCTTAATGATCTATTAGATTTATTTTTGCTCGCGATTCACAAGAGGCTCTTCTTTGTGTGCGTGTCTTTTATCACACAAATTTTTTCCTCTAAGCTTTTGTTTAATAACGCATTAGCTCTCTTTACACATTGTAAAGGGTATTTTTTTAATGTTTTCTTAATAAATACTGTGAATTCCAAGTGTGACTTTCCTTTATTGACATATTATTTTTTCCACTTTCTCGCTCGAGGGAGAGAGAGCCCAAGTTTAAGAAGTCTCATATTAAGAAGTAGAAGTATCAGAGCTAGTCCGGATATATTGTGGTGAACAGTGGACCTACTCTTTAAGCAAACTCACAGTTCACAGCAATATGTTATTTGTTTTTATAATTCTATATTATCCTTTAAGTGGATCTTTGTATCTGTTGGATAATAAAGACTATTATTATTATTATTATTATTATTTATCGCGACTCCAAAGAATTATGTTCCAATGTATATTGTAGAATCTAAATGTGTCGTTTTAATGAAAGACCCAAGAGTTTTTTTCATGAAAAATTGTAGTATGTGCACGAGGTTATATATGTTTGACTGTCAAGCTAAATAATGGGTTTTGTCATTAGAAATTACAAATGATTTTTAAATATTTTTACTTTGAAATCACTATTTTATTCTTTTTAAGTTATGGAACACCATTGTCATATTTTAGCTTTTCCTTTATCAAATTTAAGATCATGAACTTGAATCACACTCAAAGAAGATTTGGTAAATATCCAAGGTCACATATTTTTCGGCAAAACCTTTGATGACATACCTTCATTATCTATATCTACACTTTGTTTTAGAAAAGTATGCATGGATATGCATTTTCGACTATTATCAATAGTACATTATCTGTCTTCAATTTCTGAAATATCTCTTTTAAGATATTTATTTTTAGCGTGTTTGTTTAGTCGTCGAAAATCCTGAATGACTACAATAAATTATCCCTGTTAATTAGATTTTACAATATAGTTTGAATGTTCTATTAAAATAACATTTTGGAAGACATATAGTCTCTCAGATCTTTCTTGTGAATCCAGTAAATTCCATTATTCTGGAACAGAATTCTTTGGCAGTAAAGGCCGTGCATAATTTTAATAAGTAGGTACACAATAATTATGAGTATATAAATTTCATACGGAAATAGTAACAATTCATCCAAAAGGTAACAAAGCATATTATTTCTTAGCTTTACTGCATGCGTTTACGAGCCGGTGTAATTTTATGAATGTCGGTCGTGCTTGAAAGATAAACATAGATGTTGAATGGATGCAGAACGCTTGTATTTTTCAAAGCGTTCTAGTACACTAACATATCGCCTATGGAATATGTACACATACTAACTTTCGAGGAAGTAATTTCATATCGATGAATTGTTGTCATAACTTGCCACAGTCAATATAAATTATGTAGGCAGTTCTATACGGAAACAAATAAAATTATAAAAGTTATGGAAACTTTTTCTAAAACAACGGTGATACAAGAAATGTTATTTAATAATAAGAAACTTTTTGGATTCGTTGAACATAATTTTGAAACGCAGTGTCTTTAAAATTCAATATTTTCACGTAATTAATTTATTAGTTACCAAATAAAGCTAGAACTGTGAAATTATTGAGAAATCCCAATATATATCCTGACGAATTATTTTGAACAGTTATCGCAATAATCTTATGAATAAGTAGAGAATATCATAAAAAAAGTTTATTAATTTTGTAAGAGAAGCGATGTTATATATTATTTTGCACTCCCGGGACTTAACTTGAATCTATAGTACCTCTTTGCAAGGACTAAAGTGGGTCATTTGATCCCCAGGGAAGGAATATTAATTGAACTCCCTAAGGAATTCATTAACAGATTCAAGAAGACAGTGTCAAACATTTCATTGTCAACACAAAGAGTCTTTTTTTAACTTGAATCTGGCAATGGCTGAGTTAATTTCTTAAGTAGATAAGGAGCATGACCATTGCGAATTCTGAGGGAGACTAGAAAAGATATTCTTAATTTCTCTTTCAATATCTTTAGCAAGAGCTCAGTCAACAGAAAATGTTATTAGCATTCGTAATGATACATGAAATATTAAAAACTGTTTTTTTCACGATTTTAGATTAATAGAAATTAACGATCCTAACAATAAAGTAATAATAGAGCATTTAATTTACACAAATTATTTTTTTGCAGTTGCCAGAGGATGTTATTTTCTTGGAAAGCAAAGAACTACTCCTTTATCATTTAACCGTGGTCAACTTGTTGTCTGTAGCTATTTAAAAAACTGCTTCTTCAAGAGATCTAGCCAGATAGAAATTGAATTTTGTGTTCAGTGTCTAAGTTCCAGTGTTCAGTAAGTGCAGACCCGGTTACGTACAGCGCCATCGTACAACGCTCGTGATCAGCAACATGGGTGCTTATCGAACGCTTTGCGAATCTGCCCAGTTTCTATCGTGCAACTTTTATTACTTTAACTGTAAAATACGCGAATCCATAGAAATTCTAATGCATCCCAATCGTATCAACCGTGTTGACGGATACTCTCTATACAATACCTAACAAACCCTTCAATCTCAGAAAGTAAACCATTACCGTGACGTACCAGTGACCCGGAACAGCTCTTATATAACCCTGTCCCAAACTAATTGACTTTCAGTTTCAGTGCAACAACAGTAGTAGTAGCTCTGGAGATGTCTGAACGAAACATTGGGCAAGATGGAAGCAAAGACAAGGACGCAGTTTCAGCCCGAAATCCCAGAAGCAATCATGGCCAATGACTGCGGAAGTGTATAATTCAGATGCATTATTTCAAATCTGCTAGCTATGCGTTGGATAATTCACAAAAGAAGAATTAACGCGATTATTTACTTCTGAAACTAAAACGAAGACTTGAAGTCGAGAATAGGAGTTCGAACAGATTTTGGAAAAAAGTCTGGCCTATTAAAGTGCAGAAACCGCCACTGCAATAAGCAAAAGAACATCATAATTTTACTTCAAAACGTTGGTAAAAGATATCCAAAATGGCAAGAAAACTGACTTGGGCAGACAAAGTACATATTTTGTTAAATTTGTACTTTATCGCACCATTAAACAAGTCGCAAAAGAATTTCATTTGAACAAATCTACAGTACCACAAGTTAAAAAAAGATGTGAAAATGAAGACAGTATATGTCGCAAACAAGGAATTTGTCTTAAAAGAATATCGACTGATGTAGAAGATCACAATTTGTCTGAATATTTGAGAAAATAAAAAGAAATGACAAAGCAAATTCATAGATCTCGTATAAGATTTACTAATACTGAACAACTATGGGAATCTATTGAAAATATCTGGAAAAACATTGCTGAAAAACAGAAGTCTCATTGATTAAGTATTACAGAATTAAGTATTACTTTATTTGCGTTTTGTAAATTGTATTAAATACTAACTGGACTTAAATACTTGATATTGGGTTTGTATATCAAAAAAGGATTAACAAACACTAAGCAATATTAGAAAATTTTGACAAGTTTAGTTATACTAGATTTATGTGAGCTTAACTATACTTAACCTCAGTAGGTTTTGATTTAACTTTTGGCGTTTATTATAAATGATTTACTGAATTATCAGTGTTTGACACATCAATCGAAAAAATGATGAAAAAATGAGTGTGGAGCAAAGATATGCGAAAAGATTTTGTGTTCGGTTGGGTAAACCTCTAACTGAAACTTTTGAAATGATTAAAACTGCATACCCAGATGATAGTTTATCACGATGTCGAGCGTTTGAATGGCATAAGAAATTCAAAGATAGTTGTGAATCAGTAGAAGATAAACCTCGACGCGAGCGACCACCAACTGCACGGATTGATTCAAAAATTGCAGAAATTAACGACTTTATCCAAAATGCCCGTCGGATTGCATATATAGAATTTCTGACATTGTTAATTTGTCTTATGGTTCCACTTAAAAAAATATTCGTGAAGATTGATGGTACTTGAAAGGTCGCGGTAAAATGGTTTTCAAAAGTGATGACCGGTGAACAAAAAGCCAAATTGTCACTCGACAATTGTCGGTAGTGGAAAAAGCAACTGCAGGTTTTATCATTACGACCATGAATTAAAGTCTCAGAATATGCAATTGAAGCAAAAAGGCGAAAACTGTGAAAAGCGCAGGTAAAGTGATGCACTTTATTATTTTTTTATTTGTCATGAACAACTAGGTATACTAAATAGACGCTCAAAAAATGATTTCTCAGATGTTTATGACAAGAGGACAAAACGAAGGGACAAGTGTATTGCACAGAATGGAGAGTACTTTGAAGGATAGTTATAGAAGTTTTCTAAATAAATGTTTCATTTTTGTACTACAGCACCAGTCTCGTTATTTTCTTAAACACGTTTTATAAAATTTAGTTTTGTTATTTATGAGTTTAAATGTTATTTTAATTGGCATATATCCGTAAACACACATACTCGTAACAGTAAGTACTATACGAGCAAACGAGATTACATATCACTATCTTCACTAAATTGACGTTGGTATATAAAAGCAGTTGCAATTTATTTATGTATAAAGACCACTGGACCTAATTTATAAATTATTACATATTTAAGTTAATTATATGTTCGTTAACATTTTGTTTTATAAGTCTCAACACTCGGCAACGTTTGTACAAATAAATTTCTAATGGTAATGTATTTACTAGCTCTTATATATCAAAGGCAAAGTGACTTGTTACGCTCAATTAAAACGGATAAATTGTTTTCCAAGTAGGATATAAACTTAAATGCAAAGTTGCACAAGAGCATGCTTGTTAACATATATATTTACGTGACTTTCATGATCTAAAGTTAATTAATCTCTAATACTATTATAATTGTATCGAACATAATTAAATTGGTAACTAGGACTCTAGTCGAATAAACGTGTCAATACCATCAAAATAAATAAAAAACGGCATAAGAAATTTCACGAGGCAATTTGTCATTGTAGTTCATATAACTGTTCAATAAATTCATGTGCACCGATGTTAAATGCCTGGTGACATTTTTAAAGGTTGGTGTACCTGACCGGAATGATTAAGCAGTTCTACAAACAGATTTGAATCAATTTATAAAAGTCAGAACTGGAAAAGTGAGCATCAGATATTAATAACTGAACTTCGTAATTTAATGTAGTTAATATATTTTGCTTGGCAAATGATGAATGATTCGGATGTACTAAATTTGTTATATAAATTTGTCGGCTTGCCTTCTCCTAATTTGTAATGGTTTTCATATTTTACATTGTCTCATACAAAAAAGGATGTATTATCACCTTTATGTTGGATTTTAAAGAACTCTACTGCTTTAAATGATAATTCTGTAAATTATAATTTAGTTAACAAGCTATTTGATAATTGCTAATTAATAGGTTGTTTATTAAAGTTACATTTTTCCATAATATTTTTTTTAAATAATCAACAAAGGAATTTGTTTTTTGACGATGAAATTGGGTTTATATATAAATATGCTACAATATACAAGTATAATACAATTCTACACTTTTAATTATTATTAATCGAAACAGAAATAAGAAAAACACCCTAACCACAATATATATCAATAAATACGATATACGTATTTCGGCAACTAAGTTGCCATCTTCAGTAGAATAACCTTAAAACTGAAAAAATGTTAAACGTAGCGTTTTTGGTAACCCTAGTGTTATCCCACTGGCGATTTGGTGAAGAGCATGTCTTCTAAGGTTTACCTTAGCCAAAAATGCTACGTTTAACATTATTTCAGTTTTAAGGTTATTCTACTGAAGCTGGCAACTTATTTATTGATATATATTGTGATTAGAGTGTTTTTCTTATTTCTGTTTCAGATTTCAAGCCACAGTCTCCACCAATTTCGGATATTAGTAATCGAACGATGATCGAATCGAATGATACACTTACGTTATTTAAGGAGTAGTTTTTCAAATTCCATTTTAATTCAAAACTATAATAAGTAGTTGTATTATAACGTAATAATAAATATTAATTTTATATTTTATTATTTAGAATGAGTAAATGAAGACGTGTTTCGAAACAAAACTTGAGACATGAAAAAGAAATAAATACGAGGGTTGATACCTTTGCTACGCCCCTGACCCATTTATAAACCTATATGTATAGACTAACGCTAGAAACTTATAAGTTTGAAGCTGTTAAAGCATGCCTATAATAAACACCCGAGCTTGAGAGAGTCACATATCAGTATCAAAATGGATCGTGTCGAGCAACGTGCGATGATTAAATACTTACGTTTAAAAGAGATGACCCAAACTGAAATTCATCAAGATTTGGTGGATACATTAGAGGAATTTTCAGTATCTTATGACGTAATTAAAAGGTGTTGTTGTGAGTTTAAATCTGATCTCGTGCTGCAAGATTGACGTGTGAATGTTAGCCAAATAGTTGAAGATACTAGTCTCTCATACCATGTGGTATATAATATAATTACAGCCGAACTAAACATGAAAAAATTATCCGCAAGATGGGTACCATGAATGTTAATAGATGCACATAAGCAAACTCGAAAAGACATCGTCTGTTAACGTGGTATAGACACGACAAAGAACATTTTCTTTCAAGATTAGTGACAATGGATGAGCCCTGGATCCATCATCATGATGTAGAGACTAAAATATAGAGTCAGGAGTAGACCACATAGAGGTTCACCACTGACGAAAAAATTCAAGATGCGGCCTTCAACAGGGAAGGTCATGCCTTGCTATCTGTATTTTGAGATGCAGAAGGCGTAATTTTAGTAGATTTACTGCGGAAGGGGACTACAATTACAAGTGATTATTATGCCAATTTAATTCCCAAATTATGTGACTTGATAAAAGAAAAACGTCGGGGGAAGTTTCGCAAAGGTGTTCTTTTGCATCAGGATAACGCACCCAGGTTCGCCATTGCAACAGCTGCAATAGCTCAAGCAGGCTTCGAATTAGTTGAATATCCACTATATTCGCAAGATTTGGCCGCCAGCGATTGCTGACTGTTTCCAAAACTTAAATATTTGCGTGGTAAATTATTTCCGTCAGTCACATAGTGATGTGATATGAGCAGAAACGTAAATGCCTTTGAAAGTTAAGTAGTAGTTGAAAGTTAACGATTAATTTAAGTAATATTTCAGTGTCACAGTACATAAAAAACAACTGGATGGACTTTTCAATTGAACAGTAGGAATGGACACAGGCAGTGAGGATAATGCAGGTTTATTTTGATTTTGTGCAGTAAGCTTGACTGATGCTGATAAAAGCTATTGAGCAATATCTTTTGGAATTTAAATCGTTAATTATCTTGATAACAACCCTACGACCCTATTTTGTTATGTATACGAGCGCGATTCGTAAAGTATGTTTGGTTTTTGCCTAGTAAGCAGAGGACTGGGGATATCGGCGCGATCGTGGTGTTACGGTGTAGTCTGGTTTAGTGTGAGTCTGACAGTGCTAGTGAGAGAATCGTTCGGACATTCTTTCGTGTTATGTGTGGTTATCCGATTTCTGTGTGCAAAGAAAATTAAGGCTTTCGTGAGCTTTGTTCTGTTTATGGTGAAAATATCATGAGTGACAGTATGTTTAGAAGATAGTGCCGTATCTTTCGAGAAGGACGAATTAATGTCCATGATGAAGAACGTAGTGGAAGAACCAACTGTAATGGCTTGTAGGCAATGTCAAAGAAAAATTTCGTGAAAATCAGCGATTCACAATTACGGAATTGAGTGCATTTTCCCCTTAAATTTCACGTACAGTTTTGTACAAGGTTGTTACTGAACTTTGAGGTAACTACAAATTTTCACGATGGGTGCCAAAACTTCTTACTGAAGACTATAAAACAAAGAGAATGGAGTAGGCAGTCACGCGTTACGATGTTGAAGGTGAATATTTCCTGAGGCATATAGTAACAGGTGATTGGATACCCTATGTCAACGTTGAAACGCGAAAACATTTAAAATGCCGTGAAACTTTTTCTGCAAGTGATGGTCACTGTCTTTTCGGCAAGAAAAACGTTCTTCTTGTAGCGGGTTGAAAGCAATGAAGAACTGAGGACAGTGTTATAGGATGGCTTAATGGCCAGGCTGCCAGTTCTATGAAGAGAGCATTTAAAGGCTGGTTCATCGCTATGACAAATGTCTCAATCTTAATGGCAACTATGTGGAAAAATAGCTGAAAGTAGTAGCTTTAAGTTATGTAATAACATGTATATAAAAACCTCTTCATGTATTGGTGTTTTCATTAATAACCAAATGGAACTTACTTTACGAATCGCCTCCGTATATATATATATATATATATATATATATATATATATGTATATATATATGTAAATATATATATATATATATATATATGGTAAATTCAATCAGTCGGCGATTAAAGGTCTGTGCTTTACTTCAAAGTATATATATTTAAAACAACCCTACATGTTTCGGCAATGATGCCTTTATCAAGGATATAAAATATTTTTATATCCTTGATAAAGGAAACATGTAGGGTTGTTTTAAATATATATACTTTGAAGTAAAGCACAGACCTTTAATCGCCGACTGATTGAATTTTACCATATCATACCAAGGTCACGAAAATATTATATGATATACAGTGTGGCCGCCATCGATAGCGCGATGCATGTATTAGTAACTACTGGTCGACTATAATGGGCGTACCAACTTGAATTGCCAAACCGCCAGCGGGCGTATTATAAGTTATACGTATAAATGTATTCGTAGGCAAATCAAGTGAAAAGCAGTGTAGGAGGTATTGTGTTGATATATGTGTTCCCGGTATATTCAAATGTAGATTTTTACGCGACCAGTAACGACAAACTGCGCGGTTATGATGTATGTGTAGCCGAAATGTTTTTTCGTCTGTGAACAATACGTTATTAAGAAAGAATTCATTTTCGTGATATTTATTTATCATTCTTTCGCAAAATTGCATACGGCGATAATAATAATCGGGAAAAAGTACTTGTGAACTTGTAAATTTGTATGAACGATATTTATTAGTACGTAAAATCTTTTGAGCCGTTGTTTTACAAATACCTAATTCGCGGGCAATTTGTCGAGACGACATAGTGGGATTTACTTCGACTAAAGCACATACTCGAATTTCTATATCACTTGTATTCTTATCCGGAACAACTTTATTTTTATTAGTTACTAAAGAAAATGTAGTTTCGAATCGATTAACTGTCCTACGAATGGTGCTTGCATTGGGAATTTGACTTTCAGGGTAATTAGCTGCAAATAAAGCTCGAGTTACTTCCGCGGAATTACCACCGTAAAATTGTTTAATCATAAAGAGTTTTTGCTCCGGTGTATAATACTCCATTTTTTAAATGACCGTTACGTACACAAACAACGCGGTTTATTAAATATTGTGAGCGAGTAGTTCCCCTGACGATATAAACATTGCAACTAACACCCATATGCGGGAGCGACAGCTAATGCGCTTGCGCGACTACACCGTCTAAATGTGAATTTATTGGACAAATACGACTGCATCATAGGGATATGCGAAATACTAGGCTCTCTTGTAATCCATTGGAACATTGCGTCTACTTCTTTACCGTTCTAACACACGGACACCTCTGTGTGTTTTGCTTACACTACAGGTTTCGCTATAGTGCAGACGCACGCGGCCACATGGTATATATATATATATATATATATATATATATATATATATATCAACTAATATACTCTTGGAGTTTTTCGGCTTTTATATGAAATATCTACAAATATTATCAATTAGTATGTAATTGCGAAGTAAATGTGAATGTAAACATTGCTGTCTACAAATTACAACGCAAATCATACGAAACTTTTATGTTGAGACTAGAACTCAAGTCTATGACCGCTTTACCAATTAAGTCACGATAGATTTTGGTTCAAGCTTATTACAAATGCATTATAAAGTAACGGTGTTAATAATTCAGATGTCAGTTATTGAAAGTAGATGTCAGTTTCGAGTTGAGTGAATTTGATGGTCAATTGAAAATTTATGTTGGTGTAAATGTAATGTAGAAAGGTTTTAGAATTCGCTTATTTGACTTTTACTTCGTAAAGTTCTGGCAAATATAAATTTAAAAATCAGGCCTGTCAGTATACAATTGCAAAATCTTTGCCAGCTTAAGAAAGAAATTTTCAGTAATTTATAGTTACCCGTTACTAGATAACAGAAAGATGTAATTTTTCTGAAAACATCTAGCAATATCAGAATTCGTAACAAATACAGTATTAATTTTTAATTTATTTTTCTTCGTCTTGAACCATTTCAGTCTTTGAGTTTAACTAAAAGTAATAAAAAGCTGTTTTGCACAACCTTGTGTAGTTTTATTTACAAGATATTTAAATGCTAGAGACATATTTCATGTACTTTGTTTCCTCCTACATATTAGTGCATAAATCGATTAAAATATAAATCATTTTGCATGTAAACAGATCTTATTCAAGAGAATAAATAAACTCGAAACAAGAGACAACTTGGACCACCATGGTGATAATATTTTAGGATGTGACAATATCGTTTAGCGGACGTCTGAAATACTAATTGAATCATTACGTCGGATATGGATCGATGTCATCTCGAATTAACCGTCAATAACATTAACGACGCGTAGTAGCGAGACCAAATGCGTTATCCGTGTGCCAATTTAGTGTTGAGCGCTGTGCGAAAACGAAAATAACATTGAACTCACAGCACGGCAATGATTCAAGTATATATATGCGTAACCTCGATTACCAAAACTTAATGCAAAAGACCAGTACATGCCGTCGTCGGGTGTACACATATAACATAAGTTATGAAGAAGAAATTATTGTCTTTTTTACTTCATTGGTATTACCGAGAAGAGCATACACGTGATAATACATCACCTTCAAAAATTTTCCCATTACCATTCAGATTAGTTGAGTCACATATTCCAATAAGCGTAATCCTTTTTTCGAAGGAAGACCATTCAGTTATTTCTATTATAATCGTTTACGAAATTCTTCGTTATTGTATTTCTAAAATCCAATAACATATACAGTTACGCTCGCAAAAATCTAGTACAATCAAAAAAAATTTCAAATTTTGTTTCGAGCGATTGTGCTTTTCAGGCACAATATGGTCCAGGAAAAAACCTAAAATATTGTATATTAATGTATAAGTTGGTACAATATTGAAAAATAATGCTTTCTAAATATAAATTTACGAAAAGTACAGTCAATATTTTATTGGTCTGCCATTTTCATCAATAACTGACCTCAATCTCCTGGACATTCTACAAGATTTATAACGTAGCCTTGTCGCTTAACCATATTTTTCCAGATATTTAAAATTAATTTCCATAAGTGTGCCCTATCAAATCTCGTACTTTGTGCATGATTTCACTATTTTTTGACTGAAAATTTTTTTCGTTGAAAGGGATTACATTTTCCTAAAAATTGGGCTCATAACTTATATGTATTAAAGAAAATATTAAACTGGATTGGTTCTGTTCTTTAAATAAATTAATCTTTATATTGCTGTAACAAGTATTTAAGCAACCCTAAATTTTTTATTGATTTATTTCGTATGAGAAGTCAAAAAAACTTAAAAAAGGTATATAACCCCTTACCACAATTATTAATCGTATCCTAAATACGTATTTCGACAACTAAGTTGTCATCGTCAGTAGGTAAAAACCACTAATTAAAAAGTCGCACATGGAGCACAGTAAAGCGAGAGAACCGCTTACGCAATAACTACTTTACACCGCGTCCACGTATAGAATAATTTTAAACATGCGATTCTAAACTACGGGAGGTCGAAGAAACACTTATCCCTAAGGAAAAGGTCTAAACATGTGTTAAATCTCCGAGTTGAAGTATGTCGAACCGAAAGACGGCCAACATTCCATCAAAGGGAACGGCAATAAATATGTCCCAATAACTACAATTTTAAAAATATTAAACGACGATGACACAGTTAGGGTAATAAAAATGAAAAGAGGCAGCTGAAAGAGATCGGTGACCTGTCGCTATTCATTGAATTATATTTATTTTTCGCGATATATATATACTTTCATAAGCATCAAGTTCGTGGGGTTTATTAATTCCTTTTACTAACTTCAACCCTGTAATCGATACATTGTGCAGTGTGCTCAAAGCGTGGTATACGACATTCGATTTATCCGGTCTATTGTATTTAATATGTGATATGTGTTCTTTAAAACGTGTTATTATTGGTCGTTTAGTTTGGCCTATATATTTCAAATTACAATCGTTGCAACTAAATTCGTATATACCTGATTTCGAATTGAAATTAACTCTATCTTTAGTATTCCCTAGGAGACTTTTGATAGTGTTTTCGGACCGAAAAGCTACCTGGAGACCTCATTCTTTCACAACTTTATTAATGTTTTTCGTGACGGGGTGGTATGGTAAACACATATACTTTTTCTCCTGGTTACTTTGAGATATCAAACTTGTGGATTCGCGGATTGTATTTTTTATTTTTGTTTTTCTAATTAATTTATTGATTATTTCTATGTCAAAGCCATTGTATGTAGCAATATTTTTAATGAAATCTAGTTCTATTTCATATCTCTCTTTTGTTAACGGAAAATTCAGTAACCGATTTACTAAGAAATTAAAGGAAGCTGTCTTATGTTGATAACTATGGTTTGAATCCGCGGTGATGAATCTATTAACATTGGTTTCTTTCCGGAAAATATCGATTTCTATTTTATGTTTATTTCTAATCAGTAAAGTATCAAAAATAGAAATCGATATTTTCCGAAAACGAACCAATGTTAATAGATTCATCACCGCGGATTCAAACCATAGTTATCAACATAAGACAGCTTCCTTTAATTTCTTAGTAAATCGGTTACTGAATTTTCTGTTAACAAAAGAGAGATATGAAATAGAACTAGATTTCATTAAAAATATTGCGACATACAATGGCTTTGACATAGAAATAATCAATAAATTAATTAGAAAAACAAAAATAAAAAATACAATCCGCGAATCCACAAGTTTGATATCTCAAAGTAACCAGGAGAAAAAGTACATGTGTTTACCATACCACCGCGTCACGAAAAACATTAATAAAGTTGTGAAAGAAAGAGGTCTCCAGGTAGCTTTTCGGTCCGAAAACACTATCAAAAGTCTCCTAGAGAATACTAAAGATAGAGTTAATTTCAATTCGAAATCAGGTATATACGAAATTAGTTGCAACGATTGTAATTTGAAATATATAGGCCAAACTAAACGACCAATAATAACCCGTTTTAAAGAACACATATCACATATTAAATACAATAGACCGGATAAATCGAATGTCGCATACCACGCTTTGAGCACACTGCACAATGTATCGATTACAGGGTTGAAGTTAGTAAAAGGAATTAATAAACCCCACGAACTTGATGCTTATGAAAGTATACATATCGCGAAAAATAAATATAATTCAATGAATAGCGACAGGTCACCGATCTCTTTCAGCTGCCTCTTTTCATTTTTATTACCCTAACTGTGTCATCGTCGTTTAAAATTTTTAAAATTGTAGTTATTGGGACATATTTATTGCCGTTCCCTTTGATGGAATGTTGGCCGTCTTTCGGTTCGACATACTCCAACTCGGAGATTTAACACATGTTTAGACCTCTTCTTTAGGGATAAGTGTTTCTTCGACCTCCCGCAGTTTAGAATCGCATGTTTAAAATTAGTCTATACGTGGACGCGGTGTAAAGTAGTTATTGCGTAAGCGGTTCTCTCGCTTTACTGTGCCCCATGTGCGACTTTTTAATAAGTGGTTTTTACCTACTGATGATGACAACTTAGTTGTCGAAATACGCATTTAGGATACGATTAATAATTGTGGTAAAGGGGTTATATACCTTTTTTAAGTTTTTTTACTTAACCACAGTCTCCAAAGAAAGAATTATGAGAAGTCAAATCGAAAATTAGATAAAATTAGATCTGACTTTTATGACAAAACAGGGTTATAAAACTAATTGAGACACTAATATCAAAATTCTTCAACCGGTCCAGTGCTGCAGGAGTTGCCTTGCTCAGCTCGTGGATGCCGGCAGGGAAACTTCTTCTGGGGCAGACCTTTACTATGTGGGCCATAGCTTGTTTCACATTCCCGCAGTCGCAGAGGCTAACATCTGCTAGTTTCCACTTGTATAGCATTGAGTTTCACCTTCTGTGGCCTGTACGGAACCTATTTAATTGAGTCCATTGCCTACGTTGAAGGGTTACGCTCAGCAGAGGTTTTGAAGGATTAGAAATCAAATCTTTGTTCCTCAATTCAAAGTGTTGTTCGAGGAGGGCTATCAAGCAATCATTCACATTGATGGGGTGCTGAACTCCAGTATCCAGCCAAATCGGTTTCCTAGATTTCAATCGGGTCCTGAGGATGCATCCAAATCATCGTGTGTGGGAAGATAAATGTTGATCAGCCCGTTCGTTTTGTGCTGAAATGAGACGTCTGATATTCGGCGGGGCAATGTTAGAAAGAATTGGTAACCCGAGACTAGGAGTAGATCTAACAGTACCAGTGGCGATTCTCATTGCATCGTAAAATGGAATATCTATTAGCTTAGCGCGAGAGCTTCGATACTAGACAGCAGCACAGTACTCAGCAGGAGAGTGAGCCAGAGCAATGGCTGCCGTTCGCGAGGTCTCCCCATTCGTTCCCCATGAATTGCTGGCAAGTTTATATAATCTATTGTTGCGGGTCTTCACCTTTTGATTAGTTTCATTGAGGGGCTTCTGAAATGTCAGAGACCGATCTAACGTTGAGCTCAGCTATTTAGGGTTGGGGTTGTGGTTGGTCTGACCACCACCAAATTCAACATTTAGCTTTCCTGTTACACAAATGAAAGGCACATGATTTGAATTTTGAAGGGTATGGTTGTAAGCGCCAATTCTTATAATATTCGTCTAAAGCTTGCAGATCTTCAGCAACTTATAATTAACACCATCTAACATAAATATTAGAAGATACGTGGACTTTTTTCTCGTTAAATTTCCAACAGATCGTCTCCTGCTCAAAAAGGAGACCGTATGAGACCCTTTATATTAGATTGGTTGATATTGGAGCGATGTATAGAACACCACGCAAGTGATAAAACCTGGAAATACTGCTATGATCCCGAAAAAAGTAACAATCAACAATTTGGATCTTTCAAAATTAGTCGGCTATATGTAAAATTGTACAATGTGTTTTGTTTGCATAAAATTCTCCAAAGTTTCTGCGAATATCCTCTTAGACGATGGATTATCTTGCATTACTATATCACTCGGACTCGTATTGCTATTGGAACGATTGAATATTTGAATGCCTAAAATATTGAAATAATGTGTAATTCGCCGTATAATCCTGACATGGCATCTAATGAGTTTTTTGTTTCCCTATGTAAATTATAATTTACGGGGTTTTTATCTTATATTAGCGGAAGAAACGGTTGCACATTTAAAAAAGAAATAATTTCTCTAACATGGAAATATGGGATAAAATGTTTTGGAGAAAGGTTTTCATGGATGTAAAATGGAGAGGACTAATTTGAAAATGTATAAATAAGTGCAATTTCTCAAAAAAATGCATATTACTTTATTAGATTCAACAGAAAAGAACTGTAATAGTATGTGATTTAAAGGCATTAAAATGTCTCGCTGTCTGAAAGTTATATTTTGCAATCGTGTGGGCGATACATCAAACAATTAATTGCATAATTTTAGGTAACGTGTACGAAATATTAAGTCTCCGAACTATAAATAGGACAATTAATTCTTGATTTAGTAGCTGCATTTGTTAAACAAACTAAAATAAACAGAACAAAAGCTATTTCGAGGTTTATTCTTACTGACTATTATACCATTTGTAGAAAACTGCTATAACATTCAATTTAAACAAATATTCTTAATCTTTATGTTCTTGTCAACAATCTCCTATAGAATTTATTGAGCAATTCGTCTCACTCTACTTAAATCATTTCGTAGAACATCAAAAGAGTAAAGTAAGTATTACCTGTTTTGTTAACGACCACTGCCTGATATGACCAAAAATGATTTTCCCATTTTGTTTATTAAAAGAAATAAATTCTTCAGGAACGATTCACGGTCAGGTTGTGAGTTAAAACACATTTTGCTCAATTAGATTTATAGGCGCGTTGATTTTTCGCGAGTGGGTGGCTGTTGTTGTCGTGGTGTGCTGTGTTGTTATGGTACGTACCTGTAAATAAACAGTTCAATTTCATTAAACATGACTCACAAACACGTTGCAATCATAATATACATAAGTACATAAATACAGTGATGTTAAAGGGTTCGTACTATATAATTTTCGACACCTTCTAAAAACTAAATTATTATACAAGAGTGCAGGTATATTATTAGTGTATTTTGTTTTATTATTTGATCAAGTTCTTTCCAAACATAAAAATAAATAAACTGGTTTATTTGTGAAAATTTATAATTATATTACAACAAAGGACAGAAGACTACTTTGTCGAAGAAATACACGCTCATAATTAATACCTAGTTCTTTTTCAGAACAATTCATATTCAATATTAATATATAATAGCAAGTTTCCCGGTAACTTTCTAAATTTAATCTTGAAAACACTTTTCCGGATTCTATTTTTATATTTTCTTGTTGAATGTTTTAAAAAGTCACTGTTACCCTTTAACTAGCGGGTATCCTGCGAGCATTGCAATGCAATTTAATGAAATTAAGTTGTTGAGGATACATTTAATACCTTTTGTAATATTTTAATATCAAACATTTTTTATTGCTAAATATAAGTAAATCTAAGATGAAGAATAACGTAACATTTCCAATTTTGTAAATATTTAACGTTTATTTTCGAATTTAAACTACTGTATAACATAACTTTATTATCACATTCAAATTATAAAACATACTTTAGGTTCTAAGAAAGCGATATCTTTTACATCTGCGAATTTATTTCTTTATAAATTAGACCACTGCATTATTACCTGGGGTTATAGTGAACAAAGAGTTTAATCTGTATATTCATTCTTACGATTAAATTTTAATACTTTAACAAGGGACGATCCGGAACTACATACTTAGATTCATAAAGCCAACACTTAATTAGTAATGATATTTTATTATTTATTAGTTAAGATTATACTTTTAAGACCCAATCGTAAACCTTGGGAATGGCTGCCCATAGGTACAATTTCCACGAATTAACAACAGAGAGTAATTCCCCGTTATAACATCAAACAATACAATGTACAACGAACACACGCATTTAATTATGTAATAGTTTGTAGTGGTAGTAGTAAATTCTTACCTACTTGTAACACAGTCTTAACACAACAGTCTCATTCGTAACATCCTAACAAGCAATAACATTCTCAAAAACTCAATAACAGAACAGAACAGCCGTACATCAAGACACACAGTCTTACTTTAAACATTAGCATAACAATCATACTTTAACAAGAAGATTTAAAAAGTAAAATACAATCTGTCCACGCTGAAGCAACATCAGGGTCGTGATTTTAGTAACTGGGGTTGAAGCATCACCTCCAGAAACGAGATTCATTCCACGAGACGAACACCCCATCATATATATTTATTGAACAATTTATCAAGTATGATTTTTTTTTATTTTGTATTTTTATTTTTGTAATGCCTTCGCGTAGACAATATTTTTTGTTCGAGCATCAGATGCGTACACAAATAAAGTTGTTGGTTTACCAACGCTTGAGGCTACTTACAGCTGCTCATGTGAGAAGCATGTATTTTGTAAATTCAATCCACACACTTAAAGCGATTGCCCCTGTGTTTTATTACTTGTCATTGAATTGGAATCTGCAGTCTTTTGAATTCAAATGTCGTCTATCGGTATCATAGGTATACGTCGCAGTAACATATCTTTATATTTGCCGTTCAATATTGTGGCTTTGATGATGTTGTTCATGAACTGTTTTACTGAAAGTCTGGTACTGTTGCAAGGACGTGGTGGATCGATGTTTCGAAGAAATATTATAGATACACAAATTTTCAATATCGAAACAAGCGGTGGCAAGCCTGGAAGATCTGGTGAATTCGGGAATTCAACAGGATAACAAAATTAACTGAGTTGTACGATCTTGAATTACCAGATATTTAGTTTTGAATGGCCGTATTTACTAGAATGACGTTATAATTTTTGCTGCCTATATTGCTCGATCGCATAGCAATTGATGGTTTCTGAAATATTTATTAAACTAAATGTTTATTCATATTTCAACAAGCAAAATACATGAACTAGTGAAGAATCCTCTCTATTATAGACGATAGCCTCCCAACGATCTGACCATTTTTCAATTTCATGCCTGAAGAAACCTGGTAGTTTAAATGTGAAGAAGTTAAAAGATTTCTCGAAGGTTTTTGCGGCCAAAAGAGATGTAAATCTGACAGAGCGAGATCAGGAGAATGAGACAGATACGTAATCACCTACTAACGAGATTTTGAATAGCCGTACTTGTAATTTTAGCAGTATGAGCAGTATGTAATTTTAGTAGTATGAGTACGAACGATATCGTATTGCAAAATAACTTGCTTACATATGCCCGGTTTTTTTCCTTGAATAATGGTCACAAGTCAAGTTGTTGATAATAAATCTTAGCAGTGATGGTTACATTCCTTTTTTTCCACCAGATAACAAATCAGTTTACGCTGCGAGTTGCTTGCTTGATAGGGTTAAGCCATTCTTTTCTGTTTTTGATGTTAGCATGAAGACACCATTTTTCGTCACCAGTACCTGACAATGAAGAAAAAATTAGCCGTCATGGACGCCTGGCAGATGTGAAACATCGAACTCGATTGTTATTTAAAGAAAGGAATATAAAGTAAAGCAAAGAGATATTTAGATTGTCACTATCACTGTTACTTTCACTATCACTCATATTTAAAATCAATAAAAAGTTCTAACGTATCTGGTTGGAAATACTTTGTTATGCTCGAAAGGACGAACCCGTACACAAACATATTATCAATGTAAGCCAGGCTTATCAAATTTGACATGTATTATTTGACTTGTCAAATTTGACTTAAGTTTTACAGGTATTAGGAATGTATATATAACCTATGAAGTCTTTAAGTGACAGTATGCATATATTTGTCCCGTTCACGTAAATAAAAAACTCTGATCCCTGACTCGTATATGCTCATAAAAGTTATACAGGTTTTATATGTCGCGCAGTGTACACAAGTAAAACGACATTAGGACGCACCGATGAACACACGCACACGTAAAAGCGGCGAACGCCTAGTGTATATCTTGAAAGGATAGCGGAGAGAGGGCGCGCTATCATACACACAGGTTATAGCGTTCAGCGATATATACACACACACACAGTATACGCGCTGCAGAGTGAGAAGGGAGCGCCAGCGGCATGGCGAAGAGAGGGGAGCGCTGAATTAGCGGTCGCCAAGTCATGGCATTCAAGAGTCGAGTTTACCCCCGCCATTAAATGTTTCACATGAAAAAATGCTCGATATTATTGACGAGCTTGCAAAGATGCAGAAATATTGATACACTGATTCTTGTTGATTTGGTTTGCTGCACGCGGTGACCAAATACCCAGTTTTTCAACTTTGCTCATGAAATGCAAATGTCATGTTATGGTCGATTGGTTACCAACCATTATAATTGCCAATTCCTGAATTGTATTAAAGCGTTCAGACTATCTTCATCAGAGTCCGATGCTCTTCGCAAACGTTGAAAATTTCAAATTTCCTCTTTCAATTGTGTCGGAAATACTTGTTTTTTCCTAATCGAGGCTTCAGTTCCTCTTGTTAATAATTAATACAATCTTTGCACAAATTCAAAAACTATTCAATGAAACAGTAATACGACATTAAAATTACTTTGCATAACAATTTCTTTTTGAAGGCACTCTCGCATCTAGAAACCAAATACGCTTTGAACTTGCATCATCCTGATAAAAGATTAGTCATGTAGTTTTATTAACAAATTATTTTTTGGAAGGGGAAAGCGATTATCTTATCTTGAGCAAACATTTTTTGAGACTCTTAATTATCTCTGTTTCTAAACCTAGTGTATATTATTATAAAAATCTGAGTACTTTTCAGAGTTACGAAAAGAATAGCAAGATATTTTTTAGGTTATAAATGCAAAGAAAGGGATAATCTCGTTTATAAATACTTTGTCGTATTATTTCCTTACTTTTATCTTTTCTATTTAGTAAGGTTTTATTCTAATACTAATAAATATGTACATATATCAAAGACACGATTACATATTTTTCCAAAACTTCCCAGAGTAGTGTCCAATACCTAATTTATTATTATAATATTACTAAATACATAGAAAATCATAAAAATAGCTAATACTAATCATTAGTAATCATGTTGATAACTATTACCTACTTTTCTGGATAAAATCATTGGTATTATCTGTAAGAACTTTTCGTTAATTAATATTATAGACACAACTAGTCAGGTAATTTGTAAAGTTTACCATATTTGTGTTCTAGTAACGGAGCGCATAATACGAGGATCATTCAAAAATTAGACCTTAGTGCGTCAATGAATTTTATCATGAACACAAGCGTCTGCAGTATTATGTAGAGTATCTATTGTGATTCTATGTAGTTGATACATTTGTAACGGTTTCTTACACTATAAATCACCATGAACGTGGAAAAGGTTCCCGTGCCTGTTTTGCAAAGCGTAATTCAATTAATTACTGTTTTCTCGAATAAAATGAAAGCAATTTTGTATATAGGCATCGAGTACAATTTGAAGACATCCGCTTGTTAAGTATGCTAAACGCTCTGAAAGATTTGCAAAGAAAAATTACGAAGTGATAGTTTTGTACATTAATAATTTCTTAAATTGAAAATTTATTTTATGACTTTCATAATAATTAGATGTAAAAAATTAATTGATGAGAGTACAGAAAAAAATATTTTTTTAAAGTACATATAAGTACATACATTCTAATGTTTAGTGAAAGAGTAAAATCCAATAACTAGATGAATTTTTATAATACCCAAATATAATCATATTTCAAAAGTATTTTTAATAATATATAATATTATTAAAAATGGGGTGTGAAGAACACAATACAAGTTCATATGTATTTTTGAATGTATCTTCTCCAAAGACGTAGATACATATTTCACATTTCTACATGATTATCAATACGCCCCTGTTGGAGAAGAGACACATTCAACAAAACATAACTACCTTGCTATCTCGCAGATATTATTAAGACAGAGCGCGATACATATGAATAATAAAAGCAGACTTTTTTGTGATTTTCTGCTCAGTGTCATTTTAGCTGTCAGTTTTTCTATTTTCCAGTGGTCGTTTGGGCATTGTAGTGCTAGTAGTTGCTGTTCTTGATGACGTACGATGTAATCTGCTGTACGGATGAGACTGTTTCGAACAATTTCGGTTGCAGCTACTTGCTTCTCTGTATATATGAAAGCTTAAAAAAGCATCGTACGTCATCAAGAACCACCACTGAGTGTTAACTAAATTAAAAAAAAAAGATCTAATATATTGAAGAAATCTACGAGTTAATTTTAGTGAAGAAGCCTTCTTACAAGTACTTCGACCTCATTTCGCCGCATGTTGAGTTCGTCGAATAGAATGCGCTGACAAACGCTGTACGACAAGTCGACAATGTTGCTAACACTATGGATTGTTCTCCTTCGGTCTAGCAGGATAGCATCAGGCACTTTTGCTACATTTTGTGGCGCGTTTTCCATCGATCGACCATCGGAACGCTCATCATTATCAAGCGATACTCGTCCGTTTTTAAAACGACTGTACCACTCATAAGTTTGTACCTGGCTTACAGCATCCTCACCAAATGCTTGTATTTTCAGTGTTTCCGCTGCCGTTTTATCAAGTTTGAAGCGAAATTTTATGCACGTTCTTTGGTTTTTCACATCAGATATTGTAATGTCACAGAATAACTCAAACACAACTCAACAAATATAAACACAAAAACTATGCTACACCACTCAGCAAAGTACTGTTTGACAGACTAACTTAGTATAGACTCACCATAGCTCACATCATGTAGCGCTATGCAGCTGTATTATCAGCCGGTCGCGCGCCACATTCAAATTATGTGAATTTCTGGATACCATCTCCCATTATGTGTACCCATTTATAATAACATCTCGCAATATTCGAATATTCATTTTAATAGCTTCAACGAGTTAAAAACAATTGTGGTGGAAGATTATAATAAATATGGTTGGTAGTTTCATTTTCTTATATGTATTAGTATTTATTTATTTGTTAATTTATATATGCATTTTTGATTTATTTATTTACATATTGTAACTCATTCTAGTTAATTTCTGTAATGATTTTATCCTGTAAATGGAAATGTTCTGTAGGGTAAATATATGATATTATTATTATTATTATTGATGTGTGCGCTCCTTTCGGGAGAAAGGGAAAAAGTTGATACACGGCCGCGAGGCAAGCATATCAACATCTATCCTGCATTTGCAAGGAAGCTCGGTAGAGGTATTCATTCATTTCATTTGTCCATCTCAACCGCTTACTCTTACTGGTCCCTTCGGTGGGCTGACCGGTATGGCCAGTAACACTTTCAGGGATTATTATTATTATTTCCTCCATTCACAAGAACATTCAATTTGTCCTTGGTTGCCAGTGTGTTAACCCATCGGTTCGTGAGAACAAGATGGCTGGCATAACTATCATATTATTATTATTATTATTATTGGTCTTAGGAAGCATGATAGATGGTGTTAGTGATCGAGCAGAGGTAGGAAAGGGGCGGTCGGAAATAGTCCCTTTTTCAGCCTAATGGGCTGCCTCTGCCGTGGCTATTGCAAGGATCTATGTCCTTGGGCGCTGGGAACGCCACCTTCCCTACGCCAGCTTATTATTATTATTATTATTTCCTCCATTCACAAGAACATTCAATTTGTCCTTGGTTGCCAGTGTGTTAACCCATCGGTTCGTGAGAACAAGATGGCTGGCATAACTATCATAATATTATTATTATTATTATTATTGTTTATTATTTCTTATTTCCAGGTATTTTTCCGTAACCTAACTATGCAGCTCTCCTTCATATGGCATGCTTCATTCTTAGTAAGCAGATAATAACACCTCCCACCATGTAGGGGGGGGGGGGTTCATTTTCACGGCCCATAGGTTCCGGCGCTTTAGTTGTTATGTTGACGAAGTGGGTTGAGATGAAGGTATCTCAACAACATCCTCGCCAGCGTTCTTTGTTTCTACTGAAGCATGCCATGTTTGTGTGATTATTATTATTATTATTATTATTATTATAATATACAGGGTGTACAGAAACTCTCCTGACAAACGAAGACCGGAGATTCCTCTGATAATTTCAAGACAATTAAACCCAAATTCACCTAGTCCGAAAATGCTTCCTAAGGGAGCTAGAGTTCTTTGAAGATGGCGCCTTGTATTTATTTTTTTTTAAATTCCTCCAGATCGCTTCTATTTAGAAAAACAGAAACTGGTATGCTTATTTATCCTCCAGAGATGAATCGATTCCATCAATTGCGAATTTCTAGTACCGGTCATAGGCGTCCGTTTTGGGTAGATCAACGGTTAGTTTAAGGCATAACTTCTTTGTCTTTAACTTTTAAGCATTTGTGACACTAGATTATTAAATTTTCAGGTATTCCAGTACTAAAAGGTACTCTTACTTTAAGTCGGTAGGATACACCGTTTTCTAGAAAAATCGATTTGTAAATTTTTCGTTTTTTTCTTCATTAAAGTTCAATTTATTATGTACCTACTTATTTTTAGCGTCGAAGTTCGCTTGGACTATCAAGGCATGGATGAAAATTAATTTAATAAATTAAAAACAAATTATTTATTACAATGGAACGAAATTAACAAAAAAAGAACAAGTATCCAAGGTAGATTGTTACAAAAGTTGCTCGATGTGATGACCATTAGTCTCTATGCATAAGTTTACCCTTTTGCTTAGAGAACGCCGAATTATTGCAAAAATTCCAAAGTTATTTCTAAATTCGTTGCAAGCATCTTGTATCCTTAGCCAGAGTTGTGCGCGATTTTGTATCGGAACGGAATAAACAAATGCTTTTATGTATCCCCAAACACAATAATCGCAAGGATTCAAATCCGGCGACCTTGCTGGCCAAGCAACTGGACCGTCTCTTCCAATCCAATGGTCTTCGTAGTTATTATCTAGAAAGTCTCGTACATTCCTGCTAAAGTGGGCCGGACAGCCGTCCTGTAGAAACCATAAGTTTTGCCGAATATTTAAACGCACCTCATCTAACAAATCAGGTAAAATATTTTGCAGGAAATGTAAGTAATCAGCACCATTTAAACGAGCAGGTAATTCCACAGGTCCAAGTAGATAATCGTCAACTACTCCTATCCAGACGTTTATGCTAAACCTATGCTGATGCTTAAATTCTTGAACAACGTGGGGACTGTCACCAACGTACGAATAATAATGCGCATTATGTACATTAAAAATTCCATTTTTTGAGAATGTAGCTTCGTCACCAAACAAAATGTTCCTGAAGAAATCTTCATCTTGATTTTTCTGATTTTGTAACCATCTAGCGAATTCTACGCGAGCAGGAAAATCTCCTTCTAGCAGTGCTTGCACCTTTGTAAAATGAAAAGGATATAAATTTTCTTTGTGTAAGATATTTCCTACGGAAGATTTTGGAATTGTGGGGTACATGGCAGATAGTCTTCGAACGCTAATTTCTGGATTTTCCTCAACTTCCATTAAAATAACATCTTCATGTTCTGCTGTTACATCATTATGTCTCCCTGTTTCATTATTTTTTGGGATCACTGAACCTGTTTCTCTTAATCGTTGATGAAGAGCTGTAAATGTTGAGTGAGTGGGATGCTGACGATGGGGAAATTTTTCAGCGTATCTACGTTGCGCCGCTCGAGCGTTACACCTCATTTCGCCATAAACAAAATGCATATCGGCGTATTCCTCATTAGTAAAAACCATTTTTTTTTAAATTGAAATCGTTGTGTTTGAATAACACAAAGTAAAAAATGAAAAGATAAACTTCGCGAACTGACAACAATTTGACAATGAAAAACGTAGGTTTTACTTCTGTTGGCAGTTCAGAGCTAACTATTGCAAAAAATAAGAAATTGAACTTTAATGAAGAAAAAACGAAAAATTTACAAATCGATTTTTCTAGAAAACGGTGTATCCTACCGACTTAAAGTAAGAGTATCTTTTAGTACTGGAATACCTGAAAATTTAATAATCTAGTGTCACAAATGCTGAAAAGTTAAAGACAAAAAAGTTATGCATTAAAATAACCGTTGACCTACCCAAAACTGACGCCTATGACCGGTACTAGAAATTCGCAATTGATGGAATCGATTCATCTCTGGAGGGTAAATAAGCATACCAGTTTTTGTTTTTCTAAATAGAAGCGTTCTGGAGGAATTTAAAAAAAACAAATACAAGGCGCCATCTTCAAAGAACTCTAGCTCCCTTAGGAAGCATTTTCGCGCTAGGTGAATTTGGGTTTAATTGTCTTAAAATTATCTGAGGAAACTCCGGTCTTCGTTTGTCAGGAGAGTTTCTGGACACCCTGTATAGTGTTTTTTGAAGCATTAACGAAATACTGACGTATTATAAACTGTTTCCAGTATTTGCAAAATGTCATTTTATTCTCTTTTTGATGCGAGCATAAATTCTAAACATATTCAAATGTTTATGCAAGAGGATAAAAACACTTCAACAAATATTTCAAGAACGCTGAGAGAGTTGTAACATAGTTAAACGTAGACCTGTGTGAATAATTGATGTTCTAGTTTTGATGTTTCTCTCACTTGGCGCACTAATTAGAGCAAATGGACTGCCTTGCAACTCGCAGTTCAATCCAGCATCTTTAAACTTTTTATGCAATCGAAAACAAACAGTTCTTGTCAGAGAAGAATCGCCGAAAACCTTTTCGATGATGGGAAGGTTTCCGAGAATTCTTTAAAAATTTTTAATTTTGAAACACATATAAGCTACCATGGTTATATGTTCTATGATTCTCCAGCACTCTTAAAGTATGTTAAAACTGATTTTATAAAATGCGTGATGGTAATATTACCGATATGATTAAATTCAGTGTATCAAAAAAGTTTGACTTAGCTTGAAGACGGAGAAGTTTCTATGTGATATAAATCTAAACATGTTGTATATTTGGTTGTAGCATTAAATTATAGTGCAATTTTAGTGGAGACTGGTTTCGTCTAATGAATAAATTTGTAAATTTAAGGAAAGTCGACGTTGAAATTCATTGTACCAATGTCCTTTGTACAATCCATGATTACTTTAAAACTTTGTAATTTAGCAATGCTCAATTATATTTTTCAGTTGTCACTCTTATTAAGTTTGTAAATAACTAGGCTAAAATATCAAAATTAAAATTACAGCAAAGAGAACAAAGTACGGGAAATTCCAAAATGCATTGACGGTTTCTAAAATGGAATAAATTTTGTTTGGTGAAACATTTGAAAACTACAACGACAACATCTTAATCTCTGAGTTATTTTATTTCAATATTGAATGGCATATGTGGCATCTTTCTTCTGCTACACATTCATCTAGCCGTTGAACTAAATCATCCATCACTCTGCCTAGCATCTTCAGTGGAATTGTGTTGTTTAATATCTTCAAGATTACGTAGTCTATTATTATACACACGACTTTTTAGATATCCCCACAGAAAACGTCTGGCGCTGTTAAGTCAGGCGATCGAGCAGGCCAGATTATATCCCCGTTGCGAGAAATTAAACGACCGAGAAACATATCACGCAGCATATTCGACTGATTCTCGCCGTGTAGCTCGTTGTCCCATCCTGCTGAAACCAGAACATTTAGTTGTTCATACCTTGGCCGGAAAAAGTATCAATCATGTGACAATATCTTCCTGATGTTACTGTTACGTTATACCGGTTCTCTTCAAAAAAATATGGGCCAATAATTCCTGTGGCTGATAGCGCACACCAAACTGTTACTTTCGCTGCGTGAAGTGGTCGTTCGTGAAGTTGACGTAGGTTTGTTCTTGCCAAATACATAAAATTTTGTTTACTAAAGAAGCCATTTACATAAAAATCAGCTTCGTCGCTCATAAACAGAAAACGTGCAACGGTTCACCAGCAATGGTTTACCAGCAAACAGATTTAAAATTTGTCTGCAAAACTCAAGCTGATTTTGTCTATATAATGGACTTAGTTCTTGAACAAGTGCCAATTTATAGGGGTGGAATTTAATAAGCCTAAGTATTCTATGAACACTGTTCTTCTTAAAGGGACGTGCATGTTGTGCAGTTGAGCGTTGTGAACTCCTAGTGAAGGAAACTTTTACACGCTCAATATTTTTAGTAGTTATAGCACTTACGTGTCTCCCAGTCGGTTTTTTGTACGCAATATTACCTTCATTAAGCCACTTCTGATACAATGCCTAACTGGTATTGCGGGATGGTGCACCACGGCGATTAAATTGACGACGAAACGAACGTTGGTGTCGAAACAATCGATTTTGTACGTAAATAATCCGTAATACTAGACACTCGTAATTGTTCATGACAACTAATTACACTTAATGTCAAACAAACTCCTATGTTATCTTGATGAGAACTCGCAAACAAATCTAAAATCTGACCATAAATAAAAAAAATTATTTCATACCAAAAACCGTCAGTGCATTATGGTAACATTTTGACAATGCTAGATAATAAACAGTCAATTCTCTTCCATATTAGATTGCGCGCAATTATAACTCGAGGCGCCAAGAATAAACCAATAAAATAATCGCGACACAATTAACGATCCCTAAATTATACATATATATGTATGCACATATATAAGTACATATCCAGAACATAATATTACATATTTCTTAATTCCAACTCTTCATATGTGTTGTTTTTCCTGTAATGACCGCGCCACGTTTCTCAGAATCAATAATCACTGGAATTAAAATGACATCAATTATTTTAATAACAGTTCTGTTTCATAACCACCCACGATTTGGTCAAGATATATATGTTGCTTATACGTTAGAATGGAACATATCAACACCTGCTTGATATATCGATACGGTAAAATTTCCATGCAAAATTATAACTGAATACGAGGTTAGCATGGACATAACAATCAAATATACCTTAATCTGTGCGTACGGTCGATTATGTAGTGGACATAATCTACATATGTATATATGTATATAATTGAAGGCATATAAAGATCAAAAGAAACTCGATTTGACAAATTGTTATAGTGTTATTTAAGATTGTATCATGAATATTTATTATTATGGTACTGGTATTCTGAAGAGAAAAATAGGTATATATGTATGTATAGAAGCTTGTGGTCGGCGAATTGAAAGAAAATAGTAAAAGAAACTCGTAGCGCATTGAAAATAAATCCAATAAATTAATTTTTATAAAAAAAATTGTAAAGAAACATTAGTTACGCATCTGACGGATAAAGGTCGAGTGAAAATTTTTATTTTCAAATGCATTCCTGATAACAAACAAGTATTAAACAACTAATATATCGTAAGGTGAATAAGATTATTTTTCTTTTATAAATATGATATATAAATTTATCACAACATATTAATAAAACCGATAAATTAGGTATTCAAATTATTTATTGAGTTAAGTCAAGTTAAAGAGAAAGAATGTATATTATAGAAGAAATTTATAAGAATATGAACTTCCAATTAAAGAAAGTAAAGTACCGAGTTACTATAAATGATTGAAGCAAATATTTAATTTGGCAACTCTGAGAAATTGGCTCGCCTGAACATTTTCATTGTACTCGTATTTATCTTTTTGAGTTAGAATATTTTATATAAATATGGATAACATATGGTTAAAATTATTGGCAAATCAAACGTAATTGATATCAGAAGCGAGATATATACAAAACGATAGTTAAATATGCAGGGTGTCTTAGAACACTCGTCCAAGCGAAAACTGACAAATGCCAACGACAATCTAGATCACAAAAATGTAAACAAACAAATATTAATTACTTGCATAACAGAGGCGTGAAAAATTTAAGATCCACGAATTCCAGAAAGTGCATTCCAGGCGTTAATGTGAATAAAATCAGCTATCAAGCTTGTATTATCACTAGAGACCGGACACAAGAGGCCGATGGCTGATCGCCCACGGGCGTACTATTGAAAATTTGTATTTTTAAAGAGTTTGTAATTTTATTTATAAAATTGGAAAACAAACGGGTGGTGATCTATAAAATACGAAATGCATTTTTATTTGTTGATTTTGTAGTTTAAGTTGAGTAAAGGAGTATTAATATTAACTAGCAATACTTTATCAATCTACTCTTCTGTAAAATTTTTTCTCTTTGAATGAAATACATCCTTGTAGATAGAGAACGTCCTTCTTTTATTTCAGCGTATTTAGCAGTTAGATTTTGAGGCAATGTCACTATACACAATTGCCGCAATGTTATTAAATCTGGATTTCTATTAATGACTGCTTCTAATTTTTCGCGAAGGCCACATCCGAAGTCACTATTTTTCAAATTATTAATACCCACATCTAATGTGGTTAATCCATCATTTAATTTGAGATTTTGATTTTCAAAATAAGTGAATAGTTTTGGCAAATTTCTAAAGTGTTCCTGAAGAAAGTACAACTGATTTGTTAAATATCTAATTTGTATTAGTTCCTTGCACTCAGAAATACTTCGAGCACAGTTATTTAAACATGTAATGAAAGTTTGTAAACTATCGAAACTCTCTGCATAAAATCTAGTAGCTTTCAACCATGTTCCCCATCTAGTTATTACTAGAGAGGGAGGCAGTGACAAAGATGGAAGTTTTTTCCTGGGAAGAGCTTTTCTCAATGGTACTTTTCTGAAAAAACTGAAGCGGATACAAGTCTATCAACTTCCGGAAAGGTGTCTCTGATATACTCAAAGATTCTGTGGAGAGCATGTGCTACACAAGTAATATGCAGCATATTAGGATATGTTTCTATAATAGTCTGCCTGTTTTTTACATATATGGAGCACTGTCACTGACAAATAAAAGTATTTATTCTTTGTACCTGTCGTCCGAATGCATATTCTCGTAAATCGTTTTAGCTACTGCTTCTGCATCAACTGTATTTATAACTTTTGTTGCTATTACATATGCATTATATGGAATAGTTGGATGTAGTACACCAGCTATTTCATTTACCACACAGTGTCCTAATATATCGACAGTTTTGTCGGCACTTATCCATAGGTACTGATTTGAAAATGTGTTCTACTGCTTTCGTGTAGCACTTAGGAACATAATATTTGCGTAAGATGGATTCATCAGGAACAATTCTTCGTTAAAATTGTCAGATTCCAACTGGTCTAATTTCTGTGTACGTTTTTGTGATGATAAGTTACGTTTTACTTGCAATTTCTTTGAATTTTTTAACGATATTTTACAGAGAATTAAGAAATACTGAAAAAACAAGTCTATCAACGGGAGGAAACGCACAGACGACGTTTCGTTCTAGTTGGAACTTTTCAATGTACGGTATTCCCTCGATGACGGACATTGCTTTTTCATTTCTATACTTTCTGTATATATAGTTAACATTTGGAATTTACTGCAAGTGAGAATTAATGAATATTAAATCACATTCTTACATGTAAATGTCGACTTATTTAATGCGTTCGTAACTACAATCCGACAAACTAAGTTTGTACCAGTATGCAGAACACACCCTTTCGCGACAACGAACTTCCTGGTGATTAGGTTAATTAAGAAATTAAGAAATACTGAAAAAACAAGTCTATCAACTTGCAGTAAATTCCAAATGTTAACTATATATACAGAAAGTATAGAAATGAAAAAGCAATGTCCGTCATCGAGGGAATACCGTACATTGAAAAGTTCCAACTAGAACGAAACGTCGTCTGTGCGTTTCCTCCCATTGATAGACTTGTTTTTTCAGTATTTCTTAATTCTTAATTAACCTAATCACCAGGAAGTTCGTTGTCGCGAAAGGGTGTGTTCTGCATACTGGTACAAACTTAGTTTGTCGGATTGTAGTTACGAACGCATTAAATAAGTCGACATTTACATGTAAGAATGTGATTTAATATTCATTAATTCTCACTTGCAGTAAATTCCAAATATTTTACAGACTTTGCAATCAATTTAGAAATCACTGGCAATTGTCAGACAAACAGTATGACCCTTAATCGAACTCGCCATTGTTTCACTATGCCATTCTCGACGTTGTTTCATATCATATCTGAAAAAGTAACGTAAACAATGTTCTAGATCTAAATAAATGAAAATTAAAAATGTATGCCTAAGGTATTGAAACTTAACGAAATTCATCAGACACTTCCGTCGAAATAGTTGGGAGAAGTAGATTCTATGAAACGATATTAAACAGCTTCTATTACAAAAATTACGAAGTATGTAATTAACAGTTAAAACAATGAAAAAAATAAACTAACTCGCCGTGCTTTATTTATCTTACGTATATAAATTAATAAATGAAATAAATTATAAAAACTCCTCACGTTTCTATCTTCGCCCATGAAAAAAGGAATTTAGTTATATTGAGGTAATTGTGACACGATTCAACGATAAAAAAACAGACGTTCGGTTAACCGAATGAATAGTGCTATTCAATAACTGCGTGCTGTACTTAGCGATGTTGTAGGTTATTTATATGGTTCATCGTAATTTGATCCAAAATGATCGTCGGATTGGCACATATCTAATTTCTTACATTGTTAATTTGTCTTATGGTTCCACTCAAAAAATTATTCATGAAGATTTAGGGTACCGAAGCGTCGCGGCAAAATGGATTCCAAAAATGCTTGATCGATGAGCAAAAAGCCAAATTGTTTCTAGATGGACAATTTGTCGGCTGTGGAAAAGGCAACTGCAACATAATACACAGTTTTTAAACAATTATTACATGTGGTGAGAGCTGGATTTATCATTATGACCCTGAATTAAAGTGTCAAAGTATGCAATGGAAGCACAAAGGCAGTCCAAGACCGCAGAAAGCGAAAACTATGAGAAGCGCCGGTAAAGTGATGCATTTATTTTTTTTGATTAATGGGGCGTTATTTATGATTACATTGTACCTAGAGAACATACAAAAACTGGAGAGTACTATTCTAATGTACTTCGAGACAGCGTAAAGGCAAAATTAAAGAAAAAACGGCCGCTTTATCAAGACGATTGGATCCTGCGTCACGACAATGCTCCGGCACACGGGAGTGGAAATTATGACTCAACCTACCTACTTACCTGACCTTGGTCAATGTGACTTTCATGTGTTTCCAGAAGCCAAAAAAGAATTGATAGTTCGAAAATTTGAGTCGAATTTAGAGCCCAACAACATGGCGATGGGTATACTAAATAGACTCAAAAAATGGTTTCTCAGATGTTTATGATAAGTGGGCAAAATGATGGGACAAACGTATTGTACAGAATGGAGAGTACTTTGAAAGATAGTTGTTGAAGTTTTCTAAATAAATGTTTCATTTTGGTACTACAGCACCAGTCTCGATATTTTCTGATATTACCTTGTATGTTTATATAAAAGAAGTAGAGAAATGTGTTAACGTATTGTACATTTCAGAACAGCTTTCTATATGATCTGTTCTGAAGACAAATGTTCTGCCACTTATTAACAAATAGAATACTAATGTTAATTACAGTAAGGATACGTGTATCATTTACGTAATCACTATGATTTTACAAATAAAGACAATTTGTGTTTGTTTTTTAAACAAAATGTATACGGGGATGCCGATTCCTTAAATAAAGTCTAATTATTTTATATTTGACTTTGTTCACGAAATGTAATTATTGAATACATATTATCAGGATTACAAGTGTTAACTTCTTTTGTATAATCTTAGACACTTAAAATTGAAAAAATACCAATAATTCTTCTGAATTTTAGTCATAAAATGTTAGTTAATGTATTTATTAATTAGTAATTACTTGCTTTTATTTAAAGATGAAAAAATGAATGTGAGAGGAAAGATTTCTAGATTAGTTATTTAAATATTCTAAATTCATATCTATGTGATGTACTATATTGTTCATGACCATGACGCATTGTTATAATTATATAATATATTTTAAAATACTGTTTTATGTAAGTCACACACCATTTCCATTAAGAATTCTGTACAATTTTGGAATGTAATAAAAAGCATTTAGGAAAGATGCACAACAGGTTAAATAACACAGGAAATGATATTCTTCACTAGTTGCCTCTTGTATAAAATATATCAAGTCTTGTACGGTTCTGTGATAAATACCTAGAATCACTTTTTTAATTTTAATGTAAGACATCACACATCACACATCGAATTAAGAATTCAGTTGATTTTCGATTGCCGTAAATTAGATAGTTTGTATTCGGAATGGCGCGTTGGTAATGTGAGAGAAACATAAATTTGCAATTGAAGTTCTGCTCGCCACTACGCAATGCCGTCAAGTAAATATTATATTATTTAAATAAAACAACATTTCCGGTGTGCGAGATTTTTATCAACGGAATGTTAGCCTCTTTTAGTACACGTTATATCCAAGACTATATTTGCGTTGAAAGAAAAACATATTACGCAGTGACGTTAATATAACTGTTTATTGTTTTGTTTTTTTAAGCGTAAACAGTTTTTTGTGACGTTAATAGCTTAGATTTAATAGCTATGTACAGTAGTTAATAAAGTACTTTATCAATTAAATATTACATACGTAAACTTGCAAATATTCAAATGTCAGTAATAGAAGTCTTGAAGATGTCAGGAATGGTAAAAATACTTAAAATGTCGTTCAAGCCCGCAAGCCAAGAAAAAGATATAAAGATGCTATTATTATTTCTACATTAATAATAGCTTCTAGTTATTTTATATTCACATCTTCAGAGTATTTTTAATTATAGTAATAATAGCATTATATTCATTGTGGTATGTTTGTAGCAGTCCAATGTCTTAATTAAGCCGAATATATATGTATAGTGTGTGTAAAGTGTTTCATGGCTTTGTTACTACATTTCCTCGCCGTAAGAGACTAGAAATGTTGATTCGACTTTCTCTTCCTCTACATTTAAGGGTAACTAGAGAGGATACTGATCCCGAAAAAACTGACGTCTCACACACCGATTCTGAGATTTGAACTCTCGAACAACCGGATTCTCACTTTTGTTGTCCGACGATTTTACCATTCCGCCGTTCAGTCATTTAAAGGAAAAAAACACAACAAATTAGGTATAATTTACAGAAAAATGTCGATGTAAATAAAGAACATTATCTCAAAGTATTTACAAATAACATGGGGACACTTAACATCGCTTTGCATATACCACCTTAAAGTCATGGATCATGTGTCCTTCATATTCGTGTAACAAAGAAGTCAACAGAGAGCTGAATGTTGAATTTGTTGGTAGCTGGATAAACCGCAACCTCCACCCTAAATATCCGCGTGAAACTTTAAATCGGTCTTTGACATTCAGGCATCACCTTTATAAAACTAGTCAAAATGTGAAAAACCGCAGTAATATATTACATAAACGTGCTAGCAAATTCAGAGGGAGCAAATGGGGAGATCTTGTGAACGGCAGCCATTGCACTGGCTCACTTTTCTGCTGAAGACTGTGTTGCTGTATGGTATCGAAGCTACCACACCAAGTTAGTAGATATACAACTTAACAATACAAGGAGGATTGTCACTGGTTTTGTTAGATCCACACCTAGTCTCTGGCTACCGATTTTTTCTAACATTAACTCGCCGAATATCAGACGCTTCGCTGCAGAATAGAATGTATGGACTAAGATTGCCAACAACATTGATCTTCCTGCACACGATTATTTGGGGAGCGGCTCCAGACCCGACTGTAATCTAGGAGACTGATTTGGTTAGGTATGTGGGTTCAGCACCCTATCAATGTGAGTGATTACTGGGTAGCCTTCCTCGAACATCACCCTGAATGAAGGACTAGAGATTTAATTTTAAATTCATCAGTATCTCTGCCAGGCTTAATCCTCCTACGTCGGTAATCGTCTCAATTAAATGGGTTTTGCACAGACCACGGAAGGTGCAACTTAGTGCTGCATAAATGGAATCTAGCAGGTACTAGCTTCTGCGACTGCGGAAATGTGGAACAAACTATGGCTGACATAGTAAACGACTACCTCAGAAAAGTTTCATTTGCGGCTGGTTGAAAAATTTAGATGTTTGTTTATAAATTATTTTTATGACCTTCTGTTTGACATAAAAGTAATTTTCGATTTTTTTAACATCGTTTCTCATACGAAATAAATGAATTCGTGAGTAAATTTAGTAAAACCTTGTATTGTTCTTCTCACAGCAGTCTGATTGTGATTGAAAACTATGTTGCAGCAAAGCTACATAATCTGAGCCAGGTAGAGTGTAATTACCAGATACTCTGTAAAATAAAAAGATTTTTGAATGCGTTCAATAGAATACGTCCAAATTAAAGATCCGTATTCCAGTTTATTTTACATCAGAACATAATATAACCTTTTAGAAGCATTAAGGTTATTGAAATCACGATACTACCTTAGAGAAGAAAACCAAGGGCCCTACAACCCGATAAAGATGCAGAATCCGAAAATGAGCGGAATCGAAAATTATCATCTTTAACAGAATAATTACACCGGATGTATTTGAAATAAAAGGACAACGTATGAAAAATGGAAAGATGGTAATTATATAGAATATAAATCCAAAATATTTTCCCAAAATACCCTAAGCGAAAAGAAAATCGACAAAGATATTAAAACAAATTTGTCACGCCACTGTGTGATCGACTATATTATAAAATATATCTTAAACTTGACCGACAATACCAGAAAGAAAAGTTTTGTTATTATCCATCTCATCCAGCTGTTATATATTGCTATGAATTGTGGTTTATATATTTACTGCACCACCATCCACAACTAATCTATCCAACTAGGATACTCAGCCATTTGATATCCAACAATGATGGGACTTCTTACTTCTCAGGGTTCCAAAAGGAAATACGTGGAACTGTTAAACATGAATTGAGCGCCAGTGAATCGTTATCACAATTTTTTTTATTATATAAGTTACTTATTTTTAATTAAAGAACAATAGAGGTCGTAGCACAAAATCAAAGACAGAATAAAATTTAAATGAATCTTTAATACAAAAAAAAGAAAAAAAAACTATCTTTATAGAGTATAAAGATTAATATTGCATCATTCAACAATTTCTGAGGTAAAACAATTCACTGAATATTACAGCTAAGTGAATTAAAACTTCCTCTATGACTTCCGAACAAGCTTATTTAAAAAAAAAATAAAGATTATTTTTAATTTCTCCCCAGAGAACCACACTGTATAAACTTGAAAACATGATCAAAATTTACCACATGCGTGATCACATCAAACGCATACAAAAAATGCCCTTGATTTCCAAACGAAATAAAATTTAACAATGATATTTATTTTCATATAAATGTTAATAATACTCTTTATTAATTTTCTATCTAATAATAAATCTCTTAATAACAATATTAAATACAATATAAATATTTTATAATATTAATCAAAATTTTATGATATCATAAAGAAAAACTTACAGTTTTTTAGGAGACTTACAAAACACGTTGTTTATCAAAAATCATCAATCTTACAAGAATAAAGCTCTCAACAATATACGGGAATTGAATAAAAATATCATCAACTAATTAACACAATCAAAACCCGAATTTAATTAAATATATAAATCTATATATTTCTTCAAAGAATTATAACGTACTTGTATAAAGGTATAACGTAGTCTCTCCCTCAATATCGTCACTACGTTCGCCTTCACATAAAGACCTTCAAAAAATTAGTTTTTGCTTACACATATTTTATCTAAATATAATGTATATACACAGATATCCAAAAACAATGTACATTAATTTTTTAATAAATTTCAAATATAATTTAGAGAAAAATCCATAGCACTATGTAAACATACGCTGCAAAGCCTGTATGTCTGAGGTATTTATTATTTATACACATTCTGAATCTTTTTAATTCATAATTTTTAATTTCGGAGTTCGCGTCGTAAGTGACTCACAATATTTTAGATTTATGTTAATATAATTACATCTTTCCATTCATCGTACGTTGTCTCCTTATTTCAAGGACAGCGTGTATATAATAATTTAACGCGAACATTTACTTAACATTTTTCAACATTCAGTGTTATTCGAAATATACCATTTATAAATCAGCGCAAAATTAGTTTGTATATTAATACCGTCAGTCCGTATATTAAAAGACCGCCACTTACGTAGGCAAGCAGCTGCGTCACTGCGTAGGCTTTACTAAAATAGAAATGCGCGTTATTTAGAAAAAATGCTTTCTTAGCCGTTCATTTAATTTAAGTTTTTCAGCTTTTATATGAAATATTTACAAATATTATCTAATTAGTATGTAATAGGGAAGTAAATGTGAATGTACAATGTACAATGTACAATGCTGTCTATAAATTACAACGAAAGTCACGCGAAATTTTTAATTAAAAAATTTTGTCTAGGTTGGGACTTGAACCAGTCTACGGTTTGCCGGACCATTACTTTACCAATTAAGCCACGATAGACCTGATTAGAAATGCATTATAAAGTAACAGTGTTAATGATTCAGATGTTATTGAAAGTAGATGTCAGGTTTGAAAGCAGAAGTCAGTTTTGAAAGCAGATGTCAGTTTTTGAAAGCAGATGTCAGTTTTGAAAGCAGATGTCAGTTTTGAAGGCAGATGTCAGTTTTGTAAGCAGATGTCAGTTTTGAAAGCAGATGTAAGTTATTGAAAGCAGGTGTCAGTATTTGACAGTAGATGTTAGTTTTGAAAGCAGATGTCAATTTCGAAGGTTCAAAATTGCTAATTATTACTCCAAAGCTATATGGTTGTTTAGATAATTTCTTTAATATTTAATACATCAATTACTTACAAATATTATCAAATTAGTATGTAATTGCGAAGTAAATGTGAATGTAAACATTGCTGTCTACAAATTACAATGCAAATCATACGAAATTTTTAATTAATAATATTTGTAAATATTTCATATAAAAGCCGAAAAACTCCAAGAATTTATCAATTGATATATATATATATATATATATATATATATATATATATATAAAATATATATATATAAATATAAAATGCTTATAAGCCTATAATTGTCTACATTAGCACGATCGTTACTTCTAAATAAAGAAATTATTTTACTTATTTTCCAAATATGTGGAAAAGTGGAAATATGATAAGAGCACACTTGCCTACCAAAAACTACGTATGCCATAGTTATCCGATAATAACCAACTATTACAAAGACTAAATTTATTAGACATGATCATGATTAAGTCAATTTTATTTGTTAGGTATTTTGTAGCAAACATTATGTATGTATGTGAATGCGCTACGTCTTTGAACTTTAGAAAATTGCATAAAATCGTTTTAAACGTTCATGTTTGGAATGTAAATTATTCTATTCTTTGCAAATTTATACATGTGTTCGTTCAACAAAGTGAAACAATTCTTCTTGGGTGTCAATAATGCCGATATTAATGATTAATATGTATTATATCTTACTGGCTTATAAATTCATAAATCGTCCTTCTGTTCACTAGGCTAAAATATATATTTTATTCATTTAGCAATATATTCTATCAATAGACATAAACGATTTCGTGCTGATATTATTGTATTTTTCGCATTTGCTTGACATTTCATACCGTCTAAGTGTCTTTTATATTGCTGCGTTCGAATGTGAATATTCTAATGTAAAATAGATAAGTGGCCCATGTTAAACGTAATCAGAATCAAAATCTATAAAGTAAAAGTATTGGAACATGGGAAATCGACTTTTTATATTTTATGTTGTTCATGTGTCGATGGCTTTTCGTAAATATCTCGCGAAGTAAAAGAGATACGGTACAGCGGTTATATTTATCTTCGTTCCTCGTTATTTTTAATAACGTAAAATGACTTTTTAATACGATTCCAAATATATTTATAATTATACGAGATATTTTTTTATGGTGTTTATAGCAGTCCACTGTTGAAGTAAAACTTTGTCAAGACTCCAGAATCGCTTAAAGTGTATATTACTGTCTATGTAAAGTCTATATTATTGTTTGTGTAAAGCGTTCCATGGGTTTGTTACTATACCTCCACACATGTGGTAGAAAACCAAAAGAATCACTAACCAACGCTTAACGGTGTATGCTTGAACGAAGGTTTGTGGTGAGAGTTGTGTTTCCTTGAAGACTAGCAACTGTGAGAGAGAGCTTGTCTAAAAGAAAATCTGTGGTAGAACAGGATCGCTTTTATGATGTAGTTTGGGGATAACCAATCATATTGCAAATACCAATGTCTAAAAATTAAAAATTAATAAAAGAGATGTAAAGGGTTATGACGTCAATGAAATTACTATCATTAAAGGATTCCTTGAAAAAAATACTTTAAAATGATATGTTACATGATATGGTTTAGATAGCTTTTACACTAGTAAATGTGACTATAAAAATATGTCAATTTCAATATAGATCAAAAATAAATAAAATCACTAATTAAGAAATAATTAGAGTAGAAGTTGTACGTTATTAATTAACTGAATTGAAGTTATATAATAGAAATTCTAAGAAACGGTTGACCGTTCAGTAGTAGATTCACAGTAGGATACAAAAGCGATACAAACGAAACGTTTTTTCTATGGATAAAATGCGACAGTGTCTTCCGAATTTATAGTATTTCTAAATTTTATTTATTTATGAATAATATAAGTTAAAGCTAGATTTTAAAAAATGTAATGAGTATTTTTATGGTATACATTTAGTAAGTACAAGTAAATTATACTTGGCATTGTGAAAGTTATGATAATGTTTATCATTTTCAATAACATACATTTTTCATCCTCATTAATTAAAGGTTGTAAATCTAGTAATGTGACAACTGTGGTAAGAGCGTATAAGTGGCAGCACTATGGCTTCGGCTTTCATATTTGATAGTTAATTACTTACATCTTTGGCAATTATCACACTCAATTAATTAAACTTCAACATCCTTTTCAAAGAAACTGAAAGCACGAAATGTATTTAACGATGCTGCATTGTTTCCTAACCAGTAGTTAATTTTAATTTCTTACACCGACCTATTTTCGTACATGCACGAAGTAATGTTGATGTAGATATAATTGCAACAGGTAGCACACGTTCTGTCATACTCATAACTTTGTGTTCGATGTAACTATTTGTTCTTTAGGTGCGATTAAGATCATTCAAATTGCAATATGTCTTAATTCCTTCGAAAATATGAAATAACAAGTACATTCGAATAGATTTCGGAAATTATAAGCGAATAATGTAAAATATAAATAAAAAGAAAATGTTATTCAACATAAAATCTTTTTCAAAAGAAACACTTAATTAGTTTTTGCAATTATTCATTCGTGTAGGAAATATACGCTAGATAATTGTCTTAATATGACTTAATAATTATATATTTGATCGCCAACATCAATAGCTCCATGCATTACCATAGCGATTTTCAGAAGAAAACAAACACTTTATCTTACTGTAAAAATCAAACACTTTACCTGCCGCTAATATGTATCAACATAGCCATGACTATATAACATTAAACAAAAATCGTATGTCGCTGTCACGGTTCCAACAGTAATAGTTTTGTCGCGAATTATTTATAGAAAATAATGGAAGAAGACATTCAATGCACGCCACCTAAAATTCAGAAAGAGTTGTTAGAGACGTCTTTCGAAATTCTACCACAAAAATCAGTCGAAAAATATAATCGTCAGTATGACATATTCATGGAGTGGTGCAATAAATACGAAACCAATAAGTACAGTGAAAACACTTTACTGGTATACTCGGTATTCACCTTCTTCGATGTGGTCGTATTATTCCAAGGTGAATCCAAGGCTACCCTTTCAGCAAAAAATGACGGTGATATTAGTGAATATAAAAACTTACGGCTTTTTAAAACAAAAATAAAGAAGTCATATTCCAAAAAAGTCCAAAACTCTTTCACAAGAAGAAATACTTAAATTTTTACTAAATGCACCAGATTAAATCTACTTGATGATGAAGGTAATTCTTGTAAATTTTTCAAAACCAATTTGACATTTTTGTAGTAATTTCTATACGTCGTATATAAATTCAGTCTGCGTATGTTTGCGCTCATAAAACTCGAAAAGTAGTACGTCGATTAACTTGAAATTTTGACACTACGTTGGATTCAAATACGTGAGTGTTTTTATAATAAAATGAAATGTTTTTTTTAACATGGCGTGACAAAAGTCTTTCCACATCGGGGATATAAGTAGACACAAGTAGCGCAAAAATTTTTCATTTTGTAGCACTTTTTTATTACAAGTTGTCGTTTGCTAATCTTATACTCTATTTACGTTAACATATTATTATGAAATCTTAATGATAAAAAGGAAAATAACTTTGATGTAATCTTGAATGAATTTTCTTATATGAAAACTTAAAATAATGTGTATAGATTAGATGAAAATGTCGAGAGGATGTTATTTTTAAAAAATGTGACAAACAAATGTAAAATTTGAAAGGCAAAAATATTAATGAAATTTATATTTGAAAAGCAAATAAGCAACTGGCTTGTTGAAGGAAGAAAAAAGAGAACTTATTATTGATTTTATAGAAATGCCTAGCCCACGTTCGAACATAGGGCACCTTTCTCGACACGCAATCATAGAACGTCAAAAGAGATCAAACTGCATTGATCACAACGTTTAGACGAAAATGAACGTGTTAGAGTAAATACAATACCTCATGTAATTTCGTTCAAATCGGGAAAATGGATAAAGTACAAAGCACGCTATTAGTTGTTAAAAATTGATGAATAATCTAATTGAAGCAACAATTCTGATTGGACCTCATAAAGTGAAGACGTACTACTTCCACGAATACCATTTATTCCGACCGACATGGCGTTCGATTTCAAACTTCAATTTTCAATACGCCTTGTGTTCGCTATTACTATCAATAAAGCGCAAGAGCCATCTTTTCAAGTGTGCGGTTTGACTTTAGAAAACTACAATCTCCTCGATTTATGTTTTTGAAGAAAACGGACAAACAAAAAATGTAGTCAATCCAGTAGTTTTACAAAAAATTTTTTGGGGAAAAAACATATTTTTTCTTCCCTTCCTTTCCTTTTATCCCACATGGCAACGCAAGGCAGGGTATTGAATTGAATTATGTGTTTTCTCGGTGAATCTAGGTTCTCTGCAATAATTTTATTTACATTCCCATTCATTTCATATCAGATTGCGCCACAGCGAAGCGTGGCTGAGTTTAGCTAGTTATTTTGTATTTGTGTTTCCTGGGGCTTTACGTAATGAAGAACTTTGAATTTAAAAGTAAGTGACATAGAGCATAGAGAAAAAATTCTGGTTACTTATATAACTAATATAAAGGCCAATAGACTTTGATTATTTGTGATCACTTTAGAGTTTGAAGGAAGAGTCAAATTCATAGAATTATTTATCAAATATTTAGCTCTGCGTCTCAAGCAGACGCCCTACGACCAACTTTTCCTAACTTATAGAAATGGCACAGTCCAGTCAGTTGGAATACATACTTTTGGAAGTATATCAAGCAACATTGCCAACTATCTGCATTTGCCAGAACCATCACTTTATATCTTCATCGAACTCGCTTGTTACTCGCCTCATAATCCCAGGCTCGTTCAATAAAGAATCACTTTACTGATTTTGTAAGTACTATATCAAATATTTCCTCAAAATTATTTTTAAAAGTTTGAAAAATGCCGCAACTGAGCAGGAAATGTATTTTGTAAATTTGGGGGAATGTCAGTTAAGATTTTAAGCAATCGAGGTTTTGATCAGATTACAACAGTATAACTGCATTGGAGACGATTGTGGATGATATTATACGAGGAGGGCTGTTCTTTTTCTGTTGAACCTATAAAGTTGAAATACCAAAACACTTATAATTTTTCAAAGTATTTCTTTCCACAATTAATGCATGTTTCAATCCGTGAAAATTAATCTTGAAAACGTTTTCTCCAGTCTTTCCTCGTAAGGTTGTTTATTTTATTTATAAATGCGTCAATCGTTTCTTCGGAGTATGTAAAACGTAGATCTCGTAGCTTATTCCTTACATATGGAAACAAAAAAAATCATTATGTCTCAGATCTGGAACATAAGACGAATGATCGGTTATTTTGATGTTTTGGGTATTCAAATATTCAAAGGTTTGAGCAGCAGCCTGAGACTAAACGTGATGATACAAGATAATCCTTCTTCTACATTAACAGTACAACGGTTATCTAGTGCTACCAAAAAATGTGGCCACTATCTTTTTGTTTCGGCGTTTTGTTGAAGCCGAGTTATTCTCAAAAATCTAAACTTTCGATTATTGCCAATTTTTATAATAATTTTAATAATAATAATCATGTATTTGCCCCACAGATTAACAGAATCCAGTTACAGGGTAACAATTGTATGATAATAATATATAAAACTATAAGTTAACAAGTAACATAGTACAGTAAAAGTAAATAAAAAGAACTTCAAATTATTTGAACATACAAATTAAGAAAAAATAAATCACTGTAACAGTATTTTCCCGAATGGATCGGGATACAGCCGTTGAGCATTAAAGCATATACAACAATGGCGATTTGTGGAGGACATTAGTACGCGCTTTAGGTAGGTACATAAAATGTATCCGATGACCTACTTGTTGACTTGTTGACATGTTGTACTTTGGCAGCAGAAAATTGATTTGTCTGAGCAAAGAAGGTGAATCCACCTCATAATTGACGAGTTTAATCAGAAACTTGCCGCTTGCTTCATCTCTTCTTTGACTTACGGAAGTAAAATCATGTCTACTACTTCAAGAAACGTTTTTGGAAATGCTTGAGTGGCAATTGCTGATATATATATATATATATATATATATATATATATATATATATATATATATATATATATATATATATATATATATATATGTATATATATCTAGGGTACCAAACTACAGACGCATACTTTAGCTTAGTTCTAACAAATGAATAGAACAAAATGGTCAATGTGTAATTGCCAAATGTCCGACATGATCGAATGAGGAAACCTAGAGACTTAGATGCGGATGTACAGGTGCTAGTAATATGTGGACTGAAAGACAGATAGGGATCAAAGAGCAAGCCAAGATCTTATTATTATTATGTGGGTTCGAATAGTTCTTCTATACGATTTTTCTTAAACTATTTGCAGTAACCAGAGGGTTGAGATCTAAAGATATTATTTTAAGAATTTTCATTATTTTATCAAAGCTATATCAGAAGTTCGCTGTAGTACGGAAGTTTGATTTGGTCACCATCTTATGAGTTTGCACGTATTGATGATGTTGAAAAAGTTCTGAGGTGTACTAAGCAGTCTCTAACTGCTTTAAAATGCTCATACTACGCTTTCTGAAAATTCTGAAAAAAGGTTCTGAAAATTATTTACTTTCGTAAGCATGGTATATATCCTGAGAGAGGTTACTTATATCAGGAATTACTCCAAGAATTCAGTGTAATAAGTTTGCAAGACCGACGCACAATATCACAGTTGCTTTTCGGGTTTACGCTCCTTAAAGGTATTTTTCTTCACTCCCACCTCCTATCTCTACTGAATCTCAATCGGTTTGTCAATCTGCCTCAAGGCGTTTTAATTTCTTTATGTTCCCAAGTCTCGCTCATTATATCATCAACATTCGCCTTTGATTGATATGATTTGTATCATGAATAACATAATCAAAAGGCTAGACATAGATATTTTTGATCTCAATTACAATCAATTTGTCACTATTATTAACAATCACTTCACATTGCTATAATTGCATGTGCGTTTATTTTATTTTATACATAGTTTTGGTATAGCTCTTGGACCATTTTCTTATTATACATTTTTTTTTGCAACAAACAATTGTTCTGTTTTGTATAAATATTGCATTATTCTGTTATTAGTTATTATGACTGTTGGATAATAAACGTATTATTATTATTTTAAGATCTGGTCTCCTTAAGGACATTACATCTGGAAGCACTTCTGTTTTCGATCTATGTTTTCTAAATTATATTTTTTTTCATTTGATGGTGACAAACAACTATATAAGTCTGCTTATCTTCGAAACATAGGCACTGCAGATTAATTAATAAGTTAAAGCATTGAAAAATTTTATGGCGTTGGCATTAATCACAATCTTCATTTAATTCTAATAAGTGTAATTACATAGTAATGAGAGGGGCTTGGAATCAGGATGAGAAGTTTGTTTTTCACGTAAATAATTTAATTTCAGGTGGAAAATAAAACAAGGATTTTGAAAAAGTATAAATTCTAATATTACAAAAGCCAAGAGCAATATTTTATCTGCACTGGAGCTTTTCAGAACATTTGGTAAAGAAAATGCTATGTTTCCTATTATTTTAATTATTTTGAATTTATTTTAATGATCTCTGTTTGGGTAGTAAGATAAATTGAGGTATATCAAACTCATAACGATACATATTATATTTACATAGATACATATTTACCATACAATAATGAAAAAAGAATTCCAAACATATCAAGTTGCGTTGGTTGGGAATAATTTGGCGTAGACAATTAAAGTCCGTTTGTTTTATTGTTAAATTATTACCATACAACACGTCAGCATATATAAAATACTTTAACGAATTGATATTAACAATATTAATGGAAGAGAATATTATTGACTGCCTGCGTCACCGCGTATAACAATAAAAGAGGCTTCAGATATAAGGTGGCGAATATTGTGAATAACTTGACCTACATATTTCAATAAACCATTCATCATATCATGCTTTCAGAGTGAAGTTAAGGGTTTTTCTTTTTAATATGAAGAATTTCTTACTTAATTACGATAATAATATTTTCGTATATATTTTCTTTAACTTATTAATTCGATTTGTCTTGCTATAGTAAGCTATGCATAGTTTATGTGTTATTTTTGTTCGTTATGGCACGCTAAGATCAGGATGCTCTCGAGTTAGACTGATGCTGTCCTTGTCTTCCATTTACTGAACGATATTTTGTTATATTAACGTATGTAAAGTTAATAAACTTAGTATTGCTATTATTACATTACATTTAAAGCCCTTATTTTATTTATATAATTATATTAAATGTAATATTAAAGAGCATAATGTATTTATTTCAAGAATAACCGGTTGCGATGAACGATGGTTTTATTTTCCTCCTTAATCATATCAAAAAACGAATATAGATGATAGATACGATGAAATAAGTATTCATTATGATAAATACATGTGTTTCAGCTACCGCACCGGTGTATCTCAGTACGGAAATTACAGACACAAAAGGAAAGGTGTAATTCATTTTCGAAAGTATTTCAGATTCAATGAGGAAAAAATTACACGTATATAAGTTGGATAATTTTTGATGAGAAAGCGGATACTGATTTAACTGAACATGAAAGACCTTGTTTTTGGAACTGGCGAGAAGAAAACAACGGATGTGGATCACTCAATCGGAAAATTTACGGTCCATCAAGTGAAACAGGAGTCGCAGAAGGAAAACGTAATGTCTGAATGCTCTAAATTTACCTACAATATAACCCGATTGCTGGTAGTTGGAACAAAAATGTTTGTTTTGTTTATTATTTTTATTAATAATAACGATAAATTCAAAGATATAAAACAATAAATGCAAATATGTATTTCTATTAGATTATAAATCAGTTAACACATAGTCCAATAATATATATATATATATATATATATATATATATATATATATAAATATATATATATACAGGGTGTTCCCTGAGGTAACCGACAAACTTACACAATGTATTCTAGAAGTGATTCTGAGCAAAAAAGTTCATATACACTTTAGCTTAATTTCTTTTCTGTTCTTTAGATTTCAAGAAAAGGAGAAAACTGCAATTGCTATATTATTAGTTTAATAATTTGTTACGTAATGTCATGATTAAATACATTATACTGATATTTAATAATGACATTACATAACAAATTAATAAACTAATATTATAACAATTGCTCGAAATGTTCGCCTCTTCTTTCTAAATATATTCTGTTTCCAGTTAATATCTGCAAGTTCATTTCGTAAGAAATCTATACCTGCAACTACTCTTTCGATCAATTCTTCTCGCGTGTTTGGCTTACCGTTATAGTAAACACGATATTTTAGACAACTCCAAAAGGAAAAGTCCAATGGCGAAAGGTAAAGAGAACGTGCAGGCTATAGTACATGGCCCCTCTGCCTATCTACCGTCCAAGAAAATTTTGATTTAGAAAGTCAATAACTTGCCTACTAAAATGCGGTGGAGCGCCGTCATGTTGATAAGACATGCCGGCGCTCATGATACATATTTGCCAATTCATAAAATGACTGGCAACATGTTTAGAAAGATGCGAACATTTCGAGCAACTGTTATAACTTATAACATTAGTTTATTAGTTTGTTATGTAATTTTATAATTACATACATTACTGAAACAATCTTTTGTTGAAATCTAAAGAACAAAAAGAAATTAAGCTGAAGTACATATGAACTTTCTTGATCAGAATCATTTCTAGAACGCATTGTGTGTTTGTCGGTTATCTCAGGGAACAGCCTGTATATATATAATAGGGGATTTTCTTATTCGGCGATTTAAGGTCTGTTTTAATATTAATTTATTTAAGATGATTAAAGTCTTACATGTCTCGGCACTTATGGCCTTTTTCAAATAGTTGTATGTAAAATGTGAACACAATTATAATTATAAAAAGTGACAGTATATTGCAGTTTGTATTGTCATATTTTAATATGTTACGTTGTTATGGTTTTTATTTAATTAGTAAAAATTACATTGCGATATTAAATTTTACACATCTAAATTTAGATTTTATATGAAGGTAAATTGCTAACCGCTACTTTACATTATTCAATTATGATATATACTACTTAGATTTTGTATGTCATTCCTGTTGTTAATTGAATTTTTTCTTGTTTAATGCTAATCATTTCCTTAATTTCCCTTTTCATTGTGTGTGGTTAGACTAAAAAATATCTATACAAAAAGATACAAACCCACAAATACTCCAAAACAGACAAAAATGGCTTATTTACACACAAACTTCAGCACGATCACTATTTCGATTTGGAAAACACACAGATAATCGGGAGAGAACAACACACAATAATTTAAGGGTCTTTGATATAAAAAGATATAATGCGAAGAATGTGGGTACTGTGATCTAGTACTTCTACTAAGTGGAAGTTCAAAGTATTGTGTGCTTGTATTAACGGAAGTGGTCTAAAAGCGTAAATAGAACCAGTTTTGGCCTTAGAAATTATGCGTGTGAAGAATGTGGAATCGCTTTGATTAATCATAATTTGCCCAGTCGATATGTCCAGGTTTCTAAGCTATTTATAGCCGTACTTTTAAGACGACGTTAATTCTAACAGAATCTTTAATTATTTGCGCCTGTGCACATTATATCGGGTTTTTGAAGTTTTCAGATGCTCACAAAGCGTTTCGATGAGGTCTGAGATTTGGCATTATCTTTATGTTCTCTTTAATACTGGAGATTGTTATTAATGTGGTTTCGTTGTATTTTTTTTATTGACTAATTTTTAGGTGCTTTTTACAATAATTTTGTTTTCAATGATCTGCAGTAATTGTGTTCCAACCGTAATTTAAGCATTTTCTACCATACAATAGAAACATAAGACTAAAATGTTTTTCTATCGTGACGACTCCCAAAGCACTACAGCTTTAATTTGGCTTATTGTCCATTCTCACAGTGTTACATACTCTATCTAATATAATACTGCCATCCCTTGTACTTATTTATATAGACTTAGAACTTAGAGCATAGAGATTTAGAGATCGTTTGCTGTATGTTGCCCATAAATGGATAGTGATACAATGTTTCGCATTATTACAGTAACATCTTTAACCATTTCTTGTGTTTTATTGCATAATTTAAAATCAAGGTTTTTATTATATCTGGCGATTTTATTCAAGAATTATCTTACATGAACACCTGTTGTTATTCTTAGCTTGTTTCTATCCAACGAAATAAATTTCATAGCCTTTTCGCGATTTGCTTATAAAAGTGAGTTTCCATTCTTTCCATCTCAAAAAATATATCATTTTTCTTGCATTTTGGAACTTTATTTCTATACCAGTCATGCTGTAAAATGTCAATTTATATTTTTTTATTTTTGTTCCATTTCATGATATGTTATAGATTTCTTTGACAGTTTCGTCTTGCGTCTAGTATCATGGGCAGAAAAGTCTTGTTGGCGTGATGGTACGCACCAAACATGCACAGATTAATTTAATTAGTATCGATTTTTCACTTTTTCAATTACTTTTGGATGTGGCAGGATCTTTAAGATTTGTTAAAGCGAATATCTTTTTTGAGAAACGTTAGATATACGAGGAATATTTTAGAAGTAATGATAAAAATTTTTTTACCTGAACATGTGACTACATGTGAGTGGAAGGGGTAGGTACGTAACCAGAAAAGGTGCAGTCTACACAGTTCAGTGCGTTCAGTTGTGTTCCAATACAGCGTCATAGGAAAATAGGAGGCAAATATTGAGCAGCGATATACAATTAAATTTTGTGTTAAATGGAAAGAATTGTTTTAGAGACACTTCAAATGACAAGAACAGCATCTGGCGGTGCAAATTTGTGCAACGTTGATGTTCAAGAATTTCTTTGATGAACAAAAAAAAATCGCTTATCCATTGGACAAGAACTGCTGGATCACTTGAACCAAATCCAACTTCATGCACAGAGTAATAATAGACGATGAATCATTGGTATTCGAATACGATCGTCAAACAGAAGGATAAAGCGCGGAGTGGCAAACATCATCATCACCGCGACCGAAGAAAACTTGCATGAACAAATCTCGAATCAACTCCATCGTTATCATCTTTTTAATTATCGTGCAATTGTCCACAAAGAATTCGTACCGCAAGGGCAGACAGTAATTGGAACCTTTGATCGCGAGGTCCTTCAACGTTTGCGGAAAAGAGTTTTGCGTGCACTTACGACCTGACATTGTGAGGTCTTGGATCTTGCATCAGGATAATACCCTCAATCACACTTCATTGTTGAAAGGTTACCATTATAGTGCAATAAAGAACATCCAAAGAGTCCGGATGCAGGTTCTAAACAGTCTAAATGAGCTAGAATTGTTACCAGGAATAGCAAAATCGTTTGGGACTCTGTGCACATTCCCAAGGAGCAGACTTTGAAGGAGACAATGTTAAATTGTGTATATATTCAATAAAACATTTTAAAATACATCATTCTCATTACATCTGAGACATGTCGCCTATAAATATTTTAGTACGTTTTTTGGACGAATAATATTTAGACATTTAGTAAGTTTTTAAATTAAATTGTTGTCGATAGTTTAAATTTCCTTTAAATTATTGTTATTTGAAAATATACTAGAGAAAATGTTACTTGTATATAAACGCTAAACAAAAGTGACCTCCCATATTATAAACGTTATTAATTTAATGCCTCCGCTGTACTTTCAACATCCTTATTGTAAACCATTATTTAATGAAGAATAAATTTACAGCAAGGCATGTCGAACGTAAGTACTGTACTCATTTTTGCTTTTCGCCAAGGAAAGAAAGAAACCGCAAGAACACAATAAATTTTCTAATTTACATTTTACCGCCTTTTTTACGGCGTATTTCCGAGAAATTCGTCTGCCCACATAAATAAAGTCCGCTCTTAACTGTCCATGATGTATTCTTAAGTAAACCATGTGCACTTATTTTTTATGCAACAGTAGTTTGGTTGTTTACCTCTGTATCATTCTTTCTTCAGCATCATCCAAGTGTTAATTTTTTTAAATGTATCACGATACGTTTAAATTAAGGAACAAATTACAACTTAGTTCATTTTCGAGGATTTAAGAATTAAAGAATATAGTTACAGTGCCTAGACAAGCATAATATATGAGAAATCCAGATTACATTCAAAAAATTTTTCAGTAGCTTGAATAAATTACACGACTCTACAAAAAAATTTTCGTTCTTTGTCCTAAAGTTTATTTTATGATTTTTCGGTTAATTATGCACAAAAACGAAAAGAAAATAGCTTTTTTTGTTATAAAGGTTGCTTTTGTGATAGTTACAGTAATAATACTCATTTTTGATTTTTTTTTACAAATTTTAATTTAATACATTAAAAAATACCGCGCGATCAGAGTGGTTCACATAGTGCCGCTAGATGGCACTCGAGTGATAAACAACGATCAGGTGTTTTGTACAAGTCTAGAAAAACTTCAAATGTCGTCGCGAAAGTGTAAATATGATGCTGATACATTTTGTTATATATGTGGTCAATTTATTAAAGTTCGAGACGTAAAATACGAACTAAAGACATCTGACGTTCTCTGTGAAGCCTACGAAGCATATTTTGACTGTCCTGTTCGGCATTAAGACAAGCCATGGGCTCCACATATTGCTTGTAGTTATTGTAAAACATGTTTGGAGGGTAAGCAATTTTTAATTAAGCGGTGAATCAAATATAATAGACATATTAATTTTTATTTCTACATTTTAGGTTGGTATCGAGGTGAGAAGAGGTTCATGAAATTTGCAATACCAAGGATCTAGCGACAACCAAAAGACCACGTCAATGACTGCTACTTTTTGCATTGTGAATCCGAGTAAAAGACGTAGAGATAAAAATGCAAAGCCTATCGAATATCCTGACCTTGAATCTTCTTCTGCTCCAATTGCACACGACCTGACACGAACAGTACCTGAGCCACGGAAAAAAATTATCGCAGAAAAGTAACTCATCTCTTAGTTCTAATAAAAGTAATTCCGATAAGGAGTTTTCACTTACACCAGAACAACCAAACACCATCTTATTACTACAGAAGATTTTAACGACTTGATAAGAGATTTAAATTTGTCAAAAAATAAAGCAAAGCTTTTAGGCTCTCGTTTAAAACAGCAGACTTTGCTTGATGATGTTAATATCACGGATCAGCGGACTAGGCATGAAACATTCTCAACGTTTTTCACAAAAGAAGATGGACTTTGTTTTTGCAATGACATAAAAGGTATGTTCGAAGAAATTGGCATACCCTGTGTTCCTAGCGAATGGCGTTTATTCATTAACAGCTCTACAAAAAGCTTAAAAGCTGTTTTATTACACAACGGAAATAAATTCCCATCTCTTCCGATCGCTCACTCAGTACATTTTAAAGAAAATTATGACAGTGTTAAAATCTCGCTTGGATCTGTAAAGTATCGCGAGTATAACTGGCAGCTGATTGGAGATTTTAAAATGGTGGGAATTTTAATGGGACTACAGAGCGAATATACAAAGTATCCGTGTTATCTGTGCTTATGGGATAGCAGAGCGGATGCTAAGCACTATATGCAACGGTCATGGCCTGTAAGAACAGAACTTTGTGTAGGAAAACAAAACGTAACATTTGAGCCGATTGTTGAAGCGGAAAAAGTATTAATGCCACCTCTGCATATTAAGTTAGGGTTGATGAAACAATTTGTTAAAAGCTGGATGAAACTTCAGAAGCTTTTGGATACTTGAAAAAGTTTTTTCCGAAGTTATCAGAAGCAAAAGTTAAAGCTGGGGTTTTTGTTGGTCCGCAAATTAGACAGATTTTCGCCGATGAAAAATTTCTAACGTTGCTGAATTGTACTCAAAAAGCGAGTTGGAACAGTTTTAAAGCAGTAGTTTCTGGATTTTTAGGAAATAACAAAGCTGAAAACTACGAAAAGTTAGTTGCGGATATGCTAAAAAATTTTAAGGCCATGGGCTGCAGGATGTCATTAAAAGTACATATGCTACATGCTCATTTAGATAAATTTAAAAACAACATGGGATTCAGAAGAGCAAGGAGAACATTTTCATCAGGACATTATTAGCTTCGAACAACGTTATCAAGGCCAATACAATGAAAACATGTTGACTATATTTGGGGTTTATTGAGAGAAAGTACTTATGAACATAAAAGAAAAAGTAAAAGCATGCACTTTTAAATTATTTTGAGTTATTTTGTTATTTAAGTTATTTTGATAGTAAAACTTAATAAAAATAATAAACATATTTATTTGAATGGTTTCATCTTCAATTAAAAATTAAAACCACAGATTTTGAAAAATATCGTTCAATCGGTCTCCTAAATACAAAAACAAACTTTTTCGTGTCATATATTTTTTTTCGTCTAATTACGGCCTAAAATATCGAAATTTTATGCTTTAAAGTCAAAGTCAAATTTTGTGTTGACCCGTGTTATGAAACAGTTCTCCAGAGTAAATATCACCGAAGCTCTACGGTATATAATATCTATACAAATCTTCTTGAATGAACGTATATATGTCACATATTTATATTAAGAATTTACGGAAATACATTAAATAAATCTTACACACCTACTATAGTAAGGCTCTCAAGTGTTTATAATTACTTTATTTTATTAATATTTTCTTAATGTACAGAACTAACATGCACGAAAGAATATATTCATTAATTTAAAAAATGTAAAACTGCACTTAAAACACATTTATATATAAAATAGAAACAAAACTAATTATGTATAACACTGCGCTGTGGATTTTCATCGCTCTAAAACTGTTGGCTCCCAAGTCATTTCTTCATGTTATGGAAGAGATGGTAGTCGCTAGGAGCCAAATCTTTAAAGGTTTCCTCGTCGGCGGAGTTAGGGCGATCTCTGTATTGAGTATCTATTCGTCTCGGCGACCAAAGTCTTATCACCTGTTACGATATGCTGAGGAAATATTCACCTTCAACATGGTAACGTGTGAGAAAAGTTAGTGCTGATTCCATGCACTTTGTTTTACGGTTTTCGGTAAGAAGTTTTGGCACCCATCATGAACAAAATTTGTGGTAATCTAAATGTTCAGTAACAACCTCGTACAAAACTGTACTTGAAATTTGAGAGAAAAGGCACTCAGTTCTGTGATTGTGAATCGGCGATTTTCACGAATTTTTTCTTCGACATTACCCACAAATTCGTTCGTTACAACAATTAGTCTTTCACTCTGTTCTTCATCATGGACATTAGTTCGCCCTTCTCGAAAGATACGACACCATCTTCTAACCATACTGTCACTTATGACATTTTCACCATAAACAGAACAAAGTTCACGATGACTTTCAGTAGCCCTCATGCACACCGAAACCGGATAACAGCATACAATCCACAGTAGGCGGGATTTTCAATTGCAGCAGTTATTATGAACGACCAAAATGGCACGAAAGAATGTCCGAACGATTCTTTTGCTAGCACTGCCAGACTCACACTGAACCCAACTACACCACAGCGCTGCGATCGCGCCGATATCCCTCCTCTGATCACTAGGCGGAAACGGAACTTATTTTGCGGATCGCCCTTGTACATATGAAAATTATACAATTACCTACAGAACGAGCTTTTTTGCAGAAATTAGGTTTCGAGAAAGATTTATATCAATCACGTTTTATTTACCAGACAAACCATTATGTCAGTGATGTAGTCATATATACTTAGAACAATTAATATGATCCAAACGCAGTCTCGATGAGGTAGTAGTTAGCGCCTTTAAGGTAAAAGGTTATGATTTGCAGATGAGGGAATTAGAAAAGTGTATTAAATTAATTGAATTGCTATTTATTCTAAAAAAGTCATGATAAAGCAGGCATAACATGACGTATTCGAGGCTTCTTCTTTTTATTACAATAAAGGCTGAGAATGCAAAAAGCGCAGAAGTTGGGTCGCGGAGATGGAGTAATGCTTTTTGGTAAATATAACCACAGAATTCAGTAAAGGATATCCAAATCAGTGTATTTGAAGGGCAAAGCTTCGAAACATTAACTTGAAAATAAAAATTTAGAAAATGGAAATTAAGACGTTAATCAAAAAGAAATAAGAAACATCTTTGAATCTATGATGATCTATGTGATGGCAAAAATTAGTAGCATTATCTCAACAGCATAAAAACTTTATTATAATATATTATATTATATATTATAATACATTTATCAAAAAATAACAATACCAGAAATAAAAGTAAAAATATTGAAAATTAAATTGAAAAGTATTGACGGAAATGAGACATAATATACAGGCTGATTCTAAATATATTCGACAAATTTTATGGGCTGATTCCAAGAGTAGTTATGATCATAAAAGTTCATATAAATGTATGTCCTAAACGGCTTAGTTTTAAAATTACGGGATGTTTAATAGTAAATTAAAAGTTCATACAATAGAACGTACTAATACATCAAAATTAACATAAAAAAATTGTTGGAAATGACCGCTTCAACTATAATGCAACCTTCTATCCTCCGTTGCATTGATTGGTGAGTGCGCTCAAGAATACCGGTGGTGTTTCAAATTGTCTCAAATGTTGCAACAATTCGATTTCTCAGTTCATCAACATTTTCAACGGGAGTCGTATAAGCTAACGATTTAAGGTGACCCCAGAGAAAAAAAGCTAAAGAATTGAATTTTGGAGATTGCGGAGGCCACGGTTGTCGACCTCCTTGCCCTATCCACCGATTTGGATACGTACCGTCCAAAAACTTACGAACAACTAAACTGACATGTGCTAGAGCACCATCGTGCCTAAAATATATTTATAATCCCAATTGCAACAGGACTAGTGGTAGTTCCTCGTAAACAAAATGCATATTGCACAACTCAGCATTTGTGTAATACATCTAGAAAACTGGCAATACTTTGACAATACTGACACAATAATATTGAAATGACAAATAAATATTTTCCCTTCAGAGACAGGAGTGATATTAAATGCATTGCTGTTGAAGGCGATAATTTCCAACAATTTTCATAAGTTAATTTTGTTGTATTAATACGTTTGATTATATGAATTTACTATTAAACATCCCGTAACTTTACAACTAAGCCGTTTAAGACATACATTTGTATGAACTTTTATGATCATAATACCCCTAGGAATCAGCACATAAAATTTGTCGCATATATTTAGAACCACCCTGTATACTTTAGCGCCGGTACTTTTGGTCTACTATTAATCTAGGATTAGTTAACTAAGGTTAGACTTCAATCTTAAACGCTAATATATGGTTGGTAGAATTCGGGCACTTTTGATGTCATTTTGACTGTACATAGTTAGCCAATCCTGGGTATATACAATTGTCCGCGTGTTCTCTACATATGAAAAACTTTTTTATTATTAATTTTACGAAAAAAAAGTACTCTTTATAAAAAGTTCTGCTTTCTGAAAGAATGATATTCAACTATCTAAACTTGAGATAGTATGACTGCATTGTAAAAAAAGTAAAACAAATCAAAATTAACTTAAGAGAAAAGTACCCTTTATTTTGAATTTTAGAGCAAAACAGAATGAGAAAATGTTATTGGGAATTAAAAATTATATCTAAGACATTATGTGAGACTTTTGGTGCGTTTTTTGTTTCTTCAAAATTTATTAAATTTTTTCTGGAAATGTTTTTCATTGTTTTTGTACTACCATATGATCATATATTTCTACCCTCTAGAAGGCAATGACATTTTTCTTTTTTAAACTTAAGTTGGTACCATAATCTAAGTTAACTTATTTTGCAGCGTGTGTGTGATATAGGTTATTTTATACTGATGAGAGATTAGGTTTTGTCATTTTGACAAATAATTACATACAAACGTTTCAGTTGAAAAAATAAAAAGTTTAATAATAAAAACAGCTACAATAAATGTTCAAGGTGAGCTCCTTCATTTTCTATGCATAGCGCAACTTTTCGTCTCATATTATTGAAGGCATTCCTTAAATTATGTGGTGTAATTTCCTCACAGACATTTCGGATAGCATTAGTAAGTTCTTCAATTGTATGTGAACGATTCGTAAATACTCTATATTTTAGATGTGGATAAATGAAATAGTCCTTAATTGTTAAATCCGGAGATCGTGGTGGAAAGTCTACTATTCGATTATCAAAGAATTCATGCAATAATTCCATCGTTTCTCTTGTCTTATGGACTGTTGCATTATCTTGCTGGAAATATCCCTCGCGGAGCTCATGCTCATCATCATGTAATTGATTTACAAATGGTAGCAATAAATTATTACGATATCGTTCTGCATTTATCGTATTATTAAAGAATATTGGACCAATAATCCGTCTACGAGAAACAGCAAGCCAAACGCCTATTTTTTGTGAATGCAAGGGTGTTTCAAGAATTTCATGTGGATTTTCACTAGACCAGATGCGCATTGTTTGTTTATTTATATATCCTGATAAATGAAACCATGCTTCATCGGACCAGAAGGATTTGTCAAGAACGTCATAGTTATTAATCGTACCTAAGAACCACTGACAGTAATTAACTCTGGTTACATGATCGATTGGTAAAAGCTCTTGCACGCAATGAAATTTGTATGGAAATTTTTGTAAGTCTTTTTTAAGGATTCTCTGGCAGGTCCCATATGACAGTTGTGTTTGTTGTGAAAGCTTACGAATCGATTTAGTAGGTGATTGATTTATTCGTCCCTCAACATCTGCTATATTTTCAACTGTCCGATTTAGTGGTCTACCAGCACCTGGTTTTCGAGACACAGACCCTGTTTCACGGAATTTAACCACTGACTTTTGAATTAATTGCCGCAAACTGTCATATGTTGTTGGAAAATTTGGAAATTCTGCCCGAAATTCTTCTATACAAGGCTGCAAGGAGTACGACCATTCTCCATTTTCTAATTTTACACCATTCCTAAAGTATGATTCGATCAGAAAAACTTTATGATTTATTGTAAACATTTTTAAGTGTCAATTAATAAATACATTAATGACAGATGAGTTTTATTTATCAGAACATACACATAATGACAGATGTATTTTATTTGTCACTACCAACACGATATTTTCAAGAAATAATTTCATGGCTTGCTAGAGGGTAAATATAAATGATCATATTGTATAATTAAAAATAAACTTGTCACCAGTTGTCACTTAAACAAACGAAAATGTCATTAATAGTGTCAGTTACGTTATTTGACTGAAACATCAATTTGTACATCTTTAAGCTGTATGTGTCATGGGACACCTATGTATATACCTATATTAGAAAATAGTTGTAATAACAAAATTATGACTTTGGCAACATCAAAAGCTTTCAGTATTTTGATTTTATATATCTATATCTAATTAATTGAAAGGAATTGTATTCCTTACCAAGAGCGCTGAAATTTTTAGATGAAAACGTGTTTATACATACGGTAATGTCTAATTTTAATTTTACTAATATTTTATACCTTTCATTAATCTATAATTATTTGTACTAGATTTGTTTCAAATTTCTGTCTAAATCGCTTGAAAATTTGTGAGATACTTTATAAATTGAGAAGGCCTAGAGCTATTTTAATATCAACTGTCGTATAAATTATGTAAATTTGTTTTGTAAATTGTGTTAGTCATGTTCATGAGCTTCAATAGTTAACCAAAAAAGAAAGAAAAGGAATTATAGAGAGAGACGTACATTAAAAGTTCGTACCGTTAAAACTGTTAGGCAAGTATAAAATTGAGAGAAATCAAATGACAAAGTTTACACCCTACAATCAGAGAGTGTGTGCGGTGATATATGGTCAATGGGCAGGCTTGGCGGGTCTGATAATAACAGAGCGGCTTAATAATACGTCTCACGAACAGTGTTGGTATAACATAACCTCACAAACGCACAGATCGCGCCGTCAAAGTTAGTTGCGCTTTGGGCAATTACCAAAAACAAAAAAAAAACAGATGAAATAAAACACCAATATGTGTCAATTGACTGTCTGGTTTCTAATAAAAATGTTCGTAGAGCACGTGTGCACGACGCCTTATTCGATTTCAATCGCAGTTAATACGTACGACCATGGCCCAGTGTTTGTAGATTTGGCTAGACCAGTAGGTACACTTACTGAATTTGGTAACGTGAGCTTGGCCAATATGATTTTGCAATGATCACATATGAATATACGGGGAGACAGTTAAATATGAATATAATTAAGGATAATTTAATTATGGGTTGGAACTGACAAATTATTATATTATTATGGTGTCTGAGATAATGATTTAATGGCTTTTGTATATTTTTTCTTTCGAAAATATATTTTATTCAAACGTGTTTCAACTTTGCAAGTAAATATTTCAGGTAAATTTGATTGAAGATGGAAATATTGATTAATGTTAAATACGAATTTCGAAAATAGTATACACATTTGATTTTAACATAGTTTCACACACGTAGTTAATATTTTATTTTTGAAGTAATTCTAAATATTGAGAATTTTTTTAAACTAAATTAAAAATAAGTATAGTATGTACTGGGTACAGCAGAACCGATTAAGTAATTTTGAGGGAATTAAGAAATAAGCAGAGCTATATACGAGGCTTGTCCGGAAACTAAGTAAGGTTTCGTTCTATCGCCACCGCAACACTATTGTTGTAGTTCCGCACATGCGCACATGTCTCTCTGGTTAATAGTGTTTCCGCTGACACAATTACAGTCGGATTGTGTCGTGTTTACATTTGTTAGTGATCGTTCAAAATATTTAAGACAATTGCTGAGCTTACCGACTGTGAACTGCGTTCTGTAATACGGTTTTTGAGCTCAAGGAATATTAAACCAGCTAACATCCATCGTTAACTTGTAGAGATTTTAATTCAAAACAAAAGACGAGGCAGTAAGGCTCAGTTAAGGAATTGTGTTGCTTCATGACAACGCACGTCCCCATTCTGCTGGTGTCACTGAAAACCTTATTTAACAATTCGTTTGGGAGCAGTTCGATCACACGCAGTACAGTTCCGATCTCGCGCTTTCTGATTACCACTTATTCTTGAAATTGAAGCGCGATTTTGGAGGAAGGCACTTTGACAGCGATAATGACGTAAAAACCGGTGTTCTGCAGTGTCTGTCTTCACTGGAAACATCTTTCTATGAAGAGGGTATAGAAAAATTGGTTCTACTCTATGACAAATTTTTGAACAATGATGGCAACTATGCGAAAACATAATTATATATAATTATATTATATATTAATATAATATATTATATAATAATAACTCTTTCGTGTAGAAATAAATTTTGTGAATAAAATGTTTTTATGAGTTCTTTCCAAAACGGTACTTACTTTCCGGACAAGCCTCGTATGTTGGTATTTTAGAATGCAGCAGTACATACAATTTTATATTCATTTTCTTTTTACTCTCAAGTTTTGCGCAGCTCCTGAACACATATCGCGGGCTACAGAGTTGATTTCTTGAATAATTCGCTCTCTTAGCTTTTGTGGGTTGAGGGGATGTTTCAACAATTTTTCTTCTAAGAAAAAATCACATATGCTCAAATCTGGTGATTGGGCCTGCCATCCCGCATCACTTCTAAGAGAAGAGACCAGACGACCGGTAAATATTTGTCTTAAAACATTGAGAAAATTTCAGACAGTGTGAGCTTCAGTTGGAACCAGAATTCCTTCGATTCCTCTTCTAAAACAATCTCTTCCATTCTGGGTAGCAGAAAATTTTACAACTTTGAAATATGACATTCGGAATTCCCGGTCATAGTTACTTCATCCACCTCAAAAGAGTTCGGGACTATTAAACTACATCGTTAGACTAGGGGAACGTAGTGGTCTTTTATGAATAATTCGAGGTGTAGTTTAAGGCCAACAGCGAAAATTATACTTATTTACAGCTCCATTGACATAAACATGTGTCTTGTCGTTACTGAAAAAGCTGCTGCGGGAGGAATCGGTGCAACCGGTGCGTGATCTGCTACAGTCAATCTTCAGTTAACATTATCTTGTAGCGATGAACTGCAACTCCGTCAACTGAGTTTTTAGCACACGCAAATGCATCCTTATGTGGCGAATAATAGCGAATGAACTTTGTCTGTCATTAACAAAATGCTATTATCACGTCCTTGTAAATTCACACTCAAGTCGTTTAAATGCGAAAATATATCAGTTAAGTAAGCCAACAACAATATATACTCATTAAGTAAAAAGCAATTCCAATATCTTGGTTAACACTTTTCCTCCTATCTAACTTCTGTATGGAAAAGAAGAGATTTTTTATTTTCGCCCATTTCATCGCATAGTTTAGCAAATAGCGTGTTCTGTAACGATCGGCTTTTAATGAAATTAACCATTTTTACAGTTTCTCAAAGAATTTGATTTAGATTTTCCGGCATGTTTTTGCGTCCGTTTCGCCGTTGGTATAAGACGATTCTTTAATATTTTCATTAATCCACTGTTCTTTCCTGTTATCGCCTTTGTTCCATCACTATATACTGCAATACATTTTGTCTAATCTATGTTAGTATAGTTTTTACTAGCTTTATAAATACCATCAAAAAGACATTGTCCTCTTGCATGATCCGGTACCGTTTTGCAAAACAACCTATTTTCTTTGATTAATGTGTACCTATTATATTCATACCTCACAAAACATAAGAACAGAGACATCATCTACTTACTACATCAGTTGTTTCGTGAAATTGAAAATTAAAACATTCACTTGGACTTACTTCTCGAATTATCTGATCGCGAATATCGGCAGCCATGTCATCGATTCGCCTTGATATTGTGTCGTTAGAAAGCGGATTTTTTTTTCAATTTTTTTGCTGTTTCCACGCCTATTAAAACACTGACCATATCAATTGCAGCAGCCAATATGAAATTTTCGCCGATTGTATGAAGTTTGGACATCTTAGTTACGTACTCTTAATGCTACGAGATAAGATGCTTCAAGTACATTTTTATCAGTATGGCTTGACTTACAAATAGAAATTTGTTGATTTCTTAAGGTATGTAATTTTTTTTCGAAAATTCCATGGGTTTGTTTTTACGAGCCGGATGTTTCCAAGTGTCGAACTAAATTTTATGGCTTCATGCTTTCATCGGAGAGAACTTGAAAGCAAGCAACGCACTTTGGCTTTCCATCAAATGAGATAAAACTATAACTTAAATAATTGTTATGGTACAACGTTGTCTTTTTACCAATCGTTTCACTGGATGTAGATAGCTCACTTCGTTTTTTCACAAATTTATCCATTTCACAAAAAAAAAATCAGTTTCACGGTTGACTGCACACTAAAATAAAAGCACCAGACGCACGCTTCGCATTCAAAATATTAATTTTATTTACATTTCCTATTTGGGGAGTTGCGGAGCTAACAAGATTGAGAATCACTGCTCAAGGCATATATAGGGCAAACTATGGAAACATGAGTGTCAGAATACAAGGGATGTTTTAATTATAACAAAAGTAATTCCAACTATACTGTACATTTAAATACTTGTAATAATTCTTTTAATTCAGATTGCACTATTTTAGATTCAGAAAATAAAAGTATAAAATTAACATTACTCTTGAAATTATAGAAATAAACAGACATAAAAAATGTAATTTATCTAATAATCAAGTAGATTTGAATAATTCTCCATTATGAAAATTCCCGTGTAATTGTATAAAACCCCTATCTTTAAATTGGTTCAGGTAAGTGGAATATATTCCGTAATTAGATTTATCTATTATTCTGAACAAGCCACAGTGTTGGAAAAACGATTGTTAGGTACTATAATCAAATATTTGTGAAAATTACACGTTTGTGTTTCATATTTATATGAAATTGAATTGAATATTGTTGGTAGTTGTGAAATTTTATTTGTAACAATTTTTCTCACTACAAATTTTGCATTATTTTATTCCCTCTAGTAAATATAATTGCATGGAGTGCATATGCACATGTAAAGAAGTGATAGCGATAAAACTTTGTAGTGTGAGTAAATAGAAGCAGGTATATAAGTTATTACATATTAAATTATATTGTCAGTTAAATACATGTATATAGAATATTGTCTTTCCTCCTACACTATCCATTCTTAAAATATCTCACTTACCCACAAGTGACTTTTTGAGATTTCGATCACAGCTAATGTCTGTTAAATAGTAGAATAGTGGTGCAGATTACTAAGTGGTTCGATTTGGTAACAATTTTCGTGATCTATTAACGCGTGAGCAACAGACTAACGATAAATAAGATAGCTGTCAGTCGGACTAAGAGAGTAGACTGACCGAAACTTTATTTATTGCATGTAGATTTGGCCGGTGATAACTTATTAATTACGAAAGTGACAGATATAACGTATGTAAAATGTTGATTAAATTATGACTGATGTGTGTACGTGTGTGTGTGTCCGCTAGTTTGGCTGTGAAAGATTGTTAGTTACCATTAGGTAAGACCGCATCGGTCGGTCTATATGGGTCAAGCTGCCGGGTTACATTTACGTAATATTCTAGTAACTTATAAAACAACACGTTTGGCAGGATCTAAAAGAATAATCACGAATTGATATACAGTTTAACGATCAATATTTATTATAAGCATATTTAATAATTCACAATGACGAGCGTTTAGAATTTAATACATTTTCCTGTATTTGACTTAATTAAATATTGAGAATAAAACACTTGGCTATATTCACTAATTCTAAAACTAATTAAAAAGAAAATTAAAATTAGTGAAATATAGCCAAGTGTTTTATTCTCAATATTTAATAACGTCAATTACTAAAATGTTTCACACAAGAAGTGTCTGCAACACCAATTAATGATATTTTTTGTATATTTTTTCAATAATGTTTGTTAATATTGGACAGGGATTGTTTAATTATAAAAAACATAAGATGAATAACAATAGAAATCAATCGAAAACGTAATTAAATTTAAATTTATAGTAACGCTAGAATTGTAATCAAATATTATATTTTTTTAAACATTAGATAAAAATATTCATTAGCGGAAAGTTGCTATCTGCTAGACTCTTTTTTTGACAAGTTTACACATTTTTACACAACTTTTTAGGCTTTTAGTTTTTAGAATGTTACGTATATCTTTGTTTTCCTAGTAGTACTTTTTAAATTTTTGAATGTTAGATTTGCTGTTTATTGTCTTTTAGCACATCATTTGATGTATAAAAGTTATATATATATACATATATAAAATAAAATTTATTTGCTTAAGTATATTATGGTCCTCTAAAACTTCATTTGAAATTTAGAAATAGAAAAACAAATTTTATATTACCTTCCAGTATTTTTAGATTTTAACATATTGTGTAGATATAGTTTTTAATAATTAATAACACAATGTTTAAGTTTCAAAAAGACATAATGTAGACACTACATATGTTTCGCCATACTATGGCTTCATCAGATGATAATAAATACAAATCCAGTTCTCAAAATTGGTAAACTGAACCCGCCTACTATACTATATATTTATATACGAGGGCGGGGTGATTAATTAATTCGTGTGATCGCCTAAAGTAGGCTGTGAAATAAAAAAAAATGCACATCATATTTTGATAGCCGACGCCTTGTCAGTTTACTGTTAGTGTTTGATAAATTTGTGACAAAGCGTGTTTCGTGGGCAATTTTTTAAAATTTACCCTGTGACTAACTAAGTAACATCGTGCAGTGATTAAATATCTTTTAAAGAAAGGCATGTCCTTTACCGAAATCCATGATGATATGCGATATACACTGGGTGAGGGTTGTCATTCGTATACAACCGTCAGAAAATGAGGAAATGTATTTAAGCGTGGCAGGAGCAGCTTAGAAGAAGATCCACGCAGTGGACAGTCGAAAACGGTTACAAGTCGAGAAATTGTGGATAAAGTTTATGATTTGTTGCTAAGTGACGGGCGATTGAAAGCGTTAGAAATAACAGAGGCAGTGGCCATTTCAAAGGAACGGGCGCTTTATATTTTGCACGAAAAGCTTGATATGAGAAAACTTTCGGCAAAACGGGTGTCACGTTTACTAACGATAGAACAAAGACGTATTTGCTGTCAATTATCGATGAATAATTTAGAAATTTTTAAATGCAACACAACAGATTTTTTGCTCCGATATCTACTTGTGACGAAACATGGGTTCATTATTATACACCCGACTCTAGGCAACTGTTGTAGATGTGGATCAAACGTGGAGAACCAACTCCAAAGAAGGCCAAGATAGTTTCATCGGCGGGAAATGTGATGGCATTGGTATTGGGATACAAAAGGCATATTGTTCACAGACTGCCTTCAAAAGCGCAAGACCATAAACGGCGAATATTACGCAAATCTTCAAGATCGTTTGAAGACGCGATCGCTGAAAGGCGCCCAGGAATGACTAAGAAGAAAGCGCTCTTTTACTGTGATACGCATTCATCCGCTAAAAAAAAAAATGAAGAACTAAAATTCGAACCATCTAGCACCATCTGATGTTCATCTATTCCCTATAATCAAATATTTTCTCGAAGGTAAAAATTCTCTGAAGTTACCTCCGCACAAATGCAGAGCTAATGTCAACAGTGGATGACAAAAGTTTGTTTGTTTACATTATTCCTTTGTTTCTGTCTGATCGCACGAATTAATCAACCCACCCTGGTACATACAAATCCAGGAAAGAAAATTATTATTAGGACGAAAGAGTTTGTGTATTCATTACAGATTTAGATTTAAAAGGGTGGGAGGGAGGCTATTCAAGTTTTAATTGATCACTTGATATTGTCTTTCTTCAAATTTATTAATTTCTAAACTTTCGAATAAGTATCTATCTTTCTCCTTTATATGTAAGGTTTCGAAATGGTTATTAAATTTATTATTAAATTCTAAGCAGTATTTGGAAAAGGTAGTGTCTTTTTATCCTTATAGCATCTTTCATGTTCTTTCATTCTGACTTTAAATGTCCTCTCTGTCTGCCGTATGTAGACTTTTTTATATTCCTCAGAAGTTAACTTATAAACACCTGCGTTCAAATAATATCATCGTCATGTAATTGATTAACAAAGTTTTCCATTCGATGTCGTACATCTTCAATGCAATCAGCAGTTCATTTTAGGTGTTCCACTCCCGGGTTTACGAAATACTGTCCCCGTTTCACGAAATCTGTCAACACAACCATGAATTTGATTAGCCAGTTATTCAAGCGAGATTGCAAGATTAGGGAACTGTTGTCGAAATTCCTGTATACATCGATTAATTGCATAAACTCACTATATAATTACTAGTCTACCAGTTCTAAAATGGTAAAATGGTTAATAATAAAAACTTTGTTGTTGTATTTCTAACATGATAATAAATAATAATAATAATAATCTAATGGATAAGATAAGTTTTCAATCAATTGACTTAACTGTGACAGTTGTCAAAAGTTTGAGTTTCAAAAAACCTTAATGTTTCACAGTGTTCCCAAATTTATATTGAAATCACAGGCTATTCTAAATAAAAATTTAATTGAAGGCATGGCATATTATAATGGTTATTTGATAGATATGGTAAATGACATTTTAACAAAAGAACTAAAGTCTAATACACTCCCTTTAACTTAACCATAATAAATTATTATATTTGGTACTTTTACAGATTTTAATTTTCGAGTAATGAATGTTTAAAAGAATTAAATAATGTTGTCATTTTGGAAAGACGTTGTTTATTTGTTAATGTGAATATAATAATAGTCCCTGTAACTATCTTTGCAGGCCCTTGGTGTAGTAACATGGTAGACTTGTTACGCTTGAGCCGCTTGATACTCTAGGATGGTAACGTGGCTAACGTTACGCACCGACCGCCTATTATTACCCCAGAGTTTTACTTCCAGGTACTCATTTTTGTTAGTCTGAGCCGAACTGGCTAGACCAGTGTGGTTTAAACTCGATTCATCAGATTCATAGTCTAGATACCTAGCCACTAGACCAACACAGTCCCACTAATGTGAATATTATAATTTTTTAAATATTGACTTCCTGTAAGTTTATTTATAATTTCAGACAAGGTATCTCATAAGCATACATCAAGTAGTGTCACACTTGTTTATATTTTTCCATTAAGCGGTTGTTTCTTAATTTAAATGACAGTCCCTGTAAGTAGCATTGCAGGTTCTTGGGGTAGTAACATGGTAGATTTGTTACGACTTGAGTCGTTCAGTTTACTAGGAAGGTAACGTGGCTAGCGTTATGCACCGACCGCCTATTATTACCCCAGAGTTTTAGCTCCACGTACTAATGTTTGTTAGTCTGAGTCGAGGTGGTACCGAAAAAATACCATGGATATTATTAGCTAGCCGAAGGTTTGAACCCGGTTCATCAGATTCATAGTCTGGAAACCTAGCCACTAGACCAATACGGTCCTACTGATGTAAATATATTTTTTTAATATTGACTTCCTATAATTTATTTACAATTTAAGAGGAGGCATCTCATAAGCATACATCATAATCGTGTCACGCAGCATTGCTAAGTTTTGTTTACATTTTGCTATTGAACGGTTTGTTTCTTAATTTAAATGACAGAAAACAACATGAAAAAAAGCAACATGACCAAATGACAGTTGTGACATATACGACTTTGACATTGTCGTGAAGAGTAGGTATCATAATATATCTTGCATTAATAATAGGGCTCGTATCCTATGTAACTTGTGGTCTTTAAGTTTTTGCGCCTGATGTTACTGATTATGATGTGCATCCTCTGGAATCATAAATAGACAATATGATCTTTTTCTTTAATTTATAATTTAAGAAATCGTGTCGTAAATTGTTAGAAAGTCCTATATCCGAAAATTTTTATTAAGTAAAGAAATAAAACCGAAATTGTTGTTATGAATTTTTTAATATTATTTTGCAGATTGCATGTAATACTTTAGCATGCAAATCGAGAAGAGAAACAGTTCTAATGTTTGATAATTACTAAGGTATTCCTTTTGTAGGTGTACGTAAATAAATTTTTATACAGTATTATAAATCTTCTCGTAATTATCTTGAAATCAGAAACCGTTAACCACAAACACGAACCCGTTTCATTTGGTACGTACAGGGGTCACAAGTTATCAGCATTTGCTGTCGTCGTCTTCGAAAACGACGTCGACCGTTCTCAGTGACTGCCAACCTACCGACAACTGGCGCTTTTTGTAGACAACATCTACTAATTTACAAGCAACTTCGCGTGCTACTCGGGCAGATGACACACGCAAACGAATATTGGCAAATCTTTTCTGACTTTTTTCTTAGCTATACTCGTCGCTGTTATTGCGTATGACGTTGTTATAGCGTACGTATGTATATAAACACATTTCATATTACTCCACATATACTAATGTAGTGTGGGAGTATTCTTATGGGAATGTAACCTGCGACCTCTCACCGGGGCGTTCCCATCATTGTGCTACCGGCCCCCCTTTACCTTAGAGGGGAAAGAGGAGAGCATCGCTAATTACCCGGTAATTGAGGCAGGAAGTTGGGAAATCACAGAGTGTATGTCTGCTTGAACTGCTTTCGAAACGAATGCGCAAAGAACCGAATGGCAAAACTGTAATCTTGATGAGCTATTTCGTTGTCAGAGCGAACTGTTGTGTCCTTAAATGTTTGGAGATAACATGAAATTATTTGAACATGACAACGTCAACGGTGTATTTTAAGTATGTTGTTCTTGCGTGTGTATAGAGTAAATATTTTCTGTTCTGAGAAGGTTATATTATTTCCTGTTGCTTCTAATATTTAATATCCGTCGAAATATTAATTGATTTTAAGTGATTTAATTATGGAAAGTTTTTATTTGCATAATTTACAGGCAAGAGAAAGTGTATGTTTTTGTAAACATCCTCTTCATGTAGAGTAATTATTATGAAGAGCGGAAACTTTTTGCTTAGTGCTCAATTTACTTATGTGGCCTGAAAATTAATTTTGCGTTTAATCGCGTTAATTTGCTATAGTTGAATTTCAAAATCTTAGTAATTTAAAAATAGAAGCTTGAGTCTTTTAAATATGTACTAAGTAAATAATACTTATATTGAACTTACTGCAAATAAGAACCGATGAGTATTAAATCTCACTTTACATGTAAATGTCGTCTAATACACAAATAACACAGGTCTAAAGTGATTTTGATGTTTGAAAGCTGTTTGCTAATTTGTATATGTTTGGGGGCCCTTATTCCAAAAAACGCCATATTTTTGCTCTATCACGTAAATTATTTTTATAGCGCTCTATATCTTAAAAATGTTAATTTATTAATATACATACCTATGACAAGAATATGTTTGTTCCATGTTAGGCATGATTTTTAAATGAATTGATTTTTCTGAAATTAAATGTGATTTGGCAACACTGGTTAATATTAAAAAGCAAAGCAACAGAGTCGGCGCAGAAGCGTCAATACAACATTGAAACCTGCTTATGTGCAGTTTGGTTGTGTTAGTCGTCGTGCTACTGTGTCCGCGCGCTTGTTGTCTTCGTTGTTGCGTATTTTAAGTGTTCTAGAACGTATAAATATGGAAAGAAGACATTGTGTGAACAATCCGAATAACTTTTGTTATATCTGTGGTAGTTATGTCGTAGTAAAGCAGAGGCAAACTATAACTTCGTTTGTGAAAAATGTATACCACGCTTATGTTGGTGTAAAAATTGGCGACCAAGACAAGTCCTGGGCTCCTCATACTGTTTGTTCCGTTTGCGTTGAAGCATTAAGAAACTGGCAAAAAGGTAGGAAGAAATGTTTAAGCTTTGGTGTTCCTATGGTATGGCGAGAGCCTAGAAATCACAGTGATGATTGTTATTTTTGTTCGTGTAATGTTCAAGGACTCAACAGAAAAAATAAGAAACAAATTGTGTATCCCAATCTTGACTCTGCTTTTCGACCAGTTCCTCATGGACCAGATGTACCGATACCTACCGCCCCAAAAGCACTAGAAAACGTCATATCGTCAGAATCAGAGGAATCTAATTGCGACCCAGATGACTCAGATTTCACACCAGATTTCAGAGAGCGCGAAGTGTTTAACCAGAGCGAACTAAATGATTTCAATAGAGATTTGCACCTTCCAAAGGATGCATCCGAATTGTAAGCCTCCCGACTTCGTGAGAAACATTTACTGGCACCTGGCGTCACATCAAGCTTTTACCGGGATCGCGAAAAAGAGTTATGTCAATATTTTACTCAAGACGGACCGCTAGTGTATTGCAACAATATTCCTGACTTAATTTCAAAATTAGGAAATGTGCCGTATGTAAAAGAAGAATAGCGCCTGTTTATTGACTCAAGTAAGCGTAGTTTAAAAGGCGTTTTATTGGACAATTGTAACGAGCTGGCCTCGGTTCCCGTTGCCCATTCCGTACATTTAATGGAAACGTATGAACATTTTGAACATCTTTTAAAGAAAATAAACTACCAAGAACATCAGTGGATGCTTTGTGGTGACCTTAAAGTGCTGTGCATGCTACTAGGACAACAAGGAGGTTATTCAAAATTTCCATGCTTTATTTGTGAGTGGGTTAGACGAGCAAGGGATAGACATTGGACTGCAATAGAATGGCCCTCTAGAACAAGCCTTACAAGCCTGGTAGCAAAAATGTATTAAGAGATAGCTTGGTTGACCCCAAAAAAGTTTTACTGCCTCCTCTCCATATCAAACTTGGCTTGATGAAGCAGTTTGTTAAACCCTAGACAAAAATGGACAGTGTTTTAAATATTTGTGCGAGACATTTCCAGCCTTATCCGATGTCAAGTTAAAAGAAGGTATTTTTGTTGGGCCGCAGATAAGAACATTATGCAAAGACAAGGATTTTCAAAACACAATGACCAATGTCGAGAAAAACGCCTGGGTTTCATTTAAAGAAGTAATTGATAAGTTTCTTGGGAACTCTAAGGACGAAAACTACGAAAATATTGTTCACAATATGTTACAACACTTTCATCGTCTAGGTAGTAATATTAGTTTGAAAGTGCATTTCCTGTTTTCACACTTGAACTATTTTCCTGAAAATCTTGGAGCAGTTAGCGAAGAACAGGGAGAGAGGTTTCACCAAGACATTAAGGGAATGGAACGGCGATACCAAGGCAGATGGAGCATAACGATGATGGCGGACTACTGCTGGATGTTAAAACAAGATATGTCCTTAAAAACATACAACCGAATGTCCGGACAACGCAGCCTTCTGGTAAAAAAACAAATATTTCATTTAAAAAAGACTGAGTAAAGTGTTTTTTTCCACTTTTTTAACTTGTATTCCACCTTTTTACTCAATAAACAAATAAATTTTTTTAGAAATATCGTTTTTTTTCATTTAATATTTGCAAAAAACCTTACGTGATACAAATAAATGCATATAATTTTTGAAATCAGCCTACCAAAATTATATAAAATCAGTTTTCAAAATAAAAACATCTGTCAAAATGTTTAATTATGTAGACCTGTGTAACAAGTGCTCAAAATAGTCACCATTCAGTTGAATGCATAGTGCATATGACATTTCAATATGACATTTCATGTTGTCTAAAATATTTTGCAATACATTTGGTGTTATTTCATTACGTTTAATTGTAATTGTATTTATCAAGTCATTTCAGTTATTTATTCTTGTCTTATATACTTAATTTTTTAGCAATTCGAAAATAGAAAAGAGTAAGATCTGATAACCTTACTGGCCAAACACCTCTACTTATAACTCGATGAGGATGTAATATTCTAAAAGCGCTAAATTTTCAGGAATTGTATGTGCAGTAGCCCCATCTTGCTGGAAGTAACCCCCATTGAATTCGTATCGTTGCACTTGAGTTAAAAGTGTTGTTAATAACTGTTTTCGGTATCGTTGGCTATTAATGTTTTTGTGAAAGAATATTGATCTTACGACGAGATACAGCTAACCATACTCCAACTTTAACAGGATGTAAAGGAACTTCTATGTGATTGTTTGGATTGTTTATAATGTAATTTTGCTTATTTACAAACCCGCTTAAATGAAACCATCAGTAAAACAACTTAGATCAAGAATTTCGTCATTATTTAAATTTTCTTGAAAGAAGTTGCTATAATTAAGCATACTAGATTGATCTCTAGGGAAGATCTGTTGTACAATCGATAGTTTGTATGAATACATATTTAAACGATGCTTCAAAATTCTATGAACGGACTAGACGATACGTTCGTTTGAACTGATAAACGACGAACTGATGTATGTGGGTTTCCTTCATCAAGGTTTTCTACGTGTTTAACACTATTTTGCTGTGTACGTGGTCTACCAGAACTTTTGCCTTTTAACATAGATCCTTTTGCCCAAAACTTTTCCACGACTAGACGAATGTAACTACTAGATGATGTAAAGGGGTATTATCCACAACTCTATTAGGAAACTGCAAGTGAAACTGTCGCTTATATTACCTGTAGGAATATTGCCATTTGCAGTCAAGAAATTGTGCAGTTCGGAAATATGCTTGAACAATAAAATAATTTTCTTGAAATGTGTACATTATTTAGTAGTATTGTTTATTAAGTAAAAAAATATTTGTAAAAAATTATATTGCAAGTCATAAAATCACAAATGTCAAAATGACATTAGATAAATATGTAGTTATAAATAAAAGGAAAATGGCTTATAATAATTTGCAAGTACTAGTAACTCAGTGCCTACTGAGATGAAGTTCTTTTTGAAACATGTTGTACAAATAAATAATGAAAGATTATTATTTACTACTAGTTTGCACATTACCAACTCTAATGATTCCTACACCGAATAGTATCTTTTTTATAATTATTAGGTGGTATTTACCACAACCGCATTGTATACGCAACCGCTTTAAAAAATCACATTTTTTACTACATATAGATAGGTACCCGTCACTATAGTAACCATCGTTTGTAGTATCGCATATTACAATTGTAGTAACCTATACTAAATATTTTCTACAGTATGTGAGATAAAATTTATGGCAGGACTAGGTAGTTTTGTAATTTTTAAGTGGCAAAATTGTACATTTCTAATTCGTCTTCTAATTATTATCTGTGCGTGCTCCTCTTATTTCCTGGTTTTGGTAGACTGATCCATTTTTGCGGTTTTGTGGTTTTCGTTCTAGCATTTATTAATTTTAAAAGTTAGTTTTTGTAGAAATGTAATAGAAATAAAAGTATGAATTGACATTGATCAGTTTATTAAGTAAAATATATTCCTATACCTTATTATTTAAGTTATTACCTATTCTTAGATTATATATTGGCTAGTGTTTAGGTATTACTAACGTATTAATATTAAGTGCAGGCACAACCTATAATATAATTTTTACTTTTTCACCTTTTATTTTTACTTTAGTGATTATTTCCATATTGGTTCCTCTAACATGTCTTACTACTTTGTCTTTTTTTGTCTGTTATTGTAGCCGTAATTTTCTGTTTTCGTTAGGGGATATTCGTTAGTTTTCGCTTATATTCTGCTGATTTTTGTCTCTTTTTCAAGAGAAATTGAATAGTTCTAAGTTTATATATATTATAATTTCTCGAAATATTTGTATAAGTGGCTAAACGGTTGCATTAGCTTATACAATAACTAAGAAACATAAGTAAAAGCTCTATATATAAGATATATTGATTCTCTGAAATACTAATCAGTTAACCAACCTAGTTGGGTCATGTTGTGTCCAGAGCTTGAAATGATTTGAATTATTGCTTTACTAACTTAAATAGGTTTTTAGCATTTTGTTAGTGATCTATGTTCTCCTAGTGATGTCCGAAGTATTTGAAACTGTAATGAGCTAGCGAATTACTGTGAATTTAAATCCATATCTCATGGGTATCGCAGAAATAGATTTGTCATGAGCTGGTTCAGTAAATTGGCCTGCTAGATCACTAGATCTTACTTCGCCAAATTTCCTTTTGTAGGGTTATTTCAAAGATTGAGCGAATCTAGAAACGCTTGTGCCGAAATTCAAGAAGGTGATACATTTCCCAGTTGTCTACACTCATTTAAAATGCGAATCTGTGCATTGAAGTCGATGGCCTTCGTTCTGGGCACTTACTTTAATTGGGAATTAACATTACTGACGGTGGCGCCACGATCGTTGCCAAGATGGCGTCAAATAGAGGTATACCTTTATAGTTTTGTGTTTTCAAAGTTGGTTCGGGGTTTTATTTTATGTTGATTTTAATTTCTTCTTCAAGAAACACCTTATTTTAAAGCTCTACTTTATCTGCGTACTCAAACAAGTAAGAATATTGTACTGATAATAAAGCTTTTGACAACAAATTATTTAACTCAAACTGTTAAATAACACGATGTAAGTGCGAAATCCAATTGTTTTGAATTTGAATAATTCCTTAACACAAATCACTAAATAAAACTTATATACTGTTTCATGCTATTGTGAATAACTTTATATACAATAAATTTCTATTGCATATTACTTAATGATTTCCAACACATCATGAGCAATTTTAAAATTGAAAAGTACTTAAAATTTTCTTTTAATCTTTGCATAATTGCATGAATCGATACAATTTACAGCACTTTTATCTTTTCCATTATATGGACATTTTATTTCTAATAATTTTTTCGCTGTACGATTTTCGAAGATAATAGCATCTGGAGAATATGCTAACCATGGGTGATATTTAGAAAAAACAAATTTGTCGTAAAACAGTAGCGAAAATAAGAAATTCCAAGGAAAACATGAAAACACAATACAGTTTTACACACGATAGAACCCAATAAACTACTATCAACAATACAAGTATACCTCCAACGCTAGTTCCAAAATTTACCGTATGGTGGCGTGTCACTTAATGTAAATTTCCAATTGAAAGATGATGAGGCGAGGGGAAATCTAGTACTCTGATAAGTGAGAGGGGAAGGAACTTACATAAATAAACCTTGATACGTGAGGGGCTAGGAGATTCGGTAAATCAAGCACCCCAGGGTGGTATTACGTATACGTCGTTGTTACATATCTACATGACATTTATTCAGTAATTCGAAATTTGTAAAATGAATAAAGTTCTTTTAAGACTAATTTTGATTATTTAGAAAGAAAACGTATTTTTTTATTGCAAACGTATTGAAGAACCGTATGCATAGTTTCTTAGTGCGACAAATTGAAAAAAATTCAATTTCATCGATTACAGCGCCATCTATAATGAATTGAAAAAAATGTTTCAGACAAATCCTACGTATTTTTTCCAGTAGAATTCGAATCTGTAATAAAATATACGGGTTTCTATTTAAGTTTTCAAAGCCACCCCCGCCCCACCCATATGGAGGGAGTGAAAGAGAAACTAATTCTAGCACTAAGGTATTTTCTCCATTCAATTATCAAATTTTAAATCTGGATATTTTTTTGCGAACTGCTTATTTTTCGAGATATTTGAAAGTTTCAAGTTAAAAATACACCTGGTATATATACCGGCAGCTTAATGAAAAATGTAGGACAATGTAACGAAAAAAAATTGCATCGATTTGATATACAAACCCACGGACATACGTATAGTAAAAAATAATTTCGTATGAACGGGACACAATTAAAATCTTCAATTTGTGTAACTGCCCGATTCCGATCAGGTCGAACGATCCGAGGTATTGAGCTGTGAAGAGAGCGGGCACACCCCAGACAGGATGGGAGTTCCGCATGACCCCGCGCCTCGACCACCAAAACTGAAGGGTGTGGCTTTTTAAAGTGCTCTTTAATTTATACTAAATATTCCCTGTGTTATTTTATTTACGACGCGTTGGTAGATGAAGAAGAACACAATATATAAGAACGTATGTGTGTATATATACGTACATAAATATATGATATATACAGTAATAACAGTCAAGAAAAAATCGTTTTTTCAATACATAATTGTATATATTCTGTAGCTATATGCCGTTATTATAAACACATATACTTACTAAAGATTGCTTGTGTTGATTAGAATTTTGCAGAATGCGATTCTTTTGAAATTTATATGAATAACAAATTTTAAAAGAATCTTAAATTAGAAGGGTAGCTAAATGTCGTCTAATGTAGGGATTACTAAAATACGCTTTTAAAATTAAATTGAACTGAAATTGAATTTTAGTTTTAGGGTTCTTTAAATTTAATAAAAATAAACAGTTTTTGTTTAATAAAGTTGATGTATGAATAGATGGATAGGTAAATATATTGCTTGAGGTTGTCATAAAGCTTATTCACTGCGTCCTTTCCAGATCTATTGTGGTCCAGATGTCTCGTTGGTTTTTCTACATATAGTTCTGTTTCAGGATATTCATATTCCATTTGTAAAAATCGCGCTCATGTCAACCCTACACTTTGGCATAGTACATGAATTGCTGTTTTCTCTCCTGCCGAATATGTAATATGCGGTAAGCGCCATATGTTCTAAACCTCAACTCAACCTAGAAAAAGTAGAGTTTTGGAAACTTTGTGAATTTCATTTTTCAATTTATTTCCACTAATTTCAATGCATTTATTACAACGGTTAATTAATAATTTTATACTCTTATAAAAAAAATCTGATGCTTTCCCTTCGAAATGTTATATTGTTATGGTGCTTTGTAACTCAATATTTTCATGACAATGGCATTCCCTAAGATCCTTTTTAATTAAGAAAATAAATAATAGTCATTACAACTATACAGAGGAACAATTTTAAGTCACATTTGCGAATTGCAGTTTGTGAAACTGTAGCAGTATGAACGGGTACATTGTCAAGCAGTAATCGACACCTTATTTTTACACGTTTTCCACGAATATTGTCTCTCAATTTGTGCAACAAACAAGCACAATACTGTTAACAGTTGTATTGCGATTTGAATCTGTAAAATGTTTTTGCAGTCCCAAAATATTGCGACCATAATCTTTCTCGTTGATTGAGAAACTTTTTCCTCAATGGGACGAGGTTCATCTGGTCATCGCCATTCTATCATCCTTTTTGGATAGAGAATCATAATACAGAAATATTGCTTCATTTCCTATGATAATGGATTCAAAAATCGGTTTTTGTTCGTCTCCACACATGTTTAAAAACGAGAATACACATTCAAGACGACGTTGACGATGAGTAGCTGAAGGAAGTTGTGATACCCATCTTGTATTCATATTATTTGTACTCAATTGGTCATGTTTGTGCATGACTATTTGCTTTGTTGATAGAGCCTTCACTTTCAAGTGGCGATCTTTTAATAGTAGTTCTTCAATAAATGAAATCTTTTGTAGCGATATCCTGGCTGACCAGGATGCTCGTCACCATCAAATTATTCTTTTCACAATCGGAGGCAATTTGACAACCTGCTTACAGTATAATATAAAAGAGATACATTACCATAAGCGGCCTCTAAACTTTATTTAATTTGATTAGGGGTATTCATTCCTTTGTCCAAAATATAATGATAGCGCGGTATTCAGTTTTGTTAACTGAGTTATTTTCATGCGCTAGTGACGTTATCTGAATGCAGATTGATAACAATTGTTCGTGAAATTGTACTATTTATAGCGTAAGTTTAGCGCGTGTGCAACTATGATACAACACACTTTGAACACGTTTGAACATGTATAAACATGTCAAGGCGAGAACATATGACGATGAATCTGATTTTAGGTATTTCGCGGTGTTAATTAACATTTCAGAAGTTACAAAATAGATCAATTTAAAATTTATAGTTGTATTATTTCGCATTGTTTTTTCGTTTTGTTTTGAGAAATCATTTTCATGTACTAGTGACGTTATCTGATTGCAGATTGATAATTATTGGTCGAAATTACTATCTACGGAGTAGGGATAGCTCATGTGCAACTACATGACATAACACACTTTGAAAACGTTTGAAAATGTATAAGCAAGTCAGGCATAGTCCTTACCTCGTGCATATGATTTGTTATGTCAACCTAATGTAGAATTATATAACTAAATCTATAAGAAAAAATAGTTATAAATTTATATAGATATATATTAATCATGTATGTGAGTATAATATATTATATACATCATCGTTAATAGCTTTTTTACATATTTTGTAATTTATTAATACAATAATTTGATATATGTATGTAATGGGTATGCAGTGAAGACAACCTCCAAGATGGTAAACCTCGGGCAATGTTCTGCTCAAACAGAATGGCTAAAACTCTACACAAATGGTGACAGCATTAGATATTGCATCTGTCAGAGTTGAAATCTTTCTTATAGGAAGCTCCAGACTAAAGATATCGGGCCTCAGGTTCGTGATTTGCAATTAAACATAAAAGGCTTAAATAGAGATAACTCATAGCATCTTAGTAGACCTGCAATGGACAACAATACTATAGCATTGCAGGAGGCATACTTAGAAAACAACTAACAGCATTACATCTGATGCATATTGTTAAACTAGACGCCGTACAATAAATAATAATAATCATGTATGTGTACCTCAACTCAGAGACTCTTGAGGGGTGAGTCCTAAACTACGAGGGATTATTTTAAGTTCGCGCAATGGGGAAAAGGTGAGAAAATAAAAATGCAAAATTATTTTCCTTTTTGAATATATTCACCTGCAGGCCTAATACATTTTCCAGATCAGCTTGCCCAAAAATGTATTATCATTATCTAAAAAATACGCCGAAACTGCGTAGTATTCTCTAGTTATGGAAACGCCTTTATGTCTGTAATCTATTAACAGGATTGCTTCTTAGTGCCAAAAAAGACGTCGCTTAGAGTTTTCCGTCCGACTGTGACACCTTAAACTACTCGGGTAGTGTGCCTTTTTATGCCACTGCATAGAGTCTTAATTGGACTCAGGTTCATAATGATGAACCCAAGTTTCATCGCCAGTAAGAACTTGACTCAATACACCATCCCTGTCTTCATTACAGAGGCCAAAAAGCGCACGGGAACATTGCACGTGTTGTTGTTTTTGTGGCGTCGTGCCATCTTGTGCTGAACTTAGTGATCATTAAGAATTTTAAAAATGGTTATATTGGATACTTCAATCATTACTGCGAGTTGTGTCTTCTTTAGTAAAGCATCTTCCATTATTAGTTTTTCCACTTTTCGAACAAATTCTGGAGTGGTCACCTCAATAGGCTGCCCTGGCCGTGAGTTGTCTTCAAGTGATATCATACCTTGCCTAAAGAGACTGTGCTACTTATAAACCATAGTTTTTCCCGAGCTAGAATTCCCGTAAACCAATGACATCTTTTTCAGTATGGTTTGAACAGACTTTCTTTGCTTTGCAGCAAACTTCACAACGGCGCGATAATCAATTTTCTCCATATTTCGCACTTTCTTCACAAGATTGAGTTGCATGGTCGACGATAGTTCAAACACTACAGACGCAATTATGATAAAACTTTATATTTATCCTAACCATGAGTCGCTGAACATGTTACGACATGAAAGAGTTCTCGAAGTATAATCCAACCCTCCTATTCAGCGAACTTAAAAACGTTCGCTTGTATTTTCTATTTTTGTCTTCTGTAGGTCTGTGCAAATTCTCGCTAAATTGCTTTTGTACATAAACTGTTTCAGCATTATTTTCATATTATTTAACTTTGTTCAATTCTATTTACATCTATTTTTAAGCATATACACATGACTTTATTTATACAAATTTGTTTGTTTCAAGGAATTTTTTTATAATTTAGTATTTATATTTTATAGTTTCACATTGTTTTTATATTCTATTCTATATACTAATGTAAAGCACTTTACAGTAAATTTACATAAGTTGATGCGTAAGTATGCGTAGTGCTATTAACAATTTAATATTATCTATTTAATTAAATAAGGAACAATGTAATGATTCACATGCATGAGAAGTATGATATGATTGAAATATATGAATTGTAGAATTCTCGAATAATTTATTGGAAATAGTACCTACTTTCTTTTTGAAATTACTGCGTTGTTTTAAGAGATGAAGTATGTCTGAGTTGCGGTGTTAGTACTTCCGATTGCTTATGCTATTTAGTAAATGACTTATTTCTTCTTAAATATGTTATTACTCGGATTAAATTTATTGTCAATTTTTAAAAAAAGAAAAGCAATTATTTATTCGTGATGTTTACATCTAATATACTATTGAATTTCTGAATATCTCCAATACATAAACTATAAGATAGTGCTATTCAATGGTTTCGTAGGAAAAACAATTTTGAAGTTTGGATTTCTTCCTTAATTGTTATAAAAGTTTTCTACTGTTTCCAAGAAGTGAAGTAAAAAACTTGAGGCAGTGTTATAGGATTGAGGACTGATATAGTTCTAAATTATAGATTATAGAATTCTTTTATCAATTACTAGGACACTTTTCATTTTAAAATTCTTTAATGTCGGAGACTTTACATATGAAAAAATATTGAAAATCTTTTTAGAAAATTTATAGAGACGAGTAGGGCAAATGATAGGAAGAATGTTTCGTGAAAATTAAACTTAAGTAGTAGCCAAGAATTTATTGATAGAATTGTCATTTGCTGCAGTAACTTTTTCCACCTTTAAGTGTGGATTAAGTCGGCAATAATGTTTAGACAAATTGAAGCTGTTTTATAGTAAGCTTTGTTTATGTTATGTTGGTTTAAGAAATTATATTTGTGTGTGAATTTTTGAAAGAGCAGGAGTGAGCAAAAGCTATCACTAACAGGAACCCGTTAGAGGGATATTACTGTTCGCTGAATAAAGCAACTTTGGGCATTTATGTGAAATTTATTAGTACCATTTTATATGCTCATTCGGATATGTGGAAGCCATGGTTTTGGTTTGGATATATCAAAATTTAACATCGTATAAAAAGATAGATCGTGTCAAATGCCGGAAGTCACTTTGGCATGGTTTGCCTGCACATGATTTCGCTTAGTTTATAACTGTTTTTTGTAACAGATGGTCAAGGTAAGCCTTAAAAAAGAATAGCAATTGTTTGTTTGGGTCCCCCAGAATAAGTCTGCTCATTGAGAACATAAACCTGAAGATTCTGAATATTTTACTGTGGCGTTTGCTTGATGTCCTTCAAATGATTTGTGATAATCGACCAAAAGGATTAAATCATTATCTATGCTTCCGAAGAAGCAAGGATAATGATAACTAGTATCTTCGAATGTTAAAGTGTATTAACTGTAACAGGGAATTTTTCGGAAGGTCTGTATGTTTTATTGTATTAGGTTCAAGAATTAGACAACATCCTGTCAATACTGTTTTATTATCATTAATAATAAATGTCGTATTAAACTTTTTCAATATTTTTGACTTTCGAAGGCAAATAATACATAATTATGGCAAAAAATTTTGGCTTGCAAGTACTTAGAAGAGTTAATAAGCTTTAAAAGTATCGCGGCATTCCGTCCGTTCTAGAAATGTAATTATAATAATTTGTAATTGTTTAATGAAATTTTCTGTTGTTATTTCGTATTATTGCGATACTATAAATTAATTTTTGGAAGTAAATTCGATAAAATTTATATTATAAGGCAAATTTTAAGGTAATATATTTGCGTGAATAAATATAAGCAAAAGAAACATTTATTTGAGAAAAAAATAGTGTAAGTTAATTCTGTTGGCCCAAATAAGTAATGTAGCAATGTACTTAATACTATTAATTTAAGGTTCAATATATACACTGTTTCTGTAATATGCTATATATAAAATAAATTAGATTGTTTTAATTTATGTATAAATTTTAATTATTGGGATCATTGCCGACAATTATTATTGAAACGTAGAAGTGTTCATTAAGACAACTGACTAACAAACGAGAGCAATAAAATTGTAATCCAATATATCAATATAACGTTACCGAAACGAAATTAAGTGGATAGCTAAGCCCTAACGCCTTTATTTGAAAAGAATCGTGACCGAATTAATCCTATAAATTTTACTTTTTACACATTGAACTTTCTCTAATTTTTTATGTGAACATTTATGTAAGACGTATTACAGGAAATTGAACATGTAGCTGCTGAACATAATATGTTACCCTGTAATTTAAATATAAATAAATAGGTTAATTTTGTTTCGTGTAGAGGCTCCTATAAGGGATTTCACTTCTCGGAAATATTTTTAGTATTAACTGAGATGGTCTGTATTGCTTTGGTAGATGCTATATATAATTTCTTTTAGTGCTTTCGATTTATGCATATTTTTAAGAGTTTATAATATTTAATACCTTATCGGGTGTGTTTTGTTCCGCCTAGAAATCGAAATATTCGGAATTTCTAGAATCAATTACGATCAAATCTGTGATAAACGATCTTAACAGCATTCGAGACCTTTGATTTTCTTGAAAAATTGCGCCACGTTTTGATTTTTATAGACTATGTTGTTACATCTCTGATACGCCAAGAAAATTTTCTAATTCAGTTTCAAACTGTATTCAGAAATAAATCAATTTAGAAAAATGTTAAAAAATTCGTAAGACATTTCGTAGCATTTCATTTTTTCAAGAGAAAGCCTTTCATCTTTATCGCACTGGACATAAACGCCACCCTTATTTGGAGAACTACCGAACAGTCAGTCAAGGCATTTAATATTATTTAAATTTCCTGTCGAGTTTACATTGTGGATTTTCATTTAGTGAATAATTAATTACGTGCATTTCTATTCTAATAGTATCGTAATTAGTAATTTTATTTATTATTGAACAATTGCTTCTACATGTAAAATTATACCGGTTGCATTTGCATTGAGAGATTTTAATAGCAGAGTTAATTCGTTAGTGTAAAGGTCACCTAAACTATATCGTGTGACATATCATTTTAATGTATTTTTTCCAAGGAATCTTTTAATGATGTTAATTTCATTAACGACACAACCCACGTGTCCTAAATTAACTCTTCTGTAGACATTACTATTTGCAATATGATAAACACAACATACAACATACGTCCTGGATCTCTGATGTACGCTTAACACAACCAGGGTTCTTTTAATATACGCACACATACAGCCAGTCCTGAGGAAATCCCAAAAGACACCAAGAGACACTAAGCGACCTCCTCGGGACTGTCTATCAACGCTTATGACCGCGAAAGCATCAGAATTAATAGAATATATATATATATATATATATATATATATATAGATAGATAATTATTTCGTGACCTTTGTATGTTATGGTAGATTCAATTAGTTGGCGATTTAAGGTCTGGTTTTACTTCAAAATGTATATATTTAAAACAATCTTACATGTTTCGGCATATGATGCCTTTTTCAAAGAATTTATAATATAAATGACTGTATACTAATATCATACTTATACATTTGTAATTATCATGTATAAAATTATTCAAAGATATATTCCAGTTTAATAATAAAAGATCATGCCTTTGTATTCTAAAAATAGTTAGACAACAAAAATGGGGAATGGGAAGGCATGAGTTATAACAGCAACATATATTATGATGGTAAATTGCAGATCGTTACATAATTAGGTTATAGTATATACTGCTTAAGTTTTTCACTTCTGTTGTTAATTGAATTTTTTTCCTGTTTAATACTAATAATTTCTTTAATTTCACTTTTCAGTGTGTGTTGTTCTTTATCGATTATTTGAAAATACACAGATAATTTGCTGTTGTTAACTTTAGTAGCAAGTGTAACAAAGTAAATACTTTGCTTCGAAGTCGACTTAAAACTCAATATGGTTTCATTAGTTAAAACTAAGATGTTGTCAGTGTGTCTTTCCAGGTCGGAAATACGCCGGAAAAAAGTTTCTTCTTTTGGACTATTAATAAATAATTTGTTCGCATTGTCATGTTTTCGCTTTTCTACTTTTAGGCAAAAGAAATGTGTAGTATTTGTTACTTACTTACTTCATGCCCAGATCACCATTTTAAATTTTATATTTCTAATAACCTGCTACATATATGGCTTTGTCGTTTGTTATCTTGATGTCCTCCTCATTGCATGTTCGGGCACACGATTAGATGTAGTCGGTTCTGAATCGCGTTCGCAGAAACCATAATCTCTGTAGCTCCATGTCATCAGGTTGTTGTCAGCCTGTTCCTGGTCTATTGCGAGTTTTGCACAAAGTAAATGGTAACGAGCACTCTGCAGCTAACTCCCCTTTTGGTTGAGAACGCAAACGGTCACCATACTCGCGCCATAATGTTGTTCGACGCGTTTCAGTTATTTAGCTCAGCAGGGTGGTGCAAAGCAGAAAATCTTTTCGAGATTTATGTCGATTGGGCTGGATTTCGTAATTGAACAGTGGATGCTTATGGTCGATTTTTTGCTTCTTCCTCTCACATTCCGCGGCGACACGTCTTCTGATTGAAGGTGGTGCAATGCCAACTAGAGAGTAAATCTGCTCAGTTGGGGTTAGTTTTAGGCAGTCAGTAACTGTACGGACACACTCTCATTCAATGCCACATCGACATGTTTGATATGTGCGGAATTAAACCACGGTCACCATACTCGCGCCATAATGTTGTTCGACGCGTTTCAGTTATTTAGCTCAGCAGGGTGGTGCAAAGCAGAAAATCTTTTCGAGATTTATGTCGATTGGGCTGGATTTCGTAATTGAACAGTGGATGCTTATGGTCGATTTTTTGCTTCTTCCTCTCACATTCCGCGGCGACACGTCTTCTGATTGAAGGTGGTGCAATGCCAACTAGAGAGTAAATCTGCTCAGTTGGGGTTAGTTTTAGGCAGTCAGTAACTGTACGGACACACTCTCATTCAATGCCACATCGACATGTTTGATATGTGCGGAATTAAACCACACTGGTGCGACATACAGGGCAGCTAAGAAGGACAAGGACAGAGCTGATGTTTGTAAGATATGTGGTTGTGGTTCCTTCCCACTTAGTACTTGTGTATTATTTCTAGCGTGTACCTTTCCCTTGACACTGTTTTCGGAAGGATAAAGCTCGGTCGAATCTTACGCCTAGGTACCTTGGTTAGTTGTTATGTTCCAGCTGCTGATCCTGCTATGAAACGGTTAGTTTCCTCCATGCCTAGTTGTTTCTGAGGTGGAAAGTATACAGCTTAGTTTTTGTGGGGCTTCTTTTAAGATGGTGTTTAAGATTTTTTATATCATAATATGTATGTAGTGTGCAAAATCGTTTTCCACAATACATTACTTCTACTTAATTATTCTTTCTTTGCAAGAGTTGGATTTATTCTTCTGTTTCATTATTGTTATTTCAAATATTATAAAATGTAATTCTATATGAGACTATCATTGAAGTGAATTCGATAAGAATAAGAACATGCTGTATATATTACTCTATTTTACTGAATAAAAATAAGAGCAGTTATCACAAGCGTTCGTTTATGTTAGTAGTAAAAGTCTATGTGTAACGATTACTGATCGAGTACGTTCGTGGAGTATTTGATGCATAGGTGTAAAACACGGTCTCCGTATAAAGAGTTTTTTTAATCTTATCGTTATGATTTGTAGGTGCATGTCGCACGGGTGATCCGATAAGATGCTGATAAGACGTTATCAGGTCGGCTGCTTGACCGCAAACGTGTGCTGCTGGTTAATGTCTTGCACGATGTAAATTTACGAGTTATTTCATGTCGGTACAAGACGTGAAATATATTACGGTTTCAGACATAAAACGTAGAACACTGCAGTTACATTTGTGAATGCAACAATGATGGAGAACGAATTCCAATTCAGTATATAGATGTTAATGGTTTACAAAAAAGTTTTACACGTCTTTCTTTAAGAGAAAGAAAAATATTTAACAATATTTTTATTAAGAAAAGATGTTGACGAATTTAAATGAAGAATTAAGGAAAACCTTATTCTCAGACTATAAATTTTAGTTTAATAAAATTAATATAGAAAAATGTAGTAACTTTAATTAACAATATTAATCGTGCCACAAATAGATATATCAATTACCGTTATATCATTTTACATTAGTGTACAGAATATATCTTACAGTCCCCGAAAATAATTGAAATATCTACAATGGTATAATATAATTAGTATTATTTCCGGACATAATTTACAATAATTCCAATTACAGTAAAAATTTAAAAAAATAGACTAAATTAAATATATGCACAGGTAATCAATCAATATAAATACCTATGTCAACTATAAACTAAAAAAATATGACAGAAGGAAGGAAAAGAAAATATAAATATATTAAAGGAATTAACAGTAATTTGATTTGCTTTAAAAAATTTATAGAAAAAAGGGATATCTTAATAAAATAGTTAAAATTAAGACACATAATCTAAATTGGTGCTTTAAGTAGATTAGTAGAGATGTTGGGTACGTTTAAGTAATCGTTACTATTCGTTACTCAAACCTTGAGCAGTTTGTTAATTTGATTACTTTGGTTATTTTGATTCTTCTGATTACTTTGATACTTTGATTCATATACGTATTCATTTTACATGAGTTTAACGTTCGGTACCGGCATTCATCTTATTGGCCCTATTATATCAGTAATTGATATTATTTGTCTAGCAGAATTAGTAATGGTATACATAGCTGCTTTTCCCTGAATTTGCGAAAATATTAAAACAAACTGCTTAAAGTTTATCAAGTTGTATTATAATATATTTATTGTAATAGAGAGTAAATGATGCGTGATAAAATATTTTTTAAAAATAGCCCAACTAGAAAATAAACTTTAAAACATTAGATATAAACGTTTTGCGACAGCATGCAACAACATGTAAAGTGTAAAGTAATAAAATGATGATGACTGTTGACGGATAAAAATATTTGTTTTACATTTTCATCTTTTAACATCATTATAATTGTTGGCATTTTACTTATTGTAGGTATGCTGTCCTAAAACCTTTCCTCACTTTAATTCAATTTGTAAGTATATTTTTATTGTATAGATATTATATATTACGTTTTATTAGGTACAACTTAATTACCGATATATATACCGAAAGTAATCAAATACGGGTGTAACAATATGTATCAAAAGTAATCAAATACGACAGAAACGATTACATTTTCAAATAGGTAATCGTTACTTCGTGTCTGCTCGTGTAAGGAATATTAATGTATCGAATAGTTAGTTCTTTCGACATCACTACTAGATAGTTGGTACCTGCGAAGGGTAGATAGAAAATACTAATGTATCATATTCAAGGATGAGGCATTGCTAAGCTGAAATTCATAAGCGATGGTGAATCGATAAGACTGTTGCAAAGTTTATATATAAAAATTAAACTGCTAGAGACACGTCTAAATCAAAGAGAATGTGGATTCAGTCTTTGTAACAGAGTAGAATAGGTCTATATTTTTAATAAGGAGACCAAATAACTGATTTATACTCAAGGCGCCATCTGACTAAAACGGTATGTAGAGTATCCAACGCTCTTATATTGGTAAAAGGGCTGTAGTTGCAGACAATATAGCTTAATGTTTTTCTTGCAGTAGTTGTAATCATGTTTACACGATGAAACGTAAGTCCTTAATTTTTTTATTTTGGTCCAAGTCAAGGGGCATAAATTCATAATGAAAAATAATTGGAGACTGTTTCAGGCAAAGGTCAATACTTTGCATTTAGTCACATTTAGGGAAAGGTTGTTACTATTACACCAATTAAAGATATTTAAAAGGTCCGTCCGAAGCGCTTTACAATCGCCAATATAAGAATTACGAAAAATTTTCAAATCAGTTGCAAAAACTAGTTGTTTGCTAGCAATAACATTAATAATGTTGTTGATGTATATCATCAAAATTAGCGGTTCTAAATTCGATCTCTGTGATATTCTAGATATGGCATTATACTTCCTGAGTAAGTATCTATAGTATCTAAGTTTCTATACATAAAATATAGTCTAAGTTCTCACAATGATTCTTATACGATTCAATAATAGACCTGTAATTGTTAACGTCGCATAATAAAATGTTACCCTAAAATAAATAAACACGTGTCGTAGTGCATACAGTAATTTCTTGGAGATCTACAAGAAAGAGTACTGGAAATTGATTTATGATAAAGAAGGTTCTTACTTATTTCGTAAGTGCCGAACCATGAATACCATACAATAAACAAATGTTCAGATGACTGTTAACGTTGCATTTTTTAATAAAGTATTACATTACGTTTCAGTTCATACAACAGCTTATTAGTGAGTGGACACGTTTTCTTTATTCAAAATTCCTTATCGATTTTCTTCTCAAGAGTATGCGGACATGCATTTTGTGTATGGCTACTGTAACGGCAGTGCACGTCAAGCAGTTATTGAATACCGACATCGGTTTCCCGATAGGCGCATTCCTTATTACAGAACGTTTCTGGAAGTACATAGACAATTTCGGGAATGCGGACTGCGTGATTATCATTTTGACAAACGAGTAAATTTGTCAGCAGACTTAGAGGAAGAAGCAGTAGCTATCGTTACAAGGGATCCAACTCCCAGTGTACGTCAAATCGCTAGACAATTAGGAGTGCCACGAACAAGAGTTTGGCGAATTTTAAATTGTGAGGGCTTATATCCATATCACTATCACAGGGCACACGGTTTGCTAGAGGCAGACCACTATGCTCGTCTAGTTTATTCTACCTGGATATTAAGACAGTCACGGCTTCATTTTAATTTCTGCAGAACAGTCCTCTGGACAGATGAATCTACGTTCACGAGAAGTGGTGTTACAAATCTGAGAAACCTGCACAGGTTGTCATCAGAATATCCCAAAGCTATACGCCCATCTAAATTTCAACATGAATTTTCTATTAAAGTTTGGGCGGCCCTAACCGATGACTTGTTGATTGGTCCTGTCGTTCTTCCTGGGAGGTTAAATGCGGACAATTACCTTCAATTTCTTATTGACGAACTGCTAGGTCTTTTAGAGGATGTCCAACTGAATGTTCGACGAGACATGTGGTTTCACATGGATGGGGCACCACCATATTGCGGAATTGTTGTCCGAAATTGGGTTAACGTCAATTATCCAAGATGGATTGGTCGAGGTAGTCCTGTTGCATGGCCACCCAGATCACCCGATCTCAATCCCTTTGACTTTTATTTATGGGGGTACATGAAAAATTTAGTCTACGTGCAAGTGTCGAACACAAGAGAAGAGTTGTTGGATCGTATTCACCTGGGTGCCGAGCAAATCCGACAAAACAAGTATAAACTTCGGATAAGTACTTCTTCTGTTGGCTTACGGGCACAAGCCTGCATTCAACAAGGAGGCAGACATTAATTGAACTTTTTTAAATAAAATCAGTTTTTATTGACTTTAGGATTACATTTTTTTCATAATCTGACAATCACATTCATAGATCTGTAACCTTGAAACAAATAAAAATGTATGTACAAGTTTTGCATTTTTGTTACTTGAAATGAAGTCTACTTTACACTCCTAAAATTTGAACATAACGATACGGGCACCTTGTATAAAGCATAAATATTTTTAATAATATCAAAATATTATTAAAAATCGGGCGTGGAGAACACAATACATGTTCATATTTGTGTGAAAATTTCAGACATGCAGACACGTGTTTCGTCTTGCTATAGACTCGTCAGTGCATGATGCTGAGATAGCCAAAATTTATCATAACAACTTCCTTACTATATATAATCAAGTCACAAAAGCTATCATAGAAGGACTCTCAGCACCGCTCATTGACTAATGTCAACATCATGAACACAAAACCAACCATCGCTGCCTTCTTGACAAGTGTAAGACTAATAAGTGGTTCCCATCGGACAAGCACAGCCGTAACAGACGGAAGCTCTATTAAAGTATCTCCACTATAAGTCGAATATCTCCGAGAACGTACACAACAAAAATAATTTGAAGTATATTCGAATAGGCAAAACCTCACCATTTCTTGTAAATGGTGAGGTTTTACCCACTCAAATATGTTTCAAGTTGTTCATTTTTTAATTTTATGTATATTTAAGTTAATAGAGTTATTACTGAAATAAATATGTTAAAAAGTGCTGGTTTGTCGTCTAACGTAGCATCTATATCTCCAAATTATTGTTGGCTTTATACATGGTGCGTTACTTACTGTTGCATGCGATGTTTTCAATTTATGAATAGAATCTAAAAAAATGATCAAATATTGATATTAATTGTGACAAGATTTATATATTGACGGAAATTTTAAAATTATGGTATTTCTTTTGAATGGAGGAGAATATCTACAAGAAGATTCGCCAATACGTATTTTACGTGATTTTAAATACGTATATTTTAATAATGAGTTATGTTGTGTGAATAATAAATACATATTCATCAGAAGACAATGTATCTATCCTCGAAATCTTTAATGATGGAATTGTTAAGAAACCTCTTTATCCACAGTATATTTCAGTGCGGTGTTGCTTTTTATAGTATTTATTTGCGACCAAAAAGTATTTCATTAAAGTTCATTTAAGTCGTGTGGATTAATTTAACCGGACTTATTATTTTTTTTTTGCTAGTTTGGTAGCACTATCTTCGTCATCTGTATAAAATTTCATGTCATTATTCTTGTTAGTAAGAGAACAAGTTATTGTTTTGCCGTCACGAATCACTGGAAAAGAATTTTATATGATTATTATAATATCTGATTTTGTTAAGCAAAGAATTTGCTTAAAATTTTATTTGCAGAATGAAATTCCTGTCATGGATAATTTTAAAATGTTAGAAAATGGTTTCAGTGACGTGTGCATGTCGAGAACAAGAATTTTTGAGTGATAAAAATGTTCAAAGATAGATCTGGACAAATTTTAAACTACATCATGAAAACCAGGCAAGGAAATGAGAGACCTCGTCATAAAAAATTGTCAGTTGACAATTAAAGACTGGTAAATAATACTGGGATCCCATTTGGATTAATCCAAGCAATTTTCGAAGACTATTTTGGCTTCGAACATTATTTCATCTTTATTAGTTTCAAAATCGCTCAATTTTTTCGAAGAGGAAAGACGAGTTAATGTTTTATCAGTCTCCCATGTAACGTATCATTACGGGTGATCGTTTGTCGAAAGTTCGAACCCTGGGGGCGATACGTGAGAGGTTGTTTTTTCATAACTTTATTCTCTTCAGTTACCCTTAAATATTATCCTCTTACAGAAGAGGTGCAGTAACAACGCAATGGAACATTACACACACACAATAATATACACTCTAAGCGGTCCTGGAGTCATGGCAAGCTTTCAGCTTAAGACAGTAGGTTGCTAAGGACACCACAAAAAGAACACGTCGATCTGTGTCAAGTCGTTAAGAATATTAAAGTCAAGGGTTTTGTTCGATTATCGTGTTGCATCTAGTGCAATTTGAATTTTTTCCAACCGGTAAAACTGTTACCGGTATTATTTTAATATTATGCGTCGTTTTAGAAAAACATCGAAATAAATGTATTCTTTCGGAAGGGAACTACTTTGTGGGAGATGAAATAAAATGAAATGAAATATACTTTGCGTCTCATTTAACCAGTTCCGATACTTTTGATCACAGTAGTATAGAAGTTTCGTTGTTTGCTAATAAACTCTAATAGAATCTTTAAGCTGTCAAAATAGACTACAATGGGTTTATTTCATAAATAATCTACAAATCTACTAAATAGAAAATATTTGTTAAGCTGTAAGATCCATACAGCATTTTTTTTCTGAGAAAAATTGTGTACAACAAATAAGCGTTCGAATATCTTAGTTAACATAGAGTATTTGTGATATAGAATGAAAATAATTGTAAATCAAAATAGCTTTTATTTTAATCAAATCATGTATCATCAGCTGGAATGATAAAAAGGTAAATAAAATGGTATGTATTATTACTGCTGGCAATGCGGACATGTTAACAGAAGAAAATGATAATAAAGAAAAGCAACTTATGCATATTCTACGTCAGGGTTAATAACTGCAACCTACGATTGAATGTGCTAAGATAAATTATAAGTGAAGGAGTTGAAGAAAATGTTAATTCATTTGCAATTTCAATATCAGTATGTGTGTACATATAAAATTAATCTGCTGTAGACATAAATTACAATGTTTGAAAATAAATCATATTCGATTATGAGTTTATGAGTTACGAAAATTTAAAATTATGTAAACGAAAGGTAAATAATATTTCATTTTACAAATTTTGTACTTAAATTCTTCAAATTAATTGAATTAAATTAAATTAAATCAGTAACAATTAGTACAATAAATTTTAATTAAAGTTTCGTGATAACATTGAGATGTCAGAATCAATTACTAGTTCCTTTTAAATACATTCTTCGCATTAACATTTTAAATTTGTTTTTAGTGACGAAGCATATTTATATTCGTGCCTGCTATTTAATGAATCATTAGTTACTTAATTACTTTTCTGAAACAAAACTTTAGTAAGTCGTTCAAGAGAACCGACATTGTCAGAACATTTATACAAAAGAATACATACCCACAAATATTCCAAAATAGACAAAACTGCATTATTTACATACAAACTGCAACGCGATCACTATTTTGACTTTGAAAACATACAAACGATTGATGGAGAACAACACGGAATGAAAAGGGAAATTAAAGAAAAGATTAATATTGAACAAGAAAAAAATTTAATTAACAACAGGAGGGACATAAAATATCTAAGTAGTATATACTATAACTTAATAATGTAACGGTCTGCAATTTACTATCATATATTGTACTTATTCAAATATATATCTTGTGTTATATAAATATCTAGCGCACTGCTTATCTTGCTAGCAGTTCCGATTTCAACCCAGGGCTGGGCTGTCTGAGCAGGTTTTCGTGGTTTTCCTTCTCGTTTTAGGCGAATGCCGACAGCTTTACTGCATTTTAAGTAGCTCCACTGGCGCAATTGTAATAATAACTCATGACCCAACAATCCCGTTGTAATTAGCGTCAAGCTGTTAGGAATATTAGGTCATGAATTATTATTATTTGACTGTATAATGTATTTATCTCACCATGACATCACTAATGTAACTTTGACATTAATATACTGTTAATTATAATTCTTTGATAAAGGTAATATTTACCGAAACATGTAAGAGACTATTTTGAATATATACGTATTAAAGTAAAACAAAGCTTAAATCGCCGAATATCTAAATCTACTATATATATATATTATATATATATATATATATATATATATATATATATATATATATATATATATATATATATATCAAAAACTCTTTGATAGGAGTGGAATTAAATTGATAAGAGATAAGAAAACACTTATTCAGGTTTCTTTCCAGGTTTTGAAATCATTATTGCCTGAGCAACTTTCCGGGTATTTGTGAAATAGCATAGCTTAAATTATGCATTTGGTTGATAACTCCTGAAGAAGTTTTCCAACGATGAAGTCGTATCTAGAAGTTTTTTTATGTTATTATTATTTGTTTATTGTATTTATTAATAGATTGATCTAATAGCCATTCCAGAAATTTCCTTATTGCCAGAATCAAGGGGTTGAAACATAATCTGAGATGTTCGGCAAATATTTGCAATTTTCCTTGAACTTTTGCAAAAGTTACCAAGATAGATGATAAAAAATAAAACTTTTAGAGAGAAGAGAAAAACTAATTGCAATAAATATTTTGCATTATTGATAATAATTAATTACAAAACCAAAATAAATTTCTTAATTAAATAATATTAAAATACTGTGCAGTTATTTATTTGTAAAATTATATTTGAGCATGCATTCTCGTATTATAAATTCTGTCAATTGGAAACAAATGATTGTTTAAACAGAATTATCAAATCGCGACGTATAGTAGGGGTATATCGTGTATTGCAAGAAATATATGTACCTCAACAGCAATTTAGATTATTTGGGAAACAATCATATTTAATTTTTAAGTTAATAATAATTGTCAATTAAACAAATATCTCATGTTCAATTACTGTAAAAATATTGATTTATTCTTAGTAAATAATGCGTCGTACACCAAGTAATATAAACACTAATTGATACATTGCGATTGAATGCACAGTCAGACAGCGCTATGTCAATGACACAATAAATATGTCTTGTTGGTATCACTTAGTTGCAATTATTCAACACACCATTATGTGCTAATAATGTATTATACACACTCTTAATTTTTTACACACTCGTTTAGTGCGTTTATTTCTTTAATTTTCTATGCTAGACTATAACAGACTTTCCCAGACTTTACAAAAATAATGTTTGTGGAAAAAATGTAAAATTCATTTACAAGTTTTCATTACAATATTTATTAATTCTTTCTTAATTGGATATATTCAAAAGATATGCATGAAAGATATGCATAAAAGAATTAAATATTAAATAAACTTTAATGATTGTCGTGAAAAATTTACCGAAAACTTTCTAGAAGAACAACTATTTAGCCTGATCTATAGGGCGTGGAATAAAAGCGAGAGAAACATTCGTAAGCTAAAATGTAAAATGTATGGCCTATATAAACGTTATAATACTTTTAGCTATCAAAAAAATTGTTTATTTGACATTGTAGACGATATAGAAAATCAGTTAAAATCTATAGAGCGGAGATAAACGAAAAAAAAATTGAACATCTAGCAATGAACGGAATACAGGTCCAAGGTCAGGAAAGACTGGATTTACTGGCAGAAGTGACAGTGCAAGAGAGCTTTGAGAAAGTGTAGATATTAAATTACATTAGATTCCTTAAGAATAGGATAAAGTACAGCTGCAGAATAAGTGATAATGTTATCTGTAAGCATCCTGGTGTCGTACATACAACAAAATAAAAGATTTCTTAACTGCGACTTGACAAGGTACAATTTTTGCAAAAATTTAGATAGATGTGTTAAAGCAATTATTAAGTAAAGTATATTTGAGTATTCATTTACTTTATTTTAATTTTAATATTCCAGAATAATTTTAAATACTTCAGAACATTGAATATAATTACTTTATTATTAGGGATTTTAGTAAACGTGTTTCTAGGATAGTTTATAGCTATTCATAAATTCCCTGCATTGATAACAATTTTAAATCTTTGTGATAGTTCTTATGATATTATGGAATTTGTGTTTTCCTAGAGTAATAATAGATTTTAGTTTATCTATTTTCAATATATTTGAATTGTATTCAAACCCTCAAAACTGCAAACACATTTATTATTTATATACAAGTATAATTAACTGTAGCCATAAAACCTTTACAATTTAATGCATACACTAAATTCCCATAAGCCGCGGCTTTTTGTTACTATGACAGCGGTAAAACTTTGCCCTAACTTTTCCAGTGACAAAACGGAACCTAAGTTTTAAAATGGTATAATTCTAGTAGGTCTAGCAGAGTATTGATGACGGTGCGGTCCTTAGTTACCTTAGCAAGCAGAAAACTATAAGCGAAAAACAAAGAGATTCTCAAAATTAATTTGTATATAACAATTGTGTTTTTGACAATTGTTATTTCCCTTAAAATAAATAAAATAATTGTTAATGTAGTGACTTCTAAATTAAATATGTATTCATTAAGTTACCGAATTACATTCAAGCTTTTTTTAAATCGAAGTAAACCTAACATTTATAATTTGAGTTTCCTTGCCTTTAGGCACTTCAACTCAAAAACCTGACAGAAAAAATTACTCGCGTTCGTGGTTTTTATCGTTATATTGCTAGGCAACGAAATTCTCATTGAAATGTCAAGTTTACTTCGAAAGAAAAACCTCTCGTCTAATTATAAGTGATAAAACCCCATGTACTTCAATATTTAGTTCATTGTTATCCCTGAATTATTACACTGGCCAATAATAATTTTTTTTTCTGCTGACTATGATCTGACACTTGTTTTCAATTAATATTGGTACGCCAATGCCAAATATGAAACCCATTTCTCCCTATTACCTCAAGTTTTCTTTCCACGGCAATTCTTGTTTGCCGAGTTCAAAATTTTTGCAAATCGTTAAGTAAATGCAGCAAATTCTTAATTATACAAAGAATTGAAAGACATTCCAAATACATTTATTAGCATAATCTACACTTATACATTATAATAATTAAGTACTTAATGAACTAATGAAGCAATAATCAATTATAAAGAAATGCAAGAGTCTATTTAGCTAGCCCTTTTCATTAAGTGAACATATTAGGGTTTAATAAGATTTTATTGGAAAGTATTGATCACTTAAGACTATTTAAAAGTAAACAAGGGTGATAATAAAACGTTAGTTACATGCTAGTTATTAGGGAAGAAACTATATCATGTCTACTACTCGGAGATATGTAAATAGTGCCGATTTGTTCAGCTACATTTGTGGCAGCTTCACCGATCCCAGTCAAAAGGTAACTATTACTGCTTTAGTTAAGAAAATATATTAGGCTTATTTTGAAATAAAACTTGCTGATCAGGACAAGTCATGGGCTCCACATAATGTGTGCAAACCATGTGTGGAAAATTTGCGGCAGTGAAGCAAGGCAAAACGCCAGAAATTAGCTTTTGGCGGTCCAATGATATGGCTTGAACCGAAAAACCACGTTTCGCAAGCAAAATTGAATAGTTTAGTAAGGAATTTAGACCTATCAAAGGAATTATCGGAACTGCTAGCTTCAAGATTAAATGAAATCGTTTCGAATCGAAAATTTTATCGTAGCAGGAAAGTGATCTTGTGCAACATTTTAAAAAAGAGTGTGAATTTGTTTATTGTAAGAATGTGTCAGGTTTGCTAACTAAAATGGGCGTTGTACAATATGACCTAAGTGAGTGGCGTTTGTTTAACGACACTTCCAGCAGAAGCCTCAAGTGTGTCCTACCACACAAAGGGAATGTTTTAGGTTCAATTCCTATTGGATATTCCGTTCATTTAAAGGAAACATATGACGACATTTAGAAGGTTATAAAGTACTAAAATTTATAGACCATAGCTATATTCTATATTTATCGAAGTACAGCTGTGATTCAAATTCATTGACCTGCAAAAAAATCGATAAAATTTCGGACGATACTTTTAACAGAAGTTGCTATTCATAGATAGTTAATGTTGTTGTTTTCTTACCAAAACATAAACATACTCGGCCGCACAGATGGCAATGTTCTTCTTCTGGATATCAATAATGGCCTTTACGTCGAACATTTCGAGAAACGAATAATGCATTAATTAAAATGTGATTAAAATTAAATACGAATATTAAACTTCTTTAAAAGTAAAATTATTGTGTTTATAATAAAATAAACATCCTCATAAAACAAAAAGCTTTATGTAGCGTGCTCATAGTGTGTCCAATGGGATAGATACCTGGTCTTTAATTATTTGTATAGAATTATTTACATATATTTTTTTTTCTTTAAATTTATGTGTAGTAATGGCAAATACCGATAGAATAATTTAATTAATCGGTAAAGAGAATTACTGATGAATTACAGGTGGGAGCCCGTATTGCCGCCCAAGTTTTGTATACTTGAAAATATATGCTTGTGTTATCACCTTACATTTCCCCATACCAGCATGGTTTCAAACTGGGAGGATCGACAGTAACAAACTTGCTTGGAATTACGCAATATATTTGGCAATGCTTGGACAAAAGAGAGTAGGTGGATGTGATATATACAGATTTCGCTAAAGTGTTCGATACGATTGACCGCAATATACTCATCACTAAAAGATCACTGAGACCGTAAAGCTAATTGATTCCTATTTGGACAATAGATCGGCCTACGTTTGCTAAAATGGATATAGTTCCGGGATATTCACTGCGTCTTCTGGTGTACCGCAAGGGTCCAATCTAGGGGCCTCAGCTATTTATAATGTATATAAATGATTTTTTAACCTCGATCGACTGCGAAGTTTTTGGGTATGCTGATGACCTAAGAATTTTTCCAAAAACGATACAATTTCCGACTGCGAAACATTGCAAAGGAATATCAATATTATTACCGCCTGGTGCCATGCGAGCAAGTTTAAATTAAGTATTAGCAAATGAGTCATTGTCAGTTATTCCAGGAACGAGCAACTTATTTGTTCTAGTAAAAGTTCTAGGTCTTTTATTTGATACACAGCTTAAATTTACTGGGCACATAGAAGCAATCTGCAACTCTGCTTCTCGAGCTTTAGGCTTCCTTATAAGAACGTGCAGAGGATCCTCTAACGTGTTTACAATAAAAAGTTATATTTTAGTATGGTCAGGTCTAAACTGGAATATGCCTCTGTCGTATGGTATCCCATATATACTTAACAGCAACTGGGTTTGGAAAAAATTCAGAGGAGATTCTTGAAATATGTTTCGTCAAGACTAATGGAATATATCTACCGCGTGGTGTTGACTACAGTAGCCTTTTAAGCGAGTGTGGCATGGAGTCGTTGTCGGAACGGAGGAATGCTTCTAGCGCCAACTTTTTAATCAAAGTTGTTACAAACAATTTATTCTCCGCCATTACTCGCTGAAGTACAGTTTCTTGTACCGAATTACGGCACGCATTCATCGGCTACATTTTCAGTTCCTCGTGCGAGAACTAATGTTTTGACCAAGGACCCAATGGTCCACATGGCGAAAAACAAATAAGTATTGTGAGGATCCTTTTACTAAGTAAATAATTTAGTTTGTCATTTTGTTTATTTTGGTATTTAAATGTGTAAATGAATTTGCACTGCAACATATTGTAGTGGACTTTTCCCCGAAGAGCAATTTTAAAAATAATTATTTATTATGTTAAACTTATTTGCAGATTTATATATATTTATATCTTGAATTTTGTTTAAATATTTATTTGGGCTTGTTTTATTGACCGCGCCTATATACTTTTAATATTTATGTTGTTTACCGTAGTTGTTATAAACAGGAAGTGGATCGACTAGAGTGATATTTTTGTATTATTCGTACTTTATGTCCGATCTATTTTCCGGCCGCAGAGATACTTTGTACTTCAAGTGGATCAGTTTTAGTAATAAAAACTTCTTTTTTATTTCTACATTTTTATAACTTCCGTTTATTTTGGTTTTTGTGCTTTGACGTGAATTTAAATTTTATTATCGTTTAATTACGACTGTTGTTTTATCTCGTATATTTAAGAATATTTGAAATCCACTTGAAATCTCTCTTATTAAGTTTTGTGTGAAAATTTTACGTTAACGTAAGTAATTTTTCATATTATATTTATATAAATTCTTTTCTGTGTAATTCAATTGTAATTTTGCCAGTTTATATTAATCGATTTATTGTTATATTAGCTTAATATATAAATGGTGAAGAAAACTATATTTTTTTATGAGGGAGGTTTTTGCTTGTCACGTTATTCTAGAACATTTAAAATTCAGGTTTTGGAGGGAGATTTTATGCTTGTGTTAGTGCGCATGAGTGACAGTTATTTACGCGTGTTTGACTATTGGTCTATTTACGTTTTGGATTTGGGGTTAATTATTTAAAATTTTGAAATTGAAAGTTTTCCAAACAATCTATTAGATTTAATTTTGCTCGCGTTTCATGAGAGATTTTTCATTGTGTGCGTGTCTAGTATCACATAATCTTTTTACTCTCCGCTTCTGTATTATGTTACAGTAGTAGTCTTTACACTTTGTAAAGACAATTTTTTTTTCTTTTTTTAAAATAAAAAAATAAAATAAAATTGTGTATTTTTATTGACTATTTTGAATTTCCACATTCTTGTACGAGAAAGCCCTGGATTAAGAAGTCTCTATTAAGACATGACTGAGTTTAGTTCGGACATATTGTGGTGAACAGTGGACTACCCTTCAATCAAACACACTATTCACAGCAATATGTTTTCTGCTTTTGAAATTTTATATTATCCTTTAAGTGGATTTTTGTATCTGTTGGATAGTAAAGACTATTATTATTATATATTTAACTGAGACAGGGCCGGACTCGAAAAAAGAAAAATAATTTTGTCGTTACTACGTAAACATTGGACCGCGATTTTTTGTATGAAGACATTACTCACTTATACCTTTCACCCTCTTTTTTTGTTTGGCGCTATACACAACTAGCATTGTATATATACAATACTTATGAACTTAGTATCTCAAAAAAGTCACTCTTTGCTAAATACGTATGTAGAATTTAAAACTTACTACAAATATGCATGTACATTAGTATATGTACTTTTAAGTTAAAGTGTATTATACATAACCTTTACAGAACTTCTAGATATACGCATCCTACTTTATTATAGACAGTATGAACAGTATATCGTATAAACAGACTATAGAAACGTTTCTATTTAATTAATGCGCAAGATTGATTTATTTCTTGTTTGCCATATAAACCATAGAAAATCCGTTAAATTTCATTTAGCCGACAGATCGTTCTGCGGTTTCTCAATCAATTCATCTACTTGAAAGCCGATGTAATTTCAATAACAGAGAGATGAATGTGAGAAAAATGGGGAGAGAGAAGATTGAGTTACTGTCTTGTTTGCCTTTTTAATGTCATAAATTTCTGTTTACAACAGTTTACACGGTACGACAACTATACGTTTATCTATATACGTGCAAAAATTCCTTAAGTAAAAGATACATTCTCGTACATGTAAGTTAATGAGTTAAATTTGTTCTGTACTCTCATAAATTCTCTATTGATATAAGTGTAAAAACGATTTGTAAGTATTATGTTGGTTAATATGAAATATCGGGTTTTGTGGGTAAAGTAAGTAAAACTATTCAACTTCTAGAAAACAAATGAAAGTTATGCAACTACATATTTAAAGAGGAAAAAATGATGAAGATGGTAGATGCTGTAAAATTTCATAGTTTGCATCATTTAGCACCGAAATTGTTGTTTGCCATTATTGTGTATATGTCCTCACCAATCATGAGAAATAAAAGTTATATTTGTTATTTTTAATTTAATATTAAATAGATTGACAGAACTAATCAATTCAAGAATTACTTTACCAAATTGTTGCCAGAATTCTTTGTGAGTTAAATGGAGTATGCATGGAAGCTTCTTTTTATCTAGCCATAGAGATGTTGTGGATGGCAATGGAAATTAATTTTTCATTCCCATCCACCATATTCACCGGATCTGGTTATGCGGTGAAAGCTGCAACGGATATAACAAAGTGATCTAGAAAAAGTTCGCGATTGTGTGTTTGTTATTAAATGAGAACAACACTCATTTAAATCAACAAATTTTGCTTCATTGAAAGATGTCCAATTTTTTAAACGCCTTACGAAAACGATCAAATTCTGTGATAATTTCATAGTTTGTTAATGGTCTGCAACTTCTTCTGATGTTTCTACTAAGTGCAACTAATAAATAGTTTGTTACTTTGGATAACTCTTAATTTAAAATATATATATATATATATATATATATATATATATATATATATAAGGTAAACTTAATAAGTCGGCGATTAAAGGTCTGGTCCAAACCTTTAATCGCCGACTTATTAAGTTTACCTTATCATACCAAGGTCACGAAAATATTATATTTTTATATATATATATATATATATATATTAAAAATAATAGACTTTTTATTGGTTTAGCGACCTTTTATTGAATTATGATGTTTTATTCTACGACGTTTCGACTTTTATTATTTTTCAGTCTTTTTCAAGTATCTAGAAACAAGAATTAATACAATGAGAACATGAGAATTGTGTTTGCTTTTGTAAGATTGAATTAACAATTAAATTAACAATTAAAATTAAAATTAGATTAAAGACTGAATTACCAATTAGATTAACAATTAAAGTTAAAATTTAAAATTAGATTAATAATGAGTAAGGACAATTACAGTGATTACATCTGTATAAATGAATAGAAAAATTTGAATTAAACTACAATACAGTAAGGTAAATAGAAACAAGAATTACTACACTGAAAACGTGAGAGTTGTGTTTGCTTTTGTGAGACTGAATTAACAATTACATTGACAATTAGAATTAAAATTAGATTAAAGACTGAATTACCGATTAAATTAACAATTAAAGTTAAAATTTAAAATTAGGTTAATAATGAGTAAGGATAAATTACAGTGGTTAAATCTGTATAAATGAATGAGATGTTAAACTTTTGATGTTAAACTACATTACATGAACAATGAATGACAAAACTCACCGTTTCTTTTGGTTTTCAAAATCACGCATTCTGTGTAACATGTGTATCGGGTACTCGAGACCTTTTTTTGTAACGAACCGATCGCACTGGTTGGAATATTGTAAGTGTTTGTGGCTTTGTTAAGAGAGGTTAATTTTTGTTCTGTTTTTGGAATTTAGCAAATTGATCAGGACCGTGTTTAGGGGTATGTAGTAAAAGTATTTACAAATGGGAACTGATAAAAAGTTTTTTTTGTTTTTTTGGTTTGTGTTTGTGTGTGCGGGGGGGGGGGGTTGATTTTATCTATTGTTTAATCAGTGGGTAATAGAGTTTAGACAGTCCATCAATTTCGTTCCTGTCGTTTATTGTTCTGCTGTTTTTGAAAATGTGGATCATTTCTAAGACCTCCCTAGCTTTTGTATTCTTTTTCTGTGTTATTACTTTGGTGTTATCAAAATCAAAATTATGTTTTAGTGTCAATTGGTGTTTTTTTAAAGCAGTTTGATTTTTTGCGAATTTGTGACCTTTCAATCTTTCTTGTAGTAACTGTTTTGTTTGGCCTATGTATACTTTGTCACAGTCTTTGCAGGGTATGTTGTATATTGTGTGTGATTGTTTTAGTGTAGGTGTTGAGTCTTTTAGTTTGGTGTGTAGGAATTTTAGGTTTTTACCGCTTTGGTGTGCTATTTTATAGTTAAATGGTTTAAATATATTGTCTAGTTTTTCGGATAATCCCGTTATATAGGGTGTGGGGATATATGTTAATTCATTGTTTTTTATGGTTTTGTTGTGGTCGTTTGTTGTGTTATAAATTTTATTAAGTCTTAGTTTTATAATTTTTTGTATAAATTGTGGTGGATAATTGTTTTCTGTTAGTATTGTTTTTACTTTATTTAGTACTGTTGGTCTGAAAAGTCTATTATTTTTAATATTAAGACACGGCCAATAAAATAAATAAGAAAAATAAAATTCTTATAAACACTAAATATATATATATATATATATATATATATATATATATATACCGCCTAATTCTGAGCAAACGCAACAATGCGAATGTATGAATATTTCTCCCGCTTCGAATACAAATCCCCTGAACGCGTTTAGCCAATCACAAAACAGTCTGTCGCGCAACGATTTGACAATTAATGTCTCAAATTAGTGTCACCACTGTCACCCTATACGGAGTCTCTTAAGCGTTTGAATAGTGATAATGCCGCGTTATACACTAGAAGAGAAAGCCGAAATGATGAAATGGTACCGCGCTGATAATTCTTATCAAAGAATATGTGACTGATTTGCAGAATTTAATTTAGTTTTTATTTATTTCTGAAGTTTATTTAGTTTACTATGAATAGTTTTTGTTACCTTTATTATTAAAATTTAATTTATTAAATCTCTTGATGCCTTATTTGCAATTTTCTTAACCGCTTATTAATAATTTTATTACGCTTTGTGTGACCATCGTCAGTATAACGTATTGCAATTTATTTATTATAAAATCATTACAATAACACAGGACTAAACAATTTATAGTCCTTTAATAGTAATTTGGTAATCAGATAATTTTTCTTACGCGGCTCCATAATATGTAAGTATGTATGACATATGACATCGATGTTGACACGCCTACAGCATTCAGGGGAATTCTATTTGGAGCGGGAGAAATATTCATACATTCGCATCGTTGCGTTTGCTCAGAATTAGGTGGTATATATATATGTAATTTGTAGGAACACAATTAGGTATTTGAGAAAAAGGTAAACTAAGTTGAACAGGTCGCATCAAGAAGTAACACAAATGAACATAGCAAAACTATGAAAATCCATTGCTAAATTTCTACCAATCCAAATTATTTCAATTAGTTCCAGCTTCTCATTCCAAACATTTTTAAATTGTTTTATACAACTTCAATTCCCTATCTCTGTCATGAACATTTTCTTCCTTTCATTATGTCGCTTTTACTAAGTTTTTTCCATTGATTTGCCTTCCATAATTGTAACTGTGGTTTTTTGTAGCCAAGTTTGTTATAGACGATTTGTCAAGTTTTCTTACTTATTAATTATTTTTTTATTACTCTCATTTTTCCATTTTCACCCTTCGGAATACTTTTTCCTATCTCTTCGTATTTTCCTTCTTTTCTCATTTAGTTCCCATACGTCTCATACACTGGCATAATGTATATCGTTGAGACATTTAATAATTTTAAATTTTTGCATTTTTCAAAACGATTGGTAGTTTCTGCAGTAAGTGTTTGTGTCCTTTAGTTGCGCCTACTTCTATTCTTATTTCGCTTTTCCTGAGTATAATCTGAACTAATAAATCAAGCCTTTTCTATTCGTTGTCATAGTAGTAGGTAACTCGGTTCCTGCAAGTCTTCGTTGATTAATTCTTCGGCCAATATTGATTTTCGTAAATGTTATAAATCAAGTGAATAATATTCTTGTATGCAGTGTTAAGGATAAGCATCAATTTGCAAGTTGAATAATTATAATGATATTATTATTTAGCATATGGCATTTAAACACATTGGTGCATAGCAAAAATAAATATATACAACATAGATAAATTAATCGCAAATATCTTAGGATTTAATATAGTCTAATGCACTTTCTGTCGCATTTAAGACTTCTCAAAACTCCCCTCCAAATCGGCTCAGAGGACAATTGCCATCAATATGGCGTATGGTTTGACGCGTAGCTCCCCAGTCGCATCCCAGGTCAGCAAATACCATCTAAAGGCTGTTTATGGGCACCTTCCACTGTTTGAACATGATTCTGTTTAAGGTCGACTATGCTTTTGGTAGTAACTCCGATCCTGGTGTATAATATAATGATGCAATAAGATATCTCTTAAACTTTGGATTAGATTATTTGAGGCGGTCATAAAGTCTATTTCACTGTGATCTTTCTAGATCTATTGTGGCCTTGTTTCATTAGAGTACTTTCTTCAATCCCTATTTTTTAATTAAGTTTAGCAGCTTCGAGATTGGTTCTTCTAAATATGTTTCGCTTTAGGTTATTAATCTTCCATTTGTAAGAATCGCATACTTGCTAGACCTTAGCACTGGCATGGTACATGTATCGCGGTTTCCTTTTCGTCTTGACAAAATTTACATATTGTTTTTTCTGTTAACGCCTATATTATTCAAGTGTTTATTGAGTTTTCGAGGCCCTGCTAATAGCTTTATTATTATCTTAACAAACTTTCTACTTCTATTCAGTAGTTTGTATTCGCTCTATTGTAAACTTGGGCTAATGTTAACTTTACATAGGCTTCTATTACATGTCCAGCAGGTTTCGATTATTTATAACCAGTACCAGTTAGGGTAAACAAAATTTTATTTATATTTAAAACTTAATGGTTACTGTTCGAAATTATAATTATAAGATATTTAACAAAATGATTTAAGACACTAAGACGTATATTCTTCGTAAATTATCAACAGTAATTTTCTAGATATGTAAAACACAAATTACTTCTCAATATCGAAATCAATTGCGAATCTATTCTGAGTAAGCTACTTTTTTAAGTATATTCTTGTGTTCTTCTCGCAGAGAATCTTTAATTACTTTTGGTATCTTGTTTAGAAATTTCGCTATGACATAATCTTAAAAATTATGTCATAGCTGGCTGTTAGTACAGTCTTTGCAACTCTATCCATGAATTTGTAGTATTGTTCCTTTAATTGTAATTGCTTCATAATATACATTAAAGCTGTATATACAAACCCGATTGTTTCCATATATTTTGTGCAAAGAAGTGTTATTTCTAGTTCTCGGTTTTCGATTCTACGGGGTTTCAATGCTTTTCTTTTAGAGCTAGAAAGTTTTTTAAATCCAGAGGAATGAGCCGAAAAGAATATAATGACTGCTTCATGTGTTACAATCTTGTGATATGATCTACTACATTAATTGTTTACAAGTGGCATTGGTATGTCGCTCTCAACTGAAATTACGGTCAATTTGAAAACCTAACAATTTTACTTCTGACGTGATTCCTCTTGTTATTCAATGCAATAATGTTTTCATGTTATTCCGTTTTAAACTATTGCCAGCATGCCAACCTCTAGCGTTTAGCATTGAATTTATTGATTTTATATAATTTTTCCATGCGATTGCCCTTGTCCAATTTTATATATATGCTAAAGCTCTCAAAATTGCAGTACTTTTAAGTATTTTTATGACTTCCTTCTCAGTATAACGTTTTAAAGAACATGGTATAATATACTAAAAAAGAAAGACATTAAATAAAAGTCCAATAAAATTCATGGGTTTTTCTCGACATGACCGCAGATTTCTCGCCATGAATGTAGGCATCACTAATTTTCTAATGAAGTTTACTGCACTTCACAAGTGCGGCGGCGTCGCCACGTGCATTCACAAACAGTTACCCACACACGGAATTACGCACTAACACATAAACAAGTCCGTACACTACATCAATCCCTTTGAAACATGATCTGCCTACATTTTCCGTTAATCTCGTTATAATTTTATTATGTGTGCACATACGCATGTGGGCTGCTAAATTTAGTGTATAATCGTCACGGAATATTTTTACATTCGAAATTGAGAAAGCTTTTTAATTTGATTTGATTGGGCGGACATTATATTTCATCTTTATCCACTCCTAATTGTTATTAAAGCAGTTAAATGCCTTTGTCAATCGAACTCTTTATGAAATAATCTAACTCGTATTTTAGTTATTTTAGAATAATCTGATTGAAAACATATTCTTAGATTTGAATTAGAAAATATATTTTTCCTAATTTCCATTACTCTTTTATATTTATTAGCTTTTTTATTGCTTTTTTTCAATAAATGAAGTTTTAATTAGGGACGCTTCATACGTAAATAATTTAATTTGCTAATACAATCAATTCAATCCTTTTTTAAATCAGCATCTGAATACATAGTGCATTCAAACAGTTCTAAACTCGATCCATTTACAATTGTAAAAATATCACCATATATAAAAGTACCTTATGATTTTTAATTTAAATTATTCTTTCTGGAATTAATATTTATTGAGTTTCTCTCTTTCAGATTAAAATAAATACTTGCGAGTTTCGGTATGGAGCGATACACGCATACAGAAAGGATAAAGACCGTAACTCTTGATTTGGAAAACCGAGGAAGCAATATTTTTACTCAGAGAAACATTAGACGATATTTTAATGTTAGATATGCTCCTTCTAACCATATAATATTGAAACTTGTAGCCAAATTTGAAGAGACAGGATTAGTAGGAAACGTAAGACCGTGAGCAGGAAGATTCGTTGAAAATATTCAACGTGTACAGGAAAGGGTTCATGAAGCACCAACATCTTCAACACAAAGACGTTCTTTGTAGCTAGGGATCAAACGACAATCACTGCAGCGCATTTTGAACGAAGATCTCTACATGCATCCATATAAAATACAGCTGATGCAACAACTGAGTCCACAACACGTTAATGTGCGTATAGAATACAGCCGAGCCATATTAAATCTTAAAGACAAAGAGGTACGTTTTGTAAATAAATTGTGGATGACAGACGAGACACATTTTCACCTATGTGGCTATGTAAGCGAGTAAATTTCGCGGTATTGGGGTAGGCAGAATTCACTTAGCCCACCAAAGACCTCTGCATAGCGAAAACGTTACAGTATGACGCACAATTTCAGCCAAAAGAATAATTGTGCTCTATTTTTTCCAAGATGAAGTTAGTCACACACTATCGGTAAATGAAGGTCGATACAGGGAAATGCTGGAAAACTTTTTTTGACAAAGACAAGAAGAAGATCAACACTACTTGTTTCAACAAAATGGTGCCACTGCCCAAACAAATGTGTTAGACATCATTTTTTGTAAATAGTTGAAAAAGAAATTCAGGAAACACACTTTGTATTATGAGTTTCAAAATATAAATTTATAATCGTGAAGGTACTTTTGCGCTACCCTATATATATATATATATATATATATATATATATATATATATATATATGTGTGTGTGTGTATATATATATATGTTTTCTTTTAGGTTTCCGCAGGTAGTAGTATGTGTTTTAACTGGATTCCGGGTTTTCTTCCGCGTTTCCACTGTTTGGTGCTACCAACGCTCGTAACGTTACGAGTAACCAGAAGCAGGAGCAGACAGTTATCGCAGACCTGAAGATGGCAAATGTGATTTTTCCGAAACGTCGTCCAGAAACCAGCACCGGTCTTTACGAAGACTAAACAGTGGAAACGCATAAGAAAACATAACAGTTAAAACATATATACAGGCTGATTCAAATAAAGTGCGCACTATTGCTATCTCTGTTATTATTGATTCTTGAAAGTAGGTTAAATTAGCAAAGTATTAGTGTCTTAGCATTGATTAGGTTCATGAAAAAAAAATTGATAACGCATTTTCGAGAAATTTTGAAATTTATAATTTTTTTAAATTATTATTATTAAACCCATTATTCCCTTTCGGGACGTAGGGTAATTATACATTACATACTCGTATAGCAAGTATGTGCACTTATAATGTCTCTATGTATTCTTTCCATTTTATTCGGTCCTGGGCAATGCTCCTCAGTTGTGGGATGGACTTGTTAGTCTCTTCCATAACTGTTCTCCTCCAGGTGGTGCGTGGTCTGCCTCTCGCTCTCTTTCCTTGTGGCTTCCAAAGTAGGACTGTGTGAGCTGGTGTATCAACTGGCTTTCTTAATGTATGACCAAGCCATTTATATTTCCTTCTCTTAATGTCTTCATTTATGTCGTTTTGTTCTGTTCTATGCCATAGTTCAGCATTTGATATTCTTTCCGGCCACCATATTCCTAGTATATTTCTAAGGCATCTGTTTATAAAAGACTGAAGTTTTCTCTTGATTGTTGAGGTAACCATCCAGGTCTCTGAGCCATAGAGGAGAACTGGTTTCACTGTTGAGTTGTACACTTTGATTTTTGATGATAAGCACAAACTTTTAGAGCGCCATATTTTTCTCATACTTGCAAAAACTTTCCGTGCCTTGTCTATTCTTCGCTGTATATCAGATAATGTTCCTCCATTGCTCGAGACAACACTGCCAAGGTAAGTGAATTCCTCCACTACTTCTATCTGTGTGCCTTCGACTTCTATGTTTGTTGTATCTTTGGTGTTAATTTTCAACATTTTAGTTTTATTTTTATTTATGCTAAGGCCATTCTTTTTTGATTCCGCAACAAGATCATTAGTTTTACTCTGCATGTTCCTAATGTTCGATGAAAAAAGGCATACATCATCTGCGTATTCGATGTCCTCCAAAACTTCCGTCAGCCCCCATCGTATTCCTCTCTTCTTGTTATTTGTTGTTGCGTAGAGTACCGTGTCCAACATTATCAAAAAAAGCAGTGGTGAGAGTATGCAGCCCTGTTTAACACCCGTACTAGCGACGAAAGGTTGTGACAGCTCTCCCTCATGGAGTACTCGACATTGATATCCTGTGTATCCTTCCCTAATCAGTTGGATTATTTTTTGAGAAAGACCTTTATTCTTGAGTGCTATCCATATATTTTCCCGATTTACCGAGTCAAATGCTCGTTCGTAGTCTATAAATAACAACTGGAGTGGTGATTCGTATTCGAGTGATTCTTCTATTATCATTCTAATTGTGTTAATGTTGTCTACACAGGAGCGTCCACGTCGGAATCCGTTTTGTTCTTTTCTGATGGTATAGTCAAGAGAGTCGTTGATTCTATTTAACAGTATGCGGCAGAAGACTTTAAATGTGACATTCAACATGCTGATACCTCTCCAACTTTCACAATGTCGCAGGTCGTTTTTTTTTGGGTACTTTTATAATCAATCCTTCTTTCCAGTCTTTAGGGAATTTTTCTTCATTCCAAATTTTCTGGATAAGGGGTAGCAATATTTTTGTAGTTACATTTACATCGATCTTCAAGATGTCAGCTGTTATCATATCATTTCCTGCCGATTTTCCGTTTTTAATTTTTTGCAATGCATTTATCACTTCCTCTCTTGAAGGAACATCGGTGTTGATGGGCAGTTCCTGCACGATTTCTTCCTGCAATAGCTGTAATTTGGTCCCATTGATATTCATTATCTCTTCGAAGTATTCTTGCCATCTTTTTTAGTTGTTGTTGTTTGTTGTATAAGTTGTCTCCGTCCTTATCTTTTAATGGTAATTCCCTAGTCTTTTTCCTGTTTCCTGCTAGCTGATTTATCCTTTTGTATAGTTCTCTACTGTCCATTTTGTCCGCTGCAGTCTGTGCTTCATTTGCCAGTTGTTCTATGTGTCTCTTTCTATCATTTCTTATACTTCTTCTTATCGTTTTGCTACATCTTGTATACTCTTCTTGTATTTTCCCTTTTTTTGTTTCATCTCTGATTCTTAACATTTTCTCTTTAATTCTCCTTCTTTCCTCAATTCTAGTCCATGATTCATTGCTCATCCATTCCTTGCTGTCTCTTGTGGTTTTTGACGTTTGTTTACAGCTCACAGTATACAACGTTTTAATTTTTTTGCCACATATCTTCTATCTCTAGAGTGTGGTCTATGTTTTGAGATAAATTTTCTATTTTCTGTATTATTTCCTTTTTTGCACCTTCGTCTAACTTATGTGGGTCTAATAGTCTTTGTCTTTTTGTATGTTTGCTAATTCTTTTTCCCTTGTTTTTTATAATTACCAACATCCAGTTTGATTCTGGCTACGACTAAGTGATGGTCTGACCCTATATCTGCCCCTCTTCGGTTTCTGACATCCAGCAGCGCTTTACTCCATTCTTGCTTTATACAGATGTGGTCGATCTGGTTCTCAGTTTTTCTATCCGGCGATACCCACGTTATTTTATGGCATGTTTTATGTTCGAACATTGTACCACCTATCTGTAGCTCGAAGTTGCCGCATAATTCTAGTAGTAGTTCACCATTTCCATTTCTTTTCCCTATCCCATGTACTCCGATGGTTTCTTCAAAGTTTTCTGTGTGGTTTCCCACTTTAGCGTTGAAATCACCCATTAATAAGAGTATGTCCTTTTTATTGATTTTTGTTAACGTATTATTTAATGTGTCATAAAAACGTTCTTTTTCTTCTTGTTCTGTTGTTTCTGTTGGCGCATATCATTGAACTATGGTGACATGATGTCCATTTAGGATTATTCTTGCAGTAATTATTCGTTCATTTATGGGATTCCATTCTATTAGGTTTTGTTGGAGATGGGGGCTTAATAATATTCCTACTCCATATTGGTGTGGTTCGCCTTCTTTCATCCCTGAGTATATAAACGTGTGTTTGTCGGATGTGGTAATTTTATTGTTTCCCGTCCATCTCACCTCGCTAATTCCGAGAAGATCTAGTTTGTATCGCTGCACTTCTCTTATCACCTGCTTGAATTTGCCTTCTTGATAAAGCGTTAATACGTTCCATTGGCCAATTTTGTATTTTTTATATGTTGTACGTTTTGGCTTGTTTTCTCTTTTGTTGTTGCTTACCAAATTTTTGTGTTTATGTTTTGTCACAATTTTCCCATCCCGTTCTTCCGTCTCGTTTACCATTTCCGTAGCATGAGTCGTTATATCTTCAGCTTGTTCCTCTTCATTTAGTAGTTTTTTTGTGTCCGGGTCTTTGCGATTACCCGGATTTTTTTAAATGGAACAGCCTATATATTTTTTAAAATTCTGAATGCTAATGTTCTTTGTAATATAAAAGTTTCAATACACTATTGTCCTAAAACGAATAATAAAGTAGTTATAGCAGTTTCTATTTCCTTCTAAATGTTGTCATTGCTCCGCTAACTTTTGACAAAACAGATACATATTTTGTGTTTAATGTTTATTTTATGTTATGTTAATGTTTATATTACAGCTTACAAAATTAAATTAAAAAGAAGAAAATACATGTATAATTTATAAATACTGCTCAAAGGTATCCCCTTCCTGCTCAATACATTTTCGTGCCCGCTTCAGTACACTCTCTGTGGCTTTTAAGATTGTGCTTCTATTTAATTGGCGAAAAACTTCTCTGACCTTGTCTTGCAATTCGCGCACGTCGTCGTATCGCGTTTTGTACACCTCATTTTTTAAGTATCCCCAAAGAAAAAAGTCTAAAGGTGAGAGGTCAGGGGAGCGTGCTGGCCATTGAGTTGGACCATTTCTACCAATCCACTTTTCGGCAAAGATGGTGTCGAGGTAGGTTTGCACTAGGTGATAGTTGTGTGCAGGAGCACCGTCCTGCTGAAAGTATAAATTTTGGCGCATCAGGTAATTGGCGTTATCAAGGAAATTCTCTAGAACGTTAGGAATAAATTCCAGATATCTGTTTCCTGTCAACGTACCATTGTAGAACAGTGGATCAACGACTACCGAACCAATTAATCCGCACCAAACGTTAAAACTAAATCGAACTTGTGCAGCATGTGGACGAACTATTAATAAATTTTCTTGAGACCAGTAGTGACTATTTTTCTTAGTAAACATGCCTCTATTTAAAAAATTTGTTTCGTCACTCCATAAAATACATTGTGCTCCATTCAAATTTTCATCACAAAAACTAACAAACCAATGACAGAAAGCTAATCTCCTGGCTGTAATGTTTGAGAGATTCTGAACTTAAAGGGGATATACTTATGCTTTTTCAAAATTCTTTGAACTGATGAATAACTTAATGCCAATTCCTTAGTATCATCCCTAATGGAAAATTCGCGATGGGCTTCAAAATATGCTAACACTGTAATTTCTACTTCTTCGTTAACGACGATATTTTTCTTTGTTCTTTTCTTTCTAAATAAACAATCATGCAGTCTAAACTAATTGTAAAGTTTTCGAAAGTAACGTCGATCTGGCTGCTGTCGTAAAGGATAATAATGTTCAGCATAATATTCGCTAGTCCTTATTGAATTTTTACCAGTTAAAATGTATGCTTCAACATATCGCATTTCTCCAAATGAGGAAATACCATACTGAAATATTGTCAAAGACTAAGCAACGAAAGTAAAACCAAAATGTTTAGAAAAATAAATAGAGAACTAATGAACACAACACAAAATAAAAAAAAAATTTTTTTAATAACTAAACGTGCGAAAGATTTATATTCAGTACGTTATTGACATTTACAAAGGGCATACTATTTGTTCTGTTTAAAGTGAAAGAAACCTACTACTGATTTTACAGAATGAAAGAGTATCTTTGACATCAACTAAATTCCACCATAAATACTTTATTATTCATTTTAGGACAATAGTGTATTGAAACTTTTATATTACAAAGAACATTAGCATTCAGAATTTTAAAAATATACAGGCTGTTCCATTTAAAAAAATTATAAATTTCAAAATTTCTCGAAAATGCGTTATTCAATTTTTTTTTCATGAACTGCATGCTAATCAATGTTAAAAACACTAATACTTTGCAAATTTAACCTACTTTCTAGAATCAATAATAACAGAGATAGCAATAGGGCGCACTTAATTTGAATCAGCCTGTATATAATATATTAGAAAAAATTTTTCATTTTCTTGGCCGTAATTATAATATAAAATAATAAGTAATTGTTTTTTGGGAGTAGCGACCAAGGAATCAAAACAATATTTAATTTGTATTGACGTTTCGATACTATATAGTGCCTTTTTCAAAAAACTGTAATATTTATTGGAAATGTTAAAGAAATGATAAGATTACAATGTTAAATTAAAATTACTTAAATTAAAATTGTGTTGTTACATGTTGTTAATATATTTGTTTCTGATTGCCATTTCTAAATAAAACTAAATTACTTGTGTCTTGCTAGTTTAGAACTTTTTTTTATGGGGCATATGTTTATTATCATTTTGACGTGTAAAAATGTTTGTAGTGTCACCCACCATACGGGGTGCGTCGATTTAGACTGTTCTCGGACATGCGTCTTTTTTTAATTTTATTTTTGTAATGTTTAATATTGTTATTATACAGGACGGGGGAGGGGTGCTATAAAATGGGTAGGTATATTATAGACAAGTTATTTGTGTCTGTTCTATAGTTTATAGCATCTGTGTTTTTTTGTATGTGGATGCTTTCTATAATATGTTTCTTGCCCTGTTCTTTTTCGAATGTAATTATAAAGGTTTTATCGAAACTTGTCTGCTTTGTGTGTTTTTTTAGGGCTATACTGTTGTTCGAGAATTTGTCTCCATTTAAACGTTCTTGCAGATATTGTGTTGTTTGGCCGATGTATACACCTTTGCAGTCGTTGCAAGGTATTTCATAAATAACATGTTCTTTTAGTGTAGGTAGTTCGTCTTTTAATTTGAATGTAACTTTTTGAGTTTATTGGAGTTTCTTTGAGCTACTTTCATGCTATACGGTTCTAAGATTTTGTTTATTTTTTCAGATAGGTTGTTTATATAAGGTATTAGGACATATTTATAAGTAGTTTGGGGATTGCTTTTCTTGGTTTTTGTCGTATTTGTTCTATCTGTGTTGTAGTGCTGATATAATTTTTGTTTCATGATTTGGTTAATTAATGAGTGGGGATAGTTGTTTTGTATTCTATCACAAATAAAAGATTCTCTACATAAAAATAACTATCCTCTCTCATTTATTATCAAAATCATATTTTCTGGCATAATTATTGGTAAATCTGCATATTCACTAATCACAAATTTTCGACCTATATTTCCTATACTTGTATGTGTAAGCTGTTAATAATAAATTCTATTATTGTTATTAACGTATGTCCGAAAAGTTTTGCCACAAAATATGAATTTTTTTTAACGATCAAATTTATTCAAACATTTATTAGTTATCATAATGTACAAACTTAATACTTAACGAAACTACATTATTAAATTATATGCGTCTGATGTCTCTCATCAGGCGTTGGACGGACAAACACCAAATCAATTTTCCTCAGTTTTTCGTAAATTTTCGTCTTAGTTGATCCACGTTTTGGGCTTCCCACCCTTCGTGATAAACATTACGCGACAGTAAAGGCAAAAAATCCTCTATTGGGCGAGCCAGAGGCAAGTTTGGATGGTTATCGTTTCTATTAACGAAAGATATGTGGTGTTGTCGAAGCCAGTCTTGAGATTCTCTAGAGTAATGCCATTATACTAAGTTTGTCCAAAACATGATACTGTCATCAGCTTGATGTTCATTGATGAATTGAAGCAATTTGGAAAGACAGTTATTAATATACCTCTGACTGTTCAAAGATTCGCCACTTACTCTTCCCACAAAATGTCGGGATATACCCCTGGTAGAAAGTGCCCACAAGACAAGGATTCTTTCCGCAAATTTCGCTTTATGTTTATACTTAACATTGTCAGTACAATTATTAACTACTATCAGTACTATTATCAACGAATTTTAAACACAGCTGTAATATACAGTCGCGAGCATGGAATTCCAGACAACTAGTGGTTATTTAACTAGTTATTTCAAAATATTTACTATTGTAAACGGGTATTTTACTGACACTTTAGGTTATGTATCAATGTCATGCGTGGGTAAGTACAAGTCAATAGAAATTGTATGTCAAGATACTGAAGAAATTTAATGTTTAAATAACTACCTATTATAATTGTATCGGTATTTTATTGAAGCACCATTATGATCTAATACCAATTGTATTTTTTGAATTACGCTTTTTGTGCAATAATTTTCAGTAGCATCATGCCAAGCATCTTGAACAGTTTGCCAAAGTTCGTTTCTATTCATTGGTCTAAAATTATTTCTATATAGTTTTTGACGATATATCCTCAAACATTCTCAATTGGGTTCAAGTCTGGACACTTCGCAGGCCACCGCAAAACTTGAATATTTCGAGTAACCAACCATTTCCTAACGATTATGGCGGTATGACATGGGCAATTATCATGTTTAAATGTAAAGTTACCATCTGGAAAACTTTCCAAGACCGAAGGTAGTATTACATTTTCCAATAAATTTCTATATACAAGTCCCGTTAATCGTTCTTCAATGTGATGGCAAATCTCTAATCTTTCAGAAGTTATCCATGCCCACACGTTAACGGAGAATATGTCGCTCGATCGGTCTTGCTGAACATATCTTTCTTGATACCGAGAATTTGGATGTCTGTAAACACGTAATTTCCCATTATAACTAGCGCTAAAAACCTTTTCATCGCTGAAAACAAAAGTACTCCAAAAATCTTCGTCACGATTTAAATAGAAATTAGCGTACTCGAAACGTGACTCTTTATTTATGCCATTAAAAATGGTTTCTTAGGGGCAATTTTACATATTAATCCATGTTCCTTTATTCTTCTCCGAGCAGTCCACTTAAATCCAGGAAATTGTGTTAGGGATTTCGCGTCAACAATTGCCTGAAAGGGATGTTCTCTCATATGGTTAATTAAGGCGAGGTCTTCGCTTGCATTAGTAACACGTCGATCACCAGAATTTGGAGCTCTTTGAACTGTGTGGTAATGCTTCCAGCGCTTTCTATTTGTGTTATACAAGACTTACTCACATTAAGCAGCAACAACTCAAGACTATCCTTCGTCAAGTTTTGCTATTGCTCTTAATTTTTGCGCTTTAATAAGAAAAATTATAGGCATATTTTTATTTAAATGTCTAGCTGTACATATCTAACGATTTTTCGTTCGTAAATCGTAAATTTCAATAGTAATAACTTGTTATATTCGTTTTATTTAACCAAAGCAAGACAATAGTTGATTTGTACTGCTAATTCTAGATGGCATAATTAATAAGAGACAAGATTGTTATCTTAAAAATTTAATTAATGAGTCGTAATAGAAAGAATTATATGCTCCAAATACTTTAAATATTTTGTTATAATATATTGCGTTCTTTGTGATTATTAATCTCTATCAAAGTCGCATTGCGTTATGCAACTCCAATACAATCAGTGTTAAAACTGGCAAGGTCAATTAAATTCCTTGACGTAATACAGATTTTAAAAAATCGTGCAAGTCATTAATTTTACAATGCAATTCGCGTGGTACTTTTCTTTTTCCATATCTACATAGAAATAATAACTTAATAAAATTGCGTTAGAAATTAGCACTTAGACATTGCTTGCTCGTTTCTGAGGTAAAAATCAAAGATACTTTTACAACAAAAATCTAATTGAATTTCATAACAATATTTAGTATGTTGAGTTCCGTATTTTAGTATTAAATAATTGCCAAACATTTCTATTAAAATTTTCATGATCAATAACTAAAATTGTTTTGCTAAAAGGTCTTTAACTTTCTCTAATATAAATTTAATACCAACATTGGAGGATATTTGAGAACATTATCGTTTTACTAGCAAGCATAATGGTACAATCTAATTGAAATTAAATGAAGAAATGTTTATTATTCCTACATTATTTTGCCTAAAATATCACATCTTCAAAATCCTGTCTTAAGGGCTAACTTGTGAAGTGTATTGATCTATTCGTCTCCAGTAACACGCAAAGAGCATCTACTTTTTCATCACTCACATTAAGACAACCTGACTGAGATATGTCTGTCATATTTTGGCGTTACTCATTAATCATTTTTAATCGCTTTGCTATCGTTTGTTAAACTAATGGTTTTTTTTGGCACGTTTTTGAATATACTAATTATTAAGTGTCTTCCATATTCAATGTTTATCTTATTCCAATATTTTGAAATGAACAGGTCAGAGAAGAAGCTGCAAGAAGGGGTTAGTGCGAGAAGGAATAAAGATAAGAAAAATTTTTAGAACATGATATACCACGAGAGAATAAACTTGTTTTATATCTAATGGTAGAAAGACACAAGATTTACTAACATAACGAGTATTTATACAATATAAAACTTTGTTTGTTCATCACTGTGGATTTATCCTTTTTGTAACATGATGGAATTAATGTTTGGTATACTCTATATTTTCTGCCTTCATCAACTAATTTTTTTGTAGCTATGTTAACATTGTTGCAGTTCTAACTGTCACCCAATGTATTAATTAATTTTTTAAATACATGCATTATATTTGAAGGATTCTCAGAAAATTTTTATGAGAAACATAATTCAATGTATAGTATTTTTCACAGTCTAAGAAAATAGCTTTGTGCCGAGCAAATACTTTAATAAGGCGTGGTGAGGGTCTAGGCAAATATAAACGCTGATAATAATATCGGCATGGAAGCCAGAGGAGTATTAAGTAATTTTTATTCTGTATGGCTCACAATAAGTGTGCCTTATTTTAATAAAATATAAACTGAATAGATTTTATTTTATATAATAATTTGTTTAATCAATAATTATAATTAAATAACTAAATTGAAAATTTAGATAAAAAGTATATAAAAAATTTATTTAAGTCAATATAGATAGATATTGTAATATTCATTGAAAATTAAAACTAAAGAAATAATTCATATGATACTTTAATCTTCTCAGCACTCAACACATGTTTCATCACTATCACTTAAATGAATTATAAATTCTTGATTTATAATTGCAAGTAATACAAGTATTTTGATAGTATCCATTTTATATACTAGGTGTATGCAGAATACATTGTCTCCAGTCTTCTGGTGTGATATCCCGAGCAGCTTCCCGAATAAGATTTAACGTACTTTCGCTAAATTTTGGAAAAACGTTATTGCAACGAACAAATTTATTCAGTTGACTCCAGATTAACTCTACTGGATTAAATATATAATAATACGATGATAATCGCAAAACTGTGCGTCCCGTGCTAGTAGCCATGTTATCCAAATTATATTACTTTTCAAATGTCTTTGTACGCAATACTTCTGACAATTGTGCTTTCGTATAACTGTCTTCGTAATATAAATCGTTTTTAATTCCAAATATCGTGCTATTTCTGCTTTTGTGCCGCCCAATCCTGGTATTTTACTGGATGTCGTGAATAGTCCATAACAATAACACTCTTCGCGGGCAAAACAAGCAATAATTTCTTCTGGAATCAATCTTTAAATAATTTCGATGTCATGTCTTCGTGGTAGTCAAGATGAGATGATTTGATATTTTTTGCTGATAACAACATTTCGGCAACCCATCCATTTTCCGAACCACAATATAAAATGATTATTCTATTTCCTCTAGAAGAAGGCACATTCAAACTGCACTTATCACTATTATCAATTCAGCCTTTTATGTGTTATGGTTATCATACCAAGTTTCATCTAGATAAAAAATTAAACAACTATCTTCCTTAAATTTTCCTATGCTTGTTAAATATTCGTAACGGAGTTTCAGTATTCCTTCTGATTCCATAATGACACGCCGTTTATCAATTTCGTCATATTTAAAACCATTGCTTTTTAAAGTTTGAATGGAACACTGCATTTCCGTATCGTCTCTCATAAACTCGTCAAGGTAAGAACCTGATTTTGTCTATAATAATATAAAGCGTTTACAGGCATCTCAGGCCCATTGCTTGGTCATGTTATTCCATTTGTCCCTAGCCCTTGCCAACAATATCCAATTCTTGAGTCCCTTCCTTTCTACATCCTCCATAACCGCATCCCGACATCTTCTTCTCGGTCTACCCCGCCTTCTCTCTCCATTAGGTACTTTCCATCCTATATCTTTAATTAACCTCTCATCCCCTAATCTCTGAAGATGGCCGAGCCACTGGAGTCGCCGAATTTTCCCATCCTGCTTCCGTCCTCTTTCCTCCGAAAATCCCGCTAAGTATCCTTCTGTCCTAGACCTTGAGTTTATACTGCATTTTCTTAGTCTTTATCCACAGTTCGCAGCCGTTATGTCAGCATTGGTCTCAATATTATAATCCTATCTTAGTTCTTTTTGAGACCTCTTTTGATTTAAGTATTCTGTTTAACCCTCCCGAGTTTGTCTATACATATTATATCTTTTTTGACGAATAATATCAACTTACCAAATTGGAATCATCTTAGAGGATTCTGTATCGCTTCCCTTTTTCCTTGTTTTAACACCATATTTGACAATTTTGTAAATTGTTCCACAAAGTATTTCTGTTAACTTCGAAGTCATTTTTATAATATCTGACTCAGCTGAACATTCATTTTTTAAATTATTAGAATCATTTAAAACTATTTGCTTGGCCTGAATTCCTAAACAAACTCTTACTTTTTTGTTATCGTGAAAATTATTATCTTTTGTCAACAAATCAACATCGTTACTCTGTTTTTCATATTTTTCTTCATCATACCAAAGTCTCCACCTGCTTCCGTCCTCTTTCCTCCGAAAATCCTCCTAGGTATCCTCCTCTCCTGGATCTTCACTTTATACTGCATTTTCCTAGTCATTATCCACAGTTCGCAGCCGTATGTCAGCATTGGTCTCAATATTATAATCCTATCTTAGTTCTTTTTGGGACCTCTTTTGATTTAAGTATTCTTAGTCAGTTTTTAAAATAGAATAGGACACCTTCGCAAATGAAAGAATACTTTCAACTGGAGACATAAATTACACAACTTGACTATACTAACTACCTAATTAACATAATAGAAAAGATTTCAATTTCCCTAACAAAATCCTACCTGTTGATGGTAATGGCAATAGGGAAAGATATTAAACAGGGGTAATCAAATAGGTATTTATATTATTAATATTAATATATATTTATAAAATTTCACCAAACAAATTACATTTCTGAGTTATATGTACTTATTAGTAATACTCCCTAATACTTTCTATTACGGTCCTCGTATTTAATGCCGGGCAGGCCACCTGCTTTCTAATCGCTGTGTATACATATCGTACTTATCCCTGCAATGATATTAATTATCCAAACCTTTAAGCATTTCATATTAGGTGAAAAACACTACACCTGTAGGTATAAAGTAATTAAAATTTTTAAATATTGGCTCAGAAACGAATAAAAAAGAAACTATACCTAATTATTAATATTTTTAAAATACTTAACATCGTTATTATGTTAAATTTTTTCAAAAGCGTATAAGAAAGAATAAATATCAAAAGTTTAAAACGAAAACATTTTTAATAATATCGAAATATTATTAAAAATCGGGCATGGAAAACATGTTTGTGTGAAAATTGCTTTTCAGGCATGCCGACACGTGTTTCGTCTAACACAAGTTTATCATTATTATTTATTCATGAGTTACAAGCATTATATATCTATAATTATAACAACGGTTTCCTTCACAATATACTACGGAATTATATTAGTTAATAGGTCATAATTGAAAGGGGAAAAGTGCGTTTAGAATGCAAAACTAGCATCACCATCCCAACATTCAAAAAGGCAATATAAACAACCCTGAGGGATCACGTTGTTAAACACGGTAGAGAAGTTGCTAAGAAAAGTGCTAAGAAAAAAAGCCAATTACAATTAACTATTAATGAAGCACAACAGGAATTTTACCCAAATAGATCTACTACTAACGCAATATCCATTACCCGCCAACTGGTCGAAAAAGCGTTGGAATTTAACGCGCCAGTCTTTATGTGCTTTTTCGCTTTTTTATCTACATGATTTCTTCGTATAGGGTCACTTGAAAAATAAAGTGTATAATAGTAAATCAAAATGGTATGGGAAATGCCATAGCATTACTGTAAGCGATTGATTTACTCGCAGACTCTACTGCTGCATATGCTATTTTCATTTTATTTTTCACAGAGCAGCAAGTATACACCTATTTTGCAAAAACTAGTAATCTTGAAAATGATCTTTTTGTTCTCATAGCTTTTGAAGATGGCATTGACATTTGCTTCGGTTCAACCAATCTCGAAATTTACAGGAACATGAACTATACATTATATATGGTACCCAGGCTATATTCTGATGGGCTACTGGAAGATTGAAGCATAGATGACAAGTATTTTTAAGTTTTGTTGTAATTGTCCTGTACTGAGACTTTGAAGTCAAATCACCACGTACATACCCTAATTGATTGAAGCGAATATTTAAGTAGGCAGCCATGAAAAATTGGCTCGCCTGGTTATTCACTTTAGATTTAACGTTTAAGGTTAGAATATTTTGTATAAATATGGATTATATATGGTTAGCATTACTTGCTTGACTTTTACCTTGTCGAATTTTTGATAATTTTTGAATTAATCAGACAACAAAATTTTCAATCATTTATAGTTACCCGTTATATATATATTATATGATATCGATCCCAAAGAATTTACAGTTTTCCATAACCTTGCGATTACGAAAGTGCTCCTGGTATATGAACCAAAAAAGAATAATCGCTTAAATATTATACTTGCAGTTGCTTTTTCTTTATTACAAACCCATATGTAATTATATACCTAAACGTATATTATAGTGCAGAATGTATGTGCATATGTACTGGATTAAGTATTAATACCACACAGGCTTCGTTGGCAGCCATTATTAATCATTACTTAGCCTTATGTGTTGTTTAATGTACATGAGCTCTATTTGATCGTTTCACCTACATAATCGAATGCAAATATCGAGATCGAGTATTCAACATGTCGCTAATATGCGTGTAAAATCGTAATTTATCGTTCGGTTATCGTTGCATAATTGGACATAAAACGCATTAATATGGGATTTTGCTGAAAACGGCTCGTTTTACCTAACATATTCGCATTGAGTGATTAGAAGCTGAATATCGTAAATATATTTGAGATAAAATCACTCGCTCCCCAACGGCGTCGATATAAATCTTTTAATCATAAATATGGATATACGTAAGTAAAAGTAAGCTAAGTAGTAGATTTAATTTTAGAAACACCTGTTACCGTAAGTAGGAACATGTTAAATAAAAGTAAATTAAAATTAGTTTTGTAATACGTCCATTTTATTTTGAAAATAATAGACACTGCATACAATAGGAGGAGAAAAAATATCCTATTACTAATTATTTGAGTGAGGTATTAATATGCGAGGGATTTCATGAAAATTTTTAGTAGTAGGCTATAGATCTGCACAAATCAAAAAAGTTTGTACCAGTTGACAGACTATTCTTTTGACAGTTTCCAATTGTAATTTTGTAAGATTAAAGTTAAAGTGTAGAGATGGCGACATAGGCGCGGAGAAAGGAAGAAGGAGGGGGATGAGAGAAAGACAAAGAGAGAGAACTTTCTTATTGCTTTAAGCTGTGCGTTTTCGCCGTAATTCTTTTCGGATTATGATTCTTTTTTGGGTTTTAAACGAAGCTTATTATACAATCAAAGCCATCAAAATTTGGTAGCAAGTTTTGGTGACAGTAATCTTTAATTAGCTAGTTACAGTTTGATACTGATATCGTAAATTCATATGTCTAAGGTATAGTTTGGAAGACTAATCAGGACATATAAGGACATACAAAGGCCAGGGTTTGGATCGATGCAAGCATAGGTAGCGCGCGACGAGCTTTTGTTGAAGGACTATGCGTGGGATTAAAGAAACCAAACGGTAAAGGCAGATGATTAATTATACAGCACATAGGTTCCAAATTAGGGTTTGTAAAGGACGAATTATTGTTCTTTTAAGGTAGAAAGACGGTTGACTATCACGATGAAATGAATACCACCGTCTTTGAAGATTGCTTTGCGAAGATATTGCCAAAGTTACCATATACTGCTGTAATAGTGATGGACAATGCATCATATCATTCGCCTAGAGCTGAAAGCGTACCAACTTCTTCCTGAAGAAAAGCTGCACTTCAAGATTGGTTACATTCCCAAAAATATTGAATTTAATGCAGAAATGTTATGTGCTGAATTGTTGCACCTAGTATGTCTCCATAAGGAACAATATAATGTATATGTTACTGATGAAATGGCAACTGCTGAAAATAAAATCGTATTACGGTTACCACCATATCAATGCGAACTTAATCTTATGGAATTGATTTGGGCACAAATAAAAGGTGAAGTTGCTTCAAAAAATAAAACGTTCAAAATATCACACTTTCAAATATTACAGCGAACAAATAGAAAAATTGTATTGACCATGTATTTAAAGTATAAAGTAGAATGTTGAGACTTTTATGGATTAATGGACGATATCTTGAAACTATTTATTATTCATGTTAGAAACAGTGACAGTGAAAGTGAATTGTTAGAATTCAGCATGAGTGAAACAGTCCAATAGTGCATATGTTTCATTTTGTACTATTCTTTCTACTTATTTTCAATTTGATAATTTTATAATTTTAAGTTGTATTTTTGGGGTAGTTTATAATAAATTCCAAATGTAATTTTTGTCTTACTTTAAATTAGCAATATTTTGTAAGAATATGGATAATTACTAAATAACAACTAAAGAAAGGTATAAAACCCCTTACTAGAATTCATAATCGTATGCTTCGACAACTAAGTTGTCATAATTAGTAGGTAAAACCACGAATCAAAGTGTTGCACATGAGTCACAGTAAAGCTAACACACAAGATCGCACACAAAAAAGTTTACACGGCGTCCACGTTATACACTGACTTTAAAGTGAATACACAAGCTAAAATTACGTCAACTTACCCTATTTAAGAAAACGGCAACACCACGTGTTTATTCTCAACGCCTTCAACCCTTTCAACCTCTTTTCTAAGAATGAAAAATATAACTGTATGGGATGTTAAACTGTCGAGTTAAACTTATTAAATTTGTTTTTAACGATATGAATGCTTTCGATTGCATGAAATGTCTGGGATTGATGTTGTTTTTAACAAGTTTTAACCCTTTTATCAAGATGTTGTGATCCGTGGTCAATGCATGGTTTGCAACGTTCGATTTTTCAGGAGTATTAAATTTAATATGTGATGTGTTCTTTAAAAGGGTTAAAACTTGTCAAAAACATAAACAATCCCAGAGATCTCGACACATACGAAGGAATTCATATCGTTAAAAACAAATCTAATAAGTTTAACTCGGACAACTGGCCTATTCCATACAGTTATCTTTTTACAATCTTAGAAAAGAGGTAGAAAGGGTTGAGGGCGTTGAGAATAAACACATGGTGTTGCCGTTTTCTTAAGAAGGGTAACTTGACGTAATTTTAGTTTGTGTATTCACTTTAAAGTTAGTGTATACGTGGACGCCGTGTAAAATTGTGTGCGATTCTGTGTGTTAGCTTTACTGTGCCCCAATTGCAACACTTTGATTAGTGGTTTTACCTACTGATGATGATAACTTAGCTATCGAAATACGTATTTAGGATACAATTATTAATTTGTGGTTAGGGGTTTTACACCTTTTTCGAATTTTTACTTAACCACAGTCTCCAAAGACTTTTTTATTAAATAACAACACTGTCAGATTTTTATTGTTTAATGTATATAGCACTTGACAATTGTTTCGCTCACTACAGTGACTTCATCAGAAATGTATACAATTTTTTCTATATTTAGTAGTTAATATTAAGGATTTTTATTAAGTAAAGACCGAATTAATCCAAGAATATGGATAACATATAACGAGCCATCGAAAAAATTCATAATTGGAGAAGCCTGTGAAATTGGGTTGATACTTTAACCACTTCCACATAATGACATTTATTATTTGACATTGAAACTATAAGTTTGTGTCAAATTTTCAAAACTCTTATTAAGAAAATTGTTTGTGTTTAGATGTAAATGGACACCATTTTCAACAACTTCTGTAGCTATATGTAAATTTTGATTAAGATTTCGATATTAAATAAATTATTTGTTTTCCTTTTTGTTGTAGTATCATTTCAATGCCATAACCATTTTTTACAATGAAACCAAATGAAACTGTCAAGCATCAAGTAATGTGTCATTATGTGGAAGTGGTTAAAGTACCAACCCAATTTCACAGTCTACTCCAATTATGATTTTTTTCGATGGCTCGTTATATATACATGAAATACTTGTGCTTGTATTTTAATTTTTTTTATAGTTGTATTTTTAATAAATTCTAAATGTCGTTCTTGTCTTAAATTAGCAATATTTTGTAGGGATATGGGTAACATGATGATATACACGAAATATTTGTGCTCGTGTTTTTCGCAACGTCAGAAATAGGTTATGTTAAGTATGTGATAAAAATGGATGACATTACAACAAACAACTACACTCTCAGGTTTAGGGCACAGGTAATTTGCACGCTATTGAATCCGCTTGAGCTTTACTTATAAATCCGGCGCCCTAATCCCACATGTAAAATGCACTCCTGCACTCTAATCATTTGCATACAGATACAGAGACATACCTTCTTAAAAGTTATATCTTACCATAGTGCTCCCAAAGGATAACTACATGATCATTTCTATGTATCATAGTATTTCACACATCTATTGTATGTATTTTGTAATAAACTATATTCCTCTTTTTTTCTGTAAAATTTAGTGACTATATTTTTATATATGTATTTTTATGTTGTATTTTTAACTATATGTATAGGAATAAAATATGATAGAAAATTCATTCATGTTTAGAGTGCAATTTACCGGTCAGGTTAATGGGCAATGAAGAAACCGGAGTGCAAAATACCTGTAGGATTACATTGACCTGGGGGTTTGGCGTGCAATTTACGTATACCCCAGGTTTACACGTAAGGTAGGTCAAAGTATTTTAAGCTGTGTGGCGAGTTGTGGCCGGATATTTGTGTCATTGGGCACAAATTACGAAATTATTTTTCTCTATATTAACATAAGAACAAATACATGCAAACCATTTACATTTTCGCGAAGTGATGTGAATGAAATAAATGCTTTCTACATATACGACGCTAATTAGTCGAATTTTTTATTGAAAAAATTCTTCTTTATGCAGGATTCGAACCTGCATCCTCTGGTTTGCCGGACCACGCTCTTAACCCTTGAGTTATTAAGGGACTAAAGCCCGAATCACGGGAAAAGCCTTAAATTGCATTAAGAATAGATATTATATTGTACCCGCAGTTGGCAAATTTGTGCAAATCAAATGCATTTTCGCGAAGTGATGTGAATGAAATAAATGAAGTGATGTGAATGAAATAAATGAAGTCATGTGAATGAAATAAATAACTTATTTGTGACAGATTTCAGCGAAATTTTTACTTCTATAATATGGCTCAGGTTAACAGTATACTCATTATGGTTAAAGTGCTGCCAACTTTTGAAAAGTCACTCACTCTTCCGTGAAATCACCCTCATATGCATATGTATCTTAATATTATATCAATTTATGCAATCTAAAATCTGATTTTCAGCTTTTTTCAGTTTAGCCTAATTTTACTAAAAACGAACTGGAAAGTTGTATTAATTCATAGAATTTTATTTTTTTATTAAATAGTACTTTAAATGTACAGGTAATGAAGTCTATGTAAATATTCTAAATTTGTATTGTTTTATTGTTATACCGTTAGTACGAATATTAATATTTTATTTCAAAAGAAAATTTTTAATTTTTTTATCATAATACCAGTAGCCGGTATGTCAGTTATCTTAACTGTAAGTGGATATAAAAGCAGATGCAGAGTAACTGTAAATAAGTTGGAAAATATGTACTAGGGGTCCATTGTCTTTGAACGTGTGAGTGCTTTTATTCATTCATAGAGTTCATTCATTTGCCCTAACGGTCCCGTGCTGCAGACGGACAACCGACAGATTTATATAAAACATGGCGCTGACGATTGTCAATTGTTTGGGGCACGCGACTCGTTTCTTTTGTTTTCATTTTACTTTCTTCACGATGCCGGAGACAATAAGTTGTAAAAATAGCTTCGTACCATGATACCGAATATTTCAAGTTCTCAGTATTTCCATCTAGTTAGTCACTGCTTAAGTTTTGGTGTTTGCGGTTCTGTATATTTATTTATCGAATTGTTGCATAAACTTGGCGATTAAAGAACGCTGATCAAGTCAATAAATGATCACAATTAAGATAAGTCGTTTCAAATGACTTGCATGTTTGAGACTAGTATCTGTGGAGAGAATAATGTTCAAGAACAAAAGATATACTGTGATAGTTTGAATTACGTATTAGATATTAGAATGCATCATAGATATCGTGTTTTCACACGTTCGGGTACTTCACAGTGTAATATTACTATTCGGTTTGACTAACTGATCTGATAAAGCAATATTATAATGCAAATAAGTAACAAGTATATTCGATACGGGTTGAGAAACTACGTAGAAAAATTAAGTAAAATTAATTTAGGGAAATACAAACGAATATAATTTTTCTTGAAATAATAATAGAGATTATATAAACGACATTAATTTTTATTTGTATTTACCAAGTTCACGTCATAACATAATACTGAATCATTTTCATGAAAAATGAATTTAAATTACATTACGTGTTATTCAAGTAGACAAACATTGACTCGCTATTTCTTAAGACTCGTTATTAACAGTTATAAAGTTCCCAATGCAAAAAATACCTGTAATTTTGACGTAGTATTACAGATAATAAATATCTTATTTCGAAAATACATGCAAAGATTGAATGCATTTTGTCTTCCGCAACATATTCTTTTATGAAGCTAAAATAAAGTTTCTCTTACAGGCCTTGATGACCCATGAGTTTGTAACACGTAATTTATTACATTACTTCAGTCTCAGAATAATTGAAACATACATGAGTAGGTAAACCCCACCAGTTTTGTATAATACAAAGGTATTTTTAATAATATAAAATATTATTAAAAATCTGGTGTGAAGAACACAAACGCAGGTTCACTATTAATATTTTCTGTGAACGTGTCCGAATATATCCTATCCCCAGAGACGTAGAAAGGTGATTGCACAGTGACTAAAATTAAGAAAGGAGATAGAACCTTAACATCCTATACAAACGTTGGCAGATAATGATGAGTGCTATGGCAGCATATTAAAGCTAAGAAGTTTAGGCAAGTATCAGATCACCCTTTTCTGAAATACAAAAGAAATATGCCGCTTATTGATTTTCTGTTGATGCTGATTCATGTTGTAACAGTTTCAAATTGAGGCTTAAACATTCTATCAAAAGTAAACACGTCGAATGTAGCTTACTGATATTGTTCTTTAATGCAAGTATTCTAGCTATTTAAATACCTATTTATTACAGCTTGTTTACGATTGAATAGCGTAGTGTTAAGAGAAGACCAGCATGTGAGAGGTCGGTTTCTTTTAGGATAGTATCCTCTTCAACTCTTCAGTTATCTTTAAATATTCAGGACGTGAAATTCAAATCAACATTTCTACCCTTTTACGGCGAGAACGTGTAATAACAAAGCCATGAAACACTTTACACACACCATATACATTCTAACTAGTCTTAGGGTCTTAATTCAGACGACACTATACACACAAGAGAGGCCCGCCGGCCCTCTTTTCATTGAAGTACATGTGTCTGTAGTTGAAATGAGCATTGGTTAAATATTTAACCACTTAAATTTGTATTTGTATTCACAAATACTTGATGAGTTTACACATCGATATGCCTTTTGGTATATTGAGCCATCTGGCTACGAGTTAAGCCTAGCCGTTCGTAAGAAAGTGCTTAAACCGGCGAGCTTCCCTTGTCCGTTAGGTGGTACGAGATATCTAGTAGTCAGCTAACGGTATAAGATTATATTTATCTTACAGGAACAAATCTTAAAACGTTGTAAGATCGAAACACATGTGTCTGTATAGTTTATAAAGTATTTCTTTTCAGTCCAAGGCCAAATTTAAGGAGTAAGAATACCTTAAAATGACTAACGTGTTTAGTATTACAGCGCATATTTATCTGTGTTAGAAAGAGATAAAGTACAATTGGCCGTTCGCACTTTGAACAGTACGAACAGCAAAGAAATATTTTATGCACTGCAGTTGAAGTGACCATTGATTAAATACGTTGGGTATGTTTGTACAGATAAACATATTTGTATTAATTTGTATTTATAATGAATCTTGTAGAGATTGCTTTAAAAAACAAAATGTATTTATCTTAACATCAATATACGTACTAAACAGACTCAATTATGTCCACAAAAATAAGCACTTGTTCCGTCGACGCACATATATGCAATAATACAAAAAAGACAAAAAATGCATTTAAGACTCCTTATCATAAGCAACACAGCGCCAAACTGGCTATTGGGGCCGAAGTTCTAGAACGTTCTCCCATAAAAAATAATACAAATGAATGGTGCGAGTTTCAATATTCATGTATAAAGCTAATCAATAAATATTGAGTGCTACACTGTAGAAGAATTCTTCAATGCTATGTGATTATTCTCAATAGAGGCTGCAATTATCTAACGATTTTTCGCTTTTAATTTTCACAATTATTTATTTATCTATTTTTTGTTTGTTTGTCAAGTCTGTTTAATTAACGTCTCTTTATGTATATATACAGGATGTCCTTGAAATAAAGAGACAACGTATGAAGAATCGAAAGATGTAGTTACATAGAATATAAATACAAAATATTTTCCCAAAATTTCCTCCCATAAAAGAGAAAAAAATGATAAAGATATTCAAAAAAAAATGTGACCCCACTGTGTGACCGACTATATCATAAAGAGACTCGGAGACGATATCTTAAAGTTGACCGAAAATAACCAAAAAGAGTAGTTTCGTTTATTGTCGGCCTCGCTACCGTCTCCGATTCAGTCAGTTGTCGATTGTTACATGTGTACATGTGTACGTTCGATATAACTTACATTTACGTCTTCGACTAAAGGTACATTGTTACCAAATTGGACGTGAATTTCCCGTAGAGCACACATCTTACATCTTCTTTTAACACATATTCTTTAAAAAATTCAAATGCAAATATAAATTTTTAAACCTGACTTTTCGTACCAGGTTATCGAACTGTCTAAACAATGTTATCTTCTAGAATTTTGTATAAACATAAATATTACAGCATGTGTTTGTTGTAAATAAAATAACCGTCGTTTTAAAGATATTCTGAATCCATATTTATATTTTATGAATGTTACACCTCTTAACAAAAAAAAAAACATTCACGTAATCCACATGAAATTTTTAATAATTCCCTTGAATATATAAACAGCTTATTTTGTACGTAAACATATTGAGGTTACTGACCTTAGCATACAATAATGTTATACTTTTTATAACATTGACAGCTGTTGCGCATGTAAACATACGCTGTAGTGTATTTGTCTGCAATTTCAAGAAAGGTATTTATTATTTATACACATTCTGAATATTTTGAATTTCTAGGCGGCATATAATAGAATTTTCAAACCCCAAAATTAAAAAATTTTGGGGTTTGCGTCGTAATTGACACTATTTTGAATATCTTCTATTTTTCATATATTGTCTCTTAATTTCAAGGACAGCCTATATATATTTATATTTTGTAATATTTGCTTAACACATAATAGAATGTTTTAATTATGTTAAGCAATTTTCTAATCCTTATCCTCAAATATACAAGTTAAGAAGGATTTTAAGAAATGAAAAAGCTTTAGCATTTGAATATTGTAGTAATTCCAAGAGAGTACATTCAATAGTTCACGGAAATTTCCCATTTCCCATTTAAATTTGTGTTATCAGTATTTCACTAACATTGTGCTAAAATAGGAACGAACTTCCTTAAATAAAATTAAAATTCTTTTCATTGCATTAAGGTATTCTGAACAAATATAAATTGTCAAGGTATTTAGTGACGTATATTCGGTATGTATCAGAACTGATAAAAATCTCAGTCAAGCAGTTTCCAAGCGATAAACTTCCTTCCTTCATGACGTAAGTTATTAACTGGAAATTTATAAAAAAATATTTTGGAATAAAATGACTAATAATATCACGAATTAATATTCTTAAGTGCATCCGAAGTAAGGATGTGGTTATTAACTAACGTAATTTTCTTATTTTAATATGAGCGGCAGTTGTTTTCTAAACAATTTATTTTTCCAAACTTTAAGATGTGGTGGAAAAATATTTGAATTATTATTATGCCTAGGATCGCTGACTCATATAAATATATTTAGAACAGTGACAAAAACATTTTTAAATAATTTATGTAAACATAATTAGATTTTTTTTTCATAAAATTTTATATGCAAATAAAGGCCAAAAATGGCATCTAAATAATTAAAAGTATGTAGTATATTTGAAAGTATTATTTGCAATTAATTCAGTGGGAACAAACTTGTTCTTTTACAATGGTTAATAAAACTAAACGAAAATTGAATTTTTATTATTTAATTACGTTTATTTTATCTTGCGGGAAATTAATAATTCCATAATTTTAAAATGAGATTTCTACTTTAAATATTCAGATGTTTAAGGTTAACTAGTAGTACGTATGTACAACATAAAAAGTTCCGTACATTCAATTTACTATAAGAACAGTTAAAAGCTGACATTTTAACATGACTAACTCCAATTAAAAATGTATTATAATGCGTCGATCGGAAACTTTATCTGCTAGTCTGTGATATATTTGGAGCATTTTGAAGTACGTACTTATCAAGTTATTTAGGTTTTCGCATTTTCGTACATGCAATACAAATGACAAATAATAGCTAACTTAAATTTACTTTATTGTCTCAAAATTACAATAAATGTTGGAAATGTTATCCTACTAAGTTAAAACAGCTTCAAATTATTTTTCTTAAAAAGAAATCATACGATGTTAATGCACATGAGGCAAATATTTTTATGTATGTCGACTGATGATATAGTCATTAAAAACTTTTCTTAAAAAATTCAGTGCTTCTACTATACAGAGAAAAGTTGCCTCATCTTGTTCAAATTATGCATTTTGAATGTGATCGAAGACTCAATGTCACTATAGAAGACGTTGATACTTCTATTAGTCTTTAGGAAGGCATCAATTGGACCAATGATGGACAAAATCAATTTAACAAGAAGTATATTTCAATGCATTCGAACACCTTAAAGTTATTATAGATTGTTCATCCAAAGCCCAGGATAGGTACTGGGCAATGCCGGCCAAGTTATATAAAATCAATCTACCTGGATAATTCCATGCTTGTGCACTGATAGATGTGATTTTACGTTAGCGTAAATAGTAGTACACAGAATATGCCTATACACTTCCGTAAAGTTTGACAAAATGTTTACAGATCTAGAGCTTACTATTAATTTGTTTTCTTATTTTCCAAATACGTGGAAAGGTGAAATTTTTGAGAATAATATTAGATAGATAGTGTAGGTAAAATTAAGAGCACATTTGAGCACCACAAAACTGGATATGCTACTCAGCACAATTCGATCTAGGTCGTATCACATTGTCTTCTGTAGCACAGATACTATTAAAAGATAAGCCATAGGTAACTATTGCTGTAGAAGTAAATACAAGTTGGCGAAACATTTTGGAGAACTAACATGCGAAACAGTTAAAAATATTCCGTGGGTCAGTCAAATCTTCTTTGTTCTAAAGCATATGCCCAAGATTTCGGGATGATAGTCTCCTGCCGCTAACAAATTGCCAAACAAGCTTTGGATTGGCGACAATATCAGATTCTGTTTGTTCCTGGTAATTATTATAAATTTTTTATTTAAATTAATTGCTGGATTTACATTGTATGTGGATAACAACGATTTGAAGATCTCATTTTAGGTATGCACTGATCCAAAGCTTCACATATTAATTAATCGCAAAAATTCTGTATAGAAACATCTATATCTTTATAATATAAAAGAAAACTACAATATACTCCATCTAATTTGAAACGTAGAGCAAGAATGTTTGTTTTCGGAAGTTACAACGAGAATTGTCATTAGAAGAAAAATTAGATTGTTTCCATAGAGAATGAAGATCTATAGTAACATAAGAAGCTGATGTAAAGCAAGTACCTTCATGAAATGCGTAATCATATTGGATTTCCTTTTATTCAGATTGTCATTAGTAAAATAAAAGTTTACAATATAACCCGAATGGAAATACGGTTGACATTTATACAACTATATCTATTAATGCCACTAAACTTCTTACAACGTACAAAAATTTCCTAGGAATGTCGACAAACCACCTTCACCCTTAGATTTCTCAACTGAATAAACCCTTCTGCTACTTCTGAAGATTGTACATTTGGAATTAAACAATTTTTCATTACTTACATTATCACTTAACAAAGTCTCAATAAATAAGATGACATTTGTATTAGTACCAAAACCTTGAACGTATGAAACATTAGGTTTGGACATAGACCACGAACATTTTGGTAATGGATACGAAGGTGATGATGTTGGACACTATGAGCTTCTGAGCATATTTATGGAAATACTTTTACTATTATCACGACACGTATCAATAAATAAATGTTTATAAAGAAGTTCCAGACATCATTCAATTGAGCGACAGGTGTAATTATAAACTTGCACGAAGGTAGTCATTTATGTATCCGGAGCTGGGAACACTAGTATTGCCAAGCGTTATCTAAACATATTCATGGCAACTTTTGGTATATTTGGTGGTATACGAAGAACGTTTTGTAGTACGAACGCTATTTGTGATATTTACAGTGATTTGAAAATTTAATTTCAATGAAAAATGAAATTAACTCGTAACTTAGGCTTTTTGCGACGATGAACAAATTGAAACCATTATAAATCACTGGTTTAGTGAATTAGATCGTGGTCGTCATTCGCTCATGGACGAATTTAAAGAAGGTTGCCTAGAATCGGTTGTTGGTTAAAAAATATCGATGCTGTGTAGCAACTGATAATGCAAAGTTGTTATGTGACATAACGTAAGATTGGGGGGATCCCTAGTATGACAAGCATAGATAAGATATTGCATGAAGATTTAGCAGGGAAGAAATTTGTTCGCGTTGGGATCCGCATAATACGTCAAAAGTGTGTAACATCTACACAGGTATCGAATTTAGGATCTATGCGTATGACCTAGAAAGCAAACAGCAGTCGACCGTGTGGGTTAAGATGAATCAAACCCAACAAAAGTTGTCAGCGCAAGAAACACTTCGAAGCAAGTGGTTGCCTGTTATATTTTATGGAAAAGTCGACAGTACCACTAGAGGATCATAGAACGGTAAATTTCGAATGGTACACAACAATTTGTTTGCCAATAGTCTATAGAAAAATAAAAAATGAACAGGGTCATACTTCACAATGGTAGTGCGACCTCTCACATATCGGCACAAACAAGTAAATATTTAACCAGTCAGAGCATCAAATTGGTGGGTCATCCGACGTAGAGCCCTGATTTGGCACCAAATGATTCTTGTTCCTGTTCGTGTAGAATAAACTGCGCGATTAATGATTTTCGACGCCAGAAGAAGTGGTTTATGTGTTAAAAATACATGTTATGGAGATACCTCAATCGGATGGTAAAATCGCGAAAATTAGTTCAAACGTATGCTAAAATACATTGATGATCACTGAGAATATTTTTTCTAAAATAGAACTAAAACTAATTGTTAAAATCTTCACTTTTTTAATACGTACTCGTAAAACGACAATTGTTTCGCCAGCACAGTGGCTTCATCAGGTATTTAGAGCTAAACAGCACGTTACAAACTAAATTAAAATATAAAATCAACTAGGTTAGTATTATTTTATAACGTTTTTAAAACATTTAAGAATTTACACAAATGTTATAGGTAATGAGAAAATGTGGCCCATCTACCTACACTATTTGTGTAAATTCTTAGATTTTTAAAAAATGTAAAATAACAGTAACCTTGTTGATTTTATATTTTTAATTTCGTTTGTAACGTGCTCCTTAGCTATAAGTAGGGGAGGTCGGGTACAATTGTAACGTGGTACGAATGTAACAACAGTTCTAAAATGTGTTAACGCAGTCTCTAAATTTGACAACCCCGCGCATGAGCAGACCAGGTGACGTACTCCATTACATGTTAGTTTGAGCGAGAAGTATATTATTATTAAGAAGTTACTACAGATTGTTTATTTTGAAGTCAGTTAAGTAAATTTTAAATCTTTTTTTGTATTTAGGATAATCTCTGCATGTTACTATTTCTTCGAATGAGTTCGTAGTGAATGTTTAGCGTAGATATACCTTTAAAATATTCTGCCGGTATTTTGTGGTTAGGTATTGTCTAGCTTTTGTATTGAAGCCAAATATATAAAAATGTCACGGGGTACAAATGTAACATTAGTAGCTGGTATAATTGTAACATGTTACATTTGTACCCATGAAACTTTTGATATTGAATTAATTATACATTATTGTGTAGGAGACAATGCCGCGTCAAAGAATCAGAAAAACCAATAGAGGACCCTCAAATGAACTTATGAAAAGGGCGGCTAATCTAATTATAGGGAAATAACTCTCAACGACAAGTAGCCAAAGATCTGAATATATGCCATGTAACACTTAACCGTTACATGAAAAAATTAAATAATGGAGGTTCGCCAGAAATGGGTTACAATCCACATACCAAAATTTTATCAGAAGAACAAGAGCAAGCGTTTTTGAGATATATACAGATTTCCTCACTTATTTATTTTGGGTTAACGCCAAAGGAAATACGCAAATTGGTTAGTAGATCAACTAACAATCAGAATAAGAAAAAAATTTATATAATTTAAAAAGTGTCCACAGGTTTTTCAATTCGCTATACAAAATGAAACAACCGTTCCTTCCAAATGGTCAGAAAACGGGCTAGCTGGTAAGGACTGGTTTACGAATTTCATGAGGAGACACCCCAGTCTCTCTATAAGAACCCCAGATGCGACAAGTTATGCACGAGCGATTAATTTTAACAAAACAAATGTCGGAAATTTTTTTGATAAACTTTCCCTCCTTTTTGAGAGATACAAATTTGAAGCCTCTGATATATACAATGTCGACGAAACAGGGGTCACAACCGTGCAAAAGCCGAACAAGGTCGTCGCTATAAAAGGTTCGAAACAAATAGGTGCCATTACCTCTGGAGATCGAGGCACTTTGGTGACTGTTTGCACAGCTGTAAGTGCTGTCGGAAATACCGTGCCACCATTATTTGTCTTTCCTCGAAAAAAATTTCAAGCCCATTTTATACGAGGCGGACCTCCTGGATGCATTGGCGAGGCAAATGGCTCAGGCTGGATGAATGAAGAAACTTTTCAGATTTTCATATATCACTTTGTAAAGCATGTAAGACCTTCGCCCGAAAAAAAAGTTTTGCTATTATTGGACAACCATAATTCCCATCTATATGTTCCAACTAGAGACCTTTGTAAGGCAAATGGAATAGTGCTTTTATCTTTTCCCCCACATACGTCGCACAAGTTGCAGCCCTAGATCGTGGCGTGTACGGCCCTTTTAAACATTATGTGAATGGCGCTATGGATAATTGGATGAAATCACATCCTGGTCAAACAATGACCATCTACGACATACCGGCTGTAGTTGCTGAGGCATTTCCAAAAGCGACAACTCCAATGAATATTATGGGAGGATTTAGGGTGTCTGGAATTTGGCCATATAACAAGGACATTTTCGGCGACGACGAATTTTCCCCGTCATTAGTAACCGACAGGGATCTACCAATGAACACCCAAGCAGAAGCTGTATCCACTGACAACTCCCGAGTGGAAAATAACAAAGGTATCGCAGAGATGGCAACAGCAGGTTCCAGCACAAAGCCGGTTACTACAGGAGATGCAGATGCATCCTTTGAAGGTCTTGAAAGCATTCGGCCACTTCCAAAGGCGTCACGTCCCCAAAAACAATTGCCAAAAAGAAGAAAAAAACACAGCGCTATATTGACAGATACGCCAGAGAAACTGGTACTAGAACTAGAACAGAAAATAAGAAAACAAAAAGCATTCAAAATGAAAAGAAAATTAGTTAAAATTGATGAAGAACGAACAAAAAAAATTAATGAATGTACAAACAAACAAAAATCTCCTGAGAGAGTTAAAAAACACATAGCAGTAGATGAAATGCTCTCTGATGACGAAGGGGAAGATTCATTTTGTTTGTATTGTTTAGAACCATTTAGCAATAAACCTGGAGCAACGTGGATTCAGTGCTACAAATGTAAAGGATGGGCGCACGAAAATTGTGTTCATAAACTACGACCGGATTTTTTCTTCTGCTTAAACTGCGATGATGATAATGATGTTGGAAGTGATTAGTTTAATTACCCTCTAAATGTTACATAAGCATGTTTTATTCACTAATAAAAAATAATATCTGAAACATTAAAACATTGTTACAATTGACCCCCATGGGTGTTACATTTGTCCAGCCACGGGTACATATGTAACATTCTGCGTTCAAGCATTCATATTTTTTTTCTTCTGTTATTAAAGTGATAAACATCAATATTATAATTTTTACTTATAGCTGTATTGTAACAAATATCGAATTATATTTTTGAATTTGGAAAATTTATAACATAGCTTCAAAAAAAAAATCTGTGCAAATTGTTACAACTGTACCCGACCTCCCCTACCTGATGAAGCCACTGTGCCAGCGAAACAAGTGAAGAGTTTAACCATTAGTTCTATTTCTATTTTAAATTATGGCTTTTCATCAAGTAAAAGCTGAATCAATTCAATATTTTTGTTTGTTTGTTATTTCGGGTACATAAACAGCAATTCTTGTATTATACACAAAAATAAATAAGCCAGCAGGAGAAGATTCTCTCATAATTCTATACCGCCTAAGAATATGCAAATAGACTATAAACAGATTTTCGTAATATAATTATTGAAGGACAAACTTAAGTCAAAATTAATTCTAAATATTTTTACTCTTTGCGATTATATTGGTATTTTTATAAGTGTGTGTTCGGCTTAAAATCAGAATAACGTATTCTGCTTAATAATCAATGAAATTCCTCATTTTATTATGTGCATACATAAATATTCTAAAGACGCGCGTCAATTTTTTACATTTTTCTGACTGTCATAGCAAATATAGACAGTAAGATGTTGAGAAAAATACGTAAACAGAATATTAATTAATTGCAAGTAAGTTTCTTCATATAGTCCATAAAAATTAAGCTCCTAACATATTGTGCTTTATTACTGTGTAAAGTAAACTACATTAGTTGATCTCAAATATCCCATCCGTAGTCGACATTCGTATAATGTATTCTATTATTATTTATGTATTTAAAACGCTACCGAAACAAATTTGTTATTATAATAATGTATGATACGCTTCTCAAATGTACCACACACGGAGTCTAAACATGTTCTTTTGTTTCTGTAAATAGAAGGTAAGTATATATGGGTACTTGGAAATTTATTGTCGGATGTTATTTAGTCGGTGCTTGTAGGTATCGTACATACATACATATAGTATGGCTGTTGAGGGAAGAAGAAGCGAGGCGAGGAGGTCTACGCATATTTATTTATGTTTTTCTCACTATTTATGTATAATGTATCCTAGGTTAGGTTCATAATTTAGAATTAACTGTCGGAATATTTATTTAAGAAAAAGTTTCCGTTATTATAAGTCAGTGTGTCGCACACAACGGATGTGACAACACGTGACTCGGCCAAGGTTCGTGCTCTGACTACCCAAATGGGTCTCCAGGGTCTCATCATGGTTGTTGAATTTTCATGTCGACCGAAGCGATATGTCGAATTGGAAATTCTAACAGTTTATTCTTAGTAGACGGTAATCATAACAACTTCTAAGTTTTGCAGGAATTTTTTTTCATTTCGCGAAATATTAGTCTTCTTGGAATACCGTTTAATGTCGAACTTATTTGCATGTCTGTCGCGAGAATTACATTAGTGTCTATGAAATATATTTTCCGTATTCACTTACCAAGTAACACTTATTTCGATTTTCTTCAGCCAATTTCAATATAAAATTAACATTCCTTTGAAATTTATATTTATTAGAATATAATCTTTATATACAATATTTAAGAGAGGGGTTGGCAAGATTTAATTTAAAAAAATGTAAATTTTACTGTTTTTTCATACGCATTTTAATTTCTCCAGACATTGTACTTTTTATCATTCGCGGGAATGTCGTAATATTCTTTTAAAAATGAATACACTGAATACCAGGGCATTGCAACTCTTTCAATTTTACCATTTATATTGTTATTTTTAGCATGTTACGAAGTGATGCAAAGGAATTCTAAAAATTGTGACTTTAGTTTATTATTTTGTTTAAAGATACGATATTTTTAAATACTTTTCGATTAATAGAGCAAACAGGTAATAGTAACAATAATTTCTGATACTAAACATGCTTAATTCATAATAATAATAATAATTATAATCAATATTCTTTAATGTCTAACAGAAATAAAATTCCAGTTACAAAATATAACTTAAATAAATACAGGCAGTATACCATAATTTAATTACATACTATATGATTCAAAACGCTTTTTATAAGTGGTGGCTATGGATTACGTATATTTCAAAAAGGTATGTCTTAATTTAATGTCATTTACTTATCTGTCAAATGTGACTAATTTTAAATGTCAGAATTCTGGTTAGCTTGAATATTGTATTAACGTTGGGAGTAACTTATTATATTGAATTAATTGATAACTTAACTAAAACTGCTATTTACTAATTAACAAATGGCATTCATTATTGAGTCATATTTTCGCAATGGACATATCGAAAATGGTGAATGGAGGTACAGAAGTCAACCATGTTTACAAGAATTTCGTTTGAAATATCCAGACGGAATAATTGACGAAGCCATATTTTATAATAACATTCGTTATATAGTAGATAAATTTCGAGGGACTGGAAGTGTGCAACGAAAAAATGTAGTGGTAGACCTGCAATACTCAAGATGCTGTTGCAGATGTGCAACATAGGATGTCAGACAACCCTTCTCTATCTATTCGGAGACTGTCCCAGCAAGTCAATAAGTCATATAGCACTTGAATTAATAAGATAGATTTGGGTTTATATCCGTACAAAATATATTTATTTCATGAACTATTGCCTCGAGATTATGAAAGCACGGTAACATATTGCAATTGGTTTATCAATACAATAGACGATGACAACTTAAATTTAACATTCTTTACAGATTAAGCATGGTTTCATCTGTCTGGTTATATAGAAACACAAACAATGAGGATATGGAGTGCTGATAATCCTCATTATTTTAGAGACACACCACTACATCCTTTAAAACTAGGTATTTGGGTAGGTGATTCATGAATGCGAATTATTGGACATATTTTTTTCGATGAATCGGTGACAGCCGCGCGATAAAGAGATAATATATTAGACAAGATGGTGCAACAGCACATACGGCACAAACTACTCTCCATTATTTAAGCGAATTTTATGACAACCATTTAATTAGCGCTAGAACAGATAATTCGTATTCCACCTCGGTCACCTGATTTAATACCATTAGATTATTTTCTATTTCCTCATTCAAAAAATACAGTTTATAAAGAACCTATCCATACTATTGATGAAATAAAAGCAAAAATTCAGGAAGAATGTAATCGAATTACACCTGAGACGCCTATAAGGGTTTTTGAAAATATGAAACGGCGAGTTACGTTGTGTTTAAATCATAATGGTTATCATTTTCAACAGTTCCTTTAGTATATGTTCCTTTTTACTCTAATTTTAAATTGTTCCTTAAACATTTTTAATAAATACATAATTTATATATAAACAGAAGATTTATTATGTACATTCAATATTCTGACATTTAAAATTAATCACATTTGACAGATATGTAAATGATATTAAGTTAAGACATACATTTTTGAAATATTCGTAATCCATAGCCACTGCTTATAAAAAGTGTTTTGAATCATATAGTATAATGTAATGTTAAAAAAATAGTAAATAATACAAAAATGAAAAATACATTCCAAATACAAAACAAAAAATAAATGACAATTCATGAACATACATGGAGAAGTGAAATTAAATTCAAAGAAAGAAGGGATCAGGGTAATATTTGTGTGTGAGCGGGTTGTGTAGAATATGCAATACAAGGGCTTTAAGTAACGCATTCGACTTGGCGATGGGTATGGTGAAGTTCGACGAGCGAATTAAATGTCATGAAACCAAAAAATTCAACGCGATAGAAGAGACGAACAATCAATCCTGTCCTTTAATACAGATACTTCAAAAATCGTCTTTGAAAGCTCTCCATAGCCAGCCGCAGATGTAAGTAATGAGGATACCAAATAAGAAAGTCATATTTCTATCTACTTCTTACATAAGCATAGAGAGATTTTAATGTTAACGGATTACTAAACTGCCTACAAGATGAAGATGAATGAATCCAAAAGATTTAATAGCTGCGGTACAGATATCCTGAATATGATTATTAAATTGTATTGCTTGAGTGAAATAAAACACCTAGATCCCTAGCTTCATCCATTCTGGGAATTTGAATATGGTTCTGAGCATATTGGAATAGAACTGCACTCGAGATCATTGCACATTTGTGAGTATTCAAGGCGATTCTATTATGTCGACACCACTTATCAACCAAATGAAGATTACGTAACAGTTCCTTACAATTGTTTAACGACGAAACTCTAGAAAATATTTTTAAATCATCCGGGTAAGCTAGTACTTTACAATCTAAGAGCATAATGAAACAATTGATAAAAATATTAAATAATAAGGAATCTAGAGTGCACCCCTAGGGAACGCCTGACGAATAAATATAATACCTGTATTGAAAGCGATTATAGTAGACGTAACTAAATCTGTGACACAAATGAGAGCAGATTAGTTGAAGTAAACCATTCGAGAAATAGAAAACATCCAACTTGGTTAACAGTATGGAATAGTTAATAAAATCAAATGCTTTAGTAATGTCAGTATAAATTACATCTACTTGTACCCGAGCATTTAACGCTTCACTAATATATTGCGTTATTTCGGCCAAATTCAAGATAGTGAATCTACCTGCAATGAAACTATGCTGTTGTAAAGCTAAGACAGAGTTACATTCGAAAATAATCTTTTGATTCAACAAACTTTCAAAAACTTTGGCAAAATTGCTAATGATGTTAACATGCCGATAATTAAAAAGTTAGATCTAATACCCTTCTTGAAAACTGGAATGACTTTGCTAATCTTCCACACGTCAGGAAACGAGGATGACTTAATTATTAAATTAAAAATAACTGGTAAAAGCTGACAGCCCTCTCGTACAATCTTTCACAAAAAAAAACTGGGTAAATCATCCCTCGATTTCAGATTCTTCATGCACTTGCATGTTTCCCCTAGAAGAAAAAGAAGAAGAAGGTTGAATTGATACCCATATTGAGTGGTTGTAAATAGATGTGGTATTCGTGAAAGAAGGTACACAATGAAAAACATTTGAGATACCAGTTTCAGAAATAATTATATATACACGAATCTCCAAAAAATCTTAACATCAGAAATCACTGCACGCTGCACTTATTCAAGATGTAAATAATACCTAAAAATGAATCCTCAAATGCTGCACTTATATTCGCAGGAAACTTATTATTAATTTGAAAAAATACTTTTTACTCTGTTTCGCTTGCTTTGTACTATCACAGTCAAATTAAATATTTTTTCATAACATAAATTATTTAATTAAGCCTATTATGTATCTGTGAGACATAAGAGATCATTGTTTGTTGTCTAATATTCAAATTTTTTATAAATGATGCGAGTTATAGAAATTCTGTTTCATATATTAATTTTATGAAACATGAATTTAAATTTTTGTAAATTGTGGAGACATATCAAAATGTTAGAATATATAATTTTGTACATAAAAGGTTTTATTAAATATCTACAAATAACTTCTAATTATTTGAATTATTATTATATGTTATTATTACATTTACATAGCAACTACAGTATATTACATACAGAGGCGGAAAGTGGCTCATTACCGTCGAGAGATTGGCAAGAACTTAATCTCGAGACGGGAATGAATCTTTCCGCCGAGGTTTGTATACTATTTCACTCATGATCGCTTAGTAATTAATTATTATATAAACTACTAAATCACTAAATTTCAAAAATGTAATAGTATTAAATTTCATGACATTTTGATAAATGCTTTTGATAGGTACTGTTTCTAGGTAACGTTAATAGTGATATTTTCTGACAGACTAAATTATTATCTTACGATTTTATAATGGTCTTTCTCTAACAGTAAACAGTCGTGGTAATTCTAATGTAGCAATTATTATTAATTCCAAAAGCGAATAATTTTTTTACTAAAACATTGTCTTATTATTTATTTAATAAAGATTTGTGAATAATTTTATTATAATTTTATTTACTTATTTAAATGATACTGACTTTTCATAAATACTGAAATGACATTACCTAGCTGGAAAAGTGACATAAGCTAGCCGGTAAACTGCTATTACCTACCTCGGCATGTAATAGCGCATTTTCTAATTTGTATGTCTAAAATTTTATTACAAAACATATTTTAATTTAACTTGTATTTACATGGTTCCACACATTTGCGCATCACTGTATATTAGGTATAATTTCATAATGAGGAAATGAAGTGAAATCATTCTAATGATATCACTTAAGCCTAGTATATACGCATAGAGATTTTATAGAAAGCATTGCGTAATAGTGTAGGAATGATGTAGTAAACCAACACTGTTATTATTCTTATCTATCTATAGTTACAGCAAGTTTAATAGGAATTAATTAAAAACCATAGTAACAAACTCTTACACGTGTATGGTGATAAAAAGTAAGTTTATATTATGATTATGTGATTATTTTTCATTCGGAATAATATTTGTTTTTATTAAACACATAAATCTGAGGAAATTTAGATTTGAATAGTTATATTAAAAGCAGTTACCGTTCTAAATCAATGTACAAATTTGTTAGCAAATATTATTATTTATATTCTCATTTGTTTCATATCAATTTTAACGAGGACAATCGAAATTTGACATGAATTTGATTTTTTTCTGAACATAATAATAAGAGATACTACAAAGCGGATTTATATTCATCGAAGTAGGCACGATAAACAATTGCAATTTGACTGTGTCAATCCTGTCAGTTCTATTAACAATGTTGTGCAACATGCGTGTTAAATTCTGTTGCAAAACATATAATTATTAAATTTCTTTTCAATGAAGGTGTATATTGAGGATACATTTAATATACTTTTGTAATATTTTAATTTAAAATATTTTTTATTGTTAAATATAAGTGAATGTAGGATATAGACTTCAAACATAGTATTTCCAGTTTTATAAATATTTAACGGTCATTTTCGAATAAAAATTTTCTTTAAGTTTTAAGAATTCTGTTCATTTACAAATTTATTTATTACCTACTTTATAATTTAGACCACTCGTTTTATTACCTAGGGTTATTAATAATCGACATCTTTTTCCAAATTTATTTATTGCTTTATACATTAGACCGCTTGTTTTATTACCTAGGGTCATAATGAACAACGGGTTAATCTGTATATTCATTTTTAAAATCGGGGTTCTTGGATATGTATAATAAATTTTATTACTTTAACAAGTGACGATCCGGAACTACATACTCTAATACTTAATTAGTAAGTACATTTTATTATGTATTTATTGGTTAAAATTAGATTTTTATGACCCTATCGTAAACTTCCCCGTTATGACGCCAAACAATACACTTTTCAGCCACAACGCTTTTAAGTATATAATAGTTTGTTGTGGTAGTGGTACATTCTTACTTACTTGTAACACAGTCTCATCACAACAGCCTTCTTCGCAACATCATAATAATCACACTTTAACAAGTGATACCAGCCTCAACAACACTTTTATGGTAGTATAAGTCGTTGTAGATAAAAAATTAATGTATATAGTGTAAATAAATACGTTTAGATGAAAGTACATTTATTCATTTAACAAAGTCACCGAAAATTTAAATAGTAAAGTGTATACAGCCTTACAACCAGCGCACGGCGAAGCAACATCGTGGTCGTGATTCTAGTAATTGATGTTGAAGCATCACCGCCAGAAAGTGGAGTCTTTGCAAACATTTGGTCGACTAGCCAACGTAAACCATAACATTTGTCCTTCACGAACCTGGCAACACAACATTGTCAAAGCGATTGATATTCATGAGAGACTTCATAAACAGTTTGTAGAAGAGTATTTATCACTCATAACTTCGAGTGGTGTAAATCCTTCCAAGATGGTCGTGAACGCGTGTTGAACTTGCCACATACTGTCTGTCCAGCGTCTGCTATGAATCTTGGGAACATTTAAAACGTTGACCAGCTGATCCGGAGCAATAGGCGAATATCTGTGAAGGAAATTGCTAGGATTGTAAGCAATAGTGTTGGTAGTGTTCACATTATTGTCCACGACGACTGTCCAAGATAATTTAGTAAAGTTAGCGCCAGGTGGGTTTCAAAACAACTCTGCCCAGAACAACAACAGAAACGACTTCACGGTTGCAGAAAACTTTGGCTTTGTTACGAGTATGAAGGCGATTACTTTTTGCCACGTATCATAACAACTGATGAAACCTGGGTACATCATTAGAAACCAGAAAGCAAGAATGTGAGCACGGAATGACAAAACACAACCATCGGCTGGCGAAGTGATGGTGACTGTTTTCTGAGACGCTCTTGGACCAATTTATGACGATTTTCTCGAAGAAAGAAAAATGATTAATTCAGCTAATATCATTGAGCTTCTTGGAAAGATTAAGTTGGCCGTGCGAACAAAAAGATGTGGTCTCTATATTCGGAAACATGAAGCCACGATTCATCTGAGAAAAATATCATTATTAATGAACAGCTTATGTGATAATATGGTATTTATTAAATTTAAGTTACATGTTACTGACTGAACACCATTCCACTAACAAATTAATATTCTTCTGAAGCTATTCAACATTATGGTAAGCATCCATGCATCTAAATAATTTTTAATCATCTGTATACTCCAGATACTAAGAAGAGCTGAAGGTACACCGAAGGTAACTGCTACAGGTCTGGAGGTTATCGAAAATAGTTTATCCACGAAATTAAATTACCACCAATTTTATAAAACACGAGTTTGTGGAGCAACAATTGGCAATGGATACGGTCGGATGCTTCAGAAAAAAACACATATACGGGATCCACTTGAGAAACCCGTTTCAGTGCGTCGCTAATAAAATAGGAAAGTTGTAGTAAATTGGTCTGAGTAACATAATAATGGAGCCTTTGAAATGGATTAATTGGCAAAAGTTCTTGAACGGATGTCATTTCATATGAGTGTAGATGCACATATTTTTTTCACAGTTGCATGACAAGTTCGACTGCGAAGTTGAATTTGTTGTACAAAGATACGTATTGAGTTTTTGCTTCATCAAGTCGTTGTTATATATTTGTAATTGCTTCCTCTGTGCGTTTTTCTTTATGTCGACTACTTCTTTCGTTTCTGCTAATCCTCCTTGTCTCACGAAACAGAAGTCACGCAAAGATTTAGAATTTTACGGAACTGATCATATTTGGCAGCAACTTCTGGTTATTCAATTCGAAGCTCAGCTAAACATTCAATCAATTGAATAAGACCAAATCCCATCAACTCTCTGACCATTTCGAAAATACGATTTGACCTTTTTTGTGTTCTTGTGAAACTGGAATTGTTATCGACCAATATTAATAGATAAGAGTATGTTTGTTTTAAGAAGAACAGATTCTTGCTAACTTTCAATTAATATTCGAGGTAAATAAGAGGTAAAACCCGAATAACAGAAACTAAATACGCAAATGGTAGTGAAATGCATTAAGTTCAGATACACCATTTGACTTCATATCGAAATCAAAGAGACAGCTTTTTTTGAGCGCAAAATATAATTATGGATAATAAAATATATAAAAGAAATCTTGCCCTTTTTATATGTCATAAAATAAAAAATGTGGAGTTCGAGGTATGATTATAAAATAACGAGACAGATGCCACTACAGACGAACTACGCATGCGCAAAAGTCATACGACTGACAGCTGTGTAGCGTGAGCCCTTTTTTTTCGATAACTGTCCCTCCCGTGTCCGTAGACATAACAATCTAGCTGTGGTGTTCATTTGTATAAGATCTGTTTTTTGTTTAACAGAGAAATGATTAGCGTTTTAGTAGAGCAACGAACGGTCGTGAAATTTCATGTGAAACTTGGAAAAACCGTTTTTGTGACTTGTCTTTTATTAAGAGAAGTATATGGAAAGAATGTTTATCACGGGCGCGGGTATTTGAGTGGTTTAAGTGTTTTCAAGACGGCCGAGAAGACGTTGAAGATTACACACGCTCGGGAAGCTCTTTCAAGCCAAAACTGATGGAAATATTGAAAAAATTGGTAATCCGATTCGATTTGATCGTCGGTTAACTATTCGTGCGATTGCTGAAACTGAAGGATATACATTAGAATTTAAATATGCAAAGAGTTTGTGCGCTAGTGGTGCTGAAAATTCTCACAATCGAACAAAAAGAAAATGACCCAAACTTCTTGTATAGAGTAAAAATACGTTATAAATCTTGATTTTTCACCTATGATCCAAAAACAAAGCGTCAATCAATGAATTGGAAGAGCCCAACTTCACCGAGAGCTAAAAAATGGCAAATGAGAAAATAAAACTCAAAGCTATGATCACTGTTGTTTTTGATATCATTGGAATTGTACCTTAACTGAATTCCTGAAGGCTAGATTGTTAATCAGTATTTCTACCTTGAGGTTCTTGCTCAGCTCCGTGAGAAAATCAGGAAAAAGGACCCCAATTATGAAAAAAATTGTTGTCTGTCAAGACGTTTCTAGCCAAGTATGCCATCCAAGTGTTAGACCATCTGCGTTATTCGCCTAGCCTAGTACCATGCGTCTTTTATCTGTTTTAGAAGGTCAAATCAGCATTAAAAGGAACAATGTTTCAGGCCATTGACCGGTGAAAGAAATGGCATCCGTCTTGAACAAGCTCACAGATGAAGACTTCTAACACTCGGAAGATTCTAATGAAACGATGTAGAGATAGAGGAGGGTTGTATATTGAAGGGGATAATAGTTAAAAATGTAAAAGATAATATAAAGAGTTTGACAGAGTCAGTTTCTTTATTTACAGCCATGCTTCGTATATCCCAAATTATACTTCTGTAACAATATATTTACAAAAAAAGGTTTATTTTTTAATTGTACCCAAAAAGAATTTTAAGTTATTAAAACTGGTTTAAGTCAATTATTAATTTAATCTCTAATATTGAAATCATAAAACAGAAAAAATAGTCTTTTGAATCTTTTTGTATAACCAAAGATATAAGAATTTCTTCTGAAATTTTTTTATACTTTTAATATGACGGGTTTGGCCTAACTCTAAATTTGTGTATTATATACCACTGGTTTTAAAATTTTATAAAGTACTATTTTTCTATCCCAGCATCATGCACTGACGAGTCTATAACAATACGAAACACGTGTGTGTATGTCTGTTGTATTGTATTCTCTACACACCCAATTTTTAATAATACATCGATATTAAAAATGTTTTTGTTTTATACAAAAAATGGTGAGGTTTTCTACTCAAGTATGTTTCATATTCATTTTACAATTTTTATATACTTCCCAGTCTCCTCCTTATTGGCTAGACTGTAAAATTGTTTTACAAAGTATAACCTATCAATCGAAATTTGTAAACGTTAACAGAATAAACACAAACCAGTTAAAGTCCAACAAAATCTACTCTCTTAGAAAAAGCTATGATTTAATAATCTTTAATAATATCACTTCTCCATCAGACTGCCTACTTTTGCAGAGAAATTTAACACTTATTTACGAATGGTGTAAAATAATCGAGTGTTCTTAGATGTTGAAAAATGTATTCTTTTATTTGCTAGACGTTCAAGTATTATTTCCTATAATTATAAAGTTTTAAATGACTTCTGGGTTTCACAACTTGATCCTTATTTGTTTTTCAGTTCACATATTACTAGCACTTGCTGTCTCTAGGTTCTATCATTCGATCTTGTTGTACATTTGGCAATTACAGATTGACCATTTTGTTCTAATCTTTAGTTAGAACTAAGTTAGAATATGTGTCTGTAGTTTGGTACCCTCGAGATATATATCAGCAACTGTCACTCGAACGTGTCCAAAAACTATTCTCGAAGTACTTGTCTTTTAAATTGGATGGCATATATTCACCTCGTGGTACTGACTACGAGAGTTTATTAAATAGATAGGACTTCACTTCCCTAAGCCAAAGAAGGGATGAAGCAAGCGGCAACTTTCTGATTAAACTCGTCAACTATGAAGTGAATTCACCTTTTTTGTTCAGATGAATTAATTTTCTGGTGCCAAAGTACATTAGGTCACCGGATACGTACCTAAGATGCGTACAAATGTCCTCCACAAATCGTTATTGCTGCATATGTGTAATGCTGATCGGCTGTATCCTGATCCATTCTAGAGAGTATAGCTATTATTCTTTATCTTCCTTTTATTTAATTAATTTAGTGATTTTTTTCTCTTAATTAATCTGTTCAGTTTGTATAAATAATATAAAGTTTTCTTTATTTACTTTTTGCACAGTGTCAATTATTAATTTATAATTTTTATATATTATCAAATTGTTACCCTGTAATTGGATTTTGTGAAACTACTGAGTAAATAAATTAATATATAATAAATGTTATTATTATTATAAGCTGTGGTCTACCAAAATTTCAGCTTTCTCCTAGAAGTCACAAACTAATCAGAATTTGCGTGGTTCCTGGCCTTTATTTGAAAATATCCTAGACTGTATTCAAAACTGAAACGGTTGCTTAATAGTAAACAATTAAATTAAAAATCGAAAGTATGATAGTAATAATAGTTAATTTTAAATAAATCAACTTGTGTATATTAACAAAGAGAACATATTTGATTTTTTAAGGTGGTTTGTTTTTAAAATTCGAGATTAAAATGTTTGTTGGAAAAGATAGCGCTATCATAGTTTTCATCATAACAACCATCATTGATCATTTTGAGATAATTTAGTACTGATAAATTCATTACTCATTAGTTTAGTATGTTGTAAATATGCGCACATATGATATAAAAAAACTACTTCTAGTTTATGATTGGTTGTACGAATTAAAATAACATTTAATTTTAATTAAAGAATAATATACCGGTTTCTATTGTTAACTAATTATGTTAGTCAACAGTGTCTTAAATTTGAACATTAAAATTAAATGTAAATTAATACAAAAGCAACATTTAACGTTTGGTTAACCAACCAAAGTTAGTAAATTATTAAAAAAAGGTTCTGAATAAAATAATAGCATATTTTTCCTTGTTTATTCAAAATAATGTATTTGCGTCTGATATCTAACAAATTTACCTGTATACAAACCTATGTGATTATGACCTTGTCCGCATATGATTCGTAATATCCTAATTGTTAATGATACTAGACAACAATAGACATACCTGTGACATATAAGCTATAAATTAGTCTCGAGATGGTCTCTGATGAGGCTGAGTTACATGTGTATGTATTCTTATGTGCATACATTTAAGGAAGGAGAAGGATCACCTTTGGATAAATGTCAATGTTGTACGAAAATAGTTCGCTGTAAGACATTACGGAATGTTTCACAACAAGATTAATTTCAATAATAAATCTGCGGTAACCGTCTTTAATGTGTTCTGAAACATTGGAGGAAGTTCAATCTTAATTTTCTACAAAATCTTATAATAATAAGTGTTTTAGTGTAAGTATGCTGATTTTATTCTCAATTTTCTTAACTAAAAGTGGTTTCAAGGAGAATTTAATTTATTTGTTTAATTTCCATTTTAACATCTATTCAGCTTCTCTGTACAAATTACAGTTTTCTTTGAATTCTTTAATAATATAAAAATATTATTAAAAATCGCGTGTTGAGAACATAATACAAATTAATATTTGTGTGAAAGTATTTTTTCAGACATGTTTCCAGACACGGATTTCATCTTACTGTAGAATCATCGGAAGATTTTGCTGGTGAGCAATTTCATAAAAAATAAATACATAGTTGCAATAAATGATTACAAACTTTTATATACAGAGTTAGGCAAATGTACGGATCCATTCGAATATCGAATATCTTTGGCACGACTACTTAGATTTTAATAAAATTTTCCGCATTTAAGTTAATGCAAATACAGAATTCGAAGAGCATATTTATTTACAAATCAGACTTTCGGTTTAGCCAAAAATTATGTTAACTTTTTTATTTTAAATGGAACAACCTCTGTATATTTTTACGAATTTCAATAGAGCTTTATTCTGGGAATTCAGCAATAATAAGGTTTGGCACCTTTTACTCAACAACGACATATACAGACTGTTCACACTTAAACCCGCACCATTGGTGACTCCGTTATTATTGGAGCTACGAAGTCGTCCAAGTTAGCAAACTAGTAGGATTTTTCCTGGCGGTTAGGACGATAAAAACAAAAAAAACATTTGAACGTCGCGTTTTTCAGATATTTGACAAAATGTAATTTTTAAAATGGAACATCCTGTATATTTTTATGCGGTTGAATAAAGAATTTAGTTCTGAACAAAAAATGTTTCAATATATTATCTCAAAAAAATTGAAAATAAAAAGTTATCACGTGATTTCTTTAAAGGGACATATTCCCGAGATAATCAGAAAAGTACCCATTTTAAAATGGGACCAGTATAATTTAAAACTCCACTCAGAAAAAAGGGAAAGAGAAAATGAAATTAGCCTACATTACAATAGTTGTTACAATTTAGATCAAGTAGGCACCAATCAAAAAAAAAAAAATATTCAATAACAATCCGTCAAATTAATCTGTCAGTGTTTTAAAATTCGCATTGTTATTTTGCTTTTTTCTTCATGTTTTCTTCTAATTAAAATGGTTTTTACAAATGAGAAAAAATGTGATATTATGGAAGCTTACATATTTCAGAGAAAAAACACTATTAGAGCTCGCGAACATTATAGTGCAATGTTTCCCGAGCTCGCGATTCCTCAAAGAAGATATTTCTTGGAATTATATAGACAATTTCGGCGAAACAAAGAGGTTTTCAAGAAGAATAGAACGAAGAAGCAATTTGTGGTTAGTGAGGAGGTAGAGATAAATGTACTGGGATATTTTGAGGCGCATCCTAACAATTCAATTAGAGAGAATTGGAAAGAGAAATAGACCTTTCATTGGGAACGATTCATAAAATTTTGAAAAAATATAATTTTGAGCCATACAAATATCGGCCAGTACAAACTTTGCATCTTAATGATGATATAAGAAGAATGGAATTTTGTGAATGGTTCCTACATAAATATGAAGAAGATCCAAATTTTCCGCGACATGTTTTATGGTCGGATGAGAGTAACTTCTCTATAAGGGAATGTTTAATCGAAAAAACTATCATTTTTGGAGCCGGGAAAATCCTATTTTGGCTCATCCCACTAATCCACAACATCGGTTCAGCCTTAATGTTTGGTGTGATATGATTGGATCTAAAATTGTGGGTCCTTTTCTTTACCGCGGCTCATTGACGGGAGAGAGATATGAGGACATTATGTCTTATGTATTGGAAGATTTCGTGGACAACGTGAACTTGATGGATAGGCCGCGGATATACTTCCAACAAGACGATGCACCGGCTCATAATCACCATATCGTTAACGCATTACTGGAGAGACTGTTTGGACCCCGTTGGATTGGAACTCATGGACCAGTTATGTAGCCCCCACGCTCACCAGATCTAACTCCGCTAGATTTTTTTTATGGGGCCGAGTGAAAAATGAAGTTTACAAACATCGTTACCAAAATGCGGAAGAACTTCAAAATAGCATTACGGCCATTATTCGGAATATTGATGGAAGGACCCTTCTCAAAGCCACGCACTGCACTCAGAAAAGAGCCCGCAAGTCTGGACCAAGAACGTGGTACCTTCGAACAATTATTTTAGTTATGTATGTTGATCGATAGTGTTCATTAATCTTTTATTTGTTATTCTTAAGTTTCGTGGACGAAATCAAAATAAATTTCGTTAAAAACACAACGTTTCGTTTGAATTCATTTAGGAATGTTATGAACAAACCTTCTCGGACCTATACAAAAATTTTTTTCATCCGTTCAACAAGAGAATAGTCTACAATAATCGGTACATATTATTTAATTACAAATTTCGTTAGGAATCCCTAGAAACAAATCCTAAATCCCTAAAAATGCACGGTATCTCATTTGAAAACTTACGTTTTAGTGATTAAGTAAGCAAATTTTAAGGATGTTTATGATATTATTTTATTTAATATCTGAAGATGACTTCAATTGGATAAACATGTGAAACATGCTACGTCTTTCATAAATTTTTTTAAACAAAATACAATGGTTAAGAAATCACGTGATAACTTTTTTATTTACAGTTCTTTTGAGATAATGTATTGAACATTTTTATTCAGAACTAAATTCTTTATTCAACCGCATGAAAATAAGTAGGGTGTTCCATTTTAAAAATTACATTTTGTCAAATATCTGAAAAACGCGACGCTCAATAGTTTTTTTTGTTTTCATCGTCATAACCGCCAGGAAAAATCCTACTAGTTTGCTAATTTTAACGACTTCCTAGCTCCAATAATAACGGAGTTACCAATGGTGCGGGTTTAAGTGTGAACACGTTGTATATTTAAATAAATCTAATAAAGCAAATTTTAATGACAACATGAAAAATGAACACAAAAAATATAAACAAAATCAATATCAGTTAAGGATGTTTTCGAAATGGTGACCGTTCACTTCTTGACAATATGGAAGTTTGTGAACAAATTTTTGAATGACATTTGCCAAAGCCTCCTCATGAATTAATTGCATTTCCTCAATTATTCTCTGCCGTAACTCGTCCAGATAATGCGGTCGTCTAGTATATAGATTTTAAATGACCCCAAAGGAAAAATTCTAGGGGATTTAAATCTGGAGACCGTGCGGGCCATTCAATGAATTCTCTACGACCAATCTACAAATTTGGGAACGTGTCGTTTCAAAAACTTCTAACATTAAGGACATAGTGAGGGGTGGGTCATCTTGTTGAAACCAAACGCTTACAGGTAATTCGCCATCTTCTTCAATATTAGGAAGAACCTGATCAGGTAAATGATCTAAATATCTTTGTCCAGTTAGTGTACCATGAATAAAAAAAGTACCAATAATATGCTTCCTGAAAATACAAGCTCCTATGTTTAATTTCTGTGGATGTTATGTATGCGTTTCTCGCATCCAATGAGGGTTATCTATTGACCAATATCGACAATTATGGCGATGAACGGTACCATTCAAACAAAACCTAGCCCCGTCGAAAAAAAGCAAAATGTATTTTAAATATTGGTCATTTGTACAAATCTCCATCACTTTTCGCAAAATTCAATTATACGATCATAATCCCCGTCCAATAATTCTTGCAATAAATGTAGTTTAAATGGATGATATTTTTCGCTCTTCGATATTCTGGCTACTAATCGGCAACTTATATCATAATTTAGTGCGAGGGATGTAGTAGAAATTTGTGATAATTGTTTTAATGCTATAGCAATATCTTGATCAATAACTTCATTAGTTGCGACTTTTGGTCGCCTGTTGTTTGGTACATTTCTAACATTTCCGGTCAAGTTAAACCTTTTCAAAATTTTACCAAGGACAGTTCGTTATATTGGATGCCGATCTTGATGCAAATTGTTAAATAAATCGCATACTTCTTCTTAACTTCTGGTAGTGACCAAAGCCAATCATCATCAGAATTTCAGTACGATCCTTTTCAGTTAATTGAACCATTATTAATATTTGGACGTCTACAAAGTCAATTCTGACAGTTTAAGTAAAGTACTGAATTTTATTTCCATGGCTTACTAAACATCAACATGATTTTAAAATATTAGTTTTAATTAAATATCTTTGTCGTTCTTAAACAAAAGAGTGTCAAATTATTGATGAACTCCCAGAGCAGAGCTCTCTGAAATTCGTAAAAATATACAGGCGGTTTCATTTAAAATAAAAAAGTTACCATCATTTCCAGCTAGACCGGAAGTCTGATTCGGATATAAATATACTCATAGAATCCCCGATTTACATTTAATTAATTGTGAAAAGTCTTATTAATAGGGACCGGACACGAGAGGCCTATGACTTGAAAATTTGTATTTTTTTAAATTCTTTAATTTTATTTATATAAATGGAAAACAAACGGGTGGTAATCTGTATAATATTATATACACTTTTATTTGTTCATTTTGTAGTTCAAGTTGAGTAAAGGAGTATTAATATTAACTAGCAATACTTTCTCAAGGTTCGCTTCGGTAAATATTTTTCTCTTTAAATGAAATACATCCTTGTAGATAGAAAATGGCCTTTCTACATCGCAACTGGTTATAGGTGCATACCGGAAATATTCTTTTATTTCAGCGTATTTAGCAGTTAGATTTTTAGGCATTGTTCTCACTATTGCCGCAATATTATTAAATCTGGATTTCTATTAAAAACTGGATCTAACTTTGCCGAAGGCCACATCTGAACTTACTTGGAATATTCTTCAAATTATTAGTAGCCACATCTAATGTGGTTAATCCATCATTTAATTTGAGATTTCGATTTTCAAAATAAGTGATTTGTTTTGGCAAATTTTCAAAGTGTTCCTGAAGAAAGTACAACTGATTTTTTAAATTAAATGGAATTTGTATTAGTTACTTGCACTTAGAAATACTTCGAACATTGTCATTTAAGCATGTAACGAAATTTTGTAAATCGAAATTCGCTGCATGAAAACTAGTAACTTTCAACCATGTTCCCATCTAGTTATTATTGGAGAGGGAGGCAGTGACAAAAATCGAAGTTTTTTCCTGTAAAGGGCTACTCTCAATGGTGCTTTTCTGAAATCTGAAATAGTTGAATCTAGTAGACCAGCTACAACATTTACCACACAGCGTCCTAATATATCGACAGTTTCGTCGGCACTTATCCATAGTTATTGATTTGAAAGATTGCTTCTAATGCGTTCTTGTGGCACTTAGAAACATAATATTTGCGTAAGGTGGATTCATCAGGAACATTTCGACCAGTATATTTTTGGAGAAATATTTTGAAGGTGGGATTGTTAAGTTTATTTAATGGAATATTTGCCGCCATTAAAGTTTTACAGAGTTCTTCGTTAAAATTGTCCGATTCCAACGGGTATAATTTCTGTGTATGTGTTTGGAATGCTAACTGACGTTTTACATGCTATTTTTTGGAATTTTTTAATGATATTTTATAGGCTTTGCAATAAATTTCCAAATCACTTGCAATGGACATACAATCAGTACAACTCTTTATCCAGCTCGCCATTGTTTCACGATGCCATTCTCGACGTTGTTTCATATCATATCTGAAAAGGTAACTTAAACAATGTTTTAGGTCTAAATAAATGAAAATTAAAAATGTATGCGTAAGTTATTGAAGCTTAACGAAATTCACTGGCAATTACGTCAAAATTTTTGGGAGAAGTAGATTCGATGAAACGATATTAAACAGGATATATTACATAAATGACCTATTATGGTAATTAACTGTGAAAACAGTGTATAAAAGAAACTAACTAACCGAACTTTATTCATCTTACGAAATATAAAGTAATAAATAAAGTAAACTATAAAAACCCTTCTATCTTCGTTCATGAAGAAAGGAATTTCACTATAATATTGAAGTAATTGCGTCGCAATTCAAAGACAAAAACCAGTTGTGTGGATAACCGAATTAATTATTCAATAACTGCGTATTGTACTTAGCGATGTTATAGACTACTTATGGTTCATCGTAATTTCGGCCTAATGCGTCCGGTCTCTACTTATTAAAATTTAAGTAGCTATATTAAAGATTTTCGAATGGATCCATATATTTGCCTTACCCTCTGTTATGTTCACACAAAAATGAAGAAAAGACGGTTAATTTAAATATATATTAATTATATTATATTTATAATATTGTTATAATTTATTGTCAAATTCGTTTTGAAATAAGTGTTTATTACTCTTACTGACTCTTACTTTTACTTTAACATAGTTATATATTAGTAGATAAGAAAAATATCTCTAGTACTGGATCAAAGGTCGTACGTTAAATCAAATTAAGTTCTTAGAATTTTCATAAGAAGAGAAACAATTTATTTAATAATATTAACTGTACTAATCGATATTTTTCCTTTGTTAGTATTCAAGTTATCGATGGGAAAATTACATATATATAAGATTGTGTAAATATCTAGTGAATATGGCAAATAGATAACGTAATGTTTAACAATGGTAGTGACAAATTCATGAGATGTATCTAAATAATATGAATACAATAAACTTGATATACAAAAATGAGAGTTAATATTTTAAGTAATATATTCAAAAATCAGGCAAGGTACATTACAAAGATACTAAATTAAAATATAAAGTGAATATATTAATATATAACACCACTATATTACAGTTCTAACTTTTACTCAGGTAGAGCAAACTCTGTAAAGTTTTAGAAAATCATTTTTCAAACAAGTGTATACAGGATACTATTATTTAATGTATTATGTTGGCAACGAAAAATTAATTTGTTTATTATTAATGTTAATTGATTTTATTAATACGAGTATATGTATTTTTTTTAACTAATTGCCTCAATGATTTTTCCCCTGTAGGAAAGACCTGAGGTAAATGACTTAAAACAAGTAAATATGTATGTATTTTCGCCACATATAACGTGGAAATATCATTATTGTGCGTATATCTATGTTAATTTGGGTATAAAATGTGAAATTTTTCATTCAAGCTGAAAAAAATATATAACTCCTGTACAAATTCAAAACCTAATTTCGAAATTTAAGTAATAAACATTTCTATTCTAGAGAATGAATATTATAAAAATTAATTAGACGACGATTTGAATGTTTGCTTGTTACTTACTGTAATAAAATACTAATTTTTGCGTAAGAAAGATTGCATATGATGAAAATTCCTAAAATATTATGCCACATAGTTTTTTAGAATCTGATAGTGAAAACTAATAAACAATTTTTGTTAAGTACATACTCTAAAGATTCATTTTGTTAATATGCGACTTGCTTTATCTACCAATTTATTATTGTAGTAAACATCATTTTAAGACATTTCGTTTACGAACTAAATAAAACACGTATTGAAAATAATAAAATAAAATAAAACAATAACTTTGTTATACCACTTTATTCACATGTAATAGTGACCGCGGTTTCGACATACAATGTCATTATCAAACTGCAAAAGTTACAGGCCTACATAGATCTTATAAATAACACAAAAATATATGGGGGTTGTTTATGATGTTATTTAAAATTACTACTATATACTTAACTATTATATACAACATTGGAAAAGAGGTGTATATATAAGATCCAACTGGTCGTTTAAAACGGTATCTATTGAGCTCTTCCGGCTTTTAAAAATCTCTAGGGCATCTAAAAGATTTAATTTACGACCTTTCTCGGCCAAATGCAATATTTTACGGCGACCAAATGTATGCCTTTCTGTAATAAGATGGTTTGCGAATGTTGAATCTGTCTTCTTTAGTTTATATGACCTCCTGTGTTCTTTTTCCCGTATAATAAAACTTCGACCAGTCTGACCTATATATACACTATTACAATCATTACAATATAATTTATACACTCCTGATTTGTTATTGATATCTGTTTTAGGTTTTGCGTTAAAAATGAAATTACTTGTTTTTACATATGGTTTGTAAGCTATACTAACATTACTATTATTTTTTGAAATTATATTTCCAATTTGCTCGCTTATTTTACCGAAGTAAGTTAACGAGACAAATTGTTTCAAATTAGGATCTTTAGGATATACTAAACTAAGGGCCACTTGTAACTGTTTTTTATTTAGTATACTGTCAATTACGCTACTTTTATAACTATTGTTTACCGCTATTTGTTTTATAGTATTGATTTCACGAACAAAAGATTCATTAGACAAAGGAATATTTAATGCTCTATGTATCATAGAATTAAAAAATGAATGTTTGTGTGTCTTAGGGTGTAGTGAATCTTTGGGAATAATGCAATCAGTGAAAGTAGGTTTACGATATACGTAATCGTACTTCTTTACTTTTCCGTGCAGTACTAAAGAAGTTGCCGGGAAAGGGTAGGCGGCCCTGCGCAACGACTGGTTATCCGATCTCTCTAAATTTACGTGACCTATCACTAAACACACGTACGAGCGCGCCAACATACAAAACCCTACACTTACGCTCTCACACAAACACAAAACCACACACCCAAAGAGAGACGCAAGCTGCCAGCAGCAACCAACACACAAGTTCATACCCAGAAAGAGACACAAGCTGCTAGCAGCGAACAACACATATGTTCACACCTTGCTATCTGTTTTTGGAATACTAAGGCATAATTTAATATTATTCAATTGGAATGTATCTTTGAATAATTTAAACCATAGCAACTCAATTATTTGACATTTGTATTCTGTCATTTATATTTTATATTCTTGATAAAGGCATCATTGCCGAAACATGTAGGGTTGTTTTAAATATATATACTTTGAAGTAATAAACCAGACCTTTAATCGCCGACTGATTGAAATTACCATATCATACCAAGGTCACGAAAATATTATATTTATATATATATATATATATATATATACGTATATAAAATCAAGAAGGATGGTATTATTTTACAATGATTTTAAAGAAATCTATGAATTTACACAAGTATTGACGGTAGTGAGAAAATGTGGCACATCTGGTCAGCCCTAACTGTATATTATAGGGTACTAAACATGTTTACGCATCAAATTTGTTTAATAAACTACATATACATTTGTATTATCGTCTAAACAGATTTTAAGTAAATAAATTAATAAAGGCGAGTTATTTAAATCTAATTGGTCATTTAATAAAATTTGTGACTGTTTTAATTTATTGATTTCTAAACTTTCCAGTAAATTTAATTTGTTGCCTTTATTTTTTAAATGCAGAATTAGAAAATCTTTATCGAACTATTAAAAAAACCAACAATAAATTAGAGTTTGAAATTTACAATAAAGAATCTCATACTGACATAACTATACATAATTCATCAACACATCCCATACAACACAAATTAGCGAGTTTCCATAGTTTTTTACATAGATTAATTAATTATCCACTATCTAAAGAAAATTATGAAAAAGAATTAAATTTAGTCAAACAAATAGCTATCAATAACGGCTACACAGATACTTTAATTGAAAATATGCTGACAAAAAAACTTTTCCAAAAAGCAATCTCTATGGTATATCCTGCAATAAAGGATAAGGAAAATTCAAAATTTAGATTACAAACGTACATTGGGACACCTAATAAGCATATTTCAAGTTATTTAAAAAAACTTAATATTAACACGGTTTTCAAAACTAATAATAATTTATCCAAACACATTAAAAACAATAAAGATAAAACAGACAAAAATAAGAAATCTGGAGTCTATAAGTTAATGTGCGGATGCGGTAAGATATATGTCGGTCAAACAGGAAGATCGTTTGAAAAACGCATTGCCGAGCATTGTTCTTCGTTTAAAAATAAAAAAAACAAGATTCCACTTTTGCGAATCATCTATTAGAAGAAAACCACACTTTCGATAAAGATTTTCAAATTCTGCATTTAGAAAAAAAGGCAACAAATTAAATTTACTGGAAAGTTTAGAAATCAATAAATTAAAACAGTCACAAATTTTATTAAATGACCAATTAGATTTAAATAACTCGCCTTTATTAAATTTATTTACTTAAAATCTGTTTAGACGATAATACAAATGTATATGTAGTTTATTAAACAAATTTTATGCGTAAACATGTTTAGTACCCTATAATACACAGTTAGGGCCGACCAGATGTGCCACATTTTCTCACTACCGACAATACTTGTGTAAATTCATAGATTTCTTTAAAAACATTGTAAAATAATCCCATCCTTCTTGATTTTATATACGTATATATATATATATATATATATATACAAGGTGTGTATAAATTGGCGGACCCACTACACGTGGCGACATTCTTGGTCAAATTTTGAGTTAAAAGTCCTAATCCTAAAACGATGTATCAGGCTAGATTACATAAGTGTCAAAATTTGACAGTAGTAATGTATTTAACTAGAACAACATTAGGCTGCCTACTTATTTATTACAACGTTGTCAGATGCGTTTTTCGTCAAAATAAGTTAATAAACAAATATTAAAAACAAACTTTAAATAAACTTTAACGAAAGGATAATAACAACAACTCTTCTTTCTTCTAAATTGTAGCTCCTTCTGTCAACAAATATCGAGTAATAATGCTTATTTCAAGACTGAAAGTCCGAACTTTGGGAACCTCGTGCAAAGATATGGAGCATGGTACAACATTTTCGTATTAGGATTTTTGACTCCGAATTTAACGAAGAACATCGCCGCGTGTAGCGGGTCCGCCAATTTATACACACCTTGTATATATTTTTAATTGAGTTTGTAGCGTACTCTTTAGATGTAAGCACCTGAGGAAGCCACTGTGCTGGTGAAACAATTGTCGTGTTACGATTAAAGATTAAAAGTGAAGATTAGAACCTTAGTTTTATTTCTATTTGAAAATAATGTTTACCATTTAATCAAATTTACTTAAATAATTTTGCCGTTTCAAAAATATTCGTTCATTCTTGTTCTGGACGCATGATATACGTAATTGTTTTTGACAGAATTATGGGTAGGCATGCCTGTTAAATACAGATTTAATAAATTTAGCAAATTCAAATTCAAGACGGTCAACTGTACAAAAAAGTACGCAGATTATCAATTAAAAATTCGGCACGTTTCGCATTATTCACGATATTGTTTCCTTACAATATGATGAATATTAAAGAAAATCGATCGTAAATAGCACTATCGGTGACATTCTCTTACTAAATCAGTCCGAAAAGTTACACAATCAAAAGTCAAGATTCCATATGCGAATCTAGAAAATGTCCCAGATGAATGCCAATGAAGGTTAGTGAACTGGTTCGCAAATTGTTCAGCATATATGTTTCGCCCTCTGCTCTTTACGAATATATTTCCTTCAATTGACCGTTGCGGATTATTAAATAAGTTGGCGTATCGTCTGTGGAGCGTTATCAGACGATCTTTCAATATTGAAACGTGTCGTGGATGTTAATCTTAGAAGAAATGATCAGACATACATTTGAGTGCGATAAGATTTGTGTATTCTTAGAAATCAGATCTATGTAAAAAAAAATATGCTCATCAAATCTAACATACCGCGAACGAAATGAATAAACATGGTGCAAATACGAAAACAGAACCAAATTTATTTATAAAAGTGTTTGCGGGTTTTGTATTGATGATAATTTACATAAAAATGTAGCAAAATAAATTATAAAGTCAAGGGCGTCGAAGAGAGAATTATATGATGAACATTCAGAGTATGTTAAATATGTCTTCTACACACCCCATTATTCTGCATTCGTCAAAACAATATCTCGATCGCATTTATTTTATTCGAAGTTGTTTATTGTGCTTTATATCATTTAAATACACGTGTTCCTATATTATCCGATATTTTTTTATGAATTTCTGACAAACTTATTCACAATCATAAAAATAATTATAGATTACGCTACTTTTGCAACTACATTATATTTTAGGACGCGGTGAATTAAATTTAGATATACGATAGTGATCAAAATAATGAGAAATTACAAAATTTACAAAAAATTTGCAAGTTGATAATTTTGCATATGTAAATAATACACATTTATAGTTTACAATTAAAACAAAATTATGTAAAACTGTGTTTCAAAACGAATTAAATTATTAGTTTTTCATAGTTTAAGCTGCACAATATATTTTTGTCAGCATATGTTGATGTATACGAGGGCTGATCACCTTGCTTCATCCCTAACCCATTCATAAACCAAAACAATTATTTGTCTTCATGTCTTATTGTAACCCTCCTATGTATAGACTAACGCTAGAAACTTACAAGTCTGAACCTATTAAAGCGTGCCTACAGTAGAAGCTCGAGGTCGAGAGAGTCACATGTCAGTAGCAAAATGGATTGTGTCGAGCAAAGTGCGGTGATTAAATACTTACGTTTAAAAGAGATGACCCCAGCTTAAATTCACGATACATTAGGGGAATCTGCAGTATCATATGTCATAGTTAAAACGTGGTGTGTGAACATGCAGATAGAGCACCAACAACCGTCATTGCCCAAGAAACTCTTAAAAGGTCAATGATCTCTTGCTGCAAGATCGACGTGTGAGTATTAGATAAATATTTGAAGATACTGGTCTCTCATATCACGTGGTATATAATATAGTTACAGATGAATTGAAAATGAAAAAATTGTCTGCAAGGTGGATATCACGAATGTTAACAGATGCACACAAGCAAACTCGAAAAGATATTTGCGGTCGTCCTTTACCACGGAATCGACACGACAAAGAAAATCTTCTTGCAAGATTAGTGCCAATAGATGAGTCCTAGATCCATCATTATGATGTAGAGATCAAAATACAGAGTAATAAGTGGACACGTCGAGGTTCACCACCGCCGAAAAATTTCAATGACCTTCAGCAGGGAAAGTCATGCTATTCGTATTTTGGGATGCTGAAGGTGTAATTTTAGTAGATTTCCTGCAGAAGGGGGGCACAACTACAGGTGCTCCTTACATCAATTTAATTCTCAAATTTCGTCACTGGATGAAAGAAAAATGGCGGAGAAAGTTACGCAAAGGTATTTTCTTGCATCAGGATAACGGACCCAATCAACAGGTTCGTCATTGCAACAGCTGCAATAGTTCAAGTAGGGTTCGAATTACTTGAGCATCTACCATATTCGCCAGATTTGGCCCCCAGTGATTACCGGCTGTTTCCAAAACTTAAAGAACACTTGCATGGTAAACGATTTCCGTCGGATAATGATATGATATGTGCGGTAAATAAATGGTTTGCAGGGGATGAACAATCTTTTTTTTGAGAAGCTTAGAAATGCTAGAACATCGATGGGAAAAATGTGTTAACTTTAATAGAGATTATGTTGAAAAATAAAAGTAAGATTTTACCAAATTTTATTGTGAGTGGGTCAGGGGTGGAGCAAGAGAGCAAATATACGAGGGTTCGTATATTTGTTATTAGAAAGCTGTTAGAGAAATATACCAAAATATTTATTCTAAAAATTGATTTAGTGAAAGAGAATATTAATAATAAAGAGGTTTTTGGATTCCTGACATAAATATTTGAAAAAAAAACTTTAAGGCTTATCCTGTAATAAGGACAAAAGAATCACAATCTAGGACACACTGGCAAACCTAATAATAAAAGATATTTCAAAATATTTAGGAAAACTTAAAATAAATACGATTTTTAAAACAAGTAATAATCTACTCAAATACGAGTATAATAAGGACAGTTTGAAGAAAGTATCGGGAACAAACATACTAATGGATGGTGTCTTACTTTGGAGACTGTGGTTAAGTAAAAACTCAAAAAAGGTATAAAAACCCTTACCACATTTAATAATCGTGTAAACTAAGTTGCCATCATCAGTAGGTAAAACCACTAATCAAAGTGTAGAACATGGAGCACACTAAAGCTAACACAAAGAATTCAAGCACTTCTTTACAAAGCGTTCACGTATAATACACTCAGTGTGTTTTACATGGGTGGACGCTTTGTGATTCTTTGTATTAGCTTTACTGTGCCCCATGTTGTACACTTTGATTAGTGACTTTACCTACTGATGATGACAACTTAGTTGTCGAAATACATATTTAGGATACGCTTATTAATTGTGGTAAATGGTTTTATACGTTGTTTTAGTTTATACTAATGGATGATGTGTTTTTCGCTATACGTGATTGGCTATGACATAGTCACAAAGGCCTATAAGCTTAGATGACATTATTTTTTAAGATTTAAAGCCGCCATTATTATATGTTTATTTATGTTAGTTTTTAGAAAGCGCTTCGGTATTGTTAGCAGAATTTATGAGAGGACTCAAAATCACGAGAGCTGCATGAAATATAATGTGCATCCTGAGACCATAGACCGTATTACTTCAGGATGTGAAACAATAGCAGGAACAGAATATACCAGTAGGTATAATAATACAGTTAAAATACTACAAGCAATAGCACAAATATTCAACCTCACTAATGAAACATCTACACTCTACTATACCTAAATATACATCTACAACAATTCTTGAAAACTAAACTTACAATACATTCAGACAAACAAATTTCAGCTAATAAACCTGACATCGTTCTACAAGATAAAGTGCTATTTATCAGATACTTCAAATACGTACTCGTTGCTGCAACAGATGCATTAACAGCAAACGCTCAAACAAAATTGAAAAATACACCCAACTCAAGATAGAACTTCAGCGTAAACCGAAAAACGCATATATACTACTTTTCAACAGTTTGCGGAATTACATCCCAACAGTTCTTTAAGGGTGTCCATATCATTAAAATTACCATCCAAAGTCCACGAATTAATGCAACGATCAATAATACCCAATACATGTAGCGTACCACCGAGCTCATATTCACAGATATGTGGGTAGAGTAAAATGTTTCCCGACTGCAGGCTGAGAAAGTACGAAATAATTCAACGACATACGAGGGATGTCCCTTATGTTTTGCATACTGGGACATAGAGGGCGCCACTAAACAAATATCAGTACTATAAATTAACCTCCATCTGTGGTTAGCCTAAATCTAAAGTTTTAGTGCGAAATGTGTAGTCTAGTAGCTGCAACGAACTGTCAAAGTTGACAAGTTAGTCGAAAAATGGAATTAAACCGTGAAAATTTTCGCGCAAGAATTTTTTATTATTTTCAAAAATAATTATTTCAACAAGAATATCTCGTCGAGTTGGTTTCTGTTTTCGGTAATGAAGTACCACATCAGTCACCAATTTCTCGTTGGCGTGGAGAATTCAAACGTGGACGGATTAGTCTTAGCGACACTTCAAGTGCAGTTGCACCAAAAATGCCAGTCACTCAGGAAAACGTAAATGCTGTGTACAAGCTCATAAACGAAAATCGACATGTGACATATCGCGAAATTGAGGCATCATGTGAATTTCAAAGACCTTAAGTTTGAATAAAGAATTGTGTATAAAAAATTGGTTTCCCGTTGGATACCGCATCTCTTGACAGAAGAACAGAAGACAGCTTGGGTGAATTAGTGTCAAAAAGCTCTATAACGCTTCAACGCAGGATACCCTAAGAACGTGGACAACAAACATCGTTAGTTGTGATTACTCTTGGATTTACTCATACAAGCCAGAAAATAAACGCCAGCCGTCTGTTGGGTGTTCCAAGGTGAAGAAAAACCCACAAAAGTCATCCGCTCTCGAAATGTGTCCAAAAAGATGATCACGACACTTGTCTCGAAAGAAGGTCATGTAACAACAATTTCTCTACAAGATCAAGGAACTGTTACTGCCAATTGGTATACAACCATTTGTTTGCCGCAAGTCATCGCTGAACTCCGAGAAACCAACCCACAACGACGAATCAGCTTCCTTCAAGACGATGCAACTCGCAAGACAACTGAATTTTTAACCCAACAAAAAGTCGAATTGTTAGACCATCCTCCGTACAGTCCCGATCGAAGTCCCAACGATTCATTGATTCTTTAACTTTCGGGAAGGCAAAAAGCCTTCCCGAAAATTAACTGTACCAACAAACGAGTGGAATAACTGCTTCCAGAGTTGGTTCGAGCGTATGCAAAAGTGCATTAATATTCGGGGAGAATATTTCGAAAAACAATAGTCTTTAAAAGCTATCTACTGTTTTATTACTGCTCTATATGCAAAATATAAAAGACTACCCTCGTAATAATAATAAAAATAATAATAATGATTCATGATTTACCATCCCCAAACACCCAAACAACTTAATTATTATTACGTTTGCGCTAATGTATTCAAAACAATTACATAATAATTTTCCAATAAATTCCCGGCATTAAATATTTTCGAATTGTGGCAATAAAGACTTTATCTACATTTATGATGGAAGTGAAATATTCTGTTAATTTCGCAGAATCTGTCATTTATTAAATACACAGCTATAATATTTACCCCGTACACAACTGAGTTCTAAAAGTACAACATACTGTTGCGTAAATAATTTTATAATTTATTATTGTTTTAAAATTCATTATCAGAAAGAAAGAATATTACAATATCTACTTTGATTTACTTCTAAAATCTGTTAAATATGAATCAAAATAACTAAAATTTAAGTGCAGCTATTCGCTTTAGTTTTTAGTAAGAACTTAAATGCACCTAACCCATTCTAAAGAATGAAGTGTATAAAGTCTAAGCACATGCTTACAGTATCCTTCGAATGGACACCGTTTTACATAATTTGAAATGTGTGGACACGTCTGAAAACAATGCCGCTATTGTGAACAAATTTATTACAAAGTGCACGTTTCTAGATCATACGTTAAACTTTCTGCCGTCGGTTGGAATCGTCGACGAAAAGAATCAATTTTTAGCGGTTCGTATCACACGCAATTTGTCACGGAATTGTGGTAATGCGACGTTACAACAACGTCATGTTTGAAATATGTTCTAGTGGAAGTGTCAAAATAATTAGTTTCGTATGCGCACGAGCTGATCAAACTTTTTTTTATTTAGAAGTTTCTCTCAAATAAATTGAGTAGGATTAAGACGCTACCCACACTAATTTATATTGTATAAGAAACAAGGAGTTTCTAATTCTCTGAAATAATTTTAAAGAAACACATATTTTGAAATGTACGTTTAATATAGAGAAGAACTTGATTAACAATTTTTGTACTCGTAGTTATAAGTATTGTAAAATTAATTCACGTTTTAATTAGTACTATAATTACTGCAATATACTCTGTTGCACCAGATTACTTTGCAATACATTCAAACATTTTCCGTTGCCAGCAGGTATCCAAAACTATTCTATTCTGTCCATTATCGCATCTCTGTCATTACGGATGCAGTCGAATTGCACGCAAGATGTTTACTTGCACCCAGTAATAATTTTAATCACTTTATGGGCACACGAGAATTGCACGCAATGCATTGCATTAATTGCAAATAGGAAGCACTCGAATTGCACGCATTTATTCATTAGCTGGTTTGATAAACAACAAAATGAATTTATATTTAAGATTAACTCACTAGAATAAATAATACAATAAATAAATTTATAAAAATAATTTTATTTATTAGATTTGAGTACACTGTACTACAGTGTAACTATCAGTGTATGAAATGGCATTTGTAAACTTTATTATAGAAATAGTATTATTCTGTATTATTCTATACTGCTTAATCTTCTGCTTAATCTTGGAGCGATAATGTTTTCTTGTGGGTATTTGCACTACTACTATTAATTTTAACATATGTGTTTATAAGTCCCTATGAAAAGAATTAAATTTAGAGTGAAAAGACTTACGACTATTGGTTGTTCTATAGAATTAACTCTCACATTTAGCCCAAAGTTCGGGCGGAAACATGACTTCTTTAGTTAATATACGAGGGGGTATTGATATCTAGTTAGCCTAGGCCACTTTCCCTAAACAAAACAAAATCTTGTTATAAAGAAAGAAATAATAAAATTTTAAAAGTGTCACTGTAAAATCTTACGTTAAGAAGTTGAAGTATTGCTGTGTAGTAACTTTTGAAAGAAAGCATGTCGAATGCAAATGTGAAAATGATAAATTGGAGTATCGAGGTATCATCAAGTACTTGTATTTGACGAGGTTAAGTGGTAAGGAAATTTACGTCATGCAAAATGGGAAAACTTTCCGTTGAGGATGAGAAGCGGTCAGGAAGACCGATTTCAGTGTTCACCCTCGAATATATTGACGCAGCTCATAACATTATATAGTTCACGTCGATTTAAAAATGAAAAAAAATTGTCCAAACTAGATTCCTAAATGCTTGAACGCCAAATACGAACCAGTAAGAGTGAAAGCAGCACGGTTAACCTATGCCCGTTTTGAAGGAGATCCAGATTTTCTGAACCATCTTGTGACTTTGGATAAAACATGGGGTAATTTCTACGACCCAGAAACAAAACAGCAATCGATGGAGTGGAAGCATCATAGTTCTCCAAAGCCTAAGAAGTTTTAAGTTAAAAAATCCACTGGAAAAGTTCTTGCTTTAGTTTTTTGGGATATCCATGGATTAATTATGATTGACTACCTAAAAAAGGGTCAGAGAATCACTGGAGATTCTTATTCTAAATTGCTAACCATCCTGAGACAGAAAATTAAGGAAATAAAACGTGGCATGTTAGCGAGTTGTTTTTGCTGGACAATGCACCTGCATACAAATCGCGCATTACCATGAATACAATTCGGGATCTAGTGTTCGACTTACTGTAACAACCGCCCTATTCCCCAGACTTAGCGCCCCATACTATCATCTGTTCCTTCGATCAAGAAAATATTTAAACCAACGTTAGCTTTTGTGTAACGGAGTGGTAAGAGAAGCTGTGGGGAGAGCTGCTTTGCAGCCCAAGAAGAATCCCTTTTTTAGAAAGGTTAAAGCCGTTGTAGGATCACTGTATTAAGTGTATTAATTTAAGAGGAAACTATGTTGAATAATAAAATATTTAAAGTGCAAATTTTAAATTGTTTCAATAGTAGGCTAAGAATATATCAATAACCTCTTGTATGTGTCTACTAGATAATCAAAATATTTTACTAATTTGTTATTATCTGGTATATTACACTAAAAATCGAAAACAAAGCAGTCATCTACTTCATCCGGAGACAAATAAATAAGCTCAAACGTATGTCTCAACCACTTACCAACATATGATTGTTTATCTTTATAGTCTTTAACTAACCCACACTTTTGAATTTGTCGCCACTATGCTTGCAATAAGTGAAAGCGGCAACTAACGATTTTTACATTTGGCCAAAAATCACGCACCGCCTTATGTATGGCATTTTCAAAGTCTATAACAATCGTCTGAGGTTTCAGTGATAATTCCAATTTCGCACATTTGCTAGCAACAAACTGTAGAGAGGCGTTGTAGGATATAGATTCCTTGCTGTTTAATAAAAGTTGGTATAAAACAATTGTTTTGAACTGTGTGAATTGTAAACAGTTGTAAGAAATATTTTATGGAATAGTTAAAAGTACCATCCATTAATAAAATATCTCTCTCACACATCTGCCTCTGATTAGTCTTGCACAGAAGATCACAATGTTGTTGTGGTTGTCATTATAGTGTAAAAAGCGTTTGCTCAGATGTATATTGACATATTTTCGCTAATGTACTATGAACTTCTTCAATTCCTGTTGGAATTTTTGCATATTTCTTTACTCTCGCGTAATTTGTATTGTTTCTAATGTAACGTACATCACTGACTGTTATTTCATTGAAAACATCCGAGCTTTATTTAGCTATCGTTTTCCGTAGGATCCTCTACAACTTTACATTTTACAGAATTAGATATATATATAACATTACATAACACGTGTTCATTTGAAAAGTCAATCTAGTAGCATGTGATTTACTGAGAACATTTTGAAGTAGGTCGTAAATTAAAATTTACTACTTAACGTACGAAGTCGTATATTTTGACAGTTTCATACATACAAATAAATAACAAATAATAGGTATTTATTGAAAACTATAACAAATGTTGAAAATGTTGTCCTTCAAGATCAATGCACTTTAAAATCCTCCGTTCAAAATTTCTGATGATATTCTGCAACATTTTTTGTGATTGACATTATTAAATGTCATTTAGATTTACGTTTACGGAACAACAAACACATACTAATATATTTGCGTCTTATTCTATCAAAATTTCAAAGTAACCTAGATTGACTTTTCAAATGAACACACGTTATTAGATTTCGTTTGTCAAAACTATGATTCTAATACTCAAACTTCCTTGGAATTACATCGCCCTCTGTATAAATTTTAGCTGTACATTTTTTTGCTGTACATTCTCAAATATACTCCGGACAAATGCATTTCCCGAGACATAATTAGAGTCGGGATTATATGCAAAATATGCTTTTTAAATTGCCATATTTCATTCAAAAAACATTAAATAAGGCAATTGGAAGAAGCATATTTTGCATAAAATCCGAAATTTATTTAGTACAATAAGGACTTGTCCTTTTTCGCTGAACATCTTTTTTTTAATTGAAAAATATTGTCTATGTTGGGACTCGAACCCAAGTCTACAGTTTGCCGGACTGTTGGTTTTACCACTCACCCACAATTAAAAAAATGTCGTATGATTTGCTTTGTAATTTGTAGACAGCAATGTTTACATCCTCCCTTACTTTGCAATTACATACATACTAACTTGATATTTGTAAATATTTCATATAAAAGCCGATAAACTCCAATAATTTATCAATTGTTATATTTAATAAACGGCTAAGAAATTATCTTAACACTATATATATTATTTTTTGTTTTGGTTTTAGCGACCAAACAATTTATTTATGAAAACGACGTTTCGACTTTTATTAATTATTATTAGTCTTTGTTAAGTTTGTAAACTGTAACGGAACAAGAAATTATGTTTTTAATAATATTTTATATGAAAATTTTGTATAACTAAACTCACCAATTGTTCTATTCGTTAATTAATCCATTTCATGAACTAAACTATACACTTCACAAGTTTTTTCTTTCTTCTTTTCATAGTTGTTTTGGAAAAGGGATATGTGTTTCAAGGGATATTTTGTGTGCTCCTTTCTGTAAGTGGACCAACGGTCTTATTTTACTGCGTTTTTGTGTGAATTATTTTTTTTATTATCATCTTAACTTATTTTAAAATTTCATTTTGTTTTGTTTAACATCTGTTCGGAAATTATAAACGGGGGTATATTATTTGATAAGTGGGTAATAAACTTTAGAAAGTCCATCTATTTCGTTTCGATCATTAACTGTGTTGTTATTTGTTAATATGTGTGTCATTTCTAATATTTCCCTGGTTTTCGTGTTATTATGTTTTGTTAGTATTTTTGTATTATCAAAATCAAAATTGTGTTTAATTAAATGTTGCTTGTTTTCTCAAAGCTGTTTGATTTTTTGCATATTTGAGTCCTTTTAATCTTTCTTGAAGTAGCTGTTTTGTTTGGCCTATGTAAACTTTGTCAGTCTTTGCAGGGTATATTATATACTGTATGTGATTGTTTAAGAGTTGGTGTTGGGTCTTTTAATTTTGTGTATAGAAATTTTAGGTTTTTTCGTTTTGGTGTGCTAATTTAAAATTAAATGGTTTGATTAGGCTGTTTAGTCTTTCGGATAATCTAGTTATATAGGGTGTAGGGATATATGTTAGTTGAATTGACGTTGTATTTGTATTTTGACATTTAGTTTTGTTATATATCTTGCTAAGTCTGTGTTTTATAATGTTTTGTACAAAATGTGGTGGATAATTGTTTTTCGTTAAAATAGTTTTAACTTTATTTACTATTGTTTGTCTGAAAATTGGATTTGTGGGGTTTACGGCCCTATCTACTAAAGTTGTTACTACATTTCTTTAATGGGATAGAGGTTGATTTGAAAAAAAGTTCGTATCGGCCCGAAGTAATAGGTTTTGTGTACCATTTCGATTGTATGTAGTTGTTTACTTTTATTAGTGTTAAGTGAATATACGGCCAATAAAATAAATAAGAAACTTTAGATTCTTATTAATATCAAATATATTTGCATTACTGCAGTAATGAAAATTGAATTGCAATTATAGATTTCTTCTTTATCGAATTATTTCTAAAAATTTCCTGTAATACGTAGATTTACAGCTATACACAATGGCAAGCAAGTTCTCTAAGGTTTCAGTGTTTCGAAAAAAACATATTTATATTTTCAAACAAATAACTATTACAAATTCATTATGACATTTAATGTAATATTCCTTTGTTTAAATTAGCAATGTTATTCCATACTTTATTGTTGTGGGAAGACTAATAATGTTTCATCACGTCATTGAGTAATTTCAGTCTGAACAGAAACTGTGCCTTATTTGATTTGTTATGCCAACTAAAACTTAATAGAGATACATAGTCACAATCGTTAAACCTGTTCATCTTTATATAAGAAATTGAATAAATTTCTATTGATTTCGTATTTCTCCAATTTTTTTCCACCGTGTAATTTTTTTAGGTTTGGTACAAGAAGAAATCACTCGAAATGAAAGAGCAATTCATACATTAATTCGACAAATTAGAGGTTGCAATAACGGATCAATGACAGGGGGCAAATTGAATGCTTCCAATGTGTCCTAGATTACGAGTCGGAACACTAATCTATGACAGCACAACAGAGCAGCATTTTACATTAATTCCACTTGTGAGAAAAAACACAATTGTTACATGTACGCTATAATGTCGTGGCGTGTATCCTTTTGTTTGTCCAGGTTTAGTAACAATATTATAGAATCGACAGCAGACACTACCGCATTGTAATCAAGGTAACAGTATTGCAATTGACATAGTGAAACAGAGACAGTACCTTGGTCAGTTCCGGGACCGAAGGAAAAAGGAATGGCAACAGAATAAGGGGAGAAAGAAAGATTGCTATACATATTAATATTTTTGAACGTCAATTCCAAGAATACTGCTGTATAGTATAGTTTCTTCGTTACCACAACTTAGGTCTTTTTCTTTGTTTTTCAGGGCAGTGCAGCTCAGTGCACTGTACACTACAGTGCAGTGTACACTGCACTACAGTTTCTAGTCAGCTCTTATAAAGTGCTGTAACAAAATGGGAATAAAAAGGAGTAGATTTTAGTGTAGACGTCAGTAAATGAGAATGCTTTGCATAACTTTCACAAAATTCATAACATAACATAACCTTACGCAACCAAAAAGATGTGATAAATATTTGTTTTTTGTGATTAAATTTTGTTTATATACCTGTCTATATAGGAAGAGAGTATACTTATTTATTTTTTATTTAGATTTTTGTTTTATATGTAGTATTTTATATAAAAAAAAATTATTTATTATTATTTTATTAAACAAAATCATATTTATGGCAGGTATGACAAGGAAACATTATCAGAATAACATTGTTATAACACTTTGTTTGGAATAATTACAAAACAGAAGAAATAAACAACACAAACTTGATTATTATTACTTAGTAATATATAGGTATGTGAAAAAAATTATACAATTTTAGTTTAAAATAAAAAGTGGATTTCTAAAACATTGATGCAGACAAAATAAAAATTGTCCAATTCATCTATATCTGTTTCCAATATTGTCATTGATTTTTCTGCATCAATTTTATTTTAAACAGGTATAACTTTACAAGAAATTAAAAAAAATCATCACAAAACAGGCCAACACAAGCAAACAAATCTATTGAAAATTGACAGTTCAGTGTAATTCATTCCTGATATGACCCAAGTGCAGATAAATTGTACAGTGCAGCATTGGTTTATTTTACACTGAGCAATGGAAACGCAAAAGTGTAGCAATTAAGTGTTGATTCCATGCAAAGGAATGAAATCTGGTGTAAAGTGTAGTTAGGTGCAGTTCGGTGTTACACCTTCTATGCAAAGGAAAAGACCTCTTATTATACTTTTTACCCCAGCTGCATTATACAAGCAACCACTTTAAGAACTACGATAATTGTTGTATTTTTTATTACACCTCGATAGCTGCCACTATAGTCAACAGTGTAACTATTGTTTGTAGTATGCACTTTTTTCAGTGTATTAGGTTTAACGTTTAAATTATAATTTTATTGTAATAATACGCACAAATTTATTTAATTATGAAAGCTAGTGAATATTTTACTTACAGAATATAGCATTAGTAATACTGTGAATGTTTTATTGACAAAAAACAAGTCTTCTAAATTCAACCCCTAGTAGGTATAATAATAAGTCAGGAAAATTTGAATTCTTAGAAATCTTCTTGGATAAAAACAAATGCTATTTACCATTCCGATTATTCAATCTCATAATTAAAAGCTTATTTTCATAACTTAGAATTTCATTATCATGAACTTCAATTATATTTTTCAACAATATGAAACAAACATGTAAATAATTTACATATCTGTAACTATGCACGTGGACAATACACCTCGTATTTTCAGCATTAACTTCTGCTTAATACATATGTTTCTGCCATCTAGGCGTCCTCAGTTAAGCTAGTGAAGCAATGTATACAAATTAATACAAACCTGTTATAAACAACTGGTTTGTATCTGTATTTAAATTTACTGAAATAGCCCGCATAGATAAAGCAAGTTCCGTCCTATAAGGAGATAACTATTTAATAATTGACATCTTACGGGCGAAAGAGAATTTGTCTGGAGGGCTACCTATCGTTCGAACAGCTAAGCTGCTACGGGAAACGATAAAGCTTAGCTGTTCGAACGATAGGTAGCCCTCCAGACAAAGTCTCTTTCGCCCGTAAGATGTCAATTATTAAATAGTTGTCTCCTTATAGGACGGAACTTGCTTGATCTATGCGGGCTATTTCAGTAAATTTAAATACAGATACAAACCAGTTGTTTATAACAGGTTTGTATTAATTTGTATACATTGCTTCACTAGCTTAACTGAGGACGTCTAGATGGCAGAAACATATGTATTAAGCAGAAGTTAATGCTGAAAATACGAGGTGTATTGTTCATGTGCATAGTTACAGATATGTAAATTATTTACATGTTTGTTTCATATTGTACAAACGCTTTATACGTGCTTAACGTATTGTCATACTTAAACAAAACCTTTTTGTATATTTTTCAAGTTTACATAATCATTTTTGTTATTTTCAATGTGTTCCTGTGAAGAATGTTGAGGTATAAACACAATAACGGTTTTTTTAAGCACACTATTTTTGACTGAAAATAGTTTCTGATAGTAAAAAAAGAAACATTCTTTAAAGAAATTTTTTAATATAAAATTGAAAATTTTATTTGCGGTCTTATAAGGGAATGGGTAAAGGTAATTTTAATATGTATTATTTATCTTCTATTTTTAGTTTATTCTTATCATTGATTTTATGAGCTTGCATACCTTTTATATTTAGGCTTTTTAATTTTAACTTTGGTATTTTATATATTTTATGTTGTTCAAGAGTAGGGGTTTATGACTTTGTGCATTATTAGGGGGAATTCGTTCAGTAGCTCAAACTATTTCTTATGAAGTTAGTTTAAGTTTAATTTTATTATTATTTCTATATTTAATTACAAGGTTAAATATTGTAGATTTTAGTAGCTTATGGTTTTTATTTATTTGTTTACCTTTAAGAATGTTTGATTGTTATCAAGATCAGCAGAGTCTAATCGAACTCCTTTTTATTTTGCTGAAGCGAAATCAGAGTTAGTTTCTGGGTTTAATGTAGAATTTAGAAGAGGGGATTTGCCTTTACGTTATGGCTGAGTATTCTAGAATTTTATTCATAAGAATAATATGTGTTATGTTATTTTTAGGTGGTGATGTTATTAGCTTCTTTTTTTTTAATTGGGGTTGGTTGCTTTTTTGATTATGGGTTCGTGGGACTTGCCACGGTATCGGTATGATAAATTGGTATATTTGTGTTGAAAGAGGTTCTTACCAGTGGCTTTAATTTATCTTTTGTTATTTCTAGGGTTGAAATTATTTTTGTTTTAAATTTTAATTTAATGTATAAAATTTAGTACTTATACTAACGTTAATAGAGTTTGACTACTCTTTTTTATATTTTCAAAAAATTCACTTATGCAAGTTCATTAACTAATTTTTAAAAATTAAGTAATCTCATATACTTAATATGAATTAGTGGGTTAATTATATAGTAAGTATATAAAATATAGGATAGTTAAAATATGACCTTTCAGCTTTCGATTGAAATATTTCAACAATTATAATGTATTCATAGATACTATATGAACCATAATTAATACATAACTTTGAAATTTGTTTAAAAATTTGCCTAAAAAATTAAGCTTTCAAAATCTCACACCTTATTCAAGTTTTAATGAATAAATAAATGTATACGTTATTTATATATACCTATTAACACAATTATAATTTCAAATAAATAATTAGATCTTGAGCTTTTGTACTTTTAGAAAAATATCTGCTAACCTGTAACAAATGAAAAAAGTAGTTGCTTAATTTATAGAAAAAAAGAAAAAAATCAGCTTTATCACGAAGCAAAGAATGTTCACGGATTTGTTACCAAAATTGACAAAAAAACATTATTGAGGTTATTATAGGTACAAATATACGCTCAAACGAATACTTATAGGTAGGTACTTACAAAATTAGTAACAGAAATAAGAAACTTTACTTATTATCTTAGTTCGTCATTTCAACATCGAGTACGTTATGAATAGTAGTATTAACTATTTTAGGATTTGTGTTTCGTTGGCATCTCTTTGTGGCAATACGCCACAACTGGCGTACATTCGATATTAATGACAACAAACAGGCTGTTATCGCAAATTACCGGTAACGAGAAGTAATATCAAAACTCCATTAACCACATCAGCCAATCAATATGAAAGCAATAAAGTAAAGAAAGTCAATTCGGCCATTTTATATGCCAGTTGGCCTTAAAACAAAATAAACGGGAATAATTGGAGGACAGCGTGGATTGGCTGACCGGCTACTCGCTCTCCAATGAACGGAGAGGGCAGGCCGGCCGGGTACAGTCCGCCAAATACCCATTAATCCGTGTCTAATGAGATGCACATATCTTGTTCGTCCACATTATCATATGTTATAGATGTGCTCTGCCTTCAAGACTCTCATGTGTGTTCATATACGTATGTGCCTTTGTGGATTGAACAAACTCGTTGGAACGTCGAACTGTTCGAATATTCGATGTTGCGCGAACAGTCGCTTGACCGACGGATTCTTTATGGCTTGCAAGGTTCTTGTCGACTTTCAACGGTTTAACTAAATTTAAACAGTTGAATTCTACTCAGGGAATCTATAATGTCCTTCTAATAAAATTCTTTTTGATATTTTATTCTTGTTGAAATTATTTTACTTTTAATGAAATGAAATAAAGACTATCTCAATAAAAACGAGTTTACTCTATGCTCTAATAATCGATGATTTTATAATTACCAAGTTACTAGACAAAAAAATCTAATGCTTTTTCTTGATTTATTTCAAATTAAACTGTTTTTTTCTTGATTTTTACAAAAGGAAAATTTTCTACAGATTTCAGTAACATAATAAACACATACTTGGATAAAAACAAATGCAAGAAAATCAGAATTTTTTGCAAATTTTTGTCACTCACAGTGGGCCATGACTTGAAATAGGCAGTTGCACAGTGGCAACATCTAGGTAATAATCATTTATTATCACCGTCAGTTTATATGAATCTTATAGCATTATTCAAAATCACTATTAACGATAATAATAAGTAACTAGATAATTGTGTGTAAGTTGTCTTTATTTTGCTTATTATTAATACCTATAAAATACACTGAGCACAAAAATTATCGCAACACTTATTCCTCTTCTATTTGCTAATGCTTGATGAGATTTGAACAAAAAATGCATAGCTAAGATATTACACATATTTAAACTAAAAAACTGTCACCACTGTATTAGCATGTCTTGTGAAATTTGCTTACATTTTTTTAAAAAATCGTCAAGGAAGACAAACTCGTCATTTGAGTAGTGAAGAAGCGGCTCAAGTAGTCGTCAAGGTGTTAGGAATGTTGCCAGAACTCTAAATGTCCATTCTTGAACAATCAGTAGGTGTATTCGAAGGTTTAATGAAATGCATAGTTATAAAAGGAGATCTGGACAGGACAGAAAATGGTCAACAAATATCGTTCTTTGAGATTATGTACTCTGCCACAGCGGTTTTTTACTACACGGAAACTCCAGATTGAGTTAGCCAACGTACATAACCGACATATTCACGTTCAGACTGTTGATACCACAAGTGCCAGCCAAAGGTCCTCTCCTTACCAGGGACCACCGTGGAGCACGTTTAAAATTTGCCGAACAACATGTTCATTGGGGACTTAATAAATGGGGCTCAGATGAATCCAAATGTTGTTTATTATCATCTGACAACCGTGTAAAGGTTTATAGAAGACCAAGAGAGTTATGCTCAGTGTAACATTCAATCTAAATTTTGTGGTTCGGTTATAGTATGGCGGAGGGCCTAAACTTAGAGATACGTACAGATCTACATTGTTAGCCAAGCGGTAAATGCGGATAGGTATACAAGAAACATTTGGGAACCTCATGTTGTTTGTTTTGCCCCATGTAAAGGAGAATATTTTTTTATTAATGCATGCTAACACATAACCACACAAAGCCAATGTAGCTAGGAATTACCCTAATGAAGTGAACATTGCCACTGTAAGAAGTCCCGACTTCAATTCCATTGAACGTGTATGGCAGCTTGGAACAGCATATTCGTTCACTTTTACGACGTCCTCACACTTTAAAAGAATTATCAGAAGCATTGGTAGAAGGTTGGAAACAGTTGGATAATCGTTTATTAAGAAATTTAATTTGAAGAATGCCAAGGAGTTGTCAAGCTATTACTGCAGCCAGAGGAGGCAAAACGTATTATTAATTCTTGTTATTTTAATTTTTTCTTGCTTTTTGTCATTGATTATTTTCGCAATTTTTCTTAAATTTAGACAAAACAAATTGAAGTAATGTTTGAGGAAGATGTAGTTTTTGTCCGAGTAAAGGTTTTCTTCCGCGTTAAATATGAGATGTTTGCTAAATTTCAAGTGTTTCGATAATTTTTTGGCGCAGTTTATTTAATTTTGAATATTTAACGAACATGCTTTTGTTTATTTCAAACGTGGTAAAAGACCGCATCACCCTAGTAGAATTTATCAGGAACGTTTCCTTGATAGGGAATCACCGCATCATAAGAAATTTGCGGAATTGGAAGCTAATTCGAGGATGTTTGGATCTTTTAACAAGCCAAGGAAAGGAGTACAGAACGCAGCTGAAAATTTAGGTTTAGCCATTTTGTTGAGCATTCAGGAAAATCCCAGGAGGTCCGTTAAAGAGATGGATCTTCCAGTACAACTGTACATTCCATTTTGAAGAAACGCAAACTGAGACCGTTCACACCTCAAACGAGCCATCATTTGCCGGAACACGATTATCTGTGGAGAATGTAATTTTGCAATTTTTATTTAAATAAATTATCCATTATTTTATTCTAAAATTCTGTGGTCGGACGAGTGAACTTTTACCAATAACGTCGTGTTTAATAGGAAGGAATAACTATAGGCATTGAGCGACGAAAATCTTAGATATGTTGTTGAAAATAATATCCAGAGAAGATTTACTTTAAATGTTTGGTGTGGAGTTTTATACAGTAGAGTACTTGGACCATACTTTATTGATGGTAACTTAAATCAACAAAAATATCATACGTTGCTTGAAGATATAGTTGTGGTGAAGAATCTACTATGGCGGAGGAATTGTTAGTTCGCGGCGTATAAAGAAGCACTACGTATAATAAATATTTTTTATTTCTTTATCTGTAATGCTTCTTTTCATAGAGGAGTCTAATTCACCGAGGCGAAGTGCTACTTTTCCTGGTCACCTATCCAGGAATTGACCGTAGTAATGCCTGTTTGACTATGTCAATTGGAATACGGTTACCTTAACTATGATGCCTTACTGTGGCGTCGGAACCTAAGTGTTCATCAGCATAAGAATTTATTGCTGCAAATTATGAAACTACAATATTATTATACACTCGTGGATAAAAACACGAAGTGAATGTCTGTTAGTACAAGAAAAATTAACTTTTTTCATGAAACATTATCTACACGGTAAGAATGAAAAATAAAAAGAAAGTACTTAATATTTTCAATAAGAAAAGTCACCAAACAGTAAATTGTGCAAAATTAACAAATTCGTTGGTCTTATCGGCTAGGTTTTATATATACGTTTTCATTCAATTTAAGCGATTAATAGTGCGTACTACCTCCACGAGCTCTAATGACTTCTGCCATACGGCGTGGTAAACTTTGGATGTAGTACCGGTACGGATTGTCGGTACCGAAGATGTCGTCCTAATAAATCATAGAGATTTTCGGTAGGATTCAAGTCCGGGCTTCGAGCTGGCAATTGCTCACGTCGAAAGTTAAACGCATCAAAATATTGCTCAACCACCCGTGCGTTAGAGTAAAGATCCCACCTACGAATGGAGCAAATAGTGCGACGTGATCAACTAAACACCCATTGATGTACGTAACAGCCGTGATGGTACCATTTTAAATGGCTTTTGCGAGTTTTTGCGAGCAGTGAAATCCCAACCTAAACCATTATACCGCCTCCCCTAACTGCCATTCTTGGAGATATACAATACGCTGAAAATCGTTTACCAGGCCCTCTCCGCACACGTTCTCGCTCATTTGGTGAACGCAGACAAAAACGGGACTTATCCGTGAGTAATATGGAGCTCAATTGATCCATTGTCCAATGTTTATGTTCACGGGCAAATCGTAATCGCTGAACACGATGAGCTGGTGGACAAGAAGCAGGTTTCCTTGATATCAATCCTTCTTCTTTCAATCTTCGTCGAACGGTTCGTGCAGAAACTGCAGTACCGTAAATGTCTTCGACTTGGTGGGACATAATTGTTGATGGTAAACCACAATCGTGTAGTGTTGAACACCATAAAACTGTCTTCAGCAGTGATGCATCGAATTCTGCTCAGGCTACATTTTCTGCTTGCATTTTGTCAACCAATAAGTGTCTGTTAAAATGACCTTTCAACACAACAGATAAAAGCTGAATAAAGAGCACACCAAGATTTTTTGGTTGGGTTGGATTTTTTGGGTTCGTCATTATTTTTGTTTTTCTTTTGACTGTTTTGACAAATTAAATGTTTTGTATTTTCTTTAATTTCCAATTCTAATTTCATAGATAAAATTTCATGTCTTGCGAAATAAAAACAAAGAAACAAATTTTAATTATGATAGCAGAAATTTATTTAAGTGCCCGGAATTTTTTGTCCACGAGTGTTGTTATATCGCATTTGATTTATTCACCGGCGTAGGAATGTAAAAATAGTACAATGTATAATAATAAAAATAAAGCATTTTTATGACTATAGCATCATATTAGGTACTAACCAAAAACCAAAAACCAAAAATACTAATTAATTATTTCGATTTTAATCATCTCCCTCGCCGAAGATCGAATGCATATTGTTCTTCTTCCAACAAATAATAGTTCGTGTTACTTTTACGATGGTCAAATTTGATATTGAACATTTCTGTATTTGACTACTGATTGTGTTATGTATTCCCACAACATGTTAACTTCAAGAGAATTGTTCTTCTGTAAATTCTACCAGAATACCGAACTACAAACAAATAGTTTTCAAGTACTTTTACTCTAGTTAGATTTAATACTCATTTTGTTTACTGAATTACAATCGTTGTGTATGTATATTTCTGCAATATATTGATAATAAATATTTTGTTATCCGTATAACTACATTTTTTCTCAGCGCTTATATGATCTAGCTTTAGCGATTTTCATGTTACCACTTTATATAACAAAACTCTAATTTAAATTTATTTAATCAAAAACTTTTTTTAAGTAACTAAAATATTGAACTCAATTTGTCCTTGCTTTATATTTAAATTAAAACAAAAGCAAATAAAAGGTCATTTAATATACAATAAATTTCCACAAAGTAACCGGATGTTTTGTGATTAGGTTCCAAATAAATACAATGAAAACAACAAACAGATTTGAACGATTCTATTTAAATAATTTTAGGTTAAATTTGTGTTAGTAAAATATAGGTTATGTTTGAATAAAAATATGACAGGTAGGATTTTCTGTATACCATCTGCTCAAAAGGGTCAATGAAATCACTTATAAATTATAAATAAAGTGGAGATATGCATAGGCGGCGAGCGATATTTATTTAATAATAACAAAATATATTGCTTATCACTATTTAATTATACTGTATTGTGGTAACGAGCCATCGAAAAAATTCATAATTGGAGTAGACTGTGACATTGGGTTGGTACTTTAGCCACTTCTACATAATGACACTTTACTTGATGCTTGACAGTTTCATTTGGTTTCATTGTAAAAAAAAGGTTATGGCATTGAAATGATACTACAACAAAAAAGAAAACAAATAATTTATTTAATATCGAAATCATAATCAAAATTTACATATAGCTACAGAAGTTGTTGAAAATGTTGTCCATTTACATCTAAACAAATTTAATTTTCTTAATAAGAGTTTTGAATAAATTTGACACAAACTTATAGTTTCATTATGTGGAAGTGGCTAATGTACCCACCCAATTTCACAGTCTACTCCAATTATGAATTTTTTCGATGGCTCGTTATTTACTTGATATGTCTCATAATGTATGCAACGCCCAAAAACTTATAAATAATCAATTTTTTGGCTCTATCTTTGAAATGCTATATATATATATATATATATATATATATATATATATATATATATATATATATGGTAAACCTAATCAGTAGGCGATTTAAGGTCTGTATATTACTTCAAAATATATGTATTTAAAAAACTCTACATGTTTCGGCTGTATACGCCTTTTTCAAGAGAATACAAAATATGAATGACAGGATATAAATGTCAAGTAATTACTTGACATTTATATCCTGTCATTCATATTTTGTATTCTCTTGAAAAAGGCGTATACAGCCGAAAAATGTAGAGTTTTTTAAATACATATATTTTGAAGTAATATACAGACCTTAAATCGCCTACTGATTAGGTTTACCATATCATACCAAGGTCACGAAGTTATTATATTTATATATATATATATATATATATATATATATATATATATATATTGAAACAAAGCTGAGGACGATCTAACGTGAACTCAAGAGAATTATAATGTAGAATAATGATAAATATAAGTTAGATGTTGATGATTTTGAATTTAAATATTGGGCGGCATAAATTTAAACTGTTCTTAGTTGTTCAACGCTATCTGTGTACTTTTATAATAACCAGCTAATAGTCGTAGAGCAAGAGTACATAAATTAATTAAGATAAATCCCTGGATCTTCGTCGGTGAGTATTATTCCGTAGAAAACAATATAATTAGTATATCTATAATGCCAAACTCATCATTTAGTCAATAACAAATAAAAGATTAAGTTAAATAAAAAAAATAAAATTTATTAATGTAAAATAGGAAAACTGTAACAGAAATTGAATATAAAATAAGGAAACTGTACTATAAATTGAATGATACGTGCTATACGACAATAAATGTAATTACTGTATGGTGCACATGTGTTTTTTATCAATTATAAGGTTAGGTGATGTGAGAATAATGTAATCAAATATTAAATTATGCTTAAATTGAATACAATACAGGTGAGTATTATTTTATCTAACATAAATATGTATGTTTTAATTGTAAGTTTTTAATTGATGTATTAAAACATAAAAATTCAAGAATTTAATGTAAATATTAAGTTGTTTTGAGTAGTTTTATTTAAACAAATATTGGCTTTTAGGTTTTATTATTGGAATAACGTTGGATGGAAACCTGTTTTCCGGTGATGTTTGACTGTGATGTAGGCTGGAAACGCTGTGATCAGGATAAAAGCTGAGTACGGCTCCTCCACTATGGGTAACGGCGTTTGTAGCGATCGACGGCTTTGGTGCTGCCTATACTACGGAGTCCCAATTCTAAATGATGCTTTGCTCGATAATTGTTGTTTTCGGCGTGATAATCTTCAAATTTGTTTATCAAAAGTTGGGCCTATTATTTATGTATCGAATAATCGAAAATTTGGTATGATATTCTTGGTTTATAATTTATAAAATAATTTAAACTTTAAGGTGTTCGAAAAATACGGCCATTTGTTGTAGAAAAATGATATCAGATGCCGATAGCGGCTATTTTTATTCCAAAGCCTATTTTAATTATTGTCAAAAAGCCTCGAAGTTTTTACTTTCTCCACATCAATTAAAATATGAATTTACATAATATTTTAGTTTTAATATGATCGTAAAATTGGTAGAATTATTTTCAAATGCTTAAAATGTACTTTTCAATATAGGTTTAGTTATAATTCGTACCGTAAATATCGCTTTCGCGGGTTCATTATAATTTTAAATCAGTGGGCGTGGTTAACTAGTATCGATACAAAATCTTGATGTAGATAAATTAGATATCTGTAATTTCTCGCGTATAATTTGAATTATGAAATTGAAAAATTTAAGTATAAATAGTAAGTTAAGAAATAAAAATAAGTTAATTAGAAATATTTAAAGTTATCGTCATATTAATTTATTTACATTTCGATACTAATTTCACAAATTACGTCCGCCAATTTATTTAATCTTTATACAATGTTTTATTATGTGTTGTTTAACTGTATTTCTCATTGTAGGAGCTGGAATTTGGGTGCTGTTTGACCCATTACAATATATATATATATATATATATATATATATATATATATATATATGTATATATATATATATTGTGTGTCGCATTTAAGATGAAGAAACCCCCATATTTTCGTTATTTGAAGGAATACAGTTTTGAATTTTTGCACAGTCCTAGGTACATGTTGATGGGTCACATTTTATAAGATGCGCTACTGAAATCTAAACTTTAAGCTCAGCCTACTACAAATTTACAAACAGGGTAAATTCTTGATATTTTTCTTCACGTTAGAGATACAAAAAAAATATTAAAAAGAGTTCTTCAGAATACTATTCTAACCCCATATACCGAGTTTCATGACAAAATTCGTATATTTATTTTTTTTGGTCTATACGCAAAATTATTACGTTTATTTTTCAATTTGTTAATTAGAGTGCCATGGAGAGTAATAATTTAACACATTGTCAATTTAGTAGTATCATGTATTCAAATATTTCAGTAAAATAAAAAGCACTTACAAGGAAATAATTATTTTATTGTTCTGGGAAAACAATTTTTGGTAATTGATTAAATTTAGGAAAAAGTAAGCAATAATTTTCATAATACAAATATGTAATTAACTATGAAATGTGATCTCTCTCAACAAGTCCTCTGTCTATTCGAATACAATTTTCGATTCTTCTACGATTGTGTTTAGCTGCTCGTCTAAGTGTCGGGATGCTGATTTCTTGCCAGACTTGCCTTATTCTGGCTCAAAGTTCATCTCGATTTCTGGGCCTTGTTTTATAAACTTTATTTTTTACCATTCCCCAAAAATAAAAATCGAGGGAGACATCGAAGGCCACAGTTCAAAAGGACTGTTTCTTCCTATCCAGCGTATAGGAAATGTTTGGTTCAACTATTCTTGAATTATGGATGGATACACCATCTAGCTGTAAATACATATCCTGTCGCACATTAAGAGGAAGATTTTCAACTGCATCCCAAAATTCCCTATCGAAGAAGTTAACTAAACGACCTGCATTCAATGAATCATTAAAGAAAAAAGGACCAATTATTTGGTCTCCTAAAATCCCACACCAGACATTGACTTTCTGGGAATATTGGTCTTTACAATTTATAGCCCAGTGAGGATTATCTCCGGTCCAGTATCTACAGTTTTGAGACGATACAACGCCATTCGTGGTGAATGTAGCCTCATCAGTAAACATAATCATCTTTAGAAAATGTCTGGCATTTAAAAAATTACCTTGAACCCAATAACAATAGTCTAATATTTTATTATCATCACCTTCTTTCAATGTATGTAAGAAATTCGGTTTATAGGGCTTGATTATTTATCCTTGCTAATATACAGTTGAGACGATGAATCTCGAAGGCTCATGCATGGATTTGCTAGATTTGGCGCTAATGTATCGTTATCTTCAGGATTAGGGTATATTCGACGAGGTTGAACATTCCGATCTTTTTAGATTTTAATAACACAGCCGGTTTCATTGAAAAGAGTATTTACAGGGGCTGCTTTTCCATGCGTAATGGGAGCACGTTGGGGATGTTTAAAGTTAAACTCTGCAGCAACTTCTCTGCTACTACAAGCATAATCACCAAACAACCGGATTATTTCTATTTTTTCTCTTAATGTTAGTGGCATTTTACTTCTGTGGCCACGGATTAGACCTTAACGCAATAGACTCAAAGTTTAATCTGACTGACATTTAGCACTAGTGTCAAATTATTACTATCCATGGCACTCTAATTATCAAATTGAAAAATGAACGTAATAATTTTGTGTATAGACAAAAAAAAAATAAAAATGCGAATTTTGTCATAATGGGGTTAGAATAATTTTCTGAACAACTTTTTTTAATAATTTTTCTTGTATCTCTAACGCGAAGAAAAATATCAAAAATTGACCCTGTTTGTAAATTTGTAGTAGGCCGAGCTTAAAGTTCAGATTTCAGTTGAGTATCTTAAAAAATGTGACCCATCAACATGTACCTATGATTGTGCAAAAATTCAAATCTGTATTCCTTCAAATAACGAAAATATGGGGGTGTCTTCATCTTAAATGCGACACACGGTATATATATATATATATATATATATATATATATATATATAATTTCTGTGAAATTTTTTTGGCGTTTTGTAGGTGAAGCATAAACAGCTGGTTATTTTAAAATGTTGTTATTTTTCATACATGTTTCGGAGACACGCTACTTTCTCAATGAACTGTGTATGCAAATATATATTTGCATTGTTAAAATATAAAATTCGTTGTTTAAAGACATATAAGTAAATAAAATGTGGTAAAATTAATGTATACGAGACAACATATTTAAAAATCTTTCTAATTTTTAAATATGTTGTCTCGTCCCGAAGCACATATTGCATAAGATTTTAGACAAAGCACGAAGATGCCTTCCTTTCTAGAAACTAATTGACTGAAATCCGCAACAAACAAACATTAATTAATTTGTAGAGAATATAAGAATTCGACAATTTCTGTATTGTTAGGCACTTCAAAAGAAGTGTTATATGTAAACAATCTCAAACATTAACGGCGCTTTTTAAGACTAGATTTGCTGAGGTAAAATTAGTACCTAGAAGTAGTTCTATAGTGGTAATATATCATTGATATGTTTCCATTCTAGTGTACTTTAGTCGTAATAGACTTGTCGTATAAGACTTGACAGCCTGGATGGATATTTATTATTTAATTTAAGTTGTTTTAAATTAAGTTTCTCTTTTAATTTGTATTGATCTTTAGCTTCAATTTACTACTTTTTTTTAACTAATGTGAGTCAAAGAAAACTTTTTCAAATGGACTACGAACGAGAAGGATAACTATAGCAGTCATGTCGGAGTATAATTCATACCTAGTTTGTGAAATGCCATCTGTTACTCGTTGATTAAATTGACAATCCGAGAATATTTTCGATTATTCTTACATTATCATTAATGCAAAGGTTTACGTATTTAATGAGCAGCAAAGGAGATATAGTTGATATTTATTTAAGAAACAGCAAAAAATCGATGGCGAATCGCCTTATTCTCTGAGAGATGCCTACGAAGATTTTTAAACGAATTTGTAAGTGACATTGTCCCTGTGTTTTTAGTCGTCGTTTTATAAATTTATTCAGAGAAACAGGTGCGAATCGTAAAATAGGAAGTGGAAGACCAATGACCAGGAATTAAGTTACTGTCGAAACGGTAGGGCAAGTAGTCGAAGAACGTCCACAATCTTCTGTACGAAATTCACAGCAGGAATTAAATCTTTCTTACAATACCTGTCGAAGTATCCTTAAAAATGATCTACATAAGCATCCTTACCGTATACAAGTAACACATGAGATACTTCTCGTTGATAGACCACGAAGACAAGAATTGTCTTCGTGCCAAAATTCCCTAATTTCCAACGATTTATTGAACAATTTAATAACAACGAGGAAGCATTATCTAAAGTTATGTTTATAGATGAATCATGGTTCCACCTCTCTGGGTATGTCAACTCTCAAAATATGACAATGTGGAGTACAGATAATCTACACTTTTTATGGAGATATCATTATATTCGTAAAGTATGTTAATAATAGTTTTTAAAAATATTCGATTAGATTTCTAAAACACTAAGTTGGGACAATAATGTAATTTTTTTAACTTTTTAGGAACAATTAATGCTGAACGGTACCAATTCGAAATTTTAGCTCTATCTGCTAATATGTAACACGATGATGAGCTACAGGAAGGCTATTTTCAGCAAGATGGAGCTTGTGCACGTACTACCGATGCAAACATTGCTTTTCATAGAGGAATTATTTTGAGATCGTAGCATTAGCCTGAATACATATACTATTTGGTTGCCACGATCTTGGGACTTAACACCATGTGATTTATTTTTATAGCCACATTTTAAGAATTCGCTTTTTGAATTACCTGTTATTGGTCTTGGTGATTTAAAACAAAGAATCTGTAACAAGATTGAGGGAATCAATAATACACCAGAAATTATTCAAAACGTTCTTTGTTCGTTTAAAAAAAATAATTACTCTCTGCAGAGATGGTGGTGGCCATATAACACATCCTATTTAATATAATTTTTCCTTTTATTTCGTCATTCTATATTTTTTTGTTCAACACAATAATAAATCATATTTAGCTTTCAAATGTTTATTATTTATTTCGTTATGAGAAATATTATATCTGATATTATAATTTGATTGATAAATATATTTTTAAAATAGATTATTTAGTTTAAACTATCATTAAATTAAACAAAGTGACAGGTAGGTCTAAATCGAATGAAATTAGGAAGCAAGTAATTTTATTCTTGGCATACTCTGAAAAACTTTTTCTTGGCTCACGCATTAGTTCTGTCATTAATTATTTTAAGCAAAATTATTCAATACAATAAATCATATTCCTCATAAAAGAAGTTTACCAGCTATAATTTAATAATATTCTTTATTAAAAACTACCTCTATAACTTCATTATATTTAAGTATAGTTTTTGCATCTATGCTATTCTATTAAGACACTAACATCTAGTTAGATGATGTAATTGATTTAGATAACTTAGAAAAGAAATAATTTCTCATGTAGATAATCAATTTATTAAGAGAACAACTCAGGGGCATTAGTTATAAGCCGCTGCAATAAAATATTAATCGTGAGTTTTGTAGAAGTTAGCTCGTGACATAATCAATTAATACGAAACCCAGACGGTAATTACAAATATGAGATCATCCAGGATCTTAATAAGGCCGCGTTTAAAGAACTAATTATATCTCTGAAAATCTAAAAAGAAGTGTACAGTACGCCTCTCGATGTTTCCATGTCTATTAATTTATTCATACATCTATAAATGAACCGCAAAGAATCAATTAAGTTAATAAATATATAAAAAAAGCATAGATGTGCAAACGTATCATCAAAATGTGTGTAATGATAATAATTTATTTGTTTGTGCTTATTACACGATTATGCTAAGCGAATGGAAAGTAGGATCGATTGGCAAGTTAGAATTTTTCTTAACCTTCCGTCGATTGTGACTCCATATAGCGCATCACTTTTTTTATTTGTATCTTTCACTGAAATTGAATCGTTGCATTCTTTAAGATATGCACATCATGTTACTATGTTATCTGCAGTTGTAAATCTGCGATTGTGATAGGATCTTCAATATAAAATGACAGAGAGACCTTTAAACAATGAAATTTATTTATCAACTCATTCACCAGGAGAAATAGAAATTCAAGAAAATGACACATTGGTGAAATTATTCTGGAAAATGATAATAGCCCTTGAATAGAAAATGTTCACCGTAAGACTAATAATAATATATGTATAATCAATCCTTTTTTCTTTCACGGTATCGAGGTGTTTCTGACGTACTTTTTTTATTGGACCCTGTCACACGCTAGAATTCTATCCTACTTAAACCCTTGGGTTTTAAAATCTTCTTATTCCCTGTTTGAACTGGTCTGACAGGTTTTCTCTTTCTATCGACGCTCCACATCCAGAGATGCCCAAATCTGCACACAATTGTATTTAGCAGCAATTTTACTGCAAACAACTCTCTGATGTTATCGTTGCGATACTTGCCTTTTTGGTCAAATCTTTCAATTATAAAATAAGGGGATACGGATGGCGGCCGATGTGTCCTACCACATCAAACAAAGTCATTCATCCTAATATCCCGCTATCACTGATTGGTGAGGTGATTGAACATTTTGGTGTTAAATACGATAACAAGCTTCATAATCACCCCAATATCTTAAAATGAAGCTTGTATTCTAACAGTGGTATTTAATTAATAGATTGCATTGTTATCAATTACACGATTTAATAAAAGTTAACACATAATTGTATAATAAACTAATACAGACACACATGCAAATTTAAAGTTTAGGTTTATTCGGTTCAAAAAGAGTTTCAAGCATTGGATTGAATATTCTACTTGTACATATTACTTTCATTATGAAATTGGACGCTCTAAGATATCCCATTGCTTAAGCTTAGCTTTTTCTCTTATCACGAGAGTAATTGTTATATTTCTTTGCTCTCCCAGTGCGAATTTCCATCAATTTTTTTTTTAAATCTCATCTTTCCGTCATTTAGAGGGCCTCCATCTTTGTTTGTTATTATCCAGGCTTTACATATATGTATTAGTTTCGAAGATACCGCATTTTTTATAACCTTTACTTATTTCTTCTTTCCCCAAAAAAAGTCCCCTCAACGCATTGAACATTTTCCCCACTCTTCCTACTCTATCATTAATTTACATTTCTAGTCTTGCGTCTTCTTGTATTAAAGTGCTCAAGTTCTTGAAATTGCCTTCTTAGTGATTATTTTCATCTTGATCGTCTTTAATTCTTCGCTTAGAATATCTATATCTATAACAAGTGTTCTTTTGAAAAGTCAATCTAGTAGCATGTGATTTACTGAGAACATTTTGAAGTATGTCGTAAATTAAAATTTACTACTTAAACTACGAAGTCGTATATTTTGACAGTTTTATACATACAAATAAATAACAAATAATAGGTATTTATTGAAAACTATAACAAATGTTGAAAATGTTGTCCTTCAAGATCAATGCACTTTAAAATCCTCCGTTCAAAATTTCTGATGATATTCTGCAACATTACTGGATTGTTATTAATTTCCATGCATTTCTGTTCGATTCTCTATAGCATATCATTCGAATTCAATATAGGTGTTCGAAATATATTATTTTTTAGATAAGGCCACAAAAAGAAGTCGCAAGGTGTTAAATTGCTTGAACGTGCAGGCCAGGCAATTTCAGTATTTCGACTAATTATACGCTGATCAAAAAATTCTCTTAAATAATCCAAAGATTCTGCAGTACAGTGACAAGGTGCTCCGTCTTGTTGGAAATATGCATTTTGAAGTTCATCATCATGCAACTGATTGACAAATGGTTGTAAAATTTCCGTACGGTACCTTTGAGCAGTTAACGTTCCCTGAAAAAATATTGGTCCAATGATTCGTCTTTGACTTATCGCTGCCCAAACACCAATTTTCTCTGGATGTAGCGATTCTTCATTAATTACATGTGGATTTTCACTACTCCAAATTCTTGTATTTTGTGAATTTAGGTATCCCGTTTTATAAAACCATGCTTCATCAGTAAAGATGACTCTTTGCGAAAACTGATATTTGTGATTGACATTATCAAATGTCACTTGGATTTACGTTTACGGAACAACAAACACATACTAATATATTTGCGTCTTATTCAATCAAAATTTCAAAATAACCTAGATTGACTTTTCAAATGAACACTTGTTATACTTATACATATGGCAATGTTTGTATGTGTGCCCGTTATTGACTAAAAAACTACTGGACCGATTTACGCGCCGATTTTTGCAAAATGATGCGCATTGTCCGAGGAAGGTTTAAAGCTATTGAAATTATCGATCTGACCAGTAGAAAGAAAGATAGGGGTTTAATAATATAATATGAATAGTAGCGGTACTATTATTTAAATGCAGAGGGCGCCACGAGAGAGTATTTCTCACATTGAAGTTAACAAGGTAAGAAATGCTGTCGAGCATGCGTAGAAGTTCGCGGGCTGTTGTTTTGACAATCGGATTTATTTACATTCTTACTTTGATTATAAAGTGAAGGTTAAGTTTTGTAAAGTTCCGTAATATGTAAATATCTAATTTTAGCTAAATACAATAATTGATATCAACATTGTAATTGTGTTCATTTAATATATATATATATATATATATATATATAAAACACAATGTCAATTTTAACAGTGTAAATTGTTTATTCAGCGAAAATAATCTATATAAAAGAATTACCTTGGAAAATTTAGCCATAAAGAAATTACTAACAATCTCAATACCAAAGAATGCACATCTGTGTTCATTAATTCAATACAATAGTCTCATAAAGTACATTAAAATTAAATTATTTTGATATTTTATAAATATTTTTTTATATTTTCTGGCATATTTTTGTGTCTAGTCCTCGTATTTAATTCCTTTCAAAATGTTACATAATTACACATATAAATATTTTCGGTTTTAAGAATTTTAGTGTCCACAGAGTGCTCTTACATCGAACCATTACAATACAAATTTGCGTTTTTTTTAAGTCCTTTTAAGCATGTTTAATAGGCATGCAATTTTTACGTTTTAGAATAGTTAGTTTGCGCAAATATAAATAAGATATGCATTTAATTAGCATCTTTATTCTATAAAATTGCTTTGGAATTGTTAATTGCTAATGTAAGTACATTTCCATATTTTACTGTGTATGGCTAATTTGCAAATGTTTTATCAGGTTTAATGAAGAAAGAAATATGGTTTTGAAACGTGAGGTAGCAATAAATCGTTTTATTTGATATATTGATTCAAATTCTGTTTTTATTAACATTAAAAATTCATTTTTAATGTTAATAAGTATACACACACGTAATTGACTTATAGAGCAAATACTGCATTAAGCAATTTGACAGTTTACAATTTTGATGTGTACTATTTTTTTTCATGGACGTCTTAGTTTTCAGAACTTATTGCCTTGAAGTGGACAGCTTTTTATAAAGCGATTTGAAGAATGAAAAAATCTCGAAATCTATTGCAGATAGGTATATGATATGCTTAAGTAAAAATAAAGTGTTTTACTTTACGAGTTAAAATAGCACGAGATTTACGAGATTAAAAAGCACTATGCATTCCATTTAAAAAAATGGGGATGTTTCCATCGGAAATTGGTGATGTTGCTTTTCCATTCCTGAACACTCTGTATAAAAAAAAGTTATTTCAGCAATTCGTTAAAGTTATCGCAAGTATAAACTACTCACATACCAAAAATTTCGTTTCTGGAATCAAACATAAGTAAGACATGATTTACCAAAATAGTACCTGCACGTGACATTTATTAAAGAAAATGTTAAATATTTCAATAACTATTATGGTTAGGTATAGACAATGGTATATAAGAAGCATGTACATTTCATAGCCAACTCTAAAAATGGAATAAAATATAGGATGTTTTGTTCGAAAAAATTAACCAACCTGTATAAACGAAAGTATTTTTAGGCTAAGAATTAAGCAACATTTGTTTGAAAAGTTTTTTTGTACCTTCAAACGGTATCGAGATATCGACAGACACCGCAATGGTATATATTCAAATTTAACAAAGGTAAAGCATTGTCAGATTTAACTAATTATATTGTAATTCCTCTCTTAACTTATCATCTATTTTCCACCTGGAATGCTATCATTTTTTCTTTTGCTCTTTTTATAACCTCGTCTGTGACTATCGAAAACAACATAGTGGTAAGTACACATTTTTGTATGAGTTTATATTTCTCTAATTCTTCATTATTTGTTCTTGCCATATTTACTGTCGATTCGTACATTGAATTTATTGCTTGTGTTATGCTTTCTTGTATACATTTTCTTCTAAAAGCTTTTCATATTTTCTTCCTTCTAATTTCGTAGAAAGCTTTGTCTTTTATATTTGAAATTTTATCTCTATTCTTTTTATGCCTTCTTCTTACAAATATTTATTATTATTAGCTTTCATAGATTCTCAATCAGTCTTTATTTTCTCCAATGAAATGTATAATTTTCACCCTATGTGAGATCTCTTAGTTTTCTATATAAATTCTAATCTATGTTTTTATGTACTATTCTATGTAATAATATGTATAATAACAATAGTGAAAATGCTACAATTTTGTGAAGTATAGTATTTTCCTTCTATTTATACGCTCTTTTAACATATTGCAAGTCTTAGGTTTTTAACATATTAGAGCATACACATTTCGAGATAAGAAAATAGAAATTAACAAAATTAATCAACTCTGCTTTTAAGTTATATTAACAACCGCACAAAACTAATAAAAGGACTTGTATATTTAAATATGACAACGGACTTTTCTTCTTTCAATACATCTTACGACCTCGTAATGGTAATATGTCCTTGAAATGTCCACCGAGCTCAAGAGAATTACAGAAATTGTTTCAAGGTAAAGTAGGATGGGTGTAAATTGTAATTGCTTTTAATCATCCACCTTTTTACTGTTACGCTATATAAAAAGTTTTGCATGAAATGACGTTATTAAATTTATCTTAATGTAGGTATTGAAAGAGATATCTTTAAGAACATTATTTAACCGATTACCTTTTGTGACAAGAATTCAAGCCTTATTCATTTCTTACACCAACGATATAACTGCAAAGCTGTCTTTTTGTCGAAGGCTCAAGGTATCCATTAAGCAGGCAATAATGATATGATTATTTATTTATTTACATCAATTGCGTATATTGAATGTCATATACTGTCTCTTAAAAGGGTGTTTATAAGGTACACATCACGCTGTACAAGACGTTCTGTTGTCGATGTTTTCGATATTTCTAATGGAATGCAATAACGATAAAATAAATTCATTTTTCGATTTTTTTTTTAGAAAAAAATGAACATGTTTGTAAAAATATGATCTCGGCTTGAATGAATAGTTTCTTCTAGAGAAAGCAGGTCCTAGAGATTACTAACTGGCATAACGTGGCTTCTTGTAAGATCTTACATAGTCTCGATTTCCCAGAAAAAACGAGGAAATAAGTTTAGGAATAAAGTATTCACTTTGGGATCATTCGATATCGTGACATGAATTTACTACCTTTAAAGACTACAAAATATTAATAATTATACTTTCCGTAGGTTGAAAATGCTCGAATTGCGAAATGGAAGTTTGAAAATTAGTATAAATAATAAAATTGCTTCTGTCGACAGATGGAGTCACTGATAGTACTGTCATTATATCCGTTATACTGCAGCACTTTTTCCCTTTTTGTAACCGAAATAAAAGACAAAAGTAAATAGATTAGGTACTACCAAATAAACATAAGTTTTTTTTTTGTGGATTATGTTGAACTACAGCGTTTGATATTATCTTTAATGCTTTGGAAAAAAAATAGTTACTTCGCTTTATATATCATGACTAAAGACGGCAGACTATGTGCCCCACACTGTTAAATTTAATAATACACATAAGGTGTATTAGATAAAAATGTAGATTTTACAAAATTAGGGCAACTTTTTACCAATACTGAAGATCCATTGTACAGATACAAAGAGCACTTTAACTATACAAATATAACATCTCTCAACGTCGAACAATCCTTCTCAGTATATAAACATATTATTATTAAATTTGACAGTGTGGGCACATAGTCTGCCGTCTTTACATGACTCAGTTGATCATGAAAATAGGTATTGCCACTAGGGCCCATTCGAAATAAGAATGGACCGTTGAAAAAGATAGGGCTTCAAATAAAAGCTTGTGATTGGTTAAAAGAAAGGGCGAATTTACGCAGGTAAAATCAAGTTTATTTTATTCTGTCCAATTTTCTTTACTGCCAGTACTGATCAATATTTCTATCAGTGCTATTGAATTGCGTGTTTTATTACTTGTTTATTGTGCTATTTATTCTTAATATTCATTAAAAATAGTTATTTATTGTGATCATAAAGTGAAATACTCATTTTCTGAAATTATTTGATCAATGGAGAGAGGCAGATGGCAGATGTGTATTTTAAGAACAAAGCTAATATGTCCAAAACAGCAAACATCAAGGGAAGTAAGAATTAGCAGATAAACGGTGTTTGACATTATCAAAGAAATTGTAATGTCTGAAGTTTCACATTCTCCTTTAAGAAAACGAAGTTATTAAGATGCTTACAACAAATTGGAATAAACATAAAAAAGTATGATTAGAAGGCACGTGCATTCATTTTTCTTAAAAAATGAGTTACCAACTTGCACAAAAATATGCGAGGTGATTAGAGGGGATGCCAGTTTACTTCTTATAAAACAAACATCACTTTGGAGAATCCTAATGAAACTAGAATCCAAGTGGAAAAAAAGCACATGAAACAATAAATTAATTGAATGAAATTATATTATCTTATGAATACGTCGTTATTTGACAAATATTATAAATATATCTGTCTAATACCTTACATTGGTATATATTTGCTGCATCTTGCTTAAATAAAATTATTAAAGTATGTCGTAAGGTTTCTTGATAATAAATATGTTAATTAACAAACGAAAAAGTCAAAAAATAATCTTTTATATAGATATGTAGGTATATAATCTCAATAGATGATAGACTTGTGATGATCCGAATTGTTTGAAATTCCTGTAAATTACACTTAGATTGCAGCGCCATTTGGTCCATTCTTATTTGGAATGGATTATAAGTAGTATTGGCGCTTCTTTTTTTTTACCAACATCAAGAATCATTTGCTCCAGGAACGGCGGTCGCATCTCAGCTGATAGATTCTTCAACTTCTAATTCCTTTTGGAATAGGAATAAAATTGTAAATGAGGAGCTGGTTTAAAGAGCCAAAAGCAGAGATTGGTAATGTTGGAACAATTAGGTAGGAATTAAAGTTCGAGATAACGCATTGAAGAAAGATATGATCGTGGCTGGAAAAGAAACAGCAAAGAAAAGGAAGGTGATCAAAGTCAATATCACATTAAGGTATTATTATGGGCATTATTTTTTAGCTAATCTAATTAGAAGTATAAAAAAGGTTCGTCTTGAAGGAAGAACTATGGAAGATATGCGTATGATCAGTGAAACTTGGTGTAGGAGATATGGATTATACGAGAAAGCTTATCTGTATATAGTGACCATTTGTGAGGAACTAAAAAGAACCCAAAAAATAGAAGTAATTCGACAAGAATCTCTTGGAGCTTATGAGAATATTCCCTTGGCATAATATCTAAAAACTGATGTAAGTGGTCAACGCGATTATAAGTGAGTCTTTATTGAAGATAAGTCACATGTACCCATTCAAATCTACAATAGATAAAATAAATGAGTGTGCCATTATTTCAAACTTGGATAATTGAGTAAAATTTAAGACAGTATTTAAGGCTCTAGGAGCTTGAAATTTATATTTGGAAGGTAAATTTATATCTTGTTATTTTTTTATTTGTTATGGGATAGAGTATAGAGTTATGATACTTTTGAGAAAAATTCAGTCGACCCTTAATATAATGAACTTCGATGTAACAAAATTCATGATTTTACAAAGAAGGAACAGTGCATGTAATGAAAAGTTGTATGTACTTTTGTCTTAATTTAACTAAACAAATTTTGATGTAACGAAGTTTTTCTTCAAATATTAAAAGGAAAAATGCCAATGTGGTAAAAAAGAGTTTGTTCTAATCTCACTCTCGTTACATGTTTCTTATCATCTGTACTTCTTTGAATTTGTTCCTTATTATTGGACTACCTGACACATAATAAAGGATTAAATAAGATTGTGGATTTTCAGTCATAATGAAATCTGAAATGTGATTAAAATCTATAAAACGGTAGTCCCATTTTAATCTCATTCCAGTTGTTTTTATTAGGAGGGGCTGTAAATGGGCAAGTGTTACACAATCAGTTTGTGTGTTAACAAAAATAAAAATCTTGAGCGATGTTGAAAAGGATTTTAAAAAAGAATATTGCGCTTAAATTCATGAAAAAAAGAATACTTTCTCTTCTTACGACGTGTTAGATGAAGCACTTTTAAAGTGGGTGACAGTTATTCGTGATAAAGACTTGCTTATATCGGGGCTAATAATTAAAGAAAAAGTTAAGAGTTCAGTTCATTCAAATTTTCAGGCGAGTAATTGTTGGTTGGACAAAAACCGTAACGAAATGGCGCAAGAGGTTATTTCGGGAGAAAGTGCACATGTTAGTAAAATTGATTGCGTTCGAAGAGGATTTTAAATAGAATTTTGCAAAAATATTAACCTGACTTTTTTAATGCTGACTAAGGCGGTGTTTGCGAAATAAAACTTTGATTTTAAATATGCTAAATGTTTTGAGAGCAAGGATAGCAAAGAAAGGGTAACATTTATGTTTGCGTGTCTTAAGCAGAAGTAAATGCTGAAAATACGAGGTGTATTGGCCATGTGTACAGTTACAGATATGTTTATTACATGTCTGTTTCAATTGTAACAAAAGCGTTATAGGTGCATAACGTATAGATATACTTAAAACCTTTTTGTATATTTATGTTTGGTATTAACATGGCTGGAATAAAAAATTGAACTTACTGCTTATGTAAAAGCAAAAATTCAAGATGTTCTACAAATATCGAATTACTAGAAGTTACATACGACTTAACAAAAAGGCTTAGACGACGAGCGAAATTTTTGAGAAATGGTTGCTTAACAGTTGGACCAGTTGTTTAACAAGCAACATTGAAAAATTTTTGTGATAGTTGATAATTGTCCCGTGGTTCCCAAAGATCTGGAAACAAAATTAAGAGCTATAGAACATATATTGCCGCCTAGTATGACTACGAAACTGCAGTCAATGGATATGGAAATAATTAAAAATGTTAAAATGCACTATTGAAAAAAATGGTCATTAACATTACAATAAATCTTGAAACATCCACTTCATTTACCAACATTTGCTTAGGGGATGATAATAGAGTGTGGCCGACAGAAATCAGAACCGAAACAATTAGAAATTGTTTTTCAAAAGCTAGATTTTCCATGGAACCTGTCTGAGTCGAAGAAGATACGCAATAACTTTCCGAATTAGCAAAATTATGGAAACATCATACAGTAAATAGCCTAGCAAGACTTTTTGGAAGTGGACAGTGAAATAGCAAATACAGAATCGCCAAGTGACTCGGACATTATTGAAAGTATTATTTATACTAAAAATCGAAATAATGCTGAATCAGTAATGAAGGAAATAAGCAATTCCTGATAGACTTAAATACAACTACGTAAATCTAGTTTTAAAAATTACTAGGTTAGCTCAACAGGTTCAAGGTGTTTCGAATAGTATTTTTATTTAGTTAAGTAAATGTGAGTCCTTTTTGAAAATAAAATATTTTTTGAAATATGTGTCGAAAAATTGACAAAATAATTTTTAGTACATATTTTACATGTGTATTTCTTCATTGTTTTTATTACACTTTATGTAAATAAATGTCAAGTTGCTTTTGAATAGATGTGTTTTGATAACGAAATTCCGATTTAACGAATTTTTTCTCGTTGAATAGTCGGGGAACTGTAGTTTAAAATACTACAATTTTGTTAGTCTTCATTTTATTAAATGACCACATTTTGAAACACATTGTATATTGTTTATGTTCTTTAATTTCACTTATAAAATATACGTTATACGAGCGATTTATTAAATTACATAGTGAAAAAGTATTTTCTAGAGACATGATAATCATATCGAGAGAATTATATATAGCGAGATCGAATAGAGGAACATTACTAGTTAATATTAATGTGTAGGGTCATCCAAGGTAATTATTAAAAAGGAATGATTATACTCTTCTCGCTCTACCTCTTTTCATTTTTAATTAAGAAATCTTTTAAATCTTACAATCAGTGTCTCTCGACTTTGTCGATGGAACTGGGTCGACGAACAACAATTTGGGCACTCCCGTAATGCGGATTAAGAGAAAATAAAAATCTTTAAACGTGGACACGGCACGTTAGAAAATATAACGTGAAATGACATCGGTATATTGTTGGTCACTAAGGAACTACATACACTGGTATATGTTACTAATTTTACATACACCTAGTCAGTCGGCTTGATTTTATGTGGGTTCACGAGACGGGTAGGTGTGAAATTAATATTTATGCGAAATATTTGCGGATCGTATATCATCACGAAATTTATCTATCTATATAATTATAGGTTATTGTTCACGAATAAAATTGAATAACTTACATACATAATTTGTTCTTAAGTTGAAATTCTTTTTTTGTGCTATATTTCTGATCTTTTAACTTAACTTGAGTAGAAATTTATTACTTTTTAATTTAATTTTCGCAGGTAACCAGTTGTTTTATTTTTTAATTAATAATTTCGAACAATTGAAAAAATCAAAAATAATTAGAAAAAATCTAAATTGTTAATAATTAAAACGATTATAAATTAACATAACTCAACCATGGTTGAGTTAAAAATTAATGTTAGAAAGAAGAAGTTAGAGATTAGACACTAAAGTTCTGTACGTAATCATATAAAAAGTTAAACATAACAAAATAAAATATTTTGGGTTGTAAGAAAGTTATTATTTCCTGATTTTGATAAACAAAAAGAATTAAACAGGACAAACTAAACTAAAGAGGGTAGCAGCGTAGCAATGTAGCGTGAATGCAACTTTGTTTGGTAACAAGGAAATTTCAATATATATATATATATATATATATATATATATATATATATATATATATATATATATCTATATATGTATTTACAAAACTGTATTTAAAAATGGTAATTTTAACATAGAATATCGAAAGAAGCCATCGTGTGGAGAAACAATTGTTGTGTATAATGGGTGTGTGTTACTAATAACTTTATCATATGTATGTGTATCGTAGACAATATAAACAAGGAATTTAAAGTGGATTAAAGCAGTGGAAATTAGATTTCTAAGAAAAAATTGAAAAAACAATATTATAGAGAACAATCTCAAAATGGTTGAGGAAGACAGTTGAGCTGATGTGATTTTATATATTGAATAGAAATATTAACAAAAAGAGTGTATAAAGCAAGAACCAAAAGGAAAAAATCTAGAAAGACATGTAGAGACGCAGTAAAATAGACGGACTTGCAAATCATTCAAATTAATTGCGCAAATCAACGATCAGTTCGTGAAACTTATAGAGAGAGCACTTCGTGAATTTTACGGTGCTCATAATCGACAAAGTGAACGCTATTGGTCGAATTATTCAAAGATTCGAACGTAATTTATCTCTTATTGATGTGTCAGTGCCAGTAAGACAAAGAAATGCCAGCAGTGAACCCAATACTGCTGCCGTTAAGCAGAATGTTCACGATCATACAAATATGTTGGTTCCACACCGTTCTAGGGAATTAGGCTTATCTGTTACCACAACTTGGCGAATTTTACGCCAAAATTTGGGTTTGCACCTGTATAAGATCCAATTAGTCCAAGAACTGAAACCAAATGACATTCATATGCGCATGAGTTCGCGGATTGGGCTTTCGAATTGTTGGAAACATTTTTGTCGAAAAATTGTGTTTTCTGACAAAGCTCATTTTTGGTTAAACTGGTATGTTAATACACAAAATTGTCGGATTTGGAGTGAAAATAACCCACACGAATATCTACAGATTCCAGTTCATCATTACATATTGGTGGGATGATTAGACGTTTTTTCTTTCAAAATGTGTCCGGAGACCACGTAATGGTTAGTGGAACACGCTACAGAGCAATGATCAACGAATATTTGTTTCCCAATATGCGTGACATTGATGTAGACGAGTTTTGGTTCCAACTACATGGCGCTACGTTCCATACAGTAGCAGAAACAATCGCGATCCAAATTCAATGATTTTTCGAAATTATTCCGTCAATTGGCCATCAAGGTCTTGTGATGTGACGTCTTTGGATTATTTTCTGTGGGTTATGTCAAGTTATTTGTCGACAAATCAGCCACAATTGAAGCATTGAAACACAATATTATTAGTGATATTAACAAGATAAGGCCACAAATGTGAACAAAAGTTGGGTTAATTGGATGTAGTGTTTGAAGCGGGATCATGGAGCGCATATGGATGAAATCATATACCATCAATAATGTCATAGACCAAGCTTTCAATAAAATAAAAATTAACCCTCTATATTAACATTTCGTTGTTTTTATTACAGTTTAAAAATAGGACACGCATACAAAAACTGACTACAGACAGGAAACAACCTAATAATCCTACACATAACTGTAGATTTTATTAACTTTGAAAAAGAATTCGACTTTATAGATAGAAATGCACTACGTATATTATTACAGAAACTTTAAATGATTAATTCTTAAGATTTATATGAGCGTTTTATAAAAATCTAGCAGCACGAGTAGAACACAATATTCTTAAACTAAAAATTCGAACGGAATGAGGCAGAAATGTATATTGTCATAGATGTTGTTTATAATAGTTATAAATTACATAACAGACAGCACAGCAGACAATAAAAGACGTATTTAGATGTATCAATAAGCTAAACGGCCTTGAACGTTCAAATGATATATGGTTAATAACATTCAATAGACAACACATATAGCGAAAACCGCTAAAATTAGGGAACGTGGGAGAGAGCGTAGGGTTACACATATAGTGTAAAAAACAAAGTTGTTAGTTATTGGAAATAAATTAAGCAAACAATGTATAATTCTTCTTCTTTTAAGTCTTTAAGTTGGACACAAATAAGTTCGGGCGCTTGAGCAAAAAGCTCTTTGTGTCACCCCCAATAGATCTCTCAATTTTACTTTGTTGGTTCTGTGTCCTCGATCAAAGCCAATATCCTCCTTAACGGAAATTTGAGTACCCTCTTAGGATCCATTAGATCTTTACCAAAATGTTTCTATTTGAGTTCCTTTATCTCTTTATAAGTGCTTATTATATGAAGGCTAGTTTTCTCATGTTTTTCACATCTCCTACACCTGAGCTCGCTAGCCAATGTAGAAATAAATGGGAGTAATATTTAGGAAGTAAGGAAATTTTTATTTTTTAATAAGGAAGCACTATGTATGGGACAGAACAAAATATCGAAAGAAGAATTGGCTTGGCACAAAGAGTTTTCACCATTCTAGGGCACCTATCGTTGTTAACAAATATTTGCGCATATTCAGAAATAATTGAAAAGGTATACTATGATATGGCTTGTAAACATCTAAAACAGCTAATAACTAATAAATGTCGAGGATATTATAGAGAATATTTTGGCAGAACAAAATTGCCAATACTTATGGGACATAATAAACGAAGAAACAGGAATTAAAACTGTAAATGGAAGTGGTTACGACATATACTCATGTCCAACAACAATATCAGTTAATTCCTCAACTACAATACCGCCTGCAGAAGAAAGGTGACTAGGTCTAAAAAATACATGTACAAAGTATACTAGAGTAATTTGAAATGGCATGGAATAAAGCCAAGAGATTACTCAAGAACAGAAATCAATGGAGAGCACTATTATACAGAATTGCCGAAACCAAAGGCGTATATGAATAGCTGCTCTATATCTTTATTCAACGTCTTTCAATGATACCATTTGCTTCGAATGGAAATCATAAAAGAATAGAAGAAACCTACAGACATATTAAGGAGCAAGTAAGTTCTTAGATATTACCAATGCAGATAAACAGACTTATCGTAATTCACTTTGTATATTACAGAAAACTCTATTAATTTTATGCCATTTTATTATAAAGTTTGAATGAAATGATAAGATATAATTACTAACAGAAATTTTATCATTGATCTTTGTACTAGGCGATATTTATTTTTCTTTAAAGTTAGTGAAGGAGTACCGCTTAAATAATTAGTCGATATGAATTACTTTGATATAAGAAAAAGTGAAACTGTACAGAGAAATTAATAAAGTATAGTTTCTAAAATATTTCATCATAATTGATTTACTATAGTACAATGTCAACCTCATTTTCAATTTTCAGATAGATATTTGAGCCAATCAAATTTCTATATGTAGAAAATTAATGAAGGAACCTTGCATAATGACCAAACATTATTTTTTGTCAAAGCAAAACACCATAGAATTAAAGACAAGTTGAATAAACATTATGCAGAGACTGTTCCATCAAGTATGAGTAGCAACGATGCTGAATGTTCTGGATAAAAAATCTTACATCTTGCTTATATTATTACCAGCCTAAAACTAAAAAAGCGGTCAAAGCAATAAGCTTAATTCGAGTAATTTGCGCCAACGAAGATGAAAACCGTTCCATCAGCTGGAGAGGTGATAGCTACTGTTTTCTAGAATGGTTGCGATATAATTTTGTTCTACTTTCAGGAGGAGGATAAAACTATAGCTGGGAAATATTATGCAACACTGCTAGATTATTTAAATGAAGAAATGAAGAATTCCAAAAAAGTAAGGAATAGTTTTCGGTGAAAGGATTTAAGGTGCAATAATAAGATTTTCGATGAAACAATAGGTTATTTTGAAGACTTGGATAAATCTTATTATATGGATGGGATTAAGAAGCTATAGCTCTATTCTCAAAATGCATAGTCTTGGAAGGATGTACAGAAGTAACAAAAAATCTTTTCAAGAAATCGTCTTCTTAACTCCTCTAGTCCCTAATTTAATGTAAGTTGATGATTTTTAAATATCTGTCATATTAGTTTTGTTGTACTGATATTGAAAGAGTTTGTTATCAACGATCAATTAAAAAATTAATTAGCAAATATCATAAATGGAGCAGTAACATCGAAAAGTATCTTTAATAAAACATAATTCTTTTTATGTTAGTGGAAAAATTAGTATTTCTATCATTAATGTATGTAGTCTATGGATAGAAATCACACAATAAATCAACACAAGTAGAATTGTCAGAAATTAATTATAAAACACTGTGTATGTATGTAGTTCGAAATAATGTCAGTCGAGTTGATGTATCTGTTTATTTTCCGACTCCTTTTGTCCGTTTTTAAATGATATGCAAATTAGTAACATCCTGATTTAATAATAGCGGCGTTGATGGTCCAGCGCTAAGGTTCGGCTCGAACCAGATTTTAGGTGTGCCCTCGAGGTGTGTCTTGTCAATCAGCGAGGTCAATAGGTCAAATCTGTCAACGTTTCATATATTAGAAATTCCGTATATGTACATATATATCCAGTATCATTTGCTTATGTCGTGTATGTATGTGTACGTAAGAAGTGAGTACATACGTACATTATGTAAGCGATAATAGACATTATTTGCTTTCGAAATTTATAAATGTCTGATTTTACCTAAATATATTTACATAAGATGAAGTCCGTCATTAAAGCATATACAATATACTTTTATAGACCTATCCACGAATGCCAACAGTTAGAAGTGAAGTTGAGTTCAATCTAAAAGAAGTAGTTATATGATTATGACTAGAGAACGGACGCAATTTTCATGAAACGCAATCGGCAATTGGAATTGTGTATAACATCGCTCAGTACATCCCGGCGTAATTCAATGAAGTATTCGTTTGACTTACTCGGACACCTGGTCTCGCCGCGATAACAATGGACAAGCCAGCTATTGTATTCGGAGAATATAGTGGTTTTTAAAGTGTTTTCATGAGCGTAGATAGAAGCGGGGTTTTTATAATGTATTTTATTTATTAGTTTATATTTCGTAAGGTAAATAAAGTGCTGTGGGTAAGTTTCTTGTTTTCATAGTTTTCACTGTTAATTACATCGTAATTTTTGTGATAGATCCTGTTTAATATCGTTTGATTGAATCTATTTCTACCAATTATTTCGACGTAAGAGTGCATTGAATTTCGTTCAGTTTCAATAACTTACGCACACATTTCTAGTTTTCATTTATTTAGATCTAGAGCATTGTTTAAGTTACTTTTTCAGACATGATATGGAAGAATGTCGAGAACGGCATTGTAAAACAATGGCGAGTTGGATTGACGGTCATACTGATTATATGTCCATTGTCAGTGATTCCGAAATTTATTACAAAATCCGTAAAATATCGTCAAAAATTCGTCACTTAGGATCGCAAACACATATGAACTCTGTAAAACTTTTATGGCGGCTAATATTCCATTAAATAAACTTAGCAATCCCACTTTAAAAATATTTCTGAAAAAATATACTGGTCGAAATATTCCCGATGAATCAACTTTACGCAAATATTATGTTTCTAGGTGCTATACGAGAACAGTAGAACGCATTAGAAGCCATCTTTTAAATCAATATATAAGGATAAGCGCCGACGAAACGGTGGATATGTTAGGACGCTGTGTGGTAAATGTTGTAGCTGGTGTACTGCATCCAACTATTCGCTATAACTCATATGTAATAGTAACAAGTGTTATAAATAGAGTTGATGCGGAAACAGTTGCTGAAACCATTAAGGAGAATATGCAAAAAATGTATCATTCGGACGCCACGTACAAAGAAAAAATACTTTTATTTGTCAGTGATAGTGCTGCGTACATGTTAAAAACAGGCAGACTATTGAAGAAAACATATCCTAATATGCTGCATATTACTTGTGTAGCACATGCTCTCCACAGAATCTGTGAATATATCAGAGACACTTTTCCGGAAGTTGATAGACTGGTATCAGCTTTTAAAAAAGTTTTCAGAAAAGCACCATTGAGAGTAGCTCTTTTCAGGGAAAAATTTCCATCTCTGTCACTGCCTACCACTCCAGTAATAACTAGATGGGGAACATGACTGGAAGCTACTAGTTATTATGCTGAGAATTTCGATAGTCTAAAACATTTCGTAATACTGCTAAAGGAGGATGCAGAAGTATTGGTGAGTGCAAGGAGCTCACACAAATCCCAAATTTAAAAAATCAGTTGTACTTACTTCACGAACACTTTGGAAAATTGCCAAAACTAATCACCTATTTTGAAAATCGAAATCTCAAATTAAATGACGGATTAACTACATTCGATGTGTCTGTTAATAATTTGAAAAGTATTCCAAGTGACTTCAGATGTGACCTTCGGCAAAAGTTTGAAGCAATTCTTAATAGAAATCCAGATTTAATTACATTGCAGCAATTATGTATGGAGACAATTCCACAAAATCTAACGGCTAAATATGAAGAAATGAAAAAATATTTCCAGTATGCACCTATAACCAGTTGCGATGTAGAAAGGACGTTTTCTATTTATAGGGATGTACTTAATTCAAAGAGAACAAAATTGACAGAAGAAAACCTTGAGAAACTATTGCTAGTCAATATTAATACTCCTATACTCAACTTGAATGACAAAATGAACAAATAAAAATGTTCCAATTATATAAATAAAATTAAAAACTTTATAAATACATCTTTCCAGCAAATAAATATGTATTTCGTAATTTTCTAGATCACCACCCGTTCGTTTTCCAATTATATAAATAAAATTAAATATTTTAGAAATACAGTCTTTCGCCAGTACTGCACTGGGTGGTAAGCGTGTCCGTTCTCTAATTATGATACTCGTTACACATACTAAATAGCACATAAACAATATACTGTACATAGTATATTAGTGTATGTTTATATTCAGTATGTATGTGTACTATGGCTATAGTAAACCAACAATTTGACGTATATTTTAGTAGCCCTGATTTATAAAAATCAATTGTTCTATTTTATATTTACCATACGTGCAGCTTGAAGCATAAGTAAAAGTTATTAATCTTTCATTCTTTATATACAATATCTGCACCTGAAAAAGTAATTTATTTTGAATTAATGTTTTAATAATAGTATGTTATTTACTTTTACGACTAATAGTACTAGCACTTTTCGTGCCTTGGCTAATGAAACTAACACTTTCTTTTACTTGAAAGGTATATTTATGCGGTATTATAAGTTGGCAAGCAATTTCTAACAGCGATAATTACTCCAACGCAATATTTCTCTCTTCTTCGTGGAATTGGACAGAGAACATGTTCATATCGGTTTATTGGCATTTAATAAACTATCTCTTCATTTTCCTCATAGTACAGCTGAAAATTAAATTCTGTGCTTGAAATGAAAAATCAAATAAATATTTCGCTAATGACACAGGTCTACAATTTTTAAAATCATAACTGGAGGTTACGTACGAAGTAAGCGCTATGTATTTTCAGACTGACATAGGAAAAAATAAGTTATGAAAATTTCATAATTATAGCTATTAATATAACGAGAACATTAAGCGATTTATAATACTCGAGGACGTTGCCAGGTGACGAGGCGCTAGCCGAGTCACCTCGTAACGTCCGAGAGGGTTTAAATCGCTGATCTTCGAATTTATATTCAAAGCTTTATCGTATCATCAACGATATCAAGATTAAAACAAAATCAACAATTTGTCTGTCATACCAAATACTTACGTCAAAGCTTGCACGTTTTTTGAAATAAATTAATAAATCATGGAAGAATTTGATGTGTCCGCAAATATTGTAGAGGCTGCAAATAGTGCAAAATTAGATTTGTTGCCAGCGAAATCAAAACTGCATTACGAACACGAATATCGTCTGTTTTGTAAATGGCGAGATGAAGAACATGTTCAAGGTGCTGGGGAAACAGTCTTGCTCGCTTATTTCGTGAGACTGTCAAATTACTACGCTCCTTCATGTTTGTGGCCAAAATATTCCATGTTGCGAGCTTGCTTGGAATTAAAAGAAAGAGTAGAAATTGATAAGTATGGTGCTTTGATAAGATTTATCAAGAAAAAGAATGTTGGATATCGAGTTAAAAAATCCAAAATACTCACTAGAGAGCAAGTTGATAAATTTATGCGTACAGCTCCAGACGAGGTATTTTTTATGATAAAAGTAGCTTTTTTGATTGGTCTAGGAGGGGCTTGTAGAACCATTGAATTAGCGAGAATGTCTACGGACGATGTTGAGGTTTTAGAGACTAAGGTAGTTGTTACCATTCCTGACACAAAAACTTACAAAAAAAGATTTTTTGTCCTTGTACCTGACGGTGACATTAATTCCGTACTTTTATTTAAAAAATATGTAGCATTGCGACCGCGTCATGTTACGCATAAGAAACTGTTTATATCGTACAGAAATGGAAGGTGTACAATTCAGCCTTGTGGTATTCATTTCTTTTCTAAAATACCTGAAAAAATCGCTACATACCTCAAACTAGAAAATCCAACTTTGTATACTGGTCATTTTATTAGAAGATCGTCAGCAACTTTTCTGGTTAACGCCGGCGGAGACATCTTAGATCTGCAAGAACTGGGTGGGTGGGAGTCGAGCAAGGTTGCTAGGGGGTATTTAGAAGACAACGTAACGAAGAAAACTGCAATTGCGCAGAAGATTCAGATGGGAAAGGTTTTAATAAACAGTGTGTCAAACTCTGAACAATCAATTGAATTTTCACGTAAAAATGAAAATTTGGAGGACGTAAGCGGCTTGAACATCATGTGTGTTGAATCATCCGAAAAAAATATTGTTTGTGAAGCTGCAGAAGATCGCGGATTAAAGACAGATATGAGAGACATATCTTTCAAAATTGAGAACTGTCAAAATATGAAATTCATGTTCACAAATAATGTACTATTTGATGTATTATGGTTTTGTATCTAAGGTATTATGGTGCTGTATCTAACGTGTTATTAGTTCGTTACTAACGTATTATGAGTAACTAAAGTATTATTAAGATATTGTAATATTATGTTCCTAATAATTATCAATAAATGTTTCACATAAAGATGGCATAATAGTTGATGATACGATAAAATAAATAATATTCTCTAGGAACCGTATCAGGACTATACGGTGGATGTACAATTTATTAAAGGCCATATTCGCGAATTCTAGTTCATTGCGTCCAGTGCGTCCATACTACTGTTGTGAAAGTGCAGCAGTATAAATGTAACGTGCATGTAAATGAATGTAAATGCATTGTCAAGTAGTAATTGAGCACCTTTTGACAGTTTTCCTCAAGATTTTTCACGACTCTTGAGTCTCGAGTTGTGTATCAAACAAGCATAATATGCGATGTTGACAGTTGTATTGCAATGTTTAAAGTGAACCAGTAAAATGCCCTTGCAATCACAAAACATTGTGACCATAATTTTTCTCGATGAACGACTTTTGCCTTTATGAGACGAGGTCCATCTGGTCGCTGCCATTCCGTCGATTCCTTTTGGATAGAGGATCCTAAGACAGAATAATTGTTTCATCTTCCATTATAATGGACTCCCAAATCGGTTTTGCGTCGTCTTCACACATTTAACATTGACATTGACATTAACGTTGACATTGAGTAGCAGAGAAAGGCGTGAAATCCATCTTGCATTAATCTTATTTATACCAAGATGGTCATGCAGAATTCGTTAAACACTTGTTGTAGAAATACTATTGCTGATACTATCTTCACTTTCAACGTCGATCTTATAATACTAATTCTTCAATAAATGTAACCTTTTGAGGCATTACCACTTCAATTAACTGACCGGGACGATTGTAATCTTCAAGGGATTCAGGCCACAAACGGAGAAATTTTGTCCACTTTTTTTTACAGTATAATATCAAGGAGATAAATCACCATAAGCGCCTTCTAAATGTTGTTTAATTTGATTAAGTGTATTCGGATTCTTTTTGTTAAAAATTTAGTGACCGCGTGGTATTAAATTTTTGTTAACTGAAACATTTTCATAATGACGTTATCTGATCGCAGATAGGTAATTATTGCTCGTGAAATTGTATTATTTATAGCGTAGGCTCAGCCCCTGTATATACAACTATAACACACTGACCACGTGTGAACATGTATACGCCAATGTCAGGGGTGTTAATTATAATTTCAGAAGTTACAAAAATAAATTCATTTTGAATTGGTAGTTGTATTATTTTCCATTGTTTTTTCGATTTCTTTTGAGAAATTCTCCTTTTGTAAAAATTAGCAATAATCACGAAATTATTATAATTTCTAATGTATTATGATAAATCCTTTTCGAATAGGCGACAAATTGGAATTTGTAGTCCTCCAAGAATGTTTCTTGGAATTTTGAATTTGTTTTTCAAGAACTCCTTGAATAGCTTTAAATGACCTCCATGTTGCTAGTTACTTTCAATATGTTTTATAAAATATATGGTTACGCAGTAATTTCCTGATTTGGTGCTAATGAATTTTTCCTCTTCTAATTTATCTTTGTTTAATCGCTGAAAAGTTTTAATTAAATATTTAAGGCTCTGCCGTATTTATCTAGTGATACAAAATTCCTCACAATTCCCAGTTATAGGTATATAAAAGAAGTATAACTCATAGAGTCTGGACATGGCGAGTATTGGAAACAGTTTGCTTTCTTGGTCTGAAATTATTTCTTTTTGACCAATATTTCTCTAAGTAATTTTGATTCGTAATACGACCAACAACTTTTGTTGATCGCTGATATAGCATTTACTATATTATTGAATATTATTACCTGCAGCGATAAACAAAAGTGTATCGCCCGACAAACAGTAATAGATAGGTAATGCTAAAGTTATACTAAATCATTTACGCAATCTATTAAAAATGTACTTTTTAAAGCTTATGGTGTATGACCTCAATGTTAACCTTAATGTAATTAATGCATTTGGATATGTTTATTTTTCACTACTGTGTTGTACAATTACCTATGCAGGTTTTTTTCACGTAACCCGTTCGTTAGAAGTTGTTTATGTTATACTTTGAAAATGTGTGGCACATAGTCTGCAAACTTGATGTATTAAAATAAAATATTTACACTCATGAACCACTTGCGGTTATACCGGAAGTCATAGCCAACTTTGATATTTTAAATGAAATGTTATACTTGTTATTCCTTTCTTAGATTTCTTGTAAAGTACTATAACAAAAAGCGGCAAAAAGTTAACCGTTTTTGAATTATTTTGGTTTTTGTGAATTTTTATGTTTTTTCAATGTATTTTCTAAAACCACATATCTCAGGCGTATTTGATCTGAACTACATCTTCTACTGGATACAGCGAAAGGTATAATATTCTGAGCAATGTCTATACATTTAATAAATCTCTTACAGGGTGTTCTAAATTTATTGATTATTTAATTAAAGAAAAATCGATTTTTTTTTTAATGGAACAGCCTGTAGATGAGCACGCCATAGTAAGTAGATAAACATTTTGTATCGTATAGGTATAGGTTTCTCTATGTCTATCTCTCATAGTTTTAGAGTTATTGATGTTTATTTTCTAAATTGAGCATTATCAAGAAAAATTTTAGAAGTAAGCCTTGAAAAGTAAATCTGATGTGTAAAAATTGTTGCAAAGATTATTTCGTGACTAACTGGTTTTATGTTGTTCACACATATGCAAGACGAACTAAATATTTATTCTAATAGAGATATTTAATTAATTCTACATTCATGGTGAATCTCTTAAAATTATTGAAAGAACATGTCGACTTTTTAATGAAAGATACCTACATTTACCAGTAATGAATAAAACTAAATTCAAAATTATTAATGATTATTTTCTAAATTAAAGATTATTAGTAGAAAGCTTTGGAAAAAAAAGCTAAATAGTTTTGGAATTATACCAATTTTATATATATTCATCAAACTTTTTGCGAAAAGGTTAGAAAAGAAAATAAATTTCAAAACTGAGAAAATATTTTTTATCATATGAGATAACAAAAAAAAAACACACATTAACAAGGAAAAAATGAATAAAATCAATATATTAAAGACACATAATGCGTTATCCAAATGTTCAAAATGATCTGCGATCTCAACAAAGCATGACTATTCTTAAGTCTGTTGTAGTTGCTTTTCTTACTTGCTCAGCGTTCAAGTTCTGTAAACCGTCTCTTACTCTAGTTATAAGCTATTCTCTGTTTTGCACGGGGGACGCATAAATCTTATTTTTTATTTAACGCCATAAATAAAAATCAAGGAGAGTCAGATCGGGGGTCTAGGTTGCCAGAACCAAGAACCCTTGCGACCAATTCACTTATCCTCAAAGATATTGGTTAATTCCCGATATACCTCATGTGAAGGGTGAGCGGGTGCTCGATCCATTTGAAACCAACAGAGGTTATTCAAAAATGGTAGTACTACTTTCCTTAACAATTGTAACGTTAAATTCTCGTTATAAATTTCATTTTCATGCGGATATGTATAATTATTGCAAAAACATTAGAGCTAAAATTGTCTTGAAAATTTGCGTCTCTAATGGCATGTGGATTTTGTTCTGCCGAATGATAACAATTTCTTCTATTGAAAATTTTTAAAATTTTAGATAAAAAATTGAGATCTTCTTGTGTTTTAGTTAAAATAAACTCGCAAAATTGAACTCTTTACCTCTTGAACAAAAAGCCTAAACTTATTGGAAAGAATAAGGATGCATTTTATTTTTCTTTAATGTACATGAAATTTCTACATTTACAGACGCCGCCGATATGGAACTGGTTGGATGAGCATGAAAATATCCCAAAACAACGATTTCATTACGTTCGTCGCCCGTAATCGGTTTTGGAACTGTCTTCTTGACTTGAATACCACGGCGAAGAGAATTTGACTCTATTTGCCTGAATTTAGTTTTATTCATTGCTGGTAAATGTGGGTATCTTTATTAAAAAGTCGACATTTTCTTTCAATAATTTTAAGAGATTCACCATGAATGTAGAATTCATTCAAAATATCTCTATTAGAATAAATATTTAATTCGTCTTGGATATTTGTGAACAACATAAAACCAGTTAGACACGAAATACACTTTGTGACAATTTTGACAGATCAGATTTATTTTTCAAAGCTTACAACAACGATTTTTCTTGATAATGTTCAATTTAGAAAATAATCATTAATAACTCTAAAACTATGAGAGATAGACATAAGGAAACCTATACCTGTATGATGTAAAATGTTTATCTACTTACTATGGCGTGCTCATTTAAAAAAAATCGATTTTCCTTTAATTAAATATTACGTAAATAATCAATAAATTTCGAACACCCTCTAAGAGATTTCTTAAATATTTCCACATTACTCGGAATCTTATACCTTTCGCTGTCTCCTGTAAAAAATATGACGTAGTTTAGATCAAATACACCTGAGATATATGGTTTTGAAAAGTACATTCAAAAAACAAAAAGTTTCACAAAAAACAAAATAATTCAAAAAACGGTTAATTTTTTGCAAAAGAAACCTTAATATGAAGTGTTATAGTACTTTACAAGGAATCTAAAAAAGCAATAAAAAGTGTAACATTCGATTTAAAATATTAAAGTTGGCTATGACTTCCGGTATAACCGAAAGAGGTTCGTGGGTGTAAATATTTTAATTTAACACATCAAGTATCAGGATTACGTGCCACAAATTTTCAAAAGTATCCTAAGGCATTAAACATAAAAAAACTTCTAACGAACGGGTTACGTAAAAACCCTGTATAGAACTATTTTAGCAGTAGACTTTACTCATTTGGTTCGTTTTAAAAATATGCTTAGATACTGGGTCTGATATTTTATTTACATAGTGTAAATATGTAAAAATAACCTTTTGATTATCTTTAAGATAAAGGTTAAATGAGCATGAGAGTATTTAACTGCTCAATACGAAATATGGAAAATTACTCCAAAATCATGTGTTTTCATATAAATTTAGAAACGCCAAATGCTAATACGCATGTAAATATTAGTTAATAAATATCAGATATGAGAAGGTGACTCAAATAATAAAATTTTGAAGTTATTAATATACGTAAAGCGCTCGGATATTTATAGAACATCTATCTAATTAAATATTTTAAATATATAATTAACCGAATGTAAAAACGCAAACAAAAGTTTGTTGCTTTTATTACATTGCAAAATTAAAATGGAACTAGGGAGAACGTAGACCTTCCAAATAAATGATGTGTTTCTTATTAAAATCTTTCCTCGACTTTCGACTGGAAGTATACCATGTCTCTTGTCTCTTGTCTCTTGTGGTGGTTGAATTGATTTGGTATACAGCAAATGACAATTAAACCTTATAATCACCGCATGACCAAGCAATCGTACATTTTTCTTAATAAGTCTTATACGTTTGAGAAAAGCCACATACTCTATTACCTGAGCATTATTTTTCGATTTCTATGAGATGCAACACCGATTACGACGTTCAAGATCATTATCCCTTTTTAGAATTCATAGAGATCTATTTTTGCTAAATCGTTGTTTTGCAGTAGTTTTTATAAATACTTAATCAATATTTGGGCGTTTTTAGCGCAAGTATGCAACTCGTCAAGACCATCGATAGTAAAACATTCTAAGGCATGAACTTTCGGAGAATATTCCACAGACATTTAATCATGGGTGTGCTACAAATTGGCAACGAGAAGAAATGCTGAAAAAAATATTTACAAAGGAAACTATCCTGAAATCTACAAGGCAATGATAGTTTATATATATATATATATATATATATATATATTTCTTAGAAGAACAAAATAGGTGGTAGATATGAAGCGTTGGTTCTTGGATTACTGCTTTCTTTTAGTAGAACTCTAAGAGATATTGACTAATACCTGATCATTATTTTTCGATTTTCACGAAACACAACGTCGATTACGACATACGAGATCGATATCTCATTTTAGATTTCAAAGACATCCATTTTTGTGAAATCGTTGTTTTGCAGTAGTTTTTATAAATACTTAATCGATCGTTGGGCGTTTTTTAGCGCAAGTATGCAACTCGTCAGACTATTGATACTAAAACAATCTAACGCATGAAATTTCGGAGCTTATCATGGATATACCACAAATTGGCAAAAAGAGGAAATCTAGAAAAAAATATTTAGAAAGAAAACTAACCTGAAATCTGCAGAGCGTAGTACACGATTACATATTTTTCTTAGAAAAACATAATAGGTGGTACATATTGTTCTAAGTTCTCTTCTAACCGAGATAAATTAATTAATTAAATAAAGTTGAAAACATTAATGAAAAATTTAAAACAAGTAAATTTTGAATACACCCTGTATGAACATCGTCATAAAACAAATCTCATCGTCAATTTCATGTAAAGTTTCTTGTTATTTTCTGTAATAAGTTTTATATGCAACGATACAGATCGTGTTAAGAAACACAAATCTGTGTATATTTAGTAAAGGTATATTTTATATAAAATGTCATCTAAGTTATTATAGTTCTTTACGTTCTTGTGTATAATTGTTAATAACTTATAATTTAAATCATGCTATATGTACCAATTTATAAAAGAATATTTTTAAGTTATAGTAAGCTTCATAATCAATACTTGAATTTTAAAAAATTTCTTAAATCAGTTAAATCAGTTACGATGTACGTAAAATTTTCAACAAAGATAACGTGAATTGTAAAGAAAACACGGCGTCGGAAGGTAAAAAAAAGGAACACTTGAAAATAAGACGCATTTAAAATATGTAACATTATTGCAAAAGAAATATTAAAGAAAACGCAAATCAGTATAACAACGAACGTTTTCAAATATGGGATATTATTTGAAAGAGTATTTAAACTTGAAATCTATTTGAAAAAGAATTGACGTCACGAGGCACATATAAAGAAAATTTCTCAAGGAGAGAGACACTGATCGAAATATTGTTTAAAGCGGTGGTCTTAAAAATTAAAATTTTGCTTTCAATTAAATTTTTAGAATTTTGATATATTTAGTTATAAAAGAAAATAGTTACATTTAATTTCAATTTATTAATAGATAATAATAATATATCAATCGTTTAAGTTTATTTAATTTTGTTTCTGTAAAAAAGTTAAGAATGGATCAATATCACGCGGAATTTGATCAGATGTACAATAATCAATTCGACAGGTAAACTATGTAACAAAGACACTCAAGACTTTGAAGTACTAAAATTAAATTTATAAGTGTATTTGTTTTATGTGTTGTTTTATTTGATCGTGTATAATTTCAATTTCTGTATTAAAACAGATAATCAGATACAGCTATTTTTAACTTGTAAGTAGGGAAAACAAATCTCAAGAACATTTAAAAATATCTGGGTTTAGAATTCGAAATTTTAAATTTTCGTTAAATATATGAGATACTAATTAAAATATATCGTGTGTTATTGACGATTTTATGTAGCAGGATAAAGTCTCGCCACGTAAATATGAAATAACACATTTTTCTTTTGTAATATTATTAACCTTTAATACTATTAAATCCACAAAATATTCATTTTTAGATAAAAGCACTGTTTCATGCTTTAGCATCTTGTAGGGTATAAAAACTCACTGGTCTAAAGTAATACACAGCTGTGTTTTGAAATATTAATATTTTAATCTAAATATTCAAAGTCTTATTTATATATCTACATAAATGTGAATATTATCTGACTAGATATAAGATTGGCGTACTATGTTTTTCTAATAATTGACGATATTTAATACAATTGAATATTAATGTGCGTTTTGACAAAGTGTGAATAATAAATGTATTAAACTTAACATGTTATCGTATTATTTCTCTACTTATTACATTAGATGCTAGGCCTAGTTGCAAGGAACCCTTTTTGTAAAACGAAAAACCCTGAGAGCAATTTTAAGAGCCTAAAAGAACAAAATATGTGTGTATGATGATTCATGTTTATTAATTAACGATTCATATTTAAATATTTGGCGCCCATTTTGAAAATCAAAGTACACAGCAATATGAAGTATTGGTTATTGAATTACTGCATCTATTCGTTTTTGTCGTCTTTGGTTTATTTCTATATATTTGGAACTAAAGGTCTCTCGCCGACTCGTTTAACACTAGATAAAGTAATGATGCTCCGAATAGACTGCTAAAAATCATAAGGCGCTACGAAGCGCGCTTCTCAAGTTACTTTCAAAAAATTAAATTTTCCAAAAGGCAAATGCAGCTTTTGCGAAACTTAGTGTTGCTCTAGCGGCCAATCGGTTCGCCCTACCTATGCACAATTTATTCTCGTTTAAATCCTCTCGATGAGTGCTTTATTTTACCGCAACTTTCGAAGCATTGTACAAGTTTGATCCCATTTGTTACGATATTAGTTGAATTATTAAGTCTAGATATGCTTTGCTACTTAAATATTTTTTCAAATTCATAATCAAACTACATTCTAAAATACAATTCAATCACAAAATAACAATGAATTACTTTTAAATTTCACAATGCCCGTAATTTTAGGCTCGTTCAATTGTTTCACTGCATTTTTACGAACCTAATGCAATTATCAAAATAGGACCAATATTGCAGTATTTAGTTATATCAATATTTTTAAAACACTATAATATTTTATTCTGGGAACATACGGCAATTTAGATCGATTTAGAGCTGTATGTGGAATTCAATTCACTAAAACTTATTGAAAATATGTATCTTTGCAACAGGTTATTAACTAAATGAGTTTCAAAATTTAATTTTTACGGATATCCAATTATAGTTACTAAGAAAATTCTTGACGTAAAATATGTATTTTGACTTAAATATATTGTTGTTTATTGTTTTAATATGTCATTAAATATGAGCTTGACAAACGCATTTTTATAAAAATTATATTATTTGTACATTAGGAAGTAGAAAATCCTCGTCAAAACGTGGATGATGATATAAGAAACTCTGTTTTCACATTACTAAAATTTGACGTTAAGTCTGTTATATATGGCGTTGGATTTATAAGAAAAAGTAGTTAGTAAATCATGTTTCTTATTTTCCACTAACGAATTTGTAATTTTATGAGAAGTGGCATGTAATAAAACCTTCTTCTAACAAGTTATTAGTGACTGCAGAAGAAAAGGAAAATGGCAGTATCAGTCATTATTCAAAGCAGGATTGATATCATTCAATGATGACTAGATACTAACACTTGTATTTTATTTCCGATATGTTCTGGAAGTATATTATGAAAAATATAATGAAGGTATGCTTTGTTGTTATAATATTTCAAATATTTCTCAAGTGATTGTGACTTCGTTCTTTGAACACACTTCTTACGTCCAAGTTTACGAGAAACGCATTTCTTTAAATAAATGTGTGGAAAATCATGTCAATAATATATATATACAAATGTTATTATAAACATGTTTTCTAAAATCGTAGAAATCTATTATTACAAAAGTTTAACTGTGCCGTCCTTACCTACGGCAACGACTTAAAAATTTTCAGGAAAATATATACAAACGCTATTGTGAAGCTCTGGAAAAGGATTTAAACACCATCTACCATTGGAATATAAATAAATGAATGCATATACTACGAAAACGAATGCATTGATATATATTTATACACTTGATCACTTCCATATTTCACCAACGATGACAAATCAAAGACCTAGGTGTTTTGCCTGATTAAGGCTGGCAGTTTACTGACCATATATTATCTATTTTCACTCTTAGTTTCATTATTCGATCCTGTCATAAATTTGCCAATCTAGGTGTGATAATTATATCTACCCGAATTTATAGATCAAGATAGTGCAGGGAAGATTTTTAAAATATTTAATTTATATATCATCCTGCGAAAGGTGTTGACTATCAAGAACTGCTACAGAAACACTTTACCTCATTTTCTGATCGCAGAGAGATAGCGAGTGCTAACTTAAGCAACAATGGCATCGTTACTCTTTGCTGTTGATTGACATAGTAGTGCTATAATATGGAACAAGATCAAGTAGAACATTTGCCGAACTCAGAGCTAGAACTAACGTCTTTGCCTAAGCACCAGTAATGCATTTGAGTAAAAATGCCAACAAAATCCCTGATCGTTTTTATCCTTCCGCCACAATTAACTATTTAACATTGGTTCAATAAATTACCTATGTTTGCATTTATTGACAATGTACAAACTTTTGTTAAGTATTTCTTTTAATTTTCTTTTATTTGAATTATTTTTTTAAATTTTAATTAGCTTTTTTCTTATGGATTATAATTTAATTTTTGACACCTTACTCTATTATTGTATTGTCCTCTTAATGGACCAATTTGTTGGACACTAAAGACAATTACTATTACTATTACACACGAATAATTTACTAGTTTTTGCATATTCAGTAAGTAATATTGATTTCGTATTTAAAAATATAGTATTTATTGCATTTATACCTTATTAATGTTGTTCATTTGTTTCATATAGCTTAACCTTCAGTTTCTCATAATATAAATCCTAATTAATTAATTAATTAGTTTTACTGTGGTGCTTACTGAAGCATAAGAGCCATGTTACAAAATATTCTGACCAAGCTATTATTGCGAGCGTATTTTTGACAAACTTAATAATTTGCCAAACTAAGCAACTTTTTGTCAAGGTTAAAGATTTGAAATTTTAACATAATGATAGCTTTATGCTACTAAGTATGTCATGTAATTGTTTTGTTTTGTATATCTTTTATATTTTCGCATACAAGGCTGGTTCGATAATTATGGTAATTTAATATTTATGTTAGTATTCTATTACTGATTCATTACGACATGAAAAAAGAAAGTTACAAAGATTCAAAACTTATTGGATCAATTGTTTGGGCAGTCTTCGGCAGATTGTAGATCGATAGATAGATGTGACACAACGAGCTGTGAAGATACACATGACCGCGGTCATATAAACAAAATAACTTCTTTAGAAATGGTAGGTAAAATCCATAAAGTGTTGTTGAAGGACGAAAAGTTCAAGATCTATTATTTCTTGACACGGAGGGTGTTTCAACTGAATATGTTATAATTTGTTGAAAGTATTTAAAACTTAAATATTTTCGTTTGCGATGATCTGTCCTTGGAGCAGAAACTGCCTCTAAAAGATGTCTTAATTATATGATCAGTTAAATGGTAATATTAATTAATTTTTACTTAGTTTTACAATAGTCAGTGAGAAATATATTTACCATTACATTTACGACAGAAGAAGTACTCAAAGTTTAGATAAAAAAGAACAAAAATGGCACTATGATGGGCAAAATTGACTTCAAGGTCTGATGATAAGGTTTGGAGAATACTTTAGAAAGAGTAAAATATTCAATATTATTCCGACCTATTGCAACAATTAAATTATGAAATTATGAGAAAAATTGCGACATTTGTCTAAAAGGATAAATAAAACAATCCTTCAAGAAAACTCACATCGAAATGAAAAATAATAAAAACAGAAACAAGAAAAATCCCTAACCATAAAATAACTGACATATTTGGGCACATGCGTTCAAATAATCTTAGGTTAATTAAAAATGTAAATAAATATAGGGAATTAGGTAGCTATGAAAGTATAGATACATATATATATATATATATATATATATATAAATAAGATAAAATAAATGAAAAGAGGGCAAGCGGTCTGTCAATTAAAAACTCATTTATTAATTATCTCTATATTTCGCAACATCTTTGTTGCTTCTTTCGGAGATAAAAATGTAGAGATCAAAAAAATAAAAGTGACGTACAACGGACAATAGAATTGCGCCGAGAATATTCGGGAAGCTGGCTTCGCAAACAAAAAAATCAATATAATGACTGATAGTCAGGCAGCTATTAAAGCCATTATGAATCCATCTACCAGGTCTAAGCTGGTGAAATATTGTAAACAGGTGCCAGGACATGAAGGAATTAAAAGCAATGAGATAGCAGACGAACGGGCCAAAGAAGGTATTAATAGGAATTTTATAGGAACAGAACTTGTATGTGGAATCGCTAAGGATTCCGCTAGAAGGGAGATCTGGTTATGGCTAGAAAAAGAACATAAAAATACTCCATACCAAAACACTACTAAGGGAGCTGGACGGAAGGTTTTCAGCCAACCTAATTCGTAGTAACAAAAAAGAAATGAAAATAATTACCGGGTGAAAAACCGGACATTGTCCTTTAAGGAAGCATCTGTACAGCATGGGCTTGGTTAGCGAGTCCTGGTGTAGGAGATGTGAAAAACAGGAGGAAACTAGCCTTCATGTAATATGCACATATGAGGAACTGAAGGAACTCAGACAGAAATATTTTGGAAGAGATCTATTGCATCCTTCGAGTGTACTCAAACTTCCCCTGAGGAGGATAGTGGCTTTTATCGAGGATACAAGAGTAACAGAGTGAAACTGAGAGATCTATTAGGGATAGTACAAAGAACAGTGTGCTCAAGTGCCTGGACGTTCTGGCGTCCAACCCAAAACAGAAGAAGAAGAAGAAGATATATATATATATATATATATATATATATATATATATATATATAAATATATATATATAACGTGTGTTCATTTGAAAAGTCAATCTAGGTTACTTTGAAATTTTGATAGAATGAGACGCAAATATATTAGTATGTGTTTGTTGTTCTGTAAACGTAAATCCAAATGACATTTGATAATGTCAATCACAAATATCAGTTAGTGCATAAAAAAATCGTACGTCGATTCTGGTTTAAATAAATTGCTTCTCAGTTTTAAAATGGCTTTCACTTTAGAACATAAAATTTTTTTATTCCAGGCTTATTTTCGAAGTGGTAATAAAATTGATGGTTTATGGGTTTATTCAGTTCAAGATTGCATGGTAGAATTTCAAGTTGAGTTTCCACATTTTGTAATAGATTATATACAATTTAAGAATACTTTGGATAGAACTTTAAAATTTTTTTCTGAAACTGGCAGTCTCTTAAGAAAACCAGGCAGCGGAGCAGTTAAGAAACGTACACCTGAAGTTGTCAATCGTGTTGAAGAAATAATGGAAAATTAACCACAAACATCTGTTCGACATTTGAGTCAACAAGTAAACCTTTCTGTTGGTACAACTCACAAGTTATTAAAAAAAGATATGCAACTTTATCCATACCGTGTCACATCAGTACAAGAATTGTTAGAAATTGATTACCCACGTAGACTACAGTTTTGTAATTGGTTTGTAAATATGAACAATAATGGAGAACTTTCGCAAAGAGTCATATTTACTGATGAAGCATGGTTTTATAAAATGGGATACCTAAATTCACAAAATACAAGAATTTGGAGTAGTGAAAATCCACATGTAATTAATGAAGAATCGCTGCATCCGGAGAAAATTGGTGTTTGGGCAGCGATAAGCCAAAGACAAATCATTGGACCAATATTTTTTCATGGAACGTTAACTGCTCAAAGGTACCGTACGGAAATTTTACAACCATTTGTCAATCAGTTGCATGATGATGAACTTCAAAATGCATATTTCCAACAAGACGGAGCACCGTGTCACTGTACTGCAGAATCTTTGGATTATTTAAGAGAATTTTTTGATGAGCGTATAATTAGTCGAAATACTGAATCGAACAGAAATGCATGGAAATTAATAACAATCCAGTAATGTTGCAGAATATCATCAGAAATTTTGAACGGAGGATTTTAAAGTGCATTGATCTTGAAGGACAACATTTTCATCATTTGTTATATTTTTCAATAAATACCTATTATTTGTTATTTATTTGTATGTATGAAACTGTCAAAATATACGACTTCGTAGGTTAAGTAGTAAATTTTAATTTACGACATACTTCAAAATATTCTCAGTAAATCACATGCTGCTAGATTGACTTTTCAAATGAACGCTTGTTATATATATATATAATATTTTCGTGACCTTGGTATGATATGGTAAATTCAATCAGTTGGCGATTAAAGGTCTGGCCCCACTCCAAAGTATATATATTTAAAACAACCCTACATGCTTCGGCAATGATGCCTTTATCAAGGATACAAAATATAAATGACAGTATACAAATGTCATATAATTGAGTTGCTCTAGCAACTGCAAGTGGTTCGTCATTATTATTGTTTTTCTTTTGAATGTTTGGATAAATTAAATGTTTTGTATCTTCTTTAATTTCCAATTCTTATTTCATAGATAATATTTCATGTCTTGTCAAAAAAGAACAAAAAGGAATTTTAATTATGACATTTACCACGGTGTCCGGAATTTTTTGTCCACGAGTGTAGAATAGTATAGTAAATTATATTATCAGTGAAATTAAAAATAAAAACTAAGCTTTTTCCTCCATTGGTTAAATAAAAATTTTAAAGTTTATAAGTTGAGATTAAAGTGAATTTCTTTTGTATGAAAATTTAAATGCTAAAGTGTTCAAAAACGTTTAAACTTGAATTTTAATTGCTTTTGTTAATTATATATTTACATTTCATGTTATAGATATAAATTTGCACTCATTAATGTTTGTCTAGTAAAATTCGGAAAATTCCTTTAAAATCACATGGCGTTTATTTTTGCAAATTAAAAATAAGGTGCTCTAATAATATTTGATTTATAAAACTTTACAAACACAACCAAGTAATATGTTAGTGGCATGCATTTCACCGTATTTCTTATCTAATGTCGTAAACTTACACGATTACCGTAAATAAATATTTTTATTTGACAAACACAATCACAGCACACGCAGTATAATAATCGTTTTTACGTCTATGTCTTAAAGGACGATTAAAATTTATAATTGATTAACAACGTAAGCAAATAAAATATATAAACTTACCTAGCATTTTACTGAGGTCCGCGTTATGGAGATCTGGATTTTCGTCAGCCAACTTCTTCCTTTCCACTTTGGCCCAAACCATGAAAGCATTCATGGGCCTGCGTATTCTGGCTTCTTTAGGAACTTTTTGACCTTGACCACCGATTTTAGGAACGTAATTTGTTCGATTTGGCGCGTACACTGGCATAGAATCCGCAAAATTTTGTCGAATATAATCGTTCGAAAATTGACTGTTATCGTACACTCTGTAACCGCTGTACATACCGGAATTGATATCCCAGACTTCCTGCGATTTTGGAAGCGCTTGTGGAAGTACCTGCGACGCGGGTATGAGATCCTGGTCTTGATAATCGTACCGGGGAGTCAAGTGCATTGAATATTGTTGCGATAAAAGAGGTGAAGGTGAACTTGAAGGGGATAAACAGTTGGAATACGGGTTTGTGGTGGTAGGCGATGGTGTCGCGTCCTCGATAATTCTGAAATAAAAAGAAATAATTTAGTATTTATAATAAATGTGATGACATGACAGGAAAATATATAAAAATATATAAATATCTTGTTATAAATATGCATCTCTATTATTTAAAATCGTATAAACGCAAAAATTGTGAAGTATATGACTAAAAAATCTAATAATGCTTTGATATTAAATGTAGTTTCAGCTAGAAATGTAATAATAAATTAAAAATTGCGACCAAAATGTATTAACCCCTTGAGAAAATTTACATACATATATGCAATATAACTAAAATGTTTGATTATATTTTTGAGTGTATAACGTCGATTTTAAAATTGCAGATATTATACTAGTAGAGTATTAGGTCTATGAAATAACACTCTTCTTGTGTTATACTTATAATCTTACACGAGTTATTGGAAGATATTGGCTTGTCGATATTCGTCTCAGTCACACCTAACCGCTGAGTAAATATAAAGCCTTTTAATTTTATAGCGAGAAAATAAAATAATGCTATCAAAATACTTACTGACGTAATTTACCATCCCAATCTTCAAAATAGTGTTAAGTCATGCATGCCAGAAAATAATGTATGTTTAGCAAAATGAGGCTGTAGAAATAGTCATATATGAAGTTGCATGCATTAATCTTTTATGCACAAGGGATATCTGAAATGTTTCCGGCCTTGAAGGAATCTTATCACTGCGCGATACTCAAATTTCTCCATTGTTGAACGACAATGTAAACCGATAACTTTAGAAGCGTACCATAGACAAACTAATGATATGTATGACTTCCATTTTTGACAGTACAAATGTCGATGTCATCTATCGGACGGCGAAAGAAATTTTTTTCTACAATTACTTTATGTCGGTAAGGCCGGAAGCATTTCAAATATCCCTCATATAACGGGTGTTCAGAAACATTCGAAGTCAAGTGGGCTCTGAACAAAAAATCGTATATCTTTACTTAAGTATCTGATTTGTAATAATTATTAAATGTCAACTGTTGTCTGTCAAAAATTGTCAGAATCTAATATCGAAGATACTAATTTATATTTTTTAATTTTGAAAATGGTATTTACTAACGCACGCAAAGCATTCATGGTTGAAGCATATTTTCGAAATGGTCAAAAGATCGATGGCCAGTGGAAGTATTCAATTCAAGCTTGTTTGGAAGAATTTCGAGATGAATTTCCCAACCTTGCTTTTGATTATAATACTTTTCAGTGTACACTAATCAGAATTGTTCCAGTTTTTCGACAAACTGGTAGTGTGGGACGCCAAGAGGGTGGTGGGCGACCAAAAGTCCGGACAAAAGAAGTGCTTGGGAATGTTAGAGAAATAATGACTGATGCCCCTAAAACTTCAGTAAGAACTCTTGCTCAACAAACCGGGTTGTCAGTTGGTTCTTGCCATAAAGTTTTAAAAGAAGATTTACAGTTATTCCCATATCGTATAACTTGTTTGCAAGAAATCCTAGATATTGATTATCCGCGACGAGTAGTATTTTGCGAATGGTTTACAAATAATTTTAATGATGATGTCCTAGACAAAACTTTCTTTTCAGACGAAGCATGGTTTCATGTTAGTGGATATGTTAACTCGCAAAACCTGAGAATGTGGAGTGATACAAAGCCCAATAATTTTTATGTTGAAGCTCCTTTATTTCTTCAGAAAGTTGGTGTTTGGTGCGCTATAAGTAGAAGAAGGATTATTGGTCCAATTTTTTTTATTGGCACCTTGACTGCAGAAAGATATCGACAGGAAATACTATTGCCTTTCTTTAATCAACTTCGCGATGATGAACCAGCTTTGGGATACTTTCAACAAGATGGTGCTAGAGCTCACACAGCGGGGGAAACAATGAATATGTTACAAGAAGTGTTTGGAAATCGTTTAATTAGTTTGAACAGCGATCATGAGTTTCCTCCAAGATCTTGTGATCTTACACCGTGTGATTACTATTTATGGCATTTTTTAAAAAATTCAAACTATCAAGTACCAGTGCAAGATTATATAGATCTCCAAGACAGAATTATAAATAAAATTAGTGAAATTAGAAATAGTCCCATACTGCAAAATGTATTTAGTAGCATTCGGAGGAGGTGCGTAAAATGCTTGGAAGAAGGTGGTGGACATTTTCAACATCTTTTATAATTATGGTCATTATTGTTGGTAATTTATACAACTACAATTTATGATATTTATTATAAGGTTGTAATTTAAGGACTCTACAAACAATTTATTTGTTTCAAATTTATTTTAAGCCATTTCTTACAATAATTTATTGAATGTTAATATATTAAACTAGTACGATAACTAGATACTATTGTCACTATAAGATGAATAAAACCTTTACATGTAAAGTTATTTCCTCTTAATTCTGAATTGTCTTTTTACATGTTACTACAGATTAGATGAGCTTTATTACACAAGAATGAATAGCATATTAATTGGATTATGTAATTTTTTCCAGTTATCGCATGAAGAGGTGCTATTGTTCAGCAAGAATTCTCTAAAATATCAAAATACTTAATTTGAAATTTGCAAATTAATTACTGTTACCTTCTAAAATCATTATTTGACTAGTTTATATTAATTAATATGGCATATTAAAGTAATATATTTCGACATAAACTGACATTTGCGTGTATGATAACCTATAAAATTGTATTAAGTAAATGTATCAATCTATATCAGACATGACATCATATTTTCAAGGACTACTTTGACTTCGAATGCTTCTGAACACCCGTTATCTACTGCATATTTTTAGTTTCTCTGTTCTTTACACCTTTTAAGCTACTGTATTTTTAAAATAAAACGGTCTTTATTCAATTTAAATTTCCAGCATTTGGGTTACATTTCAATTATGTGTTATAATCCTAATATAAAATAAAACGAAAAAAGCTAAAATGGAGAAATAGAGATTTTCAATTTACTTTGTATGGACTGAATACAAATTAATATAAATATGTTAAAAGCATATCTATGTCTGTACACATGGACATACACAATGTATTTAACCAATGGTCACTTCAACTATAGACACAAATGTTTCGATCTGACGATTTCCTCAGTGCAGTTATGAAGTGACCTTTTAAGATTCGCTCCCGCAAGATAAGCACAATCTTATACTGTCAGTCGCTACATCTCGTGACATCTGGTGGACAAGAGTTGCCCGCCGCTATGAGCACTTTCTTACGAACGACTGGGCCGCTACTAAGGAGAGAAGAAAATGCGCATAACTGTGTAATCTATTAGTATATTGATATATTGAGCCATCTGGCTACGCGCTAATGAGTCACTGAACATGTTGCGACAGACGACATCAAATAGTACAACAGAATATATCAACATCAAAATGACGAAACATTCCACCACAAAATCATCTTGAGTAATAGGGCACATTGTCACCTCAACGGCTACGTCAGCAAACAGAATTCTCGGATATAGAGAACAGAAGCTCCACATGTCACGCAGGAACTTCCGATGCACTGTCAAAAAGTAACAGTTTGGTGTGCTTTGTGCGCAGGAGGGATCATCGGATCGTACTTTTCTTAAAATGATTAAGTTGCGAACGTAATGTTAATAGCGTTCGCTATCGTGGCATATTGACAAACTTTTTCTAACTGGAATTGTATATAATAGAAGTAAATGACATGTGGATTCAAAAGGATGGCACAACCTGCACACTGCACGCGAAACAATGACATTATTGAAAACAAAGTTCCCAGGTCCCATCTCTCGTTTTAGAGATCAAAACTGGCTGGCGAGAACTTGCGTGGACTTCTTCCTCTGGAGTTATTTGAAAAGAAGAATTTATGTGAACCACCCTGAAACGATTTAACAACACATGGAAAAAATTTAACACATCATTCAAGAAATTTAGTCAACTCAAAAGACGTCTTACGAATTTTCGTCGAAAGGCCATATACCTGTCAACGGATCCGCGGTGGCCATTTTACCGATATTTTATTTCGTGTCTAATGTCAACATTTACTGTTTATAAATCAATAAAAGTTTCAAAGAATTTCATGAAAAACATATTTCTTTTTAAATTTAAAATTCAAGTACTTATTGAGACACCTTCATAATTGGGTAAAATATCAGAAAGTCTTTTGTTAATCATATAAAATATTATTTGGACTAACGATGTGAATTTAACAAGAATTTTATATATTTCATTCCTTAAATTTAATTGAGGTATATTAAAAAAAATGTTTTCCATATTTATGCGTTGTTCAAATTTTTGTAAGAAGGATGTTTAAGCTAATAGCAACTGTTATATAATGAAACAGATATGCAAAATACATATCCGTCACTGTAAACATGGACATTGGTGGTGTCGCCTGATAGAACGAAACTGGTTATAGCTTCGAGACGATTTTAGCGTAAATGTAGATACAGATACAGATCCGTTGTTTAACAGATCTGTATTAATTTGTATACACATTGCTTCACTAGTTCAACCGATGAGACCTAGATGGCTGAAACATATGTATTGAACAGAAGTTAATGCTAAAAATACGAGGTGTTTGTCCATGTTTACAGTAACGGATATGTATTTTGCATATCTGTTTCATTATATAACAACTGCGTAATACGGCAAAAACGTATTGATAAATATCCCTTTTTTGTATACTAAGAGCAACTGATGATGTGTGCAGTGCACAGGAAATGTATATTTGTAGTTTTTAGTAAACATATATTGTGAAAAAGTAAGGTGTTTAATTTCAACATATTAAAGTGTTTTGATAAGTATAGCAAACGCCAATTAAGTTGGCGCGAGGAGGGGTAAGTTCGCGCAGGATTAGAAGTAGTGGGGAGATTTATATTTGGTTTTACATCAAATGTCAGATTATTCTAACAATTCTTCTGACAATTACTTGAGTAGTGGGGGTGGACGTTTTTGAAAACGGCTTCTGCGCACCCCCTGCTCGCGCCAACTTAATTGGCGATTGCTATACTCGATTAAAAATTGATTATATGTTTTTTAAATATATATCATATGAAATGTGAATGAAACAACTTCCCGTTCTATTATATTTAATGAAAACTAATAACGAAACTTATACTAGATAACTAGGACTGTTTACCTAAATAATTAACATATTTATGTTATTAGACCGCCCTAAGTATACCAGTTAATCTCCTGAGATTCAAATCTAATTTGAAATCTTCCTCCATTTAAAGAGAAAATTAATCAAACTGCTGGAATACCCACCGCGATTCACGTTCTAACGAACGGGTTTGTGCAATATTTACCTACAACCCACAATATAAATCAAGATGTGTAGGAAGTCTTGACATCAGAAAAAAATTGTATTTAAATTACGGTCACACCTTTTCTGAAAATCTTAATAATCATTTTTATATCAAGTTCCTCTGACGTTCGTTTAAAATCTTACTTATTTTTTGTTGCAAGATTAGATGTTTTGCGGTTTTATGAAATTAGTACTAGTACATTAATAAAGTGATAAAAGATTTATTGCTCTGAATTTTTATTAACAGTCTAAAATAGTAATTTTATTTATAAAAGGTAAAGTAAAAAAATTAATTTCTGTAGTATGCAGGCTGTCCTTGAAATAAATAGACAACGTATGATAAATGGAAAGAACATAAATCTGTACACATATTATTGCGTCAATTACACCGCGAACACCGAAATTAAAAACACCTGAATAGTATATTACGAGACGCTTATGAACTCAAAATATTCAAAATGTGTATAAATAATAAATACTTCACAGACGCATACGCTACGGCGTATGTTTACAAACGTAACAGCTGGATGAGATGGTCAATAGCAAAACCGATCTTTTTGTTATTGTCGGTCGACTTTAAGATATCGTCTTTTATAATATAGTCGATCGCACAGTGGCATGACAAAATTTTTTTAAATATCTTTGTCACTCTTTTATCTCGCTTACGAGAGGGAATTTTAGGAAAATATTTTGGATTTACATTCTATATAATTACATCTTTCCATTTTTTATGCGCTGTCTTTTTATTTCAAGAACAACCAGTACAAAAGAAATACTTTAGATTTTCTACTACAGTTACATTATCAATCATGTATGTTTTAGTTTTAATATATAGTTTTATGTATTAAAACAAAAGAGACAAAATTGCGTTTAGCACTTATTTTTGAAATTATTATAATGAAATACACAATAACATATGTTAAGTGTTAAGGTCAGCAGTACTACTTTAGTTATTGTTAATATTCAATTAATTTGTATTTTGCATAAGATATTTAGCTTTTTTAGTAACTTTTCATTCAACAAAAAGAAAATTTATTTAATAAAAGAAATTGTAGTACTTACATTTCAAATGGTAAAGCATTTTATTTAAACGATCATACTTAAGTATCAAGCAATACTTATGATTTTGAAAATACCGAGAGGTAAATATTCTGAAAACTTTGACTGTCGTTTGCATGTAAACCTCAAGCTAAACACTTTAGACACCAAGTGTTATAGCTTATTGAAATCATGTTATCGAGGAGAATCTCTAAATGTAAAAAAATACGGGATGTTCAATTTAAAAAAATTTAACTTTACTATGTTACATTTTTTTGAACACTCTGTATATTAAAAAAGTCCTTAAAATGATGGATCTTCATCTCTAATTTCCGCGTCTAAAATTTTATTACAATATCTTTTTTAATTTAACAAATATTTGCATAGTTCCACATATTTTCCCATCATCTCATTGCTGGAAGATCATGTGTAAATAACATATTTGTAATAGAACAGCTAATAGTGTAACGTAAAGCAAGAAATCTGTCTAGCCACTTATTATTTATCGATTTATCGGGGAAAGTTTGAGTGACGTAATCTATCATGTACCTTGTCTAAAAGATATATTCAACAATCGCTGGATAACTGGAATAGAAAGACTGCGGGAATTCAGATAGAAGACCAACGTTTAACAACCCTTCTACTTCCTGACAACCAAGTAACAGCTTGCGACGAAGAAGATTCTGGCTACATGTTTAGAAAACCCCAGGACGAATATAAGAAGTGAGAATTGTATATGATTATGAACAAAAATCGAGTATTTTGTAATTAGGGGAAAGACAAGAAGAAAATCCAGAACTGCATATCAGGCATGTAGGAATAGGAAATGTTGGGAATAAAAGTATTTTGGAAATGTTTTGTCGGAGGAAGGAACGTTGGATATCAAAAAAGGGGTGAATACCAAATGAAAAAATAAGAATACGAAGAAGTATTTTTATTCAAGCATCGACGGAAAAGAGACTAGACAATTATTCTGGTACGGACATGTAATAAGAATAGAATAGAATCGATGGCCATAAAGGGCGTTCCAGTATAGACCAGAAAACAGAAGAAGATGGAGAAGACCTGAAATAAAATGGAATGAAGGGATGGATCAAAGCATGAGAGATAGAGCCAATTGGAAAAATAAAGAAGCAAGGCTGTGGAAAAGGAATTCCATTGTATTTATTTTGTTATAAAATCAAAATCTCAAAGTTTTAAATTATTTTAAATAAACCGTTTTAATATACAACGTAAGAAATATATGTATGTTAAATGTATCCGAAAGAAATAGAAAAATAAGACATTATGTTGCGAATGCACACAAAGGTATTTCTTGCGTCTTAAACAATCCTAGAGGTAGCAACCCTTTCCACAGCTCTCTCTCTCTCTCTATATATATAATTATTTCTTGACCTTTGTATGTTATAGTAGATTAAATTAGTCAGCGATTTAGGGTCTGTTTTGCTTTGATATATATATATATATATATATATATATATATATATATATAAATATATATATATATAATATTTTCGTGACCTTGGTATGATCTGGTAAATTCAATCAGTCGGCGATTAAAGGTCTGGTTTACTTCAAAATATATATATTTGAAACAACCCTACATGTTTCGGAAATGATGCCTTTATCAAGGATATAAAATATAAATGACAGAATACAAATGTCAAATAATTGAGTTGCTATGGTTTAAATTATTCAAAGATACATTCCAATTGAATAATAATAAATCATGCCTTAGTATTCCAAAAACAGATAGCAAGGTGTGAACATATGTGTTGTTCGCTGCTAGCAGCTTGTGTCTCGTTCTGGGTATGAACTTGTGTGTTGGTTGCTGCTGGCAGCTTGCGTCTCTCTCTGGGTGTGTGGTTTTGTGTTTGTGTGAGCGTGTAAGTGTAGGGTTTTGTATGTTGGCGCGCTCGTGCGTGTGTTTAGTGACTGGTCGCGTAAATTTAGAGAGATCGGATAACCAGCCGTTGCGCAGGGCCGCCAACCCTTTCCCGGCAGCTTCTTTAAAAAAGTAAATATATATATATAATATATATATATATATATATATATATATATATATATATATATATATCATTTATACTGTCATTTATATCTTAAATTTCTTTGAAAAGGCACTATGTGTCGATACATGTAAGATCGTTTTAAATATATACATATCAAAGTAAAACAGACCTTAAATTGCCGACTAATTTAATGTGCTATATATATTAAAATTTAAGTAGACGTTGATTAAAAATATAAAGAAAAGCAGAAGAAGACCGTTGGTGCATAATAGGAATACTCGCATACAGTATGTATACAGTTAATTAGTATAATATTCTGGTCAGCAGTTGACAGCCCTACCAAGATCAGCAAAAGTACTTTAGTATTTTCGAGTATCTCGTCTTAGCATGTAATAAGTCTCATTTTCCTGTATACTGTCGTTGAGTAACAGTGTCATTTATCATAAGTTCATTTTTTGAGATGCGCGCCAAACAATCATTCGTGATAGAATTTTTAACACTGGAAAGTTGCACGTTCATCGAAATTTACAGATGAATGGGAGCTGTTTCTGGCAACGAATATATGTACGTGAAGAGTATTCGCCAGTGAGTACGAAGTGCACAACTCTGTCATAGAGGTGAAATGAAGTTGCAGGTCAACCAGCATTAGTGACGCATGAGAAGAATCAAAGACAAGTGAAAGCACTGATTCAAACGAAATTATCGGATAACGTAAAAATTGCTCTGAATTTAGGTACTAGCCAAGAGAGAGTTCAGTTCAGATCTACCTTGAATTACATAAAAAGATGCGCCAGATGGGCCCCGCGACAATTAACGGATAACACCACCCTTGGTGGCGATATTTATCACCATTGTCCACGTTCGTCATGATTCTCCACGTGTACGAAAATTCAAAAGAGTTTCATCAGTGCAGAAAGTCATGCTCACCATTTTGGGTGATGTAAGAGGGGTCATTCATACCGAATATCTGCCGAAGGGATTAACGGGATAAGAAACTGCAAAATTTTACGATGACTAAAGCATCGTAAAGCCGGAAAGAACAATTTTTTCTTGCGCCACGATAACCCCAGACCGTATTGCGTCAACGAAACGATGCAGCTGACGAGCCTGAAATTCAGGATTGTTTCGCAACCTCCGATCAGTCCTAATTTAGCACCTTCAGGTTACTGGTTGTTCCAAAAATATTAAGGTAACATTTTTCATCCGACACTGAACTTCGAGCTGCAATTAGATCCATAATAAACAAGACAGTTTTTTCGTGGATTGAATGAAGAAATGTGTTGGTGATTCATGGTGATTATGTGAAAAATAATTATGTACATTGGTAGTTCATTTTGAGACTGGTTTCATTATTTTGTTTTTTTTAATTATTATTGTATAGAGTTGAGGACCTTATACATATATCAATCCGCTGTACGAAATAGAGTGCGATTATGCTTGGCGGAGAATGGTCATCATTTTACACATTTTTTATAATATTCTATTACTTTGTATAAAAATTATAAATATATTTAATATAAAAGTCAGCATTTCAAATTAATTTTTAACAATCATGACGTTTGAAATTATAATGACAGATCTCCTCTAATAACTTAAGTTAGAGGACATACTTTTTGTGTACATGGCTTACTTGAGCGAAAATTTTAATCATCACTCGTTATATTTAAAACAACCCTACATGTTTCGGCAATGATGCCTTTATCAAGGATATAAAATATAAATGACAGAATACAAATGTCAAATAATTGAGTTGCTATGGTTTAAATTATTCAATGTATCTTTAAATAATTTAAACCATAGCAACTCAATTATTTGACATTTGTATTCTGTCCTTTATATTTTATATCCTTGATAAAGGCATCATTGCCGAAACATGTAGGGTTGTTTTAAATATATATACTTTGAAGTAAACCAGACCTTTAATCGCCGACTGATTAAATTTACCATATATATATGTATATATATATATATAAATATATATATATATATATATATATATATATATATATATATATTATCAAGTGTATTTTTATATTAATCTATTAATCAGTTGAACGAATAGATACTGATGACAGCAATGTTCTTGTATAATATAAAGTTGTTATCGTGATTTTCTGACATAACGCTATATTAAGGATTTTGATGTATGTATACATTTACACGTGCTTGACTTCAGAAAAGAATTCCAGTAAATAAAAAAGACACGACAACAATCCGATAGATATAACAGATACATTTTATTTATAACGCATAATAGATATGCACATAGAAACAGCATGACTTTGCGAGTGAGTGGTTTTATAATGTTAATAGATAGGATAAAACGTATTTGATTAATTCAACGTCTGGTTCACTTATTTAGAAATATAACTAATATAATAATTAATTTACATTGGTAAACAAATCTTTGTTGATAATTGCATAGATCGTTAGTTTATTGTTACTTTTCCATGAATTAATAATTAATTTAATTTTTAATGCTATATCTTTACCTATATCTAAATTGCGTAATGTACTTTACTCTATCATCCGCTATTAATGTAATAGTGGCAACGGTAAAGTATCCTGCAAATTCTACGGCTTCACTTTCTAAAGAGCATGCTTGTATTCATTGGTGAATATTCGTATACTTTCAATGAACTTCGCTGTATTCTACGATATTCTGCCAACAATTTTTATTCGGATACTAATTAAAAATAGTAATTACTTTATTTTGATTTATTTATAACTTTAAATGTTACACCTATATACGGCGGTTGTCTTTTATATTTTGCATATAGAGTTGGAATAAAATAGTAGACAGCTTTTAAAGACTATTGTTTTTCTAAGTATTCTCCGCGAAGATTAATGCACCTTTGCATTCGCTCGAACAACTCTGGAAGCAGTTATTTAACTCGTTTGGTGGTACAGTCAAAATTTCGTTTTCGAAGGCATCGACTGTTCCTTCTGACAACTGGAACCTTTGACCACGCAGTCGGTCCTTGATTTTCGGAAAGGTGAAGAAATTATTTGTTGAGTTAAAAATTCAATTGTCTTGCGAGCTGTGTGCGATCTTGCATTGTCTTGGTGGAGGATGATTCGTCGTTGTGGGTCGGTTTCTTCGAGTTCAGCAATGACTTGCGACAAACAAATGATTGTACACCTATCGACGGAAACAGTTCTTTGATCTTGTAGAGAAATTGTTGCTACATGACTTACTTTCGAGACAAATGTCGCAACCATCTTTTTGGGGACACTTTGAGAACAGATGACCTTTGTCGGCTTTCATTCACCTTGTAACACCAAAACAGACGACTGGCGCTTATTTTCTGGCTCGTATGAGTAAATCCAAAACTCATCACCACTCGCGATGTTGTACACATTTTTGGAGTTTCCTGCGTTGAAGAGGTATTGAGTTTTTGACACCAATTCACTCTAGCTGTTCTTCGGTGAACAATTGCGGTATCCAACGGGAAACAAATTTTTTTACACACAATTCTTCATGCAAAATTTTTCGAATTGAAATCTTTGAAATCTACAATGATGCCTCAATTTAGCTATATGTCATATGTCGATCTTCGTTGATGAGCTTGCGCACAGCATCAACGTTTTCCTGAGTGACTGCCGTCTTTTGGTGCATCTGCTCTTGGATTGTCGCTAAGACTAATCCACGTTTGAATTCTCTACACCAACGAGAAATTGTTAACTGATGTGGTGCTTATTAACGAAAACAGGAACCAACTCAGCGAGGCATTATTGTTGAGATAATTTTCTCCGAAAACTAATAAAAAAATTATTGTGCAAAAATTTTCACGGTTTAATTCCATTTTTCGACCAACTTGTAAACTTTGACCGTTCGTTGTAGCTACCACACTACAAGTATCACACTGAAACTTTGGATTTAGGCTAACTAAAGAAGGAGGTTAATTTCTAGTACTGACGTTTGATTAGTGGCGCCCTCTATGCCCCAGCATGTAAAACATAAAAACATTCCTCGTAAGGACTATATTATACGCGGGTGAATTAACTGTCAAAATTTCGCCTAAATATATCAGATAGATAAGTTTTTGTTTTTGTGTTAATATAGAGAAACAGAGAGAACTTCGTGTATTAATTAAACATTATTATTGACGTGAAAGAACCATTAAAGAAAAGTTGCATAAATATTATGATTAATCTTCTTCTTCCCATGGAATCATTTTTAAGTGAATCAATGCTTTCAATGTGGTTATATGATTGCAGATGATGGTGAACATCAAGTACCATCATTTACACTAACTTCTCCAAAAATGATTAATGAAGTTTATGCCATTGTGACGAATGACCGCCGAACAAAAGCATGTGAAATAGCTAATGCCATAAATATTTTACCTGAACGCCTACATAATATTTTGCATTAACATTTAAATATGAAAAAGCTAAAATGGATGCCTCGTTTTCTTACTGTAGACCAAATGTGAACTTATGTTATAAGTTCGAATGACTGTATGACTAAGTTCAAATGAAATCGGAGAGTTTTTTGTAAATATATCACTGTACATGAAATCTAAATTTATTACTATAGTCCAGGGACAAAAAACAGTCATAACAATGGATTTCTTCTGATGAACATGTTTCGAAGAAGACAAAAATCGCTTTTTTCGTCAAATCGTAATAATAATAGTTTATTTGTCTAACTTAAATTATGTACAGGACAAAGAATACATACAAAATATGTAAGTACGATAAGTACATACACACATAAAATAAAAGTTGCGCTCAACTAGTGTAATTTATTGATTTTGTTTTTCATATTACTTGATTAGTGAAGCATTAATATAAATGATTAAAATTGCATATCATATGTGAAATTAGCGTCCTATGTAAAATATTGGTCTTTGGACAGGGCACTTTAAACATTGCAGAATATCGTGTTGCACAAGGTGATACGTTGAAATCAACCACTTCTTGAATTGACAATGATCGAAGATTATGAATGCTCAACAAAATACCATAACCCGTATTTTGCTCCGGGTACGTTCCACTAATTTTGACAAATACTTCAGGAAGCGTTTCTGCACTCATGCGACTGCAACTTACTGATAAACACATATTCAAGTCGACTACTTATAATGGTGTAATATAATACTTTGATCGTGTGAACATTATTGAAGCTTCAACAAAATCAAATGAAATATCCGAAGGCTCTAGAAGCAGATAAACACATTCACGATATATGTTCCATAAGTCAGTTGGTAGTCGTATAGTACACCCAAATCCTTTGTTTTAAAGTTCCTTAAAATCGGTTCTGATTTAATGGTGTAGATGTAGTATGAAGGATAGCTTTTCGGGTGTATGATACTATTGAACATTTAATAAGATTATGGCCACGATTATTTGGATTCCAAAAGAGTAGGCTTTATTGACTATTTACAGAAGGAAATAATATTAATAGGCCAAATATTATGGCGACATACGGACACGTTTTGATGTCGAACAAAAGAAAAAACGATTGCATTTATATAAAAGAAGTTTTGTTCTATTAGAATAACACCCACTATCATTCATCCGCTATAACAACCGCTAAATTTGTCCAATTTGGATATGATTTGTTCCTTCATTCACTATATTCATCAGATCTGACTCCGATTGATTTTTCTCTTGTTACCAAACTTGAAAAAATGGTTTAGTTGAAAAAGAAGCGGGACAAACAAGGTAATTAACTGATGTGGCCTTTATTTTGATGAAAATTCATTTATTCATAACATTAAATGCGAAATTGTGTTTCACATACACTGAGTTGGTGAAACAGTTGTTACTACGAGTACAATAAAATACTTGTAAAAATCATACAATTGTGTTTCGCAGTTAATTAAATGAGGGGGTGATTGCCGCAGCACTGAATGCTTATTTTGACAAACATTCAAAAGATTACTTTCTAGGAGAAATGTTTCCGGCCTTACCGACATAAAGTAATTGTAAAAAAAAATTCTTTCGCCGTCCGATAGATGGCCTCGACATATGTAAACTGTCAAAGTCGTAAGTCATACTGATCAATTAGTTTGTCTATGGTACGCTTCTAAATTTGTCAGTTCATATCGTCGTTCAACAATGGAGAAACTTGAATATCGTGCAGTGATAAGATAAGAAAAAGACTCAGGAAGTAAAATATGAGATAGACTCTGTATACGGTGAAGTCACCCTTTCATTTACAACGATAAAACATTGGGCGGCCGAGTATAAACGTGGTCGTACGAGTATTTAAGACGAGGAACGTTCAGGGCGTCCGAAAACTGCTACCACTGCCGAAATGCTTGACCTAGTCCATCAAACTGAAGATCGTCAATTGACTGTTATGGATATAACTAAGGCTTGTGGGATATCATCTGAGCAAGTACACAAGAGATACATATGAGATTTAGATATGAGAAAATTATCCGTGTGATGGCTGCCGCGTTTGTTGTCAATCGATCAAAAGCGCATACGGACGGACATGTCGGGCGATTGTCTTAGCCTGTACCAGAAAAATCCGGCGAAATTTTTGCGGTGATTTCTAACCGTCGATCAAACCTGAATACATCACCATACGCTCGGGACCAAACAACAGCCAATGCAATAGATTCCGGTGAGAGAACCAATTCCGAGGAAGGCTAATTTCCGTTCTTTTTGTAGGAAAAGTGATGGCGACAGTTTTATTGGGATAGCTGAGGAATAACTCTTATCGACTACCTTACAAACAGTTCAACGATCAACGGCCAGTACTACAGTTTATTACTAGATAAATTGAAGGTCACAATTAAAAAAAAACGTCCACATTTGGCAAAAAAGAAAATTATGTTTTACCGGGATAACGCTCAGGTTCACACGTGCATGGTTACAATGTCAAAATTGAACGAATTGAAGTTTGAATTGCTTCCGTATCCACCATATTCGCCAGATCTGGCTACCAGCTATTTTTTCCTGTACGCTTATTTGAAAAAATATCTCGACGAAAAAAATATGGGTCAAATGCTAAGTGTTTTTCAGGTTTGTTTAATCAATTTGTTTCTGACGGTTTGAAGGAATGGGAAACACGTTGGACGATATGCATCAAGTTCCAGAAAGTTTACGTCGAAAAATAAATTTTGTTTTATTTCAAAATATGTTTTTGTTAAAACGGCCGTAAACATTTCAAATTTTCCTCGTAGGCGTACAGAATTGAATGAGCAGTCACTTTCTCAAAATAACTTTATATGGGTATAAGCTAAATAATATACATATTGCTGCCGAAAACACGTTTAAAGAGGGAAATGTACCATTAAAAATGTGATTTATTTAGACTAATTTCGTATTTTCGTATAGCATTTCAAATAAACTATTGAAATACGAGGGCACGTTATTAAATTCGCGGAATTGAGGAATAGGAGAGAAAATAAAAATACGAAATAATTTTTCTTTTTCAATGTTGCAACCCTAATACATTTTTCAGATCTTTACTTCTTCATCGCCCCAACCATGGATCGTCGTATCCCGTATACCTATTACATCTATCTCAGTATGGCTTCAAAAGACTTTCCTTGCTTTGTAAGGAACTTTATAACAGCGTGATACACGATTTTTTCTATATTTCACACTTCCTTACCGATTGGGTTGCTTGGTTGATGATAGTTGAAATACTACTTACACAATTATGATAAAACTTTACGACATGAAAGAGTTCTGCCATTACTGTCCAATCCCGCCATTACACAAACTTATATATATATTATGAGCGTTTGTTAAAAACAACCTCCATCGCACTCAGCACCGTGAAAAATATTTGTTTACTTTTAGGTATGTTGAAAATATTTTGTTGATTTTATCATAAAAATCATATCATCGTTTGAAACGATTTTATAAATTAATATATTTCAATGAATTAATAATCTATATTTTTACTTCAATACGGTTAATATCTATATCTGAGTTGTATTATTATCAAGTATAAAACTGTTCAATAATAGAAACACTATAATGAATCAATGAAGCTTTGCGCTTCAGACTATTGAGTCTTGCATGATATTTTTTTTACTTATTTATAGTAGTGTAATGCTGTTATTTTTTTATTAAAATACTACTGTCCAAAAGGAACCTGTTACTGTCCACTACATTTCTACTTATGTGTATAATAGTGAAAATATTAAAAGGTAGGATGCAAGGACCGATACTAGAGAACTGATACGCAGATATCTTCATTGATTTCCACATAAAGTAAGATCTATAGATGTTTCTTCAAGTAGACACAAGGTTGGATATTGTAGTTTTACAGAAGACTATAACAGTAAATTCATTTATATGGATAAATACCATCAACTCAAGAAGATAAAAACGACGCTGGATTAACTTAAGATACACTTAAAACATAACATAAAATGGTAACCAAACCAGAAAGGTGTAGATTTGGCCCACTTAAAGAACTTCTTGTAATGAATTCCAAATATTTACAAGTTGTTAAATGTTGTATGTTCAGGCATTTTGAGAGGCAGTTCAAAGTCAATGACGGTTTCTGCGTTTACTAAAAGCTGATCGTCTATGCAGTAGGAAACGGGATTAGATTTTAGACTTACGTATAAGTTACAATTTATCAATATTAAGTTTTAACTTTCAGACCACCAATTCCTTGATTTAATGACATTTTCTTGAAGAATGAATCAAAATTTCAAAATCCTTGAAAAATCAGATACACCAAATACAAATTCAACAAGATAGGCACTGTTATAGAATACATAATTAATACCCTTAGATAAGCAAGATCTCCTGGGACCAATGGCCTTAGCGAAAACGGGCTTTTCGGGAGAATACCAAATAATAATTATCGACAGTGTTAAGGGCAATCTGAGCTCGGTTGTGCGAATTCTTGAAAAGTAAAATGGGTTATAGTAATAAGGTTAGATGTAGTTGATGTATCAGGAAGGTTACCGTATTAAAAACCAGAATAATTAGTTTCGTTAACTATATTAACATTAGAAAATATAAATTTTTAAATTTCAAACAACAAAGAATGAAAAAAAACATTATGCTTACATTAATGTTATTTTATAAGATTTAAAGGCTATAATTATCGTAATAATTCAAATTTTTCAATTGGATAAAAAAATTAAAAGAACATTTCTAATTTCGCATAGTGAATTATGATATATATATATATATATATATATATATATATGTATATGTATATATATATATATATAAACGTATTCCAATTATTTGCGTCTAATGAATTATGTCCACAGACATGTAAATATACTTAATTATAGTATTTAAGTTATATAACTTCAAATTTTGTTGCAATATTTTCTGATAGGCGCTTATCTGCAAAATCACTTTCATTTAATGCTAATGTAACTGTTATTTATGAATAAATTATTAATTCATTGATAATGATACCATTTATTGTTTATTATAAAAGAGCAGATTGCGCCAGAACACACCTTTTAAATGTCTTGGTATAGAAAAACCGCGTAGATATTAATAACGCATGAACATAATTTCTTACCATTCACTTTAAAAGCTCTTAAAACATAATATAATAAATACATCATCCTGTGATCCAGGTTCATGTATCAGCCAACACATAAGAAATCAATCCTCGATTCGATATCTAGCTGCTCTTTTTACCCAAGCGTAACGGTAATATTTTAATAAATATGTGACATTTTTATAAATTATACATTAGGTTTAAAATCAGTCCATGTCGCGGCTTATTTCAAGCAAAAACATTAACAAATCTCCGATATTGACTAATACCCTGTTCCAAACTGAATTTTAAATTGCATGTAGTTTTGGCTGATGCATTTAATTAGCAAAAAATATACCTTAGGTCGAGTTTATCGTGTCTTTTTTAATCATTTTAATTAATATTTAACTTACGAAGATCTTTAATTATTTTAATAGATTCCCTGTGAAATTTTCGGTATCTTGTAAAATAGCCTATTAAGTTGATATAAGTAATACCATTGCAACATAAAACATTAAAAAATATTAATTTTTTCGGATCGTGCATATGTCTATTCGTTTTTATTTACTGTCTGAAATAATAATAATAATAATAATGATAACAATAATCTTTATTAGTCCAACAGCAATTGCCACTTATAGGACAGTAATCAAATATATAATTTAAATTTATGGTGTAGATGAACTATTTTAACATTATTATGTACATAAAACTAATACTTAATAATATTAAAGGAAAAACAAATTAAATTAACATTGATTGGTTTTATAGATACACAGAAAGACAGAGAAAGCATATATAATGCAATTTTTGTGTTTATACAGAAATAGATAAAGACCAAGAGATCACTGTAGAACTTGTTAAAGTTTTTACACATAATGTACACAGTTAATTTTAGATGGGTAACTCTTTGCCCTAGGTAATATAAAAATAGTACAATTGCAAGTATTAGAAATGGGTATTTAATTCAAAAGACTATTGTAGTCCATCGCATACTCCAACTTGCATCGCACCAATGCATAGAATAAGTCTTAATTGCAACAAAGTTTCTACACGATCTAATGAGGAAACTCAATGATTTTGAAGCTAAGGCACATATCGATGAAACATGTTGATAGAAAGTAAGTTGCGAATAAAAAACACGCCCAGATCATGTATCTCAGGCTTTCGAGTCAGTAACTCTGGTTTGACCGAATAATCAAATATTTTAGGAGCAGTACATCGAGTGTAAGAAACAACACAACATTTAGAAACTTTCAATAAAATTTGATTATGTGTATACCATTGTTCATTTATAGATAAATTAATTTGAATTTTGATAAAATCGGTGTGTGCGAATGATGGTGTAAATTTTAAGGTCATCAGTATACTCCTGCTATTCACAGTTCAATTTATCTATAAGGTTATTGATAAAGATGTTAAAAAGCAGTGGCCCAAGATTTGAACCCTGAAGCTTGAAGATAAAGAAAAATAAATTAGACAAAAATCTATTGTAAAATACATAGCCAGAAGGATTCGCAAAGTATTTGACTAAATTTAACTAAAAACCAAGTAATCCAAAAGCAGGATATTGTGGTCTATGGAATCAAAGGCTTTAGAAAAGTCTGAAATATGTTTTCTACACTTTACAACGCTATTTTATTCAATTTTCATAGAAAAAAATTCGCCCTTAAGTAGGATTCGAACCCACGACCTCTGGATTGCCGGACCATTGCTCTACCACTAAGCTATTAAAGGCGTGAATTCGAAACTTTTGTTGGGATGCCTTGAGTTACATCAAGGAAACAGATGATATATATTTTGCCCGTAGTACGGCAGTTGTACAAATTTATTGCATTTTCGCGAAGTAATGTAAATGTAAATATGTTTCTACACTTTACGATGCTATTTTATTCCAATTTTTCATAGAAAAAAAATTCGTCCTGAAGTAGGATTCGAACCCACGACCTCTGGCTTGCCGGACCATTGCTCAATAACTAAGATATTAAAGGCGTAAATTCGAAACTTTTGTGGGGATGCGTTGAGTTACATCAAGGAAGCCGATGATATATAGCTTGCCCGTAGTACCGCAATTGTACAAATTTATAAGTAATGTAAATGTGAATATACTTTCTACACTTTACGACGCTATTTTACTCGAATTTTTCATAGAAAAAAAAAATTTCTATGAAAAATTCGAATAAAATAGCGTTGTAAAGTGTTGAGAGCATATTTACGTTGGACAATAAGTATTGATCTATAATTAACAATGTTAATTCTGTCGTTTTCCTTGAACACGGATATGAGTTTCTTAAACAAGTAATATAGTATTACTATATTAAATTATATATATATATATATATATATATATATATATCAGATAAAGGTAAATAACAATAAAATCTGCAACCAATGGGTGCTAATCTTTCAATGATTAACAATTTTCGAAATAGGATGAAATCATAATAAACTATAACCAACGGACGTCAATCACTCAATTATTGTGTAAATTAAATGATAAATCGATATTGAAATGATAAAAAGCATAGAACCACATGTCGATATTTACACTAAGTAGAATATTCAATATTAAATAGAAATTATGAATAAACGCTAGTTATAAATACTAAATTAAAGTCGACAGAAACATTACGTTTTAAAAAGATCTGCAAAAGAAACAAACAATGCATTTACACTTCTATAATTAATTGAAAAAAATCTCTAAAAGGATAGGAAAATGAATATAGATATGCTGGAAATTATTGAAGCTAAGAAGAAAGGAAAGGGTGGGAAGGAGTAAGATTTGGGTGATAGCTATAGTATACGATGGATTGGAGTTGAAACGAAAATATTTGCTTAAGCAGAAGTAGCAGCAATCTTTGAAGTAAATCAATCTGATAATTTAATGGAGGTTAGGAATATAAATGAAAAAATGATGATGGTGGTTGTTATTGGTTTATTTTCCTATATTCATTTTGTATATGCAATGTTAGGCCTTAGGACTTCAAGGTATATATAGAGCATTTAAATTTTGTTTTTTCTAAATTTAGTTTTAACTCAATTAAGTATTTCCTCGGCTTTCAGAGTATTTCGTAATTATATTTTCTATTATTATCGAATAAATCACTTTTAATCATGTTTTAGCATCAGTACGCATATATTTACGATAAAAATATATTTGTGATAATGCAAAAATTTTGCGAAATTCTTCAAGGAATTCTCATATCTTTTGTTGATACAAATAGTGTTATCATTGTGTTAAAGTATTTAATCTTTAAACTATACTTTAGGAAGCAAAAAAACAAATGAAATGCATAACGTGCCATTGAGAAATTAGTTTAGATATATTCGAAAAATTTATTTGAAATCTACTTTATTCTGGAATAAGAAAATTGAAATAAAAAAAAACACGTTATTTTACTATTCTCCATATAATCATTTTAGGAAATAATTTTGAGATACATAAAACTAAATTCATTTCGCTTAATATATGACAGTACATTCTTTAGAGTCATGACACAACATTGAAAAAAGTTTAAATTCCACATAACTAATATCAATTTATATAAATAGAAGTAAATGCCTGCTGTAGAAGTAGTTTCTTATAACTCGACTTTCAATTTCAGTAGTAAAGTCGTTAAGATTAAATGACAATTAGTGGGAAGAAATCAAGAAGGTGCATGAAAATGAACTGAATACCGTGATTAATGTCGTGAGATATTTTTTTAGCAAAGTAAAGAAGTAGATATATATATAATATTTACGATTTCAATGCAGCAGAATAGATGATTAATAACTTGTTCACTTGCTAATATTAAATAAGATGTTATGATTTTAAATTTGTATTTTTTGCGTCCAAGATTTATCTTAAATATTATTAAGAAGTACTTTGAATAGCACAGAATACTAATTTTAATTTCTTAATTAAGCGAACTATCAGAATATTTAGAATATCCTCCCAAGGTCTTTTTTCAAGTTAACATAAATACAAATCATAAAATAAGATTCTGATTATATTTAGAATGGCAACGGGTACTTCCAGGATAACAATTTTCGCGAAGTTTACATAATTGAGATATATTACTCATATTTTTGATAAACCTGAATATTCGGAAGCTAATATTTGTATACTGTGTTTTTTTAAGCTAGAAAAAATTTGAAATTTTGAATATATAATCTTGAAATTTTAATCAATATTTTTTTTTATTCGAAAGATCAATTCATGGCACTAACATTTGGTAATTATTTCGGGCATATAGCCTCCGTTACTGTTCTTGACGAAGCATATTCTTGAAATCCAATTTTGGGTCACTTCGTCGAGAACTGTTGGCCCAAAGGGTCAATTATTGCTGGTTTCTCAACATAAACCAGTGACTTTACGTAGCCCAATAGGTAATAATCGAGAAGGGTTATATCGGACAACCTTAGCGGTCAATTGGCTAGTCCATTTCTCGAAGTCAAGTTATTGTCGATTTTGTTTTCTATAAGTCAATGGTTGCGGTTGCCGTATGGCAGGCAACGCTATCTTGTTGAAACCACATCTGGTCCGGAACAATGTCAGCTATATTTTCAAATAAAAAATAATTTACCATTTTTCTGAATGTAATGTAGTCTGCAGAATCTCTTGTGGATTCAGATAAAAATGACGCTCATAATTTTGGCATTAACGACGGGTCAATTTTGCTTTACGATCCATTCGATGAAAGTATGACGAATATGATGATGTCGTGGCTTCAATGCCTATACCAAATGGATCTTATATAGGTGTAGGCCAAGATTTTTACGCAAAATTTTCCACGTAGTGAACTCTCTCTCAACTCTTGCTATCGACAACGATTGAATAAATTTGCATCATCTTCCATACTTTTGTTACAGCCGCGATATTTTCTTCAGTACGCACATTTCTTCGACCTGTTGATGTTATATCATTTAGAGAGTGCGTGATACAAAATCTATCCACAGTTAGATGGATGGCTCGCTTAGATGGACGATTATATGCATCGTAATAATTACGAAGTCATCTATAAATTGCGCAAAACAACAACTGGTTTTCAAAGTAAATTTGGATAATTTTTTAGTTAATATTCAAGAGGTGTTTTCATAGTAAATTTGGATAATTTTATTTCGTTTTTCAAATGCGAATTCATTCATAATGATATGCCAGAATATACCGATTATAAATGTTAAAAGTGAATGCAGTATGACAACTCGTTTGACAGTTTCGGTTCCTAAGTTCTATCTAAGCAAAAGAAAAACACCCAATACTATATCTCGTAGAAATACTGTTTTGTTCTTTATCTTTATGTGATATATGACGTTGGCATGATAAATACCTGTGTTAAAGAATACAACCCAATTGGTTTGGATTTAGTTTATTTATTTCTTAACATAGTCTTCTTGTAGCTCTATACACTTAGTCCAGCATTGTTCGAACTTCCTTAAGCCATGCAAATGATAAAATTTTTCAAAATTTGCAAAAAGTTGTCTGTTTCTGCCACGCTATTCTTCAATTTTGGAAGAAGAACGAAGTCATAGGGGCTAAATTTGCCGAATATGCTGGATGGGACACCAATTCGCACCGCAAATTGACTAGTTTTGCTGTCGCAATTTCTGATGAGTGGGAACTGGGTATTATCATGACGGTAGAGAATCTTTTCTTCGCTTCACCTTTCGATGGGGCCTTTTTCTCTTTAGTTCAGCGTTGAATCGGTCCAATAAATCAGCATAGTATTGTCCCGTGGATGTCCTTCCCTTTTCCAAATAATCAATTAAAATTTTGCCTTGCGAATTCCAAAATGACTATGATTTCTGGCATGTAGTGTCGCAGAAACTCACTCGTATTGCATTTACACATGTCCATACATTGCTTTGAAGTTATCCTGCGATTCCGTTTTTGATCAATCATCAGCAGATGCGACCCACCTTGCTGATAGCTTTCTCATACTCAATTTTTCCTGAAGGATGTTTAGTACATGTTTAATTGAGATGTTTACCATATTAGCAATCTCTCTAATTTTTATCCGGCGGTCTGCTAACACCATATTATACATTTGATCATATGGCAGTCACTTCAATGGAACGACCTGGCCACTCCTCGGCCCGCTTAAATTTATTAAACCAGTATCTGATGGAACTCACCGAAGGTACTATCGAATTAAAAAAAAATTGGTACAGTAGTGAAGTTATATGTAAAGTCAATTTTTAAACATTTTAGTATTGTGACGTTGCTAAGGTACTTAAGATCGTAGTAAAGTGCTAAAGTCATTTTTGACACTTACATCTAGCTGTATATGTATCAACGTATTTGTTATTTGACACTTACAGGTTATTTGAATATTTAAATTTGACGCCTACATTGAATATATACCTACATTCACGCAGCCTAATTTAAATAGATTAGAATATGACTGTACCACTTTTTTTTTGATTTGATAGTACAATTTCTCTTTAATTTCTGCATACATTTTCCCCATTAAAAAAAACATCGAATCACGGACCTGTATTGTTCTTTTTCCGTGATTACACAAATACATAAACTTGCTTACTCTGAATCTCTCCGAAATTTTGACAGACGTCAATTAAAGAATAGTACTCACAGTCGGTAATGCAGATTTTGACACAAAGTGTTATCTGTCCCCAAACACGGCTACTTCTCATACCAACCTCTTTTTAATATTTTAAATGTGGTAAATATTTTAGCATCAATAAATGTTATACACCAAATAGTAATTATGTATTTAAATAATTTAAGTTTAAGTAAATTAAATAAGTAATTTAGTTTTTATCTGTACTAAAATAATTAAAAATTGACTTTACATTAAACTTCACACTGTACCACTTTTTTTTTGCATTCGATAGTACGTCCAAAATGCAGTTCTAATTGTATTGTCCAAAATTAACTCAATCCATTATTTTGCAATATTTTTCAAAAACATATAATTGTGTAAATATAGATTATATGTATTATTTAAATCTTATATGTATAGATGGAAAAAATATAAATGAATATATTTGTTTTTACCATAACCTCTAGGATGCACACATAGTTAGTTCTGGCATATTATACCAAGATAGTAAATACTTAGGTAAGTAAACAATGCAGTTAATCTTGAACTAAAGTATCTTACCATGAATAAATAAGAATAGTCTATTTGTTTCCTTTGATGTCGGTGCAAACCTTACGGAGCTAACATTGTAATTTTACATTTGTATAGTGATTCCAAAGATATTGTAATCTTTTGTGATATAGCACCTGTTCATCAATGACAAATACCTTTGGTACACATATAGAAATATAAATATCTAATAATGCGTAAATATTGATATTGAAGGCTTCATAAAATATTTATTTTAATAATTTATATATTTTATTTTCAAATATAAAGAAATAATAAACGTATATAAAGAAAAAAATGTATGGAAATTTAGTGATATCTCCCGATGTTTTAGATAAATATCATAATGGATATTTTGCACTGGCTATCATCTATTTGCCAGTATTAAATTTGAAGATAACACTATTTTTTAAAATAGGATGCCGATTTGATTTTTACTTAAAATTAGAGGTGCCTAGAGCCGTGTTATTTTTAGAGAATTTAAATACAATTGAAATCTATTCCGAAATAACAGGCGTTTATGGAGATGACGGTACCTCTTAAAAGAGTATATCAAAAATGTGTAAATAATATAAATATAGTCGTATTGGTCTAAGAGCTAAAAGAGACAGAAGATCTTTGACTTCTACATCGGCGACCATACTTCTTGCACTGATCTGGTGTTGATTTAAATGAAACTCAAGCATAGGAGTGAGGCTAACGATTTTAGAAAACAATTTTGTGAAATAGAATAAGTCACCCAATATAAAAAAATATCTTCTTGCCCAGGTCTTTTGTTATTTTTTCGCCACAAATTAAATAAAGTCTCATGATTGTACTGGAAATACGTAAACTCGCAAGGGGGCATTATTATACAAAAAGGTTTTAAGTATATCTATACGTTTATGCACGTATAACGCTTTTGTTACAATTGAAACAGACATGTAATATACATATCTGTAACTGTACACATGGACAATACACCTCGTATTTTCAGCATTTACTTCTGCTTAAGACAGGTGTTTCTGCCATTACTATTAGGCGTCATCAGTTAAGCTAGTGAAGCAATGTAATACAAATGATACAAATCTTTATGAATAGATTTGTATCTGTATATAACATTAAGCCGAAATCGCCTACAAGATAAAGCAAATTTCATCCTGTAAGGTGGCACTTATTTAATAAGTGACATCTGATCCGTAATTTTTTTCGTTCTTCGAACCAACATAGCTGGTCGAACGAAAAGGTCGCCTTTTTCGGCAAAGTCTCTTTCGTCCGTCAGATGTCACTTATTAAATAAGTGCCACCTTACAGGATGAAATTTGCTTTATCTTGCAGGCGATTTCGGCTTAATGTTATATACAGATACAAATCTATTCATAAAGATTTGTATCATTTGTATTACATTGCTTCACTAGCTTAACTGATGACGCCTAATAGTAATGGCAGAAACACGTGTCTTAAGCAGAAGTAAATGCTGAAAATACGAGGTGTATTGTCCATGTGTACAGTTACAGATATGTATATTACATGTCTGGTTCAATTGTAACAAAAGCGTTATACGTGCATAAACGTATAGATATACTTAAAACCTTTTTGTATATTTACTGCCATCTGGCTCGTTGTTAATGGACTACCCGTAATTTTTTTCGTTCTTCGAACCAGCATAGCTGGTCGAACGAAAAGGTCGCCTTTTTCGGCAAAGTCTCTTTCGTCCGTCAGATGTCACTTATTAAATAAGTGCCACCTTACAGGATAAAATTTGCTTTATCTTGTAGGCGATTTCGGCTTAATGTTATATACAGATACAAATCTATTCATAAAGATTTGTATCATTTGTATTACATTGCTTCACTAGCTTAACTGATGACTCCTAATAGTAATGGCAGAAGCACGTGTCTTAAGCAGAAGTAAATGCTGAAAATACGAGGTGTATTGTCCATGTGTACAGTTACAGATATGTATATTACATGTCTGTTTCAATTGTAACAAAAGCGTTATACGCGCATAAACGTATAGATATACTTAAAACCAATTTGTATATTTACTGCCATCTGGCTCGTCGTTAATGGACTACCCGTAATTTTTTTCGTTCTTCGAACCAGCATAACTGGTCGAACGAAAAGATCACCTTTTTCGGCAAAGTCTCTTTCGTCCGTCAGATGTCACTTATTAAATAAGTGCCACCTTACAGGATGAAATTTGCTTTATCTTGCAGGCGATTTCGGCTTAATGTTATATACAGATACAAATCTATTCATAAAGATTTGTATCATTTGTATTACATTGCTTCACTAGCTTAACTGATGACGCCTAATAGTAATGGCAGAAACACGTGTCTTAAGCAGAAGTAAATGCTGAAAATACGAGGTGTATTGTCCATGTGTACAGTTACAGATATGTATATTACATGTCTGTTTCAATTGCAACTAGGGGCATTATTACACTATCTTCCCAATCTAAATTTGCCTTGGTTCTTATCAAACTTTAACACATCATTGTAGAATGAAATTACTTATAAAACTTAATAGTGGAATTCGTGTGGATTTGATTTCCCGGACGAGTTGGTCTAACGCAGCTTAGATCAGCTGAAATTGTAAAAAGTAGAAGGTAAAATTGCTAATTTATTTATTTATTCTAAGAAAAGTCATTGCAGAAAGCGAAAATATAATTTATGTTTCATAAACTTAGAGAAGATAGAATAAATTGAAATGATATGTGGGGGATAATTATGGAAAGAGAAATAAATTACAAGATAAATAAATGGCGTCAGACGTCTATATAAAGAAACTTAAAAACTACGTAAAAGTAAAACATAAAATAATTGAATATGTTTAAATCAATAGAAGGGGCGAAACAGGAATGAATTCTAAGCTCGTTTCTAGATAGTTTTACAAGGAAGTAAGAACGAAGAACAAGCGTGATGAAATAAAACAAACGTAAGTAGTATAAATAAATGAATTTAGAACAGGTAAACATACGGAAGATTTGAGGGGAAAATAAAAGTTAGGATTTGCGAGAAAACTCTTCGACGGGATAAAAATGTTTTGCTAGTTAATAAAGGAGGACTGCTTTGGAGAGGAGTTGAAGACTATTCACATCGAAACTATTACAGGGGAAGGTTAGGTAAGATAGCATGAAACGGTAAGTATAACATATGAGGCAAGTACACTAACAATACGAAAAATATGTGGCACTTAAAATATGCGATACTACAAAAGATAGTTACTATAGTGACAGCTATCCATGTGTAATAAGAAATACGTTATTGTGGTTTCTTTGTATAATGTAGTTGTGGTAAAAAATATACTACATGGCGTAGGAATTCTTAGAGTTAATATACATAAACAGAACTATGTATGTAAATAAATCTTTTTTCCTTTATGCTATTATCCTCTTGTACTTTTCGATGTCGTTAGGTCAAAGGTATCGGAGTCGTAATATTATTTTATTTTACTGGTAATCTATCCAGTAACTGACTACAGTAATATCGGTTTGACTATGTGATTTGTAATACTGTTACATTGACTGCACTACCACATTGTTTGTTATCAATTGTACGATATTATTCCACATATATCCATCGGCGTAGGAATCGTTAGAGAACAAAATAAACGCCAGAATAAACACTACCTAAAATAAAATTTATGTTTACTTAATTATTTTTTCAAAATGTTCACCATTACGACGAAAGCAAGCTTCATATCGATTTAATAAGTCACTAAACATATTTATAAAAAATGGTTAATGTAACTGCCGGTCTGTATTCTTTCTCGCAGTTCTGTAATATTCTCCAGAGGATTTTCTGAGCGAAATATTTTGTCATTCATCATACCCTAAATGTATGTATCAGGTGGCGTCAGATCCGGTGAATGAGAAGAATATTCGAAATCTGTTCTCCGGGAAATTATTTTATTGTCAAAATGCTAACGGAGTAAATTTAAGGTGCGCGCAGCTGTACGATTCGTTGCACCATCTTGTTGAAACCATTGTGTGCACACCAATAGATTTCGTGCAAGGCAAAAGTTCTGTAAATCTCTCACAGAAGGTACAATAATGTTGTGTCTGTAACGATCTTAGTTGATAGTAAGTGGATTCTGATTATCGTCTTCAACGAAATATGGACCAATTATCCCATGACCAGAAACCGCGCACCAAATAGTAAATCGGACACTGTGGAGTAGTTTCTCTACAATAACATCAGGACGTTTAAATACAAGGAATCGAGTTGTTTTTCGATTAATATAGCCGTTAAAATGAATGTGACTCTCCTCTGAAAACCATATGTTTTTCAAGAATTCGGGGTCTTCGTAAATTAAGCTCAATATGTGATCACAGTAAATTTCCCTGACACGTTTGTCCGCAGCGTTCAGTCGTTGTCCAACTTGAATACGGTTTGGACAACCACCACAGCTGACGTGTAGATGTTTCACTGATGTAGAGTTTACATGCAGTTCTTACAAGACCACTTTGCGGTGAATGCACAACTTTATCAAACACACGTCCTGCGTTTTCGTTGGTACACATTGCCTTTCGATGACCTGAAGAACCTTTACATGGATACAATACACTATTAGTGCAGTGAAATTTCTGGACAACAGCTAATATCACACGTGTACTGGGGGCTACTTTATTAAATTGTTGTCGATATTTTACTGACACCTGCTGTAAGCTTGGACCTTCATTGCGACCATTTCCGTATAAGTGAAAATAATGTTCTACCAAGAAAACTTTTTCTGCCTACATTAGAATCATCATCAATTCAAATTCAACTGAAGCATAACATTAATATGTCAACTAATGGGAATTGCATCAATAATGACAAATGAATTTTATATGAGCAACTCCATAGCACCCTAAGTTTCGGTACTGTTTATTCTGGTGGATACCGTATGTATAATATAAAAATGAAAAATTTTATTATTACAGCATCGTATTAAGTACTTGCAACAAACAATGATAATTGTTTCGATTCTAATAATCTCCTTTGATATTATTCTTCATATAAAAGATAATATGCTTAGGATAGTTAGTTTTAGGATCCGCAAATCTAATATACTTGATTATCAATTGTGTTCTATATTTACGCCAACATGTTAGCTTCGAAAGTATCGTTTTTTTACATAACAAACGTCTGTAAACTCTACCACAATACTAAACAACAAAAAAGTAGTTTAATCTTTTACTTAAGTTGGATTTAGTACCTGTTTTTATTTACTGAATGTATATTTCTACAATACATTCACTATAAATATTTTGTTCTCTGTATAACATTTTTCTTAGTGTATTAAAAAGAGCAAACCGAGAAGGAAATCTAGCAAAACACTGGTACTAAATGAAGTTAAATAAGTTGTCGAAGGCAGAAGCATCAGAAAGAGTCGAAACTACACGAAAAATAAATTAGCTCAGTAATTCGACTTCTCTAGTTTTACGATTAAGATAGTAAATAAATAAAAGCCAAGAGAAAATATAAATTATATGCGATTAGTTGCTTAAAATGTTTTTTCCACTTTTATATATTTTTTTAATCCAAAAGCCATTTGAGGGTGGTTCTGAAACTATGTGGCCTAACAAAGAAACCACAATTTTTTTTAACAAAAACTATTCTTCTGCTCACTCAACACACTTATTCCAATGATATTCCAAATTAGTAATGCCCTCATTGTAGGTCGATTGTAGGCTTACCGCAGAGACATTTTTTCAGGTTTGGAAAGAGATGATAATCGCTGGGGAACCAAATCTGGGGAATAGGGCGAATGAGGCACTAATTTAAATCCCAATTCATGAATTTTTACCATTTAAATCGCAGAATTGGAGTAGGTTTATTATTGTAACGGAAAAAAACTTTCTTCTTTGCGAAATGAGGAGGCTTCTTTTTGACTCTGGCGCTTAAGTGTTACAACAAATTGGCATAATACTCCACATTTATTGTTTTTCTCTTTTCTAGTAGTCGACCAAGATAATTACATGAGATTTAAAAAAAACAGATGCTATAACCTTTCCAGCTGACAAAACCGATTTTGCCTTCTTTGGTGGAGAAACAACCTTTTTTTGTTCATTGTTTGAATTGTTCTTTGTTTACGCAAGTGTAATAGTGGACACAGGTTTCATTGACGGTAATGAAATGGTGTACAAAGTCCTTCTGATTGCGGCGAAAATGTGCCAAAAGGCCGCGAGAAACACTCAAATGATTCAGTTTTTGCTCCGGTGTGAGTAACCGCGGCACCCAACATGCTGAATATTTTTTCATTTTCAATTCTTGAGCTAAAATCCCGTGTACACTCTCATTTGAACATACAATGTGCTATCTGCGCACTTTTACTCGATAGTCATCCAAGACGATATGGTAGACTTTTCAATCATATCCGGAACAGTAATAGTTTTTGGACGTCCACTATGGGGTGTATTATTTGTGTTTATACGACCACGCTTAAATTCGCAATCCCAGTTTTAACCAGTGAAAACGAAGGAGCGAATTCTAACAGTGTTGAATCCAGCTCTGCTTTGATTTCGGTTGCTGTGAAGTCTTTCAAATGAATGTACTTTGTCACTGCTCTGAACTCAGTTTCTTCCATTATGACAAATTGATATATCGCTATATACTGCTATATTTAACCTATCAAAAGATGATTCCACAGAATGGTAAATAAGTTTCCGAACAATTCTAGTATTTCAGATTGGTGGAGACTGTGGCCTAAAATCTGAAACAGACAGAAATGCAAAAAAAAATCCAACCACAATAAATCAATAACAACAACAATCAATAACAAATTCGAAATACGTATTTCAGCAGCTAAGCCATCTTCAGTAGAACAATCTGAAAAGAAATGTTACTATTAAACGTAGCGTCTTTGTCTAAGTACAACCTTTGAAGATATGCTCTTCATCAAATTGCCAGTGAAATAACATTGAATTTTTTTTTAATTTGATCTACTTAAGATGGCAATTTAGTTGCTGAAATTTGTATTTAGAGTTTATAAATTTATTGTGGTTATAATTTTTTCTTGTTTGTGCCTGTTTCAAAAGCCATATTTCAAAACAACAAACAACTAAATGTGGAATGCAACTCTCGCTTCTTTACTCGAGATTCCATTTCGTATAAATGTTCGCTAAATTCTACATAAATTATCTTTCCTGATAAAAGACGACCTTCACAACAAGTTAAGTATTTAGCGTACATAATCCGAATTATCAGCGAATTTCGTTAGTGGCACGCGCATTAAATAAAATTTGTTTATTTTGATTTAATTATGTACATACACATATACATTATACATATATACACTTATACTTTTATCGAATAGTTAAAAACTTGTACACCTTGCTTCATAGATGTCGAGTTATTGACGAATTACATACTTGTTAATCTTATCTTACAGTTTACCGATACATAAATACATATATATATATATATCCTACATACGTGTAAATAAAAAACAATCAGGGAATTCCACCGTCTGAAATTTAACGTTTGATTTTAGAAGCTTATTTAAATGCTAGGAGTATTTTATACATATTGCACGGTAAAGATTTTAAGATAAAATTCGTTCGTGGAAAAAATCGTTCAATTTAAACCTTGAACCTAACAAAGTATCTTGTTATCTAAATACTTAAGTAAAGTTCTTACGTTAAATCTTCGGATAAAATTGCTACGTATCATTAATTATAGATATATTATTGAGTGAAAATATTGCTTTAGATGCCACTGCGATTTGTTTAATCTGCTTGAAATAGATTTTGGTAGAAAAGACAATAAATATAAATCGTCGAAAAATCAAATTATTGATACATTGTGTATATCTGGTCTGTCAGTTTAATAATATTTGTTAAATTTAAAAAAATGTAAACTGAATACATGTTTATTTAAAAAAATTGACAATCCAAGTATTGCCCATTACTTTTATGACAGTCTTTCATTTTTTGGGCAGCCTCGATTTTTATAGTATTAGATACGCTAAAGTGTCTAACCCCTTTATATAAACTTACCCAAAAAATAACGTGTCTATACGTAGAAAGGCCTAAATACAAGATCTTGGAATTTTATATAAAATTCACTGCGCAAATTAGTAGAATTTATTGTTCTGCAACTATGGCTTTCGAATTTTTAGTGAGGTATACGAAGTAGTTTCTAACTGCTTTAAAATGTTCATACTACGCTTTTGTTAGAAGTAAATTGGGGTACAGCTCTGTTGCTTGGTATACTTTTTACTTAAATCATTAAGTCTGCAGCGAATACAGAAGTGTTTCTTGAAATATAATATTTTTCCTTTAGACCAAATGAAGAAGACATTCTTCTAAATTTTTAAGTTTGTTTTTAATAAACTTTTTTAATAGTAATATAGATTCTGCTGCACTGAAACAGTTTCAATGCAGCAGAATAAATGTTATTATTGAGAAAATTTAGTAAAAACTTTTATCAAAAACAGATATGCCGAAGATGTCCCTTGCAACAGAAGAGGACGAAGCACTGCCAAGGACGCGCTTCCAGCCAGAAATCCAAAAAGCACTCAACAATTTTTAGACTTTCAACTTTATTAGATGACATAATAAACAAATAGTTAAGTCAAGAAATAAGACATTTGAATTAACTAACTTTATTAATTTATGGCAATTCTGAAGTGCATAATTTGTTTTTGTTGAGAGACTGGAAAATGTTCAAATACTAGTTATTGAATATTTGATTAACTGGATTGTTTTTTTTTTACAAACATGAAGTTAAGCTAACAAATACAATGTGATGATCCATAAATCTAAGATAATAGAATTATGGAATCGCTGATATGCTGTTGAATCATACTAGAATTTCATTAACATTTCTGTTGGTTTGAGTAAACATCACACATTATTAAATCATGTGAGCTCTCAACGTCGCACGGCAGCCGTCCAGCTGATAGTCTACCTTTCGCCAGGTATTCTAAAGCATTTGTTCAGGAGTCACAGTTGAAATTGCTACGTTTATCCATTCCTTCAGATGCTGTAGGTCACGAATTTTTTCAGAATAAACAAGGTTCTTAACATAGCCCCAAAAGAAAAAATTCAATGATGTCAAATCAGGACTAGGTTATCACAAAACAGGACCATTCCTCCCAATCCCACAGTCAGGAAATCTCTTATTATAAGCTTCTTGGACGATCAGGCTGTAGTGACATGGAGCTTCATCCTGCTGGAAAAAGACATTAATGCCCTTTTCCCTTTCAGTTTCTTCAACTTCAGGGAACACATATTTCTAACATATCCAAATAAATAATGCCTGTAATTGTGTTTTATACAAACATGAAAGGGCCGATAACACGATCCTGCATAAATTCAAACCAAACGTTAACTTTTGGTGAATCACGGACGTATTGAAAAACTTCATTTGGTTTCTGTTCTCCCCATATATGAGAGCGGTTTATACAACCATTAATGCGGAATGTTGCCTCATCGCTGAATAAAATGTTGTTAAGATACAAGTTTCCATTGTCGTCAATGTTACGTAGCATCTGTACTGCAAAGTCAGTGCGCCTAGGCTTATCTGCTGATTTTATTCCATGCCTTAGTTGAATTTTGTAAGTATGTAATTTAAGATGCTTATGTAGAATATTCTGAACAGTTGTTTTAGTCGTACCCAGTTCCAACTGCGTCGGGCAATGGACATCTTAGGACTTCGGACATATGACTGTATTACACGCTCAATATCTTCTTGTGTATGCTGCCGTCCTGGAGATTTCTTGATGTCAACACTTCCAGTTTTCTTGAACTGATTAAACCAACGCATTATACGCATTTGTCTATAGCCGGATTTTGTCTATAAATTCGCCGAAAATGACGCTGTACTAACACAACTGATTTTAACTCAGCGTACCACAAAACACACTGTGCTTTCTGTTGTACGGGAGTCATGATGGTTGACTGATCAGATTCAGCCGCACTGAAATGGCGGCGCGCGGCAAGATGACGTCTACGCACGCGCCCACAGACCTTAAATTAATTTTAATTCAATTTAAGATTTGCTGCGTCTTTTGATGTACAAATAAATATTCTTATATATCTTATATAATATATCATTTATATTTTTTTTTCGCTTCAAAATTCCGGACACCTTTTTCGATGACCCTATATATTAAAGACTATACTATACTAAATTGGCATTTTCTCATTTCACCTGCAGAATAGCATAATGACGATGCTCATATTGTCACAATTTGAGATTGTTCTCTTCACTAAATTTTAGTTATTTTTCTCAAATATATTTAAAAAAAAAAGCATGCATGTTTTAATGAAAAGTCTTTCAGACTGTGGTTAAGCAAAAAAATTTTCACAATTTTCACGTAGAAATTAAAATTAGGTCACTTGCCCCTCTTCGGAAATGACACACATGTGTTCGTTCTTACACCCTCTTTCCTATCTCCTATCTATTCTAAGAATTCAAACAAGTAGGTAACAGGAACTGGTCTTTCGTCGACGTTGTATGTATTATTTTGATTTTTAATATTATGAATACTTTCGTATATGTCCATCTCCCTGGGATTGCTTATATTTTCTAAAAGTTTAAACAGTTTGTCGTTATGTTAAGATCGACTTCTAACGCGTGACAGGCAACACTAGATTTTTACGGTCTATTGAATTTAATTTGCGATATACGTTCATTATAATGCGTTATTATTGAGCGCTTGGTTTGACCAATATATTTCAATTTATAATCACGGCAATTAGTTTCATATATATCCGATTTCTCGTTCATTTGTAAATTATCCTCTGCGTTACCCAGAAGAGATTTGATTGAGTTTTCGGACTGAAAAGCAACTTGACTTAGTTGTTGAAATACGTATTTAGAATACGAGTATCAATTTTAGTAAGGGGTTTAATGAAAGAAAGTAGTCACAGTTGATATACAATATGAACGTATTTATTCGAGACAGTTTTGTATTGGTAAAGACAAAAATGCAAGAGAAACTGTATTACTATATTAAATTTGACAACCCCCTTCATTTTGATGCTGAATAACTGTTCGAATTATGTTATGTTAAAAAAACAATTAAATATTAGGATATAATGAACGAATTGGAGTGTAAAAATTGAAATTTTAAATATTTGAAAATTTAATTTTCTAATTTATTTGAGTAAAATTAAATATGATTTTTATAAGTAAATATAAATCTGTTTGAATAATGTTTAAACTCTGTTGAAAAAAAAGTGCAAATAAATATAAAATATAAAAAGACTTTTGACAATAACAATTTGACTCAAGACTCATAGAACGTATTGTCACTTTATTATTTATATTGTTGTCTTTTTAATCAAAAGTAAATAGCCGATTTCGTGTATCCTAAAGTAGTTGAATAATATTCACGATTGCTAAATAATAAATAATTATTAGGCAGTATCTCAAATAAAATGCAATTTCAATCAAGAAATATAGGCCAGTTAGTATGAATATAATGTGAGAAAATTTGTAATAAATTGGACTAATCATATCGAACATTATTGTAAAATTACTGTGTAAACAAACTTTTACATTTAATCAGTTGAGTACACATATGTACAATCTATTTAAATTACATAATAGTTCTTCTATTACATGCTATCTTCATCTAGATTTCTTTAAAGTTATTGCTGTACGGTACTAATGTTCAATTTATTTGGCTTAATGGAGCAGCAATGCCATTACTTTTTCCGTGCAACGTTTAGATTTCGAAGATTATTTCCAGTCAGTTGCTATGCACTTTTATTTCGTTAGAATTGAAGCAGGAAAAGGTTGATTGTTATAGAAGTGCTATTAATATTATTTCCCCATCCACATTACTTATATCATTTATTTTATGGTTTCCAAAGCAGAGATAAGAACATACGGCAAAGTATGATCACAATTATTCATTTCGTGGTTTCATGTAATTGTTATTTATAGCAAATAGTATGATGTTAATAAATTATAAAATTGTTGAATGTGGTGGATTCATACAAATATACAATTTGAGAAAGGTAATATTTTGACATGGGTATCAATATTTGATTCAATATATACATATATACAGAACAGACCACAAAAATATTCGTAAATCTTTAGAAATAAATGTGAATTTAACAAATTATATTTAATGAAACTGTTTTTGATGTAATTTATAAGTAATGTATAACATGTATATGTTAAATGTAATTGTCAGAAAGATGTAAAAAATTATGACATAAGATTGTCAATTGTGAAAGGTAGAATTATTAATGAGATTTATATTAAAAAATATAAAAACAAGAGAAACAAAAAAAAGGGATGATGCTTTATTGATTTTGAATAGCAATGTTAAAAAAATATATGTAGATAAAAGTTTGTAAAAAGGATTATAGATTTACTATTTTTAAAGTTTTAAAGTATTAAATGAGGATAGAAATAAAATGTCATTATTAATAAAACTTATATTGATGTTAAATATATTAGTTTAGATATTGTCAAGGAAAAATTTATAAATTGGAATTATAAAATCTTGGTAAAAGGAGACAATATTAAGTGAATGGTTAAAGAAATTTTTAACAATCAAAAAGAAAAATTGTAGAGAAAGGAGTTAAAAATAAAGGTTTCAAAAGTTTTGAACGAGGATCATGTCTAAGAAAATGCATCACTAAATAAGGTTCAGTATAACTTTAAGAATTTAAACTAAGGAAAAAAATTGGAAAGGAAATTGTGAATATAACGACGGACCCTGAGATATTTAAATCGTAATATTTTGGCATCATCAAAGTGTAGTTTATAATATCTTGGCATCCAACGTGGTGCAACTTTCTTATTTGTAACAATGTACTCGTATATAACAGGTGTTCATTTGAAAAGTCAATCTGTTACTTTGAAATTTTGATAGAATAAGACGCAAATATATTAGTATGTTATATTAGTATGTGTTTGTTGTTCCGTAAACGTAAATCCAAATGACATTTGATAATGTCAATTACAAATATCAGTTAGTGCATAAAATAATCGTGCGTCGATTCTGGTTTAAATAAAGAAATTTTGAACGGAGGATTTTAAAGTGCATAGATCTTGAAGGACAACATTTGTTATAGTTTTCAATAAATACCTATTTTTTGTTATTTATTTGTATGTATGAAACTGTCAAAATATACGACTTCGTAGGTTAGGTAGTAAATTTTAAGTATGTAAATGGGATTTAAGTAAAACACTTATACTAATTTCCAGTATATATTACACTATATTATATGCATTAATAAATTGACGACATGTTTCCCTATATATATATATATATATATATATATATATATATATATACATTGCAGTAGTACAAGCCTTACGATCTTGTAAATGAACAAGGAAAGCACACTGATTGCATGTTGGTTAAGAATTTTATATTTGTTATTTGAGAATTAGTTTATATATATATATTTTGTAATTTAATTTTAAGTATGTTTTTAACTGTTTTGAAAGGATGTGTTTTGTTAAAATGGGTATAAATTAATGTGAGAATACAACAGTGAGGCTAGGAAATATGAATTTGAACAATTGACAGACGAGAGATAAAAACAGTTTTTCAAAAAAGTCATTATAAAAATTGGTGTCAATTAAAAAAAAAATTGGAAATAACATTGATAGAAGTTGGTTTAAATGCCAAGCTGGAGTAATCTTGGAAGAAAAGACCATTGCTGAGGCGGTGTTTTTGGTTTGAGTGTCCGGATCGTGCCACCTGTCTTTTTCCAATAAATAGGTTATTTGTACTTCCAATAATCCAGTTATTGAGTCCTGTATACTCAAGCTACGGATACTTGTAGAACAAGAAGTATTAGTACAATACTGGAAAATCACAGTGAGTGTTCCTTTACGAAGTCAAGCAAAATTAGTAGATTTAGTTATAATAATTACTAACGTCAATTGAATCTTCATAGTGACAAATATATATTTACCTTCTTTTGTATCACCAATTTGTTGATTGTATGTCCACATATCAAAATATATATATTCATTAATGCTCGGGTTATCGATCTGTTTACATTAAAGCTCAAATGTACATTTTCTCAATATTTCGTCATTTATTAATAACTTTGTCAGGAGATACTATAAAATTGTAATACATAATTTAGACTTATACTAATAATTATTTAATATTACTTATTAATTAATTTGCACATATTTGTAACTAGTAACTCACTACTGAACACTTGAAAATTACTTTTTTAAAACGAAACTAACACTAATATTTGATACTTGAACCTTTTTCAACTGCATGTCTGTATAATATGTAAGTGAAAATAATTCTATCTTAATTTCTACGTTGGGTCCTTATTCGGTTGTAAAAACTCGAGGTGGTAAGAAAAAAAACATAAACCTTTTTTTTAGGATTGTTTTCACTTAACATATTATACGGTTCCAAATATTACAGTGTTAGTTTTGTTTCAAAAATGTAATTTTCAAGTGTTTAGTAGTGAGTTACTAGTTACAATTATGTGCAAATTAGTTAATAAGACTACCAACGCTTAACTCAAGCCGTAGGTTCATTTTTTAATTATTAGTATAAGTGTAAATTATGTATTGAAATTTTATAGTATCTCACTGTTCATCGAGGCACCGCATAACGGAGCGTGATTAGCCCTTGTTTTAGTGTTTCAAAGAGAATTTTCTTTGCTTCCTGCAAACTAGCTGTTGGTCCATCAAAACCAAATAATCTTTCATTGTACCAGGATAAGGCAGGCAAACAGCATTATTTATAGGTATTAAAAAACGTACCAAAAATTTATTTATTGCAACAAATGTTAAGGGCACAAATGTAAATTGGTATATATTAAAAAAAAGTTTCATTTTTTTAATGGAAGATGGTGACCATAATTTTTTACACAATCAAACTGTCACTATTGGGACGTTGCCAACTCTCAAAAAATTCGTGAACTGCCTCCCCATTCAGCCAAACTTATAGTTTGGTGTGCGATCTCTTCAACTGAAATAATTGGCTCGTATCTGTGGATCATCATGAACATGTAATTGTAATAACATCCAACTGTGTTCAAATGCTGAATACCTTCCTGATTCCACGACTTCAACGATTACCTGTTAATAATTTTCAGTACTTATTGAATGAAGAAATGCAATTGAAATAATAATGCTTAGTTACAACAAATAACTGCTTTAAAAATTGCGAATAAATTTGTTTACAATAAATATAAAATGTTTGTTTTTGGGTATATGCCGTTTAAGAATTGACGCTATGGACGTTCTGTTGTTATTTGCATAATACACTACGGCTTTTTATCCCATGAATTTTTATAGTATACATTCAATAACTGCAATAAAAATAACGTTGATTTGACGATCGGGTTTGCGAAATTTTCCTTGCGAAATCAAGATAAGCCAAATGCAAAATCTTTTTGAAGTACTTGTTTAGATCAGTTTCGTTTAATCTTTAATTGATTGGCATATAATTGCGTAGTTTCCTGCGATTAGATATAAACTTTACAAGAAATTATAACTTAGTACTTTTACCTTGTAATGTACTACAATTGATGCCGAAAATATATTAGCATTTCAAATAATAACACTAAAAGTAATAGTTATATTATAATATTTGAAAAAAGCTAAAGAAAATTATAAAGGTAAGATCATCATTTTGCAAAATAACGTTAGATGATATCTTTAATTTATTATTCACCACTTCAAAAGGCAAGTATTTTGTTCAGTTGTCTTCAAGTATGTTTTATATGTGGGGGCATTTTTATGTAATCTAAACCAAAGCTTTAAGACACAAGTCACAAAGAGCAATGATTTTTAAATGTCAAGTATTAGTGTTAGTATTCTGACTAGGTAGCCCTGAAACTGAAAGATTTTTTTAGCTTTCGTACCAATTTTAATAGTGCAAAATTAGTAGTTTTAAACTTGAAGACTGAAGCTTTATAAAATTACTGACTAAAGAGGGAAATTACCAAAAAATTATCCATGAACAAATGATTGTTGCATATGGCAAGAATGATCCACCATATTATCAACCAAAATTGTAATTGGAACTATTTCGTTCGGGTCGGAAATATTTAAAATGATTCAAAATCTAATAGACCTCTCAAGACAAGAACACAGGACACAATAAAATGAAGGTCTGGTGTTGACAGGTGGCTGAATGAAAGCTTGGGTTATTGCAAGGAAAACTCACAAGTAGATACAACAGTTTTGAAAATTTTACATGAAGCTCAAAATGCATTAACCGGTAGCGAGATAGATTACAAAGTTCCTTATACCAGAAGAGAAACTTGTGAAGCGGGAAGACAGGAAGATTTGGAACAAGACCACGATTTATTTTCGAAAATTACCACTGATGGTGGAATCTTCCAACACAACGATAATTCAACGTAGTGGATCTATAAGAAGCCTCCGTCATGAAAATAAAGTGAAAATGCAGTGTTTTCGATGGGAATATTTCCGACAATGTTTTTCTGGAACTGGGAGGGAATTTGATTCGGTAGATTGTGTACTGGAAGAAGGTTACTAAAATTATCGGTACGTTTATAATGAGATAAAGAAAAAAATACTGCAGCACGACAATTGCAGGGCGCATAAAGCTCAAAAAGGTTGAGAAATGATTGAGGAATGGTTTCCAGAAGTTTAGATAACCTACCTGTAATCCGAATTTGACATACAGCGATTACTAGCTTTTTTCTTCGAGATTTTCTTCAGATAATGACTTGAAGACTGCTATTAATCCTTGCTGCGAAATTATTGAAGAATGTGGTTTCCAGTAGTTAAGACACCTACTCAATAGTCCATATCTGACACCCATTGAAAAAATATAATGACTTGAAAACTATTATTAATCATTATTTTGAAGAGTTACCATAATAATTCTGTTAAAGGGATCACGTAATTGTAGAAACGTTGGAATAGTATAGATGTTGAAGGAACATATGTAGTAAAATATTTTATTAATTTCTACTTGTATTTTCATCCATATCTAGGTAAATTACATAAGAAAATATCCTTTCGTACATTGTCTGAACAAGGAATTAATAAGCAATGTAGTTAATATTAATAGTGCCTTAAACTAAAAGTAGCAATACTCAAATGTACTACGTAATAGCAAGGAAGAACATGTAGCGATTTTAAAATAATCTCTAAACTGAATATATATATATATATATATATATATATATATATATATATATATATATATATATATATATACAGCTTAAGTATTATCTATTCAATTTTACTAAAGACAAGCACGGGTTAATGTGTTTGTTACGGTAGATGTAGAAGAATAAAAACCTTTACCACAAGTTTTATTTACAGGATTGGTGGAAATATTTTAAAATGAAATAAAACGTAAAAATTGTTCTGCGACACAAAATGTTTTACTTTATGTGAAAGAGTATGTTAAATTATTGAAGATAATGTCATACCAATGTGCACACCGACTTTGTTGGTAACTTTGTTGTAATGTATTTGATCAGTCCAATTTCTCACGTTTTCACACATTGCGGCCGGTATCTCACGAATAACAGTTTCGACAATGGATTTTAAATCCTTAATTGTTGCTGGGTTGTTGTTCGATTATTAGCGTAGACCTTCGCCTTTACACGGCGTCAAATTACATTATCGTGGTGGATAATTTGGAAGACCTTTCCTTGAAATAACTTGTATCACCAAATTTATCTTGCAGTAAAGCGATGGTTTCGTTGTCGATATTTTCTCCTTTCTTCATATTCGTGAGGATTGTCTTTGTTCCAAATCCTGCAGTTCTGTTTATTTACATAGCCGTTCAGCACGAAAAACGCCTCATCGCTGAACATTGTAATACGATGAAAAAATGTTTCTGCAGTCACCTGCTGTAATATTCAAGCGACGAAGCTACGACGAAGACGATGATATGCTAACTTTAATTCTTTGAATAGTTGGATTTTGTATGGATGCAAATATAAACCCTTTCGTAAAATCCTCATATGTAAGGTCCAATTACTGAGCACGACGTTTAACAGACAGATTTAGTTTAACACGAACACTCTATTTCACTGCTTCGACATTGTTGCATTTCTCATATTTCTGACACGATTTCTTTTTGGATTATATAGCAACGTAAACTCACGTTCAACTGTCTTCACCAACATTACGAATTGTTCACTTGGTAGATGGTTTGTACGTAATCTACGCTAAGTTTCCTTTACAGAACATTGTCTCTGATAATAAATTGTAATAATTTCGCAACGTTCTTGGGACGTTAAATATCCCATGTTATTTTGTAATAACCTAACCTACAAAACTGACAAATACATGAAGGTAGTCACTGTACAGGTTTGCCAATATTTCAATTTAAAATCCTAAAGCATTAATTGGATCACCTTTACATTGATACTTTAACAATATGTTGACAATTTCACGCAAATAGTAATTATAAATTATACACTTACATGTTGATTTATGGGGAAATAATTGGACGTTTAGAATTTATTTAATTTATAAAACTGCATTTGATAACATTTGTATGGACATAAAACAGCATTTAAAAGTAATACTAACCATCTATATTTGACATTTACACCATGAGAACACAGATGTTTAGTTTCATGTTAAGCAACAACAACTCGCATACGTAATAAACAAATTAAGAAAACACTCTTGCATTTTCAATCTGTTTCCTTAACAATTATCGAGGTAATTGCTAATAATGTTCATACAATCATCCATATATGGTAAAATATGTGTATTTATATTCTAATGTTACAAAGCGCGATTTAACTAACATGCATTTACCTATATGTAAATAGTAATATTTATTGCTATCTTCTATACATTAATCAGCGACAATGATTCATATGTAAATACGATGTATTTCATTTCAATACAAACAAGATAGTACCGAATATTTTTGCTATTAAGTTGTAGATATAAATTAATCTTATTAAATGCAACAAATTATTGTTACAAATTGCTACGTAGGTATTTTATTGATTAACCTGTGGTATGTGAAAAGTTATTTTATTATTTTTTTATTAAATTTTATATAGAAGTGAATAGTAATGCAATAAATACTTTAACCGTAAACTAATTAACTTATTCATGTGTGGCAAATAGAATAGATACATACTTAGTGATTCAAAGCATAATGAATTAAGAGAATTTCAATAAGCATAATATATAGTTATTAAATACGAGGGATATTTGACAGGAACGTAACTTTTAACTGAAAAACTATTGTTGGTTCAAAAAATGTTTGTATTTCAACATAATGCTTTGCAATTTTATATATCTAGACTAATAATATTCCAATTTTTTATGCCTTAAAAAAAGTAGAAACTTTAAGATTTTACATAACAGGTCCCTGTTTCAGCGATAATCTCCTCATTCGATATGACTCTCTACCCGCTGAAGCATTTTTGCGGATTCGAGGAAAGAAACTCAGGAAGTCGGTCACAACATGCGAATGTGGAAAATGAGTCAGTAATTCGAAACGCAATTCAATCAAGTTAGTGTTAATAAAAGCAGACAAATGAGCTGGTGCATTATCATGGTGAAAAACACTGTCTTCTTCGCCAAATTTCGTGATTTTTTGATTAATTCAGCATTGAAATAGTTCAATAAATCCACACAATGCGGTTCTATGATCGTTCTTCCCTTTTCCTAATCATCGGTATAGTTTATGCTGTCTAAACACCGTAGCCGTAACCTTTTCAGTAGATGGAACTATTATTGCTTTCTTTGATGGTCTTTCGCCAACGTAATCCATTGCGTCGACTTCTCTCGTTTCTGGCGTAATTGATCCATCTTTCGTAATGCTGCAAAGATTATTGAGGATTACCTTTGCATCAGGTGTCGGAAATTCGAAGCAACTTGAACCACAAATTGCTCATAAAAGATACCGAGTTTGTGATCTCCACTTTAGTAATTACTGCCGATTTATGCGCAGTAAGAGACCGAAATTTGGCAGTGTGTCTGCAATAAATGTTAAAGGTGAATGATTTAAAAATATTTAGTATAGAAAACGTAATAACGTGAATTAAAAGATTTTCTGAAATATTCACTGAAAGAAATTCTATTTACCTACAAGTTTGGTGCAAGTGCAAGTCTTCACATGAAACCGTTACCAAAAATATGACTGCGAATTGATATAAAAGGTTTTCAACTCTATAAAATAAGAATAAGAAAAGACAAAATAATGAAACAGTTCCAATAAACTAGTGAAGTAAATTTAGTGTACTATTAATATACGTAATATTTTTCCACATAATCACCATTCAGTGCAACACACCAAACGCTGAATTAATTCATTTCTTCATTCTATCCATGAAAAAACTTTCTTGTATACTCTTGATTTAGTTGCGGATAGAAGCCCAAAATTCAGTGCCTGATGAAAAATATTGACCTTTCAATACTTCCTTGTACTTTGAACAACTACTTGAAATTTGAAGGTGCAAAATGTGGATTATTCGGGGGGGGGGCGCGAAACAATAATGCATTTTAGGCCGTTTCGTTGATGCAATGCCGGCTAGCGTTGGCGTTGTGCACGAGAAAATTCGTTCTTTCTGGCATTTCTCTACGAATATAATTCTTTAGGCATCGTAAAGTTTCGGAGTATCTTATTGAATTAATCGTCTATCCCTTCGGCAGATATTCGGTATCAGTGACTCCTTTTGCATCACAGAAAATGGTCACTATGAGTTTTTGCTTTTGAATTTTCGTCGATCACACAAGTCTCAACATGCGAAGGTGTATGGTCTTATTTATAATTTACACTGTATTATTAATTATTATATAGTGTTAGAATGTTATACTAAATTTCTTCATGCTACATAATTTTTTAATTTGTTATTATTATTATGGTAAATTTAAAAATAACGTATCTTCTTTATACGTTTAAATTGTGTCCTTGAGTTTTTCATATACCTACACATTAATACAAAGGTATTTTTAATAATATAAAATATTATTAAAAATCTGGTGTGAAGAACACAAATGCAGGTTCACTATTAATATTTTCTGTGAACGTGTCCGAATATATCCTATCCCCAGAGACGTATACGTATTTCGCTTTTCTACAAGCTCATCGGTACGCCCCTGCTGGAGAAAGGATATTTCCAGACACATTCACAGAAAAAAACCACCTCGCCCTATCACCGTAATTATCCAGACCGAGCGCAGAAGTAAATTCGGCGCTACCTGTTGTCAGACAGCCGAAGTACCTCGCACACCGTCCACATAATTAATGTGAAGTAACGACGCCCTTCCAAAGAGGTTAGCACAGCCAACTCTCTAGAAAACTGCATTTTGTTTGTGCCTTCACTCATACTACGGCTTAACCGCATGTGTAATGTATCAGAATAATTGAAACATACATGAGTAGGTAAACCCCACCAGTTTTGTATAATACAAAGGTATTTTTAATAATATAAAATATTATTAAAAATATGGTGTGAAGAACACAAATGCAGGTTCACTATTATGCATTTGTGTTCTTCACACCAGATTTTTAATAATATTTTATATTATTAAAAATACCTTTGTATTATACAAAACTGGTGGGGTTTACCTACTCATGTATGTTTCAATTATTCTGATACATTACACATGCGGTTAAGCCGTAGTATGAGTGAAGGCACAAACAAAATGCAGTTTTCTAGAGAGTTGGCTGTGCTAACCTCTTTGGATGGGCGTCGTTACTTCACATTAATTATGTGGACGGTGTGCGAGGTACTTCGGCTGTCTGACAACAGGTAGCGCCGAATTTACTTCTGCGCTCGGTCTGGATAATTACGGTGATAGGGCGAGGTGGTTTTTTTCTGGGAATGTGTCTGGAAATATCCTTTCTCCAGCAGGGGCGTACCGATGAGCTTGTAGAAAAGCGAAATACGTATCTACGTCTCTGGGGATAGGATATATTCGGACACGTTCACAGAAAATATTAATAGTGAACCTGCATTTGTGTTCTTCACACCAGATTTTTAATAATATTTTATATTATTAAAAATACCTTTGTATTATACAAAACTGGTGGGGTTTACCTACTCATGTATGTTTCAATTATTCTGATACCTACACATTAATTAAAAACACAAATAATATTTTAAAAGGTAAAAATAAACAAAATGTAATCTTTGGTAATATTAAACGAAAAGCACTCTTAAAAGACATTAGAATGAAGCTTAAAAAAATAGAAAGTGAATTCTGTTATTATTGTTATATAATAAATATATATTAATAAAACATATACATCCAGAAACTTTTTTCTTTACATAGTCAAAACATTAAATGCCAAAAAAAATGTTTCTTTTTACATTATTAAGTTTATCAACAAACATAATTTGGATTTATAGATTTATTATTTTACTGTCTTAATTGTATTTCAATTTAACCCGCTAGGTATTGTAAAATCATATTTTTCGCCGACATAGAATATCTGGGCTTATGATGACTTAAATATCCTAGAGCCTCATCAAGGCTAAATTTGGCACTGGCTACTGCAGGTGTTTATTTTTGAAAAAAATTAAAGCCAAGAAATGATTAATTGTAGGAAGTTTAAGAATTACTATTTAAATACCGGCAAGGTTTTTAATTCTTTCCTTTTTTACCGCGGCGCAAAAGATTGTCGTACCCCTCCCACTCAAGGTTCTTCCTTATTTATGTCTTCACCCATCTAGCTGATAACTTTTTCCATATCAAATTATTCCTAGAGGATATTGAAGTTTAATACAATTTCAGGTATTTTACGCACTTTCACCAATGTGTTTTTTCAGCACCATATAAAACAGATTTTGTTAATCAATTTCACGACAATCACTGTAAGGAAAGGACCTAGGTGCTTAGCGTTATGCATTCCCACCCACAAACATATAACCACAACTTTCCATGAAGGGAGACAGAATCCCTGTATTTTCTTCGTTTTTAATGGATTTGTCACGCAAAAAGTAATGTTTTACCGACACACGAAATTATTTTTTTCCTATTCATAATAAACTAACTTACTGTCGATATCCCTCGTAAGTAAATGCATTCCATAAATAAGGCAAACTTCTTTGAAACAATAAAATATAATATAAAACGTTATTATTTTTGTTAATGCAAAATATGTAACATCTCAGAATCCTCTTTTATATTTCAATTAATGTTTCGAAATTGTAATTTATAGCTTATCATTATGAATTTAGTTTCAACAAGAAGATAAATGCCAAATAAAAGCGAAAGTGAATGTTGTGTTTAACATACTGTGTATGTATATATGCATGTGTACATTTTCCATATTATCTAATGTCACATGTGAATTATCGTTTAATCGCCCATCTGATAGAACATGACTAGATAATAAATACGCTATCTCAGTCGTGACGTCACGTCTGTTTTACTTTTATGCAGAGTAATCCGGGTATCTTCTACTCTCTTTTTTTTCGTGTCTTATCTCGAGAACAGAAAAATATGGGTACACGTTACAGATACATAATCATATCTAGATATGCCGTGACAGATACCAGATGATATAGCCTCTAGTGTTATAGTTTTTATATTTTTTAAACGTATATCATACATATTATCGTAAATGTAACCGCAACTGATTTCGCAATGTTCGTTTACTAACTAACAATTTTTTTTACACGTGCTTATTTTAAGTAGTTTGTAATAAATTTGGGTAAGAGTTACGTAAGTGCTGGTTTATAATGGTTTTTTATATTATTTACTTTTATTAATACGCATAGAATGTAATATATTATTTTGTCATTTTCTACATCAACAGATTTGAAAGAGGAAATAGAAAAAAGACTTTAGCAAATCTTAGCACAAAAAAATATATATATACCAGGCCATCAATTTGGTTTTTGAAAACAGCATTCGACAATTGAATAAATACACAGGGTGGTTGACACTGTAAACAAATCCTTTGAAGCGAAGAGTTATAGCGCGGTGGCCTCCTCATATCTCAGTCCAACCTTTAACAAGCTTTAACATAAAGAACTTTTTATAAGCGAGTTACTGGGACACTATTTACAGTTCTAAAGTCATATCTTAGAGAAGGATGTTTTAGAGCTCGGTTTAAAACAACCTATACAGTATTACACCTTAAAAAATCAGAAGTATCATTGGGACCTATCCTGTATATAATATATACAACTGAAATGTCCACAAATGACAATGTGACTACAAGAATATTGACAATACAGGAATGTTAGTTCTTCATAAAGGTTGCAACAGTGAAGCGTCAAATTTCCGGCGTGAATGAAATCAAATTGAAATATGGGTTAAAATTTGGCGTATGCAACAATAATAATAATAATAGATCTTTATTGCCTAACAGATGATCCCCAATTACAGGACATAAATGTAATAATTACGATATAAAATAACAAAACAATTGAACATTATAATTAATATGAAAAATATAAGGTTAGACAAATTGTAAAAAACATAACTAAAAACAAATTAAGCACAATATATAATAAAAGAAAAATATATACAGTGTGTTTCACTTTTCATGGGGACACCTCAATAACTTTTTTATTTTGAAAGCAATCAATATAAAATTTTTATTAGTTGTATAGGCCATGACAATGCTCCTTTTCGTATGAATAGAGTTTTTGTAAAGTAAATATCTAGCTAACTATAATTAAAATAAAAAGTAGTGTTTCTAGTAATGTCACACTAGCGAGTATGATAGAGCAAAAAAGTATTAGGAAAAATTTTTGCAAATCATTCAAGAACCCCTAATACTAAATTTCGTTGAAAATTTTTAATTTTTAAATTCTTCTGCATTTTTATGCTATCTGTAGATAATAGTTTGTTGTCTTTTACCTGTAGCACCGACATTTGGCCTTGTAGAGAAAAAATAAAAACACGTCCTTGTGGTCATTTCTAAACCTCTATCCAGTGGTGTACTCTAAATTTTTATACGACGTTTCGTTTCTTTCTGTCCATTATCAACTATCTAATTTCTTATAGGCGCCATATTGGGTTTAGACATCCTCAGAAAGAGCTTTTTTTCTGATTTCAACCAAGTACCACATGCTGACTAAAGTTTTTGACATTAGGTTTTATTTGAAAGAATAAATTATAAGATTAAATAAGGTAGCCATGGAATTTCAATCTGTAAAACATTTCATTTATTGTTCATTAATAATACAAAAATGTCATACACTAACGAAGAGAAACGAGATATGATAAGTATTTCAAGGAAAAAATGAAGGGACAGCATCTAAGCGGAGCCTATAATTCAGATGACCCACATAATTCTCAGCTATAAAATGTCTGCTGCATATTCTGTAAATTCTGAGAGAATCTCAAGAATATTTAATTTTTAATTGGCATTTTTTGGATCTGGAAATATTAAATATATGCGCATGTCTTATTATAAAACAAGGATTTTAGATTAAAATAAATTTGGACAAATTTTCCTATATTCTTGCACATCTCGATTATCTCTGGTAGTAGGTATTTTTCAGTAAACTGTGTAAGTTTGTATCTATGTATGTGTATATACATTTAAATGTCATAAGAATGCGTTCATGTAATTCATATCGTAATATATAATGGAAAATATAATACGAATCTGCAGTTTATACTAGAAAATAAAAGATTTAGTTCCAAATATTTATTGTACTCATCATACTGTTGTTTCATCAAGCGGTGACAAATTAGATTTTTAGTTCTGTTATTTCCTAATATAGAACAGTGTTTCAAGAAATAAATTCTTTGTCAGTTAACAATTATTGTTATATTTTACATATCTATCAACGAAAATTTTTGTTATTTTTATTGGCAACATCTTTGTTACATTCTTAATTATCCTCTAATAAGCAAATCACAATTACATGTATATATGCATTAAGATTTAGTAATTATAGAGATACTTCAAGGTTATTAACTGTATAATGTGATGTTGAAACTTCATTCACTTTTATTATGTGTTTATCTCGACGGTATTACCTTGCACATGAACTTATGCTAAAACTATAAATATAGTATTTTAGGTACATATAAGTAAAGGCATTTTCTTTATTTTCCAGTAATAAATCTTAAATTTTGGTCGTCAAACATCTCGGAGATTTTAGCAATATAAATGTTTTAATGCATATGAAATCCATAAAAACAAGTTATGCTGCTTGGCATGGACGCATAGATGCAAGTGTAATTAATAGTTAATTCTGGAACGAAATTTCAAAATATAAGATTTTTTTCTTGACCAGTGATTAAAATTTCTATAATACACTGTACTTTTCTTTTTCTTAATAAAATAATAATAATTTATGCCTTAGTATTTCCTAATAGCTTGACGCCAATTACAGCAGGCTTTGACAGGGTATGAGTTATTATTGTGGGGTTGCTCAACATATATAGCTGTCGACGTTCACCTTAAATGAGAAAGGAAACCAAGAAAACTTTTTGAATAGTAAAATTCCCGCATACAACTTCGGCGAACCCATCACGATAACCCACTAATTTATCACTACACTACCTACGGATAAAATATTAACTAACACAAACTTGAACCAATTAAACATGAACAAAAGGAAAATCTTAACAAAATATAAGAACCATCATCTAAAAAAGCATGTATAGAGCATTTTATCTATCTTGAGAACTAGTGGGTATGATAAACATCAACACACTTCACAATAAGCAAATAATTACACAATACCTTTACTTGAAAACTAATAGCACATTACACAATAATATTAAATCAGGTGGAAATTATACCCTTCCCGATCTTCCAGCAAACACTGAATATCAACATCGAAATCAAAATGCATATAGGAAACATAAACTTATGAAAAACGAAGGAATAAATATCTACATGACGTATAAATAATAGTTTATGATGGCTTCAACTATCCGAAATCTTTCCAATTTACATCCATAATCAAGTCACATACGCAAGACACTACAGGAAATACATCATGTAGGATAGGTATATATTCCTACATTATCCTTACAAAAAACTTTCTGGATATATACTATTTTTGTTATCACATATTTTTTGCAAAATGACCCAAAACTAATGGAAGTTAGAAAGAAGCTAGTTAGGATTTTAGAAGTGTACGTTTCATATACTGTATTGGAAAATATTGTAGGAAGATGCACGTTAAAATACATATGCACTGCTGCAAGATTTGTCGGCTATAATATAAATATAGAGAGAAATCGGAGTAGAACGACAGTATAAACTTTAGCAGTAATTGTAATAGGGGAAATTATTGAAAGAAAACAGTAATAGGCGCATTTTGGCGTGCATGTTCTTTTTCTCTCTTAAACTAAGCATAATGGATGTTTGACTATTTAACTTTATTACACACAAACTGGACGGCTTATTCAAAAAGTGAAACAGTCTGATATCCATTACGCTTAGTTTAAGAGAGAAAAGGAAAGTGCGCGGGAAAATGTGCGTATTACGGTTTTATTTCAGAAGATCGAAGCTGCCGACAAGAAGTGATCCTACTGCTTAAGTTTATACTGTGGTCGAACGATACACCTACGCAAACGGGATTCAGTAATAACCCTATTGCTACTTAGGGAGGACCACCGCAGATCTTAGCTTATACTTCATTGGCTGATATAGAATATACCGTTTTTTTCATTCATTATGAATTTTATTTGGCTGTCTTGTTATTTCTATTACATTATTCAGTTTAATATCTTTTATTTATATTCTAAAACAAGTTCCTTTTGATTATTTTTAATAAACTATTATACATAGTTCGTATAATTCGATTTTAGAAACATTTGCCTGTTTTGGATTTAGACTCAAACTACGGTGCATAAAATTTTTAAAAGTAAGTTACTTCAACCGCATCATATCCAACTTAACGAAATTAGATTATCCTCGCCGAGTCACCTTCTGTGAGTGGTTTCAACAAAGAGAAGTTCATCAGCCAGATCTTGCATTAGTAATTCGAATCTACATTTATCAAAGATGGTATTTTCAATTACCATAATATTCACCACTATAAAAATTCCCACAATATACACGCAAGTTACTTCTATTTAACTATATTGTCATAATGTTTTTGACATATTCGACGTAAATATTATTGATATTCACAAAAAAAAAAACATCAGAATAAGAGGACCATATGTTCGAGTGCCCACATTGTATAAATTGTTTGGTAAAAACAACGATGTTCACTATTAATAACTTCCGTCGATTTTTTTTACGGGTATACGAACTTGAATTATCACCTGCACTTAATGTGCCTTCAAAAACTTTCCTCATTAGAGACGAATATGCTCATTCAAAATTATACGATTGTGACAGATTATGTGCACGGTCACCAACCATTATCAAAAATCATGGCCGCCTCTAATGAGGAAAGTTTTTGAAGGTACGTTACGTAAATATAGGATGAACAAAGAAATGAACCGACTTTAACTATATTGTGATGACTCATCTAACGATGCGGCGCGCGTCTCGACGCATGTAGAACAAAATTTCACATTCATATATAAGCCGTCGAGGAAGGGATGGAGATTAGGCATTCTCACTGCGTCGTCTGCTCGAGCAGTACACCAGCTGAGAGAACATATGACTTTATACCGTCATACGAAGCCGAAAGCAATGGCCGGCCGAATTGTTACTTTAACAAAACTAATTGTAAATCCAAACACCACGATCCACTGGTCACAGGAATTAAAAGAAGAGACATTCGAGATAATTGACCGAACGTTCAACGAACGAGATATCCAGCACATTCTACGGACATCGCCAAACATATTTATGGTAGATCCAAACCAGCCAAAAATACAAGTCAGGATACCAGAAAAAAACACCGAACCGCTCAAAGAAGAAAAAAAACACCACCGAACACAGAACAAGATGCAAACTGAAATCAAAACCGCAGAAGACTTTATATACCCGAAATTCACGAAGAAGCCAAAAATAGACGAAACAACCTCACCGATCGAAACTAAAAATTCTTACGACGCCCTCGAAAACAAAACTGAAGAAAAAATGGAAGAAGAAACTACCGAATCCACTCCACAGCCTTCAACATCAGCTAGCCTCGCCCAGGGTAAGTGACAAAACCAACATCACACATAACACAACAACTAAAACACAAAAACCACACAAAATTGCACCAATAATAGTAATCGAAAAAGACAAATGGACACACATACGACACTTACTTAAATCAAACAACATTAGCACTGTAGAAAACAAACTGGTGAAACCAGGAATACACATCGAACCGACAACTGACGAAGATTACCGAAAACTAAAACACATACTCGACCAAGAACAAATACAATTTTACACTTTCCAACTGAGAAGCGAAAAGACACTAAAGGTAGTCATGCGTGGCATTCCTACCTTTATCACAGACACTGACATCACCGACGACTTGAGTGACCAAGGATACCCGACTTTAAAAATTAAACGCATGAGCGGCAAACACGGAAAACCAGCACCACTGGTATTAATTGAACTGACGAGACAATACAAGTCAATCTACAACATACGCGACTGCTGCGGACTCGCAATAAAAATCGAACAATTAAACAAACGGACAGACATTATACAATGCCACAAATGCCAGACTTTCGGACATCACCAAAGAAACTGCAACGTTAACTACAGATGCATGAAATGCGGAGACCAACATTCGACACATCTATGTACAAAGACAAAAAACAACCCCACCAAAGTGTGCAAACTGCGGTGGCCCTCACCTATCCACTTTCATAGACTGTCCCAATAACCCAAACAATCCCACAAACAAAACCACACCTCAACCTAAATACATACCAGCACCACCTCCAACAACAAATCAATGGACACAAAGACAAAAAAACACGACACTTAACACAGTTGACGAACTAGCACTTGCCTTAGGCAATATGCTAATAACAATAATAACACTACACTCGACAAACGCAACAAACGAACAAATACAAAACTTCGTAAAACAAACACAGACAATAATAACACTTTACAATAAAACACATTAAACACAAACACAACTGAAACGCAAAAAAAAAAAAATGTGATGATGACCAACAAACAAACACACATGACTTAAACGCAAAACGCGACTGAAGCACAGACTTTACACGCACAATACAAACAGGACCGCACAAAAAACACAACAACGCACGATTAAATCAGACTCAAACACATCACAACCCTGGGAGATACGAAACAATGGAGTGGAAATGAAGGCAACTTCGACCACAGAACAAAATTCAACGTTACACGGATGGAGATTATTATTCGATACCAGAGCCTCGCGGAGTGAACATAAATGTAAATACATAAATATAAATACATAAATGTGCTTATTGTTAGTAATTAGTTTTATATTGTTATTAGTTTTATTATTAATATAGTGTGTGTCTAAAGTTATCGTTAGTTTTATTTAAGAACCCGAAAAGACAAACTTTACAACATTTTGGTTCAAAAAAATTAGAAATTTTCAGATGAATTACAAATAAATTTCTTTTTTGATTTTCAACTAGACATTTATACGTATTCTTCAGATTCGATAGCTTTGCCGCTATTCAGCGGTAAACCTGTATAATAAAGAGATTAATGAGTGACAAAATTGTCTTTAATGAAATTATATTTGTAAATATTGAAAATACAATTATTGTAGACAAATTTGATGGATGTTGTCGGGTCAGTCGATGTCTAATGGTACATCAAAACTAACTGCAGTTTCGAGCATATTTGTAGTTTTTGATGCATTAAGTGTTTGGAATGTTTTTCTAACCTCGTTTTATTTTATTATTTACCAAATCTTTAATGTATGTTCTGCAACAGTGCTTAATTTCTATCCTCCGTGTTGTTTTATTTCTGCAAGATTAGCCCATGTATACGAGAAAATAGTGGTAGAAGGCCTTCTTAATGGATGGCCTATATACAATTGGGCATCCAGGAAATTAACAAATATCGCAATTTGGTACAGGCTATGATTTAAACTTTTGATACATTATTTTGAAGTAACTTTTGTTTAATTTGAGGATTTTCGCTATTTATATTTTATTTTTAGAAATTCATTCATTTATTTGTATTTTTATGGTAAAATAGATATCAGTTTATTTTTCTAACTAAGGAAATTGCGATTTTTTTTTAATCTATCAACAATTGTATTTCATTTAAGGAAAATATTCGTTTTTGAGTTTTAAATAATGATTGTTGGGATCTACTAGTAGGATAATAGTTTCGATACAAAACATACCTCTACATACTCTACTGGTGTCCAGCAGTCAACTAAGTATGGGAGTCTATAGAAAACATACGCATATCATAGGTAACATTATATGTGCCTATTACAAGTGGTAACTGTGTTGGCCGTATTTATGTACAATCATAACGGGTGTTCAGAAACATTCGAAGTCAAAGTAGTCCTTGAAAATATGAAGTCATGTCTGAGATAGATTGATTTTTGACAGACAACAGTTGATATTTAATAATTATTACAAATCAGATACTTAAGTAAAGATATACGATTTTTTGTTCAGAGCCCACTTGACTTCGAATGTTTCTGAACACCCGTTATATATATATATATATATATATATATATATATATATATAAATTCTTACCACTGGGCGGCGTGCATAAATCGTTTTATTATTTCACCACTTTACCTCTTTGTTATAAAAAGAGAAAAACTATGATTGTGCCGCAACTAGTTATATCAAAATCATAGGCCACTGCAAATAATAATTTAGTTCAAGGCAACATATATACTAGTATCACAAGCTATAGTTACAACATTTAATTTTCAATCCGAAATATTTAATTTAAAACTACTTAATTAAACGATAATAATTGTAAAATACAATAATTTAATAGAATAATTATTTAATATGGGATTTAATTACTTAATCAACGTTCTAACACAGTTGCTTTGACGTTTTATGGCATTTTGGAGTAGATACTGCAATGCGTGTTTAACTAGATATGTCAAAAGCCACTATTTCTATAGCTGCGTGTAAAAACGTCGGCACAGAACACATATGGCTGACATCTTGTAACATAAGTAACATAAAAAGAATGTACAAGAACAAAACACGTACAAATAAAAAGAGACAAGATGATACAAGTCAACCATACACGACAACAATCTCATATTAAGGGATATAATATAGATTTTCCATCAATATAATAGTCCGGGTTATAATAAATTTTCAACGTAAATGTGTGCAATATATGGCATGTCTATATTTCTTTCTCGCTCTTCGCGAGATATTAAAACACAACTTATATTCCGCATTAAAACTTGTTTGTCGTACATCAAAGTTTTTCGAATAACCGACGTAGACATAAGCACACTTTAAAGGATTTTTATTTGCTCGATTTTGAAACGAACCCGGTACATTTATAAAATAATACAAATAATTGAGAAAAACAGTTCTTCTTAAGCACTGCCCATTAACATAGTTGCTACTTGATTTAAACGTGATATCGTGTAGCAAATGTCTTAATTATTGGCCAATGCGACGGTGCGAATTTAAACTGTCTACTAAATCCTTTTCAGGAGATCCTACTTAGCCAGCTTTCAGACAAAAAGAGAGCAGTCTTGAATACAGCACGTGAGCCGAATGCAGAAGATGCATTTTAGATGTGAATTATTTCTGAAGAAAAACCGTCCTCTCTCCGTGGACTGCAACTTTTTACGCGTAGATATTTAGTGTTGCGGAATTTTTGGCAGTTTTCGAATTTTACACTTTTTGTCTGACGCGTTGGACTCGGCATGGATTTAAAATTATCTTTTTTTCTCTCAACTTAGCTCCCGTGGAATCCTAACTAGACGAGTGACCGTATTAAAGCTTAAGTCACATGTTTTAGAACACAAAGCTGTCTGTCTTGTTTAAGTTTTAAATCGAAATCTAGTAAAATTTGAATCTAGAATACGACGAAACGTTTAATATATAAAAGAATAATATATTCTCGATTATATTATTAGTCTTGAAACGTTTGAATTTTCAATTCATTTTCTAGAATATTAATTAATAAGCTAACTTTATGCAATATACCGCAATTATATTTACAAATGAAGAAGTCACTAGCGCTTTACATTTCAAGTAGTAGGTTTAAGAATTTTGATTTAATCCAGTAGGTTTAAGAATTTTGATTTAATCCAGTACATACTAACATTTACTGTTGAATAGTTTATTTTATTTATATTTTGATTAATGAATGTTCGACTAATATTTTCATGTACTGGCAAAGTGATCCAGATTGAAGTGTAACGTTTGTATCCAATGCAATGAGTCGTGATAGATTTGAGGAAATTTTGCGGTATTTGCATGTAATGATAGTACCCACATTACTAACGATTTTACAAAATGAGACTTCCTTTTGATTCTATAAATTCTTCCTTCAAGCAGTTTCTTTATGGACCGTGTCTTAGCATTGATGAAAGCATTGTGCCATATTATGGTCGCTATAAGGCGAACCGATTTATATAACTAAAACTCATACGTTTTGGCTTCAAATTATGGGTACTGATAAGATCCGATGGTACTGTAACTCATGCGAAGAAAGCACAAATTTAGCGAAGACAGGTTTTGGACAGGAGGGGATGTAGTGTTGGGTTTGGTAGAACATGCAGCAGTTCCAAAGAGTACCAGATTATATTCTGATAATTTATTTGCATCTGCAAATTTATTAGAGGAGTTATGTAAAAGAAACCTTGATGGTACTGGAACTTTGCTGAAAATCGTAAACCTAAACCTGAAACGTTACCAAGTGAAAAGATATTTGCTAAAACTCCAAAAGGAATTTGTCTTCGAATTGGTCAGCTCACGACAATTAAATGGAATGACAACGCTGTGGTAACAGTTCTGTCAAACTGTTATGATGAATATCCATTTAAAAATGTGCATAAATATAGCCGTAAAGAAAAAATGAAAATTGCAATCAAGATGCCAAATATGATACTAATATGGGAGGCGTAGATCTTAACGATTAATTTACAGCACAATATAGATGCAGAATCCGCATAAAAAATGGTGATGGCCAAAGTTTGTTGGTGTCTTGACGAATGTAGTGTTCAAGGGTGGTTGCTTTATCGACAACTCGGTCATAAGATACTATATTTACAGTTTAGGAGGGAAGTGGTTTTACAAATAACACTGACCAACAATTTTTTTTTTCTGCTGACTATGATCTGACACACTGATGTCAAATATGAAGCCCGTTTGTCCATATCACGCCAAGCCTTCTTTCTATAGCACTTCTTGTTTGCCGATTTCAAAATTCTTGAAAATCATTAGCATAATGTACTCTTGTACCTGATAATATTTAAGTACTTCATGAACTAATTAAATAATAAACAATTATAAAGAAATGCAAGGTTATTAAGCTAATCCTGTTCATTAAGGGAACATTAATGAGTATAATGAGATTTTATTAGGAAGTATTGATCACTTAGGACTATTTAAAAGTAAACAGGGGTGATAATAAAACGTTAGCTACATTTTAGTTGTTAGGAAAGAAACTACATCATGTCTACTACTCGAAAATGTGTAAAGTGCCGATCTATTCTACTACATTTGCAGCAGCTTCACCGTTCCCAGTTAAAGGGTAACTATTACTGCTTTCGTTAAGAAAATGTATTTGGCTTATTTTGATGTAAAACTTGCTGATCAGGACAAGTCATGGGCTCCATATAATGTGTGTAAACCATGTGTGGAAAATTTGCGGCAGTAGAGCAAGGGAAAACGCCAGAAATTAGCTTTTGGCGTTCCAATGATATGGCGTGAACCGAAAAACCACGTAGATGATTGGCTATTTTTGTTTAGTTCAGACCACCGGTTATAATAAGAAGAATAAGAATTGTAATGGGACACATTACGCCCATCTTATTTCAATGCAGTTATATTCATTTGTAAAATTTTAAAGAATATTAAAATTAATTTATTTAAACTCAAAAAGTCACATTGTATAAATTTTAATGCTTTTCCCGCCATTAAATATTATTGCAAAACATTTCGCAATAATATTACACATGTATTTCAATCAGTTCCTTCTATGCCAAATCATCATTTTGTATAGTTAAGTGTGTATAGTTAGCCATACATAAACTCTATTAGAATAACCTAGTGTCACATATACGAATCGTTAGAATCACTGATTTGCATCATCCACGAAACCAGTACGATCAAGAACTCTATAAGGAAGCCGGGGAATCACCAAGAGAAAACCAAAGTTAGGACGCATCAAGGAAAGCGAAAAGTAACACTCGACTCAAGTGAGTCAAACGTGCTACCCCTTATCGTGATAATAAAGTGAGGGAATACTGCAATAAAAGTACTTGGCTCAAGGGAGTCAACCTAGTAAAACGTGCGACCCTATAAGCAAGAGTAAGAAAGGGTTAACCGCATTTTGTGTACTTAAGTACAATAAGTACACGTTGTAGCAAAAGTATCACATGCCTACAAGTGCAGTCATTTATTTAAAAGTGAATCACCACGCTTAATACATCAGTGCTCTTGTCTGGAATATCAGGCACCCTGAGGCGTGAGGAAATAGTGTTACTACAGTGAACAAGTGCATCACTCCAGAAGCACCGAGTCAACGATAAAGTGAAATGGCCATTAGTGCAGCGATGTAAAGGTTAGTCTTTATAAATACTGTTTATTAATCTGATCAGACTAAACAGTTCAAATCTGTGTTAAATTTACTGTATCTCGCCCCATATGTATATTAGTATTTAGTAAACTTTTCAGAATAACCCTAAGTAAATTTGTAATTAATCATATGTAAATTAACAAGCTTTATTTATCAATATAAGTACAATTAGTAATCATTTGTTCTTTTATTTCAATTCATGTAATCTACACTTTAATGGAAAAGCATATTAAACAAAAGGAATTGATCGAAACATTTATTAAGTAAAAAAGAGGGATTCATTTCTTTTCACCTTAGTTTTCATACACGCTTTGAGAGAGAAAGGCGTAAGTCGCATTTCGACTTATGTAGAGTCTTTTTCTATATCTCTCTGCTATTTTTTTGCTAAACGGCAATTTTAAAAGTACAATTATACCTTAGAGGGGGTAATCCTCTTGGCGCCCGACAAAGCGGTAATTGAATAAGTCAATTACTCAATATTCAACTTTAATCTATATCTCAATATTTAGGATAACTGCGGCATTTAAGTATTTTCAGCACCAAAGTTATCGGTTGTACAGCAACCTCGAATCCCTCGAAGCCCGAGACATTATTAATATAACGCCCAATGTTAAGGGCTAAAGAGGACTGTTACAGAATAAAATCGTATATCGTTATATCGATTTCGCGATTCGACCAATGCCGCACTCCGATGAAATGCCCGTGCTAGTTTATGAAAAGCTTCCTTCACTTGAGTACTCGTATGCTAAAGTCATGGCATATGCTATTCAGGAGCAAGATTCAGATGTAAATTGTGATTATGGAGATATAATTTCTAACGATGGACCACAACGTTTTACTCAAGCAGAATTGAATGATTTTGAAAGATTTAATGAAAAAAGATACTCGGACAAAGCACTAAGATACTTTTTTATCGTAGCAGGGAAAGTGATCTTGTGCAATATTTTAAAGAAGAGTGTGAATTCGTTTATTGTAACAATGTGCCAGGTTTGCTAATTAAAATGGGCGTTGTACAATATGACCCAAGTGAGTGGTGTTTGTTTATCCACAGTTCCAACAGAAGCCTCAAGTGTGTCCTACTACACAACGAGAATGTTTTCGTTTCAATTCCTATTGGGTATTACGTTCAATTAAAGGAAACTTATGACGACATTGAGAAGGTTATAAAGTTATCAAGATATACAGACCATAACTGGGTCTTCTGTGTGGATGGTAAACTTTTTACTTGGCTTTCAAAGAGGATATACAATATTTCCAAGCTTTTTGTGCCTCTGGAATAGTCGAACTAGAAACCAACACTAAATTCAGAAACATTGACCTCCCAGAACATCCCTAGATGTTGGAGTAAAGAATATTATAAGTCAACCTTTAGTCGATAGAGAAAAAGTAATTTTTCCACCTCTTCACATCAAATTGGGTCTTATGAAGCAATCTGTTAAAGCTCTAGATTTGCAAGGTAACTGCTTCCAATACATATGTGAAAAGTTTCCACGGCTAAGTTACGAAAAAATTAAAACTGGGGTACTTGGTGGACCTCAAATTAGAACTTTAATAATAGATCCAAATTTCATCAACTCTATCAACGAAGCTGAGAAAGAAGCCAGGACTTCATTCACGATGGTCGCGAACAATTTTCTTGGAAACAAAGAAGACTACAATTATAAAGATCTAGTGTAACCAATGTTTAAAAAATTTCACCGCCTAGGTTGTAACATAAGCATAAAGCTTTATTTCATTTATAGTCATCTTGATAGGTTTCCCGAAAATTTAGGTGTTGTAGGCGATGAACAACATCAAGATTTAAAAATCATGGAAACTCCGTACCAAGGAAGATGGGATTTTCATATGATGACAGACTACTGGGGGTGTTCAAAGGGACTGCCAAATCAAAATACACCGCAGAAAGTGCTACAAACGAAAATTTATTCCCTGATTGTTGTTTTTCCTTTTACAAATACTCCCGTAATTTATTGTGAGTAAATATTTGCATTATACTCGTAACTATTATTGTATTGAAATAAATAAATGAATTATTAAATTTTATACTTTATACATACATATACAGGTCTTATGTAAGTAATTACTTAGCCACATTAGTGATTCTTAAAAGAGTATAGTACAGTATATAGTTTAATTTTGACTCGATACGCAAAAACTAATATCATTTTCGGATTCAGCACATCCGAATTAGTAAAAAAACAAGTCTCGCTTAGAAGTCAGCAAAAATCATGTTGGCTAGTGTAATTAGTAATCATGGAACACCGCCTTTGCGGGCAAGCCTGTCTTCGTCACTTGCATCATCTACTGCTTTTCGATTATCAGAAAGGACATTTTATTATACGAGGTCAATCCAAATACAAAAAATGTAAATTATGATCTAAGAGATCAAGTTACCTATGACGAAAATTTAATGTGCCCTTGCATCCAGAATGTTTTGAACCTTTTCATAATTAATTAAATTTTTATTTTAAAATAATTTAAAATAATAGTATTTTGTTGTTCTTTCTTAAAATATAGAATGTTGTGAGCTATGAAATAATTTTCTTTCTGTTAGCCAATAGGTAGTAATAGAACACAGAGGCATCTTTAGTTCCATGCATGTTACGGCCTTTTTTTTTCAAAAATGTTTGTAATAGTCCGAATAAGGTTTTTAGGAAAAGCAAAATTGGAAAAGTTGACAAGAAAATTGGAAAATTCGGGAACAACTGAAATTGATTTTTTTCTATGGGATTCGAACGATGGATATACGTAATTCTTTTTTCGTTTTTCGTTCGTTATGGTCCTGGAAAAGTTTTCAGGAAAACGAATTCGGACAATATAAAGGAAATTCGGACAAACTGCAAAAATCATAATTTTTGTATGTACTCTTGATCATAATTGACGATAGGAACGACATATTTGGTTGATTCTTTTTTGTTTTGTTCGTTATGGTCCCGGGATGGAAGTAACTCAATTGAATGTTTTCAATAGAAAAAAAATCTGGAAGATCTAGAAAAAATCTGGAAAAACGCATTCCAGCCTAAATTAAAGAAAAATTAAATTTGTTTTTACTTTTGTTTTTTCGCGAAGAATTCATCTCGCATGTAAAATTTCCCATTGGCGTACTTCTGAATCTACTCCTCCTCAAATTGAATATTCATGGCCACAATCGTTAATAAATACAATAATCACTCAGAAATACGTTTTTTTCTCATTTTTACTATGTTTATACATGTTCAATACTTTTCACAAATTCACAAAACGATCACAAACAAATTTATTGAAATTTGGACAGTACAGCGTCTGTCGGGTCAGCTAGTATAAAATAAAACGACTAATTTCTAATTAACAAATTAAATATTAAATGATTTGAAAGAAAACACTACTTCTACGTATAAATAAATGTTAATCTGTTGATGTAACGGATACGAGAAGACCTTCCCTTTACAACTGAATTGAAATTAATTTATTTATAATTAGCGGAAAATTAAATTCGGTGTTTTTACATTTTCACCAAGGTTAAATTTAATTCTAAACATTTGAGAATCACAGTCATTTAAAGATATTTATAAAATTTATAAATGTTAGAGTTAATTGTTCCAGCAGTGACTATGACAAAACGATATAAACAGTCAAATAGTTGTAAGAAACTAATACATACATGAATGAGACGTCAATGTTCATAATTGGATTTTAATGACACGTTAACTAGAAACGTACAATTAAAAAGTATTGGAATTTCTAACAAAAACAGAGCTCAGGTGTAACATTAAATATATAATTCAATCATTTTTGGTATAAAATAGCCTTAAGGGTATTGAATAGAATAGAATATTTATTAGTTAATAATAATAAAATTAAGGTTACCGCACAAATGCTATTTATATTTTTTACAAACAACAAAATAAAATTCTTTCATAACAATCACTTTATAACTACCTATCTTTCATATTAAACATCTTTTAAGCAACTCATACGTTTTAATTACTTAAATGTCATCTGGTGTATGAGTAAATATTCTTAAATCTTGATTTATAGAAGTTAAACTAACGTTGGAACATTCAAGCATATTATAAAACAAGAAGAAAAGTTAGTCACACTAAAGAACAGAAGAATATTCCTCCTTAGATCTTTTGAAAAAGGTGCTATGTATAGCACCGAAATGTTAAATTAAATATTGTTTTAATTTCTCGGCAGCTACTCCCAATAACATTACTTTTATCTACTTAGTATTTATAATTACGGACGAGAAAAGAAGAAATTCCTTCTAATATATATATATATATATATATATATATATATATATATATATATGTATATATATTTAGTGTTTGTAAGAATTTTCTTTTTTATTTTATTGGCCGTGTCTTAATATTAAAAATAATATATTTTTTATTGGTTTTAGCGACCTTTTATTGAATTTTGATGTTTTTACGACGTTTCGACTTTTATTAATTCAGTCTTTTTCAAGTATCTGGAAACAAGAATTATTACAATGAACATGAGAACTGTGTTTGTTTCGTGTGATAGATATAACAATTAAATTAACAATTTTAAATTTAAAATTAGATTAAAAAATGAATTACAAATTAGGTTAGCATTTAACGTTGAAAATTAAATAAAATTAATTTAAAATAGCTTAAATGAATGGTAGGGGGACATTAAAGTGATTTACATCTGTATGAATGAATTGGAGACTTAACGATTAAATTAACAATTTTAAATTTAAAATTAGATTAAAAAATGATTACAAATTAAGTTAACATTTAACGTTGAAAATTAAATAAAATTAAAATAAAAAATAGCTTGAATGAATAGGTAGGGAGACATTAACGTGATTAACACCTGTATGAATGAATTGGAAAGTTGAATATATATATATATATATAAATAAGTAAGATATATATATATATATATATATATAATAAGTAAAGAGAACAAAGAAAAGACAAATAAACTCACAGTTGTTTTCGTTTGGTTTTACAAGGGTACGCATTCTGTGTAACACATGTGTTTTTTTATATAGACATCCGAGACCAATTTTCTTAAGGAACGACCGTGCCTGTGCGGATATTGTAAGTGAACTAAGTTTTTAGTTTGCGGGGTTTTAATTTCTGTTCTTTGGAATTAGCATGGTGGTCAGGACAGTATTTAGGGGTATGTAGTTAACGTTGTTTTTTCTAATGGGAGCTATTTTTTCCCCCCGTTGTGTCTTGTGTGTGCAGGGGGGGGGTTGATTTTATCTATTGTTTTATGAGAGGGTAATAGAGTTTTAAAAGACCATAAATTTCGTTTCTGTCGTTGATTGTTTTGCTATTTTTGAAAATGTGTATCATTTCTAAGACTTCTCTAGCTTTTGTGTTCTTTTTTTGTGTTATTACTTTGGTGTTTTCAAAATCAAAATTGTGTAAGTGTCAATTGGTGTATTTTTAAAGCAGTTTGATTTTTTGCGTATTTGTGACCTTTCAATCTTTCTTGTAGTAACTGTTTTGTTTGGCCTATGTATATTTTGTCACAGTCTTTGCAGGGTATGTTGTATATTGTGTGTAATTGTTACTTAAAGACTCAACACCTACACTAAAACAATCACACACAATATACAACATACCCTGCAAAGACTGTGACAAAATATACATAGGCCAAACAAAACAGTTACTACAAGAAATATTTAAAGGTCACAAATACGCAGAAAATCAAACTGCTTTAAGAAAACACCAATTGACACTTAAACATAATTTTGATTTTGAAAACACCAAAGTAATAACACAAAAAAAGAACACAAAAGCTAGAGAAGTCTTAGAAATGATACACATTTTCAAAAATAGCAAAACAATCAACGACAGAAACGAAATTGATGGTCTTTCAAAACTCTATTACCCTCTCATAAAACAATAGATAAAATCCCCCCCCCTGCACACACAAGACACAACGGGGGGAAAAATAGCTCCCATTAGAAAAACAAACGTTAACTACATACCCCTAAATACTGTCCTGACCACCATGCTAATTCCAAAGAACAGAAATTAAAACCCCGCAAACTAAAAACTTAGTTCACTTACAATATCCGCACAAGCACGGTCGTTCCTTAAGAAAATTGGTCTCGGATGTCTATATAAAAAAAACACATGTGTTACACAGAATGCGTACCCTTGTAAAACCAAACGAACAACAACTGTGAGTTTATTTGTCTTTTCTTTGTTCTCTTTACTTATTTGTAGTTGTAATCAACTTTCCAATTCATTCATACAGATGTTAATCACGTTAATGTCTCCCTACCTATTCATTCAAGCTATTTTTTATTTTAATTTTATTTAATTTTCAACGTTAAATGTTAACTTAATTTGTAATCATTTTTTAATCTAATTTTAAATTTAAAATTGTTAATTTAATCGTTAAGTCTCCAATTCATTCATACAGATTGTAAATCACTTTAATGTCCCCTTACCATTCATTTAAGCTATTTTAAATTAATTTTATTTAATTTTCAACGTTAAATGCTAACCTAATTTGTAATTCATTTTTTAATCTAATTTAAAATTTAAAATTGTTAATTTAATTGTTATATCTATCACACGAAACAAACACAGTTCTCATGTTCATTGTAATAATTCTTGTTTCCAGATACTTGAAAAAGACTGAATTAATAAAATTCGAAACGTCGTAAAAACATCAAAATTCAATAAAAGGTCGCTAAAACCAATAAAAAATCTATTATTTTTAATATATATATATATATATATATATTAATATTATTTTGATGGCATGTACTCTTTTTTTAACTTTATATTTATATTTGATGAAATTTTCTTTATTTGCGTTCGCCTGCAAAATAAAAATTATTGTTCTTATATATTTATTTCATAGAATCTTCCTTTGTCCAAAATAAAAATAAATATTCATTTTCTGTGAAAATTTTATATACAAATTCATTACTTTAAGCTTATCATGTTTGTTAAGTTCTGAAAACCTCCAAGGCGTTTATTCAATGTCAATATTATCTCAAAAATCATGTGTTTTCGATAAGTCCTTAATTCACACATGTATGAATTTTATCCGTTATTTCACAACTAAACATAATCATTTCTAAACACAGCTAATCATATTATATTAGTACGTCTATCAAATTAGTCTTTTGATTTTTCAAAAAGAATTTTTATTCAACTATAACAATAAATAAAAAAAATTACTTTCTTCATCATTAAGATAGGTACATCTGAGAGATGAAGAAAGGAATTTAAAATATATTAATTATAAAGTATGACAAATAACGTTAATAGAATACTTTCTGTAATTTAATACTCATTATTAATTGGATATTAAAAGAAAGAATGCTTAGGAAAACATAGGAATAATTTTAAGAAATAAAGACAAAGCTTTTCAATATAGATATTTCTATTCCTATCGCTTTATTGACTGTCAATACAAACTTTCAATACGATCCATACATGAATTACATCTCACCGGGTATTAACATCGATCGCAAGCTTAACCAGATTTACTGCATAATACTGTATTGTATACAAGATCGCTTGAGTTAAAAGTATGTGGAGCACAATTATGATATGTTATCTTCTAAAATTCGTTGAATAAAATATGTTCGTTAGCTAGCATTTAAAAAAAAATTGCGGTTTATCTCTTAGTTTTTTATGTTATATATTAGAAATATATGAAAAAGAGTTGTTTAAATATTTAATATTACGAGAACAAATTATTTGTATCTATTTAAGAGTCTGTTTCTAACAAGTATTCATTGGCTTATCTATATCTAATTATTTTCAAGCTGATTTGCTTATATTCAACTGAGTACGAGTTACAAAGGATATATATCTTTTCATTTTAGTAAGTGATAAGCTTATTTATACAATCAACAAACATATCTTAGTAAAACGCTTGCCAAAGATAAATAAATTTAGATTCAAGAAATTGAGTTTGATTTTTCGAAGCATTAACATGAGCTTAAAAATACAAAAAGAACACTATTTCACGTAGCAGGTAATTTTACGTTTAACATCGGGATATATTTTTTAAGTAAAATTCTTCTTTTTCCAATATTTTTTTCCATTTAATTACGATTTGTCAGGTTTCGTAAGTAACTTCAATCAAAACCATATATATTCATCCTGACCTAGAATTTAATAAACTTGGGAATCTGAAAGGGTATTTAAGTCTGGCTCTGAAAAATGTGTCTAAATATTTTTTGAAGATGCGTAGCCCAACGCAAGCCTTCCCTTTATCCAATATGCCCGACATCTTTAAATTCTGCAGTCATCTCTTCCTATCAAGAACTAGTCTTTCCAATATTCAAATATGGTGTTCGGATCTTTAGCAAAGAATTATCACTCAATATCTGTATTGTCTTGAACTACTAACTTGTTTTCGAATATATTGTGATGCGAGTCATGCGATGACCTAAGCGATGACGCCACGATATGCGACTTCCGATCCGTCTAGAAGAGTCTAGAATACTCCGAGGACTATATATATATCGCTCGAGATGGAGGAAGAGCATTCAACCAACAACCGTTGTATCATAAATATAAAATATTGTTATTATAGTTAAGTGTTATTTAGTGTCTTTTACTATTAATATAATTATTTCTTATTATACCGTGTATTTTACTAAACGAATCGAATAGACGATTATCACAATATATTTAATACTTCTCACAGTGTAATTAGCTTAGATTTGCATGGGCTTTTCTCAAGACGAGGCACAATAATAAATTTACTTTAATTCTCCAACTTCATTAGAATCTGGTAAACAGATGGACAAATTCCACTTGGCATTTCTTAAAACTTTCGATCAGGTTGGTTATACTTGGTTAATTCATAAGCTCTCTCAACATAAGATCAATAGCACATTGCCATGGATACATTCTTACACAGGGAATAAACTTCGAATAGTAAGATTAATCCATATTCCCGTCCAATTCTTATATGATCTGGTATTCCTGATGGCAGTCACCTGCGAATAAATTGACTTCCACATAAAAATCTCGAAAGCTTTTGAAGAATCAAATTCAGATTTGTTTAGAAGTATGCACAATTTCTTGGACATGCATTAGCGGATGCTAAACTAGATAAAGCTTCCATCAACGATGTCAATTTAGTTAGAAGTTTTACTAGAAAATCTAAAATTCAGGAATTACTTCAAAATTGTTTTCCTTGCAAATTACTTAACTACTCTACAAATCTAGACTAGTCGTGTATGAAGCTACTGAACAAACCATAATCTTAAGTGGTGACATCAATTCTGCAATTCAGGATTTTTATTAGTAAATGTAGCACTTCTTTCATTAGATATAATTTAAATTCATTGTAAGAAGTGATAAAAATATCAAAAGTCAAATCATAAGATTTTGCAGGCCGTGCTAGTTTAGTAGTTTTGAAAAAAAGTTGTTATCGAAAAACTTCTTTAATGATTGAATTGCTTCACTAAAATCGTGCACCACCATTTTAGTGAAACTATCTCTCTTGTGATTCATTATGTTGGTGTCCTTTTGCATCGATAGAAGGTTAAATACCAATCATTTTAGTATGTAGGAATGAATGCTCATTAGAAAAAAAAACATGTATGCTGGTATATATCTTACTGGGCATATTCAACATTCGTTAATACAAGTTTAGCCTTTCAGGTGCATTTTTGGATAATAATTTATGAATTGTTTTTAATCTATGGGCATATAAGTGTACATATTTACTTGTGCAATATTAAATAGGCCTAGTTAATTTTATAAACGCCAAATAAATATACTTCCTTTTCTACCATTTCTGTTATTATCTAACTGGTTATATTTATGTGTTTGGTACCTTTTTTGAGGCATCGCTATTTTCACGAAAATTTTCCCTACACCTTTCTAAAATTTTGCCAAACTACTACCATATAAAAGAAACAGCAGCCCTTGGAAATAATCTTCCGTTGAATGTGCCTAAATTTAAACGATTTTTCTTATATTACGAAAATAAATTTAAATTTAAGTGTTTTCACTCTATTTAAAAACAACGCTTAAATATAAATAACCTCATAATGTTAAAGTTATATGTTATAAATAAAACATACATAGAAAATTCCAAATGTTTTTTGAGCATGATTGAATAGATGTAATTCTTCTCGTTAGTAATAAATTATCCACTGACAGACAACATATACTTTATCCTCTTTTACGCCCGTTATTATCAACTGGTATTAAAAGTAGTCTCAGTTAAAAGACATTTAAATTAAGTGTTCCGTAAATTAGAGGTTCTGTATTATGAAATGTATTTAAGCAGCTTTTAACTAAATGTGATATTTACTAAGGTTGGCAATGCTTTTAGAACAAAATATACGAATTTAGCACATTTTAACAGTTTGTGAGTTTGTGCCTGGATTTGCTTTGGTTTGTGTTGCTTTTAATTCAAAATTAAAAGCAGATCTTTAATATTGTTATATGTTTCCTTAGAATTAAGTTTAATTGTAAAATGGTTTTTAATTGATGTACGTAGTTTGGTATACTGTAATCAAAAAGTGAACAATATTTAACAGTTGCATTAATATGTTAGAAAGAAAAACAATGAAATTCTCTTTAAAAATTCACAATAAATTTTGAAAATATATAAAAATTTTGAAAATTTATTCGTAGAAAAATTAATATTAAACAGAAAGTTTCGAGGTTATGTAAGTATATCTGAGTTACAGATTGCAGAAGTACATACAAATATGCATATACATAAATAAGCATGCGTTAATTCTCCATTTAATAATTGAGTAATCAAATTAAGGCATTTAGGTTTAAATGCCTGTTTAGAGTTAAATGTTCGTTTAAACGTTTGTTAATACACTTGCGTTACTTTTAAATGCCATTTAATATAAATGTCCTTTTAAATACGTTGATAATAGTGGCCGTTAGTATGTTATATTTAACTATATGGCCAACTCGCAAAATAAAATTTACTTTTACAGTTAGAGATGCTCCGAAATATTCCAAATTTTGAGTTTTATGTAATATTTTTATTATATATGTCAGCATTTCTTTTAAATTCAAACTATAACAATTCTTTCGCTGACCCCCACACTAATTATTCTATTCGGAATATTATTAATATTGCTCTAACTATAAAAGTCCTATAGCATGACTCATTAACGTGAACTATTATGTAAACGGAATATTAAAGTTGTTCAGTTTGTATCATCTTATTTAACCACGTAATTTCAACAGTTATTTCTGACTTAGATAAACAACAAACATAAACAAACAATAATAGTAAAACACAAATTTTTAAATACATTCTTACCTTCGGGCATCGATTAAGTATTATTATTATATTTGATTAAGACTAAATTTAGATTTAGCATGACAGCACGAGCAACATGCTGATACAAAATAAATTTTAGTTTTGCGGGACCAATGGCTTTTTATACGTAAGCTATATTGTATCCGTAAAATTTGAGGCTAGTTGCCACTCGCTTGAAATGACATAATTACATAAAAATTATAATTCACTTCGCAATGAACTCGGGTAATCTTGATCTGAATTGGACGACAATATATATTTCCGCTTTTGTTCTACTCTTCATGTCACATATGTTCTCGTTCTTAAGCAAATCTCTATTTTAACTTGAAAAATAATTGGATTAATTCAGCTTTTACTTGACAAAATCCACAATTTAAAATGAAAGTAAAACTAACACTTTACATCTTAACATTTTATTAATATATGATCGTAAAATGACAATTGTTTCGCTAACACAGTGGCTTCGTCAGTTACGTACTAAAGCAAGTTACAAACTAACATCGGTATACAAAGATATAAAATGTTAATATTATCTTTACAGTGTCTTTGAAATGTGAGAATTTACACAAATATTTTTAATTAACTAAATGTACCTTTCTATTATCGTCTAAACGGTCGCTTTTGATAGATAAATTTAACAAAGATTGAACGTTAAGTAAAATTTGTGGATGCTTTAATTTATTAATTTATAGTAAATTTAATTTTGTCCATTTATTTTTTAAATGTAGAATTTGAAAATCTTTATTGAATATGTGGTTTTCTTCTATTAAATAATTGGTAAAACTGAAATCTGATTTTTCATTTTTAAACGAAGAAAAGTGTTCAGCTATACGTTTTTCAAATGATCATCTTGTTTGACCAATATACATCTTGCCACATCCACACGTTAACTTATAGTAGGACCTCGGATTTCTAATTTATTATTTTTACCTGTTCTATCTTTATTGTTTTTAATGTATTTGGATAAATAATTATTTGTTTTGAAAACCCTTTCTGATATATTGAAATATCTTCATTAGGTTTGCCTTTTTGTCCTTTTTTTCAGGATACATCATATAAATAGTTTTTGTCAGTTAGAGTATCTGTATAGCCGTTATTGATTGCTATTTGTTTGATTAGATTTAGATTTTTTTTCATAATTTTCGTTGGATGGTGGATTACTTATAATTAATCAATTTATATAAGAAATTATAGAAACCTGCTAATTTGTGTGATTGTGTGGAATGTGTTCACGAATTATGTACAACTAGGTATGTCAGTATGGGATTCTTTATAGTAAATGTCAAACTCTAATTTGTTCGTTGTTTTTTTAATTGTGAAATCTTAATAATATTAATGCTACTATTTATTTCGGGTCTATGGTAAATTCAATATTTTTGTGAATAGGGTTGACGAATTCTAATAACAAGTTTAACTGTCTTCGCGTTTCGACGAAACAAAGTACGACATTTTCTACATATCTATGCCAAAAGAAAATATGTCTTCTTAGGTGATTATTAAAAATGATGGTTCTAAGTGGTTCATGACGATTTCTGATAGTAATGCATATAAAAGATTGTCCATTGTTAGTCGTTCACTACAAGTGTGAACTGAATTATTAAATTGGGAGTAATATTGTTTCAGAATAAAATAAAAACTAAAAGACAGGATTCCACTCTTGCAAATCATTAAATAGAAGAAAACCGCACATTTTATAATACTTTTCAAATTCTACATTTAAAAAATAAAGTCAACATTTAATTTACTGGAAAGCTTAGAAATTCATAAATTTAAACAGTCAAATTTTACTTAGCAATCAGTTGAATTTAAGTAACTCACCTTTTTTAAATTTATTCATTTAAGGCCACTGTTTTTACAATAACAGAAAGACACATTTAGTTTATTACCAACTTTTTATTTGTAAACAGTAAAGGCTGACACATTTTTGCTCGAATATTTGTGTAAATTCTCACATTTTAAAGACACAGTAAAATAATAATAACTTTTTCATATTTATGTACACCAATGTTAGTTTGTAACTTGCTCCAGTACGCACCTGACGAAGCCACTGTGTTGGCGAAACAATTACCGTTTTCTCAACGTAGTACCATCCAGCTCAATCAAATAGCATATTTATTAAACAATATGCTTTGCATACAAAAAGGTTTTAAATATTTTCATTATGAAACAGACATGTAAATAATTTACACATCTGTAACTGTATCATGGACAATACACCTCGTATTTTCGGCATTAACTTCTGCTTAAGACATATGTTTCTGCCATCTATAATAGGCGTCGTCAGTTAAGCTAGTGAAGCAATGTATACAAATGATACAAATCTATATAAATAGATCTGTATCTGTATATAACATTAAGCCGGAATCCCTATTAGATAAAGCAAATTTCATCCTGTAAGGTGGCACTTATTAATAAGTGACATCTGACGGACGAAAGAGACTTTGCCGGAAAAGGGACCTTTCGTTTGTGACCAGCTAAGCTGGTACGACAAGCGAAACAATACGGGTAAGTTCATTAACAACAAGCTTAGCTGGTCACAAACGAAAGGTCCCTTTTCCGGCAAAGTCTCTTTCGTCCGTCAGATGTTACTTATTAATAAGTGCCACCTTACAGGATGAAATTTGCTTTATCAATAGGGATTCCGGCTTAATGTTATATACAGATACAGATCTATTTATATAGATTTGTATCATTTGCATACATTGCTTCACTAGCTTAACTGACGACGCCTATTATAGATGGCAGAAACATATGTCTTAAGCAGAAGTTAATGCCGAAAATACGAGGTGTATTATCCATGATACAGTTACAGATGTGTAAATTATTTACATCTCTGTTTCATAATGAAATATGCTTTGCGATAGTTCCTTTCAAATAATAACAGGAGAGCAAGAATAAAATGAGACATCTCAATAACGGATTGCTTCAAGGATAGGTACTTGCACCTGTCCTTTTTAATTTGTACAATTCTGATATGCCACACACCAAATCAAAAAAGTTTGAATATGCCGATAACTTGGCTCTTGCATGCCGGAGTAAATACATAGATGGAACTAATAATATACTTTCAGAGGACCTGTCCGTGCTGAATACTTCGACTATTGGAGACTAATCCCGAATATGAATAAGTATTGTGCTTCAAACTCAACAATAAACAAGCACGTCTAGAGTCACAAGCGTACTTCAATAACAACTTGCTACTTTATAATCTTATTAATTGATGTTGCAGACACTTTTTGATGAAAAATTTTAGTAATTATTGATGTAATTGGTAGGAACAACACATTTGACTATATTTCACAAATTTTATTATATTTCTCTAACATATATGCGTCGGCAGTTATGCCTTTCTGAAAGAGTAAAATTTACAACTCAAAAGTTGTATTCTTACAGAGTTTCTTACAACTTTTGAGTTGTAAGAAACTCTTTGAGAATGGCATAACAGCCGAAACATATATGTTAGAGAAATATAATAAAATTTGTGATGTGTTATTCCTTCCAAGTACATCAATAACCTTATAATCCTTACACAAAATATCTAGGAGTATTACTGGATCGAACACTCGCATCTAAAAAACATCTACAGAACACCGCAGCTAAAATAAACACTAGAAATAACATAATCCACGAGCTCTGTGGTAGCGCTTGGGGTGCGAATGCATCTACCCTTAAAACGTCAGTTCTTAGCCTTGTTTACTCGCTAGCTGAATACTGCACCCAGTCTGGCTAAACAACTGCCACGTAAATCGATATCAAACTCAATGAGACCATGAGAATAATTATCTGTTGTTTAAAAAGTACATCTCTACACTGGCTGCCGGTTCTAAGCCATACTGCACCTCCCACCATCCGGAGGCAGGAAAGCCTGGTAAGAGAATATAATAAAATAATATCGAATCTTTCCAGTACACAGTGACCTGTCTGATGCCGGCATGTCGAGACTGAAGTCTAAATCTCCTCCACTACTTCTAGCAGAACAATTTATAGCAGAAGATTTCAACCCAAAGGATAGATGGAACGAATATTGAAAAGCCTTGAAACCCGCTCAAGCGGCCCATACTATCGATCCTACCGTACCCTTACCAGGAATGAAGCTGCCTTGCCGTGAATGGAAGACACTAACTAGTATAAGAAGGTCCCACGAAATTGGTCGTGACTCATTCTGTAAATGGTGACTGATTGAAACACTAACTTGCGAATGGAGAGAACCTCGCTAGACTAGCAACCATATTACAGCTGAATGCCTTACAGCATATGGAGTTGAGGTGAGTAACTTCTTTGAAGCCACTGACTCCGCGTTGGAGTGGATCAATGGCGTTGATTTTAAAATTTAATTTTTTTATATATAATTATATATATAATCATTTATAGCTATATTTATACGTTAATGTGCTTGCTTGTCATTGATTTTACTTACGATAATAATAATAATTTCGGTTTAATTGCAACTAATCCACTTAGCGATAAATCAAATTTTTAAATAATTAATAATTGGTCTCATTGTTTCGTTCAATGCACTTTCCTCTTATATTTTGGCAAATTTTTAGAGTTCATATTTGTTTAGGATCATTATCACGTCGGGAGATGGTCGCTATGTTTTCTAAATCTGCCATAATTTATTAGCTTATGTTATCTCAACTAATATTATAAAGAGGAAACATTTGTGTTTTTGTATGTATGTTTGTAATGTTTTCACACAAAAACTACTGGACCGATTTCAAAAATTCTTTCACCCTTAGAAAACTGCAGTTTCACTGAGTAACATAGGCTATATTACATTTTCAAAAAAAAGGGATCCCTAATAAAAATGCATTAATGTAACCCGAGGTGTGAAAAAATTAGTCACAAAAAATCTGCAATCGCGTACGCTGCGGAAACTATTGTTGATAGAACAAAAAATGTTCTACAGTATTATAGAACGTATTAATATCTACAAAAAAGTCCGCGAAACCATATGTCCAACTACTGTAGTTATGCCACTATAACTACTTTTTTACATTTTAAAAGTTAATAAAAGTGCCGACAATAATCAAACCATATTATCCATACCTCTGTATTATTCCTTATCCTATTAAATGATATTTTATTAAAGACCATTTCAATACTAGTAAAATACTTTTTAAATTATTAAAATCGGACATTCCATTCAAAAGATAGGTATAACGAATTTAAAAATGTCAATCTAAAGAAAATAATGTTATAATATAATGTAGTAGTATACCGATGGCCATACTCATTTTGTTTGTAATAAATTGACAATCGAAAAATTATAACTGGAATAAGAATAGTATTGGCAGAAGGAATTTAATAGCAAGTTCAATGAGAATGAAAAGTAATAGGAAACAGGCACAGAGAAGCTATTATAGAAAGAAGTTAAACATAAGGTGATATAAAATCCAAAAATTAAGAATCACAAGAAAGGAAGATTAAATATTTAAGAGAATACACTCACTATTGTATTTATTCAAGGTAGGATCGAAGAAAAGAGAACATATACGATACAAATTTTATTAAAAGAATTTAAATAACACAGATATTTCAAAGGTGACGTTTTTGAAGTAATTTCGACAATGTGTCAAAAGCCAAGTGACAGGAACATTATTAAAATAGCGGGTTACATTGTTTATAAGTTATGTTAAATAACTAAATGGACTAAACAAAAAATGTAATCAATTCATCAGCTTTACAATTAAAAAAATAATTTTTTTGTCAAAAACTTTTTTTTCCTTTAACTTCACATAGCTACAGCAACGCAATTGGATGATTTGTTTTCCCAGTGAATTTATATTTACTATAAAACATTTATCTCTTTTCTCATTCATTTCATTTCAGATTGAGTCACAGCGAAGCGTGGTCGGGATTAGCTAGTAATATTATACAGCGCAAATTAAAATGAAAACTGCACTTTTGACAAGGTGAAATATTTTCCATTCCATTTTTGGTAGTGATGTATGCAGTCGTTTCAAGTACAAGCGTCCGAAAAACGATTTCTTTATTTAGTTTTCGACATATCCATCACGCTCTATATAAAAATTGTTGGCACTCATAAAGTCTATGGAATTCCTGAAAATTGTTGTCTGCAGGAATCGATTTTAAGACCATTGTGACTCGCTTCGACATTGTCAAAATATATTCATTTGAGATTGTTTGAGTTTTGGAAACAGTCAGCTGAAATTAAATTTGGTGATTATAGAGAGCACGTGCTCGAATGAATGGGCTCGTATGAACAGATCGTATGGTCAAAAATATTTGCACAAGGAAAGAACAATGACGCGGAGTATTACGGCGAAAGAGGACCCAGCAGATTCTTCCTTACTCTTTCAATTTGCTGTATTTACCCAGTATTTACTGAGACATAAAATGGAACAATTTTTCGATGGATAATCGCACTCGATACTCTCATTTGGACGAGCCTTTGGTGGTGAGGAAGTGTGGTACCAATTTCCCGCACAACCTTTTCTTGGACAGGTGCGACGTTAATATTCAGCTTTTCTGTTATTATTTTTCACTTCATTGGCATAATTAAAGACTCACATTTTTGTCATGAGTGTTCATTGGTCTGTTGGTCTGTCGGCTTCGGAATCATCCTGTAGAGACGTACGACCTCTCTTAAAACGTGAAAACTATAAATCTATATAACTGACATTGCGAACATACGCTCGGTGTATCAAGTCAAGTGCTTCTGCACTACGGTTTTTACCCAATACAAAACCAAAATTGAATTGCTGCACGTTATTCCATTTTGCAATCTTGGCAGCACAAGAAAATTCCTAAATCTTGTACGATCACTATTCGTAAAGTATTTGACTTGGCTTTATACTAACTAAATTATTCTATAAAATGGCATTACTGGTATTTTGTTAAAGAATTAGCCCGATTTTAGAATATTCCCTGGAGTGCACGCATGTAGTAGGGTGTCTAGTAATTCACGACGGACGAATTCCATTCGGAAACATACGGGAATAACATGTTATGCAAAGAATTATGAAGAGAAAACAAGGTATTTGCCCTAATGAACGCTAATATTTTTAAATTATCTGAATATATGATAAAGTACGAAGCTCTTTTCTTTCGAAGTCAACACAACGATAGTTGTAGGATTAAGAGATACGAGGGACACGCTATATATTTCGAGATGTCACGAAACTAGAGAAGTTGGAGCTGGCAACACTGCATTTACAAATAACACCATCATTAAATAGTAAACTCTGACTGTCAGTTGAGTAGCTGCTGTCGTAAAGCAAACGTAGCAGATACGATTTGTCATAGAAACATGGACTTGTCGAAAGAACATGTACGCGCAATGATATACTACGATTTTAAGGTCGGTTGAAGTAAACAACAAAGTCTTGAACGATTGCAACTCGCATTTGGTGATGAAAGTCCTTCACGTGCAATTGTGTTTCGCTGGTATAGCAAATTTAAAAGAGGACGGATATCGCTTGGTGATGAGAACGTGCTAGTAGGCACTGTTCTTCAGCTACCGCTGAAAACATTGAGAGAGTGAGACGTATGATCGACAATAAGCCAAGATGCACCTGTCAAGCGATTGAGGTAACTCTTGGTGTTGCATCCGCAACACTAAATTCAGTTATGCCACACACGTTTAACGATTCCCAAAAAGCAGAGCGAGTAAGAATCGCTCGGGAAACATTAGAAATGTTAAATAATGGTGGACATCGCATTCTATCAAAAATAGTAACAGGTGATGAAACTTACATCCCATTTTACGATATCCCTACCCACCAGGAGAGTCGTGTGTTAATCCATGAAGATGCTTCAACACCAACAATGGCCAAAAGCAAAGGGCTGTCAAGAAAGTTATGTACGCAGTTTTCTTCCGTAGTACTTGATTAGTAAAAGCAGTCAAGCTGGAAAATCAACGTACAGTTACAGCATACTGGTGCACCATAAAATGTTTACCTGCAGTTCTTGAGTCAGTCAACGTTCGCGGGTTAATGTTGCATCACGACAATGCATCGTCACACAGTGAACAGCACACAGTTGAATTTTTACGTGAAAATAAGGTAAAAGTTATTGAACATTTGGCGATGTGTGACTTCGGATTGTTCTTTAACCTAAAGAAACATTTACGTGGTCGACGTTTCACGACGGAGGATGAGATAGATGAAGCAATTCATCTATTTTTTAAGAGCATTCCAAAAGATGATTGGCTTCAAGCTATTACATTGTGGAAACTTCGGTTACAAAAGTGCATTGATGCAGGAGGAGATGATGAATAAAATCATTTTCATAAAAAGACTTGTAGTTTTCTTCTTCTGTCTCAAAATATATAGCGTGGCCCTCGTAAGAGAGGTACCGTGTCACCTTTCCAGTACTATAGACAGTCAGAAAAGTGAGTGGGGAAGAGAACGACTGTTCACAGTCTGACTGAAAGTTGTGTTACTAGTTCTGAATTGGGTATATTTTCTCTAATTATTTTTATTGTACATATTAATGGTATGGAATTGGTTGAAAGTGTGTGATCGACAGTTCCTAAGCCCAGCACTTTTCAAATATTTAGAAACCTTCTCTCAAAATGAAGCATTTAAAGTTAATTTTAACACGATTGTTTAATCTTCTGTATACTACAAAAATAAAGATTTTCTGTTATAATTAAGTTTTTTTCACGGACGATTCTTTATGAATTACATTATAATAACTGACTGTTGTTTTGTATTTCACTTTCACTAAATCAAATTAGATGATCTACGAATCAAATATAGCACACTAATTCTACTTGACATTCTGACTGTTAAATTCAACAATATCCAAAACTCCAATATTCTTTCGTCCGACAATTTTTCACAGAAATCTTAAGGAAATTGACGATTACATTGGAATACGTCACGAATATGAGTCACTAGTGATCATTTTCTCTTTTGCAGGAATACGAAGTGCTACTCAAAAATTCCCGGAAGGTGAAAAAATACAATAAATTACTTTTACAACTTATTCACTACCATCTCCTACAAAGTACTTTCCTTCCGTATGAATACACCGATTCCAGCGACTTGTCCATGAACGTAAACAGTGCTGGAAGTGTTCGCGTATTACCGTGTTCAACACTGCCTGCAATTCGGTCTGGATCTCCTCAATCGCCTCAAAACGACGCCCATTGAGCTACAATTTCAACTCCGGAAACAGAAGTCACAAAGGGCAAGATATGAGGAGTCGGGAGGATGGGGTATTGTCACCTTCGTCATGGTGTAGGATCCAAGAATTGTTGTCCCACTTGGCAACCTGCTTGCGTCGAATGTTTCACAATAAAATAGTCCATTAACTATTTCAGCTGGTGGGGGAAATTCTTGGTGCTCTATTCTATCAGCGTCAAAGAAGCAAATCAACGTCGACTTGACGTTGCTTCGAACTTGACGTGCTTTCGAGGTGGCGATGGCGTCTGCCACTGCGATGACTTTGTTGCTTCGTTTGAAACACACCTGTATGCCCATAATTAGTCGCCAGTAATGATTCTGATACTGAAATTCGCATCCCTTTCGATAGTTTTTTTCAACTGTGTGCACACATGAATACGGTGCTGTTTTTGTCTAGTGCTGAGTAACCTTGGCACAAACTTTGCAACAATACGCCGCATATTGGCAATCTGTTCTCCTACGGTCTTGCAGGATGGCATGATGCTCTTTTGCCATATTTTGTGCCGTATTTTCCATCGATGGACCACCGAAACGCTCATCATCAGCAACTGACACGCTCGTTTAAGCATTTTTAGAGTTTCCGCTACCGTTTAAGCTGAATTTGATGAACATTCTTTGTTCTTTCACATCAGACATTGTAGTGTCGCAGAGTAACTCAAACACAACTCAACAAATATAAACACGATGTTTGTCACCATCTTTTGACAAACTGATTTAGTATAAACGTAGGTCACACCACCTAGCGTTATAGAGCTGTACTATCTTCCCTTCGCGCGCCACATTCAAATTCTGTGAATTTCTAGGTAGCACCTGGTATTGCTTCGATGTGGTAACGTCAGGAACATCGGAATCTAAAAAAACGGCATTTATTTGATTAAAAACAAAATTCCAACAGTAACCACGACATCCAGAATACGTTGACAAAGACTCAGTCTACTCAGTCTATTTGATGTGTATATGTAAACGGGGATTTGAAGTAATCAGTTGTTTTCAGATAGCGTAATACGATACATAAGGATATATGTATGTCTATATATAAAAATCAATCAGATGATGCCCTCATATATTTTTTATACAGTATACATAAACGTCCTTGAACTAATCAGACAAGGGACAAGGTTTATGTGTCGTGTATTTTTTATCAACTGGAGATATTGTAAGTGGAATAGCGTTCGAAAATAGAAAAAAAAATATCAGTATATTCACGAAACACCTTTCTTCAATCACGTATTCAAAGTAGAAATAATAATTATAAGTAAAGTTTAAGTCATTATCTGTTAGTTACGTTTTTTCTATGTTTGTATAAGTAGCTATAATATTATTATATTAATGATATAGATACCACGCTTTATATTATTACTTTCGTGATGTAATTGGGTATGTACTTCTATTCATATTAGTAAAATATAAAATATATTGCTCCCGAATGTGCCTCATGATATCTTTGCCTTATTAAGATTGATTTATAATTAATCATTTAGCAATTTTATTTGGTTTAGTACAAGGCAGTGATTTGCAATTTGTAATTCCTAACTACGTACTTACATTGATAAATATTATAATAATAGAAGAAATATTAAGTTGAACTATATAAATTTTGTGAAAAACGAAACATTAAATATTGGATGAAAAATTAACAGCATATTTTTAACTTAATTATTACTATTTATTCACTTAAGTATTTGGATACCCAGGAGAGATTCAGTACAGTATTGTGTCTATTTATGAGGATGGATCCCTTTGCTTCACCCCTGACCCACTCGCAATAAAAAATTGGCAAATATCTTACTTTTACTTTTCAACATAGTCCCCATTAATGTTAACATATTTTTCCCATCGATATTCTAGCATTTCTGATATTTCTCGAAAAAAAAGATTGTTCAACTTCTGAAAACCACTGATTTACTACACATATCATATCATTCTCACGGAAATCGTTAGACAAAGCACAATTGTGTCGTATATTACTTTATTATATTAGTAATATAGTGGATCGGAATCCAGTAGACGAAAGAATCTTAACTATAGACCTGGAAATAAAACTAAGAGATATAAGACTTCTCTGAAACAAAAAATGCTAAAGTAAAACAAAAAATAAACAAGAAATGAGATTTCCGCCAAGCGATACACTTGCTCAATAGTGGCATGCATTTCTCTAAACCCAAATTGATGATCGGGGATTATTGCGAGTTCATCAATTAAACGTTTCAGTCTCTTCAGGAGTAATTTCTCAAATATCTTTGACAAGGTAGGCAGGAGACTAATCGGGCGGGATGCTGACACTTCTTCCATAGATTTGCCAGGTGTAGCAATTAAAACAATTTGGGCAACCTTTCATTGCGACGGAAAATGTCCATTTCTTAAAATAGCATTAAATATATATGTAATATACTTTATTGTTACCTCAGGGAGTTCTTTTCGAATCTTACCAGTTATAAAGTTATATCCGGGTGCTTTTTTTAAATTAACGTTCCTCAAAATTAATTTCTTGGTTTCTCCCATTTTTATAGGTTTTAATGGTGGCGACATTTGTTAAGGTGCGTCAGGAAAGACTTTTATATCTTCAGTTTCTTCTGGAGACAAACACGATTGGTGTGAAGGTAAGAGCTATTTGCTTGTCATCCCTAGCCCAGCTTTCGTCGGGTTTCCTGATTGGTCATATTATTTTAATAGGCGGATTCTTTAGTTTTCTTGTGGCTTTCCATAAAGAATATTTGTTCGCTTCGGTTGGTGTTAAAGTTTCAAAGCATTTCTGTGTATTGTGATTCCTCTCGTTTAACAGTATCTCTCTCAAGTTGTTTGTTGCCTTGTTAAGTTTAGCTTTATCTTGGGGGGGCTCTGCTGTACATCAAAACGCTTCTCAATCTCCTATATTCACGTATTGCCCCTACAGTTTCATAAAAGCTATATTGTTGTGTGCTAGAAGTTTGCAAAGCCTGTGGTGTCGATTGCCAGGCAGCGGTCTGTATCGTTCGTGTTAAATTTTCGACAACTAGATCGACATCTTCCTCTCATTGTAAAGGAATATCCAAATTCAGGAGTGCAAGAATTATATCTTTGAATTTTGACCAGTTAGTTGGTCCTGATTAAGGTTTATCTACTAGTTACCATGACTCCTGAGTGGCCAAATGCCAGATTCAAGATTTCATCAACTAGTGCTTTTCTCATTAGTATTCCCTTATTTACGCAAAGGTCAATCAAGTCAGGTATTTTATTTATATTCAAGGACCAATATGTTTGTTTACCAGTTGATAAGTAACTGGCGTTGTTAGTTTCAATACATTTTAATAGTTCACGACCTTTAGTTGTCACTAATCTTGAGCCCCGCTGAGTGTGCTTGGCGTTGCGTCATAGTCCCCTCCAGCCAAGAACCTGTTACCAAGAGTGGAAAAATATTCATTGTATTAATCTTTTTTTAATTAAGTGGTAGGTAAAGTGGACGGTAAATCGCAGATACAGTAATGTGTCCTACCCAATCTTTTACTGCTATGCTTGTCACTTGAATGTGTTGGTAATTATTACCAGTGTGATGCTTTATGTATTTTTTAATTATTTTGGCACTTCTGGCATGGGCGTTTCCACTAGGATGTGTGGTATTGCAAAATGCATCAAAACCAGTTGAATTCTGCGTCCACAATATGAATAAGCACTCTGATAAATAGCAACAGGCAATTTCAATTCATTGGAAATGGCGGAAAATAATTAGCAAATAACAGTGAATATGCCGTAGATTAGGATATAATTTTGTGTGTTTTATTGATAAATATCGTTGTTTTACTGAACGGTAATTTTTTCGTAATTCAACCGATGCTTTCATAGTAATACACGACAAGTTTTAACTTTATTTAGATTAATATCTCAATTGATATTCACATATTGTGTAATTTAGTTCAAAATTAAATAGTTTTTATAAAAAGTAAATGAGTCGGCAAACATTAATAACGACAAATCATAGCGGATCTTTAATGTTCCTTGAGATAAAACATGTTTCTGGGTTTAAGTGGTAGTATGAATAAGCTTTCGCAACACAAACGCAAATTTCTAGAGTTTATAATCTTAACTAGGCCTAGAATCGATTTACTTTAATACCAACCACCACCTGTGAAAACTGTAAATTATACATATTATTATGTTTAAAAATAAAATAAAGTTATTTTTAATTAAAGTAATATGTAGTACAACGAGGAGATATTATACAATTTGTAGCTAATGTCTCGATGATATACTCGTAATATAGGATTTTTGATAACTATTCTAAATATACGAATACTAAAAGCGACTGCATATACTGATAATGAAGGCGAGAAAAAATATTGATAATTAATGCGATAACTTTACACCGATCAATAGGTTAAATTTATTTCAACATAGTACATATTGAAAGACAAATCAATATTCACTGAAACTTTTAGATAAAATTATAGGAATAAAAAGTTATCTTAAGTAATTTATTCCAAATTCGATTATATAATTCAGAAGTAATTTTTCTAATTGGTTATATTAATTTATCAGATAATGCTAATCTTAGTCAATCCGCTTTGATGGTTTTCTTCAACTTTCTTTGATTTATCAGGATTTAAATATAAGTCACAATAAGCTCTGTACATGTGGAATGTACATATATACATATGTGCATATACTTACGTGTATCTAAGAAGAAGGTCGTAGATGCATGTCTTTTCTAATTTATTAAATATTTTTTGACTTGGTATTAAATATACTTTAAGCTCTAAAATCAATTTCGGATAATATTAAGCAACGGCTTTATCAAACATTAAAAAATATATACATTTCTGCTGATGAAATCACATATATTAAAACCAGCAATAAATTAAATTGTGTGTGGGTATCTTCATTTCAAATAGTAAAAAGGTCTTTATAATTACGAGGGGACGTTTTTACATTTCCGGAGTAGGCATGAAAACGAAAGATTAGAGCATCAATAAAAATTTATTTTTAAATATAGTTTCCTAGCATTTGAATACAGGTATTACACCATTTCAACAACATCTTTACATCTTAACATCCATTCTCTTTGTTTCTTTGCAAAATGGTTCTGTACAGCTATTATAAGTTTGCCATCGTCCCTAAATTAGTCACTGGGTGCTAAATCTGGACTAGAAGGTTCAATTTCTCGAAAGCTACCATCAGCAAATTTGGCCCAACGCGCGATAGTTTGCGCTAAACCATGCATACGTTTCTATCGCCAGATCGATTTTTCAACTAAAATTGGCGTTATTAAAGAAGTACGCGATCGCATATCGTCAATAACCATATTCGTATTTGTCATGTAAATCTTGACTAATTTAACCCATCGCACTATAGTTTGCGCGAAATAGTAGGTACGTCTTGTTTATTGCAAGATCGACTTTTCAACCAAAATTGGCATTATTAAGCAAGTGGGTAATCGCACTTCGTCGAAAACTTCATATTCGTGGTTATTATGTAATTACTGACTAATTTGGCTCATCGCGCGATAGTTTGGGCGAAATCGTAAGTACGTTTCTCTTATCGCGAGATCAATTTTTCAAATAAAATTGGCGTTATTAAGGAAGTGGCTAATCGTACTTTGTCGAAAATTTCATATTCGTGTTTATTATGTAATTCTTGACTAATTTGGCTCATCACGCGATAGATTGGGTGAAATTATGGGTACGTCTCTCTTATCGCCAGATCGATTTTTCAACTAAAATTGGCGTTATTAAAGAAGTACGCGATCGCACATCGTCAATAACTATATTTGTATTTTTCATGTAAATCTTGACTAATTTGACCCATCGCACTATAGTTTACGCGAAATAGTGGATACGTCTTTTTTTATCGCCAGATCTATTTTTCAACTAAAATTGGCATTATTAAGCGAGTAATCGCACTTGGTCGAAAACTTCATATTCGTGTTTATTATGTAATTCTTGACTAATTTGATGAGCCAAGAATTACATAATAGTTTTGGGCGGTTATCGCCAGATCGATTTTTCAACTAAAATTAGCGTTATTAAGGAAGTGGACAATCGCATCATATTCGTGCTTATCATCTAATTTTTGACGAATTCGTCCCAATGTGCGATGGGTTGCGCGAAGTGTCGGATACGTTCTCTGACATCATCAGATCGATTTTTCAGCCGAAATTAGCGTTATTAAAAAAGTGCTCGATTGCACATCTGTTACTTCCATTATACACCATTTTTTGTTAATATGTATAATCTGATAATATAACCAAATAGCACAAATACATATTTAAGTATTTACTTAACAATTGAATTGAATAAGGTAATAATTGTAAGAGAGTTAATTAAATCACAATGCAAAACACTTCGATTGGCTTGTTATGAATTTATGTGTTGAACTAAGGATAAAAAGGTTGTCGTAGTTTATAAGCTTTGGTACAGTGCACATATGTCATCTCTTGCATAATAATTTCAGTAAAGAATAATTGAAAAGTTTCTCTCGGTGCAGCAGTCATATACTTTTATGTCAAGGCAGGTGGACGATGAATAATATTATGTGATTAAATTTTATTTTTGCTGGTGGCCCTATTCTCTATTTCAGGCTGCTAGGAGAAATATAAAAACTCACAGATGCAATATTCTGGTATAGATTATCAGTATTGCTAATATTTCCTGCATTAGTATTATTACTAGAGAACGGACACGCTTACCACCCAGTGCAGTACTGGCGAAAGGCTGTATTTCTAAAATATTTAATTTTATTTATATAATTGGAAAACGAACGGGTGGTGATCTATAAAATTACGAAATACATATTTATTTGTTGAAAAGTTGTATTTAAAAAACTTTTAATTTTATCTATATAATTGGAAAATAAACGGGTGGTGATCTATAAAATTACGAAATACATATTGTAATGGATTTTTCCCCGAAGAAAAAGAAGAATAATATTGAACATTATTTGTATGACATTGATTTGAAATGTATGTTATTTTATTGTATATATTTAAATATTTATGATGTTTGAATTTATTTTTACGACCGGGACTGTATAATTTTATTTTAGACCGGCGATGTGTGGACTCGGCAGTATATCTACTAGATGTGCCCGATGTATGAGATTTTCCGGGGTATTTTTGTCAGAGATACCAGAGCTAGTAAAGCATGTGGATGGATAAAAAAATTCATTTTTTGTCCTGATGTATTTGATTAAATTCGGGTTATTTGTTTTGTAGTGCTATTATTTGTGCATTTAAAGTCATTTACGATTTACGAGGATTTGTGATCTCGTTGTTTCATTTGTAATTTGGTATTGGTATCTCTCGCCTAATATATATATTTGTCATGTTTTTAATGTGCATGATCGTAATTTCGACACTCGTAGTCAATAGTTTGGTTTCTGTTGACATTTGAGTTTAGGGGTCATATTTTGGAGGTCGATTAATTATTTATTAGTTTTATGTTTGCTCTCGAGTCACAGGGGGTTTTTCTCTATGTGCGTGTCATTATCACACAGACTGTTTCCTCCTCGCTATTGTTATTTGGCATTAGCTCTCTTTACATTCGGAAAAGAGATTTTTTTTCTTTTCGATTTTTTTTTTTAAATAAATGTTAATTAGGAAAATTGAGAACTTTTATTAATGCTATATTGTTTTTCTTTACGCGTTCCTGCTTGTTCGAGAGCAAGACCTGAGGTACGAAGATTCCAGCTCGAAGATTGAACGACTGAGTTTAACCGGACATTCGTGAACTGCATTCATAAGCAAAGGCACAGTTCACAGCAATATGTATTTGTTGAAAAGTTGTATTTTTAAAGTTTTTAATTTTATTTCTATAATTGGAACATTTTTATTTGTTCATTTTGTCGTTCAAGTTGAGTAAAGGAGTATTAATATTGACTAGCAATAGCTTCTCAAGGTTTTCTTCTGTCAATTTTGTTCTCTTTGAATTAAGTACATCCTTATAAATAGAAAACGTCCTTTCTACATCGCAACTGGTTATAGGTGCATACTGGAAATATTCTTTTATTTCTTCATATTTAGCCGTTAGATTTTGTGGAATTGTCTCCATACATAATTGCTGCAATGTAATTAAATCTGGATTTCTATTAAGAATTGCTTCAAACTTTTGCCGAAGGGCACATCCGAAGTCACTTGGAATACTTTTCAAATTATTAACAGCCACATCTAATGTGGTTAATCCGTCATTTAATTTGAGATTTCGATTTTCAAAATAAGTGATTAGTTTTGGCAATTTTCCAAAGTGTTCGTGAAGAAAGTACAACTGATTTTTTAAATTTGGGATTTGTGTCAGCTCCTTGCACTCACCAATACTTCTAGCATCCTCCTTTAGCAGTGTTACGAAATGTTTTAGACTATCGAAATTCTCAGCATAATAACTAGTATTAGTTATTACTGGAGTGGGAGGCAGTGACAGAGATGGAAATTTTTCCCTGAAAAGAGCTACTCTCAATGGTGCTTTTCTGAAAACTTTTTTAAAAGCTGATACAAGTCTATCAACTTCCGGAAAAGTGTCTCTGATATATTCACGGATTCTGTGGAGAGCATGTGCTACACAAGTAATATGCAGCATATTAGGATATGTTTTCTTCAATAGTCTGCCTGTTTTTAACATATACGCAGCACTGTCACTTACAAATAAAAGTATTTTTTCTTTGTACGTGGCGTCCGAATGAAGCATTTTTTGCATATTCTCCTTAATGGTTTCAGCAACTGTTTCCGCATCAACTCTATTTATAACACTTGTTGCTATTACATATGAGTTATAGGGAATAGTTGGATGTAGTACACCAGCTACAACATTTACCACACAGCGTCCTAACATATCCACCGTTTCGTCGGCGCTTATCCATATGTATTGATTTAAAAGATGGCTTCTAATGCGTTCTACTGTTCTCGTATAGCACCTACAAACATAATATTTGCGTAAAGTTGATTCATCAGGAACATTTCGACCAGTATATTTTTTCAGAAATATTTTTAAAGTGGGATTGCTAAGTTTGTTTAATGGAATATTAGCCGCCATAAAAGTTTTACATAGTTCAGATGTGTTTGCGATCCTATGTGACGAATTTTTGACGATATTTTACGGATTTTGTAATAAATTTCGGAATCACTGACAATGGACATACAATCAGTATGACCGTCAATCCAACTCGCCATTGTTTTACAATGCCGTTCTCGACATTCTTCCATATCATGTCTGAAAAAGTAACTTAAACAATGCCCTAGATCTAAATAAATGAAAACTAAAAATGTGTGCGTAAGTTATTGAAACTGAACGAAATTCAATGCACACTCTTACGTCGAAATAATTGGTAGAAATAGATTCAATCAAACGATATTAAACAGGATCTATCACAAAAATTACGATGTAATTAATAGTTAAAACTATGAAAACAAGAAACTTACTCACAGCACTTTATTTATCTTACGAAATATAAACTAATAAATAAAATACATTATAAAAACCCCGCTTCTATCGACGCTCATGAAAACATTTTAAAAAACACTATATTCTTCGAATACAATAGCTGGCTTGTCCATTGTTATCGCGGCGAGACCTGGTGTCCGAGTAAGTCAAACAAATACTTCATTGAATTACGCCGGGATGTACTGAGCGACGTTATACACAATTCCAATTGCCGATTGCGTTTTATGGAATTTGCGTCCGTTCTCTAATTATTACCATCGTCATCGCTACTGGATCCAGAGACCTTGTCACAATTTGCTTCGAAATAATTGTCCATTATGTTATCATTTTCTTTCTACTTCTGAATTATCTCTTTCTTCGGAAGGTGGGTAATCGCACTCATTTGCCCAATGTAACAACGTTTCTTCCAACTTTGGATCACCAAACTTTACACATTGTACACACTTTTTCGATCTTTTTATTGCTTTTGTACTAGAACTTTACTCAATGCAGTCGCAATTCAACTGGGTGGGTCTTTAATAATGCTGTGTCCAACTTGTACAAAAATGCAGATTCGTTTACTTGAACTTGTCACACGCCACCAATAACAGGCTGAGATGTATAAATTCAAAAAAATTGCTCGTGCACTTGAGAGGCCCGGTTTATGTAAATCTGGTATAGTGATGGATGATTAAAGCTGGGATTATATAAAAATGCATATTTTTTATTTACGATATGTTTATCAAAATTATTGCAGATCAATACAGATCACGTAAAAAGCAAGCATTTGCGACTACTTTTCTTTTGCATATATTGAATATAAATACTGCTTTGAGCATATTTCATATCAAATTGAATATTTGCTCATATTTTATCATTTATTTCTAAAGTGCACCGTAAGAAATATATAAAACTATTTATTAATAATACCGGATGTCTCAGTTATGTTGTTCCAATGGCGTACCTCCGTTATTTAATAAAATAAAAATTTGAAATTTGGGACATCTGATATGCATCTAATGTTCTTTAAATTGAGCCTAATATTATTATTCTTTAGCTTCCGGTTTAACCGGAAACGATCCTAACTTTTTTATTTTAAGTAGCACTCTGTATATTTTCCTCAAAATTTGAATTCTACTGAAAATTCTCTTTCCTATGAAGTATTATACTTTGTATTTAGACTTCAAAACAGAGGTGAAATTGTATTTTAAATATTCTAAAATTGGGATCGTAGAAAATTATAAAAAGCATGTTCATTAATTTGTATTTGAATTTAAAGTAGCAAAAATACACCTCCTAAAAATTCATTTTTATATCTCTGTTAGAAAGAATATTCATTTAGAGATGAGTGGTTTACGAATATTTTATTGAAAGTCAAATAAATAACAGAAAAATAATGTTAAATAAATCACAAAAATATTATACTTATTAATTTTATTTATAAAAGAACGGTATTTATGAGCCTCTTAGTGGCACCAAACTTGAACCATGAGCGCCAGAAAATATGCTAAAGAAAATGTTACATTGAAGCAAATGTCCATTTACTTCAATGCAACATTAGGCTCGATGCAAAAGTACACCAGAGGTAACACTTCTCAATACCTCGGCCTTAAGAGCTGCGCATTCATTCCTAATTCTATTTTTTAAATCTTCCATATCTGCAAGTGGCGTGTGGTATACCCTATCCTTCAAATATCGTCATAGAAAATAATCTATCGGCATTAGATCGGGTGATCTTGTTGGTCCATGTGTGCCTATCCACTTATTAGGGAAAATCTGATTAACATAATCAGTCACAATTCTAGAATTGTGAGCGGGTGCCCCATCATTCTGAAAATACGTATTGGCACGTATATTCAGCGGAACATTTTCAAGAAACATGGAAATTCACTCTAAAGGAATTCTAAATATACCTCACCAATTAAGGTTCCTTCATCCAATAATGTACCCATAGATCATGACGCACCATACATTAATTCCCCAAATTTTCTGAAAGTTAGTCTCTCTCATCCAATGAAGATTTTCAATAAACCAACAAGGGAATTGTGTCGATTTACGCTCCCATTACTGTAAAAGTGGCTCTCTACTGTCCATAATATTGAGCTAATAATGCCATTTTCACGGGCAGTCGCTAGCCATGGTCATCTGCCATAATCTCCTTGTTTTAATCCTTGATGCAGGTGAATTTCGAAAGGCCTGAATTTGGCGGATTCGTTGAATAGAAGAACGATACTAATCACATTCTGCCATAGCACCAACACTGTGCTATTCATCAGTAGCAGTCTTTCTTTCAAAAACGTTTTTTTTTCTTTGAAAAGTTGCCACATGTCTCCAAATTTGAAGCCAGACGTGTAAAATACATAGCTGTTGGCATATCTCTGTCAGGATACCGCTCTATGTAAACACGGAAGGCATCACGCTTGTTTTTTTCTACATTCCCCATAAATGAGGATCACCTTCAATTTTTCCTTATTTGTAAAATCGTCGTTATACATTTCAAATACAACTTTGTTCGAAGTAACTTTGAAACAAATTTTAATATCAAACAAATAATGTCAAACTTAGCTTTAGTTTCCATAGATCTCTTTAGCTTCTACGATCCCAATTTTTGAATATTTAAAATGCAATTTCACCTCTGTTTTGAAGTCTAAATACAAAATGTAATACGTCCTGGGAAAGAGAATTTTCAGTAGAATTGAAATTTTGAGGAAAATATACAGGCTGCTTTTTAAAACAAAAAAGTTAGGGTCGTTTCCGGTTAAATTGGAAGTGAAAGAATATTAATATTAGGCTCAACTTAAAGAACATTAGATGTATATCAGATGCTCCAAATTTCAAATTTTTATTTTACTAGATAACGGAGGTACGCCGTTGGAACAACATAACTGAGACACCCGGTATATAAAAATTAACAGTCCGCATGAGCATTACAACGGGAATTCCCAGATTTGTGTTTATCTAGTCGGCGAAGTTCCACTGAATCTACGAGCAATGAGGTTGACCTATAGGTCAGTCATATATCGCCAGTTGTGTTTAGTTAGTTCTCAAAAGTATATGTACACGTAATTTTACCTTGTTATTTTTGATATGTCGAAATCATATTCACATGTGTCGATCTGGATAAAAGATTATCCTGAATTTTGTGTAGATAATGGCAGAGGGTTTTGTAAGTATTGCAGTAAAATAGTAAGTTTATATTTGTTTACGTTTAATTTCTTATTTTAATACCTGCTATTTATAGTTGTAGATTTGATACGATAAAAAATTTCAATTAATGCAGCATGTAGGAATTGATTTACATAAAAGAAATATCACGAGATCTAAAAATACACCACAAGCTACTCTGAATCCATCTTTACTTCAACAAGTAAAAATCTAGAACATAATAGTGTCCATTATGACTTGTGTAACGCCTTCTTAAGTGCAAACATTCCACTTTCAAAGTTGAATAATTCAACGTTTAAAATTCTTTTAGAGAAGTATAAGAAACTGTCAGTTCCTTTCGCTCAACAGCAAGAAAAACGTATATTAATCTATTGTTTGAGGCAACTATGATGAAAATTATGGAAACAATAGGTGAAAATCATATTTATTTCGCAGTTGATGAGACAACAGACAGTTGTGGACGCTATATTGCCAACTTATTGATTGGCATTTTAAATTAAAAGTGCGCCGGCCAATACTTTTTAATTGGTACGGAAGAATTGGAGAAAACAAATAACTATATAACTTAACTATAGCAAAATGTATAAAAGGTAGTTTAACCAGATTTTATTTGTCAAATGCCGTTCCAAGTGACAAGATATTATTGATGTTATCGGATGCTATGACATATATGGTGAAGTCATCACAGAATTTGAAGATTTTTACCCGAATCTGTTGCACGTAACATATTTGGCTAATGTTTTTAATAGAGTAGCAGAAGAAATACGTTACACATTTCCAGACATTAATTCATCGATCAATTTGTGAAAAAAGTATTTATTAAAGTATCGCTGAAGGTTCAAGCATACAAAGATAAGATACCTGGTCTGCCACTGCCACCACAGCCGATAATAACAAGTTGGGGCACGTGGCTTGATGCTGCTGTATTTTATGCAGATACCTTTGAACAGATAAGAGACTCGATAGTAATTGTAAATAGCAAAGATATACTAAATAAACCGTAAATGCGCTAGGAGTTAGATTTTATCAAAGAAAACTATAGTTTTATTAGTGAAATACTACGAAAACTTGAAACTCAATGTGTTGAATTCAGTGAATCGATAGAATTGACTTAAAATAAAATTTATAATGTGAGAGGTACGATCGGAGAGCGGTTCAAAATTAAATTAACACAAGTTCTAGAGAAAAAGCAGCGTTTTAATCAGCTTAGTAGAATATCCAATGGATTGCAAGAAACAAACGATTAAACTAATGAGATGGGTCCCTCAATTATCTGCAAATATAAGTATGTGCCAATTACATCAGTTGACGTTCAGCGAAACTTTTTAGCATACAAGCTATTATTGAGAAAAGCATTTAATTGTAAATGTTTACAAATATATATACAAAAAATTACATTGTTTCGCTTACTTATTCTTATTATTATTATTATTATTATACATGTATTTTGTAAAATTTCGAATAAAATATTGATTTAGTACATATTTGTGGTATCTCTAAATTTTTATTGACATTATTTAATATTTTGACAATAATTTAGTTGTGTAACTATCACTTAAACTTTACATATTTTTGCATATTTTAATTAAAGTTCTGCATATTTTCATTGAATTTTGAAAACATAATATATGCGAATATAATACCAGTTTCCGTGTGCATATAATTCCCACATTTAGTGAGAATAAAAAATTATTTTGTAATTTAAAAAAAAATAAATAAAAATTATTTGACTTGAGAAACAATTGAATGAATGCTTGTTTAGATTATAGAAGAACACTGGATTAATTTAAGAATATTTAATGCAAATTATAAACAATGAAATATTACTCAGGACCTGATAGGCCCGGTTTATGCATATTGGGGTTAAGTATTATATGGACTTGACTTGAATTGTGACAGTTTATTCTTCAAACCCTACGTTCTTTCTTTATAATTATATCTTAATCACAAGTAGGTGATTTATATTAAACAGAAACAAGGCTAAACATTAGAAACTGCTTACAATAGCTTTATAATGCGAATATTGTTGAGAATGTTAAATTATATTAAAATAATTTCGGAATTTTTCCACGAACAAGACACCGAATAGGGGTGGCAATTGCTCCGGCTGATCTAAATTATATTGGCTATCGCGCTATCTTTTGTTTTCAATCAACTTATCAAAGATTTACCGAACAGTTTTAAAATTAGTACAAGTACACCTCTCTAGTTTAAATATTAAGATAATGTATGTGTATGTGGACTCCAGCCGTTACAAAAATAGTTTTTCCAGATAAAATCCGGTCTTACTCGAAATCACTTGTGATAAAAAAAAACTCATACAAACATAAATTAATTTGCGATAAACGCGATGACGGCGGCGGCAGCGCAAATGCCGTCTTTCGCATGCAGGAACTGGAAGCTATATGGTGATCGTCTTCAAATAAATCAAACGCTTTCGTATATAAATCTACCGGACTATGTCCAACGGAACATCTGCGATCTTCCTCGGACGCATAAATTTGGTTAGTTTAACATAATATTTGTAGAATTTCGTATCGTCTGAAGTAAAAAAGAACAACACGAATAGTGTATCGCATTCTTCTAATCCAGTAACTACGAAAGGTATTTCAATCTACTTCTAAAGTTTCCAATACTCGCGATATTCTGCTACCCGTATTTACACATAAATAAACAAATTCCAATATGTACAAATAATGAAACAATAATAAATATGTGGTTACGAGAAGCTAGGTCAAGGTATACTTTATAAACAATTGAATTCTAAAACAATGGATTCGGAAGAATTCAGTGTATATATATCTCTGATATCAAATTCGGTTTTGAGCAGTCATTCAATGGGTTATGATCCCATTCATAATATTTTTTCTCTATATGATATATTTATAAATACACATTGTAGTATTTTAGTTGTATAATTTTCAGAAGGCCTACAAAATCTTATTTGAAAAATTATTTAAAGATACATAATGAACAATAGTAATTGTGAGGTAATTACATTGGCTATTGTAAAACTTCTAAATTTAGAGTTATAAAAAAGTAATACTATTATCATCTGATGCACTAATAAAAGTTTAGATATTTTCAGACTATTGTTGTTTTCGCGTAAGTTTTATTAGTGCTTTATACCACATGTTAATAAACAAATCAGAACGGTAGCAACAATTCTAAAAGTAAACACCGTATTTCGTAAATACGTTTATTTGCGGAACGTACTCCACTTATAATATTTTATATTTTGAATTAGATTAGTGTTGTTGGCATGTGTCTATCTAATATTGCGAAGGTCTTTAAACAAGTTACATCCTAGAATTTATCGAAATTGATTCCAAAACCAAAATGACTTTCTTCCTGGGCGTGTCACACTCAAGACTGGGATGAGGTTCTGGATAGGCGCGGTCAGGTAGATGTCATTTATACTCACTTTTTGCACGCATTTGACGCTATAAATCATAAAGCGTTACCTTAAATTGTATTTAAAAAACTGAATTTCTTATGTATCTTACAACGGGTTTCGCTTCCTTGAATTCATTGCAACATCTTGTGTGCCTCAGGGCTCCAACTTGGAACCATTTCTTTTGATGTTGTTTTTCAATTATCTGCTGGCTACTCCCACCAGTCAGTTTTAGCATATGCGAATGATTTAAAGATATACTCTGAAATAAATAACACAGAGGATACTTCTCTTCTATAAGATAATTTGAATATAATCTCAAATTGGTGGAGTAGTTTAAAATTAGTTAAATACTAACAAATGTTGTTCTGTGAGTTACACTCGCTCCAAATTTCCTATACTGTCGCAGAATTAATAATACTTATTTCGAAAGAAAAACTGTCATAAAAGACCTGAGTGTACTATTTGATTCTGAATTGTTTTTTAAGCAACGATTTCGAGCAGTGTGTACATCCTCCTGCAAAGCTTTATTATGCGTGTTTGTACCAATTTCAACAACATTCAAATGCTTAAGATGTTGTATTTCGCTTTTGTTGTCAGCTAAATGGATTATGTAGCTATTGCTTGATAACCCTTCTATGCCTCCCATAGATTACTTTTGGTTAGAATACATCGGTGTTTTTAAAATTTCTCTCCTTCAAAATTGATGGAGTATATCCACTGATTGGAATATGTCAGAGAGGTTTGCTGCAGCGACACATGCCTTCGTAAGTGGACAGAAAGGATCGCCAGTATGCTACATTCTTTTTTGATACTGTTAAATAATAAGATCGATTGCTCGTTCCTTCTGTCAAGACTTTCCCTACACGTGCCCAGGCTTCATCACGTGTCATCTACATCGCTCATGTGCCTATTGTGAGGATCAATGTGTTGCAGCGTTCCCCTTAAACATTATGAGCACTACTGCCAATAAATTTTTTGATGTTTTTCTTTTTCAATTAAGCTAGTTAATTTCTTATGTATATATAACGTGTTCATTTGAAAAGTCAATATAGGTTACTTTGAAATTTTGATGGAATAAGACGGGTTAATAACCGGACATTGTCCTTTAAGGAAGCATCTGTACATCATGGGCTTGGTTAGCGAGCCCTGGTGTAGGAGATGTGAAAAACAGGGGGAAACTAGCCTTCAGGAGGAACTGTGAATTTACCATATCATACCAAGGTCACGAAAATATTATATATATACATATATATATATATATATATATATATATATATATATATATATATATACATATATATATATATATATATATATATAAATATAATATTTTCGTGACCTTGGTATGATAAGGTAAACTTAATAAGTCGGCGATTAAAGGTCTGGTTGTATTCCCTTGACAAAGGCATCAGTGCCGAAACATGTAGGGTTGTTTTAAATATATATATACTTTGAAGTAATGAACCAGACCTTTAATCGCCGACTTATTAAGTTTACCTTATATATATATATATGTATATATATATATATATATATATATATATATATATATATATATGTACCTGTACTTTGAAGTAAAACAGACCTTTAATCGCCGACTGATTGTGTTTACTATATATATATATATGTATATATATATATATATATATATATGCTTTCTTTTAGGTTTCCGCGGGTAGTAGTATGTGTTGTAACTGGATTCCGGGTTTTCTTCCACGGGTCTTTGTTGACAACTTCTTTCTTAATACTGGTTTCCATGCTGTTGGTAGCCTCTATAAATCATCTCGCGATATCAAATTGTCCGGACGTTTCTCAATTTCGATAGCTTCCCTGATAATTCTGGTTTTCATATGTTCTATGTTCGCCAATAATTTGGTATTGCTGAAGTCTATCATGTGGGACGTTTCCTTTACATGCTGAGCCAAAGATGAAGTTTTCTCGTCTTTTCTTACGGAGTTTTGGTGTGCGTGTCTTCTTACGTTTACCCTTCTATTTGTTTGGCGATGTACGTCATCTCACAACTCAGGCATGCAATTTCATAAACTCATTGGTTTTCTAAATGTATTCTTGTATTTGCAATCCGAAGGAATGTGTTGATTTTTCTGTCTGCCTTGAATGTGGTTTCATTGTTGTGTCCTCATAGGACTGTAGATATTCTGTCGGTGGTACATTTGACATAGGGTAAGTAGGCTTTGGCTACTGATTCGCCTTTTTCCTCTTGTGGTGTGGCTCGTTTAGGTTTTAATGCTTTACTGATTGCCCGTTTGCTAAAGCCATTCTGCTGGAGTGCATTGTGTTTTTTTATCCTTTTCTTCAATGACGTTATCCTTATCTGCCAATCTCTGTGATCTTGTTACCTTCACTACTGCTTGCAACTGATGTGTGGATTTCCGGTACACTGTATGGCTTAATTCTCCATTTCCTTTCTTCTTAACCAAAACGTCGAGGAATGGTAGTTGTTTGATTCCACTTCCATTGTGAATTTTATTTTTGGATGGATACTATTCAGATGATCCAGGAAGCTCTTAAGGTGATCTTCTCCATGTGTCCAAATCACGAACGTGTCCTCAACATATCGTATCCAAAGTTTGGGTTTATGGGTGGCCGTTCTTAGTGCTGTTTTCTCCAAGTGGAGACAGTGGAGAGCCCATCGGTGCGCCTTCTATTTGTTTGTAACGTTACAAACAAATAGATATTATCAAATAATACGGCACTTTCTATAATTATCTCATTACATTCTATACCTTTTTTTAATCCTTAAATAATAAGTTATTGTATAATTAATGACTGATTTTACTTTATAAATCGAAATAGTAGATTTTTGTAGAATTTTTGAGTATATTTAGACCTCTTAACTTGTTATATTAAATATTTTGAATTTTTATGTAATATTTACTTAGCATCTGTCAAATGTTGAAATTACCATTTTTAACTATATATTACTAATTCTAATTATGTCTTTCTTGTTTCTAATATAGATAAATGAGATCAATTTATATCACTACATATATATATATATATATATATATATATATATATATATATATATATGTATATATATCTTCTCTAATTAGTAATACTGATAATAAGTTAAATTACAAATAATTTGTCTAATAAAGAGTTATTGTTAAAATACAAACGAGGACTTTGAAGCACTTTACTATGTTCACGACAATGAATGTAACTTACAGAAAATATTTTTATAAAAGTTATTCCTATTGCAGGTTTCTTTATACCGGGTAGACACGTAAAGGAGCACTAAAGTTTCATAAAGACATTATACATTCATGTTACGACAGCACCACTATTTACGCCTTGTGATTTTGAATAGGCGTAATTTGTGTTTAGTACTTCGGTACTTTTAGTCACTAACATTTAAGCAATTAAGTTCGTTTAGTTCGAATAATAAAGCATATGCTTATAATATTTAAACTTAGCCATAAATGTAGTACTTGTAATATTTTTTAATATTATTTTCTTGTGGTAGGAAATCACTCTTGGAATCTTGTTGACGTACAGTACTATCGTCACGATAATAATTATTTTACATAATTACGCGTGGATAAGTACAGATGAAGCAATCGGTATACAGAATCGATATGCTTTGTCGAGTTATCCTTGGCATTTATTTTTTGGCTAATCTATGTCGCCTCTATTTAATAGGAATTCAAGTGAGTAAAAGTGTAAAAGTTCATATTATTATTATTAAAACTATTATGCGAAATATTAACAATCTCTTCCCAAATTTCGAAAATACTACTTGTAACTATTGTCACAAGCTGAAAAATTATTAAGACGATTAATGTAAAATGTATAAATAGTCTGCGAATAGCTGAGTGATAAGTTACTAACTCATGACGTTGGTGTCTTGGATTCAAATCCATGATCACTGTCTGGGAAGGTTTTTTCTCGAATAGACTTGATACCAACAATCAAAAATTTTAAGTTCTTCTACAAGCGCATCCGTAATAATAAACTCATGGCCTGCAAGTACTGACTGCAGTTAGCCCTAAGCTGTATGTGATGTATGGGGATGAATTATTATTCTTATTATTATCATGTACGTGTGTGAGTTTGTTTCAACTCAATTTAAAATTGTAAATTAATTCATAGCTAATCTCTAATAAAGCTTTTACACAAAACTATCTTGTATTTGAGAAGAAAAAGGAGAAAAATAATTATCATCTTCTAAATATACGGGGTGGCATGTACACGAAATTTAAATCAGGCGCGTAAACGGACGTAGTTACAATCAAACGCCGCTACGTAGAGCTGCTTACACTCTTTGTGAAGCACTATGCCAAGTGGCATAATTTAATTGGAAACATTCTTTACTGGTGAACAATTTCTCATCGTTATCACTACTTCTGTTTACGATTTTTCAATGTCCGATATGCGGGAATAGGGTACCTGTATAAATTTCTGTTTTCAATTCGGTTAGACTGCCGCAGAAAAAGACAAAATGTTAAAGGAAGCAGTCGGGGAAGACACTTTAGCCGAAACCCAAACTTGGCGGGTTCAAACGTTTTAAAAATTGCCTACCTAACCACCAAGATAAACACAGAAAGAAATTCGCATGTAATTCAGTGCATTATTGTATTTTATTATTTTTACGTATTTTCATAACGATGGTATCAAAGTTTCCTTCCACACCACAGACGCTTAACGTCTTGCGTTTATTGTGGCTGCATTGATTTCGTCACTTACTGCACGTGTTTATTATTAATTATGGAAGTTAATAGTGTGGAAAATCTTTTAAAAAACCTGCTATCATTTGAGGAAAAATTTTTAATTAAGAGGAAAGGAATGCCTATCCCTGAACTTCAAATAAACTACACTTCAACAAGTAAAACTCAAACTTACAATAGAGTATTCAATAAAAATATATATGAAAAATATGAGTGGATTTGCGGATGTTCACTAAAAAATAATTTTTTTTGTATTATCTGCTTAATTTTTAAGAAAGAGTGCCTGGAATAAACAAGAGTTGAATGATTTAAAGCATATCGCAGAAAGCAAAGAAACACGAAAATTTTGTTTCTCACATGAATGGATGCGTGGATTTTAGTGTTCTAGGCAAAGTAGACATATGTGAACAGTTAGACAGTGCTTATTTGCGACATAAAATTAAGTACAGCGAAGATGTGGAAAAAAATCGTCATATTATGCGCCAGCTAATTATGAGTATAAAATTTTGCCGAGCTTTTAAATTGGCGTTACGAGGCCATGGTGAGACCTTGGCGTCGAAAAATCCAGGTATTTATGTACGCGATGTATGTATTAGACGATGTGCTTACAGTACATATGAAAGGTTCACAAGTGTTTAAAGGCGCCTCAGAAACTATTCAGAACGAATTGATAGGTGCAATGTGGCAAATTTGCAAGCACGAAATATTAAAACAAATTAAATCTGCAAATTTCATTGCTTTGGATGCCGATGAAACTATAGACTCCTCTAATAATCATCAAATGGTTGTTATTATTCGATACGTATTTAAGGGACAAATTTTTGAACGCTTTTGGCCTTTTTTAAACCGGGTGGACACAATGCTGCTGTATTATCAAAAACATTTCAATGATTGCAAACTATTTTAAATTCTCCTTCAGGATCTGATAACAAGAAACTAATCGCTCAAAGTTACGATGAGGCGTCTGTGATGAGTGGTAAGACAAATGGTACTCAAGCTATTATCAAAAGAACATTTCCACATGCGCGTTATATTCACTGTTACGCGCATCAATTTAATTTAATTATTGAAAGAGCGGCACAGTTCAATAAAAATGTAAAAATTATCAAGTTTTCTTTCTCGTTCACCACAACGAACGGTAATTCTTGATGAAATAGTCAAACGTAGTTTACCACGAGCTGCTCCTACACGCTGGATTTTATGAAGTCGAACTGTGAACACATTATTTGAACATCAGGATTCTTTCAAAGAATGTTTAAACAAAATTATTGACAAAGATGGGATAGATTCAGTTACTATTAGTGAAGCAACTGGTTTATTGAAATATTTGAATTGCCCGGAATTTCTCTGCTGGTTGAAAATATTTCATTTCATCATGCCACATGTTGAAATATTATTTAATCAGTCACAAATGCGCGGGATTGACAGTGCTCAACTGCAAAAGACAATTTAACAATTCCAACAGCAAATTATTCAAATTAGAAATTTAAGAAATTCTATTGATAATGACAATCAAGAACGCAATAATGAAGAACCTGCAAGGAAAAGACAAAAAACGACCGCTGGAGATGACAGAGCTGTTATTGCAAAGGAAGTATGAGAGAGTATTTTAATCCGAATTAGCGACCGATTTGATTTTAGGGATCACTTAAGTGCAGAAAAATTATTTGATCCTCAAAATTTTAAAACTTTTAGTCATTCTTTCCTACAAAGAAATTTTGATGAAACTGTAAAATCTTATCCTATGTTGAACAGTGTAAAATTGAAAATCGAACTTTCAGTAATTCATGAGCGCGATGACATGTGTGACGTAGATGGTGATTTAGAAAAAAAGAAGTTCATCCAGTCTATCCCGGATTTTGACAACAAAGTCATAGATGTCTTTTCCAGCATGAAAAATAGGAGAATGGATTTTATGTATAAAAAATAGGTAAGTTTTTTTGTGCCCACCCTCTTTTATAACTCACGAGCCGCCACTTTGAAGTTTCAAACTTCATTTCATCTTCGGAAAGAGGAAAATGTCTGACCTTCCAAAAAAGTCTGACAGATGGTGCTGAATACATTGACAGAATAAGACTTACAAAATGCATGCCTTCTGCGTCAGTGGCGCTTGGATCGGTGTTTGCATTCCCCACAGCTACTTTGATGATAACGAAGGTGAATGAAATTCAACTAATTTTGGAATTTTATTGATCGTTAATTTCGGGAACATTTTTGGTACCATCTCATACATCAAATTAGTCTTATCAAAATATATATAATAGAAAAAATATAAAACAGATACAATATGATTACAGTAATATAAAAATGTTAAAAACGCATCTGTTTATGCATACATGGGCATACACAATGCATACTTTATGCATTAGTTACTGCTACGTACAGATACCGTTACCGGTGTGCATCCCTTAACCGCCGGATAACTTGAGACGCTTTGTGTTATACTTATCGGCAACGTAATAATGCATTAGCGTGCCATCCGTGTCACACATTGGATTGGATGGATTACAATCTAATCGGGTCACAGGTGCAAGTATATGTGGAATGTGTCCTAGAAGAAAGATGTCAAGTCTGGGGAACATACGACGACTTTCTAGAATGAATTATTTACAGTCGTAGCTTGCGCAGAGGAAATTTAAGAAGTCGCCTGCTCACAAACAAAGTAACAACATAATGACTGATAGTCAGGTGGCTATTAAAGCCATTATAAATTCATCTACCAGGTCTAAACTGGCGGAACATTGCAAGCAGTTCCTCAATAAACAAGCACAAGACAATACTGCGTCACTCTAATTTGGACGCCAGTACATGAGGAGATTATAGTCCGACGAATTAGCCAAAGATGGTTCTAAGAGGAATTTCGTGGAACCAGAACCCGTATGTGGAATCCCAAGGCTTCCGCTAGAATGGAAATCTGGTTATGGCTGGAAGGAGAACACGAAAAGAAATGGAGGCTAACGGAAGGTCGACTCCATACTAAGACATTAAAAGAGAAATTGAAATTATTACCGGCTTGATAACTGGACATTGTCCTTTAAGGTAGCGTCTGTGCAGCATGGGCTTGGTTAGCGAGCTAGTGAAGAAGATGTGTTAAACAGGACGAAACTAGCCTTCAATATGCACTTGTAAGTAACTGAAGGGACTCACACAGAAACATTTCGGAAGAGATCCATTGGATCCTACGAGGGTACTAAAATTTAGTCTGAGGAAGATAGTGGCTTTTATCTAGTACACAAGACTGATAGAGTAGGACAGAGGTTGGTACAAACAGCACTGCTCTCACGTGCCTGGACTTACTGGCGTCTTACTCCAACCTAAAAAACTAGAAGAAGAAGAAGCATTGGCGTGTTTCTCCACGTACACTGACGAGAACTAGAATGAGATCGAAACACGTGTTGTACGTAGAAGTAATAAATGTTATGTGTCCATCTATACATATACAGATAAGTTTTTTAACATTTGTATTATTATATTTTACCTTGATGTTAGTTAAACAACTAAGGTTAACATGCTGAAATATATTATTTATTTAAAAATCCTAAAACAAAAATGTTTAAATTTACTAAAAGCGAAGAGGGCAGTGTTGGTCTAGTGGTAGATCACTAGACTATTGAATCTGTAAGGACCTGGTTTAAAACCTAGGTCTAGCCCATAATATCGATGGAATTTTTCCGGTCCCAGTTCGACTCAGGCTAATAAAAAATTAATACCTGGAAGTAGTAAAACTCTGGGGTTATAATAGTGGTCGGCACACGCTAACCGCGTTACCATCCTAGTGCACCGAACTGCTCAAGTTGTAACAAGCCTACCATTTTACGACCCCAAAGCCCTGGAAGGGGCTAAGTACGGGGACTATTATTATATTATTAAAAGAGAAAATAACTACACACTTTATTTTTACAACTTTCTAAAAAAAGGAAATTTTATTCGGAGTGTTGCATAATTTTTATTGTAATGTTAATAATCTATAAGTTATAATTATGTAATATAGAATGCATAAATTCAAATTAAAAATGTTCTAAAATTACTTTATTAGTATCTCTTTTATTACAATATCTGTTATTATAAAATTTAAAATAATAAGAAAATATATTTTCAAATCCAGTGTGATCGCTCAAGCGTGAAGAAAACACATAACAGTTTCCTTGAAAAATCTACATACGTGTCATTATTTTTGCATATACATAAATTATAATACTTACATACAACTAGAAATAATTATGTAAGATATAGAACGTTAAATCTAAGAAGATGCGAAAAAAAATTTTGTAAACAATAATTTGCTTTAATAGTCTTTATTAAACACATGGAAATTGCACAAGAAATGCATAACAAATGGAAATGTTAGAATGAAAATTATCACTGACATATCTTTCTTATTCAGTAAAGGCAACATTATTCATATTCGTATACACTGCTTTATGAATAAATAATATTATCCATCTGAAGTTAACTTTTGTTTTCAACGAAGCAATAATATCGTACAATAAGAGTAAGAAGCCCGAGAATTTGATCTCCCCAACTACTTGAGTATATTAAATTTAAATACATTTATACACACCTGCGAAAATATCATCTGAAACACTAAAGATATTAAACGAGTCATAAGACTCGTAAGATATGTTGTGGAGAGTTTTTAAAAATAAATTACAATAACATCTGGTAAAAGAATGTTAGAGAAGAGTTTGGTTACATTACACAGGCCTACAAAAAAAAAATTTTTTTGGTGCATCTCTGATTATTTGAATAGTCGATAAAGTAGGTAATGTACAGTATATTGACATACGTCATTTTAACTCATCAGCTCTAGTTTACCTACTACCCTCATTGTGAATTGTTGTCGGTCTTGTTCGTAACTAGTCATTATTACAATATCATCGATAAAGTTTGTGTTACTATTTCATTATGGCTAGTACGTACAGACGTTGTGTTAACGATCCTGATATATTTTGTTATGTTTGTGGTGATTACATACTGAAAAATCAGCGTAAATCGATTACAAACACAGTGCGTCGTTTGTATTTTGCTTACTTCGGTATTGAAATTCTACACCAAGATAAAGTGTGGGTACCTCATAGTGTTTGTAAAATATGCGTTGAACATTTGCGACAATGAGAGAGAGGGTAAGTCTTTGAAGTTTGGAGTGCCTATGATATGGCGAGAACAAAAAAATCATTATGACGACTATTACTTTTGTATGATTAATATAGTGGGCATCAACAAAAACAATCGCCATAAATGGAAATACCCCAATATTTCTTCAGTACAAAGACCTGTTCCTTATTCAGAAAATGTTCCAATACCAACTTTTCACCAGGTAGTGCAGCAATCTCAGGAGGATGAAGCTGAAATACCTATTTCTTCCCAAGTAGATGATGACTTTCAATACTGCGGAATAACATCAGATCCTAAGCCATTTTCGCAGAATGAGCTTAGTGACCTCATCAGAGACTTAGATTTTTCGAAGGAACGTGCTGAGTTACTAGCGTCAAGATGAAAAGAAAAAAATTGTCTTTACTCAGATGTTCGAGTGTCTATATATCGCACGAGAGAGGGAAAGTTATTGAAGTTTTTTTCATCTGATGAAAATTTTGTGTATTGCTGTAATGTGAGTGGTTTGCTGGCTTTCATGGGTTTAACGATCTATCAGCCCTATGAATGGCGTCTCTCAATTTGTTAAGGCTCTCGATAGAAATGGTCAATGTTTACAGTTTATTTCTCACAAATTTCCTGGTTTAAGTACTGAAAAACTAAAAGCAGGTATCTTTGATGGACCTCAAATACGTAAATTGATGAAAGACACAACTAATTTTGAGACTTGTATGAATGATGTGGAGAGGCTTGCCTGGCAATCTTTTGTAGCAGTTGCACAAAATTTCCTCGGAAATCATAAGGCTGACAACTATGTAGAACTAGTAGAGGAAATGCTGGTGCGATTCAAAGATTTAGGCTGTAATATGAGTATAAAATTACACTATCTCAATAGTCATCTACATCATTTCCAACACAATTTAGGAGATCTAAGCGAAGAACAAGTGGAACGTTTCCACCAAGACCTAAAAACAATGGAGAATAGATACCATGGAAGGTGGGACAGTCATATGATGGCTGACTATTGCTGGGGAATCATGCGAGATTGCCCGAGTTAGTTTCATTCTAGAAAATCACTCAAAAGACAATTTCTTGATGTTTAATGTCAGTAAAATATATATTTTTTCGTGAATTGTGTTTTTTTTTCTCGGGAACTAGAGCTGACAGAAGAAAACGGGTAACATATTTGATATCGCCATGTAAGACATACTTAAAATCGGGTCTAAAATCTTCAGCACCAAAATGGTTGTAGGCCAGTGTTATTAATGGCAACCAGATAACAGCGGTAAGCATATTGTAAAAAATGTAGCTATACAATCATTGGTAAATTCATAAGATATGTGAGGAGCATGTCTTTTAAGCTAGGTGCATTTTAAAATTCTTGTCTCTATACTTTTCGGAATCGGAGAGGCTTGCGTACTTCGATTACTTCGATCAGTAGTCATTTGTAGATAATTACTTAATTATGATAATCCATAAATGAGCGTTCAAATTATTGATTCCGCTCAGTGTTATATTTTTTTACCAGAATTCTATATTTGAACATCTAATGAAAGTAACAACTGCTCCATTATCCTCACAACTAAAATAAAGAAAATAATAAAGAAGTCGATGGTCACTGTTTGTTGGACAAAACATGATCCTCAAGTTGCCGTTACTTTCATAAGTAATGTGAGACGTTGAAAAACATTATTCAGAAATAAATCTAAAATAATATGTTGGGAATTCTGCTACTTTAATGCTGAACATGGGTCACCATATATGATGGCCATAGCCTTATGGTCATATTTCCAGCTCTGATATTTATTTGATGTTACGTCCACATTTTGATGCTTACTTAAACAATTTACGCACTTATTGCAATTAAATAGTTCAGTATTTCTAAAGTCGTTTCCAGCACTTGCTTCGACTTTTCATATAAACTATTGTTTATCTGAAAAGTCGGTAGTCTGCGAGAGAGGCTTGTTCAAACAATTTAATTGAGAAATGTGCAAATATTTGCTTTACAGCCCCGATTTAATACAAACTAACAGCTTCCGAATTATCCACCTTAAATATAACAGCCAATGACATCCAACAACAACAAACAACAAATGATTAATTAAGAAACAGCACCATTTACTGGTTAAAACATCTGCAGAAGTTTTTGAAAATGTAACAGTATGAAAACGTATTGATGATAATGAAAATTTCATTGGCAAAGAAAATATATTTAATTTTTAATTTTTTATGTATACAATAATCCATCAAGCGTCTAAATTTACTTGTCCTAAACAACAAAATTTCTGTAGAACAGGGTGATGAGAAAAGGAAATAGTTAGAGGAAATGATGATTATGAAAGGAATACTAAAGAAAAGCTGGTAAAGAGTGACGTGTAGCATTTCTGCATGCTGGTAGAAACTTAGTTTGTCGTAGAAATCAATTGATTGTAATTTACAGTAAGTTCATTATGGTAAAGAGGGATAGAGAAGGACCTCAAAATTTAGACTTTACAATTGGGAATAGGGACTACAAGATTCTGAAGATGCCATTCACAATAGAGGAATAAATATATGTGCCAACAAACAATAAAGGACAGAACTTGGAAAAATATAGACCTAATATTAAAAAACCACCAAATTTAAACGTTTTCTAAGTTACCTACAAAAACTGATATAAACTATTTTGATTATAATACTGGAATATTACAAAATTTAAATGTGATGTAAAGTTTGTTGAAAATTAGTTTCTAAAATTAGATTATTAAGTGATTAATAGTAGTAATATAATTAATTTTGAAAATATAAGTGGTTTTGATATTCATTTATTTAAAAAAAATTTAATACAAATGAAAATTTGTAAAACAATATTATAAATATTTACTTTAGTTAGTTCGTGTTACGAGAATAATTATTTTCCATACAGTTCAACAAAGAAAATAGTAGTGAACCGACGGTGGTTACTTAATACAAAAACAATTTAGAAAATGAATTATCATTTAAGACAATATTTGCGACAACATGTCACCTTGCAAATTATTTTTATTGTTCATATCCATGTAATCTAATGATCATTTAAACAAGCCTGATTAAGAAAACCTCGTGTTGGTATAATATAAAAACAGTTTACTTTTTTGATATATAGCATTAATTGCTTTGCAGGTTCATTTCTAGGACACCTGCAATAATTTAATTAAAACTTTTTCTAGGCAGTGTTTACATGTTTTATATAATTATCGCGACGCAGGGTTTCTGTGATTGTCTCGTGAAATATTCTTTCTAGAAATCTTATTAATGCAGTCGAAATGCTATTTGTAGTTAAATATAAATCATAGATAAGCAATTAACAAAATAAGTTTTTTACTTTCAAATATTCTGTCATTTATTAAATTATAAATATTTAGTAATTGTTTTTAACATCACTAATTTAAAGTTCATTTATTAATTTTTATATTCGATATTTCTTTCTATACAAAACAATATCCTAAGAATAAATAAAATAAATTTAAATGATGTCTGTGCATTCTATAAACCATGGATATGTACATCTCTAGTACATTATGAAAAATAATATCAGTCGAATTTATTTGTTGAACAAACGCTATATTATCATTATCAATGTTTCAGCTGCAGGACAAACAGGTTTGTATAGTGACTAGTTTCATAAGCAAGAGCTTTTGAAACTATTAATTAGGAAATAACGGAAATCTTTCTTGGGAGAATTCTTACATGTCAGATATGAAGTTGTCCAATGATTTACTTGTTGTTCTAAGTAAGGAATAGACAGTAAATAAATAGATAACTTTTATTAAAAATACTTCAGTAAGTTTTACATAGTTGGATTGGAAATGAAATTCAGTTGATTATATTTTTTAATAAACTGGAGTCCGTTAAAATGCAAACAGTGCTGCATTAAAACTACCTTCCAGAGCATACCTATTCGAAACATGCCACCATCAAACTGAACAATCGGCTGTGGTTTTAGGAACTGAAATAAATGCTATACGTTTACCAGTAATAATAATTTTTAATTTATATTGATATGTTACTTTTGATATCATTTTATTTCGAATTATTTTATAAATACTTGAATATGAGCTTGCTAATAAATTCATTTCTACATATTTTACAGAACAGTTTTGCTTGTTTAAAGAAAAACTTTTAACTAAGTGAAGGCTAATTTGATCTGGAACTGAGGATCAAATTTGTGGTGAAAACTTATGTACATTTATCCCTCTTCAATCGCGCTACAATCCAAATTGAGCTTTGTCCCCTTTTCTTTCGAACTAAAGATTGAAAGCTGATCTTTTTCAGGTTTTAACGCCAGTCAGTTTTTGTTCTCCCATCGTTTTCGTAGATTGTTTTTTATATTTTATCCTGTATCCTGCTGTTTAAAGCTCTTTTTGGTAAATTGTCCTCCTCTATCCGTACCACATTACCGGTTAGCTGCAGTCTCTGCAATCTAATATATTCTGAAATAGAGGCCTCTTTGAACAGTAAGTCGAGTTAATGATTGTATAATCTTTTCCTTGTTTCATCATCGTTTATCTTCCAAAAATATTCTTCAATATTTTCCTCTTAAACACCTTCAATCTATTACTAAGAGTTCTCAGTTATAACTCACGCAGACATTTTTAATTTTCATTTATTTAGATCTAGAACATTGTTTAAGTTACTTTTCCAGATATGATATGGACCAAGGTTGAGAATGGCATCGTGAAACAATAGCGAGTTGGATTAAGTGCCAAACTCATTGTATGTCCATTGCCAGTAATTCCGAAATTATTGCAAGAAAAATATCGTTAAAAATTCCAAGAAATCGCATATTGAACGTCACTTAGCATCGCAAACACATACACAGGAATTGAACCCGTTGGAATCTGACAATTTTATCTCTGTAAAACTTTAATGGCGGCAAATATTCCATTAAATAAACTTAAAAATCCCATCTTCAAAGCGTTTCTCCAAAAATATAGAGGTCGAAATGTTCCTGATGAATCCACCTTATGCAAATATTATGTTTCTAGGGGCTACACGAAAGCAGCAGAATGCATTAGAAGCTATTTTTCAAATTAGTACCTATGGATAAGTGGCGACGAAACTGACGATTTATTAGGACGCTGTGTGGTAGATGTTGTAGCTGGTGTACTACATCCAACTATTCCATATAACGCATATGTAATAACAACAAAAGTTAAAAAAATACAGTTGATGCGGAAACAGTAGCTAAAACCATTTACGAGAATATGCACCAAATGCTTTGCTCGGACGACAGGTACAAAGAAAAAATATTTTTGTTAGTCAGTGACAGTGCTGCATACATGTTAAAAACAGGCGGGCTATTAAAGGAAATAGATACTAATATGCTGCATATTACTTGTGCAGTAAATGCTCTCCACAGAATCCGTGAATATGTCAGACACCTTTCCGGAAGTAGATAGACTTGTATCCGCTTTTAAAAAAGTTTTCAGAAAAGCACCATTAAGAGTGGCTCTTTACAGGAAAAAACTTCCATCTTCGTCACTGCCTCGCTATCCAGTAATAACTAGATGGGGAACATGATTGGAAGCTACTAGTTTTTATGCAGAGAATTTCGTTACATGCTTAAATGACGATGGTTGAAGTAGTGAGTGCAAGGAACTAACACAAATTCCAATTTAAAAAAAAACGGCTATACTTTCTTCAGGAACACTTTGGAAATTTGCTATATGGCTATTAATAATTTGAAAAATATTCCAAGTGACTTCGGATGTGGCCTTCGGCAAAAGTTAGACGTAGCTTTTAATAGAAATTCAGATTTAATAACAGTTTCCAGTATGCACCTATAACCAGTTGCGATGTTTAAAGGACGTTTTCTATCTACAAGGATGTATTTCATTCAAAAAGAACAAATTTTACCGAAGAGAACATTGAGAAAGTATTGCTAGTTAATATTACTACTCCTTTACTCAGCTCGAACTACAAAATTAACAAATAAAAATATATTTCATATTTTATATATCACCACCCGTTTGTTTTCCAATTATATAAATAAAATGACTCTTAACTCTTTAAAAATATAAATTTTCAATAGTAGGCCCGTGGGCTAAGGGTCATGCGTCTCTCGTGTCCGGTCATTAGTCATAACACACATAGCTTTATTACTAAATGATAGTGATAATAACAATCAATAAAGGGAAAACATCATATATAAATAAAAAGATCAATCCTCTTGTGCGTTTCTATCAAAAACTGTCATATTTTAAACTAGGATTTTTGTTTTATTATTATTGTTTTTATTTCTTTACAAGTTATATTTTGCATAAATTGAAACTCAAAATAATACAAATCTGTATAAAAACAAATTTGTATCTGTATATGCATGGACACACAGTACGTATTTACCAGCTTTTGCTTCAACTACCAGACGCATGCGGGTCTGTGTAACCACTTTGTCAATGATAGATTTACGAAGCAAAAGACTGTAGTACACTTGCGGTCATGTAGTAAGTTTTGTCCTATCCGACGACAACAGATAACCTCTTGCCATCTGACGGCAAGTGTACCGCAAGTGTACTACAGTCTTTTGCTTCGTAAATCTATCATTGACAAAGTGGTTACACAGAAACGCATGCGTCTGGTAGTTGAAGCAAAAGCTGGTAAATACGTACTGTGTGTCCATGCATATACAGATACAAATTTGTTTTTATACAGATTTGTATTATTTTGTATCAAAGCTTGATGTGAATTATCGCATCGACATGCAATCTATTTTTTGCTATACTACGCCACCTGGCGACGAGTTAATGGACTCACAGTAATATGCGTATTTTTCTTCTTTATCAGTAATAGCTTAGCTATTCGAGAAGAACACTTTGCACCGGCGTGGTCGGTTTTGTCCGTCAGATGGCAAGAGGTTATCTGTTGTCTTCGGATAGGACAAAACTTACTACATGACCGCAAGTGTACTACAGTCTTTTGCCTCGTAAATCTATCATTGACAAAGTGGTTACACAGAAACGCATGCGTCTGGTAGTTGAAGCAAAAGCTGGTAAATACGTACTGTGTGTCCATGCATATACAGATACAAATTTGTTTTTATACAGATTTGTATTATTTTGTATCAAAGCTTGATGTGAATTATCGCATCGACATGCAATCTATTTTTTGCTAAATTGAAACTGTCGAAAGTCAAAACTTATTTCTATTGCCTCAAAAACACTGTTAATATTTCGTTAGTGCTTTTCTTCCATGTATTGTTGTATACAGTCTTGATAAATTAAATTTTTCTAAAATTTTTCTAAATTATTTTTTATTCAATATTTTCTAAAGAATTATCTTGAAGTGGAAAGCTAGTCACCTGATTTGGTATTCATATTTCTTTGACTTTGGAAACAATCTGTGTTGTTTCAATACAACGATGTCGGATTATATTTTACAAACGTGTGTGTTTTTCTTTTTGTTTCATCAATAACTTTTGGTTGTGTGCAAAGGATTATTTTGCCGATGCAAATCGGCAAAATAACCCTACCCTATACACATAACCGAATACTATTTCGGTAGAATCCGGTTATATTTCAGAATTGCATCAAGTTTGGTTCTGTAGTAGATATAATACTACATTTATTATTAAATTATGCTGATTTGGTCATTATTGATACATTACTTTGAGCAATGCTACACCTTCCTCGGAATTCAATTTCCGGGAGTTTTTACATCCTCCTATGATATGATGGATTGTTTCCTGTGATTGATGGAATTTCGATTTTTTTCTTTTACTATTTATATTCTGGCAGTTTAATGTTGATATTATTTATTCTTGTATAGTTTCGTCAAGGAGTCTGCAGCTTCTGGAAGAAGTTTCCTCTTCTGTATCTAGCTATAGAACAAGTTGTTCTTTATACCTGGGTTCTATATCAGCGTCGAGTGGATTTAATTTAACAATTTAGAGGCTCGTTTTCAATATTTATGCTTTTGTGTAATTATTTTTGGTAATTGATATTCTTTTCCGTCACCCTTACCTTTTGAAAGAAAAGTAATATAACATAGTCGTGGAATATCTTACGTGGAGTTTAAGATTCAATAATTTTGTCGATTTTGTAAACTTACCAAAAATGAATATTATGTTTGAAAACCTCTGAACGATTCATATTATAAAAGGATATAGTGTAATTCGTTTCTTCATAATAGAACGCTTGTCATAATTAATATAATACTTATCGACAAATAATACATAAACATTTAACAAGAGGAATCTACAATAATATTAATATTATAATTAATGTTATTATAATGTATTTCAGCTGCAAATTTTGAAAGGTTTTATTAAAAAAAAGGTAGTTCAGTAAATTCCTCCTATCAATAACATAAGCCATATTTGAGAATAAATAATAATAATACATTCAACAGACAGAGTTTCAGTATTTACAAGTCGCTGAAATTCAATTTCGATTTATTGAAGAAAATATTACAAGCTAAGATCGCATTTTTAACAGAAATCGATACAACTTTAATACAAATGGAACTGGCTGTTCTTTCTTCTTATATACATATACAGATTAAGCTTAATCGAGCAAGCCAGCATTCAAAATATCGTATTTTATAAAAACTATAGCAAGTAAAATTAAAAATTTAAGATATTTCACAGTAATTTTACGTTTGGAGAATTATTGGTACATCTTCAGTTACTGCAAATAAGGAATACATACAAATACTTGAAACACAAGTGTGAATACAAATACAAGATAAACACATCTAGCATACTTAACAAATTCAATACATTGTGTTAGAATTTGGAAGTATATTGAATATAAAATTACAAATATCGAAATTAATTTTGTAATCATACCCTGAAGTACTGTTAAAGCTAGGCTTTATTTTTAATATCATTTCGTTGTTTTGTTACGAAGCGTAATGGAATTTAGAGAAAAATAGATGAACTTGACTACTTGTATTGTTAAAATTTTATCTTATTTCCTATTTTAATAAAACTATTACACATTAGTTTATGTAATGTGCACTTCCAACATAAATTTCAAGATTTTTCAAATGTATTGCAGCTGTAATTTACTTCTCTCATAAAAGCAATTAATCGATTAATAAGTTTACTATTCAATGTTTATTATTACCTTAATTATTGACACATCCAAATTTACAATATTTCATGTAGGTCAGTTCCTAGTATAATTACAATAATTTTATTTGCTTTATTTTTATTCCTGGATTGGCATTTAATTTATTATATTTAAGGTACCTAAGAATAACGATACAATTTTGCGCAAAAGCAAATATATAATTTGTTCCATATTCAACTAATGTTTATGCAATTTAATTTATAAAGAAGCCGATACTTATTTTATAATAATACTATTTCACTGGCGCATTTCATATACATAAGTACACGCGTTAATTAATAAATTATCATTACTCAATCGCTCGATATCTTGCTGCTATCATAAATAAATAATAGAAATAATAATGTTGCAATAATTCAGCAACTAGTGGTTCTATATATTACTTTCAGCTAAAAGATATACAATAAAAATCGACTTTCCAGAATAGATTGTATACAAAAATTACATATTGATAATTATGAATAAATTTAAAATATAAAATAAATACATATATTATTATCATCTACTATTTTTTTAATCTTCTATATTCATGGAATCTGTCCAACATTACATAACGTATAGGACAATAAGTACTTATTGTGACAATTTATAGAAACAAACAAGAAGTATATAATTCACAAAAACAATATATATACTTGTATATATTTCTTTTTGTAAATGGATAAATGATTCCAAAACTGATACTTATATTCAATTATAACAGAATTTTCATTCAGTTACGCAGTTCGCTTTTTTAATTATAAATAATAAATTATTATTGGTATAAGGAATTTCCTAAAACAAAAGATATAAATATAAAGGCGAGGTATGCACCTGGAAGTTCCTTAAATATATATATGGTAGATTTAATTAGTTGGCGATTTAAGGTCTGGTTTTGCTTAAAATAGTATATTAAAAAACGAGTTTCATAAGGCACCATTTTGCCGCACGAGATCAGTTTAGAAAACGAGCCGCTTGCGGCGAGTTTTCTAAAGAGCGAGTGCGGCAAAAGGCCTTATGAAACGAGTTTTTTATACTATTTTTTCTATTTTGCGTTTTTTACATTAATAAATTGCTTAAATTGGAATTATTTAATTTGAAAGTTCAGAGTTTAATTTTTTTTTAATTTAATCTTGCTATCCGCGAAGTATATTATATTACATATTATTTATTAATTTTCGTTAACATTACTTGATATTTCATTTAAAAATATAAACATGAGTGACATAGAAACATATATATGTTGTTGTCAATTGTATACAGCATACGTTGTTTGTGTAAAATACGAACATATATCATATCTGTCAAATGTACATAAATTCTTAAAATCATATGACAGCAATGATATTTATTTCTGTATTCGAACAACGCCAACATTGAAAAATGAAAAAAAGTGTATCGAAATAGAGCTCATTTCGATACTGTTTTTGGTTTCATAATGAGTTCATGTCGAACGCAAAATAGAAAAATGCATATATGTATTTAAAGTGATGCCTTTCTCAAAGAATTAAAAATATAAATGAAAGTATATTAATGTCATACTTATACATTTGTAGTTGTCATGGATAAAATTATTCAAAGGTACATTCAGTTTAATAATAATAAATTATGCCTTAGTATTCAAAAAATAGTTAGACAACAAGAACGGTAAATGGCAAGGCATGAGTTATTATTATGTATGCGCCAGTGGAGCAGCTTAAGATGTTAAGCTGTCGGCATTCGCCTTAAACGAGAAGGAAAACCTACTCGGACAGCCAGTCAGGGATTCAAACACGGAACTGTCAGCATGATAAGCAAATGTACAGATATTTAAATAAAACATAAGATATATATTTATATAACAGCGACATATATTATGATGGCAAATAAGATTGTTTTAAATATATGCATTTTTAAGTAAAACCAGACCTTAAATCGCCAACTAATTAAATCTTCCATAACATACAAAGGTCACGAAATAATTATCTATATATATATAATATATATATATATATATATATATATATATATATATATATATATATAAATTCATTATTTCACTCTATATTTTATAACGATTTGTTACTTCTTCTGGACTTCCTACACGCATAACAAAACCACAATATATTAATGAATATGAGAATACTAAAATACTTACAATTAAGAGTTAAAATCTAGCAAAGACCCCAGCGGTTAATTGACCTGCCAAGTTTTGTTAACTAGTCCTCGTATTGTTTAATGCATAGTTTGTTTTTGGTTTCGATATTTTTATGAAATCAATTTTTTGCTATGTGTTTTATATTTTCATTTTTATATTTTAACGTTTATGTATATTCGTTTTTAAAAAGGTTGACGAGAAACCAACATCTTGTTAATTAATGTTTTAAATTTTGATGATTGATTTTAACATGTTTAGTGGCGTCTTTACTACATTTTAACTTTTAATTGTAAGTATTTTAGTATTGTCATATTCATTAATATATCGTGGTTTTGTTAAACGTGTAGCAACTCCAGAAGAAGTAACAAATCGTTATGAAATATAGAGTGAATAAGTGAGATCTTTTATTTGACAGACCGCTCATCCGTTAAATTAATTTTTACTAATATAATACGGTTGATAATACTTAGTCTATATACATATATATATATATATATATATATATATAATAACTTCGTGACCTTGGTATGATATGGTAAACCTAATCAGTAGGCGATTAAAGGTCTGTATATTACTTCAAAATATATGTATTTAAAAAACTCTACATGTTTCGGCTATATACGCCTTTTTCAAGAGAATACAAAATATGAATCTTCATATTTTGTATTCTCTTGAAAAAGGCGTATATAGCCGAAACATGTAGAGTTTTTTAAATACATATATTTTGAAGTAATATACAGACCTTTAATCGCCTACTGATTAGGTTTACTATATATATATATATATATATATATATATATATATATATATATATATATATATAACATTTGATAAATTATTGGAGGTTTCGGCTTTTATATGAAATATTTACAAATATCAAGTTAGTATGTATGTAATTGCAAAGTAAGGGGGTGTAAACATTGCTGCCTACAAATTACAAAGCAAATCGTACGAAATTTTTAATTGAAAAAATGTCTATGTTGGGACTCGAACCCAAGTCTACAGCTTGCCGGGCTGTCGTCATTACCACTAGACCACAATAGACCCAGGTTCAAGTTATTCAGAAATGCATTATAAAGTAACAGTGTTGATGAATCAGATGTCAGTTATAGAATGTAGATGTCAAGTTGAAGGCAGAAGTCAGTTTTGAAAGCTCATGTCAGTCTTGATAGCAGATGTCAGTTAGTGAAAGCAAATGTCAGTTACTGAAAGCAGATGTCTGTTTTGAAAGCAGGTGTCAGTTATGAAAGCAGACGTCAGATTAGAAAGCAGATGCCTATTTTGAAATTAGATGTGAGTTATTGAAAGTAGATGTCAGTGTTTTGAGAGCAGATGTCAGATTTGAATGTGCTTTCTAATCTGACGTTTGCTTTCATAACTGACACCTGCTTTCAAAACAGACATCTGCTTTCAGTAACTGACATTTGCTTTCACTAACTGACATCTGCTATCAAGACTGACATGAGCTTTCAAAGCTGACTTCTGCCTTCAACTTGACATCTACATTCAATAACTGACATCTGATTCATCAACACTGTTACTTTATAATGCATTTCTGAATAACTTGAACCTGGGTCTATTGTCGTCTAGTGGTAATGACGACAGCCCGGCAAGCTGTAGACTTGGGTTCGAGTCCCAACATAGACATTTTTTCAATTAAAAATTTCGTATGATTTGCTTTGTAATTTGTAGACAGCAATGTTTACACCCCCCCTTACTTTGCAATTACATACATACTAACTTGATATTTGTAAATATTTCATATAAAAGCCGAAAACCTCCAATAATTTATCAAATGTTATATTTAATGAACGGCTAAGAAATTATCTAATCACTTATATATATATATATATATATATATATATATATATATGGTAAACCTAATCAGTAGGCGATTAAAGGTCTGTATATTACTTCAAAATATATGTATTTAAAAAACTCTACATGTTTCGGCTGTATACGCCTTTTTCAAGAGAATACAAAATATGAATGACAGGATATAAATGTCAAGTAATTAAGTTGCTATGGTTTAAATTATTCAAAGATACATTCTAGTAATAATAATAAATCATGCCTTAGTATTCCAAAAAATAGATAACAAGGTGTGAAAATATGTGTTGTTCGCTGCTAGCAATTTGTGTCTCCTTCTGGGTATGAACTTGTGTGTTGGTTGCTGCTGGCAGCTTGCGACTCTCTATGGGTGTGTGGTTTTGTGTGAGAGCGTAAGTGTAGGGTTTTGTATGTCGGTGCGTTCGTGCGTGTGTTTAGTGATCGGTCGCATGAATTTAGAGAGGTCGGATAACCAGCCGTTGCGTAGGGCCGCCAACCCTTTCCCGACAACTTCTTTATATATATATGTATATATATATATATATATATATATATATATAATTATAGAAAATTTCTTGACCGTACTAATATAAATTCACTAATATTTGGGTTATCCGCCTGTTTACATTAAAACTCAAATGATCTTTCTCAATATTTCGTCATTTATTAATAACTCCATCAGCAAAAACTATGAAATTACAATATACACTTAACTCTTATACTAGTATATTTAAAAAAGAAAACTTACAGCTAGAGTTAAGCGTTGACAGTCTTATTAATTAATTTACAAATAATCGTAACTAGCAGCTCACAAATATGTATGTGAAAACAAATCTACCCTAATTTCTACATTGGGTCATTATCCGGTTGTAGAAAAAAATAATGTCGTGTAACCCGGGAATTTATTTTAGTTACAATAACATAATGTATATAGATAGATTTTTGTATATACACCTTTTTTTCTCTTGCCATCTCCTTTTTTACAACCGATTCTATTTTCCGATTACTAACGGCGGCTTTTCTCCCCCTGGGTGTTTGCACATAACATTATTGTTAAACGTTTTTTCGCTGCTTTTCCACCGCTACATCTATCGCCTTTTAATGACAAAGCTTTTTTTGGCTGCCCTCTAAAAAACAAACCAGTTTTGTCTAAATTATAAATATCTCTTTGACTATAGTTTTCCGGTATATCAGGTAATCTACTTTTTCAATTTGCTACCAACCGAAAGGTTGCGGAAAAATTTTGTCCAGTAACCAGAGGTAAAGTCTTATGGATTTTTATATTTCGCTACAAAATATGGTGTCCGCGTCCATTATCTATAATGTCCACTAAGTAGAAGAAAACGTTAATATTAGATTAATGCGATGCAAAAAAGGTATCCTTTAACTAGAGGTGGCCATTAGGGGAGGTTACACTATATATATATATATATATATATATATATATATATATATATATATATATATAAAGATTGTTATTTCTCTCTTTTCTTGACCTTTGTATATTATAGGAGATTTTCCTTATTCGGCGATTTAAGGTCTGCTTTAATTGAATATTTATTTATTTAAGATACTTTAACTCTTACATGTTTCGGCGCTTATGGCCTTTTTAAAAAAGTTTTTTTAAAATGATAAACCTACAATTACAATTATAAAAAATGACAGCATATTATGTTTTGTATTGTCATATTTTATATGCCACATCGTCACATCATTCTCGTTCAAATTAAAGATATACTTATATAGTATATATATATATATATATATATATATATATATATATATATATATATATATAAATATATATATATATGGTAAATTTGCTCTTTATTATTATATCGCTCTTTGTTTTAAAACATTCGTTGCGTTTCATTTCTTCAATGCTACCCTATTTGATTAATTTTTCTTTCAGAAAAGTGTTTTTCCTTTAAACTTGAAAGTATGTATTATTAAACCACTTTTTAAAATATGGAATTGCCATGGTTCTAATAATAACTACCGCCCTATTATTGCTATCTGTTTTTGCAGAAATCTATGAATTTATCGCGTATAAGACTCATAGTAGATCATTTACTTAATTTTAATTTATTATATAACAATCAGCATGGTTTCTGTCCAAAAATAATACAGATACTGCATTATTTACTATTTTAATTGCTGTCTATACAAATTTAGAAAAAGTCTTCCTTGTGTAAGTAAATTCATTGGTTTGTCAAAAGTTGTTAGCTTGTAAATTATGAAATTTTGTTGTATAAACATGAATGATTTAGTATAAATGATCTTGTCAAGAAATGCCTTCAATCTTATCTGTTAGATCATTGGCGAACAGTTATAATACGGGATGTCCAATCTACTCGTGGTAATGTTAACGTAAGTGTACCTCATCGTTCTATCCTTAGACATGCTATTTTATATGCTGATGGCATCGATATATTGACTTCCACAGATATATTAGAACTAAAGCAAAAAAGCGGTACTTGTTTTCTCAAACATTAAATGTTGGATGGAAGCTAACCAATTGGGATTAAACGTCGATAAAACAAGCTAGGTTTATCTTCACAACTAAACCAAACATGCTCTAGGTACAGAAGTCCAAAAACATAATTATTCATTAACACCTTCGCCAAAGTATTAGAAATGAAAATTAATGAGAACTTAAAATGGTCAGCTAGCTAAATTTGTACATAGAAAGATATTGACTATGTACAAATTTAGTTAGAAGCGATTTTGCTCTTAGACAGCTTAAGAAATTTTGTAATATTGATGTTTTGTTAACATTTTACCACTCGCACTTTATATTCCGTATGCGTTATGATATAATGCATGCTCATGCTGAAACATCCTTTTTCTTACATAAAAAAGCTTTGAGAATTCTATATGATTCAAAATATCATAGTTCTTGCAAAGACTTATAGGTTTATCTAAGCGTGTGTTAGCATTTTACGATTTATACATTTTGGAAACTTCTTCATGCGTTTATAGATATATGTCTTAATTCTTCTTTAATAATATTAGTTATGAGTATAACACTCGTACTACAAACTATCTACTGTCTGGTACTCATAAGCTTCCTATTTATCAGAAAGGGTGTTTTTTTATGGGCAGTAAATTATATAACACATTACCAACAACATTTAAATCTCATGTAAAGGAATTTCTATTATCCCTGAATTGTTATGATATTAATGACTCTTTGTTTCCTAAATAGTTTACTTTATATATAATCTTTAACAAAATTTGTTATTTATTATTATTGTGGGTTCTACATTTTTTGTTGCATGTATATATAAATTAACGAAGAATATACTTGTTAAATACTCAATTTTAATTCAAAAAGTATATATTACCTCTCATTTGCGTTTTCAGAATAAACTATGTATTTATCTAATTTTATAAATGTAAATAGTTATAGTTATATTATAATTAACTAAAAATGAAATGTATTTTCCAAAATAAAGAACTTTTACTTGTTTGTCATCTAATAATGCACCTTTGAATACATTCTTTAGACATTGAATTATAAATCCTATATTTGCGGGCCTAATCCAATAATTTACAATCTTGAAACAAGGATAAATATAATTTTTCAAAAAATGTGTAATACTTCATCCACTGATTTAAGGTCTGGTTAAAATTTGAAAAAATTTACCTAAATGACAAACGATCGTTTAATACGTGATATGCCTTATTTTGCTTAAAATATTCTAGTGCTTATAATGCAAGCTTATTAATCTACTACGTTTTCAACTGAATACGAGCACCAGTATTGATTAAGAGGACTCTGTTGTTTGGCGGGGTAATTCAGACGTGTTTTTAAAATTCAGATTCTTGAGACGTATTTAGGAGAGAATTTTTGTTTTTAATAATAGTAATAATAACAATAACAGTATTGTCAAACGATAAAAGATTTTTTAAATATAAGGAAATAAACTATTTCGTTAAAGTAAAGAAAATGGCAATTATATTAATTATAATAATAAAATTAAACTAAATTTATGCATTTATTTAATTTTTTATTAAAACAAAATAGATTTTAAACCTTTCAATCCTGCATTTCTAACTATGGACCACTACAAACACAGATGATATCTTTTTTAATTTTTGATCAAAACGCTTTTCGTTCAAATCATTTTTAATTTCTTTTGTTTTAATGATTTTACGCATATTATTTTTTATTTCCAAAATGTTGTTTAGTGAATATAATCGAAGGCAATTTACGTTATAAAAGTAAAGAAAAATAAATTTTCTAGCAAGGCTACCACAAAAAATTACTTTAAGGCCATTTATTTTTTGGAATTATAGATTTTAGTAATCAGTAGATTAAAAACTTAATTATTTTGCTGAAAATACTAGAATGTCTTCAATTTAAGATTATTTCTAAATAAATTTAATATAAAGTTTTTAAATAATTATGTATTGTTCAAAGTTTCTTGACAAGTTAACCACAAAAATTTACTTTAAGACCTTACACTTTTCGGCATTTTTTATTAAAAAAAAATAAAAGACAAAAAAAATTGTTTTTTTTTCCGAAATTCCTGGAATGGTCTTGAGTTTAAGATTATTTTTTGATAAACGTCTTTGGACAACTACACATTGACTTTGCTATAAGGTTGTACTTACCCATACGTAAAAGTAGTACTACAATCCTCATCAGACGCCATATTGACAACAAGATCAGTTGAACGTCAACACTAATTTACGATAATCACAGCTAATATTAATACAGATATGTATTTAACAAATTATCAGTACTATGCCAATTACTATATAACGCACATATACACAAAGTTTGGTTAATAAACCTGTCTTCTATGTACACAAATGTTGAAAGTACTAATTAGTCTTATATTTACTTGAGGCAAACAAAAGGAAAACCACACGATCAAAGTTTATTTGTTGATCAGGATGAGATTTTCTCAATTCCTCTTTTGTTGAATTGGAAGAAAATTTTCATGCGTATAGAAAATAAGGCACATTATTTCGACAGTCGTTGTATGTAGCCACTTCATTGCTGAAAAATACTTCTCTTTTCAAAAATTCTTGATCGGTGGATTAGAAAATCACCTATCTATACGGATATATTAAATCTGATCGAAGTTATTTGTTTTGTCTTCTGGAAAAAGGCACTCACTGATGATTAAATAAAGCTGTGAACGATGACGAACAAGCAGGGAAAGAAAAACAAACAAGATAAGTATAATAAACGCAATGGAAACACGAAGATTATGGATCGAAACATGCGAACACTTGTTGCATCCGTCGGATCGCGGACGCGCACACACAAATACAGGTGTGTTGAATGTGAGAATATGTGCGCGATGTGACTCGACGCTCGTGTTTGTGTATACTGATACTCGAGAAGTGGGCTGGATAGTCGCGATACCTGCCCGGTTTACCTCAGGTACAGCGGTGGTACGTGCCTACGGTGCTGCCCTGCGCGTGGCGTCCGCCAGTACTATCGCTCAAACCGAAGAGAAACACCGTACTTTTCTGATCATGCTGCCACAAGATTTCAGGTTTTCTCTTTTTTTCAGGATAGCAATAGGTAAAAGCATACGCGCACAGAGCAATAGATAGTACTTGTTATTTGTTTGTACGTTATTAGGCAGATTTATGCCCGTATGTGTATTAGTAATAATGGTTGTCTGTTGCGTTCGAAGAAATCAAGTATGATGAAGACAAAGTAGCTAATAAATGGTCTTCCTGAAATGGAATTTCTTTACTAGGAAATATTAAAATGGTTGTTAGTGTCATCATTTATTTAGAGATTTCAAATTCGGACTAAAATACTTGTTTTAATACAGAAAGGTTTGAGAAATTTATGTATTTCTTTTATATTATATTCACAGTAGGTATTAAATAATAATGATATCTTTATTGCTTAATAGTTTACAGCACCTTTCTCAACCTGGGAATCGCGGTGATATTAAAGGGGGTTCGCGAAATAGCCTAAACAATAATGAAAAATCATTTTATGAGAAAAAAATCATTTATTATAAACATTTTACTTACAATAAGTACACATGTAAAGAAATTAAATTAATGTGATTGGTGCATTTGTTTTTCATTTAAAAGTTTCTCCATACATGGATCTGCGCTAGAAACACACAAAAGCAAATTGTTTTCGAGTGATAAGTTACGATTCCTGTATTTAGTTTTTAGAGCTATGATAGAAGAAAAACCCTTTTCACAGAGATAAGACGTGGCGAGAGGGATTAATATTTTCAATGCTTCTGTGACTAAATGTCCATATTCATTTTGACGTGCAAGCCAAAACGTATTTAAATCTTCAGATGTAAATTGCAGACATTTGGATGAGCTGGTCGTGAATCTCAATTGATAACTTAGCAGCGGCAACAACGTTTTAACTAAGTGGATTCAGTACCCATTTCTTCAAGAAATCATTTTTATCTTCCGGGAAATACTCCGCCAGCTGAGTTTTGACCTCACGTAAATACGTCTTCATGCTATCCAAACTGTGGTAAATAATAGTGTCTTGTTTGTTCAAATTTTTCTAAATGTAATATATCCAAATTTTGGCTTTGAAGGCAAGTAATCCAGATATCAAGCTTCTTAAAGTATGAACTTTGTCTGTCATTAATAAAATGTTTTCATCACGTCCTTGTAAATATACACTTAAGTCGTTTATATGCAAAAATATTACAGTCGCACTATCACTACATACTGTAATACATTTTGTCTAATCTATGTTAGAATAGTTTCTAATAGCTTCATAAAAGACATAAAAAAAACATTGTCATGTTGTATGAGCCGGTGCTGTTTTGCAAAACAACATATTTTCTTATTTATTGTATGACTGATGAGTCATGTTCGTACCTCACACAACTTAAGAACTGAGATATGTTTGTTACATCTGTTGATTCATCAAATTGAATACTAAAATATTTACTAGAACACACTGAATTATCTGAACATCGGCATATAATTGATTTGTCTCGATATTTTGTCGTTAGAAAGCGGCATTTTTTTAATTTTTTTGCTTCTTTCACGCCTATAACACTGACCATATCAATTGCAGCAGGCAATATGCGGTTTTCAGCAATTCTATGGCGTTTGGTCATCTTAGCTACTATTAATGCTACGAGATAGGATGCTCCAAGTACACTTTTATCAGTATGGCTTGACTTACAAATAGACGTTTGTTGGATTTTTCAAGGTAGGTACGTAATTTTCTTTCGAAAAATTTCAAGGGTTTGTTTTTATGAGCCGTATGTTTAGTTTATAAGTGTCGAACTTATTTTGATGGCTTCATGCCATCATCGGAGAGAACTTGAAAGCAAGTAACGCACTGTGGCTTTCCATACAATAAGGTAAAACCATAATTTAAATAACTGTTATTATATAACCTTGTTCACGTCGTTTTTTTAGTATAAGAAATTTGACAAAAAACAATTCAGTTTCACGATTGATCGCACACTAAAATAGAACCACGCTTGGCTTTCGAAACTTAACAAAAATTAAATTCGCAAGCGCAAGCGCTTCTTTTATACTGGTGACAGCACGACTTATTCAAACGCATCCATATGTGCTCTCACAGCGAGTATTATAGAAGGAGACCAAATTACAAAAAGCAAGTATACATCAATTTAGTTCTTATAAATTGCTCATGTATGTACACGTCAGACATGCATGTTCATACCCGTTGCTATAGCGACATAAAATAATAGGAATACTCGTATTAAATTTTTTATTACTCTCGGTATTTTCTTAATGTATAAAATTAGTGTAATGTGATTATACTATAATTTTAACTATTTTTTTAATTTTTTAAATTCATAATTTCATTGTCAATGAAAATTAAATTAGTAATAGTAAAGCTCACTGTTATTATTAATTTAGGTGGGGGTAGGGGATCGAAGCTAAGAAGGTTGAAAATCACTAGTTTAGAGTATTTACAGGACAAATTAAATATTACAATAAACACAGCGTATTATACAAAGGAAAAAAAATTATTATATATGTGTAACAATTATAAAACAAAAAGTAAAGAAAAGGTAAAGGTACCATTTCAACCGTAGGCAACATTATAAATATCTATACATATCAATTTTATGTCGCAAATAAGCACTGTCTAACTGTTCACTTATGTCCACTTTGCCTAGAACACTAAAATTCACGCATGCATACATGTGAGAAACGGAATTTTCGTGTTTCTGACATACTTTAAATCTTTCTACCCTTGTCTATTCCACGCACTAGCTTCTTTCTTAAAAAATTAAGCAGATAGAATAAAATAGTTTATTTGTTAGTGAACATCCACAAATCCACTCATATTCTTCATATATATTTTTGTTGAAGGGATAGGCCTTCCCTTCTTCTTAATTAAAAGTTTTTCCTCAAATGATAGCGGGGTTTTTAAAAGATTTTGCCTACAGTTAGCTTTAATCATTAATAATAAACGTCACTTCAAGCCTTTGCAATCAAACACGTGCGGTACGCACCGAAAACAATACAGTCACAATGCACGCAAGGCGTTAAATGGAGTCGCGTTATTTTGTGCCCAAAGCGATGGTATAAGCGCATATGGCGAAGATAAGCGGACCCGGCCGATTCATACTCGGAATAGATACATCTGAATTCGTGCCCCGGAACAAAGTTTTGCGGTTGGCATAGTGTCTATGGTGCGGAAGGAAACTTTGATACCGTCGTTATAAAAACACGTAAATAATAATAATAATAATAATAATAATAATAATAGATATATTTGCCCAACAGATATACATCTAATTACAGGACAATATAAAAATTTGATAATACAGTTCGTGTGTTACATATGTATACTTAAAGAACGCAGAAGTAAATAACAAGTGGTGTGAGGTGGTTGATACAATGCTATACGATAAAGCTATTGGGAGTGTGTATATTAGTTAATAGGATGGGTAGGGGGGTGGAAAATAGATCAATACTTTTGTTGGCTGTGAGAATTTCATTGCAAATGGTACACATTGAATAGATTGGGGATTTCCGCAAAGTATTAGTTTTAGGAGTTTGGCAGTATAATGCGGTGTACGTACGCGCGGAGCGCTGCGGTGTCGCGAAAGGCAGCTTACTTAGTAGTTTGGGGGCATCAATGTTATTGTGTAGTAAGTTGCAGAAGAATGTAATGCTGGTTAATTTGCGACGGTGTTCCAGTGAATCGAAATGAAGTAATTGTAGTAAAGTAGTATGATCGTATCCCTGCCGTGGGTATTCGCCATATTCTTTAAAATGTAGATATTTTAAAAATCTACGTTGAACTTTCTCAAGTGACTCAATATGAGTTGTATATATAGGTGACCATACCAGTGAGGCGTATTCTAATTTAGATCCCACGTAACAGTTGTATAACTGAATAATGGTATCAGTAGACGTGAAGCTTTTCGAGTTGCATATAACAAACCCCAAGGTCTTGAGAGATGTAGACGTCACGTAAGATATGTGTTCCGAGAAGGACAATTTGGAATCGAATACAACTCCCAGATCTTCCACAGTCGAACCCCGATTCATACATGTACCGCCCCACTGGTAGTCATATACTATTGGTTGAGACTTACGAGTATAGGTAAGTATATTACATTTTGGCACATTCATCGCCAGCTTATTGTCATGACACCAGGCAAGAAGTTGGTCAATATCCCCTTGCAACTCCTGCTGCTATATATATATATAAAACAACATAATTTGAAACATACTTGAGTGGGTAAAACCTCACTAAATTTGTATAATACAAAAGTATTTTAATAATATAAAAAAAGATTATTAAAAATGGGGTGTGAAGAACACAATACAAGTTCATTTATGTTTTTTTGAATGTATCTTCTCCAAAGACGTAGATACGTATTTCACATTTCCACCGTACCGACGAGCAAGTAGAAATGTGAAATACGTATCTACGTCTTTGGAGAAGATACATTAAAAAAAAACATAAATGAACTTGTATTGTGTTCTTCACACCCCATTTTTAATAATATTTTTTTATATTATTAAAAAAACTTTTGAAATATATATATATATATATATATATATATATATATAATATATCTCACGAAGCAAACACCTCCTCGTTCAACGGCTAAAATTTGTCTCCACGATTCTCCCCGTCAACCTCGGATAACAAGTTTTTCTATTTCAAAATTTATCATATATATTTATTATACACACAAAATATTTTATTTTAAATATTTTAATTTTTTTTTTTTTAAATCCATAGCAATATGTATTTATCATGGTGGTTGGGTGGGCAAGTGCCCTTGTGACATTTAGTAATCCGCCACTGCCACGTACATCAAGGAAGCGCCCCGCAATACATTCAAGTGAAATCCAGATTCCAAAAGAGCCCCCATAGACCATATATTGCATTTATTACGAACTGGAATTGTAAAATAAATACAGAGAACAAATCAGGAGAAGCAATACGATGTTGCAAAATATTTAAGAGAAATTTGGCACTGTGTCGCATATTTCGTTGTTTTAAACAGAATGTTGAATCTCCATTAGTTGTTTAAGCTGAGCCCTTTTCCTCATCAATACGACGTTTTTATACGATAATAACATTAGAAATCGTTTTTGTATATCTTCAAGCCTCGAATCAAGGTAAATATATATTGGATACCACATAATTGATGCACATTTGAGTTTGCTTCTTGTAATATTGTGTTTTTAATGCTAATATACTTAAATAGTTAATTGACAAAGGAGATACTTGTTGAAACTTCATTATAACGCTAAGAAATAAGTAATTAAACTTCTAGTTTCAAAAATTATTTTATTGTAAATACACTACAATATTGTTTCGCCATACAGTGGCTTCATCAGGTGGATGAAAAACTGAATATGTACAATACAAGCTTGAATATTTATGTATAAATTATTGGAGAAAAAGGTGGTGGAAAAATTTTACAATCTTAAATTTAGGAGAGGGGAGTTGTTTAAATCTAGTTGGTCATTTAAAGCTAATCCTAAACTATTGTACCTATTAATTTCTAAGTTTTCTAACAAGTTTTTTACTGTTTCCTTGAATGTGTAAAATTTTGAAATCTATATTAAATCTATGATTGATATCTATACAATTACTTGCGAAAGTTGAATCTGTTTCTTTTCTTTATGACTTCTCTCGTGTTCTTTCATCCTAATTTTAAATGTCCTACCCGTTTGTCCTATGTATACCTTATTACAATCTTTGCATGTTAACTTATATACACAGAATCAAACTCTGTTGCATATAAGTTAACATGCGAAGTACCGTTTGACTGACTTAGTATAGAGTCAAACCAAGAATCTATCGCAAATCTGGGCAAATCAAGTAGCACAGTCGCTTTAAGCAGTACATTCAGAGACACAATTTTAACTCGATTTATTTAATATTATCTACAATGTGGTCATTATAAAGCAATTTTTTAAATAATTGTTTAATGTCTCAAAAAGATTCTGGTATATATATAATTTAATAAAAGGAAGACACAGATGGTGAATCTTTATTGTAATTATCTTAGAATTAACTGTAATATAGAAAAAAAGCAAATAGTAGAATACTTGTTTTGTTGTAAACATTGTAAAAATACGAACTGAAAATGCAGAACGATTTACAATTTAAATATTTTACATATGAATTACAGTAATTATAATAATTATTATTTAAATAATATTTCCATTAATTCACACTTGAGCATAGATGGGTGATGAGGAATGTTTCTCGATTAGAGCCAGGATATAACATCGTATTTGTATGATGAACTTGTTGGTGGTTTGTTATCTTGGACACTGTGATACAATGCATTGTCCATCACGATTATTGAGTTGGGAGATATATTTGGCAATAATTGTTGTGTAAACCATTTAGAAAAATTTTCTTAATTCATATCATCATGATAGTCGCCACTTTTACTTTTTGATTTAAATGAAATTTTAAAAACCAACAAAATACAAATGACAATAAAAGGCAACGGAATCAGATTTAACATAAACAATATACCAACTTTTACATGGGACTGTACAACATGAAATATGAGGAACAGACGGTTTCGGGGTGAAGAGAATGCAGAGTAGTTGGAATTTTTGCCGTTTGCCATTTCTATTTGGTCGCATTCTAGACGTAGCTCACCAACTAGCGCTATAGAGCCGTTCATGCGCCACATTCAAATTTCGGGTATTTCTGGATAGCACCTCGTATATAACATCCATTTGACCTATATTGTTCAGGACTTCACTTATAAATTATGTGATATGTGTTAAGTTTGTTGGAAATTAGGTGTTTTATGTTCCTGATTTCAATTGTTCAAAATTTGATTAAAAATAGAAAAAAGCTAATTGTTAAATCTTCACTTTATTAATATATAATCGAAAAACGACAATTGTTTCGCCAACTCGGTGGCTTTGTCAGGTAGGTACTAAGGTAAGTTACAAACCAGCACGGTTATACATAAATGCAAAAAAAGTTTGATAATAAAATAGAAATAATATTATTAAATAAATATGTATACAAATAATAGTATTTTGTGGTACTTTCGGTTGTTTTAATGACCGTTCTAATTCTTTTGGTCGTGCTCTCGGTATATCTAATAATATTTTTCTGAACGTTCCAAACTTGATTCTTTTGTAATATGCTTGATCTAGGCCATGCTATTATTTTAGCCATGTTTTTTTCTGGCTGGAAATTCATCACAGATTTTCCTCTATGACAGAAAACAGTATTCTGCATAAACGTATATATTACTTTACCAGTATTTAGAAATGATAATAATATGGAAAAATTGTTTTTTTCGCATTATAACTTGAATAAAATAAACAAATTCTAAGAAGGTGTTCAATCGACATTAATAAACAATTTTCTTTATACTTCCTCTTTATCATTTTCTTACAAGTTGATTTGTTGTGATCACTTCAAGGTGATATTCGTCATTAGATATCAATTCGATATTATAAACATTGTTATTATTAATAATTGGTTTATTAGAGATATTTAAAATAAAATGTAAAAATTTTTACTTATTTTTTCTCGTCTTTAGCTCGCTCTAACTACTTTTTTTCCGTATTGTAAAATCGCCTACATTTTTGCTTGGTTCGTAGAGGCATCTTGGCGATATTACTGTAGTCTCTGAATGTATTTTACAGTTCTGCAGCGAATTATCGTCGATGCAACAGAGCTTTTAATATGGTTTTCAAGGGATGCTTGCTATGGTTTTATTTTGTTATTCGTCTAAATATGGCTTGATTTTTAATTACATGAGGCTACTCGCGTTATCATTGTTCAATAGTTCTGTAACAATTTATCCAGTCTTCTATAAATCTCTTCGATCTGTGCATATATATTTATCCTGGACTACATTTTCATTAATGTAGTCCAGTTTTAATTCATTGGATTGAAAATACAAAATATTGGTTTATATCTTTTTATTTCTCACCAACTAGAGAAAACTGTTCTGAAATATACGATTCATATTAGGATTAAATGTGCTCCATCCTTCGGTTTTATTAAACATGCTTGTCAGAGCTTTTCATCTGCTAGGGAAAATTTCTTGGATAGTAAACCTTTTTTCTCGCTATTCCAACAATTTCTAGAGTTTGGGTCTTTCCGACCATGAATGACTAAGAGATATTTAATTTTCTTGTAAATATACAGGTGTCTTTGAAATAAAGACACAACGTATGATAAATCGAAAAATGAAATTATATAGAACATAAATCTTAAATATTGTGAGTTAATTACGACGCGAACTCCGACACTAAAAACACCCTGATAATTGTATAATGTGACGCCTATAAATTCAAAATATGGACAAAACTATTGTTTTTATTTTGTCGGTCAACTTTGAGATATCGTCTTTTATGATTAGACTATACACATCGGGCTGAAGTGACGTCATTACGACGGACGATATAAATAATCTACAACATCTGTACGTTCATCCCGCAGTTATTGAATAGCACTATTCATTCAGTTAACCGCCCACAAAAAATAGATGTGCAGTGGCGTGACACAAAATTTTTAAATATTTTTGTAATTTTTTTTTCACTTATGAGAGGGAATTTTGGGAAAATAGTTTGAATTTATATTCAGTTATAATACACTGAGAAGTTAATGTTATGCCGATTATTTTTGTGGTGGTGCTACAAATGTCAACGGCGCTGGGATATGAATCAGTGACACCACCAAAAAATGATTTACATAACATTGATTACGAATCGTATTCGGTGGACTATTTAATGAATCGAATCCTTCAAACCCATTTTACGCAAATTAAATAATTTATCAATTGAGCCATTTATGATTGCGTTACTGTAACAACAACTAATAATATTCGATAAGTGTTACAAGTGTCATAAGTATCAGAAAGCGTCCCATTCAAATTTCTGTCAATAAGTTTGTTAAAAATGTAAAAAATCGTTTTAAATTAAGATGGAAGGTGAGTTGAGAAGATTTGGCGAGAAAGATGATGGGAAAATTGTGACAGAGATTACAAAAGATGTATCCGAAAACACAAGATCTCATGAGTCAGTTTGGCGGCAATTTTCACAATTTTTAGAAGAGAAGGGTTATAAGCTTGAAAAATATACGTTGAGTTAAATACTTACTATTTTAAAATGTTGGGCATGTAATATGAAAAAAAAGATGGCACATTACAAGGAGAGAGTCGTAAAGCGACTATTTCACCACATAGAATATTTCAATTAATCATTTTAATGACATCGTGTTTAAATCCGCAAGAGAAGCCAGGGGTACCATGACAAAGAAACTGCAAGCTCTTCTAGAAAAAAAAGGACTACTAGTGCAGCGGCCCTTAGTGAAGAAGGATATGCAAAAATAATAGAACTTCTGGATGAAAACACCCCGGAAGGTCTTCACAAGAAATTTTGTTTTTTAGCGTCGTACGTATTGGCCCGCGGGGTGGGGAAAGGACACAATGCAAAACGAAGCGTTAACATTAAAACAGACTGTATGTTTTTGACGCCCAATCCATATTGGCATATGAATGAATCCTGGTACAAAAATTTTAAGTAGAAAAATATGGATTGGACACAAACAAATGAAAAATATAAAACTATTTGATCAGATCTAGTGCTGTGTCGGTCCTTGCGAAAGCTGGTGTTGAAGAACAGCAATTAATGAAACAACTGGGCACAACAGTAATTTCATTAAGTCTTATTTGCAACTAGACAAAGAACACCATTAGCAAATGGTGGGGAAGATGAGATCTAGTGTAGCTGCTAGCAATAGCAGTACCAACGTTTCATTTGAACATGATAGTGTTGAAAATATTACAAAAGAAACAGGATTGTTACAAAACTGTTCCAATGTCAGTTTTTCAAATTGTACATTTCAATTTGTTAGAAAATAATATTTCTGTGTTAATTTTCGCTGTAAATAAAATTTAAACAAAGTTTAAAATATTCACTTCCATAACTAATACAATATTCGATGCAATTTTTACTAGTCCAATAACCGTTGCAATTTTCTTGTAACCATGGAAATGACTAATATTAAGTTTTTTCATTGGTTAATGACCATTACATGACAGATGAATAAAATAGTTTATATAATTACATGTTTATATTTTTCATACGTTGTCTTTTTATTTCAAGGACACCCGGTATGACAAAGATTAAAAAATTTTCTTTGATTATACACATTCAATCGGTCGCTCAGTGACCTTAAAGCTTTTTTAGACTGATATACAAAGAACTAGTATAAAAATACAAACGGCAAACGAAGTTTTACAGCAAATATCATATTTGACAAGAATACGCTAGTAATTGCAATACTTTTGACTCTTACATGAATTACGCAGTCTGAAACTTTCACGTTCTTTTTATTGTCAAGCATTTGTAGACAGAGTATAATGTTATCTTAACAATTATCTCCAAGCTTCTCCTTCTCAACAGCTCTTACCATATATGCTTTACCTATTAGTTGATTTGATCTTCTTTTTAAGATTTTCACTTTTACTGACCTTTCACCATTAGCTAAAGTTAAGTTAAAAAAATGGTCAGAACCAGATTCTATTTCATGTTTGAAATTATCCATTACGTCTGAGCGCCATAATTACTAACCGTATTGTGATTTTAAACTTTTGATTATTACTATGATTTTTTCCCAATTTGCTTACCTAAGCTATTCGTTACTTTCGCTAAATATTCTCGTGTAATCTATTTATCAATTCATTTCACCTGGAGATTTATTTTTCAATATATTTGAATAAGTGAAGATTTTCCAAATCTTCACCTATTTACGAGTAATAGTTTTCTTTTATTGTTCTTTTATAGGAATTATGATGAAAAATACTAGGTGGTCCATGGTAGCGGGAGATTTTGAAAACGTTATTATTTTCAAACTAATCATAGATTGCTATGAATATCTTTGCCAAATAATTTGACATTTAATGCCATTCAGTAATCATGGAATGGTGGTCCGTTGAACAACGATCTTTTGTAATCTAAGCGTATTGCAAAAATGATGATTCTGTGGTCGCAATACAGCCTAAATTTTTGATTAATTTAAATATTCCTAGTCATGGGAGAGTTTTATCTGGTCACGCCACAAAAGAGTGGATTCGTAAATTTTGAAGAAAACGGATTAGCGAATAATGTCAAACGCACGGCACCAAACAGAAGTGTTAGAACTTTGGATAGCATTGATCGAGTTAGAGCAGCTATACAGCGCAGTACGAAACGTTCCAGTCGAAAACATAGTCAGGCAATTGGTTTAGCTAGGACGACTTTACTCAGAATTTTGAATAAGGATTTCCATTTCCATCATTATAAGATCCAGATTGTTCAAGTACTCAAGCCAACGGATCAGCCTCGTCGTCTGAATTTCGCTGAAAGGATGTTACAACCAGAAATTGATGTTCATAATTTATGGATGTCTAATGAAGCGCATTTCAATTTATCAGGCTATACCAATGAGCAAAACAACAGTTATTGATCTTTGGAAATCCGAAGGAATTTAACCAAAAACCATTACACAATCCGAAGGTAACGGTATGGTATGAAATGGGAATTATTAGTCCCTACTTTTTTGAGGATCAGAAAGAAAATGCTGTAACAATCAATTCTTCATGCTATGTTGAAATGATAAACCAGTTTTTGACACAACAATTGAACCTGCTACCACACAACAACCAGAATACATTATTCTAGCAGACGGTGCCACTGCACATACCGCAAAGGTATCAATGACTGCTGTGCAACGACTGATTCCAGATCGCGTTATTTCTAAACGCGGGGATATTGAGTGGCCTCCAAGATCGTCAGACCTAACGGCGTATGATTACTTCTTGTGGAGCTATCTCAAAAGCAAGGTTTTTATTGATAAACCACGAGCTATTCCGGAGTTGAAAAGAAAAATTATTCAAGAAATTGCCAACATTCCGTTAGATATGTTGCGGCGTGTTATGCAGCGTCCGACTTCAGGAAGTTATAGAAAAAGAAGTCCATTAGCCTGGTATAAATTTTAAGAAATAAAAATGGCCAATATTTGTCTTTTTACTGTTATATTGTGTTTTAATTAAGTACTGTTGCTTTTAGAATAATAAAGTTCTAAAAATCTCCCTCTGCCATAGATCACCTTGTATAATAATTTTAAATGCTCTTAATGCCATTCTTGAACTTCTCGCTTTTTATTGGGACTTTATATATCTAATTAAGTATAAAACATCGAAGTAAATGCTTCTATAACACTCAAGAATGGCGAGCAATTTTAAATTCTTTCTAAAAAAACCTTCTTCAACATATTTTAGGCTTAATGAAGTATTAATATATGTATGTATATCAAAAATAACAAGCAACCTCTCCTTTCTGTTTTACTTTATGATTTGACTAAAAGCCGTTTTGTGGGGAACAAATAATTACATTACCACTACAGTAAGTTGTAATTTGTTTAATAAATTACAAAACAGCAGTCGGTTATTGCAATCGATTAATCACAACGAGTATAGTACTGTTAATGTTTATGTTTATACATTTGACAAGTATGCATATACATATATTTGCTAGAATACAATTAAATTAAAGGAATGCCAGCTGCATAATCAGGAAACATAGTTAATTCTGCTAAGATTAGATTTAAATATAATTTTCACTTACATAATAACTTAATTGTGGCGTAGTATACTTCTTTTATAAGTGGGTGTTCTGCTATACACACCCTTTCGTATACTGACTTTAACGCTAGTTCAGTGAATGATCTGTTTTTTCATGTGATATAGTGTATATACGAGAGTGGACCGAACTTATTCTTTTTTAATTTATTTCTTTAATTTTTAAACAAAAAACTTTCAATTCCTTTCAAAATGCTCTCCACAGGCACTAATATACTTGCCAAATCTTTTATTCCATTGTTCGAAAACACTTTCTTAAATTCTTCTCATTTGGAGAAATAAGAAAATAAGAAATAAGAATCATACGAAATTTCGTATGATTTGCTTTGTGATTTGTAGACAGCACTGTTTACATCCCCCCTAACTTTGCAATTACATACATACTAACTTGATATTTGTAAATATTTCATATAAAAGCCGAAAAACACCAATAATTTATCAATTGTTATATATATATATATATATATATATATATATATATATATATATATATATATATATGAACTTCATGTGTATGAGAATTAATAATTATTAAATCTCATTTTACATGCGATTGTCGCTATAATTTGTTGCATTTGATTTGCCGAATTGTAGAATTAAATGCAACAAATTATAGCGACAATCGCATGTAAAATGAGATTTAATAATTATTAATTCTCATACACATGAAGTTCATTACTGTTCGTATATATACACGTAGTATAGAAGTGAATATCATGTCTGTCTTCGGTAAGGTGCACTGATGATCTGTAAAAAACAGTGAAATATCGATATATGCACATTCCGCGCAGATAAGTTTTTCATAAAATTTTTCATTGGTACTGACAACTTGTACAGTTGATGTCGCGGCTTGTTGCGTCTACAATCTAGGGCAAAAGTGATTTGCCGAATTGTAGAATTAAATGCAACAAATTATAGCGACAATCGCATGTAAAATGAGATTTAATAATTATTAATTCTCATACACATGAAGTTCATTACAGTTCGTATATATACACGTAGTATAGAAGTGAATATCATGTCTGTCTTCGGTAAGGTGCACTGATGATCTGTAATAAACAGTGAAATATCGATATATGCACATTCCGCGCAGATAAGTTTTTCACAAAATTTTTCATTTGTACTGACAACTTGTACAGTTGATGTCGCGGCTTGTTGCGTCTACAATCTAGGGCAAAAGTGATTTGCCGAATTGTAGAATTAAATGCAACAAATTATAGCGACAATCGCATGTAAAATGAGATTTAATAATTATTAATTCTCATACACATGAAGTTCATTACAGTTCGTATATATACACGTAGTATAGAAGTGAATATCATGTCTGTCTTCGGTAAGGTGCACTGATGATCTGTAAAAAACAGTGAAATATCGATATATGCACATTCCGCGCAGATAAGTTTTTCACAAAATTTTTCATATATATATATATATATATATATATATATATATATATATATATGTATATATTTAGTGTTAATAAGAATTAGATTTCTTATTTATTTTATTGGCCGTGTCTTAATATTAAAATAATAGACTTTTTTATTGGTTTAGCGACCTTTAATGAATTTCAATTTTCACTACCACGTTTCGACTTTTTTAATTATTAAGTCTTTTTCAAGTGACTAGAAACAAAAAATTAATACAACGAAAAGTAAGAAAATATGTTTACATTTGTATGAATGAATTAAAAATTAAAAATTGAAATTAAAATAATAATAAAGTAAGGAAAAATTAAATGATTACATTTGTATGAATGAATTAAATATTAAAATTAAAATAATAATAAAGTAAGGATAATTGAATGATATAAAAACTCACCGATTTATTCCGTTTTAAAACACATTTTTTTTTAATTACATGTGTGGTTCGGAACTTGCACCGAGACCTTTCCCGGGATGACCGCTTCACTTCGAATATATTGTGTGACTAAATGTCTTTGTTGGAGAATTGAAATTTTTTATTTCGTTTTAAAATTAGCAATGGTCAGGCACTTGTGTTAGAGAAACATAGTATATGTATTTACAATGGGAAGCAATAAAATTTTTTGGTGTGTGTGGGTGGGGTTGGTTGTCTTCTATTGTTTAATGAGTGGATAATAGAGTTTAGAAAGTCCATCAATCTCGTTTCGGTCGTTGATTGTTCTGCTGTTTTTGAAAATATGGATCATTTCTAAGACCTGCCTAGCCTTGAAGCCTAGTCACTTGAAAAAGACTTAATAATTAAACGAGTCGAAACGTCGTAGAGAAAATTGAAATTCATTAAAGGTCGCTAAACCAATAAAAAAGTCTATTATTTTAATATATATATATATTGAATTTAATTGGAGTGAGAAATAGCAATTATTCAAATCTCCTCTCACATGTAATTGTCGCTAAATTTGTGCAATTGATTTGTGCAATTACATGTGAGAGGAGATTTGAATAATTGCTATTTCTCACTCCAATTAAATTCAATATAATTCGTATATATACACGAAAGTATAAAAATAAAATCATGTCCATGTTAGAATATCGTGTACTGATAATCTGTAACGACAGTGAAATATCGATATTTGCACGTTTCTGGACGGATGTGGTTTTTTTTCATATATATATATATATATATATATATATATATATATATAATTTTATTATATGTAATTTACCATTCACTTTGGTAGACCAAAAAGCATTTGTCTCCTTGTGGAGCAAGTATTCGGATTATACATTACCAAGTCGCACATCAATAAGAAATGTTATGCCATCTGTTCGTGACTATATTGGAAGAAGAATTAAAGCAGAATTGAAGGATAAAAAATTGGTTCATCTGTATTCTACCTTACTTACAAGATTATTAGTAGTCGTAAAATGGAATTGGGAATTATCTAAATCTATATAAATTATTTTTATATAGATATTTTTTTTTTATAAATTATAAAATCTAAAAAAATAAAGCCATTAACTTTGAAGCTTTATATCTGAGAACAATGTTACACTAACTTACACCACTATGAATCTTTTCGTAAGAATGTTGTTAAGTAATGTTTTAGAGTAAATTCTGAACTATCTTCAAATTTTTGCCCATCACTCAATCTTTTTTTATAAATTAATGTCCAAAATACTCTTTCAAAACAAGCTTTGTAATATAATAATAATAATCGGTTATTTGATTATATTTAATATGTTATTTTATCTGTCATAAAAAATAGGATAAATATTGCCAACCATACATTATTTTGCTGAAAAATTGTCATGGGTACAGCTGGTTTTGGCAAGTAGTCTCGTTAGAATAAATATATAAAACCGTAAGAACAGTGGTTAATAAATTATTTCAGTCGTGTTTATACGAAAATTTTAATTAATTAAAGCTAAAGACGGTGGACGGTTTATCACTCAACTATTTATATAACATGCAACGAAACAAACAAGGAAAAAAACAGAGTTTATAGCACACGTACACTAAACAATAAATGAACGACACTATAAAATTAGATATTGATCGGAATGCATTATTTTCATTTGTAATAAGTGTGTATATATAAATTGACTCCTTTTCCATAATATAAACACAAACAAAACGATATAAAGGAACTATATTCGTATAGTTTCAAAATATCTATGTGTATATGGTAATAATAATATTATATAAAACAATGTCAATATTGGTATAATTATTGTTTATTAATCCTAAAGTAAATAAATATATCTATATATACCGCTTTGAAAATATGTTATTTTGTTTTTCATATTTGTAATATAATTCGAAATACTTATAATATATATTAACTATGTTATTCTATAAATAAAATAACCCCGCACGTGCCGTACAAATTTGCGAACGAATTTTTCTAGTTGATAGATGTGTTCCTATGTGACATACATACATATATATTATACATATATATATATATATATATATATATATATATATATATATATATATATATATATGCGTGTGTGTGTGTCAAACTATCGAGTATTTTCGATTATATCTTATCTGTTTGTGAATTTTTGGATTTCAAAAATTATTGTAATCGTCGCATGTTTGGTAATGCCACGAGTTTAGTTATTTCGTTTATTAAGATTTTTGTGTCTAATCGATTGATAAATTAAATTAGGGATGTGTATGCCTAAATTTATAAAAATTAAATAGCAAACAAAAATTTTCGAGTATGTAATAAAATACGCAGTGTGTAAAACTTTGATAAACACGTACATAATTGGTAAAAAGCTTAACGTTAAAATTATTAGATTAGAATATGTTTGTCCTCTTTATTCAGTACGTTGACTAAATTAAATATTGAGAATAAAACACTTGGCTATATTTCACTAATTTTAAAATTAGTGAAATACCGGGTGCCCGCTGAGGTATCAGAGATACTTCGTATATGAATTCAAAGACTTTAAGCAAAAATGATTCAATTCACTTTGCCCGAATTCCTAACGGTTCTTGAAATATGGGATTTTGAAGATGGCAGGTCGTATGGACAAATTAAATAAAAAAGTTGATTGTTATCATTGACAGTTTTTTAATTGCGTCCTTTGTGTCAAAATCATACCTGTAATTTATTCAAATTAAGAATACGCGGGCATGATTTTCGTGTATGGATATTGCAAGGGTAGTACTCAGTTACGGAATATCAACGATAATACTCAAACCGCCGTCTTCCAGACAAGCAAAAGTTCAGAAGAACCTTCACAACTCTTCGATTAACAGGTGCGTTCCCCAAACCGACTTGTGAAAGAGAACTTATACGAAGAAACCATACTGCAGAAGTGCTTGAGGTTGCTGAAAATGATTCTGGTGTTAGTACGATAAGAATTTCTGTACCTACTGGACAAATTAGGACGGCTGTGCAAGACATTTTGTAAGAAAACGGATTACATCCTTAACATTACCAACCTGTACAACAACTTCTCATCACGGATCTTCCCCAAAGAGTTCGTCTTCGTGAATGGTAGAGCAATCATCTGGAAACACTTTCAAGAAACTTTTTCTGTGACGAAGTTACATTTACAAGAAATGGAATTAACAATTTCCATAATGAACACATGTGGACAATTAAAAACTTTCATGCTGTTCGAGAAACCCTCTTCCAGAGAAGATTCTTCGTAAACGTAATAAAGTTATCGGACCACATATCTTCGACGCAAGTTTGAACAGCGAAATGTACCGGGCTTTTGGAAAGAACGATCTACTTCTACTACTTGAGGACATTCGCCCGCAAATCAGAAGAACGATGTTGTTTTTACATAATGGTACTCCGGCCCATTATGGAAGCGGTATCATTAATTTCCTCAATACACAGCGTATAAATCGATGGATAGGTCGTGGTGGTCTCATTGCTTGGTCACCGCGATTTCCGGATCTCAACCCACTAGATTTTTTCATGTAGGAACATTTAAAGAGACTTCCCTATTCAATGGAAAACCTAATAATAAATAAACCAACCCATCCAGAAGATTCATGCAGCATTTTATGAGATGAAAAACAATATAGAGAACTACAACTGGGAACGGCAGCTCCGACGGAGGATTGAGTTATGCATTGTACAAGGCGGTGGTCACATTGAGCAACTTTAATAATTGCACCGTCATTACGCATTTCTTAAAATAAACCACATTTTTTCCTAAGACCTCTAGTTATTTATTTCGGCTTCAAACCTCGATATTTCAAGAACCGCTAGGAATTTGGGAAAAGTGAGTAGAATCATTTTTGCTTAAAATTAGTCAATGAATTCATATACGAAGTATCTCGGCGGCCACCTGGTATAGCCAAGTGTTTTATTCTCAACACTTAATTGAGTCAATTACTAAAATGTTTCACCAAGAAGTGTCTGCAATATCAAATAATTATGTAAAAGTATTCAAAAGTAATCAATAGATGAGAGAATGAGATACGCGAAAGTAACAAAATTATGGCTAGGTTTCAAAACCAAGCAGCAATCCATCCCAGCCTTAGGAGACATGTATATTTACTACTGTAATCAAAAAGTAAAGTAATAATTCTTCATCCAAATTTATTTCACCTTCTTCTTAATCCATAAGAGAGTCCTTCCACGACAATACCCTTACTGAGTTGTTTTCTTCAATCTCCATGCCAGTTGTGACAGTGGATTTCAGGTATAGTATTCGGAGTGTGTTTCAAATTTTGTTTTATCTCTTCAATCGTTTCAAAACGTCGTTCCCGAAGAGGTCTTTTGAGCCGTGAAAGTAGATGACTGTTCTACTTTCACGGTGTTAAATCAGGTGAATACGGTGAATGTGGAACAATGTGTGTCGAATGCTTGTCGAACAACCGATGAAGTATCTCGGCGGCCACCTGGTATAGCCAAGTGTTTTGTTCTCAACACTTAATTAAGTCAATTACTAAAATGTTTCACCAAGAAGTGTCTGCAATATCAAATAATTATGTAAAAGTATTCAAAAGTAATCAATAGATGAGAGAATGAGATACGCGAAAGTAACAAAATTATAGCTAGGTTTCAAAACCAAGCAACATTCCATTCTAGCCTTAGGAGATATGTATATTTACTACTGTAATCAAAAAGTAAAGTAATAATTCTTCATCCAAATTTATTTCACCTTCTTCTTAATCCATAAGAGAGTTCTTCCACGACAATACCCTTACTGAGTTGTTTTCTTCAATCTCCATGTCAGTTGTGACAGTGAATTTCAGGCATAGTATTCGGAGTGTGTTTCAAATTTTGTTTTATCTCTTCAATCGTTTCAAAACGTCGTTCCCGAAGAGGTCTTTTGAGCCGTGAAAGTAGATGACTGTTCTACTTTTACGGTATTAAATCAGGTGAATACGGTGAATGTGGAACAATGTGTGTCGAATGCTAGTCGAACAACCGATGAAGTATAACATCGTGCATTATCGAGATGTATCTTCCCTTTAGTCTTTTAGACTATTTGCCGTCTATACACCCGTTCGCGTCCATCGGGTGACCGTAAACAAAACCTCGATTCATCAGTAAAAAGAATATTATTCCATTGTTGTAAGGTCCAGTTAATGTGTTTTTGTGTAAATCTAAGTCGCACTTACCGATGCCACAAAAGAAGCAGTGGTCCCGTTGCCAGCCTACGGGAATGAAGTCCATGTTCTGCAAGCCTCCTTCTTATCGTTCTTTCACTTACAACGAGTTCACGTACCATTTCTAAATTATGTCGAAGAGAAACAGCACTAGATCTCCAATTTCTTAAAGTATTCAACACGATGAAACGATCATCAACAACAGTTGTTGATTTTCTCCTGCCTGATCCTTGTCGCCTAGTAAACTGCCGTCTCTATATAGGCATTCCAAACATCTTGAAGTGTAGTTCGAGATATTCATAAAGTGCGCTGGCTACGACCATCCTCAATTAAAGCAACAATTTGACTCATGTCCGCAGTAGTTAGTAGTTAAAAAAAAGCTGTGTATAATGGTAAACTTATCAAAAACAATGAAAATGCATGTTTTACAAGAGATATTGCGGATATTTTCATGTACTGGGAATAAATTTAGAGATATTTTTCGAAAAACATAATCTCCGATCATTCACGACAAAAAATAAAAAGCATGATTACGATATCACACCGTTACAATGAATATACAAGGAGAAATATAAAATATGATGAGGTGGCCGGTTTCTTTTACTGGTGAGTGTATATTTAATAATGACGCGTTTCATAACACTAGTAGTCAGAAATCATCACGTCGTTCTCATTCGAAAAAATTGAACGATTTTGGAACCAATAGAGATGAGACGTCTGAGGAATTTTTTACACATTTTACATTTCTTTTATTTTTTTTTTCAAAATTGGTTTGATCGGATCTAAATGAAATGCTAGTATTATCTACGAAACCTCTAATTGACAACTGCTGATTTTTAAGCACGGTATCTTTTATTTACTTGATGTGGTTTTCATTAGTTGATGTTGAAGGTCGACTAGATCGCTCTTCGACTGCAACGCAAAGAAAATTTTATACAAATCCTTTGCTCAATAAAATCAGACATTTTCCAAAATTTAGAAAACACATTTTTGTGACAGAGCAACAATCGACTGTTTACTCACTAAAAATAACAATGACATGAAATTTTGTACAGATATCAAAAATAGTGCTACCAACCTATGAAAAAGCATAGTTTTCTGTCCAAATTTAAGGTAATTCACTTTGTTTTCTTAAAGGAAATCAAATCGGGGAATAAAGCAATTAAAGTTGCTCGAAAACTAAATGGTGTTTTCTAATCACGTATAGTTCATCAATTTTGGTTTAAAAGTTGTAGTGGAGATGGAACTACAGGGTCTTTTTAAATTAGTTATACAAAAATAACATTTAATTGTGAAGAAAGTATAAATTTTTATTGAACTGTATAATAAGTTACACAATTCAGCAAAACTTCAAGCTTCACTTACAAATGTTCAATATGGCTTCCCTTTGTAACACGGCATATATCTAATCTGTAACTGAATTCGTTCCGAATTTTACGTACTATATCATGGTCAATGGTCGCAACTGCTTCCGTTATTTGAATGAGGTAGATTGCATTTTTGCTGACGATCTGCAAATATTTGCTACCTAACACTAATTCTGCAAAATCGTCTTCACACCGTTGCTAATTGCATGGAAAATATACTAGATATGAATGTATTAAACTGTCGATTATCACATATACTATAAAAAACGAATCGAATTATTTACGACGATACTTTCAATAATACGAAATCGGCAATAGGCAACCGTCTATAATTAGAGATCTGGGGGTTGAATTTAACGGCAAGATCACTTTTGCCAATATTCTTAAAACATTTAAATTTATGACAAGAAATTCTGCATTTTTTCAAAATAGCCCTACTATATAGTAGTCACACAACACAAATGTAGGAAGCGAGTTTGAATATGCAAGTTTGATATGGAATCTATTTTATCATGTTTGCAAGCTATCTATTGAAAGAGTGCAAAGAAAACTTTTGAAGTTTTTATCTTTTAGGGAAAATGGCATACATCCACCTAGAATTGACTACAAATTTCATGGAATCACTCGAAACTAAACCTAAAATTTCTTTCTAATTTTCTGCATAATATTCTTACTTGGTCAACTATAATGTTTGGTCCCGCGCATTTCTTCGTAACAAAGTTTCAATTTTTATAATACATTAGCCAATAGTCCAACAGCAATGCACTTAATGCTCCTATCCTTGCAGTTCATATTGCTCAGAGTGTAAGCCGCAAATTGTACTTTATCTCTTTCTAACACAGATAAATACGCGCTGTAATACTACATAACGTATGTCTCAAAAGTTTTGGCACAAAATACAACTCTGAAAAAAAAAAAAAATATCACAATATCAAAATATCGAGTTGGCTTTGCAAACAAAAGTGATTCAATAATTTGTCATTTTAATGACAGTTCAGTTACCGAAACCGATTGCGTTGGCTTATAAATTAGAACTTAGAAAAAGCGTTTATAATTTAGTTGGGTAAATGCCTAAAGTTCAAATAATCAAACTTTTTTTGAAAATCAAAAGAACCATATATAATACGATAGCAGAATGTGAGCAAGGTTTTCCATGCCTAAATCTTCCAAAAAGTGGAACGCTGAGACAGTTAACTAGAGATAGAGCAAACCAGTTAGTCGAAAGTCCCAAGAATAAAATTGGGCATCATTGAGAAAACTTTCATGACATTACGGCGTTTTCATTGATATAGTTTCCAGAGAATTGAAAAGAAGAGGTGTAGACTATCGTATAAGAAAGAAATGTTTTAAATATACGCCAAATTAATTAGCTAGAATGCCGAGATGTTACCGTGCTTTAAGGCGCACTCATTTTGCAAATAACAAAGTCATCGACATAGATGATGAAAAGTATTTTACTCTAAATTATTCCGAAATTGAAGGACATGACGGTTTTTACACCGACAATGTTCGGTGAGCGATATTAATTGATCAATTAGTGGGATTTCCAGACCTTATGTCGGACAAATTAGAGGCGAAGCTTTAGACGGTCGAAGTTATATTAACAATTGCTTAACAAAATTGATTAATTTTATTCACCAATTTTATTCATGCCCAAGATGATATTATATTTTTGCCAAGTTTGGCTTCCTGTCATTATGCACGCGAAACTCAGAATTGGCTGAATGTTCACAACATACCTTTTGTGTCGAGAAACAATAACCCCCAAATTTACCGCAGGCTAGACCAATGCCGAACACGAGCAACCATTAAGATGGCGGATTTTTAGGAAAATTCAAGAGATTGATGTTCAAACGATCCAACGCTTGATGCGAGGTATTCCTAGAAGACTACGTATTGTTGAAGACTATGAACCTTTACGTTTAATTTAAAATAAAAATTTTGTTGTTAATAAAGCTCTTAATTATATCTGTTCTGAAAAATTCCGTAAAACCATTTTTACTTTTTAAAATGTTCTACAAAAATTTGCGCGAAAACTTTTGAGACATACGTTACGTTAGTCATCTTAAGGTATTTTTATCACTTACATTGGATTGAAAAGAATTACATTATGAACTACATATGTATATATTTGTATAGCGTGGTATTTTCTTTCATATTCTTTTCCTCTTTAATTTTATGTTTGTAATAATTATTTAATTTTTTATGTTTTTTTTTGTGCTATATAAATTATTAATTGGTTGTCTTACGTCCTATTTAATTATTAAAAAGGATAAGTTGCATATTGAGGGTATGTATCTTCAATTACAATAAAAATTACACTTTATATTGACTGTAAATGTAAAGTCAGTCTTTACATGTTGTTAATTCCTATAATTAATTTTTTTCAATATTAAATTATTTTTGTTGTTTCATAGTTCTGATTGTACGAAATATTTTACTATTTCATAAATTGAAAGAAAGTCGTTTTTTCATGTTACTGATGTTTGACATACTGTTGTTTCTTACTCTATGCTCTACATGTCACGATAACGTCATACAAATAGGCACCGATATTTTCTTTTCACGGTACGCTTTCTTAGATCCCTCAAATGCATCTAATAATGCAAATGATCAGGGAACTGGGACAGATTCAAGCATTTTGATATAATGCGTAGAGCCGGAGTGATTCCATTGACAAATGCTACTTTATGAGTTTAAACACGTTGAAAGAAAAGACATTGATAGGTATTTCTTATCTTATTAATAATAATATAATGTTAGTTTAGTTTGTAGAGTTATATTTTCTATAAAAATATATACAAAAGTTTCCGTTGTGCAGAAATATACAATAAAAATAGAGTGTGTGGCTAAAGCGAAAGGGCGATGATATTGCAATTTAGAAACGACCTATCAAAAAGTAGTTATTTTCAAAAAGTTCACGCTTAGCCTAATTACTAAAGAAGCCAGAAGTTAAGAATGTTTTGTAATGACTATAGTATAAAAATATTAAAGTTTAGACAACAATTAAATACCTAGCACTATCTTGTTGTAAGTACGTGTTTTCATTGTTCGTGGAAATATCTTAATTTAATGGGCAAGATATTGTTGATCATTTCGGTATAGTGCACAACATTTATTGTCACAGCATTTTAATTTTCATCTACGTTGAAGTAAGACCGATAATTCCCAAAGGCGATATTCGAACTGTTGGGCAGGGTAACGGTTGTTGGTGATGTTCCTGTGGATTTTTCGAACTCTAATAATCTCTATTTTATTTGAATAGATGAGGCTGTTACTTGGTGAAGATTAATAGGATGTAAAATAAAACAAAATAATTAATTTGTTTAATCTTCACTATCCTTTCATTATGAAACAGACAAGTAAATAATTTACATATCAGTAACTGTATACTTGGACAATACCTCGTATTTTCAGCATTTACTTCTGCTTAAGACATATGTTTCTGCCATCTATAGGCGTCGTCAGTTAAGCTAGTGAAGCAATGTATACAAATGATACAAATCTTTATAAATAGATCTGTATCTGTATATGACATTAAGCCGAAATAACTTACTAAATAAAGCAAATTTCATCCTATAAGGTGGCACTTATTTAATAAGTGACATCTGACGGACGAAAGAGACTTTGCCGAAAAAATGGCAGAAACATATGTCTTAAGCAGAAGTAGATGCTGAAAATACGAGGTATTGTCCAAGTATACAGTTACAGATATGTAAATTATTTACATGTCTGTTTCATAATGAAACAAAAACGTTATACGTGCATTAACGTATAGATATATTTAAAACCTTTTTTGTATATTTACCGCCATCTGGCTCGTTTTTGATGGACTACCGGTATTGTTTCGTTTTCCGTAAAACCTTTTTTGTATAATCTTCACTATATAAAACGTATATGTATTTACTAAACGTTTACAAAAATGTGACGCGTTTCGCTAACACTGTAGTTTATCAAACGACGATGGTATAATGATTATTCTACAAATGAAATGAGTGTATGCACATAAATTTGGTAATTACAGGTATATAAAGAAAGATAGAAGAGATTAGGCATTCAAACACAATAATCACATGTATATTTATTTTTAAAATAGTAAGGTCTAAAAAGTTGATAGAGTTATTTTGTTCAATTTCTAAGGTGAATTTGATATTACTATGGATTGTATTTCAAAAGTTAATAAATCAGGGGTATATAAATTAAAATGTGGTAGTAATTGTGACAAAATTTATATTGGTAGAACTTTCAGAAATTTCAAAACTAGAATTTCAGAACATAAACGTAGTTATGATAACAAAAAACTAGATTATAATTACTCAAATCACTTATTATTTGAAAACCATTCATTCGATCCGGACTTTGAAATCTTACATGTACAAAATAAATCGCATAAATTAGACCTCTTAGTAGCCCTGGAAATAAATAAAAATAAAAAGTCTGGGAATTTACTGAATGACCAACTATATATAAATAGTTCTCCTTTACTAAACTTATTTAATTAGGGGTTTTCCATGTGATTATTGTGTTTGAATGCCTAATCTCTTCCTTTCTTTGTTAACAGCTTATCCTGTCTTTCTTTATATACCTGTAATTATCAAATTTATGTGCATACACTCATTTCATTTGTAGAATAATCATTATACCATCGTAGTTTGATAAAGGTACAGTGTTAGCGAAACGCGTCACATTTAACGCGTCACATTAAAAGTTTAGTAAATATATGTTTTATATAGTGAAGATTAAACATTAAACAAGCTAATTGTTTTGTTTTATTCTACGTCGTATCTATTTTATTTATTTGTGTAGCTAGGTAAATGAAAATGTGTATCATCAGACATCCGCAAATTGTGAATATCGATTTCGTTCTGCAACATGATTACAGCAAAACAAAGATGAGTTAGAAGATCTGTTGGTTTTAATGCCTGGTCAATTGAATTTTGTATGGATGAAATTGAGATCCTCATGTAAAATTCTATGTAAAGAACTTCTAGACAACACCAACGCCTGGCAGTGTTTTTTAACTCAATATTTTGGATTGCGTTCTCTTACGCGCAATGTAAGCAGCTTTCCTAATACCTTTGCTTGGGTTAATATGTTTGACATTTTTAGCTGAACCTGTTTCTTCCAATTTGCATACCAACTCCTCAATGAGCAGAAGAAACTCTACCGTGACAAGGAATATTGAAATTAATTTGGAATTGTCGCTGCACAGCAGCCAAGCAATTATTTCTGAAGATAGATTTAATTGTAAAAGCACGATGTCGATCGGGACACTCTTCCATGATTACTGAATAGCATACATAGATAAATGATCTCTCTTAATCTAAATCTCTGTTACTGTATTCTTAAACGTGATCTGCACTTACATCAATACCACTTTAATAATACAGTCTTATTCTTTTGCTTTTCCGCTTTTGTCAATTGCTTTTCCGTATTTGTCTAATGATTTTCTCGTTTTGCAAACGTCAAATTTGTTTGTCAAATGAGATCCTACTTTTGTCAAATCACTTTCCCGTTATGTCAAATGCTTTTCCCCTATTATTTATATTACTATATATTTTATACAAATTTAGAGGGAGTAAGGGATTTATTTAAATATACGATAAACACATACATAATCTAACACATGTAACGTAATTTAAAATTTCATTTCTCTGTAAACAATCTGGTAAATAAGACTCCATGTGTTGTATATAATGTAGACAGTTTTGTGGGGTTATATGTTCAGATGCATTATGAACTGCGACGTATAATTCATTTTCGTTCGCCGGTTGAGCTCTTCGTATAATTTGTTTCCATTGGTTGAAGAGTTCCTCAATGGGATTTAAAAATGGGCTATAAGCGGATAGAAACACTGGCAAATGACCATGAGCTCTAATGAGGGCCAATACTTCATTATTTCGATGGAACCTAACGTTGTCCATAATAAGATGTGCTCCTTCTACACCGTCCTGATGTAAATGGTTAATTAATGTTGTAAGAAATTCCGAAAAATGAACTACATTGTAGGGCATATTTTGTATTTGAAACACATACAAAGAATTAATGTTCATGGCAGCAGCAACAGAATAATTGCGTCCTCTAAACTGGGCTTTTATTTTTGTTGCTCGAGTATTTTTAATAGACCTTCCATAGGAAACTCTTGAGTTCACTTCTATACCGTACTCATCAATTAAATAAATTTTCTCTCTTTCCAGCATAATTCTAGTGTAATGTACGGCATAATCAAAACGAGCTCGAATTATTTCTGGTATATTTCTTCTTTCAGAAACAAATGACGTTCTTTTAAAAGAGTAGTGAAAGCTTTTATGGGCTCTATCAATCGTCGACAATGATATTTGTTGAAGAAGTGACCATTCATTTAAACATTTTTCTTTCAACTCACGCAGAGTAATGGAGCAGTCCTCATCAATCCAGTCGCAAATTTGTTCTTTCTGAGCTAAAGATAATTTTGGCTGTCGATGCCCAGCACTTACCTTTGCAACATTATTAGTCTTCCTATAAGTTGCATACATTTTTCTAACGGTATCAGGTAAAACCGAAAATTGTTGTGCTACACTTTTCACCGTGGAACCATTATTCAAAAAATTAATGACTACGGTACGTATTTCATTGCTTATTTTGGCATTTCTTCTCCTGTGATCATTGTTATCTATATCAATACACCAAATATTTAAGCACGTAAAATGTTTGCGAAACACAATTGACAAATACGGAAACACATTTGACAAATAAGGAATTTTATTGACAAAACAAGCCTACTAGTACAGAATCATTGGAAAAGCATTAGACACATTTTGAAAAGCAATTGACAAAAGCAAAAGCAAAAGAATAAGACTGTATATACAACACATGGAGTCTTATTTACCAGATTGTTTACAGAGACATGAAATTTTAAATTAAGTTACATATTGTAATGACTCATCCGCTGACGCGAGATGCGTCATCCCTCTGGATGTTTTCGCGAGGCCTACGTGAAGGCTCTAGAAGGAGTATTCACCGATATAAAAGCCGCGTCGAAGAAGGGATGAAGATACATTCAACCCGAGTCTCGCGAAGTAAACATAAATATAGTTACATAAATATAAAATACATAAATGTACTTATTGATGTTAATAGTTAGTTTTATATTGTTATATGTTTTAATATTAATATAGTGTGTGTGTCTAAAGTTATTGTTAGTTTTATTTACGAACCCGAAAGACAAACGTTACAGTGGTATTCAGGTGTGGACTAAGTAATAAATAATAAACTAAGTAGACAATTAAGTGTTAAGTATTCGTTTAAATAAATATACAGTGCGGAAAGACGTTATTTTAAATATCGTGATGGCCAACAGAATCAAACTGGCGGAATTAAAAGTGTCCGAGTTAAAACGAGAATTAGAAGAGAGGGATGAGGATACAACTGGCAAAAAGTCGATCCTCCAGCAACGGCTTCGCAATGTGTTGATCCAAGAAGGCGAGGATCCAGAGAATTATGTCTTTCAAGTTCCAGGCGGAGATGCTGACGTGAATTCGCTGTTTATGAAACTAGAACAAATGGAGCAGAAGAACCTGGAAACTTCTGGAAACTTAGCGAAAACTCTAGAACAAAGACTAATAGATAATTCGCAAACCTTGGAACAGCGTCTAATAGATTCACAAACTCAAATGCAACAAATGGAGCAGAAGAACCTGGAAACTTCTGGAAACTTAGCGAAAACTCTAGAACAAATGGAACAGAAGAATCTGGATAGTGCGAAAAATATGGAACAACGAATAATAGATGCACAAACTAAAATGGAGCAGAAAAGCCTGGAAACTTCTGGAAATTTAGCAAAAACTCTAGAACAAATGGAACAGAAGAATCTGGATAGTGCGAAAAATATGGAACAGCGTCTAATAGATTCGCAAGTACAAATGCAACAAATGGAACAAAGAAACCTAGAAACCGCTAGAATCCTCGAGAAAAATCTGGAAAAGAAATTACTAGAAAATTCTAGAAACTTCGGAAAAAGTCTGGAACAAGTGGAGAAAGTTCTAGAACAGCGATTAGCGGAAAAATCAGAAGCGTTAAAAGAAGAGGTTTTCATAGCTGTAGAAGAGAAAATTGGAGAACATTCTAGACTTTTAGAGGCAATAATGATTGAGATGAAATTACCCGCCACCACGAGTCATTCTGATCCCAAGCAGGTCAACGAAGAAGTCATACCGCGGCCCATCGAAATAAAAGAAGAACTTGTGGCTATTTCAAGGACCAGAATCAAGCCACCAACCTTTGATGGAAAGACGTCATGGGCAACTTACCTGACGCAATTCGAAGCGGCCGCAGAAGCAAACGCATGGTCTTCTGCCGAGAAGGCGACTGCTTTAGTCATAGCATTGAGGGGTGATGCTAGTGATATTTTGCAGACATTGCCTCCTGAGGAACGTAAAGATTATTCTCAACTCATCAAACGCTTGGAGATGAGATATGGCCAGGCGCATTTGGAGCAAGTACACCATACCCAACTGAAGAATCGATCACAGAAGAAAGGCGAGAATCTTCAGGAATTTGAGGCAGATATTGCTCGTCTAGTTCGACTTGCATATCCGATGGCGCCAGATAATTTCATGGAACACCTAGCGGTTCAGACGTTTATAGATGGTCTCCGGGATATTGATACGCAGCAAGCATTAAGGTTGGCAAGACCGAAAACCTTGATCGATGCTTTGGCGCACGCGCTTGAGTTTGAGACTGCTAAACAAGCCTCTCGGAACAATGCTCGTGGCTGTTCTGTCGACGAACAGGAAAATGAGGTGTTCATGGAGCAGGTGGTTAGTCAAGTCCTAAATCAGATCAAATCAAATAAAAGTGCGCGGCCATGCGGGAATTGTAGAAGAAACGGTCATATCCAGAATAAATGTGATAAAAGGACCAAGAAAGAATCCGCTGAGAATCCGAAAGTCCCAAGGACTGCCCAAATCGCATCCTTACAAAATCAAACCAATGGCCTGTATGTGGATGCTATTATGGAAAGAAGAACCTATGCTTGCTTGCTAGATACTGGATCGACGAAAACCATTGTACGACCCGATTTAATATCCAGGAATAAAGAATTACTTTCTAGCAAATGGAGACTAAGGACAGCTACTGGAGAAGCAGCTTCTGTGGAAGGTGAAGTAGATGTCAATTTTGTCATAGGACCAACATCAATCCGACATCGTGTTCTCGTAGCCGACATAGATTTAATTTTGGGATTAGACATCATGAACACCTACGGCTTCCAGTTAAACATGAAGGAAGGCACTTTAAAAATAAATAATGAGGAATTGTTTCTTCATGGGAAAAATTGTGGGAATGTACAAGTAATTACTGCAGAGAATGTTGTTCTGGATGCAAGAAGTGAGACATTTTTGACGGCGTGTATGGAAGGTGATTATTTGGACGGAAATGTTACAATGTTGGAACCAAAGGCTGATGATGACGAGGTGGGCCGAGGAATAGTAGTTGCCAAAATGCTGGTTAAGACTCAGAAGACTGTACCGATAAGGGTAATGAATGTGAACCATTACCCTGTTTCATTGAAGAAGGGTACTATTCTGGGGTGGTGTTCGCCAGTGTCGGCCGTCGTTCATCGTATAGAGGCGAAGAAGAATGGATTCGTGCAGGTTCCTGAGAAATTGTCCAAGATAATCGACTCCGCCTGTCAAGGATTGAGCAAGAAGGAACAAAATCAAGTTAAGGACCTAATCAAACATTATGAAGACGTCTTCGAAACTGAGACTGGTACGAAAGGTAAAACCAATATTGTAATGCACAAAATAAATACCGGCGATGCAAGTCCAATTCGACAAGGACCAAGAAGGTTACCACTGGCAAAACGTGAGGAAGCAAAGCAAATTATACAAGATATGGAAGGCCAAGGAGTAATTGAACCATCGAATAGTCCATGGGCTTCACCGGTGGTCCTTGTCAGGAAGAAGGATGGATCTAGCAGATTCTGTGTGGACTATCGTCGTTTGAATAGTGTGACCAAAAAGGACAGCTATCCTCTCCCAAGAATAGACGATACGCTAGACACCTTGGCAGGAGCAAAATGGTTCTCCACTCTCGACTTAAAGAGCGGTTATTGGCAAGTGGGAATGGATCCCAATGACAAAGAGAAGACTGCCTTCAGTTTAGGTACAGGACTCTGGCAATTTACAGTCATGCCATTTGGACTGTGTAACGCCCCAGCTACTTTTGAGCGACTCATGGACACTGTACTGAGGGGATTGTCTTGGAATACCTGCCTGGTAAATCTCGATGATGTGATTGTGGTAGGGAAGACCTTTGAAGATCACATGAAAAATTTGGAAGTAGTATTCCAGAGGTTGCGAGATGCCAACCTGAGATTAAGTCCAAAGAAGTGTCACCTTTTCCGCAAGGAGGTAAATTACCTTGGACATGTGGTTTCCGGAAAAGGAATTGCTGTGGATCCAGAAAAAGTAAAAGCTGTGGAAAAATGGCCGGTACCCAAAGACAATCATCAGCTAAGAAGCTTTTTGGGATTATGCACATATTATCGACGCTACGTTCCTGGATTCTCCAACATTGCAAAACCACTTACTCGCCTAACAGAAAATCGAGCATTCATTTGGAACAACGAATGCCAAGCGGCCTTTGAGTTGTTAAAATGTACGTTGATCAGTGCACCCGTTTTGAACTATCCGCTGCCATCTGGGAGGTTTGTTTTGGATACGGATGCCAGTAACGTCGGGATTGGTGGCGTGCTCTCTCAAATCCAAGATGGACAAGAAAAGGTCATTGGATACTTCAGCAAGACCCTGTCCAAACCAGAGAGGAACTACTGCGTAACCAGGAGAGAACTATTGGCAGTAGTTAAGACCATTGAGCACTTTTACAAGTACCTGTATGGGCAGAAGTTCCTGATCCGCACTGATCATGCCGCCTTAAAGTGGCTCTTGCAATTTCAGAATCCAGAGGGTCAAGTAGCTAGATGGATTGAGAGGCTACAGGAGTACGACTTTGTCATTGAACACAGAGCAGGCCTCAAACATCAAAATGCAGATGCCCTTTCCAGAAGGCCCTGTCCAGAAGACTGTCGACATTGCAACAGAATCGAAGACAAATCGGCCAACGCTCTTCGAACCACCGTTGTTGATGACCAATGGCAACCTGACAATTTGCGCGCGGATCAAGAAGCTGATCCGGATCTTGCATTCCTCAGGGCTTGGAAAAGAAATGGGCAAAGACCGACCTGGCAAGAAATTGCTCCCCATTCACGAGAATTGAAGTCATACTGGGCACAATGGGATTCTTTAACCATAGAAGACGATCTCCTGAGACGTGAGGTCGAAAATCACGATGGAAGCGAGCGAAAGATGCAAATGGTGGTTCCCAAGAAAAGAATACCAGAGGTATTGCGAGAACTCCATAATGGTGCTTCTGGGGGACATTTTGGAGTCCATAAAACACTGGAGAAGGTGCGCCAGAGATTTTACTGGGTGAATTGTTCACGAGATGTGAAAGAATGGTGCCGAAAGTGTGCTAATTGCGCCGGAAGCAATGGTCCCCAGAGGCGTCGACGTGCACCCATGCGCCAATACAATGTAGGAGGCCCATTTGAAAGGATCGCCATAGACGCCGCCGGTCCTTTTCCAGGAAGCAGCAAAGGAAATAAATACATAATAGTGGTCATGGATTACTTTACCAAATGGGTTGAAGCATATGCTCTACCAAATCAAGAAGCTGGAACTGTAGCAGACGTGATTGTGAAGGAGTTCGTCAGCCGTTTTGGTGTACCCTTGGAACTTCATTCCGATCAAGGGCGAAATTTTGAGTCCAGTCTATTCGAAAAGATGTGTGGACTTTTGGGCATACGGAAGACGAGAACAACTCCCTTGCATCCACAATCAGATGGGATGGTAGAGCGAATGAACAAGACCATGATCAGACACTTATTCAAAGTGGTCTCCGAACACCAGAGAGATTGGGACGAACATTTACCATTATTTCTAATGGCGTATCGAGCCTCCGTTCAAGAGACAACAGGCCAATCACCAGCCAGCGTGCTATTCGGGAGGGAACTCCGATTGCCCTGTGATTTAAAGTTTGGGAGCAAGCCTGGTGATGATCTTGCCGGAGAAGATTATGTCAGCACGCTCAGACGACGACTAGATAATATCCATGAACAAGTCAGACATAATATCCAAGATGCTAGTGACAGAATGAAAGAGAGCTATGACATCAACGCCGAGAAGAGTGGTTACCATGAAGGCGATCGGGTTTGGTTGTATAATCCACATCGTCGACGGGGCCTATCTCCAAAACTTCAAAAGAATTGGGAGGGGCCATACGAGGTGTTGAAGCGGATCAACGATGTAATATACCGCATCAGGCGAACACCTCACACTAAGCCAAGAGTCGTACATTTTAATCGATTAGCCCCATACTCTGGAGACAATGACGAAACCGTTGACTTGCGCCGATTGGATAGCCAATACCATGAACTAACCTTCGAAGACTTTATGCAAGAGTATTCTGGTTCGAGAAAAGCTCGATTTGGGGTAACCATCGAGAAACAGCAGGATTTGTTCACGGTGCCGCCAGACTACGCGCTTGCTCATTACGTAGCCCGAGATCTACGAATGGCCAAAGGAATTGCCTGGGAATTTAAAGAGAGATTTGGCAGAATCGAAAGGCTAAGGCAGCAGGGACCAGCAATTGGGAAGAGTCTCCAAATAATAAATGAAGGACAGCCCATATTTTATTTGGTCACGAAAGAACTGTCGAGCCTAAAGCCAACCTATCGAGCCTTATGGGAGGCCCTGACCCACTTACGCGAACAAATGTTACAGCAAGACATTCTGAAATTAGCAGTTCCAAAATTGGGTTGTGGATTGGACCGCCTGGACTGGAGAATTGTAAGGAGCATGTTGGAAGTATTCTTCCGACATACTGGTATGGAAATTCTGGTATGCAGTTACCAGCTTGAATATTCCTGTCCATCCAGGCAAGATAAGACCGTGGACTGTTATTTCGATATGACGTCGCAATGTAACAAAGGCCCTACCTGTCGATTTCGTCATCGTTTGAGGAGACCAAAGCATGACATGTTTCGGGACGAAACTTCATTTTTAAGAAGGGGGCAATGTAATGACTCATCCGCTGACGCGAGATGCGTCATCCCTCTGGATGTTTTCGCGAGGCCTACGTGAAGGCTCTAGAAGGAGTATTCACCGATATAAAAGCCGCGTCGAAGAAGGGATGAAGATACATTCAACCCCAGTCTCGCGAAGTAAACATAAATATAGTTACATAAATATAAAATACATAAATGTACTTATTGATGTTAATAGTTAGTTTTATATTGTTATATGTTTTAATATTAATATAGTGTGTGTGTCTAAAGTTATTGTTAGTTTTATTTAAGAACCCGAAAGACAAACGTTACAATATGTTAGATTATGTATCTGTTTATTGTATATTTAAATAAATCCCTAACTCCCTCTAAATTTGTATAATATATGTAATATAAATAATAGGGGAAAAGCATTTGACATAACGGGAAAGTGGTTTGACAAAAGTAGAATCTCATTTGACAAACAAATTTGACGTTTGCGAAACCAGAAAATCATTAGACAAATACGGAAAAGCAATTGACAAAAGCGGAAAAGCAAAAGAATAACACTGTAATAATAATAGTGATGATAACAATAACAATAATAGAAAGGGGGTGCTCGGACTTTAACTGCAGGACGTTGGTTGCAGAGCGTGTAAAATACGAAAAGAGAGCACGAGGCATTTGCTCGCGACGTGTGTTAAATAACGAGTGATCATTAAAATTTTCGCTCAAGTAAGCCATGTACACAAAAAGTATGTCCTAACTTAAGTTATTAGAGGAGATCTGTCATTATAATTTCAAACGTCATGATTGTTAAAAAATAATTTGAAATGCTGACTTTTATATTAAATATATTTATAATTTTTATACAAAGTAATAGAATATTCTAAAAAATGTGTAAAATGTTGACCATTCTCCAAAAAGCATAATCGCACTCTATTTCGTAGAGTATTGAAAACATTGATCAGTATTTGCGGTGAGTTATTGATGTGTTCACATTTTTCAATGATTTTATGTCTTAACTCTTGTAGATTATTAATTGGTGTTTCATAAATAATATTCTTTATATATGGCCACACAAAAAAATCCAAGACTGTTAAATCACACGATCGTGGTGGATATGGAGTCGCTGTATTTCTACTTATTATCCTATCGCCATAAAATTGTTGCAAAAACTGAATATTTTCAAGTGTAACGTGAGATGTAGCCCCTTCCTGTTGAAAATATCCGACCTGGAGTTCATCATTAGTCAATTGATTAGTAAAAACACTGAGAATTTCGTTACGATATTTCTCCGATGTTATCGTACCCTCAAAGAATATTGGTCCTATTAATCGGTGACGACTCATACCTACCCATACGCCTATTTTTTCTGGATGTAGAGGAACTTCTCTGTAGAAATGAGGATTTTCACTGGACCACATACGCATATTTTGCGAATTAACATAACCTTTCAAATAAAACCAAGCTTCATCGGTGAAAAAAGTATGATTTAAAATATTGTCTGTCATTGTTTGAATAAACCATTGGCAAAATTGTGTTCTTTTTTCATAATCCGTAGGTAATAGATTTTGTACAGATGTTAATTTATATGGATACATATGCAAGTCCTTTTTTAAAATTTTTTGACATGTTCCATACGAAAGCCCTACTTGTTGCGAAACTCTGCGAATAGATATTTGAGGAGATTCGTTAATTAATTTGTCTGACATTTTCAATTACGCCACGACTTCTCTTGAGAGGAGGACCGCTTCCTTTTTTCCTTAAAATACTGCCTGTTTGACGAAAAAGATTTACACAATGCATTAGCGTATCACGGAAAGTTTTATAGCTAGGAACAGTATTTTGATATCTCTCTTCAAACTCCGCAAGGGAATTTTCTATTGAATGCTGCCAAATATACCATCAATTTTTTGAGATGTCGGGAAGTAACATTCTACCATAAACGCTTTATGCATATCATTAAAGGCCATTACTTTTTCTTTTGATGAAATTTTAAAATATATATTTGACACTGACAGATGTTTGAAATAACATCTTAATGACTAAAGCTACGACATAATTTTTATATACACGGCCAGCTACGAGTGAAAATTTTAATGATCGCTCGTTACTTACACTTACACACTTACATATACATATCGGGTAGCGAAAAAGTCTGGCAACAAGTTATTATTTTTTTAACGAATGAACTTGTAATTATGCAATTGTAGATGATGAATGGGATTGTATTCTGCATTTTCTAGAGGACATATCAAATTTGTGTGACGTCAGCGTTTAGCGTACCGTCGCCATCTTAATTTTTTTTTAAATAACTACATAGGTTGAGTAATATATCACAGAAAAGCTTATTTCTTCCACTTTTCAAAAGTACTAATAACGTACAAACATTATTAAGGAAATATGAAAAGAAAATTGTCGGACATAAAAAATGTAATTGTTGAACACATACATTTATTTACAAAAGTAATAACTAAAACATTAAACTTATTAACAGTTTCTTCACTACAACAAGTGCTCAAAGTGTTAGCCATTTGTTTCTTGGCAATAATACAATCTATCTTGGAAGCTACAAATAGAATTATCGATCATTTCTGGGGAAATGGCCTGCATTTCCAGCCGTATGCGATATTTTAAATCATTTAAGTCAGATGGTCTATTAACATAAACGCGGTGCTTTAGGTAGCCCCACAGAAAAAAATCAAGTGGAGTCATGTCGGGTGATCTTGCCGGCCACTCAACCACACTTCGACCAATCCATCACTGGGGGAAAATGTTATCCAAGTATTGCCAAATGTATACGTTTACATTTGGAAATAAATTGTTTATTTCAGGTATAATTTGATACTGGAGAAGAGCAAGATGTTTTACCGGTAAGGGTACCTTCAATAAAAAGAGGACCTATCAAATGGTTTCTCGCCAAAATAGCCAACAGATTAACTTTTTGAGGACTTTGAGAATGAGGCTACATGCTGCTTGAACGGTAATGTTAACAGTCACATGTCGGCTTTTAATCCGCACTGGATAAGGAGACTCATACTCAAAGTTCACAAGAAGTTAATGTGTGGGCTGGTTTGGCGAGAAACCAAGGTCCTCTTTTTATTGAAGGCATTATTACAGGTAAAAAGTATCTTTTGCTCTTCCCCAGTATCAAATTATATCCGAAATTAACAATTTATTTCCAAAGTTAATACAACAGAGTCAGAAAAATTGTTTTGTCCATCAATTTTCTCAAATATGTTTTCACAAAACTATAATCTTCGATCAAAATCATATCCAGGTAATTCTTGGTGGTTTTGAATTTTATACGGGTGGAATTTATTTTTATGTAAAATGTTTTGTACAGGCTTTCTACTAATACCATGATTTCTTGACAGTTCATATGTAGATGTTTTAGGATTCTCTTGAACATTTTTTTTTGCCTTTCGTCTACGCCTTGGCTTCGGGACCGCTTTCGCATACTTCAAAGCTCAGGTTGTCTCAATTACTTATAATTCAATTGCAGTTGCTGGTCTGCGTCTGGCTTCTAACTCCTTTGTCTCAATTATTCGTCTCACCGCGCTGTTTCTGCCTGTTTCTTAAACATCTAGTAGCACGTCTAAAGTCTTACCTTCATCAGATGCAGTTTTTGGTCTGCCAGACCTTGGATGATCCTGTACGCTACCAGTTTCATTAATTTTTTTAAATTATTCTTGAGAAACTACTACATATAGGAGGGTGTTGAGAATTTAAATCGTTAAAAATATGACTAACTTCTTTATAGGTACGTTTTTCATCACCATATCCAATTAACATTGTTATCTTCGTATATTTTTCCGATAAGTTTGTCATTATTCTTAATTTACTTTTAAACACTGTAGCTATCAAATACTATTAAGGCTAAATCAACTCTGGCACTTTGTACACAGTTTTTGGCATTTTTTTGGTCCCTACTACTGTTTTTTATTTTAAATCTACAAGGGGTGAAATAATAATAATTTAAAATAAGACTAGATTAATACAACTTCAATTTGATGTTGTATTTCCTTGGTAATATGTTACATTATAAGTACTTTTTAAAAGAGAAAGAAATAAGCTTTTTTGTGATTGAACACTCAACCTATGTTGTTATTTAAAAAAATTTAAGATGGCGGCAATACACTAAACGCTGACATTATGGAAATTTGATATGTATTTTAAAAAATGTAGAAGACAATCCCATTCATCATCCCACAATTGTATGACTTTAAGTTCATTCGTTTCAATAAACCGCCGAAGGCAAAAATATGGTATTAATACCAGAGTGATCTTACCTAATGTCGAGCGGAATATACTACGTATTGTCTTCAATGATAAAATTAAAATCTTTTGGAATTTTTCCTTCTCCACAACCACAAAAATTAAAGCCAGATGTGGTGGTTACGGTATTGGCGACAAAATGCATAGTGTGTCATAGCATGTCATGTCCGGCTTAGACCACCATCTTGGACAAAAAACGGGTAAAAGGAGTTAAAATATCGGGATCTGCTTCTAGCAAATAAGAGTTATCTGGAATTCACGATTACTTTTGTGCCGCTGATCATTGGTGTATTAGGCGGAGCAACAAGCGAATTTTTTGAAAAAATGGAAAGAATGGTAGTTCCAGTGACAAAGGCGAGCTGCGAGGGGTCGCCGTCTTTCTACCAGATCACCACCGCCAATCGACATTGTACGATTACAGAATATTCAAGAATGTGAATATATTGTTTTTGTATATACATAGTATATAGTAGATATATATTAGGCTGGGTCAAAAAATGTTTTTCTTCATTTCTTGGGAGGCTCAGTGATAAAAAGGTGTTAAATGGTATATCTAATCTGCATATAAAATTTTATTGCATTATTTAAAGTTTTACTGCCTCCGGATAGCGATAGAAATTTCAGAAAAAGTAAATTTTTGACATCACTTTAGTAATACTTTTTAAGTTACATATCTATACAAGTATCGGTATATAGAGGTAATCCCGATATAAAACTGTACTTTTACAATGTGGATTCACACTGTTAAATTTCCCCAGTATACACATTTACATATCGCTACCTTAATATAGAAAGTCCCTAACTCAATTTTTTACAAATCGAGTTTTTTTCTTGGATATTTCGATATATTAGAAGATCATGTATCGGAAACATGCAAAAACCTCGATTTAAAAAAATGAGTTAGGGCATTTCTATATTAAGGTAGCTATATACAGCACTGATTCAGTCTAAAGGTTCAATTAGACGTGCCACAGCCGTAACCATATAAAATCAATCGTATGTGCTACAATGTTTTCGATTTTGGTAACATGCCGTAACGCCATAGCCGTAATCGTAGATATTATTTGAATTTTGGCTACGGCTATGGTTACCGCTATGGCACGTCTAATTGAACCTTAATATGGACAAATAAGTCATTAAAAGGAACAATAATATAAAATTCTGCTTTTTTGTATATTACAAAAACTAAAAAACGTGCTGCTTTTGTATATGTTATCTAAACGGTTCAAGGCAAAAACAAAATAGGGAAATCCCCGTACAATCTTTATTTCTTACAACACGGAGTTAGATGAGACAAGTGTGCCGCGATCGTTAAAATAATTAGTGTTGCGTTGTAAAGTGCTGTCATTTATTTGTTTATTTAGCATCTGCAGCTCTACACACTTTGAGCTCAGTAGTTATAGACAAAAATAAACTTCGCCGAGAAAGAAAAAAAACAGAGAAAATATAACTTTACAACAAAGTGTTTCACAAATACCCGCTTTATATTTCGATGGAAGAAAAGACCGAACTTCAACTATATCCGAAAAAGATGGAAAGAAGTACAGGCAATGTATACTAGAGGAGCATATTTCATTTATTAAAGAACCTAACTCGAAGTTTTTAGGATATGTTTCACCTTCTTCAGGCACTGCAAAGTGCATAGAACAAGAAATATTCAACTTTTGTTTGAATGCGGATATATCGATGGATTTTGTGATTGCAAATGGTTGTGATGGCACAAATGTTAATGTTGGCAAATCTGGGGGTATTATACGTATACTAGAAAAAAGATTGGCTAGACCCTTATAGTGGATCATTTGTATGTTGCATATGAATGAACTGCCATTCAGACACCTGTTTCAACATGTTGATGGTGGTACATCAGGACCACAGACATTTTTGGGAAAAATTGGCAAGGCACTTGAAAACTGTGAAAAAAGACCTATAGTGAAGTTTCAATCAATTCTCACGAACTTACCAGAGCTTTGTGTTGAAGACATAAATGCAGATCAGAAGTAGTTGTACAAAATAGTTAAAACAGTTTCAACGGGTATAGCTGCAAAATGTCTCATGCTCGATGGCTAACACGTGCTAACAGAATTCTTCGTCTATATATTTTAGTTGAGAACCCTTCTGCAAACCTTACCACTCTTGCAATATATATTGTCAAGGTTTACGCTCCAGTGTGGTTTTCTATAAAAACTCTCCCCAGCTGTAAAGACGGACCACGACACTATTTTAAACTAATTAAACTAAGCAGATATTTACCAACAACTTTGAAAGCCGTTGTTGACCCAGTAATTCAAAGAAACAGTTATTTTGCACACCCTGAAAACTTATTACTTGCAACGTTGACAGATCTCCAGCAACACATTCGTGAATTAGCTGTCCATCGAATTTTGAAAAGTAGATCAGCAACATCAAAGCAATTACGGCTTTGTAAGATACCAACAATAAACTTTAATGCATCATCATATTTTGACCTTTTGAATTGGGAAGAAACTATCACTGAACCACCTATATTAAAATCTGTAAATGAAGAAAATCTTCGACTGTTTATTGAAGAAGAAAACAATGGAGGAATTGAGCTATTACACCTTCCCTGTCACACTCAAGCGGTAGAAAGAGCTGTCAAAACTGTTAGTGAAGTATCATCAAGTTTGTGCAACAAAACAACAAGAGAAGGTTTCATCAAAACGCAGATAAAATCAAGAAAATTAATGCCGAAATTCGATAGCAAAAAGGATTTTGTCACAAAATAAACTCATTATATTCATTATTTTTATGATTATACTTTCTTGCACTTTTGTAAAAAAAATTTTGTCATTCTTTTTTTCTCTAAATAAATATAATTACAATTGATTTCTCACTTTTCCAAATAAATAAACTTAGAGTAATTTTATATATCATGCTTTAAGTTATTTTTTAAGTACATTTTTGAAAGATTCAACATTAAACCGGAGGCAGAAGATTAACTCCGATTGCTATCAAACTTCGTAACCTAATAACACTTATAATTTGGCATCTTTTTGTCACCGTGCCCATAAAAAAAATTAAGATTTTTTTTTATTCATACATATGTGACCCAGCCTAATATATATATATATATATATATATATATATATATATATATATATATACATATATATGTATATATATATATATATATATATATATATATATTAGGCTGGGTCACATATGTATGAATAAAAAAAAATCTTAATTTTTTTTATGGGCACGGTGACAAAAAGATGCCAAATTATAAGTGTTATTAGGTTACGAAGTTTGATAGCAATCGGAGTTAATCTTCTGCCTCCGGTTTAATGTTGAATCTTTCAAAAATGTACTTAAAAAATAACTTAAAGCATGATATATAAAATTACTCTAAGTTTATTTATTTGGAAAAGTGAGAAATCAATTGTAATTATATTTATTTAGAGAAAAAAAGAATGACAAAATTTTTTTTACAAAAGTGCAAGAAAGTATAATCATAAAAATAATGAATATAATGAGTTTATTTTGTGACAAAATCCTTTTTGCTATCGAATTTCGGCATTAATTTTCTTGATTTTATCTGCGTTTTGATGAAACCTTCTCTTGTTGTTTTGTTGCACAAACTTGATGATACTTCACTAACAGTTTTGACAGCTCTTTCTACCGCTTGAGTGTGACAGGGAAGGTGTAATAGCTCAATTCCTCCATTGTTTTCTTCTTCAATAAACAGTCGAAGATTTTCTTCATTTACAGATTTTAATATAGGTGGTTCAGTGATAGTTTCTTCCCAATTCAAAAGGGTCAAAATATGATGATGCATTAAAGTTTATTGTTGGTATCTTACAAAGCCGTAATTGCTTTGATGTTGCTGATCTACTTTTCAAAATTCGATGGACAGCTAATTCACGAATGTGTTGCTGGAGATCTGTCAACATTGCAAGTAATAAGTTTTCAGGGTGTGCAAAATAACTGTTTCTTTGAATTACTGGGTCAACAACGGCTTTCAAAGTTGTTGGTAAATATCTGCTTAGTTTAATTAGTTTAAAATAGTGTCGTGGTCCGTCTTTACAGCTGGGGAGAGTTTTTATAGAAAACCACACTGGAGCGTAAACCTTGACAATATATATTGCAAGAGTGGTAAGGTTTGCAGAAGGGTTCTCAACTAAAATATATAGACGAAGAATTCTGTTAGCACGTGTTAGCCATCGAGCATGAGACATTTTGCAGCTATACCCGTTGAAACTGTTTTAACTATTTTGTACAACTACTTCTGATCTGCATTTATGTCTTCAACACAAAGCTCTGGTAAGTTCGTGAGAATTGATTGAAACTTCACTATAGGTCTTTTTTCACAGTTTTCAAGTGCCTTGCCAATTTTTCCCAAAAATGTCTGTGGTCCTGATGTACCACCATCAACATGTTGAAACAGGTGTCTGAATGGCAGTTCATTCATATGCAACATACAAATGATCCACTATAAGGGTCTAGCCAATCTTTTTTCTAGTATACGTATAATACCCCCAGATTTGCCAACATTAACATTTGTGCCATCACAACCATTTGCAATCACAAAATCCATCGATATATCCGCATTCAAAAAAAAGTTGAATATTTCTTGTTCTATGCACTTTGCAGTGCCTGAAGAAGGTGAAACATATCCTAAAAACTTCGAGTTAGGTTCTTTAATAAATGAAATATGCTCCTCTAGTATACATTGCCTGTACTTCTTTCCATCTTTTTCGGATATAGTTGAAGTTCGGTCTTTTCTTCCATCGAAATATAAAGCGGGTATTTGTGAAACACTTTGTTGTAAAGTTATATTTTCTCTGTTTTTTTTCTTTCTCGGCGAAGTTTATTTTTGTCTATAACTACTGAGCTCAAAGTGTGTAGAGCTGCAGATGCTAAATAAACAAATAAATGACAGCACTTTACAACGCAACACTAATTATTTTAACGATCGCGGCACACTTGTCTCATCTAACTCCGTGTTGTAAGAAATAAAGATTGTACGGGGATTTCCCTATTTTGTTTTTGCCTTGAACCGTTTAGATAACATATACAAAAGCAGCACGTTTTTTAGTTTTTGTAATATACAAAAAAGCAGAATTTTATATTATTGTTCCTTTTAATGACTTATTTGTCCATATTAAGGTTCAATTAGACGTGCCATAGCGGTAACCATAGCCGTAGCCAAAATTCAAATAATATCTACGATTACGGCTATGGCGTTACGGCATGTTACCAAAATCGAAAACATTGTAGCACATACGATTGATTTTATATGGTTACGGCTGTGGCACGTCTAATTGAACCTTTAGACTGAATCAGTGCTGTATATAGCTACCTTAATATAGAAATGCCCTAACTCATTTTTTTAAATCGAGGTTTTTGCATGTTTCCGATACATGATCTTCTAATATATCGAAATATCCAAGAAAAAAACTCGATTTGTAAAAAATTGAGTTAGGGACTTTCTATATTAAGGTAGCGATATGTAAATGTGTATACTGGGGAAATTTAACAGTGTGAATCCACATTGTAAAAGTACAGTTTTATATCGGGATTACCTCTATATACCGATACTTGTATAGATATGTAACTTAAAAAGTATTACTAAAGTGATGTCAAAAATTTACTTTTTCTGAAATTTCTATCGCTATCCGGAGGCAGTAAAACTTTAAATAATGCAATAAAATTTTATATGCAGATTAGATATACCATTTAACACCTTTTTATCACTGAGCCTCCCAAGAAATGAAGAAAAACATTTTTTGACCCAGCCTAATATATATCTACTATATACTATGTATATACAAAAACAATATATTCACATTCTTGAATATTCTGTAATCGTACAATGTCGATTGGCGGTGGTGATCTGGTAGAAAGACGGCGACCCTTCGCAGCTCGCCTTTGTCACTGGAACTACCATTCTTTCCATTTTTTCAAAAAATTCGCTTGTTGCTCCGCCTAATACACCAATGATCAGCGGCACAAAAGTAATCGTGAATTCCAGATAACTCTTATTTGCTAGAAGCAGATCCCGATATTTTAACTCCTTTTACCCGTTTTTTGTCCAAGATGGTGGTCTAAGCCGGACATGACATGCTATGACACACTATGCATTTTGTCGCCAATACCGTAACCACCACATCTGGCTTTAATTTTTATGGTTGTGGAGAAGGAAAAATTCCAAAAGATTTTAATTTTATCATTGAAGACAATACGTAGTATATTCCGCTCGACATTAGGTAAGATCACTCTGGTATTAATACCATATTTTTGCCTTCGGCGGTTTATTGAAACGAATGAACTTAAAGTTATACAATTGTGGGATGATGAATGGGATGAATGGGATTGTCTTAACAAAACAATGGAGGAATTGAGCTATTACACCTTCTCTGTCACACTCAAGCGGTAGAAAGAGCTGTCAAAACTGTTAGTGAAGTATCATCAAGTTTGTGCAACAAAACAACAAGAGAAGGTTTCATTAAAACGCAGATAAAATCAAGAAAATTAATGCCGAAATTCGATAGCAAAAAGGATTTTGTCACAAAATAAACTCATTATATTCATTATTTTTATGATTATACTTTCTTGCACTTTTGTAAAAAAAATTTTGTCATTCTTTTTTTCTCTAAATAAATATAATTACAATTGATTTCTCACTTTTCCAAATAAATAAACTTAGAGTAATTTTATATATCATGCTTTAAGTTATTTTTTAAGTACATTTTTGAAAGATTCAACATTAAACCGGAGGCAGAAGATTAACTCCGATTGCTATCAAACTTCGTAACCTAATAACACTTATAATTTGGCATCTTTTTGTCACCGTGCCCATAAAAAAAATTAAGATTTTTTTTTATTCATACATATGTGACCCAGCCTAATATATATATATATATATATATATATATATATATTATATATATATATATATATATATATATATATGTATATATATATATATATATATATAATGTAAATACTACTTAAATATCTTAAATATACTACTAAAATCAAATAAAAGTGTGGAGCGCCTGCCGGAGCTTTTTTCTTCCCGGAGAAGGCTGATACTGCGGCCCGCGCGAGGACTCCCGGGGTGATTGTCCAAATTCTGGGCAGTCATGCTGGGCGAAAGTGGAGACATCGAGGAGTTATTATCCAACAGGTTAAGGCCTAATTACAGGATAATATTCACAAATTAGTTATATGCAATATAAAGAGCGAAAAGAATAAATAACACAAATAAAAATGTTTCAAAATTATGAAAAAAAAAATAAATTAAATAAAAAATTAAGAAAAGATACAATTATTAAGAAAGTTAATAACGATGATAATAGAAAATAAAAAGAACGGTAATATTATTATTAATGAAATATATCCAGATGTTTATTTCTAATCTTCAAGAGAGCGTAATGTGGTGCTTCTTTCACCACGATTGATTACGCAAATGAGACCACAAATATATTGGAATGCTTGGAGTTGATATATAAAAATATATATTCTATCCCGAAGGACGGGACAATCATTATTATTTATTAGTTTAAGAATGAATTTTTCACATAGAGCACTGCTGGATAACATGTAATGGCGACATGCAGAATGCCTCTCTCCGGAGAACTTTCATCAATGGTAAACGACACGAATTTGAGGAATTTGCGATAAATAGGGTCCAAAGTAAGAGAATCGGAAGTATACAAGGCATGGCATAACAAAGCAGCAAACTGAATTACCTAGAAACCCTCATGATAGAGCCAAGGGATCTAACAACATATGCTTGTAATATACGATTTAAAAGTAAGGCCAGAATCTAACGTAACGCGCATATTCTTAAATCCGTCTTCGGTATTATTTAATTACCATAAATAAAGTACGATGAAGCAAAAGGAGGGCGAATGAGTGTAAAAGATTACGGCGTTTACAAGTGATCGTTGAAATATTTTATGAAGACATACTCCGAAGACAAAATTTTGTCAATGATTACGATGACGTTATAGAAAACATTGTGGTAAGCTTCTATTCGGTTTGTTCAATAAAACATACAGTGTATTAAAAATAACAATATTAATTAAAAGTACACTAATAGATATTTATGTATTAAGGGAATAAACGACAGTTTTAATCCCGAGACAGTAAGTAATGCCTGAGCGACCGAAGGGAGCGAGGGCATTTTCTGTTGAGGGATTATAGAAGTTTATTCCCGAATTACATACAAAACTTTTCTCCCGACCTTAAATGTAATAATATATTTCATTATTAGTTTGACAGTTGAATGATAGTTTGATCTGATGTCATTCAATTAAGTTGGTTTGTCATGAAAATTTGCATAGTTTCTAGTTACTAAGGTAAAACGAGTTTGTTTGTGTCTTATTTTTTTCCAAACAAACTCAGTCCGTTTAAGTTATTGTGCAAAAATGAATATTAATGGCAGTGAAGGAGATAATTTTTGCACAAGCGCTACTGTAAGCAACCGCCAAGTTAAGATATCAGATGATTGTCCATATATAAATATTGTAAACTCATCTAATGTTACTATTACAATTACAAAATAAAATTGATTGATATATTTAAATGCTTCGTCAATCTGACAGTTAAATTAATTTTGACTTAAATAAATGAACCATAAGTCATTAACTACAGTATTCACTTTATTCCCTAGGGAAAATCGAATATTTTATTCCCTAGAGAATAAAGTAGTCTAATATATGTCAATTGTCAGATGTATAAGATGACACTTTATTCTCGGTCGGGAGAAAATAATATTTAGCACATAATTGATTATAATAAATAGTAATATTTATCTGCTTGCATGTCATAATGACACATTTATTTATGTCATTTGATTATAGTGATGTAACGAAGTTAATTATGGTCCTAGTACCATAATGAGTTTCATAAGAGACTATTTCAACAATCTTATTTATCTATAAATAAACTATATTTATAACTTATATGAAAAAATGTGTGCTAGATTAAATAACTTTATCAGCCGTGATTTTTCAGGCAAAAGAACGTCGAACGATATTTTCTGCAATATCTTCCAAATCGAAAGGTAAGCTTCCATCAGAATCACTTATTATCTAAAGATTCAGTATATTTAACAGAAATTCAGAAAATCAACTTGTAGTGTTTGATAAATGATTTGTTGATGCTTTCTCAAGGAAATAGTAAAGCACACGTTACTTACTATTTCTTTAAATAAAGTTACTATTGCACCAGTCGTTTAAAAAATATAGAATTTTAAATATTTAAGCCAATGTATCTATACTGATGCCAGCAGATAAAATGTTATATGCAATTCGGATCATAAAGATCATTACGGTACACTCGGCTAACACCTCGCCTGATAATATTCACGACTCCTACCGTAATAATTGTATTTATGATCCTTATTACATAAATAACTATTATGTTTATTTATATACACATTTATAAATACGATCTTAAGTACAAGTTGAATGTTTCATCTTTTCTCGTGAGCTCTTTTATAGTACATAGGATTTTCTAGAATCTTCGTCTCCTAGTCTATTCGGGAAAAATCCTAGGACGTACTGACGTGCACAGCCGATGACGTCACCGTCGCATGACTCACATTACAATATGTTTTTACACTAATCTTTTTGTTTGTAAACAATTAAATAAATAAAACAAGTCAAAATACTTAATTAAATTATTAATATCATTTATATTTTAAATATTAAACTAGGGATTTTTTTTCATCAACATAGTGATATGTAGTGAAATAACTGATAAGCTAATAGGTTAGAATCAATCTAAGACATGACTTATTTTTCTCACCGCTAATACTGAAGAAAAACTTTGTGGCTTACACCTTATGAGGAGAAGTCATAAATAGGAGAAGATAATATAGTTAAGTGGGAAAATGTAGGAGGCAAAAGCTTCCTTCACAAAGTCGTGGCAAACACGCACATAACGTAAATTATTGTTCTATAATCCTTTAACACCAGCGTCTTTAAATTTTTAAATTCAGCATACAAATTAACTAAGGTATATTTTGTGTTGAATTTCTTGCTGAAACCAATCGTACCATTATACTTCGCAATACTTGTACCTCTCAGATCTAAAGTTTAAAGTGCCCTCGTCGATTAAATCTAATGCTTTTCTCCTTATCAAGAATAATATAAAATTCTTATACAGCCACGTCAGTTTCGTGTCTTCGGTGCCGTCTCAAACAGTGTTACTTTTGAAATCGCGACAATCTTCACAGTTAAAGACCGGTAAACTTTCACGGCCTCGTTGATTAGAAGACGATTATTTTAGCAATCAGTGCGCGAGAAATATCGCGCGCGCAAACACACTTACGACTTACCTAAGTGCATGTATACTGTACATACTTATGCAGGCTTACGACGTGACCGTTTCGCAAAATTTAACTTTAACGACATTAGTTGTGTGTCGTGGTTCGGCGGAAAGAAAGTGAAAATGTCGAGTACCCCGTCTACATACACATATACACATTTTGTCACCCGCCGTTGAACGACGCGAACTCATGAGATTTCCTTTTCAATTTTAATTGGACAAAATCATACGTACACCATTTTGCTGTTCGTCTAAGTTCCTCCACTTTCTCTTTTTAATTGCGCATCTTTGATGACGTTTTCACATTAGCTAAACGATTTTTGTAACTTTTAAGTGCTGGGTATCTTTATTGTAGGTACTTTATGAAATATATATTCTTAGAGATTGAATCACAGATAAACAAGAAACTCAAACTTTGTTATTTGCACGGTAATATGTGCAGTAATTGTTAGAGGATGAATTAAAAGTATTCCATAAACACTTTTATTTAATGTATTTCTCCGCGTTTAAGTTTTTTAATTAAAGAAATATCACGAGAATGGTATTAAATTATAAAAGACTAGCTAAATCCGACCACTCTTCGCTGTGGCTCAGTCTGATATGAAATGAATGGGAGTGTAAATAAAATTATTGTAGCGAACATAGATTCGTCTAGAAAACACATAATTTAATTCAATACCCTGCCTGGCGTTGCGGTGGCTATCTGGAATTAAAGGAATGGAAGAAAAAAAATTTTTCACAAAAAATAATTTTTTATTATAGAGCTAGTAGATTGACTACATTTCTTGTTTGTCCGTTTTCTTAAAAAACATCAGACGGTTTGCTGACTCTGGAGCAAGCGACGTATAATTGCCCGTGAAAGAAGCAATCGTTTTCTAAATTCAAACCGCACACTTGTAAAGATTGCCTTCTCGCTTTATTAGTCATAGTGAACGTAAGGCGTATTGTAAATTAAAGAGAACGCCATGTCGGTCGGAATGAGTGGTTTTCGTGGAAGTAGTACGTCTTCACCTTTATGAGGTCCAATCAGAATTATTGCTTCAATTAGATTGTTCATCAATTTTTTAACTTCTAATCGTGTACTTTGTCGATTTTTCCGATTTTAACGAAATTACATGATGTATTGAAAATCCAGTTCGTATAAAAAAGCAATTTGGTGATATAAAGCTCGATCATTTGCAACTGCATATGTCTTCGCTGTTGGTCTAATTGTTCTTGATGTTGTTGAGACGATTGTGTTGCTCTTCTTCTTCTCGATTCAACTCGTAAGACTTCAAATCTTTCTTCCCGTTGATCTGCCGATTCCTATGCTCGTCTTTGAAAAGTCTACTTCAAACACGTTCATTTTCGTCTAAATGTCTCATTGGAGTTTGATCTCTTTTGACGTTCCGTAATTGCGTGTCGAAAACGGCATCCTATCCTATCCTAAAATCAGTAATATTTTCCACTTTTTATTCTTTCAAAAACCCAGTTACTTGCTTAATTGTTTTTCAAATATCAATATCATTAACATTTTTACCATTCAAACCTGTGTGTGTTCGTGATATTTTTTTTAAAACAATATTATCTTGACATTTACATCTAACCTATACACATTATTTTAAGTTTTCATATAAGACAATTCAATCAAGATTAAATTAAAGTTATTTTCCTTTTTATAATAACAATATATTAGCATAAATAGAGTATACGATTAGCAAATGTCAACTTGTAATTAAAAAGTACTACCAAATCAAGTATTTGAGAAATTTTTGTGCTACTTATGTCTACTTATAACACCGGTGTGGGAAGACTTTTGTCACGCCTTGTTAAACAAAAAATAATAATATTATAGTGATAATTCATCTTTTATTGCATCTGCAAGCTTTTATATTTCTCCAAGCAACTTGGAGTAGAGAATAGAACCACCAGCTAAAAATAAAATGAAACCACATAATATTATTCGTCATGCACCTGACTTGGTACAAAAACAAATGGCTGCTGCACCAAAGATGCTTTTCACTTATTTGTGACTGAAGCTGTTATGCAGGAAATTGTGCACTATACTAAGATGTGTTTACAATTGGAAATCAAAAACGTGGACTGATGTAACTGTTCATGAACTTTATCTATTTTGTAGATTACTTATTTATGCTGAAGTTGACAGAAACTAGGATGTTCCTGCAAGGGACTTTTTTTTATGAATTTGCTAATCCCATATATCTAGGTACAATGAAAAGTCTTTCTTTGGAGACTGTGGTTAAGTAAAAACTCAAAAAAAAGGTATATAACCCCTTACCACAATTACTAATCGTATCCTAAATCATCAGTAGGTAAAACCACTAATCAAAGTGTCGCACATGGGCCACAGTAAAGCTATCACATATATTAACGCAACAACTATACACGGCGTCGACGTATACACTGACTTTAAAATAAAAATATATCGACTAAAAATTACGACAACTTACCTCTCTTAAGAAAACAGTAACCACATGTGTTTTCTCTCTTCGCACGCCTTTAACTTTTCTACCTTTTTTCTAAGAATAAAAAGAGACAACTATATGCAATCGGGCCGTTGTCTACGCGTTTGTTTTTAACGATATGAATACTTTCATATGCGTCAAGATCTCGGGGATTATTGATGGCTTTGACAAGTTTTAACCCTTTAATCTACATATTGTGTTCTGTATTTAAGGAATGATTGGCCACGTTAGATTTTTCTGGTTTATTGTATTTAATATGTGATATGAGTTCTTTAAACCGGGTTATTATTGTTCGTTTCGTTTGACCTATATATTTCAAATTACAATCATCGCAATTAATTTCGTATATACCTGATTTCAAATTCAAATTAATTTTATCTGTGGTATATTTGGTGCGAAGAGAGGATAAACACATGCAGTTACCGTTTTATTAAGAGAGGTAAGTTGTCGTGATTTTTAGTCGATATATTTTTATTTTAAAGTCAATGTATACGTGGACGCCGTGTAAAGTGATTGCGTTACTATATGTGTTATCTTTTCTGTGCCCCATGTGCTACATTTTGATGAGTGGTTTTTACCTACTGATGATGACAACTTTATTTAGGATACGATTAATAATTGTGGTAAGGGGTATACACCTTTTTGAGTTTCTACGCACAAGGTTCATATTTCAATTTTAAAAATACTAAGATTTATTAGATTTGACGTTAATAGAACTCGTGGAACACGTTCAGAAATCAATAAATTAGCACAAGTATCTTACATCTGGGATCTGTTTATTCAACAATGCAAGACATGTATCAGACCAGATACCAATGTAACAATCGATGAACAACTTCTTGGCTTCAGATGTAGATGCCGATTCGTTCAGTATATGCCAGGAAGGCCGGCAAAATATGAATTTTTTGAATGTGCGAATCTAAATCTGACTTTATTCTTAATTGCTTAATTTAATTTTACTGGGGAATCTACACATAAGAATCTAGGATTTGAAATAGGGCAAACTTTAATATGTAGTATTAATAATTCTGGTCTGAATCTAACAATTAACAATTTTTTTACGAGTGCTAATAATTACTCTTCTTGGTGCGGTACGTCAAACTAAGCGAGATATTCCAAAGGAGATGAAACCATCGAAAAATGGTTTAGATACATTTTCATTATTTCGCTTCTAAAACAATAAGACTGGAATAAGACTTTGGATACCTAAGTGCATTAGTGCCATTGGAGGGTACTTTGAAGAGCGTTGAAGGTTTTTGGTTTAAGAATTAGATAAATACAATAAAAAAATAAATTCGGTTTCTTTTGGGCACCTCTTCGTACATACGAGTATATCACACAAAACTACATTAATAAATGCAGGGTTATAATATTTTCAAGGATTATTGGCAATTCTTTTTAAGAATGCAGCGCCTCTATGGTCGAAATACGAAAATGGCCTAAAGGATAATAACAAATCCGAACGTATACAAGTCAAGCCGTTTAAGGTTGATCTATTACATGGCTTTGTTTCTTTTTCTTTGGTTAAATGTAATTCAGTGCATTTAATTATGTGTGGTATGGCAAACAAACGTGAGACTAGTGTGGATGCTTTAATTAAATTACAAATATTACAAATGATTTCAAATTTTGAATTCTTTTACTTTTACCTTTGCATCCATTCCTTCATGCAATATGTGAAGCAATGCAACTGCTGCTTCCATTTCTTGTTCAGTATGTCTCTCTTCAAGAAATTCCTCATTCTCTACGTCACAAGCACGTACTGCTTCACTGACTGTAATCATTAAACATTCTCTCATATTCTGCCTACTTTCTAATCTTTTCGTGTGGCTTAGACTAGGCTTTTAAACTGTTTTCACTGCAAAATTGCAGTTGGCTTCAATTTTCGTTTCAAATTTTTTGAAGTAACTGTTAAATAATACACTATTACATTAATACATCTAGACTATTGTTTTATTTTTACCTAGAAAAAATCTATCTTCTCAAAATACCAGGACCATACAACCATATATTGGCTTATAGTTTTACCAATTTTTAATTTTCTTATCCACTGTTTCCTTCTGTTAATAATTTTCTTCTGCTCTAAATGGTCTATAATTTGAATTGTTTGTTTGGGGTTAGGAAATACACGAAAACTAATATTAGGCGTACGCTTACGCCATAAATTACACTGAGGCACATAACAAAACTTGTTAGATATCTTCTTAAACAAATCCTTTGGTAAATCCATGTAAAATAATCTATCAAACCCAATTTGAAAGCTATTGAAAATAAGTTCAAATGGTTTGCTATTGCCCCTTTGAAAACTTCACATATTAGCCGGCAGGGTGCGTCAGCTTGGCAGATTTACCTATAATATCGCTGGCAAATTACTTTGTCCTTCTGATACACTTAGAGATCTGGCCAACTTGTTATATTTTAGGTTTAACTTAATCGAGCATATCGTCCAGATGGTAGTGAACGTCCATCGTGGCCACGAACTTATACTCGTACATGGAAATTCAAAATTTTAAAGCAATAAGTTCTTAAAATTGCTTACTAAGCCTTTGTTAGATATAAATTAAAATATGGATCACCGATGTGGTGTCCTGATTACGAAGTGTATATTAGTGTGATCCAATCTACGAAGAAGTTTTTTGAAGTATTACTTTGACTATCAAACAGGGTAGGATAATGTGTCATCGTATCGCTTGTGAATAAGCATGCAAGTTCGGCCATTAAATTTTTATACAGTATATTGCACAATAACGTCGATTGTATATCTCATAAATAAAATAATTTTTTATGTATCAAGTTCGAATTCGCGTTCACAAAATTTATTCCATTGTGCAGCTAGTAGAACTAATATCATGCTCATTTCGTCAATTGCGCGCATATACAGTGGCTTTAACGCTGTAGCTTACTCATGCGAAATTCATCATGATAGACGTGAGCAAATATGTAATATTATTATTAATAGTAACAATGTTTAATTTAATCTATGCAATTTATATACCGGGTGTCACACAAAAACACCCCAAGCTGGAACTCTGTTATTTACGTTCAAATTTTCATGAGACAGCTACCAAATAAAATGGTTTGATAAATACTATGTTTAAGCTACGTTTTCTATTTTCCAGCGCCATCTTCAATTTCTAGCGATTGTCAACTGTTGTTTCAAATTGCTCGATATATTTTTTTTGTATTATTAGATAGAGATTTTTTTTCTGAATCCATTTATGTATATTGGACATATATCAATTTTAGTTCAATTTAGAAGAAAAAAATTATTAAAAAACTGTCCGTCTATTCTCTTAGTTACTTATGTTGTAGTGTGCGATGGAAAAATAACGCATTACGCATATCTAACTGCCATCTTTGACTTTTTCTTTACTAAGCAAGGATATTTTGACATTTTTTAAATAAATCATGAATTTCAATCAACTTCCTGACATGCTACAAGTTTATTTTGAATGTAAAATGAAAATGAAAATCATCCAATTCGAAGAACACAGTTTCGTAATTTTTACTTAACAAGTTTGCAACAAGACCCGTTGTTTCATCGCAAAATTATTTGGACAGATGAATGTACTTTGACTACTTATGTAATTTTTAATCGCAACATTCATCGTCAATGATGCCAAAAAGCCCTAGATATGTCTTCGACAATAATTTTAAACGTCGTTTTAGCTGTAATGTTTAGTGTGGGCTACTTGGAGACCGCTTGATTGGGCAATTTTTTATCGATGGTTCCTTAAATCAACCAAAATATCACCAACAATTAAGCGAGCGAAGATGTTGGAAGTTTTTTGGATGAATTACCGCTTGCGGAACTGCGTGAAGTATATTTTCAACAATAAATGTTGGTTGGTCGAATAGAAATTTTAATGAACCTGATCTTACGTCTCTAGATTTTTTATTTTGGGGATACCTCCAAGATCGTGTTTATTTAACAGTGCCACAGAACGTAATTGATTTACGGACCCGAATAATTGAAATTTGTGGGGAAATGCCTAATACCGTCGTATTACATGCCAGCCGTGGTGTTTGCTATAAGGAGATGCCGGTATTGTATTGAGTATGACGGTAATTAATTCAATCAATATTTGTAAATTTTGTTAGTTTTTAATTTATTTTTTAGTTTTGCTATTCGTTTTTCTTTGTGAATTAAAATTAGTTACATATGGGCAATACCTTATTTTGTACAATTGTTTTTTCATGGCACACCACAGTATAATACAAGTGACTTTAAGACAATGTTTGGAAGGGTTTCAATTATTTTGTTTCTCTTCTAAATTTACAATTAAAATGGATGTATTGTACATCAATGGATTCAGAAAAAAAACTCTATTAAATGATGAAAAAAATATATACGTTGCAATTTGAAAAAAAAAATTTTAAATCGCCAGGAATTGAAAATAGCGCTGGAAAAAAGTAAGTGTAGCCTCAAACATAGTACTCACGAAACCATTTTATTTCGTACCTGTCTCCTAAAAATCCAAACATAAATAACAGAGTTACAGCTTGGCGCGTTTTTTATGTGACTCCCTGTAGAAGAACATTGTTTACATTTAATATGTATCAGATACTATACAAGGTGTGGCTATAAAATAATGAGACAACATATTTTTTTAATTAGGCTTAAAACTAAGGCAAATATACTTGTTAATTACTACCAAATCCAACCTGGATATCATTCACCGGTTCCAAAACAAGGTGACACGAGCAATGGTTGATGCGCCGAATATGTATGCTCCAAATAAGGTTCTATAACGTGATATCCCAATAGGTTCTGTTAAAGAAGTGATCAAGGGACATAGTGTATGCTATTTTAAGAGATTAATTATGCACCGAAATGTTTTGCTAATAATCAGTTGCTAATACCCATCAGTTGTCATAGAAGGAACTTATCGAAAAATGTATATAAAATGTGTATGAAATGAAGTTTCAGTAGCTTTATTTTTTGAATTTATGCTCTAGTCAAAAGCTCCAGGTGAACATGGAAAGAAAGGAAAAGCCAGGCAATTAAGAAAACATACTAAAGTTGGGGAACACTTTCTAAAAACAATTGTGCTAAGTTTATACAGACATTTAAGTAGACATGTCTGCATTAAGACGTTATTTTAAGAAATTTGGTATATTCAGTCATGTTACTCTAAGAAAATACCTTTTAAGGCAAAAAAATAAATATAAAATCTCTAAAAGATTACCAAAGCTAACGGAGATAATTAATGGATATAAGTTGGATACAAGCAAATGAGTTTATATCAAACAATGTGTTGGTTAATTAAACTTGAAATCGTGTCTTTATGTTATCGATAAATATATACAATAAAATTTTAATATCTGAGAATGTTTTTCAGAGGAAGCGGCTATATTGTTTGAATTAAAGGTAAACACAATCAAGAAATATTGAATCTTATTGGAATAAAACGCCATAGTTCTTAGACATCGAGTTATTACTAATGATGTTATTTTGCAACAGGATAATTATGTTAAATATGCTTCTGTATAAGTTAAGACTTAAATCAGTGACAAGAAAATAGTATCTTATGTGCGGTGATACAGCTAGGTACAAAGTTCTAAGTTAGGCATTATATATTGCAGATACAGCCAAAAATAGCTAAGGATAATTATGTTAAATATGCTTTTGTATTAGTTGAGACTTAAATCAGTGACAAGAAAATAGTATCTTATGTGCAGTGATACAGTTAGGTCCAAAGTTCTAAGTTGGGTATTATATATTGCAGATACAGCCAAAAATAGCTAAAGAGCTATGGATCACTTTATACCAGTAAAGATATATGTAGGTAAGCAATAGGGATTCGTGTGCACAATACCATGTATTTTCTCATGGAGCTTGATTTTACAATTCAAGATCATTCGAGAAGTGACTTCACATCTAAATGACGCAGCTAACTTCACGTTGGTTATTACGTAATTGGTCACCGAGGTTGTTGAATCACCTCTCCCCTTCTCTAATAAGTAGAGACCGGATACATCGGGCTGAAATTACGTCGTTACGACGCGCGATATAAATAGTCTACAACATCTGTAAGTATCTGTAAGTTGTAGACTATTTATATCGTCCATCGTAAATTATTATTAATTACTATTAATAATATTATTAATTAAAATGTAAATATCCCTCATTTGAATCGATCCTCTCTATCCGTTTAGAAGCTGCTCAAACTTTTCAACAGCTTTTTGATGCTGTTTATTACTTATTTATAAGCTGTTTAATCGAAGTTTATTATATGTTCGGAATCTGTTCTGCAATGTGGATCAAACAGCTGGTAATAAGAAATAGATAATAAGGTACTATTCAAAAGTTTATAAACAGGTCGGAGGAGGTAACAAATAGGTTTCCAAGAGCTTCTAAACTGATGAAGAGGGAACACGAATTCGGATGTTTACATTTTAATAACCCCCCTGATGGTTGCTACATTACTTATTAGTGAAAGAAGAGGGATTCAATGCAAGAAGTTATATAATAAATAGCGTGAAGTTAGCCGCGTTCTTCAGATTTATCTCGGCTCGAATGATATTACAAAATGAAGCTCCATAAGAAAATACAACAGTTAAATCTAAAAAAATTCGGAAACCGCCAAAAAAATTTAATTTAAGTATTTTTAAGTTTTTCTATAATGCGAACATGTTTTATTAAAAAGTATGTTAAAATATGTTGACGGTATGGCAATTTAAAAATTAATTTTTTAAATTTGAACAAATTACATATATTTTATATCATTAGTCATAGCTCCGTTCTTCTCTATGAGGGATGTTAATCGTCTAGGTATAGACGCAATCAGGTGTTGGCAATACTCTTGAGTTAAATTTTGCCATTCCAGATTTATGACATTTATAAGCTCTTGCCTGCTTTGGGGGCGAAAATTTGTCTGGCGTATCATATTTACCGTTAAGCCCCATACATTTTCTATGGAGTTAACATCTGGGCTTCTCGAAGGCCACAGCAAAACACTAATATTATTTGCTCCCAACCAGTTTTGTGCAAGTCCTGAAGTGTGTATTGGACAATTGTCCTGTCGGAATAGATAATTATTCTCCGAAAAGACCGGAACAACTAATGGTAGCATCATCTTGAAGAATGTTAACATAAATGTTTGCATCAAGCCTTTCTTCTACTACAATATATAGTAGCCCCGGACCTAGCGCACTAAACCAACACCACATTAACTGGAAAACGATTCGAATTACATTGTTGAGTATAATTTTCTTCAAAACGTGTGTTTCTGGGTCTATATACTTTTACTCTGCCGTCTTTATTTGATTTGAAGGCTTTTTCATCTGAAAATACTACCACATTCCAGAGACTTCCTTTTTCAAGCAATTCTAAAGCAAATTCTACCCTCTGTTCTTTATGGAAATCGGTTAGGAATGATTTTTTGGCTGCATAATAGTTGTCTAATTCAGAAGAACGAATTCGTCAACGTGCAGTGTTTTGTGTTGCTGGAAAATTGGTTAGATTGATTGCTTCTACAGTAATGGCCATAAGTCTTTCCCTCAAAAAGTTAACTAATTCCTCATCTTCCTGTTCATTTGTAGTTTCAGACAGACCCGAATCCACCTTTTCTTTTACAGACTGCTCATTTTCCAATTTTTTTAAAATTCTCCAGGTACTACTTTTTCCCAATCCAAAATCTGCCGCTAAATACATAATTGTCCTACCATTACCAGGTGACAGACGATTCTGACTTTATCTACTTCGCTTAAATGAGGCACTGCACAAGTTGGTATAAATTTAATGACATTGATTTAAATGTTTTTGATGGGTATTGTCAAGTAGACAATTGACAAATAGAACCGAATTTAAAATAGGAAAAATTTTTTTTCCCTTTTTTTAAATTTTAGCTGTACATTGGACTAGAACCGCTATTACTTATCTACTGATATTTTAATGATTTTATCGAGAAGATCTATAGCGATTAAATTTTCTTTATTATTTATATATCTGAACTAGATTTAAATAAAACGTGTAAAAAAATAATATGTAATAATAATAATAAAATGAACATTAGCTTTTCAGTCATGTGACTGGCAATTTAGTCACATAACCAAATTCATTCACGCATGTGATTCAAATCAGTACTGCAGAATCAAATTTAGTCAGTATTGTGTGGTGGAAATAACCGTCTGTCATCATAAAATATGTATAAACGTTATGTTTTGCAATATTGTCAAAATTAAGTGTATTATTCATACCAAATATGGAATCCAAACCACGAGACCAAAATGATTTGTTTACTCGCAGCCGCCATATTGGGTCACGTGGTTTAAATAGAAATCGTCTACAAAACATAAATCTTTGAATGAAACGTTAATTTGATAGTTTCAAACTTAACTACGCGTTACCCTATTCATTTAGTATATAAATTCCTTTAAGTAGTTTGCTGTTTGGCAAAGTTTTTTAAAAATGCAAAGTGATTACTTAAAGAAATTATTATGTGAAAATCCAGACGTTGGAGAAAGGTTACGTTGAAGTCTCGATATTATCAATTATTATTTAACATATCGCATTTTTAACAGGTATCAAATCATACTCAAATTAATAGACAATTTGGATCCATTCACTTTTAAATTAAATAACTTAAATTATGCATGGATATTATAAGGTACCTGGTATTACAAATAAATAAAACACACATAAGGTGTTTTTAGATTTACACTTTATTAATAAGATAATGACAGCTGTTTCGCTAAGACAGTAGCTTCTTCAAATTCAATTTAAGACTAATGATACATACAATATACAGCGTTAAATCAGGTAGTTGACCCAAGTTAAAATTCTAGGACTAACTTGGACTAACTAGGACTAACTTGGGTCAACTACCTGCGCCTTCACTGAAGCCTGTGTACGAACTGGAAATAAGTCAAGCCATTCCAAATCCAATTATAACTGATTTTCATAATCTTTTCGTTGATTTTGTAAATAATTCAACACACCAATTAAATCTTCATTTCGTCGTTGCTCTATACGTTCCACTAAGGATGTTTTAATTTTATTGGCGAGTGCTGAGCTTTTGCTAGACAATTTTTTATAAGAAATTTCAAAGTGGCATAAGCTGTGCATAAATTAGCCTCTCGGCGACAGATTTATTCTACTGTTAATTTAATTGGAGTCAGCACATCAACAATTTCATTTACCAAGTCAAAATCAGCATCTTTTAAACGGATTGGATGATTGAGATCTATAAGAGCTTCTTGAATGCAGGTTTTTAAAAGAGAAAATCGTTCCAGCATGATTAAAAGACTATTCCACCTGGTTTTACAGTCCAAAAGAAGTGACAGCTCTTTTTCATGTTCAATATTCACATATTTTTGAAGTACTGTTTCATTTTTAAATGGTGATTTTTTGAAATAAACTACAACTTTGCGAATTTTCTTTATGAGCTCATTAATGTTTTCATCTTTCGTTAACTCTGGTGTGTTGGTGTGATGTGTTCTCGCGCAAGTTCATTTTGTGACATTAAGATTAAACCTGATTGTGGACAGTCTAAATCTTTTAAATTGCCATCATCATCACTATCGTTCATATAATCAGCAGCCATAGCTGGTTCATTTATAGTATCATCTGAGTCTGAGGTAGAGCTGTCCTGCCTGTCTTGAAAATAATTCTTTATTTTATATAACACATCACAGGCGGCCAAATTGATACCATGTGCGAGACACAGTTGTTGTTCAGTGCAAACAAGCTGTCCCACCTCTATTATAACGTTTGGTCCATCGGTTACAGTAGCCACGATATCAAATATCAAATTTACTTAGACGCTCCTTCAATATATGAAGACAATTTTCGGCCGTCATACTTCCATGAATAGGAACCAGTCCTAAGCTCCAAATTTTTTTATATGAATGAACGTTGACAGCCATGTATCGTTTATTGGACGTTGATGTCCACTCGTCAAAAGATAGACTGAATCTTTCACCTGCACTTTGTTTAATTCTGCAGTTACTTGCTTTCGGATTTTTTTACTGTAATTCTTAACACGCTTTCGAATTGTGACGGCCGATTTTGGTAAATCGGTGTATTTTGCTAAGAGAAATTTTCTGAAATCGTCTTAAGTTATGAATACACTGAATGGAAATCCATCTAATGCAATAATTCTTGCCAATACATCATCTAGGCTATCGTCGGCACTTTTAGTAAAATAATCTTCTAACTTTCGTTTAGCTGGCGGCGGTGCTGTGTTCAGATTTTCAGAATCTTGACTTGTTGAAGCTGTTAAACGATTAACGTCAGCTAAAATCTTAATGTTATGTTTTGATGACAAATGTGTATGTAATCCCTTAGTCGATCCACCCAAAGTCTTGAGAATGGCAGGGCATCGCTTACATTTAGCACTATTCCCGTCTTTCGCAATTAAAAAATAACACCGCGCTGACGACGTATCACTGTTTTTTTTTATGTTGAACAAAGTCCCCCGCCATTTAAAATATTTTTTTCAGATAATTGACTTTTAAATTTAAATGACGTAACTTGCGTAACCTTGTCGCTGTTAGAATAATAAATGAAAAAAGTAAATCCTAATAAGCGTTTTTATACTTTCGTACAGGGAATCCCCGACGGGGAATCCCTGGCAACAATATTATGATATATCATATGAGGTGATCGGGTGATTCCCCTGTTGGCTTGTTGGGGAATTACTTTAACAGTATTGTATTTAAGAATACCGGGCAGGGAAGTCCCTTCTAAATTACATATTATTTGGGCTGTACTTGTGCAGTTCTTTTATCGTCCGGCGTACCTAAGATTGATTTTTGTCTTTATGTAATAAGTGCCCTTAATATAGTCTAGGTAAGGTCATTGGCAAGGCGCAACGGATTACGGAATGCTATCTGGCAATTCCGAAAATCCCGAGAGTAGCCAAGTACAGTACCGGGATTTACGGGATCAAAACCCGGCCGGGATCCCGAGATCCTGGGATTAGGGATTCCGGGATTGTATTCTCTTGTTTCGAATTTATAATATCCTATACAAAAAGGTTTTAAGTATATCTATACGTTATGCACGTATAACGCTTTTGTTACAATTGAAACAGACATGTAATAAACATATCTGTAACTGTACACATGGACAATACACCTCGTATTTTCAGCATTTACTTCTGCTTAAGACACGTATTTCTGCCATCTAGGCGTCGTCAGTCAAGCTAGTGAAGCAATGTAATACAAATGATACAAATCTTAATGAATAGATCTGTATCTGTATATACATTACACTTAAATCGCATACAAGATAAAGCAAATTTCATCCTATAAGATCCATGTGTCCATGTGTACAGTTACAGATATGTTTATTACATGTCTGTTTCAATTGTAACAAAAGCTCTAATATCCTCTCGCTTTATTGCAGCTAATCATTTCTCTCTACATTTTTCTGATAATTCATTTAAATTAGTTAGAAACTTTGTATTTCTGATGGCTGGGACTGAATAAAAACTAAAGTTGTCCCGATTTAATCTACTTCCATAACTAACTACTAAACAAGTCACGGGCATCTATTGTTTGTCTACAACCGCCATATTGGATTTAGTTTGACAGGTCGTTGGATTGCCTAAAAATGAGTAAAGTGGCAATGATGCAATCGCTGAAAAGTATTGCTTTATATCTAGTTTTGTATAAATATTTTCCACCAAGAAAACTAACGGAAATTGTTATTTTAATTGAATTATTTGAACAAATTATTTTCGATGTCATTTACAATTATGAACTCACGAGAATATGCGATTAAAAATTTAGTTAAAGCGAAATATGTTAAGTTAGATATAGGAAATTTGTATCCTAGGTAGGCCATGAACGACTGAGTAGACATATATATAAGTCACATCTGAGCTTAGAGAATTGACAAAGTGTCATTTATAAATACTCATAAGTCAAATAGACAAGTTATGATTGGAATCACTAATGATTCCGCTAAAAGGGAGATCTGGTTATGGCTACAAAAAAGACATAAAAATAAATGGTAGTTAACGGAAGGTCAACTCCATACCAAAACACTACTAAGGGGGCTGGATGGAAAGTTTTCAGCCAACCTAATTCGTAGTAGCAAAAAAGAAATTAAAATAATTACCGGGTTAATAACCGGACATTGTCCTTTAAGGAAGCATTTGTACACCATCGGCTTGGTTAGCAAGCCCTGGTGTAGGAGATGTGAAAAACAGGAGGAAACTAGCATTCATGTAATATGCACGTGTGAGGAACTGAAGGAACTCAGACAGAAATATTTCGGGAGGGATCTATTGGATCCTTCGAGTGTACTCAAACTTCCCCTGAGGAGGATAGTGGCTTTTATCGAGGACACAAGACTAACAGAGTGGAATTGAGAGATCTATTGGGGATAGTACAAAGAGCAGTGTGCTCAAGTGCCTGGACGTGGTGGCGTCCAAACCAAAACAGAGAAGAAGAAGAAGAAGAAGACAAGTTATGATTTAACCTTTTACTAACGACATGTAAGTTAGATCACTTAGTCAATCTAAGACATAACTGATTTAGTCCATGGCATACTCTGAAAACTTTTTTTGTGGCTCACTCAATGTGTCTAAATTGACAAAATTTCGACATAAATATAACCTAAAAACATGATACTGTCAAATAATTAGAATTCGATGGTATCATGTAAATGTTTTTTCATAATGATCAACATCTAATGTTAATATCCTTAATAAAACTAGTTGAAATGATGACAGAATTATAATTTTTAATTATTAATATAATAATAATAATAATAATATTATTCATCGAAATAATTCTACAATTACTGTTATATACATATAACATATTTCAGATTAATAAAATTATAAATTTAGTAATATATAAGACTATTATTTTCGTTGTTATGCGACTGGCAATATAGACATCGTTGTTTTTAGTTGATGACGAAAGTGGATTGCTTCGTGCGTTTTCCTATATCAATAAGTAAATGCATATTATGTATGGAAAAAGATCATTAATGTTAAAAAGTGTTTCTATTATTAAGAGTGCTACACACTTGCCGATTGAAAAATTCTTTCATAGTCAAAACGTTGCTTAGAGTTTTAAAGGTAAAATCTTCTTCTGAAAAATTTGACCATGTGATGTTTACAATACATCAAAAACATGTTTTCCTTTTATATATGTCGCAAACAGTATTTCGAACTTCCATTTTAGTAGCTGCCCGTAGGTTCCGTTAGATTTTGGCTTTTTACGAGGCGGCCATTTTTGCCAGGAGACAATAATACTGGATTCTGAATACTGCGATGTTTAATATTAGGTTTGTTCGAACCTGCAGTTCTAGTAGTTCTAGAAGCAATGTGCACTTTTAAGCGTTCGAACCAGGTAGTTCTGGAATTAGAATTTTGCGAACCATTAGTATTCTGTTCGAACTTCCAAGGATTTAAAATTTTAGAACCGTTCTCGTAGTTGTCGGCAGAGCCCAAGTATTTGAAATTCTAGACTGTCTTGAGCATGCGTGAATTAAACTATTATTGAAGAATTCTGGATATATTTTGCTGCTGTAATCAATTTAATCATTCTTTTTTTTTAATGTTATCAGAATTCCGCTAAATTTGAGCTTTCGAACCCTTTAACAAAATCATAATTTGAACCATTCTGAATTTGCGGTCATGCGCAGTACGATGCGAATTTCAAATTCTGGAACAGTTCAGAAATACTAGGAACTGATAGATTCGAACAAACCTATTGTAGACCGTTCTACTGCTACCCTCTAAAATAAAACTTATTTTGTAATACTATTGTAGTAACTGATTATGTGAATACCATTTAATGGACATAAATAGTCCATTATTCTCTTTTTCCCATTCAAAATAGGCTATAAGATTTAATAAAAACTGCTGGAGTTGGAGAACCAGCGTTTACCAGGCATCTATGAAATATTATATCAAATAAAAAGGTTAGAAATGTCAAAGTGATAGATAATCACAATATTTCATACTTATTCTCACTTATTTTTATAATACTATTTACTATCAATATTGTTCTCGAGAGTTCGTTAGAATACCGGAAGCAAAGTCAATACACAACAGAATTGAGAAAACTTGACAGTAAGCTGAATATCATGAGACTACCTACTAGAAAACTTATTCTTTTTCTTTAACATGATATTTCAAAGACGTCTTAACTTAACATAACAAACGTGTGTAGTATTACAGCTCGGATTTATGTGTGTTAGAATGAGATAATGTCCAATTTGATATCCACACATAGGCAGTACAAACTGTAAAGATCCATTTTATAAACTTTAGATACCACTTTTATAAGCACAATAATGTAAATATTGATTTCATGTATTGACATCGAAAACAATTAAATTATCGGTTGCCAGGTACTACTAAAATTAACGTTTTCACGTGCATTTTTACTTTAAAAGATATCAAATAATGCAGTTCATCGAACGCAAAATAAATTGAATTTACTACAGATATATTTATTATTATCAACCAATCCATTTTTTTTTCATTTATTCGGTAAAAAAAAAATTTCCTATTTCTGCTGTGTTTGGTAACAATGACACTAACAATTCATGAGCATTTTATTACTAGTTTCATACTTGTTTTTAATTAAATTCATAACGAATTTAGTAATATTTTGTAAATCATTATTTAGCAATTTTGAATACAAAACCCATCAATGAACAAAAGATAAAATATCGACTTATAAATTGACAATATAGTTAGGTAGATAACATTTTTTAAAATGGCGTAATTTAAAAAAATGCAATAACTACAAATGGCTTTTAAATATCAAAACAAGGATATTCTAGAAAATAACATGGTTTCGTTAAATAAATAATTATAAACATTTAAAAAATATTGTTGATAATATGAAATAATATTAATGATAAAATTAGAGCAATGCTTAATTATCTGTTGCTTGCTTTTCAGGTTATTTTTATTTAGATATTGTTACAATAGGAGTTACAACAAATATTATTAACAACTTACATAGCCAAATATACTTCCCAAAATACTAAATGAATATTAATACATAATATAGTTTAATCTGATCTTTTTTCTATTTTTTTTTATAGAATCAAATTTTGTAAACAGTCGGGTTGTACGGTTGTTTCTCTAACTAATGCCACAATAACTCTTTACGCAACAAAACTCAAAATATTCACATTAGGATTAAAGAATTTAGTGAGCAGATGAAGAAACGGCGAGGTAGTTGTAACACTATGCCAAATCGAGTAGGAGGACGCAAGCCTTATTGTTTTCTAATAATTAGGATTCAAATAATATACAGAGAGATCTAAAAGTCGCGCACATCAAAATGAATGTAAATAGTAGTTTCGTTAAATTATTTCTATCGGTTACCGCAAGGTAGCACCACAAGTTATTACCAACAACTAACCTAGACATCATTATAATGGAAATTTGACACATGGCGTCTTTAGTATTGTAGAGTTCATTGCTTAGTAAATATGTTATTTTCCCAAGATCAACCAGTTTTCATTGTTAAACAATATTTTTCCAGTCATTCATACGCTCGTATTGCAGACAAATTTCGTGAGAAATATCCAGATACCGCAGTACCTAACAACACATCAATAACGAGATTAATCGCCCGTTTCTGTGAATTTGGATCACTTACATACAAGAAGAGAACCGAGAGACAAGCCATTTTGACTGACGCTAAATTGGTTGAGATCGCTTTCAAGAAGCATGAGGAAACTATCGACATAGCTTAGATTTCGATGGTAGTGGTCAGAAAGCCATGATAAAGTTAAAATGCCGTGCATTTCATGTTCGTTGTGTTCAGAAATTGAAACAGCTGGATAAAAAAGGCATCTAGTGTACTGTAGATGGTGCGGACGTTCGTCGACAACCATGGAATTGAAGAGGTTGACCATGTTTTCATCACTGATGGTGGTTTCACCTTGGTGGATACGTGAATATTCAAAACACAGGATTTTGGTCAAACGAGAACCTCATGTGTTTCATCAAAACCCCTTGCACTGTCAGAAAATTGAAGTGTGTTGTACCATATCACGTCGTCAAATAGTAGGTCCTTTTTTCTTTGAAGCTACAGTCAACAGTGTTGTGTACCAAGATATAATTTCACAGTTAATATGTTGCTTGAAATCGATGAACGTGATTGTTGGTTGCAGCAGGACAGGACCACATGTCGCACATCTAATGAAACAATGCATTTCTTACGCCAATTATTGGGCGAGCGTATCATCTCTGAAGGTTTATGGCTCCTACATTTTCCCGATTTAAAGTCTCCAGATTCTTTGCTAGGAAAGGTTTACAAAAGCAGGCCGCACACATTGGATGAATTGAAGAAGAACAACAGAGATTAATACCAACAGTGTAAACGTGCTACATATAGTGAGCTCATACATGGTAAAACGAGTTCGGACATGCATTACTGAACAAGGCAGACATTTTGACCATATGATGTGAAGCCTGTAAAATGTTAGTAATAACTGCATACGATATAAGCTTATAACAAGATGTTATAATTATAAAAAAAATTAAAAAAGTGTATATTTATTTTGATGTGCGTTTTCGATCGCAGTATATCGCCTACTATAACTCTGACAACTGAACAACAATTATTTTTCAGAACAAATTATGTACGAGAAATGCAGACATAGCAGTCACGTGTGAATTAAACTAATATATAGAGTGGGCCGTCGTGACTGCATATCATGACTGAATTCAGTACATATCATCGCACGCAACGCGATTAAGCGATAAGCGATTTCAGCAATCTTATCCAAATTGTGCTACGTAAATTAGCCAAGTGGGTTATATATGATATTTATAATTAAATAAATAAACTAATATTAGTCTTGCCCGATATTTACTTGCGTTAAACTCTAATGAGTAATATAATTATATAATATGTATTCATATACCAGGTTATTTTTTATCATTACACATACATCCCTACTATTATAAATAGATGGGGGCTCGGCTATTTATAATAATAAAATTATTTGATAGATAATAAAATAATTACGGATGCTGGTGAAGTCTCATCAAAGGTCCAGGACGTGCGTGGTATTGGTTAATTAAAATAAATATACAACAACTTAATACATAAAATAAAACACAGCGGCGTCCTTAAATTTTGTATTTATATTTACATAATAAAAAATAGAAACTCGTATATTTAAAAGCAATTAAAACAAAGTAATATGTACACGAGGAGCGGCAATTACGTAACTAAAATTAACACATAAAAATACTCTGAAACGAACGTTAAATGGAGTAGTAAATTAAGGGTTAATTAATTACGATGAATAAAAAATAATCTCTGTATAGAACAATACAGTTACCTTAAAGTTGGCGATGGGCGTCCACGTGGTCTGAAGATATACTCGAACAAGTATATGTAGGGCGATGTTTTTCCGGAGGAATAAGAAATGAGTTAAATTAATATGAATTCACTTAAAAGAATAATATGCATAGAACAATACAGAATTACCTTAGAAGCGAAAGAGGCTGGACAGCGTGGTGAGTTCCATTGTGTGCTTGAACAGCACGATGAGCGATGTGTGTTTTCTCACGAAAGGTTCGCAAGGGAAGAAGGAACTATTAGTTTTCGTCGATATAAAATGTCTAGAAACGGTTGGTTTATGATGTATCGAAGAGGGGATCGATATCTCGAATAATAGTTAATTAAACTCGCGACCTGAAGACTTGGTCCTGTCGATGTCATAATTATTCTTAAAATAACCCTTGTGACATAAGCTCTCTAACGATATCAAACACGACACATAAAAGAAGATGTAAATAATATTAAATTAAAACAATTTAAAATGGAATGTTCTAGACGAAATTCGATATTCTAAATTCTACATTTCGGTCATCGGTTGACGGTCCAGGTAATAAGGGTCGTCGGCGGTCAGTTCAAGATATATAACAAAAGAAAATACTTTCTCTTTGGAAACGAATATACAGAAGAAATGTCTTAAGTTAAAATATAATTAATATGAGATATTTAAAAACGAATATATGTGTATTTAAATAAATTAATTAAACTTCCATACGCTAGGCGTAACACTACGTGTATTCTAAAAAAAGTCAATGCATAGGTGGCATAGTAGGCAACCAGTTATACACCAGTGAAGTATTTTTATAGATGTTAAATATTTCTGAATTTTTATTCATACATAAATTTTAAATTAAATACATTTTATTGAAAAATAGATAATTTATTTAAAACAGTTAATTATCCTAACAGGCGTATACTTTATGGGAAGGCAATTCTAAATATTTTTATCAAATTCAAAGAAGATGGGTAGCATTTTTTTAAGGATGAAATATATCTAAGATTGTAAAATTAGTGTATCAAAAAAGTTAGAAAATATGAAAGTGTTGATAAAAAAAAGTACAAATAGATTTGATCTTTTTATGAGACTGTAGAATGTTCTCACTATTAGGTACATCATACTTCTAACGAATAACCTAACGTAACTCACAAATTGGAGGAATTTCAGTAACACGATAAAAATAAATAAATAATAATAAGTATTTATTTTATTAAAATTACACCCAACATTTTCCTATTAGCTAAAGAAATAACTCAATGGGTTTCATCTTACTATGCTTTCTAACTTTTAAGGATATGAATCTTTAAGCATTCAAAGGGAAATTATTTGGATTGCCATACTGAATGTAAATGAAACTAAATCTATTACGCAAATGTTTGCTTTATTAATAAAAAAATATTTTATTTAAAATTTCTTCGTTTTCATTTAACAAATTAAAAATTATATCACAAAAATCAGTTCGTTTTACTTTATCTTCCTCGAAAAGCTCTTGATGGTTTTTTTTTATCTTGTATGGGTTATATTTGAATTCTTTTTATACACCGAACTGTATGACACACACACTCACTCACTCACTCACACACAAAATACTTAGCTACATGTAAAAGCGATCCTACAGACCGTTCTTCTACACAACACAGGATATTCAACTTCATGTGTTCTTTTAACACTTGATTGGTTTTACTTTGTGGGAATTTAAAAAACAGGCATCTTATTTAAATTCGCTAAAAATATTTAAAATCGTCTTTGCACATGGTATACGCCTGTTAGGATAATTAACTGTTTTAAATAAATTATCTATTTTTCAATAAAATGTATTTAGTTTAAGACTTATGTATGAATGAAAATTCAGAAATATTTGACATTTAGAAAAATACTTCACCGGTGTATAACTGGTCGCCTACTATGCCACCTATGCATTGACTTTTCTTCTTTTAGAATTGCACATAGGGATGTATGTGTAGTGATAAAAAAAGAACCCGGTATAAAACTTAGTACTGTCCTGGTGTCTAGACAGAAATGGCACACTCTACTAATATATTTAGCAAAATTGACTGAGAATTGTAATTTATAAATCAAATTAACAACTTTAAGATAGAAATGTTTTTGTAGATATTTGTCGTATTTTATGAACGATAAAAATGATATATAACGAAAATTTATTTAAGAGATTGTGGAACATCTAAAAGTTTTATTCTGTAAGAGATTAGATTGCTTGAGGTGTCCACAAAGCCTATTCCACTGAGATCTTTATAGATCTATTGTGCTTCTCATAACTCTTAAGAGTAATTCCTCTAGTTAAGCTCGTTTAATTAAGCTTAGCAGTTTTGAATGCTGTTAAATATAGCTCCGATTTAGGATATTGATCTCCCGTTTGTAGGAAACGCGTTTTTGCCAAACCTTCGCATTGAGGAGGCCGCAATTCATATACCATGATTCATAAATCGTGGTTTCCTCTTCCTCTTTGGCAGAATCTACGTACTGTATCTTCGGTCAAGCCCACATTGTGAAATTTCCAATATGTGCCACGTTAATAGGCCGACTATCATCTCAACAAACTATCTGTTTCTATTCAATTGGTTCGTTGTAAAATTAAACAAATGTTCCCTAAAGAACTGTTTTGCCTGCCTTTGACATACGGAGTTCTTCCACCTTTCCCCATATCTATTATCGTCCACTTTTTCATAGCTGTTGTAATAATTTTTTTTTCGGGTCTACAAAGGCTGTAGATGAGGCTTGTCGAGCCAATTCGTTCATCTTCTCTTTAGACCTATGACTGCATGTGCTGTAAACTTCTCGGTAAGTGTAAAATTCTTAAGTATATTGTACACATGTCGATGACAACTGTAGAGAACAAACGATGTTTTTCAACACTAAAAATCTTGAGACATTTTTACAAAATACCATTGATCATAAAAGATACTGTTTGCATTATCAGTGTTAAGAAATGAAAAATGGTTTGTAAATAAAGTAGGTACATAATTTTAAACGCTTGACAAATCAATTTCCAGATATTGAATAAGGGAAGAATTGATTTGAAATTTTAATCTTTTTGAAATATTTAATCAGTAATTACGGTTTGACCAGGAATCGTCACTGTTATCAAAAGGAGTCTTTTGTTTCAGCTACAGGAGTTTGTCAAAAACCGACAACAAGCAACCATCACCGCAACAGGATAACGCAAGACAACATAGCAATTGTCGAACTATGGAAGTTTTAAACGAATTGTATCCGAAATTACTCCTTTACCCACCTTTTTCTCGTCTGGCATCCAAAAATTATCATTTGCATGAAAAAGTATCTACAGCGTGTGGGATTTCGTCCTATAAATTACATAAAATGAGCTGTAAACTAGTAGATAAAAGAGACTCCCAAAAAGTTTTTTGAAGAAGACCTAAAAAACTAGCTTCGCTCTGAGACAAGTGTATATATAGTGTATCCGGAAATATACCGTTGATTTTTAAGTAAAATTTAAATCCTATTCATTGCGCCGTAAATAACGCAGCATGAAGTCTAACCCTAATAAAAAGAGAGATATTAGAGTACCAGGGTCGGTCGTAGTTTAAATTTGTATGGTTTAAAAAGTAATTCGGTAATAGCTTCAATTAATAAAATTCTAATGCAGAGTATATCTGCACATAATAAAATTACACGAATATTTTTGATGTGATTAGTAAATATATAATTATATATTCAATATCCATACTTTCATAGCCTTTTGTAATATGTATGTTTGAATACGATTCTGTTTGTAGTTATCTGTATGTCGACTACCTGCAACCTACATTCCAGATACTTGGGTTGGTTTAAACTATTCACCGCTTATATAGTTAACGGTATATTTCCGGATACACTATGCAATAAAATGGAAATTATATTTAAAAATTGAAATGCAATATAAATGAATTTTAATAATTTCAGATATTGTAACACAATTTCCAGAACTTTGGTAACATTCCTCGTACTGTAGGTACTACAGATTACAGAATATCTTTATTTCAATTAATATTTTGAAGAGGGTCACATAGCGTATCTTCCGAACGACTATTACCAAATTTGTCGAATGTTCATACCTCTAAAGTGATTATACGGTAATTACATAACTTAATGCTAACAAAATAAGAATTTCTATTCGGACAAATTTGATCGCTACAATTAATTACATTCCATTCGAAATTTCCACTGTCGTGCACACGCTTTTCATTTTTTCCTCCATTTGAAAAAAGAAAACGTCACGTGTGTATTGCGGTACAGAGCAGTTGCACAATAAACTTTATCCACTTAAACAATAATTACCAACAAATACATGAAATTGGCAAAATAAAGTAAATCGATCGTGAGTCACCGAAGGCACGTCAATGAATGGTACTTTATTATTGGTTCATGCGAGCACGTGGTATTCAACTCTACATTCTGATAGCGATCGGAAATAACAAAAAGGAAACGAGAACTAGGCAATTAAATGTAATGGTGCCCTCTGGTCATAAAAGAATCGCAGCTGAAATTCTATATAATATTTATTTGTGAAAAAAAGACAAGTTTAAGGTAGTGAAAAAATATCGGTTTGATTTTTCTTACATTGCAAGCATAGCCGATAGGAAAATATTAGCGTGAGCGGATGTGATTGCAGCTATAGCAAATACATATGCAAATAAGTAGTATTTACAACATGGCTGTTATAAATTAAAAAAGCAATATATTATAAAAACATTTATCATCATTATCATTTGTAATACGAATATATAGAGAAAACGCGTTATATCCAATTGTACGTTATTACTAGATGCATGACGACACGTCCTATCTATGTTGCCGGCAAGATGTCAGTTATAAGATTATAATATGTCAACTATAAAAAGGTCAATAATGAAGCAATTAATTGCTTCGACTGTTTACAGAAACCTTTCGGCATTCTATTCAAATGACGCAATGAGATAATAAACACAATGTAGTTCTAAAAGGAACTGTTTTCAAACATTCAAAATAAACTGGAAAAATGTACACAAAACTAGACTTATTTCACAGATTTGTTATCTTTCAACACCGCAAGTAACTATTACCCTGTTAAAAATATATACAAGAAACATTTAGTATTGAAACGGAAATTATGTGTTTATTTGCCATGAATGTCTATATTATCATCAATTTATAACACATTCAATTTAAACTAATGAAATAAAAGCTTTCAAATATAGTTTAACAAACTAACTTTTTTAGTTTCTGTAATACAGTTATGACAACATGCAAACGTCATCAATGACGTACAATTGGACTTAACGCCTTTCTTCTATACGTAACAATACTTATACGAATGATATCTCTTAAGAATAATTTATAAAATTCATGTTGCGTGGAATACAGGTTCAATATAAAGAAGTTGTCTCCATGTTCACATATTAGTATTGTAAGTATACTGCCTGAAAAGGGAAAATCTGAGATATATATATATATATATATATATATATATATATAATATCTTCGTGACCTTGGTATGATAAGGTAAAGTTAATAAGTCGGCGATTAAATGTCTGGTTTACTTCAGAGTATATATATTTAAAACAACCCTACATGTTTCGGCAATACGCCTTTGTCAAGAGAATACAAAATATAAATGTATATACATTTATATTTTGTATTCTCTTGACAAAGGAGTATTGCCGAAACATGTAGGGTTGTTTTAAATATATATACTCTGAAGTAAACCAGACCTTTAATCGCCGACTGATTAAGTTTACCTTATATATATATATATATATATATATATATATATTGCGGTGGTAATATTAATATATACGAGTACATATCCTATGAGCGAATGACCTATAGCTTTTGTATCGTGCGAGTTATATGGTACATTTATATTGGACCACGCTTGGAAGAACGGATTTCATGTATCATCGAGTATACATGAAATTCAGTCTTCCTAACGTGGTCCAATATATCGTACACCGTATAACTCACACGATAGAAAAGCTATAGGTGCAAACATTGGAATACTTATCCACATGAAAACATATCAAATTTGCTCTAGTCGCATGAAAAAATTAAATATTGAAGGTAAATAGAACGTACTAATAATTGTAAAACTTACAAATTTGAGAATATAATTCACGTATCACATTGTACATTTTTGATTAATTTCAATGGTTAAAATACAAAAACGCAGTCGCAGAATAAGTTATCAAGTCGATGACAATTCTACCACCGCATGTTGACTGTCATCTGTTTTTAATGAATAAAATTGTTTACTGTCAAAATGACAGAAAGTTCCAATGGACCCGTGACAGTCTGAAAATAGTGCTGTAAACTAGAAAATGTTTCAACCAGTAGATTACCACCAATAAGGAGATGCGAGCGGGGAGGAGATTCAAAAGATAATTTAGAAGAAAAACCCAAAACATACCAAAATTAATAAAGAATCTCAGTGAAACCAATTCATGGAATTTCGTGCTTTAAGGGGAATCAAATTAACGAAAGAGACTACGATTCCAGAAATTGCATTAATATTAAGAAATTATGCTTGCAACATGAGAAGAACAGACAGGCAAGAATATAAAGAGTGTGTTGTCAAAACATTATGGAACTCCGCGGCACAAATTATACAAGAAACATTTTTCAATCCATTTACTGATATGGAATTTAAAGAACCAAGGCAAGCTCGCGATTGTAAAAGAAAAAAACTGCATGAAATACAAGGAAAAAGAAAGGTTATTGCAGTTGCTTTTACACCAGAAGAATGTAAAAAACTGCAAAAGGTCTGGGATGAGAATATGCTTGAAGGGCTTCAAAAAAAGTTCTTTAACATTGTCGCTAAAGAATTAGCATGGCGTGGTAACGAAGGTACGTCTGCATCGATTTATCACTTGAATACGCTTGAAGGGCTTCAAAAAAAGTTCTTTAACATTGGCGCTAAAGAATTAGCATGGCGTGGTAACGAATACTTCTGCATCGATTTATCACTTCAAGAAAGAAACTGACAATTCTGGAAGCTTCACTGACCGAATTCAATACAATCGAGTATTTAACAAAAGAAATCAAGGAGGAGACAAAACTTGCTGTGATAGCAAATTGTTAGTACCTAATACAGTAGATCCCGATGTATGCTCAGTTCGATTGTTTGCAAAAGTAATGGAAAAACGATCAAATAATGTAACGACCGATAGGTTTCTCCTGACACCAAACAAAAATTGAATATTAGGAAATACTATTACATGGTATAAAAACCTTCCTGTAGGTGTTAATACTATATCCAAATGGAGAAAGAAAATCGCTCGAAAAGTGGGAATTGATACAACCAACAAAAAAATTGACAAGTCTTTCTTATAGATCAACAGCTGTAGCCCATCTGGAAAACACAGATATACCAGAGCAACAAGTCATGAAGATAACTGGTCACAATAATTTAAAATCCTTAGTCTTATTTAAACATGCAATCCACACGACATTCTAAAATAGTAAATAAGATGAGAGGGATTGAAACATCTAATAGTGTTTGAGTTTCCCATACCGAATGCCGTAATCCACAAGTTGTAAAGTCGAAACCAAAAAAAAAGTAGACAAGAGATCTCGTGCTTTGCAAACCTGGCTTTATTTACTTATCATTAGTGCCAAGTCATTATTCTATGGGATATCAAATAATTATCAAAACATCTTCTATCAAATTAATACGTATAAAATACTAATTAAAAAACATTATGAAGAAATATACGCATTTATATTATTTCTTTCCGCAATTTAACGTATTTTGAAACCTTTACTCAAATCTGCAATAACATTGACTTTAATAACGGGTGTTCAGAAACATTCAAAGTCAAAGTAGTCCTTGAAAATATGAAGTCATGTCTGAGATAGATTGATTTTTGACAGACAACAGTTGACATGTAATAATTATTACAAATCAGATACTTAAGTAAAGATATACGATTTTTTGTTCAGAGCCCCCTTGACTTCGAATGTTTCTGAACACCCGTTATATTCATTTATGGAAGGCATCTTTACAATAGTTTAATATCAATTGTAAGGTTATCAATTTTGATAGATAACCAAACATTTACAAGTAACTCTTACACTAATCATTTTAAGAATGTCTATGACAGAAACCTGTATTTTCTCTACTTTTTCTTTTGCTTTCGACTGTATATCAAAATTGTACATTTAACATTCAAAATATGTATTGGAATAAATAAATAATTGTTGTGTTGAGTAGCCTGTAACTGTAATTATTTACTGTCAAACTGACAGATAGTTAAAAATTTTTGACTTTTTTAAAAATTAATTTTCTATTAACGTTCTTTATATTCTCTCACCAAATATACGTGTTATGATTAATCAACAATGATACCAGTCGTTAAAACCTATAGAAAATCGAACTCGGTAAATTTTCAGCGATTTTAACTCTAGCTATCACCGATGATAAGCATAACACTAGTTATATTATACCTGAAAATAAAGTAGTTTTATAGAAATAAACAAATTATATTTATAGTAGAATATTAAACATAAAATAACAACACTTTTAAAAACTAAATATCTTTTCCTTAGATACCAACGAGAATTAATTAAACGTTCGTGGAAAGCCACATCTATCTCGGAATGAGTGAATAATTTCGCTTTTATTAGAGCTCGTCAGCATAACAATATCCTGGAGACAGACATGACATGACTTTTCACTTCTATACATCGTGTATATACGAGTATAGTCAACATTTTGAACATACTGCAAATGAGAATTAATGACTATTAAATGTCATTTCTATATGAAAATTTGCATGTAGAAATGACGTTTAATAGTAGTAATTAACGCACACATTAGGCGGCATTTGCATGTTGAAATGATATTTAATAGTCAATAATTCTCGTTTGCAGTAGGTTCAAAGAGAACTAGACAAAAAATTATCTTAAAGAAAAATAACTGAATAACAATTTCACACAAATACATACATATATCATACGCTATTGTAAATAGAAGCAAGCAAAGCAGAATAAATACTTATTATTTCTTATTTTGTAAACAAAAAAATAAACAATTTTATGTTTTACAACACATAATAGTCAAATACATTTTGATGATACTTTCCCCATTTGTGCATATTAACCAATATTAATGAAGTATCTGGCATAAACTATTTGAAATGACATATGAGAAAAATGTCGCACACACAGTCACATACTTTGGACATTCTGAAGGTCAGCGCTGGCTTTATCCCTTTCATTTAAATTAATTATAAATTCCTGATGAATATTCACAATTTCAACATGTATTTAAAAAACCATATTTTTTATTTCTATTGTATGTCTAACGCAACTTCTCCATTTTTCTGGGGTTATATTGGCAATCGCCTCTCGAATACGATTCAAAGCTAATTTGTTAAATTTGGTACGATCATTAGTGCGGCGAATATATTCTTTCAATTAATACAAAATTAACTGGATCGGATTCAATATACAGCAATATTGCGGCAAACGTAAAATAGTTTGTCCTGCGACCGTGGCTGTACTATATACAACGTATTCCTTTTCGAAAGTCTTTGTTTTAAAGACTTCTAATAATTGATCTTGCGTGTAGCTATCTTCATAATATTTCTTCTTTGTCAGAGTTCCTATATTTTCGCCTTCTTAATATTCGAATTTGGTAGCTTCTTCACCTGTTTATATCCTTGATAACTCTACTATTACATGTCGTTTGTCTTTTGTCCCAAATCGGAAACCATTTTGCTTTAATGTTCGCCATATTGTTGTTGTAGATGTTTCTATTTCGGTTTCCTATAATTTTTTTTGTAAGCTATTTAATATTGCAACGTCACCCTACTTGTACATATTATGGATGCCTATGGAACACTTGGTGTTCCACAGGGATCAGTTCTCGGTCCGGTTCTGTCTTTGATTTTCATTAATGAGATTGTATCATTTATTAATTTCTTCTTATATATATATTCATATATATATAGTATATATATATATATATATATATATAGAAACAATAATACGATAATAAAATGGATAATATTGAATAAATCGTACTTCCACTGATAGATTATATTGGGCGCCTTTATTCGAACATATGATATTGGTCTACCAGCCGATAGTACGCAGTATCTTCAATTACAAATAGATGTAGGTAGAGCATGACTAAGATACTGAATTTATTCGTCTATTATCTCTGGATCATCGCCGGTAAATTATACTCCTATAAAACTGATAAATAATAAATTAATAATATAAATGAGATATTTTAAGCTACGCATAGATAAATAAAAGAACTTCTTTAAAATAATAAGTATAAAATATTTATTCAATGCAAGATATCTATACAATATAATGTGCAACTGAGCTAACGGCAAAATAAGGTATTATGAATTTACGAATATAATAACATATGTCTGTAATTATGGTTATGTTTACTAGTTGATATTTTTAAGCAAAGTTTGTTATAATATAAATAAGTTAACAATGTTATATGGTACTACAGACTACAGAAATCTTAATAGGTAATATTCTTTACGTTAAATTAATCGAAATAGTTATACTTTTAAAGCAAAATCAAGATATAATTATTAAATTTTGAATTGATAGTAAAGAGTTATATGTTATGCTTTTACTAGAAAATAAATGAACCTGTGGTTTGTAGGAAAAGGCGGCAATATGTCTAGCGTGCTGGACTACGGCAAATCTGGGTATTCGGCCAAACAGGATCGAGAGAGATATTCTTGGATCGCTCCGATGCTTTTAAGTATGTACAATATGAAGCAAACATGTAAATAATTTACATATCTGTAACTATGCACATGTTTTAAGTATGGTTCAATGTAGGATAGGGTACAATGGAATGATTCAGGTACGTAAAAGTTTATTATGTTCCGTAGCTTCGATGTCCGCGTCCCACAGCAAAAGATGTTTTCGTAGTTTTCTTGCCGGTAATCGATTTTATTCTGGTAAAAATTCAAACGTTGCGCTGGGATTATTTATATTATATATATATATATATATATATATATATGAAATGATGGTTTCTCGGGTTCTTGGCCGCGTGTGAGACACGCGGCCAAGAAACCCGAGAAACCATCATTTCATCATATAACCGCGAGAACATCAAAATTATCATATATATATATATATATATATATATTTTTTTTTTTATCTTGTATCACTGATATTTCGGTATTTAATACATTTTAAAAAACGGAGAACTCTCTTTTCGAGGCAACGCTATGCAAAATTCTGCTACAGACGCTAACTTTCATTTATTTTTCCCAAAGCATTATTAGAAAGCAACTTTTTACAACTAGTTATATTAATTAAATTATAAAAATAATATTGATTTTGATAGAAAGAGTAAATTAAAATATGAATTTACAAGTATACATGACTTGCTTTTAGATGTTAAGTTATGTTATAATTTTGAATAGAAATATAACCTGTTGGCGATTTTTATATGATTTGAAAAGTGGGCGTGTTCAATTAGTATCGATACAAAATTCAAATGTAAATAAATTAAATATCTTTTTTTAATTTTGCGTAATTGACTTGAATGACAAAAATGAAAATTAAAAATATAAAAAGTAAATTTAGAAATAAATATAATTTAATGTGAAATATACAAAGTTGTCGTGATATTAATTTATTAACATTTCGACACTAATTTTACAAGTTGTGTCCACCAAATGCAGCTATTCAATAGAGTGTTTCTCTCGGGTTAATTCCTACCCTTTCAGTTACAGTTAGCTGAAATAACCGAGCTGTACGTATTAGTCGGCGATTTAAGGTCTGTTTTACTTTAATATGTACATATTTAAAATAATCTTACATGTTTCGGCACATAATGCCCTTTTTAAAGAACTTTAAATTATAAATGACAATATTAATGTCAATTTATATATGTAAAGTTGCCATGAATAAAAATGATATTAAAAAATACAGTACAGCTTAATAATAATAACTCATGCTTTATAGTGAGGGTCTGTAGTATTACCCAAAAACTTGTGCACTATATCTTTGAAATAGTTCCACGTTTCTCCTTCTTTTTCTTCCATTGTTTCTGAAAAGAAGGGATCGGATAACAGTTTTGAATTTATTTATCATATGGAAATGTGACCAACTCTGACAATATTCTTAATTTATATTAATTCCTAAGAACCTGGAAAACATGTATAAACATGCTCAACCCATTCAGTAAGATTCCTCACTTTTTGCTAAATGGGCGTTTCACCCTAAATGAAGCTACAAAACCGAGTTTCGTAAGAAAACTTGACGAGATGGAATTTTTTGAGTATTTTTCCCAGTTTTAGTGAGTAAAAATCTATAAGAGAAAATAGAAAATAAAAATCCTGTGCAGTTTTTTTATTGCGGACCTGTGTAATATTACAAAGATATACTACACTTGCTAGCGTTATAAATATAATGCTTACGTGGCATTTCTGTTAAATGAGGTTAAATGTATTAAAGGATATCTAATCCTGAGTTCAATAATGAAAAACTAAAAAAGGGTGTCGACGCAAAGCTCTTTTCGAGACTGTTTTAAATTTCATTAGTCAATGCAAAATAGAAAATAATAAATTTAAGCTTTTTAAATATAAATAATTAGAGAATATAATGTTGCTATATTTATGTTACTATATTTTCGAAGAATTTTCTAAATCTTGAATTGAAGATTCCTCAATTTCGTTCATTTCATTATAAAACTTATTAGTGAAATGTTGAGGCATATTTTGAAAATTAAAACTTGATCACTCCAGTGCTGGTCTGAATATAAAGCCAGGTGGAAAAATATGCTTAATAAATGAACGAACAGAAATAACCAATTTATTTTTCTAAATCTGTTTGTGTAATAATAATAATAATAATAATATCCTCAAGAATTAAATATAAATGGAAGTAATAAAAATAATAATAACAATAAAATTAACAAAATATTTATCAAAAGTAAAAATTACTATGTTGAAAAAAAAGAAAATAAGTCAAAATAAATAAGAAATTAAATAAAAATAACAATTTAAATGAAATCAATAATTAAGAATTATAAATTAACAATCATAAAGTGATCCAACCCATTAGAATAAGATTATAAATGCTGCTAGCGTTCCCGCATATATGAAGTAAAGAAGCCCTCTGAAGAACATTTGTCCTGGGCGTAGGGCACATGAACGTGACCGCATTTCTGGTGGAGGAGCGTGGAACGGAAAAATGTATGTTGGCGAGAAGGTCAGGACCGTCACTTCAACCATTCATCAACCCATAAATTAAACGAGCTATGTAAGGACCGACGAATCTTCTAATGATTTGACATTGTGCTCCTCTAGCGAAAGGTTGGAGTCGGTACCACGCTCAGGATACACGCCAGTATGTTTAAATGTTAAGAACTTCAAAAATCGACATTGAACACTTTAAAAAGCATTTACTTGCGAGCCGTATATGGGATAGCACACAGTCGACCCATACTCCAACTTACTAACCACCAACGCAAAGAAAAGTGTTTTAGTAAACCAATATCATTGAAGTACTGTGTAGCCCTCATCACGAAGCCAGTCCTCTTAGTCACAAAGCAACATATCATATCAATTTGTAAATTAAAGTCCATTAACCAATCAAACAGAACAACTAGGTCTTTGATAGGGCCGACTTTCATGAGAATGTGTCCATCTATGTAGTATGATGAAGGAACAGAAGTCAATTTGCGGGTAAATGACATAATAAAGCATTTATTGATGTTCAAACGAAGATGATTCGCTAATACAAAAGATTTAACATCCCCAAAGGACCTATATCCTCACAATCATCGAAACATTTCATGTAGAAATACGATTTCCTTAAAATCTTGGTATTTAACTTAGTTTTATTATACTTCAAACATCTGAAGAACCCACTCTGGGTTGAAACAATAATCATAAAATATGTAATAATTTTTAAAAAAATTAACGGTTTTTTTTTACATCTGTGTGTTTATCTGTGGATATGAACATGAATTTTCATCAACTAAAGGCCGAGCCAACACAACATAAGGAAAATATGCATTAAAAATCTATTAAATTTAATAAATAATGTGTCTAAAATAGTATGGAAATTAAATAAATTTTCGGGACGAAATAAATTAAATCACAGATCATTAATTGAGACTGAACCGAATACATACATTTATTACTGTTGAGTTATAACCAGAACCTTCCCTTAATTTGTTAAATTTTTAGCTAACATAAATTTCACCGTAGAGTATTTTTTTTTAAAATACAGTAAGCAGGCACCTCGCAACAGTTTATTTATTAATGATGAAATAAATTCTAGAATATCTGTTTATAGGAGACTTGCTAATCAAATAAAAAAAGTATTTTTTAATTTAAATGTACAAAACGTAACAAGACAATCAATAGTTAAGAAAACATCATTTAAATGAAATATTTTTAAGTTAATTACTGGTCGAGTGCTGTAAGTGGTATGAATATTTATAAGATAGCCGTCAGCTTGGGTAAATTTCAACCTATTTTGACCGGACATGACGTTAAAGGTCACAGGAAGTAAGGTCAGAAGTCAATTATATGCTCGAGTCATGGATTGTACAAACATCAACAAAATTGATGTTATACTTTTTTCTAGAATTTAATGTACGTGTGTCGTTATTTAATTTAGTGTTTGTAGTCGTCAAAAGATCAACATTATATTTAAATATATATTACGAAAGAGTGTACGTTCGCGAGATGGGAATTATAATATTACGTTACAAATAATTACATAGGTATGAATAATGTGTTTATTAATAAATTCCAAGAAACTCTATTATTAATTAAATTGGTTCACCTGGAATGACGTAATTATAAATAGTTCTTTTTGATTAATAGTGAAGTGTTTCATGTAGTTTTTTAAAAAAATGTTATCACGTAAAAAGTAGATACCCGTTGAGACATATTAATTAATTTATTAATATACCAAATTTCATAATTTTAAGTAAAATATTTTTCTGAATCCAATACTTAAAATTAAAAAGAATTAAATTTAGCGAATAACTTAAAGTGGATATGCAACGAAAGTGTTTTATATATTACACAAAATATCATTTTAAATTTTCAATATCTTGCGCACTAAAGGCTATGTAATATTATTGTATTACGTTAACTTTAACTATTGAAATATAAAATCTCTTGAAGGTTTATTGTAGGTATATTTCTGTATCCATTAGGAAATTCCCTGATTTTTTTAAACGAATAATAATTAGTTCGTATGTACGAGGGTACATCAAAATATAACGAAACTCATGCCATAACTTCTTTCGCAACTAAAATTTTATAACACAAAGAATTTGACTTATCTTTTGATGTTTATTACAAATTACTTACTGAATTGTTAGTGTTTGACGTACCCATCAAAGAAGTGAGAGTGGAGCAACTCCACTCTCACAAAATTTCGTGTTCGGTTGCGTAAAACTCCAATTGAAACTTTTGGAATGATTGAAACTTCATATTCAGATGATATTTTATCACAATGTAGAGACGCATAAGAAATTCAAAGACGATTGTGAATCAGTGGAAGATTAACCTCGACGCGGGTGACCACCGACTCAAAAATTACAGAAATTAACGACTTAATCCGACTTGATGGGATTGGCATATATTGAATTTCAGACATTGTTAATTTGTCTTATAGTTCCACTCAAAAAATTATTCATGAAGATTTAGGGTACCGGAAGGTCGCAGTAAAATGTATTCCAAATGTGATGACCGATGAACAAAAAGCCCGTCGAGTGACAATTTATCGGCAGTGGAAAAGTTCACTGCAACATAATCTATGGTTTTTAAACAATGTGATTGCATATGACGAGAGTTGGTTTTATCATTAAGAATCTGAATTAAAGTTTCAAAGTATGCAATGGAAGTTCAAAGGCAGTTCAAGACCGCAGAAGGCAAAAATTGTGAAAAGCGCCGGTAAAGTAATGTAGTTAATTGTGTTTGTTAAATGGGGAGTTATTTATGATCACATTGTACATAAAGAACATAGAGTAACGGAAGAGTACTATTCTAATGTACTTCGAGGAACCGTAAAGGCAAAATTAAAGGAAAAACAGCCGCTTTATCAAGACATCGGTTGGATCCTGCATCACGACAATATTCTGTCCTACAGATCAGCGATTCGTCAACGAACACTTGAAGAATTTGGGGGTGAAAATTATAGTTCACCCTCCCTACTCACCTGACCTTGCTTGCTCTATGTGACATCCATTTGTTTCATGAAGTCAAAAAAGAATCAAGAGGCCGAAAATTTGATTCGAATTTAGAACTCAAAAACGCAGTAATGGTATACTAAATAGACTCTCAAAATGGTTTCCCGGATGTTTATGATAAGTGGACAAAACAATGGGACAAGTGTATTGCATAGAATGGAGAGTACTTTGAAGGATAGTTGTAGAGTTTTGTAAATAAATGTTTCATTTTTGTACTACAGCACCAGTCTCGTTATTTTTTCATATTTCCTGGATGTATGGCCATGGTCGCATGATACACTATTTTACATTTGCCGTCATATTAATATATATTTAATCCGATCTACTTATTTTGGAGTCAATTGAAAGAATATGTTCGCCGCACTAACGATCAAACATTGTCTCTTGAATTTGTCCACAGATAACCTTAGGCAATAAACAAGCAGTCTAATGTATAAACTAATAAATAAATTTTCTAATATAAATTCTTAGAATTTAAAGAAAGTTTTATGATTTGAATAGGATAATAAAATTATGTTATACAGTAGTTTAAACTTGAAAATGTACGTTAAATATTTATAAAATTGGAGATGTATAGTTTAATTCTTTATCTTAAATTTACTTATATCGAACATATATAAATATATACAATATAACAAATTTCGTTTTATCACGAAACAAAGATGAGTATTTTATTTCAAATTAATATTTCCACTCACAGATTTCTAATAGAAAAAGAGTAACGGTATTATATATATATATATATATATATATATATATATATATATATATATATATATATATTGTAATGGTGCAAGGGATACACCTTGAGCTGCATCTGAAATGGGAAAAATAAGATATACAAAGTAAGAAAAGGGTAATAAAAGGTTATGTAAGTGATATTATTAAGTATTAGTAGTGTCGAAATGCATACGAATTTTAATAACGACAACATTATTTTCTTAAATTTCTTTATTTATATTTCTTTCATTAATTTCTTACTTATTATTTCTTATTCAAATTTCAAATATTAGCGCGAAAAACACATATTCAAATTCATATGCATTTTCAATTTATATCGACGCTAGTAAGCCACGCCTACAAATTGACATCTCGCAAATGTAAATATTTATCGTGCGCAGTACTCAATTTGTAACATTAAGTTTTACATTAACCTAACTTGTTAATTTATTAAATAATTTTTAAAATCTGTAAGAATAGTAATATTAGTCAAATTCCATCTATGTAAAAATGTTAATAAGGTAAAACATCGAGACTTTTTGGCATCATTAGATAGCTAAGTTTGGTAAAACAAACAGACGCTATCGGCATCATATTTTGAAATTTATAAAATAGTAGACGCATTTTTTTGACCGATCCTTAGAAATTTTTATATATCATCAATTAAAATCGCTAATTTAGTATAAAGTAATTAAAAGTATCCTGCCGTTAAATAAACCCAATCGACGAGAGAAATTCTTCAAGAAATTTCGTTTTTAACGTATTTACGTACAACCAAGCGTCATAGACGTAATATCACGATAATCGCAAGAAATTCTAAAGAAATATTGTCAAGAAACAGTCACCGAACATCTACGGAATTGATTATCGTTCATCTACATCGATACCTGTAATCCAACAGCTAGATAAGAACGCAGGGAGAAATTAGGCATCAGAGACCAAGACCGAAGAAAATCTTCAAAAGCGTCATTGGAAACAGCCACCCACGCCGTCAACAATTCGAACAGCAATCGGACTTTTTTCGACCGCCGAGAATCATCCCATTTGATGCGTACGTACTACAAAATAAACATCAGGATTATTATAATCGCAGGTTACAGATAAAACATATTTATTTTTCAAAAGTTTTAATTCTTTAAACTTTTAAACTAATAAATCTCTCGATTTTGTTTACCTAACCTAAATGTCCTACACTTGTATTAATATTTCATAAACAACCAATTTAAACGTAGGAATAGTAATTAATAAGGTACTTACCATTATCGTTATAAGATTATTTATATTGTTATCCATATTTTTATAAGTTAAAACACACATAACCACCTTATTTTCTTAAGTAACACCTTGTTGTCTTTCTTACATATAGTTTCTTTAATTTCACCCTTTGCTATACATGTTATTTTATTACAGTTTTCTTTTATAGCAATAAACTTAATATTTTTATTATCATATCAATCTTTTATTTGTCTATATTTACTTGTAGGAGTTATTTCTTTAAGCCTTAACATTAATAGTTTACTTTTATGGAAGCAACAACTTATATCTACCGAAGAGCCTGAGATTTTACATTTAATTAAGCTTTTTAATTTAGTTTCATGCGATCCGACTAGTTGGCAATTTAGAACACAGATAGAGCAGTTTGAGGAGTTATATAAAGGCGCCCATCTTTTAATTTCAAAATTAATATTTTTTGAACTCGTTCATTATATTTATTATCACCTCAGCGATTTATCATTTGCCAGCTCAACGAGAGGCAAAGCATCACTTCATTTGACGCATCAACGTGGAGGCCAGATTGCTTCTTTTAAATAACTCGACTACAACATAAATTAGGACAAATAATTGCTTCATTCAAAATTATTTTACATATATAATTTAGACGAAAGGTGTATGTTATTACTGTATTTGTGTGTAGAATTGTGTACCTATTTTTCCTATAGTGCAGCTGATTTGTACCTACAATTATTCTCATCCCAGACTTTGAAGGAGTTACGGATATAGTAAAGGTTAGTGAAGGGGAAATATCACCTTGTATGTACGTTGTTTATTTAACTTTTGTCCACTTATATTATTATTGTGTCTCGAATATTGTTTATACATATTTAAATCATAAAATTCTACTTATCAACTATTCATTATAATAATTCTATTAACAATTAAAGAGAAATATCAATATAAACTCTTTGCATAATATAAATTCAATCAATATTAATATGGACACCAGACACAGGACCAAAGTAGTAAAGGATCAAACTGAAGAAGACAGGGCAGAACAGGGAGACATTTCTACCGCACAAATGTCTACAGCTGAAGAGGTAAGTTCACCAGATAACAGCCAGGTGATGATGAACATGCTACAGACACTAATGACACAAATAAATGATTTAAACAACAAGATGGAATCAAATAACAAGGACTTAAAACAAGATAACAAGGACTTAAAACAAGAACTAACTAACAGTAACAATGACTTAACAAATAAATTAGACATTAACAACGAGAATTTAAAAAGGGACAATATTGAATTAAAACAAGACATAACTAATCTGAGTACTGACTTATCGGCTAAATTAGAGGCTAACACGAAAAAAATTAATGAAAGATTTGAACTCAATAATGCTCATATAGACAACAAATTAAGTGCTTTCAAGGTAGATTTAGAGGGTAAAATAGCTGAGATTTCTACAGCTCAGAAAAAGATGGAGGAGAACGAGCTGAAATACCTAATAAAACTAGATGAAACCGTTAACTTACAGAACTTACATTGGGCAAAACAGTTAGAGGCTACAACAAACGAAATACATAACAATACCGAACAAAGACTAATAACTACAACTAAAAATATACAACAAAATGTAGACAAATTGATTTCAGAGAATAATACTATATTTAATACAAAATTGACTAATTTTAACAAAATAAATGTAGACAATACTGAACAATTAAAAATAACGTTAAACCAAGATATTAATACTCAAATAAGGCAATGCAAAGATCATAATAACCAAGAAATAAACACAGTTAGAAAAAATTTAGATGCTATAATCACTACCAATAATGATAATTACACTAACACGCAAGCTAACATTAAACAATTAGAAAATAAAATTAGAAATTATTTTACATCAACAAATTACAATAATACTAACAATAACTCTATTAAGATAGAAAATCTACATCATTTCGACGGGGACATTACAAGAGTACACCCCATGACGTACCTTAGCTGTTTATTACGTTATTTAGAGGATGTTTCTGAGGAGAAACATAAAATGGAGGTCATTCGTGTAACTTTACGTTATAGTGCACAAGAGTGGTTCCAAAGAATTGAGGACCATTGCAATTCTCTTGACCAGTTCGTTACACTCTTCACAAAAAATTACTGGGATGAAACGCAGCAAAATCGAGCAAAAATACGGTTATTGACAGGTAAATATAGATTAGGACAAGTCTCTCGTGAAACATACGCCTCTCGCATATACAATCAGTGTAAGCACTTGAATGATATAGACGAATCAATGATTGCCAGGCAACTCCTGAATCATTTTATCTACACTGATACTCAAGCTATAATATGTCAAAGGGTGACTAATATGGATTCACTTATAGACATATTAAGAAGGTTAGATGATTTTACAGAGAATAACCATCAGCCACAACACATTTTTCGCAATCCCAATAATCGCAATCATCCGTCTCAAAATTTAAACAACAATAACAACAATCAAATGAATTCACCACCTCAAAGATACAATAATTCTAACTATAATAACAGAAATCAAAATACTTCAAGACCGTACAACAATTATAACAATTATAATAATAATTACAGCCCTAATGTAAATAATGACCGCAATCAACCAAATAACCCACCGAATAGACAAAATTTTAACTTCCAGCCGACAAGATACAATAACAATAATAATTATTTTAATCACAATAATCGCTCAACGGATCACCAACAAAATAATAATAATTCGAATAATTATTCTAATCAACAAGGACGAGGATATAACCATATACGAAATCGTGGTCGTGGTCAAATAAATCATATTAGTAGACGTCACCGATCTGTGTCGCCTATACGTACAAACATGGAGGAGGTATTAAAAAAAACGTCAATTTCACAAGTGGACCTCTATACCGACCCAATACCAGGTCCGTCAACACGCCAGAATTGAGAACACCAAACGACTATAGCATACCATTTAAGATAGATACTATTACTTTTTATCAAAATCCGGAAGAATTCATTAATGTAGAAGATGCAGGCAACCAAACTATCCAAACATATACATTACCCAATGTAAAATTAAAATTTGAAAATATCTTTTTATATTGCTTAATTGATACAGGAGCAGAAATCACTTTATTGAAAGCAGAGAAAGCTAAAAACATACGGGGATACGAGAAGAACATTATAAAAACAAAAGGGACAGACATCATTGCTGCGAACGGAAAACGCATGGGGACGGTAACAAAACAATTATCTACAGAAATATTCATCAACAAATCAAAATACATCATACATTGCTATATAATTGACAAACTACAATACGACTGTATAATCGGTATTGACAGCATAAAAAGTCTCAGAATGATCTTAGATTTTGAAAATGGTATACTTAATATAGATGATAATAAAGTAATATTTGAGAAACAATTGTCAGACGAAGAATTAAAAGGTTATAACCTATATAAGAAGGAAGTGCTTATGAGAGAAATTAATAATATTATGTTAAATAAAGAACCGTGCTATAGAAGAGATTATGAGGGAAATAATGTTACAGAAGGAAAAATAATTGAATTTGATAATACTAATATTGGAATGGAGAGAATGGAAGTTATGCAAGGAACGAAGAATAGTCACGAGGGAGGAGATGTAGTCGAGATTAGAATGGATAACCAAATAAATAATACAATAAATAATTTTGAAGATATAAAGAATTTTATAGAGAACTCAAATATACCATATACAACAGTCATAGCAGACTTAATAGCAATCTTACATAACAATATCACATTAATTAATAATGATGTAGTGTTCGCAAAAGGATATCAGCATCCGATAAATATAGATAACGAAGATCCATTAATTAGCAAAAATTACCCCATCCCGTATCATTATCAACAAAAAGTGAATCAGGAACTGGAAAGATTAGAACAGACTGGCATAATAGAGAAGTCTAATACCTACTTTATTAATCCTATAGTGATAGTCCAAAAGAAAGACTTATCTCTACGGATTTGTTTAGATGCAAGAGCTTTGAACCGAAGAATCAAACCCGAATTCGAAATGCCGCAAAATATAGATGTATTGTTAACAAAATGTGGTAATAAGCCCATTTACAGCAAATTAGATCTCAAGAATGCATTTTGGCTTATCAACTTAGAACCTGAATCGAGAAAATATTGTGGTTTTCTTGTGAATGGTATTGTTTATCAATTTAGAGTGTGCCCATTTGGCTTAAAAACATCGCCAGCCGCCCTTATTAGATTTCTACATAAAATATTGGATAAATACAACGAATTCGCATTACACTATCTTGATGATATAATAATATTTTCCGAGAGTGTAGAACAGCACTTACAGCACCTGAATATAATTCTTAACACTTTAACAACGGAAGGTATGAAATTAAACCTATTAAAATGTCAATTTTTCCGTCAAGAAATAAATTACCTTGGCTATGTGATAAATAAAGAAAACATCTTACTAGATCCAACACGCCTTGATGAAATTAAGAATTACACCAGACCAAAGAACCTAAAAACACTACGAGGATTCTTAGGTGTATTGAACTACTATCGCAAATTCATTTCCCACTATAGTGAAAGAACTATACCTTTATTGGAGCTTTTGAAGAAAGGAAAGAAATGGACATGGACTTCAGAATATGAAAATTGCTTCATTCAGTTAAAAGAAAGTTTTGTCGAGAATTTAAAACTTCACCACCCAGATTTTACATTGCCATTTGTAGTCAGAACTGATGCATCACATCAAACCATCGCCGCAGAACTAGTACAAATTAAAGACAACATCGAAACGCCTATCTATTTCATTTCTAGAACACTTAAAGCCTGTGAAACTAGATATACAATATCAGAAAAGGAAATGTTAGCTATAGTATTTGCTTTAACAAAGTTAAGATATTATCTCATTGGTAAAAGTTTTACACTTGAAACAGACCATAAAGCTTTAGTTAATATTATGAGTTGTAAACTAAATAATAGCCGCATATATAGGTGGACACTGCTCATACAACAGTATGAATTCAAGATTGTTTACAAACCAGGGAAAGAAATGATTACAGCGGATGCTCTAACCAGACAAGACGGGGATGTAAAACGACAAAATATCTGTATAAATTTGGTACAACTTCAAAAACAGGGAATATTTTCTAACAACAAACTATTATCAATACAATCAGGTCCAGAATTCATGGAGATACATCAACACTTGAGGGAAACAGGAACTTACAAAGGCATGTTACTAAGAGATAATTTTATTGTAAAGCAAATAGGTAAGAACATTGTTTATGTCACAAATGAGAAACATACGAGGGAAATAACTGACTATTTACATTATACTTACACACATATAGGAGCTCGAAAATGCTGGCTACTGTTCAGAGAAGCGTTCTATTGTATTAACGACGAGAGAATCATTAAAAGCGTTATCAAGCACTGCCGAACATGTGAACTTGCGAAGGATAAGAATTATACCAACACAAATATCAGCCACAACATTGTAACGTACGATAATTTAGAACTTATATCTATAGATTTTCTTACCAATTTAATACCAAGTACGAAAGGCTATAAAAATATACTTGTGATTTGCGATATCTTTTCCAAATTTATTAAATTAATTCCCACACAGAAATGCAACACTAATACTGTACTACAAGCATTAACAGACTATTTCTTACAATATGGCAAACCGTTAGCAATTTTATCCGATCACGCGACGTATTTTACTAGTGACAGATACAAGGACTTTTTACACTCACACAATATACGTACTTATTATACATCAATACGTTATCCACAGGGCAATCCGACAGAACGATATATACGTGAAACTCTAAAATATCTAAGAATTCTCTTAAATGATAATCACAATAAATGGGCCAAATATTTACAACAAATAGAATTCACCTTAAACAATACACCCAGTACAGTTCATAACCATTGTCCAATAACTATTTTTACTGGACAACCACCGCAAAGACCATGGACAGATCCAGAAGCCATCAACTTCAACGAACGACTAATGGAAGTGAGAGAGAAATTGTTGACTAAGAAAATTAAATGGGAAAGGAAAAGGAACACCGTTGATAAAAAATATAAGACATATAATCTAGATGATAGAGTTATAGTTAAAAGTTTAAGAGTTTCTAATCTTAAAAATAAAATAATGGGAAAACTGCTCAAACCTTATCAAGGACCATATATTATTAACAGAATCCTAGGCAATAACACTTACGAATTGAAGGAAGAAGAAACCGGATATATAAAGGGTAGATATCATATCACGATGTTGCAAGATTACGCATCAGAACAATAGATTACAATTGAATATGAATATAGTCTTAAAAATTATTAATATTATTGAAAGGTATGTTATAGCTCGTAAATTATAAGATTATAATAACAATAACTAATAAATTATACAAAAACTATAAATATAAACAAAGATAACATTAATATTAAGATAAATAACAATTAAGTAAACTAAAACTTATACTAAAAAAGGAACAAGAAACTAAAGATTTAAAAGATCATATGTACAATAAAAAAAAAAGGAATTTAATAGTGCAATTAAATATTTCTTGAATATTAGTTATATAAAATAGAAGAAGTTATTCCTGTTAATAGATAAATACATTTTTATAATTATTACTCATTATTCTTAAATTCGTTGACACATATAATAAGATTAGTATAGCAAGGTTGTTATTTTCCATTTCATGTATCTAGTTAGGGAAAAGAATATCCTCATTTGTACATTCAGACATTTTTTCCACGGGGATAATGTAATGATGCAAGGGATACACCTTGAGCTGCATCTGAAATGGGAAAAATAAGATATACAAAGTAAGAAAAGGGTAATAAAAGGTTATGTAAGTGATATTATTAAGTATTAGTAGTGTCGAAATGCATACGAATTTTAATAACGACAACATTATTTTCTTAAATTTCTTTATTTATATTTCTTTCATTAATTTCTTACTTATTATTTCTTATTCAAATTTCAAATATTAGCGCGAAAAACACATATTCAAATTCATATGCATTTTCAATTTATATCGACGCTAGTAAGCCACGCCTACAAATTGACATCTCGCAAATGTAAATATTTATCGTGCGCAGTACTCAATTTGTAACATTAAGTTTTACATTAACCTAACTTGTTAATTTATTAAATAATTTTTAAAATCTGTAAGAATAGTAATATTAGTCAAATTCCATCTATGTAAAAATGTTAATAAGGTAAAACATCGAGACTTTTTGGCATCATTAGATAGCTAAGTTTGGTAAAACAAACAGACGCTATCGGCATCATATTTTGAAATTTATAAAATAGTAGACGCATTTTTTTGACCGATCCTTAGAAATTTTTATATATCATCAATTAAAATCGCTAATTTAGTATAAAGTAATTAAAAGTATCCTGCCGTTAAATAAACCCAATCGACGAGAGAAATTCTTCAAGAAATTTCGTTTTTAACGTATTTACGTACAACCAAGCGTCATAGACGTAATATCACGATAATCGCAAGAAATTCTAAAGAAATATTGTCAAGAAACAGTCACCGAACATCTACGGAATTGATTATCGTTCATCTACATCGATACCTGTAATCCAACAGCTAGATAAGAACGCAGGGAGAAATTAGGCATCAGAGACCAAGACCGAAGAAAATCTTCAAAAGCGTCATTGGAAACAGCCACCCACGCCGTCAACAATTCGAACAGCAATCGGACTTTTTTCGACCGCCGAGAATCATCCCATTTGATGCGTACGTACTACAAAATAAACATCAGGATTATTATAATCGCAGGTTACAGATAAAACATATTTATTTTTCAAAAGTTTTAATTCTTTAAACTTTTAAACTAATAAATCTCTCGATTTTGTTTACCTAACCTAAATGTCCTACACTTGTATTAATATTTCATAAACAACCAATTTAAACGTAGGAATAGTAATTAATAAGGTACTTACCATTATCGTTATAAGATTATTTATATTGTTATCCATATTTTTATAAGTTAAAACACACATAACCACCTTATTTTCTTAAGTAACACCTTGTTGTCTTTCTTACATATAGTTTCTTTAATTTCACCCTTTGCTATACATGTTATTTTATTACAGTTTTCTTTTATAGCAATAAACTTAATATTTTTATTATCATATCAATCTTTTATTTGTCTATATTTACTTGTAGGAGTTATTTCTTTAAGCCTTAACATTAATAGTTTACTTTTATGGAAGCAACAACTTATATCTACCGAAGAGCCTGAGATTTTACATTTAATTAAGCTTTTTAATTTAGTTTCATGCGATCCGACTAGTTGGCAATTTAGAACACAGATAGAGCAGTTTGAGGAGTTATATAAAGGCGCCCATCTTTTAATTTCAAAATTAATATTTTTTGAACTCGTTCATTATATTTATTATCACCTCAGCGATTTATCATTTGCCAGCTCAACGAGAGGCAAAGCATCACTTCAATATATATATATATATATATATAATGATAATTATTTCGTGACCTTTGTATGTTATGGTAAATTCAATTTGTTGGGGATTTAAGGTCCGGTTTTACTTCAAAATACATATATTTAAAACAACCCTACATGTTTCGGCAAATGATGCCTTTATCAAGGAATATAATATATAAATGACAGTATATTAATGTCATACATTTGAGTAGCAACTCATATCCGACCATCATAAGAATTTCTATTCTTTCTTTAGTAGTTAATTTGACCATTTTCACACAAAGCAAGTTTTACGATGGAAACTATTTTATTGTGAAACGTCAATAATTCAATGACAGTAAAAAAATCTACAATTTCCAACGCAATCTACAAAACACTGCACTAGTCCAAATGTACTTTTATTAAATTTTATTTTTTTCTCAATATTTTTATTATCTAACCCCATGAAGAAAGTACATATTCATATTCAGAAATTAATAAAAATTCCGAATTTTCTAAAAGAAAATATTATTTCCATTAAAAAAAAATTTTTTTTTTGCTGTCATATGTAATCATCATGAGAGAAACGCAAAAGTTTGAAGCCAATACAAAATAAATTGTCAAAACACTTTTGTTGACAACATTTTGTTCTAAAGTTTATATTTACGGAATCATTAGACTGATGCGTTACTTCTGCCTAACCCCGTATATATATAAATTGATAAATTCTTGGAGTTTTTCAGTTTTTATATCAAATATTAATATAATAAATATTATCAAATTAGTATGTAATTGCGAAGTAAATGTGAATGTAAACATTGCTGTCTACAAATTAAAACGCAAGTCCTACGAAACTTTTAATTGAAAAATGAACGGCTAAGAAATTATCTAAATATATATATATACATATATATATGATAAACGTAGTGCTCTATATATATATATATATATATATATATATATATATATATATATATATATATATATATTGTTAAAAAGCTGAAGGCCTCCAGGTTGGTACGTTGTAATTAAATGGAAAAGTAATGAATTGATTTAAAAATAATTTAAAAATTCACAAGTGTAGTTATAAATATGACCTAAAGATGGAGTTAAGTTTGAATATTACAGTTGTCACTTTTATAATATTCAGAACATAAATAAATGTATATAAACAATTTATACTTAACTTTAATAGGCCTCTTCCAAGTGCAAAACTGATTGTTAAATCCTTTATGTGTATCTTAATCTAAGTGCCGGCTAGCTGTGTTAATATTAGTGATATTACCCTTTGATGATAATATTAAATGTGCGAGTTCGGTACTGAAACTTTTGAGAAACGTCACTGTCAAACTTTCTTCCAAATCCCTTCAAACCCCTTTAATGCCGCGGTCGTGCTCAATTTTAGGTATGAGTGCTTTTATTATGTATACTGGAGTAGATTATATGGAAAAGTTGATAATTTACTGAGAATGTGGACGGCATGCTAGAGAGGTAGCAAGCGTTTACGTCAAACGCTTTCCTAATATGAGTCATCCCGATCAAGTAATTCTCAGGACTATCGCACGAACAGACGAGGTCAAATTTTACATAATAAAAAGGAGATTGCTGGTGCACCCAGGGCTGTACGTACTTCTGTACGTCAAGTAATGAAGGCTGAACGACGACATCTGTATCATTAATACATTTGCCCTGATTGAATTTATTTTTTGTTTCACGATCCCCTTTGGCTACGTCGTTCCTATTTTTATTATTGTTATACCTTTTCTCATGTTTAGTGTACGCTGTTAAGCGCGAGAACAGTAATTTTTGTTTGTTTTTGTTTCTTTTTCTTAAATATATGTATAGTCGACACTATATTACTGTCATATTTATATATAAACATGACAGTAACATGCTGTCATTTTTTATAATTTAAAATTATTTGAAAAAGGCAGTACCTGCCGAAACATGTATGAATTAAATTATTTTAAATATATTCATATAGAAGTAAAACAGATCCTAAATAGCCGAATAACTAAATCTCCTATAATATACAAAAGTCGAGCAAAGAAAGAAATAACTATTTATATATAACATGTTTCAAAAAGAACTTCGTCTCAGTAGGTACTGGGTAACTAGTACATGCAATTTATTATAAGCCACTGGCCTTTTTTTATAACTATTTATCTAGTGTCATTTTGATATTCATCATTTTGTGACTACATATATAATTTTTTCTCCGAAATATGTTTTTTACTTAATAAGCAATACTACTAAATAATGTACACAGTGCAAGAAAATATTTTTATTGTTGAAGCATATTTCCGAAGTACACAATTTTTTAATGGAGAATGGCAATATTCCTACGCAGAATGTAAACAGTTTCTCTTGCAGTTTCCTAATAGAGTTGCCGATAATACCACTTTACATTATCACATTCGCCTAGTGGTGGAGAAGTTTCGGGCTACAGGATCTGTGTTAAAAGGCGAAAGTTCTGGTGGGCAACATACACAGCAAAATATTATTGAACACGTAGAAAACCTTGTCGTTTATCAGTTTAAACGAACGTAAGTTCTAGTACCGTTCATAGAATTTTGAAGCGTCGTTTACATATTGCTCTGAATAGTGGTTTGTTGAATGAATTTTGCCACCATCCACAACTAATCTTCCCAACTAGGATACTCAGCTGGTTGACTTCCAAAAATGGGATTTCTTATTTCTCAGGGTTTCAAAAAGGAAATACGTGGTCTATTCTACAAAATTTTTAAGGCGCCAGTAAAAGAATTCACGATAATGTATATTTATATTTTCTGAGTTACTTATATGTTAATTAATTAATTAATTGTAAGGGCCAGAACACAAAATTAAACACAGTATAAAATCAAACTAAAACTTTAATACAAAAATAAAAAAAGAAAAAAAAACTATCTTTATAGAGTGTAAAGATATTGTATAATTCAACGACACAATGAAGTACAATATATCCACTATAAATTGACAGCTAAGTGGGTTAAAACTTCCTCTAAATTACTCCAAACAACTTATCTAAAAAATAATAAAATTTATTTTTAATTTCTCTCCAGAGAACCACACTGTATAATCAAATATAATGAAACACGATCAAAATTTTTACACATGCGCAAAACTAACATGTAGAAAAAACAACCTTGAATCCCTTCGAATAAATTTTCAATTATATTTTTTTAACATAGAAATTTAAAAATATTCTTTATTATTTATTTCTACTAATTAAGACTCTTAACTAATTATTTTAATACAATTGCAATACATTTTTAAAAGCTCTTCTAATTAAGACGTCTTATTAATATAATTCTACTTACATAAAAAAAATTTGTTGGAGACACGTTTACAGAAAAACGTTGTTTAATCGAATAATATATCAAAATTACGAGAATAACAATCTCGTAGGGTTATCGGGAATTAAATATGAAATACCATCAACTATGGTCACACACAAAAAACAACCCGAACTAATTAAATTTATATTTTCAATCAACCCAACGTTCTCGTGTTAATTCAGATGTTGGTCTCCCCCTCAATATCTCTCTATCGCTTTCACATCAAGTCGACCTCCAAAATTCAAGTTTTTATTCTCGTACATTTAAAATAACATATCGGATATACACAGATATTCACAAATAATGTACATTCATTTTTAATTAAGTTTTAAATATTATTTAAGGAAAAAATCCATAGCAATATGTAGCATACAAAGTATCGGTTGTTCAACAGATCTTATCTAGAGATCACGCTAGTAGACTTAATTATTGCAACTTCTTTCAAAAAAATTTAAATAATGACGAAATTCTTGATTTAAGTTTTTTTTACTGATGATTTCATGGTTTCATTTAAGCGAGTTCATAAATAAACAAAATTACATTTTTTACAATAACATTAATAGCCAACGATATCGAGAACAGTTATTAACACCATTTTTAACTCAAGAGCAAAAGGACGAATTCAATGGGGGTTACTTCCAGCAAGCTGGGGCTGCTGCACATATAACTCGTAAAAATTTAGCGTCTTTTGGCCATTACTTCACTCATTGAGTCATAAGCAAAGGTGTTTGGCCAACGCGGTCACCAAACCTTACTATGCTAGATTTTTCTATTTTCGTATAGCTAAAAAATGAAGTATATAAGACAATAATTAATAACTTAAATTACTTGATAAATACAATTACAATTAAATGTAATGAAATAACATCAAATGTATTCCAGAATATCTTTGACAACCTGAAACGTCGTATTCAACAGAATGGTGACCATTTTGAACATTTGTTATAAATTATAATAATTAAAATTTCTACAAATAGTTATTTACCTTAATTGTTTGATTAATATCCCATCTTTAAAGTTATGTAATTAAATAAATTAATAATCTAAATACACTTGTTATTAATTTCATCACCATATCGCTCGATGATAGATTTACAGTGACAGATAGATAACCTTTATATCAATTAATCTATATCCGCATTTCAAGAATGCAGGATATCGTAATTTATAGGAGAAATTTATGAACAACTAGGCGTAATTATTTTTGAAACACTTTGTATATATACATAACTAGCTATCAAAACTTTTTGTACCTATGCATGAAATTTTACAAATGATACAGTTAATGGAAATTATGTAGACTCTGCAGATTTTACTTTGAGAATTGCAATATTAAATAAAGTCTGTTTTACAATTAGTACAACTCTATTGTTTCGTGTTACACAATTTGCTGTATTTAAATCGGTTATAACTCAAGGTCGTCATGCAGAAAAGTCTTACTATATCAGTTTATATTTGCGAAAAGAAGAACCCAGAGAAATATTTAAATTAAAGAATTTAAATATAATAGGTTGCTTGATATAGTACTACGCAAAATGTAGATGTCGTGTATACACATACATTTTTTGAATTTATCTCAATCCACCATTTTATAACTCTTTTTTAATGCAGAATCTGTTAGAGCGGTAGTAATTTCTATAAAATATTTTCGAAGAAGACCAAATTAATCTGTATTTAATCTATTAAAATATTGCAATATACAAAGGGACCCATAAATCATGACGGCTTTTTAACATATAATAACTCTATTTTTTAACAAATTTATTATTTATTATTATTTGCACAATAAAGATAAATAATGTGGGATAAGTTCATAGACTACATCACTTAAAAGTCCAGCTCTTTCTAAGGCATGTTGCATGGCCTTTATTAGGGTCGCGGGTTGTAGAATTCTTATTTGCCCACTTCCAAATATGTAACCCCATAAAAACCAGAGATGATTTTGGAGATGGATGCCGTCCAGTCCGTAGACTTGGTAGGTCAATTGATTACAGGCCTGCTCTAAATTATTCGTTCTTCGAAAATATCTTTTAGAATTTACATTCTAGCATCTAGATCAGCAGTGTGGAATGTATCTACATCTTGCGAAGACCACATTTCAATTTTTTCATAAAGGCGTATCACAATTTTCTGAATTTTTCTATAGGTATCATTGTTCAGTTACAGTAACTGCATGATCATTTGCATTTTCTAAGATGACTGGTTCAATCATTTACTGTAAGGTTACACCACATCAGGCAATCATTTTTTCAATGTGTAATTTATGCTGATGAATAGCCATTGTACTTCAAATTCTGCAGTTTTGCTTGTTAGCCAATTCGCCAAGATAAAAAAACCTCGTCACATATGATCAAAAGTAAATAAATCTAATTTCTTCTCGGACTAATTGTTAGAATCAGACTTAATATGCTAATCTCATCCGATAATCAGCCGGTTTTAGTTCCTGTACCAATTGAATTTTGTATAATGATGTGTTAGTTTTGTGAGTCGATATTGTTCGTTCTTCTTCGACACTATCGCACTCGCTGAGCATTTACCTCTGTAATAGAAGAACTTGATTGGCTAGGGCGTGGAAGGTCATTTACTGTACCCTGTTGTCTAAAACGTTGCACTAAATGACAAATCGTTAAATCCGAGATTTTCGCGCTCCTAATAGTAGGTGATATGTCCGTTGCGTGTTGATGATTGATTGATGATTTTCAAAATAACTGTGCATGACTTTGATTCTATATGCGGTAATCAAATTCTGTCTGACAAATCTGCCTAATGTTGACTATAAATCCTGAAAAAATAATCAAAATACATTCTCAGATCCAAAAATTATTAGAAATTTGAATTTTGTCGTGACCGCAACAAAAATAATTGCGAAAGCGATAATTGCATTAAAAGAACAAGAAACTATGACTTCAAAATAGCTAAATCTAGGTAAAAAGCTAAATTATTCAAGGATGCCCAACGTGCCTTCAAAAACTTTCCTCATTATTGTAGGCTGTTTTTTTTTAAGTAATCAAAGATTGGTGCACTTGCGAAGCTTTAGAAAACTTCGAATTCTGACAGTTGGCATACATAAATTCAAATTATAAACGCTTACATTTTTTAAACTATTTTATTATAATGTTGAAGTTATAACATAAAATATTTATTATTCAAAGTAATTACAGAAATGGCCAAAAATTAGAAAATGGAGATTGGGTTTATTCCACTAATCAGTGCTTACAGTATTTACAGCAACAGTATCCTATTCTGCCAGTTACTTACGCACAACTGCAAAAACATATTCAAGCTTGTATTATTAAAGTTGATGAAACAGGGGCAACGACTTGTAAACCTGGCGGTGGAGCGCCTAGAAAACGAACAGCAAATTGCATAGAGGATATTCGACGTCGAATGAACCATTCACCTATAAAATCAATTGCAAAACTACCACAAGTTCATTTGTCAGTGGGAACATGTCAAACTATTCTAAAAAAGGACTTGTTGTTTTTATATAAAATTCAAGTAATTTCGGAACTCAAACAGGTAGATTATGTTACGAACAGAGTATTGTTTATAGTTTTTGAATACCATAAATAATAATGACATTCTCAACAAATGCTTCTTTTCGGATGAGGCTTGGTTCCATCGTGCAGGATATTTAAACAAGCAAAATATGAGAATTTGGTCTGCAGAAAAGCCCCATGAATTCGTGGAAACTACGCTACATCCAAAAAATAGGCGCCTGACTAGCAGTTTCAAGAAGACGAATTATTGAGCCTATATTTTTTAATCAAACCATAGCTGCTGAAATATATCGAAATGAATAAATAAATAACAACGACATTCTCGACAAATTCTTTTCGGGTGAGGCTTGGTTCCATCTTTCAGGATATTTAAACAAGCAAAATATGAAAATTTCATCTGCAGAAAACCCTCATGAATTTGTGGAAACTACGCTATATCCATAAAAAATAAGCGCCTGACTAGCAGTTTCAAGAAGACGAATTATTGGGCCTATATTTTTTATTCTAACCACAGTTGCTGAAATATATTGAAATGAATGATGATAGATGATGGAGCCGTTTATTAATGAACTCCATGGTGATGAACTTGCGGAGGAACTTAAGGATATTTCCAGCAGGATAATGCACAAATCTCGAGAAACAATAGTTTTTTTGCAAGAATTTTTCGATACGAAAATAAATAGCTTTAAACGCATTAAGCGTAGATTTCACGTTTGTCTTCAAAATCATGGTCAACATTTCCAACATCTGCTTTATTTTCTTTTAATTTCGACTATTGTAACAAAAATTTTTTGAAAAACTAAATTATTAATTATTACACATATTGTCATGACATAACCAAACTACCAAAATTATACGTTTGTGACAGTATACGTGCACTGTCACCAACCATTAAAAAAATTTCTTTGTAATTCTTCAAAAATTTTAAAATTTTTAAAGCCAAAATGTAGTTGGTTCGCACGTTTTTTTATTCTATATTTGCCAAAATACAGCTGTAATTCAATTTCATTGATCTCCAAAAGAAAACTAAATAAAATTCCTAAACATCGTTAAAGGATAACATCCTATTCATAAGAATAGTGAATGTTGTTTTCTTATCAAAACATTTATGGAATATAGTCAGCCGCGTATATGGTATTTTTATTGCGATGGTTTTTTTTGTTGATATTAAAAATAGCCTTTACGTCGAGCATGTTGACAACCCTATGACGCATTTTAATTATTGTAATTATAGTTAAATAGTTTGAATGTTAAACTTCTTTTACAATAAAATTATTATCTTTCTAACATATATCTATATATAGATAATGTTGACCATTGTATGTTATAGTAGATTAAAATAGTTGTCGATGTAAAGTCTTTTTTACTTTGATATGTATATATTTAAAATACTCTTACATGTTTGGGCACATAGTGCCTTTTTCAAAGAAATTTAAAATATAAATGACAGTATGTTAATGTCAATTTATAATATTTATATAAAATATTCAGATACATTCAAGATTAATAATAATTCATGGCTCAGATCACTAGATAGCAAGACGTCAATTACGAGGGATTGACAAGCCATGAATTATTATTATGTCGACACCCGTGGAGCGACTTAAGATGTTAAGCTGTCGGCATTCACCTTGAACGAGAAGCAAAACTACTAAAACCTACTCGGACGCCTAGTCAGTGATCTAAACACGGAACTGCCAGCATGATAATCCAGTGTACAGGTATTTAAATAACATATGATAGATATTTATATAATCACAACATATATTCATGATGGTAGATTGCAGATCGTTACATTAATAGGTTATAGTATACACTGCTTAGATTTTTTATATCACTTCTGTTGTTAATTGAATTTTTTTTCTTGTTTAATACTAATAATTTCTTTAATTTCCCTTTTCATTGTGTGTTGTTCTTCATAGATTATCTGTGTGTTTTCAAAATCGAAATGGCGATCGCTTTGTGGTTTGTATGTAAATAAAGCACTTTTGTCTGTTTTGAAATATTTGTGGACTCGTATTCTTTTGAAAAAATATTGTTTAGTTTGGCCTATGTAGTAACTGTCGCAATCGCGACATGGTATTTTATAGATGACATATGTTTCTCGATTTTTTTCTATTTTAGGTTTTAGTTTTGAAATATAAATGACATTTATATACTGTCATTTATATTTTTAATTTCTTTGCTGTGCCGAAACATGTAAGACTATTTTAAATATATACATATCAAAGTAAAAAGGACCTTAAATCGCCAAGTAATTTAATTAATTTTTTTATATATATAATGCTAGTTGTGCACAGCGCCAAAGAAAGAAGGGGTGAAAGATATATGTGAGTAATGCCCTCATATAAAAATCACTGTCCAATGTTCAGGTATTAACGAGAAAATGATGTTTCTTTATTCGAGTTTGGCCTTGTCGCAGTTGAATATATGGGCGGCAATACGGGCTTCCATCTCTAATACATCAGTAATTCTCTTTACCGACCAATTATTTTGTTCTATCGGCATTTGTCAGTAGCACACACAAATTTAGAGACAAAAAATTATATATAAATAATTCCATACAAATAATTAAAAGCCAGATATCTATCCCATTGAACACGCGATGGACACGCTACGCATAAAGCTTTTTGTTTTATGACGACTTTTGTCTTATTATAAACATAATTTTATTTTAAATGAAGTTTAAAGATCATTTAATTTTAGTGACATTAAATAAATGCTGCACAGTTTTGTCGGAATATTCGACGTAAAGGCTATTATTGATATCTACAAGAAAAAGACATTGTATACATGTGCATAATGTTTTCATATGAAAATATCAACATTTACAATTTTTATGGATAGGAAGCGTCTAACAATGCCTAGGAATTTCATCCATCTTTTTGCAGGTCAATGAACTTGAATTTCGATGACTTTAACTGCATTTTAGCCCTAAATTGTTTTATGAATTACAATTTTTATTCTCAGTTAGACATTTATACGTATTCTTCAGGTTCGCATAGCTTGGACGCTATTCAGCGATAACCCTGAATATTTATTAATTGTATTTACTATATTGTTCTTTAATTAGATCTAAAATATGTTGTTCAAATAATTCATCTTATTATTATATTATTATTCTTAACACAACGAATAAAGGTTACAACGCAGAATAAAATAAACAAATTTCCAAAAATCGTGATATTGGAATATTACGAGTTTGTGCTACTTGAAAATGATAGAAAAGATTAAATATTTATTAATATTCTATTAACAATTAGATGTAAATTTATAAACAAAAAATAACTAATTTTGCGCTACTAATGAATTAGCCGATAAACTGTATTTTATGACCCTACAATAAAAATAATAGACCCTTTCGAAACTATTGAGGTTATAATCTCCATTGTTAAATTTTTCTCAAGTTTTTCTTCATATCACCATAATATTGTATCATTCGACAATTTTACAACAAAGAACATTACATCTGACATTTACATGGTTCTTGTTCAAGTTTTTATTTACCATTTCATAAAGATATCTGCGTGAGTAAATCGTACACAAGACAAGTATTATACGTGTTAAACTGACACCGTTATTTTTTTGTTATGTAAACCACACAGTATGAAAATCATCTCTCATTTGTATCCTAGTTTCTGTCTTAATGTTCTTTAGAGTTTCCGACAAGAATAAAACTGGCTCATAATATTAAAAACGGATCAGATCTCCAGTCATGAAAGAAGATTATAAAATTTCCGCAAGCGAAGAAGAATATTTATTTATGTATGATATATAAAACATAATGGGAGAGTTTCTTTATTGTGTGGGAGCCCCTTTGTTTCAAATAACGCAAGGTTACAAACTAAACAACACGAACAGTTATCTTAGTTAGGACGGAACTTCATTCTAATTCGCAATTAACTATGGTTCACACATATTAAATATATAACTGCATCTGTGGGCATTTTTATAAATTGTTAAAACGCCAGCTCCTTCTTCTTTTTTTTTAGATGCTAATTAAGATATACTAATATTATTCTAGAATGGATCTAGTTTCTATTTAATTTTTTTAATTTAGAAAGCTTTATATGATTTTTCTTTACGTAATTGCAACGATGTAAATTAATTGAGACAATATTAATTACTATTAGCTAGTATTTTTTTTTCTAATGAAGCTGAAAACGTAGTGAGAATAAAATATACATGTAAGTATATAATTTATGATGCTCTTACTTGTAGCAATATTTTTTAGTAATTACAACAGGGAAAGCACGAGCATTATTACAAAAGCAAAGTTTCTCTTACACTTAAGTAACTAATTACAACGTCTAATTTAATATTCTAAAGTAGCATTAAATTATTTTAAAACATATATAATAAAAAAAATAAATTTCAGACTGCACCTTTTAATAGAATTGACGTATGAACTTTTGATATACAGTGTGTTTAAAAAAGATGCGGCAATATTAAAGGGGGTGATTGCCCAGGTCATTTTATACAAAAAGTTCCTATAAACATAGGTCCGCATACGCTTCGTTACCGATCTACAGCGTGTTGAAGTTTAATTTTAAGAAACAGTAAAAACTTGATTTTTCCAAAGCGGCTTGAGATATCATAATGAAATTTTAGGCGTGTTAATAGCTGTGGGAGACACATACTTTGCAATACAACACGATGTTTCAGTCGTACCTGTGGCGCGCGTATTGGCACGTCACAGGCTATTTTTCAAGAAAAAATAGGACGCCTCTGATTTCTCTAAAAATACAAATATGCTTTAATTTATTGTTCAATTATGAAGAAAAAAGCTCTCTTAACTTTTTATCGTACGACGTACCGTTTTTTAGTAAAAAAAAACATTTTAGTGCATGTCCATTTATTACAGAAAAAAATATTAAAGAACAAGGTTTTATTCAAGGGCAAAAACAAATATTTTACCAAACCAACAATTTTATCAACCAAAAATTACAAAAACTGTGTAAAGTGACCACCTCTAGCTCGGATGCAAGAATCCACTCTTCTCCTCATTGACTGGCGAACTCTCTGAAAAACACTAGGATCGGTTTTAATTGAGTTGCACCCAGCAATGTTTCGGTTTCTTAAGTCTTCTACGTTTTCCAATGGAGTAGCGTACACCAAGGACTTCAAATGGCCCCCACATGAAAAAATCCAGGGGATTTAAGTCCGGGGATCGTGTGTTAAGAAATCACGAGCTACTTGACTAAAGTGGGCTGGTGCGCCATCGTGCATATACCACATTGCATCTATAATTGCTAATGGTACGTCCTCCAGAAATCCAGGGAGCGTGTTTTCCAAAAAGTTGCTATACACCTCTCTGGTAAGTCTCCTTGGTAAAAATACCGGTCCAATTATGCAGTCACCCACAATCCCAAGCCAAACGTTCAAAGAAAACTGATGTTGAAAACGATCTTCAACAATTTCATGTGGATTTTCGTCACACCATACATGGTTATTATGGAAATTCCGTATGGCATTTCTTGAAAAATTCGCTTCATCGGTGAACAGAATCAACATCAGGAGTTGCGGGATTTGAACCATTTTGTGCAAAAGCCATTGACAGAATGCAATGCGAGGAGGAAAATCAGCAGGAAGAAGTGCTTGAACGCGTTGTATATGGAATGGATACAACAAATTTTCCTTCAGAATGTGCCAATGCGCCAAATAGCCTTACATCCAAAGCGTCAGAAATATTTCGAGTAGAAGTACCTCGATCTTCTTCAATTATGTCTAGCACATCCTCTTCCAGCTCTACCGTTCTTGCTGTCCTTGGCCTTCCTGCTCCTCCATTTCGTCTTAATGTGCCTGTTTCATAAAGACGCCGATGAATACTTTCGAAAGTTTTTCTATCAGGTACAATACGGCCAGGAAATATTTAAGTATACAACCGCCTAGCTTCTAATGCATTGCCATCAGCACGCCCATAAATGTAGTGCATGTCGGTCATCTCGGCATTCGTATAGCGATTCATGATAAGGAACTTCAACAAATTCGACACATACAAAATTATTAATAACGAGACTCATTCAATATGTCATTCAATATGTCAGTGAATAAAACAGGACTGTGGTTTGGTAAAATATTTGTTTTTGCCCATGAATAAAACCTTGTTTTTTTATTTTTTTTTCTGTAATAAATGGACATGCACTAAAATGTTTTTTTTTACTAAAAAACGGTAAGTCGTACGATAAAAAGTTAAGAGAGCTTTTTTCTTCATAATTGAACAATAACTAAAAGAATATTTGTATTTTTAGAGAAATCAGAGGCGTCCTATTTTTTCTTGAAAAATAGCCTGTGACGTGCCAATACGCGCACCACAGGTAAGACTGAAACATCGTGTTGTATTGTAAAGTATGTGTCTCCCACAGCTATTAACACGCCTAAAATTTCATTATGATATCTCAAGCCGCTTTGGAAAAATCAAGTTTTTACTGTTTTTTTAAATTAAACTTCAACACGCTGTAGATCGGTAACGAAGCGTATGCGGACCTATGTTTATAGGAACTTTTTGTATAAAATGACCTGGGCAATCACCCCCTTTAATATTGCCGCAACTTTTTTAAACACATTGTATATGAAGGATATTTGTGACTCTTAAATTGTTGACTATTGTTGATAAAAAAATTGTTTTATGTTTCTGCATAATCGCCTTTTAACTGTATACACTTAGCCTAGAGATATTTCAACTTTTTTGAAAGTACACTACGCCAAAAAATTACCGCAACACTAGAAATTTAGCAAATATCTCACATTTAACGCAGAAGAAAACTTTTACTCGGACAAAAATTACATATTCCTCAAAAATTACTTAAATTAAAATCTCATTTTAAATCTTTAGTTTTTTTAAATTTTTTTTTCCAAATTTAACAAAAATTATGAAAATAATAAATGACAAAAAAAAGAATTAATAATGCGCGTTGCCTCCTCTGTCTGCAATAATAGCTTGACAACGCTTTGACATGATTGAAATTAAATTTCTTAAACGATCATCGAAAGCTTCTGATAATTCTTCTAAAGTCTGAGGATGCTGTAAAAGTGACGAACACGAAAACGAACACGCTTGTTCCAACTAATTACATACATGTTTAATGGGATTGAGGTCCGGACTTCTTGCAGGCCAGTTCAAAGTAACAATGTTCACTTTGAACTTGCATTAAGGTTATTCCTAACCACATTAACTATGTGTGGCTTTGATTTATCATGCATTAATAAAAAATAGAACACATGAGGTTCTAAAATTTTCTTATATACCTATCCACATTTACCGTTTGTCTAACCATTACATGTAAATCTGTACGTGCCTCTATGTTTATACTCCCATACCATAACTAAACCACCATTAAAAATTTTTTCTAGATTGAATGTTACACTGAGCTTATTTGAACAAACAAATGACAATCTGAAAAATGTCAAAATTTGGCTAGATTGTTATTTCAACAAGGACGTAAGTGTGGATTACCTCGTGGTGCACCTTGGGCAACGTTGAGTTAGCTCAACGGCAAAAAATCTACACACAGAGATATTCGATATTGCAACATTCCTGCTAAATCCATAAATACTACGTGACTTGAACAATGTTTATATTCACATACTTTGCGAAGAACTGTTGTTTTCTGCCTGCATGAGACCTACGTTTCCAGGGTAGATTAATGGAGACAATCCTACTTTGAAGTTACCTTAGTTATATTATTTTCTGTATTTACATCGGGTCCCATTCGAAATAAATAAATTTCAACAAGGTACCATATTGTACTGGGTTTTCCATATGTATAGCAAACGCCAATTAAGTTTGGCGCGAGGAGGGGGTGCGCAGAAGCCGTTTTTAAAAACGTCCACCCCCACTACTCAAGTAATTGTCAGAATACATTTGTCATGACGTTTGACAGAACATATTTTGTAATGTCTTTGCTAGGGGATCATACACGCTCAGAGGTTAGAATTATCTGACATTTGATGTAAAACTAAATACAAATCTCCCAACTACTTCTAATCTTGCGCGAACTTACCCCTTCTCGCGCCAACTTAATTGGCGTTTGCTATACTTTAATTTGAAAAGTGCTAATAGGGAATTGTTAATAACGCAAAGTATCGGTATTAATCTATTAGTTACGTCAATGTAATTTTACACAATTCCACTTCCAATTTCACCGCAATTTAAAAATTACGCTCAATTCTAGTCGCTCATTTAAATTTGATGGCCTCGTATTGATTAACGAAGAACTGTATAACTTGGTTGGATTGTCGGCTCCAAATTAATAGTAGAATCAGAATCGATCTAGCCGACGCCTATTCGCATTTCTCGGGACACTTTGTTTATAAATATATATATATATATATATATATATATATATATATATATAATATACGAGGTGCTACCCGAAAATTTCTAGAATGTGAAAAAACAGAATAAATTGTTCTTATATTTTATTCACCAAGTACTCTCCTTCCGCATGAATACACTGATCCCAGCGACTTGTCCATGTATGTACTTCGTATGTTAACACGTTCAATGCTCCCTGCGATTCGGTCTAGATCGCCTTAATCGCACCCCTTGCACTTCAGTTTCAACTTCGGAAACAGGAAGAAGTCACAAGGGGGAAGATCTGGGGAGTAGGGAGGCTGGGGTAGTATTGCCGTCTTCGCTGAGGCTAGAAATTGACACAAGTAACGTGTGAGTTGGTGCACTGTGGTGGTGTAGAGTCCACAAATTGTTGCGACACTTGGGATGGCGCTTTCGTCAAATGTTTTCGTTTAGTTATCGAAAAACATCGCAATAAAATAATCCATTAACAGTTTCCCCATCGACTTGACGTTGCTTCGAATTTGTGATGAATGCCGCTTCATACCCGTACACCGATGATTCGTTGCCGGTAATGTTTCTAGTTCGTAAATTCGCATCCCTTTCGGCAGTTTCTTTCAGCTCTGTGGACATATGAACACGGTGCCGTTTTCGTTTAATGCTGGGTAAATTTGGCACAAACTTCGCAGCAATATGCCGCATGTTGAGCTCGCCGGACAGAATAAGCTGACAAACGCCTTATGTCTCCTTCGGTCTTGCAGGATAACATCACATAATTTGGTCACATTTTATGGCGTGGTTTCTGTTGATGGATGACCGGAGCGCTCATCTTCAACCTACTCACGTCCATTTTTAAAACGGTGTACCACTCATGAGTTTACGTTTGAGCTAAAAGAATCCTCACCAAACACTTCTTTAAATTTGTTTAAGAAAATTAATACTGGTAGCCGTAACTTTGTGGTAATTCATTTTGAAAATAATAAAATAAAATAAAACAATAACTTTGTTTTACCACTTTATTCACATATAATAGTGACCGCGGTTTCGACATACAATGTCATTATCAAACTGCAAAAGTTACAGGCCTACATAGAACTTATAAATGACACAAAAAAATATATGGGGGTGGTTTATGATGTTATTTAAAATCACTACTATATACTTAACTATTATATACAACATTGGAAAAGAGGTGTATATATAAGATCCAACTGTTCATTTAAAACGGCATCTATTGTACGAGGTGCATTCAAGTTCTAAGGCCTCCGATTTTTTTTCTCCAGACTGGAAAGAGATAGAAGCATGTGCATTGTTTTAAAATGAGCGTGCGTTCGTTGTCAATACGTCACAGAGATGGCAGCACTGTACGGCAGATGGAATTGTAGCGGCAGCGTCGAGAATGAGTTTTAGATACTTAAAATGGCTACGTTTTCCTTACTTGACCAGCGTGCAATCATTCGTTTTCTGAATTTGCGTGGTGTGACACTAATTGAAATTCATCGACAGTTGAAGGAGACATGTGGTGATGGAGTTATGGATGTGTCGAAAGTGCGTTCGTGGGTGCGACAGTTTAATGAAGGCGGAACATCGTGTGACAACAAACCGAAACAACCTCAGGCTCGCACAAGCCGGTCTGACGACATGATCGAGAAAGTGGAGAGACTTGTTTTGGGGGATCGCCGAAGGCCAGTTGAACAGATCGCCTCCAGTATTAGAATTTCCGTGGGTTCTGTGCACACAATCCTGCATGACGACCTGAAAATGCGAAAAGTATCCTCGAGGTGGGTGCCACGAATGCTGACGGACGACCACAAGGCTGCTCGTGTGGCATGTTGCCAAGCAATGTTGACGCGCAACCAACGCATGAATGGGACTTTCTTTTCGTCGATTGTGACAATGGATGAGACGTGGATGCCATTTTTCAATCCAGAAACAAAGCGCTAGTCAGCTCAATGGAAGCACACAGATTCACCGCCACCAAAAAAAATTCGAGTAACCGCCAGTGCTGAAAAAATAATTGTGTCCATGTTCTGGGACAGTGAGGGCGTAATCCTTACCAATTGTGTTCCAAAGGGCACTACGGTGACAGGTGTATCCTACGAAAATGTTTTGAAGAACAAGTTCCTTCCTGAACTGCAACAAAAACGTCCGGGAAAGGCTGCGCGTGTGCTGTTTCACCAAGATAACGCACCCGCACATCGGGCTAACGTTACGCAGCAGTTTCTTCGTGAAAACAACTTTGAAGTGATTTCTCATGCTCCCTACTCACCTGACCTGGCTCCTACTGACTTTTGGCTGTTTCCAACAATGAAAGACTACACCCTAAGACACACAAACATTCATCTTTTAATTCTATGATACATAGAGCATTAAATATTCCTTTGTCTAATGAATCTTTTGTTCGTGAAATCAATACGATAAAACAAATAGCGGGAAACAATAGTTATAAAAGTAGCGTAATTGACAGTATACTAAAGAAAAAACAGTTACAAGTGGCCCTTAGTTTAGTATATCCTAAAGATAGTGCTAATTTGAAACAATTTGTCTCGTTAACTTACTTCGGTAAAATAAGCGAGCAAATTGGAAATATAATTTCAAAAAATAATAGTAATGTTAGTATAGCTTACAAACCATATGTAAAAACAAGTAATTTCATTTTTAACGCAAAACCTAAAACAGATATCAATAACAAATCAGAAGCGTATAAGTTATATTGTAATGATTGTAAAAGTGTAGATATAGGTCAGACTGGTCGAAGTTTTATTATACGTGAAAAAGAACACAGGAGGTCATATAAACCAAAGAAAACAGATTCAACATTCGCAAACCATCTTATTACAGAAAGACATACATTTGGTCACCGTAAAATATTGCATTTGGCCGAGAAAGGTCGTAAATTAAATATTTTAGAGGCCCTAGAGATTTTTAAAAGCCGGAACAATACAATAGATATCGTTTTAAATGAACAGTTCGATCTTATATATACACCTCTTTTCCAATGTTGTATATAATAGTTAAGTATATAGTAGTAATTTTAAATAACATCATAAACCACCCCCATATATTTTTTTGTGTCATTTATAAGTTCTATGTAGGCCTGTAACTTTTGCAATTTGATAATGACATTGTATGTCGAAACCGCGGTCACGATTATATGTGAATAAAGTGGTAAAGCAAAGTTATTGTTTTATTTTATTTTACTTCTTTAAATATTTTCAGAGTTTTTGCTGCCGTTTTACCATGTTTGAAGAAGAACTTTATTCTTTCACATTATACATTGTAGTGTCGCAGAATATCTCAAACACAACTCAACAAATACAAATACAAAAACTATCTGTCACCACATAGCAATGTACCGTTTGACAGAATGACTTAGTAATAGACGTAGCACATGTCATCTAACGCTATAGAGCTGTAATACCATTTCTTCGCGCGCCACATTCAAATTCCGGAAATTTCTGGGCTCGTATATGTAAAAGCTTTTAATGTCTTCTGTTTACGTCGAATATGGTTTTTGTTTGAGGCTTTCGATTTTAACTAAATTTATGGGGTATAAAATTCTAAATTGTTCAAACTAAATTGTATCGTGTTTCATGTGACATAATTTACCCTAGTTTGTTTACACATTTTAGTATCTTCAATTAAGTTATGTTATTAAGAATATATTCTCCGTTCCCTCCAAGTTCCGAAATTCACTAAATTAAGGAGATTCAGGAAGGCATTATAATATTTAATTTCACCATCTATATTATGCCATAATATCATTATTAAAAATCAAATGTATGCGCATATTATACCATCCAAAATGCGCATTTGCAACATAAAAATCGCTGTTAACATTTATGCTGTTGACAATTGATTTGAATTAATTGCTACCGGTTTCTCTTTGTTACTGTGTACTTATTCCCTCTTTTATTTAAACTTCGTGTTTTTATATCAATCGTAACTGTTTTTCTTTTTTCAAAACTACACTCACATTGCGATAGTAATGGGTAATCTTCTGCTAATCTGGTGAAAAGTTCGGTATCAAAGAGATCTAACTTCAGAATGCCGAAATGTCTGAATTCTCAATCAAAGAAGCTAATTATTTCTTCGATTTGTTATTTTGAGAAAGAACGTGATAATGGGTGTCCAAGGGATATACGAAATGTAAAATATATGCGTTAAAAAGAACATTTATTTTGAAAAAAAATATATTCACGGCGACTCGCTGATGCTTTCCTACTTCATTCTGGTATTGTTTCGGCTATATCGAAAGATATCAAGGAAAGTAGACCAATGAGCAATCCCAAAAAAACACAGGATCGTAAAAAACAGTCACTAATACTGATGGCTTTGATCAAATGGCTATTCGGAATAGAATATATGATATGTATGGAAATAATAAGTTCAATTTTTTGTATCTCATTATATAGGTATATCAGTGGCGGTTTCTGCTATGGTTTGCAAGTTTGCGCAACCACCAAAACTAATAGATTTAATTTAATGAAAAAAAGCGTAATTCTACATTTTTTAAATTATAAATTAAAAATTTGAACTACCTCACAGAATAAATGAACTATTATAAATATAATAGGTATATCTAATTGGATATGAATACGTTAAATAAATGAGAGAATAACACACTTGGTTTGCAAACTCATCGCAATCCACGAACGTATATATCCCTATACGGCTGACGAACTTTGTCGAACGTCTTTCGGGTATATCTCCATAAACGACAATAGTGTTGCAGCAGCAGTGCAACCAAAATATTAGACATATTTCTTGCTTACGGTGCAACGGTATAAAAGCGAATAAAAAAGTTGTATTTGTGTGTTTAAAAGTGTTTATGCTCTTTATTTTTAAATAATAATGAATTCAGTGCAGAGTTTAATAGTGGATCCGTTCTATAAAAGAACGTATGCCGAAAAAATTGAAATAAAGCGGTTGGGCAGACCTGTTCCGAATTTAAATCTGAAACAAACGATTTCCAGTAAGACGCGAACTTTTAATAGACTATTTAATAAGGATATTTATAATAAACATTTGTGGATTTGCGGTTGTAGTATAAAAAATGCATTATTCTGCTTTCCTTGCTTAATATTTGAAGGTGAAGAATTATGGACGAAAATGGGTTTAACTGATTTAAATCATTCAAGCGATCGAATTAAAAAACACAGTATATCACAAAGGCATATGAAAAATGTAGTCCAATTATCGCTTTTTGGGAATGTGAATATTGCTGCTCAGATGGATAGTGCATATCGAAGAAATATAGCATTGCACAACGAGAAAGTTAAGTACAATCGATATTTACTGAACATTATAATTAATTGTGTACGTTTTTGTGGAGCTTTTGAACTTGCGCTGAGAGGACACGATGAATCAATTTCGTCCTCTAACCCGGGTGTTTTTCGTGGTTTAATAAATTTTAGTGCTGAATTGGACGTTGCTTTAAAAGACCATTTAGAAAAAGCTACTGTTTTCAAGTATACTTCTAAAACTATCCAAAATGAAGTTTTACAAACAATGTTCAGTGTGTGTCAAGAAGAAATCTCTAAAGAAATAAAAGAAGCGGATTATTTATCTGTAATAGTTGACGAAACTACAGACGTATCAAATAAATATCAAATGGCCGTGGTATTTAGGTATATAGCTAAAGGTAAGCCTGTTGAACGATTTTGGAATTTTTTAGCGCCGTCAGATCATGACGCGAAAACGTTATCTACAATCATTCTTGCAGAACTAGAAACACACATTAAAGATAACGAAAGAAAATTGATTGCCCAGACATATGATGGGGCAGCCGTCATGGGCGGATCGCATAATGGGGTACAGGCACGTATTAAACAAACTTATAAATACGCTGCTTACGTGCACTGCTACGCGCATCAGTTAAATTTAGTTATGTTGAATGCTGCCTCTGCCAACACTAATGTCCGTATATTCTTTGCAAATTTACAAGGAATTTGTACCTTTTTTTCAAATAGTTCTCAAAGAGTTGCAATATTGGACGAAACAGTTAAAAAGCGGCTGCCTCGTTCGGCCCCAACCAGATGGAATTTTAATTCCAGAATTGTCGCCACTGTGTTTGAACACAGAGTAGAAATTATAGAAACAATGCGAAGAATTTTGAATGAAAGTAAAACTGTAAATATCACTACTATCAATCAAGCTTCAGGTTATATTACGCTTCTTACTAATAAGAGTTTTATTTTCTGGTTAAATCTATTTTACAAGATAATGCCTCAAGTAGATATATTATATGCAAAATTTCAAACTAGAGAAATTGATCCCCTTATGGCCAATAAATATATATTATCATTTGAAACTCAGTTAGCTCAAATCAGAAATAATATAACGAACACTTCGGATACAAGTGACAGTGGGCCCGGCTCATCAACTTCAAAACGACGTAAGATCGATGGAAACGAATATACACGAGAAGCAAAGGAAGTTTGTGATATTATTATTTGTCAAGCCAAAGATAGGTTTAGCTTTACTGGACACTTAACTGCAACGTCTCTATTTTATTCTGATAAATTTAATCAATACAGCCTCCATTTTCCTGAAAATGTCTTTCAGGAAACAATTAAGTCTTACCCATACTTTGATGAACGGAAATTCCGTACTGAACTAAGCGTAATTTATGAAACGGAAGAATTTAAATCAATCTCGGGTTTGCTTCCTCTTTATGACATCATTTCACAAAGTGAACTAAGTGCGACTTTTAGTGAAACATTAAAACTTTTAAAAATTCTAATTACAATTCCGATGTCATCAACTGAAGCGGAGCGGTGTTTTTCTACTTTGAAGAGAATAAAAACTTTCTTAAGAAACAGCATGGCACAAGAAAGACTTTCTGCATTGGCGATGCTTTCTCAAGAAAAGGATTTTATCCAAAGTATTCCAGATTTTAATCAAAGGGTTATAGATAAATTTGCTACTGCGAAAGATCGTCGCATGGATTTTCTGCTTCAATAAAATCAGGATCAGAATCAGTGAGTTTTAAAAGCCTTTTTTCTTCTTTATATGTACCTTAGCAAAAATAACTTTTAATAAAGCATACTTAGTGACCTACCTTGTTTACCTACTGTAAAAAGTATTAGTATTCACTAAATTTGCAACCCCCACATTTTTAATGGACGAGCCGCCGCTGAGGTATATCATAATCACATCATATGTATATCTTTCAGAACAACATATTATGCTTAACACCTTGCATGACACTCTACAAGAGAGAAGCATATACCGGGACACTACACATAGGTATAATGCATTAAATTTTTTCATTTACCCTTATACATAGGTATTAATGTATGGTGGTGGCATAGTAGGCAACCAGTTATACACAAGTAACATTTTTCAAAATGTAGAATATTTCTGTTTTACGTTCATACTTAAATCTTAAGTTAATTACATTTTATTGAAACATACATAATTTAATTAAAACAGTTAATTATGCCAACAGGCGTATACCTTGTGCGAAGACAATTTTAAATATTTTTAATATTTATTTTAAATATTATTTCAAAATATTTTCCAATTGTTGTAAATAGATACTCCGTAGTTCACCATTCAATAAATAGTTTCTTTATAAACTTTTTTACTTAGTTTATTGGATTATACATTATTTATTGCGGACTCCTATAAGATTCGTGCTGTTTCTTATCCACTTTAATTATACGCACTAAACTATTTAAGCAAAGTAATGCGATCTTTCTTTAAATTTATTTCATGTACCATTGATTATAAATTGTTGTTTCGTGTGCAGAAAGATATGGAAAGCAATATTAGCTCTTTTGTATTTGACATATTATGTACGTAGTTATAAATTACTTAAATAGCTTCTAAATTTCATAAATAGCTCTTTACTTCATTACTACGCGATCAAGATAGATCAATACAAAAACACAACCCATATATCACTTAAGTGACATTAGACGTAACCTATTATGTAATGTCAGTTATCCGGCAACATTGTGGAGAGGAAGTGACATTTAAAAATCGGAACTTAGAGTGAGCAAAGTATAGGTCGGAATATATACGACTATTCTCGTGATTATTAAAAAAATAACGAAATTAATAAAAATTCTTTTAGTCCATATACAAACATATGCAGTTCAAATAAAATTCTGTTTCGTGTGCGTATAACAGAAGCCACAACGATTTGCACGTGTTCAGGAAGTAATTATACAAGCCTTTGTCGTATATGTAAAATACTTGTAGGAACAAGATTATTTAAGGAGAAACATTAATTAATTAAATTCTTTACACGAAAGAAACCTTCTAAGCAGCATTATCAGTATTTTTATTGCAGTTTCGGGAAAAACTATAGACGAAAAATTTTTAACTTATTCATTACAGATAAAAAAGATTTTAAATAAGCTAATATCAAGTTAAAAAAGGTACCCAATTTTCTTCTTAATTTATAATATCGATATTTAAAATTAAATTAGAGAAGATTTTGATTCTTTTTATAAATCTGTGTTATAATAACTAATTAGAAGTACTTTGTAATTACTCGAAGGTTCATTGCTTATACATTAACATTCTTAACAACGAATATGAATGAGAATCGGGATCGCATCAAAAATTGTTTATTTTTTACTTAGATACATGTGTTCATTAACATTTCTTTAACCCTTTGACAAAGTTATCGGAGTAATACATCTTTACATTCACCTAACTGTATAACTTTCATAAAATCTTGTTCCTCGCGGCTTCATAAACATGCACACACACTGACTTTGAAAACAAAGGATTTGAGAAAATCTTCTTCAGGTGATTGATGAAAAATCCCTTCCGAAAGTCATTGTTTGAACGGTACCTTGTAGCTTGATTAATCTGACTCTTCTTTAAGTATTATTTTTACATATATGTGTGTATAAGCATATTTGTGTGTGCTTTTTATATATGTAAGTATAGTTGTCATGCTCGGGGTATTGCAATTAGTGTAGGCTGTTTATAAATAAATAAAATCTTTGTGTGAAGAATTTGTTTTTATTACATCAAGTTAGAAAAAGTTAAAATATTTAAATATGTATATTAACTCGTTTCGTTGCTATACTTTTTAATATGTACAGTAACCGATAAAATTAATATATCTCCTGAGGAGCGCTTCATGCAGTAACTACTTTCCTATCGCTAAAACACACAGTTGTGTGGTCTCAGTTTTCGCAAACAGAAATTCCTATTTGCATACATGACTATATTTAAATCTACTCTATGTCTCCAGAAGAATTCAAATTAATATGTTATGTTTCCCAGTTACATTAATCCATTATTTACAGGAAATATACCACTACGATTCTTTTACAAATATTTCTTTTGCAATAACTACATTCCATATAATTAATGAATTTAATGCAACTGGCAAATAATGTAATAATTTCGTTTTGAACTTGTTCTTTCAGTATTTATTTCTTAAAATTTTCTGGAGAGACGGAAAAGGTTTAGATACAATTTGACATCTAAATAAGGATTTCTATCTTAATGCTACCCGATTGGGATCTTCGGCGAAAAGAAAGTAGTTCCGATATATTTACTATTTACATCTATTTATTTATAAGGGAAGGCATTAATTCTGTCTGACACTATACAAGCAGCTAATATAGATTGTGTTAAAGCGTTTCATTGCATAAATATTTCGGAATTTTTTCTAATTCTTTATTATTACGAAGTAGAATCAACGAGAATGTATGAATTAATGTGTATATAGTATAGTCCTTTATTTGAATTTATGTTATACTTCTAATTTTATCTTATATATCGCCGATATAACATATTTCTTTAATTTATTTAGTTATTTCTGGTATTCATATGAAATGTTTCTTGTTTTATTTATGCTACTAAGCACGTATTTAATTTAGAGGAAATTGCGTCACGCGCCAGTGGCGGACGTTTGAAAGTTGCCATAAAATATATAGTAAGACAGTACAAATCGTGTATCATTGCATATCTTTCGCTATGCAGTAACTGAATCAGACAGGTGGGTGGTACAGTTCCTAAATACGTTTGCGGTATATCCCCACAGCTCGCCAACTTATACTGCGAGAGCTGTAAATTATAAAACATGCTCAAACACTTACCGTTTTCAAGTGTCTTCCGTGAAATTACAAACATTAAATATTTCAAACATTAGATATGTTTCAACAGTTGTTTCAGCCAAGCTAGTACGTCGTGCGGATTAAATGTTTTTATTGTCGAAAACGATCTAGTGATGTTGTATTTGTATATTTAAAATAATCTTTAGACGCACCTTAACAAATTTGTCTTAATAGGAGAAAATTGGAATCTTCTTCACACCTTCAAATTGTTCTATTACGCACTTATTTTTTTCGTTTTCTACAGCATAGCCGTCGTAGAATCCACTAGCGAGATTGAAACATTTTGTAGTATTTCTATTCCTTCCATAATTCCGAAGTAATTGTTTTGAATAGTTTGTAAATCTGCTTTAGCCTGACCATTTTGAAAGTTTGCCTGGCTTTTCTTGATAGCTGCAACTTCTTTCTGATCGAATTTTAAAGATACCTTCTTTACATCATCAAAATACAAGGTTCGGCAACTGGTATGTCACATTTTGAATAGATCCATATGATAAAACCAAATAATGTGATGTCAGTTAGTTTAACATTGAACTTCATGGCTATACATGAGAATGGAGAAATTTCCACTAAACCAACGTATTTATGCAGTGAATGAGTTTGTTAGAAATGGTTCCGTTCCAAGCTCAAAGAAGTTTTCGGCGAGAATTTAATGTTGAAAGACATGGACGAATTCCATCGCGGAAGACAATTTTAAGGTGGGTAGGGTAAATGATTTTAATGAAAGAGGCAGTGTTGCATCAAAATGTAAAGGTAATGTTGCGGACACAAGAAAACATTAAAAGAGTCCGTGTCGCCGTTAACATAAGTCGGAAGCGATCTGCGGAAAAACATTCATCGGCCCTGTAAACATTTGAAAGACGTCTTCGCTAGTTTCTTAAGTGTCGATTAACTTAAATTTCATTTTACTAATTGTGACGTGTGAGCCATTTGTTGCTTACCTGTTATCTGTTAATTACTTGCGTTTTTTATTTTTTATTTTACAATATATGAAATAACTATTTCCAATTTCTTCTTTTTTTATGTATTTAGGTACCCCTCCTTTAGTTTAGCTGACCATTTCGGTACATTTTTAGTAGTCTGTAAGCGCATGCACCCACGAACGCACAAATCCTTTTCTTAGTTTTCAATCTCGAGCCTCCGTACGTCAAATTAAATGGCGTTACCTATCATGCGTTTCAGTCAATCCACACCGGCCTCCACTGACTAAGGGCATACATGACAAATAGAATATGACAACCGATTTTGATATCTTACTGACCTTCATTACGTCATAACTGCGCCTGTACGCGGTAGGTACCAACAGACTTTTCTTACTTTAAGGGAAATGTTTCCTAATAAAGTTATATTAAAGAAACGGCAACATAAATTGTCCGCCAAGATCTCCGGATTTATCGTCTCCTGTTTTCTTTTTATGGGACTTTTTAAAGGATATGGTACATAAGAACCGATCACAAACTATTCAAGCATTGAAAGACAACATTTTTCAAGAATATCAAAGCATTAGTGCTTGACTCTCCTGCTCAGAATTATAGAAATTTTCAAAATAGGTTAAGGTTTTGTTTAGAAGTCAACGGGGGATACTTAAAATATTATTTTTAAAAAGCAAAATTGCACATATTTAAGTTGTTATGTATTGCAAGTAGAGAATACAATCCCGGGATCCAGAATCCCGAGATCTCGGGATCCCGGCCGGGGTTTGATCCCGTAAATCCCGGGACTGTACTTGGCTAATTTAGGGATTTTCGGAATTGCCAGTTTGCATTCCGTAATCCGTTGCGCCTTGACAATGACACTATTTACATAAAGACAAAAAATCAACCTTAGGTACGCCGTACGATAAAAAAACTACACTGCTACAGCCCAAATAATATGTAACTTAGAAGGAACTTCCCCGCCCGGCATACTTCAATACAATACTGTTAAAGTAATTCCCCAATGGGCCAACAGGGGAATCACCCGATCACCTCATATGATATATCATAATATTGTTGGGAGGGATTCCCCGTCGGGGATTCCCTGTACGAAAGAATAAATACGCTTATTAGGATTTACTTTTTTCATTTATTATTCTACCAGCGACAAGGTTACGCAGGTTACGTCATTTAAATTTAAAAGTCAATTATCTGAAAAAGTTATTTTAAATGGCGGGAGACTTTGTTCAACATAAAAAAAAAACAGTGATACGTCGTCAGCGTGGAGTTATGTTTTAGTTGCGAAAGACGGGAATAGTGCTAAATGTAAGCGATGCCCTGTCATTCTGAAGACTTTTGATGGATCGACTAAGGGATTACATACACATTTGTCATCAAAACATAACATTAAGATTTTAGCTGACGTTAATCGCTTAGCAGCTTCAACAAGTCAAGATTGTGAAAATCTGAACACAGCACCGCCGCCAGCTAAACGAAAGTTAGAAGATTATTTTACTAAAAGTGCCGACGATAGCCTAGATGATGTTTTGGCAAGATTGATTGCATTAGATGGATTTCCATTCAGTGCATTCATAACTTCAGACGATTTGAGAAAATTGCTCTTAGCGAAATACACGGATTTACCAAAATCAGTCGAACACAATTCGAAAGCGTGTTATGAATTACAGTGAAAAAATCAGAAAGCAAGTAACTGCAGAATTAAAACATTTTAAAAGTGCAGGTGAAAGATCTTTCAACGAGTGGACATCAACGTCCAATAAACGATACATGCTGTCAACGTTCATTCATATAAAAAAATTTGGAGCTTTGGACTCGTTCCTATTTATGGAAGTATGACGGCTGAAAATTGTCTTTGTATATTGAAAGAGCGTCTAAGAAAATTTGATATTTCCCGGGAACTGATATCGTGTCTACTGTAACCGATGGACCGAACGTGATGATAAAGGTGGGACACCTTTTATGAAATGAACAACAACTGTAACTCGCACATGGTATCAATTTGGCCGTCTGTGATGTGCTTTATAAAATAAAGAATTATTTTCAAGACAGACAAGACAGCCCTACTTCAGATTCAGATGATACTATAAATGAACGAGCTGTGACTGCTGATTATATGAATGATAGCGATGATGATGACAATTTAGGAGACTTAGACCATCCAAATCAGGTTTAATCTTAATGTAACAAAATAAACTTGCGCGAGAACACATACCAGAGTTAACGAAAGATGAAAACATTAATGAGCTGATAAAGAAAATCTGCAAAGTTGTAGTGTATTTCAAAAGATCACCATTGAAAAAAGAAACAGTACTTAAAAAATATGTGAAGATTGAACATGAAAAAGAGCTGTCACTGTAAAATATAATACATTGGCGTGCAACTCAAGCCCCTTCCACTGCGACTCTGTGTTTGCTCCCAAATGTGCATCCTTACTCACGATCATCCAACAAAAAAAAATCATTCGCAGTGAAGTATATAAATTTGAGGCTACAGGAGTTCTTCAAGGCGTTAGCTTACCAGTACATGCTTTCTTGGCCGTTTAAGACCGTTGTTCGTGAAAGTATGGATTAAAATTCGGAAATTTTAATTCCAAGTCGTGCTCGACAATTTGGCTTTGTCCAAAATACCACACAGCGAATTTTACGAAAATATTTTGCTCTCCATGCAAATAAGATTCATCTAATAAAAGAATTAAAGCGAGTCAGCCGTATTTAGTTTCGAACTTTTGTTAAGGGTTGTTTGAAAACAAAGCATTTGATAAGGATTTGTATACCAAATCATTTTTAGTAATGAAGCCTCATCTAAATGGCTACGTTAATAAACAAAATTAAAGGCAGTGAAAATTCAAGAGATATTCATGAAAAACCAATGCATTTTCAACGCGTAACGGCTTTGTGAGATTGGAACATAAATTAGTCTTACTTCTTTGAAAATGAAGACGACCAATTCACCGTGACGGGTATTTGTTATCGCACCTTAATAAATTACGTTTATGGCCAGCTTCTATGAATAGATATGCAGTTTGAACAAGATTGCGTCATGTGCCGTACCACTCACGAAATGATGTATTTATTGCTTACAGTTTAGAGAGAGAATTCTTTGACGAAACAATTATGCGAAAATCATGCGATTTCATTTCGTTGTATTATTTTTTTGTGAAGCTACGTGAAAAGTAGGACACACATCAAGAATTCGGAAACACTTTATGAACCAAAAATCCACACATTTGTTATAATATTTAACTGTATAATGTCGCCGCACACTTGAACCAAAGTAATGGTTATTTATTTATTTAGCGTATGGCTAACATGGATTTTAAAATATACATCTAAAAGTGGAATTTTAAAGTCAAGGCCATTGATCCTGTCCAACGCGGAGTCAGTAACTTCAAAGAAGTCACTTATCTCACCTTCATATGCAGTAAGGGGACACTCAGCTGTGATATGATGAATAGTCTGGCGAAGTTCTCCGCTTCCGCAAGTTGGTGACTCAGGAAATCCTAATTTATAGAATGAGTCACGACAAATTCCGTGGGACGTGCTTATTCTATTGAGTGTCTTCCACTCATGGCGAGGCAACTCCATTCCTGGTAAGGGTACGGTAGGATCGGTGATATGGATATTGGAAAGCCTTGAAACCCGCTCAAACGGCGTTTCAAGGCTTTCCACTACTTTTTCCATCTATTACTTGAGTTTAAATCTTCTGCTATAAGTTGTTCTGTTAGCAGTAGTTGAGAAGATCTAGACTTCAGTCTCGACAGGCCAGTATCAGGCAAATTACTGTGTACCGGAAGGTCGGGATTGTATGTTATCTTATTATATTCTCTTACCAGGCTTTCCTGTCTCCGGATGATGGGAGATGCAATATGGCTTAGAACTGATAGCCAAGGGAGAGGTGTATTTTGTAAACAACCGCTAATTATTCTCATGGTCTCGTTGAGTTTGGTGTCGCTCTTCTTTGCGTGGCAGCTGTTTAGCCAGACTGGGGCACAGTGTTCAGCTACTGAGTAAACATGGCTAAGAGCTGGCGTTCTAAGGGTGGATGGTTTGTGGATTATGCTATTTCTAGTGTTTATTTTAGCTGCGGACTTCTCTAGATGTTTTTTATATGAGAGTGTTCGATCCAATGTTACTCCCAGATATTTTGGGTAAGGACTATAACGTAGCAACTTGTTATTGAAGTACACCTGCAGCTCTAGACGTGCCTGTTTATTATTGAGGTGAAAGCACTCCACTTCTGTTTTATTCATATTCTGGATTAGTTTCCAGTCGGCGAACTGTTTTTCCAGCATGGACAGGTCCTCTGAAAGTATATTATTAGTTCTCTCTATGGTTTTACTCCGGCATGCAAGAGCCAGATCATCGGCATATCCAAACTCTTTTGATGTTGTGTGTGGGATATCAGTAATATACAGATTAAATAGAACAGGTTCAAGTACCGATCCTTGAGGAAATCCATTATTCAGATATCTCACTTTACTTTTGCTCTCTCCTGTTATTATTTGGAAGGGCCTATCGCAAAGCATGTTGTTTAATAAAGATGCTATTCGGCTGCATGGTACAACATTGAGAAATTTGTAGAGAAGGCCTTCTTTCCAGACCGTATCATATGCCGCAGTCAGGTCAACATACACCACAGTTGTCTTCAGCCGTTTCTGAAACCCTGTCTCAATGTGCGTTGTTAAGCTGAACACCTGGTCAGCACAACTGCGATTGCGTCTGAAGCCAGAAAAGAAATGGTTCAAGCCAAAGAAGCCGGCCGCGGGGCTACTAGCAAATATTGTTTTTCACATATAATTATATAGTTTAGCTAACTATTACAATAAAGATACTAATATTTTCGCATTTGCCGTATATTGTATTTTCTAATCCAATAAGGTGCCGATTGAAAAGCACTTTAAAAGAGATGCTTTTTAAACGCCGCGTAACTAACAAGTGAATGAACGTCAGAAGTAATCCTATTCAAAAGTAGTGACGCCAGAAGTTTGTGTTAAGCTCTCATAAAATGTGAACTTATTAATAAATTTATTGCCCAAGAATTTAAAGTCATTTAGATTACATGAGGAAAATATATTATATGTACATAACTTATTGTGTGTACAGGTAAAATAAGCAGTATAAACTAGTTATCAATAGACAAAAAGAGAAATATATAATGGAAAAAAGAAATACGTGAATAAATTAAAGTAATTAGCAGTGGTTTGCTTAAGAAATTCTAAAGAACAAATAAACACATCATATCTTGCGAGACACAATTAAAGTTATGGCGCAAAACACAACTCAGTAACTGTATTATGTAATCTGTACCTGTGAAGGGTAAATAAAAAGTATCAACATATTGCGTGCCAGTATGTGAAACTGTTGTATGGAATATGTACACAACTCTTGAATGAGTATTACAAAGTTTGTATAAGAGAACTGCACTAGAAGAGATTCACCTAAATCGAAGAGAAGGTATATATAAAAGTATTTGTTCCGTAATTTGGGAGAGTACAGCAGGGAAGTGATTTTTTCGATTAAAAAAGCAATTTTGACATAAACTATTTTCGATGTTCACGAAGACTCGAAGTTCGTGCCAACATTTTAATTAGTGATAATCCGTCTTAATCAACTTGGGAATACATTATAATGGATTGTAACCAACGACATTTGAATTCCATTGGAAAAGTCCAAAAACTGGGTGTCTGGTGGCTGCTTGCTTTGAAGGCAAACAACCAGAATCAAGATGTCAACATTTGCCCAATTTTTAGCTCATAGTCGTTTAGTTCTTAATAAACATTGAACTCTTTTGTTTCACATTGTTATTCGTGACGAGAAATGGTGCTTCAAGTAGATATCAAGAATTGAAAAGTATGACTGAATCCGCTTAAGTTGATGTTGTGCATCTGGTAGGGCAAAGAAAGTGTTGTCTAGTATGCATTGCTTTTCATGAATGTAGCCGTACCTTTTAAGATTTTCTGTCAACTACCTCGTCGGCTTAAAATCACAATTCTAGTCATTTTCAGCACACTAACGTTCGCTCTCAAACTGCTAATATGTATTAAAAAAGCGGCTATTCTAGATTTCGGTTTGGAGGGGATTCTACATGCGCCTTATTCTCCTGGCCTCGCTCTGTCAGATTTCCACCTCTTTCGATCTCCATCAAACAACTTTTGAGGAATCTCCTCTAATAACGATGGCACCCTTTAAAATTGGTTTGACGACTTTTTCACTTCAGAGGTGGAATTGAAAAATTGGCAGATCACTTAAAAAATTCATAAATTTTAAATTTAATTAAACCGCTATGCATCAACCCAATATTTGAAACTATTTCCTAGTAAACATTTCGAAAAGTTACTACTATTTTATCAACGGTTAATATACAAAAGGTCCATTTGTGTGCTTCACAGTCATTAAAATCAGAGATACCATGAAATCTTCTAATGTCATTGGCAAACAAAAGTAATCGCTGACAATATGTGTTGATGCATTATAAAATTCTATTTTCGTAGATATGTTACTATTGTATTAATACCAAACAATTCTCTTTTCCTGTTAGATAAATACTGATTTTTCATATTTTGTCTTTATTAGTAGGTAAATATTTAGTAAAAGCGTTGACATTATTGTCGCTTCTAATACAAAATGTTAAAAATTTACTCGATATATAAAATTCAAAGCTAATATAAGAAGCTTTCGACCAAAGTCTTAAAATTAAAGAAAGTAATTTGAAACATACTTGAATAGGTAAAATCTCACCATATTTTGTATAAAACAAAAACATTTTTTTAATAATATAAAAATACACTTCTGGACAAAATTAAAGGGAACACCAAATAAACTTGAAATTTCCAATTTACAAGTTATTTTTAGACTTTTCACATCTCATAATTTGACGTTTATTAAACACAATTCAAATAGTGTGGCATGAACAATTAACAATAACAAGACATTATCTGCTATTGTTTACAACTTTTTATGTCATTTAATTAATAACACGTGGTTTGTTGTTACTAAAATTACTGAATTTGTTTGCATTAAGCTAATTAAATATGACTAGACGCCATTGCAGACCAGAAGAAGTATTCCAAATGGTTATTCTTCATCGTGAAGGATATTCCTAAAGAGAAGCTGGAATTCTAAATACCAACAAATTTGTGGTACAGAGGGCCGGCTAAAGACAGAAAAAGAAACCTGCTTAGCTTTATACAGCTTCCAAAACGTAATCGTCGTCAGTTCCGCAAAATTCTAAATTTCCCGTTGATTATTGAACGAATGCTTTAGTATTTATAGATAAACACATATGGAAAATCTAAACGGTTTTATTAAGCTGTAAAATAAACGGATAGAAAAGTGTATTAATTAAATGGAAACCCCTAATAACCACAAGCAGCGCGAGCGTGTATTCCGGAATTCCATTGGCTGGTTCTATTAAAACGGAGTCTGACTATTGATTTCGTGGATTTAATTAAGTGAACTAACATATTCCAAAATTGCAGCTTTTCCAAAACAATTGCATTAACGTAATTTTTGCAACATATCCGCACCTGTGCTGACGCCGCGCGTTCGATTATTTACTTGTCTGACAGTTTTATTAAAGTTATGCATCGCATTGATTATCTATTAATAAATTTTCGGCTTTTCCAAATTAATTTGAGGGTACTAATTAAAATTACACCTTTCCTGGCACGCGAGCGCCAGGTGTCCCGATACCTGGCGTGCTGACTGAACAGTAGGTTTTTATGACTAAAATACAGTCCGATCCGAAAGTATCAGCCTTTCCAAAACTCTCGCACTTTTTTGACACCAGCTCTTGGACTAACTTTTAGAAAACGTGCCTTTAATCGTGCGTCAACACATTTACTCTTAAAAAAAGGGCTGTTTTGGAACTAATCAACATTAGACACGTCCGAGACCCAAATTGCTTAGATTGATCCAAAGGAAATCCCATTATTATCTACAATTGTTAAACAACGATTTTTTAACAGATAAACATAAAAAATATTTTATTTCTTTGACTGGTTTTCTGGTTGATGTTGAAGGCCGGTCAGGTCGCTCTTCGTCTTCGACACATTCCCTACCTTCTTTGAATATTTTGTTCCACTAAATACTCTTCTTATTGAACGCACTTGTCGAAGCATTTCCAACGCATTCCTGACAGAAATTTCATTCCGCAAAAAATAATTTATGAAATTTTTTGTTCAACAAAGTCAAATCAGTATGAATGTCATATAAAACACTTTTTTCTTTTTTTGGAGTTGAGGGAGCCGATTTACCACATTCAAATTGCAACTTATAGATACCAAGTTTTCTTTTAACTTCAATATCACATTTTGTACTTGGTATTCCAAGTTCCACTAACTTTCTCAATAATTAATACCTTTGTTGCTCAAACTAATAACATGCTAAAATCAGGTGATTTAAATCTGAAACTTCATAACCACACGTACAGGAAGATATATCAGCTATTTACATTCTGTATAAATGAGCAGGGAAGTTACCGTGCCCGAATTTAATTCTCGCTATTGTAGAATACGCGAATCGTGAGACCTTAATGCCGTTGTGCCAACGTGTGTGATAGATAGAAGGATGAATTCTGGCATACTGGAGCTTTTGTTGATTATAAGACACTTGCCATCTATCTTACCATTTCACTCTTAAAAAGTACCTTTTAAGATGATATGCAACTTCTGGTTCGTATATAATGTGATCCACTATTTCTTCATTGGTTACTGATGCTTTAGCCAATGCATCTACTTTCTCGTTGGGAATAATTCCTACGTGCCTCTTCACCAAAAACAGTTTCATATTAATAACGAGAGATCTTAGGTCTGCACATATTGAAATTATATCAAGCAGAAGAGAATGTTCTTGTATATATATTTCAGAGCATTAAGAGCGCTCTGAGAGCTCCACATGATTACAAAGTTGGTAAAACTCATTTCCTTGAAATATTTCAGTATTTCAACAATAGCCCTAGCCTCTGCAGAAAAAGAATTCAACATACCACTTAATCTACATGATCTACCAATCCTATTATTTACATCGTAAAACGCACAAACACAGCCATTGGCATCTCGTATAAATAATAATAGAGTAGGGAGACTATCTATGATCTCCATTATGAGAGGTGGCCACGATTTTGACACCAAACTGCCTGGTCCTTTAATCCCCTGTTCGATCTCGGTACCGTGCTAGGGATTAGGATTAATGACAACTTACCTATCCCAGCTAATAAGGAATTGTTAAGAAGGACGTACGTAATACGTATACGTATAATATGATTTGTCACAAATTGATAGGGTAATTAATGAGATTCAGGTGATTGTTTTTCTGTATTGAAATTGTTCAAAGTATCTACTAGTTATGTTCTAGCCTTTGTGGTGATAAGTCGCAAATTACTTACAATGGAAGTAATTTGCGACTTAGGCGCTTTTAATAGTTGAATCTGTATCTTTTAAAAAGGCTAAGGTGTTAAAAAGTTGGGAAACATTTTGGCGATGTATACAACAATCGTGCAAAGCAAAAGTTTTTACCATAATAATAATAATAATAATATTAATAATAATAATAATTTTATTTCGAAGACATGCTTCGTACAGAAAAATACAAGGAAATGTAGATACAGCACGATAACATGTGTAAACAATATGTGATAGTTACAATTATATTATGTGTGAATCTTATCGAAATGCTGCCAAATAATCATTTATTGTGTAACAATGAACATGCAGTAAACATTCCTTGACACTTCTCTTAAATAAATAAAAACTGTTAATTGCTTTTATTTCTTTAGGTAATTTGTTGTAGAGGATACATCCTCTAAACTCTAATCCGTTCTGGTAAAAGAAAGTATTATGTTTCGGTGGTAACAAATATTTATCCTGCCTCGTGTTAAATGTACGATCTACCTTCTCTTTATTAAAGTTAGCGTAACACTTATGCACAAAGGACAGTACATTAAGTATGAATAAGTCATAGAATGTGAGAAGCTTATGTTCCTCAAACAAAGCTCTGCACGACTAGGCCGAAAATTATACGCAACGCTCTTTTTTGCATTAGGAATATTCTTTGACTCGACGACGAACATCCCCAATGTATTATGCCATATCGCGGAACCGATAAGAAGTTTGAGTGACAAAAGTTTTTAATATATCCGGACTGCATGTTCTTTTCAAGGACCTCAATGCAAAACATATTTTACCCAATCGTTGACATACATTTTGAATATGATTGCATCATTTCAAATTACTGTCTATCATTAAACCCAACACCCTAGTCTGATCATTGATGGAGAACCGGTGACAATGTAATCCAATTTCTATATCTGTTACCAAATTCCATTTTATATTTTGGAATATAACACAAACTGTTTTTTCTTTATTAACAGAAAGTCTGTTAGCTTCAAACCATACACATAAATTGTCATATGCAAGGCCAGTTAAATGATATTGCTCATTTATCGTGTTTCCCGTAATAACTACGCTTACATCGTCGGCGTAATTAATGACTGTACAGTTAATTCCGCCAAGACATGAAGAGATGTCATTAATAAAGAGTAAAAATGTGTTGGGCCAAGGAGTGAACCCTGTGGAGCCCCGTTATCAATACTTACATCCTCAGATTTATTGCCTACACAACGTACCCTTTGTGTTCGATTACTTAAATATGATCCAAGCCAGTCGTGAGCAATCCCTCTAATGCTCATCCTTTCCAACTTGTACAACAGGTATTTATGATTGACACGGTCAAATGGCTTTGATAGATAAATAAACAACCTCAATGTAGGCTTACAACTATCCAAATTTTTATATATAGCTGTTAATAAGGTATATAGAGCAGTATCGGTGTTTTTACCAAGCATGAAGCCATGTTGTGTCTCACTTAGTATGTTATTTCTAATTAGAAAAGACATTAATTTTTTTCCAAAAAAGGTTTAAGTATATCAATACGTTAGGCACTTATTAGGCATTTGTTACAAATGAAACAGACATGCAATATACACATCTGTAACTGTACACATGGACAATACACCTTGTATTTTCCAGCATTTACTTCTGCTTAAGACACGTGTTTCTGCCATCTACGTATTTTCTTCCCTTCTGTACCGGCATAGCCGCTCAAGGGAAGGGTTGCCATTTTCGGCATAGTCTCTTTCGTCTGTCAGATGTCACTATATTATGTGGTGCTACCTGATAGGACAAAATTTGCTATACCTTATAGGCGATTTAAGCTTTAAATTCCTTCACTAGCTTAACTGATGATGGCTAATAGTAAAAGGCAGAAACACGTATCTTAAGCAGAAGTAAATGCTGGAAAATACGAGGTGTATTGTCCATATGTACAGTTACAGATGTGTATATTGCATCTCTGTTTCATTAATTTTTTGTTCATCAAATATTCATACACTTTGGAAAATATAGGCAGAATATTTATTGGTCCGTAGTTATCAACAGAGTTTATGTCACCTTTCTTATTAAGAGGATGTACAATAGACATTTTGGTTTTGAAGGAAATATTCCTTTCTTGAAAGATAAATTGATAATATGGCACAAAGGTGCAACAACATGTTCTATACAACATTTCAACAAAAATGAGGATATACTGTTCTCATCAGGTGTATTTGATGAATTTAAGCCTCTCACACACCCAATAACATTTAAGCTTGTCACCGGAGTTACAAAAAAAGTTGATGAGAAATTATTTAAATATTTACTAATATTTGACAAGTTTTCATTACTAGGAAACTTAGTAGTAGTAGTAGGCCATTGGTGCCGATAATTGACCCAAAGTGATTTACAGCATTGTCACGACAAAGATATTAAAAAGTTAAACCGCCAAATTATAACCAGTTGTGCAAAAAGAAAGGCTATGGAAGAACCAGCTTCTAAGAGACCTTCTAAACTAATCCATTATGTGCTAAAGAAAAATTCTGATAATCTAGACACTCTCTCTGTAAGGGTTATTTCTTACATTCTAAAGAACGTATATTATAACTGCAGAAAAAATCAACCATCACTATCCCATTCTACCAAAGAGGGTATAAGTTTACTGAAAAATTTGGAAATCTGCACAATCAACGAGGAAAACTTGTTATAAAAGCAAGAAAATTGTAGTATTTTCCTGCACTACCAATATCCCCTATTTATATAAAAATAACAAAATTTACTTGGATGGTACGAAATATTTTTTACAACTATTTACAATCCACATCCTCAGCAATGGACGTTATATTCCTTGGGTGTTCTGTTTGCCAGATAAAAAGCAGGATACTTATAAAAATGTATTTGTGTCTTTAAAAACTAAGTGTGAAAGTGAGCGTTTTAATCTAAATCCGAAAATAGTGGTCGCAGATTCCGAAAAAGCCATTCTTAACGCTGTTGTTTCCATGTGGATAGATGTTAAGTTAATTGAATGTCGCTTCCATCTTACTCAATCATAGTTTAGAAAAATTCAAAATCTGGGTTTAACTGCTGAATTCAATGACAAAAATAGTGAAATACGTAAATGGCTTAAACACATTTTCGTGGTGCCATTTTCTATATGCCCCACGAGCAATAGTTCCGCGCCTGCGTACTCACCGTTATACCTAATTACGATTTACCAACTTACCCCAATAACATGATTGCCCTGGAGATCTTAGTCTAAAGACCCAAGTCAGTTTAGAGGCGAGCGGAGGGAGGGTTCTTTTTTATGTAGGCGCCACCATGTTTAAATTCTATAGCCCTTACAGTGAACATAGACACTGCCGACGGTAACTTGACTAACTCATAGGTATCTACGTTGATCGTTGTTATCATAACAATAAAACCACAAATGTAAAACAATAACAATAGAGAATTTATTAACAACGAAAATAATTCAACAAACAGAAAGGAATGATAAACAACAATGTCAAAATCTGCAATACCAAAAATAATGCAGACAAGAATCTACATCGGCTTTCAAGCCACAGAATTAATAAATAGAATATAAAAAAACTATATATCATTGACCAATTCGATAATTACATTAACATTGAAAGCAAGGTAATGACTGGGCTTGATTTAAAGACTCACCCAGTATATTAAGTTAAATAAAAAAATCTAAATCGTATACAATAAATTGAATAATTCGTTAAATTAAAATATCTTGACAGAATGTTACTGCGTTTTAGACAAATTCCAAGAAATAGTTCACAAGATTTAATTAAAAAAGATCTGATCGACGTATTGAAATGATTGAATAATACATATAAACAAAACTAAATTAAATTATAATCTTAACTTAAAAATTGCATAAGTAATTTATCTAAGATCTTGGATAAATCTCACATCGAGATTTTGGTACACGCAGTATATGCAGGAATTATTAATTATAACACAATTAAATGATAAATAGCTTCAATTTTTAATTTAAAAAAATGCACCAAGTAAATTTATAATGAATTTTTATGACATTCTGTGATCTATATCATTATGCTAAATGCTTCTGAATTTATATATAAGAAAAAAATGTAATAAATGGATTTATTAAAATGATAATTAAGTGTCAAATATATGACTTAAAGCTTATAGGTATCGATATCATAAACTAATAAATAATTAGGTATTCGAGTACAGAAAAAAATTAATGAACGAATCTATATATAATTTATGTACAAAATTTTACACTCGTCTTTCCTTTGTGAGACGTCAAATGAACTAATTGCAGTCTTCCGTAATGTAAAACCGAATAGTTCCTACATTAGGTGTCCCAATTGGTGTGATAGAAAAAAATTGCTACCTCGTACGGAATAATCTCCTACGTGATTGCTCAAAATTGGCAAGCTTTGGCTACGCCCTCGATAACCCTTTCTAAGTCCTTACTTAGTCCCTTTTGGTAATTGCTTGACTTAGCCATTGCTAAGTTCTTTAATAATTCTAGAAAGAAAACCAATACAAGGAAGAGCATAAAATAATGATGAAGACAATGCCTTTACAGAAGAACATCGTGTGTAATTACTCACCATATGCAAGCGAAAATGGATGAACAAAATGGAGTCTCAGCACATGTGCTATACTAATTAATCTGCAATAATCAGTTACATCGCACGTTAAAACAATTACTTAGACCACTGTCTAAATTTGTTTTACATTAATCAACATAACGATAATCCGCAATTGTGAGTAATACCATACTTTAAAACATTATATCGGAAAAATTAATTAGCGACACACGAATCTGTTGAGTTGTTATCCACCAGACACTAGCACAAGAAAAGAATGACGAATCACACCGTGTTCGTACTTTTATAGGGTCAATTGCATAGTTCGTGCAATAACTTAAATGCAGAGGGACATTCTATCAAGAAAAAAATAAAAAGGAATGTCTTAATTAACAAAGTATTAACCGATTGTTCTACGTAGATCGAAGAACCAAGACAAACATCTTTCCGAAACCACTGAAAATCTAAATTAAATATCGTGAATAAAAGAAAAAGTGCTAATGAACAATCAGCTATTGGACCAGACTAATTACTCAAAGATGGCTCTGCTATTCGGACACAATAAAGAAAGTTCCAATTAAAGAAATACTGATTTTTAAATTCTCCACAATTAATAAGACCCAGGGTATAAGTAAAAAATCACATTAAAATAGTATATTCATGAAATAAAAATAGATTTATTATAACAACCATAAAGCGTCAATTTTTTTACTCATGTTAACGCACACATATACGTTTGCCTCCATGTCCGTGTAAAGACCCCAATGCGCATACGTTACTATTGCTGTCAGGACCTATATTTTTACTGACTTAATCAACAAAACAAAACAATGGAAAAGACATTTATTTTAAATTATTACCCAGACAATATTATAGACAAAACTAAAGTAATTATGAGATAATTTTTCAACCTATTATTATGATTAGAAACAAGCTTCAGATAATCAACGCAATATATGAAATGAAAGAAAGAAAAATATACCAAAAGAACACAACCTCATAGGATGCTGTGAAATAAATTCGTACTTAGAAAACATTTAAAAAGGGAATTAAGATATTAAATAATATGCTTGACGTACAATGTATGACGAGATTTCTATACTAAGTACGTATCAAAAATTAGTTATAAATGAAACAGTAGAGCTGTGAATGATAGTACATTTATTACAGGTAGAAAAAATCAAAGAAAACGTTTCCTTCATAAGTGTGTAGAATGTTAATACAAGCAGAACAATGCTAAATGTAGGGAAAACAAAATAATATATATTGGAAATGCCTCGATGTCTACCTAGACAGTCAAAATTATTCGACAAGCAAAAATGATATTACAGGTAAGATAATTTTTAAGAATTAAATAGAACAAACGGTTTACAATAATTATATGCTATACTGAAAATATACAGCAGTCGAAATCGACACATAACACATTTTTAAATCCAAGAGATATCGGAGATTGTTTCGCATTCGATTTCGTTTACGATAACTGCTTTTTCTTAACCCACAGGAAATTTCACGTTTTCATTTTGTAAAATGTGTATTGTACGTGCACTGCAACCATTAGAATCAGAAAAAAATATGTTGTATATGTTTAAAAAATTATTTTAATAATAACATTTTAATAATTGTAAATATTTAAATATGGAGAAATTTGTTTTAATCTCCGACAAGAAATTCCATATTTTTGTATATGTACAAAACTGTTTTTTTAATAATTATCTTTTCAAATTAACTTGTGGTTTTTATTTTTGATGTAAATTCATTTAAAATTTATTTAATTCGGAGTTGACTGCCAAATTTAGGAAGAGATTAACGCGGCGGTAGATGGTGCCGATATCGGTTATGCCGCGTTAATCTATTTAGTATCGGAATTGAGGAGCACCATATTAATTTTCCTAGCTACGCCATGACTAAATGGAAGACAAGTTTGTTAATGAAAACCCCTACAGAAAGTATTGATGCAGGTAAGATCAGTATTAAAAGAGGCATATTTCAGGGAGACGCTTTGAGTCCACTGTGGTTTTGTTTAGCCTTGAAACCGTTAACAACTTTATTAAATTCCCTAAATAAGGGATGTAATTTACTACAACCTGTCGTACAAATTAGTCACCTTTGGTACATGGATGATCTCAAATTGTATGCTAGGAAAAAGAATCATCATCGCGATCTCCTAAACAGTGTTGGCCGTTATAGTAGAGATATCCAAATGAAATTTGGATTGGAAAAATGCAAAATAAGTTGCATGGAAAAGGGACAATGGGTTGAACATCGTGGGTTCGAAGTGGAAGGTGGACAAGAACTAGTTATTGGAATGGAGAGCAACGACTATTATAAGTATCTTGGTTATTTGCAGGCTAGAGGAATAGAACACAATATTGCAAAAGAATCAGCGGAAGATCAATATTTCTCCAGGCTGCGATCGTTGTTGAAAACCAGATTGTCGGCAAGAAATATGTCCAAGGCTATAAACAGCTTTGTAACTTCCATACTTACTTATGGATTTGGGATAATTAACTGGACTGATACTGAACTTGAAGCAATAAACATCAAGACAAGAGTAGAAGCCAGAAAATTTAGAATTCATCACCCACGTAGTGCGATCGAAAGGTTCCACCTACCAAGAAGAGAAGGAGGTAGAGGAATACCGAGTACTTATTGCAGGCATTATACACAGGTAAATAATTTACGAGCGTACTTTCTGCAAAAGTCGAAAGAAAGTAGATTGCATAATGCGATTGCTCAAATGGACAATTTTACGCCACTCAAACTGGCTAACGATGAATTCAATCCATCCACGAGAGTCTTAAGTATATTCATATATCAACAGAAAGAGAGATGGAAAAATAAATCTTTGCATGGCAAGTATCTGTTAACAATCGGATCTGAAAATTTTGATACCTCAGCGTCGCAGGCATGGCTGTATACAGTTAACCTGTTTGCAGAAACAGAGGGATTCATAGCCGCCATCCAAGATCAAGTAATTCCAACGCGTTCCTATAGGAAAAAAATTCTTAAGGAAAATTTATCTGACATTAAATGTCGTGTATGCACATATAAGGAAGAAACAATTGATCATTTGATGGCAGGATGCTCTGTACTTCCCCCAAACAATACCCCGAGAGGCACAACAGGGTTGCGAAAATAATACACCAGCTGCTCAGACAGAAGCACTTGTCATATTCTGAAAATGTCCCGTATTATGAATATGAAGCACCTTCAGTTTGCGAAGACGAAAATTCTCGATTATATTGGAATCGCCCAATAATCACGGATAAAACAATTCCCAACAATATTCCAGATATAGTACTGACACTGAAGAAGGTCAAGATAACGTACATCATTGACATTGCTGCTCCGTTGGCAAAAAACACTGCAAGGAACTATAGTGAGAAGGTAAATAAATATTTTCCTCTCAGCGACGAAATCAAGAGTATGTGGAAAATGGACAAGGTCCTAATAGTCCCAACTGTGATTGACGCAACGGGAGAAATCCCACATAAATTACACAAGTCCATAAATGTTTTGGATCTCTACCAGAAACTTTATTTAAAAATGCAAAAAATTGTCTTGTTAGACACGGCTGCAATAATACGTCGTGTGCTAAACTGATGTAACGTGGCCGGGAGGCGAAATGACGAAACGGGTGGGGTGCTGATGTGGTCCTCTACTGGGTGGTAGCCTAGCATATGCGCTACCAAACTCTAGGGGGGTCTGCCCGATGGGCGGACAGGTGCCATCCCGCCTTTCCAGCAGGGGAGAGAGGAACCAAGCTACGCGGCGCAAAACACGGCGCCGCGCAATGCGCACACCACTAGGACCGGTCCTGGGCGGCAACCTGGCTAGGCTGCCGTGAACAGCACACACACGCTCGACGTGTGTGCAGTGCCCCCGCAATAGCCGAAAACGTTAAGATGGCACAAAGTGTGACCGTCGTCGACCAATGTAGCCGCTAAGAGTGTTCCATTGTTTGGCGATGAGCAACACCGTGCAGGGTGCGCTTCGCGGGTCTGGGGCTTGCCTCGATGGGGCGTTGGTCGCGCCGTCGAACGGAAGTACTGCACGGAACTGCAAGGAACAGTAAAGAAGTTGCCGGGAAAGTGTTGGCGGCCCTGCGCAACGGCTGGTTCTCCGATCTCTCAAAATTAGCGCGACCGGACACTAAACACATGCACGAGCGCGCTAAAATACAACACCCTTACACTTACGCGCTCGCACAAACACAAAACCACACACCCAGAGAGAGAAGCAAGCTGCCAGCAGCGGACAACACATAAGTTCACACCCTGAAAGTACTGGTAAGTATCTACTATAATCAATATGGCACCCATCTTGTTCGAATGAACCGATGGGGTAAGATAATGGCAACCAAGAACGAATGGTTCTTGTGAGTGGAAGAGATAATAATAATAATAATAACTTTATTTCGAAGACATGCTTCGTACAGCAAAATACAAGGAAATGTAGATGCAGCACGATAACATGTTGGAAAACGTCAAGCAACATGTAATAGTTACAATTATATTATGTGTGAATTTTATCGAAAGGCTGCCAAATAATCATTTATTGTGTAACAATGAACATGCAGTAAACATTCCTTGACACTTCTCTTAAGTAAATAAAAACTGTTAATTGCTTTTATTTCTTTAGGTAATTTGTTGTAGAGGATACATCCTCTAAACTCTAATCCTTTCTGGTAAAAGAAAGTATTATGTTTTGGTGATAACAAATAATTATCCTGCCTCGTGTTAAATGTACGATCTACCTTCTCTTTATTAAACTTAGCGTAACACTTATGCACAAAGGACAGTACATTAAGTATTAATAAGTCATAGAAAGTGAGAAGCTTATGTTCCTCAAACAAAGCCCTGCACGACTAGGCCGAAAATTATACGCAACCCTCTTTTTGCCTTAAGAATATTCTTTGACTCGACGACGACGACGACATCTCCAATGTATTATGGCATAATATCGCAGAACTCATAAGAAGTTTGAGTGATAAAAAGTTTTTAATATATCCGGACTGAATGTTCTTTTCAGGGACCTCAATGCAATACATATTTTACACAATCGTTGACATAAATTTTGAATATGATTGTCTAATTCTAAATTACTCTCTATCATTAAACCCAATACCCTAGTCTGATCATTGATGGAGAACCGGTGACAATGTAATCCAATTTCTATATCTGTTACCAAATTCGATTTTATATTTTGGAATATAACACAAGCTGTTTTTTCTTTATTAACAGAAAGTCTGTTAACTTCAAACCATAGACATAAATTGTCATATGCAAGGCCAGTTAAATGACATAGCTTATTTATCGTGTTTCCCGTAATAACTACGCTTACATCGTCGGCGTAATTAATGACTGTATAGTTAATTCCCCCAAGACATGAAGAGATGTCATTAATAAAGAGTAAAAATGTGTTGGGCCAAGGATTGAACCCTGTGGAACCCCGTTAACAATACTTACATCATCAGATGTATTGCCTGCACAACGTACTCTTTGTGTTCGATTACTTAAATATGAACGCAGCCAGTCGTGAGCAATCCCTCTAATGCCCATCCTTTCCAACTTGTACAATAGGTATTTATGATTGACACAGTCAAATGGCTTGGATAGATAAATAAACAACCCCAATATAGGCTTACAACAATCCAAATTTTTATATATAGCTGTTAATAAGGTATATAGAGCAGTATCGGTGTTTTTACCAAGCATGAAGCCATGTTGTATCTCACTTAGTATGTTATTTCTAATTAGAAAAGACATTAATTTTTTTACAAAAAAGGTTTAAGTATATCAATACGTTAAGCACGTATTACGCATTTGTTACAAATGAAACAGACATGCAATATACACATCTGTAACTGTACACATGGACAATACACCTCGTATTTTCCAGCATTTACTTCTGCTTAAGACACGTGTTTCTGCCATCTACGTATTTTCTTCCCTTCTGTACCGGCATAGCCGGTCAAGGGAAGGGTTGCCATTTTCGGCATAGTCTCTTTCGTCCGTCAGATGTCACATATTATGTGGTGCTACCTGATAGGACAAAATTTGCTGTACCTTATAGGCGATTTAAGCTTTAAATTACTTCACTAGCTTAACTGATGACGCCTAATAGTAAATGGCAGAAACACGTGTTTTAAGCAGAAGTAAATGCTTTAAAATACGAGGTGTATTGTCCATGTGTACAGTTACAGATGTGTATATTGCATGTCTGTTTCATTAATTTTTTGTTCATCAAATATTCATACACTTTGGAAAATATAGGCAGAATATTTATTGGTGTGTAGTTATCAACAGAGTTTATGTCACCTTTCTTATAAAGAGGATGTACAATAGACTTTTGGGTTTTGAAGGAAATATTCCTTTCTGGAAAAATAAATTGATAGTATGGCACAAAGGTGCAACAACATGTTCTATGCAACATTTCAACAAAAATGAGGATATACTGTTCTCATCAGGTGTATTTGATGAATTTAAACCTCTCACACACCCAATAGCATTTAAGCTTGTCACCGGAGTTACAAAAAAAGTTGATTAGAAATTATTTCAATATTTATTAATATTTGACATGTTTTCATTACTAGAAAACTTAGTAGTAGTAGGCCATTGGTGCTGACAATTGACCCAAAGTGATTTACAGCATTGTCACGACAAAGATATTAAAAAGTTAATCCGCCAAATTATAACCAGTTGCGCAAAAAGAAAGGCTATGGAAGAACCAGCTTCTAAGAGACCTTCTAAACTACTCCATTATGTGCTAAAGAAAAATTCTGATAATCTAGACACTCTCTCTGTAAGGGTTATTTCTTACATTCTAAAGAACGTATATTATAACTGCAGAAAAAATCAACCATCACTATCCCATTCTACCAAAGAGGGTATAAGTTTACTGAAAAATTTGGAAATCTGCACAATCAACGAGGAAAACTTGTTATAAAAGCAAGAAAATTGTAGTATTTTCCTGCACTACCAAGATCCCCTATTTATGTAAAAATGACAAAATTTACTTGGATGGTACGAAATATTTTTTACAACTATTTACAATCCACATTCTCAGCAATGGACGTTATATTCCTTGGGTGTTCTGTTTGCCAGATAAAAAGCAGGATACTTATAAAAATGTATTTGTGTCTTTAAAAACTAAGTGTGAAAGTGAGCGTTTTAATCTAAATCCGAAAATAGTAGTCGCAGATTCCGAAAAAGCCATTCTTAACGCTGTTGTTTCCATGTGGATAGATGCTAAGTTAATTGAATGTCGCTTCCATCTTACTCAATCATAGTTTAGAAAAATTCAAAATCTGGGTCTAACTGCTGAATTCAAAGACAAAAATAGTGAAATACGTAAATGGCTTAAATACATTTTCGTGTAGCCATTTTCTATATGCCCCACGAGCAATAGTTCCGCGCCTGCGTACTCACCGTTATACCTAATTACGATTTACCAACTTACCCCAATAACATGATTGCCCTGGAGATCTTAGGCTAAAGACCCAAGTCAGTTTAGAGGCGAGCGGAGGGAGGGTTCTTTTTTATGTAGGCGCCACCATGTTTAAATTCTATAGCCCTTACAGTGAATATAGACACTGCCGACGGTAACTTGACTAACTCATAGGTATCTACGTTGATCGTTGTTATCATAACAATAAAACCACAAATGTAAAACAATAACAATAGAGAATTTATTAACAACGAAAATAATTCAACAAACAGAAAGGAATGATAAACAACAATGTCAAAATCTGCAATACCAAAAATAATGCAGACAAGAATCTACATCGGCTTTCAAGTCACAGAATTAATAAATAGAATATAAAAAAACTATATATCATTGACCAATTCGATAATTACATTAACATTGAAAGCAAGGTAATGACTGGACTTGATTTAAGGACTCACCCAGTATAGTAAGTTAAATAAAAAATCTAAATCGTATACAATAAATTGAATAATTCGTTAAATTAAAATATCTTGACAGAATGTTACTGCGTTTTAGACAAATTTCAAGAAATAGTTCACAAGATTTAATTAAAAAAGATCTGATCGACGTATTGAAATTATTGAATAATACATATAAACAAAACTAAATTAAATAATAATCTTAACTTAAAAATTGCATAAGTAATTTATCTAAGATCTTGGATAAATCTCACATCGAGATTTTGGTACACACAGTATATGCAGAAATTATTAATTATAACACAATTAAATGATAAATAGCCTCAATTTTTAATTTAAAAAAATGCACCAAGTAAATTTATAATGAATTTTTATGACATTCTGTGATCTATATCATTATGCTAAATGCTTCTGAATTTATATAGAAGAAAAAAATGTAATAAATGGATTTATTAAAATGATAATTAAGTGTCAAATATATGACTTAAAGCTTATAGGTATCGATATCATAAACTAATAAATAATTAGGTATTCGAATACAGAAAAAAAAATTAATGAACGAATCTATATATAATTTATGTACAAAATTTTACACTCGTCTTTCCTTTGTGAGACGTCGAATGAACTAATTGCAGTCTTCCGTAATGTAAAACCGAATAGTTCCTACATTAGGTGTCCCAATTGGTGTGATACAAAAAAATTGCTACCTCGTACGGAATAATCTCTTACGTGATTGCTCAAAATTGACAAGCTTTGGCTACGTCCTCGATAGCCCTTTCTAAGCCCTTACTTAGTCCCTTTTGCTAATTTCTTGACTTAGCCCTTGCTAAGTTCTCTAATAATTCTAGAAAGAAAACCAATATAAGGAAAAGCATAAAATAATGATGAAGACAATGCCTTTACAGAACATCGTGTGTAATTACTCACCATATGCAAGCGAAAATGGATGAACAAAATGGAGTCTCAGCACATGTGCTATACTAATTAATCTGCAATAATCAGTTACATCGCACGTTAAAATAATTACTTAGACCACTGTCTAAATTTGTTTTACATTGACCAACATAACGATAATCCGCAATTGTGAATAATACCATACTGTAAAATATTATATCGGAAAAATTCATTAGCGACACACGAATCTGTTGAGTTGTTATCCACCAGACACTAGCACAAGAAAAGAATAACGAATCACACCGTGTTCGTACTTTTATAGGGTCAATTGCATAGTTCGTGCAATAACTTAAATGCAGAGGGACATCCTATCAAGAAAAAAATAAAAAGGAATGTCTTAATTAACAAAGTATTAACCGATTGTTCTACGTAGATCGAAGAACCAAGGCAAACATCTTTCCGAAACCACTGAAAATCTAAATTAAATATCGTGAATAAAAGGAAAAGTGCTAATAAACAATTGGACCAGACTAATTTCTCAAAGATGGCTCTGTTATTCGGACACAATAAATAAAGTTCCAATTAAAGTACTACTTTTTTAATTCTCCACAATTAATAAGACCCAGGTTGTAAGTATAAAATCACATTAAAATAGTATATTCATGAAATAAAAATAGATTTATTGTAACAACCATAAAGCGTCCATTTTTTTACTTATATTAACGCACGTATATACGTTTGCCTCCATGTCCGTGTAAAGACCCCAATGCGCATAGGTTACTATTGCTGTCAGGACCTATATTTTTACTGACTTAATCAACAAAACAAAACAATGGAAAAGACATTTATTTTAAATTATTACCCAGACAATATTATAGACAAAACTAAGGTAATTATGAGATAATTTTTCAACCTATTATTATGATTAGAAACAGGTTTCAGATAATTAACGCAATATATGAAATGAAAGAAAGAAAAATATACCAAAAGAACACAACCTCATAGGATGCTGTGAAATAAATTCGTACTCAGAAAACATTTAAAAAGGGAATTAAGATATTAAATAATATGCTTGACGTACAATGTATGACGTGATTTCTATACTAAGTACGTATCAAAAATTAGTTATAAAATAAATGACACAGTAGAGCTGTGAATGACAGTACATTTATTACAGGTAGAAAAAATCAAAGAAAACGTTTCCTTCATAATTGTGTAGAATATTAATACAAGCAGAACAATGCTAAGTGTAGGGAAAACAAATTAATATATATTGGAAATGCTTCGATGTCTACCTAGACAATCAAAATTATTCGACAAGGAAAAATGATATTGCAGGTAAGATAATTTTTAAGAATTAAATAGAACAAACGGTTTACAATAAATATATGCTACACTGAAAATATACAGCAGTCGAAATCAACACATAACACATTTTTAAATCCAAGATATCGGAGATTGTTTCGCATTCGATTTCGTTTACGATAACTGCATTTTCTTAACCCACAGGAAATTTCACGTTTTCATTTTGTAAAATGTGTATTGTACGTGCACTGCAACCATTAGAATCAGAAAAAAATATGTTGTATATGTTTAAAAAATTATTTTAATAATAACATTTTAATAATTGTAAATATTTAAATATGGAGAAATTTGTTTTAATCTCCGACAAGAAATTCCATATTTTTGTATATGTACAAAACTGTTTTTTTAATAATTATCTTTTCAAATTAACTTGTGGTTTTTATTTTTGATGTAAATTCATTTAAAATTTATTTAATTCGGAGTTGACTGCCAAATTTAGGAAGAGATTAACGCGGCGGTAGATGGTGCCGATATCGGTTATGCCGCGTTAATCTATTTAGTATCGGTGCCGAGTTCGTATCCTCGGTGCCGAATTCGTATGCGCCCGCTTTATCGTTTATGCTGCTACCAAAATAATTCGGTTGGAAGATCTGAATGGATAAAACACTTTTTGTTTACTCATTAACAAGATAAATGTGAAATTTTGTACAAATATCAAAGACCGACTTAGTACCCAAAATAGTATTAGTTTCGACAGAATTATCCCAAGCGGTTTAAATGAGTCAGTCATGACATTTTTCATTACAACAGTACATAAAATATATGTTAATTATTGTAAATATACTTTCTACACTGTACGACGCTATTTTATTCGAATTTTTCATAGAAAAAAATTCACCCTTAAGTAGGAATCAAAGCCACGACCTCTGGCTTGCCGGACCATTGCTCTACCACTAAGCTGTTAAAGGCGTTGTAGGCTTAGTGGTAGAGCAATGGTCCGGCAAGCCAGAGGTCGTGGGTTTGATTCCTACTTAAGGGCGAATTTTTTTTCTATGAAAAATTCGAATAAAATAGCGACGTAAAGTGCAGAAAGCATATTTACAATTACATTACTTCGCGAAAATGCAATAAATCTATGTTATTTATTTGGACAAATTTTGCTTAGTTTAATTAAGGAAACTTCATTAAGTTTATTTGATACCTTAAGTCATATACCATAATTGCAAAATGTATTAGGTGAATGCAAAAAATAATATTGTATATTTAGTGATGGTAATTAAGTTTTAAAATTTTATTTTAAGAGAATTTCTAAAGCGCATGAACCACATTACTGGTCTATTTTTTCACTATTTAATCCTATCATGTTTGAACAACAGTTTTCTTTTCCTTTTTACTAGGTAAATACTACGAAATATATCAAATTTTATACATATGTATACTTCCACTTTCTTTTCCAACCTCGTATAGATACGGCAAAGTGGTGGAGTGAGACGATGTTACCTCGGATGTAATTATTTCGATGCGATGGGATCTCGTGAGAACAGGAAGTAAGCTGACGTCACGGCACAGGTGTAGGGGGTCTTAACCTGCTAGTCGTTATGTGTAATAGTAGGTGTAGGAGACGCGACTGTCTTAACCATTTATGGTGATTAATACTGCTACATATATTATTGCTTATTTACTATTTTAATAATAATTAAAAAATAGGGGATAATGAAACGGAGTAAATCAGACAAAATCACAAAGACCATCCTGGCAAAACCTTCTTTATTTCCAACTTTTTCTTCGATTGCATCTGGTGGAACAACGATGAATAAATTTACATGGAAAAGTGAAAGTCTTTGTGTGTGTTTGAGTGCCTTCTGATCTATCACAAAAGATTCAATGGATAAACGAATAGCATGATGATGAATGTTGTGCATTAAGATATGGAAATTGTTGGTAGAATGTATTCATTTCTTGAATAGTTATTCGATATTATCGTACCTAAGTTATATTGTTAATACAATAATTTTATTAATTCTCCTTCATCACAACAGAATATACATTTTTCTTGAGACCCAAATGTGTATTATATAGTAATTGCACAGGCTGTTGGTAAAGTTCTTCTCTACATACGCTCTTGTGTAGAAAAATAGGCCTGCAGTATAATTTTATAAAATTAAAAAATTAACAAATAATGTGTCTTTAAGCTATTTTTAATCGCTATTTATAATAGTTATAAGGATTATATCAATCTATTATAAAAATAAAACAAAAACTTAATAATAAAGTTCGTCTTTTATCAACATTATTAACATTCCCGCATACATTATACGGAAAAAGTGATTATCGCGTTTAACAGAAAAAATAAGAAAAACCTTACTTATAATGAGTGTGGTACATCGTGAAGCATTGTTCTATACAAAAACTGTTTGTTACCACTTGGCTTAGGATAATTATATTAAAAACTTCAAAATATGCATTAAAATATGCACCAAAAACATTCAGAATATGCTCTTAAGTATGCACTAAAATCAACTTTTAAAAAATATATACTAATTTTTAAATTAAGATATTTCTATTTTTTCGTTAAAATACACAAACAATTTTTTTCAGATTCGTAATTATTGAAATTATAGAAGCAAGTTATAATTACATTTAACTACAATGTGATATATCAGAATAATTGAAACATACATGAGTAGGTAAACCCCACCAGTTTTTATAATACAAAGGGTATTTTTAATAATATAAAATATTATTAAAAACCTGGTGTGAAGAACACAAATACAGGTTCACTATTAATATTTTTGTGAACATGTCCGAAAATATCTCTCCCCAGAGACGTAGATACGTATTTCACCTTTCTACAGGCTCATTGGTATGCCCCTGCTGGAGAAAGAATATTTCCAGACACATTCACAAAAAAGAACCACATCACCACATCACCGTAATTATCCAGACCGGGCGTAGAAGTAAATTCAGCGCTGCCTGTTGTCAGACAACCGAAGTACCTCGCCCCGTCCACATAACCAATGTGAAGTAACGACGCCTTTCCAAAGGTGGCACAGTCATCCCTCTAGAAACTGCATTTTGTTTGTGTCTTCACTCATACTACGGACTAACCGCATGTGTAATGTATCAGAATAATTGAAACATACATGAGTAGGTAAACCCCACCAGTTTTGTATAATACAAAGGTATTTTTAATAATTTAAAATATTATTAAAAACCTGGTGTGAAGAACATGTTCACAAAAATATTAATAGTGAACCTGTATTTGTGTTCTTCACACCAGGTTTTTAATAATAATTTAAAATTATTAAAAATGCCTTTGTATTATACAATGTGATATACCAAATTTTCAAAAATAAATTTGCGCCTATTTTCGGCCACAATATTTTTGTACTGTGAAAAAGCTCTCTCGACATTGGTAGAAATTCATATTTTACAATATCATTGGGATTTAAATGATCATTTCGCAACACCTCACTGATATTCTTCAGTAGTTGACAGCTCGTATTTTTTGACAGCACTGCGTTTAATTTATTGATGAAACAATTTTTCTGGGGTTGCTAAACGTTTAACTATTATATTTTCTACTATTTCAATGCAGTCTTGTAAATCAAATCCTTTAGTTTCTAGCTTAGAGATTGCACTTAAAATGCACGACAGATTAGCTCGAATAAAAATGAAACCTTCTCGAACAATTGTTTTTTTTTGTTCAGAACACTATGTGCTTCTCCAATGCACTGTGCTTCTTCAGAATCAAATTCATCAACAGTTTTCTTCAGAATTTCAAAATGTTGGTGCTTTAAGAAAAACCTTTTTCACAGACGATATCAGCATATTAGCGTCTGGATAAAGAGTACGAACTAAATGAGCTACTCAGTGTATCGCTTGCGCTATACAGGTTACATATATCTTGTTTGGGTATAAAATCTGTAATCACCGCATTGCTTTGCACATATATGATGCAGCATCGCTACAAACTAGTAGCACTTTATCGTATAAAATCTCAGATGGTCACAATAAATTGAAAAAAGCAGCGACTGTTGAATGACTCACTTTGTCCGTCACTTTTAAAGTAAGCAGATATGATTTATCTTTTTCTTCATTAGCTCCTAATATGCCAAACACAAAATTTGCTATGCATCTTTATTCTACGTCGGCTGTTTCATCCAACGACACTTAAATAGGATGATCCTTTACTTTTCCTCTCAATTTGTTTAGTGTTGTTCTACATAACTCGGAAATGTAATTTTTCTTCTATTCGATTCATCTGGAATATTTTCTTTTGTATACTTCTCCATAAAGTTGCGAAAACCTTCATTCTTTAATTTAACAACGGGATTGTCAGCGTAAATAAGAGCCATACAAAGTTCTTCACCGAATACCCTGCGTTTAGGTCCATGCCGAACTAAATTGGAATTACCACTTATGCGTCGTTATTTCCCCTTTTACGAATTTTATTGTTTGCATGTTTTCCGGTTTGAAGATGCTGAATGACTTGAAAGCTTTTGTCTCCGTAATATGAACCTCCCAGTATTTATAATGTAACACGCCCATCTGTTGTAAAATCATTATAATGCTTCACAAATTGAACTAAAATTGCACATATACACTTTTTTCTTTTGGCATCTCGATGGATGTTAACACTATTGTAACTAGTACACAACTAATACATATTGTACATAATGTAAAAGGACTTGGTGAAATTAAGGAAATTCCCGCTATATTTATTTATCGTTGTTCGATTACCCTAGTAATTCCCGGCAATCCTTTTACTATTTTCAAGTATTGTGATTTCAAAACACTAACTATTGTATTGGTTGTTTATAATAAATCCAGCTTTAACTCGCAATTGCATAAGTGTATATGCACTTTTCCAAATGCATAATTATCCGAAGCCTAGTCATTATCTAGCAAGGTACCGTATGACAGACTGACTTATAGTAGACATAGTTCACACCATCTAGTGCTATAGAGCAATATGAATTGTATTGTAATAAAATCATTAATTCTGCAAGAGCGCTGCATAAGCTATGATGAAAATAATGTTCCATTATTCCTCGGGCCATCAAAATTGAACTTTTTGTGATATTCATCATTGTGAAATTGGTTGTAATAATATACTCGTAGACAGAAATTATGTAAAAATACAATTTTGGATATTTTACTCACAAAATTTCTTACATTACAAGAAATACAATATACATACCATACATACATAAAATTATGACAGAGTGGGCAATTAATCAATTAACTTTGCAACATTGTTATCAGCTGCTTGCAGTATTATCATCGCATATTATTGTTTTATAACTCGTTTATAACTAATCAGGTCTCGAACTTAATTAATTTACAGTTCTTTTATATCGATAATTCTCCTAAAGTCAAATCACTTCTTAAATTAAAACAATTCAGATTGATCAAAATGTTAGTGTTTACGTGTATAGAATATGACTTGTAAGATTTCATTATTTCACTTATTCGACGTTAATTTTATGGGATGTGAATAAAAATTAAACACAAGAGTTAAGATATTATTATTTTTCAACATATTTCCCTTCAACTTCAATGCATTGGGACCAATTTAACTGAAGTGTTATTTTCGTAATAATATTTTGCAAAATCCTAAAAATATTGATCCCTTGCTACAATAAGTTCTACATCCGACCAAAATTCCTTTCTATAAAGGAAAATTTTTATATGAACAACCGTCGTTTTTCAGAAAATTCTTTCTTCCATGTGTCCATTGACGATTTGATTCTTTACAAGACGTTTAGCTACATAAACTTCTAAATTCTAAATTCTAAATTCTAAAATACAAAATAGCCATATTAAGGAAATTAATCTCCCTGGATATGAATTTATAACAGAATTGGTGTACCTATACATATTTAAAAATGATTACATGAATTTTTGATGCATTATTAAACCATGCATATTTTCCTAATAAATGGATTTTGGGCAAGTCATCATCATTGGAGCATGGGTCGACTTTGTGGTATCCCATATACGGCTCGCAAACAATGCTATTGAACGTGTTCAACATCGATTTTTGAAGTTCTTAACATTTATCTTACTGTAGTGGTACCGACTACAATCTTTTGTTAGAGGAGCACAATGTCAAATTATTAGAAGATCGTCGGTCCTTACATAGTACTCGTTATATTTATGTGTTGGTGAATGGTCGAATTGACTGTCCTGACCTTCCCGCCAACATATATTCTTCGGTTCCACGCTCCTCCTCCAGAAATGTGGTCGCGTTCATGTACCCTACGCCCAGGATAAATCTTCTTCAGAGGTGTTCTTTGCTTTATACCGATTGGTTCAGCCCGCTCCGGGCCATACGCAACAATATACGTATGGAACGTAATGCGATGTGGCAACGTGTGTACGATGCCACTCCGCGTGCGCATATATAAGTCCGATGATCGAGAGCAATAGATTGCCCGTCATTCGTATTTAGCTGTGCAAACGTCAAGGTAGTTATCATGTCAGTGTATACAACCGCAGAGAAGGTACAAATAGTTTCGTGGTATCTTGCCGGCAATTCCTTTCGAACAACCGCTGATTTATTTGCTGTAGAGTACGTAAATCGGCCTATTCCTTCGCATTCGACGATTGAAAGGATCGTAAATGCGTTTAGGAAATATGGCTGTGTAGTCGGAAATTGCCGCAAATGCCAACAAATTGACGAACAGTCTCATATCCCTCTAATACCTGCCGATCGGGAGGAGAGAGACGTGAGGGTTTGTTCGTTAGTTGAAATGGGCGGCCTTAAGTGTACACGGCAAATTGCAGAATTTTATTATTTTATTTTGCAGAATTATTGATTTTTTTACTTTTATCTTTTAGAAAACGTTATTGTTTTTTTATTACTTAAAATTACTTTTTCGTAGCAGCTAAGAATACATAATAATAACTTGGAGATATAACGACCTTATTATGTCTGAAACAAATGGGCAAATTACGTATACAGAACGAATATGCAAACGACTATATCCTTGCGCGGTTTAAGTGTTACTAAATTCATAACTGCAATGTATGGCAATTTAAGCTACTGCGCGTGGAGGGGATTTGCTGTTGCCACTTATTGCTGGTTATGGCCCGTTCAGAGCTGGTCCTATCGGTATATGCAGACGCGCTAACAGCATTTATAATGATATTTTTATGGGTTGGAACATATTATGATTGTTAATTTATAATTCTCAATTACAGTTTTCATTTAAATTGTTATTTTATTTATTTTATTATTTATTTTTACTTATTTTGTTATTTTTTAGATTTCATTGTTATTATTAATTTTACTAATTATTTGTTAATTAATATTTTTACGTGTACGTGCTATGTATTATATAGTTTTGCTCTCTAATTGAATTCGCCTGTTTGGCAATTAAGGATGTTATTATTATTATTATTATTATTATTATTATTATTATTATTATTATTATTATTATTATTATTATTATTATTATTATTATTATTATTATTGTTTTTATTATTATCATACTTAAACCGGGAAAAACAAAAATGCTATATCACCTTATAGTCAGTTTGCTGTCCGTTTTATCTAAAGCTTATAAGCTAAAGCTCTAAAGCTCTAAAGCTTATAAGCTTCAATTCGGCAATATTGAACGAAATTATTTACTTTTCCATCACTTTAGATTTAGGATACAGCACTGTCAAATATATCAGATACATAGATAGAATTGTAAATCAAATTAACGACGATTTAGAATGTAAAAGATATTACACGGCTGCGTTTCTTCTTATTATTCAAGTCTTCGATAAGGTCTGCTATGAATATTTACAAAAAGAAGCTGCCACATTATTACTACATTTTTAAATCCTATCACAACAGCCTACCCTTTTACAATTCCTTCTCAAACACAAGAAAGTGATTACTCTAACATAAATTCATGAAAGTTGTAGCTTACTATTTACGCTGATTGCCAGTTACAATAAAATTTAACACAACTTTCACTGGCGATACTATTTTATTAGCGACAGGTATCAATACAACATCTGCTTGTAAAAATATTTAAAATGTATATAACTAAAATTAAAAGCGAATCAAAGTAAATTGCTTTATTTGATATTTATAATGAAAAAGGAAAACTACCAGTAAAAGTAAATGAATCTAATATTCCTCGACCCAATAAGCATCGTATAAGTACATTGGTAAAGAGTCAACAACTAGGTATTAAGCCATGCCAAATGTTATGATAATATCAAGAAAATCTAGCTGTCCCTAGAAAATAAGGACTTCATCTAGAAAATTATATTGAAGTCGGTATCAACATTCGAAATATGTATGCTGGGGTCCGTGTGCGTGCGGTACGTGCCAAACTTTGTAATTGAACTTGGTGTATAAATGCCTTCTATTTTGACAAAAATCATAAACTATAGTGCGAAATATAGTAGTAGATTTCAATACCATCCTAATAAATTAGTAAATAAACTAATAGAAAAGTCATCAAGTGAGACGAATAAAACGGTTGAAGACATAGTCCTTTGTCTTGTACCAGATCATCGAAAACATATTATAGGAAGGCAGATTGATATATAAGGTCTCCAACTCTATAAAATAAGAATAAGAAACAATAAAATAATGAAACCAATCTTAAAATGAAGTAAATCCATTATAGTGCCAATGTACTATAGTGAGCAAATGAAAGTAAACGCACTATTATAGCTGCGTAAATTTTACTACTTAGGATTTCAAATTGTCGAGCTAATGTCATTAATGTTATTTATGATAAAATGCTGACATTGACACTTCAAAAGTACTGTTTACATTAGGTAAATTTTGAAATTTCGGCATACCAACATAATAAAATAAAGTGTCCACTTTCATTTGCTCACGATGGTACATAATTACTTTTCCAACTAGTCACCATTTAGTGCAACGGCATTTCTCCAAACGCTGAATCCATTTCTTCATTCCGCCCATGAAAAAAAATTTTTTGTTTACGGTTGATCCAATTGCGAACAACAGCCCTAGCTTCAGTGTCTGATGAAAAATGTTGATGTTTCAATACCTGCTTCAACTTTCGGAACAACCAGAAATCTTAATGTGCCAAATAAAAATTCGACAAAGAGTGTAAAACAACTGTGAATTTTTCATCGCTTTGTTGCCGCAACACGATCTGGCGTTGTCGTGGTGTAAGAAAAGAATAATTTTTTCCTTTAGTGATCGTAAAGGTTCGCATTGACTGTCGCTTGTTTTCGGAGTCATAATGGTGAACACAAGATTCGTCCCCGGTGGTGATGTTCATAAGAAAATCAACTCCTACATCTCCATACTGATTAAAATGTTCTTGACAAATATTTTTTCTCCGTACTTTCATGGCATCCTATTACTGTCGCGGGATCCATCTGGCGAAAATTTTTCTGTAGTTCAACGTTCGAATAATGTACTGAACTAACTGTAGAGCAATTTGTTTTTGCATAATCCGGCGGTTTCGTCAAATCAATCCATTCACTTGTCTTTGATTCTTCTCGTACGTCACTGATACTGATCGAGCTGATCGCTTTTCGTCAACCAGCTTCATTCTGACTTTATGACAGAGCTTTGAACGTCGGACCCAGTAGTGAATATTCTTCATTTCCATGCAATCGTTGCCGTAAACAGCATTCAAACGCCTGTAAATTTCGAATACCCATTGCTTGGTACGCATCTAAGAAATCAAATTCATGATTTATGACGCTCTTACTAAATGACGGTTAAGTTGATAGAATAAAAGAATTAACTGACTTTGTTTGCAGATGAGTATGTGTTGTGGACAAATAACTGCATGCAAACATTTCAGTTGAAAAAATGAAAAGTTTTATAATAAAAATAGTTACCACAACAAATGTTCAAAGTGAGCTCCTTCATTTTCGGTGAGTAACCCCAATTTTCGCTTTAAGTAATAGAAATCATTCCTTAAATGTTCTGCTGTAATTAAGACGTAGACATTTTGGATAGCTTCGGGATGTTTTTCTCTTGTATGAAAACAATTTGTCTATATCATATTTTGGAGTCCAAATAAATGAAATGATCCAGGATTGCCAAAGAATTCGTGCAAGAATTCCATTAATTTTTTCTAATAAGTTATTTCGATTTCTTTATATATTTACAGTATAATTGCAAAATATTGAACGAGGAACAACGCCAAACACCTATGTTAGCAATGCAGGGACGTTTCAGTAAATTCATGGCGATTTTCACTAGACCAGATACACATTGTTTGATTATTGATATATGCTGATAAAAATTATCCGTCATCCGACAAGATGTATTCATCCAAAAAGTCATCATTATTCATATGATGCAGAAACCATTGACAGTAATTAAGTCGCGTTTGATGTTCAATGAGCAAGAGCTTCTGCACGCAACGGAACTTACATGCTAATTTATGCAGATCATTTTTAAGAATTAACTGACATGTTATTATATATTATATATTATATATTATATATTATATATTATATATTATATATTATATATTATATATTATATATTATATATTATATATTATATATTATATATTATATATTATATATTATATATTATATATTATATATTATATATTATATATTATATATTATGAGTTATTCATTCCGTCCTTAACAACTGCGACAATTTCAGGTGTTCGTTTTGTTGGTCTGCCTCATCTATTTCTCAAGAGATTGTTGAATCATTTGCTCCACACTGGTAAAATTTGAACATTCTGCTTGAAATTCTTCCATACATAGTAGGAGGCTTTACACCATTTAAGAAGCGGCTTTCGGTAGTAAATAATTTGTGATATATTGTACACTTTCTTGAAGTGTCAATAAACCAATACACTACACACGATGAAATTTGTATTTCATTCGTCACTGCCAATATAATATTTTTGAAGAAATAATTTCCTGACTTTTGAGTGTATGAAAGGTTTTCATCATTGGCATTGGACTTAATTAATATTCTCGTATTTTTAAATTATATCTGTTATTTCGATGTTGCCATAAATTATACTTACTGCTATACTACTATGATGCGAGTCATGCGATGACCTAAGCGATGACGTCATCGACCATGCACCTCAGCACGTCCTAGTATGTTTCCCGAAAAGACTAGAAGGGAATAATCCAGAAAGTCTCTGAGGCTTATATAAGCACTCGAGCAAGGGATAAATGTGTAGGAATAAATGTGTCTTTTAGATTTTGCACATAGAACTGGAATAAAACTGTAGATAGCTTTTATAGTTATTTATGTACCTAGGTTCGTACGTACAGTTTTATGGTCGAGAATACGTTTGCAAACCGAGACCCGTAGGGTCGAGGTTTGCATATATTCGAGACCATAAAACTGTACTATACGAACCGTGGTGCATATGAGATTTTTCGTCATACCTATGTTTTTTTTTAAATAGACGAATTTTGATGATTTTGCCCTTTACTTTTATTATATGTACACACATTAGTAACATCAAGTCAGGAATGTTTGTCGTATCTATGGTAACCATGTTTGTGTCAATATAAATTTTTTTTTGTAAATGTCAACCTACATGCAATATATTCTCAAAAGTTTTTGCTTTTAAATAAACTTCATAAATATGGATCAAATAGAGATGGAGGCCATTATAGCTTGTACTGAAATTTTGCTGGAGAAGTCGTGAAGATATCTTACAATTTCCTAAATTGAAAGGATTTTGAAGCATGAAAATGATGGTTTTAGACGGTCTAAAACCATCGGCAACATTATTAGCAGATTCAGGAATTGATGTTCTTGGTCTGAAAAGATACGGCGCATGGAAATCTTCCGCCATGGCAGAAAGATCTAATTGTTCATTTACATTTAATATTACAAAGTGATAAGTTTTTGTACAAGGTTCTACTTTTACTAGTTATGTGTTTTGTTAATTAAAATTATGTTTCCAATAAATTTATTATAAATGTTCTAATATTTGTATTATTTACCTAGGGTCGTAATGAAATATTACAGCCCGCTACCATAGCAACTGTCAATACGGTATGTAAAGTGTCACTTACGTTTCAAAAAAAGATGTCATAACTGTTTACTTACGCGGTAGTTATGATGAAAAAGACTTTATTATTTTTTAGTATTCCCCACGAAGATTTATGCAATTTTGCATGCGCTTGAACCAACTCTGGAAGCAGTTTTTCCACTCGTTTGTTGATACAGTCAAAATTACCTTTTTGAAGGCATCGACTGCTCATTCTGACGACGGGAATCTTTGACCACACTGTGCGTCCTTAATTTTCGGAAAGGTAAAGAAATCGAAATTAGGTCGGGACTGCACGGAGAATGATTTAACGTTTAACATTTTGCTGCGTTAAAAATTCAATTGTCTTTGTGTGCGAACTTGCATTGTCTTGGTGGAGGATGATTCGTCGTTATAGGTTGGTTTCTTAGACCTCAGCGATGACTTGCAGTAAACAAATTGTTGTACATCAATCGACAGTAACACTTCTTTGATCTTGTAGAGAAATTGTTGCCGCATGCCCTGCTTTCGAGACAAATGTCACTATCATCTTTTCGGACACACTTCGAGAACGGATGACTTTTGTCGACTTTTCTTCACCTTGGAACATCCAAACAGACAACTGGCGTTTATTTTCTGGCTTATCTGAGTAAATCAACCCTCATATGTTGTACACGTTTTAGAGTTTCCTGCGTTGAAGCAGTATTGAGTTTTTTGACACCATTAGCCGTTTTCTGTTCTTCGGTCAATAGATGCGGTATCCAACGGGAAACTAATTTTTTACAAGCAATTCTTCATGCTAAATTTTTTGAATTGCAGTCTATGAAATCCCCAATTTCGCGATATGTCACATGTTAATCTTCGTTGATGAGATTCGGCACAGCATCTACGTTTTCCTGAGTGACTGCCGTTTTTGGTGCACCTACTCTTGAATCGTCGCTAAGACTAATTCTCCACGTTTGAATTCTCCATACGAACAAGAATTGTTGACTGATTTGGTGCTTCATTACCGAAAACAGAAATCAACTCGGCAAGATATGCTTGTTGAAATAATCGTCTTCGAAAATTATAAAAAATTATTGCGCGAAAATTTTCACGTTTAATTCCATTTTTCAATTAACTTGTCAAGTTTGGCAGTTCATTGTACACGTACCGCATTGGAACTTTAGATGGAGGTTAATTTTTAGTACTGACATTTGATTTGTGGCGCCCTCTATGTCCCAGTATGCAAAACATAAAAGACATGCCTCGTCTTTAAATAAATATAAATATTGTTATTATAGTTAAGTGTTATTTAATGTATTTTATTATTAATGTAACTATTTTCATATTATACTTATTGTGTTTTATTAAATAAACCGAACAGAAGAGCATTACACTACAAAAATATTACCTTTTAAAGGCAACGATCACTGAATCGTCTTTATATGTCATTTTACATTTGTATAGCAATAAAAGTAATCCGTTTTCTGGTGCTTTATGCTTTATTATGACATAAATTCTTAATTCTTAATAAATAATAATTCTTAATAAGCGGGAGATAAAAATTTATATAAACTAATTCTAAAACAAATTTACATTATTAACCTTTTATTAGAATGAAAACTATTGCTTCTAGCAGTTTATTATGTATTCGTATTAGTACACATTCACTTAAAATAAATTATTTCAAAATACTAAGAAGTTGTCATACTGACCAAACAATTTTTTTACAAAATACGTAAAGGTAAAAGAAAATGGGGAGAGAAGCGCCAGTAAAAAAAAAAAAGAGATAGGCGTTGATGTGTGGTTGAAAATATTTTTTCACTTTGTTAGAGATGGTTATCTTGAATCTATTTTAACTTCATGCGCTATAGAACAGCGCATAATGAAATGATTTCTGTACGGTTGAGTTACTCTAAAATTAGTTCTATTTCACATTGAGGAAGTTTTATAACCCTTGCGCAGAACAGAACAACGTTGAACGTTTTAGTGTGTGTTAAACGGTCCTTTCTTGAGTGAGTGTCCGGTTCACTCCATTGCACATCCTTTCATGTTTTCGAATATTTACCTAAGTTTCACAATTGACGTTTAACTTTTCTCAATATACACGTTTGTGATGTATGTACTGCAAAATAGATACAATGCTGTAATATTTAAGGCAAGATTTAGTCCAAAAATTTCGATCAGTTTTACTGCATAAATATTCCTTATTTGTAGTATATATGTTGAGCACTTGTGAAATTATTACACTATTAAACTTAAATAAAACACCTTATATTTCACAAACAATAGTATATTAACTATATGTACATTTCATGTGCCCTGCACACATCATCAGTAGTAACTAAATTTAAAAGTATTATTTTTTAAATACATGTATAGTAAAAATATCTATCTATTTTTTTGGTTAGGGGTGTAAAAATTACAATTATAAATGGTCAACAAATGGTCAAAAACATGCATATAAAAATATAAAACTAAAAATAAAAATAAAAATAAAAATAAAAATAAAATAAAAAATTTTGGTCGTATATTGTAATAGTGCCTGTTAAAATCTATTGAAATTCCAAGAAAGGACAAATTATGGGAAAGACCGTTACCTATGAAAAACAAGACAATGACTATGTTTGGCATGTCGGGTTCTATTAAATAACAATATAGTAACGTGAAAAAGAAAAATTAGTTATTAGATACTGTAGGTATACAATTTAAAAGTTTATTATTAATAGGTGAAATGTCATTGTTTAAGAGGTAATTTTTGTATTTTTTCATATGTATGGCTTCCCACATGTCTAAATTTTTGCTATTACATTTTTTAATTAATTTTACATTATCTAAGCTGAAATTATGTCCGGTATCTAAATGATGTAGAGCTAATGCTGATTTATCTACATTGTGAAGTTTTACATGAGCTAAATGTTCTTTGAAACGGGTTTGAATATTTCTTCTTGTTTGGCCGATATATAATTTTGGGCAGGAATTACAGTTAATTCTGTAAATACCTGATTCTTTCAGTGGGTCTGTGTTAACTAACTTTGTTTGAAGATGTTGTTGTAACTTATGAGTGTTGGAAAATGCAGGAGTTAGATTATATTTTTTTAACAATTTAGTTACGTTATTCTGCCAACTTTTGTGAAAAGTAATTTTGCAATATTTTTTGGTATTACTCTTTGTATTTGGAGTTAGTCTGGTTTTAAAAGTTTTTAGCTTCTTCTTTTCTAGTTTGTTTTTGATTTTATCCACCAATTGTTTATCGTATCCGTTGGATTCTGCTAATTTTGTTATGTGGTCTAGTTCTTTCTTAAAATTCACTGGTGACTGGCAGTGATACCTGATTCTTTCGATATAGTTTCGTTTTTAAATATATTAAATACCCAATATCCATCAATCAAGTTTACGTATGAGTTGGATAAAAACAAATCTTTACCCTTCTTAGATTTAAAAATTACTATTTTAGACAGGAAGTTTGAATTTGACATTTACAGAAAAGAAACACATACTGACAATTACATACATAAACAATCAGACACTTTTAACAAATATAAAGAAAGTAGTTTTTATTTTTTAATTAATAGATTATTATCAATCCCTCTATCACCAGTAAATTTTAAGAAAGAACTAGACCACATAACAAAAGTAGCAGAATCCAACGGATACGATAAACAATTGGTGGATAAAATCAAAAACAAACTAGAAAAGAAGAAGCTAAAAACTTTTAAAACCAGATTAACTCCAAATACAAAGAGTAATACCAAAAAATATTGCAAAATTACTTTTCACAAAAGTTGGCAGAATAACGTAACTAAATTGTTAAAAAAATATAATCTAACTCCTGCATTTTCCAACACTCATAAGTTACAACAACATCTTCAAACAAAGTTAGTTAACAGAGACCCACTGAAAGAATCAGGTATTTACAGAATTAACTGTAATTCCTGCCCAAAATTATATATCGGCCAAACAAGAAGAAATATTCAAACCCGTTTCAAAGAACATTTAGCTCATGTAAAACTTCACAATGTAGATAAATCAGCATTAGCTCTAGATCATTTAGATACCGGACATAATTTCAGCTTAGATAATGTAAAATTAATTAAAAAATGTAATAGCAAAAATTTAGACATGTGGGAAGCCATACATATGAAAAAATACAAAAATTACCTCTTAAACAATGACATTTCACCTATTAATAATAAACTTTTAAATTGTATACCTACAGTATCTAATAACTAATTTTTCTTTTTCACGTTACTATATTGTTATTTAATAGAACCCGACATGCCAAACACAGTCATTGTCTTGTTTTTCATAGGTAACGGTCTTTCCCATAATTTGTCCTTTCTTGGAATTTCAATAGATTTTAACAGGCACTATTACAATATACGACCAAAATTTTTTATTTTATTTTTATTTTTATTTTTATTTTTATTTTTAGTTTTATATTTTTATATGCATGTTTTTTGACCATTTGTTGACCATTTATAATTGTAATTTTTACACCCCTAACCAAAAAAATAGATAAATATTTTTACTATACATGTATTTAAAAAATAATACTTTTAAATTTAGTTACTACTGATGATGTGTGCAGGGCACATGAAATGTACATATAGTTAATATACTATTGTTTGTGAAATATAAGGTGTTTTATTTAAGTTTAATATTCCTTATTTGAATACTTCGGAGCGGTTTTTTTTTAAATAAAAGTTTAAACGGTGATTTATAAATTAGGTATAATGGTATTTCAATAAATGTATATTATCCAAAATATATACGAATAAATATGAATTTAATGCAAACGAGAATTAATAATCATTAAAATCTCATTCCACATGCATTCTTCGCCAAATGCGTTACGTTTGTTTCTACAATCCGCCAAAGTAAGTTTGTAGAATGTAAACACAACACACCGCGACATCAAGCTTCCCTGGTTATGAGGACAAATGAAAAAATACGTGAGAGGCACGTCCACCCCGTAACGTCTAGCATTTCATTCTCATTAGAAATCGTGAGTACACGATATTTGGAAACAGACATGCCTCCCACTTCTATACTGCGTGTATATATACTTAAGAAGTTTAACTTAATGCAAATGAGTATTAATAATCATTAAAATCTCATTCCACATGCACTCTTTGCATATATCTTCTTAATGATTATTAATTCCCTTTTGCGTGAAGTTCAACTTGTTAACTATATGTTCATTCAGTATAGAATTGAGGGGCATATCTGTTTCCGGATATCGTGTACTGACGAGTTCTAATGAGAATGAAATGCTAGAATTTACAGCTTTTTTTTTCATGAATTTAATATTTACTTCTTTATTTTTAGTGAAAGTATTTATAAAAAGCCTTATATGTAGTTACAGGTGTGTATTTTGCTTGCTTTTAATTTTTGAGGAGTATTTATTCCATGCATTTTGATGGATAGGTACACAAATAAACAATACACATAGTAATCCAAATTAAATTTTCGTTATTGCCATATCTATTATTAGTGATTAAATTTCGCAAACCACCAATATTTTTAGTACCACGAGGGGACGTTTTTATCTTTCTGGACTAGCCATGAAACCAAAAGACTAGAGCATTAACCCTAAACGGTGCAACATATATCTGATACGTAGTGAATAATTGGCTGCTGAAATATACTTGAATTATAAGAGCAACGTATCTATTCTATTATACACTGTCTAATTTATACTATTGACTGCAACCGCCATCTACTCTAGATGTGTTTTATTATTCAGTTTAAATGTGACCGTTATAATACGATAACTATAGCGTATGACAGCATCGTATTTTGAGTGTACTTTTTTTAATGTTTTTGGGGAAAGTAGAGGTAATTAAAAATATTTTCGTATATGGGATTATTACAGTTGTATTGTTCACACACAATAACTGGGAATATTGGAAAATCTGAAGATTGTAAGTAGTAAATAGGTATATTATTTATGATGCACCGCGCACTTTCGACGTACATTTTAGATGTCTGCAATAAATTCCAAAATCCCGCTGTCGGACAAGGAATTAGATGAAATTGCTCAGAATTGGTCTTTGAGTGACGATGATATTGAGCAATCAGCCGATGAAAACGATAATTTTGACTTCAATACGATGCCAATTGTATTTGAAGACGATGGTCTTGAAATAAATCCTGAAGATGGCGACGCTGTATTTGGTGAACTGCAAGAACTTGTGACCGAACCGCAAAATAATGAATATGAAATTATAAATTACAAACACATTATATGGAAAAACAAAAATATACTTTTAAATGAGGATGTGCTATCATTTAAAGGTAAGACGACGCTGCCAAATACATTTGCACAACTTGATACTCCATATCAATTTTATTCATACTTCTTCAACAATAAACTTTTCGAAATGATTAAAGAACAATCTAATCTTTATGGTATACAAACTGATCCATCAAAACCTATCAATATTAGCATAGAAGATTTGAAAAAGTACATAAATATAATAATCTATACGTCGGTAGTACATTTACCAAGTACAAAGTCATACTGGTCTCAAGAGATTGGTCTTCAACAAATAAAGGACTGTATGAGCCAGAAGCAATTTCGATTAATTAAAAAATATTTACATTTTAAACAAAAGATGATCCTAATGCAGACAGACTGCATAAAATAAGACCAGTAGTAGACTTTTTAAACGAAACTTTTGAAACAGTTCCTTATGAACAATATCTGTGTGTGGACGATAGTTGTGTAGCACTAAAACTTGTCATTATTTAAAACAGTATTTACCGATGAAATCCCATAAATGGGGTTTCAAGTTATTTGTTTTGAGTGGTGTCAACGGATACGTATATAAGTTCGAAATGTATACAGGAATGGAAAACAAAAATATATTACACAGCGAACCTGATTTGGGTGTAGTGCAAATGTTGTAATCCGCCTAACCAAGAACATTCCATGTAATCAATCCCTTAGATTGTATTTTGACAATTACCACGCTTCAATAGCACTTGTTCACTACCTGGCAACTAAGGGTGCATATTCCTTGGGAACTATAGAAGAAATCGTATTCCAAACTTTAAATTACCTAATGAGCAAAAAATGAAAAAAGAACCTAGGGGAACATCTTATGAATATGTAGGAAATGTGAAAGTTATTGATGTGTCAACTGCTGTCTAGAAAGACAGTAAGCTTGTTACACTTATATCAAGCTTTAGAGGGTAATTACCTATACAACAGGTTGACCGATACCATAAAAAGCAAAAGAAAAGTGATTAAAATTGATTGTCCAAACTTGATCAAAGAATATAATCGGTTTATGGGTGGCGTGGACTTCTTAGATACTTTAATCAGCAGATATAAAATTCGGACGAAGAATTGGTATATGAGGATCTTTTACCATTAAGTTGATTTGACTTTAGTCAACAGTTGGATTATTTATCGTAAAGAAATGATCCCACGAAATGAAAAATATCTTTCGCTATCAGAGTACAGAATCGAAATAGCTGATTGTTTGTGCAGAGAAGGAAGCCAAAATATTTTAAAACGAGGAAGACCGTCGAATGACATTGAGGCGCAAATACAGTTGAAACAGAAGAGAGGCTCCACAGCATATATACCACCTAAAGATGTCCTTATTGATGGGACACTGGCCTGAGCATACTACAAATAGAGTAAGATGTAAGAAACCAAATTGTCAAAAGCCGACATTTATTAAATGAAGTAAGTGTGGCCTTTCATTATGTTTTCATTGTTTTTAAGGAATTTCACGTGTAAACAAATTAAAACATATTAATAAACAATCAGGCTAGTATTTTTATTATTGTATATTTTTTATGTCTCAAAGCGCCATGTATCATATTTGATACACTACCAAAAACACCATTTTTCTTCAAAATTAAAAAAACTAATTTTTTAAATTATTAGTAAGATATAAGATATTACTATGATTTTTTATCACCTAATATACAAAATTGCGCCGTTTAGGGTTAATAAAAGTTTTGTTTTTTAATATACTTTCCTAGCTTTTGAATGCAGGTATTACAACATTTCAATAACATCTTTAATCCATCGTAAAATATTTTTTTTTGTTTCTCTGCAAAATTATTCTCTACAGTTGATATAAGTTCGTAATCGTCGCTAAGTTTTGGCCCCGCTGAGTGTTCTTTTGAGATTTGAAAAGAAAAGGTAGTCAGTTACTGGGTGGTAAATCTGGACTATGAGGTAAGTGTTCAATATTTTCAAAGCAACAATCAGCAAGCAGCTTTCGAAAGTCTTGACTTGTGCACTGGTGCATTGTCGTTGAGTAACTAGACACCTTGCGTGAGTTTTCCACGTCTTTTCGCTTTAATAGAATCTCTGAGACGATGCATTAAGCTTGAATAAAGTTGTCATTTTTCCTGCAGAAGGAGTGACGTTAAACTTCTCGGAGGTGGCTTGATTCTGGATCATAACGATGGACCCAAGTTTTACTTCCAGTGACAAGTAGGTCGATAATTAAATCTGGTTCGTTCCCACAAAGCGCTAAGAATTGTTAACACATCTCTACTCGTACACGCATTTGCAATGCCGAATGCATTCGTGAAACCCACGTTGCATTACCTTTTGTCATAGCCATATGAAGTCGGTTGACGCATTGTGATTAAATTAATCAGCGCAGTAATTTCTACAAAATAATTATTAGAAATATTTTTTATACCAACTTTTTGAAAGCAATTCACAGATGAAGTTTAAAAATTGAATCGATTCTGCCTTTACTTGATGTAAATCCATATCAAATGATAAAAACACACACAATGTTGTATTAGATTTACACTTTATTTAATAATATTTAATAATATATAACAGCTGTTTCACCGTACAACGGTTTCTTCAGATATAACAAGCGGTACTGTAAAACATTTTACTTAAACGTATATATTTTTTATTTTATGACTTAATGGTATTCTCAGAAATTGGAAACCGAAATATTTTTACCCGCCTCTTTTAGTATAAGGGATACATAGATAACATAAATTATATTATAAGTGACACATAACTAACAAAACATTTCAATCAAAAATAGGAAATAGGTTCAACAGAGGGGAGGAATTAAGCTCTGTTTTGTCATTTAATAATTTATTAGAAAATTTTTATTTATTAATTTCCATTGCTTCTAATAAATCGAGTTTCTTACTTTTCTTATCTCCATGTAGGATCTTGAAATTATTATTAAAACTATGGCTCTCTTCAATTAAATGGTTGGAGTATGCTGAATCTGTTTTCCCATTTCTAAACGAATAATAATGTTCGTATATGCGCTTTTTGAACGTTCTACCCAATATATGTTTTAGTACATGTGCCACAAGTTAGTTTATACACACCTAACTTATTATGATGTGCTGTTTTACTTTTATTGTTTTTGATGTAGTTACTAATATGGTTGTTGGTTTTATATGCAATTTTTATATTTTGTTTTCTTAAAAATTTTTCTAATATTTTATTTTGTCTGCCTAGGTAAGTAATAATTTTAAATTTCTTGTCATGGTCTGTAGTAATCGGATATATATCTTGTATTGCTTTAGTTTCTCGTTTTTTGGATATTATTTTGTCTATTATATTCGGGTCATAACCATTATTGATTGCAATCTGTTTTATAATGTTGTATTCTGAATTAAAGTCTTCTATTTACATGGGCATATTTAATAGTCTATGAATCACACTATATCATCATACTATTAAATATATGAAAAACCTTGAAAAATGGCCTTCCTTAAGGGTCGGTTCACGCTCCTCTAATGTTCAACATTTACACCAATGATTTCTTGCTGAAGCTTGCAAGCTTTAGACGAATATTATAAGAAATGGCGCTTACAATCAAACTGTTCAAAATCAGAAACAGGTGCCTTTCATTTGTGTAACGAGAACGCCAGCAAAGATATGGATGTTGAATTTGATGGTGATCGAATCAACCACAACCCCTACCCTAAATATTTAGCTGTAGCGTTAGACTGGTCCCTGACATTCAACCAGCACCTCTACAAAACTAGTCAAAAGGTGAAGACCCGCAGTATTATATAAACTTGCCAGCAATTCATGGGGAGCGAATGGGGAAACCTTGCGAACGGTAGCTATTGAACTGGCTTACTCTTCTACTCAGTAATGTGCTACCATCTGTTATCGAAGCTCTCACACCAAACTACTAGATATACAACTTAACGATACAATGAGGATCGTCTGTGGCTCTGTTAGATCCACTCCTAATCTTTGGCTACCGATTCTTTCTAATATTATCCTGTCGAATATGAGATGTGTCGCTGCAGCACAGAATGAATTGACTTAAATTACCAATAACGCTGATATTCCTATACACAATGATTTGGACAACGTTCCTAGGACCCCATTGACATCCAGGATTTAGCTGGATACGGAAGTTCAGCACCCCATCAATGTGAGTGATTACTGAATAGCCCTCCTCGATCAACACTCTGAATTAAGGAATAGAGATGAATTTCTAATCCTTCTGAACCTCCGCCGAGCGTAACCCTCCCACGTAGGCAATTGTCTCAATATTGCATAAATGGAAACTAGCATATACCAGCCTCGGCGACTGTGAAAATCTTAAACAAACTATGGCCCATATAGTAAACGACTAACCCCAGGAGAAGTTTCCCTGATCTCGCAGTACTGGACTGGTTGAAATATTTAGATATTAGTGCATAAATTATTTTAATGACATTCTTTTTGTCATAAAAGTGATTTATACACTATCTAATTTTTTTAACATCCCTACTCATACGAAATAAATAAATACATAGCAGCCGTGAATATGTCACTTGCAACAGTGAACGAATCGTCGACCAAGAAGGAAGCAGTGTGCTATATGCCCCCACTAGCAATAGTTCCGCGCCTGTGGACTCATAGTAATACCTACCAACTTACGCCAATAACATTATTTCCCCCTGAGATCTTAGACTAAAGACCCAACTCAGTTTAGAGGCGAGCGAAGGTAGAGTTCTTTTTTTTATGTAGGCGCCACCATGTTTAAACTCTTTAGCCGCTACAGTCAACATAGACACTGCCGAACGTAACTTGACTAAATCATAGGTATCTACATGTATCGTCGTTAATATAACCAATTTTGCTACCAAGTCATAAAAGAAAACTACAGATGTAAAACAATAACAATCGGGAATTTATTCACAACGAAAATAATTCAACAACCAACAAAAATATGTTAAACATCAAGATCAAAATCTGCAATACCAAAAATAATGCAAACAAGAATCTACATCAGCTTTCAAACCACGGAATTAACAATATCCAGCCTAGTTTTCTAATTAAAAATTATTTCAGATGACCAACGCAAGATAGAAAATAATGAAAATAAAATATAAAACTCAACTTCAGAGTTATGTTATTAAATAAAAACCGTAATCAGAAGATATGTGCAGAGAAATTAAGATAATTAATTAATATGCTCGACATACAATATGTGACTAAATTTCTAGATTAAGTACGTAACAAATTAACTGTTGAAGAAACAATAGAACTGTAAATGACATACATTATTACTAGAGAACGGACGCAATTTCCATAAAACGCAATCGGCAATTGGAATTGTGCATAACGTCGCTCAGTACATCCCGGCGTAATTCGATGAAGTATTTGTTTGACTTACTCGGACACCTGGTCTCGCCGCGATAACAATGGACAAGCCAGCTATTGTATTCCGAGAATATAGTGCTTTTTAAAGTATTTTCATGAGTGTAGATAGAAGCGGGGTTTTTATAATGTATTTTATTTATTAGTTTATATTTCGTAAGATAAATAAAGTGCTGTGAGTAAGTTTCTTGTTTTCATAGTTTTAACTGTTAATTACATCGTAATTTTTGCGATAGATCCTGTTTAATATCGTTTGATTGAATCTATTTCTACCAATTATTTCGACGTAAGAGTGTGCATTTAATTTCGTTCAGTTTGAATAACTTACGCACACATTTTTAGTTTTCATTTATTTAGATCTAGAGCATTGTTTAAGTTACTTTTTTAGACATGATACGGAAGAATGTCGAGAACGGCATTGTAAAACAATGGCGAGTTGGATTGACGGTCATACTGATTGTATGTCCATTGTCAGTGATTCCGAAATTTATTACAAAATCCGTAAAATATCGTCAAAAATTCGTCACTTAGGATCGCAAACACATCTGAACTCTGTAAAACTTTTATGGCGGCTAATATTCCATTAAATAAACTTAGCAATCCCACTTTAAAAATATTTCTGAAAAAATATACTGGTCGAAATGTTCCTGATGAATCAACTTTACGCAAATATTATGTTTCTAGGTGCTATACGAGAACAGTAGAACGCATTAGAAGCCATCTTTTAAATCAATACATATGGATAAGCGCCGACGAAACGGTGGATATGTTAGGACGCTGTGTGGTAAATGTTGTAGCTAGTGTACTACATCCAACTATTCCATATAACGCATATGTAATAGCAACAAAAGTTATAAATACAGTTGATGCGGAAACAGTTGCTAAAACGATTAATGAGAATATTCAAAATATACTTCATTCCGACGACAGGTACAAAGAAAAAGTACTTTTATTTGTAAGTGACAGAGCTGCATATATATTAAAGGAAACATATCCTAATTTGCTGCATATTACTTGTGTAGCGCATGTTCTCCGCAGATTCTGTGAATATATCAGAGCACCTTTCCAGAAGTTGATAGACTTGTATCAGCTTTTAAAAAATTTTCAGAAAAGCACCATTGAGAGTAGCTCTTTTCAGGGAAAAATTTCCATCTCTGTCACTGCCTCCCACTCCAGTAATAACTAGATGGGGAACATGGCTGGAAGCTACTAGTTATTATGCTGAGAATTTCGATAGTCTAAAACATTTCGTAACACTGCTAAAGGAGGATGCTAGAAGTATTGGCGAGTGCAAGGAGCTCACACAAATCCCAAATTTAAAAAATCAGTTGTACTTTCTTCACGAACACTTTGGAAAATTGCCAAAACTAATCACTTATTTTGAAAATCGAAATCTCAAATTAAATGACGGATTAACCACATTAGATGTGGCTGTTAATAATTTGAAAAGTATTCCAAGTGACTTCGGATGTGGCCTTCGGCAAAAGTTTGAAGCAATTATTAATAGAAATCCAGATTTAATTACATTGCAGCAATTATGTATGGAGACAATTCCACAAAATCTAAAGGCTAAATATGAAGAAATAAAAGAATATTTCGAGTATGCACCTACAACCAGTTGCGATGTAGAAAGGACGTTTTCTATTTATAAGAATGTACTTAATTCAAAGAGAACAAAATTGACATAAGAAAACCTTGAGAAACTATTGCTAGTCAATATTAATACTCCTTTACTCAACTTGAACGACAAAATGAACAAATAAAAATGTTCCAATTATAGAAATAAAATTAAAAACTTTAAAAAAACAACTTTTCAACAAATACATATGTATTTCGTAATTTTATAGATCACCACCGGTTCGTTTTCCAATTATGTAAATAAAATTAAATATTTTAGAAATACAGCCTTTCGCCAGTACTGCACTGGGTGGTAAGCGTGTCCGTTCTCTAATTATTACAGATAGCAAGAAGCAAAGAAAACGTTATAGAATAGGTCTTTAATAAATGTGTAGAATACTAATACAAGCAGAACGATGCTAAATGTAGGCAGAACAAAATAATATAAATTGGAAATGCCTCGATGTCTATCTAGACAGTAAAAATTATTGGACAAGCAAAAATTAATTACAGGTAGGATAGTTTTAAGAAATTAAAATTAAAACAATCGGTTTACAATAATTATATGCTATACTGAAAATATACAGCAGTCGAAATCGACACATAACAAGTGTCAAGGACGTGGTTCCGACCCGGAATCCAAGAAGCAATTATGGAAAAGGATCGCGGAAGTTTCCAAGCCAAATCAATCATAATGATATAGATATTCTTATCTAACATCCAGAACAGTTAAATTCTTATTCTAAGTAGCTTATGATTTGGATATAGACTTGTTGACAAATAAAAAAATATGAATATTACTTTTTAAGTAAAATTTTGGCATTTCTTATCTTACGGTTATTTTAGATGTGAAAGATCCAAAATAACTCGAAGAAAATGAATAGTAAATAAATAAGATACAATTATAATACAGCGGATGACAACTGTCAAAGTTTTGCTTAAAAAATATCATTAATATTTTTCAATGCCACCAACTTTATATTAAAATCAAAGGCACTCCAAATAAAAATTTAATTAAGGACATGGTATGAAAATATACTGATATACTGAATACTAAATTTATACACATTATTCCAAATAGCGAGATACGTAAGTATCACCGAACGAAAACATATAATTAATTACAATTAATATCTAGTATGTGTAGCTTATAAGGTTCATAAATATTTAAATATAGACGATGATGAAGGGAGATAAGAAAGGGACTTACAATCTTTATTGCGCTTGTCTGCATTTTTCACCCTGAACAGGTTGGAAAATGTAAAAAGTGACCTTGCTTCCGTCTAATAATTTGAGCTTAAGGTCAGTTGTGAGAAAAATACTATGCTAATTAGAAGATAGGAATTTATGCTTATTTAACACAATCTACATGTTAATAATGGCGATTTTGCTTTTGTTATATATACCGGGTGTTTCAGTTAAAGTACTCACTGTTACGATTTCTTAAACAAATAGAAAAGGAGAGTTTGTTAAAGAAATGACATATAGCAGACATCGAGGCCAAGTTATTTAAAAAACAAACATTAAAAGAATGAAGTGTATAGATGCTATATGCAAAAAGAAAAAAATCGACATATTAATTTATTAATTCATTCTAATAAAAAGAAATATATTTTGAAATATTTTGAAATTATTAAATATTTTAGCTCTAAAAAAATATTTTTTTTTAAATTTAATTTCATTATTTATTACATAGAACGGATCAAATGGTTCTAAACTTTTGTAAATCTGCCCCAAATTTGAAGCAAAATATCAATATAAAACACGGCGACCGGTATTATCAACTGATATTAAAAGCAGTTTTAGTTAAAAGACGTTTAAATTAAGTGTCCCTTAAATTAAACGTTCTGTATTATGAGATGTATTTAAGCAGCATTTAACTAAATGTGATATTTAGGAAGGTTGGTAATACTTTTAGAACAAAATATACGAATTTAGCACATTTGAACAGTTTGTATCTGACTTCGCTTTGGATTGTGTTGCTTTTAATTTAAAATTAAGAGCGGATCTTTAATATTGTCAACATGTTTGCTTAGAACTACGTTTTAGTTGTAAAATGGTTTTCAATTGAGGTACATAGTTTTGTATACTGTAATCAAAAACTAAAAAATATTTAACAGCTACATTCATATATTAGAAATATTTGCGGGAAGTAAAAAAATAATACAATGAAATTAAAAATCACAGTAAATTTAGAAAATATATAAAAATTTTGAAAATTTACATGTAGAGAAATTAATATTAAACCCAAAATATATAAGCTATAATGGATTTACGACGTAAGTACACAGAAATTTCGAGGTTATGTAAGTATATTTGAGTTATAGAAGTATAGCAAACGCCAATTAAGTTGGCGCGAGGAGGGGGTGCGCAGAAAACGTTTTTAAAAACGTCTACCCCCACTACTCAAGTAATTGTCAGAATACATTTGTCATTGACGTTTGACGGAACATAATGTATTTGCTAGGGGATCATAAAGTGATATACGCTCAGAGGTTAAAATTATCTGACATTTGATGTAAAACCAAATACAAATCTCCCCACTACTTCTAATCCTGCGCGAACTTACCCCTCCTCGCGCCAACTTAATTGGCGTTTGCTATACATACAAACATAGATATAACTAGTGTTCATTTGAAAAGTCAATCTAGTAGCATGTGATTTACTAAGAACATTTTGAAGTATGTCGTAAATTCAAATTTACTGCTTAACCTACGAAGTCGTATATTTTGACAGTTTCATACATACAAATAAATAACAAATAATAGGTATTTATTGAAAACTATAACAAATGTTGAAAATGTTGTCCTTCAAGATCAATGCACATTAAAATCCTCCGTTCAAAATTTCTGATGATATTCTGCAACATTACTGGATTGTTATTAATTTCTATGCATTTCTGTTCGATTCTCTGTAGCATATCATTCAAATTTAATATAGCTGTTCGAAATATGTTATTTTTTAGATAAGGCCACAAAAAGAAGTCGCAAGGTGTTAAATCGCATGAACGTGCAGGCCAGGCAATTTCAGTATTTCGACTAATTATACGCTCATCAAAAAATTCTCTTAAATAATCCAAAGATTCTGCAGTACAGTGACAAGGTGCTCCGTCTTGTTGAAAATATGCATTTTGTAGTTCATCATCATGCAACTGATTAACAAATGGTTGTAAAATTTCCGTACGGTACCTTTGAGCATTTAACGTTCCCTGAAAAAATATTGGTCCAATGATTCGCCTTTGGCTTATCGCTGCCCAAACACCAATTTTCTCTGGATGTAGCGATTCTTCATTAATTACATGTGGATTTTCACTACTCCAAATTCTTGTATTTTGTGAATTTAGGTATCCCGTTTTATAAAACCATGCTTCATCAGTAAAGATGACTCTTTGCGAAAGTTTTCCATTATTGTTCATATTTACAAACCAATTACAAAACTGTAGTCTACGTGGGTAATCAATTTCTAACAATTCTTGTACTGCTGTGACACGGTATGGATAAAGTTGCACATCTTTTTTTAATAACTTGTGAGTTGTACCATCAGAAAGGTTTATTTGTTGACTCAAATGTCGAACAGATGTCTGTGGTTCATTTTCCATTATTTCTTCAAACGATTGACATCTTGAGGTGTACGTTTCTTAACTGCTCCACTGCCTGATTTTCTTAAGAGACTACCAGTTTCAGGAAAAAGTTTTAAAGTTCTATCCAAAGCATTGTATATAATCTATTACAAAATGTTGAAACTCAACTTGAAATTCTACCTTCCAATCTTGAACTAAATAAACCCATAAACCATAAATTTTATTACCGCTTCGAAAATAAGCCTGGACTAAAAAAAATTTATGTTCTAAAGTGAAAGCCATTTTAAAACTGGGAAGCAATTTATTTAAACCAGAATCGACGCACGATTATTTTATGCACTAACTGATATTTGTGATTGACATTATCAAATGTCATTTGGATTTACGTTTACGGAACAATAAACACATACTAATAAACACATACTAATTTCAAAGTAAACTAGACTGACTTTTCAAATGAATACTTGTTACACACGTTACACACACGTTACACTGCGTTAATTCTCCGTTTAATACTTGTTAAATTCAGTTATTTAGGTTTAAATGTGTGTTTAGAGTTAAACGTTCCTTTAAACATGTTGATAATAAACTTGCGTTACTTTTAAATGCCATTTAATATAAATTCTTAAATAGGTTGATAATATCGGCTGTAAGTAGTTAAACACCACAATCAACTTAAGTTTTTAAAATAATTGGTTCATCCAGTAACTTGACAAATATATTCAAGCAGCTCGAGAAAACGAAGAATATGCCAGAAAATGCTTATACAGCTCAAAGAATTCATTAATTACGGAGTCATACTTATACAGAGAACGCCATAACTTTCATTGTTGCAGAAAAGTCTTTCATGCTGTTAACACAGACCTGCCCGTCAATCGCCTCCTAGCGGATAATAGCATAATCGCACAACTGTCATGCATGAAATATTATTATATTTCTAACCGTTTATATTTATTTTTCTTTTTATTATTAATACTGATTATTTATATAAAAACTTAAGTTGATTGTGGTCTTTATATTTGTGCTTAGTGGTTGATTTCACATTAATTTTTTCTGGTTTAAATTTGGCGCTGACTGCAAAAAGTTTAGTTTGATCCGCTCTATGTAATAAATAATGAAACAAAATAAAAAAATTGTTTGCTTTTAGAGCAAAATTTTCAGTTTGCGGCTGTTTTGTTTGCGGCCATTTTTGGGGAGTCGATTTTTTTTGCCAAAAATTTTTTATTTCCTATTTTGATTGTTTCGTTTAAATTAATATATGTTTGTTTATAATGGAAAGACCTACAAAAGCAGCTGCCAGTATGAAAAAATCCTTGACTAGAAACGCAAACAATGAAAAAATATGATTTGAAAAAGGTAAGAAAAGGCAAGCAATTAAACGTGCAGAAAGTAACTCCGTAAGTGAACAAAGGCTCTCTGGAATGCGCAAGTATGTAAATTCTAAGTTAAGTAGAGAATCTATGCGTGAAAAAGAGTGTCGTCTACATTTAACATATAAACATCTTTCAAATGAGACTAACCTAGTAACGTACTCATCGACTCAGTTTAGTACTTGAGTTTCTTTCAATTGCCGAGCACCATATCGACATTGATATAAAATGATAGTAGGATAAATTGATGTATAATTTAAAAGAATTATTAGAACGATAAAGGTATTTATGTTGGGAAATTCGTTAATGAGTAAACAAACCAATAGAAAAAAAGTGGTCTTTCCTTTATACTAGCCTTGTACTAGTCCGGTACTGACTCGTGAAGATATGAGACCATCTTGGATACACCTTTTATCAAACGCATCCAGAATCATTAAAATTGGTCAACCCGTTGAGTACCTATGTGCGAATAAATATAAAAAACAAACATATACATGACGAATTGATAACTTGTTGAATACTTGTTTATGTAGATTACTCTAATCTAAATAACTTCTATACATTTTGAAATTTTTTAGCAAACTTTCTAATTTTAAATGAAAGTCCCCAAGACTGCGATCAAATCAAAAAGAGCATAATTACCTTATTTAAGTAATATACGAGATGCTACCCAGAAATTCCCGGAATGTGAAAAAAACACAATAAATAGTTCTTCCAACTTATTCGCCACCATTCCCTTCAAGGTACTCTCCTTCCGCATGAATACATCGATCTCAGTGACTTGTCCATGGCTGGAGGCAGTGCTGGAAGTCTACACTGTTCAACACTGTCTGCGATTCGGTCCGGATCTTCTCAATCGTCTCAAAACGGCGCCCCCTAAGCTTTAGTTTCAACTTCGGAAACAAGAAGAAGCAAGGGGTAAGATCTGGGGAGTTGTGTGGTTGAGCCAGTACTGTTGTCTTCGTCGAAGCTAGAAACTGATGCGCAAGTGAGGTCTGGGTTGGTGCATTGTCGTGGTGTAGAATCCACGAATTGTTGCGTCACTTGGCAAGCTGTTAAAGTCGAATGTTTCTCTTAGTCGCCGAAAAACATCGCAATAAAACCGTCCACCAACTGTTTCAGCTGTCGGAAGAAATTCTTTGCGCACGATGCCATCAGCCTTAAAGAAGCGAATCAACATCGACTTGACGTTGCTTCGAACTTGTCGTGCTTTCCTCTGTCGTGGTGACGATGGCTTTTTCATTTTTTGTTCAATATTGAGTAACACTGGCACAAACTTCGCGGCAATACGCCGCATATTGAGTTCATCGGACAGAATACGCTGACAAACGCCATACCGCAAGCCGACAATGTTACAAGTGTCACGAATTGTTCTTCTTCGGTCTTGCAAGATAGTAGCATGCCATATTTCATGGCGCTTTTCCGTCGATGGACGACCGGAACACTCATCGTCATCAACTGACACACGTCCATTTTCAAAACGGTTGAACCACTCATAAGTTTCCGTCTGGCCTAAAACATCCTCACCAAATTCTTGTTTAAGTATTTTCAGTTTTCACTGCCATTTTACCAAGTTTGAAGCAGAATTTGATGCACGTTTTTTGCTCTTTCACATCAGATATTGTAGTGTCGCAGAATAACTCAAACACAACTCAACAAATATAAACATAAAAACTGTTTGTGACCTCGTATAATACTTAACTTAGGTAAATTATTTAAACTATGTTTCACCAAGAACCGAATGCTACATCAGTTAGCAAGATAGTACATAATTCATTGGGTTTATTTGTAAAACAACTAAATTATAAGCAAAATTCCCTTTGTTCTTCCTTATAAGTAACCCTCGTCTTCCCGTGATTCGGTTAGTTTGTTTATAAAGCCGTCACGAAGGATCCAGTGAGAGGAAGTATGTGTTCTTATTTTTCCTTAGGATCGGCCATTCCAAATAAAGCGCAAATTATTATTAGTTTTTTTTTTTTTTTTTTGAAAAGCAGTAAAATTTTCTGACGTGGATAATGATCGTGTGTTGAGGTCAAAACAAAATAAGGAAAATTCGTGTATTAAAATTCGGGGAATAGAATACATAATTGATGTTTAGAAACAAAACAATAAAAAGCTAGCCAACTTACAAGTAAAGAATAGCTAAATGAAGTTAACAAAATAATTCAAATAATTAATAAAAATTAAACAAAATGAAATAAAATACGAGGGATGTTTTTTTTATGTTTTGCATACTGGGACATAGAGGGCGCCACTAATCAAATGTCAGTACCAAAAATTAACCTTCCTCATTAGTTAGCCTAAATTCAAAGTTTCAGTGTGATACGTGTAGTGTTGTAAGTACAACGTACTCTCAAAGTTGAAATTAAAACATGAAAATTTTCGCACAATAATTTTTCATAACTTTTAAGACAATTATCTCAACAAGAATGCCTAGCCGAGTTGGTTTTTGTTTTCGATAATGAAGCACCACATCAGGCAATAATCTCTCGTTGATATGGATAATTCAAACGCGGACGGATTAGTTTTAGCAACGATCCAAAATCGCACTGTAGTTCCCAAACATATAAAATAAAATGCGTGGTGGACGATTTTCGTCAAGCAGGCGTTGAATATTCAATATTAAACAATGTTATTAATGCATACAACGCACACAGTGTTCTTTTGATGCCTTTGCTAGGTTTTCTAAAATATGTATATTTATGGAAAAAATTGGCGAAACATTTTCTTCACACTAAAGCTGATATTTTGGAAACCAGTGCTTAGAATCATCTAAGCACTGGTTTCCAAAATATCAGCTTTAGTGTGAAGAAAATGTTTCGCAAATTTTTTCCATAAATATACATATTTTAGAAAACCTAGCAAAGGCATCAAAAGAACACTGTGTGCGTTGTATGCATTAATAACATTGTTTAATATTGAAATAGGTATGCTAGCAGGTATTTACATAAATACTCTTAAAAAAGTGCATAAATACATTCAAAATGATTAACATTATTAACGGCTTATTTTAAATATTATGTTCATGAGTTAGTTATGTCTACTGTATATGTACATATCTATTATTCGTAAATCTGGGAACGTCTCCACGGACATATGGATAAGTTGGCCACCAAGGATGGGTTTATCGATACTTCTCCCCTACTTTTTCGTTCTACGCGGTACTTTTTGTTACTTCTCGGGCGTCCGACATGAAGTTTTCTGCCGATGCGCCTTGTGTGTCGGAGCGGCAGGTTTAACGCTTGTGTAGCTGCCCGGTTTCCGGTTCCGGTTGGTGAGTGGCGTTTGTTGATGCGTCGATACCGTCTCGACCGCCCGGGTCACTGCACATCTAATTAACATTCGACTTAAGAACTCACTCCTTTTACGATCTTACTTTTAAAATGTGCACATTCGACAGTCTAGTCTATGTAACAGCAACTGCTGCCATAAAATAAAAGTGACCAGATAGTATAGAAACTGTTAGTTTTAATTTGAACCAAAAGAAGAAGAATTGGGAAAATAATCTTGAACCATAGGATAATATATGATAACTGAAGCTGGGAATTATATCCACACGGAAACTGTATTATATTCGCATGTATTATGTTTTCGAAATTCAATGAAAATATGCAGAACTTTGATTAAAATATTCAAAAATATGTAAAGTTTAAGTGATAGTTACACAACTAAATTATTGTCAAAATATTAAATAATGTCAATATAAATTTAGAGATACCACAAATATGTACTATATTAATATTTTATTCGTAATTTTACAAAATACATGTATAATAAGAATAAGTAAGCTAAACAATGTAACTCTTTGTATTTATATTTGCCTTTGTCTAGTATTGTAAACATTTACAACTAAATGCTTTTCTAAATTCTCAACTAAAAATGCTGTATGCAGAAAAGCTTCGCTCAGCGTCAACTGTTGTAATTGGCCCATAATTATATTAGCAGATAATTGATGGACTGATCTCAATAATTTCATCGTAGTTTCCTTGCAACATATTGGATATTCTACTAAGCTGATAAAGCCCTCGTTTTTCCCTAGAACTTGTGTTAGTTTAATTTTGAACGGCTCTCCTATGGTACCTATCACATTATAAATTTTATTCTTGAAACTTTTAATCAATTTTTTTTTAATCAATGTTCAACTTGAATTTCAAGTTTTCGTAGTTGTGTTTCACTAATAAAACCATAGTTTGCTTTGATAAAAGCTAGCTCTTGGCGCATTTGCGCTTTATTTCGTATATCTTTGCAATCCGCAATTGCTATCGAGCCGTTTGAAAACGACAATGAATTCTCTTATCTGTTCAAAGATATCTGCATAAAATTTTTACTGCAATACTTACAAAGCACTCTGCCATTATCTACATTAAATTCAGGATAATCTTTTATTCAGATCGACACACGTGAATATATGAAAATAACAAAGTAAAATTACGTGTACATATACTTTCGAGAACTAACTAAACACAACTGGCGATATGACTAACCTATAGGTCAACTTCATAGCTCGTAGATTCACTGGAACGTCCCCGACTTGATAAATACAAATCTGGGAATTCTCGCTGTACGGAAATGTTCATGTGGACAGTTAATATAATTTTGATATATTATGAATAAATGGTTTTATATATTTTTTACAGTGCACTTTAGAAATTAATTATAAAATATAAACAAATATGCAATTTTATGAAATATGTTTAATGCAGTATTTATGTACAAGATATGCAAAACAAAAGTAGTCGCAAATGCTTTCTTTTTACGTCATCCATATAAATATGCCAGAATTTTGGTAAACATATCATTAATAAAAAATATACATTTTCATATAATCCCAACTTTAACGGTAACTAATCTAACATTTATATAAGAAATGTCTAACATAACTTTTTGGTTTATATTTTCCTGTTTTAGTTAATAAAATTCTCTAAAATATATATTATTTAAAAAAATTATTAAAGTACAAAATCAACTTTAAATTAAAAAACAACTTTGAAATCTTTTACGGCCGATTTCATAATCACAGCTTGGAGGCCCCTTTTACTAAAGACATCTTTTAGTTAATCGTGCCTTTAAGATCTCCATTAAAGCAGACGCGTTTCACGTTTATAGTAAACACTTAGGTTGGTTACTTTGTTTATTACTTCCTTTTGGTATTATTTATAATTTTCATTTTGCGTCCCAATTTTACTGTTTTTGAATTGTCGAATTATTTAAAATATGTAACAAATTAAAGAAATTTAGAAGCGCTACTTTTAGCAACGAACAAGAATTATTTTTTGTAGATGATGTATATGAAGAAAAAAAAATATAATAAAATGTAAAATTTCTAATAAAATCTAGAATTCCTTCTTCTTACTACACTTTCTAATTCATTTTTGACGAACTCGAACTTGTATTCACAATATTCATATTGCGCAAATAAAGAAATTCTAACCTATCACTAATACAAACAAATCCTATTATGTATGCATAGATAAGATATGTATCTCTGTATTTCAATGAATTGAATATAGCTTAAGTTTAAAACAAACTTCTGGAATAATGTGTCAAAAATTCGATTTTAGAGCTGATGTTGACTTTTACTTCAAACAGTGGTTATTAGAGACAGGCACTTAGGTCGACCGGCATTGGCGTCACTGCGTGGAGTTTACCGAAATAAAACTGCTCTTTATTTAGAAAAAAATTATCGTAGAATTATTGAAAAGGCAGATAAAATATACTAAACAACTTACCCAATATGCTTCGATGCTTAGATCTACTGCAATTTGAAGATTTTGAAATTGCATTTGATCGAGCCTTATAGCAGCTGCTTCTTTAGGGTTTAGTTGTATAATCACCAACTTTATGGTATCAAAATATTTAAAGTAATAAAATGCTGCCTCTAACCATCGTGTAAAACTTGGCTGCAGCGGTTCCGGGAGGTAAGGAGATTGTGAATGAAAGAGCCGAATCCGTGTCGGAGATTTAAGAAAAACCACCCTCGTATATCCTATTAGTTAATCCACATGGAGATAATATTTTCGTATAGTGTCTGCTACAAGATATAAAGCATGAAGCAGACATGTAACGTATAGTAAGTTTGGATGAACTTCTTGGAATAATTATCCCATGCGATGTATAACTACAGCAGCATCGGTAACCAACAATAATACTTGCTTTGGTAAAATTTCAAAGTTGTGTAGTATTGTAACTAATACATTATGAAGTGCTTCAGCAGTACATTCTTGCAGTCTTTTACAGACTAACAAATAAGGGTGTGACGATCCTGGCGAGGTTATTGTCCATACAAGGATTGATACAATGGAATTTTTTTTATATCTGTAGTTTCATCTATAGTGAGCCTCAGTCTTTTATTTTTTACTACGCTTTTTACTTAATAATCCATTTTTTCGCTCACCGTCGGTAAATACCTACGCAGTGTCCTCGGACGTGGTAGTTTCCACGTCGGATTGTATTTGTTCCAAAACTAATGAAACATTCTTTGTCCGATTTTTTCAACCGCTATATTACATGCACTTAACATCATACTTAAATCACAAAGAAATTCATTATACGGTCTCTCTCCGTTTTTTTTTTAGATTTAAGTTTTGCACTATTAACATGTTTCCTACACAAACGTGGATTGCAACATAATAAGCTTCTCACAAACTAAACACCTCATTATTTTACCAATATATATTAAGTCTGGGAATTGCCATAAAAATCTGCTTGCCCTATTTGCAAACAAGCGAGTTGATATATTTCTATGAACTTTCGACTTTGCGCTCGAATTACATATACGCGACCTAGACTCCTGATACACCAATTTCGACTACTTTGATTTGCTTTAAATTTGCTTATGAACTTTAGCATTCTTTTTGAACTTACTTTTATCCGTTTCTTTTAAAATTACTTAACACAAATTTAATAATCATTACGTCACTTTAATTAAGGTCTCATTTAAATCGATATATATTTTCTGTAAGCGAAATTCATGAAATTTATACCATTTCAACTACAATAACGCTTCAAATTTACATTTTTATATAGGCTACTATTTTCTTTTACAGTTTACATTATTATAATCTACTATTTCATAACAGAATAATTAAAACATGCATGAGTGGGTAAACCTCACCAGTTTTGTATAATACAAAGGTATTTTTAATAATATAAAATATTATTAAAAATCTGGTGTGAAGAACACAAATATAGTTTCAATATTAATATTTTTTGTGAACGTGTCCGAACATATCCCTCCCCAGAGACGCAGATACGTATTTCACCTTTCTACAGGATTATCGGTACACCCCTGCTGGAGAAAGGATATCTTCAGACACATTCACAAAAAAGAACGACTTCGTTATCTCACAGAAATTATCCAGACCGAGCGAGAAGTAAATTCAGCGCTGCCTATTGCCAGACGGCCGAAGTACCTCGCTCTGTCCACATAACAAATGCGAACCAACGACGTATTTCCAAAGATGACACTGCCTTCTCTCTAGAAACTGTATTTTGTTTGTGTCTTCACTGATACTTACGGACTAACCGCATATGTAATGTAGCTGAATAATTGAAACATACATGAGTGGGTAAAACCCCATCAGTTTTGTATTATACAAAGGTATTTTTAATAATATAGAATATTATTAAAAATCTGATGTGAAGAATACAAATACAGGTTCAATATTAATATTTTTTGTGAACATATCCAAACATATCCCTCCCCAGAGACGCAGATACGTATTTCACCTTTCTACAGGATCATCGGTACGCCGCTGCTGGAGAAAGGATATCATCAAAGGATATCTAAAATATAAGTCGTGTCGACGACAAAAAGACGATACCCTATATCTTACATTCGTTACTTGACCAAGACAAAGTCTAATTCTACATTGTGATTTACATTTCTTTACTCTGAAAAGTCATGGATGACTAAATTTGAAAAGGACAGAATTTTTTTATAAAAAGCATCTTGATATATAACGGAAGTGTATAGATACGGTTAGAAGAAGATAGGTACCTACTTCACAAGTTGATAAAGACGGTTTACCGAAAATCTTAATTTACAATTCTCTTATTGAAACAAAATTTTCAATTAATTTTGACAAATCTCGTACTTGATTTAATTTTTTTTAATAGAATATATTTAAAGTAGTTCGTGTTTTGTTTCATCTAAATGTAAACAAAATATAATGTAAAAAATAGTTTTTTTTGGAAATACCTACTACTTTAACCGAGTCGGTAATACTAAGAACTATGAACATTAACAAAAGTTGAATTTCAATAACAGTATAATAGTAACTTGTTTTCACACTTACTTATGACTATATACTTATTTATTTATAAGTCTAATAATTATTTGACTATTTGTGTTGTTTATGTTATAAATATTTAGAAACTATTAAAACATATTTTACCAACCATCAAACATTGGCGATGGTGGTGTAATGGTCAGCATAGTTGCCTTCCAAGCAGTTGATCCGGGTTCGATTCCCGGCCATCGCATTTTTTTCCTTATTATATTTTTATATCTCAGATATTTATTACGAGAGTTGAACTAACCTCTCTAGTCAATTAATATCTTATAATAATTTATAACTACATTTGATGTAGAAGCGACTGTTATTATATAGTAAAGTAAGTTATGTATCTTTCAAATATACAGTGTGTATAAGCCAAATGGAATAAATTCATTATTTCGGTTACTGTACATATTTATAAAAAATCCCGAAACATGTCATATTTAATTTATAAATTAACATTCTTCAACGTGAAAATGCGATCCCTACCTTCAACCCCCTTCGAATGACAGGTACAACCCCCATTTTTTTAAATGGGAAGTATAGGCTTGTGATATATCGGTGTAAAGGTCTCTTTATTCTCTATTCAAAAATTTTATAATTTTCATGTTTGTTGCAACAATTAAGATAGAATAAAATAAAATCATATTGTTATCGAAATTCGCTACAATATACTCAAAAAATAAAATTTAATGCAAAATGTAAAGAAAAATTTAAAACGCCAAAAAAAAATATGAATGTCAATGAAGTAGATGTTCAAAATGTTCACCATGAACGTCTTGGCAACATCCTAATCTTAAATAAAACTGTCTTCTAACATTATTTAACATATCAGGCGTGATCGACCTAATCGCAAGCGTTATTCGTTCTCTTAAGTCATTTAAATCCAAAGGTTTAGTTTTGTACACAATGCTCTTCAAATATCCCCATAAAAAAAATCAAGTAAGGTCAGATCAGGTGATCGCGTTGGTCATTCTATCGATCCTCGCCTTCCTATCCACCGATTGGGAAATATTGCATCGAGGTACTGCCGGACATTGCGTTGGTAATGTGGTGGTGCTCCATCCTGCTGAAACCATATCGTATTCATTGGAACTTGAGGGTTTCCTGGATCAGGATATAAATTTGCAAAAGTTGGAATGACATCATTTTGAAGTAGTGCCAAGTAACGATCGCCATTCAAATTGCCCTCAATAAAAAAGGGACCAATGATATGGTTTCCAACAATACCTGCCCAAACATTAACTTTTACTGGGTATTGTGTGTGTTCTTCCCTCATCCAGTGAGGATTTTCCGTAGACCAGTAGCGGCAATTTTGCCGATTAGCATGACCGCTAAGAGAAAAAGTGCACTCATCAGAAAACATCTAAATTGATAATATTGTTATCCAGCATGTCCATCATTCGCTCACAAAAATAAGTTCTTATATCAAAATCGTCTTCCATAAGCTCCTGAGTAGATATTATTTTATAGGGATGCATTTTATTTTCTTTTAATATGTTTACTATCGATGTATGGCTAACATTTAATGTAGTGGATGCATGTCTACTCGATGTATGTGGGTTTTCCATAAACTCAAGCATCACATCTACTTTGATTTCATCACTCAGTGCATTGGCAGCTGGTTTTTTTATCTGCCTTACATGACCAAACTCTCGAAACTGCTTCTCTATCTTACTTATTGTTCCTTGAGCTATAGGCGGTAAATCAGGAAATTTCTCATGAAATAGGCGGGTTACTTCTTGTTGTGTTCGGGTTCTATCTCCGTAACCAATCATTTGTATGACTGTTATTTTATGCATTTCCGTTAATCTAACCATTTCCCAGAATTGTATTTTACGAAATTCAAACTAAAATTATCAAACTGTCAATTTAAATGACAACTTTTAAATACAAAACAATTTACTAAGGCGTTCTAAACAAACTAATGTTGCCACGGAAACTTTTTAAAGTATTTTTAATGGATACCATCCAAAAAGCACATTGGTATGGTTTTTACTCACTTTCTTATTATGAAGACCTAAACGGGAAGTAAGTAATGCAATGATGCCTTTGATGTATGTATTAAATCTTTATAAACGCAAATGAGCATCTACTTCATTGACATTCATATTTTTTTCTGGCGTTTTAAATTTTTCTTTACATTTGGCATTAAATTTTATTTTTTGAGTATATTGTAGCGAATTTCGATAACAACATGATTTTATTTTATTCTATCTTAATTGTTGCAACAAACATGAAAATTATAACATTTTTGAATAGAGAATAAACAGACCTTTACAACGATATATCACAAGCCTATACTTCCCATTTAAAAAAATTCCCCCATTTCCCCCATTCGAAGGGGGTTGAAGGTAGGGATCGCATTTTCACGTTGAAGAATGTTAATTTATAAATTAAATATGACATGTTTCGGGATTTTTTATAAATATGTACAGTAACCGAAATAATGAATTTATTCCATTTGGCTTATACACACTGTATATATGTTACCGTGAAAGTCCGAAAACCGGTGATAGTCGAGATATACCGGTGAATGTCAACATTTACCAAGTTACTTGGCGTATGTCCGATATATTCATCAAATATCATTATTTCCAACTTACACCGGCGAATGTCAACATTCATCATGGACTCATAGTGTATGTTTAAAAGAATTTGTTTATAAAAAGAAAACAAATAAAACTCTATAGGTTATTATTTATTTTGATTAAAACATGAAAGAAATTTTCAAATGAACATAAAGAAATTGTTGAACTTAAAACAAACACAACAAACATAATATTAATATATCAAATAAAATGAATTTTATTTCTTGAAATGAAATTAAAAAAAACAAAGTAAATGTATGGCAACCTTATTTATTGCAACAACTTAAGCTACCATGACACTTACACAAATTACACAAAAATTACACAAAAGCCTATTGTTTTTACAGCTACATTTACCCGTGGAACACTTCTTTTTGCAGTTACAGCGTGTATAGCCTTGCCCTCCACTTTTTGAATTAGCAGAAGCTGCTTCTCTTACCGAAATTTCTTGACCTGAAATCTCATCCATGGAAATTAACTTTTCTTTGCAAATTGCAAATTGATTACGAGTGAAAAGCTGCTTGAAGGTGCCATTTTTGTTCGCTAATTTATAAAAGTCTGTATTCTCTATTCCAACAACAATGGCTAACACATTTCGGGGATCTGTACGACCACGATCGACGTCAGGGACTTTAATTCTTACGGTATCACCAATTTGGGCAGCAGGAAACTTTTTCTTTGAGGTTCGCAACATTTTTGTTGCTTGGAGTAGTAGATTCTTTTGCTGCTACTCTTTTTGAATTGATTAGCTCGTGCTGCCTAGTCAGCACTTGAGATGAAGACGTAATCGGTTGCAGATCAGTCAGTGTTTGAGTTGAAGACATGCTGGGTTGTAGATCAGTCGGCACTTCAGATGAAGACCTGTTGGTGGCAGATGAAGGTGGATTGGCTCCAATGGCATTTTGGTCATTCATATCACTTACATCTAAAACATGGTCATCAATATGGTCACTAACCAAATTTTCTTCACAAGTATTAACGTAAGCTTCTAGCTGTTCCTCGGTTTCAATGTTTGTAATTTGCTCGTTGGGGAGAGATGACGATGCTATGCCTCTTTTTGGTTTAACGCCAAACAGAGCTTCATATGGACTCTGGCGTATTCCTTCATGGTAAGTTGTGTTTTTTGCGAATTGGACAAACGACAACCCTTCTGACCATTTATTTGAATCATTATCATGCATCCACGCAGTTAACATATTCTGTATGTCTTGATTGGCTCTTTCGACTGAGCCTTGTGTTTGGCTGTGACGAGGCTTTCCGTGCAGTATTTTAACATCTTTCCACATAGCGCATAGTTCAGATATGACTTGGTTACTGAACTCTCTGCCATTATCCGAATGCAATATAGCGGGAGCACCAAATATTAAAAAAAATTGAAGAAGGTGATATGCTACTTCTTCTGCTCTCTTGGTTTTTTACGCTCGTAACTAGACAAACTTGGTTAAGTGATCTTGGTAAACCATTATAAATTTGTAATCGCCATCGCTGTGTGATTGCAAGTCTATCAACTCGACTTGGCATCTAGAGTTTAATTCGGAACTCATCATTGGTTTTACAACAATACCTTTTTTAGGAGCACTGTGTTTCATTTGACATTGTTGACATAAATTTAAATAGAGCATTATGACTTCATAAGTAATATTTTTGTATTTAACTTGCAATTCTTTTAGCATTCGTGTTCTTCCTCCATGGCCTGTTCGTATGTGAGTTTCGGAAAGTATATTAAACAACTCTTCGTTTGTAACATAATACTGGATATTCGTTTCTCCTGGTTTTAATGGCACAATTAACTTTTGTTCGTCACTAACTTTTAATATGTCAAAACGTTTTAAACGTCTGGTGTCCAAATGGGTACTGCACTTACTTTTACCAGAAATTACTTCAGAAACGATTTTAGAGTACCTTTCTTGAGAAAAATAAAAACAATTGTCTTCTCGTTTATTTCTTATTAGGGTATTTAACTTTTCAAGAAATTGATCACTATTTACTGCAGTAGCCATCGAGCACAAATTATAATACCTGTTGATGATGTTTCAACTGCCACGGGTTGTCTATTAGATAAGTCTCTGCGAGAACTGTCTTTACCGATTGATCATTTGGAACTGATCCGTGAATTTGAATTTAAAAGAATATATAAACAGTTTACAACCCTCTGAATTTGGGAAATCCTAGAGCTATTGTAATGAACTACGGTAATAAATGGAACAAAACTAAGAACTAAATATTCGTTTCTTAATAAGCCTATTGTGAATTTGAATAGATGCAAGAAATTACAAATACCTGTGAAGGGTAAATTAAATATAGCTGGAAATTCCAGAATGAATGGTTTGCAGTGACGTGAATAATATGAATAATAAACTTATATTATAATAAATGTCCTGTCGTTTCTGACATTGACCGAAGCTTATATGTGTTTGTCGACATACACTGGTGAAGGACCGAATTTATAATATAATTAATAATTGTTCGGTCTTTCACCTATTCATCTGGTGTCTGTCGACATTAACCGGTGTATGTCGACAACCACTACTTTCGGTCTATCACGGTAACATATATACATTTCTTGCATTAAACCGCTTCCCATTTCTCCAACATGCTTCTCACATAACTCTCGCTTCATTAATTAGCATAATTGTCATTAAATTATGTTGAAGATTATTATATGATTGGAAATTTTAGTATGTGTAAATATTTCTCCATGAATCATAAATCATAACAATGTGATTTGAAGCAAATACCTGATATATTCGAATGATGAATATTGTCAAAAAATTATTTGCCGTAATATTTGTGAGGTATTGGATAATAATAGTCAACTAGACGTTGTATACACTAACCTTTCTCGATACTATTGACCATCAAATTTGATTAAGCAAATTGAGTGCTTTCGGCTTTAGTCCATCTGTGTTAGAATCTTGGACTTCTTCTTTTTCGCTTTTCATTGATGATCTCACATCTTTCAATTGTTCTGTCCTGGCCTACGCTGATGACACTAAATTATACTTATCCGTCGAATCTTGATTATAATTAGAGCTGAGGATGTTTGCGGTATAACCATGGTTATATCATGTAACCATAGTAATTTACTATGGTTACATGATATAACCATGGTTATACCGCAAACATCCTCAGCTCTAATTATAATAATAATATTAATGTGTTTGCGAATTGGTGTAGTGAAAACAGGATGAAGATTAATGTGAACAAATTAATGCTGTGTTGTATCTTACACGTGTAAAATTGGCGTCAAATCTTGGCGTCAAATTCGACTCGGATATGTCATTTAACTTGCACCTTTCGGATACCATCTCGTCTGCTTTTAGAATGTTAGGCTTAGTTATGGGATCTACCAGTCAGTTTCAGGATTTAACTGTTATGAAATCGCTGTACCAGGCTTTTGGTTTGAGAAGATTGGAATATGCTTCGGTAATATGGTCTCCTTACTACTCGACTCCACACTGGGTTCAAAGGAAATTTCTAAAATACCTTTCCATCAGATGTGATAGTATATATCCCGAAAGAAATACTGACTACAACCAACTTCTATACAGACATAATTTCAAATCCTTAAAACATCGTCGAGATGTTAATGCTGCACGATTAATATGTAGGTTGATTGATGGTCGAATTGACTCCCTGAAATATTAAACTGTATAGCTTTTCACGTGCCTCAAATGACGTCAAGATCTAATCCTACTTTTTACCCACTATGAGTTAGAACTAACGCGCTACTAAGAGCTCCAATTAATTTGACGTACCAATGTGCGGATAATATTTATGGTGACATTTTTGCATGAGGTGTTTAGATTAAATTTTTGTTTTAGTTTATTAGTGTAGATGCTTGCTTATTTTATTTCATACATTTATATTTTTATATAATTCAGCACACATCTGTTTCTTTCTTCTATTTTTTCTTTTTTTTTATGTACTTGTCCTAGAAATGGAATTATCTCTGGAAAATAAAGATTATTATTATTATTATTATTACAAATTATTATAAATATTTCTTGGTTCTTCAGCATTGAGTAGATTTCAATAATGGAAAATTTAATCTTTCTAGAGTTATCTGTGATTATTTAATTAAATCACAGTCATTGTAATTGCCATTGATGAAGGTCAATGGCAATTATTTTGACATATTTTTGTCAAATTTTGTTGTTTGTGCATTCTATCTATGTTTTCCTTTTTACTAAAGGTACAGTATTCTTATAGATAATATTTAGTCAATGGGCGCACAGTGGTACAGAATCATTCAAACGTGATCGAAATTTTAAAAATTGATATTTTTTTGTCAAGCCCAATTTTACATATTGTTTTCCTCTTGATATAAATTAACTTTTGAGAAGAAAATAGGGTCGCTTGATTAAATAGGGATTAAATGGGAATTGTATACTTTCAAACTTTGGAAAAACGCCTTTATTTCTTAGGCCGAAATATTTCGTGCGGAAATGTGCCATTTTAAGCGTCTGTAAATTTTTTAATATTTCTAGAAGGTAAAAATCCTTTTTACCAATAAAAAACCTGTTTCCTGAGCTGTTGTTAGCTATAATAAAAACGACCCTCATTTCTGCCTTGTATCCAGTAATGGCCATCATTAAGAGACGACATTTTCTTGGAAATTTTTCAAAAAATGCCCATTAGCGTTTTGAATTACACGCAAGGACGTGCCAGGTAGTTGCTTAAACATCATGGTGTATTACAATTTATTGCTATTTTGATTGCGGTTGCAGCAAAGAGGTGCTTTAGTTTAGTTTTTGTTTGTGATTTAGTGTCTAGGTCTTAAATATTATATATATAAAATGGCCAAAACACTCTATAGAGGGGGTTAGCAGCTTCGGGAAGTTTTCTAAATCCTCATGTTCGGGGTGGATCAGTTTCGAGGTGGATCAGTCCCATCTTAGCTCTTCATATCTTCTGGCTTATTTCTTTCCAGAGTTTCCTATTCATTGTTTCTTCCTGCCAGTTGTTAACGTCTGTGCCTCGTAAATCTTCTACTACCTCCTCAAGTCATTTGGATCTCGATCTACCTCTCCTCTTTTTCCTTGATTGCGGATTCTTCTACCGCCCTCCATACATGCCCCAACCATTTTATTCTTTGCTGTTTTATTTTTTTTACAATATCTTCTCCTTTGATTTCTTGTTGCAGTTCGTCATTTATTCTTATTCTAAACTCATTATCCGTCAGCTTAATTGGTCCCACTATGGTTCTTAATATTTTCTGTCCGAGTAATCTTAGATTTTCTTCGTTCTTTCTTCTCATTGTCATCGGTTCCGCTGAAAACATTAGTACGGGTCTTATTAGCGGCTTATATATTTTTATTTTATTCGTTTTAAAAAGATTTATGTTTTGTAACAATTTCCTATTAGCAGAAAAGGTTCTATTTGTTACCAGATTTTTTTCTTCTATTTCAGCATCTATATTTCCATCGTTTGATATAATGAACAGATATTTGAATTTTTTAACCTCTTCAAATGTAACGTTTTGTATTTTAATACTTTTGTTTTCTTTGTCCCTTTTTCCAACTCTCATCAACTTCGTTTTTGTTTCATTGATTTTCAGACCTAATTTTTCCCCTTCTTTAATTGTTTCTTGTAGTATTTCGACCATTATCTCTCTCCTTTTTGTTACGACCACTACATCATCCGCATTTGCAACCACCTGGCTTCCTCGTGAACTTAGCGTACCTTTGTTTATTTTCCTTGTCACGTACTCCAGAGACAGATTGAATAACGATTCGCCCTATCTGACACCTTTATTTGTTTCAAATTCCTTCGTTACGTTTTTCTAAGTTTTCACACTAACTTTTATTGATTTTAAGGTCATTACTACAAGCCTTCTTAGTTTCGCTGGCACTTCAAGTTCCCTCATTACTGATGTAAGCTTTCCCTTCTAATATTGTCAAATGTTTGTTGAAAGTCTATAAATAAGAATTCTAATTCCATATTATATTCATCTGCTCTTTCCAGTATTTGCTTTATGTTATGCACCGCGTCCGTAGTCGATTTTCCACTTCTGAAACTACATAGATACTGTCCCATGCGATTTTCCGTTGTACTTGCTAATCTTCTCTGTATTGTGGATGGTAAGATCGTGTATGTAGTGCTGAAAAGAGTGATTCCTCTTTCCCTTCTTGGGCAGTGTGACTATTTGTCCTGATTCCCAGCCATTTGGCATCTTTTCTTCAGTCCATATTTTCCGTATCAATCTGTATATGTATTCTTGGATATCCTCTCCCCCGTATTTCAATAATTAATTATTTATATAATCTTTTCCGAATGCTTTTCCGTTTCTACTAACTTTTGTAACTTCTTTCACTTCGTCTAATGAATGTTCTTGCATTACAATTTCATCGCCATCCTCCTCAAGTGGTTTTTCATCATGTTGGTTGTCGTTAAGTATGTCTTTGAAATGATTTACCCATACTTATTTATATTTACTTTGCATTCCCTGTCCCTTATGCCACGCACTTTATGTTTATATGGTCTGTTATGCTCGTTGATTTTTTGGTAATATCGCTTGGTATTCTTTCTCTTATTCTCTTCCTCGATGTTTTTCATCTCATTTTACATCCACTCCCTCTTACATTTTCGTAAATCTTCTTTTCAATCATTCCTCATTTTTCATATTCTTCTCTATCTTCATTTCTTCTTGATCTTAACAATTTGTTTCTTGCTTCCATTTCGCTACTAACCATTTTTGACAGAGATCATTATACCATTCGTTCCGTTTGTTATTTTCTTTTCTTCCGACTCATTTTTCTACTGCTCTATTGATATATTCCTTAATAGTATCCCATCTTGCTTCCAAATCGTACATATTACTACTCTCCTTTCTTAACTGCCTCTCTATTTTTTCTCAGTATTCTTTCCTCGTTCTCCCATTATTTAATTCTTCTATGTTCCAATTATTTTCCCTCTTTTTCATTGTCATTCCCGCTTTTATCTTCAATTTCGTTGTCACCATAAAATGGTCCGGCTCCGCACAAGCTCTTCTATATGTTCTTACATCTAATATTGATGACTGTTTCCGTTTATTGACCAGTATGTGATCGATTTTCGTTTGTGTTTTCAGATCTGGTGATTTCCATGTTACTTTATGCCATTTTTTATGTTCGTGTGTAGTCCTACTAATGATCAGGTTAGTTCCTTCCTCTAAAAGGCACAATCGTTGTCCGCTGCCATTTATTTTACTGTGTATTGTATATTTCCTGCTACTTATTTGTTATATTCTTCCTTTCTTATCTGTACGTTGAAATCGCACAATTCAACAATAGTGTCCTCCCTCGGTATTTTTTCGATCTCCTGTTCCACCTTTTCATAAAACTTGACCTTTACTTCTTCGTCTGCAGGTTCAATCGGCGCGTATATATTTAACAACGACAATTTAAGTGGTTTTGTATCGAGTCTAATGTAAGCTAGGCTTTCATTTATTGGTCTAAATTAAAATAAATTAAATATTACTTTAGTATATAGGCCTATAATATAGTGAGCAGTTTGTGCAAAATATATTGGTTTTTCTCGTAGTTTCAAACAATATAAACTGGTCTAATTTTGCACAATAAAATAATGGAACTGAAAGGACGGAATATAGAAAAGAAAAACATCATGTTCGCGAATTTATTTCACCATCATTGGAAATAAAGAATTAATCGACACTCACAAAATTTATTACAGAATTTTTATTCTCTTCAAATGTAAAAAAATGGCAAAACGCGGACGGAAAAACGACTTGAATCAAATTAACATTTGAACTTGCTCCAGAGGCATCAAAAGTTAAATATATTTTCAAATTTATTTTGTGATACTTTATAACGCATATTCTCAAATTAAAGTCGGTCGTCCTAGCAAGGAATTTCAAAAATCCTCAGATCAAGTTAAACGCAGACAAACGCTAGAATTTACAGAAAGAAAGTTAGAAGAACTTGCTTTCGCAACTGCTATGAAACCTAGAAAAGTATGTGTCTGGTGCAAAACATGCATGTGTCTGGTGCTGAAAATAGTCTAATAAAGTGGCGAACTCCTGACAACCAGACAAAATTCTCTTCTGTAGAGGCTTTGGATTTGATCATTAATTTAAATTTGACCCGCGACAACTACATTATATTAAGAACTTCCGCAAAAGAACATGGGAACAATTTATATACACCTATAATAAAATTCTCGAGGTTAAAACGCAGTTTTATCCAGAAGAAATTTTTAAGGATAACAACAAATGCGAGGTTCCCCTTGAAAATTTGTTTTTGCTTTATTGTTTGTTAGTTGTTTCTTATTAAAAAAATAATAAATAAGAAAAAAACAGTTTTAATTTTCATTTAATTAATATTTAACTAAGGTGGATGAAATTTATTTTTAAAAAAGGTCACTTTAACCACAATTTAGAGGGGTAATTATTAAAAAATTAATTATGGTGCAATATTTAATTAAAAATATAGAACTTAGCCTGTATTTTACATGTTATGGTTGTCTCCTCAAACTGACAAAAAGGGGTTGAAATTTATCGATAGAGAAAAATCGAGTTGGTGAGCCTATTTAGCATAAATAAATGGACAAATCTAGATAATTGCGCTTAATTATGTTTAATCACGGAGTTATTCATTTCGATTACGTTTGACCGATTATGTACCACTGTGGGGCGGTGCTGAATATTCTCTCATGCTGCATTTCATACCTTGGCTGTAAGTGTGGCCACAGAAAGAACGCAGGTTACCTGCTTACTGGTTTTCGGTGCCGATAATTCAGCGCCTACTTCGCTGGGATCTGCACAATTAGAAACAGGTACCTGCTAGTTCTTTAACAGCTAATATCGAGTGGAGATCACATCTTCTTCTTCAGATGAACAATTATTAATTGATAATCCGTTTTTTAAATGTAATACATGTATCTTTTGGTATCTGTGGAACACAAACTAACTAAAAGTTTGTGCGACTAGCATAACCAAAGGAGCGACATGTAATTACAATACAGCATATTTATTTATTTACTTATATTTTAACATAGCTACCGCAAAGATGGAGACATTAAAGTAGGTGAAGAGGAGCTGGAAGCGAATTCTGACGAAAATTGGGATACGAACGCTTCGACAATGTTCTGTATCCCCCCCTTGAATGCTACTTTTTGAATTGGCGGTATTTTGTGGGCATGTGGCAGCCAACTTTTGAAAAAGTAAAGAACTTAATTATCCAGCTCTTTTGGTTCTTCATGTTTTTGTTTTAAATACTCCAATTTTGGTATCTCGATGTTGTTCATTGCAGCATTTCATATATTTGTGATATCGTTGTCGTTTTTGAAGGTTTGGTGTGTTCTGCGGACTAAATTGGTGAACTTTAGCTTCTCTGGTTTCCCACTCCTTGCTTTCATCTACTTCTTCTTCTTCGTCTTCTGCTTCCTTTCCTGGCGATTCCGTGATTCTGCTGGACTGCTGGTAGCATTTTAATGAAATTTCTCTTGAACGCTCTCGCTCTCACAGTATCCATTAAAAAGAGCAGCGAATGAAAGTAGGACCACTTCGAGAAATAGTCTTAAATTGCCTCTTCTCGCAATTGGAATTTTTCCTAATTCATCTGCAAACTTGCCTCTTAAATATTTTCATTTTTCCTTGATGCGTCTGTTGTGAATAACATTAAAAACGTCATGTTACAGTTTAACTAATGTATATAATAATACATATAACGAGCCATCGAAAAAATTCATAATTGGAGTAGACTGTGAAATAGGGTTGATACTCTAACCACTTCCACATAATCACATTTATTATTTGACATTGAAACTATAAGTTTGTGTCAAATTTTTCAAAACTCTTATTAAGAAAATTATTTGTGTTTAGATGTAAATGGACAACATTTTCAACAACTTCTGTAGCTATATGTAAATTTGATTATGATTTCGATATTAAATAAATTATTTGTTTTCTTTTTTGTTGTAGTATCATTTCAATGCCATAACCTTTTTTTACAATGAAACCAAATGAAACTGTCAAGCATCAAGTAATGTGCCATTATGTGGAAGTGGTTAAAGTACCAACCCAATTTCACAGTCTACTCAAATTATGATTTTTTTCGATGGCTCGTTATAATAATTATAGGCAATAAATATTTGTTGATTTCAGATATCTAGCAAATTAATCTTCATTTAAAGCCCTTGCCTTTTCCTTTCAACTTTAAGTTGCATTGTGGGCCGAAAAAAGAAGTAAGGTATACCTTCTTTCCTGAATTTTCGGATATCCCGTAAATACTTATGCCGCCACCTTATGATATCATCTCGTTCAATGAGAAAACTTTTTCGTCTTACTTTTTAAAATTCAAAACCTATATCATATAAAAGTCTATGGAGAGTTGCTGGTATGAAGTTAGGGACTTCGTTATGACTGTTAACAGCAGCAAGCACTGTATTCAAAGAAGGAGGAATATTCTGTATAAAAAAAATATGAACTTTACGTCGAATAAGTGCTTGCGTATTCTAATAATATGTATAAAGCCTATTATTTAATTGTGCACCCTTCCTTATCTTATATTTCCTTCGACTTGATACTGGACCTTTCTGTTGCTCCTGTTTTATATTGTATACAGTACGCACAGAACGAACTAAAGCTTTACTTGCTTCTTCAACAGCAGTACTCACATTGATAGATTTATTAAAGTAATTATATATATTAATAATCATCTGTTTTTCCTTACGACTATAATTTTCTCCCTTATGTCGTTTTCTGGCTAAGAGTTCCATAAAGACAGCGAAAACTGCAACAAAATATGTATTAGATTATCAGATTTATCAGAACTACAGATAGTATGCATACTTATATTTAAAACGCTTGCAAAAGATAGCATTAACTATAAATAATTTGACAAATGACAGCAACATATCTCTGATTCACAGCAGCGATTACACATGCTTTATAGAACTTGCAACAGAGCAGCAACAGGCAGATAATAAGTGTACTGCATAATAAGGTCGAGACAGTCCATAGTAGCATTGTTTATTACGTAAAAAAAATATTTGTGAGAAAAGCTATATTGCTAGGCACGAAATGGCAAATGTCAAAATGACATTAGATAAATAAGTATAAATAAAAGGCTTATTGTAATTTTCAAGTACTATTTAGTTAGAGGATTTTCACGAAAACAGCGCATACACGTCTTTAACAGAAATTTCGGAATGACAAATGGTTGTATTTACAAAGTCAATAAAATTCCCATGGAGAATAGTATACAGGGTTATGATAAAGTAACGCACAAAATTCATAAAACGTAGAATGTTCATTTTTGAAAAAAATGCAAAAACACGTCAAACAGTTTATTTTATTCCGCGTCTTTTAACATAAGTCAAAAAAATAAAACGTCAAATTTGTCAAAGTTATGACGTCATCAATATTTTTTTAAAATATGAAGCTTGTTTTTTTTTACTTTATTTGATAAAGCTTGTTTTTCTGCATTATAAAGAAATAATTGAAGTAGGGGTCACATAAGAAAAAACTGAGAGAATTAATAAAAAACAAAATAAACTAGTTTTTGAATTTATGAAAAGAAAAGAAAGTTACCTAGTAATAAAACAACTGTTTGTCAGTGTCAGTCTTACAATTAGTGTCATACCAATTTTATTATGATGGCTCCTTTAACGGAAAGAGAAAGGATAGAAATTCTAATGATGGTAGGTTACGGCGATAGACTTCGAAGTCATGAAGAAGCATGTGCTTTATTTAACGAAACACATTTTGAAAGACATCCAATTGCTAGAAGCACAGTAAGCAGGATTGTTGCAAAATTTAATGAAACAGGAAGCGTAAGTGATGCTCCAAAATCTGGAAGACCGGGAATAAGCGACGATGCAAAGTTAGATATTTTGCTGTCATTAGAAGACAACCCTCACGCAACTACAGCAGAAATTGCCTTACAACAAGATGTTAGTCAGTCGTTTGTAGTAAAGTTTTTAAAAAAAGAAAAACTGCACCCATACAAAGTTCAACTTGTTCACGAACTTTCAGAAGATGATCCGGACAGACGTTTGGAATTTTGTGAAATCTTCATGAGGCATTGTGACGAAAATCCAAATTTGCTTAATAGTGTAGTATTTTCAGACGAGGCAGCGTTTTATTTAAGTGGTACAGTAAATCGACACAATTGTCACTACTGGGCTCGGGAAAATCCCAACTGGATTCAGACAAAACACACCCAGCGCCCCCAAAAAATTAATGTATGGGTAGGAATCGTCAGGGGAAAATTTATTGGTCCTTATTTCTTTCGTGGGAATTTAACAGCTGAGCGATATTTGGAACATCTTCGTATGGCAGTGCTTCCGGATCTAATTGCGGCATTTCCGGATCCAAATAATAGGGAAAACTTGGATTCCAGTATTTGGTTCCAACAAGATGGTGCACCACCACATTATGGTCTTAATGTTCGAAGGTTTCTGGATAACCAGTTTGAAGGAAGGTGGATTGGAAGACGTGGACCAATGGAGTGGCCACCTAGGTCACTTGATCTCACCCCCCTTGATTTCTTTCTGTGGGGACATTTAAAAAGTCGGGTCTACGTTAACCGACCAGACAATTTAGAAGACTTAATGGAACGAATTAGACATGAAATGACTCGTATAACTCCGCAGATGATCAAAGACTCTGTAAATCAGGTCTACCATCGTCTTGGCCTATGTCAGATAGTGAACGGGACACAGTTTGAACAATTCCTGTAAGAAATTGTTTTGGTTTAATGGACTGTTTAGTTAATTTAAATGTTATTACTATAATAAAGTTTATTTTGTTTTTTATTAATTCTCTCAGTTTTTTCTTATGTGACCCCTACTTCAATTATTTCTTTATAATGCAGAAAAACAAGCTTTATCAAATAAAGTAAAAAAAACCAAGCTTCATATTTAAAAAAAATATTGATGACGTCATAACTTTGACAAATTTGACGTTTTATTTTTTTGACTTATGTTAAAAGACGCGGAATAAAATAAACTGTTTGACGTGTTTTTGCATTTTTTTCAAAAATGAACATTGTACGTTTTATGAATTTTGTGCGTTACTTTATCATAACCCTGTATATAAAGATCTTATGTTGTACATATTCATATTACCAGCACTGAAAATGACGCTGGGCATTGTTGACACATATTCAATATATTGCTTTGACATTTCAGGTTATAGCGCGTTTCTCGATTGTTTGGTCTGGTTTTTATTATTTTTTCATCGTTTTTGCCTATAACTGCAGTAAAAGAGGTAAATTTGGTCTTTTTGATACAATACACACTATTGCAATAATATCTTTTATAGCGAGTATCACCAACATTAGGAGTAAGCCCTAAGGCTTACTCCTAATGTTGGTTAATAGGATCTTTTCTGATGTTGAAAAAGGCAATCAACTTGCAAATCCAAAACGAAAGCGTGACAAGAATATTTTGCAGAACGACATATTATATTAAAATCTTTACATTCTGTATTAGGTGAAAGAGATATTTTTATGCGTAGTCAAACATAACTTTGAAAAATACTGCGAAACATTGTTTACATTATAAGAAAGATGAGCCAAGATAGGCATTGATCGAGTTACCACACATATCACTAAACCTTTTATCTGAATATATGTTTAAAGCCACATAGTACTTATCAGTTTGTATTTACCGATGAAGCTTGGATCTTTCTTCATATCATGAATCTCGTATACATTTTACAACATTTCGTAAACGTAATCAGTGACGTGTATGTACTGTTAATGTGAAAATCCTATACTCAGTACCTATTGAGATGAAGTTCTTCTTGAAACACGCTATACATTCAAAAACAAGATATCAAACGCTTTAAATGAATTATCATTTTTCATTTTGCAGCTATTATTTTAAAAGAGAATGATATTACACATTTCAGTATATAAATTTGTTATAGCACTGTTCTACGTCAAGTTAATTCTTACAGTAAGAGACAGCTTATTTGTTGAGACCACATAATTGATTAAATTTACTTTTGAGTACCAAAAAACACAAGCGAATTGCTCCAAAAAGACAAGTGAAATGATCCCAAACATTTGTACAATGTAATTTATTAAAGAGAACAGATATAAATAACAATTACGTATTTAATTAAGCAGATAGTAGAGATCACAATCGACAGAACAATGCAGATATTTCACTGTTACTTAGTTATGGTAATGTGGAACAAGTGCGGCGTTGTTCCTACTCCGTTCAGTAAATAAGGGTTATGAACGAAACAACAGCATTCTTCTATCGAATTTAAAAAGCGGAAAATTAATGATTTATTAATTTGTAGTTAGTAAGAGGATAGATACTACTTATATAACGGAACGGTGATATTTGCATAGATTTTTTCCTCCATTTCTGCCGTGTTTCTTTCTATTTCGTTTCTTTTATACTTTTTAGCCGTTTATGAATTTAATTAAGGCTGACCTGTTACCGAAACGCTATTTCCTCATTTTATTCATGCCATATAATGTATTATAGTATGATATCGCGATGTGGTATGTGTGTGTGTTCTTGATTTCTTCTTTGTGTAATCGTGAGAAAATGCAAGAAAACAGACAATATAATGCGATATTAAGTTTTACAGTTTCTTGCTTAATGACTTCATAAATATGTAGAAAATGAATATCGTCGCAATATGCGGCGGAATGATAAATTTTGTTGTTTTGAGCATTAATTGCTCATTAATAATTTATTAGCTAACCCACATTTTTTCTTAATTACTTCAGTAGTTTTGTGTTTATGCACGTTTAAGCCTTTAACTAAATACTTAAATCATTACGTTCCTTAAAAAGCAAATGAACAAAGCAAATGATGATTCAACACAGAAGTCTGATTATTACATGTTATAACCATACTACTTCGAAAAGAAGTACCTATTTCAAATTATTACAATAACATATTCTATATACCGGGTTTTCCACAAAAACTTCCAAAGGCTATAACGTGTTTATTTATTATCGGGTTTTAATGATCTATACACCAAATTAAACGGTTTCGCAAAGACTACATACCACAATGCGAAGTACCTATTCGTCACATATAATTAAGAACCGCACACGAGAGGCCCATGACTCATCGCCCACGGGCGTACTATTGAAAATTTGTATTTTCAGTGAGTTTTTAATTTTATTTATATAATTGGAAAACAAGCGGGTGGTGATATATAAAATACGAAATACATTTTTATTTGAATAAAATAAAATTAAAAAACCCTTACCAAAATAGAATAAATACGTAATTCTACAACCACGTTGTCATCCTCAGTAGAAAAAAAAAACTGTAACATTTGAACGCACAAAAACACTCACAGAAGGATTGTTCTGAACGTCTTCTAGTTTAACACTAAAATCTTCAATCTTAAATGCTACAAAAATTACCTACATTTTGGTAAACCCCACCTATTCATGCAAGAGCATTAACCCATTACTTGTAAATTCTATAGAAAAACCGTTTAGAAATATTATAAAAGGCGACCGTAATTTAACATACATTAAGAATCCAATTGTGAAACTAATCCTTAAATTATGTTGAAATATAAATTTGGAATTGATGCTGAGTCAGAATATTTTAATGGCAAATATTGTAATGAAACGAATTTAAAAATAAACTCCATGAATTCGAATATTTTTTAATGGTTTTCCTATTTTTCTTGCTTTAATAACATCTAACTGCCAATTAACTCAAATAAAGAAGAACCTGGTATAGGACCCAAATCTGCGTTAATTACGTTATTCCTATTTTTAAAGATAAAAATGCTCTCAAAACTATCTAATTCGCGGGGGCGTGTGACGTTTTTTATTAATCTCAGACAGTCAGATGTTACGTTGTGATCTGATTCAAGAATTCTTGAATATTGCATATTTTTTTATTTCAGCTTATTTAGCAGTTAGATTTTGAGGCATTATCCACATACACAATTGCCGCAGTGTTATTAAATCCGGACTTCTATTAAAAACTGCGTATAACTTTTGCCGAAGGCCACATCCGAAGTCACTTGGAATATTCTTCAAATTATTAATAGCTACATCTAATGCGGTTTTAATCCATCATTTAATTTGAGATTTTGATTTTCAAAATAAGTGATTAGTTTTGCAAATTTGCAAAGTGTTCTGAAGAAAGTACAACTGATTTTTTAAATTTGGAATTTGTTTTAGTTCCTCGCACTCAGAAATACATCGAACATCGTCATTTAAACATGAACGAAATTTTGTAAACTATCGAAATTCTCTGCATAAAAACTAGTCGCTTTCTAATATGAGCCCCATCTAGTTATCACTGGAGAGGGAGCCAGTGACGAAGATGGAAGTTTTTCCCTATAAAGAGCTACTCTCAATGGTGCTTTTCTGAAAACTTTTTTAAAAGCGGATACAAGTCTATCAACTTGCGGAAAGGTGTCTATGATATATCCACAGATTCTGTGGAGAGCATGTGCTACACAAGTAATATGCGGGATATTAGGATATATTTTCTTTAATAGTCTGCCTGTTTCTAACATATATGCAGCACTGTCACTGACAAATAAAAGTATTTTTTCTTTGTACCTGTCGTTCGAATGAAGTATTTGGTGCATATTCTAGTAAATGGTTTTAGTTAGTTTCCGCATCAACTGTATTTATAACTTTTGTTGCTATTAGATATGCGTTATGTGGAATAGTTGGATGTAGTACACCAGCTACAATATTTACCGCACAGCGTCCTAATATATCGACAGTTCGTCGGTACTTATCCATAAGTACTGATTTGAAAGATAGCTTCTATTGCATTCTACTGCTTTCGTGTAGGATTTAGAAACATAATATTTGCGTAAAGTGGATTCATCAGGAACATTTCGACCAGTATATTTTTTGAGAAATTTTTTGAAGCTGGGATTGTTATGTTTATTTAATGGAATATTTGCCGCCATTAAAGTTTCACAAAGTTCTTCGTCAAAATTGTCAGATTCCAACGGTTCTAATTTCTGTGTATGTGTTTGCGCTGCTAAGTGACGTTTCACGTGCGATTTCGTGGAATTTTTAAACTATATTTTTCAGAATTTACGATATATTTCGGAATCACTGGCAATGGACATGCAATCAGTATGACCCTTAATCCAACTCGTCATCGTTTCACGATGCCATTCTCGACTTTTTCCATATCATATCTGAAAAAGTAACTTAAACAATCTTCTAGATCTAAATAAATGAAAAATGTATGGGTAAGTTATTGAAACTTCACGAAATTCACTGGACACTTACGTATATATGTAATTATAACAATTCAACGACAGAAAACAGATGTGGAGTTAATCCTATTCAATAACTGCGTGTTGTATTTAGCGATGTTATAAACTATTTATATAGTCCATCGTAATTTCGGCCTCTCGTGTCCGGTCTCTACATATAATTTATGACAGTATATGATTGATATACTGTCATACATATTTTGATTTTTTTTGAAAAAGACACTATGTGTTGTAGCGTTGTAGTTTGTGTGTAGATAAAGCAGTTTTGTCTGTTTTAGAGTATTTGTGGGCTTGTATTCTTTTGTATAAATATTGTTTAGTTTGGCCTATGTAGTAACTATCGCAATCGCGACATGGTATTTTATATATGACATGTGTTTCTCGATTTTTTTCTATTTTAGGTTTAAGTTTTGAAAATAAATGTTTATTAGTATTACTAAGTTTATATGTTGTAGCTATATCATATTTTTTTAAAGTATATTTAATGATATACAAAATTTAAGCAGTATATACTATAACTTAATTATGTAACGATCACCAATTTACCATCCTAATATATGTTGCTGTTATATAATTATATATCTTAAGTTATTTAAATATCTATACATTTGCTTATCATGCTGACAGTTCCGTGTTTTAATTCCTGTCTGGTTGTCCGAGTAGATTTTCGTGGTTTTCCTTCTCGTTTAAGGCGAATGCCGACAGCTTTACATCTTAAGACGCTCCACGGGCGCATACATAATAATAAATCATGTCTTGCGTTTCTCTGTTTTTTGTTTATCTATTTTAGAATACTAAGGCATGATTTATTATTTTCAATTGGAATGTATCTTTGAATAATTTTATCCATAGCAACTCAAATGTATGACATTAATATACTGTCATTTATATTTTATATAATACAAAGGTATTTTTAATAATATAAAATATTATTAAAAATCTGGCGTGAAGAACACAAATACAGGTTCACTATTAATATTTTTGTGAACGTGTCCGAACATATCCCTCCCCAGAGACGTAGATACGTATTTCGGGAGGGATATGTTCGGACACGTTCACAAAAATATTAATAGTGAACCTGTATTTGTGTTCTTCCCACCAGATTTTTAATAATATTTTATGTTATTAAAAAAACCTTTGTATTATACAAAACTGGTGGGGTTTACCTACTCACGTATGTTTCAATTATTCTGATATATTTTATATTCTTTGATAAATGCATCATATGCCGAAACATGTAGGGTTGTTTTAAATATATATATTTTGAAATAAAACCAGACCTTAAATCGCCAGCAAATTGAATTTACCATAACATACAAAGGTCACGAAATAATTATCTATATATATATATATATATATATATATATATATAAATATAATAACTTCGTGACCTTGGTATGATATGGTAAACCTAATCAGTAGGCGATTAAAGGTCTGTATATTACTTCAAAATATATGTATTTAAAAAACTCTACATGTTTCGGCTGTATACGCCTTTTTCAAGAGAATACAAAATATGAATGACAGGATATAAATGTCAAGTAATTGACATTTATATCCTGTCATTCATATTTTGTATTCTCTTGAAAAAGGCGTATACAGCCGAAACATGTAGAGTTTTTTAAATACATATATTTTGAAGTAATATACAGACCTTTAGTCGCCTACTGATTAGGTTTACTATATATATATATATATATATATATTAAAAATAATAGACTTTTTATTGGTTTAGCGACCTTTTATTGAATTATGATGTTTTATTCTACGACGTTTCGACTTTTATTATTTTTCAGTCTTTTTCAAGTATCTAGAAACAAGAATTAATACAATGAGAATATGAGAATTGTGTTTGCTTTTGTGAGATTGAATTAACAATTAAATTAACAATTAAAATTAAATTAGATTAAAGACTGAATTACCAATTAGATTAACAATTAGAGTTAAAATTTAAAATTAGATTAATAATGAGTAAGGACAATTAAAGTGATTACATCTGTATAAATGAATAGAAAAATTTGAATTAAACTACAATACAGTAAGGTAAATGGAAACAAGAATTACTACACTGAAAACGTGAGAGTTGTGTTTGCTTTTGTGAGACTGAATTAACAATTACATTGACAATTAGAATTAAAATTAGATTAAAGACTGAATTACCGATTAAATTAACAATTAAAGTTACAATTTAAAATTAGGTTAATAATGAGTAAGGATAAATTACAGTGGTTAAATCTGTATAAATGAATGAGATGTTAAACTTTTGATGTTAAACTACATTACATGAACAATTAATGACAAAACTCACCGTTTCTTTTGGTTTTCAAAATCACGCATTCTGTGTAACATGTGTGTCGGGTACCCGAGACCTTTTTTTGTAACGAACCGATCGCACTGGTTGGAATATTGTAAGTGTTTGTGGCTTTGTTAAGAGAGGTTAATTTTTGTTCTGTTTTTGGAATTTAGCAAATTGATCAGGACCGTGTTTAGGGGTATGTAGTAAAAGTATTTACAAATGGGAACTGATAAAAAGTTTTTTTTTTTTTGGTTTGTGTTTGTGTGTGCGGGGGGGGGGGGGGGTTGATTTTATCTATTGTTTAATCAGTGGGTAATAGAGTTTAGACAGTCCATCAATTTCGTTCCTGTCGTTTATTGTTCTGCTGTTTTTGAAAATGTGGATCATTTCTAAGACCTCCCTAGCTTTTGTATTCTTTTTCTGTGTTATTACTTTGGTGTTATCAAAATCAAAATTATGTTTTAGTGTCAATTGGTGTTTTTTTAAAGCAGTTTGATTTTTTGCGTATTTGTGACCTTTCAATCTTTCTTGTAGTAACTGTTTTGTTTGGCCTATGTATACTTTGTCACAGTCTTTGCAGGGTATGTTGTATATTGTGTGTGATTGTTTTAGTGTAGGTGTTGAGTCTTTTAGTTTGGTGTGTAGGAATTTTAGGTTTTTACCGCTTTGGTGTGCTATTTTATAGTTAAATGGTTTAAATATATTGTCTAGTTTTTCGGATAATCCCGTTATATAGGGTGTGGGGATATATGTTAATTCATTGTTTTTTATGGTTTTGTTGTGGTCGTTTGTTGTGTTATAAATTTTATTAAGTCTTAGTTTTATAATTTTTTGTATAAATTGTGGTGGATAATTGTTTTCTGTTAGTATTGTTTTTACTTTATTTAGTACTGTTGGTCTGAAAATTGGATTAGTGAGATTTAAGGCTCTGTCTACTAACGCTGTTACTACATTTTTTTTGTGGGCTAGGGGTTGGTTTGAAAAAAAGTTTACATATCTGCCGGATGTGGTTGGTTTGGTGTACCATTTTGTTTGTATTTTGTTTTTTGTTTTTATCAGTGTTAGGTCTAAGTAGTTTATGGAGTTGTTTTTTTCTATTTCAATGGTAAAGTTTAAATTTGGATGGAAATTGTTGAAACTATTTTGTACATTGTTTATTTCATTTTCTGGTAGCATCATTATGCAATCGTCGACATATCTTTTGAAAAAGGTTGGTTTTATTTTCAGGGATTTTATAACACTCTCTTCGATGTGCTCTAATACTAATTGGGCTACTACGCTGCATATAGGTGCTCCCATTGCTAGTCCTTCAATTTGTTTGAAAAATTTGTTGTCGAATTGAAAATATGTGGAACTAAATAAGAAAAATAAAATTCTTATAAACACTATATATATATATATATATATATATATATAGTATTTCTTTGTGTATTTAGTTGTCATCATAACAGTAACTTTGTTGATTGTTAATTTAAAACTTAATTGAAAATGAATGATAAATTATCATGTGAATAACTTGCCGATATGCACCTTGGTTATAGTGCAGCACAGTGTACTGGAAGAGACGCAGCACGCCTGTTTGAACAAAGATATCCGGAACGTCCGCAACGTTATCATACAAGCTTTGCTTCCATCCATCGTCGCCTTAGAGAAAGTGGGAACCTAAGACGTCCTAGTGGTGGTGGTCGTCCAAGAACAGCTCGTACGATTCAATTTGAAGAAGAAGAATTTCTACACCACGTGGAAGAAAACCAGTCTACAAGTGTTCCTGAAATTGCACACCATATAGGATCCTCTAAGTCGACGGCACACCGTGACATTCATTAACAACTTCTCTATCCTTAACATTTACAACGCGTACAAGCTTTAAATCCTGAAGATTGTCGGCATCGAATGGGTTTTCGCCAATGTTTTTGTGTCACGACGAACCTGATTTCGGGAAAGTAGTATTATTTTCTGATGAGGCATGTTTCACGCGCGATGGTTTTTTTAATAGTAGAAACATAGTAGTCACATTTGGCATTATGATGAAAATCCTCACGCTGTGGTCTCTAGAAGACATCAGCAACAATTTAGTGTTAACATGTGGGCTGGTATTGTTGGAGAGAATTTTATAGTTCACTTGATGCCTGTTCGTCTAAACGCAGACATTTATCTGAATTTTCTGCATAAATTTCTGCCTCTATTATTAGAAATGTTCCTTTAAGCATTAGAAATAGCATGTAATTTTAACATGATGAAGCATCTCATCTCTCAGTCCCATGGGCTAGTACGCGCGTTCTCCCGATCTCAACCCCCTGGATTTTTTTCCTTCGTGGTTATCTGAAATATTTAGTTTACGAAATGCCTATTCGTAATGAGGAAGATCTCTTAGCAAGAATAATGGCGAGTTGTACACATGTATAAGCTAATACCGGAATATTCCATATGGTCCGCGAGTCAATGTATTAAATGGTCAACATTTTCAACAATTTTTGTAAGCCATAATTTATTTTTCAATAAACAAAGTCCAACATGAACAATAAGTGATTTATTACTGTCCTTCCAAAATAATGCCAAAATAATTTTTTATGGTAAAATAGCTCATTTGCGGACACATGTTTATTGAACAAAAAATGTTTGTTTTGACGACCCATACCACACTTTGTCGTATTTTTTTGGGACACCGTATATTTGGGACATCTGTATATACACATGTATGTACTTACGTATACTTGCTACGTCGGTATACTATTCATATCGGAAACAGAAGCTTTATATATTATGAGAATAGAATTTTATCTAAAGATCTATAGACAAAGGATATTGATACCCATAAGGTAAAATTAAAAAAAAAAGTATAAGAGTTCATGACACTATCTCTATCAAATAACTTTAACTCACTTTGGATACCAGGTACGTACACTAAGAAATATGAGACCTAAATCATAATATTTGGATTGGTTAATAATTGACACGTTTTATCGATCGCATATCTAAATTTTTTGATATAATCACAAGACGGTTGCATAATTTAATTCACGTTCAGTAGCTGGAGAAAGGAAATTAAAAAGACAATATTTTTACACGTTAGGTTATTATTATTAAAACGTTTAGTATGTTATGTCCGTTGTAAATAACAAATAGTTTCTTTATAATCTGTGATAACATTTGCATGTCTTCGTCGTCTTTAATAAACATCTTTGATGCACATAACAATCAAAGACAATAAGTATGGCACGTGCTTCTGTATGTATTTAATAAATCGATTGTTTTATTCACTGTGCGCTGTACATGTTAAGACGTCTTCTTCATTTGGACATAATTACAATAATTTCTAACATTAGGTTTCATAAGAGTACTTAGTAATTAATTTGATTTTATTTTATTATAAACTTAATAATTAGTTTACTATTTTGTGTATTTGTGAATTATTCTTTACAATCTTAAGGCTTTGTTGCACAACGCGTTTAGCCAATGGTTACCTCTACAGATAGATCTTATGTGCCTGTAGTTGAGGTGACCATTGATTATATACGTTGTGTGTGTCCATGTGTAAAGATACATATATATTTTTGACATATTTGCATTAATATGTATTCACAATAGGGAAGGACTTAACCCAAACTCAGACAATTTAATACATCCCAGCCTGGTGGTCGCAGTGATATTAAAGGAGGGTTGCGAAATAGCCTGAACAATAATGAAAAAATCATTTTATAAGAAAAAAACCATTTATTATAAACATTTTACTTACAATAAGTACAGATGTAGAAAAAAGAAATCAATGTGATGATTGCATTTGTTTTTCATTTAAAGTTTCTCCATAAGTGGATCTACGTTTGAAACATACAAAATCAAATTGTTTTCAAGTGATACGACACAATTCCGGTATTTAGTTTTTAGCGTAACCATAGACAAAAACCCTTTTCACAGAGATAAGACGTGGCGAAATGGGTTAATAAATTCAATGTTTCCGTAACTAAATTTCCATATCCATTTCGACGAACAAGCCAAAATGTATCTTCAGATGTAAATTTCAGTTGTAGCATTTTGTCGGCCGACATTTCAATGAGCTGGTCATGCATCTCAACTGGTAACTTAACAACGGCAACAACGTTTTCACTAAACGAATTCAGTATCAATCTCTTCGAAAAATCATTTTTACTTCTGGGAACTATTCTGTGAACTGAGTTTTTGCTCACATAAATGCATCTTCATGCAATTCAAACTGTGGTGAATACTAGTGTCTTGTTCATTCAAATTTTTCTCAATATAATCCGAAACGAGTGGAAACATTTTTGCTTTGATGGTCAATAATCCAGATATCAAGCTTATGTCTGATGAAGCTCAGGTTGGAGTAAAACGATCGTTGCAGTGTCAATTAAAAAGTGAAATTCATTAAAATTGGTATTATTTTATCCTGATAATAGTTATAATAGAATTTCATCAAGTAAAGGCTGAAACAATTATATACTTCCTAATGTAAGCATAAACTTTGTCTGTCATTAATAAACTGTTTTTTTTTCTACGACGCTTTATAAAAAGACATTTTTCATCACCAAACACTGCAGCGAAAATTTGATTTCCGTCACTAGTGAGAGAAAATTCCATAACGTTAACTTTCGTCCCTAGTGACGAAAATTACCTACTAATTTTCACTTGCGTCTAGTTGCCTGCTGTTGCTATATCGCGTCATATTTAAATAACGTCAGTTTGTGCTGTTTGTAGCTTTATCATGATTTCTGATTCAGAAAGTGATTTAGATATTCCCAATACACCACCGGAAATAGTTAATATAGCTGAGAAAACCTATTCGGGCTTATTACGAGAAAAATCGAGAAAGAAGTATGAAGAAGTCTACGTAAAATTCATTGAATAGAAGGCTGATCATAGCGTAAAATTGATATTCGGAAATTGTGCTGCTTACATATTTTGCAAAATTGTGGGAAAATTTGAAGCCCTTCACATTCGGTCTACACATACTATGTATCAATGCTTAAATCATAACTAATTTAAATATAATCTACAGTTTTGTAATTTTTAATTGAAAATAAAGTATTTCTTTACATCATTTTTTTAAGTTTGTTATAATGCCACAGGCGATGTCGTAGAAAAAGTATAGTGTTTAACTCATCGAAATCGTGTTTTTAACAAACTGTTCTCTCGCTTAAGAAAAATGTTACTTTCGTCATTTGTTACACAATATACTATTATCACGTCCTTGTAAATTCACACTCAAGTCGTTTAAATGCGAAAATACATCAACTAAGTAAGCTAATAGTATCATACACTCATTATTCCGTAAAAACAATGAGAATGGCATTTGTTTATCTTGGAAAAATATTATTAATTCATCTCACAATTCCAATACCCGGGTTAACACTTTCCCTTGCGATAACCTAACTTCTGCATAGAAAAAAAGGGATTTTTTATTTTCGTCCATTTCATCACATAGTTTAGCAAAGAGCCTGTTCTGTAGGGGTCGGCTTTTAATAATATTAACCATTTTTACAATTTCACAAAGAATTCGATTGAGATTTCTCGGCATATTTTTTGCGACAGGAGCATGTCTGTTAAGGAAACAGTACATCCATTCCGCCCTTGGCATAAGACGATCTTTTAATATTTTCATTAATCCACTGTTCTTTCCTGTTACCGTCCTTGCGCCATCATTACATACTGTAATACATTTTGTCCAATTTATGTTAATATAGTTTCTAGTAGCTCCATAAAGAACATCAAAAAAACATTGTCCTATTGCACCCAGTACTGTTTTACAAAACAACTTATTTTCTTTGATTGATGTGTCTCTATTACAGTTATACTTCACACAACATAACAACTGAGACATGTTGAATACAAATTGAATACTAAAAAATTCACTTGAACTCTGAATTATCTGATCGCGAACATCGGCAGCTATGTCATCGATTCACCTTGATATTGTGTCGTTAAAAAGCGAGATAAGATGCGTCAAGTACACTTTTATCAGTATGCCTTGACTTACGAATAGAAGTTTATTGATTTCTCAAGGTATGCAATTTTCTTTCGAAAAATTCCAAGGGTTTGTTTTTATAAGCTAGATGTTTAGCTACCAAATGTGGAACTAATTTTGATGGCTTTATGCTTTCATCGGAGATAACTTGAAAGCAAACAACGCACTGGGGTTTCTTCACAAATTTATCCATTTCGCATAAGAAATTAAAAAAAAACTATTCAGTTTCACGGTTAATCGCACATTAAAATAAAAGCACCAGACGCACGCTTTGCATTCGAAACTTTTACGCTTCTTTATACTAGTGACAGCACTCCTTGTTCAAACGCACCCATGTGCATGTTCAAACATGTTCTCACAGCGAGAATTATAGAAGGGGACCAAATTACAAGGAGCCCGTACACATCAAGTTGGAACTTGTAAATTGCTCGTGTATATACACGTCATACATGCATGTTTATACCCATCGCTATAAACGCAGCGACACAAAATAATAGGAATAGTCGTATTAAATTTTTGATACTGTCGCTGTTTTCTTAATGTATAAAATTAGTGCAATGTGATTATATAATACTAAATAACTTTTTACATTTATAATTACAGTCAAAATTAAATTAGTAAATTAATAGTAAGGGTCACTGTCTTTATTCCTTTGGGCGGGGGCCGCAAAATATAAATTTTATTTATATTTACTATTTGGGGGGTCGCGGAGCTAAGCAGGTTGAGAATCGCTGATTTAGTAAGTAAAATTCAATTAAAGGCACTAGTAAAATCCGTATATATAACGTCAACTTGACAACGAGTATCAAGCTGCTCACTAACAAGCTGACAAATAGCCGTGTTGAAATGAAAAAATATATGATTTAGTGTTAATTTACAGACAGGAACAAATTACAGTTTTGAATGCAATTTACGTAAAATTCCACGGTCAGCCACATTAATGGCACTACTAAAGTCCGTGTGAGACACAAAAAAAGCTTTCAGAGTATGCCATGGATTAAATCAGTTATGTCTTAGATTAATCAAGTGATTTAACCTACATGTCGCACTACTAATAATAGGTTAAATCGTGAAATAAGTGTTGCCAAGTGATATTCATTACGCTAACCTAATATTTAAGTCTACGGAAAAATTTTATTTAATGGAAGAGACGGTTATTTGATGGTTTTTGTTGTTGAAATGTCTAAATACAATGATTTATTACAAAATATATAGAATATATAGTTTTTTTAGAATAGTAATAAAACTACGATTCTAATCTTCACTTTTAATCTGTAACACCACAATTGTTATGCCAGCACAATGGCTTCCTCAGGTACTTACATCCAAAGAGTACGTTACAAACTAAATTAAAAAATATATATATAAAATCAACAAGGTTGGTATTATTTTACAATGTTTTTAAAGAAATCTATGAATTTACACAAGTATTGTCGGTAGTGAGAAAATGTGGCACATCTGTTCAGCCCTAACTGTTATATTATAGGGTACTAAACATGTTTACACATAAAATTTGTTTAATAAACTACATATACATTTCTATTATCTTCTAAACAGATTTTAAGTAAATAATTTTAAGAAAGGCGAGTTATTTAGATCTAATTGGTCGTTTAATAAAATTTGTGAGTGTTTTAATTTATTGATTTCGAAACTTTCCAGTAAATTTAATTTGCTGCCTTTATTTTCTAAATGCAGAATTTGAAAATCTTTATTGAAAGTGTGGCTTTCTTCTCATAGATGATTCGCAAAAGTGGAATCTTGTTTTTTATTTCTAAACGAAGAACAATGCTAGGCAATGCGTTTTTTAAGCGATCTTCCTGTTTGACCGACATATATCTTACCGCATCCACACATTAACTTATAGACTCCAGACTTCTTATTTTTGTCTGTTTTATCTTTATTGTTTTTAATATGTTTGGATAACAAAAACAGTTTTTTTAGAGTGCTGTCTGTCTGTTTTAGAATGAAAAAATATTGAAACCTAAAATTTGAAAACTAACATCGAAAACCAAATCAGATTAAACATTATGTACGCAAAATCTCGTAATATTCAGAATAAATATGAATTAATATTAACGTAAGCACAGCAATGTAGTATACAAAATAAGCAAGTATAACGTTGAAGCAATCATTAATCTTTTCTTTTAACACAAACGTGTTGGTTCTGAAAAGAAACGTTTTTCTATTGGAGAAATTATCTTCGTCATCTGTGAAGTCATCCATTGGCGTTTGTCGTGTGGGGTTTTGATAATCCGTTTACCTTATTACGTAACAATATTCATTAAATAAGGTGTGTAATATGGTCACCGGCTTCATCTCTACAACGTAAAGATTTTCGCTTAACAGAGTTAATAACATTTTCTATGATACACGATGAATTATTAATTTCTACGATCTAATTAGTGATCCTTTGTTGCAGGTCATTAAGATCAAAAACAGGTGTTACAAAAATAGAATTTTCAAGTACGACCATAAAAAGAAATCGTACGGTGTAAAATTGCAGGAACGAGGGCCAATTGAGTTTGTATTTAAACTAATAATTCGATGTAGAAAAATTCTCTCAGAAAAACAATGTTTTCATTGGTGTTATGTACACGAGCTCCATCTTGTTGAAAGTAGTCTTCCTGTAATTCATCATCGTGTAACATATTCACGAATAGTATCAAGATTTCCAGTCTGTAGTGCGCAGCGTTTAATATTCATAAAAGGTGTAAGCATTTTTTGGATACTGTTAAAAATTTTGAATTTTTAATCGACATACCTACCAAAAATATAGGACCAATAATCCTCTGAGAAACAGCTGTCCAAACTCCAATTTTCTGTGGATACAGCGGTGCTTCCACAAAAAAAGGCGGATTATTTGCGCTCCAGATCCTCATGTTTTGAGAATTTACTTAGCCAAAGAGATCAAACCAGGAGTCATCAGTAAACATAACCTTTTCAAAGCTTCTATTATTAACAACAAAATGGTCAATAAATCTTTGACAAAATTGCTGTCGTTTCGGTCTGTCTACAGGGAGTAGTTCTTGAGTCTCTTGCAAGTGGTAGGGGTGTAAATATAGATCATGCTTAAGGATACGTCTGCAAGTACTATAAGAAAAATCTAATTTTTGGTATAAATGTCGCACAGAACGCTAAAGTCGTTCTTCTACCAGTTGCCTTAGCGCTTCCACATTTTCCCCATTTCTAGCTGTTGGATTTTCACTGCCCTTTTTGCGATACACGTTTCCTGTTTCCCTGAATAATTGCACAAAACGGCGAATGCATGTGGAAAACTGATCACATGGGATAGCAATATCTGGAGATTCTTTTAAAAAATCCTGATAGAATAAGCCCATTCACCATTAATTTTACTACCATTTCTAAAATAAATTTCAACAATGTACCGTTTTTGTTGTTCGTTAAATACAAAAGCCATTATTAAATAGCTAATAAATTGCAACTTTCAACTTGTCAATTTGATTTATGATTTATTGCATTTTCACGAAGTAATGTAAATGCAAATATCCTTTCTACACTTTACGACGCTATTTTATTCAATTTTTTTATGAAAAATTCGAATAAAATAGCGTCGTAAAGTATAGAAAGCATATTTACATTGATTTATGATTTTCTAACCTCATACGTGACTTATAACGTGTGTTCATTTGAAAAGTCAATCTAGGTTACTTTGAAATTTTGATAGAATAAGTATGTGTTTGTTGTTCCGTAAACGTAAATCCAAATGACATTTGATAATGTCAATCACAAATATCAGTTAGTGCATAAAATAATCGTGCGTCGATTCTGGTTTAAATAGATTGTTTCTCAGTTTTAAAATGGCTTTCACTTTAGAACATTATTTTTTTTTAGTTCAGGCTTATTTTCGAAGTGGTATTAAAACTGATGGTTTATGGGTTTATTCAGTTCAAGATTGCATGGTAGAATTTCAAGTTGAGTTTCCACATTTTGTAATAGATTATATACAATTTAAGAATACTTTGGATAGAACTTTAAAAACTTTTTTTTTGAAACTGGTAGTCTCTTAAGAAAATCAGGCAGCGGAGCAATTAAGAAACGTACACCTCAAGTTGTCAATCCTGTTGCAGAAATAATGGAAAATGAACCACAAACATCTGTTCGACATTTCAGTCAACAAATAAACCTTTCTGTTAGTACAACTCACAAGTTATTAAAAAAAGATATGCAACTTTATCTATACCGTGTCACAGCAGTTCAAGGATTGTTTGAAATTGATTACCCACGTAGACTACAGTTTTGTAATTGGCTTGTAAATATGAACAATAATGGAGAACTTTCGCAAAGAGTCATCTTTACTGATGAAGCATGGTTTTATAAAACGGGATACCTAAATTCACAAAATACAAGAATTTGGATTAGTGAAAATCCACATGTAATTAATGAAGAATCGCTACATCCAGAGAAAATTGGTGTTTGGGCAGCGATAAGCCAAAGGCGAATCATTGGACCAATATTTTTTCAGGGAACGTTAACTGCTCAAAGGTACCGTACGGAAATTTTACAACCATTTGTCAATCAGTTGCATGATGATGAACTTCAAAATGCATATTTCCAACAAGACGGAGCACCTTGTCACTGTACTGCAGAATCGTTGGATTATTTAACAGAATTTTTTGATGAACGTATAATTAGTCCAAATACTGAAATTGTCTGGCCTGCACGTTCATGCGATTTAACACCTTGCGACTTATTTTGGTGGCCTTATCAAAAAAATATCATATTTCGAACACCTATATTGAATTTGAATGATATGCTACAGAGAATCGAACAGAAATGCATGGAAATTAATAACAATCCAGTAATGTTGCAGAATATCATCAGAAATTTTGTCGGAGGATTTTAAAGTTCATTGATCTTGAAGGATAACATTTTCAACATTTGTTATAGTTTTCAATAAATACCTATTATTTGTTATTTATTTGTATGTATGAAACTGTCAAAATATACGACTTCGTAGGTTAAGTAGTAAATTTTAATTTACGACATACTTCAAAATGTTCTCAGTAAATCACATGCTACTAGATTGACTTTTCAAATGAACACTTTTTATATATACCTCAGCCGTTCCTGGCCTACCTAGGACACAAATTTTGTGGTTTGCTTGATATAACTTCAACTTGACCGCGAGTATCACTAACAAATTGACAAATAGTAGCAAAAGCCGTGTTGAAATGAAAAAGTGTGTGATTTGGAGTTATTGTACAGACAGAACAAATTACATTTTTGAACGCTTTAGAAATTCGACAATTGAGCATTATCACTTTTTTAAACACTGGGCTTATATTAGTTCGTGGTCAGATGACCGGGAAAGTAGCAGTTCGAATTGTTATGATAGTAATATACGACAGGGATTTTACGAAGGCAAATATTGCATAATGTTGAATAAAATTAGGAATGAAATCATCACCTGCGATATTTCTTTTGAAAATTTTTGCCATTATATTAAAAACTTCCACTTCAGTTACTGATACTAATATAAAACGACTTATTAGTGTTCTCCGAATGTAAGGGAAATACCTACTTATAGAGACTACAAAAGAAAATTATTAGCAAATTCGTCAACAATACCTTGAGAAGAATCTAGAAATATATCATTGTAAAATAGAATTTGGGATGTATGAGTTGCGCCTTGCCTAGCATGAATGTATTTATATAGATTTTTTTGCATTTATTTGGACAGATTGTTCAACTTGTTTAAGATAGGTGGCGCAAGCGATAGCTACATCGTTCTTACAAACGGTCCTGAATCACTTAAATTCGTCATAGAAGAAATGGTTACAAGAAGACTTCCATTGGTGTCGATCACATTCTTTCAGTTCCAAGATTGAAATGATATTACTTGAAAACCATACAGAATATTTTGGTTTCATTAATTCAGAAGAATATTTGTAAACAGACTTATCCAAGATGTTATATAGGAAGTTGTAGAACTTCTTAAGAACATAGTCAATATCAGTAACATCTTTCAAAACTGACCAATCTGTGTAAAGAAGATCATTATATAGTTGAAAAAAGCTCTACGCAAATTTTATCGTAAATTTTCGTTTGAAGGAAAAGCATTATGTTTGTTACAAGACGTAAGAAATGATAAAGAAATAAATAGTAGCGGATGATACAAATCAACGGAAACAAGTGAGTGGTTCTCAGGTGTTATCGTAATGTTAAGTAAAAGTACCTGTAACAAGATCAAGAAAATGATTGTTACAATTGGTTACGGTACTAAATTCTTTAAGATTTAAAAGACTACAGAAACAGTTGAAAGTAAAATATTTAGTACAGAATAGTGGATCATTTATAAACTGTTGCAAGTTAAAATCGCTAAATAACAAAATAAGTTGATCAAATAAGTTGATCTTCAGGGCATCGTAAACAATCCAGAACGGTAACGGAAAGTATTAGGTGGAATGTAAACAGCTACAAGGTAAAAAGTAATTTGAGTTAAATTTCCAATTAGAAGTAACTATAAGGGAACTATCTATTAAGGGAACTAAAGAAGAGATAAGGTTTGTATCAGGTACGTAGGTAGTAGCACAAAACACTACCGGCTATAGACTAACGACAAAAAATTTCCAACAACATTAAGAGAGATAGTAACTTCCAAGGTATTTAAACTGAGAGAAAGGTTTAAGAAAGTCATAAAATGTTAAAAGCTCACCAACTGAATGTGCGTAAAATAGTTTAGGTTATAAATATTTCTACTGAAAATGTATTCAATATCTTGAACACCCTTCTACAGTTCAACAAATTTCATCACAAGCCGGCTGATAACTTAGTGGTAAAGTACTGGTTTATCATGTCGGAGGTCCCAGGATCCGGATCGGCTGTCCGAGAGGATTGCAGTGGTTTTCCTTCTTGTTTAAGGTGAATGCCGATAGGAAATTACAATCGTCGATTGGAATGGCATATCTGTTGGTATCATTGGTATAGGTGGTATTAGCGCACATTGAATTTGCCAATTAATATTATTGCTTCGATGATTGTTTAATAATCTGTTGACTGCCAATCTGGTACCATTGCAAAGACAGGGTGGGTCAATGTTTCTAAGAAGAATGATAGGAACATCAACCTTCAGATGAATTATGTGGGGTCGCAATCAAGTCGCACCAATCAAGTGAATTTAAGAATTCAGTTGAATAATTTATTGCTTCGTCTTGATTTATAACGGTACCTATTGATTTGTAATTAGCTGTTCCTCCTGGTAACATATTGCTATGAACTGTGGGTTTACTTATAAGGGTAGTCCACTGTTCATCCACAATATGTCCGATGAAAATTCTACTTGCTTGAGACTGCTTTATCCAGGGCTCTCTCTCCCTCGAGCGAGAAAGTGGAAAAATAATATGTCAATAAAGGAAACTCACAGTGATGTGAGTTTCCTTTATTGACATATTATTTACAAATTTATTTAAAAAAATAAATAAAAAATACTCTTTACTAAATGTAAAGAGAGCTAATGCGTCATTAAACAAAAGCTTGAAGGAAAAAGATTGTGTGATAAAGACACGCACACAATGAAAAGCCTCTTGTGAATCGCGGGCAAAAATAAATCTAATAAATCATTAAGAAAACTCTCAAATTCAAAAATCTAAATAAACAACCCCAAAAATTCAAACATAAATAGACTAAACGTCAAAACTCGTAAATGACTTTACTCATGCAAACAAAAAGACAAGTATAAAATCTCCCTCCAGAACCTGACTTTCAAAAATATATTCTAGAACAACGTGACAAAAAACTCCCTCAAAAAAATATGGTAGTTTTCTTAACTATCTATATTTTAAAACTAATATAACAATAAATGAAAATTACAAATTGAAACAATAATAATCGAATTACAATGAATAGAATTTATATAATACTAATGTGAAATTTCTACTTACGTTAACGTAACATCTTTTTACACACAAAAAACTAAATACGAGAGATATCGAGTAAATTTCAAATATTAATAAATCTACGAGATTACTAAAACTCGTAATAAACGAAAATGATATTTAAATACACATCAATACACACAAAATCAAAATACCGAAGTTAAATCAAATATAGAAATAAAAAATGAAGTTTTTTATTTCCAACTATATTATTCAAAGGACAAGATATCTCTCTCTGTGATCGGCCGGAAAAATCAGATCGGACATCGGGCACACATAATACAATATAATCTCCCTAGTCGAACTAATTCCTGTTCAAAAATAAATGTACAGGCGCGGTCATCAAAATAAATCCAAATAAATATTTAAACATAATTCAATATATAAACAAATGTGCATCTGAAAATAAATGTAACATACTCAATAAGTGTTTTTTAAAAAAATTATTCTTCGGGGAAAAGTTCACTACAATATGTTGAATACTAATATTAATGAAATACATCCACATTTTTTGCAACTAATATTACACGTCCACTTAACTATTGATGACTTCTGTAATTTTGTTTCATATCTGAAAATATCCATTGAATAAATTCTTGTTATGAGTGATGTTGTAAAAATAGTTTGGTAATCTACTGCAGCCTATTGTTTCCTAAGTTGAAATTTTCCCATATCCAATATTCAAGAATTGTATCGCAGAAGGATCGTTTTGTAATTTAACACGTATGTTTGTCGTCAATGAAAATCTATTAACATATCTCCACAAATGCGATGCTTTGTGGTTGCTAGTACCATTGAAATAAGAAATGATTTTTCTGTGCCACCTGGCGCGTCCAAGAAATATATTCCACATATATATCACATCATAAAAGTGTCATTGTTCTTGAAATAATTTTTAAATTTCAATATATTGAATTCATTTATATCGAAGTTTTTTCGCGTTGGAATTCAGTATAAAATATGTCATTAGCTAGTGGATTAGGTGATGTTATTCCCTAATGTTATTGTGACAACACTTAAGTACTATCTCGTGGCGCCATCTACATTTAAATAATTGTACTGCTACTATAGATGTTATATTATTAGGCCCCTAACTTTCTTTCTACTGGTCAGATTGAGTATTTAAATAGCTTTAAACCCTCTCTGGACAACGCGTATTGTTTTGCAAAAAACCGTGCGTAAATTGGTTTAGTAGTTTTTTAGTCTACAACGGATACACATACAAACATTGCCTTTTATATAATATGTGAGCTTTTCAAGTAGACTATGAACGAGAAAGATAACTATAGTAGTCATGTGTAAGTATAATTCATACCTAGTTTGTGAAATATCATCATTGATTAAATTGACAATCTACGAATATCTTCGATTATTCTTATAAATTGATCATTAAATAATAACTTATGTATTTAATGGGCAGCAAAGAAGATATATGGTTGAGATTTATTTAAGAAATGGCAGAAAAATCTATGGTAAATGGACTTATTTCTCTGATACCTACGAAGATTTTTTAAATCGCATTTGTAAATGACGCTGTCCGATATGACAATTTCTGTGTTTCAATTCGTCGTTTTGTGAATTTATTCAGAGAAACGGAAAATGTGCATTGTAAAATGGGAAGTGGTGGATCGAGAGTCAGAAATTAAATTACTTTACAAGCTTCTCTGCGACATTTACAGCAAGAATTAAATCTCTCTTACGATAGCTTTAGACATCCTTAAAAATGATCTGCAATGCATCCTTACCGTATACAAGGAACACATGAGATACTTCTTGTTGATAGGCCACTAAGACAAGAATTTTTCCAACGATTTATTGAACAATTCAATAACAACAATGAAGCATTGTCGAAAGTTGTGTTTACAGACGAATTATGGTTCAACCCCTCTGGATATGTCAACTCTCAAAATATGAGAATATGGAGTACAGATAATCCATACTTTTTATAGAAATACCATTCCATTCGCAAAAAATTAAAATTTGGGCAACTATTAGTCAGAAAAGGATTATTGGACCTGGACTTTCGAAGGTAAGTTAAAAATAGTTTTTTAAAACATTTAACTAGACTTCTAAAACCTATGTTGGAATAATAATATAATTGTTTTAACCTTTTAAGAACAATAAATACTGGACGGTACCAGTTAGAAATTTTAGCTCCATTGGTTAATATGTTACACGATGATGAGTCACAGGAAGGCTATTTTCAACAAAGTGGGGTTCATGCACATATTAGCAATGCATTGCTTTCATGCAGGAATTTCTTGGAGATCACATCATTAGTTTGAATACAGATATTATCTGGCGACCAATATCTTGTGACTTAACACGATATGATTTCCACTTAATATAATAATTCAATTTTTGAAACTACTCGTTGCTGATCTTGACAATTTAAAACAAAGGATCCCTAACAAGATTGAAGAAATCAATAATACACCAGAAATTCTCCAAAACGTTTTTAGTTTGTTTAAAAAAAAATTATTCTGCAGAGATGTAGGTGGTGGCTATATAAGACATCCTATTTAATATAATTTTTCCATTTATGTTGTCTTTCTATATTTTTGTGTTCAACATAATAATAAATCATGTTTTGCTTTAAAAATGTTTATTATTTATTTTGTTATGAGAAATATTACATCTGCTGATATTATCATTAAATTTAAAAATATATTTTTAAAATATATTATTTAGTTTGAACGATCATTAAATTAAACAAAGTAACAGATAGCTCTAAGTCGATTCACATTAAGACACAAATGATTTTATTGATGGTATAATTTGAAAAACTTTTTTGGCTTGCTCATTATATAAACAAATGTAAAATGTGTTTTAACAGAAGTTAAGTAATGAAAAGAAATCTTCGTAAATGAAGACATTTTCAATTAAGAGGTACTTCGAAAATGTGTTTTACCTATTCTATAAATATTTAAAAAAGGTTAGGTATGTTTTTTTAATATTTATAACATACCTATACATGCACAGATACTTATACATATATTAAAGAACAGTTTTTTAACATATTGTATATCTACGAACAGAGTTATGCAATTCATTAATTATTGCAAGGTACGTGTGAAATAAAATTACATCATTTGTTGTTAAAATTGAGAAATCGGTAATATGCTTGTTTAATTTCATTCGTATATGAATTACGTACAATCGTGATAAGAATTTGAAGTGGACCATATTCACATTCTTCGCGTCCTATTGTATATTAATTATAGCAGGATTTTTCTTGTGTTAATTAAAATGTTAGAATTTAGTCATGTGTTAGCGCCATTCCCTTTCTCGCCTCCTTATTCTTTTCCTTGTATTTCGTCCGTGTATAATTGATCGTTTAGAACTTATATCTCAAGCGTTTAATGTATTCTATCTGCCTTGATCGATGATTAGAAGCTTTTTTCTAGCGAACAATATTATAATTAAAAAATGTCCGTTTTCATATGTTACGCACAAAATGATTTATTAATGAATGTTTCACAACGAGTTAACTAAGTTTTGCATATTCACTTATAAATAAGTTTAAAATAACGTACTTGCATTGTGAAACATAGTTCAAAATTGTGTTTACCTATTTAACAAATTTATGATTCGGAAAGTTATCATTAATTCTAACAAATATAATCAGTAAAGACAGGCACTTAGGTCGGCCAGCATTGGCGTTACTGCGAGGGATTTACCGAAATAAAACTACGCGTTATTTAGAAAAAAATTATCTTAGAATTATTGAAAATCCAGATAAAATATACTAAACAACTTACCCAATATGCTTCGATGCTTAGGAAAAATCCGGACGTGTGTGAGTAATTACCTGCAGCATACGTGCGTTTCTACAGTAGTCTTCTTGAGATTTGTCCTTTGTGGTATATATTTCTACTTATACGCAGAAAAAGATCCTTCTACAGCTAGCGATATAATATTCGTCTAACTAAAGCGGTCTTAATCCAGTAAAATCAACAATTTATCTCTGATACAAACACTTTTTTTGTCGTTTAAAGCATGTAGCACTGTTTCTACGTGGGCAGCAATTTCAACCGAATCCAGTAAGAGACAACGAAGTGTTGCTTAATTTTTTTACTGCGTCCACTACTGGTCCGTAATTCTCGTAAATAATTTTTAAATCTGCTGCAACTTGAAGATTTTGAAATTGCATTTGACTGAGTCCTATTACTGCTGCTTCTTTAGGATCTAGTTGCAACATCACAAACTTTATCTTATCAAAATATCTAAAATAGTAAAATGCTGTCTCTAACCATTTACGCCACCGTGTAAGAATTGGCTGCAGCGGTTCCGGAATGTCAGGACATTGTGAATAAAAGAGCCTAAAACCCGCTTTCGTCTGTCCTATTAGTTGATCCAGATCAAGATAACATTTGCGTATAGTGTCTGCTACGAGATGTAAAACATGAATCAAACTTGGAACGTGTAATAAGTTTGACTGAACTTCTTTGAATAATTGTCCCATGCGATACATAACTGCGGCAGGATCGGTAACCATCACAGTATACTTGCTTTGATAAAATTTCAAAGTTGTGTAGTGTTCTAACTAATACGTTATGAAGTGCTTCAGCAGTATATTCCTGCAGTCTTTGACAGACTAACAAATAAGTGTGTAACGGTCCTTGCGAGGTCATTGTCCGTATAAGGGTCGATACAATGAATTTTTTTTTATATCTGTAGTTTCATCTATAGTGAGCCACAGCCTTTTATTTTTTACTACGGTTTTTACGTAATTATCAATTTTTCCGCGAACCGTCGGTAAATACCTATGTAGCGTCCTCGGACTTAGTTTCCACGTTCCACGTAGGATTGTATTTGTTCATAAACTAACGAAGTTTTCTTTGTTCGATTTTTTTAACTGGTATATTATATGCATTTAACATCATACTTAAATCACAAAGAAACTCATTAAGCGGTCTCTCCTATTTTTTTGTTCAATTGGTGTGTTGCACTATTCACATTTTCCTATACAAACGTGGATTCCAACATAATAAACTTTTCTCACAAACTAAGCACCTCTTTACTTTACCATTATAACTTAAGTTTTGGAATTGCCATCAAAATCTGCTTCTTCTGTTAGCAAACAGGCGAGTTGATGCATTTCTATGAACTTTCGACATTTTAAATGCTTAGCTACTGAAGTTGGAAACGCAAGACGCACAACTTGAGCCGACAGCAACTCTGAATCACTCAAACCCCTCGCTCTCCTACGCTAGTGTGAGCCGACCGAGAATACCTGTCTCTAAAAATCAGAATTAGTTGTGAAAAACTTAAAAATTTAACGTTCATAAAGTTTGTTTATATTGCTTAATATAATGTTCCGCAAATTTTTAGTAGTAGGTTAAAACATGTAGTGTTACAATTTTTTTATTGTTGTAACTTTTTCTGTTTTTCAATACAAGGTGAAATGTTTTAAAGTTTTCGTATTGCCGAAATCAATCTTGCATTCCGTCTCTGTTATGTATTGAACAATGTTACGTTATTATGCCGAACCATTCTGTTCGAGCGTATTTCTATGCATCGATTTTACCTACCCTAGTCGAGCGATGTGTATTTGACAAATGAGGATATGCCCGGACGACGCTCAACTCTATGTACGAGTACATGCATTTTAAGATCTTTGATGCAATCTATCGATGACGTATCATTTTCGTCTTCACTTTCGTTTGAGATATCTTCGATGCTCTGTATAATGGTTTAAGGCAGTTTATGTTGTGTAATATTTAGAGAACGGACACGCTTACCACATGACGCAAAGCCCAGTGCAGTACTGGCGAAAGGCTGTATTTCTAAAATATTTAATTTTATTTATATAATTGGAAGACATACGGGTGGTGATCTATCTATCTAAAATTACGAAATACATATTTATTAATTAATTTTATTTATATAATTGGAAAACAAACGGGTGGTGATCTATAAAATTACGAAATACATATGTATTTGTTGAAAAGTTGTATTTTTAAAGTTTTTAATTTTATTTCTATAATTGGAACATTTTTATTTGTTCATTTTGTCGTTCAAGTTGAGTAAAGGAGTATTAATATTGACTAGCAATAGTTTCTCAAGGTTTTCTTCTGTCAATTTTGTTCTCTTTGAATTAAGTACATCCTTATAAACATAAAACGTCCTTTCTACATCGCAACTGGTTATAGGTGCATACTGGAAATATTATTATATTTCTTCATATTTAGCCGTTAGATTTTGTGGAATTGTCTCCATACATAATTGCTGCAATGTAAATAAATCTGGATTTCTATTAAGAATTGCTTCAAACTTTTGCCGAAGGCCACATCCGAAGTCACTTGGAATACTTTTCAAATTATTAACAGCAACATCTAATGTGGTTAATGCGTCATTTAATTTGAGATTTCGATTTTCAAAATAAGTGATTAGTTTTGGCAATTTTCCAAAGTGTTCGTGAAGAAAGTACAACTGATTTTTTAAATTTGGGATTTGTGTGAGCTCCTTGCACTCACCAATACTTCTAGCATCCTCCTTTAGCAGTGTTACGAAATGTTTTAGACTATCGAAATTCTCAGCATAGTAACTAGTAGCTTCCAGCCATGTTCCCCATCTAGTTATTACTGGAGTGGGAGGCAGTGACATAGATGGAAATTTTTCCCTGAAAAGAGGTACTCTCAATGGTGCTTTTCTGAAAACTTTTTTAAAAGCTGATACAAGTCTATCAATTTCCGGAAAAGTGTCTCTGATATATTCACAGATTCTGTGGAGAGCATGTGCTACACAAGTAATATGCAACATATTAGGATATGTTTTCTTCAATAGTCTGCCTGTTTTTAACATATACGCAGCACTATCACTGACAAATAAAAGTATTTTTTCTTTGTACGTGGCGTCCGAATGAAGCATTTTTTGCATATTCTCCTTAATGGTTTCAGCAACTGTTTCCGCATCAACTCTATTTATAACACTTGTTGCTATTACATATGAGTTATAGGGAATAGTTGGATGTAGTACACCAGCTACAACATTTACCACACAGCGTCCTAACATATCCACCGTTTCGTCGGCGCTTATCCATATGTATTGATTTAAAAGATGGCTTCTAATGCGTTCTACTGTTCTCGTATAGCACCTAGACACATAATATTTGCGTAAGTTGATTCATCAGGAACATTTCGACCAGTATATTTTTGAAGAAATATTTTTAAAGTGGGATTGCTAAGTTTATTTAATGGAATTTTAGCCGCCATAAAAGTTTTACAGAGTTCAGATGTGTTTGCGATCCTAAGTGACGAATTTTTGACGATATTTTACGGATTTTGTAATAAATTTCGGAATCACTGACAATGGACATACAATCAGTATGACCGTCAATCCAACTCGCCATTGTTTTACAATGCCGTTCTCGACATTCTTCCATATCATGTCTGAAAAAGTAACTTAAACAATGCTCTAGATCTAAATAAATGAAAACTAAAAATGTGTGCGTAAGGTATTGAAACTGAACGAAATTCAATGCACACTTACGTCGAAATAATTGGTAGAAATAGATTCAATCAAACGATATTAAACAGGATCTATCACAAAAATTACGATGTAATTAACAGTTAAAACTATGAAAACAAGAAACTTACTCACAGCACTTTATTTATCTTACGAAATATGAACTAATAAATAAAATACATTATAAAAACCCCGATTCTATCTACGCTCATGAAAACACTTTAAAAAACACTATATTCTCCGAATACAATAGCTGAATTGTCCATTGTTATCGTGCGAGACCAGGTGGCCGAGTAAGTCAAACAAATACTTCTTGAATTACGCCGGGATGTACTGTGCGACATTATACACAATTCTAATTGCCGATTGCGTTTTATGGAAATTGCATCCGTTCTCTAGTAAGATTGTATTATTTTCGAATAAAAGAACCCTTGGGGGCGATTTCAGTGTATTAACCTGCCGCTAATGATATTTAGTGAAAACATTTCCTTGATATAACCACACTTAGTTTCCGAATTATCGCCGTTACCCGTATCCATCGAAAAGGTAAACAGAGATTTTTATTACGCTTATTCACGTTCGAAGGCTTTCTAATGCTTATTTCGTATTGTGATTTATGATATGGGTATCCAGTTACGAACCAATTTGAAGAACTAGTTTCGAGATCTAATAAGGGAATGAATCAACCATCTACAATTTAGTATCACCCTTCGTAGAAACGACTATACCTATATTGACACCTGTTAAGCAGTCGTAGAGCACAGGGACGGAATAAGACCTTCCCACACCTATACAATCGAAGCTATGTGTTTGTAGTAGTTTATTGCAGTTTATTGCGATACCTGTAAATTTAATTCATTTCATATATTAATATTTGGATTTAATAGTTTATTTCGTAAATTTAATCAGTTCGTGTTCACATTTGTTTTTGTAAACTTTGTATGTACCATATGTACATTAACGGAGATCTCGGGTAATAATTATTCTCCCTTCAGGAATATCAACTCTTGGTATAACTAATTTTTATATGCAGATCCGTTTGTAATTATATATCTATATACAGAGTTTGGGTCACCCTCAGTAGTAAGACAAAAATTTCAGCAATGGTTTCAGAAAGAACCTCCAAGCCGTTTAACTATCCGTCGAGTGCATGAAAAATTTGTGCGCACAGGGTCTGTCACTAATGACTGTAAAGGAAACAGTGGACGTCCCAGAACTATTCGAACGGAAAATAACATCATAAATGTACAAGGTCGAATAATTCACAGCCCAAGAAAATCAAGTACGAGATTAGCATTGGAAAGCGGAATCTCGCGGACAAGTGTTCTGAGAATTCTTCACCTCGATCTGGGAATGAAGCCGTATCACATTCAAATATTTCAGGCCCTTTCTGATGCCGAAAAAATTGCTGGTGTTCGAGCTGCAGAAGTGATACTAGAAATAACGAACATAGACCCTAATGTTGTGTTCTTCATGTCGGATGAAGCCACATTTCATATCAGTGGCAACGTCAAAAAGCACAATTGCAGCATTTGGAATACAGAAAATCCTCATGAACTAAGAGAGCACACTCGCTCCACACCGAAAGTTAACGTATGGTGTGGCATATCGAAGTTTGGAGTGCTTGGTCCATATTTTTTTAACGCCCAGACTGTAACGGGAGATGCTTACCTGGATATGCTGCAGAATTTTGTTGTAAACAATCTTCCCCTCCGTATCTTAACATCTGGTTACTTTCAGCAAGACGGTGCACCACCACATTATTCCTTAGCGGTTCGACTAGATCAAACATTTGGTAGACGTTGGATTGGAAGAGGTGGACCTTTGTCTTGGCCAGCACGGTCGTCAGACTTGACCCCTTGCGATTTCTGGCTATGGGGAATGTTGAAAGATCGCGTGTATGCTACAAAGCCTACTGACATTAATGACCTGAAAGAGCGCATAATAACAGTAGTCCGCTCTATACCTATGGAAATGTGTGAACGAGCTATGACCTCTATGGTGCAAAGACTTCACTCATGCATTGAAAATAAAGGAGTACAGATCGAAGGAGTGCATTAGGTCTATTTTGACTTGTGTACATAATGTGTTACTTATTAAGTTACTAAAATAAAAGTTTTTCCCATATAAGTGGTAATATCTTTTTGGAAAACCCTGTATTTGTTAAGAAATTTTGTGAAAACGTATTTAATAAATATTGTTATATTATTATGTCTTTGTGCTGTTGTTGATCCACATGCTTTATTTAAATACTTTTATAGACATTACGCCTTCTGGGTACATTACATGATATATGTCCTCCGTGTGATGTACGAACTATACTTACAATTTAACCTTAATTCACGGTGCCCCTTATTCTCTTTTATTGTAGTTAGACACTCAAGGACCCCACACCGTCTCCACTGACCATAGCACGGGTACTGGCTAGTTAAATAGTATTTTTATCATCAATCCTCCCACACCGGTAAGTTTTTGGACCTCTCCACTACTTCCGCAGTATATAGTAACGCATCTGCAGCTAGTTTTTGCGAAATCTATTTTTATTACTTGCCAGTAGCAACCAGCGATTACGTTTCTTTTTTCTTGGCTATTGCGTTTATATATTCTTCTATTAGTTTATTCGATATATGTGTGGTCGCAGTTATTGCACAGTATTTTGTATACTTTCTGGTCTTTGAGCGCGACCTTTTCGTCTGTTTTTTTTTTAAGAGATGAAATACACAAACATACAGTAGTAACGTGTGTTCATTTGAAAAGTCAATCTAGGTTACTTTGAAATTTTGATAGAATAAGACGCATATATATTAGTATGTGTTTGTTGTTCCGTAAACGTAAATCTGAATGACATTTGATAATGTCAATCACATATGTTATTTATTTGTATGTATGAAACTGTCAAAATATACGACTTCGTAGGTTAAGTAGTAAATTTTAATTTACGACATACTTCAAAATGTTCTCAGTAAATCACATGCTACTAGATTGACTTTTCAAATGAACACCCGTTATAATGGAATAATAATCAAATTAAAAAGCGTTCATTGAAACATCAGGACGCCAAGCGTCCTTCTCAGGACTGTCCATTAACGCAGTATAATATCCGGAAGATCATACACACATCTTACTACCGAAAAAGTATCCGAATGATGTGTGCTACTCTAGACAGAATAAACTTACGAGGTGAAAAATTCTCGGCCTGACACAGAGATGGCGTTCCAATCAGCTAAAATTTATTATGGGTGCACCTGCCATTAGTTCGTATGACAAGTTTCAACTTGTTCCGTCAAGTAGTTTGTTTACACGAATTTTCGAAGTAGACGTCTTGCGTGTTTTTCGTTAAAATTGATAAACTTGAATATCGTGTGGTCATAAAATTCTTCGGTTTGGATTGATTAACCTCTAAGGAAATTCATTCACGACCAAAAGTTTACGGGGACTCTGCTCCTTCGATGTCAACCGTTAAAAAGTGGGTCGCTGATTTTAAACGTGGTCGCACGTCCCTCGAAGATGACCCACGTGAAGGACGGTTAAAAACCGCAACCACACCGGAAACCATTGAAAAGGTGTTGGACGATAAGCGTATGAAGGTGAGTGAGATAGCTGAGGAAGTGGGGATATCGAAAGAAAGGGTGGGAAACATTTTGCACGAAGAATTAGGAATGCGAAGGCTTTGCGCAAGGTGGGTGCCGCATTTATTGAATGCCAATAAAAAACAAATATGCAAACGACTTTCGCAGCAATGTTTAGACCGATTCAGTAGAGATCCAATCGATTTTGTGCGTCAATTTATTACCATGGATAAGGCATGGGTCCACCACTACACACCAGAAACGAAACAGCAGTCGAAGCAATGGGTGGAAGCCGGTGGTTCAGCGCCAAAGAAAGCGAAGTCTATAGCATCTGCTGGAAAGGTCATGGTCAATGTATTTTGGGATGCGAAGGAGATCCTGTTAGTTGATTACCTTGAAAAGGGCAGAAGAATTACAGGCGAATATTACTCCAACCATCGGCCTGGCTCGCCCATCCCCCTATTCTCCTGATTTGGCACCCTCAGACTTCCACCTGCTCCCAAACTTGAAGAAATTTGTTTCTGAGAAGCGTTTCGCGTTCAATGAAGAAGTTGAGAGGACCGTAGATGGATATTTTCACAGCCTTCCAGACTCTCACTTCCGGGAAGAAATACAGATGTTGGAGAAACACTGGACCAAGTTTGTTGAAGTCAACGGAGATTATGTAGAAAAATAAAATAATTTTTTAACTGAAAATCGCAGTCTTTCTTTGTCAGACCGAGAATTTTTCACCTTACCCTCGTAAAAGATATTGTATTATAAGCGAAAAAGCGTATATGATAAAATACCGAGTAATTTGTAGAACCAAAATCATTTTGAATGATATAGATTCCAAAATGGAAATGCTATCGAAAACAGAGTTTTTAATCTATTTCAGTAGAAAGCAAAATGTAAGCATCAACCTACAATCCTAAAGCAAAATTTTAGAAATAAGAATAAATTGAAAGTTACACACAAATTAATAAACTCAAAAACCAAATCAATATGATAACAATGGAATAGCATGAAGTCAGTCATAATAGACATAACAATAGAAATGTTAGGAATGAAAGGAAACGAAAAAGAACAACATGATTTTATTAAGAACGTGGGTAAACGATTGAAAAAAGAAACGGAACACGTGTCTTTTATGCATAAACAAAGGAACACGAAATGGAAAACGAATTTCAAATAAGCTATCAAGTGGCTAAAGAATTTCTTGGAATTTTGAATATTAAAATTTAAGAAGGGCGGAAGTTTTCGTAAGCAAATTTATTGATAAAGTTATCATCTTTACAATTTATCATCTTTTCTCATGGATACAAATGCATAAATGTCGTTTTGATAAAATAATATGTTGTCACATTCCGCTGTAACATAACATCTATTATGAAGCTCTTTATGGCGTATCTAGTTATTTTGTATCAAGAAAAGGTGTCAATTTGTCGGAAAAATGTCAAAGTAATACAGGGGTGAAGAGATCACCAATTCTAATAAAACAGTTTTTCTAGTGTTTTGCAGTGTACAGTTGGGCATTATCTTGCAGTAACAACACTTGCTTACGATTAATTAATCCCGACTGTCTTTGGAGAACATTTAACGTTGCACGCGACCTATGGTAAGTTGCGCCTTCTTGCTGAAATTACACGTCTTCAACATCAATATCTTCGATTTCGTGCCAAAAACCATCGGTTAACATGCCCCTGCAGTGCTCATCGTTGACTGTTACTGTTTGACCTTCATTGTTTTCAAAAAAGCAAAGTCCAATTACGCCGACTGGCCACAATGCACAGTTACTTTTTGGCCATATAATCGTGTCTTGTGTATCATGTGAGGATCCTCCTCACTCCATATGTGGCAATTTAGTTTATTAACATACCCAGAGAGTTGAAAATGTACCTTATCAGACAAGAAAATTTTCTTTGATAAATCAGCATCAGCTTCCTGTTAACTGAATTTTGCACAGGTGTAGGTGCAAGTCCTTATGCAAAATACGCCAAAGGGAGCCATAAGAAAGACTTAAAGTTTGCGAATGGCAAACGAATCGATAATTCCCGTCACCAGCCACGCTATCACTCACAGCAGAAATATTCTCCGCTGTACATGCAGCGCGATAATATACATGGCTTACCCTATCTCCAACGCTCCCACTTTCCTCAATTTTTTTCACTAGGTTGCGAATTAATAATAATAATAATTCACGCCTTAGCATTCCCTAACAGCTTGACACCAATTACAGGGGCATTGGCAGGTTATGAGTTATTAATATGCCCACGCCCGTAGAGCGACTTATGATGTTTATCCGTCGGCATTCGCCTTAAACGAGAAAAATCACGAAAACCTACTCGGACAGCCGAGCCTCGAATCCGAATCCGGGACTGCCGGTATAGTAAGCCAGTGCGCTATCACTTGGTTATCAGTCAGTTGTTCCGATTTTTTTCGGTTTGCCGATTGTTCATTCAGTATGTCGATCGGGTTGACCACAATTTTCCCGTATAAACAATTCGAACAGAATTGTTATTGCTGTAGAACAGTTGAACAATTTTAACGCGTTGAGCGCTGACTAAGCAATCCATTTCGTAAATGTGCTTTTTCCAACTAACATTTGATATATCAAACATCCGCCATTAATGACGACTGCCTAACTAATAATATAGAAAACTCGAATTGGATTACCCAATTTATATGTAGCAGTGGTGTAGATATATGTATAAAAAGTTAAAAGAACAGATTAATTGTTAACTGGACATTGCCTATTAGTTGGGATAGACGACATACAACAAAATGAGGATTTTGTTCAATAATTTTATGCTTATTTTTCAAAATATCGGGTGTAGCAACAGTGAGCCGACCGGCGAATTTACCTTTAGCTATATTACCAGTGGTTAAAATCGGTCATAAGTCGACTGCTTGGAATGAATTCACTTACCAACTTCATATTGCAAGACTCTTAGAAAATTGGTCGTTACAATAAATATATCATGCCTTCAAAATCTTTCCTGATTAGAGATGGCCATGCTTTTGAGAACGATTGGTAACAGTGCATGCACGCTCTAATCACTTTGATAGTTTGTATGTCAGCAGCATGTACGCAAAAATTAAAAATTTTACTTTATTAAAAATGTTTATTATATTAGTTAAATTTAAAAGATAATAGCACTAAAGGTTATGTTGAAAATGTTGTCCATTATTTTGAAGACAAAGTCGAACTCTACGCTCCCTGTTCTACCATATACCAGGAGTTGTGGTGTTATGTCAGCACAGGAATCCTTAATAGCATTGCCAAGTTCTGTGATTGTGTGATGTCTGGTGCTAAAAATGATACTCATTAAATATGTAAAAATAAAATAATCTAAAATTGTGAAATCCGGAGGAAAATTCGTAATTCTATGGTCGAGAAATTCTTGCAAAAAGGCTATTGTATTCTGAGATTTGTGTGCTGGTGCATTATCTTGCTGAAAAATCCTTCTGTAAGTTCGTTATCACGAAGTTCATTAATAAAAGGTTGGAATTCATTTTGGTATGTTTCAGCAGTTAGGGTTTGGTTAAAAAATATAGACTCAATAATTCGTCTCCTTGAAATTGCTACCCAGACGCTTATTTTTTGTGGATGTAATAGAGTTTCTATGAATTCGTGACGGTTTTCTGCTGACCACATTCTCATATTTTGCTTATTTAAATAGTCTAATATGGAAAAAAGCACTTGTTGAGAATGTTGTCATTATTTATGTTCTGTAAAAACCATTGGCAGTACTACCTTTCCGTACCAAAATCTGCCTGCGTGAGTTCAAAAAATGCTTGAATTTTGTATGGAAACAACTTCAAGTCCTTTTTTGAAACAGTATGGCATGTTCCCACTGACAAATGAACTTCTTGACAAAGCTTTGGAACTGATTTTTTTAGTGAATTGTCCATTCAAAGTCGAATATCCTCTATGCAATCTGCCGTCCGTTTTCTAGGTGCTCAATTGCACAGGTTTACAAGTTATTGCCCCTGTTTCACGAAATTTATCGATGGAAGCATGAACATGACTTACAGTTGTGTATAAGTAACTGGAAGATTAGGAACCTGTTTCCGGGAATCATACAAGCATTGATTAATGGAATAAAGCCATTCCCCATTATCTAATTTTCGACTAGTTCTAAAGTAACTTTCGATTATAAACTTTTTGTGCTGTAACTCTAACATGTTAATAAGAAAATAATACAATCAAATGTAAGGTTTTCGAATTTAACTTTGTCATTGACAGCTGTAACAATTTAAAGTACAATTTGAAAGTATCGCAGTGTTGTTAATCTTACTAAAGAAAATACTTAAAAAAACATGCTACTCGAATCAAGAAAGCTTTTAAAGGCATGTACTCGTAGCTCGTTCAACAGTAAAGGCTATTTTGAAAGTAGAAGCAACAAATTGTATTATTTATTTGCTTTGTTTGTCGTTTACTTGATTAAATTTTAACAAATTTGAATTTAGAATCAGGCATGTCAACATAAACTTGTAGAGTTGTTGCCATCTTAATAATAACGGTTTCAATAGGCGCGGCTCGTGATGACGTATTTGGGAGTGCAAGTACAATGATGCGAGTGCCTCGTGTGTTTTCGGTGTTTACTAAGAAAACGTTACAGTTAGTACCCGAGAATGCACGAAGCACTCGCATCATTGTACTTGCACTCCCAAATACGTCATCACGAGCCGCGCCTTTCAATCATTAGATACCAGTTAGAAGCAAACGTATATAAAAGAGATAAGAAGCAAAGCATATTTTCGGAATAAATCTAAGACTGAGTAAGTGAGAAAAACTTTTAACAAGAACCAAACTGATATTTTCTAAAGATTTTTTTCTATTGTAGATTCACCACTATGTTTCTGAATCCAAACGAACGGCAATCTGAACAGTGTATCCTTCCTCCAAAGAAAAGCCATTTAGCCGATGAAAATAGTAACGATATTTAGTAGATTGTTGAGAATAATTTTCATATATATACTAGTGATGGGTTGCTACGAAGCAAACTGCTATTTTGAAACTGCCAACTATCGTTAGCAGTTTGTAGCAGCTAACGAATATGAAAAGAAATTGCTACTTTTTGTAGCAGTTTTCCGATGTAAATATTTCTGACGTAGCAGCTCTAACGGAAAGTAATATTAAGCTAGCAATATTTTTTATGCAGCAGATTAGAACTATTTTAAGAACTATTTATAAACTATCGATTCAGAAACTTCTTTCACGTATTAGTAATAAAAAATGGATGGTTGGCAAAACCAAATAACAATCAATATTGAAAAAGACAGAAAATGTTGTAACGTTTATTAGTCATTATGTAAGACAATTAGATATTAAAAAATAGCCGCATTTAATGAAAAATGCCTTATTTAAAGTATATAGTACGTATTGCAGTGGAATTTGCTTTGAAATTGCTTATTTAATTTTAATTCACACTACAGCTTATATCGCCGGCTATTCAGTCTAGTAGAATCCACGAACTGCCATCTCATGAATCGTTCCACACGGGAATGGGTGTAATTTTGTTTTCCAGAATAAAACCATAAACACAAATAAAACACAAGTCAATTCCGTTTATGTCAATGTATTAAAAAAAAAATCAAAAAAAAATCCCTCTACAAAGTGTATAGGGTGCTAAAGCATCATTAAACAGTAGCAATGAGGAAACACTCTTTGTGAATATTGACTCGCACAAAGAGAAAAACCTCTTTTAAATCACGATTAAATATAAAACTAATAAATATTAGTGAAATCTGTCAAGTTTAACCTCTACTGTGTCCCCCACAAACAAATATTAAAAACAAATTAGTTTTCAAAACTCACGCTAGTTGAAATTTTCATGCACCAAATAACATGACAAGGTCAATCCCCACTACAATACCTCCAACCTTGAATTCAAAAATGTTCTCGAAATATTATTTTAAGAAAAAACAACTTCCCTTACAAAAAACATGACAACTTTCGCTAATATCCATATACTACTTTCAAACATATAATTATTACAATAAATACATAAATTTATAACAATGAAAATAATCCTGATATCAAATATATAAACAAAATAATTTTTATCAACTTACATTAATCTTTGTGCGATTTTATAAAATACACGAGAGGCATCTTTTTTCACAAAATTTCAAATAAACATTAAACCTTCGCAAAAATCGAATTAAGATTTACTTGCACCTTACACTAAATGCAAAACAATATACAGCCCGAATTTATACAACAAAGAATAAATTGATTATTTTATTCTTTAATGAACCAAACACTTTAACAGTCAAGATACCTCTAAATCAAAAATGAAAAATTCACATCCGCCTGGCCATCCCTACCATCTATAAAATCTAAATATATACAGACAATACATTTTATCAAATACAATATCCGAAAAAGCGGCAAATTCAATCCTTTGGTCCACCTAATTATATACAAGGGCTAATCATAATTTCATACATCATACAATTTATTTTATTTATAAAATAATATATATATATCGATCCCCGTCTGAAATAAATAAATATACAACTGAAATAGCTAATTTTCATTAGAATGTCCCTATTACTGAGTTCACAAATTATTCAATCTTTTTCTTTACTTGTCCAAGGAAAGTCCATGACATGATTCCCCGAAGTTATCCGAGAACAAAGTCAGAACATCACTGAGCTTTTTTCAAGGATAAACTTCAGCACAGCACTCGAGACAGTACCGCACCCTGTCTTGGTTCCCGGCGCTAACTTGTTGTATTAATGTTGAACAGGATCCTCGTCGTTCTGATGCTGTAGTGTGATAAACGGATGCAATGCACTGATGTGATATCGTCCTTTTTTCTTACGTCCATCCATCGAATACAGCTCATACGTCACATTATTGAAGCATCTCGATATCCGATAAGGTCCTGTATATGGCAGATCAAGCTTCTGACATTTACCTTGATCTCTTCTGCCCAAACGATAACTTTTTACAATCACCACATCTCCAATATCAAATCTCGTTCTCGTCGTAATCTGTTCATTTTGTTTATTTAGATATTTCTGTGCGTTTATTGTAATTCTTTGAGCAACTTGGTTTTTTAACTGTACCAGGTTGTCAACCCTTTCATTTTGTGTATTCCAGGGTCTGACAGGTTTCGTCCCATACATCACAGTCGCAGGACATTCCAGTGTGACAGTATTGGGTGTGTTGTTGATGTTATCTTCGACATCTTGGACATGAGCAACCCATCCTGCATGATTTTCGTAGGTTTTGATCCTTAGAAACTTTATTATTTCCTGAATGTATCTCTCACATGGATTCCCGCATGGATGACGTATGGAAGAGAAAGAAATTTCAATATTACGATCATGTAAAGCAGTCTTAAATCTATCATTATTAAAATACGAAGCATTATCCGCTAATCACTTTCATAATCAACCCCTCTTTCATAACAAAATTTTTATAATTATCTTTAGTATTTAATTGTTCCCTTATTATATTAAATCTCTCATCTCGCTGGACCTGAAGGATCATCTCAAATTCATAATTCCCCGTAGCATAGTGTCTATTATATTCATTCAACTCTACGTAATGAAATTTACTTTTACTGTTGTACATTCGTGACAACGCATCGGCAGAAACATTTAGAACGCCTTTAATATGCTTTATTTCAAAAGTATACTCTGACAACAATAGTGACCATCGATACACTCTATTATTTTTAAAACGTGTATTCAAAAGTGATGTCAAGGCAGCATGATCTGTCTCCACAACAAAGTTTTTTCCCAATAAATAATATTTGAGCTTTTGAATCGCGTGTACCACAGCCAACATTTCTTTTTCACTTATGGTATATTTAACCTCATAGCTTTTCAAAATACGAGAGATAAAACATATCGGTTGTTCTATCCCTTCATCATCTATTTGAATTAAAACTCCGCTTATAGCGACATCACTAGCATCTACTCTTAAAACAAACTGTTTATTAAAATCTGGCAATATTAATTTTAATTGATTATAAAACTCTTTCTTTAGCTCCTCAAATGCATTCATTCTTAATTCTGTCCATTTAAACTTTTCATTCTTTTTAAGCATTTCATACAAAGGAACACTAATACGTGCCAGGTATGGTACAAAACGTTTATAATAGTTAACCATGCCTAAAAATCCTCTCAACATTCTTATATTCTTAGGTAGAGGATACTTCTAATGAGTTCCAATCTACTCTCATCTACACTTATATATTTAATACTTATATTATACCCCAAAAATTTAATTTCTTTCTTATAAAATTCACATTTACTCAAATTTACCTTTAACCCTTCTCTGGCTAATACTTCCATGATCTTCTCTAAATGTTGTGAGTGTTCCTGCTCATCCCTGCTGTATATTAAAATATCGTCCACGTAATGAACCACAAACTCTTCATAAGGTTCTAAAATTTGTTGCATTGCTCTAATTAAAGCTGCTGCCGAACTGCTTAACCCATATGGTACAGTCCTAAATTGATATACTCGTCCATCCACCATAAATCCACAATATTTTCTGGACTCCTTTTCTAATGGAACCAACCAAAAAGCACTTTTTAAGTCCAATTTACTATATATTCTTGCATTGTAACATTTCGCCAATAATGGTTCTATCGTAATAGGCGTCTCAAACTGAGGCTTTGTTCTTTCATTCAGTCGACGTGCATCTAGACATAATCGAATGTCTCCTGATTTCTTTTTTACAACTACTAATGGATTAACATAACGCGTTTTACCAGTTTCAATAACACCATCTCTCAGCATCCTCTTGATTTCATCATTTACTTGTGATTGAATATTTTTAGGAATGGGATAATTTTTCACCTTAAATGGTCTCGTCTCATCTACCTCTAAGGAATGTTGGTAATTTCTGGCGATACTAGGAAATTTATTTACTAAATCTATATTCTTTTTAATTAAATATTTTATTTCTACTTCCTTATCCTCTCTGCAGTCCAATTTCATCATATCTATATCTTCAGGGAACTCCACTTCTCCATTTTCTTCCTTACCCATATCTTCCATCATCATAACCTCCTTTTCTTCGAAATCCTCTTCTTCTATATTATTAATAATTTTTTCACCATCCTCTTCACACTCCTTAATCCATTCGACTTTCGTATTATTAATTATTATATCCCTTTTTTGTATATCTATTATTGCATTAATCTTATCTAATAAATCTACTCCTAGTATTCCATCCCTTCCTAATCCTTTTAATACTATAAATTCTCCCAAGAACTTGTTGTTATCTATCATAAATTCAACAATAAAAATTTTATTCACTACAGTTAAAATTTTCTTTGTAGCTGTTACTATTGTAATTTTACTCGTGGGCATATATTTCCCCACATTACTTTTAATCAAACATTCAATCACATTCTCATCTAAAAATGACGTTTCACTTCCTGAATCAATTAAACAACTTAACTCTTTATCATTTATTTTTATTTTTATATGAGGTAAAACCGTGTTTATTGCGTATTTCGACTGTTCATACAATGCATTACATTCATTCTTTTTGGTTGGTTTTATTAAAAATCCTTACTACATGCTAATTCTACTTTCCCCTGTTTATCTTTTGTTTCTAAATTAAAATTACATCGACTATCTTTAGGACGTGTCCCTGTATAATTTTTAACTTCTGCTAAATTTTCCTTTCTTATTTCTCTACTATGATTATCATCTATTCGACTTGGTGAAGCCATTCGATTATTTCTATTACTATTGTTATTTACTCGCTGAGGACTTGAATATTTGTTATTATTATTATTTTCTATTCTTGCATATGACGATCTATTAACACTGCGATCTATATAATTATTCTGATATCTTTTACCATATTCCATGTCATCTAATCTTTTCAAAAGTTCAATAAATTGTTGCATATCACTTATATTTTGAATGGCTACTGCCTGACTAATTTGTGCATCAAAATGAGTACTTAATTGGCATATTAAATCTCTATCAGTGATTTTTGGTTGCAAATATTTTAAAATTGAGTGTCTCCTCATAACATACGACGCTCGTGACTCATTACTATTATTATTATATCTACCAACTAATAAATCATTTCTTACCCTCGTTTGTCTTGTTGTTCCCCAGAATTGACTGGTAAATCTGACCTCGAACTCCTCCATCGTCTTCACCTCATCCGAGATCATGTCCCACCAGGTCATTGCATCGTCCTTGAAACAGTTCCCAATTTTCTGGAGCTTCTTTTGGTCCCCTGGCACATCCTCTAGACTTTCCTTTAATTTTTTTAGAAAACCCATGGGATTTGTATTTGCCATTCCATAAAATTTCGGCAATGGTTCATTTTGTACTGATACAGGGATGAACACAGGTGCACTCGCTTCACTTTTCTCTTTTCTCACTTGCTCAATTTGTTTCTGCATGTACGTTAATTTCTGTTCCTGCCATTCTCTCTTTTCCTTTTCTTCTAAGAATTGATCTACGCTTACAGTGTTTTGTGGTATGTTAGATTCATTTATTAACGGAAGTGATTCATCTATTATATCTTTATCTGTTTGTTTACTGCTATTTATTGGTACCATTTGATCTACTATCTCTTCCAATTTTCTCTCCATATCTACTTGTCGTTGTATCATTCCCATTTGTTGTTGTTCTATCCTATTTATCCTCATTTCCATCTCCTTATGGTTTTGTTGTATCGTTTTCATTATAGCATGCATCATGTTCATTATCCGTCTACTGTCACCTCCTTCCTGTCCCGCTTCATGTATGGGATTTATATTGAGATTACTTATACCTGTCCTCGCACCTTCTAATGATTCTTGACTGCCAATTAATGGTGGCTGTCTCCATTCATTTACATTCGGAATATCATCCATTCTGCTTGTTATTGTTTACTATTTCTTCAATATAACTTTTTTAATTTAGTTATATTCACGTGACACTTTATACTCTCCAAATTTATAAATTATCTTGTATTTCCAAATTATTTGCTTATCTTCATTCGCCGACACGTTGGGCTGCCAAAATTGTGCAGTGGAATTTGCTTTGAAATTGCTTATTTAATTTTAATTCACACTACAGCTTATATCGCCGGCTATTCAGTCTAGTAGAATCCACGAACTGCCATCTCATGAATCGTTCCACACGGGAATGGGTGTAATTTTGTTTTCCAGAATAAAACCATAAACACAAATAAAACACAAGTCAATTCCGTTTATCAAAAAAAAATCCCTCTACAAAGTGTATAGGGTGCTAAAGCATCATTAAACAGTAGCAATGAGGAAACACTCTTTGTGAATATTGACTCGCACAAAGAGAAAAACCTCTTTTAAATCACGATTAAATATAAAACTAATAAATATTAGTGAAATCTGTCAAGTTTAACCTCTACTGTGTCCCCCACAAACAAATATTAAAAACAAATTAGTTTTCAAAACTCACGCTAGTTGAAATTTTCATGCACCAAATAACATGACAAGGTCAATCCCCACTACAATACCTCCAACCTTGAATTCAAAAATGTTCTCGAAATATTATTTTAAGAAAAAACAACTTCCCTTACAAAAAACATGACAACTTTCGCTAATATCCATATACTACTTTCAAACATATAATTATTACAATAAATACATAAATTTATAACAATGAAAATAATCCTGATATCAAATATATAAACAAAATAATTTTTATCAACTTACATTAATCTTTGTGCGATTTTATAAAATACACGAGAGGCATCTTTTTTCACAAAATTTCAAATAAACATTAAACCTTCGCAAAAATCGAATTAAGATTTACTTGCACCTTACACTAAATGCAAAACAATATACAGCCCGAATTTATACAACAAAGAATAAATTGATTATTTTATTCTTTAATGAACCAAACACTTTAACAGTCAAGATACCTCTAAATCAAAAATGAAAAATTCACATCCGCCTGGCCATCCCTACCATCTATAAAATCTAAATATATACAGACAATACATTTTATCAAATACAATATCCGAAAAAGCGGCAAATTCAATCCTTTGGTCCACCTAATTATATACAAGGGCTAATCATAATTTCATACATCATACAATTTATTTTATTTATAAAATAATATATATATATCGATCCCCGTCTGAAATAAATAAATATACAACTGAAATAGCTAATTTTCATTAGAATGTCCCTATTACTGAGTTCACAAATTATTCAATCTTTTTCTTTACTTGTCCAAGGAAAGTCCATGACAGTATGTTGCTATATAGGAGAAACTGCTACAAAAAGTAGCAGTTTTTTTAAACTCCTAACGAAAAGTAGCAGTAGCAGTTTGTAGCTGCTAATGAAAAATAGCAGTTTTACACATCACTAATATATACTATCTTTCAAAGAACTGATCCGTTAACGGGTCCTTAATATGTTGCTTAAATAAATCAGAGAAAGCAACTTAAGACAAAAAAACGACTCGGAAGGTCTCATGAAAACGTTCCCCTTAATCGTGATAACGCACCTTCTCGCACCAAACCGTTCGTGAAAAATTGGATCAATTTAGATTTCAGATTGTACCTCATGAACTCTAATCGCTGGAGCTAACCCAAGTGACTTTCATTTATTCCCATAACTAGAACTTCTCCTTCCTGGAAAGAAGTTTCGGTCAGATGTAGAACTTATTACATCCTGCAATAATAAAGATCAGAAAATAATTCTAAAAATGGGAAAACATAAGGTGCTTATAATTAATACATATGCAGTCAGAAACAGAAAAAAAAGAGGTAAAGGCATCTCTAGATACCAAAATTAGATTCTGTTTTATAGCAGAGTGGGCAAAGATATAAGAGCATAGGCAGGGTAGGCATACTGATACACAGAATACTAGGAAATTGCATAGAGGATTTTGCAACAAGTTATTACGAAAATGGCACTTAAGCAACACTGGCCCTAATGCGTTGAAGTTAAATGGAAATATATTGAAAAATGAATACAAATGAATACAATTCACGGGATAAGGTTTTGCTTTCATTCCGGGAACTAATCTTAAGACGTCACTTCGTAAATCTGCACTTACGAGATCACTAGATCGAAACGCATGTATCTGTAGTTTGAAATGACCATTGGTTAAATACGTTGTGTATGCTCATGTGTACAGTTTAGGTACAGATATATTTTCAACATATTGGGTAAAGGAGGAGGGTAGCAACTTGCCCTTCAGAAAAAAAAAATACTAAAAAAAATATCACATAAGCCTCGGATACAGGACGGATTAATGATGACAACGCGACGCGAAAACGGAAGAAGCGATTATGGAAAATGAATATACTTCGAATCGGGAGTTGGAACGTAACATCCTGGAATAATAAAGATCAGGAAATCATTCTAGAAATGTAAAAACATAAGGTGCTTATAATTAATTGCATATGTACCTGGTCAGAAACAGAAAAAAAAAGCGGCAAAGACAACTCTAGATACCAAAATTACATTCTGCTTTATAGCGAAGTGGGCTAAGATATAAGAGCACAAGCAGGAGTAGGCATACTGATACACAGAAGAGTGGAAAATTGCATAGAAGAAGTCAAATACATAAACCTAAATATCATGCAAATAACTCTTCAACTAAAAATGAGAATATTCATATTGTAAGTGTCTATACCCCGGATATTACAAACTTGAGAGAAGAGAGAGAAGGTTTCTTTAACATCCTACAGAATACATTAGACAAACTAAAACAAAAACAAAATATTCATAATGGGTGAACTTAACGTTAGAATTGGCAACATTACCGTCCCCGGAATCATGCAGGAACACAATAAAGAATCATCATAATGAACTACAAATCAACAACACATTTTTTAAACATAAAACACAACATAGATACACATTTTCTAATACAAGAGGCCAAGAATCAATCATCGACTATGTGGTCACCGACAGAAAAGTGCATTCTAGCTATATATTGGACGTACGTCCGCAAATGTCGGAACACAACATAGCCTGGTAATATGCAAATACCGTGCCTCTCAAATAATGGAACACAAGAGACCTCCTAATTATGATATCGCATCTTTGAACGACGAAAGCACAAATAACCGTTACCAAAGAAGACTTAGCGATAAAATTGCATTAAACTCTATCGCAGAAGCAGTCGGCAAAGAGAAAGCACGTGGAAGGTAAAAAACTATATAATTAGTAGCTCTAGAGAAGCCATAGGTGAAAAAACTATCAAAAAGGCATTTAAAGATTACGCACACGTTAAGATTTAGCGAAGAAAAAGCGCGCGTACATCACATATATCAACAACCGAACTAAAGAAGGATTACAAAGAATTGAGGAATAGTGTAGGCAATGAAATGAAACAAATTTAAAAGACATATTGGCAAAGACTTTCAGTAGAAATGAAACATGATCTGCAAGGAGATCAGAAAAAAGTATGAAATATGCTAAAAGGAAGAAAAAAAACATCTATAAAGAAGTAAACGTAAACTCTATAAAACTATAAACGTGAGTAACACACTTTCAAGATCTATACCGCAACATTAACACCAATGACGAAGAGAAAAGCGAACTAACAGTTGGAGATACTAACAATGACTACATCACACAAGAAGAGGTACGAATGACAATATCCAAGCTCCAGAACCGAAAATCGTCAGGCATCAGTAACATTCCAAATGAGCTGATTAAATACGGAGACAGATCTTGAAAACGAAATAACGACATTACTCCAAAAAATCGACAGCTGCTAGGCCATATCAGAAGAATAGAAGTCTAGTATAACCATTCCAATCTATAAAAAAAAGGACTCAAAGGTGACAGAGGCATAACACTGTTGAGCTCCATTACGAAAATATTTACTAAAATCCTCTCACAAAAAATTCCCAACAACGTAGGCATCTCTGAAGAACAACAAGGTTTTCGGTTTCCAAAGACAAATAATAGAGAAATCAATAGAATATGATGAATGTATCACAAAATATATAAACATAGTTAAAGAGCTTAACAGCCGCAACAGAACGAGAATAAAAACTGAACGTGGGATGACAGAAGAAATTAATATATCAGCGGGCATTAGACAAGGAGATAGCTTCAGCCCTTCTCTGTTTAACATGATCATGGATAGAATAATCGAAGCAGTAAATGAAGTTGCAGGATGCAAGTTGGGTAACCGCCCATTGAGAATTTTATGCTATGCACACGACGATGTACTTACAGCTGAGAACGAAGACGACCTACAACGTCTCCTGTACAGGTTCAAAATAACAGCCGAAAAACTTAATATGACAATATCGTAAGAAAAACCTACTCCATGGTCATAGCGAAGGACTCCATTAGATGGAAGTTAGTTGTCAACGAGCACATAATAAAACAGGTGATGAATTTAAAATATCTTGGGGCTGAGATACTGGGCGACAGACATTTACAACAAGAAGCGGAACAGCAAGCAAATAAAGCGACCAGAATATCAGGATACTTACGAGAAATAATATGGCGAAACAAATTTATGAATAAAGAAAGTAAAATCAGAATATATAAAAGCTGCATCAGAACTGTACTAACCTACCCCGCTGAAACAAGGACCGAAACATCAAAAACAAAAGGAACAATGAGAACAACAGAAATGAAAATACTTAAAGCTGTATAAATGGCACCACGCTTAGAGACAGATTAAAGAACGAAGACATACTAAGAGAAATCTAAATGCAAGACGTTGTAAGATTAGCTTAGAAAGACGGAGAAATGGGTAAAATCACAGAAACCAAACACCAAACAACTGATAGAAAGATCACCTAAACGCTGGGCAGAGAGTTCGACATCGCTATCGCAAGAGGGAAAATGACAGAAAACAACATAGAAGGTGAAGAAGAAGAATAAATACTTGATTTGTGTACACATCAATATGCTATTTTTTGGTTTTGAAAAACAATAAAAATACCTAATGCCCTAACTCATATGCTCTATATTTATTCTATATATATATATGCCGGTTTAGAACGTTTTTCTTCGTTGTCCGACACCTAACTTCCATCCTCTTCTATCGCCACACTCCTCTGGTGTGAGGTTTCTTTCACTCATGGATCTTTGTATGCTATTCTGCCATTCCAGTTTCGGTCTTCCCCGTTTCCTTCTCCCTCTTGGGTGCCAGTGCATTATTGTTTTGGACCACCTGTTATTTTGCATTCGTTCTACGTGTCCGTACCAAGTAAGTTGTTTCTTTTCGATGTCTTGAACTATCGTGCCTTCTATTCCCATTTGTTGCTTTATATAGTCATTCCTTATTCTCTCTCTTCGTGAAATTCGCATGGATCTTCTAATGGCATCCATTTCAACCGCCTCAACCTTCTTCCTTTGTCTATCTGCAATCCTCCAGGTTTCTGCTCCATATAGAAGGCTGCTCTTTACCATAGTCTCGTATATGTTAAATTTTATCTTCTTTGTTATTTCCTTGCTCCATAGAATTCCATTCAGGCATCCGATCACTTTTTTTGCTTTGACTATACGTTTTTCGATCTCTCTGACATCTGTTCCGGTGTTGTCGAAAGTTACGCCCAGATATTCATATTCCTGACATTGCATTATTTCTTGACCATTGTCCACTTCCAGATTTCCGTCCTGGTTGCCAATACATAGATATTTTGTTTTGTTTATATTGACTGTCAAGCCCCATTTTCGATATTCTTCCATCAATTTCCTCACCATGTATTGCATGTCCTCCTTGTCATTGGCCACTATGACCTGGTCGTCAGCAAACTGAAGGGTAAATAAGCACCTGTCATTTATCTCTATACCCATTCTGTGGACCTTCCTCTTCCAATTTCTTAGTGCCACCGCTACATATATCTTAAAGAGTGTTGGAGAAATACAGCATCCTTGGCGTAGTCCTTTATTTACCGTAAATGCATCTGTGAGTTCTTTACCCATCTTAATTCTTGTTGTGGAGTCTTTATACAACTCTTTAAGGGCCGTTATATAGTTGTCTATATTTATTCACTTCGTATAAATGAAATAATGAAATAAATGTCTTATAAGTCATATTTTATACGCGTAAGCACTAACGATTTGATTAATCTGAATTGTTTTCATTTACCAAATAATTTGACTTAAGAAGAATTATTAATATAAGAGAGTTCTAAATTAATTAAGTCCGAGACACGATTAGTAATGAACGAGTTATAAAACAATAACACACGATGATAATACTGTAATCAGCTGATAACAACGTTGAACAGTTAATCGATTAGTTGCCCACTCTGTCATAATTTTACAAGGTAATGTATATTGTGTTTCTTGAAAAGTAAGGAATTTTGTGAGTAAAATATCTACAAGGTGTGACTATAAAATAACGAGACAGCTATATAGCGCGACCATTCTCTTTTGATTACCGCCTCTCCTGTGTCTGTAGACATAATAGTCTCGCCTGGCCTTCGCTTCTATAAGATTTATTTTTTTTTTACCGGAAAAATATAAGTGCTTTAGTAGAATAACGAATTGTGAAATTTCATATGAAACATGAGGAACCCGCTACCAAGACTTAATCTTTTATTAAGAGAAATATATGGCAATTAATATTTATCATACACGCCGGCATTTGAGTGGTTTAGGCTTTTCCAAGATGGCCGAGAAGACAATGAAGATAACGCACGCCCGGGAAGCCCTACCACGTTAAAGATGAAAAGGATGAAATTATTGACAACATCGATAATCCGATCTGACCCTCGGTTAACTATTCGTGCTATTACTGAAATTGAAGGAATTGAGAAAGACTGCGTAAGGCAAATTTTATGTAAGAATTTAAACATGCAAAAAGTGTGGGCGAAAGTGGTACCGAAAATACTCACAATCGAACAAAAAGAAGTTGTGAAAATATTTGTACTGACACTTTAAGTTCCATTGAAAATGCTTCAAACTTCTTGGAAATAGTGATAACATGTAATGAATCTGGGTTTTTTTACCTATAATTTTACCATTTTACCATAAATTAAGCATTGGAAGAGCCCGACCTCGACGAGGGCTAAAAAATCGCGAATTATCAAACTAAAATTCAAAGCTATTGCTACCAAAACGCGACCAAAATAAAATAAGACAAGTAATAAGGAGGTTGCGCGTTGTTCTGCTTGCTCTCCCTCTCTGGCCTGAACCTACCTGAAGATGGTCGTCCCCGGGAAAGTACCCTGCCGGCTAACTCAGTCAAGTTACGTAGAGTGTCGCGAGTTCCAAAAGGTCGCTTGATGTAGGTAAAGACGCCACCGTTTTCAACCTGCAGAGAAACCTCGAAAACGGAAGCAGGCGGGACCCTGGTAGCTTCAAAATCAACCAGAGAGTCAGCCTCCTATTACTTGATTCAGATATAAACGAGTCTTTGCTTTTCTCAACACTTGTAGGTAAGGATTCAAACAAACTCAAGTTGTCATCAATAACAAAGTTTATTAACAAGAAGTAGGTTCCATATATAAAAGATTAAATAAAAGTTGACGTAGTACACAAAATTTCAATAAAATATCAAACTAGTTCAAAGTTAGCAAAATTCAAATTTAGGAAGTTATCAAACAAATATTAAGATACTATGATTACAAAATATAAGCGCCAAAACTGAAATTAAACTAGGGACTTATAAGAGATCGAAAACAGTAACAAGGCTCTCAGATTATTTTCAAAATAAATACAATTAACAAGAGGCGTAATACAGTGAACTTCTATTGACAAAATTCACTCGACGGGTTGGCACCCTGTATATACAGAAATTAATATATTGATTAAATTGAATTTACTGGGACACAATCCCAACTTGAGATTAGCAGAACACAAATTAAGTATACGTAATTTTACGGTTCTTTACAATAAGAATATACAGTTTAAAATATGAAATATTAATGAGAAACGTTCTCCAAAGTTATTGAAGCTAACAAAACGTAGGCTCGTCTGAAGGAACTTGCCACGTAAAATTAGCTCTACAAAATCTGCAACTGATTATCAGTGAAGATGACGACCAGCTTGATTAAAAAATATTAAACGAATGAAAGAAACCAGGTGTACTAGCCTCTATCTATTAAAAATTATATGCAATAGCTTAGACAGCTATTAAAGATTTTAATATTAAAACAAAATAAAGTCTCAGATAAGCAATCAGACGTTGTTAAGCATGTAAAGTATAGGTTACTGAAATCAAACTAGAACAAGATCTAGTATAATAGTTAAACCCGAGAGAAACTAACCCGTTAACAACTAACAGGGTTCTACGATATCAATTTAAATGCAGTGAATACGAAACAACGTCTGCTTCTGTCTGAGAGATCGGCTTTTCTAAGACCTTATTCAGGTGTGAACGTATTGAAATTTAGATTAATTAATAGAATATGCAAAAGTTTAATTAAATAAAAATAAAATTAGATAATCTAAACCTACTTCTTAATATGTTCTCGTTAACGTCCCCTAAATTGTCCAAAATTTCTAAACCTTAAATGAGATTGCCTTCTCAGATGTTGCACGTACTGTCCTTTCCCAATATTTCGCAAACTATAATATTACTGCGATTACGCCGCCATTAGGCACGCTAAGTAGCGTGGGTCCGCCGCCATCTTGAAGCGTCGTGAAAATTTGTTTGAAATCACAAAAAAAAGTAGGCTCGACGTTCCTAATTTCACCCTCGTAAGTGGAAAATGGATTAATTATCGGATCGCCTCAAGAAGTACGATGGCTAAAGATGCTCCACTGCGTGGAAAAATTGCGTATACGGAAAAACAGGCCACCATAAGGTGTGGTCCTCGAAAAGATTTCGAAGAAAAATCGGCTTAAATACTTAAAAGTTGGGAGGTAGCCCCAAAATATATCCTAGGGATGATAAAGAAGCGCATAAGCAAAAATCAAAAAGGACATAATATCACTTACCGCAAAGACCAAGTTCACTCACAAAGAAACAACCAATATCGGTAACGTACTAGAACGAAGTGCCGGTCGATAGAAGTTCGAATGCAACGATCGGCATCCGATCTACGTCATACACAAGAGCGTAGTTCGGTAGATTTTATAGAAACGGAATTAATTTACCATAAACCCTAACAAGGTGTCAGAGTGTACAACGAAGCTAACAAGCGAAAATACGATAATTAAAACACCGCAATTAAGGTTAAAAACAAATTAAATAACTAACCAAACGTCAAGAAAACTGTATTTGGAAGGCGAACCAAAAGTCGTGAGATGGCGCTACAATCGAAAGAAAAGGTTTACGCAAGATTTACGATAATTGAAAGTTTAATCAAATAAAATAAACACCCAAATAGGTTCACAAAATTCTAATAAAAATTACCACAATATAAGAATTGATAAAGAGAAACAACAATAGAATTAAAGGTAGAAATAAACGACCATGACTAAGCATATTAATTTCCAAGATGTCGGCCACGCCGAAGTATAAGAAGACCCGAAAAAGGAATACGGATATAGCGGCATTCAAAATATTTGAACGTACAAAATAAAAGAAGATAATTAAGGTTTGAAGTAGCCTAAGTTGATCGATAATTAATATCAAAATTAAATAAAATAAAAATAAACGGAAATGTGAATAATGAAAAGCCTAAAATGTCTTTACGTAAGTGAAAAATGAAATAAATTCATAAAAAAAATTCCCGAATGGTCTCTAGGTAATTTTTCGAGCGTAACACTATGATGATCGTTTTTCTCGATATTGATGGGATTGTGTACCTTAACTGGGTTTCTGAAGGTCAAACTATTAATTAGCATTACTACCTTGAGATTCCTGCTCAACTTCGTGAGAAAATCAGAAAAAAAGACCAGAATTGTAGAAAAACTATCCGCCTTATTACCTATACTTACCTTACCTTACCTATACTATCTTCACTGAACCTAGAGTATGTTTTAATATGTATTTATAAAACTTTAATCTTTAATTGACCCTTAAAGAAGACTAGTAGATTGAGAATAATAATAATAACAACAATTTAAACAAATACAAGAAACGCAAACACAGAACAATACAAAGTATCAAAGGAAAAATTATATATTTCAAAGACAATATATACGCAGTGATGACGCGTTTTACTACTCTATATGTTGAGTGAACCAAGTATAGAACCATCTGTTCCCGAAGGTCAAATCTGCATTAAAAGCAACAAGATTTCAAACCGTAAAAGCTGTCAAAGAAAAAGCGGCACGCTTCAGGAACGAACTCACTGAAGAAGACTTTCAGCACTATTTTATACAATTGAAAATTCGAATGAAACGGTATAGGATATAGGAGGGGTGTATATTGAAGATGATAGTAATTAAACATGTATCATTTAAACATCATTAAAACAAAAAGTTTGACTGCAGGAATCTCGTTATTTTATAGCCACACCTTATAAAATTGTATTTTTACGTAACTTCTATCTACGAACAGCTACCATTACAACAAATTTCATAATGAATAATATCACAAAAAGTTAAATTTAACAATTTGAACAATAATATGCTTATGCAGTGATGTCGCGGAATTCCTAATTTTATACAACTCATAATAAGTCTACTTTAAAGTAGTACAATTTCTACGTGCATCTAATGTAAATATATTACTAGATACAAAACCAATCATCATAAGAATTTCAATACGTTCTTTTTCAGTTAACTGGACGTCTGTCTACAAAGTTAATTCTGACAGTTTAAGTCAAGTACTGAAGTTTAATTCCATGGCTTGCTAGACATAAACATGATTATAAAATATTGGTTTTAATGCCAAATATCTTTGCCGTTGTTGAACAAAAGGGTGCCAAACCTTTTTATTTCTGAACTCCCAGAGCAGAGCTCTATCTAAATTCATAAAAATATTCAGGATGTTTTATTTAAAATAAAAAAGTTAACACCGTTTCCAGTTAAACCGGAAGTCTGATTTGGATATAAATCTAGTCGTCGAATCCACGATTTGCATTTAATTAAACTTTTATGAAAATATAAGTAGCCATATCAAGGATATTTGAATGGATCCATACATTTGTCTAACTAACCCTCTATATATATATATATATATATACATATATGTAGTAAATTCAACCAGTTGGCGATTAAAGGTCTGGCTTTACTTTAAAGTATATATATTTAAAACAACCCTACATGTTTCGGCAATGATGCCTTTATCAAGGATATAAAATATAAATGACAGTATACAAATGTCATATAATTGTCATATAATATATTGTCATTTATATTTTATATCCTTGACAAAGGCATCATTGCCGAAACATGTAGGGTTGTTTTAAATATATATACTTTGAAGTAATAAACCAGACCTTTAATCGCCGACTTATTAAGCTTACCATATCATACCAAGGTCACGAAAATATTATTTATATATATATATATATATATATATATATATATATATATATAATATTTTTGCTTTTATCTTGAATATATAAAATTTTTAAATCTATATTAAATCTATGATTATGATTGATATCTAAACAATGATTTGCGAAAGCTGAATCTGTTTTCTTTTCTTTATGACTTCTCTCGTGTTCTTTCATCCTAATTTTTAACGTCCTCCCTGTTTGTCCTATGTGTACCTTATTACAATCTTCACATGTTAACTTATATACACCAGAGTTTGATTCTTTCGAAATTCTTTGTGTATTTTATCTTTGTTGTGTTTAATCATGTTCAACCTAATTTGATGTTATCATATTCACGAATATTTGCAAGTAATTTTAGCATCATTTGAAATTTCATTAAAATGCCATATTAATTGTCAAATAACGGTCTTCGTGGGTAAAAATAATTAATTTTAAAATTCAACATTAAGCTTTTCATATTTTAAAGAATTTTTATCAAACAATAATACCTTTTCATAAGATTACTACTGTAGAAGAAATTACACAATCCTAATTGTATGCTATTCATCCTTTGATATACATAAAAGAAAATGCAGAATTAATCGAAATAATAGTCTCTAGTTATCGTATTAGTTTAATATTAACATTGAACAAACTGTTATAAAAAAGTTTAAAAAATAATCCCTAAAATAAATATAATGGGTAAACTAACAACAATAATAAACTATTAAAGATATTGAAACTGTCTACCACCTTCTTCCTCTAATATTCTACGCACTTCCTCCTAATGCTACCAAAAATATTTTGCACTGTGTCTCATTAATTTTTTCTTTAATTCTATATCGCAGATCTATAAAATCTCGTTTCAAATTTTTTTTCTAAAAGGCATAGAAACAAATTACAGGGTGTAAGATCTTGGAGAAAATTCATGTTGGCTATTCAAACTGATTAAATGATTTCCAAACACTTCTCGTATCGTACATATTTATTCTTTTACCGGCAGTGTGAGCAACACCATATTGTTGAAAGTAACCCAAAGCTAGTTCATCATTATCAAGATGATTCAAGAAAGCCGAGAGTTTGTCAATATCTTTCAGCATTTAAAATACCATTAAAAAATTAGACCGATAATCCTTTTTCTACTAATAGCGCACCAAATACCAACTTTCTGAGAATGTAGAGGGGCTTCAACATAAAAATTATTGGACTTTGTATCACTCTACATTTTCAAGTTTTGTGAGTTAATGTATCCACTAAAATGAAACTATGCTTCGTCCGAAAAGAAATTTTTGTCTAGGAGTTCATCATAAAAATTATTTGAAAAATACTACTCCTCGCGGATAATATCGAGGATTTCTTGAAAATAAATTATACGACATGGAAATAACTGTAAATCTTGTTTTAAAACTGGATGACAAGAACCAACCGGCAACCTAGTTTGTTGAGTGAGAGTCCGTATCAAATTTTTTGGGGCATTAGCCATTATTCGTCTAACATTATTAATCACTTATTCTGTTCGGACTTTTGGTCGGCCACTACCTTCTTATCGTTCTACACACCCCGTTTATCGAAAAAACTGGGACAATTCTACTGAGTGTCTTCTGAAAAGTATTATAATCAAAAACAAGGTTGAGAAATTCGTCTTGAAATTCTTCTATACAATCTTGAATGGAGTGCTTTCATTGCCCATCGATCCTTTTACAGTTTCGAAAATATAATTCAAGTATAAATGCTTTGCATATGTTATTAAATTTCATTTTAAAATGCTGTAAATATGGTTTCGAAGGACCAATGTATATCTGCTTTCGAACGACCAAATGTATAATTTATATCCGGTTCTCGAAGAACCAAACATTTAGGTTGTATTCGGCTCGTGAAGGACGATGTATAAATTTGTGTCTTGAAAGAAGAAGAGAAAATCAAGAAATAAAAATTCAGATGTGTTTTCAGAGTATTTTATTTATTTAACAAAAATCACTTAATGTAAACTTAAAACTTTAGATTCTTTGCTGTTATATGAAACTATATGCTCTTGATATTAATAGGATACTGTTTTGTTTTATACTGTCAAGACTCTGTGGCTTGTACTGTGGTTGAGTTGATACTGTTGAGTGTCTTGTCGCTAGTATGAGACTCTGATTGATACTGTATTACAAATAGGTAAATATATACAACTACCCCTACATATTACATAATTAAAATGTTCGTATTCGTTGAACATTATTTTTCTGTGTTATTAAATTGTTCGTAGAAATGGTGCCTACAGGTAGCAATATGTCCAAGGTTTACGATAGGGTCTTAAAGATCTTACTAATAAATAATAAAATAAATATAATTGCTAATTAAGTATTAGTAGGTGTCATAAACCTAATCATGTAGTTCCGGTTAATTCCTTTGTACAGTAATGAAACCATATTTTACATATTTAATTAACACTGGGTGGTCAGATTAAATATCGTCTCTTGAATGTGCTCACTAATAACCCTAGGCAATACATCGAGTGGTCTAATGTATAAAATAGGTAAGAAATAAATTTGTAAATATAAAGGATTCTTAGAACTTCTAAAAGTTTTACAATTTCAATATTCAAATAAAAATATATTATACAATGGTTTAAACTTGAAAATGGACGTTGAATATTTATAAAATTGGAAATATTATAGTTTAATTCTTTTATGCTAAATTTACTTATATCTAACATAACAAGTGTTCATTTGAAAAGTCAATCTAGTAGCTTGTGATTTACTGAGAACATTTTGAAGTATGTCGTAAATTAAAATTTACTACTTAACTTACGAAGTCGTATATTTTGACAGTTTCATACATACAAATAAATAACAAATAATAGGTATTTATTGAAAACTATAACAGTTGTTTAAAATGTTGTCCTTCAAGATCAATCAACTTTAAAATCCTCCGTTCAAAATTTCTGATGATATTCTGCAACATTACTGGATTGTTATTAATTTCCATGCATTTCTGTTCGATTCTCTGTAGCATATCATTCAAATTCAATACAGGTGTTCGAAATATGTTATTTTTTAGATAAGGCCACAAAAAGAAGTTGCAAGGTGTTAAATCGCATGAACGTGCAGGCCAGGCAATTTCGACTAATTATACGCTCATCAAAAAATTCTCTTAAATAATCCAAAGATTCTGCAGTACAGTGACAAGGTGTTTCGTCTTGTTGGAAATATGCATTTTGAAGTTCATCATCATGCAACTGATTGACAAATGGTTGTAAAATTTCCGTACGGTACCTTTGAGCAGTTAACGTTCCCTGAAAAAATATTGGTCCAATGATTCGCCTTTGGCTTATCGCTGCCCAAACACCAATTTTCTCTGGATGTAGCGATTCTTTATTAATTACATGTGGATTTTCACTACTCCAAATTCTTGTATTTTGTGAATTTAGGCATGCCGTTTTATAAAACCATACTTCATCAGTAAAGATGACTCTTTGCGAAAGTTCTCCATTATTGTTCATATTTACAAACCAATTACAAAACAGTAGTCTACGTGGGTAATCAATTTCTAACAATTCTTGTACTGCTGTGAGACGGTATGGATAAAGTTGCATATCTTTTTTTAATAACTTGTGAGTTGTACCAACAGAAAGGTTTATTTGTTGACTCAAATGTCGAACAGATGCTTGTGGTTCATTTTCCATTATTTCTTCAACACGATTGACAACTTGAGGTGTACGTTTGTTAACTGCTCCACTGCCTGATTTTCTTAAGAGACTACCAGTTTCAGAAAAAAGTTTTAAAGTTCTATCCAAAGTATTCTTAAATTGTATATAATCTATTACAAAATGTGGAAACTCAACTTGAAATTCTACCATGCAATCTTGAACTGAATAAACCCATAAACCATCAATTTTATTACCACATCGAAAATAAGCCTGGACTAAAAAAATTTTATGTTCTAAAGTGAAAGCCATTTTAAAATTGAGAAGCAATTTATTTAAATCAGAATCTACGCACGATTATTTTATGCACTAACTGATATTTGTGATTGACATTGTCAAATGTCATTTGGATTTACGTTTACGGAACAACAAACACATACTAATATATTTGCGTCTTATTCTATCAAAATTTCAAAGTAACCTAGATCTTTTCAAATGAACACTTGTTATGTAAATATATACAATATCACAAATTTCGTTTTATGACGAAACAAATCCAAAAATTTACAATATTATTTTTGATTTGCCAATTTTTAGCAAATAATATTTGACATTTAAAATTTAATATAAATCAATAGACTTAAGTTTGGACATACGATTATTTGTTCAAAACCTACTTGATGTCGGATATTTCTGAACAGCCGTTATATAATTTTTGCAAAATTACCTAATGTTAGAATAATTTAAATTTTCTCTTATACAAAACTCCATACAAGTTCTATAATACACATACCTACTTTCAAATTTATATTTATATATCGGATTAAATACATGTTATTTCTTTGAAAAAGTATCTAATTCTTGGATAAAATCAGTGAATGTAAATATTTGCTTGTTATAAATTCTATTGATTAGATCTTTTTCACGAAAAGTTTTAACATTGTGATTAAAAAAGTACGCAGTGAATTTATCGTTACAGTGTTGGCAAGAGGTTAGTAAATTAATAGGTACGTATACTTGTTCTCACGTATGTATGTAGGTGTTGAGTTAATGCGTTTTACTTATTTTTAATTTAACTGCACCATTAAAAGGCAAGTTAAAATTTATATCGATAATCATTATGGAAATAAACAGGGTGTAAATATTATATATCGGAAAATTAAAATAATCGGTTGATTTGTATTCGACAATGTACAATTTTTAACGCCCTGTAAAACTGTCGTTAATTGTGTGCCGTTTTAATAAAATCGTGGGTTAATGTCGTAAATGTAATTGCAATTACTTTATAACCTCTTTAGTATCGTATGTCCACATACATATACACATATCTTTGTAGATATTTCATATTAATGATATGTTGTTTTAATTGATCGCAATAATGTGAGTTTTAAAGAAACAAATTAACCAACTGCAATTTGAAAGATATTTGAGTGGGTAAATCCTCTCCATTTTTTTTATAAAAGAAAAACATTTTTAATAATATCGAAATTTAAAAATTTGGCGTGGAGAACACACCCGACAATTATTAATAATTAATAATATTTCGATATTATTAAAACTGTTTTGGTTTATACAAAAAATGCTGATATCTTACCCAGTCATATGTATGTTTCAAATTGTTTTTGATATGTACACTGTCGAAGCTGTTTGACTGACAGTGGCAGCACGTCGGTTACAGCTGTGACTGTCTGTTAGAAACCACTTGCTTTGTTTCACACTTGTCATGAGGAGAAGTGTAAAACAACACTTGTACACCTGTCAACGATTGATTGGCGTCTGTGATGTTGACATTAGTCAATGAGCGTAGCTGAGTATTCTTTCACGCTGTCTTTTGTGACTTGGTTAAATGTAGTAAGAAAGTTTCTGTAGTGAATTTCAATATCCCTGCATCATGCACTGACGAGTCTATAGCAAAACGAAACACCTGTCTGCATGTCTGGATAGCAATTTTCACACAAATATTGTATTGTATTCTCTACATTCGATTTTTAATAATATTTCGATATTATTAATAACGTTCTTGTTTTATAGAAAAAAATTTAAATAAAAAAATTATAAAATTAATACACCAAATTTACTGTTGCCTAAAATAGTATATAGTATATATAACAAAGAGTACATACTAAGATAAGAGAGTACATACAGTGAGTAGATACAAAGTGTAGATAATAATAATAATAAGTAATACTTACAAGAAATTATAGTAAATACATTATTAAAGAGACAAGCATTCAGAGGCATGCAGGAGTTGCTATTTACACCCTGAATCCGTAGACCATATTACCGCAGGATGTAAAACACTAACAGGAACAGAATAGACCAGTAGACATAATTATGCAGCTAAAATACAACACCCTACTATAAATATACCCTACAACAATTCTTTATTATCATTCATCAAATCATCATTCAATTCTTGAAAACTAGAAATACAAACTCTTGTGGGATATCACAATACATACAGACAAATAAATTTCAGCAAATAGACCAGGCATCATTCTTCAAGATAAAGAGGAACACATCACATACTGAATATAGCTATAATAGCAGACAATAAAATTAACGGCAAACACTGATGAATTGAAAAATACACGCCATTGAATATAGAATTTCAGCGTATCTGGAAATAGAAAATCGTATATACAAGAGCGATTCGTAAAGTAAGTTCCGTTTTCTTTTAGTGAGCAGGGTGTGGAGATATCTGGTTCAGTGTGAGTCTGGCAGTGCTAGTGAAAAGATCGTTCGGGCATTCTTTTGGTTGTTTAAAATGATTGCTGCAATCGAAAGTCCCGCTGACTGTGAATTGCGTGCTATTATTCGATTTCTGTATGCAAAGAACATGAAGGCTGCTGAGAGTCATCGTGAACTTTGTTCTGTTTATAATAAAAATGTTATTAGTGACAGTATGGTTAGAAGATGGTGCTGTATCTTTGAAGAAGTACGTACTATTGTTCATGATGAAGAACGTAGTGGAAGACCAACTGTTGTGACGCACGAATTTGTAGGTAATATCGAAGAAAAAATTCGTGAAAGTCGACGATGCACAATCACAGAACTCAGTACTTTTTTTCCCTCAAATTTCACATACATTTGTTCGCCATGTATGCCAAAACTTCTTACTCAAGGCCATAAAAGTAAGAGAATGGGATCGGCTCTATCTTTTCTGACACCGTCACGATATTGAAGGTGAACATCAATTCAGGCATATGGTCATAGGTGATGAGATTTGGGTCGCCTATGTCAATGCTGAGACAAAAGACAGTCAATGCAGTCAAGTCAAATACGAGAAAACTTTTGAAGAACCGGAAAACTTTTTCTGCAAGAAAAGTCATGGTCATTGTCTTTTGGGAAAAGAAAGGCGTCCTTCTTGTAGACTTTATGCGCGGTGAAGAGCTGCGAAACAGTGTTACAGCATGGCTTAATTCACAGGCGGCAGAGTTCTATCTATATATAAAGAATTAAAAAACTGATTCATCGCTATAATGAATGTCTCAATCTTAATAGCAACTATGTAGAAAAATATCTGAAAGTAATAGCTTGAAGTTGTATATAATAAAAACCTCTTCATTTATTGGTGATTTTTTTAATAACCAAACGGACTTACTTTAAGAACCGCCCTCGTATAATATCCATTTATATCAATTATAATAAATAATAAATTATGAATTACCGTTCCATAACCTATACCAACACCACAAAAAGTTATAGTAAATACTGTTCTATGGTGTATACTAGCATCACCGAACTCTATATATGGGTTGAGTAAAATGTTTCCCAGATACAAGCTGAGAATGTGTCAAATAACTCGACGCTATAATAATAATAATCATCGCTTATTTCCAATATGTGAAACTCAAATACAGGAAAAAGAAAATTGCAATTATGTATTAAGGAATATATGAGTAACAGAATAATTTGAAACATACTTGAGTGGGAAAAAACCTCACCAATTCTGTATAATACAAAAGTATTTTTAACAATGTAAAATATTATTCAAAATCTGGTGTGAAGAACACAATACAAGTTTATTATTAAAATTTTTGTGAACGTATACGGCAGTGCCATCTGATGGAAACACTTTGTTAGTTCTACAGTTGTTATGTAGACAGAGCTAGTTGCTTCGGCTGTTTGCTAATGTGCACCACTGAATACACTTCTACGCACGGTCTTAATAATTTCTGTGAGATAGCGAAGTTGTTCTTTTTTATGAAGGTATCCTTCTCCAGCAGGGGCGTACTGATGAATCTATAGAAAGATGAAATACGTATCTGCATCTCTGGAGAAGGATACGTTCACAAAAATATTAATAATGAACTTGTATTGTGTTCTTCACATCAGATTTTTAATAATATATTGTTTTGTAATATATAAGTAAAACAAAAAAAAAATACAAAAAGCAATATTTATAAATTTCTAATAATACATTCAACATATCATAATTAATTCCAGTTTAATAATGATGTGAAATTACTGCACATGATAGAAACAGGTAACCTCGGCATTCCATTAGTTCTGTTGCAGAATATTCATCCTTAGAACATTAAAATTAAATTTCATTTAATAGGAAACTGCAGTTCAAATCATTGTCAAGAATTTCATATAAAAATTTTACGCCGTTTATAATTCTTGTAACTTCGACAGATGGAAAATGAAACCTATTGAGTATAATTTTATAGTCACAGCCTCTCTATCTCTCTGGATAGACACCATCATCCAAAAATAAAAGATATTTCGAAAATTAACGGTGTCAATACGATTATGTGAGTAGTAGATTAATGATAACTTCGATCGAGTAAATACACAAAATAAGTTTATTAAGGCGTTACCAAATCAGATGACAACATTACTAAGGGTTGTTCTCTAAATTTTAAGTCTAATACAGTAAAGCACCATCTCTAAAACTTTTCTTACAGTTTCTTAAAATATTTTATCACATTCGATACATTTGTCTATTCCAACAAATCAATTTTCGTCCTTGAAAATTTTTTTCCGCATTTTTATTGAGATATATTGTGTATTTTTGTTTCGAAAACATATTGGTCGAAGAGAAAACGATTCCCATTAAATGTTTAAATGAAAAAAAAAACTATTTGGTATTAGGATAGAACTGTATGGCAATTGATGTATCAATACAATGTTTTGTTCAGAAATAGTTTATTGTTCCAGTTATTACGATGCACACGACTCTTATCGATTCTCACCAGAGAGCGAACTGACACGATTGAATGACCAATTGCCCCGATAAAACGTTGTGGCGGTCTGCATGATATAACAGCCCCACTATTTGCTTGCTCGATTGCATTCCTCGAGCAGGTGTTTTTATTTTCGTCTTATGAATAGAACATTGTGTGTATTCCTTCATAAATTCAATTCAACAGTGGCGTGTAAGACGGAATATACATTTATATATTATTTCGTTAGACTTCGTTGAAATAATCGCATAAAAAATTATATTAGCTAATTTCCAAAGTTTATTCTCGTGTTTACATGCTGTTATATATGCATATACATATATGTATTTATTGTACCTACTTGAGACAGTATACTTTATATTCTCTTCTATACGGGAATGTTTCTGGTTTCGTTTGTTTCTTTGGTTACAACGTTTAGTATTTTAAAAAATCCGTTTTATATTTTTATATTGTATATATATATATATATATCTTATAATTTTTTATAAATATTAAATTTAATTACTACCTTATTTTTTGAGTACTTTTCGTTTCTCCTTTTTAGTCCATTTCTTTCTGTTCTTAATATTACTACTTATTTTCATTAACTATGGAGAATTCTCGTAGGACAACCATGCTAGGATGGATTGGAGGCCATCCAAATTGGTTGCATATTCGTAATGATACCGAGATATATTGCAGTGCCTGTTTATTAAGTTTAAGGCGTCCACAAAAGTGTAGTGTGCAGAGACATGTTTCTTCGAAAATTCATCAAGATAATATATGGACATCTGCACCTGACACTTTTAAAGAATAACAGTGTGAAGCTTTCATGGCGGCCAATATCCCATTCAAAAAGCTTAACAATCCAGTCCTTAAGATTTTTCATACAAAATATACTGATCGTCATATACCAGATGAATCTACTTTACGTAAATACTACTTACCAAAATATTATTTGAGAACCATTGAAAAATACGAACCAACCTATCTAGTCATTATCTTTGGGTAAATGCAGACGAAACAATGGATGTAAGGGACGATATGTGTTAAATGTAGTTGTTGGTATTTTTCATTCGACAACTTCATACCAACCTTGCTTACTTGCAACTAAAATATTGCCAGTCGTAAATAGTGAAAGAGTTGCTGAAGTAATTGATCAATGTATTAATAATATTCTGTCATCGGATAACAACTATAAAGACAAGATGCTATTATTTTTGACTGATGCGGCAGCTTATATGTTAAAAACAGAGAAGTTATTAAAGCAATCTTATCCCAATGTGCAACACGTTACCTGTGCAGCACACAGAGTATGTGAATACATCAGGGCTCATTTTCCAAATGTTAATAAGTTAGTTTCATCATTTAAAAATAATTTCTCAAAGCACCTTCATGAATAGCATTATATAGAGAAATACTTCCAAATTTGCTTCTACCCCCAGTTCCTATATTAAGTAGGTGGGGAGCATAGCTAAATGCAGCGTTTTTCTATTCACAACACTTTGATGAATTAAAAAACTTTGTTTTTCATCATAAAGATGATGATACGCAAAGAATTTCTACTTGTAAACACCTGATACAAATTGAAAATTTACAAAACCAGTTAAGCTTTATTAAAGCTAATATCCAGTGTCAGAGATACGATTAATTACATGCAAAATCAAGATATTAACCTAAAAGAGGCGATAATTAACTTAGAAACCGTTATTGATCGAATGAGAAGTATGCCTTCTAAATTCGAAAACAAGCTGAGACAAAACGTTGATACCATATTTAGCAGAAATCCAGAGTTGAATATATTATATCAATTCTGCACAGAGCCGATTGAAAAATCTATACATTCCAAGTATGATGCACTTTTGCAACATTTTAATCACGCACCCATCGCCAGTTGCCATGTGGAACGGACATTTTCTATTTTTAAAGACGTTTTAACATCTAAAAGACCTAATTTAACACAGGAACACCTTAAACAAATTTTACTTGTTCATAGTAATGTTTTACAGTTTCAATGTTTCACAGAAAATACATAGTTTTAAGTTTTGTTCTTTGTAAATTATTTTTATTCAAAATTAGATACCCAATTCGCTTGCCAGCATTACTTTTGTTTCAGCAGTAGTTGCTGTTCGTTACCAAACCGTTTATTACATTCGCTCTGTTGTGCATTGACAGATACATATTAACTGTATATGTAGGCATGTGCCACTTATGCAGCTGATCGCTTACAGAAACAAACCTTTTGCGAATACAAGGCAGACGCCTATATGCTATGAATCATCAATCGCTCGAGTCCGCTCTCTGATTATCACACATATTTTTATTTCCTGCAAGTACATAATAATATACTTTTTAGAATTTACCGTTACACACCCTTTGTCCACAAAGTAACCTAAAAGATCTTAACACAAATATTATTTAATTCCGCATTATTTAGAGAGATGCTTTCTGTTCGAATTACACCTACCCGTATTCGTAAATGCGTCTATAAACAACTTCACACTTATGATAGCTGTTCATCTACTACATATATATAACACACGAAGCGCTGGTAATGTGAATATCTCGAACTTCTCGTACATCCATGCCTCTGTGGCCTGACCGAGAATGGCGATCTTTACTCATCACTGACCGCAGAATTTTTCAATTGATATAAAATGGCATGGTAAAAAAAATGATAACAATTAATTGCGCGCAGCTAGAGTGTGTAAGTACGGTGATGCCGAGTGACTATTGAAGAACAACGAAAAGTTCTATTATCGCGCAATAATCACCAAAATAGTCCTCAGCATTAACTGTTGCTCCACTTGGAGCTAATTCTTCGTGAATAATTTCCTTCCAGTTGAAAAAACAATGAGTATTGATTTTTAACTTCTCCAAACCAATTTTTTTGTATGTCCTTTTATCGTGGAACCGTCATTGAACATTTAACCATCAAAGTGTTGAATCGTTTAGAAATTAAATATGGAAGACCAATTTTTTCAGTAAAATAAATTTCCATGGATCTTGCTGAAGATTTCTTCGAAATCTTTAAGAAATCACTCACTTTTTCGACATTTTTTTTGTCATCGTTTTAATTGATAGGCCTAAGCGCTTATCATCATTCACTTGTTCTCTGTCTTTTCTCAATCATTGATGCCACTCAAAACTTGTTTGTGATAAATAATTATTTTTTTCCATATGCGATTTTAAGTATCTCAAGTATTTCCGTAGCAATTTTGTTATTTGTAGCACTGAACTTAATGTTCACTATTCATTTTACAACCGAAGGTTAAGCAAACTATGGTCATTTAAATGCGTTCTATTTGGCTTTTAGTAAACTAAATGCACACAACTTTTTCTAAAGATTATTTAGGAAGGCACTTTGTAAGTCGTTCTCCCACCAAGAGATGGCGTCACCAATTTCGTTAAATTAGAATCGTTTCGGTATTTGTGGGACATAGGGTGTATAATAATCCCTTATTATTGCCGCAACGTGACCAGTGATATCGCAAACTTTACCGACAATCACCTTTTTTTTACAAAAACATATTTGGATTTCATCCTTATTTCAATTTCATAATTATCTTTTAAATGAATGAGGTTATATTGCAAAAAAACTGTTCTTAAGGAATTATTATTTTGCAAGACTTTGTTTGGTATACTTAGTGGAACAGAACTATGAAGCTTTTGTATCGCGGCCTCAAAGAACGAGTTCTTAGAACCTGTCAATTCCAAAATCACAGAATATTTTGACTAGTATTTCTTTGGAGAAACTATTTCAGACTGTAATTATTAGTTCGTTTAATAGAATGTTTTTACCCCAAAAATCAATTCTTCGTCAGGGCTGCCGGAAATGAATGGGTCTGAGTCCGCTAAATGTGTCCAGCGTGTTAAGTGCTACTGCGTACTCTATTTTTAGGTTATATTAACTATATTGAAAAAATTTTCTATAAATTTTTACATCACCGGATATAGAAGCTCAAACCAATTCATCTACCTTTTATTTCCAACGCATATTCAACGAAAATATGGGTATCCGACGGGTAGCCTAAGCCCCGCCTTATTCAATTTCATCATGAATAAAATAAGAATCAAAAGAGTAAGATATACGGAATGACAATATCAAAGTATTGTGTTTCGCTGACTGTGTAGCCCTGGTGTCTGACACAGAGAACGATCTCCAACATATGCTGCACGTATTCAACAAAGAAGCGGAAAAGTTCAATATGAACATCTGCATCGACAAAACCAAATACATGATTATAGCTAAGGAACCGCTCCGATGCAAGCTGGTAGTTGCTAATAGACTCATAGATCAGGTCATGACATTTAATTACTTGGGAATACCAGTATCAAGCTGGAGCAACTTGACTACGGATGTAAAACAACAAACGAATGAAGCATCCAAAATATCAGAAAAAAATACAATATGGAAGAACATGTACTTAACAACGGAGTGCAAGACAAAAATCTACAAGACATGCATGAGACCTGTTATAACGTATGCGACAGAGACACGAGCAACGAAGCGGGTACTACGCACAACCGAAAAGGCTGCTCTGAGAGCAATCACTGGTTATTCATCGGTCACAGAAAACGCGGCTTGGATATCAGAGAGCAGTGTGGGAAATTAGAATGAACACATAAGTCGAATACCAGACAATCGATTGGTAAAGAAGGCAAGAAACAGAAAACCGATTGGCAAGAGACCACCAGGCCGACCCCGCAAAAGATAGCGCGACAGCTGGCAGTCAATATTGCAAGAACAACTGGTGGGCTGGGAAACTAACAGGCATTTTCGCTTAGAATACGAAAATATGAAGAAGACGAAGCTTATTCAACTTGAGAAAATTTTTTAAACTATTTTGAAAGAAATAAAAATTTCGTGTGAATAATCCTTATACACGTTAATGCAAATGACTTTAAACTAATTATAAACACATTCATCAAATATTTACTGACATTAGGACTTCATGTGTAAAGTTATATTGAAAGTAAATCAAATAACTAAAATTTTCGTAAAAATATTGTATACAGAGTGCAACAGAAAAAACGCATGTTCTTCGATCGACAAGTAGTGAGTGAGGATATATGCCTCTTATTAGGAGAGAGCTTAAATTGTGCAATTGCAGAAGCCATGACGTCATAGATTTTAGAGCATCGGATGTTTATCCTCGAAACTTATATTGAAACAAAGTTCGTAATCGGCTCTCAAAACCGTTTTTGCATGTAGTTTAATGTAAAACGGCATAGAAATATTCCTGATCGCAACACAGTAATGAGATGGTTCGAAGCATTTAGAGTAACAGGATCCATAATGAAAAGGAATCCATCAAATATGCGTACGCCTGAAAAGGTGAGAGAGCGATAATGGCAGTTCTCGGCGACAATGCATTGGCTTTGTGGATGTCAGATCAGTTCGTATATCGCATCCTACGCAAATATTTCAAATTTAGCCGCTACAGGAGAATGATGCAGTGATACAAATCATGAGTGCAAAAGCTACTTCAAGGAGATATCGCATAGCGAAGACAATTTTGCGAGACAATGATTCTTAAAGAAGATACATTGGAATGATAAGTGACGAACCGCATTTCATGCTATACGAACAACAAAATTGCAAGTATTTAGTGCTGGAGAATTCACAACAGTTACACCAAAAATTTTGCCATAGCTCTAAAGTAATGGTATGTTGCAGCATTGGTAAATTTAGGATCGTCGTCCTTAATTTTTTGAAGAGGATAATAATAGCTCAGCTACAGTGCCTTTGGCGCGTTATGCGCCGAAGTCACTGTAGCGTTTCACTTTCCTACTGTCGTAACTACGTAAGTGAAGTGGTAATATGCAACAAATTTGGTTCCAACAAGACGGTGCCACAGCACACACAATGAGAGCAACAATCTAAATGCGTAGCTGGTTCGTGACATATTTTCCGTTTTGGTGATATTCATTGGCCGTCTGGCTCACCTGATTACTAAATCGAAGATGTACATTAAACAAAACTCCAAACCATCCAGGAATAGAAAGAGTTCGTCCGTCTAGAAATCGCTAAATTGGAGGTAAAATGTTGAAAGGAGCAATGCAAAATTTTAAAGAGAGGTCACAGGACGTTATTTGGTGAGTGCTATTTTGCGGAACTAATTTATAAATCGTTCACATAAAATGCATTGTACTAGCTTTATTTCAATGTAATTAATAATTGTTTAACTTTACCATTTCAAAAACATGCGTTTCCTCTACAGCACTCTGTATATTATATACCGGGTGAATTTTGTAACTTAAAACTTTCAAATAATTCGAAAAATAGGCAGTCCACAGATCTAAGATTTAATAATTCAATAGAGAAAATACATTGGTGCTAGAATTAGTCCCCTCCTCTCTCCCTCCGTGTAGGTGGGTCGGGAGTAACTTTGAAATCTTAAATAGGTACCCGTATATTTTATTACAGATTCGAATTCTACTAGAAAAAGTACGTAGGATTTGTCTGAAACATTTTTTTCAATTCTTGATAGATGACGCTGTAATCGATGAAATTCAATTTCAATTTCTCAAACTGAGAACCTATGCATACGATTCTGCAACTCGTTTTCAATAAAAAGAATACCACGTAAAATGGCTTATCATGAAAGTACTATTATCATCCTAGAAAAGGGCGTCCTTTTCCACATACTTGGTCAACGCGATTTTCTTCGCTCATCGGAGTGCTTTCAAATAAAAAAAAATGTATTTTTCTTTTAATACCATTTCTTTCTTATGTTGAAAATAATTTCGTATTTCCAAATCACAAAATAAACGAACAAAAGAAAGAAATAACTTTAAGATACAACTTATTCTACTGAGTTCCAAGAATATTTCGAAAAGTAAAAGACCTGTTTCTGTTACGCTGTTAATAGTACCTACTACAGAATGAATTATTTAATTGTACAGGAGAAAATTGAAATGGTTCTGGTGTATGAAGAAGCTGGCAGAAGTCTTGATAATGCTGTCAATCTCAACGCTCAGCGTAGAAATTGACAGTATATTAAAAGTTTTAAGTGAAGAAATACACCCAGTATATTATCTAGAATAGTTCCCGTAAAGAAACAAATAATTTTAAAAATAACTATTCTGGAAAGCGAATATTATTTATTAGTCAATGTAGTTAAAGATACAAGTCTTAAATAAATACTAAGCTATATAAAAGTAATTAAATTTAGTTAAACTAACATTGTCTATTCCTAATAAGTACCCAAATAATAATTTTAATCAGTATACTTCCGTTAATAACCATTAACTTACAATACTCATCCATTGTGTGGCGCATTACATGAAACAGGAAAATACTGAGAATTCACTCATTATTTTGAATCTCTTGTTTCTGATAATTGTCGCGTCTCTTTCTACTACCATTTTATTTTTAGCCATCATCATCGCGACATACACATGAATAACAAACAACTCCACACGGAGATAATTTCTAAAACGCGCCCCGTGGTAGGTAAGAAAGACGTGACGCCGAGCTTGGAAACCGTTTAATGACTTGTAGAACGTAAAAATTGTCTCCTCCATTTAATACAAAATTTAAATCAGGTACATGTGACATTTCTCGTCATAATATCACCGCTGAATCCGTAATCGACTTTGAATGGATTCATTACCAACTATGACAAAGAAATGTGAACCACCTTTTTACAAGATTTTCTTTTATGATTATTCATTTACATGAGTCGATGCGACGGCAACGTAAGCGTCGAAGAATGAGTTGAAATACTGGGAGGAGGGCAGAGGGGTGGATTATAAATTCAACGACGAGTTACATTGTTTTTTCTTTTTGTCCACGTGTGGTAAACGGTGTGATATGTGGCACGTGTGCCGGGGGCTAAATTTTCATATGAATATTAATATTTTTCGAATTAAAAGAAATATTGCACAGGTGTGTCTGGGTGAAGATGACCGCAGACTGTCGGTACCCCATTGAAAAAATTATCGATACGGGTGATCTGCATGACAAGTTTATATTTGAATAATATGAATTATTAATCAATTTTTAAGCAATTTTATTCATTTTCTTGATATGCTGATATGTAAATATAAGATTTTAAATTCGATTTCACCCATGGCTCTTTCATTAATGCTTCAATTTTAAAGTTAATGGTTTTTCTAGAAATTAATTAGCAATATATAATAGTCTGCCAAAAATTTTTTCTTGTACGAGTATATGAAATAGTTTGGGAGGGAGCTAATGACTAATGAAAATGTATTTTTAATAGACGTTTCATGATATTAAAAAACGTTTTGGTATAAAGTAAATACACTGACCGGCAAAAAAAAGGGCCGCCCTGAAAATTTCACGAAAACTACACGACATTTAATTCCTTTAGAAATTTAAATTTTGTCGAAACACTGCACATTCCCAATGAGCAGCGCACCAAATGGAGAGAAAAGATATAATGTAGAAACAAAAATTAATTTAATTCCAGAAACAGAAAAAAAATATTTTTTTCTTAAATTACAAAAACTGAAGATGCCAACTTCTAATCCACTTTAAACTGATTGTTAATAATTTGTATGTTCTCCTCAAGCCTAAATTACACTGTTCAGTCGTCTTCGCATTGAATTTACGAAATTCGTTAAGCGAATTGCTTCGAATTGTTCTGAAATGACTAATCGTAGTTCTTGCAAAGTGGCTGGTATTACTGAACGGCGACGAATACGCCTCTGGAGTTTATCCCAAAGGTGTTTCATCGAATTAAGATCCGGACTACATGCTGGCTAATCAAGTCTACGAATTTGAACTTCACTAAGGTACTCAGTAACGACTTTTGCCCTGAGTCTGCCGTTGTCATGCATCAAAACAAAGTCATCTCCAATCAAATGAGAAACTGGGACAACAGCTTCTTGCAGAATAATTTCCACGTACGCTTAAAGCACCATTTTCTACAAACATGAGCTCTGTGCGTACTTCTGTGGAAATACCTGCCCATTCCAATAACAGAACCATCATGAAAAAATACCTGTTCAGAAATGGTGGAATCGGCATGTCACTCATTTCGTCTTTTCCACACTCTTTCTTGATCATCGGGTGATTGTAGAAAAAAGCGCGACTCATCTGTAAAGAGTCTTTGTAAAGCTAGATCACTTTCCTCAAGTTGCTTAATCGGCCTTTCACTTATTTCAACCCGTCGCACTATTTGCAAGCGATGTTGATGTTGAAGTGCTGTTATTGTGCAATCCCTTAATGTATTCAACACAATAAAATAATTATCAACTGCACTTGGTGCTCTTCTCGTTCTAGATCCTGCTCATCTTTCGAATATGCCAATCTCTATAAACCGATTCCAAGCATCCTGAATGGTAGTGCGGAGTATTCCTAATGTACGGGACACATATCGCAGACTACGACCATCTTCAATTAATGTCATAATTTGTCCAACGTTTGCACTATTTAACAGCATTGCCAAAGCGCGAAAATTGTTGTTTACTGTGAAGCAGTTAGCTAGCGCTCATAAACAACGGAGTATTAAGCTTACTTGGATTTTTCATCAATAAAACGCCGACTAATTTATTAATGCGAATTTCAAAATATATGTGGATTACCTTTATAAAAAAAAGGTCAATACGGAAACATTAAAATGTACGAAGATTTAACAATAAAAATATGACAGTTTAAATTCTTGTTTATACAAAAAAAAACTAATTTGTGGGGCTTTAATAAATATCTAAGGGAGCCTGTTTCTTTTTTTTGCTGGCCAGTGTATAAAATATATCTTTCAAAGTACATTCAAACAGTATGTTAAGAAGTATATGTATACGAGGGCGGCTGGGGAAGTTTCTAGAATATAGTAGTTTAAATGTGGCCGCGATTTCCAACAAACTTATTTGTAAAATTTCTAACTAATAATTTAATTCGTGTTTTGTACTAAAGCGGACTATGTTTGATTGCTTCTGGAATTCCCTGGTTCTACTTCCGTCTTGGACGACGTTTGGTTAGAAGTGACTAAGTAAAAGGTATTATACTACTTACGTAAAAATATCGTTAGTATATCTAATAAAAAAACTATATATTTTCATAATATAAATTGATATTTTCACGTTAAATAAATGTATAATTCTTTTACGTTTTCCGTTATTCCTGTTTTCTAAAAAATAAAAACAAATATATTAAAAGGATGTATATGTTACCGTGAAAGAGCGAAAGTAGTGGTTGTCGACATACACCGGTTAATTTCGACAGACACCAGATGAATAGGTGAAAGACCGAACAATTATTAGTTATATTATAAATTCGGTCCTTCACCAGTGTATGTCGACAAACACATATAAGCTTCGGTCAATGTCAGAAACGACAGGACATTTATTATAATATAAGTTTATTATTCATATTATTCAGGTCACTGCAAACCATTCATTCTGGAATTTCCAGCTATATTTAATTTACCCTTCACAGGTATTTGTAATTTCTTGCATCTATTCAAATTCACAATAGGCTTATTAAGAAACGAATATTTAGTTCTTAGTTTTGTTCCATTTATTACCGTAGTTCATTACAATAGCTCTAGGATTTCCCAAATTCAGAGGGTTGTAAACTGTTTATATATTCTTTTAAATTCAAATTCATAGATCAGTTCCAAATGATCAATCGGTAAAGACAGTTCTCACAGAGACTTATCTAATAGACAACCCGTGGCAGGTGAAACATCATCAACAGGTATTATAATTTGTGCTCGATGGCTACTGCAGTAAATAGTGATCAATTTCTTGAAAAGTTAAATACCCTAATAAGAAATAAACGAGAAGACAATTGTTTTTATTTTTCTCAAGAAAGGTACTCTAAAATCGTTTCTGAAGTAATTTCTGCTAAAAGTAAGTGCAGTACCCCTTTGGACTACAGACGTTTAAAACGTTTTGACATTTTAAAAGTTAGTGACGAACAAAAGTTAATTGTGCCATTAAAACCAGGAGAAACGAATATCCAGTATTATGTTACAAACGAAGAGTTGTTTAATATACTTTCCGAAACTCACATACGAACAGGGTATGGAGGAAGAACACGAATGCTAAAAGAATTGCAAGTTAAATACAAAAATATTACTTATGAAGTCATAATGCTCTATTTAAATTTATGTCAACAATGTCAAATGAAACACAGTGCTCCTAAAAAAGGTATTGTTGTAAAACCAATGGGGAGTTCCGAATTAAACTCTAGATGCCAAGTCGATTTGAAAGACTTGCAATCACACAGCGATGGCGATTACAAATTTATAATGGTTTACCAAGACCACTTAACCAAGTTTGTCCAGTTACGAGCGTTAAAAACCAAGAGAGCAGAAGAAGTAGCATATCACCTTCTTCAAATTTTTTTAATATTTGGTGCTCCCGCTATATTGCATTTGGATAATGGCAGAGAGTTCAGTAACCAAGTCATATCTGAACTATGCTCTATGTGGAAAGATGTTAAGATAGTGCACGGAAAGCCTCGTCACAGCCAAACACAAGGCTCAGTCGAAAGAGCCAATCAAGACATACAGAATATGTTAACTGCGTGGATGCATGATAATTATTCAAATAAATGGTCAGAAGGGTTGTCGTTTGTCCAATTCGCAAAAAACACAACTTACCATGAAGGAATACGCCAGAGTCCATATGAAGCTCTGTTTGGCGTTAAACCAAAAAGAGGCATAGCATCGTCATCTCTCCCCAACGAGCAAATTACAAACATTGAAACCGAGGAACAGCTAGAAGCTTACGTTAATACTTGTGAAGAAAATTTGGTTAGTGACCATATTGATGACCATGTTTTAGATGTCAGTGATATGGATGACCAAAATACCATTGGAGCCAATCCACCTTCATCTGCCACCAACAGGTCTTCATCTGAAGTGCCGACTGATCCACAACCCAGCACGTCTTCAACTCAAACACTGACTGATCTGCAACCGATTACGTCTTCATCTCAAGTGCTGACTAGGCAGCACGAGCTAATCAATTCAAAAAGAGTAGCAGCAAAAGAGAATCCACTACTCCAAGCAACAAAAATGTTGCGAGCCTCAAAGAAAAAGTTTCCTACGGCCCAAATTGGTGATACCGTAGGAATTAACGTCCCTGACGACGATCGTGGTCGTACAGATCCCCGAAATGTGTTAGCCATTGTTGTTGGGATAGAGAATACAGACTTCTATAAATTAGCGAACAAAAATGGCACCTTCAAGCAGCTTTTCACTCGTAATCAATTCGCAATTTGCAAAGAAAAGTTAATTTCCATGGATGAGATTTCAGGTCAAGAAATTTCGGTAAGAGAAGCAGCTTCTGCTAATTCAAAAAGTGGAGGGCAAGGCTATACACGCTGTAACTGCAAAAAGAAGTGTTCCACGGCTAAATGTAGCTGTAAAAACAATAGGCTTTTGTGTAATTCGAAGTGTCATGGTAGCTTAAGTTGTTGCAATAAATAAGGTTGCCATACATTTACTTTGTTTTTTTTAATTTCATTTCAAGAAATAAAATGCATTTTATTTGTTATATTAATATTATGTTTGTTGTGTTTGTTTTAAGTTCAACAATTTCTTTATGTTCATTTGAAAACTTCTTCCATGTTTTAATCAAAATAAATAATAACCTATAGAGTTTTATTTTCTTTTCTTTTTATAAACAAATTATTTTAAACATACACCATGATTAAAAAGGTATATAACCCCTTACCACAATTATTAGTCGTATCCTAAATACGTATTTCGACAACTAAGTTGTCATCATCAGTAGGTAAAAACTACTAATTAAAAGTCACACATGGGGCACAGTAAAGTAAAATAAACGCTTCCGCACAACTACTACTACTACTACTACTTGTGCGGAAGCGTTTATTTCACTTTACTGTGCCCCATGTGTGACTTTTAATTAGTAGTTTTTACCTACTGATGATGACAACTTAGTTGTCGAAATACGTATTTAGGATACGACTAATAATTGTGGTAAGGGGTTATATACCTTTTTAAATTATTATTTAACCACAGTCTCCATTGAAAGAATACACCATGATGAATGTTGACATTCGTCGGTGTAAGTTAGAAATAATGATATTTGATGAATATATCGGACATACGCCAACTAACTTGGTGAATGTTGACATTCACCGGTATGTCTCGACTATCACCGGTTTTCGGACTTTCACGGTAACATATACATGTTTCTGGATACGATATAGAACATAAAAGTTTTCTATTTGACTAGATTAATATTTATGTCTCATTGTTACTCCGCAAGCTAAGTCGTTGGTATATGAAATCTATATAATAATAAGTAAAATAATTTGAATCAACTAACGATAACATATAATTTTACTTATTATTATATAACATTTAACACCTAACGGTAAATAAGGTATTGATAATATATATATATATATATATATATATATATATATATATATATATATATATATATATATATATATATGATAATTTTGATGTTCTCGCGGTTGTATGATGAAATGATGGTTTCTGGGGTTCTTGTCCGCGTGTGAGATGAATCCTGAGAAGGATTGTTGTCTCGACGTTTCGACGGGATCGCACTCGTCATTTTCTAGAGTTGTTCTTTCACTTGACGCTGAAGAGTAACTGCCGATCGTGTCCTCGGGTGTCTGCTATTATGTTGCACAATGGGAGGTGGGGGTTGCGCTGCTGCCGTCGTGCGTACACGGCTTCGCGTGATTGGTCCGGGTGTCGGTGATTCCTGTGTGGGGGCGTGTACCTGTCTCGATGTGTTGTGTTTCGCATGAGTCTTGATTTTGCATGCCGGCTAGGAGTGGCTTCCAGGTGTACGGTAAACGTTGGCCGTCGTCGCGTTTGTTTAGACTTTTGGGTCTCTTTTCTATTTCAATCGCTTCTCTAGTAATTCTAGTAGATAGACTTTCGCTCTTCGCTAGGATCTTCGTATTCTCGAAGTCAATAGTGTGCCCCGTTAGGAGGCGGTGTTGTGCTAGAGATGATGTTGTTTGTTTCTTGAAGACTGCGTTTATGTGTTCCTCTTTTCTCACGCTTATTCGCCTGTTCGTCTGGCCTACATAGGATTGTTCGCATTCTAAGCACGGCACTTCGTAAACGCCTTGGTCTTCAAGTGGAATCTTATCTTTCGCGTTGACTATTTTATCGGCTATTTTTCCCTGTGCTGTAAAGATGGTGTCTATGTTGTGTTTTCTTAGTATTCTACCGATTTTGTCTGTGGTACCCTTTATATATGGTAGAAAGGCCTTTGATGTAAATTCCTCTTTTTCCCGTTTTTCTGCTCTATTGTGTCTGGCTTTGTCTATTGTTCTTTGTGAATACCCGTTATCAAGAAGAGCGTTTCTAATATTTCTTCTTTCTTCGTTTTTATGTTCATCGTCTGTTAGTCGTTCGGATCGTAGAACTAGGGTTTTCACTACTGAGTTCAATTGTGCCGGATGATGATGCGATTGTGCTTTTAAGTACCTATTTGTGTGTGTAGGTTTCCGGTAACCGGTGTGTCCCAATGTTCCATTTTCTTTTTTGATCACTAACACATCTAGAAAAGGTAGCTTCCCTTGTTCTTCTACCTCCATTGTAAACTTAATTTTCGGTTGTTCGCAGTTTAGTTGGTGTCAAAAATCTTGTAGTTTTTGTTTGCCATAAATGTCAAGTCAACTTGACATTTAATCCTGTCATTCATATTTTGTATTCTCTTGATAAAGGCGTATACAGCCGAAACATGTAGAGTTTTTTAAATACATATATTTTGAAGTAATATACAGACCTTTAATCGTCTACTGATTAGGTTTACCATATCATACCAAGGTCACGAAGTTATTATATTTATATATATATATATATATATATATATATATATATATATTGAACTTAATTGGAGTGAGAAATGAGAATTATTCAAATCTCATCTCACATGCAATTGTCGCTAAATTTGTGCAGTTGATTCTACAATCTGACAAGATTACTCCTGCCGAAGAATGTAGACGCAAACACGTTGCGACGTTAGTCATCCACCCGTGCGGATAATGAAAATTGTATGAAAAAAAAATCACATCCGTCCAGAAACGTGCAGATATCGATATTTCGCTGTCGTTACAGCTCATCAGTACACGATATTCAGACAAGACATGATTTTTATTTGTATACTTTCGTGTATATATACGAATTATATTGAACTTAATTGGAGAGAGAAATGAGAATTATTCAAATCTCATTCTCTCTTCTTCGGCAGGAGTAATCTTGTCAGATTGTAGAATCAACTGCACAAATTTAGCGACAATTGCATGTGAGATGAGATTTGAATAATTCTCATTTCTCACTCCAATTAAGTTCAATATAATTCGTATATATACACGAAAGTATACAAATAAAAATCATGTCTTGTCTGAATATCGTATACTGATGAGCTGTAACGACAGCGAAATATCGATATCTGCACGTTTCTGGACGGATGTGTTTTATATATATATATATATATATATATATATATATATATATAAAACACATCCGTCCAGAAACGTGCAGATATCGATATTTCGCTATATATATATATATATATATATATATATATATATATATATAACAAAAATAAAAACACAACGTATGAAAATGGAAAGATGTAATTATATAGACTATATCGTTATAAAATTATGAACCAATGAAAATGCAGGATATTCCGTAGTTGTCATGTATTACAGCGGGTTATTGACGTACTATGACGCAAATCGAATATACGAACCCTTGTATTATGCGATCCACAAAATTTGTATCCTAGGTAGGCTGTGAACGACTGAGAAGACATATAAGTCACGTCTGAGCTTAGAGAATTGGCGAAGTGTCATTTGTAAATAATCATAAGTCAAATTGACAAGTTACGATTTAACCTATTACTAACAGTACGAAATGTAGGTTAGATCATTTAATCAATCGAAGATATAACTGATTTAATCCATGGCATACTCTGAAAACTTTTTTTGTGGCTCACTCCTTATATTCGCTGCCAAAACTACGATTAGATTACTATGGTTTCGACTTCAATAATTTTACAGTACTGAATTGTCAGATTTGTAAGTTATCATTTATCATCATGGCTCGTTTCGCACTACTTTTTTTCTATTTATTTTCATGATATAGTCTACATGGATACAACTCAACAATTTAAAATTCTCGAAACTCTACGTATTGCCCAAAAAAAACACCACTCGACCTTTGGTCTCGTGGTGTTTCAGGCAATACGTCTGGTATAATCGAGGATTTTGTACTTTTTTGATAATATATCACTATATCATTCTAAAATTATTAGCCAATGAAAATGCAGGATTTTCCGTATTTGTCATGTATTATAGCGGTTATTGACGTATTATGACGCAAATCGAATATACGAACGTTTGTATAATCGAATATACGAACTCCTGTATATTCGCTGCCAAAACTACGATTAGATAACAATGATTTCGACTTCAATAATTTGACAGTACTGAATTGACAGATTTGTTAGTTATCATCAGCTCGTTTCGCACTACTTTTTTTCTTTTTATTTTCATGATATAGTCTACCTGTAACAACTCGACACTTGAAAATTCTCGAAACTCGAGGTATTGCCTAAAAAGACACCAATCGACCTTTGGTCTCATGGTGTTTCAGGCAATATGTCTCGTATAATTGAGTATTTTCAAGTGTCTTGTTGTATAATATATGAATATTTTCGCAAAATTCCCTATCATAAGTAAGAAAAAAATGTAAAAGATTTTTAAAAAATTTTCGTCACGCCACTGTGCGATCGATTAAATTATAAAATACAATATCTTAAAGTTGAGCGACATTGACAAAGAAAATAGTTTTCTTATTGTGCATCTCATCCAGCTGTTACCTATGTAAACATACGCAGTAACGTATGCGTGTGTGATGTATTTATTATTTATACAGATTCGTAATATTTTGAATTCATAGGCGTCACGTAATACAATTTTTAGAATTTTTTAATTCCGGGGTTCGCGTCGTAATTAACTCGCAATATTTTAAATTTATGTTCTATATAATTACATTTTTCCATTTATCATACGTTGTCTCTTTATTTCAAGGACATCCTATATATATATATATATATATATATATATATATATATATAAACTTCTTTTATACTAATTAAATACATAAATGAATGAATATATAATATCTGTAAAAGATACTTACTTTGATAAATTTCTCATACGTGAATGTAATAAGATGAGTATCTTCAATTAAGAAAAATCGAGGCTTTTAAGAATCGTAAATAAATATGTTTTCCGGCAATTAATTATTATATAATTTTACCGCTGCTTATGCAACTTAAAATACAACAATAAATGTACTTAACATCTACATGTGATACATTGTTTAGTGGTTTATGCTACATGTACTAATTTGAGTATTTAATGAAGTTAAATATGTCCATATATTACGAAGCACTTACCTCACATACCTCACATTTGGCTCGCTCTTTGTTTGATTTAAAATTGCAATTTCCAATGACTTGATAAAATAAGATACCTCTTTAAATTTTACCGTTGTAGGTAAAATATACAGGTTTAAACAAAAAAGCTCTAATCAGGATCATGTGTGAGCAGGCAAAAGTATGAATGGCAGGTAAAGGATCTTGAGTTTGATCAAGGATGCTAATTCTTGAATTTCGAGGTTAACAGATATCGTTGGCTTTCTGATTTGATTGCCCTTGTCTTCGGACTCGTAAGGGATCGATTTAGATATTCTAAATATTAGTGATTACTGTATTTCTTGGATTATGAATTAATTTTGAAAAGCCCCAAAAATACGCCGTTCATGCTTCACGCAAAAGGACGCCAACCGCTAAATGTTTTGTAATTCCCGGGACTTTTCCAACTTTGTGTTTGCCTAAATTACGCTTAATTGATCCTTATTAAATAATCTTAGCATTTCTGTTTAATTTAAAATACCTAATCTTAATTTTAACATTCATTTCTTACGTTAGTTATATTAATGTGTGTTTGTACGTATCTAATACGGCTGTAATGAAAAACAAATTGATAAATAAACTTAGAAAACAATCTGAAATTACTTGTCTAATATAACTAATCGAATTTTTAGAATCAGTTACACAGGGGAGAACCAAAATTATTGTCTAATATAAAAATACACATAATATTACTAAAAATAAATACCATAATTTAATTTAAAATTCCTTTTTATTATTCCTTTTGGTGTCTGAAGATACTGTGTAGGAATAAAACCATAATAATATACATATATAAAAGTTTTCCATGCATAAAGTAGTCTATTGTGAACACACGAAATTCCTTTTCCAATATATTCACAAGAAACTATAAATGTATACGCTTTCAAAACATGTAAAGCAATAACTACTTCATTTATCTCCTGGAATGTTATACGTAACTTTTTTAGGAATCATCAAATGTCGAAAACGTAATAATCCTGATAATCATAGCGGCCTCTATTGAAAAGTCGCGATACTGTCAAGCTCGTCATACGCGTATTCGTAAACTGATAAAGAAATGTATTTCCAACCCTTTACTTTCTCTTTTTAAATATTAGTCCAGTTTTTTTGTAAGCGGATGTGTATTTACTTAAGAGTACCTATAAGTGATTTTTTATTATTTTTATTATCTTGAAAGCAAAACACTGACGTTTAAATTTCGAATTTCTATTAAAACCTGTATTTACATCTGAAAATTTGTGTTGTCTAAATAAGGCACCAGTTTCTAAGTAATTCACATTCTATTTAAATAAGATAATTTACATATGAGAACATACGTTTCAAGTACCTTTCCAAGTGTGTTTTAAGATGCAACAGATTCTTTGTTACCAACTTTAACATATTAAAGATAAAAATACCTCTTTAGATTCGATAGCGAAAAAACAAAAAAAAAAGAAACAGAACATCAAAACAGTTAGCTGTTATATATTTAATGATATACATTTCGATTAACGTTTGTTACACGAAAACTATTTAATCTGATTGATCAGAAAGTCTGCGAATGGCGTTCCAATTAAAAAAATTTTAATAACCGAACAATGCCCCGACCACTATATTAATAATAATATATATACTTTTCAATTCATAAACATACATATTAATAATCATTACATGCTCGTTGACGCATAACCCACTCATACCTACACGTTCTTGTTTCCAAAGTAAATAATATCCTACAAGTGTTTATTTAACAAATACACTCTTAAACGATTACAAGCCAGGATATTCAATATTTACCTTGAACAAAGTCTTTTAACGCAACAGCATTCGTTACAGAATTTCACTTTTAATAAGTATTCTACGTATGGTTCTGTTATGTTTTATCGTGGTGAAGTCTCTATTCTAAGAATGTTTTATTCGTTTCTGATTTAATTACCATATGTACCTACCTACCTATAAAAACAAGAAAGTACTTTTATAAATTAAAGGTGTTTTTTGTTTCATTCAATTTTTTTGTTGACAAGTAACTGACAGCTTAAGTAAATTTTAGGCGTCAAGTGACGTAGTAATGTGTGTAAGAATTTGATAAGCTTTAATTATTGAAGTGTTTCTAGAATATTTCGCCATATTATGCAACACAATTAAAAATATCTTGAATAACTTATTCTTAAAATTATGTAGTAGTTTTCATTACTTCTGGCCGGTATTATAAACGATAATAATGTACAGATTTAATTTACCAAGCAAATAATTTAGTTTGTTTAATAGATTTAGGTTGAATATATAAGTAAGGGAGTAAATCTGCCAAGTAATTTACTCCCTGCAAAATCATGGTATTAAATTTTATTCTTTGATTAAATAACTGTATAAATTCGTAAGTGCAACATAAACATAACCTTACAAAGCAAAAAAAATAACCCCTGAAATGTATTTATTCAATATTGTTTTAATTTAGTTTTAGTAAAGCTCCGTGTATTTTTGCTATAGATATATTGATAATTTTAAAAATAAATATAAATATGTAATTTAAATTTTCTTCAGAAGTGCTGCCATCATTTGTCACATAGCATAAGCTCTAAAGTATACCAAATTAATATTCTCTCGGATTAGATATTGTACCATTTGTTTTATAACACTTGAATTTAATTTCGTTATGTATTATATTTTTTCTACTCCCATACTTTAATTGTATTACTAGATATATGGGACCTGTACTTTAATGATGTCCATTTAGATACAAATTTTTCATTAATATTTGCTCAATATTTAATATGTCCATTACTACCTATCTGACAGATCTAAACATTAATTAAACTTGAGAGTTCTCTGCAGTTTACTTGTAAGTTGTTAAATTTGTGTTAAAAAGTGGTAAAAATGAGCGATAGTGGCAGTGAAATGGAAAATTTGACTCCACCAGAAATTATGGAACAAGTCTCAATAGTCACGAACAATTTATTACTAGTGAAATCGATACATCAATACAATACAATACAACTCAGAACAATTACCGAAGAAACTTTGGAGAAGTATTTCAGAAATCTTTACGCAGTCATAGAGAACCCTGTAGAAACACAAGAAGAAGACATACAAAACGACCCACCAGAAGATTGCACGCAAATCACCGAAGAGCAAGTAAGAGAGACAACGAGGAAACTTAAGAACAGGAAAACTCCAAACCAAGACAAAATACCAAATGAGCTAATAAAAAATGGAGGAACTGCCACCATAAAAGAATACACAAAACTGTTTAATATCATACTACAACATAGAAGAATACCTGAAGAATGGAAGAACATCGTAACAATACCCATCTTCAAAAAAGGAGACAAAACCGATCCAGCAAACTACCGGGGGATAACATTGTTGAGCACCTCGCTAAAACTCCTAACTAAGATCATTGCGGACAAAATAACCCCAACAATGCCAATAAGCGAAGAACAACAAGGATTTCGAAGAAGTCGATCCACCACTGACGCTCTATTCATACTCAGACAACTGATAGAAAAATCATTAGAGTACAACACCCCTGCCTATCTTTGCTTTGTAGATCTAACTAAGGCCTTCGACAGAGTACAACTAAAAGACGTCATCACGATCCTGGAAAACAATAATACGAAGAAAGAATACGTAGAACTCATTAAGGACCTAAACACGAACACAAGAACGCAAATACGCACAAACCTCACCCTAACGCAACACCTACGAACCACAACAGGCATCCGTCAAGGCGATAGTCTCAGTCCTTTATTATTCAACGCAATCATGGATGAGCTGGTGAAAGCTGTAAAGAACACCGGATTAGGATATCGGATGGGCATACACAACATAAATATAATATGCTATGCTGATGACGCAGTACTTATTGCGAAATCAGAGGACGACCTACAAAGAATGTTACATGCTTTCAACAAACAGGCAGGAAAACACAACATGGAAATTTCCATAGACAAGACCAAATGCATGACCATAGCAAAAGAACCTGTACGCTGCAAATTGGTAATAGAAAATAAGACCGTCGACCAAACCATGTCAATCGAATACCTTGGGTGCAAAATTATAAGCGCAGGGTTTTTGGGTGATGAGGTGAGGAAACAAGTAAACAAAGCAGCAGCAATATCGGGACATCTTAGGTATCCAATCTGGAGAAACAAACACCTAAGTACGGAATGCAAGTACGACCGGTGATGACATATGGTGCGGAGACGAGAGCGGAAACAACGATAACAAAGAGGATACTAAGAACAACCGAAATGAAGACTCTAAGAACGATAACAGGATACACATTACATGATAGGCAAAGAAATACAGATATAAGGGAGAAGTGTCAAACGGATGACGTAGTCAGATGGATACGGAAAAGAAGAAGAGAATGGAACCACCATGTCAGCCGAATGACTCCCGACAGAATGGCCAGAATAGTACGAAACAACATACCTCACGGAAGAAGACCCATAGGACGACCACCAAAACGCTGGCGAGACAGCTGGCAATCAAATTCACAAGAACTGCCGCCACAAAGAAACCGGAACTAAACAGGCGATACGCCTATCGAAAGAAGAAGAAGAAGAAGAAGAAGAAATCGACAAAATCATATTGAACATAAATTTTTAATATAAAATGCAATTTCCTTCGTTAATACAGGTGGTCGTAGAAAAATAGTGAATTTCTTAAAAATTAAGTAATTTCTTAGAAAATTCCAAGAATTTATCAAATGATATATTCAATGAACGGCTAAGAAATTATCTCTATATATTAATAGCTAAGGATAAAAAATTAACAATTTCAAACTTTCAAACTTTTAAACTGACATCTGAATGTTAAGATTTATAAGGCGTTTCCAAAAAACCGTACGGTCCGGCAAACCGTAGACTTGGGTTCAAGAGTCCCAACGTGGACGAAAACTTTTCAAATAAAATTTCGTATAATATGCGTTGTAATTTGTAGACACCAATGTTTACATTCACATTTACTTCCCAAGATAACATACTAATTTTAAAATATTTAAAATATTTAATATAAAAGCCGAAAATTGCAAGAATTTAAAAGAAAGCAACGGACCGGTAAACCGTAGGCTTGGGTTCAAGTCCCAACGTAGACAATATTTTTCAATTAAAAATTTCGTATGATTTGCTTTGTAATTTGTAGACAGCAATGTTTACATCCTCACTTACTTTACAATTACATACTAATTTGATATTTGTAAATATTTCATATAAAAGCCGAAAAATTCCAGGAATTTATCAATTGATATATTTAATGAACGGCTAAGAAATTACCTAAACACTTATATATATATATATATATATATATATATATATATATATATATATATATATATATATGAAAAACGAAAAACGCAATGTTAATGAGAATTAATAATCATTAAATTCCCACATTACATGCAATTGCCGCTCTAATTTGTTGTATTAATTTCTACAAATGACAAAAAGAGCTACAACACGTCACGGCACCAACCGTCCAGGTTGTCCGGGCAAATTAAAAATGTGTGAAAGTATATGTATATATATATACTAGTGTCCCGTATCGTTTTGTTCAAATTTTAGGAGTGTAAAGTAGACTTCATTTCAAGTAACAAAAACGCAAAACTTGTATATCCATTTTTATTTGTTTCAAAGCTACAGATCTATGAATGTGATTGTCTGATCATGAAAAAAATGTAATCCTAAAGTCAATACAAACTGATTTTATTTAAAAAAAGTTATACGATTCAATAACAGGCCTGTGATTGTTAACGTCGCATAATAAAATGTTATCCTAAAATAAATAAACACGTGTCGTAGTGCATACAGTAATTTTTTAGAGATCCACAAAAAAGAGTACTACTGGAAATTGATTTATGATAAAGAAGGTTCTTACTTATTTCGTAACTGCTGAACCATGAATATCATACAATAAACAAATGTTCAGATGACTGTTAACGTTTCATTTTTTAATAAAGAATTACATTACGTTTCAGTTCAAACAACAGCTTATTAGTGAGTGGACACGTTTTCTTTATTAATAATAATAATAATAATAATAATAATAATAATAATTCGCGTGTCTGGGCCTTGCCTCGATGGGGCGGGGGTCGGGCCGTCGAAGTACTGCATGGAAAAGTAAAGAAGTTGCCGGGAAAGGGTTGGCGGCCCTGCGCAACGGCTGGTTCTCCGATCTCTCAAAATTAGCGCGACGGGACACTAAACACATGCACGAGTGCGCTAAAATACAACACCCCTACACTTGCGCGCTCGCACAAACACAAAACCACACACCCAGAGAGAGAAGCAAGCTGCCAGCAGCGGACAACACGTAAGTTGACACCCTGAAAGTACTGGTAAGTATCTACTATAATCAATATTCATATAAAAATAATGAATGCTAGATAACTATGCCACCCATCTTGTTCGAATGAACCGATGGGGTAAGATAATGGCAACCAAGAGCGAATAGTTCTTGTGAGTGAAAGAGATAATAATAATAATAATAATAATAATAATAATAATAATAATAATAATAATAATAATAATAATAATAATAATAATAATAATAATAATAATAATAATAATAATAATAATAATAATAATAATAATAATAATAATAATAATAATAAACCGTTTATTAACCCAACAGAATACATCCAATTATGGGGTTATAAATATAAATACATGTATATAAGCATTAAACATAACGTGCGTATAAATGGAAAAATTATCCTAAACTAAATTAAATCTAAGAAGTAAAACAAATACATTCTTTCACAGAAACCAAATACCTGCAGTAATTATCGCTAAATACATCTAAATTATAATTACATGAATTATATAAATGGCACATTCTATAAAGTGGGGAGTTTTAATATGAATTAGTTGCAGCCTGTCTGTTTAAGAAAGTAATTGAGTTTCTAGTGTTGAAACGAGAAATATAAAACCGAAGCCGTGACAAACCGGATCATCTATAATATTATGAACCAACTTATACAAATGTAGTAACGCAATAATTTTTCTATTATTAGATAAACCATTAAAACCAAATTGTTCCAGCAAATTATCATATGATAAGGCAGAATATACACCATGCCTTTTGAAATACAAATATTTCAAAAATCTCTTTTGTAGTGACTCAAGCAGGTTAACATATTTCGAGTACGCTGGTGACCAAACTACAAAATGGCTTACCGATTTTCTTCTCAAGAGTATGCGGACATGCATTTTGTGTATGGCTACTGTAACGGCAGTGCACGTCAAGCAGTTATTGAACACCGACATCGGTTTTCTGATAGGCGCATTCCTCATTACAGAACGTTTCTGGAAGTACACAGACAATTTCGGGAATGCGGACTACGCGATTATCTTTTCGACCAAGAAGTAAATTTGCCAGCAGACTTAGAGGAAAAAGGAGTAGCTATTGTTACAAGGGATCCAACTCTCTGTGTACGTCGAATCGCTAGACAACTAGGAGTTCCACGAACGACAGTTTGGCGAATATTAAAACGTGAGGGCTTATATCAATATCGCTATCGCAAGGGACACGGTTTGCTTGAGGTAGACCACTATGCTCGTCTAGTTTATTCTACCTGGATATTAAGACAGTCACGACTTCATTTTAATTTCTGCAGAACAGTCCTCTGGACAGATGAATCTACGTTCACGAGAAGTGGTGTTACAAATCTGAGAAACCTGGACAGGTGGTCATCAGAAATCACAAATCTATACGCCCATCTTAGTTTCAACATGAATTTTCTATTAACGTTTGAGCGGCCCTAATCGATGACTTGTTGATTTTTCCTGTCGTTCTTTCTGGGAGGCTAAATGCGGACATTTGCCTTCAATTTCTTATTGACGAACGCCAGGTCTTTTAGAGGCTGTCCCACTGAATGTTCGACGAGACATGTGATTTCACATGGATGGGGCACCACCACATTTCGGAATTGCTGTCCAAAATTGGGTTAACGTCAATTATCCAAAATGGATTGGTCGAGGTGGTCCCGTTGCATGGCCACCCAGATCACCCCATCTTAATCCCCTTGACTTTTATTTATGGGGGTACATGAAAAATTTAGTCTACGCGCAAGTTTCGAACACAATAGAAGAGTTGTTGGATTGTATTCACCTGGCTGCCGAGAAAATCCGACAAAACCAGTATGAAATTCGTACTTCTTCTGTTAGCTTACGGGCAAAAGCCTGCATTCAACAAGGAGGTGGACATTTCGAAAATATTATTAATTGAACTTCTTTAAATAAAATCAGTTTTTATTGTCTTTCGAATTACATTTTTTTTTTCATGATCTGACAATCACATTCATAGATCTGTAACTTTGAATCAAATAAAAATGGATATACAAGTTTTGCGTTTTTGTTACTTGAAATGAAGTCTACTTTACTCTCCTAAAATTTGAACATAACGATACGGGACACTTGTATATATATATATATATATATATATATATATATATATATATATAGATAAGGTAAACTTAATAAGTCGGCGATTAAAGGTCTGGTTCATTACTTCAAAGTATATATATTTAAAACAACCCTACATGTTTCGGCAATATGCCTTTGTCAAGGGAATACAAACTATAAAATTTTATTTTATATTTTGTCTGGTTCATTACTTCAAAGTATATATATTTAAAACAACCCTATATGTTTCGGCAATATGCCTTTGTCAAGGGAATATAAAATATAAAATTTTATTTTATATTTTGTATTCCCTTGACAAAGGCATATTGCCGAAACATGTAGGGTTGTTTTAAATATATATACTTTGAAGTAATGAACCAGACCTTTAATCGCCGACTTATTAAGTTTACCTTATCATACCAAGGTCACGAATATTATATATATATATATATATATATATATATATATATATATATATATTGTAGTAAACCCCGAAAGCAATGTGGAAGAAATGATTCCACAGCAGTATGAGGTCCCACGATTAGGCGGCTATAAGATGTAGAATGTGGAAATTTACTACATTCAGAAATATTAATGAGACTCTTATAAATAAATTATATATTTCAGGCGTGTGAATTGGTCCGTTTTAAATGCTGCGGAAATAAACATACATATAAAAAACAAACTTTATTAATTTTATCAATTTAAATAGGAATATATATATATATATATATATATCAATTACTTAAGCCGTTTGTCATCCAAGCTGACATCTATCTCAGGGTAGAAAGAACTCACTGTGTGAAATCAGCAAGGATTTGATCTACTTTGAAACAGGTAGACACAAAAAGAAACCTTTCAACATATATCTACGGTTATAATAATAACAATAAAACTTCTTCTTCAAACAAAGCAATATAAAATATTTATTTTAAAATTTAAGAATGCTAAAAAAGGTAACAAATACAGTAGTTGGATATTGAATACCCGGTATTTGTTTTCAAAACTTTTACTAAATATAACAATTATACTACTATAACCTAAGTTAATTTATTCTTGCAGGAAATGTAAAAGAAAGACAAAAACACAAACGTTGGATTGTTTGCTTCAAAGGAGTTATAAATTATTAAAAACACTAAATGTATGAATCAAAAACTTTATAATGCAAAAGTGCACTGATAGCAATGATAACCGAAGTGTTCGGAGAAAGAATAACCTTGATGAGGTAATTCAAATCTAAATTGACCCAAATAAATGAAAGTTAGTTCTTGAATGGACTGTAAACTTTTAATTAGTATTAAGAACAACCCAATTGACATATGGGTTAACGTATTCTGAATAGTTTCCTTGTATCATTCAGTTACGACTATTTGTTAATGTGTATCGATTTATTTTAAAATAATTACCAAATGATTTTTCTATTATGAGTGTAATTTAAGGTACCTTCTGAATCGGGATAGAAAGTTAAGTCCGAATAAAAGGAAGGATCTTGGTGTATTTCTTCAAATATTATTGGAAACTGAAAAAATCTCTCGTATCTTCTAAAATCAGGACCAGGAATGACTGTAGAAGGTCAGGTATTCAAAGAATTATATGTATTATATGTTTAGGACAATATCTTCCAGATTTTCATCTGGTCCGCCATTAAAATATTTAAGTTCAAAATGATGCTTTAGATGATAATTTATTAAATACTTGGATTACGCCGTTCAAATGACTTGTAATGGATAAATTAAACTTTACGCTATCTTTTAAATATATTTTTAAACACTTTTAGTCATTGTAATTTTTTAAATCTCTATTCTAGGAAGATACGGACTAAGAACAATGCTGATATTTTACGTAAAATAGACGTCGATAACAAAACAAAAACGTCTCCTTGAAATCTGCTTCACAATTTCTCATTGGTTCGTTAGCACAACGGAAATGATAATCAAATTTATAATTTGATTAAATATTCAAATTGGTATCAATTACAATTTCCTTCAGAATTAATTACATACAACTAATTACATATTTAAAATTAGATACCAAAACTATTCAAAATCTATATTTATATTTCCTTTGATTTAATTATTTTAAGTGTTAATTAAGTATTTAATAATAATTTTTTTAAATTTTTTTCAAAATTTTATTTAGTTTTAAATTAACTAAATTAAAATATATTGTTTGAGGTAATTTGCCTCACAACAATATATGTTTTAACTGGATTTCGGGTTTTCTTCCGCGTTTCCACTGTTTGGTCTTCGTAAAGACCGGTGCTGGTTTCTGGACGACGTTTAGGCAAAATCACATTTGCCATCTTCAGGTCTGCGATAACTGTCTGCTTCTGCTTCTGGTTACTCGTAAACTGTTTACGAGTTTAAAAAGTTTACGAGTAGCCAGAAGCAGACAGTTATCGCAGACCTGAAGATGGTAAATGTGATTTTGCCGAAACGTCGTCCAGAAACCAGCACCGGTCTTTACGAAGACCAAGCAGTGGAAACGCGGAAGAAAACCCGGAATCCAGTTAAAACACATACTACTACCCACGGAAACCTAAAAGAAAACATATATATATATATATATATATATATATATATATATATAAATATAGTATTTTCGTGACCTTGGTATGATAAGGTAAACTTAATTAGTCGGCATTTATATTTTTTATATCCTTGACAAAGGCATCATTGCCGAAACATGTAGGATTATTTTAAATATATACACTTTGAAGTAATAGCCAGACCTTTAATCGCCGACTAATTAAGTTTACCTATATATATATACAGTGCTTCTCAAAAGTCCCCCCCCTCTTATCTTTGGAACGATTATACATACACATGTGAAATTTGGAAACTGAATATTATAGGTTATAAACTTCCCTACTAGTGATGATAGATGACGAAATCGTCATAGATGACGTCACAAGGCCATTTTGACCAATAATTTTAAATGGAACGCTACGGCAAGCGACACCTCTTTTAAAAGGTATCGAAAAAACCTATTCAATGATACTAATTTTGTTTGTGTTTGAGGCAGTTTTAATGGCTCATTAGTAAACATGAAAATTTAAATTCCATTCAGGATGATATTAAATACAGATTTAAGAAACAGTATGTACTTAAAGAAATTGCTCGAAGTGACCTCCATTTACTTCCTGACAGTAAAATATCCTATTTTTAAACTCTTCTCGTACTTATTCAAATGTGTCGGCGGAAACAGCCTCACATTCTGCAACAATACGTTGTTTTAAAACGTCAAATTGTCAAGTTAATACTAAAATTCCAAATTCAAGCTCCGCCTATGGTTAGTTGTCAAATAATCTGACGTTTTTGTTAGTCTCCAATATTCGACGTTTTTGTAATTGTCCAAGTTTTTGTACATTTAATAATTTGTGTATTGTTGATCGAACGTCTCACTGTTTTTACAGCTTATGGTACTTTTAATATTTTTGTACATTTTAATAATTTGTTAAACTGTTGTGAGTCGAAAGTTTAAGTGCTTCAAGAGAAATGGTACGTGCTTTAGGTGATAAAGTAGCAGCGGTCCTAATTCTTGGTGAAACTAGACAAAATATTCATGCAGCAGAACGCATTTTTAATGAGAGGTTTCCCGATCGCCCCATTTCGAGGACGGGTAGTATTAATGATGCGAAACGATCTGGCAGACCACAAATTTCTGATGAGAAAAAAATTGATATACTGGCAGAAGTAAGAGTTAATCCTACTTCTTCAACAACTCAAGTTGCATCTACCTGTGAAGTTAGTCGAAGTACAGTACACAGGGTATTGAAAAAATACAAATTTCATCCATACAAATTAAAAATGGTTCATCAACTCTCAGACGACGACCCAGACCGAAGACTAGAATTTTGTGAAAATATGGAAACTAAAATTAACCAACAGCCAGACTACGTCAAAACAATTTGTTTTAGTGACGAAAGTACTTTCTATCTAAATGGAAATGTAAATACACAGAATGTGAGGTATTGGAGTGACGCAAATCCTCACCTGTTTCGTGAAACACATACCCAATTTCCCCAGAAGGTGAATGTTTGGGCAGGTATCCTGGGAAACCACATCGTTGGGCCTCTTTTTTTAAATACTAATTTAACTGGTGAGGTTTATCTGGAGATGTTTCAAAACGCAATAGAACCGTTAATCCTTGAAATTTTGGAAGATAATCCAGATGAATTCGGCAATTTTGAAATAACATTCCAACAGCATGGTGCTCCTCCACACTATGACGGTGCAGTAAGACGGTATTTGCATGAGGAGTATCCTGGTAGATGGATTCGACGACGAGGTTCAACGGAATGGCCACCTCGATCACCGGACCTCACACCTTTGGATTTTTTCTGTGGGGGTAGCTTAAATCGAAGGTTTACGTCACTGAACTTGACAATATTGACGTTTTAAAACAACGTATTGTTGCAGAATGTGAGGCTGTTTCCGCAGACACATTTGAAGAAGTACGAGATGAGTTTAAAAATAGGATATTTTACTGTCAGGAAGTAAATGGAGGTCACTTCGAGCAATTTCTTTAAGTACATACTGTTTCTTAAATCTGTATTTAATATCATAGTGAATGGAATTTAAATTTTCATGTTTACTAATGAGCCATTAAAACTGCCCTCAAACACAAACAAAATTAGTATCATTGAATAGGTTTTTTCGATACCTTTTAAAGGAGGTGTCGCTTGCCGTAGCGTTCCATTTAAAATTATTGGTCACAATGGCCTTGTGACGTCATCTATGACGATTTCGTCATCTATCATCACTAGTAGGGAAGTTTATAACCTATAATATTCAGTTTCCAAATTTCACTTGTGTATGTATAATCGTTCCAAAGATAAGAGGGGGGGAGGGGACTTTTGAGAAGCACTGTATATATATTAAATAGATACATGAATAACAATTACTTCATTATTATAAGCCTCTAGTTGAAAGTAAACCCGAAATTTCTAATTTCGCATACCAAAGCATTTTAAATTAAAAAATATATTGTATATACATGCATGCTAAAAATTGAATACCCCCTGCAGTTAACAACGCGCAGTATGTAATGATTCATCTTTCATGAATGCATGCGTAATTATAATTAAAAATAAATATTGATATACATCAATTAAAACCTAATTCCGTATGATATTACGTTTATGATTATTTCTATAGAGAAAAAACACTGAATAAAAGAATATAATATTGATGGTTTTACCGTTAAAATCGTGTGCGTGTTGAAATATGTTTGATATCTTTACACTACGTGCTGCTCATTGAATTTGAGGTTCGTAAACAAATGAAATTGATTCAATGGATCTACCTGCTAGTTTGTTTTTCTTCTTTTGCATTTTCTGGCTGATACTAAAATATTAAATTGTAGAGGGCAAGGCATACTTATATTCTAGCACGCGCCAGACATGGCACACTGCCTGAATATGTTTATTATCATACACACACAACATTAACGTATAGAATTTCAATTAAATGACGGACAGAGTCAGTCCAAGGTTAAGAATTCCTGGGAGGTAAAAGGAGGTAGGTATATGTAAGTTCCAGCGGTTAAGAAAAATTACACCGAATGATATCCAGGCAATTATAAGAGTGTGTCGCCCTTCTTTTTCCCATGGCTTCTGAAATTTAAAAGCGCTTATTGATTGTTCGTCGTTTGTCAGACAACGGGTGGCCTGTGACAGTCACTTATCTGTCAATCTCGTGGCTTCCTTGATTTGTCAATTTCCGAATATGTCAGTTACGTAAATGTGTGCATTCATCTTTCGTCTGGATGTTGAATAAGAAGAGAAGGAAAGTTGCGTAAAAGCTACATTAAGTGGAGTTTTAGAAACAACAAGCAGTTAAAATCTTCCATTAATATAGTTGCAGGTCTCTGTGTTACGAAATTTAGATTTTTTACGATATCAAGTGTTAATATTCCTTAATTATCTAGAAAGTGAAATAATTTTAAACAAGAAAACAGGAGACACATAATTCTAAACTTAGTTAATAATAGAATTATGTGTGAGTTGCCACAAATGTTAAGAAATAACTTATGTTTCTTAAATTACATCTTGCAAACATTAAAATATTTTAGGAAAAGAATACCTTAAACCGCATTCTTTACTATTTTAGCAGAAATAGTTTCATGATTAAGTTACATACTAGACAAGCTTACTAATTATTACTAGTATACAATTGTTGTTATTTTTATTCTGTTATTCTTGCTGATGCTGTTGTGGATTTTAGTTAGTTAAGTCTTTCAACAGAAGCTTACGCTAAATATTTTCAAATAGAGGTGGAAATTAATCCTATTCCTAAGCATTATGAATTGTGATAAACCAGTTTTAGTGAGAAAGGTCTAGTTTTTATAATTTAATTTAAAGCAAGCAATTCTTAAACCAGGGGAAAGGGGGGCACCTGGAGACGGAAAACAATTTTGGTTTATTATTTATTACATTAATGTAGGATTTTATTTCAACGGTTACAAGATAGGTGTTATATTTAACTAAGGTACCACAAGAATGTTTCGTCTTCAATTTCGTCTTCAGTTTGGTCTTCAATTTCGTCTTAACTTACTAACACACACACACCCTTTCTTCATATCGTCTTCACTACTACTACTTCCTTTTTCCATTTCCGCTCGGCACTCCCTCTCTTCTCGCATCTAACCCTAAATCTCGGCCGTCCTGCATTTCGTCCGACCCGGACGACACATCTTCATTTATCCAGGGCTTCATATATTCAGCGCAAGTGGTCGTGTGGATGGGACCGTCGTGAAAACCACTCTTCGTTACCTCGTAAGTATCATTCATTTTAACTTTACCCACTCTGTAAGGTCCCAAATACTTTGATTTTAATTTAAGACCTGGTCCAAATTGCGTTCGTTTTATCGCAACTGTGTCATTCACCTTATATTTGGTAGGTTGCTTTCTTCTCAGATTGTAGTATTTTCTGTTTTCTTCTTGAATTTTTACAATCTGTTCTTTTGCTGTATTTCGTAATCCGTTTCGTTCTTCGTCGTATTTTTTAACTATTTCTTCTTCTATCAATTCTTGAATGTTGCTATTTCCTCCTCTCATTTTAGTACCAGTCATTAGCTCGAAAGGTGTAGTTCCTATACTCCTGTGGTAACTAGAATTTAGTACCTCTTAAACCTTCCCCACGTGACGATACCACTTGGTTGGATCGTCTACAGATAGTTTCGAAAGAATAGGTATAATCGTTGCATTCACTCTTTCTACTTGCCCATTTGCTCGTGGCAATCCTGTTGTTACGGTGAAATGCTTTATATCTTCATCATTGCAATAAGTATTAAATTATTCTGCTGTGAAAGCTGTACCTCTATCGGAAATAATGCACGCCGGGTTTCCGAATATTTCCTTTTGCTGTTTCAACTTATTGATTACTTCAGGTGCTGTTGTCGTCTTTGTTGGATATAACCAAATGAATTTAGTGAAGGCGTCCACCACTACAAGGATGTACTTATAATTTTTGTTCGTCGATTCCAATGGTCCAAGATGATCAAGATGGTATGTGTTCAAAGGGACGTCCCCTTTGTGAAGCGGGTGCAAATATCCTTCTTGTTTCCCTCTCATTCGGTTTACTAGTAGGCAAGGAACACAATTCGCAATACACTTTTCTATCTTCGTTTTTGATTTAGAGATAAAGTAATCTTCTTTCATTATTTGATCTATCTTCTTTACACTTAAGTGCCCTTTACCATGGACTTCTTGTATCATTTCCATTTGCATTAACTTAGGCACCACTAAAAGTTCATGACCGTTAACGACTTTATACAAAATGTCATTTTTAAGAGCATAGTCTTCGTAAGGCTTTTCTTTTAAAATCTCTTTTATTGGTTTCAGCAACGCATCTGTTTCTTGTGCGTCTCGAATTCGTTTGATGATGCCATCAGTACTGACAGTCATTACTGGGTTCCTACTGAGTGAGTCCGCGTGTTTCATTCTTGTAGATGGACGATGTTCAATGTTATAGTCATATTCTTCCAATAACATAATCCATCGAGCTACCCTGGTGGTTAGGTCTTTCTTGTTTATGGTCTTTTGAAAGGCTTAGCAATCCGTAACAACTTTAAAATGAGTACCCAATAAATAAACACGAAATTTCTTCAGCACTTCAATCACTGCTAGGACTTCCAATTCGTAGGTACTGTACCGTTTCTCTGCATCTGATGTTTTCTTGCTCATATAGTAAATCGGATGGAAGCGATTGTCTTTGATCGATTTTTGAAATAAAATTGCTCCATATGTAATTCTAATTCTGCTCCTTGCTTGTATATATCCAGAACTGGTTTGTTAGTTAGCATTCTTTTGAGTTCTTGAAAAGCGGCACGCTCATTTTCATCGAAACGAAACTGAGCCCCCTTCTTCAACATATCACTTAGAGGTTTGGCTATGATGGAGAAATATGGTATAAACTTTCTAAAGTATCCCGTTAACCCTAAGTAACTCTGCACTTGTTTGACTGTTTTTGGTTCAGGAAAACGGGTAACGGCTTGAGTTTTCTCAGATGAAGAAGGGGGAAATATTTTTCCCCCTTCTATCACATGACCAAGGAATTCAACTCCTCTCTTCAAAAACTGACATTTCTTGACGTTTGTTTCCAGACCATATTCCTCAGCTGTCTGAGAAACTAGTTTCAATCTACGAATAGCTTCGAATTCCTCAGAGGCAGGAATAATTAAATCATCCATGTACGGCAAAGCGATATTTTTGTTAGATAAATCTCGAAAAATAACATTAATATATCGTTGAAAAACTGCTGGAGCGTTACACATACCAAAAGGCATTTTACGAAATTAATACTGATTATTGTGTGTAAAAAATGATGTATATTTTCTACTCTGTTCTTACGTTTACATGAAAAAATCCATTCTGCAAATCGATAGTGCTAAAAAATTGGGCATCTTGCAGTTTGTCTAATTCGTCCTCAATTAATGGCAATGGATAACGATCCTTCACCACCATTCTGTTTATTTTACGGAAATCGATGCATACTCTGGGCGATCCGTTCTTTTTACGAGCCACAACCACTTGACTTGAGTAATCAGATGTACTCGGTTATATTATCCCATTATTCAACCATTCCTCGACTTGTTGATCCACAATTGATCTTTCCATAAATGGCAATCGTCTTGGTCTATGTGCAATTGGTTCTTCGTTCTTGGTGATAATCTTCATTTCGACATTCGCACTTTTGGCCTTCTTGGGCTCATAAGAATAAACCATATCTTTTATTTCATCCTTCAATTCGTCGCTTATTTCCAATCCGATGTCTAATTCTTCTTCCTGGATTTCCATATTTGTAAACAATACATTTTCATGCTTTTTAATCACCTTGATGCCATCTCGATTAATTACCAAATCGGCCTGAGTTAGTAGTTCATTTCCTAACACGCCTCCCATTGGCATAACACCATTGCCAACCACATGAAAAGTACAAAAATAACTGCCCTCATCTATGTTAACCATACACTGGAAAAAACCTATGGTTTCTATACTTGACATACCAAATCCATTCAATGTTATACTTGATTTGTACAATACAGGTGATCCAATAGCTTCTAACATGTCTTCCCTGATGATGTTGACTTGACTTCCGGTATCGACTAACAAATCTACGGAAACACCATTGATTCCCACTGTCTTGAATAATCTACTGTCTGAATTCTCAATTATATGGACGTTCGCTGTAGATGTACTTTGATTTGATCTTCCATCATCTCTCCCCTTACACCCAAAACCTCGATGACCAAAATTGTTACTTTTAAAACATTTTGTTCCAAGATTCTTTGATTTACAATCAACAGACTTAGGACCTATTATTCCACAATTGAAACATCGCAAAGACTTTCCCGGTTTTGGTTCATTTCTCGATCTCGTTTCCATCCTTGAAGGAACACTAGCTGTTGGCCCTCTTGTTGTTTTACTCCTAATGTCATTGTAGATTTTCAGCCTTCTTTTAAAATCGGCAATGTCTAACGCACCGTGTAAAACCATTTTATTTGTGTTATCATCTTGAATTCCTCCGATAATATACTGCAACAAAGGGTCTGTTTCCATGGAACCACGACTTGCTAATGCCTTCATTACTAGAAGATATTCTTGTACACTCTCATTTCTTAACATTTTTCGTTGAGACAATAGTTGATGGAGTTAGCACTATTTAATTTTAACGAAAATTCTGTCAACAAAGCTTCTTTCAATGCTTTCCATGTCGTTATTTTAGACTCGCCTTGAATTAAAAGTCTGGCCAAGCCTTTTAGAGACTTTTTTGCGAAAATAAATGTGTACAACTCACCCCATTTAAATAATATTGATAAATCTTCAATGTCTGATATCCATTTCTCTACCGGATATGGCTGCCATCAAACGGACGAATAGAATCTTCTATATCTCGAAAATTTAAAGCGAAATCCATACCTACATTTGCTGATACGGTTCTGTCCAAATTCGATGCAATACCAGATGAGCATACGCTATTTTCTTCCTGGCGGTTGTTCTCTTTGTTCTTGTTTTCTTCATCACCATTTCCTTCTTCATCTTCTTCTTCCGTTTCGTCATCTTGTCTGCCTCTTTCTATTGTGCATTTTAAAGTATTTAAATCCATTAAACTTACACAAATCGCCTTGGCTAATTTCTCCGCCGTAGTATTATAATCTACACGTATAATACAAGAAATTAAAGTTAATTCACTAACGGTAAAATCGTCTCTAATAAATTGCAGTTTGTCTTTATATTCATCACTCCCGTTGTCGAAAGCGAAGCTCGAAAATTGACGCACTTTTTTCCGACTATGTCTATCACCCTTGTATTCAAAAATAAGTTTGTAAAATGTTTTTATAACTGGCATCGGAGCCGTGTTAATACTATCGGAAACGTATGGAATTTGTCCCAATTTGTTAATTTTTATTAGTTTTGACTATTATTTACACTTGTAATTTTTTTTTTTAAGTAAATAAAAAGAATTCTTTCAAATCTAAACATAAACGGTTATCGTCTTCAAAGCGTTCTTACCGAGTAAGCAAAAATGATACTTATTTCACTATACCTTAAATGCTGTCTATTTTGATCAAAAAAGGCGAGCGAAATATGTTCTCGACGCACTCGAAAATAGTTCATATGTCACCCTAGCGTTAAAGTTATTGTTCCAATCGCGTATTAATCTAACGCTTTACTAGGATATTAAAATGTTTGTTATAGATTATAACTTACCGGTTTATCGAATATTTACCTTATTTAGTTTGTCTTACGTTAATAAACCATTTGTCTAGTAATACACTTAATTTTCTTTTCACAAAATACAATGTTTCACCTGCCACACGCTTAACACCTTATGCAATCACTGTTTATGGCTGATAATCCCGGGCGAGCCCCATATTGTGTAGGATTTTATTTCAACAGTTACAAGATAGGTGTTATATTTAACTAAGGTACCACAAGAATGTTTCGTCTTCAATTTCGTCTTCAGTTTCGTCTTCAATTTCGTCTTAACTTACTAACACACACACACACCCTTTCTTCATATCGTCTTCACTACTACTACTACCTTTTTCCATTTCCGCTCGGCACTCCCTCTCTTCTCGCATCTAACCCTACATTAATTTCTAAAAATAATGGAATAAACATATTTTTCTCTAATAATTAACTATACTTTAGTTTAGAAGAATTGAAAAATATAACAAATTATGGTCTTGTAAGGAAGAATTAAATTTCTATTTTTTTTTTTTGTCTCATAGTGACCCGCAACGTCGGCCAGGATGAGATATGATGAAATATACAAAAAAAAATAAAGAAATCCTTTATTTAACAATAACTTTTAGTAGAAAAATTGAAGAACATTAGATATTGAGACTAAAATATAAAAGGAATGTTGGAAACACTGAAAATTTTTGTTCAGTGTATGTTCAAATTATTAAAATTAAATTCGAATTTGTAGTAAGATTGCAACCATTTTGTTTTCCCCACAACAGATGGCAACGGTAAAATCAATGTTATATCTTCTAGTGAAAATACTGCAACGGAAAAACAAAGCGTCCCTCAACCTTTGCTGATTTTCATAGAAATTTGACTTCGACATCGTTTGTTGATTTCTCGTCACTTTCCCTACATAAAATATGCAATTTTTAGCTTTAAATTACACTAACACAGAATTGTCGGTTTCCGGATCGTTATGAAGCTCTTCAAATCTTGAAAGTTCATCTTCCGGAATTCAATTTGTTGAATAATCAAAATCGGCGAACGATATTTTTTCCTCTTCATCATCAAAAGACGTAATGTTTTTTGGAATAGATTTTCTTTTTCCTCCAAATGCATTCTTGCTTCTTGACCTCCTCTAGTTTTCTTTTTCGGTTTTCTTTTTCTTTCTTCTCTATGTAGCTATTTAATTTGTATCTTTTCTTTCTCAGACGTATCGGTAGGAATGCATCTAGTAACTTTTTTACGTCGGTTATTATGCAGTTTTCTCTCTCCTGCTTTGGAGTTCTTTTAAATATTTCCGGAAAAATCTTCTTTGTCTGCTTTTGAAATGCCAATCTTGCTCCATTTGTCCCATTCAAAATTTTCAGAACAGCCCTTTTCATACTTTCTTCGCTTTCTTCTTGGCTCTTATTTTTGCAACTTCTGGACATCTGGAGTTTATAAAATATACTAATTAAAAGTATTTATTACTTACTGCAGACATGAACCACCATGAGACCCAAAATAACCCGTGAATATGTCTCTTGGTTGCCATTTACACGTTCATTAAAAACGTTTTATTTGATTTGATTGTAATGTAATTTTTTATAAATGTATTATATCCAAAAGAAAGATTAATACAAAAGTATTTTTAATAATATAAAATATTATTAAAAATGGGGTGTGAAGAACACAATACAAGTTATATATTTGTGAATGTATCTCCTCTACAGAGACGCAGATACGTATTTCACCTTTCTACAGGATCGTCGGTACGCCCCTGCTGGAGAAGAGATACATTCAACCATGTGTTCTTCACACTCCATTTTTAATAATATTTTATATTATTAAAAATACTTTTGTATTATACAAATTGGTGTGGTTTTTACCCACTCATGTATGTTTCAAATTATTTTATTATAGAAAGATTAATAATCAACCTTAAAATAAGTATGAATATCTTACCTTTATCTTTGAATTTTGCGTCCACACTAAGAATCAGGCGCGGCTCGTGATGACGTATTTTGGTTTGCAGTACAATGATCCGAGTGCTTCGTGTATTCTCGTGTACTAACTGTAACGTTTGCTTAGTAAACACCGAAAACACACGAGGCACTCGTATCATTGTACTGCAAACCAAAATACGTCATCACGAGCCGCGCCTGCTAAGAATCGTAAAAAGCGCGCGAAAAAGATTGAGCACAACAACTATTATTAATAAATTAATAAATCTTAAATTTTACAAAACTTGAGCGAAATATAGATAAATACAAAGCCAACCCAGACTAATAAGTGAAGATGGTCATGCGCTTACTTTCAAAACGTTTTCAAACATATTCTGCTCAAAAATGAGAAAAATGGCGCCACTGTGTATCTTATAACTTGTCAGTTTGTATACAGTGGTCTACGCCCCACGGAACTCGTAGTGGATATTAAAACAAACAAGGATATTAAAAATTTATTGTGATTGCTTTCATAAACAAAATCAACAGAGAAAACAACTAATTACTTAAACTATGACAAGTTAATAAACAAAACGCCTATGAATTTCATAAGTCATTCTCTAAATAGTGTTAAGCAAACAAAATAAGTAAAAGAAAATAAATATTTGGCTCAGCCTTTACTTAGTAAAAAACCGCTGAGATCTCATTCGCTTCCCCTTTACATCAATTAAAGAAATTTATATAATTGGCGTTAACTAAAATAACATAATAACAAACGCCAACGGCTACAATGCGCAAATATAATGATTATATGGTACAACATAGATGAGATATCATAAACTAAATTTTAACTACCATAGGGTATAGCACAAAGTTAAATATAAAAAAATATTAATTTATCATAATGAATAGTAAAAAAAAACGTTAACTATCATAAGCAAGCTAGTTTATCACTAAACTAACCTAAATGTAAATATTATACATACACAAAAGTGAATTACTTCATAGGAAAGAAAAAGAATCACAGCTATTATGATTAACTAGCGATGCTAAAAAAAGAAAAATGAGATTCAACTTATAAAAATGTAATTACGTAAAACAAATAAAAATTTGCAATCGGAATTTTAGCGCAAAAAGATATAATTATATATTTAGCTAATAAAACAGAAATTATTAAATTAATATAACTCTAATTACACAATCGGTAGATTAAAATTAGGAAAGCAAAAATTAATAACTCTAATTAATTAATTTATGTAATAAAATTTGCCCATTCGGCCATTACACAAAGAGGAAACGTTATACTATCCAAAATGGCTGTCGTAAATTCCTTTCTTCGACTTACTTGACTTGATATTTTTATATAGGAACTAATCAAAATATAGTAACATATTCGTTAATTATCGGGGGACTCATCTGGCGCAAATGTTTCTGTAATTTAACGTTTGAATAATGTACTGGAGTCTTTCTTGACTAATGCCTAATTGCTGAGCAATTCGTTTTTGCGTAATCCGGCGATTTCCCTGAAATGCATTAACTTGTATTTGCTTCTTCTCATGCGTCACTAATACTGGTCGACCTGATAGCTTTTCATCAAACACCTACATTCCACCTCTATGACATGAACATTCTTTACATCCATATAAACAGCTTTCAAACGCCTGCAAATTTTGATGTGTGCACTCACCTTCGAGCGTTAAAAATTCAATCACGGATCGTTGCTTGGTATGATTTTCAAAAATCTGCGGCACACAGGAAAATTAAACTTTGCATGCTAAGACAAGATACTCGAAATACCGTTTGGAGGATAGAACTTGCTTATAATCCCACTACTTACATAATGGCGTTGTTGGAGACCTTATATATCAATCCGCCCTCGTAATTAATCACGGTTTGGCACCTGGGTTTATGTTATAAATTGAAGAATTATTTACCTCATAATACGTACTTCACTTGAAATTTTAGATTTAAATTAAATTAGGCATAAAACTATGTTGAATGGTTGTGGTGTTTTACACTCAAAGCCAAACTTAACCATGCGGTTTTTTTTCTATTAGCTGAGAATTTGTTTTTTTATTATTATTTAATTGTTTTATCGTTTATTTTTGTTATGTTATGGATGTAAACTTTTTATTATTATTATTATTATTATTAAATTATATCTATTCAACGCATATTTCAACGTGATACACAAACAAGAATTATAGCAATCCTAACCTAATTTCCAACCATTTACTTTTCACCTTCGATTTGCTAACAGCAAAACTAACTGCGACTGCAACTTTTACAGATCATACTGTCATCCTCGCATGACTTTCTAATCCTTCTAAAACATGATCTGAATATAAATTTAGGTAAAAATGCAGAAGACATTAAATTGTTGTCAAATTTTGCCAATGAGAATAAATAGTTACCCATCACCTACACACATGAACAAATGTGTCTACCTGTAATCTGTAATGGATAGCAATTACGACATGCTACTTAAGAAACTATGCAATTAATTATTAATTAGTAATAAGATTAAAGAGTAAAATTCCAATCCTAATTTATATAAGTTTTATGTAAATACAATTGCTGAAAACAGCTAAATATGTTTTACTTCTCTTTTCGGAATAAAGTCTAGGTATTTTAAAACATTAACTTTACATATTAAGATATCAACATAATGTAACTATTGCAAACTTCATCTTCACTTAGCGATAAAATCGAAGCTTTCGCGACACTGTATAAAGAACGCGATGTTCTCATAGGCTTTCGAAAATAAAACGAGAGAACGTTTTGAAGCATAATTCTTGACAAAAAAATGAGTTATAGCATATTTAAAAGTGTGTTTTTATTAAAAAACCATAGTGAACCACTCCTCTTCGCAGATAATGTTTTCTTTAATAACTATAATCATGCAGAGTAAATATATAATCAATTTGATGCTAGGGCCTGGTTTGAACACCCACGCATCCGACTGAGCTTTGCTGGATGATACACTGTTAAAATAGTAAGAGCGCCTCTCGCGAAACATTTAGTTGAAAATGTCGAAGTGCAAACTTCACAATGTAGTGCCCACATGGGACAGGCGATCTTGAGATCGAGGAATCATTGCAGGAAGATCGTTTTGATTAAAAAATCGTTAATAGTTTCCGATAGTGGGTGATGAAATCAATAAACTCGGTTTTATATCATCTACGATATAAATATAATGATGTATATTTAATAATGCTGGAAATTAATTTCCGAAATTGTTTGCGGAGAGATATAATACTAATAATAATAATAATAATAATCGTACTTCAACTGGAACACATCACATACTTAATAGACATATCTGTACCAGTAGACAACAACATTAACACTAAACACTCAAACAAAATTGGAAGATACACACCACTGAAATTGGAACTTCAGCGTATCTGGAAACAGGAAATCGTATAAACGAAGCGGTACAGGTATATTCTTAGCTTACTACTCAAACAATTTAAAGTTGGGACTTAGATATTTTATTATCCAACATAGTGTCTTAAATTAATACACTTAATACAGCGATTCTGCAACGCCTTTGACCCTTCTAAAAAAAGATTCTTCTTGGTCTGCAAACCAGCCCTCCACAACTTCTATTACCTCTTCGTTACACAAAAATTGACATCCTTTTAAAGTTTTTTTCAATCGAAGTAACAAATAATAGTCTGAGGGGGCTAAGTTTGGGGAATAGGGTGAGTTTTTCAGTAATTCGGACCCTAGATCCCGACTTGTATTCATGGTAATACGCGATTTGTATGCAGGGGCATTGTCCTGCAAAACAACACATCTTTCGCTAACATACCACGTCTTGTTTCATTAATTTTCTCTCTCAGTGTAGCTAGTAATTTAGAACAAGAATCTTCACTGATGGGCTGACCCTTTTTTAGTTAATCGATCATAATTATTCCGCCGATATCCTAAAAAACTAAAGCAAAAATTTTTCCAGCGGATTTTTGAAGTCGAAACTTCTTAGGGCTTGGAGAACCATGATGCTTCCACTCCATCGATTGCTGTTTTATTTCGGGGTGGTAAAAATGAACCCATGTTTCATCCATAGTCACAAGATGGTTCAAAAATCTGGCTTCAAAACGGGCACAGATTGTCCGTGATGCTTTCACTCTTGCTCGTTTGTGTTCGAGATTCAAGCATTTAGGAATCCATTTTGCATAATTTAGTTTCATATCTAAATCAACGTGAACTATATGATGGACGCGCTCATAAAAAATCTTTAGTGCCTTACCTATATGTTTCAGCTGAATTCAATGGTCTGATAATATCATGTCATGAACTGTATCAATATCGTTGGAAAACCGATTCCGGTGTCCACCCCCGAAAATGGTGGACACCGAAATCGGTCTTCGCTTCTCATTTTCAATGAAAAGTTTTCCCCTTTTGAATGACGCAATTCAATTCTTAACAGTCGCATATGATGGGCATTGATCGCTAAGTATGTTAAGCATATCTTCGTAAATTTCCTTACCACTTAACCTCTTCCAATACAAGTATTCGGTGAATCCTTGATACTCCAATTTATCGATTTTCACATTTGCATTCGACATGCTTTTTTTCAAAATTTACTGCATAGCAATATTTCAACTCTTGACGTAAGATTTTGCAGTGACACTTTTAAAATGTCATTATTTCTTACCATTATAACCAGATTTTGTTTTGTTCAAGAAAAATGGCCTTGGCTGACTAGATATCAATACCATCTCGTACAATACCCTTAATTATATCAGTTAGCGGAACTAACACTCCAGCAGTTTTCTAAAGGTCTCAAATCATTAGACTTACCATCTAAAGTCTGCGAATTAATCCAGCGATGAATAATACTCATCATATGCAGTATAGGCCGTAAATTTTTACAAATAAAATAAGTTCGAATCGCTGATTAAACACAACGATATAAACTTGAAAAATCACGGAAATGACAGGAAAAACAATAATAATAAATTACATCATAGAACTTGCAGTATTACCGTTTACATCATGATATACATCATAGCCGGTATAATGTATATCAACACCGCTACATCAGCCGCGTACCACCGAGTGCACACCTTCAGATATGTGGGTAGAGTAAAATATTTCCCGGCTACAGGCTGAGAAAGTGCGAGATAACTCGACGCCATA